>CP136061.1:45107163-47907305 GCA_032622095.1 Siphonodentalium dalli
GAGAGCTTTCGATGAATGGCAACGAGCCATAATTCCAACTAAATCCTGAAAAATTACCCATAATTCTGCTGTGGTTAAGGAGTCGCTTATTTAGGGCATTACTGTATAATCACATCACCACTACATTCACACAATTAGCGCCCGCAGGAATCAGTACTTTTCACCATACAGTTTACATGAACGTTTCCGATGTTCATAAACCAATAACTGAAGTTGACACTTCAGTTAGTGGTTGATGAACATCAGAAACGCCTATGTCACTTCATGCTCATCGAATGCACATGCTCACTGTGCGTTGTTATTGGGAGACTGTGTTGGAATTTGAACAATATGTTACTTTAATAATAATAGTTTTGGTAGTTTTGAAAAGTTGTTCAAATGATAAATGTTTTATTGAATTGTACTGGTATAGGATTATAAAAAATGACTTGCAGATCGATTGGGGGTCATTGGTTTTGACCAGCACTCCAGCAGAGTAATTTGGGATTCACACTTCGTTTAATTAGAGCATTACTGTACTTTCCCCAGTTAAAATCCAACGACCCCAATCAATCTGCAAGTCATTACTTAAAGATGCATTATCCGAATTAACGCTCCGAAATTACTATCTATTTGGTTTCGGGGTTAAAAAATATTTGATTCGAGTCAAGGAACCCACCCATCAAAGCTCAGAGTGATCAGATATCAATTTTTTAAGATTGTTATTTCTCGGGATGTGCAATTATTTGTGGTTCAGTAAAACATCGTCAAACGGATGGTCTCAGACAAAATTGCTGATGAAGATGGATAACTCTAAAATCAAGTGGTAATATGGCCACATTTTGTGATACTCGTTAGCATTATTTTGTTGCAATTAATCGATTCTGATAACTAAAGCGTATTTTGAAGAAATTTTGTTGTACTGTATCTTGATGATATGGGGATTGCCTGATTGGATGAGAACCTTTAATTTAGTCACTGGGCTCTATAATGACATTGTCAGTTTTAAGGGTGGGATAGTGTTAACCCTTTCTTTACTAAAAACTCATTGATGAGTAGTTTCCTTAGGAAATGTTCAGATAATAAGTTCAACAAACAACAATATATAAACTATAAAGTAGAAGGAAATCAAGAACTTGGAGAACGAGTATATATAAATAAATTATTCGTTGCTACCGGTACATGTATATGCAACTCATCAGTTTGAAAGTGGGATAGGCAAACCTTTATATAGTGTTGCTACATGTATGTAGCCGGCAGCCAGAACATGGCTTTATCTATTAACATGGCATTGCCGTCAATTAGTTTCACTAGTGCTGCAACAGAATCTAGCACGGATATTATTGTGAATCTTGTAGAAACTTAAAGAAATAATTCCAAACAAAATAAAGTTAAGTTAAACCAAGGCAATGTTTATCGACAAAGAACATACACCTTATTACAAATAATACAGGAACCAAAGTACTAAAGTACCAAATCCGATTCATCCAGATCCTAAATTGTGATCATATGATGAGAAGTATAGTATATGTTTCCGTAAAACATGAGATTTATCTACTACAGACGTTTACACCTTTTGGCCTCAATAGTCTAGACTTGAGAGCATTCTTTGCTATTGTCTTAACCCTTTGAGTGCCAGGTCGATTTTTGTATCAACCCATATACCCTGTGCCAATGCATTCTCTTATATATGCGAGTCGACCATAGGTCGCCTCGCATATATAAGAGAATGCATTGGCCTAACAATTTTTTTTTTTCACCACCGAGAGTCATTGAATTTAATTGGTATATAAGAATGACAGTGTGTGTTGTAAATTTGGATTTATATTTGTAAAAATAACTACTTTCAGAAAGATTATTCTACATTTCTATTTGATCACCCTACCGGAGTGTTTCACATGACTTTAACAACTAACAATAGGTCATTTGTTCAATGGTTGGTTATTGAACTTATTATTTAAACATTTCAGTGCCAAGTCCGTTTTTTGTACCAACCCATATTTCCTTGATCATTTTTTCAAATTTATTGATTATAATAATGTGATACATTGATGGAAAGAGCTCTTTCCATCAATTTATCACATTATTATATTTACATACACCTAATATCTCCTCCGATTTCCCCATAGCGTTACTGTAGACACGCCCCTGTATTCAATGCGTTCATAAACCTATGAACGCAATGTGACGTCACTTCCAATGTCGTTCATAGGTTTATGAACACATTGGTCCCGGAAATGACCGGGGGTTGTCGGACATTGCCGACTGCTTGAGTATCTATATAGTACGTCCGGATTTGGCAAGACATTTATTTTGGTCTATAATCAGTGTTGTTGCCCGGTGTTACTGAACGTTGATGTTCAAAAATCCCGCTACTTAATAACGTTTTATCATTTTCCTTACCGCTACAAATATTCCCCAGAACCTCACAAATATATCATTATGGTAGAATGGCGTGTTGTCGATTTCTTATCCACAGCCGAAACTTAATTGTTAGTTTCAGTTATCATTCTTGAAATCAACACGTCTACATTAGTTACTAGCTAAACAAGACAGTTTGTCATAAGTGTATACTAAACTGTGAAATTGCGTTTTTTTTCCGTTCTTCAAGAACGGATTCTCAAAATGTTTGGTTTTCCAAAAAACGAGGATTCGCACTTTCTGAACTGAACTCCATGCGTTCATTTAAATAGATGAATAAATAGTGGGAAAGACAGACAATCCTAGTTCATAATGAAATTAAGTATATAAATATAAATAATAAACGGGGGATTCAACATGGTCATGGGTTTTGACCGCGATAAAAAATCAGCAAACTCCGCATGAACCCCTTCAGGGTTCATGCAGTTTGCTGATTTTTTCTCGCGGTCAAAATCCCATGACCACATTGAAACCGTCGTTTATTTCTTATATAATCAATAAATTTGAAAAATGATCAAGGAAATATGGGTTGATACAAAAATCGGACTCGGCACTGAAATGGTTAAACATTTCCCTACAATAAACAGAACTCCTCTCTACTTGTAATATCATTTGTTGGCTTTATTGTCCTGAAAACCCCTCCAGATGAATAATAGACCATTCCACTGTATATGTTTATAACAGTGTGGGAGAATCCATTTAGTATAGTATGGTTAATTTAAATGGGAAATCACTTCACTAAGCATAGACACACAACCACCTTCCCTGAGCAGGGATCACAAAATCTGCACTTATTGGGGTTTGAACCAACTACGCCATTGCTGGATGGCTTATGTGGGTCTAATGTACCAAGCGCCTTACAGACTGAGCCACCTGGAGCTCCACAAATAGAACAAGTTATCATCTGGAAACCAAAAAAAGTAGCAGAAAACCTGAATTTTCTAAGTCCAAAAAGGGGCGTAACTCTGGAAAAAATGGGCGGACGAAACCGCAGTTATGGGGACATCTTGTCCCCCCGGCTGGTCTATTGGCATACCAAAGATCAACTGAATTGAATTAGCGAAACCAAAGTTATGAGTTGAAATGTTCGTACGGACGGAAGGACGGACGGAAGGACGGACGGAAGGACGGACGGAAGGACGGACGGACGGAGGGCTCCACTATATACCCCCAAATCTCCATCGGAGATCGGGGGCATAATAAGTATGTGGGTTTGGGAGAGAGTTCTTCAAACACTATATACAATAACTCAGTCGTAATTATCATCCATCGACAAATCTCAGACAATACTCTAGTACTTATTAACACTATATATGCACTAGGAGCATTGATCAGCAACATAGCAAAAGTCACTTTCTTATACAATTTTCCCTCACATTGCAAATAGTATTATCTTATGTATAAATGAATAATATATAGACAACTTACTGGGGCTAAAGGTTAATCTATTTAACAATAATCCAATATGACAATAGTAGATATAGCTAATCACAAAATAAGATTATGCATGACAATTATTAACTGCTTCAAGTTGAGTTGGAAAACGCTAACACTGGGCAGTAATATTTCTTACGATTTGTATGATTTTCTACATGATTGAATCCTGATAGTTGAAAGTTTGATCAAGAATTGCATGTTTAAATCTTCCACGACTGGAGCGTCCTGATATTTTGTGAAACCCTGTGCCAATACTTTCTCTTATTTATATATGCGAGTCTCACATAGGGAGCCTCGCATATATAAGAGGCCTAAAAATATTTACCTTCATCTTGTAAGCCAGTGCATTCTGTAGGAGACTCGTCTATATATAAAGAGAATGCACTGGCACATGATATTTAATGCTGCACCAGCACAGCTCCCATCATGAAAGGGTTAAAGCTATAACATGGCACAAAACAATCGACTGGAAATCTCAAATAATCATGCTGGTTTCATCTTCATTCTCAAAAGTTCCTTGTTTCATTGGCTTAAAGCTTTGAATTCAAAATTCCAACTGGTGACAAGTTGGTTTGCTATTGGCGAGGAGGGAATGAAATGCCACACCCACACAACCCATTTGCTACATCCCTGGCAGAGAGTGTGAACCCACAGGTCTCTGTATCAAATAATATCTATAGAACTTCCTGCTTCTGACATTTGACATTTACTTGTAACTCATTGTGACTGCCTGGCGTTCAGAAGCCACCAAAACCAATAGGAATGTCATCATGAATAAGAGTATTGACAGCTTTGTCCTCTGGTGTATTCATACAGGAAAAAAGATTTAAAGACACTCTCTTCCTCAAGTGGGTGTATTCAAATTGACACCCTCCCACACAGCTCTCCTGGTATATGTTCCGGCATATAGCTGGCAGAAACTAAATGGATGTGAGCCTGCCATGGATAAATGATTTAGTAACGATACTAAATTGATTGTGTACTGTTGCTGAAGGGGGTAATCATATATCAATTTTTCTCATCAATTAGAGAATATATCAGTCCCCAATAACCCACATAATCATGAACATATGCCCGCTTAATGGCCAGCAGACTGTCTGGAGAAATAAACTGGGATCTTGAAGCGACTCATCATTTTCAAGTCTAAAATTGAGCATCGATATTTCTTTACAAAATGGATTTTATATGCTGGTATAAAAGTATATATTGGAATAGTCTAATATACATTTGGAGGGGCACTCAGGAAAATGAGCAGCCGACAGGCATACAAAAAGATAAACAAGAAACAGACATTATTAAAAATATTTAAATATATATTTCATACAGAAACTGGCTTTTTCTCAACTCGCTCGGATTAGACAAACATTGCGAAAATGACTACTTTAAATAAAACTAAGGGTGGGCTGTACCATTTGGCAGCGGAAAAAATGGGGATGACATTTTCTTAAGTAGAAAAAGGGGGATAACTCCACACACACAAAATTGGACAGACCTCATAATCACATATCTCATTATGGGGGGGGGGGGGGGGGGGGGGGGTGTAATAACAGTAAAAATGTTCTTAACAGCATGATTTTACCCCACAAGAATCATAGAAATTCAGCAGGACTCACCAACATCATAGCAAATTAGCAGGACCACTTAACCAGGGGTGATATTATTTATGGACTATATATCCAGATCATTCTCTCCTATAATATTGATTTAGCTTATAAGCACATACTACACAATGAGTGAATTTCATTGTCACTTGTCATGATATCAATGTGTGGGTGGTTGAGTACAGGACAAAAGTAGTGATGGAATATCAAAGGCATCAGGTTTCTTATATTGATGTTGCCAGCGTCCACCTATACTCAGTATAACACACCACAGTCAAGCCTGACAATAGTATGTGTGTCATTTGCAGAATGAGGTCCCCAGAGGGCGAATTTAGTGACTAGGGCTGTAACGAATCACTTGGTCGAAATACATGATCAATTATACGATACATATCAATGATACGATACATGATGCACTAAATTAGTGTTTTTACGCCTGGATTATCAGAACCGACATGTTCATAACTGAAGATAGAGCTCATTTTAAGTAAAATGGAGTTTAATAGTTAACAAGATGAGACAAATACATGTAATAGTTAGGCCAAAATAAAAATGACCTGTGTTTCTGGTGACCTGTACCCGCCCCTATTCCGGTGCCCCTGAACATTTTCATTTTATTGATTTTGCAAAATTAGTACGCATTTGATTTTATTTTCCATGTAAACCGATTCATTTCTATGTAAAACGGACACATCGTGTGTACTGTTAACCCTTTACCCAACAAACCGGCCAAAACCGGCCAAATAAAGCTTCAACAGCCTAAAATATCTTCGGTCTGTCTCAATAGAACCATACACATATGGATATCATTGGAACCGGCTCCTTGACCACATTGTGATAGTTACAGTTATACCCTGTGCCAATGCATTCTCTTATATATGCGAGTCGACCATAGGTCGCCTCGCATATATAAGAGAATGCATTGGCCTAAAAAAATCTTTTTTTAACACTTTTTACCATTTGTTCTTACATTCTTTAACAATTTTATAATTTTTAATGTGTTAAGCCAATGCATTCTCTTATATATGCGAGGCGACCTATGGTCGACTCGCATATATAAGAGAATGCATTGGCACAGGGCCCTTATGTTGGGTAAAGGGTTAAACAGGAAATTATACCACACTTCAAATAGGTCACAGCCGAATCAAACTTATTTTTTTATGTGTTATTCAATAAAACAATAAATTACACTATATTCTAATATTATGTACTTAGATTTATTTATTTTATAGTACATTAAAAACAAGGAGAAGCAGTCTGGGGGGGTATTCATATTTATTTTGATAAAAGTTGAAAATAAAATGACAATATAAATTAAAATGAAGAGCCACCCGCCCGACCCTATTTTTTTCTTGCATGTCACCAGAAACACAGGATTATTTTGTTTTGGCCTTAACAAGATGAGACAAATACATGTAATAGACATGCAAACTTGAGATAAAATTGCATGTTTTGCTTATTTTCACATGCCCACCTAAACTGCTAAAGAAATTACTTGATTCTTTGTATCACGATACACATGTTGCGATATGATACATGTATCATTTGAAAGTGTATCGTGATACATTGAATTCATGATGAATCGTTACAACATACATGTATTAGTGATGCTTTACCAAATTAACCCTCTGGGGACCTAATTCTGCTTAACCCTAATCTTCTGGAAAGTATCTATAGTCTCAAATTAACATTGTTTTCAGATAGATTTTCCCTTCTGGAGAAGTTTCTATATCCCCTAATTTGCAGAAGATAAAATTCATAATCGAGGTGACTAATGGGTAAACATCACCAACTTCAACTGGGGAACTTCAATCTGATCCTAGGTCTCCAATAGCAGTTGAGGCCAAACCAGAATGAGGTCCCCAGAGGGTGAATTTGGTGTGGGACAGCATCATCTGGGGAGCTCATTCTGCAATTTTTTTTATAAATGAGCTCTTGTGTTGCATAATTCTTATTGAATTACAGAAGGGTGATATTGTGGTGTAAATAAACTTCAGCCAATGTTACTTCTCCCTAATAACCAAACAAGGAGAAGTGATTTCTCCCAATTTGAAACCTACAGGCTGATTCATGTCATGTCCACTATTGGGCAGAGCTGTGTGCACTGCCATCCTATGCTATCATCCATCCCACTGGAGAGTTCTACATCACTTATATTATTAGACCTACCCAATATGGGGTGGGAGGGGGGGGGGGGGGGGTAGTACAGTAATGCCCTAAATAATCGACTCCTTAACCCTTTGAGTGCCAGGTCCGATTTTTGTATCAACCCATATACCCTGTGCCAATGCATTCTCTTATATATGCGAGTCGACCATAGGTCGCCTCGCATATATAAGAGAATGCAGTGGCTTAACATTTTTTTTTTTTTTTTTTTTTTTTACAATTTTTTACAATTTTAATATATTTTATTATATTCTTTAACAGACTTATTGTGTAGGTTTAGGGCCTACTGGCACTCAAAGGGTTAACCACAGCAGAATTATGGGTAACTTTTCAGGATTTAGTCAGAAATATGGCTTGATGCCATTCATCAGAAAGCTCTCAGTGAATGGCAACAAGCCATATTTCCGACTAAATCCTGAAAAATTACCCATAAATCTGCTGTGGTTAAGGTGACGATTATTTAGGGCATTACTGTATGTCCTTATCCCATCATGCAGAACAACTCTAGTTTATGTAATAAACATTTCTATAAAGACGATCCAATGAGCACGAAACTCAATTCTGTTAGCGCAATCATATCTCTACTGCTGGGACTGTGTCCACTGCCGCCATAATGTATTAACCGCCCAATTGAGCAGGCTATTGAGTATATTATATATGCTCTGCCCAAATCGGCAGCCGATAACCTTTCACTTTATTACCTCCCCCTGAATAGTCCATTCATTGATTTATCTATTGAGTGAATCCCTCATTTTCCCAGCAGACCATTGACCCAATTTATCTATCTAGGTCATTTCTGATAGAATAATCTCTGAACAGGACCATGCTTTTATATCAAGCTGTGATCGTGATTAAAAGCCACTTTCGCTTCTCGTCAACTACAGTGGGTGGTATTGGGCTGAGTTCAACAAGATATTCAGCCAATGTCGTGTTGCATGTTTATAAGAGCGTAGAGCTATCCTTGGCGAGATTACTGACCGGAAATGGGCATATTACTCCCCTTGCTTGATTTTATGCCCATTAATGTCGACACCATCTGTGAACGTAAGCCCCATTATTGTCAACGCTGGGAGTCTGACTGTCTAAGACAGCTGACGCCGGTGACGTGAATTAACTCTGATTAAGGTGTATCCTGGTCATAATGAACAAGCTCGTTCTGAGATCACAGGGAACTAATGCCACCTTCATACCATTTTCATCCAAATTTTACACATACAGTAATGCCCTAAATAATTGACTGCTTAACCACAGCATAATTATGGATAATTTTTCAGTATTTAGTCGGAAATATAGCTTGTTGCCATTCAACCGAAAGCTCTCACTGAGAGCTTTCCAAGAATGGCAACAAGCCATATTTCCGACTAAATCCTGAAAAATTACCCATAATTCTGCTGTCGTTAAGGAGTCGATTATTTAGGGAATTACTGTATGTATTGCCCTAAATACTGTATGTATTGCCATTCATCAGAAAGCTCACTGAGAATGGCAACAAGCCATATTTCCAACTAAATCCTGAAAAATTACCCATAATTCTGATGTGGTTAAGGAGTCGATTATTTAGGGCATTACTGTAGAACTTAACCCTTTCTTTCCTGAATGGAATCTCCCACTCAGTTATAAAAGTGTATATTGAACAGCTCTATTATTCATTTGGAGGGATGTTAACTCTTCCATGACTGGAGCTTCCTGAAATTTTGACAAAACCCTGTGCCAATGCATTCTCTTATATATCCCATAGGGAGCCTCACATATATAAGATAATGCATTGGCCTAACAACATTTACCTTGACCTTGTAAGCAAGTGCATTCTTTTATATTTGTGAGGCTCTCTATGGGAGTCTCGCATATATACATGTAAGTATATGCACTGGCACAGGATCTTTAATGAAGTACCAGCACAGCTCCCATCATAAAAGGGTTAACTCTTTCTTTACTAAATAATCGGAAATGAAATTTCCAAATATTGAAAATTTAGGATAAAGATAGTGGGTGTGAAACAACCCACACACAACACCCCCCCCCCCCACCCACCCCTAGTGATAATCTATATTTATACCATTAATATTCATGCTTACTATTGATTTTTAATTTCATTCAACATGTCTCTGGAAACCCTCCAAATTTCCAAGTTAATCCAACAACAACTTCCCACATCCACTGGTAATAAGTACAATATTAGTCAGTTAGTTTCATTCATGGTTACACTTCTAATCCCAGGAGTACAGACACGCCTACCATGCAGAAAAAATCTGTCAATACATAGTCCCCGCTGTCTGAAAACACAGTGCTATTCTTCATAGTGCCAGTGGTACTGTAAAATATATTCACATATATGCAACGCTGGTTGCAATGAAGTTATCCAGAGTTTGCGGAATTTTTCGTTTTTGGTCAACCCATGACAAGGTTCAATGTTGTCTATTATTTATATCTACAATTGAATTTTTTTAACAGTTACAGCATCATTATTTATTTAATATCCATGAAATACATAGAGTGGCTTGTCTGTCAATTAACCAATGGTAATATAAGTTAACCTGATGGAAGATTCTCTCTAGCTCTCTGTACACAGAGGCATCAGATTATATCTGATGATATTGTAACTTCTCAAGCAGGGTGGTTATAGGTTAATGACTACAAATTTTAATAAATTTATATGAAAATGTGCGAACGTTCAGGCACTTCACCAGAACAACCAGTGATCAACACACACATCCACACAGCCCATCTTCAATACACTTTCAAAACTAGGTAACTACATCTTGTCGTACGAGAGACCATACTTCATGGTCACAATTTGGCACACGATATGAACAGCATATGACTCCACAGTCACACACAGCTCAACACAAAACTACTTGGAAACTCAGTACTACATTAGTGCCAATAGTGGGCATCAGATTGATAACGCTGTTGACATAAATAATTAATAATAATTGATGTATTTACAGTAATGCCTTAAATAATTGACTCCTTAACCACAGCAGAATTATGGGTAACTTTTCAGGATTTAGTCGGAAATATGGCTTGTTGCCATTCATATTTCCAACTAAATCCTGAAAAGTTAACCATAATTCTGCTGTGGTTATGGAGTTGATTACTTAGGGCATTACTGTAGTGGGATTCAAACTCAAAGTTATCACACGATGACGTTATGAGAAGAGCACGCTGTCCAAGCCTTGAAATAGTGTGTCTGTCATTTGCAGAATGAGGTCCCCAGAGGGTGAATTTAGTGATGCTACTCCGCATAGCAGGCTAGCATCACCAAATTCACCTTCTGGGAACCTCATTCTGCTGAGGTGTAAGCAGAATGAGGTCCCCAGAGGGTGAATTTGGTGATGCTAGCCCATTATGCGGGTAGTATAACTAAATTCACCCTCTGGGGACCTCATTCTGCAAATGACAGACACACTATTTCAAGGCTTGATGCTGACCACTGCGCCACTATAATAACAAGCCGAGTTCTCTAACTGCAGGATGACTGAACTCACATCTTCCTGATATAACTGTTATCATTGTAATGCTTATACTTCATAAAGTGTTTTCAAACCTCTCATTGAAGCAAACAAGCCTTGAAATAGTGTGTCTGTCATTTGCAGAATGAGGTCCCCAGAGGGTGAATTTAGTGGTGCTACCCGGCATAGCAGGCTAGCATCACCAAATTCACCCTCTGGGGACCTCATTCTGCTTACACCTCAGCAGAATGAGGTTCCCAGAGGGTGAATTTGGTGATGCTAGCCCGCTATGCGGGGTAGCATCACTAAATTCACCCTCTGGGGACCTCATTCTGCAAATGACAGATGCACTATTTCAAGGCTTTGAAGCAAACCATAAACCAATATGTGGCGAACAATGGAACCACAGCGGTTATTATACATCGTATCTCCCTGTGAATGCAAGAAGCCGAGTGCTTTGAAACACCACAGAGAAATGTCTCGGGGTTCTATATGCTTGAGATATTTAATATTCATCAGCCAGGGAACAATTATTTTGAATACTGTACGTTCCATACATCTTTGAACAGTTCTTCTAATCTTGTTTTCTCTGCTAAAGATCAATATTGTGGGTAATATGTATACACGCATAAGCAAACTCCATACAGAAGGTGGTATATATATAGTCACACTTCTCTGGTGTCAAAAGGTCCACTTCCTATACTGAATACATTCACCCATTCAGTGATAAAAGTATACATTGTGATGGACCCACCAACACTGGTCTAACATGTAAATTGGTTGGACCCACCAACACTTGTCTGACATGTAAATCAACAGGACCCACCAAGACTGGTCTAACATGTACTAGTAGATATGCAGGACCCACCAACACTGGTCTAACGTGTAAATCAACAGGACCCGCCAACACTGGTCTAACGAGTAAATCAAAAGAACCCACCAACACTGGTCTAACATGCAAATTAGGGCATATAGAAACTGAACTGAAGAGAAAAAGTAACTAAAACCAATGTTAATTTGAGATAATAAATACTTCCCAGAAGAGAGGCCTAATCAGAATGAGGTAGTTAAACGGACCGTGACCAAACCTGTAATTATACATGTACCTCAGCAAGTTGATATCGTTTTTATATCGATATACAAGGAACGCAATATCATTGTACATGTAGCTTTAATTATTGCATCTCGGCAAGTCTCTGGTGAAGCTACATCCAGAAAAGACATATTGGAAGAGTTAGAAGAACTCAAAATCTACCCACTGCGAGCCTGGAAGGTTTCGTTCTTATTGTAGAATCACTTTTTAACCCTTTACCCAACAGAACGGCCCTGTGCCAATGCATTCTCTTATATATGCGAGTCGACCATAGGTCGCCTCGCATATATAAGAGAATGCATTGGCTTAACACATTAAAAATTATTAAAAAAATTTAGGCCAATGCATTCTCTTATATATGCGAGGCGACCTATGGCCGACTCGCATATATAAGAGAATGCATTGGCACAGGGCATAACTGTAACTATCACAATGTGGTCAAGGAGCCGGTTCCAATGATATCCATATTTGTATGGTTCTATTGAGACAGACCGAAGATATTTTAGGCCGTTGAAGCTTTATTTGGCCGGTTTGTTGGGTAAAGGGATAAATGAGACTCAAACTTGTGACAGGCGAGTGCCACCTTAACGGAAAAAATAAAAAAAAGAATCCCTTCCGACATTCACATTACATCTGAGTTAGGAAACTAAGTGCTCGTAAACTGACTTTATCAATATAAGCTGCCACAGATGATGGCACCAAAAGATACTCCATGTCAAACAGTAAAATACAAGATGGCAAAGATCTCCTAAATGAGTGCGCTTTAATAAGTTCACGTCACACTATACTGGGTTAAATCAATAGGCGGGTTGTATCGTGAGAAGGAAAATCAATCTTATACAGCACGCCATCACATCAATGAAAATAGAATGGTTTGCAGATTGCTAAATGAGTGAAGACATGGGAACCAGAATAAAAGTCTCAAGTCTAGTGGAGAGCAAGCATGAGTTTAGTGTGCCTGTCATTTGCAGAATGAGGTCCCCAGAGGGTGAATTTAGTGACACTATCCTGCATAGCAGGCTAGCATCACTAAATTCACCCTCTGGGGACCTCATTCTGCTTAGGTCTCATCTTCTTTGGAAAGTTTCTTTATTGTCAAAATTCCATAGAAACTTCTTCGCATAGATTCTATTCCGTTTTTAGTTTAGTTTCTCCATATATCCCCAAACTGGCAGACGCACATTGCATAATCAAGGTTCCCAATGGGTGTACATCACAATATTCACCATTTGGTAACTTCAATCTGAGTCTATATCTCCCACAGCAGAAGAGGCCTGAGCAGAATAAGGTTCCCAGAGGGTGAATTTGGTGAAGCTAGCCTGCTATGCGGGATAGCGTCACTAAATTCACCCTCTGGCGACCTCATTCTGCAAATGAAACAGACAGGCACACTAAACTCAGCTTGGGTGGGAGGCTATTGTCCTGACATCGATGGCATTAAGAAAATGAGACGAGTACTTCCTGGTTTATAAATAGATTAGGAAGGAAGTCATACATAATTGGCACTTTTTTTCATCATTTTCGTTCCTGATAGAATGAAGAGTCCTTTGGGAGAGTATGTGAATTGAATTTCAAACTCCTCCCATGACATGAAGTCAAGTACCCGTACTTCCTGATTTATAAATAGATTACCAAGGAAGCCATGCCCAATTAACACTTTTATTGGTCATTTTCGCTCATGATAGAAATGATTCTTTAATATTAGGCTAAGGGACATGACAAGAGCAAGTATGCAAATAGTGTGTCTGTCATCTGCAGAGTAAGGTCCCCAGAGGGTGAATTTTGGGATGCTAGCCCATTGTGCAGATAAGCATCACTAACTTCACCCTCTGGGCACCTTATTCTCCAAATGACAGACACACTATTTGCAGGCTTGGAATTTAATTTGAATTTAAAACTCCTCCCATCCCCTGGACCAGGGTAAATTTCAGAAAAAAATTAAGGTCAGTAGGAAAACTTACAAAATATTTCTTCTTTTTTTTTTTCATTTTGACAATTGATTATAGCTTTTTTTTTATTTTATTTGCAAGAATGAGATTTTTTTTGGCTATAAAAGTGGCTGTGTGTAGTGTTGCTTGGCCATAAATGAGTGTTTAGTAATGATATAAACGAGTCTTTGATCAAATTGTTTTTACATCATCCATCACCCACCCACCCACTCACTCCCTGTGGACGGAATTTTGTTTAGACCTCACCCTGACAGAGAACTGAGAAATGCCAGCATGCAACACAGGCATCAACAATTGTTACATCATTACAAATACATGTAGTTATTCGCAGTCTATTAATCATGTACTGTATGGTAACAGATGGCTGATGGGATGACTCCTTATAAGAACTCATCAGATCAATATATGGCTCCATCTAGTAAGCAGACATACAGCTTGACTGCATCCTCTGACATTACTAACAATAAGCTTCTAAATAACATGCTTCTCAATACATTTAAACAACGGCTTCGAGAAAACCACACTGAAGACTTCAGAATAAGTATGCGCGATGAAGTTTAAAAAACTGGTAATAATAAATTAAGAACATATTGACTTTTTAAAAGAGATTTTGTTTTAGAACCATATTTTTTAAATACAGATTCACCAGCCGACTGCTCAACAATTACGCAGCTAAGTAAAAGTAATTATTCTCTTGCCATCGAAAATGGTCATCAGCCCAACAACCGATTCCTTGAGACTTGAGTTAGAATACTGTGTGTTCTGTACAACGACGAAACCATCAAAGATGACAGATTTATTAATGGATTGTCCAACATATCTTCCTATCCTCATTAAAATTATGGCTGACAATTTTCTATTGATGAGTAGATTGGACCAACTAGCACATATTTTAGCCAACGACACAAATCAGTTATGCTCCAAAATCTGCAACATAATCAATGTTATCTGAGGCCAGACCTGATGATAACTTGCTCTATAGAAAAGACTATACCTAATTAACAAATACATATATACATGTATATTAGGCCAAAAAATATATATACCTGTGTTTCTGGTGACATGCAAGAAAAAAATAGGGGCGGGCGGGTGGCTTTTCATTTTATTTTATTTTTTCATTTTATTTTCAGCTTTGCTCAAAATAAATATGAATACCCACAGACTGCTTCTCCTTGTTTTTAATGTACTACAAAATAATAAAACTAAGTACATAACATTAGAATATAAGTGTAATTTATTGTTTTATTGAATAGAACATGAAAAATAAGTTTGATTTGGCTGTAACCTAATTGAAGTGTGGTATAATTTCCGGTTTAACAGTACATGTGAGGTGTCGATTTTACACGTCAATGAATTGGTTTACATGGAAAATAAAATTGAATGCGTACTAATTTTGTAAAATCAATAAAATGAAAACAGTCGCGGAACCGGAATAATGGCGGGCGGGTCACCAGAAACACAGGTCTTATCACCATTATATATTGTATAAAATGTCAATTTATTATATGATTTCACATGCTACACTGTTAACCCTTTGAGTGCCAGGTCGATTTTTGTATCAACCCATATACCCTGTGCCAATGCATTCCCTTATATATGCGAGTCGACCATAGGTCGCCTCGCATATATAAGAGAATGCATTGGCATAACAATTTTGTTTTGTTTTTTTTTGTTTTTTTTTACAATTTTAATAATTTATTCTTATATTCTTTAACAGATTTATTCTGTAGGTTTAGGGCCGATGTGATCGGCCCCTGGCACTCAAAGGGTTAATATTATTGTTGAACTTATTATCTGAATATTTCCCACCAATGAATATCAATCATTCTGCTCTTCTATTTCAATGTACAGTAATGCTCTAAATAAACGACTCCTTAACCACAGCAGAATTATGGGTAATTTTTCAGGATTTAGTCGGAAATATGGCTTGTTGCCATTCATCGGAAAGCTCTCAGTGAGAGCTTTCCGATGAATGGCAACAAGCCATATTTCCGACTAAATCCTGAAAAATTACCCATAATTCTGCTGGTTAAGGAGTCGTTTATTTAGGGCATTACTGTACCATAGACTGGGGTGAGCTGCTAAACTGATGTATTTGTACAGGCTCCTCATATCTGCAACATTTGCAATAAAACGACATCACTGATGAAATTATGGTAATTTCCACGATGATTGGTTACATATTTCTGTGACTAATGCCATCAGCAGATGTAACATTGAGGAAACGAGTTTAGTGATAAAATGGTTCCAGTTGGAAGGTCTTAGCTTAATGGAAATTAATCAAAATTCTAGAAATCCTTATAACATAACTAACAATATAAACATCTCAAAAAAGTACATCCCCCCTATACATTGGCATAATACAGTAATGCTCTAAGTAATCGACTTCTTAACCACCGCAGAATTATGGGTAACTTTTCAGGATTTAGTCGGAAATATGGCTTGTTGCCATTCATCGGAAATCCCGAGAGCTTTCCGATGAATGGCAACAAGCCATATTTCCGACTAAATCCTGAAAAGTTACCCATAATTCTGCTGTGGTTAAGAAGTCGATTACTTAGAGCATTACTGTATCTCCCAAGAAATGGATTTGATTGCTATGAAATATGTATAACCTTTAATTAGGCAAATATAAAATAAAAGGCTGCTACCTGGCCACAATTAAAGCCTGATCACAGTGCGCCTTTGGGAAATCACCTAATTCACCCTCTGGGGACCTCATTCTGCTCAGGCCTCATCTTCTTTATCATAAAATTTCTATAGAAACTTCTTCACATAGATTCTATTTCTTTTTTAGTTTAGTTTCTCTATATCCCCAAACTGGCAGACGACACCATTGCATAATCAAGGTTCCTAATGGGTGTACATCACAATATTCACTATTTGGGAACTTCAATCTGAGTGTACATGTATGTCTCCCATAGCATATGAGGTCATGCAGAATGAGGTCCACAGAGGATGAGTTTAGTGATGCTAGCCCATATGCGGGATAGCTTCACTAAATTCACCATCTGGGGACCTCATTCTGCAAATGACATGCTTGAGAGCCACCCATCATCTCTATAAGGTGGCTTTATTTGACAGATGGCTATTTTAGAAATGAAAAATGTTATTCTTGGAACAATCATGGAATCAAACTTTGCTTCCAACTGTTATTAACATATTTGATCATACATTGTATATACCAGAATAATATTGACAATTGAGAATTTTGTTTCTCAAATTTTAGTTTTACTAAGAACACCTATTGTTATTGACGTTAGGAATTCCCCCACTCAAGCATAAAAGACTCGCCAGCTGGTGAAGTGATTCAACAGCCAATGAAAACATATTTTGTTCTTATACTATCCATAAATATGGCGTAAATAGTATGTTATTGTCAAGTTTGTACACTGTGTTACATGTATGCAAACAAAAGCCAGATTCTGTAACATTTCTGGCTTTTGTTAACATAACAATGCATACAAACTTGAAAATAAAATAATATTTATGCTATATTTATGATTGGTATAAGAACAAAGTCTTCTATTTTAATAGTCTTTCTGTTTATGGCGGTTTTAACGGATGTGACTATTTTATCAGCGTTACCCACCACGAAGGCCATCCATGCCTTAAAGTTAACAGAAACATGTATCAGTCCACAGACATTGCACATTGATAGAGCTAATACTTGTACTTGCATTCTGATACAGCTGTTCACAACTCAGAACTAAACAAGCCTTGAAATAGTGTGTCTGTCATTTGCAGAATGAGGTCCCCAGAGGGTGAATTTAGTGATGCTACCCCGCATAGCGGGCTAGCATCACCAAATTCACCCTCTGGGGACCTCATTCTGCTTACACCTCAGCAGAATGAGGTTCCCAGAGGGTGAATTTGGTGATGCTAGCCCACTATGCGGGGTAGCATCACTAAATTCACCCTCTGGGGACCTCATTCTGCAAATGACAGACACCCTATTTCAAGGCTTGGAACTAAATGGGATAAAGCAATCCCCAGAATAAAATGTATATTTGACAACTCATAATATCCATGCACCTAGAAATAATTAATAGTCACAGTGATCAAGGGAATGTCAGACAAATCGTTAAATATATATAAAGACTGAACAACAGACATAAACCTAGCTGTATGATCGTATAAATTGAACAAATTTAAGTTATTGTCCATACACAGGGAAAACCTTTGTTCATTATTATAGCTGCCACCCTTGAGGTCACAACTCTCACTTGAATTCCACAGGTCCCTGGGGGAAAAATACTAAAATACCAATATAGACTATACCAGGAAATGCTATATTTGTATTTTAGTATTTTCCCCAGGGACCTGTATTGGATTCCTGATTGAGCTATACACTAACCGTATAAATACATGAGGCTCATATTACTTTCTGTCTGCTAATACTGTAACAGCCATGAACACGACCATAATTCATCAGAATTATGAGCAAGGCTGTCATTATTCACAGAATATTATCTGATCTTTGTTGTTGCAGACTATGTGCCTTCAACGAAGAGCAAGGAGCCATATATCTTCAAAAGTCTATGCTCTTGTCATGACATGCTAGGTCATTTTTCATAGTTATTCCATAAATAATTTATGTTTGGTTGAGCTACAGGCGGCTTAGAACATAAAGTGCAATGTTCACTACCTGCATGGTCATCATTCAGAGTTTATAAGTTTTCACCTGTGCCTAATTTCAAATTTCCAAATGACAAGATAATTTTTAAAGCATGTGAAATACATGTACATGTATGTTGATTTTGAAAATTTCTCAAAATGCTGAATACAGAAATTTCATGTTTCATGAAATGTGTGAAAAAAAATTCTATAACTCTAATCATGCCGGTGAGAGAGTAATCAATTTGTTTTGATGATTACGTGAAATAATTCACGAGAGGAGCGGCCCAAGTAGGACCATCTCCCCGAGTGAATCATGTCGCGCAATCATCGAAACAATTGATTATTCTGTTTATTACACTTTCCATGACTAGAAAGCGCTACCGGTAATTCTCAACATAGAATGTGGCAAATTAGTCCCCGACCAGCTGATCGCGTGCACTCACCACGGACGTAATTCACATTGACATTATCACTTTTAATTCACAGAGAAATCCTTATAAATCACGACTAAGTGTGTAATAAATCATGATTATAATACTGAGCCTATATATGTACCGCAAAGCCTATTTTGACGTTGGGTTTTGTTGGTGTGGAATTTGAATCTAGGTGACTGCTTTTCGAGGAGCGATGCTGATTAGCAATCAAAATTAGAAGTGACCTACTGGATTGAATTTGTGTAGAGGATAACATACAGCAATGCCCTAAATAATCGACTCCTTAACCACAGCAGAAATATAGGTAATTTTTCAGGATTTAGTCGGAAATATGGCTTCTTGCCATTCATCGGAAAGCTCTCATTGAGAGCTTTCCGATGAATGGCAACAAGCCATATTTCCGAATAAATCCTGAAAAGTTACCCATAATGCTGCTGTGGTTAAGGAGTCGATTATTTAGGGCATTACTGTATGATGAACAGATAATCAGGCCTCAAAATATGGTGCTGGACCTTTGCAGAATGAGGTCCACAGGCCTCAGGGTCCTCTGGGGGGGGGGGGGGGGGACTCATCATGCATGGCCTCATCTGCTATGGCAGACCTCGACACAGGTTTCAACTCTCAGATGGTGAAGGGCACCTCGATTATTCATTCGTCTGCCAATTTGCGGATATTGAGGAAAACTAAATTAAACTAGAGGTGTGACTGTCCCAATGGGACTAAGGATACCCCCCGTGTTTTTAAAATACTAAGATGTTTCACATGTCAGTAAACATTTAGTTAAAATAATAAAATAACAGTTCCCATTGCAGGTGCACAACCCTAACCCTAATCTTAAACCTATTTACCGAAAAATGTAGGAATAAAAGCTCGGACAAAATTATGCATGTTGCAAAAATGTTCTTAAGTCGAAAAAGGGGAATAACCCCACAAAAGAAAGTCGGACAGACATCATAATCGCAGGTGCACAGGTTCCCATGGTACTAAATATCAGTGCCAAGATTCAAAAACATTAACTTATAAATGTAGGAATAAAAGCTTGAACAACATTATGCATGTTGCATAAAAAATTCTAAGTCGAAAAAGGGGGATAACTCCACCAAAAAATGTCAGACAGACGTCATAATCGCAGGTGCAGAGGTTCCCATGGTACTAAATATCTGTGCCAAGTTTTTTAAAAATTGACCTAAAAATGTAGGAATAAAAGTTCGGACAACATTATACATGTTGCGAAAAAAATTCTAAGTTTAAAAAGGGGGGATAACTCCACCAAAAAAAGTCCGACAGACATCATAATCGCAGGTGCACAGGTTCCCATGGTGGTTGATGTCTGTGCCAAGTTTCACGAAAATTTATCAAAAACGACTGAGAAAAACTCCGGACAAATTTGTGTCCACGGACGGACTAAAAAACTTGTTAATTTGATAATAAAGATATTTACCAGAGAAGATGAAGCATAAGCAGAATAAGGCCCCTGGAGGGTGAATTTAATAATGCTGTTGTCAATAAATTCACAATCTGTGGACCTCATGCTGCAAAAATGCAGCACCATACCGGTATTTTGAGACTCGGGATGACACATTGAGATATCATATTTTTGCCTTCAACCCTTCCATGACTGGAGCTTCTTGAAATTTAGCAAAAACCCTGTGCCAGTGCATTCTCTTATATATGTGAGTCACCCACAGGGAGCCTCGCCTTGCATATATAAGAGAATACATGGGCATAAAATTATTTATCCTAACCGGTAAGCCTAGCTGTGCATTCTCATATATGCGCAGCTCCCATCATGAAAGTGTTAACCCTTTACCCAACAAACCGGCCAAAACCGGCCAAATAAAGCTTCAACAGCCTAAAATATCTTCGGTCTGTCTCAATAGAACCATACAAATATGGATATCACTGGAACCGGCTCATTGACCACATTGTGATAGTTACAGTTAGCCCTGTGCCAATGCATTCTCTTATATATGCGAGTCGACCATAGGTCGCCTCGCATATATAAGAGAATGCATTGGCCTAAATTTTTTTACCATTTTTTCTTACATTCTTTAACAATTTTATAATTTTTAATGTGTTAAGCCAATGCATTCTCTTATATATGCGAGGCGACCTATGGTCGACTCGCATATATAAGAGAATGCATTGGCACAGGGCCCTTCTGTTGGGTAAAGGGTTAAACAAGTTCACCATTGTATTCTACATTAAATTTTTTATTTTATTTTTATGAAAAAAAACAATATCTCCCATCTCTTGGACCAACCGCATGAAAAGATTAAGATTTAACCCTTCCATGACTGGAGCTTCCTGAAATTTTGCAAAAACCCTTTGCCAGTGCATTCTCTTATATATGAGAGTCTCTCATACACATGTGTACAGTGTATAATATTGGACTAACAATATTTACCTTGACCTTGTGCATATATGTGCATCCTCTTATATTTTTGAGGCTCCCTATGGGAGACTTGCATATATAAGAGAATGCACTGGCACATGATCATTAATGCGCACCAGTGCAGCTCCCGTCGTGAAAGGGTTAATTACAGGTCAGTGTCGGTTTAGGCATACATGTACATGTATGCCAGTGGTAATTCCAACCGAGGGCCATAACTCTGGTGAAAATTGGTGGGTGGAAATCAAATTGGAACTTGAGCTGTATTTTGGACTAGTAAACACACATACCAAATTTCATTCCATTCAGTTGAGATACTAAAGTTTTCATCCAAAAATGAAAAAAGTGAACAGACAGAGACAAACCAATAACATAATACTTCCGTTTTTTTTTTTAACGAGCATATCAAAACATATATAAAAGCTTCTGAGAATTTCTCAGTAATTTTACCAACAAAATGTACTAAATTTCAGAATGATCTACCCAATCATTTACAGTAATGCCCTAAATAATTGACTCCTTAACCTGTGGTTGAGGAGTTGATTATTTAGGGCATTACTGTATGTGTAAGTTATTTAGACCTAAACAAGTCTGAGTTTAATGTGCCTGTCATTTGCAGAATGAGGTCCCCAGAGGGTTAATTTAGTGATGCTATCCCGCATAGCGGTCTGGCATCACTAAATTCACCCTCTGGGGACCTCAATCTGTTTGGGCCTCATCTTCTCTAAAAAGTTTCTTCACATACATGTAGAGTCTATTTCTTTTTTAGTTTAGTTTCTCTATATCCCCATTCTGCTTAGGCCTCATCTTCTCTGGAAAGTTCAGAAACTTCTTCAATAGAATCTATTTCTTATTTAGTTTATTTTCATTATATCCCCAAATTGGCAGAGGACAAATTGCATAATCAAGGTTCCCAATGGGGGCACATCACAATATTCACCATTTGGGAAACTTCAATCTGAGTCTACTATGTCTCCCATAGCAGATGATGCCATGCAGAATGAGGTCCCCAGAGGGTGAATTTAGTGATGCTAACCCGCATAGCGGGTAGCATCACCAAATTCACCCTCTGGGAACCTCATTCTGCTGAGGTGTAAGCAGAATGAGGTCCCCAGAGGGTGAATTTGGTGATGCTAGCTCGCTATGCGGGGTAGCATCACTAAATTCACCCTCTGGGGACCTCATTCTGCAAATGACAGGCACACTGAACTCAGGCTTTGACCTAAACTATTCTGAAAATGATAATCAGACTTTATGTCTGTAACCAGCAAATTCTATGTGGGATTTGGTGGTCTGAACAAGGTGTTTGGTATGCGAGTGGGTGCCGCATTCTACCGAGCGAGTCCTGTTGTCTCCTGAGACTTATGGTAAAAGTAGCGACTTGGTTGGCCTATTGATTTTACCATTTGGACAAGCCTTGAAATAGGGTGTCTGTCATTTGCAGAATGAGGTCCCCAGAGGGTGAATTTAGTGATGCTACCCCGCATAGCGGGTAGCATCACCAAATTCACCCTCTGGGAACCGCATTCTGCTGAGGTGTAAGCAGAATGAGGTCCCCAGAGGGTGAATTTGGTGATGCTAGCCCGCTATGCGGGGTAGCATCACTAAATTCACCCTCTGGGACCTCATTCTGCAAATGACAGGCACACTATTTCAAGGCTTGAATTTGGATCGGACTTATGCTAGGTCAACATGTTGTAGATAGTTCTTCATATTCATGGCAGAGTGACAACAAGGCATGAAAACCGATTTAAACGGGGACTGTACACTAAATCCGGACATTTATAAGACCAATACACTAATGTTTACCTCCAAAATTCGAACGCTTAAAGCGTACTCCAAATACCGGACAGCTTTATTAGTCCATAAGTGAACAAATACACGTTTCCGTTTTTTAGTTGACCTGTGTGACGGTTGATTGGGGTTTATTGTCGCTTTAGCAACTAAGGCTATATCACGACATTGCCAGTTTTAGTGGTGGAGGAAATCCGCACACTTGCGACTAATCTAACAGTGATTTCAATGGCTGATAACTCGTCAACCATGTGCGGCAAACCACCGGCCATCGGCGAGTAACTGGTAACTCCACCAGATAACGATTTCGAGTTACAAAGTCCACGATGGAAACATGTGGATTTGAACCCTTATTGCCAGCGCTGGAGGGCGAAACGGCTTGGAGTTGTACCCCTAACCGATTGAGCCACCGAGGCCCCGACCTGTGTGACATTGATCACTGTCTGTGACAACTGTTAGTTACAAACGGATGAAGTGTTCTTGGTACATTAATCAAATTTATTTACAAATTAAAACGAATATAATGCCTGAGAATAAAAAGATACTGCGGTATTTATATTTAATCTTATTCTAAATAAATTCCGAAAGCGATACCAGATGAATGAGCATGCACACGGGTAATGTACTTTTGTACTATTGAATAACCAATTTAATTAGCGGTATTTTGTTTCGGCAAAGCTTTGAAACGGATTAAACAATAGGTGTCTAATTAGATGCGCCTAAACCAGAATTGGTTACTGCACTGCACCACCTTCAGATACATGCAGATACAGATAGATCCATGTTTGCTTAGATCACAAACTGATTGAACAATGGTGACTTCACAGGTACACATAATTAGAGCAATGACACGTTGTTTTTACATCAGCTATTGTGTTGGAATGAATTCTTTGTTTTTACAACAATTGTCCAAACTAAACACTAATTCGCTAAAAGTACCAGACGGTGGTTTATTGTTACAATCACAGTTTTATTAAATCAACATATCACAATTAATGAGCCATCGGGAAAACGATAGCTCAGAGTTGAAATTTACCGTCAACAACATTTTTAAAAACCGCGAATCACTGTAAAATGTATCGTTTCCGTGTGTCCTGGTTTCTCTATACATATATTTATTTCTTATTATAACATGTTTATCTATTGCAATTTATGTTTTATTTTGTAGTTTATTGAATAAATTTTAAGTAATCAGTAATGAGGTGTCTGGGTCTCGATAACTCTTACTGACGGCGGCAATATATTCCGATGGTTTTGCAATTTTCTGTAAACCGAACACCTCTCTAATCCGAACAGAAGGGCCGGTCCGAAGGGTGTTCGGTTTAGCCCTTTACCCAACAGAAGGGCCCTGTGCCAATGCATTCTCTTATATATGCGAGTCGACCATAGGTCGCCTCGCATATATAAGAGAATGCATTGGCTTAACACATTAACAATTATAAAATTGTTAAAGAATGTAAGAAAAAATGGTAAAAAAAAATTTTTTTAGGCCAATGCATTCTCTTATATATGCGAGGCGACCTATGGTCGACTCGCATATATAAGAGAATGCATTGGCACAGGGCATAACTGTAACCATCACAATGTGGTCAAGGAGCCGGTTCCAATGATATCCATATTTGTATGGTTCTATTGAGACAGACCGAAGATATTTTAGGCTGTTGAAGCTTTATTTGGCCGGTTTTGGCCGGTTTGTTGGGTAAAGGGTTAGAGAGGTTTTACTGTACCATGTTGTTTGCATTGTTCATAGAGCACACAAGTGTATTTTGCACTAAACCATGGCTCAAATTCATTCATTTGTCGCATACATTCTGTTGAGTATAAAAGGAGATGACCATAAATGTCCAGATTTAGAGTACTGATTATTTATGGGCAGCCATGCAGTAAATGAATGTTACTGGTACCAGTTATGAGTGATCCCAATGTGAGCACATCACAATATTCACCATTTGGTAACTTCAATCTGAGTCTACAGTAATGCCCTAAATAATTGACTACTTAACCACAGCAGAATTATAGGTAATTTTTCAGGATTTAGTCGGAAATATGGCTTGTTACCATTCATCGGAAAGCTCTCATGCTATGAATGAATTGTTTCCCACGAAATCATGGAGTCCAATGTAACTAGATAGAAATCCGGCATCTCTGTTGAGCCCTGTCTTGATCGTATCCAGGTCGCATATTAACTTATCTCCGCCTTTCTTCTCCCCAGACATCCGGCAAGCCCACCCCCTTAATACGCGAACTTTTAGATCATTCAACGAATGGTTTGGCAGGTTGAAATGTGTGCTGACAGTGTTCCATGATGTTATAGAAAATTGATGTCCTATCATATGTTGCCTTAACGATTGTCCCGTTTCTCCCACATAGTATGTACCCGGACATCTATCACATTGTATGACATATACAACACCACGAGAGCTACATGAGAATATCCCTTTGGGGGTGTAAGAATTGCGGCATAACTTCATCGGTATGGGCTATAAGCACAGTGAAGTGAACAGGGAGATTCCTAAAGTGATCAGTAAAAGACAAGACGATCTACTACATGTACATGTAATTCCGCAATTGAACCAAAGTGACTCATCGAACACCAAGATACAGTAATGCTCTAATTAATCGACCTCTTAACCAAAGCAGAATTATGGGTAACTTTTCAGGATTTAGTCGGAAATATGGCTTGTTGCCATTCATCGGAAAGCTCTCGGCGAGAGCTTTCCGATGAATGGCAACAAGCCATATTTCCGACTAAATCCTGAAAAGTTACCCATAATTCTGCTGTGGTTAAGAAGTCGCTTACTTAGAGCATTACTGTACCTCTTGTGACAACATACCACTCTTCGCTATATAAACTAAAGTCGATTGCAAAAGATCTACAAAACATCATCGACAGTGACAGCATGCAACCTGAAAGAAATCCTTCCAGATCTTCCTCTGATGTCATACAGACAACCGCCAAATCTCTGTCAGAGTTTCGTTAGTGCAAACAAAGTGCAACCGAACAGCGACGTGAAAAGAATTATTGTAAAACATGTCGTTCAATATCACCCACTCTTGACGCCCCTTATTAGGAGAAATGGTCAACATCACACCCCTATAGCATGTAGCTCTCGTGGTGTTGTATACATGTATGTCATACAATGTGATAGTTGTCTGGGTACATACTATGTGGGAGAAACGGGACAATCGTTAAGGCAACGTATGCGAGGACATGGATATTCTATAACATCACGGAACACTTTCCTGTCAGTCGGCGCATATTTTAACCTGCCCAACCATTCGTTGAACGATCTAAAAGTTTGTGTATTAAGGGGGGGGGGCTTGCCGGATGTCCGGGGGAGAAGAAAGGCGGAGATGAGTTTAATATGCGACCTGGATACGATCAAGACAGGGCTCAACAGAGACACCGGAGTTCTATCCAGTTATGTCAGACTCCATGATTTCGCGGGAAACAATTAATGCATAGCGTCATAATGCCACGGACAACACCAACGATAACAACCCACTTCACGTGATAAAGATCCCTCGAAGAATCGAAAGATGTGTAACATTATATTTGCACAATAACATATCTCATGAGTCTTAAAAGGAGTTATTTTGCAGTTTTGCGGGATTTACTATTATCGTATACAGAACTCATACAGCTATTTCTCAATATACAGTAATGCCCTAATTAATCGACTCCATAACCACAGCAGAATTATGGGTAACTTTTCAGGATTTAGTCGGAAATATGGCTTGTTGCCATTCATCGGAAAGCTCTCGGGGAGAGCTTTCCGATGAATGGCAACAAGCCATATTTCCAACTAAATCCTGAAAAGTTACCCATAATGCTGCTGTGGTTATGGAGTCGATTAATTAGGGCATTACTGTAACTGGTACCGGTAACATTCATTTACTGGCTCCCCATAAATAATCAGTACCGGTATATTGATAGAAGATCGAATACAGATGTCATTAAAGATTTTTAAAAGATGGCTAACCCCAAGGTGGCTAACTCCAGTAAGTAAAATCGGACAAAACTGGTTTTCGAACTTTTCAAAAATATTGTGGCTACCAACTCATAAACAAAACATTATTGAAATTGGTTAATATTTGTTTGAGTTATTGCGCCTATGACAAAACAATGGCGAGAAATTGTCAAACTAAGGGGTACATGTTACTCAGGTAAGAAAAATCGGACGAAACTGGTTTTTGAACTCGTCCGAGATATTGTGGCAACCAACTCATAAACTAAAAATTATTGAAATTGGTTAATATTTGTTCAAGTTATTGTGCTTACAACTGGATTGGATGGACGCACGAACGGACGCATGGATGGTGCTGATTTCTATAGTCCCCCAAAATTTATTTTCCGGGGACAATGAGAGGCTGAAAATTATAGGCGTACAGCTGTATGTGATATCCACAGTAGAGCTGCAACGATTCATAGTGATTTCGATGTATCACGATACGCTTTCACACGATACGAAGTGTGTGAAGTGTATCGCGATACACAAATATCACAATTTTAGGTCATCGAATGCGAAAATAACCCATATTTACTGTGTTTTTTTAGCAATTTAGGGGTCATCTCAAAACTCCAATCGGTACCGATTGCCATTTACCGATTGTATTCAAGCCTTTTGAATCGGAAAATAATCGGTAAAGTCAGACAGCGTAATCACGTTAGTAGCGTCATTAACGGTAAAATCGGTACCGATTTTACCGATCAATATCCATGAGTGAACGCATTACGTCGCAGTCGGTAAGTCAATCGGTGAAATCGGTACCGATTTATTGAAACTTTTAACGTTCGATTTGTTGTTGTACATGTATGAAAAAGTTAACGCCGTAGTTGCAAAAACACTCGGTGAAATCGGTACCGATTGAGACGTTTTATGTTCGATTTTTGTTATAGGCCTACATAGATCTAGGGCACAGATGGTCGTGGATTTTCCATCGAAAAAAAAATCAGATAGTGGTTTATTTGCATTCTTTTATGTATTAGGTATTATTAGATTAATTGGCAGTACCGGTAACAATTATTCTCATCGGAAATATTTTTTTCGTTTCCGAATCCGTACTTTACATATGCACATAAATTGATAAATTGTATGATTTTCACTCCACTTTCATCTCATCAAATTACACTTTAATCATCATTGATTGTCATATCAATTACCATTTTAGCATAATCTGCATACTCATTCAATTATTACTAATTGTTTAACATATTAACGTATTTTATCTGCAATGTATCAGAATGTATTGTGATATTTTCTTCACTGTTTATCTATTCGTTGCGTGATTGGCTGAATCCCGTAAAGCTCCGCCCATCGCATGTCGCTCATGTTTACCCGGCAGATTCAAACGTTTTCCTGGTGTGTGTCGCGTTTCTATAATCTTCATGTATCGACAGATCTAATGTTAATCTCCCCAAATTAATCGCATATATGAATCCAACTTGCCATTCTATTCCTATGCGAATGGGTCTCCAGACAGGCTGGGGTGGGTTCTTAATTTGGTTTTTGCTAGATGATCGCGATCTCTCGTCGAGGTTGGGGGGGGGGGGGCAAAGGTAGTCTATGCATCCATGCTACCGGGCCAGACTGGAGTAGACTCTTTTTTTACGAGATCAATATTTTTACCCATTATATATGGGGTGCTCCTCGTGCAAAGGAGGGACTACAAGAACAGAACAGAATGTACACATGAGTACGTGTGCGGGATCTTGTAATACAGACACTCGAAAGCATGTGTTTGTCAAAACGTAAACAGATTCGTGGTACCTGGCACGCGCACTGAGTAGGTATCCGTTTTCGGAGAACCCCGTCATTTTCTTAAAAAATGTTCCGGTGACTCGCATAAATTGAACATTTTATTCTTTTGAATCACTAATTATGTTTTAGTTTGGGTAAGGATATCTTTTCTCTATTTGATTTCTTTACAAATCACCGGTGCATGGATCTATTTTTTATCCCAACTAAAACGTGAGTGAGTTGGCTCTACGACAATTAGTTAAAACAACAGCTGTCGATCAAACTTAAAATAGGCGTGTCTTTGTCGCACGAAAATTACCTAATACGTAATTAGCTGATATAAATACTTCATTATCAGGCTATGATTGATTGAAACTGCACATTTGGCATAGCATTGCATGTGACTGTCATTTCGTGATGATTTATACCAATTACATCACAAATACCAGTCGAAAGATTTGACAATGAATGAATGGTCGCCTATATAACACAGGCGTTCGTGGTACCGGTAGGCCTATTAACTTGATAATATATACATAAAAAAACATGTGTTGCTAGACCAATAGGCTACGGCGATACCGAAGTACTCAGGCGCTGCGATCATTAGCGACGTTATTTTGAAACGTACGTTCTGATCGGTAGATTCGGTACCGATTGTGACCGTCACAAATTGACGTAATCGGAAAAATCGGTACCGATTTCACCGATCGACGCGTTGTTCAAAAACGTCGTTTCTACGTTGTAATCGGTATTTTATCGGTAGAAATGACTTCCACAAAGCGTTATCAATCGGTAAAATCGGTGTTTTTGCCCATTTTACCGATTTTAGTTTTGAGATGACCCCTTAGGTAGAAAATCCTCGCAAAACATGGTTTTTGCATATCGTGATACATATCGTATCGTTGGTCATGTATCGTGATACGTATCGTATCGTGGCAAAGTGTATCGTTGCAGCCCTAATCCACAGCCATTGAAATTGACTTGCATGAATTTGTTAGGCCAATGCATTCATAAGAGAATGCATTGGCACAGGGTTTTTGCAAAAATTCAGGAAGCTCCCATCATGAAAGGGTTAAATGGGACTCATGTTGATAATATCTGTAGTATCTGGGTATTAAACTAACAGGAAGCTCTTGCAAACAAGCCAACATGTTATAACTGGAAGTGTCTTCCTGTATGGCAGTACAGTGTACCTATAATTATACTGACTTGCAGTTCTAGGTACGGTAGGTGCCTTAAGTGGTTCATTGTCATTTAAACATTTTAAATAGTTTCTTTATTCATGAAAGCATGAATGTTTGTTGGCATATCTTTCAGAATCATTGTATAATTAATTTTGTAAGATTGTCCGATCAGGTAATTTGAACGCGAACAACTAATTACCTATTGCCTAGTTAATCAGTCTATGGAAATAGCAAATTGCAGCATTCGGAATTGACAATATAGCATTGGGCGACAGTCACGAAATAGTAAAGGTGTGATTTGCTGACTAATGATGTTTGAACTGACAAATCAGGGATATTTTTAGGCAAAGAAAGGGGCCGAAAATGTGCCCCATTCCGAATTATTGTTTTCTCCATTGTTATTTGGTCCACAGGTCAGTATCTGCAGAGGCAAGATTATCAAATAAAGTTGGTAAAATGGCCACTTTGAGTGGTTAGATCAGACACCTTTGAATACCAATTAAAATACCGGTAGCTAGAATAACCACCCAAGGTTGCTTGCTTTCCCCAAAGGTAGTTGTCAGATTAACTACCCATACATGTAGGTAGCTAAAGTTCCAACCACCCACGAGTAGTACAATTATCCATGCTGGGTACATGTAGTTTGTATTCATTCTTCTGCCCAAAGTAGTAAAAAATTAGCCTCCAGTTGGGTAGTTAAAATTGCCCCCAAAGGTAGTAAATTTAACTACCAAAGGTATTTGAATGTTTAACTACCCACCTGGTAGTGCATGTAGAAATTACTGTACTGTTGATTGAGTCAATGAACACCTATCTACTGTGTACATGGACTTGTATAAACTTAAGGCATGCATAAAATATGGTAGATATGATTTCAATTGGTCTGAATAAAACTCAACAAAAAGTAAAAAAAAAAATTACACAAAACATGTATTCAGGTTCCAAAAATCCAACAAGGAGATAATAACCAGATTTTAAAACCTAAATTTAGTGCCACAAAAGACTTATTATTTGAAATATAAAGGCCAATAAAAGGTTACAATATTATAACCATCATATCAAATATGGATGTAATCGGTTGACATTTGCTCAAGTTTTCACGTTAAAAGACTCATAAAATAGCTAAAAATAGACAAACTGAGAGCCGTAGTTCAGGTAAAATGTATCAGACAAATCTGGTTTTCGAACTCGTTCAAGATATTGGTGTAAAAGATCCATAATTCCATATACCAAAAATGAATGAACCTGGTTGACGATTGTTCAAGTTATCTCGCAATCGGACATAAATTTTCCAATAATTGCTAAATATAGACAAACTAAGTGCCATAACTCATGTAAAACAAACCTGGTTTTCAAAAATAGTTTGAGATACATGTATTGTTGCAAAAGTTCCATATACCAAATATTAATAAAATTGGTTGACGTTTGTTCAAGTTATCGGGCTAACAAACATAAAAGTGCTATAAATAGAAAAAGTGACCCAACTGTGGTTAGAAAATCAGGGCAGAAACTCACAAATTGTCAGAATCCATCAATAAATGGCTATATTATATAGGTTTTGGGCTGGCCTGCAACCGTCCTTCACCATAAGTCGTGTTTTGAAAAAAATATATAAAAAAATTGACTAATAAAGTATTGAGTTTGAGAAACATGTAAGATTTGTGTCACAAAGCATATTGGTTCTGAACTCTGTCCATTCATTTCCCTGTCATGAGTAGCAGCCGACGGCTTTTTAGGGATTATTGATTTCCAGCCATGATTGTTCAACATTCTGACTGATAGCTTTATACAGCGATTCTCGACAACAGAACACTCCACTCGAACTCACCCTCAAACAGATCATCCGAGGAGGAATAAAAAATTCAATTTAACACACTCGCTATCTGGTGAGCATGTGCTTAAATTCTGTGGACATAATGATAGTTACAGTAATGCCCTAAATAATTGCTTCCTTAACCACAGCAGAATTATGGCTAATTTCTCAGGATTCAGTCGGAAATATGGCTTGTTGCCATTCATTGGAAAGCTCTCACTGAGAGCTTTTCGATGAATGGCAACAAGCCATATTTACGACTAAATCCTGAAAAATTACCCATAATTCTGCTGTGGTTAAGGAGTCGATTATTTAGGGCATTACTGTAGTTAATTGAACAGGATGCGCATAGTTAGAAAGCGTGGAAATGCTAACTGCATTTAGATCCGATATTAAGATAATAAATTGTTTTCCAACCAGTTCCAACTGTTTAATTTGAGAATCTCTCCAGTGGATTGTCCATTACATTCTCCAAATTATCTTCATTACAAGCATATTATGGATCTCATCAGCGATTTAAACTCAATTGTGGGAACATGGAGTAATTTTATCCCTTAAAAAAATGAAAACATTCAACATGTTTGCAGGGGAAAATGAGGCAATAGCCATTTTTGTATTTTTAGAGAGGATATACGTACTGGTATATAGAGGATCTCAAACGAGTTACTATTTTATACGGAATATATCAACCGAGTTCACTAAATTCGATTTGAGCCGAGGTTTACCGAGGCTCAAATAGAATTTAGCGGATGCGGTTGATAAATTACGTATAAAATAGAACGAGTTTGAGATACTTTTTATCACATGATCATATAATCGCTAAAATTTATCGAAAAGAACAATAATTAACAGCCAGCGAACTTTGTCACAAAGAGCAGCGTGACGTCATTGCACGCGACGAAATTACGCATGTCTATTACGCTCGAATATTATATTGGAAAATAGTGCTATTAATCATGTGATAAAAAGATATATATATGTACCTGGTACATGTACTTGTATAATATTAAGGCATGCATAAAATATGGTAGATATGATTTCAATTGGTCTGAATAAAACTCAACAAAAAGTCAATTTTTGTTTTACACAAAACATGTATTCAGGTTCCAAAAATCTAACAAGGAGATACTAGTAATAACCAGATTTAAAAAAATAAATTTAGTGCCAAAAAGACTTATTAATTGTTTTTAAATTCAGATATGAAACACATGTAAATTACAGTAATGCTCCCCACCTACCATATATCAAGGAGACGATTTTGGCAACTTGAAAACAGCAGCATAAATAACCAAATTTGTATCGGTATCCATACCTTTACCGGTAGCTACAGTAATGCCCTAAATGATCGACTCCTTAGTGAGAGCTTTCCGATGAATGGCAACGAGCCATATTTCTGACTCAATCCTGAAATATTACCCATAATTCTGCTGTGGTTAAGGAGTCGATTATTTAGGGCATTACTGTATATGCAGATTGGAACTTATCTTGCAAATCATTGTCCTGGAGATGGTTTTGGAGCTGGGTTAACACAATCCGCTCATGAAGTTTTGATACAAATGGCAGGTTGGAAACTGGTCTATAGTTCTACATGGAAAAGCGGGAAAAATTACCCTGTGGCATTGTTGAAGGTTGAAGTTGCAAATGAGTGAAGAAAGGGCCTACTACCATCCGATCTTTATACCCAAATCTAAAGTGGCACAAAATGCAGACACAATACTGGCAAGGTTTTTCGTGGAAATGTTTTGGTGGTAATTTTTTTATTTTTTTTTAAATATTTTTATTCTGATCTCAAAAATATATAGTTATAACATATTTAATAAGTTCAACATACATGTACATGTATATAATAAGTTCAGCATATACGGTATTGGGACAAAGGATATTACAATCACCTGTCCCAGTCCTGCATCCAACCCACCAACACTGGACCAGATGAGAATGCCATTCCTATCTCAGTCCTCCTAATGGGACGCCGCACCCAGATTCCCCCTCCCGACAACCGCAGCCCCCGCCCCTGCATGACCGCAGCCTCCCATGCATGAGCCTGGTCGCTCCCGGAGAAGCACCTCCATGAGACACAGAGCCCACTCAGTCAATGTCAAGTGACTGAAAGGGCCCCATGGCAGCGCAGTGCCCCAGAAGCAACCAGTGTCTACAAGATGCTACAGCCATCTGTAGGTGAAGCATCCATGGAGAAGCGACCCACAAGAACCATGCTGAAACCTGAAACAGCACCCACAGCAAGCCACCCCATGTAAGTGGTTACTGTGGTAGGCATACATTTACAGGAAGAGAAGCCTGTGAAGGCCACCTTTGTCCAAGTAAGGCATTTTGGACACAAGTTGTAACACATCTTATCATTCTAGAATACTATAATTATTTATATTTTATTCTTTTGTCTGTGGGAGTTTGACATAATGAAGCATGTGAGCGAGAATATATGTCTGTTTTTTATTTATGTTTTTTTCAAAACTGTTCAGTTTTAATTATGAGTTGTCATTGAATCAAAGATGGGGTTGAATTCATTCCATCTTGTTCTAAAAAAAATCTCTTTTTGGGAATTGAAACTATTTTTGAAAACAGTTTCAGTAAATTTGTAGATTTTAAGGCGTTCAATTAGACCAGAAATTGTAGGGTGAATATTCTTTAATTTGCAAGAGTATATATATTTCTTCTATAAAAATAGACATATATCGAAAGAATTATCTTGTGACATCTCCGGGGGTTTTAACCCAAGAATGATATATTGAGATTAATAGATGTAATTTCAAAGTTAAGAGAAAAATTTTCATGGAGTATTTGTTGAAATTGAAGCAAAACCAATTTTGAGACTGTACACTCAAAGAAGATGTGCAGGGGTCTCCTTTAAATTATTACAAAATGTGCAGAGTTCTGTTTCTGACAATTTACATTTAAAAAAAATTATGTATAGTATATCTTGGAAGTATTTTGTAATTTTGGCGGGAAAGCTAACCATGTGACTTTGTTGACAAGGCTTGAGGCTCCAAAGGGGTAAATATTTTATTTACGCAATTTTCTTTTATAAAAACCTTCCCTGTGACTACTATTGATTGTGAATGTATTCAACTGACATTTTTTGAATATATTCAATGACACTTCAACATTTCGTGAGTCATGAAATCACTGGAACAGAGTACAATGTATGTGGGCAATTTTCTTTAACTGCAACGGTCTCTATGAAGTGATTGATTGGTTTGACTTTTGCCGACAAATTGCAACCAAGGATGTGAAGACAACACTGTCAACGTGGCAGGTGCTACTAATCATGTCTTATTCAGGCATCAAGTGCATGATTCCTTGCAATCTGTTAATGTGGTCGCCCTTCCTGTGAAAAAATGGGATTGGGCTCTCTAGGCAAATGAGGTGTGATGGTTGGGGAGGGGAATGAGGCCGCTCCATGGCCTGCCTTCCTTGGTAGTGGAAAGCCTGACTACTGCACTGCATACAAAAAAACACACACCCAAATTTTCTTTGAGCTAAATCTAATAGCTATCAACAGAAATACCAAACATAGCATTGAACACAAAAAAAAACCAAACAAATGCTGTAATTTCAGACCACTCACATTCATATAAAATATAGTGCTGTCGGATGCCGCAGTATCAAAGATTGTTTTGACGATGTTGTCTATTTCACCTTGATTAGTTTGATTACAATGAAACATAAAAGGTCGCTGACCATGTGCCCCCTGAAAAGGTGGCTTTTTAGTAAAAAACTAAAAATAGCTTAAATACTCTGTCAAAATTCATCCTACCGTGACCAATTCAAACTAGGCCCTTGTCTTCTGAAATTTTAACCAGAGACCAAATATCAAAAGATTCAGTAGAATTTACAAACAATCAGATAACTAAAAGTAAAGTTATCATCCGAAAACCAAAATAATCGGCAAATTCTAAGTCGACATAACTCTGGCAAAAATGGGTGGACCAAACCCATATTCGAACTTGACCTGTATTTGGAGTCGATAACCTGATACCCTCAGGTCAATAGCGGCCTCGACTGCATCTCAGGCTGTTAATAGGCCTCGGGCTGTCAATCATTCCTGGAGGGCCGTTAATAAACCATACCGCTATAATTGACCATCTATAACGCGGTGCCACCCCGTTAATACCGCGGTATGATACCGCTTATTAACTCTTCAACACCGCGCACACTGCGGTGACACCACGATGCGTGCGGTCACGGTTCGCGATACCGCGGTGATTTTAACAGACAATTTGCGCGGAAAAAAACAAAGGACACTGAAGAAATCTTCATTTATTGTGGTTATTTTATTTACTTATTATTGACGATGTTTTTTTGCCAATAGTGATTTGTCCATGTGTATAATATGCTTTTGCCAATAGTGATTTCTTTATGTGTCTGAGTCATCAAAAACTATCTCTTGAGTGGAATTTTTTTCTCGTCTCCGTATAACCAATAGATATTGATAGACGGTTAACGTCTTCCTTCGAAAATCCGATATATCCGACCTAACTTAGTTTTTACCCTCGACTCTGTTTATTGTCGTTTAACTTTATAGGATTTATTTTTATTTTATATATGAAACATCGTGCATGTATACATGTTGACCCATCGACGTATGCATGCATATAGACATAGGTCGATGATAAACCTACATGAGAATGCATATCAGTTTTAGTTGCGATGCAGGGTACAGGTAGGTAAGAATTATCTGATTGACCCAAATAATTTTCCAATATAATCATATTTCTCTTGCTATTCCACATAGTTCAAATCATTTTGGATTTATTCCGTATCCCCTGCTCTGATTTTCAGAAATAAACCACGAATAAAGCATGTGATTGACTATCCTACGACATTTCCAGCTACGATTTTTACGTACACGACTGCGATTACGTCGCAAGTGGAGGTTATCAAGGATACGCCACGATTTCGCATCTAAAATCAAACGGCGACATTGTCGTCAGCATGCGCAATCCAACTATCGGTTACTTCCGGCCTCGACGGAAATCTTTCCACTTATAATTGAATCGTTGTTGTCTGAACATTCACTAAATGCATCCCTTCAAAGAGTTCCATGAAAATCACAGCGGTATTTAACACGATGCCCACTATCAGACCGCGGTATCCTTACCGCTCGATACCGTAACTCCACCGCCGTGACAGTCTCGATACCACTACCGTTTATTACCGGTATCACCGCGGTCATGACCGGGGTATCATCCCGTTTTTCTGGTCAATTACTTTGAGAATAGCGGTACTCTCAGGTGCCTAATAAACGTGATGGCCTAATAATAGTGATGGGTGGCGATTTGTGTGAAATTAATAACAGTGATGGAAATTTCACTCTATGGTCTCAATGCCAAATAATAGATATCGTTGGGAATTCTCTCCAAAATTAATAATCATGTTGTTATTGTTATATTATAACTTTTAGGCGGGTTATCTCGGGGGAAGGTAGTCACGGACCATTCTGAAATGGTTGGTCTCCAAGATGGTTAATCAAGACAAAAATCCTAATTTTAGGCCTAACGCAATGTAATAGTACCGGTATATCAAATGCAGTGATCTAATTTCTTTAAACAACTTACCTGGCATGCATTATATAGAATTTGATGTTCATATTTCTTCACTCCCAGAATATTTTGGAACATTTCATAGAGCTGTTCTTTACTTAAAATCAGTTCAGATGCTGCAGTTGTCATGCGTTGGGGTTGCTTTCTGGGGTCTTCATCTCCCCGAAATATTGTATCAAATTTTGCCATCCATGAACTAAGTACAGTTTCTTTACTAAGGCCATCAATTTCTGGTAAGCTCCGTACTCTCTTTTCTATGTTATTTTTGAAAACCTCCCTAAAATCATTAGCTGAACATCCACCACTTTTCACCATATTCATAACTCGATCACTTTTTAGGAAAACTTCGTAGTAATTTTGAACAGCATTGTTAAATGCAGAATCTGCCATGATGCTTGTTTCGCCATTCAGAAAAGCACTAAACCTTTCTTTGATCGTTTGCAACTGTTGTTTTGTAACCTTCGTCTGGCGTCGGGCCATATCTGTGGGTTGTTTCGCATTAAATGGATATGCAATACATCGCATAACAAACACATACAGTTGCAACTTGTTTTTTCGCTCCTCTTCATCGCGCTCTATTTGTTCTGTATCTTCAGCTGTTGGTAACTGTTGTTGTTGTTGTTGATACTGTTGCTGCTGCAAAGCCCTCTCACGTTCACTAGTTAGTGATGGACTAGGACTAGAGGGCCGGATACTATTAGAGCGTGAGTGACTTCCAACAACACTCAGGTTATCCCCACTTGCAGAAAGACTCCTCTGCTCGGTGCTCGGGATGCTGTTAACTCCGTCGGAGTTTTCATCCTCTATGGTCTCATTTTCTGACTCCTCCTCACTTGACGACGGACCCAACATCGTGAAAAATGTGACTTATTACCTGACTAATATGCTTCAGGAATAATATGCCTGCATTTTTATTTTATGAATGGCTAAACATTTGCAAAACAAATCGCTGTCAAATCATTTCCTGATTCCGACATTTCGACGCATGCGCATTATTAAATTTTGTTTACACACTTCGCCGAAGAGAGTCAACTCGCCCCAAAGAGTTTCGCCCAGACCATTTTAACCCCTTTCATTTAGCTCTAAATTAATCTGAACAGTTTGTGATTTACTTGCTTGATACATTACACCAAGTTATTCAATCTCGCGTTCTAGCTCACATTAGACGAAGTCTCCGTAGGAGCAATATTCATCACTCCTAGCCAGTCCGTCCATCGTCTAGCCGGACGTCCATCCGTCCATCCGTCCATCCGTCAACAATCCGTCAACGGGGCTGGGTGGATCGTCTTCATCTCCAGAACCATACTTCTCCAGTTTCATACTTTATTTTGGTGTTCCCTGTGTGACTCACATTCAGTTTGTTAAAATGAGGTCACCAGATCAAATATTTACGAAACCAGGGCCATAATGGAAATGATAACTCAAGAAGAGCTGACAAAAGAGCCCAAGCCTGCTGTCAGGAACAACCTTAAGTAACCTTAAGTAAATAACTATTTCACTCCATAGTAATTCTTTTAAAACGACTTCTTCTCAAGAACCATCGGGCCTATTTCGTTTATATTTGGCAAGGAGGGTCCTTGTGTGACTTGGGTTCAGTTTTGTTCAAATGGGGTCACTGGGTCAAATTTTACTTGGGTGGAACCAGGAACATAACTCTTAAAAAATGTGTTAAATTGAACTCCTTTTCAATTTAACACCAAATTCTATATATTAAAAAAAAAAGCATTTTTTTTTTTTTTCTAATTAAAAACAAATAGTTTTTTTCTAATCTAGATTTAGCTGCTTGATCAATTTTAAATTATTTAAATTTTTTCCATATATGAAGTTCATGAATATTAAAAAGCTCCATATTTAGAATTCACCTCCAGAACTTTGACCTACAACACTGAATGTGCGGAACGGGGCTGGGTGGATCCAATATGACCATGTCTAAAACTAAGACTTATTATCTTCAGATCTCTGTGCAGTTTTATACGGCCAAAATACTAAAATATGCAATGAAAAATGTTTCATTTATATTCTCGCAGACAATCGTAATTTCATATTTATATATTAGACAGGCTGTAGACCATTACATATAGTTGGATTCATATATAAGCTAGACAATTCAGTGAGTTTTTTGCAACTATAATTTCCTGTCAAACTGGTCAAACTCTCAAATGACCGCCTTAAAAAATCTTCTTCTTTTTTTTAAACCACTTTTTTTTTGTATAAAAAACATATCTCTCATGTTTTGAAGGTAAACATGTGTTGTTATAGTACTATAGCATACATTGGTTATAAAGGATAATGATTTTTAGTTCAAATTGCTAGTTTGAAGTTGACTCTCTCTCTCTCTCTCTCTCTCTCTCTCTCTCTCTCTCTCTCTCTCTCTCTATATATATCTCTCTCTAACTAGTAGAAACAGCCAATCACCGCTCAGTGTTAGAATTGAGGTCCTCATTTTAATATTCATTATGACCTGACCTCGATTCTAACACTGAGCGGTGATTGGCTGTTTCTACTACGTCAGTCATGGAAAGGTCAGGTCACAATGAATATTAAATTTAGGAACTGTGTCACTTGACAAATATCTTTTTTAAAGTTGGAATTATCGACAGATTTCTCCTCTATTAGAATTGTTTACTGACAATGTGTTGATTTGTATGAGTAAATAAATTATTAGCCGACAATAAATCACTAAGTTCCAGATATTTAGTTGATCGTTTGACCGATTTTTAATGATAGTAAACTGCATGGGTGGTGAATTCCGAGACACAAGCGGACATTGCTGTCTGAGCCGGATCAAATCGAAAAAATACGCTCTCCGGAGACAATATTCGGTGGTTAAAATTTTATCAAATGCAACGTGTATGAATGTTTCTGATGGGAGTTTGTGGTATTTATTGAAAGATGAATTCTTTGCCGATCCATCCGTGTACATATCGTTAACATTACTGGGGTGAATGGGCTAAATTTGTGCGACTCCCGTGCGATGGTGAAAAGTTGAATTTCTACAGAGCCCCTTGTCTATATAATGTTCCATTAACGCGAAGAAGGCGCGTATATAGAGCGGCGTATATGGGCAGTGCAAAAGGGGGGCGGACAGCGGAGCGCGTTACAGGCCCCTGTGCCCAGATATTGGCAAAAATCGGTCCCGATTTTCAAGCTTGAAGATCTGAGTTGAGGGGCATCTCAATGTGCCGTTCCGATCAACACATGGCCGTTTCGATAAGAAAGTAGAATTTGTTCACGCTCGCTGAATTAATCACATATGAAGCAATGAACATTCATACTGAGTCCCTGCCTCCATGCGTAAATCTGATATAGATATTAAAAGTCTTGTTTTAAATTAATAAATTTATAATGTCACTATATGTGTTATCATTTTCATCGCAACAAAGCAATATATGTGCTAATATCGATTGAGAATTTTGCTGTACATACGCCACGATTTCGCATCTAAAATCAAACAGCGCTTGATATTATTTTATGACCTACGATTTTGACGTGGGCATGCGCAGTCTACATTCCGGTTACGTCCTACGACGGAAATCTTTCCACTTACGATTGTATCGTGGTTGTCTGAAGGTACACTTAATCTCGTAGCCTTGAGGTCGTGTGATTCATATGCGTATTCATGTCTATATATAGCGAGCGTGACATTCATTAGAAAACGACTTCTCGTGAGCACAAGTTAATGAAATTTCAATTGCTGGTCTCACAATCGTCGTTGTCATAGTCGACTACTCGGCGTTGTCAATTGAGTGCGATGATACCCCCACAAATATGGACACAGCGCCATCAATCACAGAACTGAGGTTAACATCAGTTGTGAAAAATCAACCAAAGACGTATGGCTATGTTATTATTTGGTTTCCACTCAATTTTATAGGACATTATATATATTTTCTCAACTCTAAAGACGAATTTCACACAGTGATAAGTGTAAATCCAAAACAACTGGTCTATTTGTGTCAAAGATTATGTATTGTTGTGCTAACTGTCTAGTGCTGAACTCTCTACCGATTATCGAATCGAAGATCGCCGTACCTAATAGAAATATAATATGTGGTACATACCAGTTACTGTCTATATTTCTGGAATTATTCATTTCTTATTATAATGTTTGTTTCGTGTTTATCGCATCAGCCTGGTCGCAGAATCGTTAAATTGCCGCAGCACCGTGGTTGTCAAGCCGCAGAATCTTTTATATCGCGACATCGTGGGGGTGAATCCGGCTTCTGACTAGGAAAAAAAGCAATTCCATCAGTTTTCACAGGTTTTCGTTGTTTTTTTTTACCCGTAATTACCCCAGTCTGATTAAAACCACACTCGAACCAGATTCCCAGTACAGAGTCTGACGAATTGAGCTCTGTTCACATTACTGTCGCTATAAGTAACTTATACATGCGATATATATACATGCAGTATATATGATTAGATTAGATTAGATTTTTATTTGAGGACAAGACAATAGAAAGAGTTTAACAATAATGTATAATACAAATAGTAGTTTTGAATAATATATGAAGTGTTGTGAGGCTACAGAAAGCTGAGGGGTCGGGGTGAAAATAATTTATTGACGCGGTCACTGGTGAGAATAAATATTTATTCTACATGCATGCATATAAAGGAATAGAAATCCTAGAGTATCCTTTGCTTAATTTCGCTTTTGCCGATGTGAGGTGACCTCTGCATGTCGTTTGATAATGTGGCGCCAAGATGTACTGGGGCTCAATGATTCCTTTCGATGCTAATCTAACACGATTTACGTTCAAACTCCAACATGATTTTAATGGCGATCTTTTTTTAAAAAGAAAACAACTGGAACTTCGCGAAAAATGCTAATTATGGCTATAGGAATTTTGAATGGCATCTAATGGCGCGGTTTGCGAAGTTACAGTGTTAGAGTCAGTGATAGTAATAGGTGGGGATAAAATTCGAAAGTCCATGACTTTGGGGCCGTCGCAAATCAGGGATGGTGAACGACACCGACATTTTTGTTGCCGATGTCCACAATATGTATAGGGTCCGTCCGATCAGGGAGATAGACAAAACACAGCAACAACTGTTTAGCCCGGATATCTATCCATGCTATAGTTATAAGTAATACAATATTCACATTATGAATTCTTTCTCCTGAAACGGTGGTTGAAATTATGCGGGGGGGGGGGGGGGGACTCAATTATATGCCTTCCATAGTAAAACAGTTTAATCGTATAATTATATGTCACATAAATTATTCTGATGTATATTATACATTATGTAGAACATGCTAAGATGTTACACTTATATTAATTAATTAGCCTGTAATGGGAACTTACCATGCATATATTTTCATATATATCCAGTATCATGTAGCTGGGTCTATACTCAATTTGGATGATTCGATGTTGCTGTTGATTTATCCGTGAATACGATGCGAAACGAGATGAAATGTTAATAGCATGCTATATAGACTCTACCGGCAAAGATGAAGCAACATCACTATGTTAGACACGAGTCGGAGCCGATAAATTCTCACAGGACAAGGGTCGGAGCCATCTAAAATTAGAATCAGATCCAATGCAGCGCTTTTAGTTCGGATATTTATATAATAAAATGTCACCACCAGCAGATGGCACTTTTCCGGTCCCATCGATGGTCAGAAAAGTAATGGATCATTGTTGACTCGATGTTGTGCCTTAAGAGTTTGATTTTCACTCCTGAAATTTCAACATTCCTGTTTTATATTTTTATTTTTTCAAGGTTTCTACCACAAGCATGAACCTTTTGGCAGGCGCTCGTTTACTGTAAAGCAATATTTAGCTTATGTCGATCAGACTATGTCTGAAATAAAGAATCAAGCTGAATAAAGAATCGACCTAATATATTTTGTAAAAGTTGTCCGAATATTTCGCCCAATCCACTCCGCCACAAATAACTTGACCTCAGCGCACCTGCTTTTTACGGCGTCTACCGGAGTTAGCCGAATGCGTTTTCTTTAATAATTTATAAAGCAAAATTCTTTTTATATACTAGAATTTTATTTTGATAGATTATTATCTCGATTTATGGTAATGATTTATATATTTTGTCTAATTTCACATTTGTCCCTGGAAACAAATATGTGTTCCCCATAGAGATAATGTTAAATTGCTAATGGCTGCCATCATGGAGGATTAGAATTCTGTCTAACGAGTCGATGCATTGAGAAAACATTTAGTTTCTCTTCGTATTTGACTCTTTTTTAGCTGACAACGTGTGCATTCGAAACAAGAGAATTACACAGATACATTGTCATTAATTTGATGTAGTGATTTCGCTCCTTTCGTTTGCAATTTTGCAGAAAAAACTTTGTAAACAAGTGAAGGTGAACGTTTGTTTTGATTGACTTGTTATCTGTTTTGGTTTGCCAAATCACATAACACACACTTATTGCAAGATTTTATACATTCCTTGTTGCTTCTGGATTAGAGGGAAGTTAATTTTCACATTAAAAAGGTTTGTTTCAGTGTCGTCTGCTGTGCAATTTGTGTCGTCGCGTTATTTTTTTTATTTTTTTTTTCCGGACGCCATTTTTCTTGTGGAATTCATTCCATCGTTCGACCGTACCACTACCAGTCCCCCATTTTGATATCTGGGGTTTCAAAGCTACAAATGCTTGGTGTTTCTGGATTTGGGATCATTCATTCCTTGTCATATTCATGATATTGCATGCTTCATTTATTTGTCCAATTGTTGCCTCATTCAACTGGAATTTTTGTTGGAAAATAAAACTTGTCTTGACATTTACATTAGACTAGTATAATATTAATAGTAATTAGTATTGACAAATGAAGTATGTCAGTGACAATAGCAGTCTTTGATATTGGCAATTTTGGCTATACATTAGTACATTGTCTGAGATAAACTAGACATTTACAGCATACATGTATCTACAGCCCATTTTTTCAAAATGGGACTACCCCGCTGGACAAAACAAGACTTTACAAGTGTCCACTTATTGACTTAACCGCGGTGCGGTTTGCATTGTCACCATGGCCGAACTGCAACTACACCGCGGCTCCACCGGCTAACTACATGTACAGTTGGGCCGCGGTGTACTTGCCCTTCGGCCGCGGTGTACTTGCCGTTCGGCCACGGTGTACTTGCTGTTTGGCCGCAGTGTACTTGCCATTCTTAGAATGATGTTGAAAAACACAAAGATGGTTTGATTGAGCCTATTGAAGTACCGTCAGCCAGACGATATATTATGTTTGAGATCTAATCCGTCTGGTGACAAGGTGCGATAATCTTATAAGTAGTCAACGTCCTACTGGTATAGTGTCATATAATCAAGGTGTCATAATCCTGATTAGAAGAGGTCCCCATTGTTAATTATAGGTGACACAGATGTGTGATGTGGTCAACAAGCTCCCTATAGATTTGGTATCACGTGTCTATTTGAGAAGTAATCATTGGAATGCCCGTGCACAAGTGACAGCTTCATCATTAGAGAATTGACTCACCAGTCTGTCATTTAAGACTGATTATAAAATAAGGATTATGGCTTGTTGTCGCATCCTCCTTTGAACTGTTTGTTTGTCCATGTTTAAATATTTGTTATTGTGATGTTCTATTTTCTCTTGTTTAAAGTATTTTTTTTTTGCACTAATTTAAAATATTATTTGGTTTGAAATTACACTGACTACATCTACCCATGTGGGCCTCCTTTTTAAATTACTGCCGGCCATTGAATGTATAAAAATCGGGGCCAGAATTTTTTTCAGAATGAAAAATAAAGAGCGTTTGTGCATTGTAAGGTATTTTTTTACCGTGAAGATTTTATGAACCTAAGTATTTTATGTTCAAATCTTCTCAATGGTTACTATAAAGACAAAGCTGTGACAGCATGCCAGTGGACTTTTGATGAAACTTGAAAGGGAATATCACGGCGAAAGTGACGTGTAATCATGTTCACTCAAACTACAGTTAACGATGTAGCAAACAATGTCGATTGCTACACAGTCCTTGTGACCAATTTCAGAACAATGCTGAAGTAATACACGTACACCTGGAATTTGAGAGATACAGATTCACACAAAAATAACGGCGATTAACAAGTTCCAAATCAGGGGTTTTAGTAACTTTTTTTGTGGAATGTACGCAACATTACTGTATGGATATATAACAAAATAAAATGAAGCACGGTTTATTCATCCATTGAATAAAAGCGACCACAGGGTTCATTATGTGGATTTGCAATTTAATAGACCTGATATCGTGCCATAAGTATGTAAATTGGAAGAAATGTATCAGAACAGAGTTAAAGGGGATATTTCAAATCTCAATGTTAAAATAAACTTGAAGAGTGACATTGACTTACTCTATTCTCAGCTTGTGCACACTCTTCTACAAGCTTAACTGCGGACTCAAGTCCGAACTTTAACAATAATCGTAAATCCAAACCATATTGGTCACGACGCTAACCGAACTTCGCTCAGCCATGCTCGATGTTAGGAAAGTCTGGATATCGATGGGGAAGCCCAGCTGCTCATCCAACTACACTTTTCGAGCTTATCGGGATAAAAGACATGAATTTCGTAGAGTGCATCGTTCAACCATTAAAACGTGCCTCTCAAATGCCGCGAGTAGAGTAGAAACATATGCTAAAAGTGACCAAAAACGCTTTTGGAAAGCTGTAAACTCCAAAGACATGTGTTATATCACACCCGGCACGGAAATGTTATTCAATGGAATCATGTGTAGAGATCCTTCTCATATTGCCCAAGGTTGGAAAAACTATTTCTCTGAGCTGTATAAATGATCATCACATACGAACTCAGCTTTTTAAAGTCAGTGGACATGTTGACCAAATTTTATCTGATAGCCAAACTGAAAGCGGCATCCCTGACTTCGCTAATTATGTCTCACTGGCCGAATTGACAGACGCAATAAAGGAGCTCAAAGTAAACAAGGCAGGCGGTCATGATGAGCTAGTGAACGAGCATATTATTAATGCCCCACTCTAATTATGTGATATTTTATGTATATTTTATTCCCAAATTTTGTGGTTTGCCTATATTCCCCCTGACATGAAAAAAGGCCTCATTGTTCCCATTTTCAAAGGCGACCCAAAACCACCTCATGTACCTGATAGTTATCGTGCGATCACACTTCTCTCTGTGTTGTACAAGCTGCTTGAGACAATCCTTCGACGACTTTGGCAAAGTAGTTTGTTTAATGATTTCCCAAGCAGCTTACAGAACTGGATTCCAGAGTGGCGTGGGTTGCATGGTAACTACATTCGAGCTCCAAGAAGCATTTGCATATGCAGAAGCAAATGGATCAAGTGTCTATGCAGCATTTTTAGATTCAAAGCAAGCCTTTGATCGAGTGTGGCACGAAGGACTCATATACAAATTACACCAGAAAGGTGTCAAAGGTCTCGCATTGAAACTAATTGCGAATATGTATTCAAAGGTTCAGAGTCACGTCATGTATAATGGAAACATTTCTGAATCATTTGTGAAGGAACAAGGCAAGGAGGTGTCTTTATCTCCTTTCCTTTATCTAGTCTTCATTGATGATCTTCTTTCGAATCTTGCAAATTCAACTAATGGCCTGTATACAGGTTCAACATCATGCGTATCACCGACAACGGCAGATGACATCAATGTTCTTATTTTCACTGAAGGTGGCTTACGCAGACTTCTTGATATTTGTCACGTCGACAGTAAAAAATGGCGCTTTGAATTCTCCAATGAAAAGAGCAAGGTGCTGCTTTTCAATAGTAGTCGCAGCACGGGTTGTGCCAAGTCTCGATCCTGGAAACTTGGTACAGATGTAATACATGGTGGAAGTCGTCCATCGAGGTATCAAACAAAACTGTAAATCTAGGCAGCTGCCAAAAATTCAGAATGCAACAGACATGCTACGTAAATGCTTCTTTGCAGGCTGTCGTTCTCACGTTATGTCTACGTTTTCCCCGTTAAAAAATCTTAGTTATCCCTAAGCATCAAACACATGCAGCACTTACCAAAACGTACAGGTCTGCATGATATTCGCTTCATCTTTATTGGGACAATTGCCGATAGAGTACGAGCTGCATAAAAGAAAATTACTCTATTTTAGCACACTAGTGAATCTCCCCAAAAGTCACGGAACGGCTCTTAATATATTTTTATTCAACTTCCATGGCCACAGGCTGTTTGGTTGCCCAATTGAGGGCTTTCTGAACGACATAACTGAAATTCGCAAAGAAATTGATATGTACCATTACCTCACGTCTTTCATAGAAACAGGTGTTTTCCCCGTCTCAGGCGGTTTGGAAGGGGATGATTGGAGATCGCCTTGCTGCACATTATGCCCAAAGGGTGCATCTCAGTGTGCAGCAAGACGAAACCCTAAGCTTCATTTTCAATGTGAAGCCAGATGTCTACTCATCACACAGACTCTGGGAATTATGCCGCAAAATGTAACCAATTACTATCCTATGTGCATCAATATGACAAACATTTTGGCAAAAACCACGTACAATAATGATGCTACCTGTATTCATTGCCATAATTCATTCGTTAATCTTCTTACTCATATGTATCATGATTGCACGTCAGAATTTGAACAGGTGACGAGGAATGCATTCTGGTATGCAATAATCGACAGACATGGGATAGAAACTTTCGCGCTCCTAGATAGCCTCAACAAAAACACATTTCTAGCATACTGCTTTGGTGGGTGTATTCCACTGCAGATCCATCTTCTCTGCAACGAGAATCTCTTATTAAAGCGATGCGTTCATGAACACCTCTGAATGGCGACCAATTCTCTTATTGAGGTTAAACAAATCCTTGCCATTATGTATATCTTGGCGTTTAACACCAAATGCGTCTGTGTTGAGCACTGTTCACGATACTGGCAGTAAAATTGCATTGAAACTTAGCAAATGTGTTTACGCGCATAGCTCCCAGCTTGTATTAACAAATTATATGTAAGATTATTTTGTTGTATATATTTGTAATATATGTAATCTCCGTTGATATGGAGGAATAAAGTATATCTCCCTGGTTAGGCCAACAAGAATAATATGCACCTTCCCCCTACCCAAACCCTGACCTATATATGTCCATTTTATTGGTTTTGAGAATAAAATTAATAGACCAAGCGACCGCCCAAAATCTCAAATAAATGTCCGACTTTATCATTTTCCCATTTATTTTCACTCAATCAACGAAACGGGAATAGCTGAGAATGTACTTCCGTTGCGAAAACAAAAGTAGCAGAAGAGGTGTTTGGTGTTTCAAAGTGCGAGCACGTGGTTCTCCGATTTTTATATTGATGTATACTGCCGAGTTAATTTTCTAACAAAAATGATGGCTGAACATGCCTTAATAAACACGGCGCCGCTGTGTATTCTAATGTCTATTTATTTAGGAAACTCTATGTCTCATTCAACCTTGAATGAAATTCTTTGAGCAGTATGCATGTTTGTTGTCAATATATAATGTAATCGCTCTCCATGTTTTTTAAAATTCAGATTCCTACATGCATTATAGCAGGAATAGACACATTCATGCATGACGTAATGACCGCATGGCTTTTTGTGCGTGCAAGGTTTCCCCAAATTATCTGCACTTTCTAATCAGGGCTGGTGGTTTTCATAACATGACAATTTTTATTCTAATATGATGACTAAAATCTTATCTATAGGAATGCTGGTAGAGAATACAATAAACGGATGGAATTTTGACTACATTACGCGACACTTTATTTACTGGTACAAAGGCTTCAGATTTCAATTGCCTGTTAATGCATAATAAAACAGAAAAATTAAATAAAATGAAAAGCATACCGCCCGCCCCTAATTTGGGGTGTCCTTTAGGGGAAACGCCTGCATTTTTCATTTTGGCCTATAAACACGTGTCCCATTACAATTATTACAATTCTGAAAATTTTCAACACCAGCCAAAATTATTTGTTGTTTGTGTAATGCATTCTGTGGAATTATAGAAGAAATCGTAAAATGTCGCACATTTGCAGTTTCTGATGTTATACATCTCAAACTGCATACTCCATTTCTTTTATGTTGGCAGAGAATGGGAATAATTTAATTTACTCATTCTCTGTTATGGTTTCAAAGTATACCACGTTAGAACAAAATAGCGGTAAGCTCTTCCGTCAGCCAACCAATTGGAACAGAGAATAAAATCTCACAAACTAATCCTCGCAGATTGACAGTTGCATGTCGATGTGATAGGATGAGATCGATGCATGAATTTATTTTTTATATCTGCCAACAGAGTTCCATTAAGATCTGCGTTATTGTTGAAACAGTGTGGTCAAAGATAAATGTGGTTAGTCATAAATGATCGCAAAGTCGAGATTATGTATGGACTTAAATTTCCTTTAATTAAAAATAGTAACCTTCGTATATTACTACGTTTTAAACTGAAAAAAAAAAATACGATACAAACCAGAAATCTAACCCCGGTGTACATGCCGTTGGCCCGAGGTGTAGTTGCCGTTTTTGACTGTGGTGTACTTGCTGTTCGGCCGCGGTGTATTGCCAATCGGCCACGGTGTACTTGTCGTTCGGCCGCGGTGTACTGTACTTGCCATTTGGCCGCGGTGCTCAACTGCAGTTACAAACTCTGACACCGCGGCCGAACAGCAAGTACACCGTGGTGGCAATGGACATTTGTTTTGTCCAGTGGGGTACTGTCGTACTGGTCACTCACTACCCACTTTATATAATAAAATTACTATTACTAACAGCTGTTACTAACAGTAGTTTTAAACTGGTATTAATTTAAATATTATTTGCCAGCTCATCTTCAAGTTCCACCAATTTAGCACTTTCAGTATGCAATGAATCTCTAATTTAATTCTATTCTGATGATCAAGTGTATCTTCATCCATTCCCTGATTCGTAGTGCTGGGGCCATTGGTTTCACAAAGCAGGGTCCCGCGCTGTGGGGCCTGGAAGCTAAGAATGTGTTCCTCAAGAATTTTGGATGTATTTTATATATATATCATTACAGACGGTTTCCTGTTCTGCTCTATAGTAAATTTCACCTTGAATTTATTTTTTATATTTCGATAAATACTCAATGGTAGGAAAAATAATTTAGTGCTTCATAAAATTCATATTACAACTCTTTCAGCCGATTAAAAACTGGATACAGTCTCCATTTTATAAAATTTCTGCAATTATGGTGCTGCCATTTTGCTTCTCGCTACCTCTCATTTCGTGTTACTGTAGGTCATATCCCCTTATGTGGCTCATAAGTGACCTAAAAATTATAATGATGGGTAGAAACTGTAGTGACGTATTCTCAGGGTATTTATAACTCCCAATGTGTGAAGAAATTCCCACTAATTTACATAATTCACGCTAGCGATTGTCTGATGTAAACACGTGTCATACAAGTTTTGTTCAAGAATATCAGAACGTCTTCAGTTAATTAAATCATAATTTTTTGCACAAAGGTGTGCGCTATATAGATTTACACAGGAATAAAGCTCAGAATCTTTTCTTTATGTTGGTACACAGGCATTGGACACTCGGTGTGAATGCTCCCTTTAGGAGATAAACATACCCTGTTGAGTTGTACATTCTGGGATTCGAGCATGAAAACAGTTTGTGAACTAGTCGGCTTGCCGGCGAGTTCACAAACTGTTTTCATGCTCGAATTCCAGAATGTACAACGAAACAGGGTACGTTTATCTCCATTGTAATTCAATCTAGCAAGGAATTTGCAAAAAAAATCTATAAAAAGTATCATTTAGTCATTTTCATGACACGAATCGAGACTTTCATTTTGCCGTTGTCACCGTGCACAAATCATTGGGTTTGTTCATTGCGTTACTCGGAACACTGCTCCGTAACCATTTCCTGTTGGGCGGGTTGTCTCGTTTCGCTACTCCGTTCTGCGCCGTTGAAATTTGACCGATGAACTGTATCTATAGACAACAACGCGCGGGTGTGCTCATTTCGCTACTCGTTCTGCGCCGATGCAATTTGACCGTGCTACATTCAGATTTGATGCACGCTGAAGCGGCCGATGTCGGTGAATCGAAAACTAAAGTTAGCCGCTCTCGGCCAATCAGAATGCTCGTTTTTAGTGACAAATACTCAATTGAATTACAATATAATATAAAGAAAGACAAGGTTGGAGACACTATCACAAAAATAGGTGACACCACCGAGGACGTTTCCGCAACTTTCACGCATGCAGGCAGCTATAAACTTAAGTTCTCCTTGTACAGTTTATAGGTGTATTGACTTGGAAGGGAGATATACCCACCATCCATTCGCTATCTTCTTATGAGATTTCAGACCGTCAACTGAACACCAAAATGAAACCAATTACATTTCTATAGTTAAATAATGTCTGCTGCTCGGGATATTTTACTGCTAGTATACGGTATCCCCATCAGTATCGAGACGGTCACTGCAGTAGAGTTACCATACCATGCGTTATGTTCCACATATATAAGGAGAATCACTGCATTTTATTTTCATGCCTGCATGTGTAATATCAAAATAAATGCGGCCTGACACCAACCGACACCAAGTTTATGATTTGACAGCCGTAAAACAATGTCGGCAACTTCAAAGTCGCTTAAAGTTCACGGTGTGCTACATTGTGGGTCACTGAACTGGAAGATTACAATGAAGACCAGTCAAGTGCATGTAAAAAAATTTATAATGTGTTAACTGTTGTAATAGTGTCATTTCTGTTTGATATTTTGCCTTTAATTACTGTGTGGTTCCCATCGGATTATTTCTTGTAATATATCATAAGACAACAACTTCAGTTTTTGGCATAATTGATAAATGAAATGCGAATATACATTTGTAGTTCGCCTCCCCACATGCCTTTAAAAGTGTTTGCATCCGATTACCATTAAGCTGCGTATCCATGACGTCAAGCACATGATGTCAGGATTTTCTCACCAATAAGGGGACAGAACCATGACCTCCCCACATGCCTTTGAAGGCAGACAAATATGGCTCCTATTAAGCAGTGTATCCATGACGTTCGAGCACGAGATCGTCAGGATTGTCTCATGTGGATGTGGTAGCCCAGTGGGTAGAGTGTCGGACTTGTAATGGTGTTAATGCACCGGCGTGAGTTCGCGCCTCGCTCGGTGGACTATTGTCTCCACAACAGTGGCTTGGCCGAATTGAGCGGTGTGTGTGCTATATATAGCCACACGCTGTTTCAAATCTCGCGCCAGGTTCTGACCCTTGGGCAAGGTCACTTGTACTGTGCTCGCTTCGTCGTACCTAGACGAGAAATAGGTACTGTTATGCCCTAAGTAAATGGCCCATCTAACTGAAGTGGCACCCCAGTTTAACTGCGTTCCGTTTTAACCTTACCGCGGTTATAAGATGCGTTTAAAACGCAAGAGAACCGAATAAATTGTGCTGTTAAAACGGATATGTCGCAGTTAAACCGGTATATGTCGCTCTTAATGGAACAGATACCATATGGCGTATATGGCGTGTCATGTTTTAGTTGCCATGCTCGTTAGACAAGTTAGCACAAATAACATGCCAGTGTCCCTTTCAATATCAATATTTTTTGTTCTGGATCTTTTATTTATTTTGGATAAATAGAACAGACATCCATATACCAATATTTTATGTTTTGGGTAAACGGAAGATAGTGATATATGGTGTGAAAAAATAAAAGTGTTTTTGTGTGTTTTATTTATTTTTGGATTTCTTTTTATTGTAATGTTGTATACTTTATAGTAGCCTTTTGGTGAAAATAACAGTTGGGCTAACCCCGACAGGTAATCGGAATCCTTACGGCCCATTTTCGACTTTAACCATCGATAAAATAAATATTTACATAATTATATATAAATATAATTATTCGACAATTTAGCTGACGAGTGCCGGTCACTTTCAATGTAAGGAAAACGCGTTTAAAATGGAAAAACTGCAAAACGGAAAAAACGCATTCAAACGGATCAAATGGCCACTGAATTTCAAACGGATTCGAGTGGATAATTATATAATAATATAAAGTGGGGGTTAGAGTTCCACTCATGCATCATAAATGTAAAGTGAGAGAAACAATACATAGTCACAAAATGCGTTTAAACGGAACAACCGCACTCTTCAAACATCGGGCATTATTCGGATATCGGAAACCGATATTTAAGTTTTCCGATCTTGCATTCGTTGCTATATAATCATAATTAACTACAAACGTGACACGCCAGCTAGATTCGCGAATTGCGTATGGACTATTACTAGTATTAAATTCAGCACTCTACTTTGCTTCAAAAATAAGCATCTATTTTTTCACAAGCCGAACAACGGACGTATACTAGAACATATACGTCAAAATTATACAGTTTTCAACAAGTCGGGATTAAAACATAAAATATATCGTGTTGAGTACCGATGGTGATAAAAAAAACATACAATCAACTCCTGGTCGATTATGAAGTTACCACTTTGCCGTGATCGCTAAAACACAAAATGATAACATACACTGGTAGATGCATGGGTAGTACCCCTCTCTTTCCCATTAAATATTTAAATACCGGAAGGTTAACGTTTACGTGCGGTGTAACCGCAGTTAAGGGTTAATAACTGCGGTAACCTAACCGCATGTAACTGCGATGCCACCGCAGTTACGGCAAATAACTGCGGTGCGGTTATGGTTTAGCCGCAGTTGTAAACGGATTATAACTGCAGTTAATGGGTCATTTACTTAGGGCATAACAGTACCTGGTTGTTGGGTATTCGTAAGCCGCTCTAGTGAAGCGCCTGTAAAATGGCAGCAGGCACAAGACTCGGCATTACTCATAAAAAACAGCTGGGGTAATAATGTAAGCGCTTAGAGCTACACCAGGGATTAAGCGCTATATAAATGATATGCATTATTATTATTATTATTTGGGGGGGGGGGACACCACATGCCCGTGTGGGGCTCCATTAAGGGCACCATATGTTTTAGTTTTTTAAATCCCAAATAAAACGACACAATACTGCTGTAATCCAACAATTGTATCGGAGGTTTATAAAAGTTTTGGATTATTGAAAGGGCAATTAAATTTTATTTAGAATCAGTTCATTTCCTTTTTTGGGTACTTGTAAGTTATGCAGTGGATTGTGATAATATTTCCGACTGTATGACAAGCCCAATTTGACCTCCCATATTCCATATCGAAACAGAAACTGAAATAGATTTTCTGGAATTGCGACCTATGACACTTGCTAACTCAACTGATGTCTACACTTCAAAGGCCTGATCCTAAATGGTTCGCACATGTCAATTTATTGGAAATATCAAGCAAAAACTCGAAGCTGCAATGCCGCTCATACAATATTAATATTTTTGATATCGGTTACTATAAATAAAATCCGGATTTTCCACCTCCACAAAACGCCATCAGTGTATGGTCATGTGCCAAGTATAAATGGATAAGTGCAGTGAAAGGACATTAGTATAAATAAGAGTATGATGGATGTGATTTTCACCATTTTGAACACTAAACTGACATAGAGTGATGTGTTTATTGTATGTAACAACAGTAGAATAGTCCTTAAAAACTCTTTACTCATAAAAAGTACTTGAATTTTATTCCCAGCAAAGAATATGAACCATTTTTATCAATAATAAAAATTAAATTCATATCCATGAAATATATTCATGAAATATTGAATTACAATGAATAATCATGAAAATTGAAAACTTGACTAATTTTGTTCAAGGCAATTTTGTCTCAAATACATGTACATGTATAGAGATCATTTTGTACCATGTCTGATTGTTGGGCATTTCATGTTTGGTTTCCTATGGTAATTACGTCAATTACCAAATAAGGAATTTACTATGATAGTATTGTGAATTGTAGACACATCAAATTAGGGGTTTTACAACCGCTGTATAATGTGTGTGAATCTAAATATTAGTAAATAAGGAAATGACGCAATATCAGGACTGCTTATAAGCATTCACTGTGCTTTTTGTGAGAAACTAAACAACACTGGACCTGCATTTTCTCTTGACACAAAGCGTGTTTTGTGAATAATATTTCATCCATATCATAATTATGCTATACTATTCAGCCTGTACTATTCAGTATAATCTTGAGGAAATTATCATAATTTGATAAATATTATTTCTAAATTATAACCTATAACGAAGATCGCCTGTCCCTTTAAAATAAAAATAAATAATAAAAATAAAAATATTCTAACCACATGGCAAACTGAATTTCTGTCAAGGACTGGAGGGTGAGGTGAATCCTAACTTTATGGGCAGGCAGGCAAACCTCTATCGCAGACTGCGTCAAAAACTAATAAGTATTTGCTTGACAAGGCAATTCAGTTCGCACTATTATCTCGCAAGCTCAATGTGATCGTAATCTCAATCAAACTTACACTTTGCCCCAATTATGAACCCCCCCATAACCCTATCCGATTTTATCAAACGAGTATAATAGTATTGATTATTGTTTGACTTGAGACTTGTTTATCTTTTCAGGTGCGATCATCCAATGATTGATTGGTTTGAGAGTTTCTATTCTGAAAAGCCTCTCAATGTGAATACTCCAGGATGAGCATTATACTTCGGATTGGTGCGGTCAAAAGTGACTCGCCAAATTCCAAGGATGTACCCTCTGAGTAAGTAGCCAAAACTCTTTTATGGCCTTATAACAGGGCTGAAATTCTGTAGATATGGTAGTCGGTATCTGGAGATGTCCAATGTCATTAAACGAACAAGACCGTTGTGGGGGGAATAGCTGTTATTTACAATGATCTGGTTTTCCAAGATGAACATAACATATAACAGCAACAGGTATTCCTTATAACGTTAGCTCAAAGTGTCCAATGGTAATCCAAATGACGTGAAAGAATATAGTGACTAGTCTAGATAAAATGTTGTTCTTCTAACGTTAGGAGTTGAAGGATTTTATATCCATTTGGAGGTAAGAAATGCCAAGCTGAATTAACCAATGAGTAAAATGTGACAAGTGAAAACATGTCAATGGAAATAGAAAGTGTTGACTGGTTGAATACGGCAATTAAGATTAATGAACCAAATAAGCAAAGAGGCAAAACAATTAAAAGGTACCAACATAATTAACAGGTTTGATTAAATGAATATGACAATTACAGACTAATGATTTACAACCTGACAGGCAAGTAATGACCTTTTCCTAAAGACCTAAGATGTGATAATAATAATAAAACATAACGAACCCTTCAAACTGTTTGTGAAAAGTACTGAAGGCAATTAATTAATTGGCCAAAATTTTGAAATACTACTTCACAAAACACACACTACATTGAAGAACAGTTCTAAGTTCTAATATGGCGAATATGGCCCGGTGATAGCCTACACACATTCTTTTCGTAAAATTCCTAATATTTCAAAATGGATTTTCATAGTGCTGGGCTGTATTTGCATATAAAAATACCGCCTTAATTCTGAAATCACACCACAGTATACCTTACTACCGATTATTTCCACATGTATATTCAGTAACTAAGGGCAGCTTTCCAAAAGAGGAACCACATCAAGTCTCACACTAATAAGATATGCCTCCTGTGTTTGGAAATGAGAATTATAAATCAGGGGAAATTATAAGTACTTGTGCTCTTTCTATTCTTTTGTGACTTGGGGAAAAAAACCTTGGAATTTCACTGATTTCAAAACCTAGAAATCTGCCAAATTTATCCTTTTCACAAGTGGTTAGTATATGCATAATATTGTGGGAGGATCTTTTGAGGGACCTTATTTTTTTATTCAAGAAACATATGATTATTTTCAATTGGAAAGACAAAAATCCATAAATAATTTTCTGTATTGGAGAATTTTCATCCCATGCCCGTTAATCAATAGTTAGTAACCACATCTCAACCCTCTGGCATATTGTCTAGTTGATTACTCATTGCTTGAGTGGACAGAAGATGCTAATAAACAAAAATCATTGGGCTAAAATGTATATATGTGGCTGCTTTATTCATCATTGTACTATATGGGGGACCATTGTGGGGTATAATATTATTATTGGTTTATTATTTGTGTAGAAAGTCACAATCAAGTTGTTTATTTCTGATGTAGCTGAAATTGGCAGCGAAATCTAACAAGATAGAGTTCTCCCTCTTGCTGTGCTCCAAATATTTCCCTAAGATCGCCTGATATTTATGTTTTAAAAAATAGCCCCTTTTATTGTCCCATTATAAGGTAGGTTTATATGATAAAAATTCTAAATAAAATTGATAATTGACAAGCTATTCCGGACAGGTGTCCTTGATTCATATCTCATATTATACCCCGGAATCTTTATAAAACTTGCTAGCTAGAGATACACTATCTTTAACATAATTGTTGGACTACAATTTAAGCTTTGAATTCAGTTTATTTTCCTGTTTTTTTGCAGCGTTGAGTTGATTGAACCAGCGGATGAGAGCTACTATCTGCCGCTCCCAGCGCAGACTTACCCTGGTTGCTATGGACTTCCTTACCAGGTGAAGATATAGCAACATTAATAGTTGGGACCACTCTCACTTGCCTAATGTTAAACTTTGACTTGCAGATTTTGAACTTTTGCACAGGGTTCGTGGGCAAATGGCAAAAATAATTCACATTCGGCAAAAAATATTTTCATTTGGCAAAAGTTTTGGCAAGTCACTTTTTAATTCCTCAAGAAAGTTGAAAAATATTGGTCAATCAATACCATGTATTTCAGGAAACTCTCACATAATAGTAGTGTTTTGTAAGGTTCAGGAAAAGTTAACAGCTTTATTAAGATGCAGTTAATCTGATAGCATTAGTATTGGTGGGTGAAGGGATTACCCGTATTTAGTGTATTGTAATGTGCCCTTCTGGTGAAGCAAACCCTTCTATAATTTTATTGTTCGGTGATTGGTTTATTGTTGTGTGATAAACCACAAAATAAGACTCAATGTTGCAGAAAATTATACTATCAGGTATAGCATTAGGCAAATTCTAAAAGAATTTGGCAAAAAATATTTTCATTTGGCAAATTATTTGACGATAGTAAATTTTGGTCCAGCGCGGACCCTGCTTTTGCATAACTATTTTTCCCCCATTGGATTGTGCTAGGGTAAACCCATAGTTCCTTCCCATGGAATATGTTAACTGATAGGTTAACCCTTTACCCAACAAACCGGCCACAACCGGCCAAATAAAGCTTCAACAGCCTAAAATATCTTCGGTCTGTCTCAATAGAACCATACAAATATGGATATCATTGGAACCGGCTCCTTGACCACATTGTGATAGTTACAGTTATGCCCTGTGCCAATGCATTCTCTTATATATGCGAGTCGACCATAGGTCGTCTCGCATATATAAGAGAATGCATTGGCCTAATAAAAATCTTTTTTTACCATTTTTTCTTACATTCTTTAACAATTTTATAATTTTATTGTGTTAAGCCAATGCATTCTCTTATATATGCGAGGCGACCTATGGTCGACTCGCATATATAAGAGAATGCATTGGCACAGGGCCGTTCTGTTGGGTAAAGGGTTAATACCTAAACGCTTACTCTAACTGTTACAATCAATGGATATTTCTCTCCCAAACTTGGTTACATGATTAAGGTATTTATCAGTAATAGCGATACCTTCACATAACATCTTGGCAACCTATTTTCATCTGTGCAACCTGTTTTTTCTATCACTACATTTTTATTTTATGTAACCTCCAGGTGATCGAAATGTTTGTTCGCCTCAAATTTTCATGCCTGGCATCGATATATGTATGTCATGTATATAATTAGGTCAAGTCCTGGTATCTTGTAAATTTAATGTATAATATTCATAACAGGTGATGATTCATAAGTATTTAAGTAATAAAAAATAAATCAATATAATCTAAAAATTTTCGGTAACCAACGGCAAAGAAACCTATATTTTTTGCCTTATCACACAGCCCAACTTAGCTACTGATTATTATTCATTACCTGTTTGTGAGTTTGGTGAAGGTCATAACTCAATTTAGCAGAGGTGTTACTCTTTTTGACTGGGAATTAGTTTAATATCACACCCCCTCTACATTCACACAATTAGCGCCCGCAGGAATCAGTACATATCTCCATTCAGTTTACATGAACATTTCTGATGTTCATAAACCAATAATTTAAGTCGCCACTTCAGTTATTGTTTGATGAACATCGGAAATGCCTATGTGACTATGTGATTGTCACTTCAAGCCGATACTGTACATTCGCTCACTGCATGTTGTTATTTGGGAGACTGTTTCTAATTGAACAATATGTTAACTTATAATTGTTTTGGTTGTTTTGAAAAGTTGTTTAATTTATAATTGTTTGGTTACAATGTAATGGTATATGATTATAAGGATTCTTAGGAATGACTTGCAGATTGGGGTAATTGGTTATGACCGGCAGAGAAATAAAACAAAGTTTGTGTGGATTCGCACACTTTGTTTAATTACTCTGTCGGTCAAAATCCAATGACCCCAATCGATCTGCAAGTCATTTTTAACCCTTTGAGTGCCAGGGGCCGATCTCATCGGCCCTAAACCTACAAAATAAGTCTGTTAAAGAATATAAGAATAAATTATTAAAATTGTACAAAATTGTAAAAAAAACAACAAAAAAAAACAATTGTTAGGCCAATGCATTCTCTTATATATGCGATATATAAGAGAATGCATTGGCACAGGGTATATGGGTTGATACAAAAATCGACCTGGCACTCAAAGGGTTAAATGGCTACATCATTTATATCCTAAGTGTACATGCATCCTTATTCTCATTTGGAAAGTCTCACTAATACCGGTAGTTCTATTTTGGGAATGTGGCAGTTAATGCTGATATGCCATGGGTTTGTATTTTAGGGGCTTCACTGTGTTTTGGAATTGAACAAGATTATTGATCAGTAACATTGCATGTGTCAGTTAAGATAGGAGTTAGTATCTGAAACCTCATGTAATCATTCTTCACTCATGATTTGCTTGAGTTGATTTGCACTCAAGCCTGATTATAGTGTGTCTGTCATTTGCAGAATGAGGTCCCCAGAGGGTGAATTTAGTGATGCTAGCCCACTGTGTTGGCTAGCATCACTAAATTCACCCTCTGGGGACCTCATTCTGCTTAGGCCTCATCTTCTCCGGAAAGTATCTTTTTTATCAAATTTAGTATAGAAACTTCTTCAATAGATTCTATTTCTTTTTAGTTTAGTTTCTCTATATCCCCAAATTGGCAGACGACACACTGCATAATCAAGGTTCCCAATGGGTGTACATGTACATCACAATATTCACCACTTGGGAACTTCAATCTGAGTCTATGTCTCCAAAAGCAAATGCGGCCTAAGCAGAATGAGGTCCCCAGAGGGTGAATTTAGTGATGCTAGCCCGCTCTGCAAATGACTGGCACAATAAACTCAAGCTTGTTTGCACTGGAGTCACTTCAATAATTTTTTTTCCAATTTACTCCTGAGAATTTCAAGTGTAAGGGGTTGATATGAATTTATGGTGTACAGTAATGCCCAAAGTAATTGACCACTTAACCACAGCAGAATTATGGGTAATTTTTCAGGATTTAGTCGGAAATATGGCTTGTTGCCATTCATCGGAAAGCTCTCAGCTTGGGCATTACTGTAGGTACCATATTATACTCCTACTTTTCGAAGAATACTGGATCAGTGAGAGCTTTCCGATGAATAGCAACACGCCATATTTCTGACTAAATCCTGAAAAGTCACCCATAATTCTGCTGTGGTTAAGGAGTCGATTATTTAGGGCATTACTGTATGTATAGCCCAGCATGCGGTAAAGTATACCCACATACTCCAAATTTTGTCCATTCTATGCCATGCTTGACTTGACGTTCAGGGAGCAAATTAACTGGTATCGCATCGCAATTTGCTACCCAAATTTTGATAAAATCTATGCAATTTGGTATGAATTTTATATGATTTTAGAACAATGCTATCTAATCATGTCAATGTGAAGTTATTTGCTAATCAAAATTTCAAAAGTAATTTGCTTCCTGTTGACGTTGCACTTGTTTACTAATAATTTATCACAATTTTTTTCTGCTTGTAGGATCACAACTATGGGGCGCCTCCACCTCCAACTCCTCCTCAATCTCCCCCTCCAATATCCCCTCCCCAGATCATAATCCCTACTAGTGCTAATGGTCTTGACCATGTTGAGATTGAGGAGGAGACGACTACGACTGTGGAGACAACGTCAACAGACACTGGAGATGACAGCATTACCAGATGTATCTGTGAATTCGAGCACGATGATGGCTATATGATTTGCTGTGATAAGTGCAGGTTGGTATATCTCAGGGTTGTAATTTTTAGCTCAACTTGAGCTATTGCCATGTGTTGGTGTCCGTTGTCCGTCCATATTTGCTGTAGAGCTGAAACGGTTGACCCATTCTTCTAACCGGTTAACCATCGGGGTTAACCGGATTTCAACCGGTTAACCGCTAATTTATAGTGGACTTCTCTGTGACTTAATTATGTCGACATTTGCCGTGCTCCAGGGACAGACCTAGGTGAGAAATAGCAGCTGAAATAAAGACCTTATTCACGGCATTTAACGATATTCAAAAACACACATTCACTGTTCTTTTGCTGGCTATCGTGATGGGGAATGAGCAAGTGAAATGTGTGAATGGCAGGGGATGCTTATTTGCAATTGCCGCCATGTTTCCGGCTGCCGAAAAAATCCGCTCTGACGGCACAGACGTGCCTGGAATACCTAGGTACTTTCCCGCGAGCGCTGCCACACGGGGGAATCGATCAGAGTTCATTTTCCACCAGAACGTTGGCTTAACTTTCGGCGATATCCGCGATCCAATGTAGGCTTTCAACTCAATTGAAACATCGTCCACCTCTGTCTCATATGATAAACCACTGTCATAGAAGTCGCCCAACAAGTACTTCATGGCTTCGTTGGTGGCTTCTACTTTTGACTTTTTTATTTTCGGTGCGAATTCGCGCACAGTCACGTCGGGTCCCGACAATAAACTAGTAGACGTAGATGTACCCGGAACGACTTCCGACACTTCCATATCGGTACATTTAGTGGGCGATTTGCCAGAAGAACTTTGACATGCCTGACTGGTCTCGCTCTCTGAAGCACTATCTGTAGTATCTGGTTTCGATTTACCAGATTCTGTTTTCTCCTTTTCGACCAACATACTGAGCACACATTCGCAAACTTCGTCTCTCTGTTCCTCGTTTAAGAAGGAAAGACTCTTGTATCGAGGATCCAAAAATGCTGCTATCACCAATTGGTTCTTACCAGGTTTGCCCAGTGGATAACGCTTTCTCAGATCAGAAGCCACGGTCTTTTTGAACTCTTTCAAAACTTTGATGTCACCGGTATTCTCTTTGAGATGGTTTGCTAACAAGCCGCATACCATAGGGTAGATCGTGCTGAGTGTAGGAAACTCATCCGAACACAGAATTTCAGTGGCCATCTGAAGTGGTTTGAGGGTGGTTGTGATGGCCTTCATCGTGCACTAGATATCGTCACTGAGCTCCAAGACGCGCGCGTCAGAATCTTTGGTTATATTCTGATCAAGGATAACAGCAAGCACTGGTAGTCTTTGCTCTAGGAGTCTCTGGAACATTACGAATGTGGAGTTCCAACGAGTGGACACATCCTGCAGCAAACTGTGCTCGGGCGAATTCAACTTTTTCTGTGTTTCTTTCAAAGCGTTATTTGCAACATTCGATTTGTTGAAATGGGTAACAAGGCGTCTAGCACCTCCACTCGCACGCGAAATGGCGGGAAGTCCGAGTCCAATATTTACGCTCAGCTGGAGCGTGTGTCCAAAACACCGAATATGTGGGGTATCTCCCAAGTCCATCTCACAAACAGCAGCCACAATATTCGAACAATTGTCTGACGTAATACCCGATACCTTGTCCGTGATGCGAAATTCGTCTAGAATCAATCTGATTTCTTTTGCCAAATTGGAGGATGTATGTCGCTCTTTCACTTCCCGGGTACACAGGACGAAATTGTGAATATCCCAGTCTTCACCGACGTAGTGCACTGTCACGGTGATGTAAGCTTCAGTTGCACAACTCGTCCAGCAATCAGTTGTAATAGCCAGATAATCATTCTTGTTCAATTCTTTAAGGAAACGCGCTCTCATTTCCGTATAATTCAGCTTAAGATATTTCTTTATTGTGGTGTGACAGGGAACTGTGTATGTCTTGTTCAGTTGTCCTATGAATTTGCGAAATCCCGACCCATTAACTATGCACAAAGGCCTCATATCCATAGCGCACCACTCAACCAAAGCTCCCGTGATAGCGTTCCATTTCGATTTTGACATGGGTTTGGGTACGTGGAAACCCAGAGTGGTTTGCTTCTTTCGTAGAGATTCACTCGGTCCGGGTTCATCGGAACATTTCTGTGAAATCCCGCTTCTGTAACTAGCATCAGGATCAACTGGCTGATTTGGCTCTGGTGTGTTCACACTCACGAAGATGTGTTTCTTCTTTAAATGCGAAGCCATGTTCGACGTGGACCCAGAGTAGACAAATCTATACTGACAAATTTTGCATTCCGCAAACTTTTTTTTCTTTGCATTGTCTTCTACCAATCGGAAATTCGCCGACACTTCTGATTTACGCGATTCCATTTAGATAATAGCCGTCTTGAAGCGTCTTCCCTTCTCAAAATTCAACACGAAATAATACCTGATGGGTGTCTATCAGATGACAGATTCACTGATTCAGTGACGTCATTGCTTTGAACTATCCCGCCTTGATACACAGTGACTGCACACGTGCTCTTGCCGGAAGATCAGAGAAAACTTCAAAGGGCCGGAATTGATTGAAGGTCGCCGACACAGTTCGAGAATTGCTACTAAGTATCTGATACTACTGCGTGTACCAATTAATGCTTGCATTGCACTCTACTATCGGTGACACAGGGTTTAGTATTAGTTTTGCATCATTTAACCTAATATTTTGAGGATTATTCACGGTTTCGTCCGGTTCATTTTTTTCTAACCGGTTACGTCGCTAACCGGTTAACCGTCTAACCGTTTCAGCTCTAATTTGCTGTCAACAATGTCTTTTAGTACACCCCACTTGTCAGCCATCCAATTTTTTGGAAAAACTGCTTGGATTCTAATCTTTGCATGAATAGATCCTTCGGTACTCCCTACAAGCCACATCCTTCTTCACCAAACTTCACATGGATCTTCGGGGTGACCTCTAGATCATCTAGATGGGAGCCATAGATGGGAGCCATAGAACCATCTTTTTTCGGGGGATGTGTGGTTGGCGACCTTTTATACTCTTTGTATGACTAATTCCTCGGCTCACCCTACAGCCAATAATTTTCATCTGATTGATCCCAAACTTCACATGAATCTATGGGGTGACCTCTGGATGTGAATCATCAAATTTGATGTCGATAATTCATAGTTTGATCATGTAAGATCACTATTAATTTTTTTGTGTGGTGTAATCACAGTAACATTTAAATTCCATTTATATTCCTGGTTTTAATGTTCGAAACTTTTCTTTTTTCATTGATTCTAGTTCCTATGGTTTTTATACCCCCCCGCAACGAAGTTAGGGGGGGGTATACTGGAGTCAGCTTGTCCGTCCGTCGTCTGTCGTCCGTCCGTGGTCACAAATTTGTCCGGAGTTTTTCTCAGTCGTTTTTTTATCAATTTCCGTGAAACTTGGCACAGACATCAACCACCATGGGAACCTGTGCACCTGCGATTATGATGTTTGTCCGACTTTTTTTGGTGGAGTTATCCCCCCTTTTTCGACTTAGAATTTTTTCGCAACTTTTGTCCGAGCTTTTATTCCTACATTTTTCGGTCAATTTGTTTAAAACGTGGCACATATATTTAGTACCATGGGAACTTGTGCACCTGCGATTATGACGTCTGTCCGACATTTTTTGGTGGAGTTATCCCCCTTTTTCGACTTAGAATTTTTTTTTGCAACATGCATAATTTTGTCCGAGCTTTTATTCCTACATTTTTCGGTCAATGTTTTTTAATCTTGGCACTGATATTTAGTACCATGGGAACCTATGCACCTGCGATTATGACGTCTGTCCGACATTTTTTGTGTGGAGTTATTCCCCTTTTTGACTTAGAATTTTTTTCACAATATACATAATTTTGTCCAAGCTTTTATTCCTACATTTTTCGGTCAATAGGTATAAGATTAGGGTTATGGTTGTACACCTGCAATGGGAACTGTTATTTTATTATTTTAACTAAATGTTTACTGACATGTGAAACATCTTAGTATTTTAAAAACAGGGGGGTATCCGTAGTCCCATTGGGACAGTCACACCTCTAGTTGCATTTGGTTCAGGGATGGGGTAATCTCAAATTCTTTTTATGTTAAACATTCTATCATAGATCAGGATTTGTGTGGATTGATAAGTTGCCACTTTGATGCATTTCTTGAAAGTGAAGTGCTTGAATTAGTTTGACCTTTGTAAGGACTCATTGAAAAGGACTCAAATTGATAAGCAGTTTAAAATAATAACTGAAAAAACAAAATGGCATCACATGACTTAACTGATTTGCATGGATTGAATTATAAATAGTACTTAGAAATTCTTAAGTACAATACATCATTATGCAACAGCAGTTTAACCCTTTACCCAACAAAGCAGCCAAAACCGGCCAAATAAAGCTTCAACAGCCTAAAATATCTTCGGTCTGTCTCAATAGAACCATACAAATATGGATATTATTGGAACCGGCTCCTTGACCACATTGTGATAGTTAGTTATGCTCTGTGCCAATGCATTCTCTTATATATGCGAGTCGACCATAGGTCGCCTCGCATATATAAGAGAATGCATTGGCCTAAACTTTTTACCATTTTTTCTTACATTCTTTAACAATTTTATAATTATTAATGTGTTAAGCCAATGCATTCTCTTATATATGCGAGGCGACCTAGTGCCGTTCTGTTGGGTAAAGGGTTAATAGCCGATCCTACAATGTTTTCCCCATCTTGTAGCTGATCTTGTTTTAAAATAAAACTTGTTATCGCTTGGTATATGACCATTTGAATAAAATATGAAGCATGTGGTGTATAAAATTATGTCTTCTTTTGCTTTCTACTGTTTTTCACATTATTTGAACTGTTTTATGTGAAGATATGCTCGTTCCTCACTTTAGTTCCTTAATTTTTACAAAACAACATTTTCAAAAGAATAATTTTTGTTGAGTACAGTGAAAACTGTAATCTGCGGCCACCGTTGAGAACGGCCACCTGTCTTTACCGGCCGTATTGGCGATGTACGGACTGATTTTATTATATAAATGAACTGTCGTGAGCGGCCACCTGTCAAACGCGACCAACGAGTGGTATACGTGGGCAAAAATAGAAAAATATACCCTTAATGTGCGGCCACTTTATTGTCCAAAAGTAAATATTTCGATAGTTTTTGAAAGAAACCATTGTAAACATGTAAAGTCGACTTCCGGTATAGCAGACTCATCTCATCAATATTCATGAGTTGATTCGCTGTGCTCAGGCTTCATGGAAGCCCCTGTTGTGAGCCTTGTTATAAAGAAACCTATCCCTTGGTTAATTAAATGCATGTGTCATCGAAGGTTTGGCGATAAGGCCAAACAAATAATACCTTTGTTTCCGCTAACGAGCTAAAAAAAATTAGGGTAGGTAGGTAGGCTTAACTTTTTCTTTTTTTTTTACTTTTTTTTTTTCAGTAACTTTAAAAATAACTGTATAATACTTGTCAATAACCCAAACTATGCACTTCTTAGCCCCAATCAGGTTAACCCAGATGACAGAGGAACTAGAAACTCCAATTCAATCTTACATATGCTTTAATATTTACATATATACTAGTCTATATACTAAGATAGTCTTTGATAATCCTAATATTTCCTATATCGTCTGGCGACAACTGGAGTCAGTCCAGCACCACTGCACTGTTCACATATTGGAGTGACCGTCTTGTACCGATCTCTTAATGATGGCTTCACAACACCACCTTCCCCGCATTCAGTGAAGGATCTAGGTATTTTTTGGGGACACCTGTTTTTTGGGCAATGATATGCCGAAGGCATAACCTGAAGGCCTGATCGGAGGAATGTTTGGGAAGGGTGACCCCCTGATGATGGTGGGGGTTCTTCCCCTGGAAAATTTTTGAAAATCCATTGCATTTAGATCTAATCTAAGGCTCTTTGAGTCAGTATTTTGAATTTTACAGAGAGGTCAATTTGATCAAGTTTCTCAAGCATAACTTTGGAACTTTTTATATATGTATGGATTGGAAATGCTTATAAGTTATTGTCAGATATCTTTTGGTTCTATGGATTATGCTTATCGGAAGCCTTATCCTGCTTGAAATTAGACTTGCCATCATCACTCTAATTCATAAATAGGCTATTTTATAACATTCAAGTGAGACACATACCGTACATAATATACTACATGTACATGTAATACAGAAACAATGTACATGTATTAATATAGTAATGACTATATATGGTACTAATCTCTATGTTAATTTTTCATTTGGTATTATGAGATCCCACTTGATAACCAGGTTGATTTGATCAAATTGTTAATGTTCCTGTGCTGTAATTGATTGAAATACTGAAGTCTGAACGCTGAATGATAACATACCGTACCTGAACTCAAATTATTTGAAGTTTTCACAGATGAAAGCTAGATAAAGCCAAATATACTTTACAGTATGATTCCAACTGTTAAACTTAAATCTTTTTGTAAACTTAAATTTCTTATGTCAATATATATAAATATATAAATGTTTTGCATCTTGTTATGATATGAATTGGGACCTAAATTAAAAAAAAAAAAATTTAAAGTCCAATTTTTTTTTTTTTTTTTTGGTCCAATTTTTTGTTGTTTTGCAATGGCAATAAAAAGTTTAGGGTCGGCGGTTTAAAATAGGGTCGGTCGGGTTAGCGGAAACAAAGTATTTTTTTTTTAGGCCTAAACAATGAATGAGGTGGCTATTCAATTAGAATGTATGAATGGAAGCCACTTGCCATGGGTTATGTTAAGAAAAGAAGATTTATATAAACAAAGAACTGTTGTGTTTGGGTCGTTAGTGTGGATTACATACATGTATTCACACTTTATAATTTTGTATGCCTGATTGTTTTGAGCAAATACGCTTGTGCAATTGGCTTTCTCTCTGGATATAAATAAGAGGGGGGAATAAATATTTAGGTTAGTATTTATACTTGATCTTGTGCTCTGTTCGTGGTGATATAGTAATTTAGTGAAAATGTAACTTGGGACCATGCTGACAGTCCAAGGGCAAAAACTCTATTATACCAACAAAACACCTTTTTCATATAAATCACCCACTGAGACCCCCCATTTATCATCACACACGTGGTGACTAAATGGCCTTGACATTGTTTCTTTTTTCAAAACAATCGGTTCATATTTTAGATTAATTTGTGCTTTCTTCAAGCCATAACTATTCCTGTTCAGTTCCATATTATGGATAAGCTTAATTATGCATCTCAATCACACACATAGACAATATTTAATCTTGTTTACACCAGCATAAGAATGATTTATTATAGATTTACGCCTGTGAAACTTGTTGCTGTCAACTCGAAAGCATGGTCACCATAAATTTAAAAAACTATTTTACCTGTTGATTTACCTCAACCTTACCTGTTGTTTCTTGTATAAATGTCTATTGAATTTGTTGTTATTATTGTTAATAACTTGTTTTTTTATTTTTTATTTGAGAATAAACATAAGTAAAAAAGAATTTAATAAATAAAAAAATTAAATTTCATTCAAAATCACGTTGAACACTGGAGGCTAAAAATTTAGACTCTGGCCCACACCTGGCGTCGCCGGCCAACTGTCATTAACGACAAATTTTCCTTGGCAAAATGGGTGGTCCTCATAACAGGTTTCACTGTACCGCTGTTCAGTCTATTGTTTGAGAAGTGAGGAATATTTTTTTTAAATAAAAATTTCCTTTCTGCATGTACTTTTTCTGCAACAAAATGTTCCTAAACCAGGCTATAATATTGGTTTGTCCTTATTTGTATTCCATCATTCAATTTGTGTTGGTTATTTTAGCATGTGTGGTGTAATTGCTTTCGTGAAAAATTCAAATCAAAAAAGCTTTTATCCTTTTGCATTTCTCCTTGATTATTAATGGTAAATGTTAAGTAATATTCCTTTAAAATTATAAAGTCCCTGAAAAGTTCTCAATTAAGCTCTGAATTTTGTGCTAAAAAATGTGTAAATGTTGAATAAATGAATAATTATAAACATTTGTTTGCAGTGTATGGCAACATATAGATTGCATGCTGCTGGATAGGACTAACATCCCAGACACTTACTTCTGTGAACTCTGTGAGCCTCGTGCTATTGATGTTGAAAGGGCAAAACAGATCCAGGTCAGACGACGAGAAGAAATTGCTGGTGAGTCGATGTTTAACCTTTTCTGTGCTAAATGGTTTCTCCCATTCAGTTATAAAAGTATACATTAGAATGGTCTATTGTTCATTTGCAGGGATGTTTAGGAAAAATTATTAATATTCTTTGGTAGGAAATGTTCAGATAATAAGTTCAACTATTGTCATTTAATGAACTTATTATCTGAACGTTTCCTACGGGAGTATTTAGTATAGAAAGGGTTAAATTCCTGCGGATATATAGTTTCTTGATTCTCATTTATAAATTAATTTGTGGGATTTTCAAATTTTTCATGTTATAATTCCAACAACCATTCTGAGAGTATACCCCTATCACCACAAGTGCCCACTGTCACCGAGGTGTCAAAGTTTGTAACTGCAGTTCAAACATTCAAAGTGAAACAAATAATATTTCAGTGTGTTTTACAATGAGTCAATTGGGAGAGTTGAAACAAATTTAATTTGGTCATGACCTGTGGTTACCAGATCTCTGAACAAGTGTACAGAAAATCGCAAACAATTAAGATATTGCAGTCTAAAATATGAGTAAATGTACCAACCTAAGGCCAAAAAAAAAAAAGGTTTTGGTTCTCAGGCACCGCCGCATTGAATAAAAAGGACCGCATTAGGCCTTTTTATTGCAATGCCTGATGTCATGACAAAAAAACTTACGAAAAAAAATAAAAAAAAAATTTATTATTTTTATTTTATAACCATGTCCATAGCAGATATGTGTTGAATGTTAGTGTGTATTGAGCTCTAACATGTAATGTCTTAAAAAGTGACTTGCAGGCTTACAACATGAAATAGATGACTACAATTAAGAAAATGATTAGCTGATCCTCATGCTCTTCTTACAATTAGTCATTGTGAACTAACTAACACTAATTGTAACTTTATACAATTGAAAGGCACAGGAATAAATTCAGGATCACATATTGGAATAAAGAGGTATCAGTTTTTAGACAACAATAACAGTAGTTAATGTCAGGGGGATTATATAATGTTAGGTAATCCCAGTCATACACTGGTAGTACAATGTCATTTTTATTTAAGACTAAATGAGTTTATATGCATAACAGTTCCCTCTACATTTCTGGTTATTACTAGACAGAGGAAGGTATGTTTGTCCATGTGCTTACTACGCGCAGAAAAAAATAAAAAATAAAAATAAAACCCTCCCTCCCTCATTGATTTGAAAAAAAAATTGCCCGAGAACCAAAACACTTTTTTTTTTTGGCCTAAATAGCACAATATAAGGCTTCAGAATGCTCCAGATTCACTCTCGGGGTATTGGATTAAAAACATTTCCTCAGTTGGAGTGGGGTGTGGTTGGGTGGGGGAGGGGGGTGTGGTGTGATGTGTACCCATTTGGGCACCTCGCCTGATTATGCATTGTGTCGTCTGCCAATTTGGTGATATAGAGACAAAACTAAATAAGAAAAAGATACTTTCTAAAACTAAAGAAACAAAAACTTGTTAATAAAGATATTTTGTAGAGAAGATGAGGCCTAAGCAGAATGAGGTCCCCAGAGGGTGAATTTAGTGATGCTAGCAGCCCTCGAAATTAGGAAAAATGTCCCAAGAAAAATTTAATGCTGTGACATGTTAGATGGCATATGTTGCCATGCCTTTTCCCATGGCATTGCTAATTGCAAGGGCTGTGAGGGGTAGTGTCACTAAATTCACCCTCTGGGGACCTCATTCTGCAAATGTCCAGCATCATATATTGAGGCCTGAACAAGAGTGTTTTTGATTGATCCAGTAGCATGACGTCCCTCTCGACAAATTGCACACAGGTGTTTTACTCTGTGTTGTTATGTCACCTCTTTGTTTTTCAGCTCTGAATGATTCTAGTGCTACTGATACTGATCCAGAAGAGGAGATTAATCGGCTTATATCGATGGGTCAGGCTCCAAACAAGAGAAAAAAGCAAAAAAAATTCAAGCTCAAGGATAATCTCATGTTAAAACAAAGAAAACACAAGAAAGATAAAAAAGAAATCAAGAAAGATAAAGAAAATAAAAGCAAAGAAGCCAACAAAAGATTACTTCAGGTATTTTTTGGAGTACATGTACTGTCAATGAAAAAAATCATTGATTTAAATAAAACAAATTGAAATGCTGATAAAAAGTCAATAACTACAATTTTTGCAAACTATAACATGAGAATGATTAAACAACATACAAAACTGGATGATAGAGATTAAATTGTACAGTAATTTTCAACCCTATAGAAACTACAGGCATACTGTATGGTACTATGGTACCATATTTACTGATCCATCAATGGCCTGTTCCGCTTAACATTGTTAGTATTGTTTATAACTACATTCAGATTCAGCACTTCACAGTACACTCTTGAATTTCCTTTCCTTTCCTGATTGCCGTACATGTAAATGCGAAAGGAGTAACTCGACCATATACTCTGCCATCTATATTACTCTATGTGTATATACTCTACATATGACATGATTGTGTTCTGAAGTCACCGAAGAGCAACGTGATTAATGATATATAATTTAATTTTCATTGAAGTTATTTTATGACATCTACTCACAGTGCATGAGTTCAAAAACCAGTCCAGCACAGACTTTTTTTCAGGAGATATGCTTAACCCTTTACCCAACAAAACGGCCAAAACCGGCCAAATAAAGCTTCAACAGCCTATAATATCTTCGGTCTGTCTCAATAGAACCATACAAATATTGATATCATTGGAACCGGCTCCTTGACCACATTGTGATAGTTACAGTTATGCCCTGTGCCAATGCATTCTCTTATATATGCGAGTCGACCATAGGTCGCCTCGCATATATAAGAGAATGCATTGGCCTAAAAAAAATCTTTTTTTACCATCTTTTCTTACATTCTTTAACAATTTTATAATTTTTAATGTGTTAAGCCAATGCATTCTCTTATATATGCGAGGCGACCTATGGTCGACTCGCATATATAAGAGAATGCATTGGCACAGGGCCCTTCTGTTGGGTAAAGGGTTAATAAGAAAATATTTTTGTTTTAATTTAAAGTTGTTTGATATAATTGTCATCACTGTCATCTTACTCTCAAACTTCACATTTCATATGGTTTCAATTTCAGGCAGCCAAAGACAGTCCAAAGAAGGGTCCTAAAGTCCGGGTAAATGTACAGTTTATACAATGTACAGTTTATACATTTTATCTGCCCATTGCTGAAATTTTATCAGATTTCTACTGATTGGCAGATGCTAAACAGAAAGAGACCTGTTAAAAATACACCCCAATAAATATAGTAGCTTTCCAAAGACTTCAAATGCTGTCGTTTTCTGTAATACTCACAGATTAGCGAACTTGTTGCTTTGTTGAAATTCTGACATTAGGCGAATAATATCTGTTTCCGGTATCCAACATGCCTTATCCTCAAAAGGTGCCGAAGAAAGTATTTAACACGTTCACTGCCGACACCCATTCAATTACATGCAAAAAGTATGAGATAACTCTTAGTCGGCAGTGAACGTATTCATCAATTTCCCCCCCCAAAAAATCTTAGCATCATACTATCGACTGCTCAAAGCTTTGTACATGGCACTTGTGTTAAGTTGTGTATAAGTCCAGACTAATACCAGAAATGATTGTATATCCGGTGTTTGCATTGAAATGGCAATGCAACCGGCAATCACTGTCACGATTAACATCCATAAATGTTCTCATGGTGTACTGTATATTCAAACGATAATAGACTTTTCATGGAAATTTCTCCAGCTATGATTACACGTGTGGTGAACCGATATCATCGATAGGTTCATCATCATCAAATGTGCAAATGGTTGTTTGGCAGGATTTAAACTGCAGCTCAACTGTCGATTTGCCATTTTATAGACCAGCAGTGGGGGCTGTTGATAAGTGTGTGCATTGTGGCCAGCCGGAAAACACGGTTTTCTTTACAGACACACTATTGTACCATATTTCCCTTGTGCACAGGATGCTAAATTACAGGTATTAAGCCAGATGCTGTTGGGCCCTATGGCAAAAAAACGTGGAAATGTTCATTGAATAAATATATTTGTTCTACTTTTGTGTCAAACTGTTTTTATTCTATATGGTATCAGCATATAGAAAGTTAAAACATCACAAAAAGGTACTCATTTGGAAGATAATATGATTAATTTATTGGAATATCATGAGAAAATGAAAATAAAATGAAAAAATAAATTAAAATGAAATACCACCCCATTTCCCTCCCACACCTATTTTATTTTGGCTCGTTATCAGAAACAGGTATTATTTCTTTTGGCCTAATTCATCAAACATCAACGGTCAATGATACTCCTCACAGTCGCTTTGTGCATTTCTTGAAAATTTAATTGTTGACTAATTGTTGTTAATAGGAAGAATCGTTCATTGGTAATTAATAGAAAAGGCGTTATCAAGGAAAGTGGTAATTTTAAATCAGAAGCAAGCCATATACAGTGAACCTCAAATTTGTTTAAATTGAAAGACAATATAATTGTTATTGTCATAAACAAAATCAGTTGGAAATACAAAATTTTTAAATATCTGAATTGGACGATGTTAACTTTGTGTTACTTCCAATGATGGGACGCCATTTCTGGAAAGACATTAAATTCAGAAAATACTATAGAATAAGTCATTTAAAAAGAAGCAGGAAGTTGAAATGTTTGAATTAAATTTATTCTAAGTTGGATTTTAAAAATCTTTTCTTACAGCCAAGGAAAGGAGCTGGTTTATCAATTGACATCCCAAAAAACATGGGTCCAGAACCATGCATGTCACCTGGGTATGTCATAGTTATTAGTTTCTTTTAATATTTGTCAGCTACATTTATTGACATATTATGGACTTGTCCTGGTACGTGAATCTGATAAGTTAGTATTCATGCGCTATGCCAACTGGAGGAACGTAGCATTCTACTAACATCACCGAAAATCTCAAGCAAATCAACCATACCACTTCATAGAAAACATTGTCCGTACTATGCTCAAATTGAAATATTTAGGATGCAACTGTCGGAAATAAACTAATGAAAATGATTTCATCATCGAAAGTCACTGCAGTTATTTAATATATAAGAATGATGATGTGTGTTGTCAATTTGGATATAGTATTTGTAAAAATAATTATTTGGAGCAACATTATTCTATATTTGATCACCTTACCGGAGTGTTTAACATCACTTTAACCCTTTACCCAACAGAAGGGCCCTGTGCCAATGCATTCTCTTATATATGCGAGTCGACCATAGGTCGCCTCGCATATATAAGAGAATGCATTGGCTTAACAGATTAAAAATTATAAAATTGTTAAAGAATGTAAGAAAAAATGGTAAAAAGTGTTAAAAAAAGATTTTTTTTAGGCCAATGGATTCTCTTATATATGCGAGGCGACCTATGGTCGACTCGCATATATAAGAGAATGCATTGGCACAGGGCATAACTGTAACCATCACAATGTGGTCAATGAGCCGGTTCCAATGATACCCATATTTGTATGGTTCTATTGAGACAGACCGAAGATATTTTAGGCTGTTGAAGCTTTATTTGGCCGGTTTTGGCCGGTTTGTTGGGTAAAGGGTTAAGGGACTATGTCACTACTGTCTTCGCAGTGAAAGTATTATTTATTTAATCTTTTAATGACTTGTTGATTACAGTGGCACTGTTGAGAAGTTTGAATTGGCTAGTAGCAATGAATACTCACCAGAAGTCCGACAAATACTTGCTACACATCATTTCAATGGACAACATGTAAGTTTAACCCTTTGAGTGCCAGGTCCGATTTTTGTATCAACCCATATACCCTGTGCCAATGCATTCTCTTATATATGCGAGTCGACCATAGGTCGCATCACATATATAAGAGAATGCATTGGCTTAACATTTTTTTTTTTACAATTTTAATATATTTTATTATATTCTTTAACAGACTTATTGTGTAGGTTTAGGGCCGATAATATCGCCCCCTGGCACTCAAAGGGTTAATATCCGTGTGTAATTATTGTTTACTGTGCACACATTAGCATTCACTTAGTTTTATGAAATGCACATTCTGAATTTGCTTATTCTCTGGGCATGGAATTAAACCTGACAAGTTTGTCTCAGAAACCAGAGAAATCTATATGATGCCTTCAGTGATAACTAATGACATAAGATATCTGAAATGTGAGCTTATTGGATATGGACACGGGTCAAAGGTCAAAGATTGAATTTGGGTATGGATCAGGCCTGAGAATAAGGTGCCTGTCATTTGCATAGCGGGCTAGCATCACTAAATTCACCCTCTGGGGTCCTCATTCTGCTTGGGCCTAATCTTCTGGAAAGTTTCTCTATTATCAAATTTCTATAGAAACTTCTTCACATAGATTCTTTTTTAGTTTAGTTTCTCTATATCCCCAAATTGCTTTATCAAGGTTCCCAATAGGTGTACATCACAATATTCTTAATAGCAGGTGGGGCTATGCAGAATGAGGTCCCCAGAGGGAGAATTTGGTGATGCTAGCCTGCTATGCGGGATAGCATCACTAAATTCACCATCTGGGGACATGATTCTGCAAATGACAGGCTTTGTATGGTCCACCTTTTATACCATGGTTATGGCCTTTGATGACTTAGATTTTGTTGTTTATTTCCCTTTGATTTCATATGCATTCCACTATGGAAGTTGATTATCAATGTTTTATAAATAATCTATGCTTTCATTACAGTCTGATAAGCACAGTAAGCAAGAACTAGTTGTGAAACTTTGCTCCGTTTATGAAGTCAAAAAAGGCAAGAAGGTGGGTTGTTCATTAGCTGTCTCCTTAACCACAGCAGAATTATTGTTCTGCTGTGGGCTGATGATTTGAACAGTCAGAAATAATTTCTGATCGCTCACTTGTTGCTGTAAATGTTTTTATTTTGGGAAAATGGCTGAATTGTGAATGGTTTGTTTGTCTTGTTTGTTTCCAAATGATAAAACAAAATTTTTGGTCCAATTATTTCTGCATGACTTCTACTCCATTGTATGCGTAATTGTAATGAGGCCTGTAATGAAGTTATGGGGTGGGGATGTGTATAGGAATCAGCTTGAAAGTCTATCCGTCCATGGATGCCAAGCTTGTATTCTTTCATTTTTCAGTCCATTTTTAAGCTCAGCTTTCCAGAATTTGACTTCTTTGTTCTTAAAAACGCTTAATTATAAAAATCAACATCTTTTTTGTTGCATTTATGGGTGCATAATATTGGAAGTGGCTGAACAACTCACTAAATTATAGAGCATGTTGTTCGCCACTAACAATATGGCACATGAAACATCTGGGGTAATAATGTAAGCGCTTCTAGCTACACCTGGGATTAAGCACTATATAAATGCTATTATTATTATATGAATGCAACAAAAAGACGTTTATTGCAAAATTAAAACATACGTCAAATTTGAGCCCCTCCAGCCCAATTTGACTTGAGTTCATATTGCGCAGTAACCTACTGTAAAGCTATTATTATGTGTAATCCTCTGTTGCTATTAATTTTAGCCACTATTCAATTTATCTTAATTTAAGATTCAACTTTGAATTTCTAACACATCTACCTGTTGAATTCTCCCGCCTTATAGCTGATGATTTCTTTGTTTCAGGGTCTTGTTTCCGTGGATAGAATCGGCACGAATCATCCAGTGATTGAGTACACAGGGAAGGTGATGCTTCGAGAAGAGTTTGACAAAGAAAATCAATTTTTCCAAAAGTAAGTCAATTTGGTACATTTACCAAGGATGGTGGTGACCCCTTTTCTGTTTTGACTCTTTTTATCTTTGATATTTTGAAAATTTTGAAATTTGAGTAAACAAGAAGTATTTGTTTCTTAAATCTTAAAGCCACATAGATTTCAGACCTTGATTATACTGATAAATATTCTTAAAGAAGGAATGAAAATGCGATATTTGCCAATAAACAGCCAATTTGTTTTCTAAAATTGTTGAAACAAGTATTGCAACTACAAAAAGCCCTTTCTACACCCCACTAACTGTGCGCAACAAAGTTTGGGGTACAATGTAGTTGAATCAGCTAGACACAACTGTATGGACAGACAACTTTATGCAAGCTCTTATATCTTCATTTACAGTCGATTTCGCTTTATTGCATAGCGTCGGTGCATGGCCTTTCTCATGCTATTAACCGAATATGCATAAAGCCGAAATCACCCCATCAACCCATTTCATGTTCTTAAAAAGTTAGTTTGTTCCGTAGTACCACGAAATGGCGAAATAGTGAAATCATTATGTTGCTGTCTATCAATTTCAAATTTCATCTCATACCTTGTTGTAAATTACTATTATGTCAATAAACTGATTCATTAACATCTTTATTTGTTTTTTACATGTATACATACCATCATTATCACGCACAAAAAAACATTAAGAAAAAAAACCATTTTATGAACGTGTTGTTTTTAATTTCCCATCCCATAATTTTATAGATAAATATGTATGGGAGGCCAGACCAAACACATTCCTTGTTATTTCCATTACAGAATGGATATGTATGGGAGGCCAGACCAAACACATTCCTTGTTATTTCCATTACAGAATGGATATGTATTGAGTACGCAATTGTGGTTAATACTTTATTTTAATTTAAACGAACATGATAAAAACAGCAAAAACAACAATTACAACAACAACAACATTAATAAATCACATTTACGGAATCCAGTTTACAAATTCGGTTATAGCACACTGTCGTCGCCTCTTGCTAACTATTTTCTGGAAACGTTTCTGCAAATAGTACAGCGCATTCCAGTCCATTGTGTCGTCATCGTCGTTTTCTTCAAAAAACTGTCTCATGTTACTGATTCAGCGTCATCGTCGTCAGATTCGGGAGCTGCGGGTCGGATTTCACTTGCTATCTCTTCATCGGTCGGGCTGCCGAAACAGTCTACCTCTTCATCGGTCGTGATGAATTCCTGGATGTCTTCTTTTGAATATCCATCGGGGATGGTGATGTCCTCCAATGGATCTTCGTCTTCAACGGTTGTCGGGTTGTCGTCTTCCGATTTTCGGAAGCCGCCCTTCCTGAAGCAATTGGCTATCGTCTCCTGCTTCACGTCTGACCAACATCGATTCAGCATGTGCATAGATTCCAGGAGGTCGATAGTCTTCGTTATTTGACTGGATGATCTCATCTTTCTTCGGTTGGATACGTGAGACCTGGGACTGAGAACAACCCAGTTTCTTTGCGATTTCTGTCTGTGTGAATTTTTGCTCTAAAAGTTTAATCACTTCGTACTTGTCAGCTAAGGAAAGGTCGTTGCGTTTTCGTTTTGAAGACATGATGAATGATATGCTGTACACTGATAACCAATAGCCTTTATACTGAGAAATGTTTTGATAAAAGCCGACAATAAATCATAGTGAACCATTGTTACACTAATGAGTTGAAATCATTGTAAAAACACGACACCATGTGTGTCGGGATGAGAAACAAAGACAGTGTTGTTTTAGTCTTTGTGTCTAACTTGGGGAAACAGTGATGTCAACCAGCTGTTCATTAAATGATAAGCCATCACTATGTAAACATGTTTCTATTCATTAAATTATTGTCGGCTCAGAAACAAAGAGATCACTGTGTTGGCCTTCTTTTTGTGTCGGCGACCTTGACACTTTATTGATAGAATTCGCGGAAGCGTCCTTTCACATTCAATAGGATTTTAGGAATTCTAACTGCAAGTGTTTACAATCGTTTTTATTTTTACACAAAACAAATATACAAGCTTTAATAATTCATATAATTCACACAGAAATAAGGAAACATACAGGAAATGTTTGTGAACAGAAGCATGTTAGAAGAAATAGAAAAGCACTTTCGGTTTCGGTTTCGGTTTAGTTCACTTCCTTGTTGGGGAATTCCCGGGAACAGAAGCATGTTAGAAGAAATAGAAAAGCACTTTCGGTTTCGGTTTAGTTCACTTCCTTGTTGGGGAATTCCCTTTCACATTGAATTCTCAGAATTGCAACTGGAACTTCAGGTGTTTACAAACTCAACAAACAACCTAATAAATACTCAAATTTTAATAAATCATACAATTCACAAATAAATATGTAAACATACAGGACATGTGTGCCAACAGAAGCATGTTACTGAGAAGAGATAGAAAACCACGTGTGTTATGAAATTGAAAATTGCCGTCTTCGCTCTCCCGATGGTCATCTTCAACAAATTTGCATTAAGTTTTCCCATAAAAAACGTTTTTCAAGGTAAATAATTTTACAAATTGCTATAATTTCGACACCATCAGGTGACTTTTTACCCCTTTTCATCAACATTTTTGGCGATTTTTGTATGCATAAAAACGGAATAGAGTCCGACCCTTATGCAAATAAACGATTAAAAAATAGTCTTTTTATGAGAAAATGGTTTGGTGCATGCATATTTTATGCAGATAGCCGAAATATGCATTTAAATGATATGCAATTAACTGAAATTGACTGTACTTTCAATGTAAACATCCGGCTTGGCACTGAAAGGGTTAATAATCAAAATTGTGTAGTACTATAAACATTTTGGAGTGTTCGAATGAACCATGTCCGTTTAATATGGGTGCTCCACAGTAAATTGACCTCACATTTGATCACTTGTTGCTGAGTAACATTCAGATAAACACATTCTGCAGTTTATCTTTTTTCTGAGTAAGTTTAAATGTAAAATTAACTTGCAATCATAAGAAGAAGTTCTTGTCCTTGTCAGAGATATTTAAAAGTATTTGATCTCAAATTAAGTCTGAATTGAATATCGGAATTGAATCGGATCAGGAATAAAATATAAAATATTTACTGGACCCTGTTTAGAGCCTACTAATTTGTTATCAATTTTATGCTCAACTTGTTTTCTTTCAGGTTAAATCCATATGTGCTATTTTATTCTAATTTTGAAAGTTTGGATCTCTGTACGGACTCTTCCACCTACGGTAGTGATGCCAGATACGTCCGGAGATCGTGCACTCCTAATTCTGAAGTAAGTGTAGTATCTATTGCTGTATTTCTCTTGCAGAAACCTACAAGTTATTGTTACGATTAGTTAAAATTTATGATAACAAGCGTACTGGGCAACGATAAGAACTTATCATAACAATAACGTGTAGGTTTCGCAGTTTAAACCTTTTAGTGCCAGGGGCCGATCTCATCGGCCCTAATTTATGGTCTGTAGAGTGCCCTAAAAAAAATTTTTTTTTTTTTTTTTTGGGTTAGGCCAATGCATTCTCTTATATATGCGAGGCGACCTATGGTCGACTCGCATATATAAGAGAATGCATTGGCACAGGGTATATGGGTCAATACAAAAATCGGTCCTGGCACTCAAAGGGTTAAGTAAAATTGTTTGAGTACTATATGAAAACTCATTATTAGTTAAACAATAATAATGACAGTTTTTATGTGTACCCACACCATGTATGGTACACATAATGCCGACGTCCGGATCAACCATCCGTCGTTCGTCCGTCCGTCTGTCCGTCTAGCCGTCCGTCCGTCTGTCCGCAGACACTTGCTATCCGATTCGATTACTTGAGTAGTTTTTATCGGATCATGTTCAAATTTTATGTGCATGTTTATGATGACACACCCCTCACCCAGGGCTGGCGATCTAGAAAATCCAGGAGGGCTATTAATAGCCCTCCTAGATATGCCTAGGAGGGCTATAGCCCTCCTCAACTTTTAAAGTTATGATTTATTTTATCTGAGTTACTACTGCCGTTAGTTTGTCTATTTTTGATGTTGTATAACTCCAAAGTGTCCACAGAGTTGTGAATGTCAAAATCCCCCACAGTAATTATGGTATGGTGAATATTTAACTATGTTTTATATGTTGTGATAATCTATATGTACAAGAAACAAAATGTAAGAGTATTTGTACTCAACAATTTGTCAGTCGGTGTCCAACCCATGCAACGGAATTGGGTGAGTTTGTCCACATTAAAAGCATTCTCCATGAAAGTGTAATTTTACGTAAAATACACAATCAAGAACAATATTAAATCCAGTATATTTGCACTTGAATATTGACTGCTTTTTCTCTCAAAGTAATCCATATTCAATTTCCATTGTCGATCGCAGACTGCTGCTTGCAGCGGTCAAGTCGCTATCTATAGATTTACTGGGTGTTTGCAATTGGGGACATAGAAAATAGTTTCTGAACTTTAATAATTGAATAACAGTGTAAACTAGAATACGTGGATACATTTAGCTAATTATATTAAAATATTGTCAATCGAAGCGATAAAAGACGGCTGCAAGCTAAATACAATTTTCACTGATAGGAACCGGAAACGGAACGAAAGGTTGAACTTAATTGGGACAGTGACATTTGGTTCTCACTATCCACAAACATGTGTCATTTTATCCAGTGAAATATATTGTAAGCTCAATCTTATGAAGAGAAATTATTTATTTTGGTCATAAAATGTGTGAGAATCGATCAAAAGATCAGATTTACAAAACAGTTCGTTCCGGAATTTACTGATTCCGCTATAATTCCCATTTGACATTACCGTCAAGTCACGCATGCGCACAGTCCCCACACTGTACAATATAATTACGATTTCGATGCAGTATTTTACTCATTAAACACAATAAAATAACTAAATAATAAATGTCCTATCGTAGACGAGGCGGGCTATAAAAAGCCCGCCTTGGAAAATTCTAGGCGGGCTGTAGGCGGGCAGCCCGCCAGCCCGCCTTGAGATTTCCAGGCCTGCTCACCTGTATAGTTTTTGGTATCGATCGGTTGATCGGTTTAGAAATGATTAACACTTTCCATCCATACCTGGTCATATTCTATCTGATGCCATAACTCATGTATTTTTTTACCCATTGTGTTCATATTTTATATGCAGGTTTATGATGACACATGGCTCACCTGTATAGTTTTTGGTATCGATTGGTTGATCGGTTTAGAAAATAATTAACCCTGCTCACAAATGCTATCCGATGTATCAAAGTCAAAAATTTTCTTCTGATCTGCCTCATATTTCTTACCTAGGTCTTTCTTAGCACGTTCTTCATCTGTATGGATTTTGGTATTGTTTAGTTAACCCTTTCCACTCTTTTTTAAAATAGAATTCATCCAAGCCAGGATGACTCAAACATTTTTCATCTGATCGACACCAATTTTGGTATATGAATTTCTTAACCCTAAATACAGATCAAGTGCGAATATGGGTTTGATCCGGTATATATTAACAGAGTTATGGCCCTTTATAATTCATACATCTTTTCCATGCACTATTAAATTTGAATAGAACAAGACACAACACACACCTGTGTTATTGGAAGGAGATAATTTATTGCTTTGGACACAGTGACCTGATAGTTCCACTGGTGGCTGCAGACTTAATATAAACATCTGTCAAACTTTGATTGATGTTAGACTCTTTATTCCAGTTCTGTTCTCTGTTGAAACCATGCAGTTCATGGCATTATTGTTTACAGAGACACTGTTGTTATAACTTAGAAAATAATTAATACAGCATTCCTTAGTTCCATCATATGATGTCATTGAAAATGATTAACCCTCTGCACACATCATATGGTCTTCTGATGTTTTTTATTTGATCATTCTCCTATTCTATGTACATGTTGATGGTGATCCACTTTTAATTTGCATGGATTTGGGATTAAAATTAACCCATTCGATTGACTCATATTATCTGATAGACATATATTAAATTATCACTTTAACTTTGAGCCAGGTTCAGTCAGTGTTTCAAGAAATGACCAATTGAAATTCATCATTAGAGGATATGTCTTATTTTTTGAAATTCCCTCAATTGCATTTGGGCTACAGGATAATATTAACAGTGCTGGGATTCTTGAGACTGACTTATTGTATGGGTTTCTAAATCCAATGACATGCTTTTTAGCTCACCTGAGACGAAGTCTCCGGTGGAGCTATAGTCATCACTCCTCGTCCGTCGTCCGTCCGTCCATCCGTCCGTCCGTCCGTCAACAATTCTTTGAACATCTTCTTCTCTGAAACCGTAATGCCGAATTGGTTCATATTTGGTGTGGATGTTCCCTAGGTGACTCTCATTCAGATTTGTTCAAATGAGGACACTGGGTCAAATAGTTGCGAAGCCAGGGCCATAACTCTGTAATTCTTACAACGACTTCTTCTCAAATTTCATTTGGCCGAATGGGTTCATATTTGGTACAAAGGGTCCTTGGGGGACTGTTATTCAGATTTGTTCAAATGAGGTCACTGGGTCGAATGTGGGCGGAGCCAGTGACATAACTTAAAAAAAAAAAAATTTGGTCAAATTCAGATTTTTGGAATTTTCACCATACTCAAATTAACAAACAAAAAATTCATTTTTTAATCATTTTATAAAATTTGAAAAAAGTTACACCATTATAACATCTGCAGAGTTATGAAACTTTAATCTTTAATCTTCTGAAATTACAGAAATATTCCATTACCCATCCCCCCTCCCACATGGCCAAGACCCACCCCCACCCTGCAGTGGCCTGCACCCAACCAACATCCCTTCCAACGGATATCATTTCCAGCTTCCAACTTTAATACCTGTTCTATTAAAGTTGCAGATATCTCTTTGTGGATAAACAGAGAGAAACACATGTCATTAATCAAGATTAGAATAATATGTCACTGACAGCTTGTATAAACATACTGCTAGCAATTTTAAACAAACTGCCTGAATTTAGTGTGTCTGACATTTGCAGAATGAGGTTCCCAGAGGGTGAATTTAGTGATGCTATCCCACACAGTGGGCTAGCATCACCAAATTCACCCTCTGGAGACCTCATTTTGCTTAGGCCTCATCTTCTGGGAAGTATCTATAGTATCAAATTAACATTGTTTTTAGTTACATTTCCCTTCTAGGAAGTTTCTATATCCCCTAATTTGCAGAAGATAAAATTAATAATTGATGTGCCCAATGGGTGAACATCAACTTCCAACTGGGGAACTTCAATGTTATCCTAGGTCTGCCATAGCAGTTGAGGGCCTTAGCAGAATGAGGTCCCCAGAGGGTGAATTTAGTGATGCTAGCCCACTCCAAACGAAGGACAGTTTCCCTCTTAATAGGCTTCCTTCACAAGGACCATCAGGTCTATTTTACTGATATTTATCATATGTATGAAGGGTGCTTTTGTGTCTGGGATTCAAATTTATTCAGATGGGGTCACCAGGTTAAATAGGGTGGGACCAGGGACATAACTATATGTATGGAGCAATCAGGAGGATCCTTTCGTGACTGAGATTCAGATTTGTTAAAATGAGGTCAACCGGTCAATCTGACATACATGTATTGTGTTTTGGGTCCATGGATAATTGGGATTCAGACATGTCTAAATGGTTTTAGAAAAAGGCGCTTGTGAGATTGAAAATTTCCAACAATTGAGAAAGTTTGAGGTGTCAGTTGTGAAATTCCAACCTAAGACTTGGGGACGGGAGGGGACTTGTTGAACTGGAGGAGGGGGGGGGGGGTGATCAGTAGTGTACATTTGGTAATTTCAAGGTGGATTTTCACCAATCTATATATACGTGAAGTCTCTCTAGCACATATCCTGTTTAGAGCTATTTCTTTTAAAGTGATAATGAAAAGTTCTGACTGTTGTGGTCTCCAGAGTCCCAGTCTTATCAGTCTTTGCAGTCTGGTGAGCGACCCACAGTCATTGACTGTCTTGTTGTTGACTACTCTGTGTTTATCAGTTCATTAGTTTGGGTAAGATTAACCCCTTACTATCCAATTTGATAACTCAAATATTTCCATTGATTATGTTTATAGTTCTGGCACAGTTTATGATAACACACCTCTAACCTGCATAGTGAGGGTCATTTGGTTTATTTGCTTAAATATATTAACATCCTTCACCAATCCTGTTGACACAATGTGATAGCTAAATATTTTTTGGATGATTACTCTATAAATAATCACATCTGTGATAATCATGACACATTCTTCGCCTGTATAGATTTTGGTATCGATCGAATGGTTGTGATAATATTAACCTTAACTTTAATTATATTTAAACTGTTCACAAACATATCTTTCTAATGATCAACTTACAAGAAAATTAACATTTATATCCAATCATTAGCAATCATATTTTATATCCAGGTCTGTACATCCCTCACTTCTATAGTTGATCAGGTATTGGTTGTTTTTTAGTGGTGAAATATTAATAGGTTGCTATGAATTTTTAATATGCAGCTGACACAAGATATTATAAACAAAAAAATAGCAATGATAATAAAAAAAACCCACACAATATGTAATGTCTCATGTTCCAATGTAATAAATAGATAAATTGAGTTGCTATGATGTTTATCTACCTAATTTCTTAACTATTTGATATTTAACAGCTATGGTGCTTCTCTCCGACTATGGATTGAGCTTAATTAAACTTATAACTCTATAAGACATACATGTATCTGTGTTGGAGTCACTAATAGGTTGAAATCAAAGCCACGTCTGTTAACATTGTGTTAATGTGAGCAAGGTGCCCAATAAGTGTGATTTCACTTGTGAATTAATAGTAAGGTGTGAACAGTGTTCACGCTGGACCGAAAAAAACTTTAGCCAAAAGTTTAGCCAAATGAAAATTTCATTAGCCAAATGAAAAAAACTTTAGCCAAATGTTTTTTGGCCAAATTAAAAAAAACTTCGGCCAAATTCAATCATGGTTTTCTGGTCGGTTCACAATTGATGACTAAAACGTAAAATCTAACAGACACAGGTGAAATACACAATAATTTAAATAATTTTTATGAACTAGAAGTATTTTTATATATATCATTTATTAAAAATTTATTAATCTTTATGTGAAAGAGTGATTGGGGGGGGGGGGGGGGGGGGGGGGGGTAACCCGGGATTGTCCTTCTTAATGTTATTATTTGTTTGTTTTATATCAATATTTTGTTTTAAATCATTAAATATTTATCCTTACAAAAATATCTAAGTGACATCTGGAAACTAATAACTTAATATTGTTACGCCATTATCAAATTACAATCTGTCATAAAAGCATGCATATTATTTTGACTGTATCGGTATTGACGACAAATAGCCACAAAATATCTGTCGTGATTCACATTTGGCTGATTAAGCTATACTAACACTTGGTGCTCATAAACCTCGACCGTCATAAATACAATGTCATCATAAACATGCATTGTGCGGGAGTCCCGTGAGTGACCAGACAGACAATGGGGGATTAGGGGATTAAATGTAAAATAATAAACTTTTGCTGTTTCGTGCAGAGTGACGTAATCTTTCTCCAGATTAAAACAGCCTGTTACGAACAAATTGCTTATATAACAGCGTCAATGCACACTTTACAAAATATTGCTTTCTTCACATTGTCATGATTCAACCACGGTCGGTTTAATGTCCATGCGTCTTTGAATGTCCGTCTTGTGAAAACTAAAGATGATTGCATATCACTGTATGATCGCTTGGTTGATAGAGTTGTCGATCGGGCTTCCCTTTGTACTGTCCGCGATCGGGTTTCCCTTTGTACAGTCGGCAATATATTCCCACTTTCGATATTTTCGGACTGGATCGTTCATATGACAGAATTGAAAACCCACTTGCCAAAATTTATGTTAGATTTGGAAATAAAAATATGTTTACTGTACACTAATTGTTAGAGCTTACCTTTTGCTGTTACGGAACGATATTTCATAAGTACGAAAATAATGAAATACTTTTGTCACCTAACTTCGTCTTGAATGTCGATCTATTGAGCGCTTTTATTAATTAGCTTTCTGACTCCATGCTTTCAGTCTCCATTTGGGGTCAAAAAAAGTTTAGCCAAATGAAATTTTTATTAGCCAAATTCGAAAAAGATTAGCCATTGGCTAATTTGGCTACCGACAGCGTGAAGTTTTGCACTCATGAAAAGGATGGGGTAAGGATATATGAAAATAGCTCATCGCTGTCGCCAAGGTATGGGTTAAACATCTGCCGATCGTGATCGGCCTCTCGTTATATAGTGCTTAACCAATTATACTTAATTGTTCTAATGAAAATTAGGGGCCTCGGTGGCTCAATCGGTTAGGGGTACAACTCCAAGTCGTTTCCCCCTTCAGCGCTGTCGATAAGGGTTCAAATCCACATGTTTCCATCGTGGACTTTGCAACTCGAAATCGTTATCTGGTGGAGTTACCAGTTACTCGCCGGTGGTTTGCCGCACATGGTTGACGAGTTTATCAGCCATTGAAATCACTGTTAGATTAGTCGCAAGTGTGCGCATTTCCTCCACCACTAAAACTGGCAAAATGTCGTGATATGACCTTAGTTGCTAAAGCGACAATAAACCCCAATCAATCAATCTAATGAAAATTATTACCCTGATGAGCCTGAACACTTAGTAACCATCTACTACTCCCCGGGGACATGGAGGTACAGCCACAATGTGGCTACCATACTAATAAGATCATTCACTGCTCATAATCAGGTAACCTTTCAACGCATGGGTGGTGCGAAGCAGACACTATACGAGCGACCTTGCTCAAGGGTCACAACTTAGCGTGAAATTTGAATAGGTTATAATCCAACAATTAAACATTGATCAATTCGGCCAAGCCGCTGCTGTGTGAAACTCACATTAGACCAGCGGTGGGCTGCGAACTGGTCTCATTGTGTTGATAATGAAGACAAGTCCAACGCACTGACCACTGGATTACAGAGCTCCACAGTTATTGTTACGATTATTTTTATCGTTGCCCAGTATGCTTGTTATCATAAATTTAATTGCTCATTGACATTTTCAATGCTGCCTGACTAGAGTAATGATCGTGCAATTTGTCATCATCCGAAGATAATAGGTCTCAGTAAACGAAATGGTGTGTGTTGAAAAGATGTTTTTATCGTATGGCAGTTTTTTAGATTGAATTTCGTCATTCTGAAATTCTGTTTATGACAACTTAAGTCTTTCGGTGAACATTTTTGGAATTGATCTGGATTATATGTCCGATCAGGACAGGGTTTGTTTCTACGCGAAGAGTAGCCTCTTGGGGAGTAGCCTCTTGGGGAGTGATGGATGATGACAAGTAGTGAATAATATTTTTACTTTACAAAAGTCTTTTACAAAATGCATGTGTATCGCAGACATTTCTATTTTGTTTACAATGGAAACTTTAAAATTACGTCTCAGAGAAATTTATTTTTATAACTGCAAGTTATGCATGGAATCGGAAACATAAAGCAGAATTATGAGTAACAAGTTTCGTATACGTGATTGATTTATGAAAGGTTGAGAGGTGGGCTTCATATACCACAAAGTCACCATGTTCAGCGAGAATGAGGTTGAACGCTAATGCCTTGTAACCTTGTATACTCCCGGAGAGATAATATAAGTATCAATAACGGACACATTCCTTCCCGTTTTTGCCGATGACCAGTTCATTCTGACTGGGAAAACATTGCAAAAAATAATTTAAGATATTCGCTGATTCTCAAATTGTATTTGAATCGAATACTGTGGTCGAATCGAATATGATTATGAATACCGAATATTTGCTGGACCCCACCCTCTGGGGACCTCATTCTGCAAATGACAGACACACTATTTAAGGCTTGCCACTATCGTTCCACTGGAATTGGACTGGCCCCTTCTATAATTCTTTACAATAAGCATCTATACCAAATTCTCAAAATAATTACGTGATTCCCACTTGGTGTCATTAAAATATAGTTAAAGGTTTACATAATTTATGTTCTGAAACTGTCAGTCGACGGTGTCCAGAACAATAAATATAACATATTTCACATATATAATTAATGGAAATAAAATGTAGTTCGTGGCTTCACACAACACACATGCATCACATGGCCCCAGGTCAAGCCATAGAGATGACCTGTGCGCTCCCCAATTGGCTAAATCACGCTTCACTTTACGATTCTGTTTGCTAATTGGGGTCACACATTCAGTGAAATTCCCAGGTTGTTTGGGCCAAAAAGAATTTTCCGAATTTTGTGTAAGCAAGTGCATGTGTTGGGATATAACTAGTTTTTAGCTCACCTGAGACGAAGTCTCCAGTGGAGCTATAGTCATCACTCCAGGTCAAATATGTGCGAATCCAGGGCCATTACTCTTTCCATTGGAGTTGCATATTATATTTACAAAATCTTCCACCCATATACTGTTAATACAGTAGTATAGTATGTAAGTGTACATAATTGTTTCTCCAATTAACGATAATAACTCTCCAGTTCTTTCATACTCATTGTCAAACTGGAAATTGAAGCTTGATTCCCAGCTTTCCTAAACAAAAATTATATAAACCAACAGGGCTGAGTAAACATACAGGCGAGAATTTTATCCTAAAATTAATAAACGTTCATGTATGCTTATTTGGTGCTCAAGAGTAGATGTTTTCTATTCTGATGAATACTTTCTGTTTACAGGTACGGCACTTTGTGAATCAGAATGAGCTGGGATTCATAGTTTACTCGAGAAAAGAAATTCCTAAAGGAGCTGAAATAACAATTCCTTTTGATTACCGCTACCAAGATTGGTGAGTATGAATATATTCTGATTGGTCTTCATACCTCTATATACTCCTACAAGCATTTGCACTCTGGAACTTGACTGCAAGAGGTTAGCTGGATGAAATGATGTCATGTCACAGGCTAAAACTTTTTATCATATTGTATGGACGCAAATTGCAACGCACTACCAGTAATTGTTGAAAATAGGTGCCAAATGCTATTCTAATCTGCCAGTTGAGTGTTTTAAAATATAAGAAATTGATGTTGATTTTGTTGCATTCCTTGGAGTATGCGGTCAAAGAATTAACATTTCATCTTTGGTTTCAAAAATGGATCTGCACCACAAGGAGTTGGTCTGAGGTCAGATCAGGAATAGTGAAGCACCTGTTTGTGATCTACTTTATTAAACCCTTACTCACGCATTTGATTGACTGCATCCGTCCGTCAGTCTGGCTAAATAACTCTGAACAGATATGAACAAATAGGTATGCCCACCCTAGGCAGTATGCCACATAGGGAAATGCATCGGGCGACAGCCCAGCTCTTCTTATTTTGTGGCACATTTCCATATTTTGGACGCAACATTTACCGACTTGAATTTAGGCAAATATAAAGGCCTGTGTGCCATGAATTATATATCTTTATAAACATATTTGTGATTTTATTTCAGCAACTATTGTGTAGATTGTGCCTGTTTACGGGGGACCTGTACTGTTTCCAAGTATTTTAAGAAGCAAAGAGCTGCACAAGCAAGGTTTGTAGTGGCAGCTCACTTGATGTTTTTATTGGAATTCATAATTGTTTAGCCAGGTCTTAAAATCCATCAAATTTCGCGAGAATCAAAACATAGCATTTCTGTAGGGAATCAAGACTTTTTATGAGAATCGAAATGAGAATCACCCACCATTCCATCCCGCCACCCATAGTGCCACAGGCGCTCATATATAGGTAGTACCCACCCACCACCCCATCCCGCCACCCATAGTATCTTATGCGCCGCAGGCGCTCGTATATAGGTAGTACCCACCCACCACCCCATCCCGCCACTAATAGTATATTATGCGCCGCAGGCGCTCGTATATAGGTAGTACCCACACACCATCCCATCCCGCCACCCATAGTATCTTATACACCGCAGGCGCTCGTATATATGTAGTACCCACCCACCACCCCATCCTGCCACCCATAGTATCTTATGCGCCGCAGGCGCTCGTATATAGGTAGTACCCACCCATCCCGCCACCAATAGTATTTTATCGCCGCAGGCGCTCGTATATAGGTAGTACCCACCCACCATCCCATCCCGCCACCCATAGTATCTTATGCGCCACAGGCGCTCGTATATAGGTAGTACCCACCCACCACCCCATCCCGCCACCCATAGTATCTTATGCGCCGCAGGGGCTCGTATATAGGTAGTAACCACCCCATCGCGTCATCCATAGTATCTTATGCGCCGCAGGCGCTCGTATATAGGTAGTACCCACCCACCATACCATCCCGCCACCCATAGTATCTTATGCGCCGCAGGCGTTCGTATATAGGTAGTACCTACCCACCATCCTATCCCGCCACCCATAGTATCTTATGCGCCGCAGGCGCTCGTATATAGGTAGTACCCACCCACCACCCCATCCCGCCACCCATAGTATCTTATGCGCCGCAGGCACTCGTATATATGGGTATATAGGTAGTATTCTGATTCTCCTCGGATTTTAAGGCCTATTGGCATTAATATCCCTCATTGCGTTCTCATTTAGCCAGGTAAGACTTTATATAAGCTCAAATTACCATGTAAGTAATATATATAGATTGCTGAGAATTTGAGAACTTACATATCTATTTCATTGACTTAAGTATCAGCATTACCACTTCAAGGTTCACTCCCTCCAATTTCAGGGTATAACATTTGTATTTATCACTCTTTGATTCCGAGATCAATATTCACAGATAATTAAACCAAATGTACATTTTAGTTTGAAATTTGACAACTGGGTATGCATGAACTATTTTACAAGAATTTTCTAAATTTGGAAATTGTGTAAATTGTGTGGATGAGTGGTGGGGTTGAAAATTGTGTGGAACTCTTAATTCAAGATATTAATCTATTTAATAACCTTTTTAGGTCTCTAAGAACGAGACAGAAAAGTATTTCTGAGGCTTCAACCAGTGTGGAAACCCCAGTCAAAGTTGAAAAAGACGCTCCTGAAAAAAGTCTGTCACCAGTGAAAGAGTCGCCAGTCAAATCGCCTCCAGTACAGCAGCCCTTGAGCATAGATGTCACGAAACCTGAAAAAGCTCCTGTAGAGAAATTGGTGAGTTCTGTATGCGATAAAGCCACATTCCATATTTATAAGCTGGTACATTCATATATTTTAGAAATAACTGGTTTCCATTAAGTTGATGTAGTTATTATAACTCATGAACATAATTGAAACAAGTGTTCTCTATATATAGGATCTGTTTGTCCATCTGTCTCTTCGGATTTTTCTCCCAGACCCCTAGACCGATTTCAACCAAATTTGGTGCGGTGATTCGGGAGCTCAATAAAACAATTTAATTTTTTTTTAAATTGAAACTTAAAAAAAAAAATCAAACTGTTTAAATGTTCAAAATGTGAGTGAAGCGCACACAGGTCCAAGGCTCCTAATGTACAAAGGGACTGCAGGCGCATCCGACACTGAATAAAGGCTAGTTTCTTATTTAATCCCAGTATTGGTAAAAACGACTAGTTGTAATGTTCTGCAATATAGCTATAATTTCATAGAAAAAAAATCTAAATAATTAATAGTGACAAAATCTCCTGTTAACCGATTGCTGCCTCAAAGATATTATGTTATACCACTAAATCTATATAGAAAGTTCCAGCAAGAGACACACTATCATTAATTACTGAGAATTAAATAAGTAAATTATTTGTCAAATTAGTTGAAATTCATTTCCCTAATTAACTGGCGAAAGTACACCCACAAAGCTCTTATAAATGCCCCATTACGCAAAACAACAATACCACAAAACCGCATTACCTGGACAATAGACAACTTTAGACCAGAATAAAAATAAGTCTGTCAAACTAATGACCCAAGGTACAATTGTAAACTGAACAAAACGCATTCCCAAAATACCCAGGATAAACTCTGTACATCAGCTGTATACATGATAAAAATTCTCTATTCTAGCACTCTCCAAAGGCTGTGAAGCAAGAGGAAAGGAGCCCACGAAAAACTTCTGCTTCATCTCAACAAAATATGGATCCTATATCCAGTCCGACAGAGAGTGAATCTGATGCACACAAGAAAATGGTAACCCTACTATATAGTTGGCTACATTAAATCAGGCGTATAAATTAAAATTGTGTGTTTGTTCTCAGGTAACGCTGGGCGGTTTCCTGATTACTGCGTCATGACATCATAGTTTTGCGCCATTCTGTATCCTTGCGCAATATTTTAACAGAAATGGCTGGTTATGTTGTAGCTTTAAGAACGTGTTATTTCTAACCGTCAGTTTCATTGTGATCTGGTATGGAAAATATAATAAACACAACAGTTAGCTGTTCTGAGTAGCATACAGTTTTTCTCCTTTCGTGAGATGCAAGGATTATTTTCACTCGGCTAGCGCCTCGTAAAAATATTCCTGTGTATCTCACTCGAGGAGGAAAACCGTACGCTACTCAAAACAATTAACTATTGTCTATTTATTATACCCCCACCCCGACTCTCGAAGAGAATGGGGGTATACTGGATTGACCTCACCTGTCCGTCTGTCCGTCATTCTGTCCGTCTGTCCAGACAACTTTGTTTATCTGGAAATGTTGGTTTTTTGTGTCCGAGCAGATATCTCCTCCACTGTTTGACAAATCTCAATGAAATTTGGTATGGCTGTTCACTACTATGAGGGCATTCAACGAAGTGTTCAATCATTTTTTTTACAGATTTTCAGTTCAAGAGTTATTCATCTTTGTTTATCTGGAAAACTTGTTTTTTGGTCCATTCGAGCAGATATCTCCACCAGTTGATGAATCTCAATGAAATTTGGTATGGATGTTCACTACTATGAGGGCAATCAATTGAGTCTTCAATTGTTTTTATAGAGTGTTCAATCATTTTTTTTCCAGTTTTCCATTCTAGAGTAGAGTTCTATTTGTAGATTTGGATATGAATTTTCACTATTATGATGGCAATCTGTTGAGTGTTCAATCGTTTTGTTCATGTTTTCCATTCTACAGTTAATTATCTGTTTATATGAAAATGTTTTTTCCTGTCCATGCAGATATCTCACCCATACTTAGAATTTGCCACCGTTTGGGTATGCCAGCATTTATTTTTTTATTTTACCCATATAGAAATCAGATGCATATCATGTAATGTGCGCTTGCTATAGTTTGGTGTACTTTCATCACGTTATCTCATACTTCATGATCTTGGTTATATTACACGGTGGCGAAAAAAACCATGATATTATTTCAGCAAAACTCTGATTTAGTTTAGTTTATATCGCCCAGAACTATTCTCAGGTACTGACTTCATCAACTGGATGTAGGTGTGTTTTCGTATCACTGTTTGAAAACTGGTTTGTCTCATTAACAATGACAAAAAGTCCAAATTCCTGTTCATTTTCTTGGAATGGGGCCTCGGTGGCTCAGTAGGTTAGGGGTACAACTTCAAACCGTCTTGCCCCTCCAGCGCTGGCGATGAGGGTTCAAATCCACATATTTACATGATGGACTTTGTGACTCGAATAGGATTTTTAGTCGAGTTTTTGAAGTCGAGTTTTTCAAAAACTCGACTTATGGTTTGACGAGGGACGGTTGGCGGGCGGGCGGACCTAAAGAATGCCTTATAACTTTGACATTTGTGAACGGATTCAAAAATAATTTGGTATGGCAGTTGCTCCCAATGACTATATACTACCTGTAGAAAATGGGTCACGTCCGAACTTTTTTACAAGAGTTATCCATCTTAGATGGTTTTTAGTTAAGTTTTTTACCGATAGCGCGATAACTCACGCAAATATTAACCAATTTCAACAATATTTGGTATATGAGACTCTTGCAACAATATCTCGGACGAGTTCGAATACCAGGTTTGTCCGAATTTTTTTTCCGGAGTTATGGGTCTTAGTTTGTCTATTTTTAGCAATTTTAACACTGTTAGCGCGATAACTCGATGAAATATTAACCGATTTCAACAATATTTGGTATATGAGTCTCCTGCAACAATATCTCGGACAAGTTTGAAAATCAGGTTTGTCCAAAAAAAAATTGCGAAGTTATGGGTCTTAGTTTGTCTATTTTTAGCAATTTTAACACTGTTAGCGTGATAACTCGATGAAATATTAACCGATTTCAACAATATTTGGTATATGAGTCTCCTGCAACAATATCTCGGACAAGTTTGAAAATCAGGTTTGTCCAAAAAAAATTTGCGGAGTTATGGGTCTTAGTTTGTCTATTTTTAGCAATTTTAACACTGTTAGCGTGATAACTCCATGAAATATTAACGGATTCAATTGATATTTGGTATATAGGTCTATTGCAATAATTTACCACCGTCCAACTTTTTTTCCCGGAGTTGTGCACCTTATTGGCAGATGTTTGTTTCGACTGCCAAAAAACTCGACAAAAGAATCTTAGATTTGTTCAATGAATTGATTTCATTTTATAAGAAAGTAATTCAGTTACTCAATTAAGTTTTCTATTTAACATTTTGCCACTGGAAAATATGCATTGACTTGATTTATGAACTTCTCATTTTGTCAGACAAGAGAAGAAAGGAAAATGGAAGCAATCATGAAGGCATTCGATCAAATGGACAAGAGAAGAGAGAGACGCCGTAGTGAGCAACAAAAACCAGATCCACCTTCAAGACGAACAACAAAAGACAAAAGAGATGAACCACCCCCAGAAGAAGAATATGTAAGTGAATGAACATATATACAAAACAAAAACAAAGCATTCCTAACAGGCTAACAGTGTAATTACCATCAAATACAAGTTCAAATGTGTATTAGCATTTTTAGCTCAATTTGAAAAAGTCAGGTTTCAGCTATTGCCATGGGTCGGTGTCCTTCCAATTGTGCTTGCGTCCATCAACAATGTCCTTTAGCACACCATATAGGTCACATCTCTCATCCGATCATCATCAAACTTTATATGAATCTTAAGGGTTGCCCTCTAGATGGGAGCCATCGATTTTTCGGAAATTCGTTAAAAAACATGGCCGCCAGCAGCCATCTTAGATTTTAAATTTGAATCCATCGACACACCATGCAGTCCGCATTTATTGGAGAATTGTTTTGAAAATTTAAAGGCATGTTTGGGTCTCCTCAAGTTGGGAGCTATCGAATGTGAACAATTTTCCAAGAAAAACATTGCCGTCGGCAGCCATCATGAATTTTACTCTTTGCATGACTAAATCCTTCAGCACACCCTACAGGCCACCTCCCTCATCCGATCATCACCAAACTTCATATGGATCTAGATGGAAGCCATAAATTTGTTTAAAAACATGGCCACCAGCAGCCATCTTGGATTTCAAATTTTAATCCATCGGCACACCCTGCAGCTCACTTTTATTACAGAAATGTTTTGAAAATATACAAGCATGTTCATAACCGCCTCTAGATGGGAGCTATCAAATTATAGCAATCTTGGATGAAAATCATGGCTGCCAGCAGCCATCTTGGATATTACTCTTGCCATGACTGAATCCTTTGGCATACCCTATAGACCACATCCTTCATCTGATCGTCAACAAACTTCATATTGAACTTTGGGGTGACCACTCGATGGGAGCTATTGAATTTCATTGGAAAACAGGGCAGCCAGTGGCCATCTTGGATTTTATATATATATCTCTTCAGGTTGACATCTGGTATTACTTAGACATATCAAATTGCCAATTTTCCTAATCGCTCCATTGACTGTAACACATAAAAATTATCCCCCTCCAAGTTAAGCTACAGTGTCATTGACACTTTCATAAGTTACAACAGCAACTCTGTGCATACAAAATTATTTCTTTCGTAATTCTTTGTGTTTTTATACCCCCACTTTCGAAGGGGGGGTATACTGGATTGACTGCGTCTGTCCGTCACACTTTCTCCCTGCATGGGGCTGTACGTCCGTCCGACCTCATAACTCGAACAACTATTAACCGATTTCAATAATTTTTTGTATGCAATCTCCTTAGGACCGCCTCTCCGCATGATGCTAATTGCGGTGCGGTCCAACTTTCTTTTTTTAAGTTATGCCTTACTTTTCTACTTATTTTGACTTAGAAAATTCTGTCCGACTTAATAACTTTAACAAATATGAACCGATTTCAATAATTTTTGGTATACATGCTTCTCACAACACCCTCTCTACATGATGCGGCTCAGGGTTGTCTCGGACTGTTTTTCCTAACATTACACTTCATTTTCGACTTATTTTGACTTTTGGGATTTTTTTTGTGTGGATGCTATCAAGTTAGGAAACACTCGACAAAAGCCATCTTAGATGTTAAGGTTGCGTTTCATTTTCTACCCTTTTTTGGGTTTCTGCAATCATTCGATCAAATATGAACCAATTTGAATATTTTTTTCTGTACAAGCTTCTTGCGACACCATATCGATATTATTAATCCAAATTTTTCTTTAAAGTTAAAAATCTTTTTTTTAGCCACGGTGGGGGTATGCCAGCACGCGAGTGCACACCTCTCGTTGTTTCTGTTGTAATTCTTTGTGTTTTTATCCATATGAAACTATGGCCAAAAATTAGCACATGGCCAGCTTTGAAACAATAAGTTGATAGTGTTTGGGCAGATTTAAATATTTCATTACTATTCGACGCCTGTTTGGACAGAAATTTGCTGGGAAAAATAATTTATACTTGAGATTTGGCAAATGTTTTTTCTTGTCACTTATTTAATATAAATGAAAGATTATGACTGGTACTTGAAAAGTACTTAACCCTTCCATGACTGGAACTTCCTGAAATATTGCGAAAACCATTTGCCAATGTATTCTCTTGTATATGCGAGATTCCCATAGGTATATATAAGAGAATGCACTGGCACAAGATCTTTAGTGCTGCACCAGTGCAACTCCCGTCATGAAACGGTTATAAAGTACTTGAATTTGTTTGTCAAAAATAAGTGAGAACTGTGTCGATTGAAGGTTCCTGAGAAAACAGAGCTTGATGAACCAGAGCCAATGGTAGTGGCTGAACAGCCCGAAGAAAAGGTGCTGGAGCTGGAAATTAAGCCTGATATCCCAGATGAGCCAGAACCACTAGCAGAAGACCTAGTGGATGATTTTGAAGAACCAGAAGCTGTGAATGTCGAGGAAGAGAGTACTGAACCTATTAAAGCAGAGATTGAAGAGAAAATAGAGATTCTGGAGAAGAAAGAGCTCAAAGAGAGCCCAGAAAAGCCTGCCACCGAAAAGCCAAGGACAACAAGGTAATTTATCCATTTATTAACTAGTTTGAGCTATTGCCATGGGTTGGTGTCCGTCCATCAACAATTTCCTTTAGCACACTCTATTACAGATCTCATCTCTCATCCGATTGACCCCTAACTTCCTATGGATATTGGGGGGGTGACCACAAGATGGGAGCCATCAATTTTACTGTGAAATTCTTTTAAAAACATGGTCGTCGGCACTCAGCAACCATCTTGGATTTGAAATTTGAATCCATCGGCACACTGCAGGCCGCATTTATTATAATTTTTTTTTGAAAATTTACATGCATGTTTGAGGTTCAAATGAAAAAAATAGCCGCTGATGGCCATCTTTGATTTTACTCTTTGCATGACTAAATCATTTGGAACACCCTACAGACCACATCCCTGATCCAATCGTCACCAAACTTCATATGGATCTTCTGGGAGACAACAAGCTGGGAGCCATCAAATTTTTCCAAATTTATTTGAAAAAAACATGGCTACCGGCAGCCATCTTGGATTTTACTCTTTGCATCACTGAATAATTTGGCATGCCATTTTGCCAACATTTTTCATCCAATTTATCCCAATCTTCCTATGGCTTTTCAGGTTGACCTCTTGTATTACTTGAACATTTAAGATTTCCTCATTATTACATCATTGACTGTAATCTATGACATACCCTATCCAAGTTGAATCTCAAACATGCAAGAACAAGTAAGCATTTTCCTATTCTGTATCCTGGATGGCAACTGTGAATGCATGTGAGTTGTGGAGAAACTTGATTTGTTTCTTATAAACAATTGATTTATACAGACAATTGGCATAAATTATTTCTATTCTCTTTACAGCATCTGATTTATACATATGTCATTTAAAATCAACTGATATATTTCCGGAGTTAATGGCAAAAAAACGTTTTAAAATTCTGTTGCATTCTAAAAAACCAGCATGCTTTGATTCAATACATATGTACAAATGGACCTATTTTGACACAGTGAATCACACAACTTCAACTGTGTGGTGTGCTATATTTCATATGCGAAATGGCATGTTCCTTGGTCAAAGTAGCATTTATTTGATATTGTGTTGAATGAATTGTAAGATAACTTGGTTATCACCACCCTGTAGGTTCCTGAGATTGCTATCAAAGATAAGGTAACTCCACTTGGATACAGATCTCGGAAATCCACATGGTGGTGATAACCTATATTTATTTCAGGCATATTTGTTAAAACATTAAAAATTATAAAATTGTTAAAGAATGTAAGAAAAAATGGTAAAAAGTGTTAAAAACAGATTTTTTTAGGCCAATGCATTCTCTTATATATGCGAGGCGACCTATGGTCGACTTGCATATATAAGAGAATGCATTGGCACAGGGCATAACTGTAACTATCACAATGTGGTCAAGGAGCCGGTTCCAATGATATCCATATTTGTATGGTTCTATTGAGACAGACCGAAGATATTTTAGGCTGTTGAAGCTTTATTTGGCCGGTTGTGGCCGGTTTGTTGGGTAAAGGGTTAAGTAAACTCTTATCTAAATCATTTGTTTGTTCAATTAATAGAAACCCTTCTGCACTTGTATTATATTTCGTCTGCTTATATTACCGTAACAGCCCTCGAAATGAATAATAGACCATTCTAATATATACTTTTATAACTGAATGGGAGAATCTATTTAATAAGGAATCGGCTTCCCTTTCCCAAATTTTAATCTTAATAAAGAATTGGTTAATATTACACAAAAATGATAAATATTGTTATTGTTAAATGAGGTAAATTTCAACTAGCTGTGGCCAAGCAACAGTCTTCAGGGTGTGCAATGGTCATAGAAGGAAATAATGGTGTGAACGCTTGGATTAATATCACACTTTTTTGTCTTGTGAGATTAGGCTTCTGCAAATCAAAATTTATTTGTTGAATCGAATTGGGGCGGGTGGGGGATTTCACATTGAATCGAATTGGGGTGGGTGGGGGATTTCACATTGAATCGAATTGGGGCAGGTGGGGGATTTCACATTGAATCGAATTGGGGCGGGTGGGGGATTTCACATTGAATCGAATTGGGGCGGGTGGGGGATTTCACATTGAATCGCATTGGGGCGGGTGGGGGATTTCACATTGAATCGAATTGGGGCGGGTGGGGGATTTCACATTGAATCGAATTGGGGCGGGTGGGGGATTTCACATTGAATCGAATTGGGGCGGGTGGGGGATTTCACATTGAATCGAAGCATCATAATCGAAAGTTCAGTGACATTAACAATTTGTTTCCTTCATCAGCGATTATAGAAACGTACATGACAAGTAATTTATCAGTTCTTCTTTGCTCTACATTGTCATATTTTGGCTGTTTATACATGATTTTACTGGAAAATAAATGAAATCGAACTAGAAAATGTACTATAAATAATATTGGGGAAAATATTTTCGGGAATTGGCACTGAGACAGGGATGTTTAGCATGCCGCATCACACTGAGTTGCAAGGGGAGTAAACCAATGTGTTCCATATGATGTACAAAGGGCAGTAATTCAATTTCCAGCTATGGTGTTATTGTCGGAATTCATTCATTTGGAATAATCATTGCAATTGCGTCTATGAGTGTCAGTAACATTTAAAGATACTCAATCCCATTCAATGGTCCCCATATCATCAGATTCCAACAACAAAAAAACTATTTGAAATACCGCTTCAGTTATAAGAATCGAGTAATTGCTCAAAAATAATGCTAACACTGTCATCTGTAGCATAAAATTGCCCAAAACCTGTTATTTATCAACATTTTGTTCAAAAAAAATTTGCAGATTTGTCAAAAGTAGAGCTGAAACGGTTAGACGGTTAACCGGTTAGCGACGTAACCGGTTAGAAAAATATGAACCGGACGTAACCGCATCCCGTTGTCAGTTGAATGTGAACGTGAATAATCCTCAAAATATTAGGTTAAATGATGCAAAACTAATACTAAATCCTGTGTCACCGATAGTAGAGTGCAATGCAAGCATTAATTGGTACACGCGGTAGTATCAGATACTTAGTAGCAATTCTCGAACTGTCTGGAAGTGTCGGCGACCTTCAATCAATTCCGACCCTTTGAAGTTTTCTTCCGACAAAAGCATGTGTGCAGTCACTATGTATCAAGTCTGAATGCACACAAGGAAATGACAACGTAAAAGTGGCGTTGTGTGGCAATGCGTGCTTTCGTAACTTAATAGTTAATACTGCACGAAGCAACATGGATTCAAATTGGAGTCACACCACGACATACTATATATAAAACTGTTTTACAGTGGGGTTTATAAAAACTATGTAAGTCGACAAAGTTTGAAGATTGAGATCAGCAGCACAATGTCTTCACTCTTCCCGTTCTTCCTCCCTGTTGTGATTTAATATGATCAATTCAATTGAGTGACCCAACAGACATCGTAGTTGAAGCAACCCAAAACTTCTTCAATAATCTTCCCTTTTATCAAGGAAATTGATGCTCCATGCTACTCTGTAACTGGTTGTGTCTGTGGGACTAATTAACACTCAATTTGGCAGTAATTGCTATATGTTAAGTGATTGCATACTAAAACCGAAACCGAAACGTAAATTATATAACCTCCCAACACTAGTGTCCGCTATCATGATACCGACGAATAGCTCGAATACTGAATAGGACTGCGAGTCTGACCTAACTGACCTTCCTTTTTGTTCTCTACATGTAGTTATTACTTTCTTGTCTTTATATATAATGCATTGGAGGATATACCAATGATGATAATGATATATTACAGATATTTAATATATAGTTTTGTTACTCGTTTTACCAATACCCATACTATTTTACTCGTTTTACAAATGCCCAAACATATGCTGATCACGGCAAATAAGCGATCTCCCCTGCCATTCACAAATTTCACTTGCTCATTCCCCATCACGAGAGCCAGCAAAAGAACAGTTAATGCGTGTTTTTGAATATCGTTAAATGCCGTGAATAATAAGGTCTTTATTTCAGCTACTACTTCTCACCTAGGTTTGTCCCTGGAGCATGGCATAATGTCGACATAATTAGTGTGAGAGAAGTCCGCTAGAAATTTAGCGGTTAACCGGTTGAAATCCGGTTAACCCCGATGGTTAACCGGTTAGAAGAATGGGTCAACCGTTTCAGCTCTAGTCAAAAGATACTTGATTTTAGAGTTATCAATCTTCATCCGCAATTTGGTCCGTGACCTTCTTCTCGTCGACTTTACTGGGCCACAAAAAATTATCGGTGGTGAAAAATAATAGATTTCAAAAATCGATATCTGATCACTCGGAGCTTTGATGGGTGGGTTCCTCGACTCAATTCAAATATTTTTCACCACTTCTCTGTTGAAAAAAAGTAAAAAAAAAAGATTTAAAATTACGATAAGCCTGAATGGACAATCGGCTGGTGACACAACTGTGGGAAATATAATCCATAGAATCCATATTTGAATTTTGACCATTCCAACAGCTGATTCCAATGTATAATTTTTAACTGAATGGGACACATTTAGTAATGAAAGGGTTAATTTCTTCACAAAGACAGTTCTACTTTTTGTTGCATGTGGGGGGACATAAAAGTCTCTTGATCAAGCCTTGAAATAGGGTGTCTGTCATTTGCAGAATGAGGTCCCCAGAGGGTGAATTTAGTGATGATACCCCGCATAGTGGGCTAGCATCACCAAATTCACCCTCTGGGAACCTCATTCTGCTATTTCAAGGCTTGCTCTTGATGAACTTTGTCAACTTATTTTTGTTCTAATAAACTGCTGCATATTTCTCTCAAACTGCTGCATATTGCTCTCAAAATGATTGCTCTTTTCAAACTTAGGCAAAGTCATTTGGTACTATATCATGTCAATACGAAAAAAAAAGTTTAACATACTAAATAAGTAAATATCCTTATTTTTTTCAGAAAAAGGAGGCGAGGAAGTCATGCTTGTGCACGAAGGTAGGTAGTGGATAATCTTGTGTTATACTATCAAGCCTTGAAATAGGGTGTCTGTTATTTGCAGAATGAGGTTCCCAGAGGGTGAATTTGGTGATGCTAGCTCACTATGTGGGGTAGCATCACTATATTCACCCTCTGGGGACCTCATTCTGCAAATGACAGACACCCTATTTCAAGGCTTGTATACTATTAAAATTACATCTACGTTGGAATGTTTATCAAGAGTTGGAATGTAGCTCTTAGGATGAATTTTGAATTTAGATTTAGAATTTGGCAATTACATATGACCAGTGTTGGCTATTACATGAGCAATTAAGTCAAAATATCATAATACTGTGTTTCCCCCTATAGCCACTGACCATGTTCAAAACCTGCCTACACTATTACATTTTATTATACCCCCTGCAACGAAGTTAGGGGGGGTATACTGGAGTCAGCTTGTCCGTCCGTCGTCCGTCCGTCCGTGGACACAAATTTGTCCGGAGTTTTTCTCAGTCGTTTTTTGATCAATTTCCATGAAACTTGGCACAGACATCAACCACCATGGGAACCTGTGCACCTGCGATTATGACGTCTGTCAGACTTTTTTTGGTGGAGTTATCCCCCCTTTTTCGACTTAGAAATTTTTCGCAACATGTATACTTTTGTCCGAGCTTTTATTCCTACATTTTTTGGTCAATTTTTTTAAAACGTGGCACAGATATTTAGTACCATGGAAACTTGTGCACCTGCGATTATGACGTCTGTCCGACATTTTTTGGTGGAGTTATCCCCCTTTTTCGACTTAGAAACTTTTTTTGCAACATGCTTAATTTTGTCCGAGCTTTTATTCCTACATTTTTCGGTCAATGTTTCTTAATCTTGGCACTGTTATTTAGTACCATGGGAACCTGAGCACCTGCGATTATGACGTCTGTCCGACATTTTTTGTGTGGAGTTATTCCCATTTTTCGACTTAGAATTTTTTTCGCAACAAACATAATTTTGTCCAAGCTTTTATTCCTACATTTTTCGGTCAATAGGTTTAACATTAGGGTTATGGTTGTACACCTGCAATGGGAACTGTTAATTTATATTTTAACTAAATGTTTACTGACATGTGAAACATCTTAGTATTATAAAAACAGGGCGGTATCCGCAGTCCCATTGGGACAGTCACACCTCTAGTTAGTTTTGGGGAAAGCATTGACTTTGTTTGGCTGACCACCTGACGTAATTTTATGTAAATTAGTCGCATGGCACCTGTGTTTATCCCATATTTTCACTAACTTCGAGTACGTTAATATGGGCTTTCCGTATACCATTTTAACCATGAGATATGCATCTTTCCAATGATGTCGGATATTTACTGTTATATGCTAGAATGTTTCCATAGGGAGATGGCCAAGGCGCTCCCAGAAACTTGGGCGGAAAAACTACTACGGCGTGGTAATGGGACGGCACACAGGCTGTCGAGGCAATAATACCGACCAATTATAACACGGCCAAGACAGCCTGTAGAAACGCGGGCTAGTAGCCACCCTACAACACTCTTCGTTTGACCAAAATCGGTCAAGGTACCAAAAAATACCATGGGCCCTATATTTGACCCCCCTCTGGACGCCGTAAATGTATCTGACTGAATGCAGAGGTCAATCAGTTTATTTTCGTGCCACGAATTAGTTATTTCGGGGCCACAAATTAGTTATTTCGTGGCCACGTATTAGTTATTTCCCATATCCTAAACCAGCCACTGTACTCCACTGACTAATGTATGAAATTATCCCCTCTCCAAGTTGATATACAGTGTCATTGACACGTTCATTTATATTTGGGGAGGTGTATGCACACTGATGTTTGAATACCAATAAAGTTACTATTTATTTCAGGCGTACAAGGCACAGTAGTCAAATAGTGGAGACACCCGTAGTAATCGAGGATGAAATGACTTTAATGGGCACCATATCAGCACCGTCTACCCCTGCCGTCCAGCTGGAGGTGATGGCGGGTGGCTCACCGATCAAAGGATTCAAATTCCTGAAGACTAAAAAAGTAATTACTATTTAATAGAGCTGGAAGATATTAATGAATATAAAAACCGTGATTTTTGGAAAATAAAATTGCGGTTAACGTTATAATCGCGTTAAAAATAAAATACTACAGCAAATATATAAAGCTAAAATAATGAGTAAGCCGACAAAGATTTTGTCTTAGTGAAAATCCCATTACTCTAAAATCACTTACCTGCAGACTGAGATCTCGCACCTGCTTGCATGCATTTTTGTAGTCTTTGAAGTTGCTAACGCCCATGTGATACACGGACTGCTACAGACTGAGTATTACTCAGTGTGGCATTAATGTGGTGAGCTCGTTTCACAACAGGCATTTCAGCATGTGTTCAAGGAATAGACTAGCATATCCCAAATTCCAAATGCTAATTGACACATTCCCTAAAAAGTTTGAAAAAAATTCCCAGGTATAAATATAATATTGTGTGTGTCTAACAGTGACTCCAATAATGAGAGAACAATGCTCGCGTATAATTGGATAACCAATTGATGCACCATAATTGAGGTTGATTTATTACAGTCAGTCTCTTTAGTGATTTATCTCAGAATCAAGCATTCTATTACTGTTTAATTATAATCACATTCAGTCATTAACATTGACATATTCTTGCATTCAAACAAAATCCTTGTCTGTATAATACTTAAGACGATAGCAATGACCATACCCAAAATAATCAAATTAATGCACCATGCAGGTCCATGCTGAACAATGACAAGTTTAGGTCCCTAACTGGGTCAGCCACGTGTGAGTGTTTATTATGAAGCACCCAGAGGACTGTCAAACTGATAAGAGGTCAGATGTGTTCTTATTCAATTTCTTAAAATTGCCTCAATGCGTTCGCGGTTGGTACAGATGAAAAATCACACAAAGTTTGTTAAACCATTATTAGGAATTTTATTTAATTATTACATCTTTGTTTACAGATTTCCTGACCCCCAAAAAAGCTGTTTGTCAAAAAAATTATAAAATTTATTTCTTCAGTTTTATTCCCGCCGATGGGAATATTAATCCCCTATCTTTGAAACAAAAAGATCTGTAAACCAAGTAATAAAGAATAAAATGCCAAGAAGAACATTTCAATAATCCTCCAATGACGGGATCCACATGATGAAACCATTGTTTGTAAACAATTACCATATAGTGTGGTCGTGGTACGCAAAAAAAGGGGTCAACCCAGAAGAAATAGGTATAGAAGCGATTTTGGTGTCATTCGACTCAGTAGGATCTCTAGTATAATATATCCAAAATCCGCTAAAATCCGCTTTGGGCAAACATTTTTATCGCACGTTGAAATAGGGACCTCCTTTCCTGTGTTCATATCGGATATGCCTCACGTCTCAGCTAACATAATCAGATTGACGGCCCAAATCAGACATATCTTGGAAGCTAATAGTCGGAAATAATTCGGGATACGTAATACACATGATCGTGTGATACGTTGGCTGCGGGAAAAAGTATAGCGTCGACAATCAAGAGCGTTTATAAAAATATATTGATAGGCCTACACATCGTTCATGATATTTTGACACATATATTATTGAATATTAATATATGTTTTATTACTTATACCATATACTATGGTCTGCATAAAATGCACGTAACAGATTGTTGTCCCTGTATTCATCAGATAATTTAGCGCAAGTTGCGCTCTTTATTGTCTTGGGCTTTGTATAGACGCTCTTTATTGTCTTGGGCTTTGTATAGACGCTCTTTATTGTCTTAGCGTTCTGATATCGCTATACACGAAACGCGCTTTATTATTCAGACTCTGCAAGCACGTGCGTCAGATATATAGCTTCTGCAAGTCAATTTGTCACGGAAAACATTTGAATGTAGTATATAGCAGTTGTTTTACGAATTCAGATCTCTTGCTGAAACCTAACGGTGACAACGCACGCTTGAGACCTGTTTGATAAAAGATTCTCATTGATGAGGGTATCTCAGTGAGATCGTTATACTGCAATATATATTTTTGATATTCTATGCTCCATTATTGAATTTATCGCATCGTATTATTAGTAGCTATGGCAGACGAGAAAGCATCATCGGATATTAGTTATATTTCTGAAGATCACTGTATCGACTGTAAGCTTGGTTTTGAAGATGATCCGGCAGTCAATGTTTCTAGGAAAGGCATACTGACTCGCATTTATTTCGCCGAGAAACGGGGTAGGCTGGAGCTGGCCCGATATCTAAATCGTCGACTCAATACAACACCCATAGGGAAAGTTTTGGTACACCAAATTTGCTGTCGGAATTTCACAGACAGCAAGAGAGGTTTGTGTGAGAGCTCAGATTCTGTTGATCTGTCATCTACAAAGAGGCTCCGGTCAAGTCTGCCAGATTTCAATTACAAAGAGGACTGTCTGTTTTGTGGGAAAGCAGCCCCGTTTGACCCCAAACATACTGACAGAACACAAGTGCATCGATGTTCAACACTCCCAATGCGTGAGAGTCTATTAGATTGTTGTGCAGAAAGGCAGGATTCGATAAGTTTTGAGGTCCAGAAAAGGCTTAATGGTTGTATCGATCTGGTTGCAGCTGAAGCTGTCTACCATAGAATATGTTTGTCCCGTTTTAAGTTGAACAAGGAGATAAGCCCGAATCCATCTGAACGTAAACAGATCGGCAGAAAAACAGACAATTCAAGGCAAAAACTGTTTCAAAAGGTATGAGTATGGATTGAGTCGGAAGCTGGTGTGGAGCTGTATACGCTATCTGAACTTCATGATAAGATGGTAGAATTCGCTGAGGGGTCGGAAGTTTATACACAAAAATGGTTGAAAGAAAAACTACAGGATCACTATGGGTCATACATATTCTTTGCCGAAGTCCAGGGTAGGAGCAACGTGATTTGCTTCAGAAACATGGCTAGCTTTATTATCAACGAGAAGTGGTACACCGATAAGAAAACTGACATTGAAGAAGAACACAAGAGAATAATTATAACAGCAGCTAAGATTATTCGAGCACAACTGAGGGAAATGACGTATACTACTAATTCATACCCTACAAGCGAGGACATAACCAACATTGAACGAGGAAAGGGCTGGATACCATCACATATGTTATGTCTGCTGGAAGTCCTGATCCCTTCAGAATTGAAGCAGATCAGTATTGGACATTCTATAATTCAATCCGCAAGACCAAAATCAGTGCTGGCACCAACTCTGCTCGAACAGTGTTTGGCTGAGTACAAAACATTGCTTGCAGAGAAATCACCAACGGCAAGACTATGGCTGCAGTATGTTATTTATGTACAAACTTTAAAAGATTTCATACGAGCTGAGAGGACAGGAGATTGGCACTTACATCTCCTCACGACAGGAAAGATGTTAAATCTCTTTGCTGCCACAGGACACATACATTATGCGAAAAGCTGCCGCCTCTATCTCCAGCTGATGATTGAGTTACCGTTGACTACTCCGGTGTTGTATAAGTCATTTGCAGAGCATGGTTTCCACACTGTTCGTAGAAGTAGCAGGTTTTGGGCAGGTCTGTCGACTGATTTGATCATAGAACAGGTCCTAATGAGGTCGATTAAGAGTAGAGGTGGTCTGACAAGGGGGAGGGGTATGACAGATTCTGTCCGCCAGCAGTGGGTATTCAGTATGCACAAGTGTGCTGAAATACACGAATCAATGACAACCTTGACATGCGCCAAACACAATACTAGCGAGCAGCATATTGAACTGGGTACCTCAAGAAAAATTCGAGTTGAAGCTCAAGCAGTGGTTCGCTGACCATGAGCCATTCGATATGAACGAAACCAAGTTGCAGCCGGGAGTTAAGATAGATAATAAAAAAGTGCACATTAACCCGACAATTCTCTTCTCACGGTTGATTGCTATTGCACAGCGAGAGGAGAATATGGCAACATATTTTAAATATGAACTAACTGCAGCACCCACATCACTGTTTAAGGACAATTTAATGAGAAAGCCAACTAAAACGCATTTGGCTAAGGCTCTCACTGATTATTCTGAGCAGACAAACCTCCCATCTGTCGCTATGCATGTTGTTGACGGTGGGGCTCTGTTGCATCGTGTCAAGTGGGCAAAAAAATCCACTTACATTGAAATTGCTAACCAATACGTCTGCTATGTTCGATCCAAGTACGCAAATGCTTGCGTTGTTTTCGATGGTTATGAAATTGGTCTGGCCATCAAGGACCACGAGCACAGTAGACGAATCGGAAAGTGTTGTGCCGATATTCGTTTATCTGAGAATGTGGAGGCACATTATAATCAGGAGGCATATTTATCAAATGAGAAAAACAAAACTCAGTTTATCAAACTGTTGGGGCGATTGCTGATAGCTGATGGACAAATGGTACGCAACAGCAGTGGTGATGCAGATACGATGATAGTGTTGTCCGCCCTTGAGTTTGCATCTCGAGGGACCGATGTTATTATGGCTGCAGATGATACGGATCTGCTAATTCTTCTCTTGTACCATTGGGTTGAAGACATGGCAGATGTTTATTTTGTTTCAGAAGCACGAAAGACAGTCAAGGGTGGCAGAGCCAAATGGAAAATACGAGATCTTGTGCAGAAGGCCGGCAAAGTAAAAACGGCGCATATTCTCTTTATCCATGCCTGGGCCGGGTGTGATACAACATCTGCTACATATGGCCAGGGCAAAACCGGCATCTTAAAAAAGATTGAGTCCCCCGAAATACAGCGGATATCATCCATTATGAACGATACCACTGCTGACAAAAATAAAGTTGGCGAGGCTGGAGTCAAACTGTTCAAGACGTTATATGCTGGAAAGCAGAGTGACACCCTCAATGGTTTGCGGTACACAAAATTTATGGAAATGGTATCCTCGACAAGAGGCTCCTTAGATCCACAGAAATTACCACCAACAGAACGAGCGGCTTATTTCCATAGCTTACGTGTGCATTTGCAAGTGGTTATCTGGAAAACCCTGGGGAACACTACTATGGACCCAACTGATTGGGGATGGCAAATTCAGGATTCTCATTTAGTTCCCATTATGACCGACCTGGCTCCTGCACCAGAAACACTATTAAAATTTGTACGCTGCAAATGCAAGCTGGCTAATAGAAATCCGTGCGGTGCTAATTTGTGTTCCTGTAGAAAAAATGGACTCAAATGTGTTGTAGCCTGTGGTGACTGTCATGGAGAAGGCTGCAGAAATTCAGAAGCTATTATTGTCGGAGATGATGAAGTTGATGTTGAGCCTTTGGTTGAGTAACATCTTAATTTCATTATTGGTGCTCTAGGTTACTCTTTGGGTCGGAATCAAACTTCAAAACTGGATGCTTTGTGTTAGTTGATTGGATGCCATCCGTATCGATTACCTTTCAAATCATACCACTCCGGTGCTCAGCTCTGTTTGCAGAAGTCACTTATGGTACCATACAAAGTTTAGAATGAAAGATAATACATTGGTGGAGAAGTTCCTCTATCTTGTTTGGTTATACTACCTTCTACCAGCGATTCAAAATAACACAATGTTGGTTCACCTTGAATTTAAGTCGAGCTGTATGTTTATCAGTTTTGGCGGCCATTTTGGTAGCCATCTTCATTTCTGGAACGTATTTACGGCCCAAATTATACCTTGGAATGTGGAGTTCAATTCATGGTGTATACTCGCCCTTAAATCCTGCATAATGCAGTGCCAATTTGCGCATAACGGCCATACTATGGGTTTCAGAGTGTGTGTCGGCCATGTTGGCCGCCATATTGGATTGTGAATTTTGCCCAAAGCGGATTTTAGCGGATTTTGGATATGTTATACTGGAGATTCTCCCGCTTCTAATGATACCAAAATCGCTTCTATACCAATTTCTTCCGGGTCGAACCCTCTGACGACCACACTAATACAGGCTACAGCGCCTCTTTATGCAAAGAATGATAACTCTAAAATTCAGATTATGATTAGATACGTGCTGCCTATTCCTCATTAAATTATTTGCAGAATCAGCAATAGTTGTTCTCAAGTGTCTGTACATTATTCTCTTGGTATGAAAACAAAAGACAACATTCTGTATAAATTTTATGGCAAATACCGTAATGAGTGAAACATTGACAGGTTGAGAAGCAAATATATGTTTTAATGTGATATATGCTATTACAGCAACAATCTCATGTAAGCGTTGGAAGGTTGCGGAATTTACGTTTCGGTTTCGTTTTTTTTTGGGGTGAAAAACCTCGTTTCGGTGTCTGTTTTCGTATGCAATCACTTAACATATAGCAATTAGTCCAACACAACTGGACAAAACAGCCACTACCAGTTACAGAGGGTTAGGATCAGTTTGGGAACAGCTTGCTGTGTTGCTAAATCATGAACTTTAATGAGAATGTGAGATAAAAGTCATATTGAACCATCAAGTTAAAGCACACACAAAATAGTTGTGCCCGACTGACCATATTTCTTGACGCTGACCCTAAACTTTTTTTCCGACTATACACAAATATTTCCCCCATACCAAAATCAAAACATAAAAGTGAAACGCAAATACAGCGACGTTTCATGCATACAAGATGAAGTCCCTTGCGACTTATATTGATACCGATATCATTTCCAATCAATACTGCATTGAATTGTTTAAAGACAAGGCCGTGGTAATCAATCAGTTACGATGTAGCATGTTCCCAGTTCCTGGACAATGATGATGTAATTACGCGTTTGATGTTCCCGCTCAGTTTGTGGGTGAGAGATACCGATACGCGCAAAAATAACTGCCGCGATCAACAAGACGCAAATAAGTGCACGTACGTTTACACGGCAATTGGAAGGCTCAAATTCGTAATATTTCGTTGAACGTTATAGATAAAAGTTCAATTTTATTGACCGATTAGCCGGGAGAATGAAGTTTCAGAAATTGCAGTTCTAACTACCGACTTTATTTCCGCACAGAACATAATGTTTCGTCATGCGCACATCATCAATTCAAATAAAGTGCACACTTATTCTAAGACAGTTGATAATAAAGGTGACAAAAGTCAACGACCTACTGCATGTAGTTCGTGTTGACTGTGTGGCCACTCATCAATCCGTAGGTTCCAGAACAAAAAGTTTCCGGACCATTTCCCACGTGGTATAACATTTCTTTACGGTTCGCATTCTCATTTTTGCAATGACATGCTTCCTCATTTCAGTTTCGTTTGGCAGCGCAAACACAATCCCTGTAAAATTCTAGACTAATTTCTTGTCTTTGGCCTTCAGATGCAAAATTCGGATCGTGGAACGGACTTTACTGATCACCGAGAACTCGGTTTTTATGTTTCCCATACCATAGTATGGTAAACATAATGTCGACGTCCGGATTGACCACTCGTCGTGCGTCTGTCTGTCCGTCCGTCCGTCTGTCCGTAGACACTATACGCATGGTGCGATAACTCAAATATTTTCTATCCAATCGGAACTAAATTTTGTATATGAGTTTCTCAGACCAAAATACAGATCGAGTTCGAATATGGGTTTGATCAGAGTTTTTTTTACGGAGTTATGGCCCTTTTTCGACTTCGAATTCATGCATGCTGTCATAACTCAAACAATTTTTATCTGATCGGAACCAAATTTGGTATGCGAGTTTCAGAGCCCAAAATACAGATCGAGTTCGAATATGGGTTTGATCCGATTTATTTTAAAGGAGTTATGACCCTTTTTTCGAAGGAAAAAAAAATCCGATGCTATAACCAAAGTATTTTTTGTCCGATTGTGTTCATATTTGATATTTTGGTTTATGATGACACACCCCTCACCTGTATAGTTTTTGGTATTGATTGGTTGATCGGTTTAGAAAATAATTAACCCTTTACACACATGCTATCCAATGCAATAAGTTGAACATATTTCTTCTGATCTGCCTCATATTTCTTACCTAGGTTTTTCTTAGCACGTTCTTCATCTGTATTGTTTTTGGTATTGTTTAATTAACCATTTCACTCATATGTTTACTTAGAATTCACCCAAGCTGCTATGACTCAAAACATTTTTCATCTGATCAACACCAAATTTGGTATATGAATTTATCACCCCTAAATACAGATCGAGTTCGAATATGGGTTTTATCCGATATATTTTAAGAGTTATGACCCTTTATAATTCAAGTAATTACTGCTGGGAATTTGAAGAGACAACATCTCACAGACCATGTGTGTTATGAGTTAATTATCACTATGGACATTAGATATGGCATGCTATAAAGCCTGATAGTGGTACCACTGGCTGCAAATTTGTTTATAATAATGTCAAATTAATTGATGGCTATCTGGTGGAGTTCTGTTTTCTGTGCAATATTAAGTTAACCCCTTTGTTGAAACAGGTTCTTTACATTAGTTAATGTACACACTATAGGACACCTATTCTAAAATATTAAATTGGAACAGTCCATTGTTACTTTGTAGGGATGTTTTACAGACTTTGTTGTTTACAGACACTGTTGTCTTATCATAGACAAAAATTAATCCACACATTCCTTAGTTCCATAATATGATGTCATTGAAAATGATTAACCCTCTCCACACATCATATGGTTTTGATGCTTTTCATTTGATCATTTTCCTATATTATGTCCAGGTTGATGGTGATCCACTTTTGATTTGCATGGATTTGGGATTAAAATTAAACCATTCCATAGACACATATTATGCGATAAACAGATATAATATTATCCCTTTCACTTTGATCCAGGTTCAGTAAGGGTTTCAATAAATCACCAATTGAATATACATCATTAGAGGAAATGTCATATTTTGAAATTCCCTCAATTGCATTGGGTTCCAGGGTAACATTAATGGTGCTGGTATTCTTGAGACTGACTTATTGTATGGGTTTCTAAATCCAATGACATGCTTTTTATAGACTATTTTGTGTTTATCAGTTCATTAGTTTGGATAAGATTAACCCCATTCTATCCGATTTGATAACTCAAATATTTCCATTGATTATGTTTATACATGTAGTTCTTGGCATAGTTGACGGGAACACACCCCTAACCTGCTTAGTGAGGGTCATTTGGTTTATTTGCTTAAAAATATTAACATGCTACACCAATCCTGTTGACACAAAGTGATAACTAAATATTTTTCACACGATCACTATATTAAGTGTGAATTGTTGAAACTTTTGCACTCATGAAAAGATTGGTGTAAGGATTTATAAAAAAATTTAAAATAGCTAATCGCTATCGCCAAGGTATGGGTTAAACATCTGCCGATCGTGATCGGCCGATCGTTTGTATTTTGCTCGGTGCGGCTTCTCGGTGTTGTCTCAACTCCGAAACCGTGGTGTTAAAACCGATATCGTTACAACTCTATCTCACATGTTATTTATTATTCGATCAGTGAAATTTCAATAACTTCTGTTTACCTAACTACCTTAATGCTGACAGAAGCAGTATACAGAGCATATCTTAACCCCTTCATTAAAAAATAGTCATTGGTGGGTAGTTCACTCAGGAAATTTGTGGGAAGGCTGCACGCTTCCAGGAAATGACATTTCGACAAGACTTTGATATATCAGTATGAATCTGAGTATGTTTACACAGACTGAATTAGAATATCCATGATGTAATAATTTGAAAAAGTAGGACTTTTGGAAGTCCTTGAGAAGTCTGTGAAATTGATCATTATTGTAGCGTATGAAATATGTTCAATGTATACTTTTATTTCTGAATCCATTCAGTAATGAACATCTTGAATATTTTCTCTGCATAGCATTTGATGAATGAGTGGCTGAGTGGCTCGACAGTCTCGACTCAGGACGAAGCTGTATCACCTTCCAAAATTGATCCGCTGGAAATCCAGATCGAGGACGAAGCCAAGTTTGTTACATGTATGCCAAGTCCAAGGAATAGCATGGAACGATTCCGGAGGAATAGTCAAAGTGCCTGTTTTGGAGGGAAGGCTGGTGTAGAGAATGTTGGCGGCTCAGCCAAAAAGGTTGGTAAACAGTAACTTAGGCCATTAACAAACAAAACTTGTGTTCTCAATTTTGCTTCAAAAATCAGACGAGAGAAGGAGGCTTTTTTTCTTCTCAGAATCTCATATGAAAAATTGAAATATCAATAATTTCTTGATGCTATATGCTGAAGATATAAAATAATTATTATAGTATCCCCAATGTTCTCCTATATGCAACATTCTGATTTTGTTCAACATTAAAGTGATGTGAAACGCTCCGGTAGGGTGATCAAATATAAATGGAGAATAATCTTGTTCAAAGTAGTAATTTTTAGCTCACCTGAGACGAAGTCTCCGGTGGAGCTATAGTCATCACTCCTCGTCCGTCGTCAGTCCGTCCGTCTGGCTGTCGAGCCGTCCGTCCGTCTGTCCGTCCGTCCGTCATCATCTTCTTCTCCAGTATCATAAGGCCAAATGAGTTCATATTTGGTGTGGATGTTCCCTGCTTGACTCAGACTCAGATTTTTTTAAATAAGGTCACTGAGTCAAATAGTTGCGAAGCTAGGGCCATAACTCTTTCCCGCCATAGTAATTCTTAAAACAACTTCTTTTCAAGAACAATCAGGCCTATTTAGCTTATATTTGGTATGGAAGGTCCTTGAGTGACTGGGGGTCAGATTTGTTCAAATGGGGTCACTGGGTCAAATAGGGGCAGAATCAGGGACATAACTCTATTCTCCCTAGTAATTATTAGAATGACTTCTTCTCCAGAATCATCAGGCCGATTTATCTAATATTTTGTATGGTGGGTCCTTGTGTGACTGGGTTTCAGATTTGTTCAAATGGGGTCAGTGTGTCAAATAGGGGCCGTGTCAGGAACATAACTTAAAAAAAAAAAAAATATATTTTTAAATTTAAATCCTTGCTCAATTCAAAAAACAAATCACAATTCAAAATGAACCAATACAAAAATATTTTTTTCATTTTAACCCCTGATTTTTTGTATTTTTTTAGACACAAAACACCCCATTCCACCCCTTTACCTCCTCACCCCTCTACACCCCTGTCCCCACTACCACCCCCCCCCCCCCAATCTGCGCCGCCCTGCACCCACTGCAGTCAAGAAAAAATTAATTAGAAAAACTGACACCTTGTAACATCTATAAAGTATGGTATTAGCCCCAGACAGAAAGAGTTAATAACAGTCATCAATTCAGATGTTATCTAGCTGCTGACAGCTAGGTGTAAACAGTCATGCTCTGTGTGTATTATTAACATATCATATCAAAACAAAATGCTGTATGTCTGACATTTGCAGAATGAGGTCCCCAGAGGGTGAATTTAGTGATGCTACTCTGCACAGTAGGCTAGCATCACCAAATACACTCTCCAGGGACCTCATTCTGCTTAGGCCTCATCTTCAGGGAAGTATACAGGTCTTAAATTGACATTTCTACTTACTTTTTCCCTTCTGTTCAGTTTCTATATTCCCTAATTTGCTGTCAGAAGATAAAATTGATAATTGAAGTGCCCAATGGGTGCACATCACCAATTAACTGGACAACTTCAATCTGTTCCTATGTCTCCCATGGCAGTTGAGGCCTAAGCATAATGAGGTCCACAGAGGGTGAATTTGGTGATGCTAGCCCACCTTACAGGATTGCAGCACTAAATTCACCCTTTAGTGACCTCATTCTGCAAAAGTCAGACACTATATTCAGGCTTGGCTGTTCCACTATCATATTCTTAACCACCACCTATCCAGTTGTACTCATTATAACCTGATTTGCAAAGAAAACTTGGGGGGGGGGGGGGTATATTGGATTGAATTTGTCTGTCAGTATGTCCTCCCGTCCATCCCTCTGTTGGGATGTTTCCATCCGTCCATCAATTTTGTTCTTCTCCACATACATATTAAAGACCGAAATGGTTTATATATTTTGACTCACATTCAGATTTGTTCAAATGAGTTCATATAGGTGAGAAGCCAGGGCCATAACTCTTTCCCTCCATAGTAATTCTTCAGAAACCATCAGACCTATTTAGCTTTTGGTATGGAGGGTCCTTTGGTGAGTGGGGTTCAGATTTGTACACGTGAGGTCATTTTTAGGAAACTTTTGAGGAAAATCAGTTTTCTTCAACTCTTAAAATCTACCGTTTGAAATTTCTAGATGAATAGATCTCATAGATGGGGATTCACATTTGTTCAAATAAGGGCAGAGATAAGAGATTTAACTCTCAACCACCCACCCTACCTGTATGTATGCTGTTTGATACTGGTATAATAATATATAGATTCCTATTGATTTCTAAGCTGCCTGGGTGGAGGCAATGAGGCTGTAGATTTGATTTTTCAACCAGTAACAGTCCACATTTTCCTACTTCGGGTTAAACTGGTTGACCGAAATCGCCACAAATGTTAACAGGTCTGTTTTGCTGATATTTAGTATGAAGGGTTCTTTGGTGTCTGGTATTGAAATTTATTCAGATGTGGTCACCAGGTTAAATAGGGTGGTACCAGGGACATAACTGTATGTCTCTATAGTCATTCTTAAATTGTCTTCTCAAGAGAGGTTGGACTATTTAGCTTACATATAGTATGGATGATCCTTTAGTGACTGATATTCAGATTTGTTAACATCAGGTCAACCTGTTAAGAAATGACGGGGGCTATGGGGAGTTAACAATTTTGTGTTTAAAAAATTATTGAAATACCAAATTCATTAAAACATCTTCCTTGGAACTACCTAACTGATTAATCTGACATACATGTATGGTGTTTTGGGTCCATGGATAAATGGGCTTCAAACATGTCTAAATGGTTTTATAAAAAGGTGCTTGTGAGATTGGAAATTTCCATAAATTGAGAAAGTTTGAGATGTCGGTTGTGAAATTCCAACCCAAGACTTGGGAGTCTGGAGCCCGGTCGGGAGGGGACTTGTTGAGCTGGAGGAGGGGGGTGATCAGTAGTGAACAGTGGGCAATTTCATGGTGGATATTCACCTTGAAATTACCCACTGTACACTACTGAAGCCTCTCTAGCCACATATCGTGTTTAGATCTACTTTTTTCAAAGTGCTTATGAAAAGTTCTGACTATTGTGGTCTCCAGAGTCCCAGTCTCATCAGTCTTTGCAGTCTGGTGAGCGACCCCACAGTCTTTGACTGTCTTGTTACAAATATTATATCCAAATTGATTTATATATTAATTAAATGCAGTGACTCTCGATGGCCAAATAGTTTTCGTTAGTTTATCGCCGATAGATGCGTCCCGAATCGAGTAGTAAATATTTATAATGGAGCGTAGTTCAGGCGATGCTTTCTATGGAGTGGTACGGTCGTTGCTTCAGATTTTCAGTGATGTTAGTAGAATGCTACATTCCTCCTGTTGGCATAGCGCCTGGATACTAACTGATCAGTTTCACTCACTCAAACAAGAGCATAATATGTCTTTAAAATTGGCGATGTATCAGGCTGTTGTATGCCCAACTAGAAAATATTAATAAGTAAATAATAAATAATATGGTTTTGCAAGTCATTCCCAATATTTTCTGACATCTGCATGTACTAGTATAGAGCATTGAAAAAACTAGGAACAAACCAGTCAATGGACAGAATATAGTTAGATGTGGCAGCAAGCCTTGAAATAGGGTGTCTGTCATTTGCAGAATGAGGTCCCCAGAGGGTGAATTTAGTGATGCTACCCCGCATAGCGGGCTAGCATCACCAAATTCACCTTCTGGGGACCTCATTCTGCTTACACCTCAGCAGAATGAGGTTCCCAGAGGGTGAATTTGGTGATGCTAGCCCGCTATGAGGGGTACCATCACTAAATTCACACTCTGGGGACCTCATTCTGCAAATGACAGACACTCTATTTCAAGGCTTGTGTGGCAGGCTTTTTAGTGACGCAGGCGGTGCCTGAGAACTTCTTTTTGCCCTCCAAAAATATTCAACAGATTTTCTTGACATTTGGTACATGGTTCGTATTTGGTCATGGTCCAATGATTTTTTGACTGCTTTATGTCCCTTTTTGTCCGCCGACCCAACGGGTTCGGGTGACTATTATAATCAGCACGTCCGTCCATGCGTCAGTGCGTCCGAGGTTTCCGGATGATAACTTTAGTTAGAGTAAACCAAATTAAATTAAATTTGGTATGTGGGTTTACTAGCAGAAAAGACAGGTCAAGTTCGAATTCTGGTTCCGTCCGCCAATTTTCACCAGAGTTATGCCCCTTTTTTCGACTTAGAATTTGACCGTCTGTTAACATTTTTGGTTTCCGACCGATAACTCCAGTTTGGATTATTTGATCTGAACCAAAGTTGGTATGTGTATTTCCCAGCTAAAGATACAGACCAAGTTCGAATATGGGTTCCGTCCAATTATTTTTACATGAGTTACGGCCCTTTTTCGAATTAGAATTTGACCGTCTGTCAACATTTTTGGTTTCCGACCGATAACTCCAGTTTGGATTATTTGATCTGAACCAAAGTTGGTATGTGTATTTCCCAGCTAAAGATACAGGCCAAGTTTGAATATGGGTTCCGTCCTGTTATTTTTACATGAGTTACGGCCCTTTATGTCCCTTTTTTACTTAGAATTTTTGCCAATTTGAGGTTTCCGGATGATAACTTTAGTAAATGTGTACTGAATGAAATTAAATTTGGTATGTAGGTTTACTAGCACTAAAGACAGGTTTTTATGCGCAAACAACGGTCGTATCAAGCTGACACTTAGAGGCGGACATGAGGTCTACCGACCTTTTTCGACTTTGAAATTGCTGTTTTCGGGTTGTCCGCATGGTAACTGGGACAATATTAACCGATTTTCTTGATATTTTCACATTTGAGAAGATGCAGGCCAAGTTGAAATTTGGTCATGGTTCGATGAACTTTTTAATTGAACATTTCCTGCGAATGAATAGGAATCTTTCTGCTCTTGCATTATCATTTTGCCTGTCTATCGTCTGCTTATATTTTCGGAAATTTTAGTTTGAAGGGTTAATTAAGTCATTTTTTAAATCCATTTCAGCGATGGTTGAGACAAGCAATGTTTGAATCACCAGTTCCAGCAAAAGATGTGGCCATGTCTCCCAGTCACAGCGGCTGTTCAAGTCCAGGTCAATTCCCTGCGAATGGTAGCTGCAGCCCTAACCCGTCGGTCATGCTAAGTCCTGGTGGCTCACCACCCACAGATTTTGTCACTCCTCTAAAGAAGAGAAGACTTGCACGGGAGTCTTTAACACAAGAACAGCCAAATTTGATATCAACTCCGTCCCAAGCTCCAGCTGACACAACTCAAGTTGGAGCTGCCCTTGATATCATTAAAAATAAAAATGGCTATTCAACGTTAGTTGTACCACAGAGCACAGATGATGAGGTAGGTGAAAAATAATCTTCTGTAGTGATATTCACCAGGGAGGACTTAATAAACCATGTGATTTATATTGGGTAAAGCTCAATAGTCATGGTATCTGTGTTTCGATCGGATAGATATTACTGTTGTAGGAGTATCCGACAAAGCAAGCCTTGAAATTGGGGAACCTCGTTTACGATTTAACCACGCCTCCGTAATTACTTCCTAGATACTGTCGCTAACTCTGGCAAGCGCTGGCGGCTGGGCGGTTTATGAGAGCCGGAGCGAGTACATGGTGTTAATTGCCAGAATTGATTGGGCATAAAATAAAAACGATATACAAAGGAGGGAAACAATATAATGTCTTGATATGATTTAAGACTGACTCAATTCATGTTCCAGGACACCTCTGCGCACAATAATAATTAATAATGTGCCAGACAAAAACTATGCGATTTTATTTAGTCCTAAGTGATTTCTTTGTATTGGGTGTGAGTGGAATTCACACGGTAACGCTCGTCTGGAGCAAGCAATGATTATGAAGTGAGAAGAATTATTTACAGGGGCTAATGTGGTATATTATATAAACATATGCCGGTAATGAATGCGGGACTTCATTACCATGGCAAACCAAAGTGATGAAAGTTGTGCTAACCTGTCCGCTCTGTCGCCTTCCTTTTCATTTGATTTTTATAAGCGATCAGATGTTTCTTTGCGGAGTAAAAAACTTGGTTATAATTATTATATGGAAGGCTATCTACACAATGTAAAAATTACCACAAAAGAGAAATCAGTTCACTGTTCATTTTGGCAAAGTGCTATCGGTGTCTTTGATGAACCGGGTGTGACGGCACACAAAGGAAACCAAAACAAACTGTTCTTTAAGAATATCGCGTTTGGTGTTGAGTGTAATAGTAAGCCGAAGGTCATTTAAAATCGCCAGGACAAACACCCATGTTATTCAACGGGATATGAAGTTGTAAAATGAGGGGTGTCACAACCAGACTTGTTTACCCTCCCGATTTTCGCGGGAGACTCCCGATTTTAATCGTCTTTTCCCGCGCTCCCGATCCGGAAAAAGAATCTCCCGATTTCTAGAGCTGAAACGGTTAGACGGTTAACCGGTTAGCATCCGGTTAGCGACGTAACCGGTTAGAAAAAAATGAACCGGACGAAACCGCATCCCGTTATCAGTTGAATGTGAACGTGAATAATCCTCAAAATATTAGGTTAAATGATGCAAAACTAATACTAAATCCTGTGTCACCGATAGTAGAGTGCAACGCAAGCATTAATTGGTACACGCGATAATATCAGATACGTAGTAGCAATTCTCGAACTGTCTGCAAGTGTCGGCGACCTTCAATCAATTCCGGCCCTTTGAAGTTTTCTCTGATCTTCCGACAAGAGCACGTGTGCAGTCACTGTGTATCAAGGCGGGATAGTTCAATGCAATGACGTCACTGAATCAGTGAATCTGTCATCTGATAGACACCCCTCAGGTATTATTTCGTGTTGAATTTTGAGAAGGAAGACGCTTCAAGGCGGCTATTATCTAAATCGAATCGCGTAAATCAGAAGTGTGGGCGAATTTCCGATTGGTAGAAGACAATGCAAACAAAAAAATGTTTGCGGAATGCAAAATTTGTCGTGATGATAGTGATTCCGACGAATAGTATTAGGCCTATTGAATAGGACTGCATTACCTAACTGACCTTCATTTTAGTGCTATAGCTTATTAGCTACATGTATGAGTTATTACGTTTCAGTTTTTATTAAATCATTGGAGGATATACCAATGATGGTAATTATATATTACAGATCTTTAATGTATAGTGTTGTTACTCGTTTTACCAATACCCAATTACGCATACTATTGTTACTCGTTTTACAGATGCCCAAACATGCTGATCACCGGCAAATGGCGGCAATTGCAAATAAGCATCCCCTGCCATTCACAATTTTCACTTGCTCATTCCCCATCACGAGAGCCAGCAAAAGAACAGTGAATGCGTGTTTTTGAATATCGTTAAATGCCGCGAATAAGGTCTTTAGTTCAGCTGCTATTTCTCACCTAGGTCTGTCCCTGGAGCATGGCAAATGTCGACATAATTAGTCAGAGAGAAGTCCACTATAAATTAGCGGTTAACCGGTTGAAATCCGGTTAACCCCGATGGTTAACCGGTTAGAAGAATGGGTCAACCGTTTCAGCTCTACCGATTTCAAATGTCTATACCAGATTAACCAGAATAAAAAAATAATTTACAGTGATTAATATGCTGTCCCTGTGGCGACTAACACAGGTGCAAAAATCAATTAGCTAGCGGCTGACCACACACAATGAAGCCATGCGGGTGCAATAAATCAACTTAGACTTTAGTTCCGTTTCCGTCTTTGTGGTATTCCGTGTTTTATATACGCAATAACAGTACGCGAAACGAACAGACCTCAAACAATTCTGTCAATGCGAACTTTCTTTAAATTCACCGATGTTATCTGATGTTACTGAATATATTTGGCGACACAATTATCCGAGAGCACCATTTTATAGCGTGCAAATATAGTTTTAATTGTTGTATTGCCTTGTTCGAAATAAAACGTGATCCATAACCGGAAAATCGTAATTTTACTCCCAATGATTCAGTGATTTTAGAAAGTAGAAGTAGTCGGTGTCAAGGATATGAAGTTTTTTTCCATGATACGGACATTGAAAAAAAATCTCCCGATTTTTCACTAAATCTCCCTATTTCCGAGGACAAATCTCCCTATTTCAAATTTTGAAAGTAAACGGGTCTGGTCACAACCTATTTTGGGTGTGATTATCGGTGTGTCGGAAACACACAGGAAACGGGGTTGCATTTCATTTGATTTCCACACGTTTGATCCGCGAAGGCATTGGTAATCGACATTAGGGAAATAAATAGATTTCAGTTGTTGCGTAACAGAACAAAATGAGCTTTAATAACACGGAAGTGATAAACTTATTCAGGGTTCGTACGCGGGTCTGGAATCCTGGAAAAGTTATGGAATTCGAAAATTTTGATTTAATACCCTTGAAAAGTCTGGAAAATGGGACCTTTTTTTACCCTACTATGGGAAAAGTCTGGAAAATAAGCTACCCCGATATTCAAGGTCTTGAAAAGTCATGGAATATCCCAAGGCCGAGTTCTTAGGTAAATAAACGCTGTTACTTTCCGATCTTATCGTGTAAGCTTGCGATACCATCTCCGTAGTCATAGTTGAACTACACGTTTTACGGTATGCCGAAACACGAATTGTCTCCCTTACCGGAACTCCTGTTTGACCACTAAATATATCAGAATTTGACCTAAATAGTAATAGTATTTAAACAAATATGCCTGGAAACTGTGTCTTCCGTGACAAATGGGTCGCGGATACGTGGTTTGAAGCATGGATAGATCGGGTACCAGAGAACCAGATGAAGGCGAAATGCCGACTGTGTGTTAAATCCGGAAAGTTAATAGATATCGCCAACATGGGCGAAGCGGCACTCATCAGCCGCGCTGATATATTGGTCTTCCTCATTGTTTAGCTAGGTACGAGGTATGGAAAAGTTATGGATTTTTTTCACTGAAAAGTCTTGGAAAATTTGTCCTAAATTCTTGAAAAAGTATGGAAAAGTTATGGAATTTTACTCTCAGCTAAGTGTATGAACCCTGTTATTACATGTGGGAACAAATACATATTGTTTAAACTATTAGTAATTCTAACCAACTACATCCACCATGCATCGAATAGTAACAATATGTTTGCCCTTATTTATGTATTTATAGATCATTTGCAATCTTTGCAAAATAGTCCGATCAGCTATTTATGCAATCAGCCTACATACATATACGGCCAAAATACATAACCTGGAGATTATTTGCTAGAATGGCTCTTGTCTGCACTCAGAAACAGTGACTTACTGTCTCTCCCTGGAACTCAGGCCAAACTGAACCTTTACTAGTACTTATCGTTTTTAGCTCACCTGAGACGAAGTCTCCGGTGGAGTATAGTCATCACTCCTCGTCCGTCTGTCCGTCCGTCAACTTTTTTTAAAAACATCTTCTCCTCTGAAACCATCATACCAAATTGGTTCATATTTGGTGTGGATGTTCCCTAGGTGACTCTCATTCAGATTTGTTCAAATGAGGTCACCGAGTCAAATAGTTTTGATGTCAGGACCATAACTATTTTTCCACATAGTAATTCTTAAAACGACTTCTTTTCTGAAGTTGTCGGGCCGATTGGGTTCATATTTGGTATGAGGGTACCTTGGGTGACTGTGGTTCAGATTTGTTCAAATGAGGTCACTGGGTCAAATGTGGGTGGGGTATGGACATAAATCTGATTTTTTTTTTTTTTTTTTCGATTTAACTTATTGCTCAATTTAACCCAAAAAAATTATATATATATATATTTTATTTTTAATAAATATTTTTTTTTTATTAGATAAAATATTTTATTTTAAATTAAATAAAAAAAAACTCATTAAAATTTTGAAGAACCTATGACATTACATCTTTGGGAGGGAAGGGGAGGTACCTCTTGTCACTCCACTATATTTGGTTGAAATCAGGGGTTTGGGAGAAAGCAGGAACAGACAGATGTACCGAAATGTTCAGTAAATTACTTTAATATCCTTGTATTCTCACTACAGCAAGCCACCCATGTGCTCTGATGGACACATGTTTATAAAACAAGATAACAACTGCTATGCCATAGTGCTCTCTATCCCCAGAGAGTGTAATTCATGTCATTCATAATTTAAATGAGATTAATGGTGTTATCAATGAAGCACCCTTGTTGTTTACATTATCACTCAGTGGTCATTAAAATCAGATTAATTTCTTTTTCTCCAAGCTTGAATTAAGAGTGCGTGGCATTTGTAGAATGAGGTTCCCAGAGGGTTAATTTAATTATGTTGCTCCACACAGCAGGCTAGCATCACCAAATACACCCTCTGAGGACCTCATTCTGCTTAGGCCTCATCTTCTGGGAAGTATCTAGAGTCTCAAATTAACATTTTTAGCTGCTTTTTTTCCTTCTGTTCAGATTCTATATCCCCTAATTTGCAGAAGATAAAATGCATAATTGAGGTGCCCAATTGGTGTGCATACATCGCCAACTTCAGCTGGAGAATTTCTATCTGTCCCTAGGTCTCCCATAGCAGTTGGGGATTAAGTAAAATTAGGTTCCCAGATTGTGAATTTGGTGATGCTATCCCACCTATCAGAATAGCATCACTAGTTTCACTCTTTGGGGACTTCAGACACACTGAATTCAGGCTTGGCTGTTTCAATATTTTCTTAACAACCACTTATCTATGTGAACTCATTATACCTAATTATGAACAAACAATCGAGGTACATGTATATTGCTGTTGTTGGATTTAAACTGTCGGTCTGTCAGAGAGTCCTTCCATCCATTGGTCTGTCCATCCAATCCGTCAACAATCCATATGAAATCCTTACCTGTAGGCGACTCGCGTTCAAATGGGAGGGATGCCAGGGCCGTAACTTTCTCCCTCCATAGTAATTCTAACAACTATTACTTCTCAAGAACCTTCAAGTCTATTTAGCTTATATTTGGTATGCAGGGTCCTTGGGCGGCATGTTCAGATCTGTTCAAATGGGGTCATTGTTTGGAAAATCAATTAACTTCAACTCTTAAAAGCCACTGTTTAAAATTACTAGATGAATAGATCTCATACATGGGGATTCATGTTTGTTCAACTAGGGGCAGAGGTAAAAGTTATAGCTCCCCCACCCACACTACCTGTATCTATGTTGTATGCTACTGTTATAATAATATATAGATTCCTCTTGAAAATTTCATTTCTGATACAACATTAGTTGTAGATTAGATTTTCACACCAAAAATAAGACATCCTTAAACCACACTTAGACTCACTATATGAATAGTTCTCATAATTTGATTTTAATTTCCAACTAGTATGTTTTTAAACCAACAGTCCATATTTGCCGACTTCATGTTAATCTGTTGTAATGGGGCACAAATTTTGACTTTATGGGAGATGTCAGGCTGGAAATTCCCAAAAGTTTGAGAGCTTGAAGCACCCATTCCAGTTATAAAATTTCAACATAAGAGGGGTGTGCAAAATTAATTTTGTGAACTTAGGACTATGGAATGGTTAAGATTATCTTGTTTAAAAGGGGGTTGGAGATTTGACAGTAGTGTGCACTTTGAAATTTCAAGGTGAAGAGCCCGGCTCATCAGCAAATCCCAAGCTACATGTATATGTCCATGTTTAGAACTACTTGTCTTAACTTATTTTGACAAGTACTGACTGTGTTAGTCTTCAAAGTCCCTTTCTTCTCAGTCTTTACAGTAGGTGAGCGTCTCCACAGTCATTGACTGTCTTGTTAATAATGGCGAGTAAATGTTTTAGAATCACATCAAGAAACATGAGATAACCATTGGGAATCAATCAAATACTGTAGGTTTCAACAAAAAAATCAAAACAAATCCTGAACTGAATAAAACATGATATCAACAGTTCAACAGTCATTTTCAAAAGGCTATCACGATATCATTAAACAATTTTATTAGCTCAAATCTGCATTCAGTTGAAAGGGATTAGCATAAAATTCAATTTTAATACACAAAAAATAAGGGATAAGTTAACAGCAATGTCAAATATTCAGTTATCCCGAACCGGCAAAAAAAATCCAGAACTGGGAAAAATGGGTAGGGTCATGTCAGAACCAAATACCTTTTTTTTTGCCGAAGCTCGATCTGAACTTCATTTTAAATACTGCAGAGTATATGTTTTCTTATGTCTTGGGGAAATGTATGACCATGCAAATCAACCGAGAATTTTTTGTGCAGCGAGAATGCGATCAGTTATCCCGAACTGGGAAAGTGACTGTATTGAAATTAGGTGACTTGAAATTTATGTTGGTGATGTCGCTATTCTGAAGTCATGTAAGCAAAATATATCAGTTAAAAATCCGAAATATATATTAACTATATTAACCTACCTTTGAACAAACATATGTATTCCTTGTAATCCTGTCGATATTGAAGTTTTCCTGACTTCTGTTGCACAGTCTGATCCAACGTAAACATCGTTATTTGTTAGTTTTCGGCTTCGGAAATGCCCAAAATATCACCATTGGTTTACCGTTAGAATCTGGCTCCAAATTTTGTATATAACGACTGTCACTATTACAAGATGAATACGCACACGTAGGCATCTTTAAAATCTCGGAAAGAAGTTATATTATCGTCTTAAACAGCATTTTAAAAGGAGTGTAAATGCGTCACTGATAGGTTCTTTTGTTTTGCAATGCAACGCCCTTGACCTTCGTTTGCTGTAACGCGATTGGTCAGTTACAGCTGTCAGTCAATAATTTGAGATTCGTCAATAGTGTGCCTGTCATTTGCAGAATGAGGTCCCCAGAGGGTGAATTTACAAAATTCACCCTCTGGGGACCTCATTCTGCTTACACCTCAGTAGAATGAGGTTCCCAGAGGATGAATTTGGTGATGCTAGCCCGCTATGCGGGGTAGCATCACTAAATTCACCCTCTGGGAACTTGATTCTTCAAATGACAGACACACTATTTCAAGGCTTGCGACAAAGTCGATTTCACGTTGAGTGCCACTGTTAAAGTTAGGCCCTGCAAATCGGCACTTTTCCACATATTAGAAATCTGATATCGAATCAGGAGGCTGATGTCGATATCGAATAGAATCTTGTTCGATCCGTGCATAGCATACTGTCATAGCATAAGTCCTTAAGTCTATCCTGATGCAATTTCTCCTGTATGGGGCCTTCAATGCGAAAGGCCTTGTTGCTCGTTCATATGGGGTTCAGAAATAAAATAAAATAAAAATTGAAGTGAACTCTTTGTTCTATTCATTTACCCCCCCCCCCCATCCCCCCATACCGTCTCATGGCACATTATTCTCTTCTAAACAGTATGTCAATCCGAAGAAACAAAATTATATCCCTAACTACCTACCCAAATTTTTTTGGGCTCGTTAAGTGAAAACATCTCTTTTTTTTAATTTTTACGCCTCATCCAAGTTAACATGTAAAATTGCCTGAGAACTCTTATGTTTTCTGTTTGCAGGAAATGAAATCTGATTCTGCTGCACCCGATTCCTCGTTTAGTTCTAATGACTCTGCGGATAAACAACATTCTGAAAAACTCTCAACAGTGGAAACCAGTGATAAAGCATGTGAATTGTCCGAAGAACTTGATGGGTTACAAGAATCTATCATTAGTGCTAGTTCATCGGACAAGTATTCGCATGTTGATGAGATAAGAAAGGACCTCGTTGAGAATGATATGATGAGGTCTAACGAGATTCTTAACAGTTCTTCAGGCTCGGCAAATTCTGAAAGTGTTACAAACAGTAAGATCGAGATTTCTCCAAAAGTTTCGGATTCTTTGACAGTGCTTCAAGAATTGGAATCAGTTTCTGACTCGAGTAGTTCGAAGAACACATTCTCACAACCAGATTCTACGGTATCGATGGCTTTACCTAAACAGAATATTGAATCTTCGGTGGACAGCTCGAATTCTTCTGGCTTAGAACCTCAAGTTACTCAAGCTCAGAACTTAAGTACAAACAGTTTTGAGGCTAATAGTGTGTCAGGTGATAGTTTAGGTAATGTGTCTGACTCGACTTTAGCTACTGCTGATCATGTGACCTTGTGGAACCAATGTGATTCGTCCACATTATCATCCTCATTTGTTGAACCATCACCAGTGTCTGTTCCGCAGCATTATTTCTCAGACAGTATAAATAAATGTGATGTGACGTCTTCGTCACTCGTTGGATCTATTGCTGAAGTTTCATCGTCGTCTGACAATGTGTCTGCAGATGCTGGAAATTCAGCGCCAGCTAAAAAGAAGGTGAGATCTAAATCTTGTATAATTATGTCTATTTCTAATATTAACTTAGCATCATCAGTAAATGAAGTTTATTTCAAATCTTTCAAAAAGTTGCAAGACGTTGATTTTTTATTCATTGATAACAAATTGTTTTGACATATTGTTTCATCTTCTGACTGGAATAATATTTTTGTTAGGAGTGAAGTGAAATATATAAGTTTCAGGGACCAGCCAAGGCCCTATTTTCAGTATGAAGTGACTTCTCCTTGCCATAAAAAATAAGGCGAAGTGGTCATTCTCTAGGGCAAAGTGGGTGTTACAAAATTTAAATCGTTTTATATATTCACATCATGTCCCTAATAACTATGAATAATCCCCAAACATAATTGTGAGAGAATGGCAGCATTAGATATTTCATTATTGTGAGAGATTGGTAACATTTAGTTTCATGTTTTTTTTTCTACCAAAAAATGCCAACAATAACCAAAACGAAACGAAATCCTGAATGCATGCGCACTTCCATTTTGCTCTAAAATTGTATCGGAATTTATAATATTCGATGCAAATTAATTTCTATTCAATGTTTTTTTTACCAAACTTCCATAGAGGGAGTGATGAACTGACACATTGTATGGTCACTGAGGTGTATGAGTTGTAATCTTCATTGTAATGTGTGATAATCTCAAAATTATAACCGGAATCAGATTAACATTTTTGAGAACACCTTACAATGTTTTCACAGCTGTCAGCAATTACTCAGGTGTGAGCATGCTTTCAGATTGGATAAATGCAGGTGTTAGTTGTTTTTATACACCTTAACAGTGGATAATTATGTGTAATCACAGTTGGCACGTAATATTAGCTTGAATTTTTTGGTGTATTTTGCCTATTTTCGGCTGTCAACTTTGGACAGGGCGACTTGCAGTTCGCCCGACTGCAAAATTAGGGCGAAATGAGCCAGAATAAGGTGAATAAGTCATCCACGTCGCCTTCCCGGCTGGTCCCTGATAAATTTTTATTTGTAAAAATATTTTTCTGCGCTCAACTGGCTCCACAATTGAGTGTTTACTGTATCTGTACTGTTCCATTTTAGGTTAGTTTATTAGAATACAGGAAAAGATTAAAAGACAAGAAGGATGTTATTCCAGATAAACCTGCCCCTACATTGGCGACGTCCACTTTACCCACTGCCTCATCATTGTCAATAGCATCTGCCAGAGTGAAGTCATCCAAATCACGCCTCAACAGCATGCCCAAGCTTGCTCCACTGCCATTATTCAACAAGCCAACTAGCCCCGAAAAGAAAGGTAATATGCCTAGTTAACCCTTCCATGACTCGAGCTTCCTGAAATATTGCGAAAACCTTGTGCCAATGCATTCTCTTACAGTAATGCCCTAAATAAACGACTCCTTAACCACAGCAGAATTATGGGTAACTTTTCAGGATTTAGTCGGAAATATGGCTTGTTGCCATTCATCGGAAAGATCTCACTGAGAGTTGATTATTTAGGGCATCACCTATGATTACTGTGAATCGGACTAGCTTCACCATTCGATTATTTAGGGCATTACTGTAGGCATCAGATAAACTTTCCTCAAAGGTTCAGTATGAAATGGCCCGAATAGTAACAGGTGCAACCATCAGTACGAGTAACGCGTGCCTTTTGTCAGAGACTGGCTGGGAACTCCTCTCTTCACGCCGTAGATAACACAAGCTATGCCAATTTTTTAAAATGATACGAGGAACTGCTCCATCAATTTTAAGAAATTATGTACGACCAATTCAGGCAAATAATTCCAGATATAACTTAAGATTTGAACATATAAGACTACCCTCGAATATTAATTATGACTATTATATGGATTCTTTCTTACCATCTGCAATTACCGAATGGAACAAACTGTCAGAAACTACAAAGAGCAGCAGTACAATCGAAGACTTCAAAAAGGAACTGAACAGTGACAATATACGTCCACCTGCCTATTTTTATCATAGTAAATGTCGTAAATCTCATATCCTCCATACCCGGTTAAGATTGAACTGCAGCCACCTAAGTGGTGACCTGACAGATAACCATGTAAAAATTTCCCCCTTCTGTCTATGTGGGGAATTTGAGACAACTTACCACTATCTCTTTGAATGTACATTTTATCAAGAGCCCAGAAGAGAACTATATGACTCCCTACCATATGTTGCCTTATCTGAGAATACACTAATGCGGGGGTCAAGAGAGCTTAGTCTTCGCGAAAACAAACAAATATTTAATGCAGTACAGACATATATTATGAGAACAAAAAGATTTCCATGATCTGTATGGGTAACAAATTGCTTTGGATTCCGGCCGCGTTATGCGGCAGCACGATGTTCTCCATTATATATGTAGTACTAAATGTCTTCCGATAACGATTATTTTGTAAGTTACTTTACTTGTCACTATTCTGAATATACGTGAAATGATTCTACGTGAAGAATGCAGCGATATTCACAGTAAACCCCATTGAAATAGGAATTGGCCATTGCGATTGACCCCCTCCCATGGAGCCTGACGCATGCATATTACTACGAGCATAATTTTCATCACGCAGCAACTAAATTATTGAAAACTCTGTCCCCTCTACTTTCTCACTGTCCCTCTCATTCTCTCTCTCTCTTATCTCTCTCTCTCTCTCGCTGCCTCCTGCTATCCCTAACACTATCTTCCCGCTGTGTCCATCCCAACTTAAACTTAGTTACTTCTCCTTTAAAAAATATTATTTCTATTATTTCCCGTCTGATCGATACCCCCCCTCACTTATTGGGGAAGGGGCATGTCGCCAAAGAGGAGAAGACTTCATATAAGCCCTCGGGCTTGTTGTCTGATCCTCATTTCCATACATTATCTCTTATATGTTGTATATTTATGTCATTTGTGTATTATGTGTATTATGTTTGGATTTGGAAATAAAAATATGTTTACACTAACTTTCCTCAATGAGAGCTTTCCGATGAATGGCAACAAACCATATTTCCGACTAAATCCTGAAAAGTTACCCATAATTCTTCTGTGGTTAAGGAGTCAATTATTTAGGGCATTACTGTAGGCATCATCAGATAAACTTTCCTCACTGAGAGCTTTCCGATGAAAGGCAACAAGCTATATTTCCGACTAAATCCTGAAAAGTTACCCATAATTCTGCTGTGGTTAAGGAGTCGATTATTTAGGGCATTACTGTATATATGCGAGTCTCTCATAGGGAGCTTCTCATATATAAGAGAATACATTGGCTTAACAATATTTACATTTACCTTGTACACAGTGCATTCTCTTATATATGAGAGGCCGCCTATGGGAGACTCGCATATATAAGATAATGCACTGGCACAGGATCCTTAATGCTGCACCAGCGCAGCTCCCGTCATGAGAGGATTAACCCTTTCTATACTAAATACTCATTGATGAGTAATTCCCTCAGGAAATTTTCAGATGATAAGCAAGCCTTGAAATAGTGCGTCTGTCATTTGCAGAATGAGGTCCCCAGAGGGTGAATTTAGTGATGCTAGCCTGCTATGCGGGGTAGCATCACTAAATTCACCCTCTGGGGACCTCATTCTGCAAATGACAGACATGCTATTTCAAGGCTTGATGATAAGTTCAACAAACAACCATATCTAAACATTTTCCACCAATGAATATTCATTCTTCTGTTCTTGTGTTTTCTTTTCGTTTGTTTGTCGTCTGCTCATTTATCCTTAACAAACCCCCTCCATTTTTGAATCACGCCTCAACAGCATGCCTAAGCTTTGTCCACTGCCATTATTCAAGCTGACTAGCCCCGAACACACAGAAAGGTTATATGCCTAGTCTATTTACCCTGGTTATATGCCTAGTCTATTTACCCTGGTTATATGCCTAGTCTATTTACCCTGGTTATATGCCTAGTCTATTTACCCTTTCATGATGGGAGCTGCGCTGGTGCAGCATTAAGATCTTGTGCCATAGCATTCTTTTATATATGTGAATCTCCCGTATGGAGCCTTGCATATATGCGAGTCTCCCATATGAAGCCATGCGTATATAAGAGAATACACTGGCTCACAAGGTCAAGGTAAATTATTGTTGGGCCAATGCATTCTCTTATATATGCGAGGCTCCCTATTGGAGATTCGCATTTATAAGTTGGCATAGGGTTTTCACATAAATTCAGGAAGCTCCAGTCAAAGTGATCTCTTTGGCTTATTGACCTGAGACCATGTGATACATGTGCAGCCCTGTTATCTAGCGTCGGCTATCGGTTGAGCTGAGGCAAATGCCTAGGCAAAGAGACATTTTGTTGGCTATTTTTTGGATGAGGCAGATCTCAGAACCTGCCAATGTTTTGTGCAAAATTGAAACAAATTGCTGCAGACATTGTCTTATTGTCGCACAGTGGAAGTCTGCAGAAGCAAAAATTCATTGTTGAATGCCAAGGATTACTGAGATAACAATGATTACACATGCAGTCAGTCCTTCCCAGGAGACGGGAGCAATTGCTCTCACACCCGTATGCACTCCTAATTTTCAATTCACGGGTGCTAAATTCGCACTCGTCCCTCTTGTCAAAATTGGTGACTGTAACCATTGATTCAATATTGAACTATTTTAAGCTTTAGTTTGATCCTTTCCCATCTCAGTTCAATTATGGGCATATCAAAGTGTAACTGGACATAGGTCTGTAGCACAATGACATTCTGTTTGAGAAAAACTCAACTATTATATTACGGGTGCAATATTACACCCGTCTTCAGAATTGCGGGAGCAAATAAATGCTCTCGCTGTGTTTTCCTCGTGGGAAGGACTGCACATGTATCTTGATATTGATAATCAGCAATAGTATTAAAGCCAGACCCAACCAAGGTCTGACATGGATGTATGTGTAGAACATGCAACTACATGTATGTGGATCATACTCCTTGGTTTTTCAATTAACAGCACTGTGATACATGTGTTTCACATGAAGCCATGAACCGCATTTTACTTCCATCAACATACCGGTTATTTTATTTATATTTGTAAAATATGTTATATTTATTGTTCTGGACCCCATCAACTGACAGTTTTAGGACATACATGAACCTTCAACTATATTTTAATGGATTGTATCGACACCAAGTGAGAATCACATAATTATTTTGGGTATTTGTTATATCTGCTTATTGTAGAGAATTATAGAAGGGCCCAGTTCAATTCCAGTGGAACGATAGTGACTATGATGGAGTGTTAATGATAGTGAATATGATGGAGTGTTAACGATAGTGACTATGATGGAGTGTTAACGATAGTGACTATGATGGAGTGTTAATGATAGTGATTATGATGGAGTGCTAATGATGGTGACTGATGGAGTGTTAACGATAGTGACTATGATGGAGTGTTAACGATAGTGACTACGATGGAGTGTTAACGATAGTGACTATGATGGAGTGTTAATGATGGTGACTGATGTAGTGTTAACGATAGTGACTATGATGGAATGTTAACAATAGTGACTATGATGGAGTGTTAATGATGGTGACTGATGGAGTGTTAACGATAGTGACTATGATGGAGTGTTAACGATGGTGACTTTGAGTGTAACGATAGTGACTATGATGGAGTGTTAATGATAGTGACTATGATGGAGTGTTAACGATAGTGACTATGATGGAGTGTTAATGATGGTGACTTGGAGTGTAACGATAGTGACTATGATGGAGTGTTAATGATAGTGACTATGATGGAGTGTTAATGATGGTGACTATGATGGAGTGTTAACGATGGTGACTGATGGAGTGTAATGATAGTGACTATGATGGAGTGTTAACGATAGTGACTATGATGGAGTGTAATGATAGTGACTATGATGGAGTGTTAACGATAGTGACTATGATGGAGTGTTAACAATGGTGAATGATGGAGTGTACCGATAGTGACTATGATGGAGTGTTAACAATGGTGACTGATGGAGTGTAACGATAGTGACTATGAAGGAGTTGTCGTTTAACTACATGACCACCATACACATTGGAATGAGTATCACCTTTTTCCCACAATTTAATATTTTTTAATTAGAACTTACCAGTATATTTTTATACCCGCATCCCAAAAGATGGGAGTATACTGGATTCATGCGTCCGTCTGTCTAGCCACCCATCCGTCTGTCCGCTCATATATCTCAACCATGGGTTATTTGATCTCAATGAAATTCGGTAGGCAGATTTGTCATCAAGAGGGCTTTCAAGTTCCGTTCAAGAGTTATCCCTCTTTCTTTATCTGAAAATGTTTTATTTCCATCCGTCGTTTGTTAGAATTGTCAAGTAATTTGTTCTTTCATCAGATTATTTTTCACAATTTGGTTTCCGACCTGCCCATATTTAAATGTTCACCATAGGAGTAATCCCAGCACCCGTGGTGTAACCACTTGTTTAATTATCTTTGTTATGTTATTACTACTCATTCGTTTTGTTTTATTCAGCATTTGAACAAATGTAATTATCTGTTTTACAGTAACAAATGGTGACCCTTTCTCACCTCCTTGGAGAAAAAAGTCTATGAGTCTTTCTGATCGACTCAGATTGGAGTTTGGTCTGGATGATAGTACCGAAGAGGAAGAAAAGAATCGTAAGTCTCACAGAAATTATTTGAAAAACAGTTTGTCTCACATGTCAAAGTCTTTAACCCTTTCAGTGCCAGGGGCTGATCTCATCGGCCCTAATTTACGGTCTGTAAAATCGGTCCTAAAAAAAATTTAAATTTTTTTTTTTTTTTTTTTGGGTATGCTTAAGCATGCTATAGCGAATTTAAAAACAAACTGGATAAAACCTTAGGGGCATGTTATAACTCAAAACTATCACCAATTATTCTTAGTAATAATTTTGATGCCCATGAAAAACGTAAGATTCCCTGGCACTAAACCTACAAAATAAGTCTTGTTAAAGAATATAAGAAAAAATTATTAAAATTGTAAAAAATAATAACAAATGATGAAAAATTGTTAGGCCAATGCATTCTCTCATATATGCGATATAAGAGAATGCATTGGCACTGGGTATATGGGTTTATACAAAAATCGGACCTGGCACTCAAAGGGTTAAATATTTTAGATGTACACTCTAGAGTATAGATAAGTCTATAGTATACTAACCCTAGTATGACCTTAACGGTCTATACATATGAACAATAGTATTGAAACGATTGTTGGTTTCAAAAGTTGACTATTCGCCAAGTCGATCGAACCCCACTCCCAATTTTCCATTTATAAACATTGGCACGGGAACGTCTTTTGAGATGCAGGTTTTAGAACTCTTGTTCATATGTTTTTGTCAGATTACTCCGTACAAGCTTTGAAAGTACGGCTATGTACATATCACATGGCCATGGATAACCAACTCTGTCCACAGAGGATAAATGTCAGTGTGCTTGATTTACGGTATTAACATGGTGTGATATTGAGCCTATGTTCAACCTTATCGCTCTGCAACTCAAACATACAGTAATGCCCAAAATAATCGACTCCTTAATCACTGCAGAATTATGGGTAATTTTTCAGGATTTAGTCGGAAAAAAAGTCTTTAAATATTTTAGATGTACACTCTAGAGTATAGTTAAGTCTATAGGTATACTAACCTTAGCTTTCCGATGAATGGCAACAAGCCATATTTCCGACTAAATCCTGAAAAATTACCCATAATTCTGCTGTGGTTAAGGAGTTGATTATTTAGGGCATTACTGTAAATTTCAACCACCACATTATTATATTTTCCTCTGGAGATACAGTTGGCACAAATTATCGGAAAGTTTGTTTAACCCTTTTATGATGGGAGCAGAGCTGTCGCAGCATTAAAGATCCTGTGCCAGTGCATTCTATAATATATGCGATTTTCCCATTGGGAGCCTTGCATATATAAGAGAATGCACTGGCTTACAAGGTCAAGGTAAATATTGTTAAGCCAATGTATTCTCTTATATATGCGAGGCTTTCTATGGGAGACTCGCATATGTATAAGTATGCATTGGCACAGGGTTTTCACAAAATTTTAGGAAGCTCCATTAATGAAGAGGTTAATCTACTAACCACATAAAACAATTTTTGGCCTTAAATTAAGTGTATTGCAAAACAGATATCACGATACAATGGTTCGCTTAACATTTTTTTTTAAATACAACATTTGTCACTTTCAGCGAAGTGTTCTGCAATTGTCGATGAGATCTTCACTTTAATTATTTCTTAAAAAATCTATCTATTTTTTACTAAAAGGCTAATGTCCAAAAAAATCCACCTTCTTGGTGACATGTCATCAAACTGCCTTGTTATGTTATCACTGTCGATAGTAGTAATTACAATATGTGTATCTATTAAAACTTCTAATATTTTTATACCACAGTGAATTTATCTAGATATGTTGTTAGTTTACATGCATTGCAACTGGGATGTGATATTTGAATATTATATATCTAACAGCTAATGGGAAATCTAGCAGTGATAGCGAGGATGTTCCCCCGCCCCCTCCTCCTCCTGTAGCTAAGAAGACCGGTTCTAGCCCCCCTGGTGAGTCATTGTGCATGGTCGCGTCAATATTTTATAACTTGCTTTCTGGTCTTCTCCACTTCTATTTTAATATCTTATAATCCATTTGCATGACTTTGGTTTCCCTTTATAGTATATATACTACATAGAGCTTACTTATTGGTGTTAGAACTTAGTTGTAGCTTGTCATATCTGAAAGTCTGTGTAGTTTAGTTCAAAACAATTGCCTGTCTCTCAGGCTGTGGCCTGGTCATCAAAATTATGCCATAATGAGAACTTTTGCACTCCACTATTTATTATTATTATTATATATACATTTAAAATGCATTTCACAATAAATTTGTTTCAATGCGCATATATCGAGTGGTTAAAAAAATCTAAATTTTTAAAAGACACATATGAGCAACAAAGATCAAATGAGATAGCTGATAACAGACAAGTTCAAGTTCTCATAAGATAAAAATATGACTTGAGATAAAATTAACCTGATGATTAAGATCTATATCATTCTAAAGAAAGTATTGGTGTAGTTATAAACTGAAATATATTTAAAAAATGTTAGTTTTCAATGCCTTAACCCTTTACCCAACAGAATGGCCCTGTGCCAATGCATTCTCTTATATATGCGAGTCGACCATAGGTCGCCTCGCATATATAAGAGAATGCATTGGCTTAACACATTAAAAATTATAAAATTGTTAAAGAATGTAAGAAAAAATGGTAAAAAGTGTTAAAAAAAAGATTTTTTATAGGCCAATGCATTCTCTTATATATGCGAGGCGACCTATGGTCGACTCGCATATATAAGAGAATGCATTGGCACAGGGCATAACTGTAACTATCACAATGTGGTCAAGGAGCCGGTTCCAATGATATCCATATGTGTATGGTTCTATTGAGACAGACCGAAGATATTTTAGGCTGTTGAAGCTTTATTTGGCCGGTTTGTTGGGTAAAGGGTTAAAGTCACCAATGCACCCAACTTGCGCACGTCATCTGGTAGAGAATTCCCAAATCAATACTTGTTTGAAAAATTTGTGTCCATAATTCACATTGGTGAGATTGATTTCCTTCACATCAAGTCCTCGAACAGAAGAACGGGGTAGGCATGCCTGTGGTTCTGACTTAGCTTTCATCAAAAATCACCCAATCTTAAATCTGAACTGGTAAACTGGTCTGTTCGATTCTCAATTCTGTGAGTGTTTGAATAAAATCGTACAGCAATTATTTTGTTCCGATTAAAACTTTCTCCAACAAGATTGAATGCGAATAAAAAGTTTGCACAAGCAGGGTTCTGGGACCATGCTCATAGGACTGAGAAACGGGAAATTTACTTTGGCCTCACTGCAATATTTTCCACTGATAATATAATTCTCAAATATAGTGTTTGTTTGGCATAATTAATGCTTTAGAAAAACTCAAAATTTCAATTTTGAGAAAAAATAAAAAGTCTTTCCGGATCCTTCAATATTTTTTTTTTAATTTCCTGAGAACACAACTTTTTTTGAATGGCCTTAATTCCCATTTCTAAAGAGTCGCTAAATAAGTGCAGGGATTAAATTTTGTGGCTAATGCATAATTTCAACCTGTATATTTTATTCTATGCATGCTAATAACTTGGGGTTGGGTGCTTGTGATTGTATCAGACCATTTTAATTTATGTTCTGGGACATGTTACAGTAATGCCCTAAGTAATTGACCCCTTAACCACAGCAGAATTATGGGTAACTTTTCAGGATTCAGTCGGAAATATGGCTTGTTGCCATTCATCGGAAAGCTCTCCCCAAGAGCTTTCCGATGAATGGCAACAAGCCATATTTCTGACTAAATCCTGAAAAGTTACCCATAATTCTGCTGTGGCTAAGGGGTCGATTACTTAGGGCATTACTGTATATATAAATATCACTACAGTCAGGTCATATTGGTCTCCATATCCCGTTCAGTTGAAATGGTAAGATTCTGGATTTGACGAGCTGCCGCAGGCAAAAGACATAACAAGAAAGCAAACTAAAGCTACGTCACTTTACTCTTGCTTTTTTTGGAATGAGCAGATCACCACATTCTATGAAGTACGGAAACTGACTACTGGTGGAATATGACACGTTATGCTGAATTTTATTTATATGCAAACCAATCTGTACATAGACTAATTTTGTTTCGAGTAAGAACTAATTGTGGTAGCATGTTTTCACATGCATCCCATCATAATTTCATTGTAATCAAATGACAGTGAGATTTATTTTTATTGATCCCAGAATGAAATACTGTTGCTGGTAGACTGGTAGTTAAGTGTACATCATGTCGAAAATTAAATATCCTAGAAAGATATCACTGATAAAGTGACTGTTACATTCCATTTTATGGTTAATTTTGCCATAATGGATATAAATGTGGATAAACAATGTAGTGTTTTGAAATTTTTCCCTTTGTCAGCAAATACAGTTAATAGTTTCATCATTTCAGAGCCAATAATACTGATTCGCAAAACCACACTGCTCCCGATAACTTCACTAAAATGTGCCGTATTTTGCTGTGAAAACTCAGTCATATAATCAATACTAGTATTATTTGTGTCTTAATTATCAAACAGGGTGGGTTGGTTTTATTTATTCATGCATGTTATCTCTCTTTATATTAGTGTTTGTGCTTAGATTAGATTAGCCTAGATCTGTTATACTATTAGGTCTACTAACAAATTAACAGTACTATTGTAGTTTGGTCTAAACATGATTTCAGTCAAGATAGAATTGCTCACATAGCCTGTGACTTTGATAGGTTTTGTTTGCCACAAATTTGCCCTTTGTTCTCTTGTTTCACACTTGAGATGATTCTACCTATATAGCTATAGTCACCACTCCTCGTCTGTCCGTCGGGGCCATAAGACCAAATGGGTTCATATTTGGCATGAATGTTTCCTAGGTGACTCACATTCCGATTTGTTCAAATGAGGTCACCATGTAAAATATGGGCAGTGCCGGGGACATAACTCTTTCCCCGACATAGTAATTCTAAAAATGACTTCTTCTCACGAACCATTGGGCTTATTTAGCTTATATTTGGTATGGATGTTCCTTCTGTGAGTGGTATTCAAATTTGTTCAAATGGGGTCTCCAGGTCAAATATTGGCAGTCGGAACATAACTCTTAAACAAAAACAAAATTTTCATTATGTTATATATGCGAGTTTCCCCATTGGGAGCCTCGCATATATAAGATAATGCACTGGCTTACAAGGCCAAAGTAAATATTGTTAGGCCAATGCATTCTCTTATATTTGCGAATCTCTCTATTGGAGACTCTCATATATAAGAGGATGCTTTGGAACAGGGCTGTCTCAAAATTTCAAGAAGCTCCAGTCATGGAAGTGTTAAATATTGATATTAACATATATGTACTTCACGCTGTTACATTTACCTTTTTAGTGGCTTATGTTTTCAGGCGGCTCCACACATGTGAAATGAATAATGGGTTACAGGTGTTGTGTAATTATAATACCTGTGTTTAGGGTTTGGTAGGTAGGTAGGGAATTTTTTTTTTCTTCTTCAAATTGTTTTATTCTGAATTCCATTGGGTCATTGACAATTCAATCTGGAAAGCTTCACAAGTCAGATTCATTGAAAGGGTCAATACTAAATATGGTTATTCTTGAATTAGTCAGAGCACTAGACTAATAAAACTTCTAAAAAAAAATTATAGGAGAGGTTTGAAAATGGGTAAGATACCTTTTGATCCCCATCCAACTGAGAAAAAAAAATAATCGGTGTCTACAGTCCAATAAAAAGTTTTGGGTAGGCACCGTTTTCTAGGGTAGGTAGGGAAACCCTAAACACAGGTATTTTTTTTTTTGGCCTTATCTTTTTATGTGATTATATACACGGTTCGTACACAGGTCTGGAATCCTGGAAAAGTCTGCAAAATGACACCTATTTCTATCCTGGTATGGACAAGTCCTTGAACATAAGCTGCTCTGTGAAACTTGATCTTGAAAAGTTATGGAATATCCACAGCTGTTGTCCATTGTAAATATATGCTTTAGTATATATTCTAAGAGGAATATTCCTTACAGTATATATACTATAACATTTATTTATTATATTGCCCAACCACTGTGATTAAACACTAAACATCATCTATGTAGAGTCCAAATTAACGGTATGCGGCTTATACGGACCCTGGCTCTTACGGACCCTGGCTTTTACGGACCACCGGCTGATACGGACCCTGGCTTATACGGACCCCGGCTCATACGGACCTCAATTAAAATATGCAATTTTCAAACTTATATTTATGAATTTAATATTTTACACATATATCTGTATTAATTGAGAATTTCGGTGAATTTTTTTGGTGATTTTCAAACTTATATTTATGAATATAGCTGATTTTTTCAGTGATTTTCAAACTTATATTTATGAATTTAATATATAATTATGATTGTCATTTCACACATATATCTGTATTAATTGAGAATTTTTGGTGATTTTCAAACTTATATTTGTGAATTTAACCGATTTTTTCGTTTTTTTTCTTCAAACTTATATTTATGAATATAATATATAATTATGATTGTATTTTCATACATATATCTGTATTAATTGAGAATGTCGGTGATGTTCTGGCTTGAAAAAGCATTTATTGAATCGCGTTAATTAATCTCTTTATCGTTGTATAAACACGCGCGTGTGATCCCTTTATGTCGTTGTATAAACAGACACGCGGTGATAAATGGTCAGTGAATGGTGATCAGGATGAATCCACTGAGTTTGATTTGTTACGAAAACATGTTAGTAAAAACACAACTTGTTTCAACTTATTTATTGTCCCTTGTATACACACTCGTGTGTGATCCCTTATATTGTTTTATAAACAGACACGCGATGATGAATGGTCAGTGAATGGTGACCAGTATGAATCCACTGAGTTTGATTTGTTATGAAAACATGTTAGTAAAAACACAACTGGTATATATTCAACTGATTTATTTTTGACTGGCATAATTCCACAATGAAACTGAATGTTCTACTTGAGAGCACAACAGCTACTACTCGTCGATGAGGATAACTGCCAGCAAACTACTGACAGAAGACGCCAAGCTGTACGCCCCAATTTAGATAATGTTCGTCTGATGTAACGTTGTTCCATTTTTGTTATCATCACTTTTTTGTTATCTCAGTATGTACGTTGTCAGTATTTAGATTTTATTTAAATAAACACAAAAAAAAAAATTGTATATTTTAATTGAGGTCCGTATGAGCCAGGGTCCGTATAAGCCGAGGGTCCGTATAAGCCAGGGTCCGTATCAGCCAGTGGTCCGTAAAAGCCAGGGTCCGTATGAGCCAGGGTCTGTAAGAGCCAGGGTCCGTATCAGCCGGCATTCAAATTAACCACTAATACCAAGCAAGTAGAATAGAACTAAGTATTTATAAGAATTTCAACAGTTAGCACCGTATTTGTTATTTGCGAAAATGAAACTGAAAGCAGATATCTGTCAATCATAAAGCTATTTATAATGCGAAATGTATGTGGCAACGTTATACTGGATGGATTGCCAGGCAAAGCTTTTTAGAGCATCAGTATTGGGAAGCATGTGAAATGTTTTAGACTCTGGATATTCAATAGTATGTCATTCAATCAGACTTCCAGAAACTGACTGAACATTGATGCTATTGTGGTTGATTGACGGTAACATATTGTGACATTGATGGCTTGGAGCCTATGTTCAACCGAATTGTGTGGCAATGGAGTTCTCCCACAGAGGCCACACCCACAGGAGTAGTACCGCCCACCAGTAACAAGCCACGACTGCACACTAAACCCACCGTGATTTTCGCGCCGATAGGTTTATCAGCACCTGTCCTTTTGTTAGTACTAGCTGAAAGTCTCCTTGATGCGCATAGCTTACATATCGATATTTTAAACATTTAAAAAAAAATTTAAATATATATATATTTTTTTTTTTAAATTAAATTTTGTTATGTTTTTAGATTGAACTCCTTGCTCAATTTAACTTTAAACTTAAAAATTTAAATTAATTATTTACAATTACAAATTTTAATTTAACTTTTGAATGTTTTTAGATTGAACTCCATGCTCAATTTATCATTTAAATTTTAAATTTAAATGAAAAAAAAAAAAAAAACTTAATTATTGTAGACAAACACAATTATAACATCCGCAAGGGTACACCGAGTCACCATACCAAATTTGTTTGAAATCAGACCAGGGGCCTACAACGGCGAACATACATTCTTTTCGTCTTTACTAGTAGTTATGAAAATAATGACAATTGTCATGCAGAATGAAAAAAAAAGAGTTTTCACCATGGATAAATTTCCAACATCATGGCACAAATAGAAATTTCAATACATCATGATTTGACAACAAAAAAGTTGTTTGAATATAGCCAATTTAACACTGAATGGATATCCGAATTTGGGTGAATAAAGATGGCCTGTATGTCACATCATTTTAGTCAATCCATGACAATAACTTATAATAATGATGCCTACAGTTCCCGACAGGATGGCACATCTATTTTCAGTTTCGGTAGTTCTGCTTGTTAACAAACAACCCATTTGGTACAGACTGGCACATAATCTGAACAGAAATTGACAGAACCTGATCTACACAACTTAAAAAATTGTTGCAAGCTATTTCTAAATGATAAGTCAAGATAACAGCCACTTGCCATTTAATAATTCAGGATTTTGGCAGAGTTATGCCCCTTTTTTATCCGCCGACCCGACATATAAAACCCCAAAAGTTGGTGTCCGGATGATAACTTTAGTAGAGTTAATCAGATTTAAACCAAATTTGGTATGTGTCTTTCTCCCAGCAAAACACAGGTCAAGTTCGAATTCGGGTTCCGCCTGCCAATTTTCACCTGAGTTATGTCCCTTTTTTACTTACAATTTTTGCCAATTTGAGGTTTCCGGATGATAACTTTAGTAAATGTGTACTGAATGAAATTAAATTTGGTATATGTAGGTTTACTAGCACAAAAGACAGATCAAATTCGATTTCGTGTTCCGCCATGCCAATTTTTATATGCAAACAACGGTCGTATCAAGCCGACGCTTACAGGCGGACATGAGGTCTATCGACCTTTTATTCGACTTGTTTTACTTAAAAAAATTCTCACTTTTTCGGTTTCCGGATGATATCTCAAGTTTGAATCCTTTAATTGCAAATACCGTTTTTATGTGGATCAGTCATATCACGATACAGGTCAAGTTGGGCTTTTCGACTTATAAAATTCAATTTTTCTTGTAATTTTCTTCATTTTGTGCCAATTTGAGGTTATATTTTGACTTTAAGAGTTTTTTTAAGATTTGGTTATTTGTATACATGTCAGTAATGAGACAATGCACAGGTGTCTTATCCATATAGTATACTTCTACAAAGCCTCCGCTCCAAATGAAGCCACCGGTTCGGGGGACACTGGCCGAGCGGCCTTTTATTTTGTTTAGGTTTTTCGTTCTATAGTTATTCATCTTTGTTTATATGAAAATGCTGATTTTATAATGCTGAGGTTATAGATATGCACAGTAGGCAGTGTGCCACAAGGAGGTATGCACTGGACGACAGTCTGTCTCTTGTTTATATTTATAGTGAGATTTTAGCAGGGAGTTAATTAATACCAATTATATCTCTTTTCAGAAGAATCAGTTCCAGCTCCGAGGAAGGCAGATGATGACACACCTCCACCCCCGCCACCACCTCCCCCACCCCAGGGATTCCAGCAAGAAGGTTCACTACCGCCCCCTCCACCACCACCTGCTATGAGGTCTGGTGTGATGGGCAGTCGGCAACAAATTCCTTCACTACTGTCAGTACAGAATGCATTTCCTCCCAACAAATCACATGGACCAATACATACGGACGTAAACGGAGCGTTAACGCCCCCGATTCAACAGTCTGGCCAAGCTTTACCGCAGATGGTTCCCCCGCCACCTCCAATGCCACATAGCACCACAGACAAACCCAACAACATCTTCAGTAAGTATTGATACCATGGATATGTTATATATAGAGGCTCTCTAATGAGTCGCAATTCTATACAAAATATATTAATAAAATTTAGTGGATAATAAATTTTGTATCGAATTGCGACAAATTTGAGATCCATTTTAGCACATCATGATCACATTTTAGCAAGGAATTACTATCTTTAAACAACTGGTATTAACCCTTTCAGTGCCAGGGGCCGATCTCATCGGCCCTAATTTACGGTCTGTAAAATTGGCCCTAAAAAAATTTATAAAAAAATATTTAAAACTCGACTTATAGTTTGATGGTGGGCGGGTGGGCGGCGGGCGGCGGTGTGTGGATACATATCCATGCATGTAAGCTGCAGACAAAAAATCGGGTTCGTCCGCACATTTATTACAGAGTTATGGCCCTTTGCCATTTTTCACTGATTTTAGGCTCGTTAGCGCGATAACTTCAACAAACGTTATCCGATTTGATTGAAATTTGGTATATAGGTGTCTCCCAAGAATATCTCAGATGAGTTCGAAAACCAGCCTGGTCCGATAAAATTTGATAGAGTTATGGTCCTTAAGTAGTCATTTTGTACGAATTTTGAGCTCGTTAGCGCGATAACTTCAACATACGTCATCCGATTCAACTAAAATTTGGTGTATAAGTGTCTTCCAATAATATCCTGGACGAGTTTGAAAACCAGCCTGGCCCGATAATATTTTATAGAGTTATGGCCCTTAATTAGTCATTTTTCACGAATTTTCAGCTCGTTAGCGCGATAACTTCAACAAACGTTATCCGATTTGATTGAAATTTGGTATATAGGTGTCTCCCAAGAATATCTCGGTCGAGTTCGAAAACCGGCCAGGTCCAATAAAATTTGATAGAGTTATGGTCCTTAAGTAGTCATTTTGTACGAATTTTGAGCTCGTTAGCGCGATAACTTCAACATACGTCATCCGATTCAACTAAAATTTGGTGTATAAGTGTCTTCCAATAATATCCTGGACGAGTTCGAAAACCAGCCTGGCCCGATAATATTTTATAGAGTTATGGCCCTTAATTAGTCATTTTTCACGAATTTTCAGCTCGTTAGCGCGATAACTTCAACAAACGTTATCCGATTTGATTGAAATTTGGTATATAGGTGTCTCCCAAGAATATCTCGGTCGAGTTCGAAAACCGGCCAGGTCCAATAAAATTTGATAGAGTTATGGTCCTTAAGTAGTCATTTTGTACGAATTTTGAGCTCGTTAGCGCGATAACTTCAACATACGTCATCCGATTCAACTAAAATTTGGTGTATAAGTGTCTTCCAATAATATCCTGGACGAGTTTGAAAACCAGCCTGGCCCGATAATATTTTATAGAGTTATGGCCCTTAATTAGTCATTTTTCGTGAATTTTTAGCTCGTTAGCGCTATAACTTTAACAAACGTCCTCCGATTTGTTTAAAATTTGGAATAGACATACTTGCCAAGAATATTTCGGACGAGTTCGAAAACCAGCCTGGCCCGATAAAATTTCAGCAATCGATTTATAATCTGCTTGTCGACAAATCACCATTAACCCCTGGAAAGTTATACAAAAGTTTCATTGGTTACAATCATCAATGCATGCAATATACATGACAATAAAGCTAAATAATTATCGTCGCCTGTATATAAAGTACATTTGGGCTCTTATTAGCCTTATACAGTAATGCCCTAAGTAATCGATTCCTTAACCACAGCAGAATTATGGGTAACTTTTCAGGATTTAGTCGGAAATATGGCTTGTTGACATTCATCAGAAAGCACTCCCCGAGAGCTTTCCGATGAATGGCAACAAGCCATATTTCCGACTAAAAAGTTACCCATAATTCTGCTGTGGTTAAGGAGTTTATTACTTAGGGCATTACTGTAATCCTATTGTTCACTAACTCGACTTATTTCGGTTTTATTTCAGATCGAGGATTGGGAGTTTCATCTAACAACAGACAAATGCCACTCAAGACTAACATTAATAGTTACACTTCAATGTCTCGGCATTCAAGCTCGTCTTCTAGTGAACAAACTCATAAACATACACCTCAAGTAATAGAGTATAACCATCATTCAATATCATCAACGTCACGATACGATCAGCCACATGAGTCGAGAGATACGCGTGACGTCAGGGACACAAGAGACTTGCGTGATACAAGAGATTCACGAGATTCACGGCATCATTACTCATCTCATTCCCAAGAGCATGGCAACTACAACAAGAAGAAGCGATCATACAAAGATGGCGGCCGACCTTATCGGTAGCATCCATATTGTTAATTTATTACTGGCATGTTATTGTTTATCATTGTGACGGACAAATTTTAGGCTGATGACGAACCTGTATCAGAATTGTCGTCTCTGGGTAAATTGAACTTGGAATTAAATTAATTTAATTTGGGGCAGAATTTTAGGCATCTTAACCATTCCATGACTGGAGCTTCTTGAAATTTTGCAAAAATTCCCTATGGGAGACTCTCATATATAAGAGAATGCACTGGCACAGGATCTTAAATCCTGTCATGAAAGAGTTAAAGTGCATAAGGCGTTCATTATGGGCATAGCTTAAAATCGTACTAAGTTGTTGAACCGTTATTGCTATGGCTGCAATGAGGCAGAGTGTTCACGATACGATGTCCATGGCAATTTATCCCTATGATCCAAACTTACGTTGATGAACCTGAGAGTTGTCACTCCAGAATAATGAATCGACCGCTCTACATAGTAAATATGTGTACCTTAAATCTAATGTTCCTATATCAATTTATTACAAATAGTGCGTAATAAGAACTACAGACTGCCCACAAACTTGTTGGTTGAAAGGTTGAACATTCTAAGTCCAGTACATGGGTAGCACAGTTTTTGGAATTTTGTGTCAAAAAGCCTGGAAAGAATCAACATTTCCACCACAATAGTTAATATATAGTACCTAACTATAGCGGTGGAAATGGTTATTTTTTCCGGGGTTTTTTTTTCACTCAAATTTCCTCTCAAGTCACTCTACATTATTTTGTTGGTATGTAACACTTTCATGACAGGAGCTTCCTGAAATTTTCTGAAAATCCTGTGCCAATGCATTCTCTTATATATGCGAGTTTCCCATAGGGAGCCTCGCATATATAAGAGAATTCATTGGCTTAACAATATTTACCTTGACCTTGTAAGCCATTTGGGAGAGTCGCATATATAAGACACTGACACAGGATCTTTAATGCTTCATTGGTAGTGGGTTTAAAAACAAATAGTGTAATGAGTATAATTTTTAGACCTTGACAAACAAATGTTTTGTTGGTGATATACACAAATAGTGTACGACAATTTAGCTAGCTCAAGCAACAAGTCAGCCTAAAATTTGCTCGTCATATATAAGAAAATATTAAGATTATTTTGCTATTTAATTCTAAGCTTATTTTAATGTGTGCCATTCAGTGTTAATGTTATTTATATCTGATATGTATAGTCGAATCAAATTTCTGCAAGAAATTTGAATAAACTTGTTAAGTTTGTGCATATTGCAAAGTTTAATCGCATTATTGTCTTATATTTGTCGATCATTCTGATGGAGAGAATATTTTATTTTCACTTCTCCCCATCAACATCACATGCAGTTCAGCTGGTGCTCACTCACTCATGAACATTTTTGCTACCCACATTTTCTCTGACATTAAAGATATATTCAGGGTTCCAGATCTCCAACAACAACATATGGAATCTAATTTAACACAGTCTTTTGCTTTGCAATGCTACGGAAATTTTGAAAACCCCATGTTACAGATAAAACTAGACCTACTTATATCAAATAATGTCATCTTGTTATTGAATAAGTAAAAAAATTAATATTGCTGTCCATGCCTTGAAATAGGGTGTCTGTCATTTGCAGAATGAGGTCCCCAGAGGGTGAATTTAGTGATGCTATCCCGCTTAGCAGGCTAGCATCACCAAATTCACTCTCTGGGGACCTCATTCTGCTTCACCTCAGCGGAATGAGGTTCCCAGAGGGTGAATTTAGTGATGCTAGCCCGCTACGCGGTGTAGCATCACTAAATTCACCCTCTGGGGACCTCATTCTGCAAATGACAGACACCCTATTTCAAGGCTTGTTGCTGTCCTTTTAAATCATTTAAACTATATTTATCACATAATTAGCCCCTGAATGCAGCCTCATATTTTTTAGTAAGACACACGTGTATTATCAGCACATGCAGTGTCGTTAGGGCTTAGCACAATGATGTTAATGCTGGAACTTTATTTTTATGTTAATTAGAATACAATTATGATATTCGATTTGTGTTGGGTTATTTAATGATGACTGTGAGATAAACATGGGTGATAAGGGTGGTTGGACAATTTTGTCAACATGAAAATCGCATTTAAAATGAAACTTATTTTTTCTTGAAGGTGTCTTTACTTCCTCTTTGGTTGTGATAAGGAAATCAATATTAAATTTTAATGACCCCATCCATATTGAGATTGTTTTTACTTGCTAAAATATGATTATGTGATAAAATGGATCTCAAATTCATCGCAATTCTATTCAAAATTGATTAACCTCGTCCACAAAAATATAATTTGAATTTAGTGAACTAGAGATCCTCTGAAATAAATGGATGGAAAATTCAATATCAAACAAGATGGGGTCTTTCAGGTGTCACTTCTATTTGCAAACATGTTATATTGTTTAAACACAGGAATCTCAATAAGAAATGAAGCACATAAAGTTTCCTACGTATATGCCTGGAGTCCTGAATGCATCTTTTACATTTTCCATCATGAATATGACTTGTACTTATAAGATCCTTTATACATCACTGTTTCGGATCTATAGTCGGATTGTGGGTTTTATATATATACTGGGGGATTGCCCATCAATAATTTATGGATTTCATCGCTATCTATCCAAGCGGCGTAACTCTAAATTTATTACACCGTGCTTTTCATCTCCTGATTAAAACATCGTCTTATGACCTTTAGGAAGCATGCTATATCTCAGGCCCTCTTTAACTTATCAGCCTGTCCTATTCTAATATGTGCAGCAGGAGATATTCAAATTTTGACCGCAATCGGGTGTAAGTGAGAGGAGATATTATAGTTGTGCCAAAAGCGTGACAGATAAACACACACACAGACAAACACTTGGCTTTTATATAGATAGATGGAACAAGATTTCTCACTTTTCTTGTCATGCATTCAGGTAACTTTTTTTAATGACAGTGCTATATACTCGGCTTTGGCTCAAAGAATTATAATTAAAAGTGATATTCCCTGTTTTTCAACATTTGTTCCATTGCTCCACCATTAGTCCTGGTGTTTTCTTTTTCAAGCAAAGAACAAATCCATGTAATCTGAACGTTGGTTTAATAACACTAAGGTGTTTAAGACGGCTGCGATGTATACTTTACGTTGTATCTGTTAGTGCACTCAATGGAGAGATTATTTTTGAATGCAACACGAGCCATAATGCAAACCTAATATGGTATTTAAGCATGTGCGTCATGTCTTTTCTTGTTTTCAATAGATAAAAGATGGCGACTGTCTGTGAAGGGAAGAAAATTTGACTTCTATTTATGCCAATAAAGTTTTAGTCACTGGCATTTTACATTATCGTAGAATAATTTATAACAGATAAATTGATTTGTAATATCGCAATTATTCCAATATAAAACTTACTAGCTGCAATCAGAAACTCTTCGTTTTAATGCAATGCACCCATGTGAACGATTTAGATTTAACCTTTTACCCAACAAACCAGCAAAAAAAACGGCCAAATAAAGCTTCAACAGCCTAAAATATCTTCGGTCTGTCTCAATAGAACCATACAAATATGGATATCATTGGAACCGGCTCCTTGACCACATTGTGATAGTTACAGTTATGCCCTGTGCCAATGCATTCTCTTATATATGCGAGTCGACCATAGGTCGCCTCGCATATATAAGAGAATGCATTGGCCTAAACAAAAAAAATTAACATTTTTTCTTACATTCTTTAACAATTTTATAATTTTTAATGTGTTAAGCCAATGCATTCTCTTATATATGCGAGGCGACCTATGGTCGACTCGCATATATAAGAGAATGCATTGGCACAGGACCGTTCTGTTGGGTAAAGGGTTAACTCAGACTATGGATCATATTATAACAACGGAGAAACACAACAGTCATCTGAATGCTGCTTAACCCTTTACCCAACAAAACGGCCAAAACCGGCCAAATAAAGCTTCAACAGCCTAAAATACCCTGTGCCAATGCATTCTCTTATATATGCGAGTCGACCGTAGGTCGCCTCGCATATATAAGAGAATGCATTGGCCTAACAATTTTTTATCATTTTTTTTAAATAAATGTTTCTTACAATTTTTAGGACATAAAATAAAAAAACATCCATTACCCTGCAGGGAGCCCCACACATATATAGAAGCATATAGAAGAGTGTCGTCTGCTCATGTTTGTCTGGGGCTCTGTATGGGTGAAATTATAAAATTGTTAAAGAATACAAGAAAAAATTATTAAAATTTTAAAAAATTGTTAGGCCAATGCATTCTCTTATATATGCGAGGCGACCTATGGTCGACTGCATATATAAGAGAATGCATTGGCACAGGGCCCTTCTGTTGGGTAAAGGGTTAACATGAAAAAGCAAACATGCTTAAATCAGTTATAATTGAGAATCAGTGCCTATTACATGTTTCTATCAGTCACATCCTAATTTATAAAGCTAGTTTGTGCATGATACACACTGACAGTGATCGTAAACACAAGACAATATGAATAAATATTACTTCACTATATTTAAACGTACTCAATCCGATTAAACACCCCAAAATTACTATTCCTTTGGCTTTGAGTCGAGGAACCTACTCATCAACGCTCAGAATGATCAGATATCGATTTTTGAATTTTTTATTTCAATTGTTTGTGGTCCAGAAACACGCCATTAAATGGATGGTGTCGGTCAAAATTGCGGATGAATAACTCTAAAATCAAGTGGTAATACGGCCAATTTTTGTGAATACTCGAGTGATAATACGACGATATTTTGTTGAACAAAACGTTGATAAACAACACGTTTTGGGAAATTTGATATCATAGTTGACAGTGGTTAGCATTATTTTGTTGCAATAAATCGATTCTGATCACTAAAGCGTATTTTGAAGAAATGTTGTTGTTGTTGTTGTTGTATCTTGATGATATGGGGCCTTTCTAATCGGATTGAGTACCTTTAAATATGTCTGTATTAGATCAAAAAGAATTCTATTTGTTTGGCATTACTTCACTTATCAATTTTAGTTCTCATACTCAAAAATAAATCTTTTCAGTTCTTACCTGTACATAAGATTATTTTCAAAACAAAGCAAAATATTCCACCTTCCTTCTCACTCACAAATATTATTAGCACAAGGTATAGCCAAACAAATAAAATTGTAGCCCATTACAGAAGTTATTTTTATGATTTCTTCACTCAAAAACAATATCCTCTCCATTATTCCACAGATTTATGTCATTACTGTATCAGTAACAAAGTTATCATTATCATGAAAGATGTATATAAATGGCGTCCTGTAAAAAGCTATGTATATATCATGGTATAAACTATGGATCAGCGCGGGTCTTTTTCACACATTGTAAATACCATTTATTCTCATGTAGATACCATCGTAGGTGTAAATTATGTACAAATGTAGATATGTGTTGTAAATTTCATTCATTCCATCATGTACAGTCCACTGTTGATATGTATATTACTGTTCATCTCGTTGGCATTAGAGTTCATCATAGACGTTTATCATAGCTGTGTTCACACTTCATGTCATTGTACATAGCCCATCTACAGAGTCTATCAAATTATTGATGGAGTTGAATTCAGAAAGATTAAATTTTAGCAAGAAAAATATTGAAAACATCTAACAAATATCAAAATCTGACACAGATGATATGAAAAGATCTTATATTTGTGCACCAGATACAAAGCAATTACAAAAATAATTTTTCTAAATTATTTTCTCTCATAAATGTAATTTTTATTGCTAAAATACTGTTATTTCTGAATTCAGAACTGCATATATCTACAGATAATATTCCACTTCGCTGTTCGGAAAGTTACTCAGATCAAGGCCATTAAATATGATGGTGATGTTATCACAACTAATCAAGCCTTGAAATAGGGTGTCTGTCATTTGCAGAATGAGGTCCCCAGAGGGTGAATTTAGTGATGCTACCCCGCATAGCGGGCTAGCATCACCAAATTCACCCTCTGGGAACATTCTGCTGAGGTGTAGCAGAATGAGGTCCCCAGAGGGTGAATTTGGTGATGCTAGCCCGCTATGCGGGGTAGCATCACTAAATTCACCCTCTGGGGACCTCATTCTGCAAATGACAAGACACCCTATTTCAAGGCTTGCAACTAATCCCCTTCCTTTAGTGCTGCCCATAAGGTAATACAGACCTTCTATTGGCGAGTGATTGGTTCTCTATTTTATGACATTCCTCAGCAGTGACAAGAATTATGGCTGCTGTCGTGATTGACTCATTTTCCTGTCATGACTTGTTTGTAGATGCGTTGCATTCTCTATTACATCAAACTACAAGTTTTGTTTGATCATGTTGTGGACTTAAAGAGGGTACTGTACACTAAAGCACCATCTCCTTTTATACTCAACAGAATATATGAAACAAATGAATGAATTTGAGCCATGGGTTAGTGCAAAATACACTCATGTTTGCATCGTTCATAGAGCATGTGAGTGTATTCTGCACTAATCCATGGCTCAATTTCATTCATTTGTTCCATATATTCTGTTGAGTATAAAAAGAGGTGGTCCCATAAATGACCGGATTTAGTGTACAGTACCCCTTTAAGCATTGGAATTCTTAGATGTGGTCATTACCAACTGTAAGAAGCAGTTTTCCTTAATTTCGGCCCGATATCATTTCAAGTTAGCAACTTCTGAGAGAATTTGGCAAAAAATATTTTCATTTGGCAAAAGTAAACTTTGTGCCAAATGTGGCCCCGGTCTATTTTCTAAGTGAGGTGGTTCCTGTTCAGTTGTCTTTTGAAGCACACAATGTTCAAAGCAATAACTTAAGGTAGAGGAAACTTAAGTATAGTGCTATATAAGTGACCACTGCATTGTTCTCAATTGAAATGTGATGTTTATGAGGATTTGAGATTAACAGAACAAACAGTATGTGCCGTATTGACTGTAAATATATGAAGCATGTACTATCTGACACTGATGCATGATAATATTTTCTTTCTATCTTCTTCATAGTCTGAGTTTCTAAAAGAAACCAATGGGTGTTGTGTTTCAATACAAATGGCTTTGCAGAAACATTACCAGTAATTACATATGATTCTCTGAGCAGAATCTAGTTAATTGATAAATGATTAAGCTTACAGGACACTGGTAATTTGTGATATGCAATCTAGTTCGAATGAAATTCAAATTTAACATATTACATACAGTAATGCCCTAAATAATCGACTCCTTAACCACATCAGAATTATGAGTAATTCTGCTGTGGTTAAGGAGTCGATTATTTAGGGCATTACTGTAGTTTCCAGGAATAAAAAAGCTAAATTTTTTTACCTCATGTTGGGGAAAGTTCTGGAAAAATCCAGCCCTCCCCACTGGTAATCTGGAACAAATTGTTCATGGAATAACAAAATCATCCTTTAATTAATTACCTTTGAAGTTAAAGCATGTGGGTCAAATGCATGTCAACATCTAACAATATATTTTGGAAATCAACAATAATTGGCACATACTGGAGCCAAGTTGGGAAGAGAGATGGACTATTTAAGCTATATCTTACATTAATAGAAGTCCCGCCTTCAAATTCTGGACTTTCACCGGACTGATCTTTTTGAAAAAAAAATTGGAAAAATCATTGAATTTCAAACGTGGATAGGTGTGTGAAGCCTATATTAATAACTATTTCCCCTTTAACATATTCAAATTAAATGGAGACTGAATACTTATATAGGAACCTATGAGCCAACTGGGATTTGGCGCTATATAAGAAACCTGTTTATTATTATTATAATTTACTAAAAAAAAAGGGCGGACTGCCTGATTGGTTTCCATTTACGAAACTCAGACCATCTTCTCCAGCGACCTTCTGCCTCAAATCTCAGTATTGTGATTTATTGTATTATAAATTATGTTGCTACATATATGGTTAAGAAATTTGTTCTAGAAAACTGTCTTTCCATCTGTTAATTCAATCAAAATTTATGTATCAACAATCTTAAGACAGGCTCTGCCTTGTGAAGATACAATATCAATAGATTGGTTTAGATCAAGAACTGCAAATGCCAGTCACTGTTGGCTGCCTACAGGCACATTGTTTACTTTTTTGCATATGGATAAATATGATGCGTCTTTATTGAAATGCAAGAATTGATGGCAATCACATTCATCATCTCACTGCTGTTAAACAGCGCCTGATAAGTCTTAAATAATTTAGCAATTATCGACCATTACAGTCTGGCAGGCTCATAACAATTTCATACCGTCCTTGTCATTTCTTACCTTCTGCCTGTCAATAAAATGTCATCATTCTAAGAAATTTTGACTCATTCCTGTCACATATTACAAAACTGAGTCAATGATGAATTCATTTCCCATAATCATGACTTTGTTCATCCCTAGATCTTAAATGCCTTCATAGAATACTGGTTGCTTTTGGCATTTGGTTATCAACTAACTTAACAATGGCAGGTACAAAGCATAAAAGCCTGTCATATTAATATCTCAGTAGGTTTCAACCTGTCAAGACAATGACAGGCCAGTTATTCAAAGGTTGGCACCTGAATTTTGAAGTTCTTAATCTAATCCTTGCTATTATCCCACCACAGACCATATTTGAATAACAAAAATGGCTTATTCTGACTGATTATGTTTTGTCAGATTTATTATTGGTTCAAAATGCTATTACATGTAGTTGGAAAGATTATTCAAAAATGGTTTTGGACAGAAAAACGCTACAACTTGTGTTTTGCCCTAGAATTCGACAGTTTCAAATATGTTTTCCGTGAACATGCATTGTAAACCAATAACCTTCAGTTGGATAAATAGATACTAACATAGATGTTGCCATGCTAAGTCAATGGTTTCTTGTTAAGGTAATTATTTTGCAGAAAGCATACAAGCAGGTTTTTTTTTTGGTGCAGCATTACATATTCTGTGCCAGTGCATTCTCTTATATATGTGAGTCTCCCATAGGGATCCTCACATATATAAGAGAATGCACTGGCTTACAAGGTCCATATATCTTTTGTTAGCCCAATGTATTCTCTTATATATGCGAGACTCCCTATGGGATAATTGCATATATAAGAGAATGCATTGGCACAGGGTTTTCGCAAAATTTCAGGAAGCTCCAGTCATGGAAGGGTTAATAAGCTCAAAATTCCTGCAAATAATTGGAAGCATAGAAAGTAACTACCTATCAGGGAGTTGTTAACCCCTTGTATACTAAATATTCATTGATGAGTTGTTCCCTTAGGAAATGTTCAAATAATAAGTTCAACAAACGATGTTTATTGAATTATTATCTGAACATTTCCCAACAAACATCAATTCTTCTGCATTTTTATGTCTGTCTGTCATCTGCTTTTATTACCTGAACACCCATCCAGATTAATTAAATGACCATTCCAACATTTACATTTATAACTGTTAGGAGAATCCATTCAGTAAAGAAAGGGTTGTTAAACACTAATAGATATTTAAAACTGGAAGTAGGGAAACATACTCTTGTAAAGATTGCTGCTCGCACCATTTAGTGCCTGTCATGATTTTTAGCCAATTTCCACAATCGTTTGAAATCGTTGTGATGGACGAGTTGACTTTGCATGGCATTGGTGAAAGTCGTGTTATATTCTGTTAATATAATTTAGGTAGTTATTTATTTATATACTATGCAGTCATGAAATAGTCTTAAAGTATTCTATTTATAATTTGAATCCCTGCAATATTGACCCTATTAAAAGTTTTATTGCTGCATTGCAGTGATGGGGGAACTAAAATTCTGAATACATATCCTTCCTGACATTCCAATGGTTTGGACTGTAAGCTAAATTTCCAGAATGAAACTGTCCCTGCAGCATGACATTTCTGGCCAATGTCAATGATTGACAAAAGGTTTAATTCATGCATTTAGACAATTTTTTGAGATTAGATTAAAATTTTTATCAGTCAGTTTTTGCTAGGAATTGTGGTTTGAAATGGAATTTCGACCATCATTGCAACTGGCAGTAATGTTGATCTTATCAAACATGCAAATATTGTCTGTCATTTGTAGAATGAGGTCCCAAGAAGGTGAATTTAGTGACGCTATCCAGGACAGAGTGGGCTAGTGTCTCAAAATTCACCCTTGGATGAACCTCATTCTGCTTAGGCCTCAACTGCTATGAGAGATCTAGGATTAGATTGAATTTTCCCAGTTGAAGTTGGTGATGTTCACCCATCTGTTGCCTTGATTATGCATTTTATCTTCTGAAAATTAGGGGATACAGAAACTTCCCCGAAAGGAAAAAGTAACTACAAACAATTTTACTTTGGGAATATATACTTCCTTAGGACTAAGCAGAATGAGGTCCCAAGAGGGTGAAGTTGGTGATGTTTGCCCACACTGCGGGATATCATCGCTAAGTTCACCCTCTGGGACCTAATTCTGCAAATGACGGACACACTATTTGTAAGCTTGGATCTTAATGAACTGCTGGACTGTCACTTAATGAGTTTGACTTTCATTTTAGAATTGTGATTAGTAATCCCATAATTTTCAAATTCAGCATGTCTGAAAGCAGAATTTTTTTGCCAGTTTGTAATTAGAATTAGCTCAAGTTCTTCTAATGCACCTATGCCGAATAAAGATTAGTTAGCCATTGATTTTGATTTAACCCTTTACCCAACAGAACGGCCCTGTGCCAATGCATTCTCTTATATATGCGAGTCGACCATAGGTCGCCTCGCATATATAAGAGAATGCATTGGCTTAACACATTAAAAATTATAAAATTGTTAAAGAATGTAAGAAAAAATGGTAAAAAGTGTTAAAAAAAGATTTTTTTTAGGCCAATGCATTCTCTTATATATGCGAGGCGACCTATGGTCGACTCGCATATATAAGAGAATGCATTGGCACAGGGTATAACTGTAACCATTACAATGTGGTCAATGAGCCGGTTCCAATGATATCCATATTTGTATGGTTCTATTGAGACAGACCGAAGATATTTTAGGCTGTTGAAGCTTTATTTGGGCGTTTTTGGCCGGTTTGTTGGGTAAAGGGTTAACCCTTTTACCACAACTCATTGACGAGTAGTTCCCATAGGAAATGTTCAGATAATAAGTTCAACAAACGACCACGTTTATTGGAACTTATTATCTGTACATTTCCATCCAATATATAGGACTCCTTCTGCAAATTTATTATCTGTTGTCTGCTTATTATTCCTGGAAACCTCTCCAGATGAATAATAGACCATTACTACGTTTACTTAGTGGGAGAATCCATTCAGTAAAGAAACATGCCTGAGTTTAGTGTGCCTGTCATTTGCAGAATGAGGACCCCAGAGGGTTAATTTAGTGACTATGTCCTGCATAATGGGCTAGCATCACTAAATTCACCCTCTGGGGACCTCGTTCTGCTTAGGCCTCATCTTCTCTGGAAAGTTTCTTTATTATCAAATTTCTATAGAATCTTCTTCACATAGATTGTATTTCTGTTTTAGTTTTGTTTCTCTATATCCCCAAATTGGCAGACGACACATTGAATAATCGAGGTTCCCAATGGGTATACATCACAATATTCACCATTTGAGAACTTCAATCTGAGTCTATGTCTCCCATAGCAGATGAGGCCATGTAGAATGAGGTCCCCAGAGGGTGAATTTGGTGATGCTAGCCCACTATGTGAGATAGCAGCACTAAATTCACCCTCTGGGAACTCATTCTACAAATGACAGGCACACTAAACTCAGGCTTGTAAAGAAAGGGTTAAACCTGCATTATGAATAATCTTTGTTTTTTTCAGTTCAGTTCTGTCAAATTATTCCACTCACCATGCTTGCTTTTCAACAAACTCTATCTGACTTTCCACTCCGCTTCTGCTTTTCCTTTCCTTCCTTCCTTCCTTCCTTCCATTCTGTTAGCCTTGACTGTCTTCTCTGCTCCTGCTCTCGGAAATAATGCAATCATGGAATTTCTGTAGTGTACACATCAGTTGTCATATATCTCCTTTCAGATTTATTAAAACCATCAAATATACTGCCTGTGTATCGTCTTACTTACCCCTGGTCAAGTGGTCCTGCTAATATGCTATGATGCTGGTGGTCCTGCTGAATTGCTATGATGCGATTAGGGCAAACTGATGCCCTTATGCAAAAGTACCGTTATATTTTTTAAAGTTGTCATTCTCGCGGTGTTTGGCTAATCCGAGCGATTTGAGACAAAAACCAGTGTGTGTATGAAACATTCAAGAACATATATTTTTTTGAAAAATATAATGATGCCTGCACTGGTGTTTCTAAAACAACGTGAATAACCATCTATATTATAGTTAATACAACCAGTATTAAAAATATGTATTTGAATGTTTGATACGCATAATTGCTTTTCCTGGATATGTTCAGATTATCAGAACACGGCGAAAAAGACAAATTATAAAAAATATAACGGTACTTTTTAGCTCACCTGAGACGAAGTCTCCGGTGGAGCTATAGTCATCACTCCTCGTCCGTCCATCATCCGTCCGTCCGTCAACAATTCTTTAAACATCTTCTCCTCTGGAACCATAAGACCGAATGGGTTCATATTTGGTGTGGATGCTCCCTAGGTGACTCATTCAGATTTGTTCAAATGAGGTCACTGGGTAAAATAGTTGCGAAGCCAGGGCCATAACTCTGTCCCTCCATAGTAATTCTTTTAAACATCTTCTCAAATACCATCAGGCCAAATGGGTTCATATTTGGTATGAAGGATCCTTGGGTGACTGGTGTTCAGATTTGTTCAAATGTGGGCATGGACATAACTCCAAAAAATATTTAAATTTATTTTAAATTTTTTTTTATTTAACTCCATGGTCAATTATATATATATTGTGCCCCCCCCCCCCCCTTGGCCCTTTACTCAAGTTCACTGCTTCTGCCACCCTGGTCCCAAAAATAATACATGTATTTACTCAAATTCTTGACAGAGAATCATTAATAAGAAGCATTTACTTTTGGCTCTAACTGTATGCGGGGTATGCCTACACATGTTTAGTGAAACTGACATTTTTATAAACATTCCCTGGAGATCTGCTAGAGGTCATTAATTCCCAATTACAACAACAATCTATCATGTATTGTTCAAATCTTTCAACATGACATTTAACCCTCCCACATCCACCACTTCACTAGAACATATTTGGCAAACTTGAAAAGTGTTCTTTGAAAGAACCACCAGCTCTATTTAGCTCATATTTAATATTGAGGCTCCTTTGGGGATGTGTGATTCAGATTTGTTCAATCGGGGTCACCAGGTCAAGTAGGTGCAAAGCCAGCTACATTACTCTTTCTCTCCATAGTAATTCATGATAGGTCTTCTATGCAAGAATCAAATTGGCTATTTTGCTTATATTTGGTATGAAATTACCTTGGGTGACAGATTTGTGAAAATTGGATCACAAAGTCGAATAAGGTCAGAGACATAACTATTTCACCACATAGTAATTCTTAAAACATGTTAGCAAGAGCCTAGAACTAGTTGGCTTATTTAGCATGGAATGTTCTTGTTTGACTCCAATTCAGATTATTTTAATGGGGTCACCTGGTCAAATAGGGGCCAAGCGAAGGACAGTTTCCCTCTTAATATGCTTCCTTCACAAGGACCATCAGGTCTATTTTACTGATATTTAGTATGAAGGGTTCTTTGTTGTCTGGGATTCAAAGTTATTCAGATGGGGTCACCAGGTTAAATAGGGTGGGACCAGGGACATAACTGTATGTCTCTATAGTAATTCTTAAAATTTCTTCTCAAGAGAGTTTGGACTATTTAGCTTACATTTAGTATGGAGATCCTTTAGTGACTGAGATTCAGATTTGTTAACCTGTTAAGGAATGACTGGGCTATGGGGAGTTAACACTTTTGTGTCTAATAAAATCATTGATATACCAAATTCATTATCTACCTTGGAACTACCTGATTGATTAATCTGACATACATGTATGATGTTTTGGGTCCATGGATAATTGCGCTTCAGACATGTCTAAATGGTTTTCTAAAAAGGCGCTTGTGAGATTGGAAATTTCCAACAATTGAGAAAGTTTGAGATGTCGGTTGTGAAATTCCAACCTAAGACTTGGGAGTCTGTAGCCCGGTCGGGATGGGACTTGTTGAGCAGGAGGAGGGGGTGATCAGTAATGTACAGTTGGTAATTTCAAGGTGGATATTCACCGATCTACATACATGAAGCCTCTCTAGCCACATATCCTGTTTAGATCTACTTCTTTTAACGTGATTATGAAACGTTCTGACTGTTGTGGTCTCCAGAGTCCCAGTCTTTTCAGTCTTTGCAGTCTGGTGAGCGTCTCCACAGTCATTGACTGTCTTGTTGTTAACAGCATCAGTTTGCCCTAACAGCATCATAGCAATTCAGCAGGACCCAACCACATCATATCACATTAGCAGGACCACTTGACCAGGGGTGTTACTTACACAGGGTGAACATAAAAAACCCCGATCACGGCTATAAGAAACCCAGAAGCTCACAAGTCAGGGTAAACATAAAAAAACCCCGGATCATGGCTATAAGAAACACAGAAGCACACAAGACTCCTGGACAATGGATGATTCCACAAGTCATAATGGGAAGGGAATAGCAGTTGCTATGTGATGTAATCGTCTGGTCAAATATATTAATTGAATTTACAGCACAAGAGTTCACACAAGAGCGTACTGAGTTCTCATCATATGAACACATTGAAAGACTTGGATAATTGAACAACTCACAAGTTCAGTACAGTATGAACAAAAATGTTTGAAAACGGCCAATTTAACACTGAAAGTTTGCACAGATATCCAAATTGGCATTTACAAAGATAGCATCAGAAATGTCAATGCAGTGTGAACGACCTAATTAGTTGCTGATTTGTAGAATATTTATGCTATTAAATAATTATTCGATTGACCACTGTGAAATGATCCATTGTCTGCAACAACAAAAACTGGATTTGTTTTAAGATTTACTCCCGGATCGTTGTTCATCCAAGCTTCTTGTAGACAACATCCAGGGTTGTTTGCGTTGTTACAGCGCAGTGTTACTTTAAAATGTGAGTGTGTTTGTAGGGAGATATTTGCAAAGAATTGTTAGAAAGAGCGAGATATTTTCCTTCGATGAGGCTTATGTGCTTATTCAGTTTGTCTTGGAGCCACCTGACCCGTGTTCCCCCGTTCTCTCTGGGCTAGTTTATATCGGACGTTCATATCCCCATAGAACCCGGGTCCCACGCCATACGGGGTTTATAATAGCTTCTCTGCTATCGTACGCATTGTTTCTAAAACATCATCAAGTGTAACCATACCGTAAATGTATCTGGATATATGCAAAGGTCAATCAGGTAAAATTCGCCACGAATTAGCATTTCGTGGCCACGAAATAAAAAAAAACAATTTCCCATGTCCTAAACCATCCACCGTAGCTTATGGATCATTCTGTTTTAGTATTAAATATGGAGAAACCCGACCAGCATCAATGCAACAACTACAACAACTCATCTATGCCAATGATATGTTTTAGCCATACATGTGGATAGGGTGGTATTGTTTAAAAATGTTAAACAATGTTATCAATTCCATATGTATTGCTAAATAATGCTGGGCATATATAGATGGTTGTTCTATAATTCCTGGTCGGGTTTATCAAAATTGGGAGTTTAAATTATGTTCATCTGATGATAAAGAAAACACTTTCTCCGTTCACTCGATATACATCCCCCGGGATACATGTTTCACATACTAAATTAACACCTTAGTCAACATAACAAATCACTCCCTCAAATCCTTTGCCACAAGAATAAAAATAAATTGTCAGTATAAATAGGGAAGACATCTCTGGACACTTTCTAAGAGATAATTTATTTATAAGAAGATATATATGTGCATTATGTGCTTGGTCTTATATATATCATAACACAGTAAGATGCAATTGACACAGCGCGGGACAACACTGTGTCGAAGAACATAGTTGAGGGGACCCTTCCATCACCCTTTATAATGTATCATGACTCCATTTGTTGTGAACAAACCATCCACTGAGGCTTAATGGATCGTTCTCCCCCCAATAATATACTTGCATGACTTTTAACCGATCAACACTCTGGGCCGTGGTATTTTCCCATAAATTAGATAGTGTCTATAGTCGGATGGTATTGGTTATGTTCAAATGGTGACACAGATATGAAACTGTACATGTTAGTGCCCCATGGGCCATTGATCATTATAAGATCGAGAAACTTAGTCTAGAAAATTACCGGGAATTCACTGGAAATTGCAATTGTAGCTGATAGGGTCGTAATTCAACGTTTGCGTTTCCGATTCAGTTAATACCGAAATGTGACATTTGAGATATACCTGGCCGTCAAAGTGAACCATATGTCTTATTTAAGGTTAGCAACGGTTGCTAATCAAATGCCACAATGGTGTACTAATCATCCATTCGTATTGCTTTTAATTTAGTCAGTGTCTAATTACATGGTGCTGGTTTTGTTCAAAGTTGGGCACACGTATGTCTAAAACTATGCAGCCATGCTCTGCATAGGCCATTGATCATTATAAGATCGGGAGACTTTGCCACTGCTCCCGATAGCTCCTTAGTAATGGTTACTAAGCACCTACTCGGAATTTGCAGGAAAATGCAAATATGGTTGATATCTATTTTACTCATTAAGCTCTACTTTAGTGGAAATTCGAATTTACTTGATTTTCACAGCTATACACGAAGCGTGGCGATTAACTGTGGTCAGAATATTGATGGTGAATGTTGGGTTTCAGTCGCTGTACTGAAGTTGGCCAAATGTAGCTGGCGTGGGAAGTGTGAAAGCAAAGCCTATACCGCTATAGTAAAGATCTCAGCTGCACCAAAATGTCCATTTATCAGTAGCACAAATCCTGCGAAAACACAGATTCCCTCAGTGCACGTGGGATAGACTCCGATAATAATATAATATGTAATCACATCGTGAACAGTCTTGTTGTGATTATTTTCGTTTGATTCAACAGGCTGCATATTATCGAAATTACAAAACCATTCGACACTTACTTTTGCCAATTACTGTATCTTGAGGCATAACCATATATCATATATTGCATCTATTAAATCACGGATAGCTACAGTGGGCCAAACACGAGTGTTAGTCTACATATATAGTTGCGCACGATTGCCAATAAGTGATGTTACAAACAACGTTTGGGCATAACACGAAATTCTCCATAGGGTTAGGTGTTAAATTTTGATCGCAACTGTACCTAGCAAGAATCATCTGATCACATCCATTCTTTTTAAAACTACGTCTGTGTTTCATACTTGGTATTTTTTTTTAGAATATCAGTACGCGCATATCATAATACGCAAAATGGCGCCATTTATCCAAAGTACTAGAATCTCCATAGGGCTCAGTGTTAAATTTTTATCACAACTGTAGCCAACAAGAATGAACCGATCACATCAAAATTTTCAAAAATACATATAACGATCATATCTAGTAGTTTGGAGAAGTTTCAAATCGCACCGATCACCATACGCCAGCTGGCACCATTTATCGTTTTATGTAAATACGAAACGCTCTCTAAATTATGTTGACCACGATTTAGGCCGACCCGCCAAAATTCAAGAATGGAAACAAGTGAATCCTGAAAACACACCTACTAGGCATACATAATCCGTTTTCAGATCGCTTTTAACAAACCAAAAATGCAAAATGACATAAGGAATCCGACTATACATGTTAACATCCACTATACACTGCCGAACATCCTAAAAATGTACATATGCAAGCAAAACTTCTGTCCATTTAACTGTCTGAGAATCAAAGTTGCACTGACGAAGGCCAAAAGCAAGCCTTGAAATAGGGTGTCTGTCAATGGCAGAATGAGGTCCCCCAGAGGGTGAATTTGGTTATTCTAGCCCGCTATGCGGGGTTAGCATCACTAAATTCACCATCTGGGGACCTCATTCTGCAAATGACAGACACCCTATTTCTATGGCAAGCCGTTTTCACATTTTTGATTGATTTAGACTTAAATTGACTTAAGTCCAAATAATTGGACTTAAGTCCAAATGAATTGGACTTAAGTCCAAATGAATTGGACTTAAGTCCAATTAGCGAATTGATTTGGACTTAAGTCCAAATCAATTGGACTTAAGTCCAATTAGTGAATTGATTTGGACTTAAGTCCAATTCATTTGGACTTAAGTCCAATTCATCTGGTTTGAAACGATAGTCCCCTTCTTTGTAATGGTATATTCCTGCAAGTTTTGATTGACAGTCAAACTTCGTACTAACCAGGGCATTCCTGACTCCAAGACTAACTCCGTACGTCCCCTTTGCCACGTGGCTTGTTTTCGGCATGCCGAGATTGAAAATGTTTCGAATCCAAATTGGCATCTTAATAAATGCTAACTGCATGCATGAATGAAGTAAAATTAATTCACGACTTGATTCAATTGTTATTTGACAGCATGTAGTGTAGGCTACACGCAGTTTCGTTTATTGCATTTACTAAGTGTCTTATATTTGATCTGGTCCACATCGAGCTGATTCATTATATGTTGAGAAAGGTAACAATTAACAAGATCAACAAGAATTAGACCCAAATGTAAACGGCCATTTTCCCACAACTCCGCCCTATGAGCAAAACCAGACCTGCTTAATATCTGATGGGGGTGTTTCTTATACAGATGAATTGGACTTAAGTCCAAATGAATTGTACTTAAGTCCAAATACCACATAATTGTGAATTCGGCGAGGAATTGGACTTAAGTCCAAATAGATGAAAATATCGGTATTTGGACTTAAGTCCAAATCAATTGGACTTAAGTCCAATTCCTCGCCGAATTCACAATTATGTGGTATTTGGACTTAAGTCCAATTCGCTATTTGGACTTAAGTCCAATTATTTGGACTTAAGTCCAAATAATTGGACTTAAGTCTAAATCAATCGAAAATGTGAAAACGGCTTGCCATATATTTCAAGGCTTGGGGCCCAAAAGCTGTGCGTATATGATTATGATGATAATTGTATTGATGCTCCCCTGTTACAGGTTATATCGGCTGCTTGCAAAACTTCTTTGGATTGAGATTCAAAAGAAGCAGTGGTGTACCTTCCACTGAACGCTTTATACCCACTACAAGGTCTGACCGTGGTATACCTTCCACTGAACGCTTTATACCCACTACAAGGTCCGACCGTGGTATACCTTCCACTGAACGCTTTATACCCACTACAAGGTCCGACCGTGGTATACCTTCCACTGAACGCTTTATACCCACTACAAGGTCCGACCGTGGTATACCTTCCACTGAACGCTTTATACCCACTACAAGGTCCGACCGTGGTATACCTTCCACTGAACGCTTTATACCCACTACAAGGTCCGTCCGTGGTATACCTTCCACTGAACGCTTTATACCACATACAAACACAAAATACAGGTCAAGTTCGAATTCGTTTCCGCCCGCCAATTTTCACCAGAGTTATGGCATTTCTGTTGGAATTTGTACTCAATTTTTGTTTCCGGATGATAACTTTAGTAAATATGAACTGAATGGAATGAAATTTGGTATGTGAGTTTACTGGCCCAAAATACAGGTCAAGTTCGGGTTCCCGCCCGCCAATTTATGCTGAATTATGGTCCTTGTAGATTTGGAATTTGCCAATTATTTTGGTTTCCGGATAATAACTTTAGTTTTAGGCTGACTATTTTCAAATGTAGATTAGCGAAATGAAAATACAGGTCAAGTTTAAATTTTGATTCGGTCCGCCCATTTTTGCTGGAATTATGGTCCTTGTTGACTTATAATTTGACGATTTGTTTGGTTTCCGGGTGATAACTTTAGTTATAGTTATTATACCCCCACTTTCGAAGAAAATGGGGGGTATACTGGATTGACTGCGTCCATCCGTCCGTCACGCTTTCTCCCTCCGTTTGTCTGTCCGTCCGTCCGTCCGACCTCATAACTCGAACAACTATGAACCGATTTCAATACTTGTTTGTATGCAATCTCCTTAGGACTGCCTCTCCGCATGATGCTAATTGTGGTTCGGTCCGACTTTTTTTTTAAAGTTACGCCTCATTTTCGACTTAATATAACTTTAACAAATATGAACCGATTTCAATAATTTTTGGTATACATCCTGCCCACAATACCCTCTCTACATGGTGCGGCTAGGGATTGGCTCAGACTGTTTTTCGTAATATTACACTTCATTTTCGACTTAGAAAATTCTGTCCGACTTAATAACTTTAACAAATATGAACCAATTTGAATAATTTTGTCTGTACAAGCTTCTTGTGACACCATATCGATATTATTAGTCCGAATTTTTATTTTTATGTTTGTTATGAAAATTTGACATATTGATTATTCGTTATGGCCCATTGTTGAAATTACCACGGGCGTATTTTGCCATGCCCTAGCGATGCTCTTTATTTTTAAATTTGCACAGATATTTACCACTATGTGAACGTTCACTTACAATTATGATCTTGGTCTAACTTTTTTAGCTCAACTTTACAAAGTAAAGTTTGAGCTATTGCCATGGGTTGGCGACCGTGGTCCGTGCGTGCATGTGTCTGTGTGTCAACAATTTCCTTTGGCATGCAGTACAGGCCGCATCCCTCATCCGATCTTCACCAAACTTCATATGTAGCTTCAGGGTGATCAGAAGATGGGAGCTATCATTTTTTTCCGGAGTTCGATGAAAAACATGGCTGGCAACAGCCATCTTAGATTTCAAATTTGAATTCATCGGCAACCCTACTGCCTGTATTTATGGGATGATAGTTTTTAGCTCAACTTTACAATGTAAAGTTTGAGCTATTCCCATGGGTTGGCGTCCATCTGTCAACAATTTCCTTTAACATGCCCCAAACCAAATTTGCATTTACTCTTTGTATGACTAAATCATTTGGCGCATCCTACAGACCACATCCCTCATCCGATCCTCACCAAACTTCATATGGATTATCGGGGTGACCTCTAGATGGGAGCTTCAAATTTTGACCAAATTCGTTGAAAAACATTGCCGACAGTGGCCATCTTGGAATTTACTCTTTGTATGACTAAATCCTTTGGCACACTCTACAGACAATATCCCTCATCCAATTATCACTAAACTTCATATGGATCTTCGGGGTGACCTATAGTTTACTTTCCTTCTTTACCATTCTAGTCATTTCTCAGTAAAAAAATAACTCCTTCCCAAATTGAGCTAGTGTCAGTGACATTTGTTATAATGTTATACAGTTGCCTGTCAGAACGGGTCAGAACATCAAAAAGTTCCAAGGTTTTGTACTGGTGTAATATGATATCTACATACGTAGCTATAGAGTAGAGATTCATACTGGTGTAATATGATCTCTACATGCGTAGCTATAGAGTAGAGATTCATACTGGTGTAATATGATATCTACATGCGTAGATATAGAGTAGAGATTCATATAAGGATTAACTGTCATGTGGACTGTTTTTATGGAGATGTAACGGTGAGGTAAGTGGACACAACTTGTGTAAAACCCGAAGGGTTTTACATACAAGTTATGTCCACTTACCTCACCGTTACATCTCCATAAAAATAGTCCACATGACAGTTAATCCTTATATTTATATACATTTAGCGAAAAAGCCGCTTTTGTAAATATATTTAAATCGAAAAGTGTATCGTGACAAGATCAGCCCAAAATACCCAATAGCACCCTTGGCAAAAGTTAATAGGAACAATTTCTCTTCATGTTGAAACCCGATGATGTATTAAGTCAATCCTGCGCGAGTCAAAATGCGCCCAAAGCATTACGCGTTCGTCTTTCCAAACCTAATGACGTATCGATGGTGTTATTAGCTTGGTGTTATGAGGCGTTACGCATTCACCGATAAATAACTGCAACTAGCCACGTGGGCGCCGACCAATCAGAATGCTGGATTTAGTGATGACAACACTTAGTGTGTAAATATATACATTTAGCGAAAAAGCCACTTTTGTAAATATATTTAAATCGAAAAGTGTATCGTGACAAGATGGGCCCAAAATACCCAATAGCACCCTTGGCAAAAGTTAATAGGAACAATTTCTCTTCATGTTGAAACCCGATGATGTATTAAGTCAATCCTGCGCGAGTCAAAATGCGCCCAAAGCATTACGCGTTCGTCTTTCCAAACCTAAATGACGTATCGATGGTGTTATTAGCTTGGTGTTATGATGCGTTGCGCATTCACCGAGAAATAACTGCAACTAGCCACGTGGGCGCCGACCAATCAGAATGCTGGATTTGGTGATGACAACACTTAGTGTGTAAATATACTGGTGTAATATGATATCTGCATGCGTAGCTATAGAGTAGAGATTCATGGCATGATCTACAAAAAGATGACAAAAATGCGTATTGGCAAATTGTCGTGTGCAAGAGTTGGCTTTGAAGAATAGTTGTAGAACCTGAGAATCGGGGATGTATTACCCCACTTACTGGGAAAGTCAGGACTATGTGCAGATATTAGACATAATTTACTTATATAATGCCACAACATAGATAATTGTCTACAAAAGAAAAGACACAAATATATATATAATAATAACATGTATATATAAACTCCAGTGAATACTGAGTGTGTCATTCAAAACTCCATATTTGTTCAAGCTTGAAATAGGGTGTCTGTCATTTGCAGAATGATGTCCCCAGAGGGTGAATTTAGTGATGCTACCCCGCATAGCGGGATAGCATCACCAAATTCACCCTCTGGGGACCTCATTCTGCTTACAACTCAGCAGAATGAGGTTCCCAGAGTGTGAATTTTGTGATGCTAGCCCGCTATGCGGGGTAGCATCACTAAATTCACCCTCTGGGGACCTCATTCTGCAAATTACAGGCACACTATTTCAAGACTTGTATTTGTTCAATGACTAAATTGATTTGTCATGCCAACATTCTGAGTTCATTGACAATGGGTGGCAGATCAGCTGGTAAGGTGCATAGTGAATTACATTGTAGCCTGGATATAATGTATCTGACATGCATAATGAGGCCTCCAGAGGGTTAATTTAGTGGCGCTATCCCACATGGCGGGCTAACATATAACCAAATTCACCCTCAGGAAACCTCATTCTGCTTTGGCTTCAACTGCTATGGGAGACCTAGGATCATATTGAAGTTCCCCAGTTGAAGTTGGTGATGTTCACCCATTAGTCACCTCGATTATTCATTTTATCTTCTGCAAATTATGGGAAATATAAACTGAACATAAGGGAAAAAGTAACTAAAAACAATGTTAACTTGTGACTAGATACTTCCCAGAAGATGAGGCCTAAGCAGAATGAAGTCCACAGAGGGTGAATTTGGTGATGCTAGTCTGCCGCGAATGTCAGGTACACTAAATCCAGGCTTGCTCCCTAAGGCTGTTAGCAATGGTGAAGCTAGTCCGATTCACAGTAATCATATAGTAATGCCCTAAATAATCGACTCCTTAACCACAACATAATTATGGGTAACTTTTCAGGATTTAGTCGGAAATATGGCTTGTTGCCATTCATCGGAAAGCTCTCAGTGAAAAGTTACCCATAATTATGCCGAGGAGTTGATTATTAAGGGCATAACTGTAGGCCGATTCACAGTAATCATAGGTGATGGGAGGATGACCTGGTCCTGATTTGTGTATCTGGGCAATTTGGTCTGTTGAAATTCGGAAGAATGATTTGCCTTAAAATTATTCATTTCATGTTTCTTTTTTTGCTCCCACCTGCCAAACTACAGTAATGCTCTAAATAATCGACCCCTTAACCACAGAAGAATTATGGGTAACTTTTCAGGATTTTAGCTTTCCGATGAATGGCAACAAGCCATATTTCCGACTAAATCCTGAAAAGTTACCCATAATTCTGCTGTGGTTAAGGAGTCGATTATTTAGGGCATTACTGTAGGCATCATCAGATAAACTTTCCTATATAATCAACCATGAGATAATATACATATATACGCTGTAAAAATGAGAACAATAAATTAAATTATCATGAATGGAGATACAACGATGAGAAGGATTTCATTCATCTTGAAGTCTGGATATAATGACTGACATTTGCAGAATGAGGTCCACAGAGGGTGAATTTGGTGACACTATCCTGCACCGTGGGCTAGCATCACCAATTTCACCCTCTGGAGAACTTGTTCTGTTTAGGCCTCATCTTCTTGGAAGTATCTATAGTTTCCTATTCAGTTTATATAACCTCGAATTTGCAACCGGGGAAATTCAATCTGATCCTATGTCTCTCATAGCAGTTGAGGACTAAGCAGAATGAGGTTCACAGAGGGTGAAATTTGTGATGAGTCTGCCGTGCGGGATAACATCACTAAATTAACCTTCTGGGGACCTCATTCTGCAAATGTCAGACACACTATTTCCAGAAATATTCATCTCTATAGGGCCTTGAGAATCTGGAATAGCCTCAAATTTGACAAATTTAAATTCATTCAATTCCAGTAAAGTGCTTGAATTACAGTAAGGCCCTAATTAATCGACTCCATAACCACAGCAGAATTATGGGTAATTTTTCAGGATTTAGTCGGAAACAAGCCTTGAAATAGGGTGTTGTCATTTGCAGAATGAGGTCCCCAGAGGGTGAATTTAGTGATGCTATCCCGCATAGCGGGCTAGCATCACCAAATTCACCCTCTGTGAACCTCATTCTGCTGAGGTGTAAAATTATTCATTTCAGTGAGAGCTTTCCGGTGAATGGCAACAAGCCATATTTCCGACTAAATCCTGAAAAATTACCCATAATTCTGTTGTGGTTATGGAGTCGATTAATTAGGGCATTACTGTACCATAATTGATTGATTGATTGTTTATTTGCAAAGCCAACATTTAAGTTGGAACATAGCCAAACATATATACATATATACAAACAAACAATTTATACGTTAACAATTATCATATCATACTTCCGTAACAAATTCACCATAATATAATAACTATACACAGCACGTATACATACGATTCATAATTATGCAATTTCCAATTTATGGATGTGTCTCATATTATATATATATGTATATATATACATACATACATATACATACATATATATATACAGATTGTATACAAACATGCATACACATACATATACACATACACACATACATATATATATATATATATATATATAATTCATCTGTATATCTAATAGTATATTAAGAAATCTTTTTCAATGCCAATTTAATAAATATGCTCAGTCTTTTCAGAACGCTCATGTTTTCAAGAGAAAGTAGTCCATGGAATTTATTGCGGTTCGGATTATCCCAGTAATATTTTGGAATATATAATTCGCGTAAGTTTTTCAGCTCTTGGCATATGATCATAAAATGGTACTCATCACATGGGCTATTGCTGCACAAAACACAGTTTAAATCATTATTATCTTTTCCTTTCGACCATCTATTTTTTTCAACTGGCAATTTATGGTTTGATGTTCGTATTTTCAGTAAGAAGTTAGATAAATGGGCTGGCAAATATACTAGATATCGATTCATTTTAATCGAGTTCTTTATGTTGCTGTAGAATATAGCTCTGGTAGATGAGGACGACTTCAGACTGTCGAAAAGATTACGTTCATAATTTTCAATCAGTTTACTTTTTATGTATCTTAACGCTGTTTTGCTTAGCGATGACTGACTTGACCAAATGTGGTCCATGTTTACTTCGTGAAGGATCCCTTCCACAAATCTAATCCATTTGATCTTGTCTTGCAATAAGATATCGTCTTCATGTACGTACCTCAATAAAAGAAATATGTTCTTTGCTAGTTCTGACCCACCATGACTCACTAGCTTTGACCAATACGATAGCGCTCTATATTTTATTTCTATTAATATCGGATGCCTTCCAAGTTATGCATATACCATATAAATAGGTGTACTCGATTTCATTGAAGTTATTATTTTACAAAACTTAAGGTGGAGCGTCTCTAGGGCCTGTATTCTTTCGAAACACCAGACCTCACTTCCGTATAGCATAATTGGCAGAATCATACAATCAAATAGTTTCAGCGAAATATCGATAGGTAACTTGAGTTTGCGAATTTTGTTCAATAAACCATACATTGCCTTTGTCGCAGTATTTGTGGTACTCTTTATAGACTGACAAAATCTCCCATTGTAAAAAAATTGAATTCCAAGGTATTTTAATTCTTTTACAATTTGTATTTCCTGCCCTCTGTATGTGAACATAGGAAAATTTCTTGGTAACTTTTTCGCGAAGATGATTGTTTTGGTCTTATTAATGTTCACTTCAAGTTTCCAAGCTTCAGCGTAATCTGCGAAGGCTAAAAGTGCGCGATTCATATTATCCTCTGAATCTGATAAAATGACAGTGTCATCCGCATATAATAGGCACAGTATATCGATGTAACATCCTAAATGCTCAAAATATTTTTCGTTTATAAAATTCAGATTTTCTATAACACAATCATTCAAAAAGCACTGTAAATCGTTCCAGCAATATTTGCACTACCTGCTGGACACCTGCTGATTCCAATTTTCATATTAATTTATTCATATAAAATTTAGAATGTTGATTGTGAAAGAAAATAGTATATTATTTGTATCGATAATTATCATTGTATGATAGAAGACGTTGTCGTCACAGTAGAGAAAATGATAAAAAAATATGTGTTAATCTCCCATTCCAGGAAACCCCAAGAATGCCTTAAAGGTACTCAATCCGATTCAATGGTCCCCATATAGTCAGATTCCAACAATAACAACAACATCCACATAATAAATGCCGCTTCAGTTCTAATAATCGATTAATTGCCAAAAATAATGCTTACCACTGTCAACTATACTATAAAATTGCCCGAAACGTGTTATTTATTAACATGTTGTTCGAAGAAATTTGGCCTTATTACCAACAGAAAGCCTCTTGATTTTAGAGTTATCCATCTTCATCTGCAATTTGGTCCAAGCTAGAACGTCGGCTTGTCGACTGTTTACTGGGCCACTAATAATTCTCGATGTTCAAAAATAATAGATTTAAAAAATCGATATCTAATAACTCTGAGCTTTGATAGGTGTGTTCCTCAAATAAAATCAAATATTTTTTACACCAGAATCCAAATAAATAGTAATTGAGGGGCGCTTAATCGGATTATGCATCTTTAATCAGTGCCTTATTCGACCCATTGGTTAAAACAACTCATGGTACTCTGCTGACCTCAACCACTTATTCACATTCCACATGATTTTACTTTTATATATCACATCACATATTCACATTCCACATGATTGTACTTTATATATCACATCACATATTCACATTCCACAAGATTGTATATATATCACATCACATATTCATATTCCACATGATTGAACTTTTATATATCACATCACATTCACATTCCACATGATTGAACTTTATATATCATATCACATATTCACATTCCACATGATTTTACTTTTATATATCACATCACATTCACATTCCACATGTTTTTTTTGTACTTTTATATATCACATCACAAACTGAGCGATGAACGATGAATAAACTATATTATTACATGGAAACAAACATTAATATACCAATGTATGGACTTAACAAGACAAAACCTAGATAAAATCAAATTATTATTATATTTATATTACTGTTCAACGGGAACAGCAGGTAGACAGCCCTCTTGGTTATACTGTCCCTGATAGCTCATTGTACAGTAATGCCCTAAATAATCGACTCACTGAGAGCTTTCCGATGAATGGAAACAGCCATATTTCCGACTAAATCCTGAAACATTACCAATAATTCTGTTGTGGTTAAGGAGTCGATTATTTAGGGCATTACTGTATGTTATAACATTAATTAAATGGTATTCAATAATTCTATATAATATATGAATGCGTTATGAATAAAAAATCAGTCATGATCATAGTTGTATTAGTTCTTACTTGTGGGCTGTGGTAGCCTCCATTTTATACAACTCTATACAAGTTGCCAGCACCCCGGTTTTCTATGATCGCAGGAAGACCAGTAGAAACTCATAGCACTGTCTATTTGTTCAAAGATTATATCAATCAGGAATCATATATTCAGCATTTTACCTAGCTATTCATTGATGAGTAGCACTAGCCCCCTCATGCTTAGAAAATGTTGAGGTAAGAAGTTCAACAAACGTCCATAGACATAGAGAGTAATCACTTGATTGGACTGGTGACGTGAAATAATTCATGAGAGGCAGGGACGTTGCACACACACGAGAGCTCGAGTGTTTTACAAAGATAGTCCCTGCCTCACATGAATTATTTCATGCCACCAGTTCAATTAAGTGATTGTTCTGTTTATTATATAAACATCTGATTTACCAAAAAACTGAATAATACTGCCACTATACCCATGACGCATACATTTTGATAGCGCGTATGAATACATAATGATCTAGTTAAAGTGACATACAGTAACGCCCTAAGTAATGGACTCCTTAAACACACAGGTATTTGGCACAAAAAAATAAAAATAATAAAAATATATAAAGGTAAGTATCAAGGCTGATAGTGAAAATAGGAGGTCAAAAATCATCCTCACAAAAGCAATTTTTTTTTATAAAATTGATCTGGAATTCTAGCATTATGTGCCGAAGTAATCATATTTTTGGTTAAAGTTTAGCTTTCCGTCGTACTTTAATCAAGTGATCATAGAAAATCATTCGAAGTTGTCAATGAAATTTATTTTTTTGGTCCGTCCAATGAAAAATAAAAAAATAAAATAATCCAACCCCTAAATCACCGAAATCTATACTATTATCATCAAACTAAATAGCCCTATTGTCAAACAGACGTTGTTTCATGAAGTACAGCTAATTTGGGGGTGGTACTCAGCATACATCGAGTTTAATAACGATTTAGGTCCTTTTTTTTCGTCAGTTTTACAGATTTCTTTTCGTCATTTTGCAAAACTGAAAGCGAAACTAACTTGAACTTTATTAAAGAAATTTTAATATCTCTCTTTTAATTGATATCCGGCATTCTTAATGACAAAAAATCATGCGGTGGATATATAATACCCACTAGATAAGGAATCAGATAAAACATTTTTTTTATCGATGTAAAATTATTTTATTTTGGAGTCATTTACTGCAGCGTTTCTCGAGTTTGTTTCCCAATTTAAAAATGGCCTCCCGCGAAAAGAAATCTGTAAAACTGACGGAAAAAAAAGACAAAAATCGTTATTAAACTCGATGTATGTTGAGTACCACACCCAAATTAGCTGTTCTTCGTGAAACAACGTCTGTTTGACAATCGGGCTATTTAGTTTGATGATTAGAGTATAGATGTCGGTGATTTAGGGGTTGGATTGTTTGAGTTCTTTATTTTTCATTGGACGGACGTTTCGGGTACCAACCAAATAAATTTGATTTATCAACTTTAAATGTTTTTCTATGTTCACTAATCTCAAATACGACGGCGAACCAAACTTTTTTGAAAACTATGATTATTTGGTCACATAGTGCTGCAATTACAGATCAATAAAAAATAAAATGTTGCTTTTGTTGAGAAAATGAGATAGATACCTTTCCGAGATTTTTATTAAATTGAAAAAAAATAAAATTGTGCCTAATACCTGTGCTTAACCACAGCAGAATTATGGGTAACTTTTCAGGATTTAGTCGGAAATATGGCTTGTTGCCGAGAGCTTTCCGATGAATGGCAACAAGCCATATTTCCGACTAAATTCTGAAAAGTTACACATAATTCTGCTGTTGTTAAGGAGTAGATTAATTAGAGCATTGCTGTATATCGACCTTCCGTGTGAAAATAGAGCATAGTATAACATAGACATTCAAGAACAAATTACATTTTATTAAACCTTGAAATAGTGTGTCTGTCATTTGCAGAATGAGGTCCACGGAGGGTGAATTTAATTAGTGACGTCATCCCACATGGCAGACTATAGCATCACCAAATTAGATCTATGTGGACCTCATTCTGCTTTGGCCTCATATTCTGGGAAGTATTTATAGTCTCATATTAACATAGTCACTTTCTCCCCTTCTGTTCAGTTTCTATATCCCATAATTTGCAGAAGATAAAACGCATAACCGATGTGATTAATGTGTGAACAACACCAACGTCAACTGATATGAACTTCAATCTGATCCTAGATCTCCCATAGCAGTTGAGGCCTAAGCAGAGTGAGGTTCTCATATGGTGGATTTCGTGATGTTAGCCCGATATATGGATGGCATCACTAAATTAACCCTCTGGGAATATCATTCTGCAAATGACAGGCTTGTTTCATTACTGAATAATTGACGAGTAGTTCCCTCAGACAATGTTAAGATAATAAGTTCCACAAATGACCATAAGCAATTTGTTGAATATTTCCCACAAATGAATAGGAATCCTACCGCGGGTACCAGCTTAGAGGGCAACTTGGGAGACATCTTCTCCCAAACATGTGCCACTTCTGCCTATTTTTTATCCTAGGGAGAAGTGACCTCTCTTATTTCACCAGTATCATTGTTCACACTGGCCGGAAAATTATTTTGGCCGTAGTGGAAATGTGTACGGATGGGAACCGCAAAATAATAAAATATTGATTCACCTATATTGTCTAGCCGGTAACAAATATGAACATGAATGAGCATTGATTCACCTATATTGTCTAGCCGGTAACAAATATCAACATGGATGAGCATTGATTCACCTATATTGTCTAGCCGGTAACAAGTATGAACATGAATGAGAATTGATTCACCTATATTGTCTAGCCGGTAACAAATATGGACATGAATGAGCATTGATTCACCTATATTGTCTAGCCGGTAACAAATATCAACATGAATGAGCATTGATTCACCAATATTGTCTAGCTGGTAACAAATATGAACATGAATGAGCATTGATTCACCTATATTGTCTAGCCGGTAACAAATATCAACATGGATGAGCATTGATTCACCTATATTGTCTAGCCGGTAACAAATATGAACATGAATGAGAATTGATTCACCTATATTGTCTAGCCGGTAACAAATATGGACATGAATGAGCATTGATTCACCTATTTTGTCTAGCCGGTAACAAATATCAACATGAATGAGAATTGATTCACCTATATTGTCTAGCCGGTAACAAATATCAACATGGATGAGCATTGATTCACCTATATTGTCTAGCCGGTAACAAATATCAACATGGATGAGCATTGATTCACCTATATTGTCTAGCCGGTAACAAATATCAACATGGATGAGCATTGATTCACCTAGATTTTCTAGCCGGTAACAAATATCAACATGGATGAGCATTGATTCACCTATATTGTGTAGCCGGTAACAAATATCAACATGGATGAGCATTGATTCACCTATATTTTCTAGCCGGTAACAAATATGAACATGAATGAGAATTGATTCACCTATATTGTCTAGCCGGTAACAAATATCAACATGGATGAGCATTGATTCACCTATATTGTCTAATCGGTAACAAATATCAACATGGATGAGCATTGATTCACCTATATTTTCTAGCCGGTAACAAATATCAACATGGATGAGCATTGATTCACCTATATTGTCTAATCGGTAACAAATATCAACATGGATGAGCATTGATTCACCTATATTGTCTAGCCGGTAACAAATATTAACATGAATCAGAATTGATTCACCTATATTGTCTAGCCGGTAACAAATATGGACATGAATGAGCATTGATTCACCTATATCGTCTAGCCGGTAACAAATATCAACATGAATGAGCATTGATTCACCTATATTTTCTAGCCGGTAACAAATATCAACATGGATGAGCATTGATTCACCTATATTGTCTAATCGGTAACAAATATCAACATGGATGAGCATTGATTCACCTATATTTTCTAGCCGGTAACAAATATCAACATGGATGAGCATTGATTCACCTATATTGTCTAATCGGTAACAAATATCAACATGGATGAGCATTGATTCACCTATATTTTCTAGCCGGTAACAAATATCAACATGGATGAGCATTGATTCACCTATATTGTCTAATCGGTAACAAATATCAACATGGATGAGCATTGATTCACCTATATTGTCTAATCGGTAACAAATATCAACATGGATGAGCATTGATTCACCTATATTGTCTAATCGGTAACAAATATCAACATGGATGAGCATTGATTCACCTATATTTTATAGCCGGTAACAAATATCAACATGGATGAGCATTGATTCACCTATATTGTCTAATCGGTAACAAATATCAACATGGATGAGCATTGATTCACCTATATTTTCTAGCCGGTAACAAATATCAACATGGATGAGCATTGATTCATCTATATTGTCTAATCGGTAACAAATATCAACATGGATGAGCATTGATTCACCTATATTTTCTAGCCGGTAACAAATATCAACATGGATGAGCATTGATTCACCTATATTGTCTAATCGGTAACAAATATCAACATGGATGAGCATTGATTCACCTATATTGTCTTATATTGAAACCACACAGCAGTAACTTATTGTCACCAGGTTACACAGTTCTAGCTGCTAACAATCGTTGTATGCATATTTATCCACCTCATCCTATTGTCGGGTGCAGGACAAGTGATACCCAAAACAACTGATACTCTCGGAAAAAAGTCAAGTGATACCTAATCTCGAGTCAACTGATACCTTCCTGAGACAAATGATACCTTTTATTTTTTAAGTGCAATTATAATTTCTCTTGTCAAATGTTTATAGAACTGGATTCAGAATTGACTCAGAATTGGGTATCACTTGTCTCGGAATTAGGTATCACTTGTCCGAGCTATTGTTTATTGATTGATCCGGTTTGTTCCACATGTAGATATATACTTGTGGAACACACCGCTGGTACGAATCTAACCAACAACGAACTGAGCAAACTCACGAAGGACAGTTGGCAGTGACCAATTGTATCAGTACCTCATATAATAGTATCTAATAGTTTAATAATATACTGCCATATTTTGAATCTAGTCCTCCTCCAATATGACTACCACACCACACAAATTGCACCAAATTTATCCTATTTTTTTCAAACTTTCCCTGGACCAGGACCCAGGACCCCCGGGTGTACCTCAATGTACTTGTGCTCGGGTGTGTCACACTAATATTTTGATAGTGACCCCCAAGTCTGGGTCACATTAGTATAATTTATGTTGCCACCACGGACTTGTCTGTTGAGTGTTAATCCAATGAATGTGTACCTGTACTGATCCACCGATACGGTGCGTGTCCCACGATAATCTAAGTTTGAAGGATGGATTATCTCTTCCTAAATACGCTTTATATAATTTATGGAGTATACAATAATAAATATGAGTATAAGATACCTGACCGGAAACGCTTCTGTCGATTAATATTGATTTTTGTATCGATATTTTCTTATACAATGCGGTTATTAATTGGGAAATTTTTCGTTACGTATGTTTAGAATAGATCTTCCTGAAACGTTCAGGCGATCTCAAATAGAGATAGAGTTCCCCTTAGTATGCTCCGAACATTTTCACGAACCGTAAATTGTTTCAAATTAAATACATGTAGTATACCAGAAAATCATAAAATTCGAAATAAAATCTTCGATTCATATTTATTATTTTATACATATGAACTATATAAAACTTGTTGTAGGTACTAGGAAGGGATAGACCATTTTATATACGTGTATCTCTTATAGTTGTAAATGCAGTAGTTGGAAATTCGGAAAGAAACAATGATATGGTGTTTATGTTCTTGTAAATAAACAACCAATATATATTGTAAAGTGCGTTGGATAATATCTTAGTTTCAATAAAATGTGATATTAATTCACCCTCGGTTAGAAAATTATAGGGTGTGTTTTGGTTGAAATTGATGATCAGTTGGAAGGTTTCAGGTACCAGGTGAAAAGGATTAATTAAGTATCGAGGGGAGTAAAAATTAGCCAAGTTGAGAATACGGACTGGTTCGCGGGGCGGTCGAAATTTACACCCGGGCCCTCCACAAAGAACGCTCTCTGATAAAATCCCTGTCATAGGTCACCCTTTTCTCATATTAAAGTTGACACACGTTCGACAGCAAACGACAACAAACGTAAAGAATGTTTTCAAAACGCCATTTAATAAACTCTGTAAATTGGAAAGAAACAAATCCGCTCTTTATCGTAAATTCGTGGCGGGGAGAACAGCAGTTGGAAATTTCGGAAGGAAACGATGGTTGAATGTTTCTATTATTATAAGCAGCCAACCTACGGTGGCCCGTAAGTGCCACGGCAAAATAAACTTTTCAATCACGGCAGAATAAACTTTTGACTCACGGCAAAATAAACTTTTGACTCACGGCAAAATAAACTTGTGACCCACGGCAAAATGAACTTTTGACTCACGGCAGAATAAACTTTTCACTCACGGCAAAATAAACTTTTCACTCACGGCAGAATAAACTTTTGACTCACGGCAAAATAAACTTTTCACTCACGGCAGAATAAACTTTTGACTCACGGCAAAATAAACTTTTCAATCACGGCAGAATAAACTTTTGACTCACGGCAAAATAAACTTTTGACTCACGGCAAAATAAACTTTTGACTCACGGCAAAATAAACTTTTGACTCACGGCAGAATAAACTTTTGACTCACGGCAAAATAAACTTTTCACTCACGGCAGAATAAACTTTTGACTCACGGCAAAATAAACTTTTCAATCACGGCAGAATAAACTTTTGACTCACGGCAAAATAAACTTTTGACTCACGGCAAAATAAACTTTTGACTCACGGCAAAATAAACTTTTGACTCACGGCAGAATAAACTTTTGACTCACGGCAAAATAAACTTTTCCCTCACGGCAGAATAAACTTTTGACTCACGGCAAAATAAACTTTTCACTCACGGCAGAATAAACTTTTCACTCACGGCAAAATAAACTTTTGACTCACGGCAAAATAAACTTCTCACTCACGGCAAAATAAACTTTTCACTCACGGCAAAACATACTTTTCATTCACGGCAGAATACTCTTTTCACTAACGGTAAAACTGCTAGACCTCTCTCTCTCTCTCTCTCTCTCTCTCTCTCTCTCTCTCTCTCTATCTCTCTCTCTATCTCTCTCTCTCACGATTAAAAATATTTTCATGGCTGTGGTGACGTGGGAGTTATATGCGAGCTATGGTATATCACAGGGCATGAGGTGGTATATCAGGTCGTAAATCTCTATAGCATGCGGTGAGCAAAGGTCCCCTGTGGTGGTGAGGTTCCCACTGTTTCTCTGCACTGTGTAAAGAGACTGTCATTATTGTATGCTGATTTATAATAAACATTCTTTATTGTAAGCATCAATTTCGAGTTGATAAAGGGCACTTACATATTAAACGCTCTGTTTGAGGATAAAATAATTGAAGTAAAGTTCACATAATGATTAAAGTTTTCTGTAATATGACATTTGAATTCCCATCTTGGTATAAGCGACAGTTTTGAAGGTAGTCATACATATGCTGACGGAATGCTAAGAGCTAGTAAACGCTCTTGATCACACGCACCAGTTTTGATGTTGAAAAGAGCACATGTTTATGGAATCCTATTACGGCCACTTGCTAATGGCGCTTTCGGCGCTTTCGGCGCGATGCGCCGAAAGCGCCGAAAGCGACAAAAAGTGCGCCATTAGTAACGCGCCGAAAGCGCCGAAAGCGACAAAAAGTGCGCCGTAACGGCGCACTATTTGTCGCTTTCGGCGCTTTCGGCGCTTTCGGCGCGGTGCGCCGAAAGCGACAAAATGTGCGCCATTAGCGTTATTTCGGCGCGCGCCGAAAGCGCCGAAAGCGACAAAAAGTGCGCCGATCGGCGCACATTTTGTCGCTTTCGGCGCTTTCGGCGCTTTCGGCGCGCGCCGAAACAACGCTAATGGCGCACTTTTTGTCGCTTTCGGCGCGCGCGCCGAAAGCGCCGAAAGCGACAAAAAGTGCGCCGATCGGCGCACATTTTGTCGCTTTCGGCGCTTTCGGCGCGATGCGCCGAAAGCGACAAAAAGTGCGCCGAAAGCGCCATTAGCAAGTGGCCGTAATAGGATTCCATAGTAACTTCTGTATGCCATTAAAATGGAGGCGTTTATTGTTGACAATTTTTTTCTAAATTTTACACACCGTGAAATTATCTATAAGTTTTATCAGAAATATGGAATTACAATTAGGTGAGTGAACTTCAAAAGCCACAGCTCCTGAACCCCCCCCCCCCCCATTCGCATGGATGCAGGGATGTGGTAACGGAGAGTCCAACATGTTCTCTGCCTTGTTTGTTCAATGTTATAAAGTTCCATGTTAGAACATAAAAAAAGTTCCCATGTTTTGCACTGATGGAATAATATCTCTACAAGCACTATGCAGAGTAAAGTTTCATGGCACAATCTGGGGGAGGGGTTCTTCTGACTTCAATTTCAACTACATGTTTGGGGGGGGGGGGTGTCCACCTTGGGAAATTCCAACTGCATCCCCCCTTTAGTCAGAATCAGACCAACACAAGTTTTTGAATAATTCCATTTGCACCCCCCCCCCCCTTGAACCTCAGTCAGGCCTAATTTCTAATATATTCATAAGCCATGGTTTTATATTTCTATATTCCTGGTATGAGAACATTGACAGATATTTTAACCTGAACATTTATTAGTTATTTGAAAATTTCAAACCTCATACTCCCCTCAGGTTGGAAGTGATGACCATTTCTGTCCACAAATTTGACCAAATGTAGTAAAATATTGTTTTGCTAAACTAATTAGCAGTTTTGTATTGGCCATGTGGATGTGGGGCAATGACACACCGGGCCGACCATGGTTCGATCCGGTGTGCGAAAATTTAGAAATCTTAACAAGAAAATTTGAAATCGTAACATCTACACTAGCCTCAAGCCTTCCTACCGTTGTAAATTTAAACCCTACACCCCCCACTTAGGTTGGAAAATTTTCAACTGATGACAATTCCAATGACAATGTTGACCAAATGTATGACAATATTGTTTTCTTAAATTAACTAGAAGTTTTTGACTGGCCACGGGGGAGGGACCAGGACACAAGCTTTCCAAGTGTTGGAAATTTCCAATCTGTTACCCCCCCCTAAGGTTGGAAAATTTCCAACTGATGACCATTTTTTTTACCAAACATAGGAACATTTCCCCCCCCAATAAATTGTTTTATAATCAAACTACAAGAACATATTTCACCTATTGTTGGTGTGAAATTTCCAACTAATGTTTTGGCAAGTATGAAATTTCCAACTGTTATACTTTTGACCAAAGTTGGGGGGCTAACTACTAGTATACGTGCGAAATAAATCTCTGTAGTTCCACTGGTAACGATGCTACCGGAATTTGCCTGTAAATATCATGCAAATTATCTCACAAGAATAAATCATACAGGTATTTGGAGGTAGCACTGGTAGTACAAGTGGAACTATATAAATGTTACTTCCGATGTCTTTCGCTCTGGTAAAGATGCATGTTAGGTGCATATTTCCGTTCATATTCTGGCACCATGTGGTTTTCTATGACGAAATGCCCACAAAAATGTACCTTGCAAACTTGCCAGCGTATGAACGTACCCTGAATCATGCCAGAAGCTGGGGTTTGTCCCACAAAAATATTCATGATTGCCAATTACTCAATCAATATATTCACTGCAAGTCTATCACAGCTAGTGACAGTCAGTTGTGGTGTTCAATTATAAACAGACTTTTTCATTATATTACATTTAATTACATGCGGCAACACTCACTTAAAAAGTTGCTCAAATGTATGCATACTAATCACTTGACTATATTTAGACTCATTTATAGTGAAAATTCATACATGTGTTAAGTACCATATTAATAAATAATTTTAAATCTGAATAATGACAAATTATAGCATTTAGAGGTGTATCTACAGCAAAATTCAGCCCCTCCCTTTTAAAATTGATACATAGGCCTATACATTGTACACATATGGCCATGTCCGATCTGCACTGAGGTGCCGGGAGCATCCAAGGGCATCGGGGGGGGGGGGGGGGAGAGCCTACAAAAATGGCACTTTTCTGCCCAAAAAAGGGAATTTTCTCCGCAAACTCGGAAAAAACAACCATAAATTCATTGTGGCAAAAATCCCTATTTTAAAGGTATTTGTCGGTTTTTATGGCCGTTTTTGACAAAAAATTAATATTCCTTGTGAAATTGGTGGTATTTGGACCCAAAAAGTTACATTTTGCTATAAAAAAACGAGATTAAACACAGCATTTTCTGTCTCCAGAAAAAGGGCAAGTCCTGCCCCCTTGGTCAAGGGCAGGGGATCAGCTGCCCCCTCTTCCGGCACCCCTGCTGGGCTGATCACATACTTAATTGTATACATGCCCTAATGGCGCACCGCGCTAATGGCGCACTTTCTGTCGCTTTCGGCGCGGTGCGCCGAAAGCGCCGAAAGCGACAAAAAGTGCGCCGATCGGCGCACATTTTGTCGCTTTCGGCGCTTTCGGCGCGCGCCGAAACAACGCTAATGGCGCACTTTTTGTCGCTTTCGGCGCGCGCGCCGAAAGCGCCGAAAGCGACAAAAAGTGCGCCGATCGGCGCACATTTTGTCGCTTTCGGCGCTTTCGGCGCTTTCGGCGCTTTCGGCGCGCGCCGAAACAACGCTAATGGCGCACTTTTTGTCGCTTTCGGCGCGCGCGCCGAAAGCGCCGAAAGCGACAAAAAGTGCGCCGATCGGCGCACATTTTGTCGCTTTCGGCGCTTTCGGCGCGATGCGCCGAAAGCGACAAAAAGTGCGCCGAAAGCGCCATTAGCAAGTGGCCGTAATAGGATTCCATACATGTTGATTAAAGTGTTGTATGATATGCCCAACTTTACTGGTATTACCCTATTGATATAAGCTTCAGTTGTGAAGGTATAGGCCATATACTTAAAGACACGGTTGGCCTTGGCGGTGGGTATCCTGTGAAAATATCTCCACCCGTCAAAAACCGCCACAAACAGAAAGAACATCAAAATGTAGATAGACTTTGTCCGTATACAAATAAGAAATATCGCATAAACAGTATGTTATGGTCATATATTTGACCATTGCTATGTAAACAAAAGCATAAAAAGTTACTTTTCTGGTGTTTGTTTATATTATGATAGTAAACATAAAGAGCGTTCTTTGTTGGTGAATACCTGATATGGATTTAATAAAGAGCGTTTATGTCATTTGTGTGTGATTAGCCGGTAGCAATGTGCTGTCTTCTGTAACACAATCAGGCTCTTGCTTAGGTAACATATAGTAGGTCTTTATGATAACATGCTGTTTACGCAATGGTCATGGTATATATGAACGGAACTGTATGCGTTTTAATGTTTTTCTGTTTACGGTGTTTGGAACAAATATGAATATTTTCGACAATTACGGCCGCACGTGCCTTTAACGCTCTTTTTTGCGAGCACCAGTTTCGAATTTGATAGAGGGCACATACTGATAAAACGCTGTGTATTGTAAGCGACAATTTCGAAGTTGATAAAGTGCAAAAACTTATTAAACGCTCTCCATTGTAAAACTAAGGTGGAGTTGATAAAGTCTTAACAAAGGGCACATACTGGTTGAGGTTTTCTGTGATATGACTCATAGTCATAGATTTTGGAAGGTAGACTCTCTTGGAATAAGCACCAGTACTGCTTTGAAGGTATGCCATATACTGACGAAATTTTAAAAGTAAACGCTCTTTATTATTCATCAGTTATTATAAGCGTCAGTTTCGAAGTTGATAAAGGGTACATACAACTAAGGGTTGAAGTTGATAGATTATTAAAGCTGCGAGTGAAAAGTTTTATCTGCCGTGAGTGAAAAGTTTATTTTGCCGTGAGTCAAAAGTTTATTTTGCCGTGAGTGAAAAGTTTATTTTGCCGTGAGTGAAAAGTTTATTTTGCCGTGAGTGAAAAGTTTATTCTGCCGTGAGTGAAAAGTTTATTTTGCTGTGAGTCAAAAGTTTATTCTGCCGTGAGTCAAAAGTTTATTCTGCCGTGAGTCAAAAGTTTATTTTGCCGTGAGTCAAAAGTTTATTTTGCCGTGAGTGAAAAGTTTATTTTGCCGTGAGTGAAAAGTTTATTTTGCCGTGAAAAGTTTATTTTGCCGTGAGTGAAAAGTTTATTTTGCCGTGAGTCAAAAGTTTATTCTGCCGTGAGTCAAAAGTTTATTTTGCCGTGAGTCAAAAGTTTATTCTGCGGTGAGTCAAAAGTTTATTTTGCCGTGAGTGAAAAGTTTATTTTGCCGTGAGTCAAAAGTTTATTCTGCCGTGATTGAAAAGTTTGTTTTGCCGTGATTGAAAAGTTTGTTTTGCCGTGTGTATGGATGAAAAGTTTGTTTTGCCGTGGCACTTACGGGCCACCGTACCAACCAATATCTAGCGAAAATTGGATTGAATATTTTCCTATTTTCAATAAAATATTAATTCGTCCATCGTTCAGAAAATTTCCAAAAGTAGGGGTGGGGGTGGGTGTTGTGGTTGGAATTAATTATCAGTTGGAATGTTTCAGGCACCATGTGAAATTTTTTAATTTAAAGGTACTCAATCCGATCAGACGCTCCTACATTACTATTTCTTTGGCTTCGGGGGTAAAACATATTTGATTCGAGTCGACGAACCCCCCGTCACAGCTCAGATTGATCAGATATAGATTTTTGAAGTTTGTGATTTCAATTGTTTGATTATCAGAAACTCGAGGTCAAACGGACGGTATTGCAGATAAAGATGGATAACTCTAAAATCAAGTGGTTATTATTACGACTTGATTTTAGAGTTATCCATCTTTAGCTGCAAGATTCAAGACCGTCCGTTTGACCCTCATACTTCAATCAGTTTGTGGCCCACAAACAATAGAAAGCGCAAAGTTCAAACATCGATATCTAACCACTCCTCGACTCGAATCAAACTTTTTTTTATACCCCCGAAGCCAAAGAAATAGTAATTTAGTAGTGTCTGATCGGATTGAGTACCTTTGATATGTGTTATCGACAACTTGCTAAACAAACGGATAGGGTTCTTTATTCCGATGGTTCTTTATTCCGAAGGTTCGCTATTCCGAAGGTTTTCTATTCTGGGCGTATTTGACCAGAAATGAATCAAAATTTGCACCACCACAAAAACCACTCGAGGAATGAAAAATACTATTACGCTAGTGTTCACATATAGTACATTGAAACACCCCATTCTAAATCTCAAATTGTCCCAGATGTCGGTTATTAATAGCAAGTAGACAGCATCAGTTTATCATTGATTATGGAAAGTTGAACACACGATGACTGCATGACTGAAATAAACTACATGTAAGAGATACAGTCTGTCCGAACTGGCAATCTGTATTTGAAAGAAACATCAACATTAAAGGTCCACTTAATTTTCGAGCCCCCAGATCACATATATAAAATATATGCCATATTATATACCGTTTGAAATAGGAAGCTCTCTAACATTGTATTATCAACTTATCCGGTGTAATAAACTGTGAACATGTTGTTTTGGGTGAGTTACCAACGTGTTTTTGTGCTTAAATTTCATCTGGTTTTGTTGCGCAAAGTGAATTATTTTCAATGGAGGGGGAATAACTCTCTATTTTAAAGATAGAGTTATTTCCCTGACATTGAAAATACATTTTAGTTTGAGTTAGGTGCATTCTGTGAGCCATAACGGGGGGAATCTCTTTATGATTTCAGCTGTTTTCTATTTTTCTATGTGAACATGTTGTTTTCGTTGAGACATCGACGTCTGTTCTGTGCTGAATTTTCTACACAAAGTCTATTATTTTCAAGGGGAATAACTATATATTTAGATATAGAGTTATTCCCCTTCAATTGAAAATAAATTATAGTTTGAATTCTGTTCCATTCTGGAGCTATAACGGGGGAAATTATTTTATGATTTCAGCTATTTTTTATTACTCTATGGGCACCTTCTGAGACACAGATGTTTCAAATGGTGATGAATTGTACTATTTTAATCATATGTTATGGCATAGTTTGTTATTAAAACCGTATATCAAGGTACTATAAAAAAAAATCGGTGACTCGAAAATTAAGCGGGCCTTTAAAGTCAATACAAAGTCACAATTGCAGTTAAGTTAATCTCATACCCGTCTATTCGGCGATATTCTGCTGCGCAGTATGTTATGGTGCCCCAGTATTCATTATATAGCCCCACTGTTATAATCCGCCTTCAGCTGGTGTATTCTTGCCTCTATAAGATTATTAAGATATAACGTCATACGTAATGACATTAAATCGTATATGGAATCATAGCAATTGTGTGGGCTGCGTGTGGTGAATATGTATTGAGAAATAACGTCACACGTAATGACATTAAATCTCAACGAAACCCGCGAAAACAAACAAATATCATTATTTATTGTTTTAATGTTTAAGTTATTTCCTCCATACAAAGAGTCTTCGTGATAAAGAACCCTCTCAATACTTTAGAATATAGAATTAACCTTTAAAATAACAAAAACCTTCGGAATAGAGCACCTTCGGAATAGAGAACTTTCGGAATAGTGAAAATTCGGAATAGCGAACCTTCGGAATAGAGACATGTCCCCAAAAAAACTCTCCCGAAACGACAAATATTTTCGATATTCATGGGTTGAAAAGACCTTCGCGCCTGCATAACACATCCGCATAACGGCGTCGGCGTCATCACACGCCCTCAGGTCCTTCCAACCCATGAATACCTCGAGAACAGTGGGAATTTATTTCTTCAAAACAGCACATTTGAACTCTATTTACTGATTATAATGGTGTACTTCTCATTATAATGGTATTATAAATGGGCTAATCATGCACTGCATAATACGTATATTGGATAAAATTGTGACTTTAGCTCAAATGGCTGCCAAATTGGCGGCCAAACTATGGAAAATGGTAGATATTGCCCCTATTATTACTTCTTCCTAAGAACAGTCCATTGCTCCCTAATAATATAATAGGGAGTAGTGACCTCTCCCCTCTAGGCTGGTCCCTGCCCTTCTGAACTGGTATAATCTGCTTATCTTACCTGAACATCCCTCCAGTTGAATAATGAGACTACTACAATGGATAGTTTTATAGCTGAATGGGAGAATCCATTCAGTACTGGGGAATCCATTCTATATATACGGGGGAGAATCCATTCAGTATGGGTGATAGACAATTCTGTACGGGGAGAATCCATTTTCTACGGGGTTGAATCCATTCTATACGGGAGAGAATCCATTTTATACGGAGGAGACTCCATTCTGTACCGGGGAGAATCCATTCTGTACGGGTAATAATCAATTCAGTACGGGCAGAATCCATTATGTATGGGGTTGAACCCATTCTATACGGGGGAGAATCCATTCTGTACGGGGATAATCCATTCTGTACGGGGGATAATCCATTCTGTTATATAGGGGGAGAATCCACCCAGTACGGGGGAATCCATTCTGTACGGGGGTAATCAGTTCAGTACGGGGGAATCCATTCTGTACGGGGGAGAATCCATTCTGCACGGGGGAGAATCCATTCTGTACGGGGGAGTCCATTCTGTACGGGGGTAATCAGTTCAGTACGGGAGAATCCATTCTGTACGGGGGTAATCAGTTCAGTATACGGGAGAATCCATTCTGTACGGGGGTGAATCCATTCTGTTAGGAGGAGAATCCATTCTGTACGGGTAATAATCAATTCAGTACGGGCGAATCCATTATGTATGGGGTTGAAACCATTCTATATATACGGGGGAGAATCCATTCAGTATGGGTGATAGACAATTCTGTACGGGGAGAATCCATTTTCTACGGGGTTGAATCCATTCTATACGGGAGAGAATCCATTTTATACGGAGGAGACTCCATTCTGTACCGGGGAGAATCCATTCTGTACGGGTAATAATCAATTCAGTACGGGCAGAATCCATTATGTATGGGGTTGAACCCATTCTATACGGGGGAGAATCCATTCTGTACGGGGGATAATCCATTCTGTACGGGGGATAATCCATTCTGTTATATAGGGGGAGAATCCACCCAGTACGGGGGAATCCATTCTGTGCGGGGGTAATCAGTTCAGTACGGGGGAATCCATTCTGTACGGGGGAGAATCCATTCTGTACGGGGGAGAATCCATTCTGTACGGGGGAGTCCATTCTGTACGGGGGTAATCAGTTCAGTACGGGGGAATCCATTCTGTACGGGGGTAATCAGTTCAGTACGGTTATGAAAGGGTTAAGATGACTTGAAGCATCTGAGAAAGGCTGTTTTCATACCTTGTTTGATTTGTTTGACTCTTAGTGCGTAGACAAGCGGGTTGACAGAAGAGTTGATCAACCAGAGATTGCCTAGAAGAAACCTATAATGCTGGCTAATTGTAGCCTCATCATCAATAATTAGTAGTACGTTGTATGGTAGTAAGGTAAGCGTTAACAGAACAAATAAAATCACAATAGTTTTAAGTTTTCCTCCTCCATTTCTCTTTGCGGCAGGTAAATATTTTGCTGGAATATTCTCATCCGGAGCATTCTTTCTAGTGCATTCTTCACTTTGATTCTGTTCAGTAACCGTAGAACACGCAGCTGCATTCCTACTGATACAAGTGAGTTGAATACTTGGTTTTAGGGATATCTGAAACAGCTGCTTCACTTTTATCAAAAGAAATACAAATATGGGTGCTGCTATACAGTATATTGTTAGAAGATATACAGCTACAAAGAATGGCCCTCTTCCTTCCGGTTTGTATACTCTGAAAGGCGAGCATGTATAATTTGAAACAAAATCTTCACTTCTCAACCATAGTATGGGTAGTATACTGTAAACTGCGAATGAAAACACCCATATAGCGGCGCTATAAATTATACTCCTCTTTAATGTAAATAACTGTTTGAATTTGTGAGGTTTCAAAATAGCAGTGATTCGCTCTATGCATATTAATACAATGTGAATTGTTGATGCCGATAATGCAGCGAATAGTGTGTGCGGAACCATTGAGCATGCTATGGGTTTTCGGAATAAATCTGGACGAATTAATATTATAGGCACCCAAAGCATTGATAATCCAACGACCATGTCACTGGAAGCAAGACTAGTGACTAACAACAAATGAGGATCTCTGCGGAAAACTTTGTTCATCAACACCACAACCACCACGAATAGATTAGAACTGACTGTCCAAGTTGAAATAACTCCCATTACAATTACCACAACTATTGGAACTTCAGGCACTTCAGTTTGGTTACCTTCCAAAGTAGAGTTGCTGTTCCTTGCTATAACAATCCCGTTCGTGTTGAGTGAAATGTTGGTGTCATCCATATTGGAATTCCTTCAATAAAATTTGCCTCAGGCTATTCACATTCTATATAATAATGTTATAGTAATGTCATTGACTTCATGACATGACAGCATAATATGTCAGCACTTTATCACTCTTTCAACCAAGATGAACCACAAGCATTGAAATTGTCCAAATATCCACTGTTCCTGTCGCATTTTTCACGAATAAACATTAATTAACTTACATGCAATTGAACACGTGAGCCATACCACATGACTAATCTGGTTACTTGACCAGTGGGAACCACCCTTGTCATAGCGCTGCCGTCAACAATATGTATGAACTGCTGTGAGAAAATTCATTTAAATATCAGGAAATCATAGGACACAGGAAGTTGATTATCTGGTTTTTGATTTTTAAGTTCAATAAAATGTAATGAATGAGAAACAATTTACATTGACACCAATATGAAGCTTCTAAATATCACTTTGAAAAATCATGCATGCCGATATGTTATACCATTAAATCAATTTTATAGAAATTAACAATTTCTATACTCAATACTCATTGACGAGTAGTTATTCTTTTGGAAATGCTCACATAATAAGTTCAACTAACGTCCATGTTTCGTTATTTCACTGTAGCTTGTCTGCGGTTTACGTGATCGCGAAACATTACGCCCATTAACCCTTTACCCAACAAAACGGCCAAAAACGCCCAAATAAAGATTCAACAGCCTAAAATATCATCGGTCTGTCTCAATAACACCATACAAATATGGATATCATTGGAACCGGTTCATTGACCACATTGTGATGGTTACAGTTATACCCTGTGCCAATGCGTACTCTTATATATGCGAGTCGACCATAGGTCGCATCGCATATATAAGAGAATGCATTGGCCTAAAAAAATTCTTTTTTAACACTTTTTACCATTTTTTCTTACATTCTTTAACAATTTTATAATTGTTTCTTACATTTTTTAACAATTTTTATAATATTTTTCTACATTCTTTGAAAATTTTATCATTTTTAATATGTGTTAACCAATGCATTCTCTTATATATATCTGTTGGGTAAAGGGTTAAATACCGGACTCTTTCCTGTTTGTAACACTGACACGCGCTCTTTAATTAAGTAGAGTTAATAATAATTTAATTAAGGGAGAGTTAATTCAGCAACTTTGATCATTAATAAGGCGCATATAATAAAATGAAAAACAGTTTGGTTTTTTTTTAATACCTGAAACGCACGGTCTCATTCTGGTCTGGAACAAATATCAATTTTTCACAAACACTCCTATACACGCTCCTGAAAATTCGATATTTCTTTCCAGGCACGAATAAGACGTGTCAGGTATTAAAACAAAATCGTTATTATTTTTATTGCATATTTCTTGCAGCCGTTCGTGAAAATTCGATATTTCTTTCCAGACCATCATGAGATATTAGGTATTAAAACAAATACTGTAGGTATTCTCTCAGACCAAGTCTTCTCGGTCCACAACATCTTGGGATATCGGTTGGGTTGATGCTGTTTTGGACCGAGCCCTGTCGATTTACTCTTCTGTAACATACTTTCATTGAACATAGACTTTCTATATTTACACGTGGAGGCCGGACATTCACGCGAACCCCTGCATGTGATTAATTATCTGGTATGTCCGCGATTAAATCTTATATATATCTCATATATATTTTGAAGACCTATGTCTGTTTGTCTGTCTGTTTGTCTGTTTGTCATTGATACAAATCTACGATTCTCGACCGATCGTGACGAAACTTGGTACGTGTGTGTAGTTTGACCAGGCGGTGGACGTTGTCGTATTGGCGAGCCCGTGCGGCGACCGCTTCGCGCATGCGCAGACGAGATCTCGGACACGGGTGGAGCTATCGACTTGAAATTTGCTATGTGAATGTAGCTTGCCCCGGATGCGAATTTTATCGGGTCGCCGAGCCCGTGCGACGCCAGCTTCGCGCATGCGCAGACGAGATCTCGGAAACGGGTGGAGCTATCGACTTGAATTTGGTGTGTGAATGTATCTTGCCCCGGATACGAATTTTATCGGGTTGCCGAGCACGTGCGACGCCAGCTTCGCGCATGCGCAGACCAGATCTCGGAAACGGGTGGAGCTATCGACTTGAAATGCATGCGAAGACCAGATCTCGGAAACGGGTGGAGCTATCGACTTGAAATTTGATTTTTTTAATAGCCCGGACAACGTCGGGCTGAATGTATCTTGCCCCGGATACCAGATCTCGGAAACGGGTGGAGCTATCGACTTGAAATTTGGTTTTTGAATAGCCCGGACAACGTCGGGCTCATCGGCTAGTCTCATATATATTTTGAAGACCTCTGTCTGTTTGTCTGTCTGTTTGTCTGTTTGTTTGTCAGTGATACAAATCTACGAGATCTCGGAAACGGGTGGAGCTATCGACTTGAAATTTGCTATGTGAATGTATCTTGCCCCGGATACGAATTTTATCGGGTCGCCGAGCCCGTGCGACGCCAGCTTCGCGCATGCGCAGACGAGATCTCGGAAACGGGTGGAGCTATCGACTTGAAATTTGGTATGTGAATGTATCTTGCCCCGGATACGATTTTTATCGGGTCGCCGAGCCCGTGCGACGCCAGCTTCGCGCATGCGCAGACCAGATCTCGGAGCTATCGACTTGAAATTTGGTTTTTGAATAGCCCGGCCAACGTCGGGCTGGGTAGAGCTATCGACTTGAAATTTGGTTTTTGAATAGCCCGGACAACGTCGGGCTCATCGGCTAGTCTCATATATATTTTGAAGACCTCTGTCTGTCTGTCTGTTTGTCTGTCTGTTTGTCATTAATACAAATCTACGATTCTCGACCGATCGGGACGAAACTTGATACGTGTGTGTAGTTTGACCAGGCGGTGGTCGTTGTTGTATTGGCGAGCCCGTGCGACGCCCGTGCAGCGCATGCGCAGACGAGATATAGGAAACGGGTGGAGCTATCGACTTGAAATTTGGTATGTGAATGTATCTTGCCCCGGATACGAATTTTATCGGGTCTCCGAGCCCGTGCGACGCCAGCTTAGCACATGCGCAGACCAGATCTCGGAAACGAGTAGAGCTATCGACTTGAAATTTGGTTTTTGAATAGCCCGGACAACGTCGGGCTCATCGGCTAGTATATATATAAAATTTATTGTGATAGAAAAAAGGTTAAGTGATGATACGATAGTTTAATATATTGTTAACATACATTTTTTATAGCGGGACTTATTGAAGTTCTCTGGAAAACAAGGCTTTGTTTACTCATAAATCTTGTTGCTTTGATATTCAACGGACCTCTGATATATGCATGTATTATATCATCATGCTTGTGAGAGGCTTCCCTCATACGACCATGTATGCAAAGCGTCCATTTGACATAATTCGAAGACATACAAGCAAGATAACAGTACCCCCGCCCACGATGGTGGGCATAAAGTGTGTTATAGAAGAGTAATTGGACGGGACTCGGTCCAAAACCGCATCAACCCACAGATATCCCGAGATGTTGAGGACTGAGAAGACTTGGTCCAGAAAGGGTTAAAATACCAATGTAAACTGCATATTTGTTATGTGGCTTATTCAAATAACACCAAACATTAAAACACAGTTTGAAAAGATGTGTTTTAGTGATTTTCTAAAAGCATTCAGATCCCTCAGTTCTAGAATTTGACGAAGCCTTGAAATAGGGTGTCTGTCATTTGCAGAATGAGGTCCCCAGAGGGTGAATTTAGTGATGCTACCCCCGCATAGCGGGCTAGCATCACCAAATTCACCCTCTGGGAACCTCATTCTGCTGAGGTGTAAGCAGAATGAGGTCCCCAGAGTGTGAATTTGGTGATGCTAGCCCGCTATGCGGGGTATCATTACTAAATTCACCCTCTGGGGACCTCATTCTGCAAATGACAGACAACCTATTTCAAGGCTTGAATTTGACATTAGCTAAATGCTGCTATTGAAGTACAGTATAGTGTTCCATGCAAACCAACAAAAATATTGTCTCGCCTGAACGGCAAAAACCCAGATAATCAGTCCCCCCCCCTCAGCATTAATGATCAGGTAACTATAGATGTTTATCTTGCAACCTTAACAGTATATAAGGCTGAAATGAGTCCCATGGTGACTTGTTAGCATTAGAGTCATATTGAAATGAGTCCCATAGTGACTTGTTAGCATATGAATTTGGGCAATCATTGATAGACAGAGTATGATATATCACCTATTTTTTCATCACTCTCCAGGTACTGTCAATTAGTCATACTAACAGCCAATTATTATTATTTTTGTGTGCTTGATTTAATTAATGATGTCTCATTTGCTTGTTATTTGTTTCCCCTTTTGTTCTCTCCCATTAGCATTACGGTATTGGTGTACAGGTATGAACACCTAGCCGCTTCCTTTTAGAGGTATATGGTTTGGCGGTATATATGACATTTGAGGAATTTAGAATACGGAAATGCCGAAATTAGGAATATCAAACTCGCACTTTCAGATATTGCTCTGGGTAAATTAATATATATTTAGACAATAGTTTGAAATGTTTGTTTGAGGTAGGTGTTTATACACCGCCGGTTATAGATATAAGCGGACCAGGCATTACCTGGTGTAAGTTACTTACTGCAGACCGTTTACACGTGTGTGGGGATAAGCATGCATAGACGGATATCCAAATTATATTTATTGGTCTGTTCGCTTTTTCGTTTTCGGATCATGTCAAGTTCGAATTCGGGTTCCGACGGCCAATTTTCACCAGCGTTACGGCCTTTTTAGCTCAACTTTACAAAGTAAGTTTGAGCTATTACCATGGGTTGGCATCCGTCGTGCGTGCGTGCGTCAACAATTTCCTTTGGCACGCCCTACAGGGTGCTTCCCTCATCCGATCTTCACCAAACTTCATTTGTAGCTTCAGGGTGACCTATAGATGAAAACATGGCCGCCGGCAGCCATCTTGGATTTCAAATTTGAATCCATTGGCACACCCAACAGCCCGTATTTATGGCCGGATAATTTTTAGCTCAACTTTACTTGAGCTTTCCGTGGGTTGGCGTCCATCGTCCATCCCTCTGTCAACAATTTCCTTTGGCTCACTCTACAGGTCGATAATCACCAAACTGCATATGGATCTTTGGGGTGAACTCTAAATGGGAGCCATTGATTTTTTTCCTTCCAAATTTCGTTAAAAAACATGGCACCGGCAGCCATTTTGAATTTCAAATTTGAAACCATCGGCACACCCTGCAGCCCGAATTTATTGGAGAAATGTTTTGAACATTTACAGGCATGTTTAGGATCACCTCTAGATTGGGAGCTATCAAATTTTAGCGATTTTTGATGAAAACTATGGCCGCCGGCAGCCATCTTGAATTTTACTCTTTGTATGACTAAATCTTTTGGCTCACCCTACAGACCACATCCCTCATCCGATCATTACCAAACTTCATATGGGTCTTCGGGGTGAACTCTAGACAGGATCCATCGATTATTTCCGAAATTCGATAAAAAACATGGCCACCAGCAGCCATCTTGGATTTTACTCTTTGCATGACTAAATCCTTCGGCACACACTACAGGCCACATCCCTCATTCGATCATCCGCAAACTTCATATGGATTTCGGGTAACCTCTAGATGGGAGCCATCGATTTTTCCCGAAATTTGTTAAAACACAAGTCCATCAGCAGCCATCTTGGATTTTACCCTATGCATGACTAAATCCTTTGACCCACCCTACAAACCACATCCCTCATCCGATCATCCCAAACTTTATATGGATCTCCATGGTGACTTCTAGTTGGGAGCCATTATCTCTTCTTTCTTTTTTTTAGAAAAACATGGTTGCCAGCGGCCATTTTGGATTTTACTCTTTGCATGACTAAATCCTTCGGCACAACCTACAGGCCACATACCTCGTTCGATCGTCGCTAAACTTCATATGGATCTTCGGGTGACATATAGATGATATTTATCGATTATTCCCGAAATATTTTTTAAAACATGGCTGCCAGCGGCCATCTTTGATTTTACTCTTTGTCTGACTAAATCCGTTGACACACCCTACAGGCCACTTCCCTCATCAGATCATCACCAAACTTCATACGAATTTACCGGGTGTCCTCTAGATGGAAGCCATAATTGTTAGATTGGAGCCATTGATTATTTCCGAAATTTGGAAAAATTATCATCATATTGCTGGGGTTTGCATTTTGACGACTTAGTAGCTCAAAATTACAAAGTAAAATTTGAGCTATTGTCATGGGTTGGCGTTCGTCATCCGTGCGTCCGTCGACAATTTCCTTCGGCGCGCCCTACAGACCACACCCCATGATCCGATCACCGAAATTTGTTGAAAAACGTGGCCGCATCTTGATTTCAAGTTTGAATCCATCGGCACACTCCGCAGCTCGCATTTATTGGAGAATTGATTTGAAAATTTACAGACATGTTTAGAATCACCTCTAGATGTGAGCTATCAATTTCGAACAATTTTCGAGAAAAAAACGTGGCCGCAGGCAGCCATCTTGGATTTTACTCTTTGCATGACTAAATCCATTGGCGCACCCTACAGACTACATCGCTCATCCGATCATCACCAAACTTCATATGGATCTTCTGTGTGACATCTAGTTTACCTTTATCATTCTATTCATTGTTCAGCAAAAATATTAGCTCCTTCCCAAGTTGAGCTACAGTGTCATTGATACTTTTATTCTGTGTAGGTGCGACAGCCGTAATACCATTTTATGCGATAAGTTACAAATTGGACAATAATTAACAACGCGATAACACAGTGAAACAAATAATATTATTAAAATATATATTTTAAGATTCAAACAAAACAAGAATACACCAGCACTAGGAATTTCTTAGAACTTGAGTTTTATGAACATTAGATCAGGATGTTCAGACATTTGTTTCAAATATGCATTATGTTAACAACAATAACTATACAAACATGTTTAGATGAGAATCATTGGTCCATAATATCGCTACCATTGTATGGGAACGCTTCAAATGGGTTGGAACATTTAAAGACATATTGTGGACTTGTTCGGATGCGTGTAACTGATTAATTAGCAACTCATGCGCTATGCCAACTGGAAGGATGTAGCATTCTACTAACATCGTGGAAATCTCAAAGAAATGGACCACAGCACTCCGTAGAAAACATCGCGTCAACTACCCTAAATTGTAACTATCTACATCTCGATTATCGAGCGGCATTGCATTTAATTCATATATAAGAATGACGGTGTGGGTTGTAAATTTGGATTAATATTCGCAAGATTATTCTCCATTTCTATTTGACCACCCTACCGGAGTGTTTCATATCACTTTAAAGTATCACTATACCATGCACTATAGAATCTTTACGGGGATCGTGTTAATGACATCAGAGAACAGCCTGGGTGATACACTGGTTGAAATGGAACATTTTGATAGATGGTATGCTTTATTGCTAGACATGATTTAACATACTACATGCAAAAACATATTTACATATTTACAAATGGAGAGTAGGATGCCTACAACGGTAGATAGACACAAGCCATTGGAACAACAGCTCTATATATGCCACCGAGTCCTTTAGGTGGACTAAACATGCATTGGCACTATATCGCTACTCTTTGCACAAAATATCACATGCCTGAATATGTGTAGTTACCATGTCAAAGAGACGCAATACTTAACCATATACCCCTAAAACTAGAGCACACATGTTACGTTAGCGGACCGCCTTGTTTAACCATCATTTATAAGCAAACGCAGCCGAACTCAAACTCGGACTGTTAATATAATGAAACCAACAAATTATCACATTGTGACACAAAAAATCACAAGAGTTCAAGTCCAAAGGATGGCAGCGAAGTGGAGAGCAGAGAGGAGCGCTCTAAATCCACGGTTTTATATGTACCCATACCATAGTATGGTACACGTAGTGTCGGCATCCGGATTGACCACTCGTCGTTCGTCCGTACGTCTGTCTGTCTGTTCGTAGACATTTTACGCATGGTGCGATAACTCAAAACATTTTTATCCGATGGGAACCAAATGATGTATATGTGATTCTCATCACAGAATACAGATCGAGTTCGAATATTGATTTGATCCGAGTTGTTTTTACGGAGTTATGTCCCTTTTTCGACCTAGACTTCACACATGCTGCAATAACTCAAAAAATCTGATCGAAACCAAATTTGGTATGTGAGTTTCTCAGCCCAGAATGCAGATCGAGTTCGAATATGGTTTGATCCGATTTTTTTAACGGAGTTATAATGGCCCTTTAAAAAAAAAAAAAAAAAAAATTATAATATAAATTTAATCTTTGAAGATTAACATTGAATGTTATGGATTTTAGCGTCCAATCTGAAAATAGCTATCGCCAAGGTATGTTTTAAACATCCGCCGATCGTGATTGGCCTCTCGTTACAGTCTAACAGTTATGCAGGCAAATCATTTCTGACTGAAATAATGCATGTGTAAAGTATCCCAGTCACCACAATGTGTATATTGTCAATTCCAAAACTAACGTGACCAAGCAACATAAGCCCGACTCACTGCATGCACATGTTGCACCTGCACATGCTGCAGCACGGACTCGAGCCTTTCAGCACTTGAAGAATATATAAGCACGACGTCGAGCACCCTTATTTGAGTATCTGATATACACACATACCCGACTAGCATTCTTTAACCCTTTACCCAACAAACCGGCCAAAAACGGCCAAATAAAGCTGCAACAGCCTAAATTATCTTGGGTCTGTCTCAATAAAACCATACAAATATGGATATCATTGGAACCGGCTCATTGACCACATTGTGATGGTTACAGTTATGCCCTGTGCCAATGCATTCTCTTATATATGCGAGTCGACCATAGGTCGCCTCGCATATATAAGAGAATGCATTGGCCTAAAAAACTTTTTACCATTTTTTCTTACATTCTTTAACAATTTTATAATTTTTAATGTGTTAAGCCAATGCATTCTCTTATATATGCGAGGCGACCTATGGTCGACTCGCATATATAAGAGAATGCATTGGCACAGGGCCGTTCTGTTGGGAAAAGTGTTAATAACACAATCAGGCCGTATGAATAAGGGTATACTTTTGTCACATGTGCAGATCTAACAATGTGACAACTTCAGAAGTCACGATGCGTGTAATGGCTGTTCCTTGTTATGAAATAGACCCCCACACAAACCTATTTAAACGTACTCAATTCGATCAGACGGTCCCCATATCATCAAGATACAACAACAAAACATTTATTCAAAATACGCTTTAGTTATCAGAATCGATTTATTGCAACAAAATAATGCTAACTACTGTCAACTATGGTATAAAATTTCCCAAAACTTGTTATTTATCAACATTTTGTTCAACAAAATATTACCGTATTATCACTTAAGTGTCAAGAAATTTGGCCGTATTTACCACTTGATTTTAGAGTTATCCATCTTCATCCTCAATTTTGTCCGAGACCGTCCGTTTCACCACGTGTTTCTGGGACACATATAATTGCACATCTCGAGAAATAACAAACTTCAAAAATCGATATATGATCCCTCTGAGCTTTGATGGGTGGGTTCCTCGACTCGAATAAAAAATTGTTTACCCCCGAAGCCAAAGAAATAGTAATTTAGGAGCGTTAATTCGGATAATGCGTCTTTAACTGCGAATTTCTATTAAAGGGACTCAATGTGTTCGACGTAGTTCATGCGTAATAATATAAATTCTATATATTATAGTTTGTAAAACAACTTACTGTCATTTAAAAGTCCATATTTCAAGCCTACTTTGTTCTAATTTTCATTATTATTTAAACAACGAAATCAAGAGAGTTCGCACATCTAAACCATTGTTTTGTAAACAGTACTTGTTACAGTAACATTATTACGGCAACCTACCGCCTCTTCCTCTTCTGATATACTAATTTGTTTAAACAAGTTACTTAGTTTGTGTACTTGGACGATATCAGTCAAACATTATGGTGTTTCGTGTAGTACGACCACTTATTTTACAAACTTGTTTAAATAAGTTAGCCAAGAACTGGCCAATGAGAAGACTCCTTATACATCCTAGGCACCATGTGCAAAGAGGGTGAACAGATGGCAGGGTTTGTGCTACATGCCAAGCTATATTTCTCGCTTGGTTTTTCCCAAAAAGACACCAAGTACTGCTTCAAGTTCAAAAACAACATTAACCCTTTGAGTGCCAAGTCCGATTATTTGTATCAACCCATATACCCTGTGCCAATGCATTCTCTTATATATGCGAGTCGACCATAGGTCGCCTCGCATATATAAGAGAATGCATTGGCCTAACAATTTTTCATCATTTGTTATTATATTTTACAATTTTAATAATTTTTTCTTATATTCTTCAACAACTCTTTTAGTGCCAGACTTATTTTGTAGGTTTAGTGCCAGGGAATCTTACGTTTTTTCATGGGCATCAAAAATTATTACTATGAATACATGGTGATGGTTTTGAGTTATAACATGCCCCTAAGGTTTTATCCAGTTTGTTTTTAAATTCGCTAAAGCATGCTTAAGCATACCCAAAAGAAATTCAACCCAAAAAAATCTTTAAAAAAATAAAATATATTTTTTTTTATTTAAAAAAAATAAAAAATTAGGGCCAATTTTACAGACCGTAAATTAGGGCCGATGAGATCGGCCCCTGGCACTGAAAGGGTTAAAGTGAGTTTCAGAACTATTCAGCGCATGTTCTAGGTGGAAAATTGTATCGGAGGGAGATTGATCTGATATCCTTGATGTAAGTTTACATTTTGGCTGCTGGATGGATCGAGCGAACTACGCGGTTAAAAATTAAAGGTACTCAATCCGATAAGAGGGTCCCCATCTCAATAGATTCCAACAACAACAATCCGATCAGAGGGTCCTATATTACTATTTCATTGGCTTTGGGGGTAAAAATATTTGATTCGAGTCGATGAACCCATCAAACAAAGCTCAGAGTTATTAGATATTGATTTTTGAAATTTGTTATTTTCTCGAGATGAGTACTAATAATTGCCTTCAATTTCGTAATCTGCTCGAGATGTGTACACCAAAACACTATTCAAACAGACAAGGATGGATAACTCTAAAATCAAGTGGTAATAATAACGCAATTTTGACTGTGTTCTGGGACAGAAAGTATTCCCGATAATGAAAAATAATAGATTTCTAAAATCGATATCTAAAAAATCTGAGCTTTGATTGGTGGCTTCCTCGACTCGAATCAAATATTTTTGACCCCCGAAGCCATTGACATAGTAATTGAGAGGAGTTTTATCGGATTGAGTACCTTTAACACGTCAGAAATGCAGATATGGATTAGTGCTGACTCAGGAATCTATTATATAGACTGCTACTGTTGCTTATTTTGGATCCGGAGTGTTACTCGTCGGAAATCAGGGACACTTTTTCCCAAATAAGCAATAGAAGTCCAACAGTGTCATGGGTCACCACTAATTCAGCTTGTATGAATTTATTATGCATTAATTTATAACTGTAGTTTGCTCGATCCGTCCAATTCAGCGGCCAAAAACAAGCTCACAGCAAGGATATCAGAGAAATCTCCGCTCCGACACAATTGTTACCCTTTCAAAATGCGCTGATAGTTATCAACCTCACTTTGCTGTTGTTTTTGAAGACGAGGCAGTACTTGATGTCTTTTTGAGAAAAAAAAAACCAAGCGATAAATATAGCTTGACATGTCACACAAACCCTGCCATATATTTTCACTCTCGTTACGCATATGATGCCTATAGGATGTATAAGGGCTCTTGTTTAAACAATTTACTGATTTATTTAAACAAGTTTAACACGTTTAAGCAATTAATAGATAATTATCTTGTTTAAACAAGTTAGTAACATAAGAGGAAATGACGGTTCTATGATGTCGTACAATACCGATCAAAGTCAAATTAATCCAATAAAATATAATTTGTTTAATAAAAACTTGACGACAAACAGCATTGAACAAGGTCAAAGCATTAACAAATATTCTGAAAAAATCATATTTAGACTCAACTATGTAAACTTACTATGCGACTAGTGATGTATATTGATAAATTAAAGGCCCACTTAATTTTCGATTCACTGATTATATTTGTTATAGTGCCTTGATATACGGTTTTAATAACAATCTATACCATAAAATATTATTACAATACTATAATTAATCACCAAGTGGAACATCCGTGTATCAGAAGGTTCTCCTAGAGTAATATAAAATAGCTGAAATCATAAAATCATTTCCCCGTTATGACTCCCAGAATGCAACATTATTCAAACTACAGTCTAGTTTTCGATGGAAGGGGAATAACTCTATATCTTAATATATAGAGTTATTCCCCTTCCCTAGAACATATTATAATTTGTGCAGAAACTTGAGCACAGGACAGGTCTTTATCTCAACAAAAACAGCATGTTCACAGTTTGTTTTTACGTCGAATAAGTTTTTGGAGCTTCCTCTTTCAAAGGGTATATACTATGACATATATTTTATATAATGCGATCTGGGGGTTCCAAAATTAAATGGGCCTTTAATGTAACAGTTTTGTTTACATATACCAAAGGTTTCAACATGCGAAATTGAGTTATTGCAGGGATATCGATAATTAAAACAAGAACAAAGTGCATGTAGTTATTTCTCCATATTCTTCTCCGTGGTGATGTTTTTAAATCCACATGGCGGTTTGCGATCCAAAATACACATAATATTTTTCGCTTTTGAATTTTTCCCAGTATCGAAATAGGTCGATAAATATCTGAACTACCTTTCTACGAGCATTATGTAAGCCAAAAAGACGCATTGAATTAAAGGTACTCAATCCGATAAAACTCCTCTCAATTACTATTTCAATGGCTTCGGGGGTCAAACATATTTGATTCGAGTCGAGGAAGCCACCCATCAAAGCTCAGATTTTTTAGATATCGATTTTAGAAATCTATTATTTTTCATTATCGGGAATACTTTCTGTCCCAGAACACAGTCAAAATTGCGTTATTATTACCACTTGAATTTAGAGTTATCCATCCTTGTCTGTTTGTATAGTGTTTTGGTGTACACATCTCGAGCATATTACGAAGTTGAAGGCAATTATTAGTACTCATCTCGAGAAAATAACAAATTTCAAAAATCAATATCTAATAACTCTGAGCTTTGTTTGATGGGTTCCTCGACTCGAATCAAATATTGTTTTACCCCAAAAGCCAAAGAAATAGTAATATAGGACCCTCTGATCGGATTGTTGTTGTTGGAATCTGTTGCGATGGGGACCCTCTGATCGGATTGAGTACCTTTAATGAGAAATACAACTGTAAATACGGTGTTTGGGTCCCAAAAAACAAAAACATTTGCACGACATAGGACAGAAAAGAGCGTTCCTTGGTAGTCTATTCCTGTTATGGTAGCAATAAAGAGCGTTTATCTGATTTATGGCGAAAAGTTGAAAACGGCCGGACAATGTCTGTGACTTTGGCCAAAGTGTTTCTCAGAGCACACGAAGCCGGTATATCAATAGTTCGTGTATTTATCGACCTATCGTATTTGTCGTTCCGAAATACGTAGAAAAATATTTGGAGGTTCGAACGAGCCATGCCAGTTTAAATAATGTTTGCACATTTATCTACTGTGAGTGCATTGTGTCCCTTTAAATCATAGATCAGTTTGAGTATAATATCGCATCTACACCAGCACATTTAGTGGCAATTATCTCTGGCATATAAATTGAAAAAAAAAATCAACATGAATGCGGGGGGGGGGGGGGGGGGGGTAGTAGAAATGTTGCAGGCCCCGATACCGTGTTGCATGTGCATTTGTGGCTCGAGAGACAGAATATACGTTTTATACCATCGTGAAATTTGGCTTTACTGAAGACATTTAAACCCAAGAATAAATTCTGATTTAAGGACCATACATGAGACCGCATAACAAATTATACGCCCGTTTGAAGAAAAACAAAACGTGTTATGTTATCAGTTTATAGCCATCCGTCCGTCTGTCCGTCGGTTTCGGTTTTCAACCGATAACTGTATTTTGGGTTATTTGATGACGCAGAACCAAAGTTGGTATGTGTGTTTTGCAGGTAAAGACCCAATAATACAGGAAAACGTCCAGTCCAATTATTTTACATGAGTTACCGTCCTTTTTTTCACTTAGAATTTACCCGATTTCATAATATTTTGGTTTCCGGCTGCACGATAACTCCAGTTTTTGGTTATTTGATAAGAACCAAAGTTGGTGTGTATATGTGTGAGTGAGGATGCGTGTGTGTCTCTCAGCCAAACACACAGACCAAGTTCAAAGTTCAATTATATTTATACAGTGCAATGAGTGAGGGGGGGGGGGGGCATTGTAGTGATGCGGTTATATTTCTTTACTATATATACTCATTAACGAGTAGTTCCTTTAGGAAATGTCCAGATGCATGAATCCGGTACATTTTTCCTCCACTAGGCATTTTGTAAATTTATACATTGACCTTGTAACCCAGTGCATTCTCTTATATATGCGAGGCTCCCTATAGTACGGGAGAGTCGCATTATATAAGAGAATGCATGGCGCAGGATAATTAATGCTGCACCAGCGCAGCTCCCGCCATAAAAGGGTTAACATGGCAGTCAGATTGGCCTACACACGGATAGCAGATATTTGTAAGTTCCCCTACCATGACTGGAACTTCGTGATATGTTGTGAAAAACATGTGCCAATGCATTCTCTTATCAATACGAGTCTCCAACAGGGGTCCTCGCATATATAAGAGAATACTTTGGCCGAACAATATTTACTTTGACATTGTAAGCCAGTGAATTATCTTATATATGCTAGGCTCCCTATTGGATACTCACGCATATATAGGAGAATGCACTGGCACAGGATATTTAATGCTGTACCAGTGCAGCTCCCGTCACGAAAGGGTTAAGATGGCGGTCAGATAGGCCTACACGTGGAGTGCGGATAATTGAAAGTTGTAGAGCACCCAATTCCTGCACGCGAATCCACTCATACGGCACATTGGGAAGTTCGAAATAAATTACACTGAACAACACTGTTAACAATGCCAGTTGTTGAAAAATAATATGAGACGGCACACGCCATATGCATCCTTTGTGACGAGCGATATTTGTTCTGTTACACCGTGACGAGTATCAACTGTGTATCTCCAGCCACCCGGCACATTCGTCCACTCTTCGCGCGCGTGCTGTATTATCATTGGTCGAGACCTTGTCAGCTGCGCGCGTGCCGGTTGCATTTTCGCTTTGATCTTTTCCGACAGGCAGGTGTTCCCGTTTAATTATAGTCGCAAGACAATTTCGAACGACAGTCCCATCTTTGTTTATAATAAGATCGCCGTTGACTATACTGTCCCTACCGCGGGTTTTCGTTTGATCTGGGAAATTTGATTGATTTTCGTTTTGTAGTGAGGCCCGGCACATGTGACGGAGTTGCACCTGTTACTGTCCGTTACACCGAAATAATTTAAAGGTTTGAGATGCACGAGGAGTAACACACTCGACTCACGACCACGATGCAGTGCACTCAACCCATTCGTTCCCTTTCTGATCAATTCTTGGATTCGCCGTGCAAAGGTAGGTGTATACTTTATTACATGTATTTGAAACCCATGCGATTTGACACCTGCTCTACTACTCTGTACGTTTTGTTTACATGACCAGAGTTAATCTTTTAAAAGTAGCACATAATATAGAGTGTTTCGCCTATCATATATAGAGCGTTTATACTCTCGTTGCCTTGATTATTACACGGGGATATCAAAATATTTCGTCGTGGAAACAGATGCAATCAGGGTTAAAGTGATGTGAAACATTCAATTAGGGTGATTAAATAGAAATGGAGAATAATCTTGTTTTTACAAATATTTTATCTAAATTGACAACACACACCGTCATTCTTAAATATATATTAATGAAATGCAGTGACTCTCGATGGCGAAATAATTTTTGTAAGTTTATCGCCGATAGTTGCGTCCCGAATCTAGAAGTAAATATTTACATAAGAGCGTAGTTCAGACTTTCGGCTATGTTAGTAGAATGCTACATTCCCCCAGTTGGCATGGTGCCTGGATACTAACTTACCAGTTTCACGTACTCGAACGAGTGCATAATATGTCTTTAATTGTTGCCATCAGAGGTTATCTAAATCCGATTACAATTATGATTATACTCTAACTAAACAATGTTATCATTTGTAACACTTGTAAAACTGTTACAAAATACCTAGTAGAGGTAAAAATGTACCAGATTCATGCAATATATGTCATGCGTTGACTGGTAACGTAGTAATTTAATATTAATCAAATATAGCCTATAGTATTTGTCAACTCGAGTATACGTCCAGTTGAAAATCTAGTTTGACACTAAATTCATAGGTCATTTATAAACTTCGAGATTAAATTTATCTGACATTTGCAATACATCTGTGTAACAGACATGCTTCTAGCACCTGAGAATAATAAACGAATGATAAATCGATATAAAGTTTTAGGTGCGTTCAATTGTTCACACATCATTATGCCCGACGCTCTTTATTTTAATAAGAATGAAAAGACGTAATGGACGCTCTTTATTTGCCCATGCCACATTGCAATGACAGTTTTCTGTCGGAAATTTACACCACTTCGGTCCCAAACAAACCCAGCAATGTGCAAGTTATTGAATAGAAAAAAGCGACCCGTGTTAGTCTATTCCTGATATGGTAATAATAAAGAGCGTTTGTTTAACGTCTGTGCCAATAATTTCAAACAGATGGAAAATGGCTGTGACCATGGAAAGTATTTTTCAGAGCACAAGAAGCCGGTGTATCGATATTGCGTGTATTTGGCAACCTGTCTTGTTGTTTCTTCCAAATTACATATATAGATAGTATTAAATTACATATATAGATAGTATTAAATTGCATATATAGATAGTATTAAATTACATATAGATTGTATTAAATTACATATATAGATAGTATTAAATTACATATATAAATAGTATTAAATTACATATATAGATAGTATTAAATTACATATATAGATAGTATTAAATTACATATAGATAGTATTAAATTACATATATAGATAGTACTAAATTACATATATAAATAGTATTAAATTACATATATAGATATTATTAAATTACATATATCGATAGTATTAAATTTTTGGAAGCTCGAATGTGTCATGTCCGTAATTAAGCCTATTGACCAAATATGGAATTTGGGGGAAATGTGGCGAGATATAAAGAGCGTAATATCACAATATTTCCCGATTTGTTACAAAGTAAAGAGTGTCTACTATTTGAAATGGACACGATAGTTGTAAATATACCAAAACAATACTAGTAACCTATTAATTATTATTAATTACTATTAATTAACATATTAATTTTTTTTGATAATGTCTAGCAAGATTACCCATCCCTTTTGTTTCTTTACCGTATTTAGAAGGAGTATCAGGAAGTGCTCTTTATTGTATTTCTCAATTGGTGCCAATCATTTTCTATTTCCCAAAATTTGCAGGCTCAAACTTCCCTGTATATATGCTTGGCCGTCAGATATCGACATATTTTCCTATAAGCTTCCCGCAATTTTCAACGTTCGGATAAATACCTGGAATTTTAACCCTTTCGTGACGGAAGCTGCGCTGGTGCAGCATTACAAATAATGTGTCAGTGCATTCTCTTATATATGCGACTCTCCCATAAGAGAATGCATTGACTTGCAAGGTCAAGATAAATGTTGTTAGGCCAATGTATTCTCAAATATATGCGAGGCTGCCTATGGGAGACTCGCACATATAAGATAATTCATTGCTACATGGTTTTCGCAAAAAAATCAGGTAGCTTCAGTCACGGAAGGGTTAATTCGCCGCTTTTGTCACGTTCCTGTGATCAGAATAGATCGATAATTACGTGCAACTCATTTATAGACATATGTACTGAATTATGTCTCAGAAATCGATATATCAGTTAACCCTTTCTATTATAAATGGATTCTCCCACTTTGTGACACAATTATACATTGGAATGGTTTATTATTCATTTGGAGAGGTTGTTCGGGAAAACTGAGCATGCATTGGTTGGATAATGTTCAGATAATAAGTTCTAGTATACGAAACTTATTATCAGAACATTTTCAAATGGGAACTACTCGCCAATGAGTATTTAGTATAGAAAGGGTTAATTCATAGAATTTATCGTCTCAGAAGAAAAAACAAAGATATTTTTCTTTCGTCTTCGTTGAAACTTCAAAAGAGCTTATCGTGTTGGTGGTTTCCTAAAAATAAAGAGCGTTTGTATAGACATTATTACGTAGGCTACTTTTACCACGTTCTATTTATTGTCATGCTTGGGACTTTTCTATGAGATATATTAAGACATTTTTCAGTATAAAATAACAATCACAAATGTCTTCTTAGACTATCCAATGCAGCCTATACACACTTAAGTAATGACCTGCATCGATTTAAAGGTACGGTTGGCCTTGGCGGTGGGTATCATGTGAAAATATTTCCGCCCGTCAAAAACCGCCACAAACAGAAAGAACAACAAAATGTAGACAGACTTTGTCCGTATACAAATAAGAAATATCGCATAAACAGTATGTTATTGTCATATTTTTTACCATTGTTATGTAAACAAAAGCATAAAAAGTTACTTTTCTTGTGTTTGTTTATATTATGATGGTAAACATAAAGAGCGTTCTTTGTGGCTGAATTCCTGATAATGAACGAATAAAGAGCGTTTATGCCATTTGTGTGTGATTAGCCAGCACCATTGTGCTGTCTTCTGTAACACAATCAGGCTCTTGCTTAGATAAAATATAGTAAATCTTTATGATAACATGCTGTTTACGCGATGGTCATGGTATATATGAACGAAACTGTTGCGTTTTAATGTTTTTCTATTTACGGTGATTGGAACAAATATGAATATTTTCGACAACTAAGGCCTCACGTGCCTTTAACATGATTGGCATCACATTGCGCATGCCTGGTCCTTACCTTACCTATAATGTTCTGTTTGTTGGTGGCAGGGGAATTTAAACATGTGAGAGACCTATTTGGGGGGTTTGGTTGGGTGCACAGCTTAGAGTGGGACACATGCTCCCCCCAGCCACCACAGCTACATCCCTGATTATACGGTGCTTTAAAAAATACTGACAAAACCAAGAATATGCCCCTTCAGTCTTCAGTCAGCTGCTTCAGTCAAAGAATTACACCCACTCGAGACGACGAGAACGCACTATTAATAGATGAACAATAGGCGCTCTCGAAATTATAATAATCCAAATTAATCTTCTTTGCGAGTACAATTTCGAAGCATGTTTGTAAAGAAATTTGAATCTTTCTGCTGGTGCGTTGGACAGATGTGGCCCCGGGCACGTGGTGGCGTGCGGTCGACACGTGGCGTCTTTTGTCTGCTACAATCTTTGTTTTCTTTCCATGTCACGGAATTCTCATCGAGTTTCTATATTTGGGTTTGTACGATATAAATGGCTCTAGGAATATAACTATCGATTCGACAAAAAGAGATAATTTACTGCCTTTTACATTTGGCCAGGTGACGCGATCTCGATAATAATTTGGCGCGCGCGACTGGTCGCCCGAGGAAGTTATAATATAATACGAAAGCGTCATATTTCATTTCTTATCGGACAGGAATAATTTTTTTCAGAATCCTAAACAACAGCTTTACTCGCTGTTTTTTTTATTTTGGTGGTTTGGGCCAGCTGACATGCAAATATATACTATGTACACGCAAATATCGTCTATAAACAAACACACCACGTGTAACGCAAGATGAAACACATGTTCTGTTCGCATAAAATTCTTTGTCACTTGACTAATTTGGGAGAGTTGTGCATGTTCATATTGGTTCATATATAAGACATATGACGTGGTTATAATTTATAGCCCAGCTGATGGGCACAATATGTTCTCACACTTTGTCCGTCATCAGTGCGTCAAATATTTTCTTCAAACGATATCTGCATGGAAGTATTTCTATCATATATTATTTCCACAGCTGTCAATCACATAATTATCAGTGGATATTTTCTACCAGTTGCATTAAAAATTCGTTGTTCACCTTAAAGGGGGACTGTACACTAAATCCGAACATTTATGAGACCATCTCCTTTTATACTCCGCAGAATATGTGCAACAAATGAATGCATTTGAGCCATGTATTAGTGCAAAAATGCATTCATGTTCTCTATGCACGATGCAAAGAACATGGTATAATTATAACGAAAATGAATTTATGACTCCAGCCATTTATTCATTTTTATGATAATTACCATGTTGTTTGCATCGTTCATAGAGCACACGAGTGTATTTTGTTCTAATACATGGCTCAAATTCGTTCATTTATTGCATATATTCTGCTGAGTATAAAAGAAGATGGTCCCCATAAATGGTCGGATTTAGTGTACAGATACCCTTTAAATGGTCGGATTTAGTGTACAGTACCCTTTTAATTTTGATATCCGCGCATAGTTTCAGTGTTAAAGGCCCACTTAATTTTCAAACCCCCTGATTACATTGTATAAAATATATGCCATATTATATACCATTTGAAAGATGAAGCTCCAAAACATTGTATTATCAACTTATCCGGTGTAATAAACTGTGGACATGTTGTTTTTTGTTGAGTTGCCAACACGTTTTGTCATCAAGATTGAAGTAAAAATCAGTATTATTTTCAATGCAGGGGGAATAACTCTATATATTAAAGATAGAGTTCTTCCCTTCCATGGAAAAAGTTTGAGTTCTGTTGCATTCTGGGAAGTCTTTAAATAATTTCAGATGTTTTCTATTTCTCTGTGGGCATCTTCTGAGACATAGATGTTTCAAATAGTGATGAATTGTAGTTATTAACACCGTATATCAAGTCAGCATAAAAAATTAATTGGCCTTTAAATTGCCTATCTTCAAACAACATTTTTGCTGTCAAATCATAATATATAATGTATATTGATATTTTGATTCATGCATTGATGTTGAAATACACATACAGTTGGATAGAGAGTTCTGTTCATATACAGGCCACAAACTTCCTTGGGCGATCTCGTTTTTTTCTCAAATGGTATATAAGCTTGTCAATCTTGGGTATAAATTGACAGATAACTAAAAACATGCAGGCACACATACATACAAACACTATAATCTTCTACAGCTTCAGATGAGGTGAACTTAAATACAATGTTATACCTTGTATGTAGCCCCCCCCCACTCTCTCTCTCTCTCTCTCTCTCTCTCTCTCTCTCTCTCTCTCTCCATATCTCTCCATCTTCCCACCTCTCTTGCTCTCTCTCTCTCCGCCTTTATGTATCTCTTCCTGTCGCCCCTCCCCTCCTCTATCTCTCTCCATCTTCCTAGCTCTCTCGCTCTCTCTCTCTCTCTCCATATCTCTCCATCTTCCCACCTCTCTTGCTCTCTCTCTCCGCCTTTATGTATCTCTTCCTGTCGCCCCTCCCCTCCTCTATCTCTCTCCATCTTCCTAGCTCTCTCGCTCTCTCTCTCTCTCCATATCTCTCCATCTTCCCACCTCTCTTGCTCTCTCTCTCCGCCTTTATGTATCTCTTCCTGTCGCCCCTCCCCTCCTCTATCTCTCTCCATCTTCCTAGCTCTCTCGCTCTCTCTCTCTCTCCATATCTCTCCATCTTCCCACCTCTCTTGCTCTCTCTCTCCGCCTTTATGTATCTCTTCCTGTCGCCCCTCCCCTCCTCTATCTCTCTCCATCTTCCCACCTCTCTTGCTCTCTCTCTCTCCGCCTTTATGTATCTCTTCCTGTCGCCCCTCCCCTCCTCTATCTCCCTCCATCTTCCTAGCTCTCTCGCTCTCTCTCTCTCCGCCTTTATGTATTTCTTCCTGTCGCCCCTCCCCTCCTCTATCTCCCTCCATCTTCCTAGCTCTCTCGCTCTCTCTCTCTCCGCCTTTATGTATTTCTTCCTGTCGCCCCTCCCCTCCTCTATCTCCCTCCATCTTCCTAGCTCTCTCGCTCTCTCTCTCTCTCCGCCTTTATGTATTTCTTCCTGTCGCCCCTCCCCTCCTCTATCTCCCTCCATCTTCCCACCTCTCTCGCTCTCTTATATCACGGGGAGAGTTTGATAATTGAGAATCATATAATTACGCGGTATGTGCTGGGCAAAGCGTCCAATTAAAATAATGGACGAATGGACAGTAGACAGCATGTACACGGGACGGCCATGGGGTGTGTGTCATTTTCGAGAACTCCTCATTTGTTCACGTGTCCCAAATAAAAAAAACGTTGAACCGAGCATTGGCAGGTGTGAGTTCCTTTTCACGTGGGACGTGTGTCAAGTTACGTCACTTGGACTTATTAGTTAAATCAAGCGATTGGATACATTAGTTTTACGATGCAGGTGCCGGAGATAATAACATTGATTAACATGTTAGAAAACTCAATTATCTCGTAAGATATCTCGTTATGAAACAAGGCCTTGAATAGCGACAGACACCAATTTCGAGTAGACACATATCGCCCATTGTATGACTCAATTAGTGTCGGCTGCCACTTTAATAAGCTTCTCTGTGGTATACCGGACATAAGTAGTCTACCAAGAAACTTAAATTAATGAAAGTAACAAGTGTGAAATGGCGCTGGTCGCCAACACCAGTGTTCGGGGTGTCAAACATTTCTAATCTCAACTTGATATCGCACAAAAAGCGTGAAGTCTACATGGTTTCAACACTTTTAATTTTTGATTAAGCCATCTTTGTCGCCATCGTCTGACATGCTATTAAATTGGCTTTCTGACAAGTTCTCATGACCATATCTAGCCGGATAAATGATATGAAATGAAGAAATAAGCACCCTGGCCATGCCTTGATTTATCGTTAAATGCTTGAGGATAATGGCTAATGATGCTCTATCAATATCTTTCGGACAACACTTACAACAACAACAACAACAACAAAACTGTTTTTGAAATTATTTTTGATAATATTTAATGCGCATCGGGAGTATTATTCATTAACAATGGAAGTCTGTAAAAGAGGCACTTAAATGTGTATTCAGGTTCCAGACCTCCAGTAACAACAACAACATACAAAAATAGTATATAACATTGTTTTCTGTTCTGTTTTGTTGAAAACCAACTTTGACATATATATAATCTAGATATATAAATGTACCAATTAATATAATTTTGTTATTTTAAAAGTAGCAAAAATATTGTTGATACCCCTCTAATACATTGAAACTGTGGGTAATAGATGCATAGAAATATTCAATATCAAACAAAATATCGTCTTTCGTGACATATGAAACAAGATAGTATGTTCATGTTCACGTTCCAAGTCAGCCTGTTCTCGCGGAAATAAGCTCATAGTGAACTTAAAGGTATTAAATCCGATTAAGCGCCCCTCAATTACGATTTATTTCGCCTTGGGGGGGGGGGGGGGGACAAAAAATATTTGATTCGAGTCGAGGAATCCACCCGTCAAAGCTCAGAGCGATCAGATATCGATTTTTAAAATCTATTATTTTTCACCACCTGGAATATTAAGTGGCCCAGTAAAAGTCGACGAGAAGACAAAATTGCGGATAAAGATGGATAACTCTAAAATCAAGTGGCTTTTTTTGTGTCAGCTATTTGACAAACCGACAAAATTTCGTGGAACAAAATGTTGATAAATAACAGGTTTTGGGCTATTTTATACTATAGTTGACTGTGGTTAGCATTATTTTTGGGCAATTAATCAAATCTGATAACTGAAGTGGCATTGAACAAAATTGTTGTTGTTGGAATCTGATGATATGGGGACAATCGAATCGGATTGAGTACATTTAATTCATTGCACTGAAATAAGCTGATATGGGCATTATTTATGTGAAATAAGCCCTAAATGCACCTAAATATTCAACGGAATATAAGTTGCATATGGACCTATTTCAACTCAAATATGTTCATATCGGCCTTATTGGTCCACTTATCCTACTCTCCATGGCATTTAAAGAACCTAACTCGACTTACCAGATGAACGTTCTTTATAATATGTTTTCATTGTGGTCCACGCCATAAAACGGAATAACTGGTATTAGTCCACTATGGGCTCATTTCACAATCGAATAAGTCCAATATGAACCTATGTGAATATATATATATAGATCCAATATAAACATATTTACACGAGAATACGTTGTCCAAAAACAAATCTTTAAACACTTGTATCGGAATAAAATGCTTGATTCATAAACAAAATTGTCTAGAACCCTAAGTATATATATTTTTTAAAGATGGTGTATCTCTTCCCTGAACTTTACCATTATATTGATTTGGATATATAAAATATTAAATTTTGAATCAGAGAGACCAGCCAATTATTTTCTATGACCTAGGAGATAACTTTTAGAACATTTAACATTAGTACATTTTTTATTGGAAACCTATCTTTTAAAGCAGTTTTAAAGGGACTCAATGCAATCGCGGTGGGTAAATTTACAAAACAATATACATATATAGAGGATCTCACATGAGTTCCTATTTTATACGGAATTTATCAACCGAGTTCACTAAATTCGATTTGAGCCGAGGTTTACCGAGGCTCAAATAGAATTTAGAGGACGAGGTTGATAAATTACGTATAAAATAGGACGAGTGTGAGATACCTTTTACCACATGATCAAATAAACCCGAAGCAACGCGAAATATTCATCGAAAACAACAATCATACACTACAGCGATCGCAAGTTATCTGAAGAACGCCGTGACGTCATCGCACGCGCTGATATTAAACGTGTCTATTACCGATAATTATGAAACTGCTTTTATGGCCAAATTATGTGATAAATATATATATGTCTTAAAACACTTCACCAATAAGAAGAACATGGAGAAAAAGGTAAACTTTGCTGTTCTATATTCATTATTGATAGTTCTCCAAAAACGAAGTTTCGCCTGTTGAAACGGGTATATGTAAACAAACTAAATACTGTGTCAATAAAAATCTCTGATCGTGTAATAAGTTAAAATATTTTAGTCCAAATATAATTTTCGGAATATTTTTGAATGCTTTTACTTTTTCCAATGATTGCTGTAAAATTTTGATTAAACATTGGTATCTTATTGAATGAATTTGACTTTTATATGCCACTGTAATTCCACTGTGACAGTAATGTTTACAAATCATAGTTTTGACATGCAAAATTTAATTATTGGAGAAATTATTAATAACGAAAAAAAGTCAAGGAGTATATTTTTTACCCTGTGCCAATGCATTCTCTTATATATGCGAGTCGACCATAGGTCGCCTCGCATATATAAGAGAATGCATTGGCCTAACAATTTTTTTAAATTTTAATAATTTGTTCTTGTATTCTTTAACAATTTTATAATTTCACCCATACAGAGCCCCAGGCAAACATGAGCAGACGACACTCTTCGATATGCTTCTATATATGTGTGGGGCTCCCTGCAGGGTAATGGATGTTTTTTAGTTTATGTCCTAAAAATTGTAAGAAACATTTATTTAAAAAAAATGATAAAACATTGTTAGGCCAATGCATTCTCTTATATATGCGAGGCGACCTATGGTCGACTCGCATATATAAGAGAATGCAGGGTAAAAAATATACTCCTTGATGTTAGTTGTTTTACAGATGTTCTATTATTTGGCATGAACACACTTCGAAAACATTGAGTCTCTTTAAGTGAACTATCTGCAACACCCATTCAATTCAATCCAATCAATTCAATTCAAATCAATTATGTATTAGTCTTCATCAAATAATTGGAAAAAAAGACAACGTAATCCATTAAATAAACAATATAGTTGTTTACAAGTTTACCAGTCTCCAGCAGTCTTAATCTCAGTATACAACAATGTTTATAAAGATATATTAATCTTATAATCATATAATTATTCCATTTTCCGGTACTTATAGAGTTCTCCCAGGGTCTAATGTTCATTTAATGGAGCCATTGTGAATGTCATTATATTACAAAACACCGAAATGTCCATGTTTTGTGTTGTGGTACAGTACATCGACGTATATTGTATATTAAATATAGATCGATGTACAGTACTATTAATTAAAATATGGCCGTGAAAAGAAATTTCATAGAAATGTTGTTGTCGTTGTTGGAATTTAAGCGCCCTTGGGGAGAGATGGGACATCTTTAAAAAAAAAGTCTGTAATACAGACAATTAAAGGGTGAGAAGCGGCCATACATAAATCAGCATCTCAATTCGTCTCGCACTGTATCGCGGATACATCCATCGGCTCTCGTCTGGCGCATGAAAGCCGACCGCGCGTGCGGACTCTTCCATTATAATAGCGATCAGCATCCAGTTTAAGCTTCATTTGCCTATAGATGTTGACACGTTTTTATAATGGACTGCCCCGGCATTCCGCCACACTGAAATAAGAGCGTCATAGATGGAGGCTTTTCTGTAATACGAGACTTTTGTTGGATTTTCCCCATTCATTTCGCACTCGCTAGCTCCTTATCGTTGGTTGCAGCTGTCGTTTGAAATCATTGATCGGTTTGAAAGCTGACGGTCCTCTGGATTTATAGTGATAATACACATAGTTTATCTGGGTCGATATCAGTTCGCCTGCATTCTCATGATTCTCCCATCGATCTATACTCAACACCGTGGAACTGCTTCTTGTAAATTGATAATGGTCTCTGGAATCTGCGCATAAATAAATAGGTAAGACGGTCTATTTTATGTTACATCGCATATGAAAACTCGTAATTTGTTCGTCTTGTAAGTTTGCAGATATCTTTTCCTTGTATTTAATTAAAACCTGGACTGGGATCTTCAGCATTCGTTTCGCGCAGCTATCTGATAGTGTATTCTGAGAACACCGGAAGTATACGGCCACGTTATTGTTTACACTGCTGCCAATATCTGGCATCATGATTTTTACTTCCCAAAAAGCCCCTACTTTCCCTTGATTTTGATACTGATTCTTCGGCTTATTGGTAGGGAACCTCATGTCATTTTGCAAGCGAAAACGGATTTTGTATGCTTAGTATGTGTATTTTAAGGATTGACTTGTTTCCATTCTTGAATTCTTGCAATTTGGTCCGCCTGCATCGGGGAGAACATAATTTAGAGAGCGTTTCATATTTACAAATATAGATGGGCGGGATATATCCTAATGTTTCAAAACAAATATTTACATATATATTTTTTAAATTAATTTTAGTCTGGGCTTGTTGCATTAACTGACCAGTTTGGTCATTGCACTCACCAGCGTATTTATCTTTTATGATTTTGTATATTAGCTGTCCCCAACCTCTCATATTCTATCTTTTGATACCGTTTCAAAATCTTCTCTGCCATTGCTGATCTGTCATTCTCTCACGAGGTATTAATCAATATTAGTAAGCTTATGCATTCTTAAACACATATACATGTAATATATTAAAATATAATTTGTTGTCAAAATTTTATATACAGATATACATTTCATGTGCAGTAACCCTGATCGTTATCATCTTATATACACATACTAGTAAAGGGACCAAGGCACCCATAGCGGGTAAATTTGCAAATATTATGAAAGTTGACGTTGACAATATATCTCGTGGGTTAAATCCGTATCTAGACCACACGTTCTAAGACATATAATGTACATGCTGTATATAACGCTAATACAAAATATATTATGTTGAGTATCATAATTCCCAACAGGCACTTAAAACTTTCCAACTGCTAGAATTTTGCAACCTAACACCTATGGTAGGAACAAATTGAAATATTCGATTTTTTATCAGAAGACAACAAATTCCATACTAAATACTGATTTAATCAAACAATTTCAAGACTATTTAAGAAATTTCCAAATAATGTTTTTTCAGGCATGAACTTTCCAATTGCTGAACATTTTAGCCAAAGTTGTGTGAGTGGGGGAGAAATACTTCACATATTCCTTAACCCTTCTATGACTGAAGCGTCCTGAATTTTTGTGAAAATCTGCCAATGCATTCTCTTATATATGCTAGTCTCCAGTCCCATAGGGAGCCTCGCATATATAATAGAATACATTGGCCTAACAATATTTACCTTGACATTGTAAGCCAGTGCATTCTCTAATATATATGTGAGGCTCACTATGGGAGACTCGCATATACAATATGATAATCTGGCACATGATCTTTAATGCTGCACCAACACAGCTCCCGTCATGAAAGGGTTAAGCAAGATACAGGTACTCCGAAAAGACTTATTGACATGCAAGTCAGTTAATAATCTCTTTGAACTTTCTAGATCATGCCATGAATCTCTACTCTGGCTAATACACGTAGAGATCATATTCCACCATTACAAAACCTTGCAACTTTTTGAAGTTTTGACAGGGAACCTTATAAAGTTGAAAAAATAACACGCGGAATATATTTCTTAATTAATTAGGAGCATTTCTCATGGGTTATTATTTCAAAGTTTGTTGCGATATCGGCTCACAAAAGTCAGAGAAAAGCGTGCTATTTTGAGTTGGGACATTCACCTACAGTGAAGTACATTATTAAGCTAGCTAGGAACAAATAATAACTAATAAATTGTATATTCCCTGCTTTTTGTCAAACTTCAAAAAGTTCCAAGGTTTTGTATTGATGGAATATGTGCTATTCGGGCGTTAGCCAGCTTTTAAAGATTCATGGCATGATCTATGAACTTTCAGTGAGAGGACAAACGCTCTTTATGTTATCGTACACTCACACCGAACGCTCTTTATTTAGTCGTACACTCACGGCGAACGATCTTGATCGTTGCTTGGTGCAAAAATACCGGACCCGAATTGTCTTTTTAATGTGATGATTTCTAATACTTTAATAAGATTCGCGACAAATAAATCCGCACATGAGTAAGTCTTATAATTTATGTGTGTCGACCTGTTCATTTACTCGGAACTAAAAAAAAATGTAATGTTCTAAAAAATCCCGGTTGACAGAAATTATTTGTAGACACAAAAATCCTAGTGACAGAAGCTGAGATACGTCATCTTTAAAACTACCAACCCCTATATATGTAGATACATAGAATTTCACACCAACACGTTTTGAACTAGGCTGTATATATGCGCGTGCACCTGCTCCACACCAGATGTTCCCGTCGTGACCTCGCCATGTCGAACCTCGGTTATTGTTTGCTTCCGCCGTCGATCTCGGCTGTTTCGTCTCCGCGGGTTCGTTTCGCCGACATGGCAGATGTTATTTCTACAAACACATAATAGTGCGTCGTTTCGGAAGCTTCTGTATACCAGTAGCTACTCTGTTCCCCAGGAAACTTTTATGCATATATCTCGAAAACGACATGTGTGGCTTTAAAACCCTTTCAGTGCCAAGTCCGATTTTTGTATCAACCCATATTTCCTTGATCATTTTCAAATGTATTGATTATAATAATGTGATAGAGCCCCAAGAGCTCTTTCCGTCAATGTATCACATTATTATAATCAATAAATTTGAAAAATGATCAAGGAAATATGGGTTGATACAAAAATCGGACTTGGCACTGAAAGTGTTAACGCATATCGATGCCGAAACCACTACAGGGACGTGGCTAGAGGGACTTTGTGTAGAATTACTAATTGCACACTTCCGTGTATACCAAACGTTCCAATTATGGGAAACTTCATTTTTTTTTACCCCACCCTTAACCATTTTACGACGGGAAATGCGCTGGTGCAGCATTATAGATCCTATGCCAGTTATTCCTCTTATATATCGGTACATGCGAGTCTCCCATATATAAGAGAATTCACCGGCTCACAAGGTCAAGGTAGATATTGTTAGGTCAATATATTCTCTTATATATGCGAGGCCCCCTCGCATATACAAGAGAATGCACTGGCACAAGGTTTTCGCAAAATTTCAGGATGCTCCAGTCATGGAAGGGCTAAAATTCAGTTGGAATTATTTTTCCAACTGGTTATAGAAATATCCATGGGGTTGGAAATTCTTTTTGGTCTAATACAACATACTTCACACTAAATAATGGTTGAACAATTCCAAAACATTTATGAAGAATAACTAATATTGTTTAAACCATCGGATATACATTTTGATTGCGTGTAGATCTAGTTTCATAAGTATGTGGAGTTTTATTGAACCAATTATCATTTCAAACCCAGCGCATGGTTTAACCCACATACCGTATGTGCACCACCAATACAGACAGTATATATTACGACACCCAAGGAGCCATGAGACAGTTGATATGAACCAATCAAGTTTCGTCGACAAATTTGACCTAGTATATGGTCGTCTCCTTTGAATTCATCACATTCGCCGACAAAAATTACCGATTTTATCTGATAATCGTTTTGTGGACTTTGAGGGATTAAAGTACCCTTTAATATCTTTTCTGACAGCAGACCCGCGCACAGTCTCGTATATAGTACAAAAACGTAGATTCCCTCCCCTAGGCAACATGTTTTTGGACAATCACCAGCGATGTTATCACCAACCGTCATCGAAAGCATCAAAGTGCGTGAAGCCGACGTTATAATGTCGAAAAATCACGCATTCCAACAGCGTGACTCCTGGAGGCAACGGAGTTATCACGTGTCCACATAGACATTTTATGAGCTCCCTGTTGCATTATTCTTGCCTTTGGGGTGGAACAATCGATGGTGGGGTAAAGGCTGATCTATCGTGGGGTAAGGGATGGTCTATCGTAGGGTAAAGGCTGATCTATCGTGGGGTAAGAGAGGGTATATCATGGGGACACGGGAACCTTTCTTATATCACGTTGGTTATACAAATTTAATGCAGTGTCGAATGTTATTAAATGCACCCACAATCAATATTCGAGCATTAAAAGCGATTCTCAACATTTTTCTCAAAACTATTGGAATCTAGACAATCCCAGATAGCACTACATGTATTAGCAAAAGTACTGACACTTTACGATGTCCCCAGTATGTAAATAATATAATAGATCGATAGTTCGTGTATTGATTGACATATCTGCCACATCCTTCTAAATTATTTAGACACATTTGGAGGGTGGCCAGAGCACAGAGAGGTCTCTGTTGCGAGGGGGTGGGGTGTACACCTTAAAATTTCCAACTGCAACTCGTCCCCCAACCAGGCCAAACTCCCAGGTTTCGCAAATTAATTCCATTTGCACACAACCTCTTGGATTAGAAATTTCCAATTGCATGGTATACTTCAAGCTTTCCATTCTACTGATGGCCATTTTCAGTCCAATATTAGATTCAGTCCAATATTAGTAGGAAAATATGCGACAAATTTCCCATTAAATACGGATTGGAAAATCAAACTATGAGAACAATTTCAAACTATTTTGGTGCTGAATTTCCAAGCGACGTTGTGCGAGTCATGAAATTTCCAACTGTTGAAAATTTGACCAAATTTGAACTAAGTTTGGGTTTTAAAGGTACGGTTGGCCTTGGCGGTGGGTATCCTGTGAAAATATTTCCACCCGTCAAAAACCGCCACAAACAGAAAGAACAACAACATGTAGACAGACTTTGTCCGTATACAAATAAGAAATATCGCATAAACAGTATGTTATTGTCATATATTTGACCATTGTTATGTAAACAAAAGCATAAAAAGTAACTTTTCTGGTGTTTGTTTATATTATGATGGTAAACATAAAGAGCGTTCTTTGTTGGTGAATTCCTGATATGGAACGAATAAAGAGCGTTTATGCCATTTGTGTGTGATTAGCCAGCAGCATTGTGCTGTCTTCTGTAACACAATCAGGCTCTTGCTTAGGTAAAATATAGTAAATCTTTATGATAACATGCTGTTTACGCGATGGTCATGGTATATATATGAACGAAACTATGCGTTTTAATGTTTTTCTGTTTACGGTGATTGGAACAAATATGAATATTTTCGAAAACTAAGGCCTCACGTGCCTTTAAACGTTTAAACTTTTGACGAAACTCTGGCATTCAACCCCCTTTAAGTCAAAACTAAACATTTGCTTGAGTGTAACCCCACGATACCCCACCTGTTGACTGCTGGGTATATATCACCTGTCGGGGCCCCCACCTGTTGACTGCTGGGGATATCACCTGTCGCTCGCTCGATTGTTGATCGGATGCTGTTCTGTCTTTTGTAGAATTTCAAAAGTAGCACAATGTACCGTTACATCTCCATGGGTATAAATTTTTTGTTCAACAAACCTATTATACTTTTTCTTTATATTCGAAGGACTCGGGTCTGCCATACACGATGAATGAGAAGGACGAATTTGCGTGGTTTCCCACTGATAGCAACTTGAAATTAACCCAAACTTAGGCCAAAAACTTCTCTGTTTCCGATAACATTTGGAAATTTTTCCAGACAGGCAGGCAGGGTTTTTTGTGTGTGCAAATATAAAAAAAAAAACCTTCAGCCGTAAGCGATATACCCGGTACATGTAATAGTGTAGTCATGGAATATGGTAGATCTATGTGTATTGGAAATAAGCCAAAAGCATGTTGTCCCTTGAATTCATTCACTCTGCAGGAAGTGACCAATTGTATGACAATATTAAATGTTTTCTTAAAACATTCAGAGGAAGAAACTTACAAAATACCATGGATAAGGTCCATTCAAAAGATGCTTGACAAATGTGGAATGGCATATGCATGGTTATGCCAACACCACATAGAAGACGATATAATCATCAGAGCAGTGAAATTCCGCATGCAGGATCAACGTTGAGCTTAATAACCTACCCATTTTTGGTTTTGCGATTGGGAAAACGATAAATATTCACATTTGACACTCTAACAGGTAACTATATAGACTAGCTTTCTGAAAAAAAATTAAGGCAGGAAAGAAAATCTCACCCAGGCAGGGTATCAGAAACAAAGAGCTTTTTTTGGCCTTAGCTAATGTCATGCAATAATAGTGATGTTGAATTAAAGATCCATAGTCTTTGACATACAATTAACCAAAAAAAATAAAATTCCTACAGTAATGCCCTAAATAATCGACTCTTTAACCACAGCAGAATTATGGGTAATTTTTCAGGATTTAGTCGGAAATATGGCTTGTTGCCATTAATAGGAAAGCTCTTAATCCAAAAAGCAAAAATAAGTCGGCTATTAAGCTCAACTTTGGTTGAGCTTACTTGTCTCTCTCATATCTCTTACTGCAGAGTGAATGAATTCAAGGGACAGCATGATCGACCATATTCCATGGGACCATGACTACACTATTATATCGCTTATGGCTGAAAGGTTTGACAAAAAAATCCCTGCCTGCCCGCCTGTCTGTAAAATTATCCCAATGTTATCGGAAACAGAGAACTGTTTTGTTTTGGCCTTATAGAAATCCACGATTGTCACGTTTATGCAGTGATAGAAAATGAAACACAGACCTCATTTTATGATATGGTAAAATAAAGAAGTTTGTCAGGACAGTTGAAAATAATTAATACATAAATTTGATATCAGTAAATCTTATAATATAGATATAGTCCATATACCGGTATACAAACGCGAGTATCAATTAGTTTTAATTTGAGGTTTGATGATTTTATGCTATTTTAACCCTTTACCCAACAAACCGGTCAAAAACGCCCAAATAAAGTTTCAACAGCCTAAAATATCTTCAGTCTGTCTCAATAACAACATACAAATATGGATATCATTGAACCGGTTCATTGACCACATTGTGATGGTTACAGTTATGCCATGTGCCAATGCATTCTCTTATATATGCGAGTCGACCATAGGTCGCCTCGCATATATAAGAGAATGCATTGGTCTAAAAAAAATCTTTTTTAACACTTTTTACCATTTTTTCTTACATTCTTTAACAATTTTATAATCTTTTTTTTTACATTTTTTATAATATTTTTCTACATTCTTTGACAATTTTATCATTTTTGATATGTGTTAAGCCAATGCATTCTCTTATATATGCGAGGCGACCTATGGTCGACTCGCATATATAAGAGAATGCATTGGCACAGGGCCGTCCTGTTGGGTAAAGGGTTAAGATAACAATCAGCATGTCTGACGACTTCAGTTTTGTTTTTTGGACCACAAATTGAGCAATATGTTCCTATATTTTCAGATATGATGAACTGCTCACAGACAATGAGGACTCAGACGGAAAGTATTATACCACCAACCTTCATACCGTTCAACTATAATTATCCAGTCAACCCACAAGAACTCGTTTACGCAGGTTACGATGATTGTTCAACCGAGGCCATTCGTTATCTCGTTGAAGTAGAAGGTCTTTCGGTTGACCATCCGATGGTACAAGGACTCCGGGAGCACCTCAATCAGCAGATGCATACCATCAATATGCCAGAACTTATACATAACTCCATCAACACTGAAACGTGTCAGACTGATTCTCCGTACAGATGTCCGGAACAACCTGATTTTGGTATCTACAATCCGTTTCCTGTTTGTGCTTTAAATGGTGGTAGTATTCCAAAAACGGAAGTGGACAATGTATCGGACGGAGTTCTAAAAGTATTACAAGGAAATAATCCTGAGGCTATAAGTGTGGCACAAGAACTGCTATCATTACTACAAGAAGAGCGCATGTCGTTAGAAGATATGCTTGATGATTATAGCGACGAAAGTGATATAGAACTTGATGACGATGTGGATGAACAAATTTTCGGGGAGGCAGAACAATAGCAAATTGCTTGTGAACCTCCGATGCTAATCTCAGGATTGGCATTCCTCTACACCCAACTCATGCGGTCTGTTCTCGTGACCGCTTCTTCACATAGTTTGGGATATTAATATAATGGAATACTCACCGGTGTGTTGACTTTGAACGTGAATGTCTCATCTGTTGCCATACAATTAACCCTTTCTATACTAAATGGATTCTCCCAAGTCAGTTAAAAAAACGTACATCAGAATGGTCTATTATTCATTTGGAGTGATGTTAAGGTGATAAAAGCAGACGACAGATAAATAAAAGTGCAGAAGGAGCCGTAATTATTGAGGGAAATGTTTAGATAATAAGTTCAAGAAACGACATATGGTCGTTTGTTGAACTTATTATATGAACATTTCCTATGGAATAACTACTCGTCAATGATGCATTAGTATATAAAGGGTTTTTGAGCTATATGCAAATATATCGGCGTTTTCATGCCTACTCTGTTGCACGTAGGGTGACAAGACGCAGACAAGATGGAGTCTTTGAAAGACTCATTAACAGCACTTTATATTAAAGCTATATAGCTTTAAGGGCGACATGTATCATGCTCGTTATACATGTATTTGTTTCAGTTCTGCAATGTGCAAGACAACATTATATAGTCTTAATGAGCAACGTGTGGTAATTTGAATGATGTGGGAGAGAGATAGGGAGAGAGAGAGCGAGAGAGAGAGAGAGAGAGAGAGAGAGAGAGAGATGGTTTGCATGAGAGAGTGGAAGGGAGAGAGAGAGAGAGGAGGATACAACGAAACGATGTGTGGAGAGAGAGAGAGAGAAAGAGAAAGAGAGAAAGAAAGAAAGAGAGCGACAGATATAATGAGAGAGAAAGAGAGGGGGGAGGGGGGTGCGAGTACGTGTGAGAGGGTGTGTGTCTGTCTGTCCAACGAATAACGAGTAAATAATCATATTGTCTCTCTCATATATCATAATGTCATCTCATTGGACCATAGTGTCTCCAAGAAAGATCTCACATCACCATTTCTTATTTATTAATTTATTAAGGTATGATATAATTATAGATGTCATAATAATGTGATCTTATAATCTTTGACATAGTTTGGATCTTAATCCGATTAATTTGATGTATACGTGTGAACTATGAACTATTAGCGACAGAGACTTCCAAAAATAATAGGTTCTGAAAATTTGACTGAAATAAGTGGTTTATAAGATGATAAGCCAATATCATAGCATTATTAATACTACTTAGCGGTTTATTTTCTTGAAAGCTTATTTCATGGTTAAATTTTCAGTGCCTGTAGGCAGATAGTAACACAAAATATCCTTACTAATTTGTGTACGGGCGTTTGAACTTTTAATGTTTCTTTGGGATGATGATGAAATTGTGAAGTATAATAGAGTTACTTCTCTTACGGTATAGTGCTTAACTTTCTCGGTTCGGATGGAAACAGTTTGAGTAAAATTCAAACACAAATTATGTGATCATCATGTCAGTAAGGCTGATGTCGACTGGTTTGTGCGTGACAAAGTCTAAACATGGAGAAATAAACAGGGATGTGGGTTGCGATTGGGGTATCATCATCATCACTACTGGACAGAATTAGAAAGTTCATGCTTCAGTCAATAATTAACATGGAATTTAAGATTAAATAGGCCGGATTTTTCGGGTCTTTTAATTTTCCAACCTGTTCCAACCAGTATTTAATTTACACAATATATGTGGTATTACGACCAAGAGTTGAATATTTCCCTTCTTTCGATAATATTTTAACCCTTTTTATACTAAATAAATTCTTCCATTCAGTTATACAAGTTTGCACTGGAACAGTCCATTGTTCACGTGCATGGGTATTCAGCCAAACGACATACATGCGAACAGATAATGCAAGAGCAGAATGATTCATATTCATTGAAGGGAAGTTTTCAGATAATAAGTTCAAGAAACGACACATGGTTGTTTGTTGAACTTATTATGTGAACATATCCTAATGGAACAACTCATAAATGAGTATTTAGTTTATAGGAAGGATTAAACACACCACACCATTGTGCAGAATTCCGATCATATAAGGGTTCTCTTGAAGTTATGAATTTACAACTTGAGGTACCGGTTAAAACTACATACAGTAATGCCCTAAGTAATCGACTTCTTAACCACAGCAGAATTATGGGTAACTTTTCAGGATTTAGTCGGAAATATGGCTTGTTTCCATTCATCGGAAAGCTCTCTAAATCCTGAAAAAGTTACCCATAATTCTACTGTGGTTAAGAAGTCGATTACTTAGGGCATTACTGTACTCAAACTGGGGTGTTGTGGTGAAATTTCCAACTAATGTTATGTCAGGCATGAAATTTCCAACTGTTGAAAAGTTGGGGGCCAATCCCTTACACCACATCTCTGCTCGTAGGTTCAGTTGTTTGAGTATACATCATGTATCACATGTTATAATCTGAATGAGGAGGTATCTGGACATAGCCCTCCATGGCGTATGTGTATTTTGATGGTGTATATAGGGCACAGTGCAATAATTATACGACCAAATCGATGTATATATGTAAAATTGTGTATTTATATTATGTATTTATGTTTGCATTACACTTAGTGCTACACATAAAAATGCGATATTTTGAAGTTGAGTTTTCGTTCTATTCATGTATGCGTTTCTCGGAAGGCCAATGTGATGGTGGTGACCCATTGTTGACAGGGAACGAGAGGGTGTGGGTGAAAACGAGCTGTTTACGAACAAAACAAATTTCCCAATTCGAACACTATGGTATTAAAGGTGTACTGTACCCTAAATCCGGTCATTTATGGGAACATTTTAGCTCACCTGAGATGAAGTCGCCGGTGGAGCTATAGTCATCACTCCTCGTCTGTCCGTCAGGAATCGTCGTCTTCTTCAGAACTATAAGACCGAATGAGTTAATATTTGGTGTGAATTCCTAGGTGACTCACATTCAGATTTGTTCCAAGTCAGGTCAATTAGTTGTGAAACCAGGGCCATAGCTCTATTCCTCCATAGTAATTCTTAGAACGACTTCTTCTCAACAACGAATTGGGCCGATTTAGCTTATATTTGGTATGGAGGGTCCTTGGGTGACTGGGGTTCAGATTTATTTAGTTCAAATGGGGTCACTGGGTCGAACAGGGGCATAGCCAGGGACATAACTCTGTCCCTGCCACACACACTGTATCAGATAATGCGTAGTTCACCCATTAAAGTCTTCTTTTGACTACATCTGTAGTGGCCCTTTGACATGTCAATGTATATACATCAAACTGGGTTTAACTGGCCTTACTCCACACAGCTGTTGTCCAGTCATTATAAAGTAATTAGTTAACTCAATATCCACATTTCTCCCAGCTGATAGTGGGTTGCATGACTGAAATTTAATCCAATGTGTTGAATGCAATCTAAAATACAAATGTACCTGTTTGACAGTTTGCAAGTTTATTTTTATTATTATTACTAACAATTTCATGACCGGAGCTGTGATGGTGCAGCAATAAAGACCCTGTGCCAGTGTATTTTCTTATATACGCAAGCCTCCCATAGGGAGCCTCGCATATAGAAGAGAATGGACTGGCTTTTGTTCAATGAGATTAAAATGACTTTAAAATAATAGAACATTGATCATGAGAAGGGAGCTCCTAGTTTCAATATTTACTAGATATTTACCAAATATTTATAATTTTATAACAAGATATCATGGGTGGGCCCTGGCTTCTGATGAGGAGGATAAAGTTTCATTAATCTTACATGGCTTACATGATTGATGTGGTTATTTAAAACTTTTCACACCCTTTGTCTGTTTTATCCTTCTGTTTTAATATTTAAATTTGAGTATGAACTACCTGTAGAATCAGTTCCTGATAACACACACTTTTCAGATTTAAAAATATCTGCTGATGTTTGTTATTGTTTGTAATACAATGCTGTGTCTTCCAACACATGTACACATATGGTGCACACAATGTCAACATCTGAATCTTGCACCAGTATCAGGTTTGCTCAAATGGGATCGGTTATTCAAGAAGGGGCAGACATTACAGATTTAATACTCTGCACTAAGATTAATTGAATTAAGAATGTGTATGCATGTCAGTATGAACACTTTAATTTCTAAGCTGAATTTATTTGCTCCATATACTTATTTTGAAGTAAATTTGACAAGAGTGCTGACTCTTGTAGTCTTCAGAGTCCCAGTCTTCTCAGTCTTTACAGTGATGTGAACGACCCCACAGTCATCGACTGTCTTGTATACTCTACAGAATATATGCAACAAATGAATGAATTTGAGCCATGAATTAGTGCAAAATCTTTGAAACCACATCAATTATCAAGTTAACAGATATGTAGTTTGGTCTAGAAACATAACCATTGTCTATTTTATGTATTTTTTCCAACTCCGTGGTGGTACAAGTCATTGTCTTGTGACAATTCAGGCAAGGGGGGTGTAACAAAAAAATTGCAGGAATTTATGCCGGTGGGTGGGTGGTCAGAGAGGCAAAACACGTGCTTTTTTTACAACCTCATGCATTTTTTTTGTACGAAAGACCTTTTGTACCTGTATTTGACATTATTTTGGGGACATTTTATGACTGTACAAAAACACCACATTTATGTTACTGGGAGCTCATGTGGGCCTCAGTAGCTATGATATGTTGCATATGGAACGGTGACGTGAAAAAACTTTCTTCCCGACACCATTCGGAAAGAACCCGGCATGGACATTTTTAGAAGAAAAAAAATCTGAAATCATATATTTTCAACAAAATAACTTGAATATTATAGTAACTGCTTATCATTTAGCATAATAGTAGTTGCCCCAGTAGACTAACAAAAATTGTATGGAATACCTAATTTAAAAAATATGTCAACTCTAGTTGAATTGGAGCTTAACAAATGATATATCACCGACGTGTCTACAAAATGTCAGCAGTGACTCGAAAGTCAAGATTGAATTCACTGTCCTTAGATAACCATAATTCTATCAGTATTACAGCCAAAGACACAAACGCATGTTCGGTTCACGTAATAGCTTGCATGGGAAAATGATATCTCACTGGATATGTATAACATAAATTTTTGTAAAATTGGATAATATTATGCCTTATACTAGTGAGCTAGCTAGTTGATTCAGTAGCTATCAGGATCTGGTTACTGTATTTGTCCACTACATCGTTGCGTTATAATTTCCATTTAGCACTGAGTGTGGAATTTGACCACCCAGGCTGACCTTTCATACTCTCGTCTGACCACCTTTGTTGCGATGTTCACCCCCACCCTGGTCCCGCAAGTGACGTAACTTCAACGACAAACCAATTATCCATTTTCCATTATAACATAAGGAGCATCCGCAACAAGATTAGAAACATCACCCATATATTGGAGAACTATGACATTTTGTGTTTCACTGAAACACATCTGGATCATACATTTAACTCATCCACATTAACACTTGACAGATACGTAGGACCAATACGTCTCGATAGGGACAGTTCGGGTGGAGGGCTGTGTGTATATTTTTTAGAAAATATTGTGTTCGCCCGTTGCCCCCCAACTCGAGAAAGGAGATTATGTTATGTGGTTTGAGGTAAAAAAGAAACGCTCTTCATTTTTACTCTGTATTATTTACCGCTCAGAAAATTTCACAGATTCGACATTTTGGACTGGCCTTGAATCGAGTATAGCATCGGCATTATTTATTAACAAATCTGTCATTATTGTGCATGGGTGACCTAAACAGTGATCTTTTGCAACCTGGTAATACTCTACAAGCTACTGTAGACTTTTTCAGCATGAAAAATGTTATTGACAAACCGACACGCATCTCTCGTACACGCAGTTCACTTTTAGATCCCATAATAGTTACACAGTATACATAAACGTTCTCGATGCTGACACAGTTGAACCCAGAGTTTCTGACCACCAAGCTACTTATGTTACAATATCATGTGACTATGATCTGTCTCCCACAACAAAACGCAGAATATGGAATTACAAACTTGCCAACTTTGAAGAAATGAACAGTATTTTTTCGTTAGTAGATTGGAATAATATCCTAAACAGAGGCGATACTCATTCAATTGAAAGTAAAGTTGCAACTGCTGAAAAAATAATTCATAGTATGATGGAGAAATGTGTGCCAAACCACATAGCTACAGTCCGACCGAACGATAAACCTTGGTTTGACAGTCCATTGAGACTGGAAATTAGACGACGAGACAGGTGGCGAAAGAGATCCATGAAATCAAATCTTCCCAATCACTGGACACAGTATACAAAATCCCGAAACTCTGTTAATAATATGAAAAAATTTGCAAAGAAACGATATTTAGAAGAAGTTCAAACAAATCTCAATCACGCCCATGATTCGAAATCGTTTTGGAAAATCACAAATGAAATTATCTGTGAGAAACATAAATCAAATACCATACCACCACTACAACTTGAAGATAAATTTGTCTACAGTGACGCAGACAAAGCAAATGTCTTAAATGGGATTTTTTTTATAGATAATAGTAAAATTAACGACCACGGTCAGCCTATTCCATATTTTCCCATGCGAACAGACAAGGAAATAAAGTCGATCTCGATCACACAAGATGATGTGGAGAAATTTCTCAGGGAATTGAATACTAACAAAGCTACTGGCCCAGATGGTATAAGCAATACAATTTTAAAATGTTGTCACAAAACACTCTCGTTGCCGCTGTATATTCTCTTCAAGCACTCCCTGGACACATGCACTTTCCCATCTCAATGGAAAGTTGCTACCGTAATTCCAATCTTTAAAAAAGGTGAGAAAACCGACCCTTGCAATTACCGACCAATATCACTTCTGTCCAGTCTGGGTGAACGTCGACTCTATATTTGAAATGTTGTAATGAATATTTAGGTATGAGTTTACTCAGACTGACTTCTATCGTGTGTGAGTAAAATACTAGAAAAGATTGTTTTTCAGAAAACGTACGACTACTTTATGGAGAACAGCCTACTGTATAAATATCAATCTGGTTTTCGCCCAGGACACAGCACTACTCACCAATTATTGGAAATATTTCATTACCTGAGCAAAAATAGGAGTGAATCGAGGATATCTATAGGTATATTCTGTGACATATCTAAAGCATTTGAACGAGTTTGGCATAAAGGACTAATTCACAAATTACGCAATTATGGTATAAACGGTAAATTACTTTCCTGGTTCAATAGAATAGAATAGAATAGAATAGAATTTATTAGCAAGAACATCCCTATATAAGGACAGGTTGCTGAGAATACATAATGAATAAACAATCAAAATAGAAATCATGACGAAAAGAAGTACTAAAGCATTCAAATAATAATACAAATGATAATGATTATTCACGCCGCGGCAATCTACCACGGAATGCTTGTTTGATTACTTACAGTTGTGCTACGACTGTAAATACAATATCACAGTTATTATCAGAGGCCACTGGTATCCAATAACCGTCAGCCAATTAGGTGTTAATGCAATAATCAGATCTCAATTCAAAGAACCTCCGGATCAGATTACATACACCTGCACAAATTTCAGGACAATCGTTGGTCATAATCACTTTAAATTTCTCTAGTGGGCAAAGTTTATCAAAATGGTGGTGTACAGAACTAATCATCGACAATAAAGCATTTCTAAGGCCCGCATAAAACGAGCAGTCCATCAGAAAATGAAATTCATCTTCTATAGAGCCACGTTTACAAAATAGACATATTCTTTTCTCTACATCTACAGGGGGTTTGCGTGTCTGCCTTTTTCTATGAGCAATGGGTGATTACTTATCCGAAAGCGAGCGAATGCGATTCTATCATCTATTGAGTTAGTGTGGATAAGGTAAGGTTCGATATAGTAGTCATGTTTAAAAAGTCGATATGTTCTCAGTTTATTTCTTCCGGTAGGTGAGGCTTCGTCGCCTTCGTTCGCCTTCGTAGTTAGTTTGAATTTGCTTAATGTTGGGCTCATGTTTCCTGGGTTGCGCGGAATATAGAGTCCTGCCGCCTTTAGTGATGCAAAGGGGGATTTACAGACGGACCATACTCGCTGTTCTTCGACTGCTTCGTTTAATAATTTGCTGTCGTTGCGGGACGATAACTTTATAGCATACGACGCCATTCGACCAATCACATCAGTGTATATTGGATATATACCTAATTCCGCACGCACCGCGTTATTCGACGCATTTCGTCCTGCATGTAGTATTTGTTTACAAAATTTAACCTGAAGCTTTTCACGTGGCATACGTTCGTGATTTAACGGTGTTATTTCAACGCCCCATAGTTCACTGCCTTACAGGATAATTGGTTTGATGACTACATCAGTAATCGACTACATCAGTAATCGATTTCAACGCGTTCTAGTCGGATCGGAGTATTCTACCCCATCACAGCCATCCTCTGGTGTTCCACAAGGGTAAGTCTTGGGCCCTTTTCTATTTTCAATATTCATCAACGACATAGGTGATAACATGAAATCAAATGTTCGTTTATTTGCTGACGATACTTGTATATTTTATTCACTACCATCATGTGAAGACCTCGTGATTCACATGAACAACGACCTAAGATCACTCGATAGATGGACTAACAACTGGTTGGTTTCCCTTAACTCATCGAAAACGAAAGCGATAATATTCCAAGGTCAGCAATCAACATGCCAGCGCACAGCAGATCTTATATTTTGTTCTAACAAACTTGACATAGTTGAGGACCACCGACACCTCGGAGTAATTTTCCAGTCCGATCTCAAATGGAACCTTGCTATCGACAACATTTACAAGAATGCATGCGCTTCGCTCTCACAAATACGCAAATTAAAATATTTGTTATCAAGAAAAACCATCGATACCATGTTTAAACCTCATGTATTACCTATACTAGAATATGGCAACTGTGTATGGGATTCTGCCCCTGACAGTATTAAATCAACATTGGACAAACTTTACTATGATGCAGCGCGAGTGGTTTCAGGCCTAACAAGATCTTCGTCAAACGCGACACTATACAGTTGTCGCCCGTTGTCGAGGGAGACATTGAGATTTGTCACCCGCTCGAGAACGGAATGTCTCCCGGTGAGCGAAGCTCCGAGGGAGACATTCCGTTCTCGAGCGGGTGACAAATCTCAATGTCTCCCGAGAACAAGGGCAACAACTGATTTGTTATCCGATTATACCACAGAAACTATCCTTGCCATCCACACGCACGATGTTGCACTGAGTCATGAGTGATTTCTTTCCCGATTATGTATATTTTCAGTAACTACTTATCGTCCCATAGGATTTCTGTTCCATAAACGATAGTCAAGCTTTTAAGCGTTTGATAATCCGCGTTTATTTACGATCATTTTGGTGGTCAAATCGTCAATATCGGTCCATGCAATGTAAACCAATAAGCCATATAGTTATGTTCTCGTCTTCTGCGCAAGGCATATTCAATGTCGTCTTGTGCGCGCAATTTACTCGCGATGTTCATTTCATAACGGTCTTTCCCGAAAGCTATTGGGAAGTTGTCAATTTCATTAATGTACATTCATATGTGTCAGTGCTCATGGCGATCCTCACATAAAATACTTCTATGATCACATTGCAGACATCGCTGAAGATAAGCGTACAGTACCATTTATTCGCGACAAACGTATGCATTACGTTGTCTACCAGCGAACATTTATAACCAACCAACCTAAAGGGATCCTCTCTTTCAATCATGCATCATAATGTCGACATGAACAAATTGAATCACCGAGATATTGCGATGTAAAAAGTAAATAATAACGCTTGTCCGATAAATGTATCAACTAAAAACTTAAGAATATTAGTGTTCACTAAATATATGCAAATTAGCAAACACCACAACTGGTGTGTTTTGCGAATCCGTGGGGTATATAAGATCTATGATTTTTTAGTACGTTGTAGTGATGCGAAGTAGATGAGTTACTGCAGTGTGTTTTTGAAGATATTCTTGCAATATAATATCAGGCGGGCGACAAAAACAATGTCTCCCGGGTCAGCGGGCGACAGTGTGATTTGTCGCCCGGCACGCGACAGCACATGGGCCAATCAGAAGGGTGGAAAATAGGGAGGAGGATAACAATGTTAAAGGAACTTGGATGGCAACCGCTACAGCAACGTAGGGATGCACAAAAACTATGTCTAATGCATAAAATTGTTAACAACAAAGCCCCCCTATTCCTAGTACTGTTTCTATCACATTTGTCCAATGTCATTATTTTTGGGATTTCTGTTTATGTGCAATACATGTAGTTAATACAGGGGGGGATTTGTTTCCGGGCACGTGTGCCATTCGATAGCACCAACAAACAATTTTTTCCGCAACTCAATTTTTTTTTCCTGCAAGTCTTTTGACTGTTTTTGCAATGAGTTTGGTTTAAAACACCTTAGCATAAGAGAAATAATGTAATTCTAACTGTAAACTGACTGCAGGCAGTTATCGTGTTGTATTTTGTTGCAAACATAATGTCTAAAAAAGATGAATCAGTATTGAATGTTTATGTCTCTCAGATTATTGCAAACGTGGTTGAATAATATTTATGTTGTTTTGGTCCTCCACACGACACAAAAATAGTTTTGCAAATGGCCACACACAAAAAATCAAAACAATTTAAATATGAAATTAAAAATGTTTTATTTAAATATGCATGATCTGAATTAACGCTCCCAAATTATTATTTCTTTGGCTTTGGTAAACAATATTTGATTCGAGTCGAAGAACCCACACATCACAGATCAGAGTGATCAGATATAAATTTTTGAAATTTGTTATTATTTTGTTTTTAGCGGCCTGGCAAATATTCGATGAGGATGGATAACTCTAAAATCAGTGCCTTTGATTGGTAGATATTTGACAATCCTGCCAAATTTCGTTGAACAAAATGTTGATAAATAACACGTTTTGGGCAATTGTATACTATAGTTGACTGTGGTTAGAATTATTTTTGGTCAATTAAACGATCTTGATAACTGAAGCAGAATTTCAAAAATATTGTTGTTGTTGGAATTTGATGATATGGGGACCATCGAATCGGATTGAGTACCTTTAAGTGATCGTGTGATCCATTCAAATTGGAGAATGCAACTGTACAAAGGGGAATAGTTCTATATTCCAATATTCACAATATTTATGCAGCAAGGAGGATAACTCTATATCCGTGATCATTCGGTGGATGGTGGACCCTCGATGATCGTACATTGAGGTTGGCGTTGTGGTATTAGAGAGATTCCCCTTCTAGCGATTGTGCATGTGCGGGTGATTGTAAATCTAACGTCATAGGTCACGTGATTCTACACGCTTGTTGCCTGACACGGGGTATAATTCCATTTTTGAAACATTTTGTTCTCACTCAATGATTCTGCACAGATGGATTATTGATCAAATCCTCATTTTAATAGTACGACATGACCACTGCATCAGAAAATTTATTGAATACCTAGGTAAATAATTTACTCTTGGAATCCACATAATTTACGTCAAATTTTGTCTATAAAATCGAACTATCGGAACTATGTTAGCCTCTGTTACAGTTACAGTCTGCAAATTCGAAATGAACTTGGTTCAGGCATGTCATTGACCAATAACTAAAATATAGGACACACTAATTTTTAGCTCAACTTTACTTTGTAAAGTTTGAGCTATTGCCATGGCTTGGTATCCGTCGTCCGTGTGTGCTTGTGAGTGAGGGTGTGTGCATCCGACAACAATTTCATTTAGCACAGGCTACATGTCGTACTTTTGGTCGGATCATTATGAAATTTGTCATAGCTGTTGACATTGACATGTAGATGGGAACGAATCATTTTGGGGTCATTCGGCCATCTTGGATTTCAAAATTCAATCCATTAGCACGGGCTACATGTCGTACTGTTCGCTGATCATCGTGAAATATTGACTTGTAGATGGGAACGAGTCATCTTGGGTTCATTCGCCCATAAAATATGGCCGCTGGCAGCCATCTTCGATTTTACTCTTTTCATTACTAAATCCGGGAGAGAAGTAGCATATAAGTACTTGTTCTTCAATCCCGTTGCCGAATGTATGTATTTATATGCATATATGGCGAATACATATGTTTAAACCATTACTAAATCCTTTGGCACGGGCTACAAGTCGTATCTTTGGTTAGATGATTATGAAATTTGTCATGGCTGTTGACATTGACTGGAATAGTAACTATCGCCGATAAAGACATTGAATAACAACGGTCCTAGGATTGGTCCACGAGGAACTCCTTTGGTTATGTCAGACCAGTTGGTGAAGACTCATTGAAGTGTTATTTGTTGTTGTTTCATAATCATTTTCTGTCAACATTTAAATAACAACAAAATTCTCATATTTGGATATTGCTTTGTCAAGCTGAGAGGAGAAGTTTTGTTTTTAAATGTTGCCTCATCTGTTGACGTCTGGTTGTATATAGAGACATAGAACAATTTCCATCATGATGCATTCAATCTTATTTGATTGTCAAGCACCATTAAGCCACCGCCATCTGCATTCATATAATTACGATGTAACCTATATCCATTTACATGGAAGAGAGAATCATTAAATGAATCATCAAGTTTTGTTTCAAATAACACAAGAAACTCACCAATTTGGTCATTTAATATAGGGTGGATGTCCACGAATTTGCGTCCCACACTGTTTTAGATTTATTTAGATGTAGATAACCGCATATGAAATTTTTTGGGATGTTTCTTTCGAGCATGTCTCAATTCACAAAAATACACAAACATCGGGGGTGGGGGTCGTTTTGGTTTTGTGAAGAACAGCTTGAAAATGTGATGTCCTGTTCGACTTGATTTCTAGATTCCGCAGAAGACAGTGAGGGGCTCAGATAAGAAGTCCAGAAATGGTTGTCTTTTTTATATGTTGCAACAAAAGACACATGTCCAAATTAGTTTTTCAAGAGATAGATATTATTTTGGTGAACTTCAGCGCACTTTTGTCACAAGGATTTTAACCCTTTACCCAACAGAAGGGCCCCGTGCCAATGCATTCTCTTATATATGCGAGTCGACCATAGGTCGCCTCGCATATATAAGAGAATGCATTGGCTTAACACATTAAAAATTATAAAATTGTTAAAGAATGTAAGAAAAAATGGTAAAAAGTGTTATTATTTGTTTTTTTTTAGGCCAATGCATTCTCTTATATATGCGAGGCGACCTATGGTCGACTCGCATATATAAGAGAATGCATTGGCACAGGGCATAACTGTAATTATCACAATGTGGTCAAGGAGCCGGTTCCAGTGGTACCCATATTTGTATGGTTCTATTGAGACAGACCGAAGATATTTTAGGCTGTTGAAGCTTTATTTGGCCGGTTTTGGCCGGTTTGTTGGGTAAAGGGTTAAACCGGGCATGGATTAGTGCATTGCCCTGACAAGTTCGAATTGTTCAGTGAAATATAATAAATAGAGCATGTCTTGTCGTTGACTACGCGTGTACAGTAGGGTCGGCCTATATACCTACCCCACTGGTCACTTTACCTGCGTAGTCAACTCCAAACCATGCTCTATTTATTAAATATATGAGTAAGTTGACACATTACACAAATTGTGTAGTAAACATTATCAACACTTATTGGTTATATGCTCACTATTGAGAGGATAATTAACATTATCAACACATATAGGTTATATCTTAACTATTAAGAGCAATATTGAAAACCTCGATCCGCACGAACGACTGATACCCAACCAATTGTTGAATATTGACTTCCAAGGGCTGACAATTCCTCATGTCAACCTCGAAATAATGCAATAATTGTATATTATCTTCTAAAGAAATGGATGTTGATTTGCCTGCGATACATGGAGTATATGGATGCAAGTTGGTTTGACATTTTTTCTTTAAAGCGAAAATACTTAATTGCATCCATAATGCATGTAAAACAACAAATTAACACCCAATTTGCAGATTAAAAGAGCATTAACGTCCAACTTGAACGATATCCTGATATCGCATGGCAAATTGCGTTCATAATCAGAAAACAAGTTAGGGCAAGCGCGCGACGTCATACGCGTTACGCGGTTTCAACCAACAACCAACAAACCACACCCATTCACTGAGCTTCCTCCCAGCGGGAATGCACATATGCGTGTACATACATGCATATGCATATACCAATATATGTACACATGTTTATTCGCGCGGTCGAAATTTGATGCTAAACGTTGGTTAATTGAAATTTCTACATGGTGTTTTTTGATTGCATAAACACCACTAAAGGCAGTACACTAACAAACTAATACAATTCAGAATAAAACAATATATATAATTATATAATCAATAAATAAAAACATGTGAACATGACATGTGTAGCTAGCTACGTGTATTTGTATTGTGTGGTGGCATGTTCATTTATCCAGAACGCTTATCAATAAAAGAAGGACCGGACCAGATTTAGCGTCTAATTTAACTGAGGGGGTGTTTATACATTACCCGGCGAAGATCGCATTCGCTTTAGCCGGCAGTTAGAAAGTTGGAAACAGAGATCGAATTGTGTGTGTGTGAACTTCCGTTCACTGCAGTCGCCCAATTTATTCTCGACCCAATTTTCCATTTGAAGATCGGATGAAGTCCAGACATAAGTATCACTTGTGTAGTTTTACTATTTTAGTGTTTTTAATATAGTTTCTTCATAAAACTAGTTTAATCACCAACCAATTTATGCCGATTGTCGTAATTTTAAGCAATCAAGGTCGTTTTCGATGCATCTGTCGGCGCATAGAAGTGTCTGATGCCGAACTACATACTTAGTATAATTTTGCTTCGCGAAATTATACAGTATGTAATTCGGCATCAGACACTTCTATACGCCGACAGATGCATCGAAAACGACGTTGGTTGCATATAAGGAATGTATGTTGTTTTCGCATCCCACACAAAATGTCAGATCAACTTGCATCCATACTCCATGGTAAACAAGCAAATCAAAATCCATTTCTTCTTGAATATATTGGATCAAACTTTTTTTTATATATAAGAGTAGAAATCCTACTCATTTTTCAGTGTATAAACGTATATAGTCTGCGCATGCTCATTAACCCCTTTTCTCCCGATTAAATATAACCTTTTCAAGGCCAACCATCGGCGATTCGAATGCAAGCGCGAGAACGAATGCCACTAGATATGTTCCTGAGGCGTTTCCAACAAAAGTGAAAACCATTTTCAGATCAGTTGCATAGAAGTAATCACGCCTCGAATTGTAGAACAATGAGATAATGTTAACATGGAATAGGTAAGCCATGAAGCCCAGTCTGCTCAGGGGAAGAAATCCTCCCCATGATAAAATCGTATTCACAAATCCGCCATTGCCTGTCACGCATGCGTAGATGACCCAGGACAGGGCGGCTCCCCAAGCCGTGCGACTCAATGAATTGTAAAGAGCGCCGACGTCGATCGATGTCAGAACCTCCCTCCTCTCAGTCCTCAACAGACCGTAAACGACTGCACATGCTACTAAAGCTGCAGCAAACCACCCCGATATTCTCAACCAGTGTGGCATCTTCTGTTGCTCGCCTGTTTTGTATATTGCATACCCTGCTGCCATGCCAACAAGGTATGGTCCCATTCTGCACCAGGGTTTCACGTAATAGTCGTCGAAAAAATCCGGATGCATACCATGGGGAACTTTATGGCGCATTCCCAGGTCAGTGGGTGTAAACATGTTAACATTAGAAATAACTCCAGCGGTTATGGAAGTAGTTAATAGAAATACAGTCCAAACGACATAACCAATTCGAGGCCAGAAATACACGGGTACGATAATCAACGGACTGAGTACGAAAAATTGCATGTCGTTTCCGAGGTACCAGGTCACGCTCATGCACCAATGACCTTTTACTATGTTGTTTATGTACAATAAGTTGTGCCACCAGTTTTCGCTGCAACCTATTGAGTTTTTGTCTTTCCAGAAGGGTCCATAATACCAATGGTGATACAATGGCGCATAGAATAGCATGACTAATGCGTATGGCATTGTCAGTCGGTAGTACCGATGGAAGTAAAACATGGCCCAGTTTATACGCCCATTTTTCTTCTTCATCTCAGACAATGTCAAGTACGTCAGCAGGAGACCACTTAGTGTGAAGAATGAGTCAACTGACACTGATTCATTGTCGACTACTTGGAACGCAAATCTGTGTGTCCATGAGTTCGCGAGGGGTGAATCCATCAGTAAACCTTGACCATATAAATAGGTGTGTCCTACCATCACCCATGTCATACTTAGAAAACGAACACCATGGACACATTTTAGTGTGCTGCTACCCGCTGTTGAATCTATGATCTGTTTTGTGTTGCTGTAGACAGAAAAGGCCAACAAAATCTTTTCGAAGATGCCAACTATTTTTTTCCTTGGCCGTTTGGTCACATGTAAATTGTTTGTCTCATGCGATCTGACGTGGGACGAAAGAGAGGATGCGCTTACAGTTCCATCTGGATGATTTTCCTTCTGTGTCTTGTACACGAGACTGATGTCGTATAGTGTTCCTATAACCATGAGAAGCGAAATCGTCCCCGATACAGCCAATGCAACTATTGCTTTGAGTGTGTAGGTTGAACCGTGAGATTCGCAGATCCCATGTTTGACTGCGACTTGCTTTTTGAAGGACGATTGCTGTAAATAATTGTTTGTGACATTCACGATATCACCCTCGTTACAGCTATCTGGAACGCACAAACAAACTTGGAAAGAAAATTGTGCTGCATTGTCCGCATCTTCGAGCATAAGGACCCGGTCTCCGATAGTTTTAAAATAAATAACCAGCCCACAGTATCGTCCGCGAAACGTTCTCGACGAATCGTTCACTGTATAACTGTGTTCTGTCGTAGAACACTCTTCGTAGTCCCCGGACCATTTCACATTTCCGGTTTTAATACCGGCTTCTGGTTTAAAACTACTGTCGATCATTTGAAGAGACCATCGCGTGCGGTTGTGCACTCCAGCTGTAATATCATCAACGTCTTTCTGACACAACTCCGACACATTGAACAGTTGGTAATCATCCAAGACATAGCTGCTTTCATCAGATGGTATGCCGGAAATTAACTTCAACAACCACTTAATATCTTTTCCGAAAAATCCATCCCACAGACTAGTATTCTGGAATTCAACTGAATCTGCGTAAACGCTGAATAGTTTTTCAGCAATCGTGTTATCGTATGCACCATGCATTGCCTGTACGGCAACATTTGAGAAATAAGATGAAAACAGTAAAGTCAGTACGATTAGTCCACGCGTGATTAGAAGCATCGTTGTCAAGCTGGGAAATGAAAACAAAAGAACTGCAACTTTGAATGAATAGCAAGAGAATATAACGCGGCAACTTGGTCAGGATACTTCTTATTTGTACTATCACATATAGTCTCACATCACGAGGCGATATTTAATACGATCGTGCACTACGACATGGTTTATTGTGGCTTATTATGCCAAAGTCCAAGTTGACTGTATACATACCATATTCAAATACCCTGTTTTAAATTCCCATTGCTTGACATGGGATATTTTCCAATGTTTACATGAGTTTTCTATTTGCATTGCATGTTTAACCATTACACTTATATCATTCTTCGGTGTACGTGCGCATGCCTTTCTATTATTGCAACATAGTTGTATTTTGTGTAGGGATGTGTCCCGGGACTATTGTCCCTGATTCATATTTATGAAATCGACAACTTCTCAATAGCTTTGGGGGAAGATTGTACATCGCGTGTTCCATGACGTGGAGCTCCGTGGTCCGGTGGTTAGCGTGTCGGACTTGTATTCGCTTTAAACACGTCGATATGGGTTCGCAGCGCGTCGCCGGTCATCGAGTCTCCACATAGCAGTGGCTTGGCCGCTTTGAGCGACGTGCAATTGTCGGATTGCTCGCTGTTTCAAAACCCGCGCCAAATTGTGACCCTTGAGCAAGGTCGCTCGTACACAGTACGAGCTTCGCAACACTCATGCGTTAAAAGAGTACCAGTCAGCTTGTCATACCGATGAGTATCAGAGCATGTTCTGATCAAACTAGAGCAGCGCCTGCAACGGCTGCAGCCGGTTCATTGGTTGGCTTGTACAAATGACTGGGGCAAAATTGTACCAAGCAAGTAATTAGTTAATAAAACTGGTCATTATTATTATTATTATATTACTGTTTACTTATCATCACCTTTGTGAGGTGAGCAAAGAGATTGCATAGGCCACAGGTACTATGGTAATCATGCAATTATTTTTACACTTATATAGCTGCTTTCCTAAATGAAATAACTCCCAACATTGTTATATGCTGACAATTGGAAAGTTTAGGCATCACCCTTAATGCTGAATATTCACCTAGCCCGTCTGTGTTACACTAAATCCTGTTTGGTGATTGGTCCATTGTCAATACTATTGGTCACCAGTTTTATATCCCACTAACACGAAGATTGTAACACGAACACGACGTCACAAAATACTAACTGTTTTCTGTGGATTATATCGATATATCCAAGTGCGACTGTAGTTTACACATGTATCGATAAGCGACTGTAAACCACGCTTGGACAGTGACAAAAGAACCATGCACGTCGTCCGCGTGTGTATAGGACTAGCACAACTAAGGCCCTGAAAAAAACATAGTCTAAACAAGGCCACAATTGGAAATGTCGAGATTAGCTAGCAAATCATGGTATAAACAGAGGGTAAAATGTACTTCCCTGGCGCGTTCCTTGCAACATAGGAAGCCAGCGCGAGGTGTGGCCCATGTATTTTAAACCTTGTTATAAATTCCAAGGTGGATATTCCTGACAAGACCATCTAGCTACGTCCCTGCATAGGACGTGTCTGGTTGGAAATTTCAACATGCTGAAAGCTCCTGGCCAATTAATAGATGCTAGAATTTTGAAGTTTTCAAAGATGATATGCCGGAAATTAACTTCAATGTTTGAGCAATCGTGTTATCGTATGCACCATGTATTGCCTCTGCGGCAACATTTGAGAAATAAGATGGATATATTAAAATCATTACGATACGTCCACATGTGATTCGAAACATCATGGTACAAGTTGGGAAATGAAAATGAGAACCGCAAATTCGTCGAAAAGTATGCGAATATTAAGCGGCAATTTGGTAAGAACACTTGTTGGTACTCTCACGTATAGTCTCACGTCACAAGGCGATATGCAAACAGATCGTGTACTCTGACGTGGTTAAATGGGGTTTATTATTCCAAAGTCCAAGTTCACTAAGACAACAACTGTGCTATACGTGTCCTGTGTTGTATGTATAATCCTATCATTTGTACCTATATGAATGCAGTTCGAGTTTTCGAAAGAAAAAAAGTCGACCCTACACTCCGGAGCCCTCGAGATTTCTTGCTATTTTCGCATTAATTGACCCCTGGGACACACCTCACGAGTGTGCGATATTTCGTTGTGGATTGGCACGGTCCTCTCAAATCGGTTTTTGTGTTTTTAAAGGCGAATTTTTACAAATTAAAAAAGTCTGTCAGAGGAAGCCCGCTAGATTATTTTCGTTATCAGAAAAAACTAGTGAAATAACCTATGCCGAGCTTGGTCGCAAATTGTCATCATGGTTGTCATAGGATGAAATGTGTTGATTTTTTCTTCACATTTTAAAGCGTTTTTCAGAAATATGAGCACTGAAATCGTACCTTAATCACGCGAATTGTTGCAAAATCTTAGTGCTACTACTAATAAAAAAAAATTGTATGACCATTTTGCGATATAAATATGTAGAGCTATTATGGTAACTGATAACTAAAAATTGCCTAAAAAACTTTTCGGGCGAGGAAAACGAATTCGCAGGGCGACAGCATTGTCGGACCAATTCGCCATATACAGATGAGTTCTTCAAAACATATACGTTACACATCGTCCTTAGGAACACTTAGTAATCACACTAGAATGTTCTGATCAATTTTTTACATTCGGAGTGCAAATTGTCGCTTTATTGTCAAAATTTAAGTTCTGTTCTGGCGTATACATGTAAACTAACAACATCGTTTAATATGATGAGAATACATTGGACAGTGTATATATCTTGGAAATATTCATCCCATTATGTTCCGTCACCACCTTAAGGATGTTGGCATGAACAATGCGTGGCCGTGTCGACACCACAGACAAGATGGTGTCCAACATGGCCGCCGTTGTACAACTGACCATGGTCAATTGTATCTGCATTTAGAGAGCATGTATCTAATAACGTATGTACCAATTCATACATATTTATGATGTTGTACTTGTATTATGCTGCCTACACTTTTGCGATCCATACCCAATATGTCCACCAAAATGCCCACCGGATATTGCATAATGGAATATCCTTAATCATATTTTCGTGATCAAGTTTTGTATCATTCGGTTGGTGATAACATTTCTCTTAGTATTTTTCTTATAAGTTGATCAATCAAGTATCTGAGACATTGTGCTATTATCATTTTGATACAATCTTACACACAACTTTTTGGAATAATGCTGTATATGAATCTTTCCGCGAACTTATTCTGGGATTCCAAACATGAAACCAGCAGAAATGTGTGAAAGAAGTTAATATTACCTATTGCTATTCCATCCCTCTCTCACCACGGGTACAATCTAGACCGACGTCGTGTACTCTAAACTTCAATCTACTCTGTTCGCTTTCATTGTGGGCTTGTGGGCGATTGATACCAATCTGGTCTTATCACATGTAATCCTATATATAGTTGACGCACTGATCATTTGAATCTGAGTATACTTTATTTCTCATATCTGAAATCTCTGAAAAACAATGTTCATAAGTTATGGTCATTCTTGATCGATTTGGGCGGAATAGAGATAGCAAAAGGGGTAAAATGCCACATACCTATAGTATATATGTTGTATATTTAATTCTATAAATCTTACACAGATTGATTTAGAATAATGTGATATGAATCTGTTTCGCAAACTTGGATTCTAACCATGAAACGAGCAGAAATGTGTGTAAGAAGTGAATATTACCTATTGCTGTTCCACCCCTCTGTCACCGTAGTTATTCAAATTGGTCATACCGACGCACAAAAATATTTTAATTGCTCTGTTCAAACATTCGTTGTTAGTCAATGAGAAAAGTCTGCTCTTGTTACATGTATATGCTGGTATACTGTGACTTGTAGATTCTTTACAGTGGTTCATTTGTATATATATATATAATTACTGGTGATATATTGGCGACAGCAACGAAATTATCATTTATTATATGCTTCCGCCTATATCCTTGCAGATGAACTTCATTTAATTATAAGTGTGTGAACATTAGGAGTTCTTGAAGATAATGTTCCACACCTATCAATCATATCATAATCATCATCATCATCATCATACTACGGAAAAAGGCTTGCGACTTTTCGTCTCAAAAACATTATTTGCAATGCTTGTTTACATATATATGTATCGTCATTCGATATTTACTTGTGACTCACTTGAACATATTTCTTGTCGTCGAACTCGTATTTTATATAATAGCAGAATTAGTCTATGTGTCTTTTGAATTGATCGAGTGTTGGAGCCACAATAGCGAAGTCTGGCAGAGAGTTCCAGCTGTTTACCACCCTCTGCGTGAAGAAATATTTTCCTATGGCCTTGTTAACAATGTGCATCTGTAGCTTTTTATTATGTCCTCTTGTTCTTCCTGATGAATGTCTTTCTAATAGGTCACAGGCATTAATATTGTAATGACCATTCAACAGTTTATATACCTCGACTAGATCTCCTCTAAATATTCGATATTTTAAAGACATCAGATTGAGTCTTATCATGTCCGGTCTCGGTAGCATAGAGTATTTGACGAACTAGTTTCGTTGCTTTTCTTTGTATTTATCTAACACAATGCTTTGATATTTGTGATGTGGGCTCCATGCAGAGTTACGGTATTCGATGATAGGTCTGACCATGCTTATGTAGAGCGATTAGAAAGCGTCGATGTCTAAGTTCGTGAAAGTTTCTGTTAACTATGCCGATGATTTGAGAAGCTTTATTGTTTTAGGATATTATAGGAAGGCTAATCTGGCCGTGTCAAATTAAGCTATAGCGATGGGATTTCTCGCAGGACAACACACTTCGGGTTTTCGTGGGGTGTGTATTCGCTGGATGTATTATAGTTGCAGTATGTAACTATTATGACCGCGTTAATTGCTTTCGATGTTTAGGTATGAACAATGGCTGGGCCATGCACTCTTGGCGGGAACACAATGCGTCCGATTTTCGATCCGCATTTAGAAGCTTTCTGGTGTGGTCAATGAGACACCTGCAGTAATAAGCGGTAGTTTTTTGTAATAATTTGAAGGATTAGTTGTTTTGACGGGATTCTGAGGCGGTGCATTCATGTAACCAATATATGTTATATTATAATTTATATTTATGGCTAATAATATGATCTTGAGGGCGTTACCATTTCTGATTATGTTTTTCTTGAACACCTGTCACGTGGGGTTTTTGGGACAGCTAGGCATATGCAGGTGGTGTGTGTGTGTGTGTGTGATTGTGGGTGCGGTACTCATGCCTGGGTACCTTCTCCCAAACCCTGACTAAATCAACATTTTCTCGGATAAAGTTAATTTCTCGCCGTTTCATGACTATATACAACAAAATAAGCAATACAATCATAAGATGATATTTCGACATATGTATGCTACTGGGTTGTTGTGAGGGGTTAACAAGTTGAACTAGTTTTCACGTTATTTCATACCATAATAATATAAAATAAGTGAGGACAAAAAGTATGTAGTGTTGGGGCAAACTGTTACAGTGGTATTCGTTTATGATATCTTGTAGAAAATCTCCTTGTCTCGTTTTCTTGATAAGTTACTTATGCTGAATGATAGTAAGACCTCCAAATAATGTCCTCTTATAGCTGTGTAATAATGTCCTATTATATATGTGTAATAATGTCCTCGTATAGCTGTGTAATAATGTCCTCTTATAGCTGTGTAATAATGTCCTCTTATGACAGTGTAATAATGTCCTCTTATAGCAGTGTAATAATGTCCTCTTATAGATGTGTAATAATGTCCTCTTATAGTAGTGTAATAATGTCCTCTTATAGCTGTGTAATAATGTCCTCTTATATCAGTGTAATAATGTCCTCTTATAAGAGTGTAATAATGTCCTCTTATAAGAGTGTAATAATGTCCTCTTATAGCTGTGTAATAATGTCCTCTTATAAGAGTGTAATAATGTCCTCTTATAGCTGTGTAATAATGTCCTCTTATAGCAGTGTAATAATGTCCTATTATAGCAGTGTAATAATGTCCTCTTATAAGAGTGTAATAATGTCCTCTAATAGCTGTGTAATAATGTCCTCTTATAGCTGTGTAATAATGTCCTATTATATATGTGTAATAATGTCCTCTTATAGCTGTGTAATAATGTCCTCTTATGACAGTGTAATAATGTCCTCTTATAGCTGTGTAATAATGTCCTCTTATAGCAGTGTAATAATGTCCTCTTATAGCTGTGTAATAATGTCCTCTTATAGCAGTGTAATAATGTCCTATTATAGCAGTGTAATAATGTCCTCTTATAAGAGTGTAATAATGTCCTCTAATAGCTGTGTAATAATGTCCTCTTATAGCTGTGTAATAATGTCCTATTATATATGTGTAATAATGTCCTCTTATAGCTGTGTAATAATGTCCTCTTATGACAGTGTAATAATGTCCTCTTATAGCTGTGTAATAATGTCCTCTTATAGCAGTGTAATAATGTCCTCTTATAGCTGTGTAATAATGTCCTCTTATAGCAGTGTAATAATGTCCTCTTATAGCAGTGTAATAATGTCCTCTTATAAGAGTGTAATAATGTCCTCTTATAGCAGTGTAATAATGTCCTCTTATAGCTGTGTAATAATGTCCTCTTATAAGAGTGTAATAATGTCCTCTTATAGCTGTGTAATAATGTCCTCTTATAGCTGTGTAATAATGTCCTATTATATATGTGTAATAATGTCCTCTTATAGCTGTGTAATAATGTCCTCTTATGACAGTGTAATAATGTCCTCTTATAGCTGTGTAATAATGTCCTCTTATAGCAGTGTAATAATGTCCTCTTATAGCTGTGTAATAATGTCCTCTTATAGCAGTGTAATAATGTCCTCTTATAGCAGTGTAATAATGTCCTCTTATAGCAGTGTAATAATGTCCTCTTATAAGAGTGTAATAATGTCCTCTTATATCAGTGTAATAATGTCCTCTTATAGCAGTGTAATAATGTCCTCTTATAAGAGTGTAATAATGTCCTCTTATAGCTGTGTAATAATGTCCTCTAATAGCTGTGTAATAATGTCCTATTATATATGTGTAATAATGTCCTCTTATAGCTGTGTAATAATGTCCTCTTATGACAGTGTAATAATGTCCTCTTATAGCTGTGTAATAATGTCCTCTTATAGCAGTGTAATAATGTCCTCTTATAGCTGTGTAATAATGTCCTCTTATAACAGTGTAATAATGTCCTCTTATAGCTATGTAATACTGTCCTCTTAGAGCACTGTAATAATGTCCTCTGATAGCAGTGTAATAATGTCTTCCTATAACAGTGTAATAATGTCCTCTTATAGCTATGTAATAATGTCTTCTTATAACAGTGTAATAATGTCCTCTGATAGCAGTGTAATAATGTCTTCTTATAACAGTGTAATAATGTCCTCTTATAGCTGTGTAATAATGTCCTCTTATAGCTATGTAATAATGTCCTCTTATAGCTATGTAATAATGTCCTCTTATAGCTATGTAATAATGTCTTCTTATAAGAGTGTAATAATGTCCTCTTATAGCAGTGTAATAATGTTCTCTTATAGCTGTGTAATAATGTCCTCTTATAATAGTGTAATAATGTCCTCTTATAGCTGTGTAATACTGTCCTCTAATAGGACTGTAATAATGTCCTCTGATAGCAGTGTAATAATGTCTTCTTATAACAGTGTAATAATGTCCTCTTATAACAGTGTAATAATGTCCTCTTATAGCTATGTAATAATGTCTTCTTATAACAGTGTAATAATGTCCTCTGATAGCAGTGTAATAATGTCTTCTTATAACAGTGTAATAATGTCCTCTTATAGCTGTGTAATAATGTCCTCTTATAGCAGTGTAATAATGTACTCTTATAGCTATGTAATAATGTCCTCTTATAACAGTGTAATAATGTCCTCTGATAGCAGTGTAATAATGTCCTCTTATAGCTATGTAATAATGTCTTCTTATAACAGTGTAATAATGTCCTCTTATAGCAGTGTAATAATGTCCTCTTATAGCTATGTAATAATGTCTTCTTATAACAGTGTAATAATGTCCTCCTATACTCTGATAGCAGTGTAATAATGTCCTCTTATAGCTATGTAATAATGTCCTCTTATAACAGTGTAATAATGTCCTCTGATAGCAGTGTAATAATGTCCTCTTATAACAGTGTAATAATGTCCTCTGATAGCAGTGTAATAATGTCCTCTGATAGCAGTGTAATAATGTCCTCTGATATCAGTGTAATAATGTCCTCTTATAGCTATGTAATAATGTCCTCTTATAACAGTGTAATAATGTCCTCTGATAGCAGTGTAATAATGTCCTCTTATAGCTATGTAATAATGTCCTCTTATAACAGTGTAATAATGTCCTCTGATAGCAGTGTAATAATGTTCTCTTATAGCTATGTAAGAATGTCTTCTTATAACAGTGTAATAATGTCCTCTTATAGCAGTGTAATAATGTTCTCTTATAACTATGTAATAATGTCCTCTTATAACAGTGTAATAATGTCCTCTTATAGCTTTGTAATAATGTCCTCTTATAACAGTGTAATAATGTCCTCTGATAGCAGTGTAATAATGTCTTCTTATAACAGTGTAATAATGTACTCTTATAGCTGTGTAATAATGTCCTCTTATAGCTATGTAATAATGTCCTCTTATAGCTATGTAATAATGTCCTCTTATAGCTATGTAATAATGTCTTCTTATAACAGTGTAATAATGTCCTCTTATAGCTGTGTAATAATGTCCTCTTATAGCAGTGTAATAATGTCCTCTTATAGCTGTGTAATAATGTCCTCTTATAACAGTGTAATAATGTCCTCTTATAGCTGTGTAATACTGTCCTCTTATAGCACTGTAATAATGTCCTCTGATAGCAGTGTAATAATGTCTTCTTATAACAGTGTAATAATGTCCTCTTATAACAGTGTAATAATGTCATCTTATAGCTATGTAATAATGTCTTCTTATAACAGTGTAATAATGTCCTCTGATAGCAGTCTAATAATGTCTTCTTATAACAGTGTAATAATGTCCTCTTATAGCTGTGTAATAATGTCCTCTTATAGCTATGTAATAATGTCCTCTTATAGCTATGTTATAATGTCCTCTTATAGCTATGTAATAATGTCTTCTTATAACAGTGTAATAATGTCCTCTTATAGCTGTGTAATACTGTACTCTTATAGCAGTGTAATAATGTCCTCTTATAACAATGTAATAATGTCCTCTTATAGCTATGTAATAATGTCCTCTTATAACAGTGTAATAATGTCCTCTTATAGCTGTGTAATAATGTCCTCTTATAGCTGTGTAATAATGTCCTCTTATAACAGTGTAATAATGTCCTCTTATAGCTGTGTAATAATGTCCTCTTATAACAGTGTAATAATGTCCTCTTATAGCTGATAATGTCTTCTTATAACAGTGTAATAATGTCCTCTTATAGCAGTGTAATAATGTCCTCTTATAACAGTGTAATAATGTCCTCTTATAACAGTGTAATAATGTCCTCTTATAGCTATGTAATAATGTCTTCTTATAACAGTGTAATAATGTCCTCTTATAACAGTTTAATAATGTCCTCTTATAACAGTGTAATAATGTCCTCTTATAATAGTTTAATAATGTCCTCTTATAACAGTGTAATAATGTCCTCTTATAACAGTGTAATAATGTCCTCTTATAGCTGTGTAATAATGTCCTCTTATAACAGTGTAATAATGTCCTCTTATAGCTGTGTAATAATGTCTTCTTATAGCTATGTAAAAATGTCTTCTTATAACAGTGTAATAATGTCCTCTTATAGCTGTGTAATAATGTCTTCTTATAGCTGTGTTATAATGTCTTCTTATAGCTATGTAATAATGTCCTCTTATAACAGTGTAATACTGTCTTCTTATAGCTGTGTAATAATGTCCTCTTATAGCAGTGTAATAATGTCCTCTTATTGCAGTGTAATACTGTCCTCTTATAACAGTGTAATAATGTCTTCTTATAACAGTGTAATAATGTCCTCTTATAGCTATGTAATAATGTCTTCTTATAACAGTGTAATAATGTCCTCTTATAACAGTGTAATAATGTCCTCTTATAGCTATGTAATAATGTCTTCTTATAACAGTGTAATAATGTCCTCTTATAACAGTGTAATAATGTCCTCTTATAACAGTGTAATAATGTCCTCTTATAGCAGTGTAATAATGTCCTCTTATAGCTGTGTAATAATGTCCTCTTATAACAGTGTAATAATGTCCTCTTATAGCTGTGTAATAATGTCTTCTTATAGCTATGTAATAATGTCTTCTTATAACAGTGTAATAATGTCCTCTTATAGCTGTGTAATAATGTCTTCTTATAGCTGTGTAATAATGTCTTCTTATAGCTTTGTAATAATGTCCTCTTATAACAGTGTAATACTGTCTTCTTATAGCTGTGTAATAATGTCCTCTTATAGCAGTGTAATAATGTCCTCTTATTGCAGTGTAATACTGTCCTCTTATAACAGTGTAATAATGTCCTCTTATAGCAGTGTAATAATGTCCTCTTATAGCTATGTAATAATCTCTTATTATAACAGTGTAATAATGTCCTCTTATAACAGTGTAATAATGACCTCTTATAGCAGTGTAATAATGTCCTCTTATAGCTGTGTAATAATGTCTTCTTATAACAGTGTAATAATGTCCTCTTATAGCTGTGTAATAATGTCCTCTTATAGCTATGTAATAATGTCTTCTTATAGCTGTGTAATAATGTCCTCTTATAGCTGTGTAATAATGTCTTCTTATAACAGTGTAATAATGTCCTCGTATAGCTGTGTAATAATGTCCTCTTATAGCTGTGTAATAATGTCCTCTTATAGCTGTGTAATAATGTCTTCTTATAACAGTGTAATAATGTCTTCTTATAACAGTGTAATAATGTCTTCTTATAACAGTGTAATAATGTCCTCTTATAGCTGTGTAATAATGTCCTCTTATAGCTGTGTAATAATGTCCTCCTATAACAGTGTAATAATGTCCTCTTATAGCTGTGTAATAATGTCCTCTTATAGCAGTGTAATAATGTCCTCTTATAACAGTGTAATAATGTCCTCTTATAGCTATGTAATAATGTCCTCTTATAGCAGTGTAATAATGTCCTCTTATAGCTGTGTAATAATGTCCTCTTATAGCGGTGTAATAATGTCCTCCTATAACAGTGTAATAATGTCCTCTTATAGCTGTGTAATAATGTCTTCTTATAACAGTGTAATAATGTCCTCTTATAGCTGTGTAATAATGTCCTCTTATAGCTATGTAATAATGTCCTCTTATAGCTATGTAATAATGTCCTCTTATAGCTATGTAATAATGTATTCTTATAACAGTGTAATAATGTCCTCTTATAGCAGTGTAATAATGTCCTCTTATAACAGTGTAATAATGTCCTCTTATAACAGTGTAATAATGTCCTCTTATAGCTATGTAATAATGTCTTCTTATAACAGTGTAATAATGTCCTCTTATAACAGTTTAATAATGTCCTCTTATAACAGTGTAATAATGTCCTCTTATAACAGTTTAATAATGTCCTCTTATAACAGTGTAATAATGTCCTCTTATAACAGTGTAATAATGTCCTCTTATAGCTGTGTAATAATGTCCTCTTATAACAGTGTAATAATGTCCTCTTATAGCTGTGTAATAATGTCTTCTTATAGCTATGTAATAATGTCTTCTTATAACAGTGTAATAATGTCCTCTTATAGCAGTGTAATAATGTCCTCTTATAGCAGTGTAATAATGTCCTCTTATAAGAGTGTAATAATGTCCTCTTATAGCTGTGTAATAATGTCCTCTAATAGCTGTGTAATAATGTCCTATTATATATGTGTAATAATGTCCTCTTATAGCTGTGTAATAATGTCCTCTTATGACAGTGTAATAATGTCCTCTTATAGCTGTGTAATAATGTCCTCTTATAGCAGTGTAATAATGTCCTCTTATAGCTGTGTAATAATGTCCTCTTATAACAGTGTAATAATGTCCTCTTATAGCTATGTAATACTGTCCTCTTAGAGCACTGTAATAATGTCCTCTGATAGCAGTGTAATAATGTCTTCCTATAACAGTGTAATAATGTCCTCTTATAGCTATGTAATAATGTCTTCTTATAACAGTGTAATAATGTCCTCTGATAGCAGTGTAATAATGTCTTCTTATAACAGTGTAATAATGTCCTCTTATAGCTGTGTAATAATGTCCTCTTATAGCTATGTAATAATGTCCTCTTATAGCTATGTAATAATGTCCTCTTATAGCTATGTAATAATGTCTTCTTATAAGAGTGTAATAATGTCCTCTTATAGCAGTGTAATAATGTCCTCTTATAGCTGTGTAATAATGTCCTCTTATAATAGTGTAATAATGTCCTCTTATAGCTGTGTAATACTGTCCTCTAATAGGACTGTAATAATGTCCTCTGATAGCAGTGTAATAATGTCTTCTTATAACAGTGTAATAATGTCCTCTTATAACAGTGTAATAATGTCCTCTTATAGCTATGTAATAATGTCTTCTTATAACAGTGTAATAATGTCCTCTGATAGCAGTGTAATAATGTCTTCTTATAACAGTGTAATAATGTCCTCTTATAGCTGTGTAATAATGTCCTCTTATAGCAGTGTAATAATGTACTCTTATAGCTATGTAATAATGTCCTCTTATAACAGTGTAATAATGTCCTCTGATAGCAGTGTAATAATGTCCTCTTATAGCTATGTAATAATGTCTTCTTATAACAGTGTAATAATGTCCTCTTATAGCAGTGTAATAATGTCCTCTTATAGCTATGTAATAATGTCTTCTTATAACAGTGTAATAATGTCCTCCTATAACAGTGTAATAATGTCCTCTGATAGCAGTGTAATAATGTCCTCTTATAGCTATGTAATAATGTCCTCTTATAACAGTGTAATAATGTCCTCTGATAGCAGTGTAATAATGTCCTCTTATAACAGTGTAATAATGTCCTCTGATAGCAGTGTAATAATGTCCTCTGATAGCAGTGTAATAATGTCCTCTGATATCAGTGTAATAATGTCCTCTTATAGCTATGTAATAATGTCCTCTTATAACAGTGTAATAATGTCCTCTGATAGCAGTGTAATAATGTCCTCTTATAGCTATGTAATAATGTCCTCTTATAACAGTGTAATAATGTCCTCTGATAGCAGTGTAATAATGTTCTCTTATAGCTATGTAAGAATGTCTTCTTATAACAGTGTAATAATGTCCTCTTATAGCAGTGTAATAATGTTCTCTTATAACTATGTAATAATGTCCTCTTATAACAGTGTAATAATGTCCTCTTATAGCTTTGTAATAATGTCCTCTTATAACAGTGTAATAATGTCCTCTGATAGCAGTGTAATAATGTCTTCTTATAACAGTGTAATAATGTACTCTTATAGCTGTGTAATAATGTCCTCTTATAGCTATGTAATAATGTCCTCTTATAGCTATGTAATAATGTCCTCTTATAGCTATGTAATAATGTCTTCTTATAACAGTGTAATAATGTCCTCTTATAGCTGTGTAATAATGTCCTCTTATAGCAGTGTAATAATGTCCTCTTATAGCTGTGTAATAATGTCCTCTTATAACAGTGTAATAATGTCCTCTTATAGCTGTGTAATACTGTCCTCTTATAGCACTGTAATAATGTCCTCTGATAGCAGTGTAATAATGTCTTCTTATAACAGTGTAATAATGTCCTCTTATAACAGTGTAATAATGTCATCTTATAGCTATGTAATAATGTCTTCTTATAACAGTGTAATAATGTCCTCTGATAGCAGTCTAATAATGTCTTCTTATAACAGTGTAATAATGTCCTCTTATAGCTGTGTAATAATGTCCTCTTATAGCTATGTAATAATGTCCTCTTATAGCTATGTTATAATGTCCTCTTATAGCTATGTAATAATGTCTTCTTATAACAGTGTAATAATGTCCTCTTATAGCTGTGTAATACTGTACTCTTATAGCAGTGTAATAATGTCCTCTTATAACAATGTAATAATGTCCTCTTATAGCTATGTAATAATGTCCTCTTATAACAGTGTAATAATGTCCTCTTATAGCTGTGTAATAATGTCCTCTTATAGCTGTGTAATAATGTCCTCTTATAACAGTGTAATAATGTCCTCTTATAGCTGTGTAATAATGTCCTCTTATAACAGTGTAATAATGTCCTCTTATAGCTGATAATAATGTCTTCTTATAACAGTGTAATAATGTCCTCTTATAGCAGTGTAATAATGTCCTCTTATAACAGTGTAATAATGTCCTCTTATAACAGTGTAATAATGTCCTCTTATAGCTATGTAATAATGTCTTCTTATAACAGTGTAATAATGTCCTCTTATAACAGTTTAATAATGTCCTCTTATAACAGTGTAATAATGTCCTCTTATAACAGTTTAATAATGTCCTCTTATAACAGTGTAATAATGTCCTCTTATAACAGTGTAATAATGTCCTCTTATAGCTGTGTAATAATGTCCTCTTATAACAGTGTAATAATGTCCTCTTATAGCTGTGTAATAATGTCTTCTTATAGCTATGTAATAATGTCTTCTTATAACAGTGTAATAATGTCCTCTTATAGCTGTGTAATAATGTCTTCTTATAGCTGTGTTATAATGTCTTCTTATAGCTATGTAATAATGTCCTCTTATAACAGTGTAATACTGTCTTCTTATAGCTGTGTAATAATGTCCTCTTATAGCAGTGTAATAATGTCCTCTTATTGCAGTGTAATACTGTCCTCTTATAACAGTGTAATAATGTCTTCTTATAACAGTGTAATAATGTCCTCTTATAGCTATGTAATAATGTCTTCTTATAACAGTGTAATAATGTCCTCTTATAACAGTGTAATAATGTCCTCTTATAGCTATGTAATAATGTCTTCTTATAACAGTGTAATAATGTCCTCTTATAACAGTGTAATAATGTCCTCTTATAACAGTGTAATAATGTCCTCTTATAGCAGTGTAATAATGTCCTCTTATAGCTGTGTAATAATGTCCTCTTATAACAGTGTAATAATGTCCTCTTATAGCTGTGTAATAATGTCTTCTTATAGCTATGTAATAATGTCTTCTTATAACAGTGTAATAATGTCCTCTTATAGCTGTGTAATAATGTCTTCTTATAGCTGTGTAATAATGTCTTCTTATAGCTTTGTAATAATGTCCTCTTATAACAGTGTAATACTGTCTTCTTATAGCTGTGTAATAATGTCCTCTTATAGCAGTGTAATAATGTCCTCTTATTGCAGTGTAATACTGTCCTCTTATAACAGTGTAATAATGTCCTCTTATAGCAGTGTAATAATGTCCTCTTATAGCTATGTAATAATCTCTTCTTATAACAGTGTAATAATGTCCTCTTATAACAGTGTAATAATGTCCTCTTATAACAGTGTAATAATGACCTCTTATAGCAGTGTAATAATGTCCTCTTATAGCTGTGTAATAATGTCTTCTTATAACAGTGTAATAATGTCCTCTTATAGCTGTGTAATAATGTCCTCTTATAGCTATGTAATAATGTCTTCTTATAGCTGTGTAATAATGTCCTCTTATAGCTGTGTAATAATGTCTTCTTATAACAGTGTAATAATGTCCTCGTATAGCTGTGTAATAATGTCCTCTTATAGCTGTGTAATAATGTCCTCTTATAGCTGTGTAATAATGTCTTCTTATAACAGTGTAATAATGTCTTCTTATAACAGTGTAATAATGTCTTCTTATAACAGTGTAATAATGTCCTCTTATAGCTGTGTAATAATGTCCTCTTATAGCTGTGTAATAATGTCCTCCTATAACAGTGTAATAATGTCCTCTTATAGCTGTGTAATAATGTCCTCTTATAGCAGTGTAATAATGTCCTCTTATAGCTATGTAATAATGTCCTCTTATAGCAGTGTAATAATGTCCTCTTATAGCTGTGTAATAATGTCCTCTTATAGCGGTGTAATAATGTCCTCCTATAACAGTGTAATAATGTCCTCTTATAGCTGTGTAATAATGTCTTCTTATAACAGTGTAATAATGTCCTCTTATAGCTGTGTAATAATGTCCTCTTATAGCTATGTAATAATGTCCTCTTATAGCTATGTAATAATGTCCTCTTATAGCTATGTAATAATGTATTCTTATAACAGTGTAATAATGTCCTCTTATAGCTATGTAATACTGTCCTCTTATAGCAGTGTAATAATGTCCTCTTATAACAGTGTAATAATGTCCTCTTATAGCTATGTAATAATGTCCTCTTATAGCTGTGTAATAATTTCCTCTTATAGCTGTGTAATAATGTCCTCTTATAACAGTGTAATAATGTCCTCTTATAACAGTGTAATAATGTCCTCTTATAGCTGTGTAATAATGTCCTCTTATAACTGTGTAATAATGTCCTCTTATAACAGTGTAATAATGTCCTCTTATAGCTGTGTAATAATGTCCTCTTATAACAGTGTAATAATGTCCTCTTATAGCTGTGTAATAATGTCTTCTTATAACAGTGTAATAATGTCCTCTTATAGCAGTGTAATAATGTCTTCTTATAGATGTGTAATAATGTCCTCTTATAACAGTGTAATAATGTCCTCTTATAACAGTGTAATAATGTACTCTTATAACAGTGTAATAATGTCCTCTTATAACAGTGTAATAATGTCCTCTTATAACTGTGTAATAATGTCCTCTTATAGCTATGTAATAATGTCCTCTTATAACAGTGTAATAATGTCCTCTTATAGCTATGTAATAATGTCTTCTTATAACAGTGTAATAATGTCCTCTTATAGCAGTGTAATAATGTCTTCTTATAGCTGTGTAATAATGTTCTCATTTAGCTGTTTTATCGGTGCTTTACAAGTTTCGGTTAGCTGATTTTCTGCAACCTCGGCCTTCGTCATTTCAACTGCATGAGCTAACTCTTTAATTGCATGATTTAGAAGGTCGTTACCGTCGCCCCCGGTTTGAATGTTTTCCAGTAGGTACAGACTCTTCGAATATGGCGCTAACTTACCATCAAACCCTGTCTTTGAAATGTTTCCCCACTTTTCAATATCTGGAATAAACAGGACCGACACATTTCTTTAAATATTGTGTAACAAGTCACCCTTTTTCCTGCCTATCACCTCTCATGAAAATCCCGAAGCATTCGATATATGTGTTAGATTCATGACGGAATATGATTTCACTGACATCGTTGGGCCCGAGACGATGATGGTAAATGGGTGGCTAAACTGAAAGTAACTGGAATGACGAAACAACTCTTTTGGTGAAGTACCCCGTGGTGATCCTGGCTCAGCCATTGTTTCGCGAAGAGTGCGATCTCTGTGTATATTTTTTCACAATCTCTTGTCAGTTTATACGATACGATACGATTTATTTGCATAAACACAAATAAAGGCAGTATGCTAACAATACAATTCATAATAAAACAATAAACAATTAATAAACAATTACATGTGAACATGGCATATGTCTAGCTATATATGTATGTTATTGTGTGATGGAAAGCATAATATTCATTCAGAGCGCTTATCAAAGAAGCGCCGGACCACGTTGCTGATTTTGCTGCTTATTTCAGGGTTATCATTTTTCATTACAAGATTAAATTTCTGATTGTTTGACATACTTGTAAAATTACCGTGATATCTACCAACAATTTGGAAAAGTTCATCTCTGAGATCGCAATAGTGTGGACATTCCATATGTTTATATGTACAGCTAAATCATGTTTGGTCACAGTGGGTATAACTAAGTCACCAAAAGAAGCATACTTCTACATACCGCCATGAACAATTTTGCAACAAGGCGTATAACTCTTCTTGGTATTAGCGAGGTTTAACTCGCGCATTTTTTCCTACACGCACACAGTCAACTGTTCAGAAGTTTTGTGAGAAAAGTGTAGGATACTCGTATAACAAGAAAACTAAGATGCATGCATCAGGTCGGCCGTGAACTATCTACCATAGAATTGTTGTAGCTATCGATTATACATTTTGGAACACCTGTCTGTATGTATGTGTGTATGCATGAATGCATGTGTGTATGTGTTATAGACTCTAACACTGCTCGACTGATCCGACTCGGATTTGGTATTTAACGTGTCAACTTGACCTCGCTCATAGGCATGTTTCTGGACCTTGACCGATCCGACTAAAAATTTGTGTGTAGGACTACTTCGATCCCGGGAGCAATATTGACGGGTCCAATTTCACGTGGGGCCATGTTCTCGAACGTGCTGATGTAGGCATGTTTCTGGACTATTTGGACGGGTCAAATCTTGATCCCGACCTGACTTTGACATTCAAAAAGATCAATTCAAGGTCAAATCTGGTAAAACGAAGTATTTCAACGAAATATAATACCTACTGTTACTTTTGTCCCAGGAGTGTTTCGGGTGGGTCAAATTATGACCCTGACCTGATCTTGACATTCAAAATTGTCAATTCAAGGTCAAATCGGGTAAAGCCGGGCGGATTTCGACGGGTACTTTTGTCGTGACTTTTGTCCGGGGAGTGTTTTGGGCGGGTCAAATCGTGACCCGACATGCCGTTCACCTTTAAAATGGTCAATTCAAGGTTAAATCGCGCAATTCTCCGAAAATCAGAGGGGAACATCCCGGACGAAGTAGGGTCCACCAGCTACTATTATATATTTCTAGATTTAGTTACAAACTAAATACCTGTATATTGTACAAAGAAATGTTTGACAAATATATCTGTATCAATATTACCATACGGGTCATTAAAATAGATACGACGAAACAAATTTTGAAGGGTGCATGGTATCAGGTAAATTTTTATATTTCAAATGATGACAGGAATGCGGAAAGTTGAAGTACCTACGTAATACTGGCTATCCGAATGAAGAGATATACATGTATATAAAAACCAAAATAGAAGATGACTGCTGGCGACAATGTTTTCCAAAAAAATTCAAAGCATTCGATAGCTCCCATCTAGTTGTCAGCCCGAAGATCAATATAAAGTGTGGTGACTATCAGATGAGGGATATGACTGTACAGTTGGTAAACAATTCAGTCACGCAAAAGAGGATCAAACAGTAAGATACCAAATTGCTGCCTGTGGTAATGTTTTTTAACGAAATTCGGGAAAATTAGATTACTCTCCCCCTGGTTATCCAGAAGATCATTGTGGAATCTGGTGACGATCGGACAAGGGGTGTCGTCTGTAGGATCAACCAAATTATTTAGCCATAAAAATAGTAAAATTCAAGATCACCGCTGGCAGTGATGTCTTCACAAGGACAGCTTGAGAACAAAACATGGCTCACATCTAGCGGTGACCCAAACTATCCACATGAGAAAAAGTTCTCCAATAAAAGCTGGCTGCAGGGTGCGCCAATTGATTCAAATTCGAAATTTAACAGGGTGTACTGCTTGTGGCCATGTTTTCCCCGCAAATTTGATAGACTGATGGACAAAACCACTGAATCCGTTGAATCAATATACATGTATACATGGATTAATGTATATGCATTGTTATACACAGTACTGGTATATAAAGGTACTGAAAATAACAATATTACTAGTATACACAAAATAAACCATATATCATGGCTATGGGTTCTAATATCCGAATATCACAGCTGATAACTTGGTGTGAATTGAAGAGTGGTGGTGTCTCACGCATATCTAACCCTCCATGTTAGAAACATGCCATTAAATGTCATAAGTATAATCTAGCTTGAGGACAGAAGTTATCCATAAAAACCCCCTTTAATTCAACCAGGTCCTCGCGCGATGTATGGTCGATCACATGATGATCTAGGGGGGGGGGGGGGGATTAGAATTGTTGTATAAAAACAGCACTGCATGTAAATATAAAATAAAATAGTGCTACATCTTATTACAGATTATTGCCATATATAATCAGTGACTATACAGACAGTCTGACAAAATAAAGTTTCAGTGACACTCTATCCGAAAAGGGGAATAATACCATCTGTTACAGTCAATGGAGCAATTATGAATCTGGAAAGGTGAAATTTCTAAGTAATACTAGATATCGACATGACGCGATAACATATAACGTAAATGCAATATGGCCGCTGGCGACCATTTTTTCCTATAAAATTAAAAAAATATTTGATAGCTCTCATCTGATAGATCAATATCAAGATAAATATGAAGTTTAGTGATGATCGGATGAGTGAAGTGGACTGTGCTAAACGGTTTAGTAATGCTTAAAAAGATTTTTACCTTAATATTTTTATGTTCACTTTATAAACTTCACTGAGTCATCTTTGTCATGTATTGAGTTTGATATCTTTTGTTAACAGTTTATAAATCATGTATGTCTCATGTTTGTTATTTTAATTTATGTGTTTATTATCATTAAATAAAGTTGAATTCCTTAAAAAGATTCTTACCTCAATGTTTTTATGTTCACTTTATAAACTCCACTGAGTCATCTTTGTCATGTATTGAATTTTATATCTTTTGTTAACAGTTCATAAATTATGTATGTCTCGTGTTCGTTATTATATTATATACACTTTATAGTGTGTTTCAGAACGAAAACAAAATGAATAAAATCAACAAATTTGTAAATTTAAAAACAATTCAAACGTTGTTGTATTCCATGTCCCAGCCCGGACATATACACCAAATTTCAATAATATTCATTGAGAAACAACGGACCAAACGCCATATAACACCCCGTATGCATCTTTTATTCCGAGTTGGCCTTTTATTCCGAGTTGGCACGCGCCGATTGGGCGAGTTAGCCCTGGGGCGAGTACGCCGATTCCGACACCTTTTCTATTTGCAGCAGGTTAAGTTTACGCGTAATTTAATTTACAAAGTTCCCCAATTGGTATCGTAAATAGAGCGACCTTATTTGACAGAGAATGCCTCTGTTATTGATTATAAAGTTGCTATACATTAAAAACGACAATTCACATGCTCGTTCAAGCGCAGTAGTCTATTTTCCCCATGTTAAAGGACATCCACAAATACTAAATAACGCTAACTTACTGCCGAATGTTTTACACGACAACTGTTAACATATTTGGGCTGAATTCATCTGACGCGGTATTATTCCTCAAAATAAACAACAAAACCATCGTTACTTGGAAATGTAGTTTGGGCTAACATTTACATAAATCCTCCACATCATTATTCCGACACACACGTCAGATGAAAAACTCACATGAAGTAACCGGCCAAATTGGCCGAAACAAAGAGGAATAATCCAGTCATCTAATAAAACACGAGTGATCGACGCGATGCAGACAGCGGAAGAATGGAATTTGTCTGCGCGCGATTATCCATTTTTTGATTGAAGTCAATTAATCGTATTGGTGATTGTAGTGTCGCCAGCTTGATACTAGTTTGGCAGGTATCAGTTTGGCGCCTTGCATTTGTGTAACATACCTTTCCCGCCAAGTGCACATTACGACTACGTTTACCTATTCGTATCCGTAAAGTTCACGAAGGCCAAAAAAAGTCGTTTCGCCAAACATATCGACTACGATTAGGATTACTTTTTTGTACTATAGATTAAAGGTGGATTATCTCTTTGTAAACAAGTATTATATAGTTGCCGGGGTATAAACTATTAGATCTGAATCGAAGACTCCTGTCCGGAAATGCTTCTATCGATTAATATTGATTTTATTTAGAATATTTTCTGGTCTAAAAAGGTGTAGTTGTTTAGCTAACGAACAATAGTGGTTACTGTTAACAGAGACCAGAAATTTTATGGTGTAATTTTGTCACAAATAAACATTAATTATACTCATTTTCGCTTATAACTATGGAATAACAGAATACAACCAATGAATCTGGGACATTTGACGCTCGGTACGTAGCCATAGAAACAGCCTAATGCTCTCTATCGCGAATGGTCTGTTCTAAAAATAGACAAATAAACGGTCCCAATAAAATATTCGAAATAAAATCAATATTAATTGATAGAAGCCTTTCCGGACAGGGGTCTTCTGTTCATATTTATTATTTTATACCCACGCAACTATTTCAAATTTGTTTTTTAAAGAGAAAATCCATCTTTAATACCGATCGAGATTGTACTAAACGGCAAATAAGTTGAGCGCTAATATCGTCCTATTGACTGCAGCCGGAGAACATATATTCTTTTAGAAGGGCGATATCCATGCATGTCAATGCAGTATTTTTCGCTGTCTCATCTCGGCGATCAACGTGTATCAGGCAGAATACCACAGCGATGAATGGCTGGAAAAATGTGAGCAGTGAGTTTCCGCTTCTCACGATCTAGCATGCAGATTATGTACAGCGCGAACGATAATCTTCTTATCAATCGGCCCATTTGAGATAGTTGTCCAAAGCCTGATAGAGGATGGCTGCATGATACAACAAAACAATTTGACCGAGTATCATGTTTTTTTTAAACCGATGTTTGGGTACACATCGAATACATTGATACATTATCCGTCGCACGGTTAGGATATTACGACTACGGTTAGAAAGTGAGCATAATTTGATTACGTATTACCCTAACCGTCGTCCTAACCGCACCCGTCGCTCTATCCGTGAGTTGTGAAACCTCTGAGTTATAAGTACGCATGCGTCCCATAAACCTGGTTATTAACTCTCATATATGAAAGATATCTGGGTGATTTATAGTTACGGCTTATTAAACAAGGGACAGAGCTACATGTAAGAAACTTAACACCCTAATTATCTTAGGAAGCTCATAATTATAATGGAAGTATTCGAAATTAATTCAAGAGTGCCATGTTGATTCTTATGATCACAAGTGTTATATATAGTACAATAAAGATACATAATCAGATTTAACGCCCTTAAACTACTATTTCTTCGGCGTCGTTGGTAAACAATATTAGTTTTGAGTCGAGGAACCCACGCATCAAAGCTCAGAGTTATTTTTTTCCACCACCTCAAATATTTGGCGGTCTGGCAATTATTCGACGAATGCCGACCGACATACTCTCGATACCAAATTGCGTTGAACAAAATGTTGATAATTTTATATATAAAACTTTTTGGTTGATCATTTTGATTCTATGAGTCGTATACGCGTAAACGTTTCAAAAAAGCCCTACGCAATTGTAAAAGTAACGCCGAGATTGGAAAGCCGACAAGCTAGCTTCAGACTTTAATGATCACAATTTCACTGACTTTTGGCGAAAGGTCGCTTCAGGAAAAAACTGCGGTAACCCATGTTCTTTAGGGGGCGCCACTGGCGAAACCGATATAACCAACATGTGGTTTCATTATTTCAAGTCCTTACTTGACAATGACACGAACAGAACTATGGGCAACATAATTTCAGATGCCAGCGAAGGTAAATACATCGAGTCTCTACGCGTCTTACAAACTGACATGATAGATGCAATCCAAAAGCTCGATTATGGGAAAGAGTGTGGTGCAGATGGATTAACGCAGGAACATCTCAAATTTGCCGACTGTTATAAATATAAATATAAATACATTGTTACAATGTTTGTTTAATTCGATCATTATCCATGGACATCTAACTATGAACATGCTTTATGTAACTTTAGTGCCAATTGTGAAAAAACTAATCTGGAAACATAGCTGACAAAGATAACTGTATTCCAATCGCTTTATCGTGTGTATTATCCAAGGTTCTGGACCTGGAACGGATTCTCCAATCTCAATGTAGGAATCAACTACAAACGACTGATAACCAGTTTGGCTTTAAGAAGAAACTGTCTGTGGATTATTATGTCTTTGCATTGATACTGTATATGTTTCACGACTCTCTGACATTTGTGTGCTTCTCAGACGCTAGCAAAGCATTTGATCAAGTTGACCACGACACTCTATTCAGTCAAATGGATAGACGAGGAATATCTTCACACATTATTCATCTGCTAAGAGTGTGGTTTCAGACTCAGAACTTCCGTGTACGTTGGGGTTCTACTTATTAATCTGTGTTCTGTCCATCAAGTGGCGTCCGCCAAGGGCATGTGTTTTTTTGGTTTAATTTATACACACACTGCATGAGCGAGAAGCTGAATGAATATGGAGTGGGATGCATGATTGGTAAGACTTTAGTTAATCATTTTTGTTATGCAGATGACATGTGTCTTTTGTCTCCATCTCTGATGGGACTTCATCGTTTATTATCTATTTGTGAAACAGAAGCGTTAAACTTCGCCTACGTTTTAACACGTCCAAAACCGTTGCCATAGCTTTCAATCCCAAATCTTTGAATATTAAATATTTTCATAAACTATTTCTTAACGGCTGCGAGGTTAACTTCAGTTCCTCCTGTAAATATCTGGGTCACATGATTCGCGACGATCTCTCTGACGACGATGACATTCAACGTCAATATCGTGCCATATGTATTCGAGCGAATGTAATAATCAGGACATTTTCTTTTTGTTAATTTAATGTCAATTTTTTTTTATGTCTTCGTTATATTTCACCATTATATTGTGACCATTTGTGGGATAAATACTCAAAGAAAACGTACAACAACTTGTCTATCTGTTATAATAATTCATATAGGATGTTTACGCGATATTTTAAATATTGTAGTGCTAGCTCTATGTATGTTAATGATTGTATGTTATCATTTCCGATGTTGCTGCGCAAGTTTGTGTGTAACTTCAGAGATAGAGTATGTCAGTGTGCGAATACCATCGTTTCCAGCATACATTATTCAGATATTAAGTGCAGATCAGGACTTTTTAAAATTGGAATTCTATATTATACACATAATGCAAATCAAAATACGCCATTGCTAACATTTTTAATTCATTGTTGTTATATATTACATTGTATATAAATAGAGGATCTCACATGAGTTCCTATTTTATACGGAATTTATCAACCGAGTTCACTAAATTCGATTTGAGCCGAGGTTTACCGAGGCTCAAATAGAATTTAGAGGACGAGGTTGATAAATTACGTATAAAATAGGACGAGTGTGAGATACCTTTTATCACATGATCAAATAAACCCGACGCAACGCGAAATATTCATCGAAAACAACAATCATAAACTACAGCGATCGCAAGTTATCTGAAGAACGCCGTGACGTCATCGCACGCGCTGATATTAAACGTGTCTATTACCGATAATTATGAAACTGCTTTTATGGCCAAATTATGTGATAAATACATTTTGGCAACATTGCCTGAAATAAACTATTATATATAAGAGTACAATTGCTACACATTTGTTTCAGTGCATACACGTTGTCTGCGCATGACCGTCAACCTCTTTTCTCCCGATTGAATATGACCTTTTCAAGGCCAACCATCGGCGATTCGAAAGCAAGCGCGAGAACGAATGCCACTAGATATGTTCCTGAGGCGATTCCGACAAATGTGAAAACCATTTTCAGATCAGTTGCATAGAAGTAATCACGCCTCGAATTGTAGAACAATGAGATAATGTTAACATGGAATAGGTAAGCCATGAAGCCCAATCTGCTCAGGGGAAGAAATCCTCCCCATGATAAAATCGTATTCACAAATCCGCCATTGCCTGTCACGCATGCGTAGATGACCCAGGACAAGGCGGCTCCCCAAACCGTGCGACTCAATGAATTGTAAAGAGCGCCGACGTCGACCGATGTCAGAACCTCCCTCCTCTCTGTCCTCAACAGACCGTAAACGACTGCACATGTTACTAAAGCTGCAGCAAACCAACCCGATATTCTCAACCAGTGTGGCATCTTCCGTTGCCCGCCTGTTTTGTATAGTGTATACCCTGCTGCCATGCCAACAAGGTATGGTCCCATTCTGCACCAGGGTTTCACGTAGTAGTCGCCCCATTTCGGATGCATACCATGAGGAACTTTATGGTGTATTCCCAGGTCAGTGGGTGTAAACATGTTCACATTCGAGATAACTCCAGCGGTTATGGCAGTAGTTAATAGAAATACAGTCCAAACGACATAACCAATTCGAGGCCAGAAATACACGGGTACGATAATCAACGGACTGAGTACGAAAAATTGCATGTCGTTTCCGAGGTACCAGGTCGCGTCCATACAACCAGGACCTTTTACTATATTGTTTATGTACAATAGGTTGTGCCACCAGTTTTCGCTGCAACCTTTTGAGTTTTTGTCTTTCCAGAAGGGTCCATAATACCAATGGTGATACAATGGCGCATAGAATAGCATGACTAATGCGTATGGCATTGTCAGTCGGTAGTACCGATGGAAGTAAAACATGGCCCAGTTTATACGCCCATTTTTCTTCTTCATCTCAGACAATGTCAAGTACGTAAGAAGAAGACCACTTAGTGTGAAGAATGAGTCAACTGACACTGTTTCATTGTCGACTACTTGGAACGCAAATATGTGTGTCCATGAGTTCGCGAGGGGTGAATCCATCAGTAAACCTTTACCATATAAATAGGTGTGTCCTACCATCACCCACGTCATACTTAGAAAACGAACACCATGGACACATTTTAGTGTGCTGCTACCCGCTGTTGAATCTATGATCTTTTTTGTGTTGCTGTAGACAGAAAAGGCCAACAAAATCTTTTCGAAGATGCCAACTATTATTTTCCTTGGCTGTTTGGTCACATGTAAATTGCTTGTGTCATGCGATCTGGCGTGGGACGAAAGAGATGATGCGTTTACTGTTCCATCTGGATGATTTTCCTTCTGTGTCTTGTACAAGAGACTGATATCGTATAGGGTTCCTATAACCATGAGAAGCGAAATCGTCCCCGATACAGCCAACGCAACTATTGCTTTTATTGTGTAGCTTGAACCGTGAGATTCGCAGAGCCCATGTTTGACTGCGACTTGCTTTTTGAAGGACGATTGCTGTAAATAATTGTTTGTGACATTCACGATATCACCCTCGTTACAGCTATCTGGAACGCACAAACCAACTTGGAAAGAAAATTGTGCTGCATTGTCCGCATCTTCGAGCATAAAGACCCGGTCTCCGATAGTTTTAAAATAAATAACCAGCCCACAGTATCGTCCGCGAAACGTTCTCGACGAATCGTTCACTGTATAACTGTGTTCTGTCGTAGAACACTCTTCGTAGTCCCCGGACCATTTCACATTTCCGGTTTTAATACCGGCTTCTGGTTTAAAACTACTGTCGATCATTTGAAGAGACCATCGCGTGCGATTGTGCACTCCAGCTGTAATATCATCAACGTCTTTCTGACACAACTCCGACACATTGAACAGTTGGTAATCATCCAAGACATGCCTGCTTTCATCAGATGGTATGCCGGATATTAACTTCAACAACCACTTAATATCTTTTCCGAAAAATCCATCCCACAGACTAGTATTCTGGGAATCAACCGAATCTGCGTAAACGCTGAATAGTTTTTCAGCAATCGTGTTATCGTATGCACCATGTATTGCCTGTACGGCAACATTTGAGAAATAAGATGAAAACAGTAAAGTCAGTACGATTAGTCCACGCGTGATTAGAAGCATCGTTGACAAGCTGGGAAATGAAAACAAAAGAACTGCAACTTTGAATGAATAGCAAGAGAAAATAACGCGGCAACTTGGTCAGGATACTTCTTATTTGTACTATCACATATAGTCTCACATCACAAGGCGATATTTAATACGATCGTGCACTCCGAAATGGTTTATTGTGGCTTATTATGCCAAAGTCCAAGTTGACTATACCATATTCAAATACCCTGTTTTAAATTCCCATTGCTTGACATGGGATATTTTCTAATGTTTACATAAGTTTTGTATTTGCATTGCATGTTTAACCATTACACTTATATCAGTATTCGGTGTGCGTGCGCATGCATTTCTATTATTGCAACATAGTTGTATTTTGTGTAGGGATGTGTCCCGGGACTATTGTCCCTGATTTCAAATTTATGAAATCGACAACTTCTCAATAGCTTTCATGGAAGATTGTACTGAAGTCAGCATCGCGTGTTCCATGACGTGGAGCTCCGTGGTCCGGTGGTTAGCGTGTCGGACTGTAAACACGTCAATATGGGTTCGCAACGCGTCGCCGGTCATTGAGTCTCCACATAGCATGCAGTGGCTTGGCCGCTTTGAGCGACGTGCAATTGTCGGATTGCTCGCTGTTTCAAAACGCGCGCCAAGTTGTGACCCTTGAGCAAGGTCGCTCGTACAGTGTCGGCTTCGCATCACTCGTGCGTTAAAAGAGTACCAGTCAGCTTGTCATACCGATGAGTATCAGAGCATGTTCTGATCAAACCAGAGCAGCCGGTTCACTGGTTGGCTTGTACAAATGACTGGGGTAAAATTGTACCAAGCGTGTTAGAGCAAGTAATTGGTTAATAAAACTGGTCTTATTATTATTATTATTATTATTATTATTATTTTTTTTTTTTACAATTATATAGCTGTTAAATGAAATAATTCCCAACATTGTTATATGCTGACAATTGGAAAGTTTAGGCATCACCCTTAATGCTGAATATTCACCTAGCCCGTCTGTGTTACACTAAATCCTGTTTGGTGATTGGTCCATTGTCAATACTATTGGTCACCAGTTTTATATCCCAATAACACGAAGAGTGTAACACGGACACGACGTCACAAAACGGTTGACCTATTCTGACATGATCACTAAAAGCGGTCAGCAGAATAATTGGATGTACTTTTCAAAGTTCAGCCGAATTGCATCTGAAACCAATTATTTATATCGATCACGTTATTGTTGCTGATAATTTGGGAATATAAAGCTATATAAATATAAGAAATGATTGTAGTCGATGTGTGTTGTTGGGGGATATGGGGCTGTTGTCGTTGGGGCACATTTAGTGTAAACCGCTTTGCGAGGCGGTTTAGTCCAGGAGATATTGGTCAACCTCTGCACCCCCACAGGACTCAACTTCACCCCAATAATTTTCTTTCCTAATGCCACCTCTAATTGGTTTCGCTTGTTAAATAGAAAATAAAGTGGCCGCAGAGACTCCAGACAAGATGGTGTCCATCATGGCGGCCATTTTGTTTATATGCACCAGGTCTCTTTGATCGCCGTTATAGCAAAGATGATGTCACATGCGGTCTTGTTTTCCGTTCGATTCGTTATGGTAATACACAACCCTTACAAATTAGCCAAAAATCCGACACAAAAATCCTATATGGCCGCCAAGATGACCGCCGAAATGTGAAAAATTGCTATTTTTCGGACATTTCATCACCTTTCGTTTGTCTCTGTGGGAAAATGTTAGCATCTTGACGTGATTTTATACATTTATCGTCTAGAAGAGTCATTGATGAATACACGGGGATCATAATATACATTGCTTGCTAGATATTTTTGTCCGATATCACGTTTTCCAAAATGCCGGTATAATCCGGTCAAAGCCAAATCGACGCCAATAACGCAATGTATGTTTCGAATCAATAAATGTTATTGCTATCATAACAAAACCCATGCGTATATATGTGCAGGAGATACTCGAGCTAGGATTCCTCTTATACCTGAGTTGAGGAATATTCACCCAAATCCAAGATGGCGGCCAAAATGGCTACAAGAAATTGAAAAATCGCCGAAAATTGCTGATTTTGACATCAGAGAGCGTTATTCAGTTATTGTCACGACAACTCCACACCTGCTTACTATTGTGAGTTGGGAACACTGAGTCGAAGAACTGTCCTTATATTGCATCCAAATAAAAGTCCACCAAATCCAAAATGGCCTAATAAATGGCCTAATAAATCTTGGTAGCTCACACCGACAAAGTATTCAACACTTCCTGGGAGAAGGGTCCCTCTAATCATAACGTTTCAAACAATTAATTTTCCGGTGTCTAGATTAAGATTTTAAATACTTGCTAAATATGGGATGTGTGCGTCATCTTGAACTAGAAAGGCATATGGTCGATAAGTATACAAGCTTAAAGAATGTCACCTCTATGTATGTCTTTCTCATACCCCATGGGGATAACGACATGTACACCTGGCGAACTTCCCAGTTAGCTAGTCACTTCTCAATAGATGGTCACAAACTTAGCGAACGCATTGGCATACATGGACAACTTCGGCAGTGTTTCGAAGGTTGATAGCTGTCTCATTCCCTTGGACAAATACCTATCTGCTAAGGAGAAGACCATACTGTACCGATTACCCACACTTCTTGACTATGAACCTTAGCAAACTGTGTGACGTCCCGCAGTCGTCTCGTCGAATAGCTCACAGCATAGAAGAACAATACTCGCGGTGCTAGTTTGTGGACATGCGCCATGACAGAGGGAATGAAATGGGCTACGGTATACACCCCTTCACCAGGTGCATGTTTCATATATAGAATGGCATTCATGTTGGTGTTTTTGGTGTGGTAAGATTGTATTTTCACATCCGTTTCATGGCCGTTCTGAATTAACTTGACCAGACGTATAAGTTTGTCTGGATAATACTATCATAGCCTCCCCAGAACAGTCGGATGGGCTAAAGGATAATGTCTTTATAGAACAACGCAAGGTATGCGTTGTTGTTATCCTCTCTCGGGGTTAGTGTCACTATGTGGGCGGTATTATTCAAGAAAATGTCAGGAAATATGGTGCATTAATTTCACTGTGTGTTTAAAGAACAATTTATAGTCTCGATGGCAATGGATGTGGACGTTTATGATCATATAGCTTTATATTATATAACTTTATAATATAGTAGTTAATATGTCTCATGCAGGACAATGTCGGAATGGTGATGTTACCAAGAAATCACTTGGTGTACCCAACGTAGGTTAAACTGAATGCAAGATCTGATCAAAGTAACATTCCTCTAGATGTTCTTTGCGTTGAACATTTCACCCTTGTGTTGATGGCATTGTACTACTTTCATGAACCATACCGACCACCACCCAGCGTTAGTATGACATATCAACCAACTACCAAAGGCATTGTCTTTAAGACTACATCGCAGCCTGGGTGGGGCTTATATAGTAGTAGCCAATGGTACACGCCTAGTCCAGTTGAGTAAGAACGGCTTCCAAACGGATGGGAAGATACAATATTAGCATACAAGTAACGCAAAGCCACATGAGATCATGTCTGAATCTAAAACATACAAACAGAAGGGGAGATGCAGTCATGGTCCAATTTCATTTCCACTATCATGGCACATGCCCACAAACTAGCACCGCGTGTATTGTTATTATCTGCTTGGATCTGTACGGTGAGACGATTGCTGGACGCCACCAGGACTGTTCTTATGATCATGGCCAAGAAGTGTGGGTATATTATGCATTATGGTATTCTACGCCTTAGCAGAAAGGCATCCGTCAAATGTTAGGCTTTCAACATTCGAAGCCATACACAGAAGTTGTCCGGGTACGTCAGTACGTGAATATGTGAATTGATGAACCATATATTGAGAAGTGGCTGGGTGGGAAGATCACCAGATGTACATTTTGTTACCCCCATTAGGTAACCAAATCTGAAAAAATACGCAGATAGAGAGGTCCTTCTGAATGCTAGTATACGCATCGACCGCATACCTTTCTAGTTTATCATGCAAGATGACGCTCAGATCCCATATGTAGCATCTGAATTATACCATAGCTACCACGAATGAAGTTCACCAAGAATAAGGATAAGAATTCCCAGCTTTCGAGACAAACGTGAGCTTGACACCGGCATATGTGTTGTTTGAAACATTCAGATTAGTGGGACCCTTCTACCAAGAAGTGTAGAAAACTGTGTTGGTGAGAGCGAGACGGATTAGTGTGACGAAGAGACGGATGCTGGTCCAGATAACGCTGAACGTGGCAAATCAGAATAAGCTCAGGTACTGTTGTTTTGATTCTTGGAAGTCATAATATGACTATTCAGCGCACCCATATACGGTTACGGCCATTATGGGCGCTTAGTGGAGAATGGATTTCGAAATGTCACATCGCGATTATTGTGGGTTTTCATCCGTCCAGAAGGCTACGACCTATGTTGGAACTAATAGATGGCTTATGTACCGTTTCGTCCAATCCATACATATTGATATTATGACAAAAAGTTGATATTAGTATGTGACAATTTAGACTTCTTTTCAATTTATGGCCACCAGTTTGGCCGCCATCTTGACTATGAGAGTTGGCCAAACTCAAATGAATTCTTCATATCAATGTTCCATATGAACATGTACTTGTGGGTAGAATTCGCGTGACAATAACGCCCATAGTAAGAAAGTAAAGGAATGTAAGCTTGTTTTCAAATTTCGGTCGCCATTTTGGCAGCCATCTTCGATTTGGAAAACAGTTTCCTTCATCAGATGCAAGGTAATTACTTCACCTCAGTATTTCCAACTTAACTGTCAGCATGTGTGGAGTTGTCTCGACAATAATGCCCAATGATGTGAAAATGAGGGAATTTCGGTGATTTTTCAAAATCTGTCCGCCATTGTGGGCGCCATTTTGTCTTAGGGGGACTTTTATTTGTTCCCAACCCACAATAGTAAGCAGGTGTGGAGTTGTCGTGACAATAACGCTCACTGATGTTAAAATCAGCGATTTTCGGAGATTTTTCAATTTCTGGTAGTCATTTTGGCCGCCATCTTGGATTTGGGTGAATATTCCTCAACTCAGGTATAAGAGGAATCCTAGTTCGAGTATCTCCTGCACATATATATGCATGGGTTTTGTTATGGTAGCAATAACATTCATTGATTCGAAACAGACACTGCGTTATTAGCGTCGATTCGGCTTTGATCGGATTATACCGGCATTTGGGAAAACGTGATATCGGACACAAATATTAAGCAAGGAATGTATATTATGGTCCCAGTGTGTTCACCAATGACTCTTCTAGACGATAAATGTATAAAATCGCGTCAAGATGACAATATTTTTCCACAGAGACAAACGAAAGGTGGTGAAATGTCCGAAAAATAGCAATTTTTCACATTTCGGCGGCCATCTTGGCCGCCATATTGGATTTTTGTGTCGGATTTTTGGCTAATTGGTAAGGGTTGTATATTACCATAACGAATCGAACGGAAAGCAAGACCGCATGTGACATCATCTTTACTATAACGGCGATCAAAGAGACCTGGTGAAAATTAGTAGGGTGAAGTTGAGTCCCGGGGGGGGGGGGGGGGTGCAGAGGTTGACCAATATCTCCTGGACTATACAACGACCCAATAACAGACACACCCACTACATTCTTGTCTTAAGTAATGTATAGTCCAGGAACATTAGGTAAAAAAAATAGGCAAAGTAAGGACCCAAATACCTCTTAAAGGTACTCAATCCGAACAGAGGGTCCCCATCTCAACATATTCCAACAACAACAATCCGATCAGAGGGTCCTATATTACTATTTATTTGTCTTTGGGGGTAAAAAATATTCGATTCGAGTCGAGGAACCCATCAAACAAAGCTCAGAGTTATTAGATATTGATTTTTGAAATTTGTTATATTCTCGAGATGAGTACTAATAATTGCCGTCAATTTCGTAACCTGCTCGAGATGTGCACACCAAAACACTATTCAAACAGACAAGGATGGATAACTCTAAAATCAAGTGGTAATAATAACGCAATTTCGACTGTGGTCTGGGCCAGAAAGTATTCCCGATAATGAAAAATAATAGATTTCTAAAATCGATATCTAACAAATCTGAGGTTTCATGGGTGACTTCCTCGACTCGAATCAAATATTTTTGACCCCCGAAGCCATTGAAATAGTAATTGAGAGGAGTTTTATCGGATTGAGTACCTTTAAGAGTTTCTTTGTAAGCTGATGCGAAATCACATCACAGACACTATACTAAAATCCAAGAAACCAGAGGTGAGCATTTTGAGTTATACGAAATTTTTGGTTAGCAAAAACTCGTAGGATATAAATTTCCTTATTGTGTTTTTCACATATCTTGTATTCCACGATGTTAATGGAATATATGTGGTTATAAAAACCTGAATTTTCAAACATAAAAGGATCCGAGTCGCATATTAGATAAAAGTATTAATAAATGTTTTGAATATTGCCTTTTATTAGTTTATTTGTCTCGTCATTAGACTCTTTATGTAATTGGGGACCAGTTTCTGTTTGATAGTGATTCGGAAGTAACTTTTTATGAGGAATTCAGTGGTCAAGTAAATATTCTTTTTTATAAAAGGGGCCAAAGTCCAATTTTAGAGGCCAGAACCCAAATTTGGTGTTCAGCCATATTTTCTGAAATTCTGGCGGTCCCTAATAGAAATTTACTTTGATATACCTACATAGTAACCACATACATATTTCCGTTATTTCCTATAGCATTCTAGGATGGGATTGCCCATCAAAGAGCACATTAATCGCAAAAATAATAAAAATCGCGATTTCACAATTGCCCAAATCCAACAATTTATGAATGGTACCGAATATAATATACCTGTTTGTGTGAAAACAGCAATATCTTCTGTGCTAGCTCGGTAGTGTAAATGGAGTAGTTTAAGCATCATTCTTTGTGTTTTGATATATATCTTTATTGCCTCCAATTCTGGAGAGTATATTATATGATTTATGAACAACGCAATTAGAAAGAAATGCAACTGTGATGCCCACCACCTTCATAACAACGATAGACACACATAAACGCGTACGTGCACACATGTAATACCACCGATATGTAAGCCAGCAATGGATAGCATAAAATACGTTCCACGCAGTTTAGAGCATATGTATACAACAAATTTGGAAACAAAGTTATGCTTTTCTAAAGGAATTCCAAGATGAGTGACACTTTGCGTATCTGTTATGCGGTGACTGTCTAGCAACTAGACCCGTTGGGAGCGAGCCGAAACGTTCAAGGACTCGTTAAACACAATACTAACTGTTTTCTGTGGATTATATCGATATATCCAAGTACACATGTATCGATAAGCGACTGTAAACCACTCTTGGACAGTGACAAAAGAACCACGTCGTCCGCGTGTGTATAGGGCTAGCACAACTAAGGCCCTGAAAAAACATAGTCTAAACAAGGCCACAATTGGAAAGGTCGAGATTATCTAACAAATCATCAATATATATGGTACTAGAAGGTGACCCGTCTTCGTCCGGGTTTTGACATTGAATTGACCATTTTGAAGCTCAAGGTCAGGTGGGGTCACGATTTGACCCGTCCAAAACACTCCCTGGAAACAATTACCACTAAGTATCAAATTTCGTCAAAATCCGTCTGGCAGTTTACCAACACCAACACCCCAAAACTGGTGGAAATTGGCCCAGCGGATACCGGGAAATCGGCCCAGCGGATACCGAGATACCCTATGTATCAAATTTCGTCCGTAAAAATCCGCCAGTTTTACCCGATTTGATTTCCACTAAAGTATATAAACGCGCCTCATATACACACGCTCGTTAATTATCAAGCTTCAACGTAAAGATAAATTAGCATTGTGTAGTAAATTTTAACTAATTATTTTCTCGCCGTCAAAGTTGAACAATGTCGATGTTGTTGGCATTGACGGTTTGGGGCCACCGGTAGATTCCATTTCACAACAACGAAGTATCATTTCAGCTAAATGGATTCTTGGATGAGATTCCAGACCCGAGGGGTAAATGTAAACAGCTTGAGCCTATGCGTGGTGTGAATATACAAAAAATAAATCTATCGACAATAGACCTAAGAATATTAGCTGTAACAAAATTTATATATCAGAAATTGTAATAAATGATATATTTTGGGATAGATGCACGATTTTTAATAGCCTGCAAATTGACAATATATATTGTAAATGTTATAATTTTGGGAAAAATACACGATGCGTAATTGCCTGCAAAACGCTTACGTTCGTCGACGTATGAATATAGAGTTATCCTCCCTGCATCGCAGTGCTAAATCCGGCGTGATAGCACTGCGGATCCCGAGATATGAGTTTTGAAGGTCAAGGTGACGCCGCACGGACAAATGGACGGGCCCATGTTTGTTCCCGGGTCGAATTACGTGTCCGTACCAAGTTTGGTCGAAATCGGTCCAGCCGTGTTCGAGTCCATCGCGAACACACACACACACACAGATCTTCCAAAATATATAATAGATAAACAGAGGGGGAAATTTTACTTCCCTGGCGCGTACCTTGCAACATAGGGTTAACACGAGGGGTGGCCCATGTATTTTAAACATTGTTAGAAATTCCAAGGTGGATATTCCCCGACAAGACCATCTAGCTACGTCCCTGCATAGGCCTTGTCTGGTTGGAAATTTCAACATGTTGAAAGCTCCTGTCCATTTTAGATGCTAGGATGTGTTGGAAAGCTTCAGGCCATTCTAAATGCCAGCACGTGTTGAAAAGCTTCAGGCCAATTTATAGACGCGAGAATTTTGAAGTTTTCAAAGATGATATGCCGGAAATTAACTTCAATGTTTGAGCAATCGTGTTATCGTATGCACCATGTATTGCCTCTGCGGCAACATTTGAGAAATAACATGGATATATTAAAATCATTATGATACGTCCACATGTGATTCGAAACATCATTGTACAAGCTGGGAAATGAAAATGAGAACCGCAAATTCGTCGAATATATAGTATGCGAATATTAAGCGGCAATTTGGTAAGAAAACTTGTTGGTACTCTCACATATAGTCTCACATCACAAGGCGATATGCAAAAAGATCGTGTACTCTGACATGGTTAAATGTGGTTTATTATTCCAAAGTTCAAGTTTGCTAACACAACGACTGTGCTATACGTGTCCTGGGTTGTATGTATAATCCGATCATTTGTACCTATATGCATGCAGTTCGAGTTTTCGAACACAAATAGTCGACGCTACACTCCGGAGCCCTAGAGATTTCTTGCTATTTTCGCATTCATTGACCCCTGGGACACACCTCACGGGCGTGCGATATTTCATTGTGGATTGGCACGGTCCTCTCAAATCGTTTTTTGTGTTTTTTAAAGGCGAATTTTTACAAATTAAAAAAGTCTGTCACAGGAAGCCCACTAGATTATTTTCGATATCAGAATAACCTATGCCGAGCTTGGTCCCATATTGTCATCATGGTTGTCATAGAATGAAATGTTTGATTTTGTCTTCACATTTTAAAGCGTTTTTTTAGAAATATGAGCACCGAAATCGTACTATAACCACGCGAATTGTTGCCCGATCTTAGTCTACTGAGTCCGCGAACTTATTCTGGGTTTCTAAAAATGAAATCAGCAGAAATGTGTGAAAGAAGTTAAAATTACCTATTGCTATTCCAGCCCTCTCTCACCACGGTTAATACACAGGTCCCCAGAACAAAAATTGACTCCACCCCCAATAATACTTAATCCTATAGAAAGGTATCCAACTTGGCCCGGCCTAATTTTTTATTATTTTTACAATGTCCACAATCAGGTTAACATATACCAAAATAATTTTTGTAACATAAATGCCTCATATATAGTTAGAAAGATATGTTATTACTCTTCAATTTGATGCATCCCCTGTAAAAATTGGTTAAGAAAAACTCTAAAAAAGTGCGATTTTTACACCGACTGGGGCTTCAAAAACACAATCAACGGTTAGTAGAATATATATATTATACACATCATTAGCAGCGGAATTGTTTACTGACCCACTCAAACCAATCACGCTACATCACGGCATCGTATCTCTCGTATTTATTGAAAAATTCAGTTTCATAAACCCGGAAGGAAAGTGAATTTTTCCAAAGGCAGCCATTGGTGTTCGGGTGCATTATGTGTACTCTCTATAGTTCATACCCAACATAATATATAACGAAGAAGTAGTGTTTACTACTGTATATACGCTCTAAATATTTATGGAGTTATATTTCTGTCCATATGTATGTTTTCAAATCGGCATTCGTGTTAATTCAGTATGTGTGTACTTATTTAACTATATATTGTGTTGCATAAGAACTATAAATAGTACTCATAGCCGACCCCCGACAAAGTTCAAAATTCAAAGTTCAAAAGCTTTATTTATAAAGTCAGGCATTTTAAAATTACAAACACGAGCATTAAGCTCTTAACTGACTTGTAAAACAATGAATATGTACATAAACAGTAACGTGAATAAAACACAACCTATCTGAAAAATAAATTACATGGATATTAGCTAAAACTTTGTAAAAGACGAGTAAAATCCCTGAGGACAGGTAGCCCTGACTGGATCAACAGCGTAAGACACAAATTTGTATATTCATACACGGCACAGTAATGTGCACAACGAGTCCATATTTCATTCCTGGATAACACGTTTTGTTCCATTCAGAGATACCTGACCAGAGAGTGCGGATTAAAATACAAAACATATGCATATAATTAGGATATCCTACAGGCACTGCATTTACATTTAAAACCATTCCAGGTTTGTAACATACATTCAAAGTCTTTCATCGTCTCTGCGGTTCTGCATGACTCTGGAAGAGAATTCCACACTTTAGGTGCCATGAATCTAAACGAGCTTAAACCGAAAGTAGTAGTATCAGGTGATGGCAGTTCCAGAGTCTCAGAATTTCTAAAAGAGTATGATCTATGTTTACGTTTCACCAGGCAGTCCAAATAGGAAGGAGTGCTAATGTCCTTCTTTAGTATTTTGAAAACTGTGAGTGCCATAAGTCTGAGTCTTTGGAGATGTAGATGCTCACAGTTTGCAATCTTTAGGAGAAAGTCATAATCAGATGTGTAGTCATTATAGATAAAACGAAAGGCTCTCTCCTGAATTTTCTCCAGCATGTCCGTAGAGGACACATTTGCAGAAATGCCAGGTAAGAGGGCAGTAATTAAACTGGCTGCCTTTGGAAAAATCAACTTTCCTTCCGGGTTTATGAAACTGAATTTTTCAATAAATACGAGAGATACGATGCCGTGATGTAGCGTGATTGGTATGAGTGGGTCAGTAAACAATTCCGCTGCTAATGATGTATAATATATATATTCTACTAACCGTTGATTGTGTTTTTGAAGCCCGAGTCGGTGTAAAAATCGCACTTTTTGACCGAGTTTAGCGGACATCATGTCGAACGAGTGAAATGTTACAGTCGGTTTGCGTCAGACCTGTGCTCATAACTAGAGTTTTTCTTAACCAATTTTTACAGGGGATGCATCAAATTGAAGAGTAATAACATATCTTTCTAACTATATATGATGCATTTATGTTACAAAAATTATTTTGGTGTATTTTAACCTGATTGTGGACATTGTAAAAATAATAAAAAATTAGGCGGGCCAAGTTGGATACCTTTCTATAGGATTAAGTATTATTGGGGGTGGGGTCAATTTTTGTTCTGGGGACCTGTTGGTTAATACAATCTAGACCGACGCAGTATACTCTAAACTTCAATTTGCTCTGTTCGCTTTCATTGTGGGCTTGTAGGCGAATGATACCAATCTGGCCATGTCACATGTAATCCTGTATATAGTTGACTATATGAATATACTTTATTTCTCATATATGAAATCTTTGAAAAATATTAGAACAATGTTCATAAGTTATGGTCATTCTTGATCGATTTGAGCGGAATAGAGATAGCACAAGGGGTAAAATGCCACATTCATATATATGTTCTATATTTAATTCTGTAAATCTTACACAAATTGATTTTGAATAATGTGATATGAATCTGTCTCGCAAACTTGGATTGTAACCACACCGTATTACCGATCCGGATTACCACCGGTCACGATGCGGATCACTACCGGCTGTTTTGACAAAAGCGTGCCACGTGGCATCATTGTAGTTGGATCATTTTCGCCCTACATTCTGTGGAAGGTGTGAATTTTTTCTCCATTCGTGTATAGGAGTAACTGGGCTAGCGGAGGACGCCGATCCCATGAGTATGGAAATCGATACTACGCGTTTAATTTACATTCAACTTGACAAACCATATTGCCATTTTGTACAGTTATGGACATTCTTGTATACGCAACAGAAATAAGAGAAAATTCCATGCATTTGCATCATGTATTGTGCCAATGAAGATAAATAATGGGCCACGTGCAACTAGATCCTAGTAACATATGCTAGCTCTAAGGTTATCGTAGGCGATTATTTTATATTTTCTTGGCGTGGCCATTTTCTAATGTATGTAAGAAAGACGGCGGCAACAAACTTTGTGTGGGTTACATTCAGATATATAACATAATTAACGTTTTAGTCGACCTACCGTTACACAAATTGCCACTTTCAGCCGGTAGTGATCCGCATCGTGACCGGTGGTAATCCGGATCGGTAATACGGTGTGAGCAGAAATTTGTGAAACAAGTGAATATTACCTATAGACTGGTACCCTGTCCCAACTCTGCTACTCGCCCGTAGGGACAGGTATAGGCTAAACAGAAAGTGGAATTTTGAATTGTGTTTCCGGTTTGTGAGATATTGTTTTAAAATAGAAAAGCAAATTTCAACATCGGTACGTTTTTCTTAATTTAATAATACAAGACGCAAGTATATAACTTTGACAACTACTCAATCAAATTGAATAGAGTGTTTTTCACAGGAATCGACTAGCCCCGATCAACGGCAATAAGTTAAATAGTGCGTAATCATGTTTTTGTAGCTTGGATATTTGGAAACTCTGATGTCAACAAACACCCCCGGTAACCGGTTACATCAATTCTGTGTCGAAGTTTGCTGTCCCATGTCGCATTTTATTAACTAAATTCGTCGGGGATATATTAACGCTCATGTTGATACCAAAATTAACACAAGGGGTCAATGTGATTTGCCTGGGTGTACCTTTTACCATAAATTGCCAAACTTTGCTATACCGTCCGATGCTCTGACAAGTTGGTCAGTCTGTACTACATTCATTTAAGGGGTTTATTTACATTAGTATAAACATATTTTATTCCAATCAAAATAATAACATATATAAACATTTAACAGACATTTTACAGGAGTATAGAATAATATAAATTCGATTGATTGGAAAGGGGATTAAACAACAAGCCCAAGGGCTTTTATTAAGTTTGCTCCCCTTTTGTTTCGCACCCGCTCTTCATTAAGGGTAGAGAGGGGGTCGGACGGGAAGGAATGAAAATATCATAATTATAGTCATGATGATGTCGTTAGAAGCAGGGAGAGAGATTGTGAACGAGAAAGAGATAGAGAGGACGAGAGAGAGAGAGAAAGAAAGAGAGAGAGATAAAAGGGATGAGATACTGTATTTACATTACTGATACTAACAGGTATCTCCTTCACACAGATATGTCAATATATTAAGTTGATGGCGATAGTTTTATTTGTTCAAAATAAGTTTCGTGAGGTACTAGTAATCACACCACCCACCCTCGTGCACGGTTACATCAACATTGAAGAAGTTTGCTGCCTCATATCTGATTTTTTTATTTCGATGTTTCGGCTATATTATTGTGGTCATTTTAGTACCAAAATCATCTATATGAGGCAGATATATTTTGTTTGCGTGAGGTGTTTTGCGTCAAACGGGAAAATTTTATAACTGTAAAAACACGTTACACGGGCCTTAGTGGAGATGACATTAAGCTACATTTATGGCATGTTGCATATGAGACATGAGGTGAAAACTTCCTTCCCGACACCCTTTGGAAAGAAGCTTCGAGAAATGTAAAATTGAAATAAATAAACTTGTCGTGATGTAACTAAGATATTTAAGCCTAGATCATTGTGTGCATCATCCATGGAACAAGAGCGAGCAAATGTCTCAAATATTAACGTGACTATCAATGGCTTGAAAATGACTGTCATCAGTGCATCCAACTAATCAGTGAATTATTTGCATGTGTATCAATTCAGATTATCTGTTACTAGTACTCTCACAACAAGTAAAGTATTCAAGTCCAGCATAGTGACTGCCAAAAGCATTTAGTATAATTGAAGTTGATCCACTAGACCAACAAAAGTGATATGGAATAATGCTAGATAATGGGCTGGTTGACAGACTAATCATGAAATAGTTAGAAATTATGGAATTGTGTGTATAATGCATAATGACGTAGGTTTGCAGATATCAGCAATTTATAGAATAATATTTCCAATTGAAGCCTGCTAAATGTCCTCTTTATGTATTTATTTTCAAAATATGTCAACTCTAGTTGAATTGGAGCTTAACAAATAATATTTCATCATTATCATGGATATGTCATGTCTACAAAATTGTCAACAATGACCCGAAAGTGAAGATTGAGGTCACTGTCCTGAGTTGTTGTCAGCTTAAAATGTATTTCAGCCAAAATAGCCAATACACATGTTTGGATCATGTAATAGCTTGCAGGGGAAACTGATATCTCAATGGATATGCAGGAGATATGCTGGGAAATTTATAATTTGTAAATTGGATGCATAAACCTTGCAGTGAAAAACAATAATAGCAGTTCTTTTTGTTTGAAGTGTTCCATTTTATAAGTTATACCTTTATATAGAGTAAGTTATACCAGTGTTTTTTGTGCACCTTTCAGATTTTGGTGGGTTAGTACTGTATTTGTCCACTTCCATCGATTCATTAGAATTTCCATTAGCAGTGTCCAATTTGACCACCCAGGTAGACCTAGAATACTCTCATGACACACTCACCTGGAAACTCCAATACATGATTGCATGTGTGTGTGTACATGTACCGGTATGTGGTACTGCCTATCAGCCAGTTTAAAAAAAAAATCTTAATTAAACTTTTTTTCAATTAAATCAGCTTCTGAAACATGGTAAACTGTCACTTGAACTAGAGCAGATAACTTTCTAGTCATATGAGTGATATCAGTAGGGTTTTATGTGGTTTTAGACAAAAATTAGTGAAATTTTGGGGGTGGGTGACCAAACATTTGAGTAAAAAAATGATTTTTTGCAGGTTTGGGATGGTGGTTCCCCGAAAATGCCAGATGTAAAACACGGCATACCTTCCTGCAAATTTTATATTATAATATACATGTAATATTAAATAAAAGGTCGCAGACCACATGTCCCCTGACTCGAGTGGTAAACTTCATGATTGGAATTGTTAGAAGGATACTATTTGCAACAATGTTATACAGTATATAGATGTTGCAAACCACCGCAAAATTTCTTGGACAAAACAACCCGATGAACAAACGCATGCAAACGCGAAAAAATTATATTTTTGTAATAGACTAATAGCTATATAGATGTTGCAAATCACCAACATGTTAGGAACAATATCCCAGAGTTTCAAATCTCTACATTTAAAACTGTAGGAGTAGTTGATTACACCATGAAGGTACCCAATCTCATCCAAAAGGCAAAAATGTTCCAAATTTTCTAAGTCGAAAACCCCCCCAAAAATATGGAAAAAATTATATTTTTGATTAGCTATATAGATGTTGCAAATCACCAACATGTTAGGAACAATATCCCAGAGTTTCAAATCTCTACATTTAAAACTGTAGGAGGAGTTGATTACACCATGAAGGTACCCAATCTCATCCAAAAGGCAAAAATGTTCCAAATTTTCTAAGTCGAAAACCCCCCCAAAAATATGGAAAAAATTTATTTTTTGATTAGCTATATAGATGTTGCAAATCACCAACATGTGAGGAACAATATCCCAGAGTTTCAAATCTCTACGTTTAAAATTGTAGGAGGAGTTGATTACACCATGAAGGTACCCAGTCTCGGACGGACGGACGCACGGACGGACGGAATGACGAGGGTAATTTCTATAGTCCTCCGACGGAAACGTCGGGGGACAATCAATTGTACTGGGATAATGCGTGATAAAATTCAACCACTGGGAATCTCAATTTTCAAATGTCAGGCTGCTTATTTTCTGGCTTGGTACATGAGCTGCTCTGGTCAATATTAATTCAATACAAAATGTTGATTTAAATACATTAAGTTCTAGTATAATTGATTAAAGGGACATCTCGTGAACAGGTATATACAATTTCCATGGTCATAAAATGGGAATTAGGGGTCCTTGGGGCCTTGCTTCCCTCCTATGGTGTACTTGTTGATTAAAATTGGGTAAAAACCCCTATTTTCATATCATCAGCATCCCTCTCCCTTGAATGTGTGTCTCAAACCGGAGCTGTAAAAAAAATTCAGTAAAGGCCTACTAATTGGACATCTCCTGCACAGGTATATAGCATGTCCATGGTCACAAAAAGGGAATTCGTGGTTACTTCTTCCCTCATATGGTGGGCCTACATGTATATAGACTTGAAAATTGAAGAAAAAACATACTTCCAAATGCATATCACTATCAGCATCCCATGAATGTGTCTCCACCCTGGAGCTCTAGTATATTTGATTAAAGGGACGTCTCCTGCACAGATATATATACAATTTCCATGGTTATCGATCTAGATCAAAACGGTCAAGGGAATTTTCAACACCGACCCGACAAACACCTCTACAGTACAGGATTCAAAGCACCACAATTTTATGGTTAGATTAATAGGCTATATATGATCTAATTTATCTCATGTAAAGTAAATTTAAAAAAAATTCATAGGACATGTACTGGCATCTGGCAAGTACAATTGCATTAATATATTAATATTATAATATAATATATATATAATATTATAATAATTTCTCATAATAATAATGCAATCTAAAGTTCATATTTTAGAACACCAGCGGTCTCCAGTCAGATTCGAACTGACAATCCCCTCAGTGTAAACTGAGGTGCACTCACCAATGTGCTGTAGAAACTGATATAAAGCTGGCATTAAAAAACAACAAATTTGAGTAGAACCCCCCCCCCCCCCCCCCCCCGGCCAGTGCATGTACTAATATAGATCATGCCATGAACCTCTACTAATGCTAACGCCCGCTAGCATTAGTAGAGGTTCATGGCATGATCTAGTACTAATACTATGAACATTTTTTTTATATTTTCTTTACATGTGACAAAATAGATCATATATACCGGTAGCTTATAAAACAAACCATAAAAATTGTGGCACTTTGAATCCTGTACTAGTAGAGGTATTTGTCGGGTCGGTGTTGAAAATTCCCTTGAGCGTTTTGATCTACATGGATCTACATGTACATGTAGACATTGATGACGGCGCCGGCTTATTTTCATCATTCGGTATAAAACTTGGTATTCGCTCCATTCTAAATGAAATTAATAAAAATTGATTACACACAAGAAAGAAATTCTTAATTTTAACTGTATCATTGCTAAAAAATTAACATATGAATCATGATTGACTGACCTTTCAAGTTTCATAAACAGCAAGTCACAAAATGTCACAGAAAAAATGAACCCATCGGCCCATCGTGGAATTTTTGGTGTCAAAATAATGGTCTGAGTGTTGCTAAGAAATCAACATCTAAATATACATTATGGGCCAGCAACTTTTTCGCCTATGAATAAAAAACGAACCAGACATGCTTGAAACGCATGAGTCGAAAACAGGTAACTGGTCACAATTAAACACACTTTTCATATCATTCCCGAAATCAATAAACACTGTCACTGTTGTATATTGAAACACTAATGGTGTAACTTATTGATTATCGATATAAATAGATGTAATCAAATAAAATTGTAGATAAAAATGATGATCTTACCGTAGCAATAAAAATCGTAAATAAATTCGCAATCTAAAATATCACGTGACAACCGCATCTCATGAATATATTCATGAGCTCATGAATATATTCATGAGCTCAGCCTATACCAGGCCTCAAATACGTTTGCTGGCCTGTGTACTAGGCTATATTACCTATTGCTGTTCCACCCCTCTGTCACCGCACAAACATGTTTTAATTGCTCTGTTCAAACATTCGTTGTTAGTCAATGAGAAAAGTCTGCTCTTGTTACATGTATATGTTGGTATACTGTGACTTGAAGATGCTTCACAGTGGTTCATTTGTATATATATAATTACTGGTGATATATTGGCGACAGCAACGAAATTATCATTTATTATATGCTTCCACCTATATCCTTGCAGAGGAACTTCATTTAATTATAAGTGTGAACAAGAATACAAGAATGTCCATAACTGTACAAAATGGCAATATGGTTTGTCAAGTTGAATGTAAATTAAACGCGTAGTATCGATTTCCATACTCATGGGTTCCAAAACACAGGATGCGGATCGGCACCGTTCACTATCTGCCGGTACAGATCCGTACCCGTTCATTTCATGGGTATCTATGTTCAAAACGTCCCAGATGGCCACAAATCGAACATACAAACGTGTACATTAGGCGAATGACTTAGTAAATGGTCTATCTTTTCGTACCACGAGAATACCGCATAAAGAAATAAAACATGAACCATCCATATCAGCTACTGCTCGAAATAATGAAACACAATGGTAAACATGCGTTACAAATACAAGAATAAGTGAACATATATTGTATACTTATCAGATTGATCGGCGTCCTCCGCTAGCCCAGTTACTCCTATACACGAATGGAGAAAAAATTCACACCTTCCACAGAATGTAGGGCGAAAATGATCCAACTACAATGATGCCACGTGGCACGCTTTTGTCAAAACAGCCGGTAGTGATCCGCATCGTGACCGGTGGTAATCCGGATCGGTAATACGGTGTGTTACAATCCAAGTTTGCGAGACAGATTCATATCACATTATTCAAAATCAATTTGTGTAAGATTTACAGAATTAAATATACAACATATATATGAATGTGGCATTTTACCCCTTGTGCTATCTCTATTCCGCTCAAATCGATCAAGAATGACCATAACTTATGAACATTGTTCTAATATTTTTCAAAGATTTCATATATGAGAAATAAAGTATATTCATATAGTCAACTATATACAGGATTACATGTGACATGGCCAGATTGGTATCATTCGCCTACAAGCCCACAATGAAAGCGAACAGAGCAAATTGAAGAAATCGATACTACGCGTTTAATTTACATTCAACTTGACAAACCATGTTGCCATTTTGTACAGTTATGGACATTCTTGTATACGCAACAGAAATAAGAGAAAATTCCATGCATTTGCATCATGTATTGTGCCAATGAAGATAAATAATGGGCCACGTGCAACTAGATCCTAGTAACATATGCTACCTCTAAGATTATCGTAGGCGATTATTTTATATTTTCTTGGCGTGGCCATTTTCTAATGTATGTAAGAAAGACGGCGGCAACAAACTTTGTGTGGGTTACATTCAGATATATAACATAATTAACGTTTTAGTCGACCTACCGTTACACAAATTGCCACTTTCAGCCGGTAGTGATCCGCATCGTGACCGGTGGTAATCCGGATCGGTAATACGGTGTGAGCAGAAATTTGTGAAACAAGTGAATATTACCTATTGCTGTTCCACCCCTCTGTCACCGCACAAACATCTTTTAATTGCTCTGTTCAAACATTCGTTGTTAGTCAATGAGAAAAGTCTGCTCTTGTTACATGTATATGTTGGTATACTGTGACTTGAAGATGCTTCACAGTGGTTCATTTGTATATATATAATTACTGGTGATATATTGGCGACAGCAACGAAATTATCATTTATTATATGCTTCCACCTATATCCTTGCAGAGGAACTTCATTTAATTATAAGTGTGAACATTGGGAGTTTTGAAGATAATGTCCACACCTAAGAGCATATTTTTGGTACGATGAACTTGCGTGTTTAAATTAGTCAAAAGTAATTGAAGACCTTCATCTGGGGAAAACATATATCCATGCATATTTTAGTGTAAAGTAATGTTTAAAGTGTAATAGTGCTTAGTTGGTCAGTGTATATGTTGATTCACTTACTATATTTCCTTCTCTCTCTTATAATCAATCCTAAGTCGATGACCGTGACAGTTTTCGTCTCTTGGTGTTTACTGTGACATGGTGTCTAATCCTCAACTCGGTATTACACGCAGAATTTGACTCCGTTCCCTGCACATTTGGTATACTCTGATATGAATGACAAATAACATGCGCTACCTTGACTCCCTGGACTACACTTTTATGGAATGTTCTATTCAGTGGCCAATTTGAGGACATAGTTGGAATGAAACACTGATGCTCGGGGTACTTTCACAATAACATCTAATTGCGAGTACTGCATGTAAATGGAATAAATTGACCGTTTGCTAATTCCCATTATTAAAACGTCAATCCCACACGTAGATAGTGTTTCTAGTGGGTAACAGAACACCCTAAATAGAATATTCCTCAGCGAGACAGATCTCCACTCGCCTCGTCGATGTCAATGTCAAAGGTATAACATATTGAACTGGGGATAGAGGAGTAGGAGAACATACAACCTTGCCTGTATGTCGAATTAAGCTAGTGATGTCTAGTATACACCGATATTGCCTTGTACAGTTGTATAATCAAGCTTGTTGTCGCCTGCAGTACCCGATAAACATCCAGATGAACTCGAATGAAAATTTCCATCTTACATTATATAGTTAGAAATGCTTCCAACTTTCAAAATGTCGTGGAAATGTTCGTTTATTTGAGATCCGCCTACATCTCTTATTAGAATCGAAAATTTGGTTAAATATATCAAATGCCATATACAATTGATTTCCTGTACACAGACGAATTTGTAACCATAGTGACGACAATGCACGGGGAACTGTTGTCAATTCATTTCATTGATAGATATTATTGAGACGAATTTGATGTCTTCAAATACAATCCTATGTTGGTTTGGTACCTCTTGCTGTAACAGACAATTCTCACTTTTTGTGGCTCCGGGCGATAGATGTATCGCAATTGGCGTCAGTATTTTACACGAAGACTGCAATGCAGATCATGAGAAAAATTTGGTCCTAAATAGTTCTCGTAGGTATCTTACTATATCCTTGCTCCTCTCATGTTACGTATACATCAGGCACGTTGGCTTTTTGGAACAGCTAGGTATAAACAGGTAGTGTGTGTATGTGTGTGACTGGGGCGGGGGTCTCAGGCCTGGGTACCTTCTCCAAAACACTGACTAAATCAACATTTTCTCGGCTAAAGTTAATTTTTCGCCGTTTCATGACTATATAAAACAAAATAAGCAATAGAATCATAAGATGATATTTCGACATATGTATGCTACTGGGTTGTTGTGAGGGGTTAACAAGTTGAACTAGTTTACTCGTCATTTTATACCATAATAATATAAAATAAGTGAGGACAAAAAATATGTGGGTGGGAGAGATACCCTGGTGGGGGAGGTACATGGGGTGGGGTGTTTGGGTAAACTATAACAGTGGTATTCGTTTATGATATCTTGTAGAAACTCTCCTTGTCTCCTTTTCTTGAAAAGTTTCTTATGCTGATTGATAGTAAGACCTCCAAATAATGTGTAATAATGTCCTCTTATAGCAGTGTAATAATGTCCTCTTATAGCTATGTAATAATGTCCTCTTATAGCTATGTAATAATGTCCTCTTATAGCTATGTAATAATGTCCTCTTATAGCTATGTAATAATGTTCTCTTATAGCTATGTAATAATGTCCTCTTATAGCACTGTAATAATGTCCTCTTATATGTGTAATAATGTCCTCTTATAGCTGTGTAATAATGTCTTCTTATAGCAGTGTAATAATGTCCTCTTATAGCAGTGTAATAATGTCCTCTTATAGCAGTGTAATAATGTCCTCTTATAGCTGTGTAATAATGTCCTCTGATAGCTGTGCAATAATGTCCTCTTATAACAGTGTAATAATGTCTTCTTATAACAGTGCAATAATGTCCTCTGATAGCAGTGTAATAATGTCCTCTTATAGCACTGTAATAATGTCCTCTGATAGCAGTGTAATAATGTCCTCTTATAGCAGTGTAATAATGTCCTCTGATAGTAGTGTAATAATGTCCTCTGATAGCTGTGTAATAATGTCCTCTTATAGATGTGTAATAATGTCCTCTGATAGCAGTGTAATAATGTCCTCTTATAGATGTGTAATAATGTCCTCTTATAGCACTGTAATAATGTCCTCTTATAGATGTGTAATAATGTCCTCTTATAGCTGTGTAATAATGTCCTCTGATAGCTGTGTAATAATGTCCTCTTATAGATGTGTAATAATGTCCTCTGATAGCAGTGTACTAATGTCCTCTTATAGATGTGTAATAATGTCCTCTTATAGCACTGTAATAATGTCCTCTTATAGCACTGTAATAATGTCCTCTTATAGATGTGTAATAATGTCCTCTTATAGATGTGTAATAATGTCCTCTGATAGCAGTGTAATAATGTCCTCTGATAGCAGTGTAATAATGTCCTCTGATAGCTGTGTAATAATGTCCTCTTATAGATGTGTAATAATGTCCTCTGATAGCAGTGTAATAATGTCCTCTTATAGATGTGTAATAATGTCCTGTTATAGCACTGTAATAATGTCCTCTTATAGATGTGTAATAATGTCCTCTTATAGCTGTGTAATAATGTCCTCTTATAGCTGTGTAATAATGTCCTCTTATAGCTGTGTAATAATGTCCTCTTATAGATGTGTAATAATGTCCTCTGATAGCAGTGTAATAATGTCCTCTGATAGCTGTGTAATAATGTCCTCTTATAGATGTGTAATAATGTCCTCTGATAGCAGTGTAATAATGTCCTCTTATAGATGTGTAATAATGTCCTCTTATAGCACTGTAATAATGTCCTCTTATAGCTGTGTAATAATGTCCTCTTATAGCTGTGTAATAATGTCCTCTTATAGTAGTGGAATAATGTCATCTTATAGCTGTGGAATAATGTCATCTTATAGCAGTGTAATAATGTCCTCTTATAGTAGTGGAATAATGTCCTCTTATAGCTGTGTAATAATGTCCTCTTATAGCTGTGGAATAATGTCATCTTATAGCTGTGGAATAATGTCATCTTATAGCAGTGTAATAATGTCCTAGTATAGCTGTGTAATAATGTCCTCTTATAGCTGTGTAATAATGTCCTCTTATAGCTGTGGAATAATGTCATCTTATAGCAGTGTAATAATGTCCTCTTATAGTAGTGTAATAATGTCCTAGTATAGCTGTGTAATAATGTCCTCTTATAGCTGTGTAATAATGTCCTATTATAGTAGTGTAATAATGTCCTAGTATAGCTGTGTAATAATGTCCTCTTATAGCTGTGTAATAATGTCCTCTTATAGCTATGTAATAATATCCTCTTATAGCTGTGTAATAATGTCCTCTTATAGCTGTGTAATAATGTCCTATTATAGTAGTGTAATAATGTCCTAGTATAGCTGTGTAATAATGTCCTCTTATAACAGTGTAATAATGTCCTCTTATAGCAGTGTAATAATGTCCTCTTATAGCTGTGTAATAATGTCCTCTTATAGCTGTGGAATAATGTCATCTTATAGCAGTGTAATAATGTCCTCTTATAGTAGTGTAATAATGTCCTAGTATAGCTGTGCAATAATGCCCTCTTATAGCTGTGTAATATTGTCCTCATATAGCTGTTTTTCTCGGTGCTTTGCAAGTTGCAGTTAGCTGATTTTCTGCAACGTCGGCCTTCGTCATTTCAACTACATGAGCTAACTCTTTAATTTCTTGATTTAGAAGGTCGTTACCGTCGCCTCCACTTTTCAATATCTGGAATAAACAGGACCGACATATTTCTTTAAATATGGTGTAACAAGTCACCCTTTTTCCTGCCTATCACCTCTCATGAAAATCCGAAAGCGCCCGATATCTGTGTTAGATTCATTCATGACAGAATATGATTTCTCTGGCATCGTTGGCCCCGAGAAGATGATGGTGAATGGGCGGCTAAACTGGAAGTATCCGGAATGCCGAAACAACTCTTTTGGTAAAGTACCAAAATTGACCGAGTGTCTGTTTTTTTTAACCCGATTCTTGGGTACAGACCGAATACATTGACACATTATCCGTCGCACAGTTAGGACATTACGACTACGGTTAGAAAGTGAGCATAATTTGATTACGTATTACCCTAACCGTCGTCCTAAACGTATCCGTCGCTCTATCCGTGTGTTGCGAAACCTCTCCGTTATGAGTACGCATACGTCCCATAAACCTGGTTTTTAACTCTCATATATGAAAGATATCTGGGTGATTTGGAGTTACGGCTTAGTAAACAAGGGATAGAGCTACATGTAAGAGACTTAACACCTGAATTTAGGAAGCTCATAATTATAATGGAAGTATTCGAAATTAATTCAAGAGTGTCATGTTGATTCTTATGATCACAAGTGTTATATATAGTACAGTAAAGATACATAATCCGATTTAACGCCCTTAAATTACTATTTCTTCGGCGTCGGTGGTAAACAATATTATATTTGAGTCGAGGAACCCACGCATCAAAGTCCAGAGTGATTATTTTCCACCACCTCAAATATTTGGCTGTCTGGCAATTTTTCGACGAATGCCGACCGACATACTCTCGATACCAAATTGCGTTGAACAAAATGTGAATAACTTGATATATAAAACATTTTGGTTGATCATTTGTAAAAGTAACGCCGAGATTGGAAAGCCGACAAGCTAGCTTCGGCCTTTAATGATCACAATTTCACAGATGGTTTTACTATGCGTATACACGCGAAGCCCAAATACTGGACGCCCAACTAAGATTACATTGTAGCCACCTAAATTACCATCCTTTGTCTCCGATCATCCCAGGTGTGTCTGTGGTGAAATTGAGGACACAGAACACTATTTACTTGAATGTGTTAGATACCGCTCCCAACGTCACTCACTCTTATCATCAATTTCTAATCTGTGTACTGTTACATCCGAGACACTCTTGTGTGGATCTACTAAAATCTCATTGGAAGACAACTTAACAGTTTTCACAGAAGTCAAAATATTTATCATTCGTGCAAAACGATTTAAATGTGGCACCAAATAAATCTCCGCTGAGCCACACACTCATTGATATCAAACGCATTAATGTTAGTCAACTATAAGATACGATAATGGGTTACAAATTGGACACTGTTGTAAAACGACAGCAACTTATTATCACGGTATGTTATACAGTTTAGAAGAATAAACAATACAAGTGCTCCCCTAATGATGTGACGTTGGATCAGAAGCAAGGTCAGATTCCCAACCAGTACATAATCTGACACAACAGATTATCCACACTCGTCAAAATCCCCTATACTGCCAACACGGTATATCATCATTTCACTCCTCAGTTCCCTTTATCATATCCGACATCCACCTTAATCCCCTACACTATTCTCACATAACCAAAATATTTCCATATAAAACTACTTTATATTCATCTGACAACCACCATACCCTTCCAACATACTCCCACATAACCCAAATCACTCCATATGAAACTACCTTATCTTGAAATACTTATCGAACCGGCCCATCCTGCGAGTAGACTAGTACACGCGATAAAACGTCAACAATTTTAAACCTGAAGCCCCCATTTACTTGAAACAACTTGAAGTGTTTTAAAATCACTCTCACAGGATGGACCTTGTCACAAGCCAACCGGAAACGACTCCCAAAAGCTTAAAGCTTGTTGTCGAATCCCTTTCATATCAGCACTGTTAATATTTGTCTCGTTTTGTAATATATAATGACTAATATGGAATAAATACTGTTTACACCAATTTCATTGACGTTTGGCGAAAGGTCGCTTCAGGGAAAAACTGCGGTAATCCATGTTCATTAGGGGGCGCCAATGGCGAAACCAATATAACCAACATGTGGTTTCATTATTTCAAGTCCTTACTTGATAATGACACGACCAGAACTATGGGCAACATAATTTCAGATGCCAGCGAAGGTAAATACATCGAGTCTCTACGCGTCTTACAAACTGACATGATAGATGCAATCCAAAAGGTAAATACATCGAGTCTCTACACGTCTTACAAACGGAAGTCATAGATGCAATCCAAAAGCTCGATTATGGGAAAGCTTGTGGTGCAGATGGATTAACCCTTTACCCAACAGAACGGCCCTGTGCCAATGCAATCTCTTATATATGCGAGTCGACCATATATAAGAGAATGCATTGGCTTAACACATTAAAAATTATAAAATTGTTAAAGAATGTAAGAAAAAATGGTAAAAAGTGTTAAAAAAAGTTTTTGTTTAGGCCAATGCATTCTCTTATATATGCGAGGCGACCTATGGTCGACTCGCATATATAAGAGAATGCATTGGCACAGGGCATAACTGTAACTATCACAATGTGGTCAAGGAGCCGGTTCCAATGATATCCATATTTGTATGGTTCTATTGAGACAGACCGAAGATATTTTAGGCTGTTGAAGCTTTATTTGGCCGGTTTTGGCCATATTGGTGGGTAAAGGGTTAACGCCGGAACACTTAAAATTTACCGATTGTTGTATAAATACATTGTTACAATGTCTGTTTAATTCGATCATAATCCTTGGACATTTACCTATGAACATGCTTGATGAAACTTTAGTGCCAATTGTAAAAAAACAGATCTGGAAACATAGCTGACAACGATAACTATAGTCCAATCTTAAATTTGCACTGTCTCAAAAATTAAATTTGCTTACAGTCAAATCGGTTTATCGTGTGTATTATCCAAGGTTCTGGAACGGATTCTCTTATTTCAAATTTAAGAATCAATTACAAACGACTGATAACCCGTTTGGCTTTAAGAAGAAACTGTCTGCGGACTATTGTGTTTTTGCATTGAATGGGTGTATCAGAATGTACACGTTTCACGACACTGACATTTGTGTGCTTCTTAGACGCTATAGCAAAGCGTTTGATCGAGTTGACCACAACACTCTATTCCGTCAACTGGATAGACGAGGAATATCTTCACACAATATTCGTCTGCTAAGAGTGTGGTTTCAGACTCAGAACTTCCATGTACGTTGGGGTTCTACTTATTCATCTGTGTTCTGCCCATCAAGTTGCGTCCGCTAAGGGAGTGTGTTAAGTCCTTTTTTTGTTTTTTATGCACACATTGGCTGACATTGCATGAGCGAGAAGCTGAATGAATGTGGAGTGGGATGCATGATTGGTAAGACTTTAGTTAATCATCTTTGTTATGCAGATGAAATGTCTCTTTTGTCTCCATCTCTGATGGGACTTCGTCGTTTATTACATATTTTTGAAACAGAAGCGTTAAACTTCACCTACGTTTTAACACGTCCAAAACCGTTGCAATAGCTTTTATTTACAAATCTTTGAATATTAAATATTTTCCTAAACTATTTCTTAACGGCTGCGAGGTTAACTTCAGTTCCTCCTATAAATATATGGGTCACATGATTCGCGAATATCTCTCTGACGACGATGACATTCAACGTCAATATCGTCTCATATGTATTCGAGCGAATATAATAATCAGGAAATTTCTTTTTGTTCTTTTGATGTCAACAAATTCTTATTTCTTCGTTTTATTTCTCCATTATATTGTGACCATTTGTGGGATAATTACTCAAAGAAAACGTACAACAAATTGTCTATTTGTTATAATAATTCATATAGGATGTTTACGCGATATTTAAAATATTGTAGTGCTAGCGCTATGTATATTAATGATTGTATGTTATCATTTCCGATGTTGCTGCGCAAGTTTGTGTGTAACTTCAGAGATAGACTATGTCAGTGTCCGAATACAGTCATTTCTAGTATACATTATTCAGATATTAAGTACAGATCAGGACTTTTTAAAATTGGAATTCAATAGTATACACATAATGCAAATCAAAATACGCCATTGCTAAAATCTGCGATTCATTGTTGTTATATATGATAAAGTTATTATACAATGTTGTGTACAGTATGTGTTTTTCCTGTACAAGTCCAGGTTGTGGTGAAAAGTCATATTGGACGAGACACGCCAGTGTCGAGTCCAATATGACGTTTCACCACAACCTGGACGAGTACAAGAAAAACTCATACTGTACACAACATTGTATAATGACATTTTTATTATCCATCTGTATGTTTATCCAAAGTTTGGGAATAAAAATCTTGTTGTTATTTTTGGTATTTGTCGTCACTTAATTCTCTATGAAAGCCTGTATTTTGATCATCAGAAAGAATGATTTGGAACAGTAAACACGGAAATGAAAAACAAAACTCAATGCGGAAGTGAAACATCTGCTAATCCACCAGTGTTGCGCGCGCATCACAATTTCACCGATTCATTTCGCAAAAGTTAATTCGTGACGTCACAGAGTCCCGATAAAAAAAGTCATATTGCACACTTGGGAGTCCAATATGACTTTCGGGAGTCCAATATGACTTTTTTCAGGACTATCACGTGGCGGCTTTTACCCAATCGGAAATAGTCTTAGTTAAGGGATGGATAATAATACATTGTATACATTGCCTGAATTAAAGTATTATATACATACAAGAGTACAATTCCTATACATTTTTTTCAGTCTATACACGTAGTCTGAGCATGACCGTCAACCTCTTTTCTCCCGATTGAATATGACCTTTTCAAGGCCAACCATCGGCGATTCGAAAGCAAGCGCGAGAACGAATGCCACTAGATATGTTCCTGAGGCGATTCCGACAAATGTGAAAACCATTTTCAGATCAGTTGCATAGAAGTAATCACGCCTCGAATTGTAGAACAATGAGATAATGTTAAGATGGAATAGGTAAGCCATGAAGCCCAATCTGCTCAGGGGAAGAAATCCTCCCCATGATAAAATCGTATTTACAAATCCGCCATTTCCTGTCACGCATGCGTAGATCACCCAGGACAGGGCGGCTCCCCAAGCCGTGCGACTCAATGAATTGTAAAGAGCGCCGACGTCGACCGATGTAAGAACCTCCCTCCTCTCCGTCCTCAACAGACCGTAAACGACTGCACATGCTACTAAAGCTGCAGCAAACCAACCAGATATTCTCAACCAATGTGGCATCTTCCGTTGCCCGCCTGTTTTGTATATTGCATACCCTGCTGCCATGCCAACAAGGTATGGTCCCATTCTGCACCAGGGTTTCACGTAGTAGTCGCCCCATTTCGGATGCATACCATGAGGAACTTTATGGCGTATTCCCAGGTCAGTGGGTGTAAACATGTTCACATTCGAGATAACTCCAGCGGCTATCGCAGTAGTTAATAGAAATACAGTCCAAACGACATAACCAATTCGAGGCCAGAAATACACGGGTACGATAATCAACGGACTGAGTACGAAAAATTGCATGTCGTTTCCGAGGTACCAGGTCGCGCCCATACAATCAGGACCTTTTACTATATTGTTTATGTACAATAAGTTGTGCCACCAGTTTTCGCTGCAACCTATTGAGGTTGTGTCTTTCCAGAAGGGTCCATAATACCAATGGTGATACAATGGCGCATAGAATAGCATGACTAATGCGTATGGCATTGTCAGTCGGTAGTACCGATGGAAGTAAAACATGGCCCAGTTTATACGCCCATTTTTCTTCTGCATCTCAGACAATGTCAAGTACGTAAGAAGAAGACCACTTAGTGTGAAGAATGAGTCAACTGACACTGTTTCATTGTCGACTACTTGGAACGCAAATCTGCGTGTCCAAGAATTCGCGAGTGGTAAATCCATCAGTGAACTAATACCACCTGCATAGGTGTGTCCTACCATCACCCATGTCATACTTAAAAAACGAATACCATGGGCACATCTTAGCGTGCTGCTACCAGCTGTTGAATCTATGATCTTGTTTGTGTTGGTGTAGACAGAAAAGGCCAACAAAACCTTTCCGAAGATCCCTACTCCATTTTTCGTTGGCTGTTTGGTCACATGGATCTTGCTAGTCTCATGCGACCTGTCGTAGGAAGAAAGAGAGGATACGTTTTCTGTTTCTTCTGGATGATTTTCCTTCTGTGTCTTATACAAAAGACTGATATCGTATAGGGTTCCTATAGCCATGAGAAGCGAAATCGTCCCCGATACAGCCAATGCAACTATTGCTTTGAGTGTGTAGCTTGAACCGTGAGATTCGCAGAGCCCATGTTTGACTGCGACTTGCTTTTTGAAGGACGATTTCTGTAAATAATTGTTTGTGACATTCACGATATCACCCTCGTTACAGCTATCTGGAACGCACAAACCAACATGGAACGACAATTGTGCTGCATTGTCCGAATCTTCGAGCATAAAGACCCGGTCTCCGATAGTTTTAAAATAAATAACCAGCCCACAGTATCGTCCACGGAACGTTGTCAACGAATCGTTCACTGTATAACTGTGTACTGTCGTAGAACACTCTTCGTAGTCCCCGGACCATTTCACATTTCCGGTTAGAATTCCGGCTTCCGGTTTAAAACTACTGTCGATCATTTGAAGAGACCATCGCGCGCGGTTGTGCACACCAACTGTAATCTCGTCAACGTCTTTCTGACACAACTCAGACACATAGAACATTTGGTGATCATCCAAGACATACCTGCTTTCATCTGATGGTATGCCCGAAATTAATTTTAACAGCCACTTAATATCTTTTCCAAAAAATCCATCCCAAAGACTAGTATTTTGGGACTCAACCGAATCTGCGTAGACGTTGAACAATTTCTCAGCAATGGTGCTATCATATGCACCGTGTATTGCCTCTACGCCAACATTTGAGAAATAAGATGAAAACAGTAAAATCAGTACGATACGTCCACGTGTGATTCGAAACATCGTTGTCAAGCTGGGAAATGAAGAACTGCAACTTTGAATGAATAGCAAGAGAATATAAAGCGACAACTTGGTCAGGATACTTCTTATTGCTACTCTCACATATAGTCTCACATCAGAAGGCGATACGCAATAAGATTGTGTACTCTTAAGTTGTGGATTATTATTCCAAAGTCCATTCTCAGTGACACAACGAATGTTACCGTCCGTTATATATGTACAAGAAAACTAAGATGCATGCATCAGGTCACCCATTAACTATTTAGCATAGAATGATTAAGTTCGGTTGCAGTTTCACAACGTTACAACTGACATACGATTACACAAGACGAACCTTGGATGTGGAACTATGTAAGAGTGAATATTAATGTTCTAAATCCCATGTTTCACCTTTAGTGGTAATGGGGTCGTACTTTATTAACACGCAAGTAGTGTAATTAAGTACGGGTAATTAAAAGTAACAAATCGTTTAGTTTCTATCGTATCGGCTGAAAGGGGTGAGCAGATTTCTGTTGATGAATGTTTTCGTTAACTGCCAATATAATGTGCATATTTGTCCCGTTAAGTTTATACACTGTAGCATTGGCGGGCCAGAGTGTGTTGGCATGTTAATTGTTTGGTTCATTAATAACAGATCAGCAGGGATTTGTCGTGATAACCTATACGTGGAAATATGCTACCTAAACGGTTAAATTAACGGTTGATCTATTACACCACCGTGTATAGTCGGGTTAAATAGGTATATTATATAGGGACGTGTGCTCAATTTTGGTGTGGACCGATGATCGAAAAAAAGAATCAGAGGTAAATGTCGGCGGGCGGGAGGGCCATTTGTTCAATCATTTTTAAAGAAATTGAGCAGTTGCAGCAGCAGCAAAAAAAGGGTGTACAATTGGCAAATGATGAGGGGCGGTGTGACGTGTAACTATGATTGAAATTAGATATGCAATTTGGAGATTATTGGATGAGGGATGTTATATTAATTGTATTACAGGGACGAGAGGGCTTAGTTGTCGAAAATATTCATATTTGTTCCAAACACCGTAAACAGAAAAATATTAAAACGCATACATTTTGGTTCAAATATACGATCACTATCGCTTAAGCATCATGCTTACATAAAGACCTACTATATTTTACATAAACAAGAGTCTGATTGTGTTATAGAAGGCAGCACAATGCTACTGGCTAATCACACACACATGGTATAAACGCTCTTTATTATTTCCAAATAAGGAATTGAGCAACAAGGAACGCTCTTTATGTTTACCATCATAATATAAAGAAACACCAGGAAAGTAACTTTTTATGCATTGTTTACATAACAATCGTCAAATTTACGACAATAACATACTGTTTATGAGATATTTCTCATTTGTATATTAACAAAGTCTGTCTATATTTGAATATTATTTTCGTTTGTAGCGGTTTTTGACAGGTGGAAATATGTTCATAGAAATACCCACCAAGGCCGTCCGTACCTTTAAGGTATACTGCAACTTTTTTTCTTTGCAATAGCAGAATACAGAATGCTATTAAGAAGTGACACAAAACACAGAACATTTTTTTTAATTATAAGTATTGAGCAGTAAGAGATATTTGAGTCGAGGAAACCAGTAACGAAAGGCGATATTAACATGATTTCTGTCAGAGAATAATTGTTTACGTTCCAATGAATATTAAAATGTACTGAAAACAAACTACTAATGGGTGCCAGACTTTCATAAACACAAATTATGTATTAATGGTGTAACGACATATTTCGTTCTTTAATGTCTCAAAATATAGGGGGTGGGGATGTTTGGATCTCTAGTTTAACGACATTTTTCGGTCTTTGTAGTTTAATGACATTTTTCGGTCTTTATAATATCTCAAGATATAGGGGGTATTTGGATCTCTAGTTTAACGACATTTTTCGGTCTTTATAGTTTAACGACATTTTCGGTCTTTAATATCTCAAGATACAGGGGCCCTTAGGGGGTATTTGGATCTCTAGTTTAACGACATTTTTCGGTCTTTGATAGCAAAATGGAAGAAGTGTGAGTACATCTTTGGAAAGATGTGGTGGCCCTAAAAAGGAAAGTTGTTTGGTAGTCTTGAAATGCAGTTTTTCTGAACAGTCTTCCTTGATTAAAGTGACGTGAAACACTCCGGCAGATAAGATAAGATAAGATAAGTTTATTGGCTCTTGAATCATGAAACATTGTAACAGAGTAAGAATAGGTAACATATGTATATGTGTTATATGAGGCTGTAAATAGAATCTAGATGTGACTGTAGAGTATAAATGGAATCAGTAATAAAATAAGTATAAGCAGATTCAGTGAGACATGTCACAGAGTGGGACAAGTTTCATGAGATCTAGAGCCAACAGGGTTGCACAAAAAGCTGGCATAGCCAATTTGATTCCATTGTGGACCCTGCTGACTTCAGATCACATGACTCCTCGACCACACCATGAAAATTGCTTCCAACTATATATACTATATAAATGCCAAAAATGATCAATCAAAGGGGGATTTGCTTAATTCAACCTTATTTCAAAAGTATTTATAAATGCTTTCATCGCTTTGTTTGATATATATCCAGATTCTTTCAACAATGTCGGCTCTCCATTGTTTCTCATTACATGAAGGATCTAAATATTTTACAACATTATTCCAGCAGAGTGATCAAATAGAAATTAAGAATAATCTTTCTCAAAGTAGTTATTTGTTACGACTATTAATCCAAATGGATGATACACAACGTCATTCTTATATATTAGTTAAATGCAATGACTCTCGATGGCGAAATCATTTTTGTTTAATTATAGCCGATAGTTGCGCCCCGAATCGAGGTGTAAATATTTACAATTTGGAGTAGTTCAGACGATGTTCTCTATGAAGTCGTGTTGTAGATTTCTTTGGAAATTTTCAGTGATGTTAGCAGAATGATAGCATTCCCCAGGTTGGCAAAGTGCCCGAGCACTAACTTATCAATTTATCGCACCCGAAAAAGTCCATAACAAGTCCATAATATGTCTTTAAGCAAATATATAAATATCCGAAAACAAACATTCTAAAGCATTAAACGATTTTCTATATTTCCAGGGCATATATTTCATCTGATTTTGCTTTTTGCTGATATATACTTTTTTTTACGAGAATCCAGGTTAATTTGCGAGAATATTTACGAGAATCTAGATTTGGATTCTCGCCGAAATATATATATATAAAGCCCAGATTTCACTCTGAAGTGTGCCTAAATGGCATAAATTGTACCGTGGTTCCCATGTTCGCCAAAGTGGCATAAATTTATTTCAGGATAATACTAATAGGCATTCATTTATATCACTGATATCAGGACAATAAATAGCCATTTCCATTGCATGGAACAGAAAAGCGCGTTATTGTTTATCGGTGTTGTTTTTGGAAGTGGTGGTAGTTCAATTTTATACGTTTCGACCCCCAATAAGTATTTCCGAAGAAATTAATTATTAACAAGCGTGAAATGACATCATTGACGAAGATAATTAACACCGATCTACGAGAAGTAGCGAAATACCTTAAGGTAATTGACAGTCTTTCGGCTGCTATTATCTGATTATTGATAATCTCATGTTGGTATCCTGCTTCTCTATAGGAATCAGATTGCGTTTCTAGAGTCGGGGAGCGAGTACACCGTGGAATGCTAAAGGTGAAGGTAACTGAAGACTGACCTTCACCTGATACATGCGACACGTTATTAAAGGATGACATCCCGTTTATTTGATTTGTACATAATATCTAAACAAGAAAAGATAAATCTTTCAACTCCGATGGAATAATTCCAACATAAAGAGAATTTAATTTATTATGTAAGACTGGAATTACATGTCCGCAAGACCTGTGGCATTTACGACACAAAGCTGAATCCCTAGCAATTTCCAAATTATCCAAAACATCATCGCAAATGTGCCGTGGAACCTTTGACACTTGATTAGAGAACAAGAATTTACAACACATACCACATTCAAAATCAGCACGCTCTCGTATTGCACACTCATATTCAACATTGTGATTAACATCAGACACATAATCTAAATTTAATAGATCTACCCATGTGTCAACTTCATAAACAAAAGACACTGGAGGTGTGAAACTGTCCGATACAGAGTAAATAAATGAAACAGGTGAATGAAATTCATGTAAATTGTCTAGGTCAATACACAATGATATGGAAGTGTGATCAATTGGAACGCACTTGACTGGCAATATCTGATTACTACATTCAATATCAAACTGTACTGGATTCACCTTTGTTTTTTTCCTTTGATTGATTTTACTACATGTACCATAACAATGATCTTTATTAATCCGGAGTAAGTCTGCTCGATTTCTGGCAGCAACCACATGATCGTCATACACTTCACATGATGCGACAGTATATGGAATATTTGGATTACATGTATATCGCACATTTGTGTCATACATAACACCATACAAATTTGTTGACAGAAAATTTCTATCATTGTCCACCGAAGCATTTAAGACTACATTAACATTCTGTTGTAAAGCATCGGTTTTCTTACTTAAACGTTTGGAGCACTTCTTTAATGAGCTTGAAGCATATTGGTGATCACTACAGCTACCGGTAGCCCATACATGTACATCACTAGTATTATTCATAACACTATTCCGAAATTTGCTTTCAACACACACAGATTGATTTGTCTGCACTTGCATACCACAACTCTGATTCGCACTCTTCACCTGACATTGCTCAATTACACTTTCTTGACATGCTTCAACAGTTACATTTATAGCGACATTTTCCTTTTTAAATCGTTATCGGCTGTGGTGCTCACTGCTGAATCAATCATAAATGGCCCACTTTCAATTCTTCCAATAGCTGTCACTGTCTGTGTTATAATAGGAGTGATCTAAAAATAAATTCCTGCATAATTATCAAACACGTGCAGAATAAGTTCATCAAAGGACTCAAAATTCAACAAAACTGCTGTACCTCCAGATGACGTTCGTCCTAACAAATCTCGTTGATGAGAGTCAAAAATTGTAAATATATTTCTTGGTCTGTCAATATAAAAGCTAACAGTGATGTCTCCAAATGTTATAATGTGAAATTCACTAAGACTTAATGCTGAAATCAATGATTCAAGAAACGATTGTTGCCCAAAAACGCTGTCTATATCCCCATTTACAACACCATGAAATTGGTCGCGAACATATCGGATGTGGAAAATATTGTTAAACGGCTCTAAATTTTCGGGCAAATGATAATGTCCAAGATATCCAGTGTTTGAATTTAGAATGTCCCTATGTACAGTTTGAACTAACTGTGAATACAAAATCGTTCCCTGTTCTAACAGTCCATCCAAATCATATGCATCAATGTTCACAAGTTGATCATTTTGGTTTTGATCGTTGATCCGGCCAGATGAAAAAAATAACAATGCTACCAAAGCAATTGCTGTACACTGAACACCATTAAAAGGTGAAAACTGTTGGCAGCCCTGCTGTAAATTTGCCCTCACAGCTCTGACCATGATGATGGCGATTGACTGATTCTGAATCAGATACATCATACACAGTAAAATGGAAGGCAATAGAATAAAATATTATTATCAGTATAACAAATAGTGAATGGAGAAAAATTCGTTAAAAGAAAAAGATTTATTTGGAATTTGAATTATTTGGATTTGTAAATCTAAATCGCGAAAGAAAATTCAGAGGGTCCAGTAATTTGACTAAATTTAGCAATCGCAGAAAATGGCAACACGCCAACTAGTAGAGACTAGAGTAACACAACAAAGGATTATTGAAATCTCCGATTATACAAATAAACTTCGCAGGTGCGGTGGATATTTGCAGAACTGATCTTACCATCGTGTTATCAACACAAAATTGACTATTATTTATCAAATGACATCGCCATCATAAATTAAATAAATGAAACAAGTCAATACAAATTTCTCTGTCTGGACTGATAATAAAAAATGGCGACGTCTTCATGGAATTCTATCATTTCTGCGCATGCGCAAGAAAATTCCAAATAAGGAGTTGCCATATAAGGAAACTGCAATCTCAATAATTACCAAGCAATTAAAGTCTTAACATACAAGTCAGAAATTTTGTTTCATGATCGAACTGCGGACCTGATAATTATCGAAATATGTAGTCGAAATAATTTTTAATTAGTTAATCACATGATTTAGACATCAACACACTCTTAAAGACGCAATACACCACCATCTAATGTCGTTATTTAACTGGGTCGGTGTTTGTTGTTATCAATCGTTCATTGCTTCGTTTTTAGGAAGACCATTGTATCTGTTTTGCGCATGCGCAAGTCACTTTCCATATTTGGAATTTCCATATATGGGATTTGTGTTAACCTCAATACCGATCGATACCGATCAAGCTACAACAGATAACCACGCAATTATCTTAGCATGAAAATAAGATATATTGTAATTTATGCAACTACGACCCTGGTAACCCTGATAACTAATAAAATATACCGGCCAATTCATTTTAAGATCGTTATTTCACTTTGCTTTAGGCATAAATACACTCTTAAACGCACATAAACGACCCATTGGCGTTAAATTAAATATACTCGGTATTTATTATATTAGTTTTTTATTGCTCAGTATAGAGTTAGACCCTTGACACCTGTCAATATATTTGGGCTGAATTCATATGATGCGGTATTATTCCTCGAAATAAACAACAAAGCCGTCGTTACTTCGAAATGTCGTTTGGGCTAATATTTACACAAATCCTCCGTGTGTTCTCCTCAATTGACACACAGGTTCTCAGTCGACACACAGGTTATCCCAGAAACAGGTGTGAAATAAACACCCAAGGTTTGAACAAACCACACGTTTGTAGGGAGGGGTCTCATTTTCATCATGTATAATTATATTGTATATAAAATATTGTATATATGTTTTGCATGTTACTCATTAATTTGGGTCTTCGCAATAAAGCATTCATTCAAAAAGGTGAAATAATCCGATATATGTCCACGCGGCGATGTACGTACCGGTACGTGTGATTGTAACTATAACGTCGCAGATCATGTGATTTTACACACTCGTTGCTTATTTGTAAGCGACTGAGTGACGCGTGTGAGTGAGTCGTATGTATAACTGTAGACATCTGTATCTGTAGATATTACAGTGCAGGAACCAATTATGGGTGTAGACGCACTGGTCCAGGTGCTACCTAGTAAATTTATAACCATGTGGTGACTCCAGTAGCGTTCTTTAACGTGCACACACCGAGGCGTGTACACGGGTCAGCCATTAATGTCCGCGCCCGATCGGACAGAATACTGCATCCACGACAACATACCTGGGCAAGTGTTGTAATGGTGTAATTCTATTTTAAATAACATTTTGCTAATTGTGCGCATGTCATGTTATGGCCAAATTTTCTTTTAACCCTTCCTATACTAAATGGATTCTCCCATTCAGTTATAAATGTGTACAATATGGCCGTACGTGACTCGCAGTGGAGCAACCACATATTTTATGGTGATTCAATATTACAATAATCATATGACGATAATTAAGCGTGGTACCCTGCTTTACAGCAACGTGTTTTTGGGTATCCAGCTTGACATTTGCTGTTTTCAGCACACATTTTCACGGTGGGGAATCACGTGGTTTCGACTTGATGAGTATAACGCAAAATGGCCGACGATATCGCAAACGCGACCAGAAACGAGGAAAATTGTATTAAACTATAGGATATGACATATTACTTGCAGAACTTTGGCAGCTACGAGAATATTATATATTGTTTTTTTTTTCAAACAAGGTGATACCCCATTTGTGTCCACTATCAACTTGTTTTAAAAATAAACTGGCACATGTATGCTCGTAACAGTCAAAATGCTATGTTCTGTGTGAGTTGTTCGTATATGTGTTTGTGCGTTTGCCGTCGCCTATGCCATGTTGAATGCGTGGTACTCACCAACCTTGGAACCAAGTGATTCCCCACAGCGATTTTATACTATATAATCTTGCATCCCGGCGATGACATTATGCATGTTGCAAGGATAGTCATCACTGGAATTGTTCTCAGCGAAGCGGAAAAGGCCGAGTCGTTGAGAACGTGGAGACGATATGACAAGTGCAATAACTTGTCGGGACTCTGGCCCGCGAAGCCAAATGACGTAAATGACTTCAGGAACCGGGCCATGATGTCTTCGGTTGTTGTCATTATGCTAACCAACTAATAGACCAAGGCTTAAATTACATGGGAATTCTTCATAAGTTGTGAAGTAGCCAATTCTATATTCGTTGATCCACTGCCGATTCCGCAAATTAACAAACTCCAGACAGTTGCTAACCGGAAGTCACGTGTCAATTAAAAAATAAAGCGTACACGCTTCCAGAATTTGGCTCAACGCTATAGAAAATATAGAAAAAATATATATGACTTCGTCATTCACCTGCATGCGCCTAAGGTATAACCACCAACGCGCGCTTCGCGCGTTTGTGGTTGCTATTATTCATTTGGAGGGGTGTTAAGGTATATAATAAAAGCAGAAGACAGACAGGCGAAAAGATAATGCAAGCGCAGGATACATACGGGGTGGTCGGGTGGGTTGGGGTGGTCAGCCGCCAAGAAAATGCTTGCACATTTTTTCCCGATGGATGTTCCCCCAATTATTTACAAACACTGAGACTGTCCTATTGTTCAGTAGCATAAATAACATCCTTTTGGTAGAAGGGTGAATGTATATACATGTAAATAACATCCTTTTGGTAGAAGGGTGAATGTATATACATGTAAATAACATCCTTTTGGTAGGAGGGTGAATGTATATACATGTATGTTGCAATACTGCGGCCCTTTATTTTTCCTTAGATTGAACTGAGGTCTTATAAGTATATTACCGTATGTTTGGTACCGTTCGCTAACATGGAACATCAGTTTTGCGGGAATAACTTATAATTAACTGGAGAAAAAGTTAGCAACAAAATATATTTTCCTTTAATATACACAACTTAAATTGTATCATATCATGTCAATATAGTATGAACATGATATCGGTTGCCCTGAGATAACGAGATATGCTCCACTATGCATGTACAATGGTCCCATTGATGAAGATCGATGAACATGTTCAATTTTCAATGCCTTTTGCCATTTGTGATCCAACGCCAGATATTATCAAGAACTTTTCTATAGCAGAATATAGTACATGGTAGAATATAGTACATGGTAGAATATAGTACATGGTAGAATATAGTACATGGTAGAATATAGTACATGGTAGAATATAGTAGAATATAGTACATGGTAGAGTATAGTACATGGTAGAATATAGTACATGGTAGAATACTCTGTCTAACTGTTCACCCACTGGCTGTCAAAATAGGGGTGGTCAACTAGATGCAGATGTACAAAATTACATATTCTATTATATGTGCTTTGAAATTATATTTAAAAAAAACAACAAGATAGAACAATCGCATTGGCACCATGGGTTTTATGCAAACAATTGTTACTATATATAGCTGGAAATCATCGAAGGTCATAAATTCATTTTCGTTAAAATTACCATGTTTTTTGTTTTGCATCGTTCATAGAGCACACGAGTGCATTTAGCACTAATCCATTGCTCAAATCCATTCATTTGTTGCATATATTATCTTGAGTATAACAGTAGATGGTCCCATAATGATCGGATTTAGTTTAGAGTACCCCTTTAACTTCTGACAAATTGAGTTCAACTTCAAGCTTTCTCATCACAAATAGAATAAGAAGAACATTTCATATAAGTTGGAGTTCTTTAGGAGATTTGGAGGAAGGTATACCAATCTCGTTTCAGAAATATGTTCGTATGCACTTTTTTTTGGCTGATCTGCGTAAGAGTTGTCGGGTGAACAAATTTGCCCTAATCATTGGACAACAACCTTTATATAATGAACTATACTAAGATAAGACATACGAATAGCTAATGGTTTAGTCACGGTCGTTATGTTTTCAGACCGTTCAAAAAACATTTAAGCAGAATTAACGTCTGCGACTCAGTTTATGAGAAAATAGTACTGTTTTAACTTCTTGCCACCCGCAGCAAGGTGATATGGTTCCATGTGTCGTGATTGTTTTGTACTGATGTTGTTTTCAGGTGATAGTCAGTGATTGGCTCGATGATTGCACGCATGCTGACGTGCACATGCTTGTAACTACGGATAATAGCGACCACCAAGGGTGCTTATACCTTAGGCAGGTGAATGACGTCATATATGTTTTTCTATATTCATCAGTGAATTTTTAGATCGCGGGTATGGATTTTGGAGAAATTATCACGTGACTTCCGGTTAGCAACAGTGTGGAGATTGCAAATAAACGCGGAATTGGGAATGAAGCATCGCGATGAAAATGAAAGTAATTATTCACAACTTACGAAGAATTCACATGTGATTTAGGTCTATTAATTTCAAATAGACCAATTTCTTTGGTTAGCTTAATGAAAACGAAATATGAAGACGTCATGACACGGTTTCTGACGTCATTTTGGATTTGTGGGTCAGAATCCAGACAAGATTGTACAATCCACGACACGTCTTGTCAAGTTGGCATGTCATCTCCATCGTGATCACTGCGTGATGTTACATAAATTATTCTTAGCGCTATGTCGCCGATAAAAGGCAAATTTGAGGCACAGCATGTGTGGTTGCTCCACTGTATACGCGTCACGTACGATTCATATTAGAGACATGTGATCTGAAAGAGACACGTATTACGTTTTCCATCAATTATATGTGTAACTGAATTTAGTGGGGCATATGCCGTCTCACCAATTAACAATCGTATGTAAGTTGTGACGGTGTATGTCATATCCGTAATCGTATTGGTGAATTTACGAAAGGTATCTACTATGGAAAAACGACAACTGTTAGAAAAACACAATGTTTAATGACGTGGAAGCTTACCCTATTCGTATTGGTAGTTTATTATTCGAAAGGTGTCCGCTATATCGGACAATTTCCGACTAGTTTGATCTCATCAGGCCAGAGGTCAATTGAATATGGACCGTTAAATTTCTCAGATTAGTGCGCTTAAAGATACGGGCGGCGTTGGCGGTGGGTATGCTGTCAAAATATTCAGCTCCGTCAAAAACCGCCATAAACAGAAAGAATAGTAAAGTATAGACAGACTTTGTTCTTATGTAAATAAGAAATATGGCATAAACAGTATATGTCATTGTCAAATGTGTTTCCTTTGTTATGTAAACAAAAGCAAAAAACGTTACAGAACCTGGCTTTTGTTTAGATCCGGATATGGTCAACATAAAGAGCGTTATTTGTTACTGTTTTCCTGATATGGAAATAATTAAGAGCGTTTATATCATTTGTGTGTGATTAACCAATAGAATTGCGCTGTGTTATGTAAACAGAAGCAAAACTTCTGTAACACGAGCAGGTTCTTGTTTACGTACACCATCATACGTCTTGAGGACAATATCCTATTTACGCGCTGATTATGTTTGGCATATGAACAAAACTATATATTTGTTAATATTCCTTCTCTTGATGGCGATTTGAACAAATATGAATATTTCTGAAACGAACGCCGCCCGTGCCTTTAAAATCGCAACAGACAAAAGTCTTTAATAAAAGATTTCCATTACATTCTACGTGGTGGAAGTGGTCTGAACATTGTAGCGAAGGGACCAAACTCTGCCTTGCAGTTTGGGGCGATACCTCAAACCGACCTTTTAATTGGTTTGGAAATCTACATGCCATACGAGGAATATAAACCCGTCGTATAAATAATAATGGCTCATTGAGGGATTATCACTTATAGGTGATTATCTGCAGATTATCCACATATCGCCCTATTGTAATAAAAATATTCATGTCGGATTATGATTCTTAGCGAGGACAACAGCCGGGTGATATACATATACCCCAGAACACCAACATAGACAACACATTTCTCGAACATGTTTGACAACGAATTCGCCATTAACACGTAGCTACCGTGAAATGGATGTTTATAAATGCATGGTAGCGTTTATCATATCTGTGAAGTTGTGAATCTGGAATTGGATTTTGATTTTCATAGTGTTGAACTTATAAGAATAATTTGGAGCACAAAGTGTGATCAATATGAGATATTTCCACGCATCTCTTGACGATCCCGAGGTCCGCAAATCCAGACAAAATGCAGAAACGTTATCGCGGAGAGACCGAACCAGCGAAGCCATAAAAAACGCGATGTATTCTTTACAGCAACCCAAAAGCCTGACAGACGACAATAAAGCTGAAATAGATGACTTATGCAAGGCGGTTGAGAAGTGTAAACTGGGGGTTCTGCAACAGGTATGTACATAGAGAATAGTTGTTTTGTTTTTTGTTTTGTATATAAATTTTGTCATTATATTATACAATTATATGCAGAACAATATCTGACAACAACGATTGAATAAAAATATAGACGGGAATGGTGGGGGGGGGGGGGGGGGGTCGACATTCGTACACAGCTCACACACACATCTTACACACATTGGTATATTAATAACATCGTATGTGTAGGTTACATGTATATATATATATATATATTATGCATGTAACGTTCTGTCTCAAATGTATATTTGTTAATGAATTTTGGACTGATCTGCCGAATCTCAGATTGTAAATTCAGATTATTTACTATTCAGTATAATTATGTTCCCTGCATGTTAAGTTAGTTATGTGTGTGCCCTGTTGTTTGCTGTATATGGCTTTCATTGGGTCCTTCACTCGCAATATATCGATAAGACTTATATCGCAATTCAAATTCTCGAATGAGTGATTTCTTTCAGAGAGAGAGACGAGATAGAGAGAGAGAGAGAGAGAGAGAGGGAGAGCGAGCGAGCGAGCGAGCGAGCGAGAGAGAGAGAGAGAGAGAGAGAGAGAGAGAAGAGAGAGAGAGAGAGAGAGAGAGACCCATGTATGCAGTTGATAGCAATATGGCCATGTCTGAGTTGTATTTACAAACGATCTTACAGATGGACAGTCAAAGAAAATACGCGACGATTCAACTGAGACATTGAGAATAGTTAATGTCCTCAGTGAAACGAAATTTCTCATTTCGTAAGATTCGGAGTATTATTCTGAAGACAATTAACTATTGTGTTTAACATTTTTCCACAACAGTTTGTCACTACCAAACTTTAATAAAATTTAAGGCACTTATAAAATGATTCCAATACCGAAACTTGACCTGATGTTTCCGTTAAACTTATGCACAATGATATCAAGACAATCCCAATACGGTAAATCACTTCATTCATTTTTTATATGCCTTTTTGAAAAAATGTCGTATTATGTTATCAGTCTGTCCGTCGGTCCGTCTGTCTATCTGTCTATCCGTCTGTCCGTCCTTATCATTTTGGTTTCCGATCGATAACTCTAGTTGGATTATTTGATCTAAACCAAAGTTGGTATGTGTATTTCCCAGATAAAGATACAGGCCAAGTTCGAATATGGGTTCCGTACTATTATTTTTGCATGAGTTACGGCCCTTTTTCGACTTAGAATTTGATCGTCTGTTAACATTTTTGGTTTCCGACCAATAACTCCAGTTTGGATTATTTGATCTGAACCAAAGTTGGAATGTGTATTTCCCAGCTAAAGATACAGGATAAGTTCGAATATGGGTTCAGTCCAGTTATTTTTACATGAGTTACGGCCCTTTTTCAACTTAGAATTTGATCATCTGTTAACATTTTTTGTTTCCGACCGATAACTCCAGTTTGGATTATTTGATTTGAACCAAAGTTGGTATATGTATTTCCCAGCTAACGATACAGGCCAAGTTCGAATATGAGTTCCGTCCATTTATTTTTACAGGAGTTATGGCCCTTTTTGTACTTAGAATTTGACCAATTTCATAACATTTCGATTTCCGACCGATAACTCCAGTTTTGATTATTTGATCTGAACCAAAGCTGGTATGTGTATTTCCCAGCTAAAACTACAGGCCAAGTTCGAATATAGGTTCTGTCTGATTATTTTTACATGAGTTACGGCCATGTTTCGACTTAGAATTTGACCGCATTTTGGCATTGAACTTAGGGGTATATCAGATTTTCTTCCAATGTAAGCTCCAAGTATTATATTATTTTGCGGCAGTTCACTTCGAAATGTCTAAAGGGCGTATTTTGCCACGCCCTAGCGATGCTCTTGTTAACTATTACTTGACTCTACGTTGCCGTTAAAATGATTAATCCCTGCATGGGGGTAGGATTAACCTCTACATGGGGTAGGATATGGCGGTATAATTAACCCCTGCATGGAAGTAAGATCAACCCATGCATGGGGTAGGATTAACCACTGTATGGGGTAGGATGAACCCATACATGGGTGTAGGATTAACCCCTGCATGGGGGTAGGATCAATCCATACATGTGGTAGGATTAACAATGCATGGGGTAGGATTAGCACAGAAGTAAGATTAACCCCTGCATGGGGGTAGGATTAAACTCTACATGGGGGTATGATTAACCCATGTATGGGGTTAGATTTAACCCCAGCATGGGATAGGATTAACCCCTGAATGGGGTAGGATTAACACCTGAATGGGGTAGGATTAACCCAGTTATGGGTGGGATTAACCATTGCATGGAAGTTAGATTAACTCCTGCATGGGGTAGGATTAACCTCTGCATGGGGGTAGGACTAACCCCCGCATGGGAGTAGGATTAACCCATGCATGGGGGTAAGATTAATCACTGCATGTGGAGTATAATTAACCCCTGCATGGGGGTAGGATTAACCCCTGCATGTGAGTAGGATTAACTCTGCTCGGGGTAGGATTAACCCCTACATTGGGGTATGATTAACCCCTGCATAGGGATAGGATTAACTCCTGCGTGGGGTAGGATTAATCCCTGTATTGGGGTAGGATTAACCTCTAGATGGGGGTAGGATTAACATTTGCATGGGGTAGGATTAACCCCTGCATGGGGTATGATTAACCCCTGCATGGGATAGGACTAACTCCTGCATTGGTGTAAGATTAGCCACTACAGGGGAGTATGATGAACCCCTGCATGGGGTAGGATTAACCTCTGCATGGGGGTAGGATTAACCCCTGCATGGGGTCGGATTAACCCCTACATGGGGGTAACATGTTATATGGTTTCCGGGAATGGGGTTCGATTTTTACTTTGGAAAGAGTTAACGGAAATAGAATAAATGTTTCTAATAATATTATAGCTACCAAAGCGACACATAATCGCTTTTGAAACAACAAGCTTCTCCATCTAGCATCTCAGGCAGAGAGCCCCCACGGTGTCAAGAAATAACATTTGTGGCTAAACTGAAGATAGCTACCATTACATATTCCAATACTGTTCCAATATAATAAGCTATATTTCTACTTGGAAACATCCCAAACGATATAGTGCCCTCATTGTATATTATTTCTCAATGGTGATGATACAATGGTGATGATACGATGGTGATGATACAATGGTGATGATACAATGGTGATGGTACAATGGTGATGATACAATGAGTCTGCAAACGAATCTAAATATTTTTTGAAGAATTACAAAAATTCATTATTAACACAATGATTTTAATTGCTCTATTATAAATCGGGCAGAATCTTTAGAGCATCACACCTAACGTGAAACAAAACGAAGAATCCGTTCAATCCCTATTCTGCCCTCCATTAGCGTCTCCCATCCATCTTCTTCTCAGGAACTCATTTAATCTCAATACCATATATATTCCAGAACCGATGTAATATCCGATGTATCTATCTACTGCCAAGCCCCGATATTAATACAACGTCCCATGAAAAATTATTTAAATTGTACAGGGCCCTTCGCGACGTGTGGGGAGAATGATACACGAAGCCATGTGCTTACTGTCGTTCTCCCTTCCTACCAGGTACATACTAAATTACCATATCCACTATAATACATCTTTATTAATGCTTTTAGCTTTTTCTATTAGCACTGATATAACACACTTTATCACTGAACTGAACAGTGCATCACGTTATGAATTCCTGGATTATTGTTGGAGATAGAACAGTGCCATGTTACAGTACTAGTATTTTGTACACGTCGCGAGCAGGATATATATATCACTTTCAGGACCACTGAGCATACGAATCGTGTTATGCGTGCGTATACATAAGAGTATAGTACTGAAGTGGGAATCCCATATGAAACATTTATGTACTAAGCGGTATATATAAAACATTTTGAACCAGACATTTGGGTATTAAAGATGCATAATCCGATTAAGCGCCCCTAAATTAATATTTATTTGGATTCGGTGGTAAAAATTATTTGGTTCTAGTCACGGAACCGGCATATCAAATCACAGAGTTATTAGATATCGATTTTTGAAATCTATTATTTTTCGCCATCGAAACCTATTAGTGGCCCAGTAAAAAGTCGACGAACCGACGGTCTCGGACAAATTGCGGATGAAGATGGATAACTCTAAATTCAATAGGCTTTGTGTTGATAATAAGGCCACATTTCGTCGAACAACATATTGACAAACAACACCTTTCGGATAATGTTATACTATAGTTGAAAGTGGTTAGCATTATTTTGGGTAATTAATAGATTCTGATAACTGAAGCGGCATTTCTAAAAATGTTGTTATATGGGGACCATCGAATCGGATTGAGTACCTTTAATATGTTATATATCATTCCGTTAATAGATTCTCCGCAATTAACCTAATTATCTGGCATTCTCACCCAACATCGTTTCTTGAGGATTCTAACGATATATCAAACTAATTTTTTTTTAAACTGGCACTTGGGCGTTATAATTCTCAGCGACGATATATATAACAGGAATACAGAACATATTACCAGGGAATACTTTCAATTATTTTAGAATCTTGGAGATTACTTGACATATGATCCAGCGCCAACGAATCTGGTTTAAAACCAAGTACATGTAGATGCGGATTTGTCATCCACGTAAATTGAGGGTAACCAAATTCTGGGGAAGATTTTCAGCAAAGCGACTGAAACGACGATAAACCCTCATAAACAAACTTGATTTATGACACTTGCTTTTTATTTTCCAGGATATGACAAAAATATCACTCCTTTGTCGTCGACGAGAAGTGACCGACTTGTCATGCAATCTAACGTCTAAAGTAAATCTGAAAGACCCTCAAAGGTCGAGAAAAAGACGGAAGACATTGTCAACTGACATCCAAGGGGATACAACCCACCGTTATCTGATGGACATGACGCAAGCTATGACGGCGGCGAAGATGCAAGCACATCAGTCCAAGAATATTGTTCCAAGACGTTTCATAGAACAAGGGCATGGTATCGAAATTTCAACAAAGATATTCGATAATCCGAACCAACTGTCGACAAAAGAATCGAATGAAGCCCCGAATGGAATATTTCCAAGAAGGAAAATCATCCGATATCACAACCGCTATGATTTGTATCTGAAGGCTAAAGGTGTCGGCCATATAAAAGGGAGGTCTCTGGATACAGTTGATTCGGGAGGTGGTAATAAGGATTCGGGAGGTGGTAATAAGATGATTCTTCCACAGCTGCGTCACGGACCGACGCGTGTTTGCTGTCAGATTTAGAACAGTTGAGTGCAGGGACGTCACTAGTGGGTTTTTGTTGGGGATGTTCAACTTTGAATTTTAAACTGTACCCCACTTAAGACCAAAATTCCTGATGGAGAAAATTCATTTGCGCCACGCTGCGTTGGAATGTTTAGTGATAACTGAAACGTTCAAACCTTCAGCAAACAAAATTCACTGTATAACACCTCATATATGTCCCATCTGTTCTAAACTTTTAACCCAATCTAGGAAAATATACGAATCTTAGTTTCATGATTAAGTTATACATACGTGTACATACGGATCTGCAAGTCACAACGACTGTAATTTTTATATAAAAGTTTGTTGTTGTCAGGGACAACATTTCAGCATCAGGAAAGCCATAATATTAAAAAACAATTTTGACGTAAATTCTGGGAGGGGGGGGGGGGGGGCATGGGGGCGTGCCTCACCCCAACTTTGGTCAACATTTTGGAAAGTTGGAAATTTCATGTCTGACACATGTCTGGGTTAGTTGAAATTGTTCTGGTAGTTTCATTTTCCAACCAGCATTTATTGTGAAGAATGTTGAATATTTTCTTACTTGGGGCAAAATATTTTTGGAACGAGATGGCCGTCAATTGGAAATGTCCAACCATTAGGCGGTATCATCTTGTGGTCAATATTAACTTTATTTGAGATCATAGAGTTCATGTATTAGCTTTAATGTCTCGATTAAATCTTCTCGTAAACATCTATAATTGAAAGGCAGGAGACCCACAATTATTATTATAATTATCTTTTTAAGAGTTCCTTATTGGGAACTTCGCAATGAGTATATAGTAAAGAAAAGGTTAATTATTTATCAAAGCTATATTGGTCAAAGGAGCATCTCGAAAGCGATACATTAATATATATACTAGGCTTGATATGGACACTGCCAATTACGAGTAGCTTTAACACTTCCATGACTGGAGCTTCCTGAAATTTTGTGAAAACAATGTGCCGATGCATTCTCTTATATGTGCAAGTCTCCCATAGGGAGCCTCACATATATATAAGAGATTATATTAGCCTACCGATATTAACCTTGACCTTGTAAGCCAGTGCATTCTCTTATACAGTATGTGTGAGGCTCCCTATCCAACATAGATGTTTGATTAACCTTTTATTTTAAAATGTCATGATATTAATAAGATAAAATATAATAAGCAATTATGTCTATTGATAAACGGACGGACGGCTAGACTGACAGACGGACGCCCCTTCCTACATTTGAGCATTATGGCGCATTATTAAAATATCATTCCGTTTGCGGTATGGAAATAATGTTTTTTAGAGGAATGGAATATAGTCATTTGATGCAAGAGAATTGTATCCATAACATATGTCTGTGGTCCAATACACTGTGCTAACTTTGGAATGTCCCATTTTAAGTTGTAGTTTTAGGTTGTTACAACATGCCACTTTACATCTTTCTGAACACACATGCAGTGTCCAAACTAAGTGGTAACCATGCACTTATGAAAAACTTACAACTCAATGGCTGGTTTATCATACAAAATACAGCTTAATATAGCCAACGTATGTGCCCACGGACGGAGTCACGGATGGGAGGAGCCCACATCGTTTGCGGGGGATAATAAATATAAACAAATCTGCATCATAAATTAAAAGGTTCATAGGGTTTGCATATAACCATCTTTATTATGAGTTGGGGGTCTGTTGCAGGGAATTAATTTGAGTGGCATGGTCATATGCGCTACCACTAACGTTTGATGTATCACCATTAATCCATTTGACAAAGAAGACTTAACCCAAAATTATTATGTAAATTTCCTTTGACAATTGTCTATGAATAGAACCAGGTGCACTCTAGACTACAGTTGAGGTTTCGAGAGAATTGTACCCCCTCACAATACAAACAATTAATAAAACCATACATAGCTCGGTGACGAGTGTGAAAAGTGGATTTAAAATTTGAAATTCATTTGTATAATTATATATGTAGTATCGGTACTTCACTCTCTTTGGAAAATACAGGATTTATACGCAATGCCGTCTCATCAGAAACTTTTGAGGGTCACGATTAGGTTTCAAAACTGCACTATGAACATCATTGTGCAACAACATTGCCTTTAGTATTTGTTTAATGGGAACATACTGGTATGTGTCTTTGGGATTTTCTGAACAATGCATATTCAACTGGTTTAACAATGATAAATTTTCGTCCACTGATCAAAGTCAAATCTCATTGATGTAGTTATGACATGGACAGTAAGGACACACAGTTAGTTCCTACTGTATAGCAAATAGTATTCCAGATGCTACCACACTGTGCAAGAGTATTCCTCGTGGGTGCCATGGGCAAATGTAGTGCAAATGTCGGATTCCAGGGGGGGATATCGACATAAATGTGGGTCAATATTTTTACATGTCCCATTAAAGTGTATTCCAACAATCGGTTTGTGGCAGATACAATCATGATCTTCATACTTGTATATCCTGCTGATCAAAAATAATAAATAGTCTGTCAGTTGTAAGTAGTTTTATCAATGGTAGTTGGTTACCTACAACATTTCAACCTCAATACCAATCTGACACAGGGAAATATTTGCATCAGTACACAATACAACAACTTTTAGTGGCATATTATGAAACAGTGATATCAGTCAAAGCCAGAAACTCATAGAATTGCTATGTTGTCAATGGTTGGTATATCCATCACAACCATTACACCACCCCTTAACACATGCGGTAACGTTACTGTCATGTGCACACTAACAGCAACTATTATAATTGTTTTCAATATAAAAATGTTGTGACATAGTTTAGTTTGTTACAACTACCATACTATCAGTCACATGTGCTTTTTTCGATTTCCGGTATGTCCCTAGCAACCGTTATCACTCCTGTAACTAAGAAATATATAGTAATTTTCAGTCGAATCCACACTAACAACAACTATTACAATTGTTTCACAATAAATCGACAATGACCTAGTTTATATTAGTTTGTTAAAACTACCATAATATCAGTCAGATGTGCATTTTTAGATTTCGGGTATGTCCTTAGCAACCATTACCACTCCTGAAATAAGAAATATGCTGACATTTCAGTCAGATCCACACTAACAACAACTAATATTGTTACTTTCAACATAAAAATGCTATATGACGTAGTTTAGTCTGTTAAACCTGCCATACTATCAGTCATATTTGTATTTATTCGATGTTGGATAGTTGCCTAGCAACTATTGCCAAGGAAATACCTGCTGCGATGTCTACACATCTGAATGATCAATATATATGTATAGCGTATAAGGAACATAGGTGCCAAGTGTATGGTTTTTTCACCCTTTGCTCAATTGTTACACCAAACGCCTGGGCTATTGTGTGGTCTTTTTGCCTTTCGGACAACCTAAGCCATGGTGTATGTTTTAGGGGGTAGTGTAATGTTTTTTGCTTAATGGAGGTGATATTCCAATGTATCTTTTCTGAACTAACCTCTGGTCTAGTATAATGGTTAATATTTCAACTCATTGTCGTCTGAATATCTTTACTCACCCTCTTCTATGGGGAAAATTTTGAATCATCATGCGATTTCTATGCTCTCTTCGGTAGTACTGTCATCGCAATTGCGGAATATCGACTGGTAGTAAGCTCTAACACCAATTGCAAATATCTAGCGATACCTGCTCCACGATAGACGGCTATGTGTGAAAATTGTGTCCGTAACTAAGTCTACATATGACTGCACATTCATCTGGCCTGTTGGAATTTCGTCAGGATTTGAACCATTCCGAAAAATCATGACATCTCAAAAAGCTCAACTCGGATTTTAGGGAAATATGGCTCAGTCAAAAGGACTAATATAGGCAGTGACTAAGTCATAATTAGTTATCGTGTTAAAATATTATTCTTCGTTTGAACAGCGACTTGTTGTTCGCAACCTGTCTGTTGTTCGCAACCTGTCTATTCGCGACGTATCTTCGTGTACATATATCTCAAAATCGATAATTTCCATTTTATTTTGAGACTGTTGTTACTGACTGTGCTATAACTATATAAAAGACATATGTTGTGTGCAGGGTGGGGTGAATGTTAATTGTTCTGCGTGGTGCACTCTACATCTCGAATTGAACTTTTACCCAAGTTGGGCAAAAATTTTACCCAACACAATGGTGCATATAGCAATACGTGAACGTTTAGTACAATTTAACTTTTTGTTGTGTAAAATATATGTTACCCAATTTGGATCAATTATACCAATTGTTGGGCAATGTTTTACTCAAAGCAGGGTAACAATTCACCCAATATTAATTTCCCTTCTGCGTTGGGCGATTGTTTGTATCCATTAGTGGGTAAATAATTAATTATTGGTCAAAACAATACTCTTTATTGCTAATTAATGATAATGTAATCTCTAAGTTCCACTTTAGGATCAATGGCACCTATCCAATGGTACTATATGACATGTATATGTGTCAGTTCACCAGTTCATACACATTTCCAGTGACCAGCGTCCAACCGTTTTCGGTATGTGGTTAATTATTTAAATAAATGTTTTAGTAGTGGCCTTTCAATTAGTCGGAGGTCAACGATACCTATCCCGTGACACTCATCTGGTCAATTTTAAATGACCCGATTCCAACCAATTTTGGGCATATAACAAATTATTAAATTAAAATTATTATTAGTGTCCTTTCAAGACATCTGACGTGAACTATCCCATGGCACTCCCCATTTGGTCGCCCAACAGACACCAAACAAACAAAAAACCGTCTGAAATTCCAACTAATGTTGTGTCAGACATGACATTTCCAACTTTTGAACATCCTCACCCCCACCACATGCATGTCGCCGTGTCCCGTTGAAACCGTTGTTTAGTAAACAAAACTGTTACAGTCGTTTGTCAACAACTATGGCGCAGTAAGTTTAAATCAATTTAGTCTGAATATGATTTACAGAGTATTTTTCAATGTGTTGACCTTTTCCAATGTTTACCGTTTTAATTACACTCGGACATCTATTGAACTGGTTACACTTTGATCGGTGTTTCCACTGTAATAGTAATGTTTACATAACAACAGTTTTGATATGTGTAACCTCGTTATCGGAGAGTTAATAGGCATGTTGCGAACTACAAGTTCCCGCTCAAAGGGCTAACATCCAAGCTGTAAATTTAGCAACAACGTCATTAGTTCCGTGGTTCAATTTCAGTCAGTGACTTTCACATTCGGTAGATACTTGTATATTGTATAAATGCAAGTGCATGGCCGGCATGTCACATTCGGTCGATATTCGAGTGGTTTTCGTTGAACAATATGTTTGACGAAGAAGGCCTATACATTTGGAGACAAATATAGAATACACCCATAGTAGCCGAGAATACCACATTTTCACCACTTTTAACCACGAGCCTTTTGGCGAGTGGTTAAAACCACAATACCGAGTGGTGAAAATTTTGTACTCTCGGGTACTATATCGGTGTTTTTTATTTATGCCATAATTATTATTTTTGTAATTTTGTTTGCGAATTCAACTACCCCGCTGTTTACTTTGAATGTGTATCATCTCACACAGAGACACAAACACGACGCTATAAGGAATGTGCGTCACGCGTAGTGATGCTTACATTAACGTCATGACGTCATCCTATTTCTGAGCGATCAGTCACTTGGAATTATCATTCACATGTTTCCTAGTTAGTATAGCACAAGCAAGCTACATTTGATTGAAATTCATGAATTTTTCCTCATATCTAATTGATATCATGACAACTTCCAATTTCAAATGAATGTGACATAGGAACTATTTTGCTAACTAGGATGTAGTTCTACTATGGGTAGAAACGTTTAACACACTAAATCACGTTTGAAAATTTACACCCACTGTAGAAATTCATACCAACAGTAGGAAGCTGTATACCCACAGTAGGGTGTAAAGATGAAGTTTACAAAATGTGTGTTATACACACAATAGAACAGACAATTATGGTATAAACAACTGTTATGTCTTTCGGGGCATACAAAACGTGTTATAACATATTCGGTATGCAAGAAAAAAAAAACAATTTCGATCTGCCATACATTTTCATGAATGCTGGACGTTCGTCACCTGGACGTTTAGGCATATGGGTTTCGCACCTGGACGTTTCGGCACCTGATTTTCCAGCACTTCGGACGTTTCGACACCTGGTAATGTTCGGGCCATCAGAATTGACAAGAAATCATTTTTAGTTTCTTTATTTCAATAAAATGTGATAATTCGTGTAAACTGGTGGATAACAAATACAAACACAGGATGGAACAAATGATAACGACGGTGGTGAATATATAAATACCACGAGTCATACGCAATAAGACACAAGTATATAGATACCACGAGTCATACGCAATAAGACACAAGTATATAGATACCACCAGTCATACGCAATACGACACAAGTATATAGATACCACGAGTCATACGCAATAAGACACAAGTATATAGATACCACCAGTCATACGCAATAAGACACACGTATATAGATACCACGAGTCATACGCAATAATACACAAGTATATAGATACCACAAGTCATACCCAATAAGCCACACGTGTATAGAAGGTACTTCGTTTTGTTTGTAGTATAAATACGATATCAACAATGCTATGTTGTGTATTGATCTTTGACCATAATACTTCTAGTAACAATGCCGTTTTCCCCAACGCGTGGTCTACTCCAAACTGTGTGTGTGGAATCGATGCGACAGAGCGACCAGCTCTGTGAATGTTGTCTGAGCACCCACTCTCCCTCTTCAATTGAATGCAGTCCCAGCACAAGCTCTCGTCAACTGTCTTTGTTGTGGGGCTGTATACCCTCTTCAGTTGAGACGTCTATTCTAGTGCCGAAACGTCCTGAAAACTGGGTGCCGAAACATCCAGGTGCCGACGTGTCTTGCACCCCATTTTCATCGTGCGGCGATCGCCTTAGCATATCTTCGCACAATAAAACGTGTCAAAACATTATTTGGTCATGTTAAATACTAAATATTGGCTTTACTCAAGTAACATACACTATTTAGGTTCCATGCTACATCCATACTTCCGCTATAATTATATTATAAAATGACAATTGGGGCATTTCAGTTATAGGTTTCAAGTTGTCTTACAGTTAATACGGACGGCGAGATAAATCCACTCCCGATATAAAAACAAACAACTATAGTGTGACGTATACCACAAGGAATTTGTTGTGTTTCTCGTGCTTTGGTTAGTCGTTTGAACGGGAACTTGTAGTTCGCAACCTATTAGGCAGTTTGCGAGCTACAATTTCCCGTTCAAACGGCTAAGGCAAAGCTTTTAGTTTGGCGAAAATGTCACTAATTTATAGTGGTTCGATTTCACAGTCAATAACTTGCAGTTCCCGGTCGATAGATAGTTGCATTTGGAACGCGGATAGGGGTAACCGAGGTACACAAAACTTGTATATAGTGTAAGACATATGCGTATAAATACAAGTGGCCGGCATGTAACATTCGATCGAAATTCGAATGGTTTTCTTTGAACAATTTGTTTGACGAAGGAGGCCTATACTTTATATATTTGGTGACGAACATCTGTTATGTCTTACTGATCAGTCAGATCCTGCTGTGATATGTTCGGGATGCAAAAAAAAATATATAAAAACAATTTCGATCTTCCATACATTTTCATTGTGCGACGATCGGTTGAGCAAGGCTTCCTACAATAAAACGTGTCAAAACATTATGAGGTAGGGTAAATGTTTCAGCTTGGCTGTGCTCAAGTAATAGACCAATTAGGACTCACAGGAGTTCCACATTTCCACATATACTTATATTATAATTTATTAACTGGCAATTGGGACATAAATGTTACACGTTTGGAACATGTTGTACATGTATAGTCAATACGAATGGCAAGATAAATCCTCTCTCGATATAAAAACAAACCAAATACTGTGACGTACATCACTGGTAACAATAATTGTGAGATCCGTGTCAAAAACAATTAAATTATGAATACTGTGACATAGCATTGAATCCACTGTGCAAAAGTACATATTAATAACAAATGTACATCGCTTTAAACCTTATATAATAACGTTTTATATGGTGCGTCAAAAAAATTATACTTGTAATACGACCTTGCCTAAACCTACATCCAAGTCTCGTCCTGATTGGTCAATATGCCGTATTTCCATGGAGACACGACCGTCGTTTTGTGGTACAATTCTAGATATTCTTAATTGTACCACAAAATAAATGTCATACAATCAGTGAAATGCTGCCAACGCCTCAAACTTTCAGAAGTCAATCCACACGAGCATTGGTTAATGTGATGATATGGACTGAAGAAAGAGACATATAATGACTACCTACTGTAATATACTGAATTTTAATTAAGATAGAACAAAAATATGTCTTAACTGAATTTCTTTTTGCCAAAAAGGCAAAGAAAAGGGGTCGCCGTTCAAAAGTGAAGTCATGTTTGACGTTACAGTTCTAAGAGAAGAACTGTTTGGTGGAAAATCATACCATGCAGAGCTAGAAACTGGGCTATTATATAGCAGGTTGAACGTTTGTCACTACAATTTCGATAAAAACATACAATCGAATTACAAAATAAATAAATACACTGCGCATCGGCGTGTATATTAGAATTTGACCACAGAAACTGATTGTATATAGGACTTCGCTTCGCGTCGTCCTACAATCAGTTTCTTTGTGGTCAATTTCTACTATACACGCCGATGCGCAGTGTATTAATTTCTTAAATAACCTATATATATAGCACAGGGCGTGTAACGCGCTCCGCTGCCCCCAAATACACACTGCCCTCATGTTTCGTCCCTATTATATACACACGCCTGTTTTACGCCATTTAGTGAATTATGAACGCAGAGTATAATTGGGCATTGAGATACAAGACTTACCAAATGACACTGGGGGGGGGTAATGGGGCGTGGGGTGGGGGGTAATCTGATTATAAATTCCAACTATAATACACATTTCGAAACTTTCAGTACATACCAACCGCACATAACATAAGTACGGGTACGTGTGCATTGTACGTCTACGTGTATTAGGATTTAGTTCATTTAGATGACAGCTATCACACGCTTCATGCATGTTAGTAGCAATGCACCATACTCGGAAAGAAACAACTGGCTGATCTAATTTCTTATATCGATCAGCTGATAGGTAGCGAACCACTTTGAAGGACAAAATTAGTACGTTTGTAGAAAAACTAGTTCCACTTTATACATTTTTTTAATTTACCCAGACATTTCATTGTAATTTCATTTACCGTTACACATAACATGATCACAATTATACTTTTGATGACGGGAGCTACGCTGGTGCAACATTAACACAAATTACCCAACTAATCTTATAAAATGCGGTAGCAATAAAACCAAAAGCTTATCGAATGAAACCCTATGAGCAGATACCAAACGAACAACAAACGAGGACAAAATTCCCTTTGTGGGTACACATAATTCACTTATTACAAATATAGCCCGAAAATTAAGTTTCTCGTTCAAGAGGATGATATTCTGCAAATCAAAAGAACACCACGGAACATTAAAACTATTGTAACGCGGGCCAATTCGATTCAGTGCCACCTTCTGTACCAGATATCAGGCGATGTGGAAACCGGAAATGTGCCTCGTGCGTAGATATTCTATGTGGGGAGACTTTCAATATGGGACCTGCTGTAAATTTCACCGTGAAACCAAATGAAAAGATGGACTGTTCATCCGTGAATTTGATTTATATAATTATATGCCCGAGTTGCAAAGAATTCTATGTGGGTCAAACCGGGATGACTGCTGATTTGTTCTCTGTGGATAGTCATCTATAGACAAATACCTCTCAGTGGACACCTCGATATATGTGGGAAAGGACGATTTAAATTCTCCCCACTCTATAAAATGATGAGGTGAGCGTCATAAAACGTCTGGCAATGGAAGATAGATTCAGAGCCAAATTCAAGCCCAAGTTAAACGGGATATGACGTTCACTCGATCGAGATGTGACTTGATAACTCCGGAATTGATTGATGTCACCTGATAGATGGTTGAAACACATCGAAAGACCTAGTGACCTAAATATATATTTTTATGGAAGCCATGTCTTTCAATATATATATATCTCATATATATTTTGAAGACCTCTGTCTGTATGTATGTTTGTTTGTTTGTTTGTTTGTCTGTCATTAATACAAATCTACGATTCTCGACCGATCGGGGCGAAACTTGGTACGTGTGTGTAGTTTGACCGGGCGGTGAACGTTGTCGTATTGGCGAGCCCGTGCGGCGCCCGCTTCGCGCATGCGCAGACGAGATCTCGGGAACGGGTGGAGCTATCGACTTGAAATTTGCTATGTGAATGTATCTTGCCCCGGATACGAATTTTATCGGGTCGCCGAGCCCGTGCGACGCCAGCTTCGCGCATGCGCAGACGAGATCTCGGAAACGGGTGGAGCTATCGACTTGAAATTTGGTATGTGAATGTATCTTGCCCCGGATACGAATTTTATCGGGTCACCGAGCCCGTGCGACGCCAGCTTCGCGCATGCGCAGACCAGATCTCGGAAACGGGTGGAGCTATCGACTTGAAATTTGGTGTGTGAATGTATCTTGCCCCGGATACGAATTTTATCGGGTCGCCGAGCCCGTGCGACGCCAGATTCGCGCATGCGCAGACCAGATCTCGGAAACGGGTAGAGCTATCGACTTGAAATTTGGTTTTTGAATAGCCCGGACAACGTCGGGCTGGGTAGAGCTATCGACTTGAAATTTGGTTTTTGAATAGCCCGGACAACGTCGGGTTCATCGGCTAGTCTCATATATATTTTGAAGACCTCTGTCTGTATGTTTGCATGTTTGTCTGTATGTTTGTCATTTATACAAATCTACGATTCTCGACCGATCGGGACGAAACTTGGTACGTGTGTGTAGTTTGACCAGGCGGTGGACGTTGTCGTATTGGCGAGCCCGTGCGGCGCCCGCTTCGCGCATGCGCAGACGAGATCTCGGAAACGGGTTGAGCTATCGACTTGAAATTTGCTATGTGAATGTATCTTGCCCCGGATACGAATTTTATCGGGTCGCCGAAACCGTGCGACGCCAGCTTCGCGCATGCGCAGACCAGATCTCGGAAACGGGTGGAGCTATCGACTTGAAATTTGTTATGTGAATGTATCTTGCCCCGGATACGAATTTTATCGGGTCGCCGAGCCCGTGCGACGCAAGCTTCGCGCATGCGCAGACCAAGTCTCGGAAACGGGTGGAGCTATCGACTTGAAATTTGGTTTTTGAATAGCCCGGACAACGTCGGGCCGGGTAGAGCTATCGACTTGAAATTTGGTTTTTGAATAGCCCGGACAACGTCGGGCTCATCGGCTAGTCTCATATATATTTTGAAGACCTCTGTCTGTCTGTTTGTCTGTTTGTCATTAATTCAAATCTACGATTCTCGACCGATCGGGACGAAACTTGGTACGTGTGTGTAGTTTGACCAGGCGGTGGTCGTATTGGCGAGCCCGTGCGACGCCCGCGCAGCGCATGCGCAGACGAGATCTCGGAAACGGGTGGAGCTATCGACTTGAAATTTGCTATGTGAATGTATCTTGCCCCGAATACGAATTTTATCGGGTCGCCGAGCCCGTGCGACGCCAGCTTCGCGCATGCGCAGACGAGATCTCGGAAACGGGTGGAGCTATCGACTTGAAATTTGGTATGTGAATGTATCTTGCCCCGAATACGAATTGTATCGGGTCGCCGACCCCGTGCGAAGCCAGCTTCGCGCATGCGCAGACGAGATCTCGGAAACGGGTGGAGCTATCGACTTGAAATTTCGGGCTGGGTAGAGCTATCGACTTGAAATTTGGTTTTTGAACAGCCCGGACAACGTCGGGCTCATCGGCTAGTCTATTATATATTTTGGAAGATCTGTTTGTGTGTTTGTGTGTGTGTTTGTCTGTGTGTGTGTAATCGACGAACTCGAAAACTGTTGAAATACATCGAAAGACCTAGTGACCTAAATATATATTTTTATGGAAGCCATGTCTTTCAATATATATATATATATATATAGAAGGTGACCCGACTTCGTCCGGGCTTTGACCTTGAATTGACCATTGTGAAGGTCAAGGTCAGGTGGTGTCAAACACCAACACCCCAAAAATGGTGGAAAGCGGCCCAGCGGATACCGGGAAATCGGCCCTGCGGATACCGAGATACCCTATGCATCAAATTTCGTCCGTAAAAATCCGCCAGTTTAACCCAATTTGATTTCCACTCAAGTATATAAACGCGCCTCATATACACACGCTCATTAATTATCAAGTTTCAACGTAAAGATAAATTACCATCGGTGCCCGAGATATCGCCAAGACGTCTGAAACAGTCAAATGCATCGGCCGGTTAAGCGTTAACGTGATCTAACGTTATGACCTCTAACGACGTCATAGAAGTTACGCATTGTTTTTATCCTGATGGAAGATAGTACCACTTCTTCTTGATAATTGAGGCAGATAACTAAAACGGATACATACGCATTATATATCGTTGGAAAGAGGAATCACGAAAGATTTTCACAGTGTCATTATTATGACTGGCATTTTATTATTCGCGCTGTTTCGAATCGATTTGTAAGCACCGAACTCAAATGAAAGTCCCGTAACACAGCGTAAAAACAGATTTGACCTCGGCACGTGAAAAGTTGACATCGGATCTGAAAATCAATATGCCTATGTCACCCACCGGCCGAAAATACCCCCACATACCAAGTTTCATCGAAATCGGGTCGGCCGTTTTCGAGTTCATCGATTACACACACACACACCCTTGTTTGTATTACATACGTTGTGGGGACATTTCTTTAAAAATTCAAACAATACCGTAGTTGTGAGGACCTCGTTATTTCGTAAATATATCCAAACTCGGAGGGTACCTTTAACGAAATAACGGCAATCTTTGTAACGCATGCGTAGTATCATTTCCGCCTAGTGCGGACGAAAAAATATCAAAAATTTCAAAAAATACAAATTTCCGTCGCCTTAAGGGAAAAAATTGTTAACATTGTCAGGACATTGTTTTACTATATGAATGTCCTCACAGAGTTGGGTTGACACACTCACACACACAAACACACACACAAACACACAAACAGATCTTCCAAAATATATAATAGATATATATTGGCTAGAGGCGACCAAAAGGGTTGAACCACCGGAGCTGAAAATGTGTACAAATGGGTTATTTGACCATATAAATCTTATTTATGCCTTTAAATGGCACTACTAATTAACTGAACTAAATATACTCAAAATGTTTGCCATGTGGTCGGTGAAAATTGAAAAACGTGGATAAATTGACATGTAGAGTTTCATGGGATAGATGCCGGAAAATATGAGTAATAAAGAGAAAATATGTTGGACCATTGGTACAAATGCCTCACCTGACCATTGGATTGTCATGGGATAGGCGCCTTTGACCTCAGATGACTTAAAGTGGGGGGGGGGGGGGTAATAAATTATATGATAAATAAGAGCGTTTGTTATTAGCCCAGGCGCTAAGTGGGGAAATTGGTGCACAAAAGTGGAATGTCACAGTATAGGTGCTGTTGATCTCAAATGACTTGAAGGGCCACTAACAAATTGTGCATTCTTCACCGGAGCAACGCCGATACCCCTGCTATTCTTCGATATAATGGAAAATATATGTGACAAGTTAACTGAAATGTGACTCGGACATAGTTGCGTCCACAGACGGACGGCTAGACGGGCAAGGTTATTTCTGTATATAATCTCCATAACTTCGTTATACGGGGGTATAACTATTATAGTCATATTCGACTTCAATAAGCGAGTTGCCAATCTCAACCGGAAGTGCCGCCATTGCGTTATGACGTATTTGTCCCCTCAGGAGAAATGATTTCTAATTGTAAACACGACTTCGACATCTCGCTAATAAATTTATCTCTTTTCTCGTTTTATGTTATCCACATAGATACTTAATAGCTTAGATCGATGCACTAAAAGAATGTGCATAATTATACCATATAAGCAACAGTTGACATGCAGTAATTTAATGAAATAACTGCACGAAACCCGATGAAAGTACCGAAGAAGTGGGCGTGGCATTTTTGTTTTCCAATTTCGGTTTTGATGGCGTGCTTGTTTAGTTGTGTCCATATTCGTTCTTGGAGTGCATACTCGTTTAATTGTGCCCAGAAGGGGATATCTAATCGGCGTGTGTCCTTTCTTTGTTGACCATGGCAGGGGAAAGGGCCCGAGTATTAAAAAATTCAAGTTAGAAATTTCTAGATCATGCCATGAATCTCTACTCTGTCTACGTTAGACAGAGTAGATATTCATGGCATGATCTAGGACATTTCATGGACAACACAATTTGGGTTTTACACCACATATAGGTTGAAATTATTATCATTATTTGATTTACTTACCAGTAATTAGTGGGAATTTGTTGGTTTTGGACCAACAGCAGAATATTAGGGGTGGGGAGGGGTGCAAATAATATTTTAGGCTGGCCTGGTTCAAGTTGGTGGAGGGTGAAGTAAAAAATTCAAGGTGGACACCCCAAATGAAGCCCATTTAGCCACGTCCATGTTCATAAGTTTCATGTTTGAAAGCATTTCAGGGGAAAATTTAAAATGAAATATCAGTTATGGAAACTTAATATTGATAGCTCTCTAGATTTCACCAGAGTGCATGATGTTGTAAATGTATGTAAAGCGATAAATTTGTCTACATATTAGCACCTCTCCAGATGAGTCTGACTGGGGACATGGCAACGTGGTGGGTGGGGGTTCTTCATCAGCTTGGTCAAATTTTTCAGCAATAAAAAAATTACATGCATAAATAACTTTACGAAATTTCACACCGGATATCGGTTGGGCTCTGATATTTCAACTTTCCAACAAAAAATTACTGTAGAATATGTTTAGACCAATGGAAATGTTTTACTACTACACTGTATTTTATTACAGGGGTGATGGTAGATTATGCCATGAACCCATACTCTGTCTAATGCCCATAAACAATCTTGGGTTTTGTACTGGTGGAATATGATCTCTACGGGCGTTAGAGACGACAGAGTATAGATTCATGGCATGATCTAGGGTGGGGGCACACAGTTTGAAAGGTGAATAAAATTTGAACACCCCCCAGCAGGAGGATCATATAACCATGTTTCTGCTGTCAATTGTACTTAATATATCATGTCATGAATATCTACCCTGGACATAACATAGCCAGAATAGAGAGTCATAACATTATCAATTAGCCATGATACGTTGTCGCCTTAATAGTATGTCAATTATAGGTTATATACGGTAGTATGTGTGCGGAACCACTGAACTAATGTGAGATATTTTATAGACATACACGACAATAGCATGTAACTGTACTGTTAACGCATAATTAAGATATTTCAGCCAGTTTAATTTCTCGAGTAAACTAGCAGTTATTAATTATACATGTATTTGATAATACCGACAAATAGTAAGCAAGTGGCAAGAAATTGGAAAACTTGCTTAAAAATCTTAATAAGATATAACCAACTCCTTGACTGTTCATTAATAAGAATCGAATCATGTTTTGCATTGTTGGATAGCTTCTGACAGGTTGATGCTCTACAAACGGACATGGGCATCATGGTGGCATTATACTACTACATTTTGTAGGGATTAATATTAAAGCGCTATACTTGGAAGTTTTAACCATTTATTTACATCACCGGTATACATGTATACAAACAAGGCACTTATCTCATGAACATACATTGTATATAACCAAGTCATATAAAACAAGAAATACAAAATGCACAGAACAGGTGTAATGGGAGTTGTAATAAACTATATAAATTTATACCAGACACATTGCTATTTTGCAGGCTAGTGGACTAACAATTTACATTTGTGGCAATCTACTATAACACTGGTGGTGGGAGTTTATGCTTTTTCTCCATACATTGTGTCTTCTCTGCATGTTGACTGTATACGCCATTAATTATGCCTCGATCACAGTGTGCTGTTGCTTGTTGCAAAAATGGGACTGGAATACTCAATAATTGGCATAAAACAGTTTTTGTAATTCATAACTGCTTGCACAAAACTGAAAACCGCAAATGTGAATCACCATTCAAGTTATACCCATTCCCATCTGACCTAGACATTCTCTCAATATGGTTGAAAAATATAGGACGAAAAGACAAAATAACTGGCGAAGACTGGATACCAAATTCAGGTAGTAGAATTTGTTCTGCACACTTCATTGGATCAAAACCAACTCCAGATAACCCGTATCCAACATTAGGAATTGAGGCTGATTATTCATGGTCACAGATGAAAATACGACGTGAATTGTTCAAATTGCCACCCTCATCTCATGAAGGGCCCCCACCAAAGAAAAAAGGGCTGGTCCCACTCCCACCTCTACAACCATTAGTAGTAGTGAGTCAATGTTACCAGAGGACATCGCAGTTGTAGGTAGTCCTGATTTGTTGATGCCCACACCAATTAGCTCAAGTACGCCTATAAGCTTACATGTGTATCACTCATATGACATCCCCACGATATGTCTTCGGACACCAACCTGCAATTGCCATGCCTGCATGAAGATCCCAGACAAGACCCCAGATAGTCATTATGTAGATGAACACGGCTACAGTTCTGAGTACATTTGTGAATGCAAACCAAATTGTGACTGTAAATGCTGCTTTGATAAAAACATGATAATAATAGATCTGAAGAGAAAAATCGAACAATTGTAGTCCAAAAAAATGATAACTCCTTCAAAATATTCACAAGGAAAATCAAAAAATCAGCTTAAAAGTATGTTAACAATCATCACGAAGAACAACAAAAGTATTCAATTCAACACAGGTATCCCCAACAAATCAACCCTGAACCTATTGTTCGATTACATCAAGCCTAAAGTTGAGAAAATGGTTCAGTGGCGTGCAAAACTTAAATGTGCCGTTTCTACTATTGTTAAACGTGACTTCAGAAGAACACCAAAATAATTGGCAGAAGGGCAGTTATGTCGCTGAAAGAACAGGTCATGATGGTGTTGATGACACTCAGACTGGGATTAATGGCTAAAGACCTTGCCGGGAGGTTCAATGTATCATCAACATCAATAAGCCGGACTTTCTGTTCATTGATTAAAGCTATTTCCGAAATTCTTAAGCCATTAAGGGTCAGACGCACGTTTTGCCAAAATTTCCTGGTATTTCAAAATGTATTTTCTCTAAATCTATCAGGAATATCTTTGTGAAATTTTGTACAAGAGATTATTGTGGTACTATACATAAGAACCATTGGACATTTGGTTATTATAAACTCATTTACTTTACTTTCATGGCATGAAAAATCTTTAAAATTTCACTGTGTTCAGGTACCGAGAACTACTGTAAAACAGATTTTTTTAGAAAGTGCATTTCATATATACATGATATCATATCTGAAGACCATGAGAGGAGACTTAATTTTTCTTGATTCATGAAATTAAATGATTATTTTCATTCAGAAAGACAACTACCATAAATAATATTTTATTATTGAGAATTTTCATGCCATGCTTGTTGGTCATTGAAAAATTGGGCTCAGTTGAGTTCTGGGTCATGGGTTCATAACCAAGTTAAATCTGTCCACCATATCTCTTAACACTGTGGCCTAATTTATGTTGATTGCTCCCTGCTTGAGTGGACAGCACCACATTTGAACATTTGTTTTCATTGGGCTGGCATATTTGTGACTGCTTTATTCTTCATTATAATACATGGGGTATGATGCTATAATATGCAATTAAAAAGCTAACTCAACATTATGATACAAATGAAGCCTCCTCTCATGGAGTCAAGACAATAAGCTATTTGATGGCTGACATGTTGTTTCATATTATAAATTTTTCTGGCAGTTCTCGGTACCTAAAGGGACAAAAACGAAACAAATATGTTCAACCTCTCAAATGTATTAAAATCCATTATTGTTATTGTCTATTTATAATTGCTCTGATTCTATATATAATGAAAATTATTATTTGTAAAATTCAAGATTTTTCACCAGGTAGATCCAGAGAAATTCTTTGTTGAAAATCACTTGCCATTTCTGGCTGGATTTACTGTGATTTATGCAAAACGTGCGTCTCCCCCTTAATACACTTCCCCACCAAGAGAAAATGTTCAAGCTAACATGCCCACACAATTTAGAAAGCTATATCCACGATGCAGAGGAATTCTCGACTGCACTGAAATATTCATTGACCGACCAAGAGACCTAAAAATTCAAGCTCAAACTTAGTCTGATTATAAAAAAAACACAACACAGTTAAATATCTGGTTTGCATCACACCCAGGGGGTGTATTAGTTTCCTCTCCAAAGGTTGGGGTGGACGAGCATCTGACCAACATATCGTAAGAAATAGTGGGTTTCTGCAACTTGTGGAACCATTTGATCTCTATATGGCCGACAAAGGATTCCCCATTGCAGAAGATCTTCTTCTTCATAGTTCTATCCTTGCTGTACCACCCGGTGTCCGTGGGAGGGAGCAAATGACTGAAGTCTAAAGTAAAAAAAACAAAGGAAATTGCTAACTTGCGAATACACGTAGAGAGTGCAATAGGAAGAATGAAAGGCTATAAAATTCTTAAAATTGTTCTACCTTTAACATTGCTGACTTATATTGATGATATTACAACAGTATGTGCTGCATTGTGTAACATACAAGGACCTCTTGTTGTATGAGAAACATGAATCCATAGAATGATATAACAGCCATTAACCCTTTACCCTACAGAAGGGCCCTGTGCCAATGCATTCTCTTATATATGCGAGTCGACCATAGGTCGCCTCGCATATATAAGAGAATGCATTGGCTTAACACATTAAAAATTATAAAATTGTTAAAGAATGTAAGAAAAAATGGTAAAAAAAGATTTTTTTTAGGCCAATGCATTCTCTTAGGCTTTCACAATGGGAGCTGTGATGGTGCAGCATCAACCATTCCATGACGGGATCAGCGTAGGTTGCAGCATTAAAGATAATGTGCCAGTGCATTCTCTTATATATGCGAGTGTCACATAGGGAGCTTCGTATATACAATGTATATGTATATATAATAGAATGCGGTGGCTTACAAGGTCAAGACAAATATTGCAGTTGCTTATATAATCGAGACTACATGTGAGAGACTTGCATATACCCGGTTTGAGATAATGTATTGGCACAGGGTTTTCACAAAATTTCAGAAAGCTCCAGTCATGAAAGGGTTATATAGCATGTGACAATGTATTCTCTTATATATGCGAGCCCCATATAGGGAGCCTCACATATATAAGAGTATACACTGGCTTAGAATGTCAAGGTTATATATGTGTGTTCTCTTGTGTATGCGAATCATTACTAATTCTCTAGTGACTAACATTTATTTTGTAGCTATCCCTCCATCCAGTTAAGCAAATGGTGTGATCTTTGTATGTTTTGCAAAGTTATATATTGCATAAACGCCATATCTATGTGCTCACTTTGTTTCGTTGTAAATATGTTTATTTGCGTAATCCTACCAATATTTAATTATTAACCATAGCATTAAAGATCCTGTGCCAGTGCATTCTCTTATATATGCAGAGCCTCGCATGTTTAAGAGAAACCACTGGCATACATGGTGTAGGATATAATGTTGGACCAATGCATTCTCTTTTATATATATGCAAGGCTCCATTTTGGGAAACTGCATACTAGTATATAAGAGAATGCTTTGACACATGGTTTTTGCCAACTTTAAGGAAGCTATACTCATGGAACGGTTAATATACAGGTACACACATACAGGGTATGTACTAGTATATTAATTTAAATACCTAAAAATAAGTTGAACATATAACAATTTCCATTGTTGTATGTATCCAGTGGAATTAATCACTACATTTAAACTGTTGAAAGGCGCAGATACTAGAAGTTATCCTGCAGTTTAACATTTCAGAAATAGATAACTCTGCTAAACATAAAAGGATGTATAACAGTATAAATATAACACATTTTGCTAAAATTAACCATTATATTTTTGCAACATTTCAGGCATTAAAATACATGTAGCTATACACATGTACCTACCGGTATAAATGTACATGTTCAAAATACACTTAATTCACACCTAAGGATTTATGAACTAATGGTGTCAGTTGTTTATTAATAGACCAAATCATATTGGGCTATTCCATTCGGTATGTGACATGAACACTGATTTTTAAAATAACATATCTCTTACCGGTACTTATGTTTAAAGTTTTGTATAGAGTGTATGTCCAATTTCATAAAACAGGCAAGACCTGGTCACAAATTAATTGTTTTTATAATATTAGAATAGCCCAATTGCAACCGAAACTATGCAGATTTGATACAAATACATGTTCATACCGGTATATCCAAATCTTTTGGACAATTAGAACATCCAATAAAAATCAGTATTTGTCGCTTCTAATCATTAAATATTTTCCAAAAAACAAAGGTTCTAGGACCGATTTGACTTGGAATTAGTAACATGCAGTGGTGTTCTTTGAACATATACTGTTATATGCATACATGTATAGTAGTCTACACAGCAGGTGGGATGCAACCAGACCAGATATTATGTTTAATATTGACCTGTTTACTATCAGATCTTAACTCCCTGACTTGTATTTTATAATTATGCAACACAAATAATCTAGTCTGACCATCCTGGATGATGTCAAAAACATATATAACTTACTCATGATTTTAGAGATACCATTAGAATATAAAAACAAACAGATTACTAGTTTCAAAAGAATTTGATTCATTTCACCAGCACCTGAATACGTTTCATTTTGATGATTACCTTGTAGAATTAAGAACATACCGGTATAAATTTATTCACCTTTTTTCCATAACTGATATCTAATAACATGAATAAATGCAAAATCAATTCTTCATCATGTAATTTTACATGCTTCATTGGTGAGATATAAATATAAAGCATTCATCACTCGTATAGGACGGTGTATTTTTATCCGGAATATCGGTCTGGTCTGCATCATTAATTTTGTAGATGTCTGTTATTGTTTGTCATTAACAGTTCACAGGGGCATGTTGTTAAAAACAAGTAAACATATAAATAAAAAATAAGCGTACCACTTTAACAAACACATCGCTAATGATATTGTATAATACGTTATGTATTATATCATTAGTGATGTGTTAGTTAAAGTGCCGCACTGGTTTTTAATTTATAATTTTTTAATTAAATTTTTACTTGTTTTTAACAACACGTCCCTGTGAAACAATTATGTACTGTTACATCAATCCTTTTCGCATAACTTTGGAGCAATATAACGTCTAAAGAAGACAATTAATGACTGCAACAAAGCATCCCATCTTTCAGCATTGAATGATATTTTATCGATAAGGTAGCCATGGTGTGAATATACAAAAAAGTAACAGAAATCCCTGTTGGTCACTCCCATCTGGCCTTGAACCTGGTCATAATAGCTGTGTCCGTGGCGTAGTTTACGCATTCCACCTTCATAAAATTCCATGAAACTTAAACGCTCCACTGATGGGGGCACATCTGAGACACTTATAGGACATTTAATTTCGACAATACTAGGTCCGTGGCAAGAGCAGGAAACTAGACCATCTGGGCTTGCACCAATGAATTGACATTTATGGTCAACAAAAAGTCCACACTCCTCGAGAATAAAATTTTCATGTGCCACATCCTTCTGAACGCATCGGAATTTTTCAAAAGCAATCCTTCTGCCATACTTTAAGGCTGGTAATTCAGAAGGTGTCTGAATCAGCCCAAGAACACGATTCACTAAATTGGTTTCAGGATGTTTATCTGCTGTCTGCATTCTTGTGTAGATATCATGAAACTTTGAAGCTGTGAGACGGCCTTTGCGCTGTGAGAACCATGCGTTCAGGCTCTGTCCTCGGGTCATAAACTCGATGGTTGCAATTTCATCCACAACCAAAGGGGTGAAAATACTTTCCATGAACACCTCAACAGAACTTGACATGTAGGCTAACTCAGCAACTGCTTTTGGAAGCATTTGTATACATGTAGTAGTATCATCTACAACGTTTTGTTCATACAGTGGATTAGTCACAGAATCCCTCTCCGCTAATGTCACAGCCATAGGGTTAATCTCAGCAAGATCGTGCAGGAATTCGCTGAAGGTCTTTCCTTTGGAAATGTCGTGCGCCTTGAAACCCTTCTTTGGCGTTGGATTTAGTCTTATGGCCAAACCTGGACCTGTGAATATTTACAAATAATCATTCAAAAATGTACACATGTTACATGTACATGTAGATAAATAATCACATGTAGATAAATAATCTGAAAGGTTCATACCTAAATTACGGAACATTTACTGAACTACATGTATAAATGCACTAATTGTTATAGATTCATAATACTGTAACATCAATAGAATATCAGGTTATCCATACATGTACTAAATAGTGTTACTTGGCCTCACAAAACAAGTAAACTGTTACAAATCACTATGTTTTAGTGTTTGTATATTATTATTACATTTTATTCAACTTTTTCACTTTTTCTGTCCAAATATAAATTGTATCCACACACCACAGAATCAGAATGTGGAATTATACGGTCAGAATGTCTGAGCACGGTGTCATGACATCATCTGTTTGTGATGAATGGTATCCCTGCATATTATTTTACTTGAAAGATCAAGTTTAGCTGTACATACCAATATAATTTTGGTAAGTTACAGCCTAACCAATTGTTTCATTTTGGTTTTGGCAGTAAAGATATAAACACAACAGTGAACTGTTCATATTATAGTGTAGAATGTATCTAATTTAATGAGATGTAATGATCTGGATCTCTATTGAGGAGAAAAGTTATTGTAGAGTCTGGGCTATAGTATATCTAGAGCAGTCATCTAATTGCCAATAAGTATTGAAAAGGCATCAACAGTTTTCATTCATGCACTGTGTATTTAGCAAATGTCATGATGTGACCTACATGTACATGTACCGACAGGGTGTCACCCCCTAATCATAATTTTATATTAAATATCGAAATTGGCAACAAGCACCAGCATTCTTATCTATTAATTAAATACAGTGACTCTCCATGGCGAAATAATTTTCGTTGCAGATACATATATTTACAATTGTGCATAGTTCTGGCAGATGATGTTTTATTTGGGCTGGAAAATAATCAAATTTTATGAAATGCTGTGCTATAAAAGCTGCATATCAGCCTTCTTGTTTAATCCAGAATACCGGTTAAAATGGGCACATGAATCCCAAATACCAGTTAACAGGGGTGTGAATCCTGCGTGTAGCCTGCAAAAGGCCAGAATCCCAAGTACCAAGTATCAGTCATGAGGCAGAACCTGGAAGAACTAAAGATTGAACTGTTGAGTACCTGCTAGTATGTAATGTTTTTGTGTGTATTACTTAGTCAGTCTATGTGTATCAGCATGTTGATCAATACTACAGGTTAAATAAATTTATAAGGTATATTTTGCATATCACTTTTTATGACACCATACTAGTAAATGATTCATCGAACCAGAGTGACCCTCTAAGTTAAACTACATTTCAGGTAAAACTTACGTGAGGTTATAAGCCGCAACACTACCTGAGTAGTAATACATGTACAGTAACGCCCTAAGTAATTGACCTCTTAATCACAGCAGAATTATGGGTAACTTTTCAGGATTTAGTCGGAAATATGGCTTGTTGCCATTTATCGGAAAGCTCTCCTATCCTCCGCTGTGGTTAAGAGGTTACTTAGGGCGTTACTGTAATCGTCAATTAGTATGAAATCATAACATTATTTTTTAATAACTAATATTAACTCGCCAATAACGAGATTCGCCAAAGCTTGATAAAAATTTGTTTGTAAACATTGGACAGGGTCGAAGTAATTAAATATACAATTTTTAGAAGCTGCATATTTTTGAGACCGTGCACTGCATTTTTTGGGGGCATTTGGTGAGATTCGAATCCCGGCCCATCTCAATTTTTTTTTTTTAATTTGCACTGTCTCAAAAAACACATGCAGCTTCTATATGTTATCTTACTACGCGATAAGCGATGTTTATTGAAAAATCACTGTTTACATAATAAAGGTTTCAACACAATAAATTTCGTTATCTGAGAACTATGTACATGTAGAGTACATGTATAACAATTGTTTTTCTCATCGTTTTTTCTCATATTTTTACTAACTTTCATTTTTTTTGCTAATTGCGCACTGCGAACACCTTCAGTCCCTTTAATACAGGGTTCGGCTTTACATATCCTGTGCCAGTGCATTATCTTATATATGCGAGTCTCCCAATGTCCCATAGGGAGGCTCGCATACACTGAAGAGAATGCACTGGCTTACTAGGTCAAGATAAATATTGTTAGGTCAAAGATTTCTCTTTATATATGCGAGACTCCCTATGGGAGACTCACATAATCAGGTATAAGAGAATGCATTAGCTCAGAATTTTGACAAAATTTCAGGAAGCTCCAGTCATTGAAGGATTAAGGAAACTTAAGATTAAAGAAATTACTAACGTTTTCTCTCTGCTCTTGGTTTCTTTATTTCCATGTCACAAATTTGGCTTGGAACCACTGAACCTGTTGTCTTATTGTCCCACGAGCATGGCTTTGAAGTCACGGAAGGCTGTATGTGGCCATATTGCCAACAGAAATCAACTTTGAGGAGTAAGGCAGCAATGTGATTGCACGATTGGCTCAACCTGGAAAAAACGTTATGAATATTATGATACCGGTATAAACTCACTAAAAGCAATACAAGTCCAATATCACCTGCTTCGGTTATTCCAATAGCCAAGATTTCCCTCTAGAAGGTTACAGTTCGTGCATTCTCTTATATATGCGAGTCACCCATAGGTATTAGCCTATTAGGTAGCCTCGCATATACAAGAGAAGGCACTGGCACTACTCTGTTTTTCTATTTTATACTACTAGTACCGGTACATGTATTTTTTTCAAGGATATCAATAAATTCTACCATGAAGTGAGAATATGTTTTATGTAGTCAAAATGAATACCCTCGGTTCGATATCAGTATTAAGTTTCAATCCAATATTAAATTGATCAAAGCATAAATGTACTGGTACATGTATACCGCTATATTATAAATTTGTGTACCAGTACCAGTAATAATGTAGATATTGGGAATAGTACATAACGGTACTGTACATGGACCATACATGTATATATGTACATGCTACATGTATACATGTATGTACAGATATACATTGTATACCGGTATGACATACAGGTACATCAAGCTCCCCTTTTCATCAGTGACATCAAGATTCTGACAGTGGATGTACCGGTACATGTACATGGATACAATGGTATTGTTAGAGAGCTGGTAAAATATCATACACATTTTATGTATGTACATGCACCGTTCCCAGAAGTGAATGGAAGTACCGGTACCAAGCATGCGATCAAATATAGTACATATAGCAGAGCTGGTAAACTGGATCATGTAAATAAAGTTTCAAGTACATACTAGTACATGTATATTATATATCGGTAGTTCGTATTATAATATGTATTGTACTGCACATACATGTACATACTTGTAGCACATGAACACTTTGATAATTAGTCGATGACGATGTTTGTTACTGTAACATCGATGAAAACAGATGGAACTTTTTCAAGTTAAAAAAATGTGTATTCATGGATTCCTGTTTATCATCCATTGGCGGAAGTTGGAGTATTAAAGTCAATCGTATAAAAATGGGAATTTTGACAAATTGTTCAAACGGATGGCTCAAAGAATTGGCCTATAATGCCATTGTCTAAAATACTTTTTAAAGCTCTAAAGAATTAAAGACACTGCCGATACGATATTGTGTACCAGTATATGCCCATCTCTCTCTACATCCTGGTGGTAGCGAGAGAGAAGCATATAACTGGTATGCAGAAATGAGTGGGGGATTCCTGTGTACTGACTACCGGTACTTCATATGTGGCTGTATGTACTATATGTGAGAACTTATTTTGGAGCATGGTTTACTGCGTTTAGCCCATGCAACTTCTTTCAGTGAAAAAATTATATACGTAATAACTTACCCTGCAATGCAGCTACAGTTGGCTCTTAGTCCAGGCACATTAGGCGTGAATGGGGAAAAGTAAGGAAATAAATCCGGGAAAGCTGATTTTTTAATATTATGTAGGCCATAACATCGCGGATGCGTCACGAAAAGTCCCCTAAAATCGGAGTTGAGCTTTCGGAGTTAACCAATTTTTTCCATAAAAAAATAAAAACTTTTAAGTTTTTCACAATCATAGGAATAATGGGATGATATAACAATTTTTCAGCCGAAACATATACCAAATGTACTCAATATTGTTCAATACACAATTCTCGAACCAGAGATACAAATTCAACGGGGGGATTTTAATGAATTTCGCGGATATGGATATAAAATAATATAATGACCCCAAAAAATGATGATTTTTTCAGACAAACTGTCCTATTCGATGTCAATTTTCTCGGGCTATTCATTACGTAGGCGCAAGCAATTTGTTTTAAAAACTGCACAGACATCACTCCTGCAATATAATATGCGGAATTAGCAACTCTACTTATGATAAGTGGTCAATACTTGTAAAAACATAACCCTACCCCCTAAACTGGCTCTCGTCACATTTTGCTCTTCCGCTAGTACAAGTGCTTGTTGTAGAAAACACACCAACTGTGAAAAGGGCGATAAAAGCATGGAACTTGGCACATATGTTCCTTATACGCTACTGCTCATTTTCACATGTGGCGACATTTGCAACAGGCTCTTCTTTAGCAACGGTTGCTATGCAACTACCCGGCATCGGATTAATGCATATGTCTGATATTATATGTGTTCTAACAAACTAAACTACGTCGTGTAGCATGTTTATGGTGAACATAATTGTTGTCAGTTTTGACCTGACTGACAAATTACCATATTTCTTACTTACAAGGGGTGACGGTTGCTAGGGACACACACACAATCTAAAAATGCACATATGACTGATATTATGGTAGCTTTAACAAACTAAACCACACCTAATAGCCCTTTTATGTTGAAAACAATTATAATAGTTGTTGTTAGTGTTGAGCTGGCTGAATAAAATACCATATAATTCTTACATATATGAGTGGTAACTGTTGCCAGGGTCATACCCGAAAATCAAAAATGCACATATGACTGATATTATGGTAGTATTAACGTTTTTAGGTGAACACAATTATAAATGTTGTTAGTGTGAGCCTAACCAGAATATGGGTACACTTATCCGTTATGCTCCATCAGTTTAGATATCGGGAATTCAAAGTGAGAGTTGAAAAGTTGTTGCTTATATTTAATGGGAGGCATGGCCATAATAGTTATATAAGCCAAAGACCCACACAGCTAGTTATATAATGTAAGACACGGACCCACTCTACTATATATGAAGAACATAGCTAGGATCAACCACCAATATGTTAGCCATGGCCCTAGCCTACAATAGTTAGGTTAGCAACACAGGCACATATATAGTCAAAGGACCCATGGCCATACATATAGACTATGGACGTAGGATATGTATATTCCATGAACCAGACCGCTTCATATAACCATGCATGTATGGTATCTATGACCATGACAATGACACTGTTACATGGTGCAAATACCCAAGTGTCCGCAGATAGACCATGTACTAAGATACCATAGACCAAGTCCGATGCACAATACATTAGTGCACCATGGATTCAGGAAACTATATATGGTATGAACATAATTATCAGACAGTTTTATGACAGACCAACCTATATATAGATATTGGACCGATGCCACATATACGAAAGATAGGGATGGGGGGGCTTATAAATAGCCCATACACATATGGCACTGTGGGTTGGCCATGGACACATACCCATACGTGTAGGCCATGGACCAAGGCCGATATATGTATGCCATATTGCATTGTACCCAGGCATAAGCAGGTGTCTGTCTATATGTAGGATATGGACCCACCCCTTATACGTAATATATCTACACCAAAGACCCAGGCAAGTTTAAATAGTGCTAATACACAGGTGAGTATAATGATGTATGCAGTGATACAGGTGCCTATATGTAGGATATGGACACATGTCCCTAAATAAAAGCTACGGCACCGGCGTTATTAATCATTTCATAGATTCACATATATGCTGGTAGGCAATGGACTGATCCACATATATAGGAGACACATGGACCCCATGCCTACGGGTAAGTCGTGGACCAAAATGCATGTGCATGGATCCACGTCTCTCTATGAATAACATATACGTACGTCCGTTTTCAGCCATTCGACCAACGCCCTATAGGATGGAGGTCCCTGTCGATTGGCCGTGTGCACCACCAGAGCTTGGCTATGGACCCAGGCTCGTATAGGTAGAAAATTGAGACGGGCCACTATGGACAGCCCATGTATCCAGGCTGATTTAGTTATGACCTTATTACCAGACATTTATATGCAAGACATGAACCCACCCCATGAATGTACATGTTACATTACTATCTAGGTTATAACCACAGACACGCATACGCTATGGACCCATATGAACACCACATGTAGTACAAATACACAGGTGTCTATAGTTATGAACGCATAACATGAACCCAGGTCTATACGGCAAATCAATAGAACGAACCCTAAATAGTATAGCATCGGTCCAGGCCATGGACACAGTAGTTAAGACACGTCATTGGATGCTGTTCCGTAGTAACTGTGGGTTGGTAATGGGTTCATGGCTGCCCATGTAAATGGGTACTGGTCACCGTTTCCATCTGGTATCTCAGTCTGAAATATATAGGCCACGCTCATGTGCGAGCTCCTATAAACTTGTAAATGACTCATGACCATGTATTGACATATATGTAGTTATGGCATGGATATGAAGGAACACAGTGTTCTGCATGGATTCCATTGTCAAATGTAGTGCGAATGTCCTATTCCATGGGGGGGGGGGGGGGTCAGGTGTTATCTACATAAATGTGGGTCAATATTTTTACATGTCTCATTAAAATGTATTCCAACAATCGATTGATGGAAGAAACAATAATAAACGCGTGATTCTGATAAAACTAACTGAATAGTCTGTCAGTTTAAAGAAGATGTGTCAATGGTAGGTGGTTACCTAGCAACAATGATACCTCAATACCTATTTGCCACACGAGAATCACACGAGAATGCAGCAGTACACAACACAACAACCTTTAGTTATGCATTATTGTCAATATAAGCATAATATGTCATATTATGAAACAATTATATCATGCAAATTTCCCGAAACTCATACCATATTATGAAACAGTTATATCAGTTAAATTACCAGAAACTCATACATATGGTATGCATTCAAAGGTGGATATGTCCATAGCAACCATTACACACCCGCTATGTAACGAATGCGGCAACTTTACTGCCATGTTCACACTAACAATAATTATAGCAATTGTTTTCAATATAAAAATGTTACATGACGTAGTTTAGTTTGTTAAAACTACCATAATATCAGCCATGTGTGCATTTTTCGATGTCTGGTATGTCCCTAGCAACCGTTACCATAAATATATAGTCATTTTTAAAGTCGAACCCACACTAACAATAACTATTACAATTGTTTCACCATAAAATGATAATGACGTAGTTTATATTAGTTTGTCAAAACTACCATAATATCAGTCAGCTCGGCATTTTTCAATTTCGGGTATGTCCCTAGCAACCGTTACCACCCCTGTAAGTAAGAACTATGGTAATTTTCCAGCCAGATCCACTCGAACAACTAATATTATTTTCACCATAAAAATGCTGCACGACGTAGGTTAGATTGTTAAAACTGCCATAATATCAGTCATATTTGTATTTCTTCGATGTGGGATAGTTGCCTAGCAACCGTTGCCAAGGAATGACCTGCCGCGACGTCTATACATCTGAAAATGATTAATAGGGTATAAGGAACATATGTGCCAAGTTTCATAGTGTTATCACCATTTTCGCAATTGTTATGTCAAACGCCAGGACTATTATGTGGTATTTTTGCCTTTCAGACACTCAAAGCCATGGCGTACGTTTTAGGGGGTAGTGTTATGTTTCCGGCTATAACATCTTAAGGATGGTGATGGTTCGATATATCTCATCACTTTCCTGTTCTGAACTAACCACTGTTCTAGTATAATGGTTCATATTTTAGCTCATTGTCGTCTGAATATCTTTACTCGCCCTCTTTTGTTAGGAAAAGTTTGAATCACCATGCGATTTATATGCTCTCTTCGCCAATAAATGTCATCACAATTATGGAATATCGACTGTTAGTAAGCTCTAGCATCAATTACGCATATCTATCGACACCTGCTTCATGGTGGACGGGTATGTGTGAAGATTGAGTCCATAAATTAGCCTACATATGACTGCATTCGCATATGGTCTAATGGAATTTCGTCAGAATTTGCACCATTACGAAAAATCATGATATCTCAAAAAGCTCAACTCGGATTCAAGGGGACTTTTGCCAAGTTGTTCATAAAAATGTTCTTATTAATCCCTGAAAAAATCAGCTTTCCCGGATTTTTTGCACTAGTGAAACCTAATGTGCCTGGACTATCTCTGTATTTCGCCGCTTGTCTTTTCGACACAAACCCAGATGACATGGGGTGGGTCATTTACCCTCTGCGATGGCTTACACTGTCCTTTCAAAAAAACAGAACTTTGACGAATCTGTTATCGGGTGATATTCAATGACCTTCACTAGAAAATTTGCCTGGAAATAACTATATGCCTTCTGCTCCTTATAGTCACAAAGAAGTCTTTTTGTTAGCGATGCTTTCTCAATGTCTGTTTCGTGGATCGCCAAGAAGACACTGATATCTTGGATCATTGTCGGGGGCCACCTACTCATTGCACTTTCCTCCGACATCCATCCTGACAGTTCAGTCAATGTGTCTCCATCAACTACTAGCAATTTCCTATAAGTTGTGGCCTTTTCTACTAACTTTTCTACTGCCGTCTGTTGAACTGGCGTTTTCATTTCCCATGCCGCGAATGCTCGAGCGACGAGTGTTTCTTTGTTCCCGGTGAGATTGAGACCTCTTTTCCTAAAACAATCCTTCAAAACAGTCACTGTCCACCGCTTGAACGTGTCAATTGTCGAAGAATCGTCTAATTTTACTGACGACATGACTTACAACACCATTAAACATTAACAAACTATTATTATCAGCGATAAACTAACGATAAAACAAAGAGATTTCGAGCAACAATATTAGATAAACAATCCGGGACAAATACGTCATAACGCAATGGCGGCACTTCCGGTTGAGATTGGCAACTCGCTTATATATGTAGTTGAATGTGGATAATTCACGAAGGTGACTTCCATTCCTTATTTCTTATTCAAACTTTTTATATTTAGGTCAAACAAACGGAACTGTAGAGTGGCCCCAAGGCACTCTTTTCACACACCCACCCGATCAAAAATGGCCGTCGTTCGTCTAGAAGGGTTCAAATATGGTACAATGCCATTTCTCGCCGTTGACCGATTTAGGTCCAACAAAGGATGTTGCCAGGTGCCCCCAAGACACTGTAAATATTCACCCCACCCGACCCAAAATGGTTCGGGGCTAGAGGGGGTTCAAATGTGGCACCCATGCCTTTTCTTTAGGTCCAACAAAGGGTATTGCAGTGTGGCCTTCAATACACTCTAAATATTCACCTACACACCCCACCCGAATCAAAATGGCACAGGGTCCAGAAAGGTTCAAATGGGACAACCATTGCATTTCTCGGCCCCTTTGACCGATTTAGGTAAAACAATGGTTGTAATTGGGTAGCCTCCAAAACACCATAAATATTCACCCTATCCGATCCAAAATGACCGCCTTCCAGAGGGGTTCAAATAGGGCATCCATGCCATTTCTTGACCCCTTGACCGATTTAGGTCAAACAAAGGATGTTGTAGGGTGGCGCCCATGACACTCTACATATTCACCCACACACTCCACCCCGAACCAAAATGGTTCGGGTACAGAGGGTTTCAAATGGCACACCCGTGACATTTCTCGGCCCCTTGACCGATTTAGGTAAAAACATACGATGTTATTGGGCATCCCACAAAAACACCGTAAATATTCACTCCAAGTCTCCACGTGCACACCCACCCCGATCAAAAATTACCGCCGTCCAGAGGAGATCAAATAGGACAGCCATGCCATTTATCGGCCCGTTGACAGATTTAGGTCAAACAAATGTTGTAGGGTGGCGCCCAAGACATTCTACATTCACCCACACACCCCACCCGAACCATAATGGTTTTAAAATGGGACACCCATGGAATTTATCTGGCCCTTGACCGGTTTAGGTAAAACAAAGGATGTTGTTGGGTAGCCCAATATACACTGTAAATATTCACCTCACACTCCTCACCCAATCCAAAATGAACGCCGCCCAGAGGGGTTCAAATAGGGCATCCACGCTGTTTCACGGCCCCTTGACCGATATAAACCACTTCTAGGCCATGCATAGGTCAAACAAAGGGTGTTTCCATACACACCGCATACCCTACCCGAACCAAACTAGGTCTACACATGACACCCGAGACATCACCCCGATAATCTGAGTATTATCTGTACTGGATTTACCTAATATTTTAACTGAAATCTTGCGAAACCCGTCTAATATACCGAAAACCATTAGGACTATTATATTCATGCATGATACAACTTATTGTGTAAATATGGAGCATCTTCATGTTTTTGGCATATAAGAGAGATTGCGGTTTGAAAATTGCTGGTAGGCATGGTTTCCAGAGTTCACAACCTCGTAGAGTTCAATGGATACAGCGTCTGGAAACATCTGGTAATCGGTCGTGTAAGGGGCGATTCTTATCAAGTCTGACACGCCCAGGTCAATCATAAACTAGGTTCGACGCCTAATGACAAGGGGCAATGATATGGACAAACTTGTACATTCTGCCAAGGCAAAATGGTCAATCTAAATTACTAATGTATAATTTATCGATTAATTTCTTTTAGTTACGGTCAATCCGATGGCAACGTTGTCGATTTTCTTCCATTACCAAACTTCGTCAATGATGTTGTAGCTACATAATTAGACTATAGAAACAAACTCAGTATGCTGCTTTGTTGCTTTTTGGGCGACGGAAATTTTTGATCTGGGTGGGATGAATATTTAGAGTGTCTTGGAGGCCACCCTACAACACCCTTTATTTTGAGCGGAAAATATGTTTTCTTTTTCAATAAAAAATAAGGAACGGAAGTCACCTTCATGATAATTGTCTTTTAATGAATGTGATAAAAGAGCCAAATAAACAAATCCAATTCTACAGCTGTTCCGCAACCTTGATTTCGACAGTTTTAGGGCAGGTCAGTTGTCGACCGAATAACGAAACTCTGGTATCGGTCAGTGGCTGTGTTAATATATCTGTATGGTGTGAATAACGGTATTTCGTTAGCACAAATAGAACCATCTACGCGCTATATTCCTCGAGATATCGGCCGTGCCACGCATTTTAAAATTATGTTCTGCAGTTTGTCATTCTGTTTTGCATTCCATCCCAGTATGTCGTGTTCCCATTATATGGAATTAGCTCATGCAGTTCAATGTCTTCTTAGTATAATCAAGATTATATGAATAAATAACATGAATACAATGTAGTGTTGCCATATCATATCTGATACACTAGTGTTCGGTATTCGACGGATTTCGGTATTCGAATATTCGGTTCGAATAACGAGCGAATATGCGAATAGTATTCGAATATTTAGATAAATTATAAAATTATATAGATAACATATTTTGGAACCAATTTATTATTTAATGAAATAGCATATTTATCCATGCACATTCTATACGCAAAAAAGAGAGAGAGAAAAAAATATTTTGGCTTAATAGCAAGAGGTTATCTGTTTATGAAGTTTAAGTAGTCAATGTTCCATGCATGGCTTAAAGGTTCTTGTTCAAGAAGTGTAACATTCTGACAGTCTGCGGCTTCAACCGGTTGCGTTTTTCAGTAGAGATCGGCCCTGCGATAGAGAACGCGCGTTCAGACGATACACTAGATAGCTGGTGGCGAGATAGAACTTAGCTAATTTGGCGACTTCGGGGTAAAGTGACAACGCGCAAACAAAACAAAACGATACCTTATAGGTCCGCTTCCTATATATATATGACCACATGCAAGCACGGTCTGGTTTACACCTAGCCAATAAACTTATTTCGACGTCATGACGCCAATCAAATCAGAACGTTACAGTTACGTCATATTAATTCGTTTATGGTCAGTGGAAAATAGACTATACTTTTAACAGACCATCAGACTAATAACAAAACAGGAAACAATTATTACCCGGAGATTATTCTCGAATATTCGAATAGTCAAATAATTATTCGAATATTCGAATATTTATTTTTACGAGCGAATATTCGAATATTCGAATATTCGGACCGAACACTATGATACACACACACCGTGGAACACCGCTGTTGAGTAATGGATAAATTGGACGGTGTAAAAGATGTTTTCACAGTTCACCTGAAATCTATTTCCAGGAGTACATGGGTTATTAAGTCTCCTGCTGGGTGCATGTATTATTACTATCATTAGTTTGTCGATGAACAGAATAGGTTCTTTCTCGAACGGTGAGTGGGCAGTAATCGCCACCAAATTAGGGGTCAAATATGGACGCAAGACGGGAGCTTCCTGAAACTTTGCGAAAACCCTGTGCCAATGCATTCTCTTATATATGCGAGTCGACCATAGGGAGCCTCGCATATATATGATAATATATTGGTCTAAACATAGTTACCTTGACATTGTAATCCAGTGAACTCTCTTCCATTTGCGCACTGCGAAGCTCCCGTCGTGATAGTAAACATTGCGAACGGTCAAATAATTGGAAAAAAATATTCTGAAAATCATATTTAGAATAAAATAGTTGAACATATTAAGCGATTAGCGATTTTACTGACAAATCACTGTAACAGTTTTGTTTACATATCAGTGGTTTAAAACGCGAGTTATAAATAAATAATAGATTGGGGGCACACGTTTTCAAACTTAATGAGCCCCTCCCCAGAATACATTGATACAAACAACATTAAAGTTTCACAAAGTGGCAACAATACGGTGAATATGAAAATGTATGGTGATGTAATATAAACGGATGTGGGAGATCATGAGAGATGGTGATATATGAGATGGTGGAAGGTGCAACGCCAATTGTGTTAGATGAGGCGGAACATCGATGCTTTTCTTAGTTAGTTAACCATTTAATGACGGGAGCTGCGCTAGTGCAGCCTTAATGACCGTGTGCCAGTGCATTATCTTGTATATGCGAGTCTCCCATAGGAAGCCTCGCATACATAAGAGAACGTAATGGCTTACAAGGTCAATGTAAGTATTGTTGGCAAATGTATTTTCTTATATATGTGAGGCTCCCTATATGGGAAACTCGCATATATAACATAATGCATTGGCACAGGGTTTTCGCAAAATTTCAGGAAGCTCCAGTCAAGGAAGGGTTAATTAATTGCCGTCATCAAAACGTAATATAAGTTGAAGCCATTTCTGTGTTGCGAAAGATACATCTACATAGCGGGAACATATACAGAAATAGTGATAGGCAACTTCGCAATGGTTGCAGCGTGGGTTGTCCAAGATGTAGTTTTGAAATTTGTCGGACATGGAGTTCACTAGAATAATTGCGTATTCTGCAAGAATCACATGATATTTATTGCCTACGTCCTATGGTATTTTCTTTCCAGACCAACCAGGATTTAATCTCCATTGCAACGCAGGAAATCGTTTCTGGCTTGCGCCGTTGGTGATGGAACGCAAAACGTATACAACGGCAAGGGCAGCATGCGAAGGATTGGGGACACATCTTCCTGTTGTTCAGAACGAAGGCATGTGGGAAACCATGAAAGCACTATTCGTCGACATGAGTGAGCGTTCCCACATTATGTATATCATCACCATCCGACTTGTGAGAATAGTTGTTGCTTCATTTTGTTGAATTTGGGTGCCAACAGTGGATGACGATTCATGGTGTTATTTGGCAGTAGTTTTAGGGGTTTAGTTGACTTTGTATATCGTGGGTGAGGTATATATTGAAGTTTGCATTTTTAATATATGTGATTAATGAAAGAATCATAATACAACAGGACATTACAACCATACTTTGTAGACGGATTTCGGTGTGACGTCATAAAGTAAACAAACTTTACGGAAGCTCCCTTCGCAGGGCAAAAACGCAAGAAAAGAGAGGTAATTTAGGGCCAAGAAACTACGTCACTAATATAATATACAAACCGTTGCTTCAGACGTTCAGGAAACTACGTCACTAATATAATATACAAACCGTTGCTTCAGACGTTCAGATAGCTGCTATCTGGAACTCATGCAGTGGATGAGCTAAATATTTGTTGCAGGAGTTACATGTATTATACATATCCGACTTATAGGGATTATGAATTTTACGAACATCTATTAAATGGTGGAGGTGTGTTTTATTCAAAATCAGGCCTAATAGATACCTATTTTTGCTCATCGACATTCCGTCGGAGGACTATAGTAATGAGCCTCGTCCGTGCGTTCGCCGGGAACTTTGTCCGAGTCTGTAATCTGTCATTTTGCTTGTCAATTTTTTTAAATATATCAACCAGCATAGGAACCTGAACACCTGCATTTTGAGTTCGGTCGGACTCAATTTGGCCGAGTTATTGACATTTTTCGACAATGAATCGTACATCCTGGGACGCATTTTTTGTCCGAGCCTGTATTGCGTCATTTTCCAGTAATTATTTTTTAATTGGCACATATGTCAGGCAGCATGGGAACCTGCGATTTTGAGTTCAATCGGAGTCATTTTGGCGTAATCAATTCCGCCTGCATTTTGTGGTGTAGGGATCTGAAAATGTGTTTTCACAAATTTAAAATAAAAATCCGCTTTGGGTTAGAGATTTGATTGGTGACGTAGGTTCCGCTTTGTGTTAGAGATTTGATTGGTGACGTAGGTTCCGCTTTGTGTTAGAGATTTGATTGGTGACGTAGATTCCGCTTTGTGTTAGAGATTTGATTGGTGACGTAGGTTCCGCTTTGTGTTAGATATTTGATTGGTGACGTAGATTCCGCTTTGGGTTAGAGATTTGATTGGTGACGTAGATTCCGCTTTGGGTTAGAGATTTGATTGGTGACGAAGATTCTTGGAGATACTGAACAGAATATATGTAACAAATGAATGAATTTGAGCCATTAGTGCAAAATTCACTCATGTTCTCTGTAAACGATTCAAACGGCATGGTAATTATAATGAAAATAAGTGTATAACTGTATGTGAGGGGCGGTCCGCCGGTGAGAGTTTATAACTGTATGTGAGGGGCGGTCCGCCGGTGAGAGTTTATAACTGTATGTGAGGGGCGGTCCGCCGGTGATAGTTTATAACTGTATGTGAGGGGCGGTCCGCCGGTGAGAGTTTATAACTGTATGTGAGGGGCGGTCCGCCGGTGAGAGTTTATAACTGTATGTGAGGGGCGGTCCGCCGGTGAGAGTTTATAACTGTATGTGAGGGGCGGTCCGCCGGTGATAGTTTATAACTGTATGTGAGGGGCGGTCCGCCGGTGAGAGTTTATAACTGTATGTGAGGGGCGGTCCGCCGGTGATAGTTTATAACTGTATGTGAGGGGCGGTCCGCCGGTGAGAGTTTATAACTGTATGTGAGGGGCGGTCCGCCGGTGAGAGTTTATAACTGTATGTGAGGGGCGGTCCGCCGGTGATAGTTTATAACTGTATGTGAGGGGCGGTCCGCCGGTGAGAGTTTATAACTGTATGTGAGGGGCGGTCCGCCGGTGATAGTTTATAACTGTATGTGAGGGGCGGTCCGCCGGTGATAGTTTATAACTGTATGTGAGGGGCGGTCCGCCGGTGAGAGTTTATAACTGTATGTGAGGGGCGGTCCGCCGGTGAGAGTTTATAACTGTATGTGAGGGGCGGTCCGCCGGTGAGAGTTTATAACTGTATGTGAGGGGCGGTCCGCCGGTGATAGTTTATAACTGTATGTGAGGGGCGGTCCGCCGGTGAGAGTTTATAACTGTATGTGAGGGGCGGTCCGCCGGTGATAGTTTATAACTGTATGTGAGGGGCGGTCCGCCGGTGATAGTTTATAACTGTATGTGAGGGGCGGTCCGCCGGTGAGAGTTTATAACTGTATGTGAGGGGCGGTCCGCCGGTGAGAGTTTATAACTGTATGTGAGGGGCGGTCCGCCGGTGAGAGTTTATAACTGTATGTGAGGGGTGGTCCGCCGGTGATAGTTTATAACTGTATGTGAGGGGCGGTCCGCCGGTGATAGTTTTTAACTGTATGTGAGGGGCGGTCCGCCGGTGAGAGTTTATAACTGTATGTGAGGGGCGGTCCGCCGGTGAGAGTTTATAACTGTATGTGAGGGGCGGTCCGCCGGTGATAGTTTATAACTGTATGTGAGGGGCGGTCCGCCGGTGAGAGTTTATAACTGTATGTGAGGGGCGGTCCGCCGGTTAGAGTTTATAACTGTATGTGAGGGGCGGTCCGCCGGTGATAGTTTATAACTGTATGTGAGGGGCGGTCCGCCGGTGATAGTTTATAACTGTATGTGAGGGGCGGTCCGCCGGTGATAGTTTATAACTGTATGTGAGGGGCGGTCCGCCGGTGATAGTTTATAACTGTATGTGAGGGGCGGTCCGCCGGTGATAGTTTATAACTGTATGTGAGGGGCGGTCCGCCGGTGATAGTTTATAACTGTATGTGAGGGGCGGTCCGCCGGTGAGAGTTTATAACTGTATGTGAGGGGCGGTCCGCCGGTGAGAGTTTATAACTGTATGTGAGGGGCGGTCCGCCGGTGAGAGTTTATAACTGTATGTGAGGGGCGGTCCGCCGGTGATAGTTTATAACTGTATGTGAGGGGCGGTCCGCCGGTGATAGTTTATAACTGTATGTGAGGGGCGTCCGCCGGTGATAGTTTATAACTGTATGTGAGGGGCGGTCCGCCGGTGAGAGTTTATAACTGTATGTGAGGGGCGGTCCGCCGGTGAGAGTTTGATGCATGTTTGGTCAGGGAGGATTGTCGTATGTGAGGGGCAGTCGGTGATTGAGTGATTCGTGTTTGGTTATGAAGGATTATCGCATATATGTGAGGGACGGCCGGTGGCTGTTCGAATCGCGTTTCGTCAGGGAGGATTCTCGTATGTGAGGGGCGGCCGGTGATTTTGTGATTCATGATTTATTTTGAAAACCCTACCCCTTATACGAATATATTATCCAGCTTTGCGGGTCTATTCTATTTTTGATCTTTCGTGGTTATCAATACTATTGAAACCTGCTCATTTCAGCTAAACGAGGTTCAAACGGTGCTACCATGCAAATTTAATTCAAGGTTACAGCCCAACTAACAGTGAGAGTGAGACAAGCAGGCCACATGACAGCCATATAATTAACCCTACTATTGTTTGTGTTTTATAAACAAGGATGTGTTGTTTCTTGCTTGCCAGTAATCGAGGAGTACAATCCCCACTTCATAGCTATCACAATAAACATTTGTGTATTGCTACCTTTTATGATACACTATATGCTTTTTTCTATTGAGGAATTGTCATGGAAAGAACTAACACCAACGCTTATCTGCATCATCAATTACCATTTGATATGATAACCACCAATATTTCTCAATTAGTACTCCGGCTTAGAGTATAGCACAGAAGGCTAGAAAATGGGTTGGTAACTTGTCCCTCGAGCTAAGATGGAGGTCTACACATACTTTCTAATTTCACATAGAGTTGGATTTTCTCTTCAATTATTTTCTCACTCCTCACTTAATACCATGACATTTGAAGACATTGCATGTATGCAGTAAAGAACATCCCTTAAAATGTATAAAAAATTAAGATATGCGCATTTACATCCGATTAACCTACTTCCCCATGATGGATGCCAGGGCGACATTTGGTGATGTAACGAACACTGACTTTTGTATTTTGACTGCCATTTTGGTTGCCACATGGATGAAATTGAACACTTCAGTTGAATAATGTGATACTAATTCCGTATGTGGCATGACTATTTATTTCCCCTCACTAAATTCGGCTCATTTCTTTAAATCGATTTCTAGAATATCGGAACTGATTTTTGACAAAATGCTATAATTCGGTTGATTTACAGATCGAACATGTTTTGCAAATACAATTGGTGCACTACATTGTTGAAGCAATATGTAAACACTGAATTGTGACAATCCGCAGTCGCTACCAAACGGAAGGTCTTTTACGTGAGATTCTTGAAAATCCGAAAATTGTTGATTTTCGGGTGCCATTTTGGCAGCCGCCCCAATCTGCTTCAAATGACTATTTTACTTAGTTATCCTGATCTTATCCGATCTATATTCTGTATCAGGATTATAGAAGCATTTCTATTTTTGATTTACCAATAAGGCTGTAAAGTTTCAAAGCAATTCTCCAATAAATGTGGGCTGTAATTTGTGCTGATGGATTCACATTTGCACAATCCAAGATCGCTGCTGGCGGCCATGTTTATTTTGAACAACTTTCGTGGAAAAAAGGGAGGCTCCCATTCTTGAGGTCACACCGAAGATCCATAAGAAGTTGTGCTAAAGGATTTAGTCATACAAAGAGTAAAATCCAAGATGGCCGCTAGCAGCCATGTTTTTGTTTACAGAATTCAGGAACAAATGGTAGGCACCCATCGAGAGGTCACACCAAGGATTCATATGAACTTTGGTGACGATCGGATAGTATATTTTTATTTGTAGAGTTTACATTTATTTGAAGAATCTATTATTGTGTTATGTTTTCATTTATATCAGGTTGAATAAATTATTTTTAATAGAAATATTTAAACCTCAGCCTTTCCATGTCAAAGTGCATTGCTAGATCCTTGATGAAAACATTTAGCAAGCTGACCTTTTTTATTACCCATTGGTGTCATTCCTCATTATTTATAACTGGTGGTGAACTCAAACCCCCTACCAAGAGTTAAATTCATACCTATCACATAATAGAAGCATTCTTAAAACCTTTTTTCACGTTATTTTGAAGAGAAATGACTACAGGAAAAAATTTACGGAGCCAAGAAAAATTGTGCTAGCCGGGCTGCTGAACTACCCACCCACCCCGCCCAGTGTTCGGAAAAAATTTGCAGACCCCCACCCCTCCGGTTAATGTGGGTACTGTACCTTGAGAACGACCATTGATAAATTTCCCTTACCGAAACAAATGTATAACTGAACTGACAATGACGTCATCGTTGTGACGTCATAATTCCCTCCAGTCTAACAAACGTTTTCCGACAAAGTAAGTGATACCCTATCATAATATCTTAGTGATACCCTATCATAATAGCTTAGTCCCTACAAAGTAAGTGATACCCTATCATAATATCTTAGTCCCTACAAAGTAAGTGATACCCTATCATAATATCATAGTCCCTTCAAAGTAAGTGATACCCTATTATAATATCTTAGTCCCTACAAAGTAAGTGATACCCTATCATAATATCTTAGTCCCTACGTTTGTTCAAATAATTCCCACTGAAGTATATAAGCGACTCTACTAAACTATATATATAGCATGTCTTCGACAGTTTTCTGCAACGATGATATAGAATGGACAACTGCGTCGTACAAACTGACACCACTCGAAAAAATATACACACAACAGTTTCTATGTGATTCCCTTTCATTTCATTTATTTATTTATCATTTCCTTAACAAGGCATTGAGATAAATATAATAAGTATATACAAATATGTACTTATTTCCATGTGGTCAACATGGCGAATAAACATATATATCTAGCCAACATTCTATCAATTAAATAAATTATGTACCATTGTACAGGGGTAATAGTAATACATATAATATAATTTGGCTACTATACTTCAATTGATTTAACACACATTTTTATAGTATGATATATTCTAACGCATGGACTATCATATACGTTATATGATATAAAAACCTAAGAAAATTCTTTACCATTTTACTATGACTTCTTATCAGAATAGATAGATGTCGAAATAATGGTTTGTCTTTAGTGTTGAGTAGTTCGCATGTATTACATTTGGTTTTTCTGTGAATTATATTGGCAAGAAACGGGTTCTTGATTCTCTCCCCTTACCACAGAACCAACCTATACGTTTTTATAAGTAATGGTTAGAGCACAAGAATTGTTCTTTACCAGAATCAATCGAGTCGGAGACGAGATTTATTCTGGTAAAGAACAATTCGCGTGCTCTGACCGACTTAGAGCACAATTGATCACACATAATGCAATAAACTGGAAAATGTGCCGTGCGCTGGCCGCGATTGGACACAATAGCCGGTTAGCCACGCCCAAAAACGTGATTAACATGAACTGAATGTGAATAGATATGTCCGAAACAACACGGACTGTTCCCACTTTGAAGCGTCCGTGCGATTTGTTTGTTATGAGTTGCGGGTGCCTAACAATGGGATAATCATTGAACTATTCCTTCGCCAGCCTTGGGAATTGGTGTACTGTACCAAAAATCAGGGAACGATTGCAACAATGGGATTGTGCTCTAAGTAAGGGTTAGAGCACAAAAATTGTTCTTTACCAGAATCAATCGAGTCGAAGAATGGACAACTGCGTCGTACAAACAATCCCATTGTTGCAATCGTTCTCTGATTTTTGGTAAAGCACACCAGTTCCCAAGGCTGGCGAAGCAATAGATCAGTGATTATCCCATTGTTAGACACACTCAACTCACAACAGACAAATCCCACGGGCGCTTCAAAGTGGGACCAGACCGTGTTGTTTCGGACATATCTATTCGCATCCAACGGCTATGAGTTCATGTTAATGACGTTGTTGGGCGTGGCTAACCGACCAGCGCACGGATTGTGCGTCGTGGTCAAAACACGCTCAACGGCACATTTCCAGTTGATTGCATTATGTGGGATCAATTGTGCTCTAAGTCGGTCACAGCACGCGATTAGTTCTTTACTAGAATAAATCTCGTCTTCGACTCGAATGATTCTGGTAAAGAACAATTCTTGTGCTCTAACCCTTACTTATTTTCCAAATATGTTTCACCATTGAATCATCGCTACGATTATTTTGAGTATTTGTTTCAAATTATGCCTCAGTTATAACCCTTCTTCGTTAATTTGTTCATCTCATCTCCATCCGTTTGGGGAGAAGAGCATTTTATACGCTGAATTAACGTATGCTCCCATCCCCAATGATCTTCCTATACTGTCAATCTTTCACTTATTTCCAAATTCAGTATTTGTTATATTGATTGTGATTTATAATAAAATATGTCATCATTTTCATCAGCAAATTTCCTTTTTTCCAGACCTGGATCGACGGATACCGTCAAACGAACACGGCCCCATGGACATACTGGGACGGCTCTGCGTTCGGTTACGTAGCACCCGGAAGTTTATTGACAGATGGACCACCATGCGTTCGAATGCACCGCGGCACCGGCTACGCATTTCACTGTGGGAATGTGATTTGGGGGGCTAACCCCGGGATGGTCGAATAGACCGAGAGGTCTATTCCTTCACCCCTCATTTTTTGAGCTTTATTATTTAAACATAACAAAAAACAAAAAAGAGCATTTATATAACATCAAAATTATCTCTTTTTGTGTTTCTTTTCTTTGGGTGGCTTTACTTCTGAGGATGGAGTAGTTGTTGATGGTTGGCCGTAAGCGTCGGCTCTCTGATGCGCTCTGGTAAACTCTTCTTTAGCTTCGGCGAATTGTTGTTGTAACTCTGCCATTTTCCGCAGCAGTGCTCTCTCTTTGGCGTTTTCCTCTTCAGAAGTCAGAGTGGAGATGGCGCTGTTGTTGTTGTTGGTACTGCTGGTCTCATTGGTCTCGGTGGATGCCATAAATTGCCAGACCGAAGTATAGTGGGTTAGACATCACGCGTCGATAGGTCTGACCACAAGAAACGACGTGTTTCAAATTTGGTGGACTTACCATCATAATTTGCTGGATTGTTCTTCAATTCGACTGGTACTTCATTGAAATCGCGACAACAAGAATACAAGTACTTTAATGAAGGCTACATACATTCAGTTTCAATGTTTATTTGCGGCGACAAACTGTTTATTGGGGCAAAATGCTACCGAAGCATGAGGAAAAATGAACCTGCACATTATCTGTACGCCTTCTATACCGAAAATACTTAGATCGGACACCATAAAACCATTATTTGTACGTCTTATATACCCGAAATAATTAGATCGGACACCATAAAACCATTATATGTACGTCTTATATACCCGAAAATAATTAGATCGGACATCATAAAACCATTATCTGTACGTCTTATATACCAGAAAATAATTAGATCGGACACCATAAAACCATTATATGTACGTCTTATATACCCGAAAATAATTAGATCGGACATCATAAAACCATTATTTGTACGTCTTATATACCCGAAATAATTAGATCGGACACCATAAAACCATTATCTGTACGTCTTATATACCAGAAAATAATTAGATCGGACACCATAAAATCATTATTTGTACGTCTTATATACCCGAAATAATTAGATCGGACACCATAAAACCATTATCTGTACGCCTTCTATACCGAACATACTTAGATCGGACACCATAAAACCATTATTTGTACGTCTTATATACCCGAAATAATTAGATCGGACACCATAAAACCATTATCTGTACGTCTTATATACCAGAAAATAATTAGATCGGACACCATAAAAACATATAAAACCGATCTTATGTATTCGTTTCCAACGTAAACTGGATGATTCTGATGATTATTTTCGCGCTGACATACGAATGATTGTTATTGCTGGTGATTGTCCTTTTTTCATTTGTATTTAGCTAGTAGGCTTAACATTAAGTCAGAAAATGTTGACTAATTCGGTGCCAAATCGGACAGGGCAACTTTAAATCTCACACACCCACGATAGAATACATATATATGTATAGAGACTTTAATTCTCACACACCCACGATATAATACATATATATGTATAGAGACTTTAAATCTCACACACAAACGATAGAATACATATTATCATATGACTCAATCATTATTTACGTTGGAAAGTATGTCATAAATCAATTTCATATGAACTACTAGTTCATATCACCTTCCGATAATTTGATTGGTTTGTTGACAAAAAGTGTGTTCTGATTGGCTGAATGGCAGCCTGAATCGAGCCGCATCTCTAACTAAATGCAGGTGAAATTATTGCGCGTTAATCAACGCGATGCCGAAATTCTCGCAATTATAATCTTGAAATATATAGTTTTGGACATTGTTATACGATAAATAGAATATGAAATTCGTATTTATCTAATAAACATACGATATAATGTCACAAACTGAGAACAGAATAGCGCACTATATCTTCGCGTGCATATTATTTCTGCTAGTTCACCAGCCGATTTTCGCGGATCAAAAATCATCCCGAGAAAAATAAACAAAAAAATATAAAAAAAATTATACGAGGTTCGAGTGATAATGAACGTTAATTAAATCTCTCATTGGTTTCATTGCAGGCAAATATTTGACTTTTTGAACCTATTATATTTTATTTTTATGATTGATAGCCAATGAGACTGAAGACAGTGAAGTCTGAAGTGAATGCAATTTCAGTACAAAGTACGTCTGCTACAGTACACTGTACTGCAGCGATTGCTAATCTGTCTACGAAAATGTCTTTTAATTTGAGCAGTGATATTTCTGATGAATTGATTGATATGGAGCAATTTGGTGATTTGGAAGAAATGTTTGCTGTCCCATATGAAGAGGAAGAAGATATAAAACCAGATAAAACTATTTTTCATCATGATCATCATGGACATGAGGAAATTATCACAATCCACGAATCGGTGAGGGATAATGAACAATTAAGTTCGGATTCAGAATTAACAACATTACCATTGGACAATGCTACCCTTACCTCTAGTACGAGCAGTATGACCACTCCCATTATACCGAGTAGTAGCAGAATGAATATTACTAGTACTACTACTAGTGAATCTGAATGTGATGATGATGCATCTGAGACTGAAGTGACAACAAATCAAGGACCTGAGACTGAGCGGAATTTTATCGAAATCGATGATGACAATGTACAGAGATTTATTAATGAACAAGAAAATAAAAACACTTTGAAAAAAATCTACGTATGATTTGAAAATTGTTGTAGAATTTTTAAATCAACAAGGCGAAAGACGAGAACTGCACGAAATACCACCAGAGGAGCTTGATCTTCTTTTATCAAGGTTCCTCTTATCAGTTAGGAGAAGAGATGGCGAGGAGTACGAACCGTCCTCGCTTCGGGGGATAATATCCAGTGTTGATCGTCATCTCCGGCACCATAAGTATGGCACAACTATTATTGGATCAAAAGACAACTGCCTCATAACAACGAGAAGAACCCTAGATGCAAAACAGAAACAACTAAAGAAGATTGGGAAAGGAAACATGCCGAATAGGTCAGATCCCATATCTGACGAGGAAATCACAAAGTTGTATGAGATTGGACAACTAGGATCTAGCACACCAGAAAGTATTTTGTACACCCTTTGGTTCAACCATAGCATTCATTTTGGTTTGCGTGTCGTAAAAGAACATTAAAATTTGTGCTGGGGTGATGTGACACTACACAAAGATTCGAATGGAAAGGAGTACATGAAAATCAATGAAAGACAAACAAAAACGAGAACAGGGGCCGACATAAGAAATGTTCGTGAATCATCTCCCCGAATGTATTCCACAGGAATAGAAAATGATCGAAATCCCATATATATATATATAAACTATTTGCATCAAAGAGGCCAGCTGATTATAAGAATGATAGTGACCCATTTTATATTGCGACAAGAACAGTTCCCGTCACAAAACCAACCGACATGTGGTTCAAAAAGCAACGTGTTGGTGAACGGAAATTATCAGAAATTATGGACAGGATGACAGTTAATGCAAACATTGATAACGGGAAAAGATTAACCAACACCAGTGCCCGGAAATTTTTGGTGTCAAAACTGCGGAAAAATAACGTGGCACCCGGCACCTACAGATATAGCTCACATCAGTGGCCACAAAAATCTGGCATCAATTAACAATTACTCATATATATCAGATCAACAGAAAGAACATTGCTCGCTGATACTGAGCAATTCCACATCATCTATCCAGTCAGATAAACCCTCCACATCAAGCACTGCTGTGTGTTTACCGGAGGCTGAAAACAATGACACATCCACATTCCCTCGAAAATCGGCATCATCAAACTCAGTTCTCAATTCGATGTCCATAAACACTAATAATTCAAGCACAAACCTGTCTATGTCGCAGAACATGCAATCGATGCTTCAAAGCATATTCCATGCTAACTCCATTACCATACAAAACATGTATATTAATCCTCAAAATCCGAACTGAAACTTTTTTATCATTTCATGATGAAAATTCCAAATCTGGACAAGGTCATATCCTTTGAGGGAAGTTGACTTTATTGTTGGAGTTTATGTTTTAATTGTGATTATATACTAAAACGGACGATTAATCAATAACATATGGCGATATTGTTATTTCATGATATTAAAATTGTAATCACTAGAATCTCGTTGACGTAGTATCTTTAGTGAAATTAGTCACCAATATTGCATGCGCCCCTATCTCGAAATGGATGGCATTGTACTTATTGCACCGAGTGCAACCGTACTCTTCGTAAGTTCGAAAATACCGCCTTTCCCCCGATTCATGTGTTTAGTCTTAAAACACAAGTCCATCATAATTCGATACGGTTTTGTATTATTGTTTGACGGGAACTAGATTTGGAAATCGTATACTACACATTCCACCAAATAAATCAAGAGTTCAGACACAATACTAATTGGAACTATTTTGTTTTACGAGTGCGCATGAATACAAACTGTCGCACAATTAATTAGTCTCTACTATACAGATAACATCGCTAAGTAGGTCATTGATTCCCTATACGGAGAGTGGATTTTGCGATGATTTTTTGGACAAAAACTGCAATAAAGTACGTTTAAATAAAGTTCGGTGGATAAACAGAACATCCGCATAGTGTAACTGAATACAGAATTTATGCGGATATTCTCTATATATATGTATAGAGACTTTAATTCTCACACACCTACGATAGAATACATATATATGTATAGAGACAATATACGATACATTAAGCACATACCATCTCACAATACAACCTATTTAGGTCCCACCTCGGAAAAAATGGGGCTACCAGGAAATTGAGCAGACACGTGGTCTATAATATTTAGCACGCATTAAAGGCCCACTTAATTTTCGAATCACCAGATCACATTATATATAACATATATGAGGGTATCACCCCCCCCTTTCGGTACGCGGGATTCAGGGTGTTTTGAAGCCGTACGCGGGATTCATACCCCCCCGAATTAACTGGTATTCGGGTTCAAACAAAACATCTTGGACGCAGGTTTTGATGGAGCAAAATAATATTTTGTGCTAGTTATCTGTATGAATGAGTGGGTAGAATAGCTTCTTGTGCATATTCGACCACCATGCCATCATAAAGTATCATTAATCGTATCATAACGGCGCCATAACGCACATAACGCGACGGGCGTCTCTTCGGTCGTTAACCGGAAAGCGTCCGGAAACTATATTTGATTTGTGTTCCAATTCCAAACTTTTAATTAACCGGTATATTAAAACAGTCAATTTGTATGTCAATTATCGCATATTAGTTCTTAACATGTATTCAGGATTCACCCCCCCCCCAAATTAACTGGTATTCAGGATTCAGGGGGGAGGGGTGTGATACCCTCATATATTCCATATTAAACACCATTTGAAAGAGGAAGCTCCGAAACATTATATTATCAACTTATCCGGTTGAACAAACTGGGAACACTTTGTTTTTGTCAAGGTACCAAGGTCTGTTGATGCTTAATGTTGACCCTGGCTGTACTGTAAACTCTATTATTCTCAACGGAAGGGGAATAACTCTATCTCTTAGTTTGAATTATGATGCATTCTAGGTTGACAAGGGGGGAGTTTTGGAATTAATCTAAGAATCCCTATCACTTAGTGGACACTCCTAGGCTACAGCTGTTCCATATTCTGGTGGAATATATATATTTTTGTTCCTCTTCCAAAAGGTATATAATATGGAATATGTTGTGTATAATGTTATCTGGGGATTCGAAAATTAAGTGGGCCTTTAAGAAAACTGATTATATTATAAAGTTATTATACAATGTTGGGTACAGTATGTGTTTTTCTTGTACGAGTCCAGGTTGTGGTGAAAAGTCATATCGGACGAGACACGCAGTGTCGTATGGAATCCTATTAGGGCCACTTCCTAATGGCGCTTTCGACGCGCGCCGAAAGCGACAAAAAGTGCGCCATTAGTAACGCGCCGAAAGCGCCGAAAGCGACAAAATATGCGCACTTTTTGTCGCTTTCGGCGCACTTTTTGTCGCTTTCGGCGCGCGCGATATTAGCGCATGTTTCGGCGCACATTTTGTCGCTTTCGGCGCGTTACTAATGGCGCACTTTAGGAAGTGGCCCTAATAGTATTCCATAGTGTCGAGTCCAATATGACTTTTCACCACAACCTGGATGAGTACAAGAAAAACTCATACTGTACACAACATTGTAGAATGACATTTGTATTAATTATCCATCTGTATGTTTATCCAAATTTTGGGAATAAAACGTTAGTGGTTACTTTTGGTATTTGTCGGCACTTAGTTCTCTATTAAAGCCTGTATTTGATCATCAGAAAGCATGATTTGGAACAGTAAACACGCAAATGAAAACAAAACTCAATGCGCCAGTGTTGCGCGCACATCACAATTCACCAATTCAATTCGCAATAGTTAATTAGTGACGTCACAGAGTCCCGATAAAAAAGTCATATTGCACACTTGGGAGTCCAATATGACATTCGGGAGTCCACTATGACTTTTTTCCGGATTATCACGTGGCGGCTTTTGCCCAATCAGAAAGAGTGTTAGTTGAGGGATGGATACTAAATGGCTGTTCTTGTTGCATTTCAATCGAACTCTGGCAGAGGGTGGAGCGAACCGGTCAGAATTGCTTGGCTGCATTAGTTCCTCTTTGTCAGAGCGTCGGCACGAGTGAGTCGTGTGGTCTGTAACCTTAACTGGGAGCAACCGCCCTCGTGCTGATGCCGGCGAGTGAGACGGTTTTGGATTAGGCTTAGGACGACGGACAATGGAGCTAATCCCTGACGCCGCGTTGGCTGCAATGCAAAGATCTCAAATAGTGGACACTGTTAGTTGGAATCTCCAATCTAACAGGGGCTATTTGGTTATTTGCGTTGAATTCCGGACGGAGGATGCTGGTATCCAGAGATCTTCTACCCGGAGCAGGATTACCAAGACCAGCCGTAACATGCCTCCAAAGAGAAAGACACCAGCTCGAAGGAGAAGGGACGCCGCCAGACGGGCAAAGTGGAAGAAGAAGATGGGGGTGACAGTTAATCGACCGGTCACCCCTCCCCGCGTGGTTCAGCCGTCCAGTGTCATAGCCGGCAGGTCGAAGTTGTCTGAGAGACGCCCAGACGACTCGACCTGCATGGAGACTGATGACATGTACCAGCTAGCAGGGACTCCGTGGATCTGCCGGAGGTCCCTGCTGTTGACGTCGAGGCGAGCGGAGACAGGGACGTGGACACCACCCCAGATGTTCCTGCCGCCAGCTTTGAGGTGGAGTTGGACAGCTTGCCACCACGGACACCGGAATTTCATCTCATCCCGGTGTCCCCCAGCTCTACCACCACTAGCAACAACACCAGTACAGCCTACATCATGTCTACGGAGGAAATTGATTTCTTGAAAAACCAACAAGTACAACATAAAATCCAAAATGAAAAATTCGAACTCTTCATGCGACAACATCAACAGGAAATTCCTCCATCTCCACAATCTCCACATTCATCAACAGAGAAGCCTAATCCCAAGAAAAAAAGAAAGAAGAAGAAATGAAATTCACCATAAAAATGCTTTTTTTTTTGTTGATTAATCTGAATAAAGGCAAAAAATGAGGGATTAAGGAGAGGTGCCTCTCGGCCCTTTCGAGAATCCCGGGCTAGCCACCCAAACCACTCACTCTACTATTTCAATCGAATTATATCTGCCTTGTTAGTTTAGATACAATACAATCGACGGTTTCACTTCTTCAAATCACCAACAGTGCTCTTTGTGTATTCTTGATAACCTTAGCAGTTCGTCCAAATTCGCAGACATTTTTGACATAGCTAAAGATTGCATTGACGAAATAACGGATACTTGAATAAGTGCTAGCTTTATAGATCTTAATCCAACCTCCCCCATACACACCCACGCATTACCAGAATTTGACTTAAAGGTACTCAATCCGATCAGACACTCGTAAATTACTATTTCTTTGGCTTCGGGGTAAAACATATTTGATTCTAGTCGAGGAACCATCAAAGCTGAGAGTGATTAGATATCGATGTTTGAACTTTGCGGTTTCTATTGTTTGTGGGACACAAACTGATTGAAGCACGAGGGTCAAACGGACGGTCTGCAGATAAAAATGGATAACTCTAAAATCAAGTGGTAATAATTACCACCTGATTTTAGAGTTATCCATCTTTATCTGCAAGACCGTCCGTTTGACCTCGTGTTTCTGGTAATCAAACAATTGAAATCACAAACTTCAAAAATCTATATCTGATCAATCTGACGGGTGGGTTCCTCGACTCGAATCAAAAATCTTTTACCCCCGGAACCAAAGAAATAGTAATTTAGAAACCCGATAAAATGAAAAGTTTTACTGAGAAAAAATGTCATTGTATCCCCAACAACAACAACATCCCCAATAAATTGTTAATCTCATATTTCATGCAGACGATATGTCCACTCATACATGACAAATTAAATTAAGTCCCACATTATTTAATTCCAACAAATTATAAAATTTTGAGATCGCAAAATAGCTTGTTCTTCGAACTCAAAATAACAAATCGCCGATTTTCGCGGATCAAAAATCATCCCGAGAAAAATAAACAAAAAAATATAAAAAAAATTATACGAGGTTCGAGTGATAATGAACGTTAATTAAATCTCTCATTGGTTTCATTGCAGGCAAATATTTGACTTTTTGAACCTATTATATTTTATTTTTATGATTGATAGCCAATGAGACTGAAGACAGTGAAGTCTGAAGTGAATGCAATTTCAGTACAAAGTACGTCTGCTACAGTACACTGTGACTGTACTGCAGTGATTGTTAATCTGTCTACGAAAATGTCTTTTAATTTGAGCAGTGATATTTCTGATGAATTGATTGATATGGAGCAATTTGGTGATTTGGAAGAAATGTTTGCTGTCCCATATGAAGAGGAAGAAGATATAAAACCAGATAAAACTATTTTTCATCATGATCATCATGGACATGAGGAAATTATCACAATCCACGAATCGGTGAGGGAAAATGAACAATTAAGTTCGGATTCAGAATTAACAACATTACCATTGGACAATGCTACCCTTACCTCTAGTACGAGCAGTATGACCACTCCCATTATACCGAGTAGTAGCAGAATGAATATTACTAGTACTACTACTAGTGAATCTGAATGTGATGATGATGCATCTGAGACTGAAGTGACAACAAATCAAGGACCTGAGACTGAGCGGAATTTTCTCGAAATCGATGATGACAATGTACAGAGATTTATTAATGAACAAGAAAATAAAAACACTTTGAAAAAAATCTACGTATGATTTGAAAATTGTTGTAGAATTTTTCAATCAACAAGGCGAAAGACGAGAACTGCACGAAATACCACCAGAGGAGCTTGATCTTCTTTTATCAAGGTTCCTCTTATCAGTTAGGAGAAGAGATGGCGAGGAGTACGAACCGTCCTCGCTTCGGGGGATAATACTATCCAGTGTTGATCGTCATCTCCGGCGCCATAAGTATGGCACAACTATTATTGGATCAAAAGACAACTGCCTCATGACAACGAGAAGAACCCTAGATGCAAAACAGAAACAACTAAAGAAGATTGGGAAAGGAAACAAGCCGAATAGGTCAGATCCCATATCTGACGAGGAAATCACAAAGTTGTATGAGATTGGACAACTAGGATCTAGCACACCAGAAAGTATTTTGCACACCCTTTGGTTCAACCATAGCATTCATTTTGGTTTGCGTGTCGTAAAAGAACATTACTATTTGTGCTGGGGTGATGTGACACTACACAAAGATTCGAATGGAAAGGAGTACATGAAAATCAATGAAAGACAAACAAAAACGAGAACAGGGGCCGACATAAGAAATGTTCGTGAATCATCTCCCCGAATGTATTCCACAGGAATAGAAAATGATCGAAATCCCATATATATATATAAACTATTTGCATCAAAGAGGCCAGCTGATTAGAAGAATGATAGTGACCCATTTTATATTGCGACAAGAACAGTTCCCGTCACAAAACCAACCGACATGTGGTTCAAAAAGCAACGTGTTGGTGAACGGAAATTATCAGAAATTATGGACAGGATGACAGTTAATGCAAACATTGATAACGGGAAAAGATTAACCAACACCAGTGCCCGGAAATTTTTGGTGTCAAAACTGCGGAAAAATAACGTGGCACCTACAGATATAGCTCACATCAGTGGCCACAAAAATCTGGCATCAATTAACAATTACTCATATATATCAGATCAACAGAAAGAACATTGCTCGCTGATACTGAGCAATTCCACATCATCTATCCAGTCAGATAAACCCTCCACATCAAGCACTGCTGTGTGTTTACCGGAGGCTGAAAACAATGACACATCCACATTCCCTCGAAAATCGGCATCATCAAACTCAGTTCTCAATTCGATGTCCATAAACACTAATAATTCAAGCACAAACCTGTCTATGTCGCAGAACATGCAATCGATGCTTCAAAGCATATTCCATGCTAACTCCATTACCATACAAAACATGTATATTAATCCTCAAAATCCGAACTGAAACTTTTTTATCATTTCATGATGAAAATTCCAAATCTGGACAAGGTCATATCCTTTGAGGGAAGTTGACTTTATTGTTGGAGTTTATGTTTTAATTGTGATTATATACTAAAACGGACGATTAATCAATAACATATGGCGATATTGTTATTTCATGATATTAAAATTGTAATCACTAGAATCTCGTTGACGTAGTATCTTTAGTGAAATTAGTCACCAATATTGCATGCGCCCCTATCTCGAAATGGATGGCATTGTACTTATTGCACCGAGTGCAACCGTACTCTTCGTAAGTTCGAAAATACCGCCTTTCCCCCGATTCATGTGTTTAGTCTTAAAACACAAGTCCATCATAATTCGATACGGTTTTGTGTTATTGTTTGATGGGAACTAGATTTGGAAATCGTATACTACACATTCCACCAAATAAATCAAGAGTTCAGACACAATACTAATTGGAACTATTTTGTTTTACGAGTGCGCATGAATACAAACTGTCGCATAATTAATTAGTCTCTACTATACAGATAACATCGCTAAGTAGGTCATTGATTCCCTATACGGAGAGTGGATTTTGCGATGATTTTTTGGACAAATACTGCAATAAAGTACGTTTAAATAAAGTTCGGTGGATAAACAGAACATCCGCATAGTGTAACTGAATAAAGAATTTATGCGGATATTCTCTATATATATGTATAGAGACTTTAATTCTCACACACCTACGATAGAATACATATATATGTATAGAGACAATATACGATACATTAAGCACATACCATCTCACAATATTACAACCTATTTAGGTCCCACCACCGAAAAAATGGGGCTACCAGGAAATTGAGCAGACACATGGTCTATAATATTTAGCACGCATTAAAGGCCCACTTAATTTTCGAATCACCAGATCACATTATATACAACATATATGAGGGTATCACCCCCCCCCTTTCGGTACGCGGGATTCCGGGTGTTTTGAAGCCGTACGCGGGATTCATACCCCCCGAATTAACTGGTATTCGGGTTCAAACAAAACATCTTGGACGCAGGTTTTGATGGAGCAAAATAATATTTTGTGCTAGTTATCTGTATGAATGAGTGGGTAGAATAGCTTCTTGTGCATATTCGACCACCATGCCATCATAAAGTATCATTAATCGTATCATAACGGCGCCATAACGCACATAACGCGACGGGCGTCTCTTCGGTCGTTAACCGGAAAGCGTCCGGAAACTATATTTGATTTGTGTTCCAATTCCAAACTTTTAATTAACCGGTATATTAAAACAGTCAATTTGTATGTCAATTATCGCATATTAGTTCTTAACATGTATTCAGGATTCACCCCCCAAATTAACTGGTATTCAGGATTCAGGGGGGAGGGGTGTGATACCCTCATATATTCCATATTAAACACCATTTGAAAGAGGAAGCTCCGAAACATTATATTATCAACTTATCCGGTTGAACAAACTGGGAACACTTTGTTTTTGTCAAGGTACCAAGGTCTGTTGATGCTTAATGTTGACCCTGGCTGTACTGTAAACTCTATTATTCTCAACGGAAGGGGAATAACTCTATCTCTTAGTTTGAATTATGATGCATTGTAGGTTGACAAGGGGGGGGGGGGGGGGTTTGGAATTAATCTAAGAATCCCTATCACTTAGTGGACACTCCTAGGCTACAGCTGTTCCATATTCTGGTGGAATATATATATTTTTGTTCCTCTTCCAAAAGGTACATAATATGGAATATGTTGTGTATAATGTTATCTGGGGATTCGAAAATTAAGTGGGCCTTTAAGAAAACTGATTATGTGTTTTTCTTGTACGAGTCCAGGTTGTGGTGAAAAGTCATATCGGACGAGACACGCAGTGTCGTATGGAATCCTATTTGGGCCACTTCCTAATGGCGCTTTCGGCGCGCGCCGAAAGCGACAAAAAGTGCGCCATTAGTAACGCGCCGAAAGCGCCGAAAGCGACAAAATATGCGCCGTTACGGCGAACTATTTGTCGCTTTCGGCGCACTTTTTGTCGCTTTCGGCGCGTTACTAATGGCGCACTTTAGGAAGTGGCCCTAATAGTATTCCATAGTGTCGAGTCCAATATGACTTTTCACCACAACCTGGATGAGTACAAGAAAAACTCATACTGTACACAACATTGTAGAATGACATTTGTATTATCCATCTGTATGTTTATCCAAATTTTGGGAATAAAACTTTAGTGGTTACTTTTGGTATTTGTCGGCACTTAGTTCTCTATTAAAGCCTGTATTTGATCATCAGAAAGCATGATTTGGAACAGTAAACACGCAAATGAAGAAAAAAACTCAATGCGCCAGTGTTGCGCGCACATCACAATTCACCAATTCAATTCGCAATAGTTAATTAGTGACGTCACAGAGTCCCGATAAAAAAGTTATATTGCACACTTGGGAGTCCAATATGACATTCGGGAGTCCACTATGACTTTTTTCCGGATTATCACGTGGCGGCTTTTGCCCAATCAGAAAGAGTGTTAGTTGAGGGATGGATACTAAATGGCTGTTATTGTTGCATTTCAATCGAACTCTGGCAGAGGGTGGAGCGAACCAGTCAGAATTGCTTGGCTGCATTAGTTCCTCTTTGTCAGAGCGTCGGCACGAGTGAGTCGTGTGGTCTGTAACCTCAATTGGGAGCAACCGCCCTCGTGCTGATGCCGGCGAGTGAGACGATTTTGGATTAGGCTTAGGACGACGGACAATGCAGCTAATCCCTGACGCCGCGTTGGCTGCAATGCAAAGATCTCAAATAGTGGACACTGTTAGTTGGAATCTCCAATCTAACAGGGGCTATTTGGTTATTTGCGTTGAATTCCGGACGGAGGATGCTGGTATCCAGAGATCTTCTACCCGGAGCAGGATTACCAAGACCAGCCGTAACATGCCTCCAAAGAGAAAGACACCAGCTCGAAGGAGAAGGGACGCCGCCAGACAGGCAAAGTGGAAGAAGAAGATGGGGGTGACCGTTGATCGACCGGTCACCCCTCCCCGCGTGGTTCAGCCGTCCAGTGTCATAGCCGGCAGGTCGAAGTTGTCTGAGAGACGCCCAGACGACTCGACCTGCATGGAGCCTGATGACATGTACCAGCTAGCAGGGACTCCGTGGATCTGCCGGAAGTCCCTGCTGTTGACGTCGAGGCGAGCGGAGACAGGGACGTGGACACCACCCCAGATGTTCCTGCCGCCAGCTTTGAGGTGCAGTTGGACAGCTTGCCACCACGGACACCGGAATTTCATCTCATCCCGCTGTCCCCCTAGCAACAACACCAGTACAGCCTACATCATGTCTACGGAGGAAATTGATTTCTTGAAAAACCAACAAGTACAACATAAAATCCAAAATGAAAAATTCGAACTCTTCATGCGACAACATCAACAGGAAATTCCTCCATCTCCACAATCTCCACATTCATCAACAGAGAAGCCTAATCCCAAGAAAAAAAGAAAGAAGAAATGAAATTTACCATAAATATGCTTCTTTTTTTTTATTAATCTGAATAAAGGCAAAAAATGAGGGATTAAGGAGAGGTGCCTCTCGGCCCTTTCGAGAATCCCGGGCTAGCCACCCAAACCACTCACTCTACTATTTCAATCGAATTATATCTGCCTTGTTAGTTTAGATACAATACAATCGACGGTTTCACTTCTTCAAATCACCAACAGTGCTCTTTGTGTATTCTTGATAACCTTAGCAGTTCGTCCAAATTCGCAGACATTTTTGACATAGCTAAAGATTGCATTGACGAAATAACGGATACTTGAATAAGTGCTAGCTTTATAGATCTTAATCCAACCTACCCCATACACACCCACGCATTACCAGAATTTGACTTAAAGGTACTCAATCCGATCAGACACTCGTAAATTACTATTTCTTTGGCTTCGGGGTAAAACATATTTGATTCTAGTCGAGGAACCATCAAAGCTGAGAGTGATTAGATATCGATGTTTGAACTTTGCGGTTTCTATTGTTTGTGGGACACAAACTGATTGAAGCACGAGGGTCAAACGGACGGTCTGCAGATAAAAATGGATAACTCTAAAATCAAGTGGTAATAATTACCACCTGATTTTAGAGTTATCCATCTTTATCTGCAAGACCGTCCGTTTGACCTCGTGTTTCTGGTAATCAAACAATTGAAATCACAAACTTCAAAAATCTATATCTGATCAATCTGACGGGTGGGTTCCTCGACTCGAATCAAAAATCTTTTACCCCCGGAACCAAAGAAATAGTAATTTATGAGCGTCTGATCGGATTGAGTACCTTTAAGTACCACCAAAGTTGAACACTTGTGGTGTAAATTATTTCATTGAAATCTCCGTTATTTCGTCAAAGTAATTATATATACATGTAGAGTTATCACCCTTAAGATTATCTCAGGCAACAAATTTCGAAATATAATCATAACTTTGCGATGTTACTCCGATTGAATTTACCCACTAATAGTATTTTGAAGTTGGATCCAATTTCCAATAGAAAAGAAATATGTCCGGCCAATACACTTGAAACATATTGAAGAACGGTTATTCAGTACTGGCTCTAGTGATCTATTTTTCAACTTTTAGACGAATCTTTGAGATAGAAATGCGATAGCACTGCCAGGAGATATCTACGTCTGCGCATCTTTCCGCTTGTATTGTCCGTCATAATTCTTCTATTTGGATTTGAAAATATGTCGCCATCACGAAATGCGAAAATCGTTTAAACAATGTTTTTATCGAGCAAGGTCACCATGGCGACACAAGTGTTTTAGTTTATAACAGCGGGCTATATTGTATTGAAGTACGGAACGGAAGCGTATTGGGGTCACAGTTTGAATTTAATTCCGCAATTATCTCTTGCATGTAACTAAGACTTACATATCTCTTAATCTATACATCTATACATGGTCACGCATTGAGGTTTTTTTTCATTTGCGTGTTTACCGGTGTGACTAATTACCGCCCGGGACCGCCCGGGACCGCCCGGGCGACCCACGGGCCCGTGGACACAATATCTCGACGGTATAACGTAGCGACATGCCACCTGAGGGCAACATAGAAAAATTTACTCGCTCGCTCGTCTCCGGCCGGTCATATTAACCCCACAAATGCCGATATTGGCTAAAAGAGCCTGGGTGATTACTGGTGTCTTCGTGTGTTTTCAGACCGATTATTTTGGTGATTCTCGGTAGTGCAATACACCTGAGTGTTAATTCCATGTATTGACTCGTTGACGCGTCCACGGCCGATGTTATTAACCCCTCAAATGCAGGTAAAATAGTGTATAAACAAAAGAACCTTGGAACCTTGGAACCGCCCGGGCGGCCCCATGGGCCCGTGGACACTATATCTCGACGTTATAACATAGCGAAATACCCCACGAGGTCAACCTAGAAAATGTTACTCGCTCGCTCGACCCCGGCCGGTGTTATTAACCCCTCAAAATCCGACAAAATGGTATATAAACAAAAAGTACATTGGGACCGCCCGGGACCGCCCGGTGGCCCCACGTGCCCGTGGAGCACATTGTGACCGCCCGGGACCGCCCGGGTGGCCCCACGTGCCCGTGGACACAATATCTCGACGGTATAACGTAGCGACATGCCACCTGAGGGCAACATAGACAAATTTACTCGCTCGCTCGTCTCCGGCCGGTCATATTAACCCCACAAATGCCGATATTGGCTAAAAGAGCCTGGGTGATTACTGGTGTCTTCGTGTGTTTTCAGACCGATTATTTTGGTGATTCTCGGTAGTGCAATACACCTGAGTGTTAATTCCATGTATTGACTCGTTGTCGCGTCCACGGCCGATGTTATTAACCCCTCAAATTCAGGTAAAATAGTGTATAAACAAAAGAACCTTGGAACCGCCCGGGACCGCCCGGGCGGCCCCATGGGCCCGTGGACACTATATCTCGACGTTATAACATAGCGACATACCCCACGAGGTCAACCTAGAAAATGTTACTCGCTCGCTCGACCCCGGCCGATGTTATTAACCCCTCAAAATACGACAAAATGGTATATAAACAAAAAGAACATTGGGACCGCCCGGGTGGCCACACGTGCCCGTGGACACAATATCTCGACGTTATAACATAGCGACATACCCCACGAGGTCAACGTAGAAAATTTTACTCGCTCGCTCGACCCCGGGCGGTGTTATTAACCCCTCAAAATCCGACAAAATGGTATATAAACAAAAAGCACATTGGGACCGCCCGGATGGCCCCACGTGCCCGCGGACACAATATCTCGACGTTATAACGTAGCTACATACCCCACGAGGTCAACCTAGAAAATGTTACTCGCTCGCTCGACTCCGGCCGGTGTTATTAACCCCCTCAAAATCCGATAAAATGGTATATAAACAAAAAGCACATTGGGACCGCCCGGGAGGCCCCATGGGCCCGTGGACACTATGTCTCGACGTTATAACGTAGCGACATACCCCACGAGGTCAAACTACAAAATGGTACTCGCTCGCTCGACTCCAGCCGGTGTTATTAACCCCTCAAAATCCGACAAAATGGTATATAAAAAAAAAACATTGGGACCGCCCGGGACCGCCCGGGTGGCCCCACGTGCCCGTGGACACAATATCTCGACGTTATAACGTTGCGACATACCCCACGATGTCAACCTAGAAAATGTTACTCACTCGCTGGACTCAGGTCGGTGTTATTAACCCCTCAAAATCCGATAAAATGGTATATAAACAAAAAGAATATTGGGACCGCCGATGGACCGCCCGGGAGGCCCCATGGGCTCGTGGATACTATATCTCGACATTAGAACGTAGCAACAGCTGCAACATACCCCACGAGGTCAACCTACAAAATGGTACTCGCTCGACTCCGGCCGGCGTTATTAACCCCTCAAAATCCGATAAAATGGTATATAGACAAAAAGAACATTGGGACCGCCCGGGACCGCACGGGTGGCCCCACGTGCCCGTGGACACAATATCTCGACGTTATAACGTAGCGACATGCCACCTGAGGGCAACATAGAAAAATTTACTCGCTCGCTCGTCTCCGGTCAGTCATATTAACCCCACAAATGCCGATATTGGCTAAAAGAGCCTGGGTGATTACTGGTGTCTTCGTGTGTTTTCAGACAGATTATTTTGGTGATTCTCGTTAGTGCAATACACCTGAGTGTTAATTTCATGTATTGACACGTTGACGCATCCACGGCCGATGTTATTAACCCCTCAAATTCCGGTAAAATAGTGTATAAACAAAAGAACCTTGGAACCGCCCGGGACCGCCCGGGCGGACCGATGGGCCCGTGGACACTATATCTCGATGTTATAACATAGCGAAATACCCCACGAGGTCAACCTAGAAAATGTTACTCGCTCGCTCGACCCCGGCCGGTGTTATTAACCCCTCAAAATCCGACAAAATGGTATATAAACAAAAAGAACATTGGGACCGCCCGGGTGGCCCCACGTGCCCGTGGACACAATATCTCGACGTTATAACATAGCGACATACCCCACGAGGTCAACCTATAAAATGTTACTCGCTCGCTCGACCCCGGCCGGTGTTATTAACCCCTCAAAATCCGACAAAATGGTATATAAACAAAAAGAACATTGGGACCGCCCGGGACCGCCCGGGTGGCCCCACGTGCCCGTGGACACAATATCTCGACGTTATAACGTAGCGACATACCCCACGAGGTCAACATATAAAATGTTACTCGCTCGCTCGACCCCGGCCGGTGTTATTAACCCCTCAAAATCCGACAAAATGGTATATAAACAAAAAGAACATTGGGACCGCCCGGGACCGCCCGGGACCGCCCGTGAGGCCCCATAGGCCCGTGTACACAATATCTCGACGTTATAGCGTAGTGACATACCCCACGAGGTCAACCTACAAAATGGTACTCGCTCGCTCGACTCCGGCCGGCGTTATTAACCCCTCAAAATCCGATAAAATGGTATATAGACAAAAAGAACATTGGGACCGCCCGGGACCGCCCGGTGGCCCCACGTTCCCGTGGACACAATATCTCGACGTTATAACGTAGCGACATCCCACCTGAGGGCAACATAGAAAAATGAACTCGCTCGCTCGTCTCCGGTCGGTCATATTAACCCCCACAAATGCCGATATTGGCTAAAAGAGCCTTGGTGATTACTGTTGTCTTCGTATGTTTTCAGACAGATTATTTTGGTGATTCTCGGTAGTGCAATACACCTGAGTGTTAATTCCATGTATTGACTCGTTGAAGCGTCCACGGCCGATGTTATTAACCCCTCAAATTCAGGTAAAATAGTGTATAAACAAAAGAACCTTGGAACCGCCCGGGACCACCCGGGCGGCCCCATGGGCCCGTGGACACTATATCTCGACGTTATAACATAGCGACATACCCCACGAGGTCAACCTAGAAAATGTTACTCGCTCGCTCGACCCCGGCCGGTGTTATTAACCCCTCAAAATCCGACAAAATGGTATATAAACAAAAAGAACATTGGGACCGCCCGGGACCGCCCGGGCCGTGGACACAATATCTCGACGTTATAACGTAGCGACATACCCCACGAGGTAAACCTAGAAAATGTTACTCGCTCGCTCGACTCCGGTCGTTGTTATTAACCCCTCAAAATCCGATAAAATGGTATATATCTGTGAATCGTATTTCGTGTACCGTTTGTAAATTCTGATCACACATTGAGAGTTGTTAAAAACGCTGTTCGTTCGAGAAGACTTTTTTTGGCGACGATTTTATTTGAATGGTTTCGGAAGACAAAAATATTATAAACATGTCAATTTGACACACTCTTAAATCTCTTTTTCCTGGCCGCTGAAATTTTACTGGCCAGTATATATGACACACCTAATTTATTGTGAAATTCCACCATGGCATAAGGTCCCGGGCGGTCCCAAGGTTAATTTTGTTTGTACACTATTTTACCGGAATTTGAGGGGTTAATAACATCGGCCGTGGACGCGTCAACGAGTCAGTATATAAGGATTAACTGTCATGTGGACTGTTTTTATGGAGATGTAACGGTGAGGCAAGTGGACATAACTTGTGTAAAACCCGAAGGGTTTTACATATAAGTTATGTCCACTTACCTCACCGTTACATCGCCATAAAAATAGTCCACATGACCGTTAATCCTTATATTTATATACATTTAGCGAAAAAGCCACTTTTGTAAATATATTTAAATCGAAAAGTGTATCGTGACAAGATCAGCCCAAAATACCCAATAGCACCCTTGGCAAAAGTTAATAGGAACAATTTCTCTTCATGTTGAAACCCGATGATGTATTAAGTCAATCCTGCGCGAGTCAAAATGCGCCCAAAGCATTACGCGTTCGTCTTTCCAAACCTAATGACATATCGATGGTGTTATTAGCTTGGTGTTATGAGGCTTTGCGCATTCACCGAGAAATAACTGCAACTAGCCACGTGGGCGCCGACCAATCAGAATGCTGGATTTAGTGATGACAACACTTAGTGTGTAAATATATGGAATTAACACTCAGGTGTATTGCACTACCGCGAATCACCAAATAATCTGTCTGCAAACACAGGAAGACACCCGTAATCATCCAGACTCTTTTAGCCAATATCGGCATTTGTTGGGTTAATATGACCGACCGGAGACGAGCGAGCGAGTACATTTTTCTATGTTGCCCTCAGGTGGCATGTCGCTACGTTATAACGTCGAGATATTGTGTCCACGGGCACGTGGAACCACACGGGCGGTCCCGGGCGGTCCCAATGTTCTTTTTGTCAATATACCATTTTATCGGATTTTGAGGGGTTAATAACGCCGACCGGAGTCGAGCGAGCGAGTACATTTTGTATGTTGACCTCGTGGGGTATGTCGCTACGTTATAACGTCGAGATATAGTGTCCACGGGCCCATTTGGCCTCCCGGGCGGTCCCGGGCGGTCCCAATGTTCTTTTTGTTTATATACCATTTTATCGGATTTTGAGGGGTTAATAACACCAGCCGGAGTCGAGCGAGCGAGTAACATTTTCTAGGTTGACCTCGTGGGGTATGTCGCTACGTTATAACGTCGAGATATTGTGTCCACGGGCACGTGGGGCCACCCGGCGGTCCCGGGCGGTCCCAATGTTATTTTTGTTTATATACCATTTTATCGGATTTTAAGGGGTTAATAACAACGGCCGGAGTCGAGCGAGTAACATTTTCTAGGTTGACCTCGTGGGGTATGTCGCTACGCTATAACGTCGAGATATTGTGTACACGGGCACGTGGGGCCACCCGGGCGGTCCCGGGCGGTCCCAATGTTCTTTTTGTTTATATACCATTTTGTCGGATTTTGAGGGGTTAATAACACCGACCGGGGTCGAGCGAGCGAGTAACATTTTCTAGGTTGACCTCGTGGGGTATGTCGCTATGTTATAACCTCGAGATATAGTGTCCACGTGCACGTGGGGCCGCCCGGGCGGTCCCGGGCGGTCCCCGGGCGGTCCCGGGCGGTAATTAGTCACACCCGTGTTTACTGTTCCAAATCATGCTTTCTGATTATCAAATACAGGCTTTAATAGATAACTAAGTGCCGACAAATACCAAAAGTAACCACTAAAGTTTTTTTCCCAAAATTTGGATAAACATACAGATGGATAATAAAAATGTCACTCTACAATGTTGGGTACAGTATAAATTTTTCTTGTACTCGTCCAGGTTGTGGTGAAAAGTCATATTGGACTCGACACTGAATGTCCAATATGGCTTTTCACCACAACCTGGACGAGTACAAGAAAAACTCATAACTTTATAATAGTACCAGTCGAAAGAAGTGGTATATTAAGCGCGCTATTTTCGCGCCAAATATCGCAATAATATTGCAAGTGGAAACGCTTATAAAGCATGTCGCTTGTGATATTATTGCAATATTTTGCACTTAATATCTCAATATTTTGCGCTTAATATTGTGACATCAAATTATTGCTTCTTCTAGATTGTTTATTGTATAAATAGAGGCAATGTTTTAGATATGTATATAATTATAGTTGTAAATGATATATGTACACTATATGCACAGTATATATCTAATATAAATATAACACTATTGGGTCTGTATGAAATTTACCGCGCTTAGTATCGCAATATTTTGAATTCAATATTGCAATAATAAGCGCGACAGATTGTTGGTAGTGGGCTATAATCACGCCTTTTCCTAAATTAAGCACGCTCAATGTCTCAATAAAGGTGCGCCTAAAAATACCACTTCTGACTGGCATGGTTCGCGCTGCCACTTGCCAAATTTGCCATTGGCAAAAATAATTCAAATTCGGCAAAAAATATTTTCATTTGGCAAACGTTTTGGCAAGTCACTTTTTAATTCCTCAAGAAATTTGATAAATACTGGTCAATCAATACCTTTAATTTCAGGAAACTCTTACAACATAATTATATTAGTGGTGTTTTTAAAAGGTTTAGGAAAAGTTAACACCTCTATTAAGATGCAGTTAATCTCATAGTATTAGTACTGATGGTTGGAGGGATTGGATTACCAATCTTCCTGTTTTGTGCCCTTCTGTCGCAGAAACCTATCTACCATGGTATTGTTTGGTGATCGGCTTATTGTTGTATAATAAACCACAATAGAGATGCGAGTATAATTATTTATTAACCAACTGCTTTTCTATCGATATCAAAAGTGGTTCAAACCACGAGTGTCGAAACATAAGACTTAAGGTTGTAGAAATTTATACTATCGGGGATAGCATTTGGCATTTGCTACAATAATTTGGCAAAACATATTTTCATTTGGCAAATGTTTTCGCAAAAGTAAATTTCGGTCCAGCGCGGACCCTGCTGACTGGTACTGTATTGTCATGATGTACGGATTCACCTGTTAAAACAAAAACTGTGTTTACAAGTGACTGGACAATTTCACGCCTTACATGTTACCAAAAGTATGCCATTAAGATATTTTACTTTTACATGTACAACAATTTGAGTTTTAACTGTGAAACATGTAGCTTTGGTCTTTTTTATGGTGGCTTAAAAGGGCATGCCAATTCATGTTTTAGAATGGTGATTAGTATTACTCATAACTGAATAGTGATAGGTTGGCTTATCAGCTATTACTAGTATCGTTTTTTATTTACAGCCATATTTATACATGCAGTAGTTAGTGAAAGGCGAACACATTACGCGTGTGCAGCCTTTTCCGGATTAAATTCTACGAGGTAGATAACAAGCTTGAAACTCTGCAAACTGCAAAGTTTCATAATTATTGTCTATCACTTTATGCATTGAGGATTTTCATTTCATCAAAACTATGATCGTAACATAAGAACTAAGATGTATTTTTCAGTTACGAATAATACTAGTTTCGACCATTCAAAAACATATGAATCGTATTGCCTACCGGGGAATCATATTGTCACCATGGGAACCTGGCTAATTATATGGTAAATTAGCAAATTAAGAGCAAAACATTGGTGTTGACCCATGAAAAATACCATTGATCTGACCTTTATTCGTTACGGTCTTGATATTAATTAAACGGTGCTGAACCGTAAAAAATACAACGGTCTGACAGTTATTGGTTACGGTATGGCGGTTACTTAAACGGTTTTATACCGTGGAACATGCTACTGTCTGACCGTATGTTTAACGGTCAAATGTCGGCAGCGATGTTGCGCGGTCTCAGACCATTACAATGTCCATGGCCTTGGCCATACATCGCAACAAGGTAATAACAATATTTGATAAATCGCGCATGAACATGTATCAATGCGTCAACCTGATGGTCGGGTGGGAGGGACAGAATATCATTCTTCGCCCGATCGACAGCCTCGATCGACATTATACTGTTACCTGTATGTATTTGAGAGTTAGCCGTTTCTCGTCAATCATGTGGTCAAAAATCCTCTCTTTTTGAGAGTCGAATCGTTTGAGTGACTTTGGCAATCTTTATTTCGAAGCAAAGGGCGATTTTTTTTTCTTTTTGAACAATAGAATCAACTTGCATAGATTGTTTAGGAGGAAGTGTACCAACGGCAGAAGTTGTGTTCATAACCTGCGCTTCATGTTCTGAAGCAGGAATAATATCAATCGCCCAACGTGTGTTGCTAGTGATAATACTGACGAGTTTGGTTTGATTTTGTGTCTGAGTGCTGGCATCAACACACTTTTTTGAAGACACGATTGCTGAGTACGTGACATGTGGAAAACAATTCCCTTAGCTTCTAGATATGACAGACAGTTTTACATCGTTGAATCTTGAATTCATAGTCCCAAATGAACCTTGATAGTATGACACATTCGGCACTACTCTGGGCGAGATGACAATTTGTTGTGGATATATGAGAGATGTGAAGGTGGCTGTAACTGGTGTTCTGTCATCCTTAATAGCAATTTAAAGTATGCACTGAACATTGACTGACTATTATAATGTAGTTGTTGTCTAACAATAGAGTATATCATTCTGAACCCCGTGGCGGATGTATTGAATATCCATGTACGCCACGATGTTGCTGGAAATAACGATTTTGTCCCCACATCAATAGTCATGTCTCCTTAATTGAAGTGTGTCTTTCATTTGTTCTCCGATTAATTCACACACACCAATAAGAATATTTCAGCAGCCGACGGAAGGATCCCGCGTCACGTGACGTCAAACTCGGCGTGCGAGAGCAACGTCGCGATTGGTGGAAACTGTCAGTTCAAGGGTCATGCATATACCCCCGATGTTTCACGTGCTCATATACCCCCGATGTTTCGCACACCTTCTCTTATACACCGCTGGCAAGGGTCACGGGCAGAGACGTGGCGACAGGGGGTTTGGGGGGGGGGACCACCCCAACTTTGGTCAAAATGTTCAACAGTTGGAAATTTCATACCTGCCAAAACATTGGTTGGAAATTTCACACCAACAATAGGTTAAAAATGTTCTTGTAGTTTGATTTTCAAACAATTTCTTGGGGGGAATTAATTGTTTTTGGACCAATATTTGCATATTTTCCTATTTTTGCAGTGATTTTTGGTAAAAATTTTGGACTGAAATGGTCATCAGTTGGAAATTTTCCAACCTCAGGGGGGGGGGGGTGACAATTTGGAAATTTCCTGGTCCCTCCCCCATGGCCAGTCAAAAACTGCTAGTTAATTTAAGAAAACAATAGTGTCATACATTTGGTCAACATTGTCATTGGAATTGTCATCAGTTGTAAATATTCCAACCTAAGTGGGGTGTCAGGTTTGAAATTTCCAACTCTAGGAATGCTTGAGGCTAGTCTAGATGCTAGGATTTTGCGATTTTCTTGTTCAAATTATAAAATTTTCGCACACCGGGCCGAACCATAGTCGGCCCGGTGTGTCATTGGCTCTCCCCCCGTGGCCAATAAAAAAATACTAATAAGTTTAACAATATTTTACTACATTTCGTCAAACTTGTGGACTGAAATGGTCATCAGTTGGAGAATTTTCAAACTTGAGTGGGAGTATGAGTTTGGAAATTTCCAACACTATAGGAAAGCTTCTGTTGAGGCCAGTCTAGATGCTAGGATTTGCGATTTTCTTGTTCAAATTTCAAAATTTTCTCACGCCGGGCCGAACAACCATGGTCAGCCCGGTGTGTATTTGTATGGAGTTAGACCACTAGATGTTAGGATTTATGCAGTGTTTCAGGTTAAAATATCTGAATGTTCTCATACTGGGACTATATAGAACCATGGTTTATGAAGATATAGGATATTAGGCGTAAGAGCACTGATGTGCAAAGGGGGGGGGTGGAAATGGAATTATGCAAAAGTTGTGTTCGGACTGATTCTGATTCAAGGGGGGGGGGGGGGGGGGGGGGGGGGGGTATAGTTGGAATTTCCCAATGTGGACACCCCCCGAACGGAAACCCTCTGCTCCATCGTGATTGTTTACCCGTGTGATTGTTATCCCTCTTTGAGTGAAATATATCATAACACCAAATAAGGAATTCATCATCCCGATAGAAACACCCACACAGGTTATTGATTGGACATTTTTATTCAGCCTCTCTTCGTCCGCATATTTTGGATACGTTATTCGCATCACATGTCGATTCCTAAAGCCAGGATTAAGACACAGCTGTAATTTAACACATATATTGGAGAAATCATTTGTTTTGACTTTTGATCCATGTGACTCACAGAAATGGAATAATATTTTTTGTTGTTATCCATTTGACACGAAATATAAAATGGACCGCGGGCCCCCAAAGGCGAGCAAAATTAAAGGACACGCATGGTGTTGGTTCTGTGAACAGTTTAAATTCGGACTGGTGTGTGCTTTGCTATGCAATGTTATCGGTGTTAGCGCTCATCCGTTTACATCTCAAGCAGATGGCTTTCTGATTGAAACAAAGCTGACAAATGTCAAGAGATGTGAGACAATGTGTAAGAGACATGCGGACTGTAAACGAATTGGATACAATGTTAAAACAAAGATGTGCGCACTCCTGCAGCCAGATGGTTCGACAGGCCCGTCACAGGAGTGGTTCATGACAGACATCGAGGACAAGGTAAGACATCAGTTATTTATTTATTTATTCGTGTTTGGTACAAATTGTTGTTAATGGTATCGATGGTAAAATGTATATATCATCGACATGTGTACGGATGTCTAAAGTTTTTGTCCATCTTCCTACAGTTTTCCTTCATTCATTGGCCTAAACCAGGGGGCATTGTCTCACCTTTGTATTCTGTCTGCATATAAACGATTTAACCGACTTTTTAGCGTCGACTGTTATCTGATGTCTCATGTGTATATCGCAAAAATGCGAAGAGAAACTAGACAGTTATTATTTTCAAACGACCAAGATGTCTCTTAATAATTGAAAATATCTTGTCATTTTTGGCTGAATTTATATACCTTTATTTTCCTCCAAATTATGAAGAGTGGTACATGGTTACATAATTATTGGTTACACAATGTGACAAAAAGAAGTGATATTGAATTAACAAAATATGGATCACATGCAAGTCCGCTTATATTACAAATACATTGTATACAGGCTTACAATAACTGAAATTCCACACTCGCGCGCACTAGTATACCGGCCACCCATACACTCACACGCATGCGCTCAAGTTCGCAGACACGCACTCAATTACCACAGTCAGGTACACTCAATTACATTCATGCAACAGAACTAGACTTTTTTTGATATGCACACGTACAATTTGTGCATGAATTACACGTTAAGCACGGAGTACCTGGAATGCTCATCATACAGCTATGGATATGTTCATAGTTTGATCGTTTGCAGTCCACCCTGGCGATTCCATACCAAAAAGAATAATTACATTATACATGTAATGTCCGTAAGAATAAGCATGCGATGCGCCTATACATTCGTGCACTCGTGTAAAGGAAGACAAGAAATATAGACATCATTTTATCGATGCATTAATGCCAAATCTTTAACATCTAGTGCATGTGATGGTACAAGCGCAGGGCTCGCAGCTGTTTGAAAATGACACTCTTTGCGACTGTCGATAATAGAGGTAACTGGTCAAGACTTAATCGTTAGGCGTCGTCAAGTTTAATAAGAACATGTATAGGTAGTCCACAATGTGTGCGTATGCCCAACAATGAACGAAATATAGTGCATTGGATCTCCAATAAATGAAAACAGTTCAACAGGAAGATTTGTCAAATGTAACAGAAGGAGTCCTCCATCGTCGAGCTCATTTGCCCAGAGGTAAAACAATATGCCAAAGTATCAACTGATACCACATATGATTTCGAGAACCGCACAGAGCGGGATGACTGCAGTGAATAATAGCGTGTTTAATTTGATCGTCTTAATTCTGGTTGCAGATCGCACAGAAGTCAGCCTTTGGTATCGCCGTTGCACCTATCAAATGAGCAACAGTATAAAATGCGACCTTTTTCTCTGAGTATAAGCGACAGGAACGCCATAGATGAGACATTTGAAGATAAGTTTGAATTTGGAAAAACCTATCGAGAGACGAATCATTTGCAACCCTTTGTTCCCAGTCATGCGCACGTCGGTTATTTATTTCGGTTTTGACTATGCGATTCCATTCCGGTATTACAGGGAACAAGCTTCTCTCCGAGAAGCTTTCAAGATATCGAATTAAGTTGTAATAACTCAAAATGTGTTCAATATCTGCAAGAAACGAGTTCTTGTTTGGCAAGTCAAGTGAAAGGTGCAAATGAAGCCTGCTTACAAAAATCTCTTTGCAAGCCTTCGATGGGGAGATGCGACAAAGGCTTCCAAAGAGGCTGAGTTTACGGGCGTCAATGAATGAGGATATTGAGCCTATGCCCATGAGACCTTGAACTATGTCTGTTCGAGTTCTGACAGGGAGGTTCTGAATACGCTTGAGACAGAAACGATGGATCTTTTCCAGAGCACATGTGTCCGAAACAGACATACCACAAAGGAATTCAGCGCCATACAGACCTTTTGATAGAACAATCGTTTTGTATATAAATGCACAGCTTGTCGGGGTTATTCCCCCAGCATACATGCCAGCATTGCTAAGGAGGAAATATGTTGATCTGATTTTGTCTACAGCTCTCTCAGTAAGTTCTCTGACAAAGTTTTGTTTGCTAACATGGATACCTAAATGAGTAATTTCGTCTGTTTGGATACATTGCCTCCGCCCAGCCCCCAGCGTCTGTCTAACGTGTCATTTTGTCTGGGTGTTTCATTAAATACAATTACTTTACATTTGGTAGGGTTATAAATGAAGCGCCACTTCTTATCACACAGACGCTGAAGACCGTAACTAGAAAGTGATAACAACGTCATGTCGTCAGCCTGTGTCGGCGATGAACAATTTGTGGAGAGAAGATGGAAACCAAAGTTCGTAGCTTCGATTGCATGTAGCAGATCATCAACATAGATCATGTACAGCAATGGGGGAGAGTATAAATCCTTGTCTTGTGCCTTGTTTCGATAGATCTCGAAATCAAGGAAGCATGTTTTACAACGCATGTGATCCCACTGAGAAATTCTTTTAGTAGGAGCCATACTCTTTCTTGAAATCCACGAAAGTGTAGTTTCAACAAAAGTCCATTTATCCAGACGGTATCAAATGCTTTGTGTACATCTAGGAAACACGCAAACAGTTTGCTATGCTGCTCGTTTGTATAGTTGATACTCTCGTGTAATATATATGAAGACATGAGACAGCCTACATTTTTTTAAAACCATTTTGTAATGGGTGCACGTTTATCAGGCATATCGTTTATCCAATCGACAGACGATTATATTCTCTAATGTTTTGTACATGACGGGAAGAAGAGTTATCGCTCGATAACTATCAAAATTAGTTTTCGGCTTCTCTCCACCTTTATACAATGAGACCATCAAACCAGTTTTTGCTTTTGATTGTATGTGTTGTAATTCGGGCATTTTGCTCATAACACGAGCCACACATTTACTCAACTTGTGACCTCCATATATGAGGTGTTCATAACAAATCATGTCAGGTCCTGGGGCTTTGCCCCTATGCATGGACTTAAGAACACCCTCCACTTCTTTGGCTGAAACAAGATAGAGAAGAAGATTATCTGTTCATTCATTGGCCTAAACCAGGGGGCATTGTCTCACCTTTTTATTCTGTCTGCATATAAACGATTTAACCGACTTTTTAGCGTCGACTGTTATCAGATGTCTCATGTGTATATCGCAAAAATGCGAAGAGAAACTAGACAGTTATTATTTTCAAACGACCAAGATGTCTCTTAATAATTGAAAATATCTTGTCATTTTTGGCTGAATTTATGCAAAACGTGCGTGTCCACCATTACCAGTCGACAATAAAGACAATTAAGTTACCTTGTATTCATGTTTTGTTTCTGTTTCTGTATATAAAACAAAACACCCCCGTAGTAGGTTGAAGTGGTTTTAATTTCCAAAAAGCCCTAATATTGAGTCCACGGGACGTGGATAGGCGGTCGTCGTTCGTGTGTGCAAGTAGGGAATTCTCACTTATAAATCTTGATTGGACCCGACTGAAATTTGCACCTCTTAGATTTTAATTTCCCAAATCTTTTGGGGAAATTTCAAATAAAACACCCGCACTAGTTGGCAATCTTCCAGATAACGGCTATTTAATTTGAAACATTTTAACCCTTTACCCAACAGAACGGCCCTGTGCCAATGCATTCTCTTATATATGCGAGTCGACCATAGGTCGCCTCGCATATATAAGAGAATGCATTGGCTTAACACATATTAAAAATGATAAAATTGTCAAAGAATGTAGAAAAATATTATAAAACTTGTTAAAAAATGTAAGAAAAAATTAGGCCAATGCATTCTCTTATATATGCGAGTCGACCTATGGTCGACTCGCATATATAAGAGAATGCATTGGCACAGGGCATAACTGTAACCATCACAATGTGGTCAATGAACCGGTTCCAATGATATCCATATTTGTATGGTGTTATTGAGACAGACAGAAGATATTTTAGGCTGTTGAAGCTTTATTTGGGCGGTTTTGGCCGTTTTGTTGGGTAAATGGTTAACCAAAGCACATATATACAGTCTACCGTTGGTCAACAGACTGTAAGACTAAATTATATGGTTTAAAATAAAACAATTGACCAAATTTCCAAATGATGCGCTGTCGGCACTATTCCTTACTGTTGAATATTTTTAACATGGGTTGTGGAGATGAGGTGAGTTTGCCGCCCCAAATTCAGTCCACATATCTCCACGTCTATGAACATTTTTCTATCATATACCACTGTTCTTATGCATAATGTGATATGCGGGTTGTAATTAATTTTCTCAATGAATAGTAGCACTGACAATAGTCATGTTATTTGATTGTTTAATGCATATTTTTAATCCGGTTTTATATAAAACAAATATGTTGTTATAATAATTCTGGTCCGGAAGAAGTATAGACATTCTTTAGCAAAAAAAGAATCGTCATTAAGCACTGGGGGAACTTCCCCAAAAGAGTAGGTACACTTGTGATTATCCGTCCAGTCCAGTTCACTGCCTGTATGTTCTAGTTCATTCGATGTTAGTATCAAGTTATCAACTACTAGATACGAAAATGGTATGAATCTGACGACCAAAGAATGTGTTTCGATAGGACCTGGTGCGGATATGCCTAATGTTGAATTATGAGAAAATAACTCTCGAATATTGATACTGTTCTATACTAAATGACGTCCCTGTTTGGTAAACATACACGTTAATTGTTCATAGACATCCCGTAGTTGAAATAAGCAGGTGTAATTGTTAAAAGTGCCCACGATATGCTCATATTATTTAATAAGGAAAGGGGTTATGTGTCGTCCAGATCACTTGTAGCCGCTGCAGTTAGTATATGTTGTTGCTCCAGTTCACACATTTGGAAATCAATCACTTACTTTATTCAGACTTGGACCTGTAATTGACATGTTCGTGTTGAAATTGTTATTAAGTGGCATATACATGTTAACACTGAGGCCTATGGGAAATAATTACTTCACTGTAACCTAAAACACAAAAATGATCCTTTTTCTCATTTGGGCCCAGTGGTGGGTTTCCTATAAACATTGACCAGCAAACAATTAGGGAACTTGTAGCACGTGGCATATTATATTATTTGAGTCGGTGGTAATCAATGAGAAGCCATCTGGGACAATTTTTGCTTCAAATTTTCACCTCGAAAATCTCCCTTTTTTGTCCGTTATGAAACCATATGTGTACCTTTAATGAATGTCATGGTAACAAATCACGCACTGAACATCGAGTGTCAGTACACAACTGAAAAAAAGGCTTTTCGACTAGCCATGAGAGCAATCTACATCGCTATCTGTGGCAGGTCTCTAAAATTTTATGTAAAACATGACCAGTGCAGGGTTAAATGGCAGCCAATTAGTCTGCTTGAGGTGGCTTGTCGACAAAAAGTGTAACACGGTGGTGTGTTTGAGTGATGTGGCTGTTTCCATGCACATACATGTAGGCACATAATCATTCTGCTGCACTCAAAACTTTTCAGTTTTTGCCAAAATTTCGATTACCAGGACTCAGAATTTGTCAAGTGCGCCCAATTCAAGCTCCAGTGTGTCCATGTTTATCAAGCGAACCATCGTCCATATTTTCTCAGAGAGAAATCGGTCAGCTTTCACACCAATGATGGGTATATATGCTACCATCGTTTACTTTATCGACATGGACCTCACATGGTGACTTTTCGTGTTCATTTTGTGTTGCAATTGTAAACAGGGGTGGGGTCAGGAAAGAGTTAATAAGACGAAAACAAAGTGATGGATAGAGATTTTGTATTTTATTTTCAAATGTGAAGAGTCCAGTGACCGATTTGTGTCATTTTCAGATGGCATGTCATTGACGTTGTTGTCACTTTAGATTACAGTGAAGTAATTCGATTGGTAGCGCCCTCCGACGGATTTTGGACCAAGATGCAGTAGAGAATTAAAAAAATTCTGGGCTCTGGTTGGTTAATAGTAGTTTCCATATTTAAACATATAAAATACATGCAATCACTCCTCTTGAAATTTGAGACTCCAAACAAAACATTGGCACATTGTAAAGCACGTGGTTCCTAGATTTAATTTTTTTGGTGTGAGGTAAAAAATGTCAATATTTTTTTCATGCAATTCTGACTCTCGATTATAAATCCCAAATTTAAAAGTACATTCCATGCTCGACGATATGATTTTTTTCATGCAGAAACTTTGCGCAGATGCCAATTCCGGTGACCGTGTACTCATTTATCACAATTCGTGGATAGTCAGGGCTGCAGGCCATTATATGTTAACACTGAGGCCTATGGGACATAATTACTTCACTGTAACCTGTATAACTGGTGGCGAGATTCTCTTTTCTCGTGGGCGCTTACATTACCAATGGGTGCTTTATTAGTTTTATTTATAGAATGGGAATTTTTGGGATGATTAAAAGTCAAACTGCGAGCTGGTGGCAGAGTTCGGTAAAAGGTGTAGTTGGGGAATTTCAATTTCGTTTATTGTCGTTAATCAACGTTGATTAATTTTGAGTTTTGGTTTGTGATAAACTATATGTCAATTATAAATAAAAGAAATTTCTGCAGCCCACTGGGGGTTGTGTTCGGAGACGGTCGAGTCGGCGCCGGTTCGTTAATTAGGTACTGGTTGTTATTGTTATTTTAACGGAATTCTGAGTTGGTCATTCGCCAGTCTGGGTGAACGTCGACTCTATATTTGAAATATAGAGTCTGGAGCTTATGTAGCCAAAACCATTTCTATTCAGCGAAGAGCTTCCCCAAAATGACGTCACGGATTAAAAAAAATACATCGATGATTGACAGGTGTCCCCACGTGTTATTTGTTGTGCTTCGCAATAGTAATGGCCTGTGTCGGCGCGACATAAAATTACAGCAGATAATATTTGTCGTGTGTGCGACTATTCTTTTTCGGGAGATGAACTCGCTGCATCACCCGGAAAGCTGCATCCGAGAGCAAAAAATAAGGTCGTCATCAAAAATGATGCTTTAGAACTATTTAAAAGCATAAAATTAAGTCATTTCCTCGGTGTTAACTTTCAGATGATTTTTTTACGACAAATAATTTGATTTGCAAACCATGGTACAATAAAGTAAATCAAATACACGGACGTGAGTGAGTTCTATTTATATTTATGGGAGGCCAAGTTGGTACCATGCGCAGGCCTATCTATCAGGTCTAGCACATCCTTCAAATTAATCCGAATCGTACCGAATATATAATTTCGAAGCCATTGTTTCTGTCTGTTGTATTTGCAAGCATCGCTTTCGATCGGAGAAATTCCGCTCTGTTACTCCGCCCACTGACACTTGTTTATTAACCCATACGGTTTCATTGGACGGAAAATAATTTACGCAATCAATCAGATTACGGAATCCCGAGGACTTGGAAATGAGATTTCGATGTTATCCGTCAGACCTTATATTCAATGTTGTAATGAATATTTAGGTATGAGTTTACTCAGACTGGTCATTCGCACAACCAATATATTTTATATTCTACAATTACATTCTTGGGTTTATAATATATTATCTTGAGCGCGTTACCATTTCTGACATTGGTTTTCTTGTTATATATGTCGTGGATGGATTATCATTGGTGGGTGTGTAGGCAGTATCTGTGTGATGATAGATGGCGTGCATGCGTATACAGTGAGTTGCTGAATTGTCATGTGTGAGGTTTATATGCATGGAATGTATGAGTGGTCGTTGGTGCTGGTATTGATATATTGGGAAGGGCTGAATATATGATGTGTATATGTATACCTGGATTGAATCTATGGTCATGGTGGGATGTATAAATTATGTATTTATCGAGTGGTTATGTGACTATGGAGGTGCCGAATATGTATACAGGTAGTGACTGTATGGTCAATGGTGAGGTGAATAGGTATACAGGGAGTGACTTTATGATCCTGAATGTAGTGAATATGTATACAGAGAGTGACGATATGGTCATATGTCAGATATAGGAGTATACCTGGTGTGAATGCATGGTGACTCGTGACTGTGTGGTCATTTGTTGTGTGTACGGTATAACCAAGTATGGCTGTATTGTCATGGGTCAGATGTACGTGTATAAAGTGGGTGACTATATTGTCATTTTTGTGGTGTTTCTGTGGGGTAATATGTGGGTTGTACATGTGAAACCTTGGGTGTCTATCGCTTTCCAAAATAGCTCAAGGATATGTTAATCAATAGAGAGGTAATGTCAGAGTTCTCCATCTTGATGGTCTCTATGTACAATGGAGGAAAGCGATAGCCACCCATTACCACACAGTAACTCCATATATACATAATCACCACACAAATGACAATATAGTCACCCACCGTATACACGTACATCTGGCCCATGACCATACAGCCGCACTTGGTTATACCCGTACACACCACAATTTGTCCACAAATGACCATACAGCCACGAGTTACAATACATGAACACAGGGTATGATCCTACACACGACCTATAACCATATAATCACTCCTTGTATACATATTCATCACGTTCATGAACATAAATCAATCCCTGTATACCCATTCACCTCACCATTGGCCATACGGTCACCCCCCTATATACCTACTATACACACCCATGGCCAAATAGACAGTCAAGATATACATAAATACCACAACAATGACCATAGGGTCACTCCAGGTATACATATCCACCTCACCAATGGTGATATAGCCACTTGCTTTGTGCACATACCCTCAGCCCTTTGTCTCCAATATGTATACTGTGTGATTTGGCCTACCCCTAAACTGACTGCCAAATTTGTGCTCCGTTGACAACAAAAAGGGCTGAAATCCATAAACGTACCTTAGTATAATCGACAAAATGGATTCATTTGAATTAAAAAATGTTTTCAGCTGAAAGTTCAACTAGTTTTATCAATTAATCCTAACCTGTTTATTTTTTATTTTTTTTAAATCAAGAAAAATGCCCAAAAAAATTACATTTTCGAAAATAAGAGGATTTCAATAAGCCATAGGCCATAACGAAAATATTTTACATGCAATAACCAACATTTCTTTCAATATAGTTACACTAACATATTAAATATGTTGTGAAAACATCAAGATGAATTGAGATAAATTTACTGAGTTACAAGACCTCAAAAATGGCATTTCGTCACGCGACCCCATGTCACAAAGCCAAATTTGACTAAGTCCATGTTATGGAACGCACATTTCATCGGCATATTTTTTCTCATTCTTTGACATAAATGTATGAAAATTTGATTTATGTGCTCTAACCAGTAGGTTGACCACTTAGTTAGTGAAAAAACACAAAATTATTATGTATTTTAACAAATAATTGATCCTAAAATCTGCTTTTTAGCTTATTTTGAAAATACGCCGAAAATGGGGGATCCGAAATCTGAAAAACGACCATTTTTTTATACAGAAATGTCCATAACTCGAAAAATATAACGAATCTTAAAATGGTTTACGGTTCTGTGACCAGCATGGTAAGATCTACAAAATAGGCTCAAATTTGAAAAGATTAGACCAATTTGAAATTTTCATGAACATCTCTACCCTAAGCAATGTGACAAATTCGCAAATATTTTGGGTCATTAATTCTATTTTTTTTTGAAAACGGACACCTAAATCAAGTCCAACAGGTGAGATTTTGATCAGAACATATCTTACTATCATATTAAGCAATACAACCTTTGCCCCCCTTGGGGTGCAGCCAAAATTTTATTTATGCATTTTCACAGTTCTATCTCATGGACTATATTTTCTAATTTTGAGCACGACAATAATTGCCGTTTAGTCGGACCCGAAACTACCGATCCAAGGTCACTCACGTGCGTTCAAAATAGAAACTGGAATATCCAATGTTGAGAAACCATGTTATAAACATTTGATGATATTGAGTAACAAATGTGTATTTATTGATATATTAGGATGTTTTTCTTCCAAATTTCGTTGAAAACATGGTAAGTGACATCTCTCTTTCACATAGGCACCATTTAATTGCAAACAATATTTCTCATTTCTAATTACGCATCATAATTAACACAGACCAAGGAGGCCACCTCCGGTAGTGTATACCAAACACCGTACACATGTCCCAAACATACTTACCATCGATAGTGTCTTTGTGGCGCGATTATGTATACAACCGAGCTTTGACTACGCAGTAGCTGACACCACCTCGAACAAGTGAACAAAACAGGAGGTTTGCGTCAGACCTGTGTTCATAACCGACGTTCTTCTGAACCAAGTTAAAGAGTAATAAAATATCTTTCTACTTATGTATATATGAGTCATTTATGTGACACATATTATTTTTGTGTGTTTTAAACCAGTTTGTGGACTTAAAAAAAATGCCTGGCCAAGTTGGATACTTTTCATTATTATAGGATTAAGTATTGTTGGGGTGGGGTAAATTTTCAACGTCATTAAGGTTGACACATAAAGACAATCAAACCAAACTTTGTATCGAAAACCTCATACATATTCGGAGCCCTAAAGTTGTGCAGATTCACGCGAGATTCAGAACAGCAAATCATGTACTTCCGGTAGAACGCGGTCGTTGGAACAAACCCCCGTATAATCAACGTACACGTGAATTATGCACCCGTAACGTGATTGGTGATGAATACCACACGCTTGCTCGTTCGTTCCATAAGCTGTCCATACCATTGCGTATACACAAAACGATACCACTCGCGCGCTACGTCTCCTGTCATACCCCATTAACATCATAAAAGCATTATTAAAGAATAACGTTATTCGTTCTATATTTAGACGATACAGACCCTAAGTACTTCTGTTCAATATGTGACACTTAATGGCTAAGATACTGCGCGTTTGTTGTCTTACCAACAAATCAACAGAACCAACATTCGAACATTGAACAACAAACAATTACAATGTAGGCGCGAGTTGAGCATACGGTCGAATTATCAGGTTGCCAGTTGGTTGCTTAATTACACTATGCAAGCGCGACTGTCTTATAACCACTACACGACATTCTTCCAGGGAGATCGGCGGGGCGAACAAAATAAAACTAAGATCGATGAAAATGCTGTATGTAGAACTAATTTCGTCACTGTTACTTCGTTTTGTCACGCATAGATTGATACAAATAATATTTTAGTTGCAGAATGTTCTGCTATTTAGCTGAATATAGTAAGTGAGCCCCCCCCCCCCCACCCCAATACAATTTATGTGGCGGCCTATACACGCACCCAACTACTTTTGTAAAATATATTCAGCATGCGACTGGAAGTTTGAAGTCTAACACCATCAGTTGAATATTTCGCATCGAAAATAGGCTGAAATGGTTTCATATTTTAATTCTCAACCACTATTTATAGTGTGAAATTATTTATGACTAAATTGACATCAGTTGGAAATTCCTAACCTTATGGTTGTGCCCGTCAGCGATTAGAAATGTCCAACATGTGGGTAGATGGTGCAAATATAATTTCCCAAGTTGGGAATTTATTCAGGTTCAAAGGAGGTGCAATTATAAATTCCAATTATTACACCCCAATGGAGACATTCTAGACGCGTCCCTGGATTTACGTTCTGGGGATTCGCTATATATAGCAGTCGGCACGGTCTCAACCCCCCTCGCGGATATAACCGTTTACATGACGGTGCTAGCTACGTATCTAACTTACAGGTCGGATTCGTCATCTCCAGTTTAAATTTCCGAGTTTAAACGCGGTTTAAACCTACATTCGTGGTCCAGCCAAACCGGACTAAGGGTGCGTTTTTGACGTTAATTTGCCAGCTAATTGACAACTCGATTTGGTGATATGATCATACAGTCAAACAACACTCTTACCTATCGGACCAAAAGACAGGCCGATATAATGGTGATTGACACGCCATAATTATCGCGAACGCGTACACGCCCATTTGATTTATTCATGGAGAAAGAAGCATTGCTCATGGACCATTAATCCGATCTCATTCTGGGTTTAAATCAATCTGACAAAGTTCATCCCTTTGTTTGTGATAGATTTTATGCAAGATGCTTTACCGTAAAGACAAAATTTGGTGTATTTACATGTCTATTTGTATATATTAAAGGGTATATGAGCTGTTTATCTGTATATGTCCGTTTGTCTGTTCGCATATTTTCTCCAATACCCCTGGACCGATTTCAACCAAATTAGGTGCGGTGACTCGGGGCACTTAGGCGGATGGTATAACGGCGTTAGGTTTTCAAAACTGTGATTTAAAAATAAGAAAAAAATTATTTATAAAACAAAAAGAAGGAAAACATCGGTGTTAAATTGAGTAAGGAGTTGATCTAACAAGAAACACAATTAAAAATGTTTAAATTTTGTTTTTAAATTAAAATGTTCAAATGATCAAAATGTGCGCAAAGGTGTCGCAGGTTCTACATCAAAATAAGTTATCAAATTTGACCCATGCAGCAATAACATTTTAAGATTGCAAACTATGTGTATAGCAAATAATAATCTGGTCACGCAGTAGCATCGTTTTGGTGTCAGCATTAAAACACCGAACAGTTCAACCCTTCAACTGAATTCGTAGAAAACACCAGTATGTGTGATTGCCACAAGCCAAAAAAAAAAAAAACACAAGATAGTTGTAAAATCATATTGAATGAACATGTCCATATCTGAGCAAAGCTCGCGTGGGAATGAATCAACTGTCGACAGTCGCCACTTAGACACGCCCTCACTCGAGATTATTTACACCTCCACTCTTTTACTGATTGTTTGCCAAAAAAGCCACAATATATTTTCTGTTTAAACATATTTTATTTGTTCATAAAGTGATTTATGACAAAAGGGATTGGAGGAAAAGTGCTATAATACCTTCCTCTCCCTTTTCAACAAGATAGTTGTTAAACTAATATTGAAGGAACAGCAGTCGGCAGTCGACAGTCGCCAGTTAGACATGCATACACTCGAGATTATTTACAGCTCCACCCTTACATCGTATTGTTTGACAATTTTCAACCGCGATCGGGCAAACACGGATTCGTCATCTCAGGTTTAGCCTCGGTAAAACTGGTTTAGCTTGACAGTAAATTTTATGGTTTAGTTGGTGGCTTAAGCTTATAAAACGCAACAAAAGTATCGAAATTGACAAAAACTTATCCCCAGACACTTCGGTGTCGGGTTTAAACCCCGGATTTAACTGTCAAACGGCGGTTTACATCTAGAGGTTTGCGTAGACCTGGTTTAAACCTGAGGTGACGAATCTGGCCACAATGTTGTAAATCGTTTAGCATTTGACCAATTATGGATACAAAACACTAAGTTTAGATTATGTTGTAGCAGAAGAACACATATTGCAGCAGCGGTGAGATCCACATCCCGAAGAAAGAGGACCCTCCCAGATGCATGGGTATGTTTATCAATATACATGTAAGGTCAGATGTACTAGATATGTATCATTGTTTTTTATATTGCAATGGGAAATGGATTGACTTAAGATCGCGAAAAAAATATAATCTGTCAGTGAAATGAGGTGTGTTGTCAGTTCCCGTTGATATAGAGGTATGTTGAGCGGCTGACAAACTTGCCCCATACTGGTACTCGATTCATGTTTCCAGCTTCATGTCCCTCCGCGTGTTCACTATTGCGCTCTTAGCACAACTAGAACCAATGGCAACATACGACGGCTTAATTCGTATAATGTTAATATTTTTATTCGGGTTATCCGCCAGGTTTATAACGAGCTATTATATTATATCTCAGTGACTACCAAACGTTGTTTATCGGTGTATATTAAGCAGTCTAAATTAACAATTTCGACCCAACCTGTTCAAATGGAGATTTATTATGGGATTAGGATGTTAAACACATTTTTATAGCTGTTCGTATTCTGGAAGATCGGTTCAGTCAGCCCGCGTGTAATGGACACATGATCATGAGCGGTCTTACACGCAGCTTGAGGAGTATTTACTGTTATCCTTGGTTTATACGGGCCGCTATCTATACACGCCAGTATGCTTGAAATACCACAACTCAACTAAGGAAACTCACTGGACTGAAATTAGCAGAATCCTTCAGGTCCACACGAAGATGTCGAAGAAAATGTTGGCACATGGGACGTATCTATGGGTCTTTTATTTTCAAATATTTATTTAACGTTAAATTTGTTCAATTCAGGTTATACAATTCTAATTCCAGGGGTTGCAAATGGAACTTTCAAATCAAATAATTTTTTGGTGATAACCAATCGCAAAGTCGCTTTGAAAATTGATCAACCAAATAAAAGGAAGGTGTTATAAGTTACTAACTAATATAACACCTATAATTATGAAATACCTGAAACATAATACAATGCAAAAGACATAATAAAACTCAACATTTTAAGTTTGTTAAATTATGTTTTGTATTGTCAGTCTCATATACATGTAGAATCCAGCAAAATTTAGATTGATTTTGCGAATTTATTCGCATACATTTTACTTTTTATATTTTCTATTTTATCCTTATTTATCAAATTGTGGATTGTAAATTCCAAACGACATCCACTTTTTGACAAACATATGTCTGACACAAAACGAAACAAAACAAAACAACTATATACATACGATCTAAAGAATAATAAGCATGATTTGAAAGCACACAAATCGCACAACATCTATAAATCACAAGCGGACAACGTAAATTGAAATAACAAAAGTATAAGAACAAAAGAACGTTATACTATAATTTTGACACATTATAAGCTCATATCGTATTAGCTATAATTATGACGACAGTGGGCGCTGAGATTGTCAGATGATCGCATAATACATACAGGTGTCAGTCTTGTAATGCTTCCGTATATGCAATTCCGGCAGTGTATCATATTATTCATGTTCCAGAAACAAATGAATGTCTGTCGAATCCATGCCAGAACGGAGCGAGCTGCGTTGATGGAATCAATGGATATAACTGCACATGCGTCGCTGGATATAACGGAACACATTGCGAGAATGGTTAGTCATTACCAAGTTAATTATTACAAAATAGATATCAATAATTTTATTCCAATAAGAAATAATTAATTTGGAGCATAATTCCATTGTATCTATACATGTACACGTCCTGGTATTAGTATACATTGAATTTTCATAATGACAAGGACATGTCTTCTAACCATCACGTATATGTATGTCTGGAAGTATATTATACAATTAACGTTCCAGAAACAAACGAATGTCTGTCGAATCCATGCCAGAACGGAGCGAGCTGCGTTGATGGAATCAATGGATATAACTGCACATGCGTCGCTGGATATAACGGAACACATTGTGAGAATGGTTAGTCATTACCAAGTTAATTATTACAAAATAGATATCAATAATTTCATTCCAATAAGAAATAATTAATTTGGAGCATAATTCCATTGTATCTATATATGTACACGTCCTGGTATTAGCATACATTGCATTTCCATAATGACAAGGAGATGTCTTCTAACCATCACGTATATGTATGTCTGGAAGTATATTATATATATTTCTTTAATTCCTCCATTAACGAAGAGCTCACAGAGATATACATGTAACATATACACAGTTCAACAGAGAAAGAAAAGCACAAATCATACAAGACGGAGCATAATGATACAGTCATATATGAAATACAGAGTATTAAGACAACGCATCGCACTTGTTATGTACAATATGTATATGATAACTAAATCGTACACCCAATCAAACAATCAATCAAACACGTACAGCTTATTCGCAGCACTCAGGCAGGTATCTGCGGATCCGCTACAACTCATATACACATAACGACATTCACCTTTCTCCCTCTCATTCTCTCTCTCACTCTATCTTTCTTCTTCTGTTTCTCGCCCTCTCTCTCTCCCTTCTGTCTCGTACTCCCCTGTCTCTCTCTTTTTTTCTCTCCGCTACATCTTTCTCTCACACACGCGCGCACCCTCAGGCTCGCACACGCACACACACAAACACCCCCTCTCTCTCTCACACACACACACCCTCGCACACGCACACACACCCTCACAGACACACACTCACTCTCATACACACACACACCCTCACATACATCCAACACACACGCGCACGCGCACACAACACCCCCGTAACAGTTCACGCTCTTTTACATAGTTATAGGCTTGCTTGAGAACCCGCTCTCCATCGTCGCCATTCGACGCATAAGTTTACCTATTTTGGTGAGCGACTTCGACCTCATAAACGTTCTGTACAGGGTTCAACGCCAAATCATGCAACATTGCCGAAGCGTGCATGTGTGTTATGCGAAGGCCAAAGTGCTAGCTGCTGGCTATAACTGGAGCTTGGCCATATAAAATATCCTGTCAAAGATTTTATACCATCGTATGCCTTCCAAAGTAAATGTGTGTGGTGCACCATGAAAGAAACGAAACACATGGGCTCGTCGATGAATGAATAAAGTTCGCCAGGTAATTTTGTTAGATGAAGAAGTACTAGTTCATCATCATCGATTTCATCTGTCCAGAGGTAAAACAATAAGCCAAATTTGTCAATTTGCTGGTACCACATACAATTTCGAAGGATGCGTAATGTACGGTGATTACAGTAAATTAGAGCATGCTTAATTACATCATGATGAGTAATATTACATAACACGCAGACAGTAGGTTCACATGCATGTACAGCTGTGGCAGCTACCAATTGTGCAACTGTGAAGAAGGTACCCTTTCTATCTGGGTAAATGCGACAGCATTGCCACAAAAGGGACATTTGCAGACAACTATGTATTTGCCCGAAACGAAGAAGGAATGGGTCATTATCAATTTTGCGCTTCCAGTCGAGTTCACGTTTGTTATTATTAACTTCAGACATTCTTCTAACCATCACGTATATGTATGTCTGGAAGTATATTATACAATTAAAGTTCCAGATACAAATGAATGTCTGTCGAATCCATGCCAGAACGGAGCGAGCTGCGTCGATGAGATAAACGGATATAACTGCACATGCGTCTCTGGATATAATGGAACACATTGTGAGAATGGTTAGTGATTACCAAGTTAATTATTACAAAATAGATATCAAAAATTTCATTCCAATAAGAAATAATTAATTTAGAGCATAATTCCATTGTATCTATATATATATGTACACGTCCTGGTATTAGCATACATTGCATTTCCATAATGACAAGGAGATGTCTTCTAACCATCACGTATATGTATGTCTGGAAGTATATTATATATATTTCTTTAATTCCTCCATTAACGAAGAGCTCACAGAGATATACATGTAACATATACACAGTTCAACAGAGAAAGAAAAGAAAAGCACAAATCATACAAGACGGAGTATAATGATGTCATATATGAAATACAGAGTATTAAGACAACGCATCGCACTTGTTATGTACAATATGTATATGATAACTAAATCGGACACCCAATCAAACAATCAATCAAACACGTACAGCTTATTCGCAGCACTCAGGCAGGTATCTGCGGATCCGCTACAACTCATATACACATAACGACATTTACCTTTCTCCCTCTCATTCTCTCTCTCACTCTATCTTTCTTCTTCTGTTTCTCGCCCCTCTCTCTCCCTTCTGTCTCGTACTCCCCTGTCTCTCTCTTTTTTTCTCTCCGCTACATCTTTCTCTCACACACGCGCGCACCCTCCGGCTCGCACACGCACACACACGCACACCCCCCTCTCTCTCTCTCTCTCTCTCTCACACACACACACCCTCGCACACGCACACACACCCTCACAGACACACCCTCACTCTCATACACACACACACCCTCACATACTTCCAACACACACAAACACGCGCACGCGCACACAACACCCCCGTAACAGTTCACGCTCTTTTACATAGTTATAGGCTTGCTTGAGAGCCCGCTCTCCATCGTCGCCATTCGACGCACAAGTTTACCTATTTTGGTGAGCGACTTCGACCTCATAAACGTTCTGTACAGAGTTCAACGCCAAATCATGCAACATTGCCGAAGCGTGCATGTGTCTTATGCGAAGGCCAAAGTGCTAGCTGCTGGCTATAACTGGAGCTTGGCCATATAAAATATCCTGTCAAAGATTTTATACCATCGTATGCCTTCCAAAGTAAATGTGTGTGGTGCACCATGAAAGAAACGAAACACATGGGCTCGTCGATGAATGAATAAAGTTCGCCAGGTAATTTTGTTAGATGAAGAAGTACTAGTTCATCATCATCGATTTCATCTGTCCAGAGGTAAAACAATAAGCCAAATTTGTCAATTTGCTGGTACCACATACAATTTCGAAGGATGCGTAATGTACGGTGATTACAGTAAATTAGAGCATGCTTAATTACATCATGGTGAGTAATATTACATAACACGCAGACAGTAGGTTCACATGCATGTACAGCTGTGGCAGCTACTAATTGTGCAACTGTGAAGAAGGTACCCTTTCTATCTGGGTAAATGCGACAGCATCGCCACAAAAGGGACATTTGCAGACAACTATGTATTTGCCCGAAACGAAGAAGGGATGGGTCATTATCAATTTTGCGCTTCCAGTCGAGTTCACGTTTGTTATTATTAACTTCAGACATTCTTCTAACCATCACGTATATGTATGTCTGGAAGTATATTATACAATTAAAGTTCCAGATACAAATGAATGTCTGTCGAATCCATGCCAGAACGGAGCGAGCTGCGTCGATGAGATAAACGGATATAACTGCACATGCGTCTCTGGATATAATGGAACACATTGTGAGAATGGTTAGTCATTACCAAGTTAATTATTACAAAATAGATATCAAAAATTTCATTCCAATAAGAAATAATTAAGACTATAACGGCTCAACCCAACCTCCCACAGGCCATAAAGGTCTGCCTCAACCACACCGGCGAGATCATAATATAAGTGTGCTAGACTACTTCTCCGATAACAGCTTGCCCGACCTCAGTCTTATATTCAGCCAACCTAAAAGCAAGTTCATTGGAGGATTGCTTATAGCTATTCCTGACGAAAATGACTTGAGAAATCTCCGAAATAAGATGTTCGCAGAAGCCCAAAGTTACAACAGTGATCTTCAACACTACAGCTTGAAAAGTCGAATCCAGCGCGACCCAGAATTGGGTGGTCTTTCCGTGAGTAGCCGCCTGGCTAAAGATATTTATAACCTTGTTCAGTTCACCAAAGGAGGTTCGTTTGATGATATCAGAGAATGTGTCTCTAAAAACAAATCGCTTCCTACCCAACCAGATCAACGCATAAATGGGTCTCCGTCCAGCTGCCCGTGCGATTCTGTTTGCATCCAGGATAAATTATAAGAAGTTCTTGCTGAAATCACTCTTCTCAAGGCTAACACTGCTTGTACAACTGACAGTATCCATATGGAACTCAAAGCCATATTGAACAAACAGACCGAAATCACAGAAAGCTTGAACAATCTTGATAAGCGTTCAAGCGAGTTGGAACTGAAATGTGTTTCAAACGCTAAGTCAATAGGTTCAGTCATGGGTACCTGTGCCGCTCTCCACCAAGCAGTGACTAGATTAAACGACGAAAAGTGTAATGGCGTGGTCAGCTTGAAAAATAGAGTCAAATTTGTTGAAAATGATCTCACTGACCACTCTAAAATGTATGATGAACTCACAAAACAGATAGACAATCAGCATAAGGAGTTTTCAAAGACTTTCGCTAAAGCCGAGACTGTTTTCAGTAAAATTAATGCCGTGAAACAGAATCTGAAGGATTCATCAAATTCATCAGAAGACATGGTAGAGAACATTGAGCGTAAATTCGGTACAATGTTTGAATTTTTCGCACGTGATCTGACACAAAAGTTTAACAATATGTGTTCTGTTGTGCAAACTCATCTTCCTCCAAACGACCCACAATCGTTTCGGCTCGATCCGCTCTCACCTGACCATCGCCTGTCTTTTGCTAGCTCATTAGACGAATCTAAGAAGTTGCCATCATCGACTCCACGGCAATTGTCACAAAGTAGACAAGACGCAACACAGAAACTTCCTTCTGCATCGCACAATTCACCAGAAACCGCAGTAGGTGATATACAAACTGCTACGAATCAACGACAACCGCCAAATGACACACGAAGATAGGAAACGCCAGTCATTGAACCGAGATCTTCTGCCAATCATTCAACCGAACTACACGTTAACAGTGTATCCGTCATTTCGTCTGACTTTCCTCAAAACTCTCCACCGAGCGATAAGCCACCCAATACACACAAGGCAAATGTATCACGATAATGACAACAATTCAAATGTTGCCAGTAACAATGGGAGAGTTCACACTAACTGGGGCGATGAACCAGTAGGATTCGTTGGTGTTCCCCGTAGGGCTACAAAGCGCACTGAGAAGATATTCGTGCGCGGAATATCAGTACAAACGACTGATAGTGCAGTTTTGGACTATTTCGAACAGAAAGGTGTAACGCCCACATTCGTGCGACTACTGTGGAGTTCCCACAGGGGGACACTATCAGCGCGCATCCACATCAACGAAACAGACATGGAGACTCATGAGCCACCGCAACGTTCTCAAAACAATTATGACTAACAATATCAACATTGCTACGTGGAATGCATCAAGAGTGAAATCTACGGTGTTCTATTTGCAATTTCTAATGAAAAGTCAGATATACGATATCATCGGAGTGTCCGAGCATTGGCTTAACACAGAGAACTTGTCTTTCATGAACTCCTTAAATGACTCATATATTGCTCTTGCAAAACCCGGAAGAACTATCACTACAAGTTCTGGTGGTTCATTTACTCGTGATGGTATTGCTCTCCTAATTAACTTACGTATCGCAGATCAGTGTGTAGCTGTGGATACTGGAATCGATCGTTGTGTTAGCATCCAGCTGAGACTCAGTCAGTCAGCTGTTATGACTATTCTTCAAGTATATATTCCATGTACAAACCATGGCGATGATTTCTTCAACGAATGCGTAGAATCTGTCTTCGATCTTATAGCTCTCTTTTCTTCACACGGGCCTGTTATTACCATGGGTGATTTCAATGTACATTTATGTCGTTCATCAGAACAGCATATCCCAGCCGGCCATGGCGACAGAACAGCTTTGGTAACTTCACTTCTGCAGCGTGAAGAACTTTCCTCGTCCTGCATTTAGTTTTTATCCACCAGCAGCCGTGGCTTCCCCAAGCCGTATCGACCATATCGTATTCTCCATGGACCTAGAAGATCTCATATTTAACTGTGCTATTCTCAGTGACCATGAACTAAATACGTCCAACCACTTGCCTGTGACCTGTTGTATTGAACTTCCACCCGACCACTCGCATGTGACACCGACTCGAAACAAACCCTCTTTCAACTGGGACGCGATTGATATAACATCGTACCAACATTTCCTCGACAACTATCTATCCGATGTGAGCTGCGTCGATGTGATAAACGGATATAACTGCACATGCGTCGCGGGATATAACGGAACACATTGTGAAAATGGTGAGTTGTGTCTCCTCTAAACGAACTGATAAGGGGTTCCCGTTTCCAGCGACTATTTTCCAATTCCATATTGTTTTTCAGATTGTCTACGATCACAATTGAGAATGTTTCTTTTCGTCTATTGACTTAAGGGACCCTCGTTAAAAAGGCGATAATTTGAATGTTTGCAATGCTGACAAAAATGCAAACCGTTTTGAAATTTCCTGTCTTGAACTTCGACATAAGGTCAGAGACGTGGCGACAGGGGGGTTTGCGGGGGGGGGGGGGGGGGGGGGTTCAAACAGTTGGAAATTTCATACCTGCCAAAACATTAGTTGGAAATTTCACACCAACAATAGGTTGAAAATGTTCTTGTAGTTTGATTTTAAAACAATTTATTAGGGGGAATTAATTGTTTTTGGACCAATATTTGCATATTTTCCTTTTTTTGTCAAAATTTTGGACTGAAATGGTCATCTGACTTCCGGTGGACATAATAATGTCAACACGCGTTCAACACACCGGCGTCAAATGTTTTAAATTAAAGTAAATGAAGAATTTGCTGTTGTACAACTCGCGTACCATGATGAACTGAAGGATCCACCGCGTACGGGAGGCCAGTAAATTTCTTTTATATCGTTCCATGTTCTCTATACTTTGACTTTTTTGGATTTTCAAATGGCCACAGAAGGAAATGCTGACCGAAAAAAATTGTCACGCTTGACTGGCTTAGTGTATCTCCAATGCTGATACAAGATTGCATGAATACCTTACCTAAATTAATCGTGAATCATTCGTGGTATACGCTGTGTGATAGTACACACCAATTTAGCTGCAAGTGTACAGTGTGCTGTCGACGTAAACAAAACAAGTTGGCACAATACGGATGGGTAAGAATAAAAAGCAAAAACTTGCTGAAAAGTCATTCAATGAAGAGTGCACAGACCAGCCTGACAAGAAATTAACAATGGAAGAAGAAAGAGAGGCTGCGAGCAATATGGGGACACATAATGAACACCCCCCTGATTACATAGTGAAATTACTTCAAACCGTAAATGAAATAAAAACTAAAATGATTACAAAGGATGACCTGGCAGAAACAGTAACAAAACTAGTTGACAGTAGATTGGATCAGTGGGAGCAAAGGCTCGTTGACATAGAGAAGAGGCAAGAAGAGGCCGAAAAAAGAAATAAAGAAAAGGAGACCAACTTAAAATCTAAGGAATTGGAACTGAATATGAGGGAATTAGAACTAAACAAAAAAATGGATGATTTTGGACGCAAAGAAAATGAGTTGGATTTGTACGTTAAAACAAAGATGAATGCTATGGAAACCAAAATAGATGACAACTCAAATAACATCAATGACAATGAACAATATTCTCGTAAAAGCAGCCTTAGATTTATGGGTCTGAATGGTAAGAAGGGCGAGACAGCCCGGGAATGTGCAGAGAAGGTAATCTGGCTAGTTAAAGAGGCGCTTCACATCAGTGTGAAATATGGTGGCAATGCCATCTCACATAGGGTGGCAAAATCAACTAACATGACAGAGCAACCAATCTTGGTCTGTTTTAACAATCGGTTCGTGATGTCCGACATTGTAAAGGCACGTCGTCACTTGAAAACATTCCAGGTGTCAGGTGTAACGTCTGGCAAAGTGTTCATTATGGAAGACACGACTAGGAAGAATCAGCAGTTACTTAGCCGTGCCTTCAAGTCAGACTCCATTGTAAATGCTTGGATTTCCAATGCCAAGCTTTTCGTCAAGAAAAAAGATGGTGAAATCTCAAAGTTCCGCACCACGGACGATTTGAACAAACTCACAGCTTGTGGTGACGGTCGAGAAATGGAGTAATAAGATCTGGTATAAACCTAGTTCAAAATGAACGAAATACAGAACGTATTACTACGTTCAGTGTTTCGTTCATTTTGAACTAGCATAAACCAACAGAGTTCAGTCTTGATAAAATCATACAAACATCTGGACAGTTTTTGTTATTATAACATATTGTGATTCAACCTTGTGTTATTTCTGTTTTAATGACCACTGTCTATTTTCTATGACCAACCAACGGGTTATTTTGGAACACACTATCGAAATGAAAGTATATTCAGTTAGATCACGTGCATGCACTGATGTGGTTTTACGTGCAACGTAGGGATTAATGGTTTAGTTATTCCATTCGCAACATGTATGTATTACTTGTCTGTTCGTTTGAAAGGCCTGAGTGCCAAAGGCTTTCGTTTGAAAGGCCTAAGTGACAAAAGAAAATTTATAGAACAGCTTGGCAGCCTTAGATTGATTACACTCGTTTTCGACTGTTCTGGTTCTTGCCATGAGAAAAACATAACCATCTCCATATATAACGATGATCACTCTTATTTAAAAAAAAAATTGTCTAATTAAAAAAATAAAATGAAATCGTTCCATCGATCTAAGGGCAGTCACTCCAGTCTCGATCGATCTTTATTGCGTTAGATGAGAAATAACTACTTTTTTTTTAATTTAATTTGTTTATTTGTAGCTTCATATTAAATGGACGTTGGTCATAGTATTATATTATTACTTTGATAATTTAATTACTTACCTTTCTTTTAATCGCTATTGTTATAACTATGTCGCAACACTTACTTGTATACGCAGTGAGGTTCCTGTGTGATGTTTTTGGATTATTCTTTCTCGATCGAGCGTTATGATCTCAGCCAACTAAATGCATGATCGCATTGGGTGTCTCGGCATACATACCTTATATACATATCCTATAATGGTACACATTTACTGCTCCCTTCTTTTAATTTGGTTTCCATACGAATACATACGAATTAGATACACTTTATTGATGGCCTCCCCGTACTGTTGGTGAATTCTCCGTCCTGCTATATACGCGACGATGATCGCACATATAATTTTCTTCATGTTTTTTACCCTATAAGTGCCTATTGTTTCACACGTCCACACTCTAAGTAGCTCCGGTTATGACGATGAGCCAAATCAACCAGTATTTATGACAATTAACTCTCAATTACAGGAAATCAAACAAGTTAAGATGAAATCTCCTATATATTTTGAGAACTACGTATATATGTGTGTATGTATAATCGAGCTCAAATTTCGTATATAAGTGTAAAAACCCACGGGAATGGTCAACGTCGCATTTTGGACAAGCTCTGAGCACTCCTTGGCCCTTAAAGTGCGACCTTCGTTTGGATACAATGGGTTTCGCTATCGATTCGCTCGCGATCCAAGAGGCGTAACACTACATTTTGTATATCTGTATATGTATATTTTTATATCCATATTCACTTCAAACTGCTAAACTCGTTGAGCCAAAACTTGCTAATACCTCGCAAAATATAGAATTTACATTTTCTGATATATACATTTCTTGTTACGGCTGAAAATCTTAGTCTATTTTCGATACATTCATATAAACAAGCTATAAACTTACACCCTCAATTCGTGCTAACTCACGTAGCTTATCTCGCTACTGAAAGTTCAGTCAATACGAGGCATTGTGATAGGTCCCCGAATCTGACGGGACTTCCATTGCCTTGTCATTTGACCATCTCGTAAAGGTGGGGTCACCACCAAGCCGTGAATGCCAACAACAACGACTTTGTTGGCGAGAAAATAATTAGTTCACACAATGCTATTTTCTCTTTACGGCAATGTGAGAATCTTCCGGTCACTTTGTTGGCGAGAAAATAATTAGTCCACACAATGCTATTTTCTCTTTACGGCAATGTGAGAATCTTCGGGTGACACCAAGCCGTGAATGCCAACAACAACGACATTGTTGGGCACACAATGCTATTTTCTCTTTACGGCAATGTGAGATTCTTCGGGTGGCCCCCAAGCCGTGAATGCCAACAACAACGACATCGTTGGCATATCTATTTTAGGGACGGGTATCATAATTCCTCTTGATTAAAAAGACAGAATTAACTCATTAAAAAATGCGTGTTGTGTGATTCTTATGTATGTTGTTCCTAGGAACGGGGGAAATTTTCATCGGGTCAGTTTTTTCCGCCCGATGTACCTTAAATCATACCTCTTTTAGGGATGGGTACCATAATTTATCTTGATTAAAAAGGCACAATTAACTCATTGAAAAGCCAAAAAATGTCATGTTTCGGACCAACGCCGCCAGTGGCGGGCTAACCTGCTAGTTATATATATATATATATTGCTGCATTAGACGGCATGTCGGGGGAGCATTAGTTCAGTTGAGATTACTTTGGATGAGATCCAGAACAAGAGCGAATTCAATTTAAATCATGTTTTGTCTCAACTAGGAACGGGTGAGGAAAACGAATGTGTCCCATCCAATCTTCAAGATAATTGTAATTATTATACTCCTGTAGAATTTCAAAACCAATTCCCAAACCAGACGAATCTTTCCGCATTTAGTTTGAATTGCCAAAGCTGAATGCAAATTTGGACGACATAAAGCATCTCCTATATCAAATGAGAGGAAATGGAACAAAATTTAGTGTTATTGTTCTGCACGAATTTTTTGAATTCGAGATACTGAGGCATATAAGATACCTGGATATCACCCCCTAATATACAATTGTAGACATAACGAAGACGATGAAAGGGGTGGTGTTGGCCTCTTTATTAGAGATGATTTGAAATTTGTCATTAGGGATGATCTGGCTCTATTTATTCCACATGTTTTTAAATCAATAGTTGTTGAAATTTTTATGGGAAAAAAGAAGAGTGTTTTATGTGGATCGGTATATCGACCTAATACTGCACCAAAAGCCGACTTGAATTGTTTTGTAGAGAAAATGGAAACACTTACGAATTGCTTGCGAACATACGGAAAAAGAGCTTTGATTTTGGGTGACTTCAATATTAATCTATTGAAAGCAGAATCACATATGAAGACAAATGAATTTCTCAATAATATGTATTCCGATGGTTTCCAACCTGTAATTTTAAAACCCACTAGAGTTACGGGACACTCTGCTACATTAATTGATCATATCTATAGTAACAATTACGAAAAACAAATGAAATCTGGTATTATTATCACGGATGTATCTGACCATTTTGGTATATTCTATATCGAAGAAAGTAAAGTTTCCTGGTCTCCGCCTGAGCCGATTTAAAAAAGACAATTTTCCAAAACAAACATGGATTATTTCAAATGAAACATGTTAGCAGCTGATTTATCTCCTGTCTTGCGAGAGCCTGACCCGAACCTAGCATATGAAAAGTTTATGGACGCATTTACAGGTGCATATACGAGTCGGCGTTCCCACTGGCTTCGCAATCCGGCAACAAAACGTACATTAAAAAACACGAGTGGATGACAGATGGCCTGTTTGTATCATCAATAAAGAAAGAAAATCTATATAAAAAATTCTTAAAATCACCAACAAACGCAAACAAGAACATTTATTAAGACTACTGTAAAATATTTAACAAGACAAAGCGTGCCTGTAAGTCTTCGTATTATAAACGGATTTTGGAAGGAAAAAAAAATAATATTAAAAAATCATGGAAAATAATAAATTAAATTCTCAATCGAGATAAGACACAGTCGACAACAAGCATTGTTTCCATAAATGGGGTTAATGTAATTGATGCTAAAGAAATTTCCGATCAGTTTAATAGACGTTTTACAGATATTGGAAATCGTGTATCCTCTAACATTCCAAGAACTGCGATACCACCAGAAATGTATCTAAGTGGATCTTATTCTAAAAGTTTTTGTATGTTCCCTACAATTCCTGCCGAAATAATTACGTTGTCTAATTCGCTACAAACCAAACCGAGCATGCAGTGGGCATGACCAAATTTATATTTCACTAGTCAAATTTGTCGCTCGCGAGGTAGCCAACCCTCTGTCATATATTATAAACAGAACCTTTGAAACTGGTATTATACCTGCTGATATGAAAATAGCTAAAGTAGTGCCGATTCACAAAGCTGGAAGTGAACAACTCTTAGATAACTACAGACCGATTAGTATATTGCCCTCCTTTTCGAAATTACTAGAAAAAGCGATGTACACAAGACTTGTTAAGTTTCTTAATAAACACAATATTTTGAATGAACACCAATACGGTTTCAGAAAACACCATTCAACTGTTCACCCTGTGCTACACCTACTTGAACATATCTGTACTGAAAATAACAAAAAATCAAAAGACTTCACATTGGCTCCGCTACTAGACCTATCAAAGGCATTCGATACCATAGATCACAACATTCTTTTGAGAAAATTAAACCATTATGGAATAAGAGGAATAGCAAATCTTTGGTTTCGAAATTATTTATCGGATAGAAAACAGTATGTTTCGTTAGGAGGAAACCAGTCTGGCATGCTTCCCGTCACTATTGGGGTCCCTCAAGGATCCATATTTGGCCCCATACTTGTTTTGCTCTATGACTACGATATTCGAAATTCTACAAAAATGAATCTTGTCTCGTTTGCCGACGATACAACAGTGTATGAATCGGGTGTCGATGTTAGAAAATTAGAGTGCCACGTTAATTTTGAACTGCACAAACTATTCCAATGGTGCTGTGCGAACCGTCTATCATTAAACGCAAATAAAACACGATTTATCTTATTCGACCAATCGCGATTTATACCGAAAGGTACACATATCAATGTATCAATCAACAATATATCGATCGAGAGAGTAGGTGAAGACTCAAGCGAAAAAAGCGTACGATTTTAAGGCATATTTATGGATGAAAATCTCAGTTATACTGCTCATATTTCTAAAGTCTGCTCCAAAATAGCCTATGCAAATTATGAATTGAATAAGGTGAAGAAACTGCTTCCATATCAAACTCTTAGAACTCTATATTACTCTATTGTTCAAAGTCATTTACTGTATGGCATTGAAGTATGGGGTCACAGCAAACATGTTCATAGACTGTTTCTGCTTCAGAAGAAGACCATTAGAATTATAAACAATAAGCGCTATAACTCACACACTGATCCTTTATTTAGCAAAAATAAAATTAAAAAAATTAAAGATCTATACGAACTGAATGTTGCACTGTTTATGCCTTTCTTTCACCTTCTTTTAATTCATTTTTTGAAATAAATAAAGCTAATACCCGACAGAAGGGTTTCTTTAAATTCTCGAAATCGCGGATAAAGTTCCTTGATTCATTCCCGACATTTAAATTCCCCGCTATTTGGAATAACCTATCCAAAGAACTTCGATCGGAACCGACACGATGCAATTGGAAAAAAAAAAGATCAGTAAATTCATCGATTCATATCCCACGTCAGTGACTTGTAATAACCCATACTGCCCAGAATGCACACGTTAACGATGGCACCATAACTCTTTTTAGATTTGTTGATCGCGATTTGCTACTTAGTATATGCGTGACGCTTCAAACCCGTATGTACCGTGCAACGACTCCACCCCTTCCATCACATTCGACAATATAATGTTCTAGTGTTCTATCTGGATCTTATCCAACTGGCCTGGCGGGTTTCTTCGAAAACGAGGGCAACCTTGGTTTACATAAATGTCTGTATTTAAGAAACCCGCGGGACCACATGCCACACTCCCTCGGGTCCGTCAAATTTAGAAGAGCATATACATATGTCTGCTATATACTAAGTGTCCCATTTAATCGTTGACATAACCGGAGTTGACACAATACATATTATGATGGGGTCAGCAGGAAGACAGACACGAACGAGGTTATGCCAACCCCAGGCTGAGTGCACCCCATTTGGGAGTCAGCATGATGTGGATCGTCATATATCCATACCTTGCTGACCCTCAACTGGGCAAGTAACTGATCTGATGCACTTGATGATTAAAACCTATTTATGATTATTTTTGTATCTTCTGTATTTTTGTATAATGAATGCACTTTGCCAATAAACTATCTATCTATCAGTTGGAAAGTTTCCAACATTAGGGGGGGGGGGTGACAGGTTGGAAATTTCCAATATAGTGATAGTGTATGTTTATTTGAAAAAATACATGGCATTTGTGTAAAAGGCCAACCTATAGACATGTATATGGATATACATGTCATTACTGCAACACTGGACACACTCTTATTAAATACCAACATACAACTAGAGGTCAGATTCCATGGAATCAGATATACTTCCATGGTATCCCATTCCATGTATGTGTTATGCGTATAGGTGTGTTCCTCTTCATGAGAATGCATATTGGTGCTTTGTGATCTAATGGTTGACTTGCATTGACATTTATAAACAAGAAGTATACTCATTATGTCATTTGGTTCGACCCAGCATGGGTGATTAATGGCATTCTAATGCATCATGGTCCTGACCAACTGAGTCACCATTCACCCCAGCCAATCAGTTCATTTTTATTTCGGTAGGGATACATTTTAGGGCTAATTATAACCCCTCCCCAGGGCACCCAAATCAAGTTCAACGGTCACGAAATTTGGCGTGGCTGATTATATCGTCGCAATCGACATGTAGAACAAAAGGGTGTAAAGTATATTAATGTACCATAACTCTGTTATTTCGCACTTATTGAATAGTTCTTTCAGTTTCGTATTCAGAATGTTTTAGTTTTAATGGCAGATGAAAGACCACTTAGTTAATTAATTAGTAATTCAGTGTGTCATCGCTACACTATAGTCATTGACGTCTTTGTGATAGAGTTAACTGTAATCGAGAGATAACTATATCACAATCGATAATGCTAGCTGAGTACTTACCCGTCCTCTCTAAAACTAATGTTGTCCGTATATACTACCAAACACATGCAGTGTTCAAAATATAAAACACTGGATTCGCGATTTTCCATTTTTTCCCTTTTACCAGTTTCGGTGGAATTTGCTAAAAGCCTCGACCCTTCCCGGGGAGTATGCGCGCTCTCCGTTGGGCAGGTTACTTTCATAGTAGACCTGGCATACCTATGGTATATCGGTGAACATATTCATGCATTAGGAATATGCTATCACGCAATGCACAATATTAGTTTTCCGTATCTTGTTTGAAAATATCATAACAATGAACAATACCACCACAAACTTGTGCTAAATATCAGGTTATCAGCCTTTAAACCCGTTAGTTCAGCGTTGATCATTCACTCAATGGTGTTACTTATGGTTGTGTGTGCAGCATATAATTATGTGAAATATTATGAAGAAGGTCTAAATGACTAAATGTGGTTATGTGCAAAGAACGTAGTAAGTTTCCCGTATATGTGTCTCTGGTGAATGTTACCAAATAAAATTTCCAGGCAAAAACACAGTCTCTGCCACATAATTTATTGAAGATACTATATGGCCTCAGTTGCGTTTTGATAAATTGCATTCACAATATACCACCATCCATTCTTGTCATAAAAGCGACATATTCGTGTTTCATCACATGATCGGAGTAAACTATGATTACTAGTTTGAGACGCGGCAATAGGATCTACACATTTTACCTAGTACTTCAAGAATATCTCTGAAACTCTTCCTATTTTAGAGAATTTTGAAAGGTTTGGTCACATATGTATACACATCTCTGCTTCTAGAAAATGTCACAAAATACACAATATATCCCTTATGAATCTCACTTAACTGTTTGATTACATATATATCACACGATTTAAACAATATAACACTGCGTTACTATTCCGTTTCTGGGTGCCAAAAAGTCCAGATTTAGCCGTTGTATGAGATCCTGATTTCGCTTGCTCTCTCTTGAGATACATTAGATAGAATTCGTACATATATGATCAAATGTTTCTCTTATCCTCTGTACTCAGTATTCTTCGCATAACTCGAGCGTTCGTTCACTCTTATACGACTATAGCTCTTCAATTTTTGACAAAATGTAAAATTAGTTCGATTTTGTCCATTTTGGCGGCCATTTTGTGACAGACATTCTACATATAAGGTTTACGACTAAGCATTGTTAGTGTATATATTTCAATTTATTACACATTTGGCATTAATTGGTGCGCCTACCGCAGAAATTAAGCATTTTCCGATACCAACTGCCATTTTGGGCGCCATGTTGAATTGGGAATTTTTCCCGAAGTTCATTTTAGCGGATTTTGTATATGTTGTTCAGCAAACCAGTCGGCACATTTTGAGACCAACACGGCTTCTTTACCAATTTATTCCGGTACTAACGCTGAAGGGGTCACTCTCACCAAAAAAAGTGCTGAAGGGTACACAGGATTTGAAAATGTGCTGAAGGGTACACAGGGTTTGTGATCGGCACGAATTGAAAATGTGCTGAAGGGTACACAGGGTTTGTGATCGGCACGAACACCATTACTTAAGTTGTGTTTATGAAAGTCTGGCGCCCATTAGCAGTTTCTTTTCAGTACATTTTAATATTCATTGGAACGTAAACAATTTTTCTCTAACAGAAATCATGCCAGATACGAAAACTGAATGTCCTTTAGGACATTTCAAACCCTGTGTACCCTTCAGCACATTTTGGAAATCATGTGTACCCCTCCAGCGGTACTAATACCTATCGAACATACTATTCTGGCTCTCTTGTGTTTTGTGAATACCAGTGAATCTTGTCTTTGAAAGAAGTGTCATAACAACTTGTGTTGATGGGAGTTTTGAGGGAATAGAGAACCTACAACAGTGTGTGTAATCAAACATGTACATTCAGAGTCATACTCACACAATGAGTCTATCGTTATCGTGTCGACTCGGAAATGTCATACACTGAGAGCTTTAGGCTTCCATCAGTTTACGCTGCGTCGCGTTACGATAATTCATTCGATTGTAGACTTTTGTCTTGGTGCTACTAATGATGAGTTCTGATTGGCGCTACTGACGTGGTATACCGCGGTTCGGGAAATCGAAAGTCTACGCCAAGTAATCAGACCCACTATTTACATGTGGGTCCGTAGTTAACTTAGACTGATATATAACTTATATACATGTTGATAAGTTATACCCAGCTATGTGTTGAATATAATTCAACTACACATGCAATGCAGTTTCACTATACCGCCTGGTTTGTATTCAGACATGGTCTACAGTGTGGTGGGAACCAATGGTTCTCGATGCTATATGATGTTACCCACACCAGCGATGGCTAACCACACTGAAGCACAAAGAATATGCGGACAGCACATACACGGACATCTGGTGGTGATTGAGAACCAGTCAATGCTGGTCACACTGGTGGATATCATGTTGGCCGAACGGGGAGCCAGTGAGTATATATGAGGCCCTGAAAACTCACACTGTCATCATGGACTATAGCTACCCAAATTATATAACAGGAAGTAGAGGAAGTAGTAGCATGCCTTGATAACAGGTGCCACGAGATTATTTACTGCAAAAGTTTTTACTGAGCTCTTTTTACGTCAGAGATATTGACAACTTGAAATTTTAGGACCACTAATTTGGATATTATGTTTCAGTTTTCTTGGGAAAATTTATTATCTATATCCTCAAGTTATAGGGTTATAATTTAGATATTACTGTTTCCAAATTATGAATATTTCCTCAATAATATAGTAATATTATAGTATAATGATAGAATGAATGCGATATTTCCACAAATACACTTTGTGTGAGCCGAGCGTTTGTTTATATAGAGCACAGGCCCCTGGGGAAAATTACTAAAATACCAATATAGACTATACCAGTGTAAAGGTTCCAATGATAAATTTTGGCTAAAAACAACACCAACTATCAAAACTCTACTAAATTCTAGAAATCGACAATTGCAGCCAAAATATCTTCAGATGTGTCTTGTTGGCAATAACATTTCCCCCTTTCATTTGACATATAACATGACGAAATTGAACGAATCGAAGTCGAGCTATCCTATAAAAACTAACTAACTCTACCGAAGAAATCGGGTCGTCAATCTCCATGTCCGCTCAGAGGCCTTTGAACTAGTTACAAAATACATATTTTCGAGTAATAATTTGTCGCGAACGTGTACTTAAACGCAATGACTTAACCGATAAATGCTCATATATGTTCCGCAAGTCATTCCGAAGGCACCCATACCTTTTGTTATTTCATCCAATGTGTTTGTGCCAAATTTTTCAGCTTTGTTCATCAAACGAATTCAGAAACAAGACGTGTCTGCGAAGGGAAGTAAATATTGAAAACTAAAATAAAATAGAATGCGCGTGAAATTCCCAGAATGTTAATGCTGTATCAAAGCAAATTCCAATTATTTAACTATACTTTCAAGTTCAATTCTGTTTTTAAATCAGATAAACTTCTTGGTACAGATAAAATTATTAATTCAAGTGTTTCTTCAATACTCTATCAGATATCTTACATGTTGATTTTTTCAAGCCATCATTTGTGAACTTTACTCTCGATTATTGTCAATCAATAAGCAAGCCGGTCACAATTTGCTGCCAATCATAAGTCATCATTTGGGTTTCAATAAGTTCAACAAATGTCCTCGTATCTGAAAAATTTCTACCAATGGATAGAAAGCATGTATTATCCGACGTCTGCTAATTTTTCCCTATCACCCCCCAATGGATAATATATCAATCCAATATATACTCTGTAATTGGCGGAAGAGTCCAGTTGGTAAAGAAAGAGTTCAACTGCCTTTCCTTATTTTCAGCTCATACTTGGGTGGATGGAGAAAAGGCAAACGCTACTTCGCCATGGTTACATTGGGACGGCAGGGATGTTCAATATTGGCCACAGCATCAGATATCTGACCCTGGCACAGAATATTGTTTCAGGATGGTGCCATATGGTTTCATGGACCAGAGATGTGAAGTCGTGTATCATTATGCCTGCCAAAGGGGCTCCATGTTTCCTTGACTCAAAAGTTTGGGCTCCTTAGTGGGTTTTAAGGGTATGGAGACAGTCCAACACCCACAGCACCCATGACAATTCAAGTTAAATTGGTATATTTAACTTGAATTGGGCCATATGACCCATTATATGTATCTACTTCCAACACTTTTGTTGTTTGTGGATAGGTATGCATCTATGCAAATGGTTTGCACAAAGTTTGGGCTCCTCAGTGGGTTTTAAGGGTATGGAGACAGCCCAACACCCACAGCACCCATGATAAAACCATACAGCACCTGTGCCTATGAAAACATATTTCTGAGTCAGCCATCTCTCAGACTATACCCATTCTGTAAATGATTCCACATTTCACTTTAGAATATATAGAGGCAATGGGAAAGAAATATTTGGTCACCTGAATGGGATTTTGGGCTCTAGTCAGGGGGGATATTTGGTTTTTTAATGGTTAAATTGGTATATTTAACTGGAATTGGGTCCTGTATAGGTATATACTTCTAGGTCTCCTAGTGTTTTTGGAAATATCTGCATCAGTATAAGAAGATTTGCAAAAGTTTGGGCTCCTTAGTGGGTTTTAAGGGTATGGAGACAGCCCAACACCCACAGCACCCATGACAATTAAAGTTAAATTGGTATATTTAACTTGAATTGGGCCATATGACCCATTATATGTATCTACTTCCAACACTTTTGTTGTTTGCGGATAGGTATGCATCTGTGCAAATGGTTTGCGCAAAGTTTGGGCTCCTCAGTAGGTTTTAAGGGTATTGAGACAGCCCAACACCCACAGCACCCATGATAAAACCATACAGCACCCGTGCCTATGAAAACATATTTCTGAGTCAGCCATCTCTCAGACTATACCCATTCTGTAAATGATTCCACATTTCACTTTAGAATATATAGAGGAAATGGGAAAAAAATATTTGGGCACCTGAATGGGATTTTGGGCTCTAGTCAGGGGGGATATTTGGTTTTTTTAATGGTTAAATTGGTATATTTAACTGGAATTGGGTCCTGTATAGGTATATACTTCTAGGTCTCCTAGTGTTTTTGGAAATATCTGCATCAGTATAAGATTTGCAAAGGTTTGGGCTCCTTAGTGGGTTTTAAGGGTATGGAGACAGCCCAACACCCACAGCACCCATGACAATTCAAGTTAAATTGGTATATTTAACTTGAATTGGGCCATATGACCCATTATATGTATCTACTTCCAACACTTTTGTTGTTTGCGGATAGGTATGCATCTGTGCAAATGGTTTGCACAAAGTTTGGGCTCCTCAGTGGGTTTTAAGGGTATTGAGACAGCCCAACACCCACAGCACCCATGATAAAACCATACAGCACCGGTGCCTATGAAAACATATTTCTGAGTCAGCCATCTCTCAGACTATACCCATTCTGTAAATGATTCCACATTTCACTTTAGAATATATAGAGGCAATGGGAAAAAATATTTGGGCACCTGAATGGGATTTTGGGCTCTAGTCAGGGGGGATATTTGGTTTTTTTAATGGTTAAATTGGTATATTTAACTGGAATTGGGTCCTGTATAGGTATATACTTCTAGGTCTCCTAGTGTTTTTGGAAATATCTGCATCAGTATAAGAAGATTTGCAAAAGTTTGGGCTCCTTAGTGGGTTTTAAGGGTATGGAGACAGTCCAACACCCACAGCACCCATGACAATTCAAGTTAAATTGGTATATTTAACTTGAATTGGGCCATATGACCCATTATATGTATCTACATCCAACACTTTTGTTGTTTGTGGATAGGTATGCATCTATGCAAATGGTTTGCACAAAGTTTGGGCTCCTCAGTGGGTTTTAAGGGTATGGAGACAGCCCAACACCCACAGCACCCATGATAAAACCATACAGCGCCCTTGCCTATGAAAACATATTTCTGAGTCAGCCATCTCTCAGACTATACCCATTCTGTAAATGATTCCACATTTCACTTTAGAATATATAGAGGCAATGGGAAAAAATATTTGGGCACCTGAACGGGATTTTGGGCTCTAGTCAGGGGGGATATTTGGTTTTTTAATGGTTAAATTGGTATATTTAACTGGAATTGGGTCCTGTATAGGTATATACTTCTAGGTCTCCTAGTGTTTTTGGAAATATCTGCATCAGTATAAGAAGATTTGCAAAAGTTTGGGCTCCTTAGTGGGTTTTAAGGGTATGGAGACAGCCCAACACCCACGGCACCCATGATGAAACCATACAGCACCCGTGCCTATAAAATCATTTTTCTGGGTCTCAGACTATGCCCATTCTGAAAATGATATATTTTGGCACCTGGAAGTTATTTTGGGCTCTGGTCAAGGGGAGTGGAATATTAGTAGTCAAGTTGGTATATTTAACTTATATTGTGCCATTATTTATATCTACATTCAGGGCTTTTAGTGTTATTGAATAGGTAAGCACCTATGTAAATGATTTCCCGTATTGGATTTAAGAGTATCAGGCAAAATATGAAAAATGGTAAATATTGCACCAGCGTGTCGTGCAACCGCTTATAAGTTATAAAATTGACTATTCTGTCTTATATACATTGAATACTAACATTTATGATGCACCTTGATTAACTTTTACTATTTTAACTACTGAAATTACCAGAATTATGGGATTTTTTGCACAAACTTGGCATCAAAATCGGGAAAAATTAACGTTTCAGGTTTGCACCATTTTTTAAAAGTAAAATGGAACTATCTTTGGTATCAAATGTGATTTTTATTTTTGATCTATCTTAAGTGTTTGACACTGAGATGTTTTAGACAAAATTACTCAAGATGGCTTACAAAATGGCAACCAAATATGGTAAAAAGTTGATTTGTCATATATATTCCGAACATTATTACAAGCTGTTCTGAAAAGGTTGCAAATTGTGACTCACTTGGTTATTAAACATGCTACTTAATCAATTGATAACTAAATGTTATATTCTGGTTGTTCCAGTACATAATGAGGCATGACAAATCAGCCTTGGTTTAAGGGGTGCAGTATGAATTTTTGCCGAAAACTTCTTTGGGGATTCTGTCTGTCTTTGAACGGAAATTGGCAGAACGTTGAAACGGAACTGAGAGGGATCATATTATGTGGCTACTCTGGCCCATTAGCATCAAAATGTATTAACTTATATACTATTGTCATGAAAACCGTTTCATTCGTATTGCATACCAAACGCCATTAAGAGACACTCTGATATGATCTCTCTATCGGTTAACATATCCTTGAGTTATAGGGATAGGAAGTCGATAGTCACACAAGTGCAACTTACACATGACCATGCAGTCACTCCACATATGCATGAACACCACATAAATGAACATATGTCACTCGCTTTAAACACATACACCTCACCTACTACTATACAGCCACACATGGATATGCACACACCCAACACATGGCCACATAGTCATGAGTAAACATGCATGCACACCAGGTATACTCATACACATCACCCATGGCCATATAGTCACGACCTGTATACCCATGCATGAACATACAGTAACATCCTGTATACATATTCGCATCACCATTGGTAATACGGTCACTCTATGTACATGTATATATTTGCCAGATGCATGGCCATATAAGTACTCAAGATATACATCCAAACGATGACAATATAGTCACTCCCGGTATATATTATCGCCACATTCATGAGCATACATTACTTCTTGTATACATATTTGCCTCACCAGGGGTCATAAAGTCACTCCCTGCATATATATTTGCGACACACATGGCCATATATCCACTCAAAATATACATATACACCCAACCCAAAACCATAGAGTCATTACATGTATATATAGTATACATATAAACCTCACCAATGGCGTTACAGTCCTTCTAGATATACCAATGTCCCTCAACGCGCATGCGGCCATTCATACACTCCAAACGTGCATATATAGACCTCACCATGACAATTCAGCCTCTCGCTGTATACGCATAAACCACACTCGTGATCATACAGTCACTCCCTCTATACCAATTCACCCACCATTAATTTTGCCACACTGGCACTCCATATATACATATTGGCGACATCATGGCAAAATAGCCATGCAATATATACACGGGCTCGCCACTTGTAGGTAATGAGTCGAAAAGTAATGTGATATTTGCTTAGTATGGCATATAGTCAGTGATCTGGAAGTGATGTTGATCTTATCCAAACATTTTGCATCTTTTAAACTCATTGGGAGTAATTTCCAAAAATGTCTAAACTCTACGTTTGGCATAAAATAAAATCTAGTTTTTGTGGGGTACGTTTTAAAACTATTTTTAAACTTCCATTAAACTGCTCCAGGACCCAGCTTCCAACTCAACATTCATGTCATTAGAACGGGGATCAATTTGTCTGCGAGAAATTGGGACCTTTGTCATCATATATGTAGCCTCGAATATTCTGTAGTATGCCTAACAGACATCATCCCCTTTCTCTTAACATCCATACATTTATGTACCACTATCATTGTGTGGGGAATGGGACAGGATGTAAGCCATTATTTATTTCACTATACTTATATTGACAAACGGAAAGGCCTTATGGTCCGTCAGCCAGTGCTCCATTCTGACTTGTTATTGTCATTCCGGAGGGCTAGGTGTGGTTTTCGTTGACGCGGACAAATGTGTCACATTGTCAGATACCCACTTACATATATTTGTTAGCCTATACTTACCTGTATTGGTTGGCATAGGTTAACCTATGATCATAGTCACTCCAGGTGTATATATACCTTATCAATTACCATTAAGATATGCCTATACCCACACACACGGCCATTCGTACACTTCAGACTTGCAAAAATACAGCTCAACCATGACAAGTCAGCAACTCGCTGTATTCTTACCCACCTCATCCATCAGCATTCAGCTATTCACTGTATACCGGTACACAGCAATGACAATACAGCCACAACAGATAAACATGTACATCCCATCCATGACCAAGATGTCACTATATATATACACAAGCCCGCCAGTGACCATCAAACTGTACTCCAGGTATGCATATACACTTCAACAACATTGACTCTGCAGTCGTTCCATGTACACATATACACATTGCCCATAACCATACAACCACTACATATATATCCATACACCCCATTCATTATCATGCAGCAAACGCGTGTATACATATACACACACCCATGACAATACAGCCACCCAATGTACACCTGTACATCCCACCCATGATCACACAGTCACTCCATATATACATACACAACACAAAGATGGACAATGTAGCTAATCTCGCTGTACACACACACCACTTCAATGGCCAGACAACAACTCCCTGCATACATGTTCAACTCATACATGACGGTCATGACCATACGCTACTCCTGATATACCTATACAACTCAACGTGGACACCCATACATGACCATATAGTCATACATTGTATAACTATTCATATCATTCATGAATACAATAACTCCCCGTATACATACTCACCTCACCTATAGCCATACATTCAACAGACATACATACGGTATTAAGTTGATCAATGTTGATTACAATGGGCCAGAGTAGCCACATACTATGATCCCTCTCAGATCCGTTTCAACGTTCTGCCTATTTCAGTTAAAAAAAACATGGACAGAATCCCAAAAGAAATTTTAGGCAAAATCCATACTGCACCCCTTAAATGAACTTTCATGCCTCTTAAGGTTCTGGGACAACCAGAATATAACATTTAGTTGACTATGTAGCATTTTTAATAACCACAATGAGTCACAATCTGCTACCTTTTCGGAACAGCAGTGAATAATGTTTGGAATATATGTGACAAATCAACATTTTACCAAATTGGGTTGCCATTTTGCAAGCCATCTTGAGCAATATTGTCTAAAACATCTCATTGTGACACAGTTAGCACATATCAAAACAATAAACACCGCTGATACCAAAGAAATTTCCATTTTACTTTTAAAAATGTTTCAAACCTGAACAGTGATTTTTTTGCCGATTTTGATGCAAAGTTTGTGACAGAAACTTTTGAATACTTCTGGTGATTTTAGTGGTTTCAATGGTAACAATTAGCCTAGGTGCATCAGAAATGTTGGTTTTCAATGTATATAAGACAGAATAGTCAATTGTGTGCATCAACAACAACTTATAAGCAGTTGCATGGCACACTGGGACAATATTGAAAATATTCCATATTTTGGCCGCCATTTTGGAAGCCATTTTGATCCAAAGTGACGATTTTTGTAACATTGAGTTGGAATATCCATAAAATGTAGAAAGCATTACTTACATTGCACAGTTCTTCCAATTTCATGATGAAATATGACTAGAATCCCAATGGTGATATTTTGTGATATGTTATACCGTGTTCTGTAAAATCGAATTTTTGAGTGATCGGAAGGGGTTGGGAGTCCATGACTGGCATATTTCTTTGCTTCAATGGTCAGTTAAGATGTTAAATACAAAATAAAGTCAAAATTCTCAACCAGTTCCAAACAGTAGAAACTTATCTTAAAGATATTAGTAAAAAAACGTATAAATTTCCACTTCCGGCCGCCATTTTGGCGGCCATTTATGACGGGGAGTGACAATTTTGGAATACAACGGTGGGGTTATGTCTTAGCTTCACAAAAAAGTATACCTGTGTATACATATGACAAGATTTCTCACTATAATTGCGTAGAACTGATTTACCGGAAATGGCAGCCATCTTGAACGCCATCTTTACAAAAATTGCTCAAAGCGGATTTTAGCGGATTTTGGATATGTTATAGAGGATATATTTCTCTTCAAAATGGCATACAAACCAATTTAGTCCAAATTTATTCTAGGTCAAACCTTTATTCGACCAGACTATTGGTGTATACTAGTATGTATATCTTGAGTGGCCATATGGCCATGGGTGTGGCGAATGTATACACAGGGAGTGACTATGGCCAATGGTGGAGTGAATAGGTATGCAGCGAGTGACTGTATGATCATAAATGTGGTGTATAAATGTGGGTGAGGTGCATATTAAAGCCTGGAGTGTATGAATGGTCGGTTTGCAGGATATCAATTGGTGTATATATAGAAGGGTTTTGTGGCCATTGATATTATACTATGTACACCTGGAGTGACTCTGGTCAGGAGTGGGGTGTATATGTACAGCTTGAGTGGCTATATGGGCATGGGTGTGGCCAATATGTATACACGCTCATTCTGTGGTCATGTCATGACTCATCAGGCATACATAATTCTAAGACCAATCATCTTCATTGGAATCAGCTAAAAAAATGTATTTTACCTCAAATATTCGTAATTTTGTATATTTTACCACAGATTGTCAATTGGATTATTTGACTGGGTTGTAGTTACCTAGCAAACATTGCTAAAGAGAAAATGAATGTCGGTGCGATGAAAACCAGATAACTATCGATTACATGGTAGTACACATAGTGTTAAGTATTTCTGCCAGGCATTTAGTAATTTACAAAGTGTTATGACCAGTGAAGATTTATAATAAATTGGAGGGTGAGCCCATAGCAACGGTCCGATTACCACCTGCTATCCTTAGTAATTCTGTATCAGTTATACAATATGCACTTCATAATGTGATGTGTGGGCACATGTTAAAGGTCCTGTAGCCTAACTTGGTGTGCAGTTTAGGCCCGAAACATCACCGAGAAGGCCTCAAAATGTAACTGAGAAAAAAAGTGTAATAAAAATACATTTTCTTGTTCGGGTAGCTGCATAGTAATGGTTGTTATGGACAACATTATATAAATTGATGTCACACACCATTGCATGTCATAATATGCCACAACTAAACCTCCAATATGTAATTATCAATTACAGTTCAATTAAATGCGGTAAATCATCCCCATAGAGACATTTTATTATTTCGGGTAGTTGCCTAGCAACCGTTGCTAAGGAGAGTCCCATCTCGATAAAATATTAACAATTAATAAAGGTGCATCAGAAATGTTAGTATTTAATGTATATAAGATATAATGGTAAATTTTGTTCATCAGCCACAACTTGCATTAAGGTCATTGATGCTTTTGAAATTTAAAAATAATATGGGTAGGTCTCTTAAGAATAGTCGCAATAACACCTTCCAACCATAGACACTAGCCATCCCTATATAATATACACTGTGTGATGTATTGTATATAAAATGTATTTCAGACTAATCTACCATCAATTCTGGTCCCAAAATGTCAGAGCAGAGTGCCAAATATACATTTTACTGTCTGGGTAGCTGCAACGGTTGTTATGGACATTATGATAGGAAACAAGGTCACATGTCTTTGTAATTGATCATATGTCACAAATAGAACTCAAATATGCAATCCACAACAACTAACGTTGAATGAAATAATGTAATCCTTCCTTATATGAGCAATTCATACTTTCGGGTAGTTACCTAGCAACCGTTGTTAAGCGGGGCCAAATCTCGATGGGGTCCATATCTGAAAATGATTAGTATGGCCCAAGGAACATATGTGCCAGGTTTCATGCTTTTATCATAATTTGTGCAATTCTAACACCAAGCGCCTGGACTTATTTTAATATGGCCAGCCTGGTCCGAATCCCAGTCAGGATTAATCAAGAAATTACTCAAGGAATTCCCACCATTAAGTTTACAGTGGACACAGTCGTTGTCAAATACTGCTGTGTGATATATGGTTGTGTCCTTTCAAAATTTGATCACTCGCTTCAAAAACATGACAACTAAATCATTTTGTATGCTGTAATATATGGATTTCTCAACAAAGCATTCTTCACAGAGAACTTCCCAAGCAGGATTCAGTTTTGTTTGTGGAAATTTCCCAACAACAGACCCCGTACGTGTGCACAAAGTCAGATTTCAGTTCGTAAGAAAGTATCATATATTTCCAATTTCTGTCACAGGTAAAGTGTTATTTACTATATATAATATATGTATAGCTGTTTTTTAGCTTCTCGTGTGAAGTTTGTGCCATTGTTTTCTATTTTAAAAAAATACACAAATTTGAACCGGAGTCCATACTGGAGTGTTTGGTTAAGTCTTAACCCGAATTTCTAGATAAAAACTTCGTTTATATAATTCGTAGTTGTTATTCTATAAATCATTTATGTTTATAAACTTATCTCTCTAAGTGGGAAACTAATTTTAATTCACAGTAATGACATGTGGGTCGTTGTCACGTTGTGTTTTAGTTACACAGAGTCGCTATCTCGTGGGAATCCCGATTCAGAATCTGGATTCAGATTACAGATTAGTCCCCGTACGACTTGGTTCGGTAAACGAACAGACCAGAAATTGGCAGAATCAGTAAACGAACAGACCGCAATCTCAATCTCGTGGTAATCCAGAATCGGATTCGGATTCCGATTACGGACTCAAATGTTCGTAATGTAAACAAACCGAGATTTCGCCACATCGGAGTTTAAAAACACAATAAAACATAAGAATCCGTCCGTTGTGTACAAATTATTGCAGAATATAAACGATCTATATCAAAGAATTTTAAATGCGAAGACAAATTTGTTTTATCGAGAGTAAACGGGAAGAATATTACAGAAATTAGCCACATAAGAACGTTATTGATCGTAACGCTGGAGTAGCACTTCGGTTGATAGCGAACTTGAAGCATAGCATTGTCAATTTCACTGTCACTTTCATCATATCATGTTCATTTCATAATTCCATCCATAAAATACCGCCCGAACGCATGTCGATTTCAAATTCGGCGGATATACGTCACCATTGACCGAATTCACACGAATCTCTACATTGATATGTCTTCTGCTTTGTTAGTTACTATATGTTCCTTCTTATTCAAGAAATAGTAGGACTATATGCTATCAATGGAGTATCAGATACACGTATGTACTATCTAGTCTTATAGCAATTTCATATTTAAAATGTCCTGTTTCGTTAAATGCAGTCGTTTTGCACAATAGCCATGTATAGTACAGAAACAAATGCATTTATTGGCCAACGTGCTGTACAATAGTTTGAAAATAAAGCTTTGTCCGTGAAGCTAATGTTGTGGTCTTGAGCATCTCCCAAGCGTAAAGCTAATTCTAGGATCTCCGGACTATATAGTGAAAATATTAGTCAATTTATTGATTAAGTACCTACACGTACAAGTTCTCGCTATGGACGTGGCTATAGGTTTCCTCAAATTTCCGGCCAAGTGCGCCCCCCCCCCCAAACCAAACATCAATCTCACAGGTTCGCATATTTCCATTTGCTTTTACTTTTACTTTTACTGGTTGAAAAAATCAAACAATGAGAACAATTCCAACCTATATATGGTGTCATATTAATGTCCAACTAATGTTGTGTCATGCATGAAATTTCCAACTGCTGGAAATGTACCGAAGTTTAGTTTAAACATATCTATTTCAAATATTTGTCAAATTTGTATAACACATGATATATAACACGTGCATTTGTTTATACATACACTGGGATTGGAGGACAAGTGTTGACTCACTTAAGGGCACCACTCTCCCATATGTTATTACATGTACACTGAAAACTAAATAATTAGTAATGGCAAAGCAACATGACTACCAAAACAAGTTAAACATATCTACAGATCACCGGTCACCCCCTCCCCGAGTAAGTCATAAGTTTGTAAATGTATTTATTTAAAATCGGGTTTGTCTGTTGCGTTTGCTGGCTTGTACGTATCATTATTTGGAACAGTTAGTCAAAATAATTCTGATTTAACTCATGTATGCATGACTGTGCAGCTAAGAAAATTGTACTAAGGTTAGGGCGAGACACACCAGCCAACCCTGTCACCACGTCCCTGTACAAGAGACAAGTTTTGTGTGTTCTCCACAACGTCTTAGGAATTTGATTCAGGAGACCAAGAGCTGTTAGAAATGCTTGCTCACTTGACCCTCTTCAATGAACACACTTTAACTTGAAAAAAGATGCCATTAAGTCGGATTGGCAGCTAATTATGTGCCATGCATATATATACATAGAAGAAAAACATGACTTTCACAGCAAACATGAACTTTATAAATACAAGATACAAATGATACTTGTGTCAAATACATGAGCCATGTTTGACGCTGGGAAAACATTAAACATAGTATCGGAGACCACGTGGATTTCAAAATCTGACCTAGAATCGGGAATTAGCCCCGCCCCCGTAATCGGATTCGGATTCTGAATCGGGATTCCCACGAGATAACGACTCTGTATGACTGATTTGAATTTGCTAGAAATCTACCAGAGAAAGGTACTGAAACAGTTGCAGTATTTACTACCCAGGATTCCCAATGCTGCTGTTTATGCTTTGCTTGGCTGTCTACCGATTGAGGCTGTTATCCACAAGAAGATTTTGTCCCTATTTTCTAGTATTATCCATAACAAGGGTTCTGTGAACATTGCTGAAAGACAGCTTGCGATGAAGAATTTGGACTCTACTAGCTGGTTTGTGACTGTAAGAAAGGTTTTGTGGATGTACGAGTTGCCATCAGTTTTTGAAGTAATGGAAAACCCACTTGATAAGAAGTCCTGGAAGGAGTTGGTAGATAAGAGGGTGCGTTAGCTTTGGGAACGGAGGATCAAGGAGGACATGAAGTTGAAATCTTCACTGAAGTATTTTAACCCAGATTGGTTCCCCTCATCACTTATGGGACAGTTTACACTCCAATGTTCATGATGTTAATTTGGCAGCAATAACAGAAAGACTTCTGACTGGTACCTATACACTCCAGAGAAATAGATCTGATTTGAGTCGACAAAAGGAAAGTTCGGTATTAATATGAATATACGGTGAGTGGCTGAATTGTCACAGGTGAGGTGTATGTGCAAGTATACAAATGGCCGTGTGTTCGGGATATTGGTATGTCCATACAATGGTGAGGTGATATATGCATATTGAATGGATATATGACCATGATTGTGGGCTTGTGACGAATAGGTATACATGGAGTGATCCTATGACCAATGGTGGAGTGAATATGTATACCTTGAGTGATTGTACATGTGTGGTCGTGGATAGGGTGTATATGTATACCATTGGCGGATTTGTAATGGGTTAGGTGTATATGCAATTATGGGTTGAATGAATGGCTGCTGGTACTGGGTATTGGTGTATCCTGAAAGGGTTGTTTGGCCATTGGTCAGGCATACATGAACACATGGAGTGACTTTATGGTAATAATTGGGGTGTATGTGTATAACTTAATTTCTTATATCGTCATGGATGATACCAATATGTAAGGGAGTGACTATTACCAATGGCGAGGTGGTGTGCAAGGTACATTTATTTGTATATCTAGAAGGACCGTATACTATTATGCATACCTGGAGTGACCCAAAAGGAATGGATGTGGTGTATATGTATATATTGGGTAGGATCACAAGTGTACTTTTGGGTAGATATCGCTTTCCATAATAAATCAAGGATATGTTGACAGGCAGAGGTAATTACACAGAGTTCGACATCTTTATGGCAATTTATGCACAATGGATGAAACGGTTTTCCTGGCATTAGTCAATCAATTTTGATGTCATGGACCAGCATTAAGATGTTATTGGACATGAGTAGCGTAGCCACATACTGTGGCCCCTGTCAGTTCAGATTCAACGTTTCCGTGTCCATTTCCGTCCAAAAGCATTGCCATAATCCCTAAGGAAGTGTTCGGCAAATTCCATACTTCATCCTTTGAACTTAATTTGTCATGTTCCATGACGTACTGGGGGTACTAGAATATCATTTGATTCAGTAACATGTTTAATAACAAAGGGAGTCACTATGTGCTACCTATTCGTAACAGCAGAGAATATATTTTGTAACACCAAATTTGGATTCCATTTTGTAAGGAATGTTCAATTTTGTCTAAAAACACATTAGTGTTATGCATTTGAACAAGATAGACAAATAATCACATTTGATACCAAAAATAGTTGACCCTAAAATTTGATTTTATCGACTATAACATGGATCATGGAAAGTCTGACCCATAACAATGTCTATTTGTGTATAAATGAATATTTTGAAGAAATGGAAAGAATATGGTAAAATAGTTAACTTTCATAGAATATGTGCACATTGATCCATTAAGCCCGTCAAATGCCAGCCTATCACCGTTTGAAAACATACTGATGGTGTTGAACTTCAGTAATAGGGTGGATCCATAGCAATGGGTGCCAATGAATTTTAAACTACAGTATAAGGCCCGTGGTTTTTTACATGTCCACGGAAGTCCACGCGCGATTCTTCCGTGGTTTTTCCGTGTTCAAAATCTGAACTCGCCAAGAACACGAGCTGGTTAAACGTGTTCAATCGTGTTCAGATTTTTAACACGCTCTGATCACGTTTGAACACGGAACATCCACGCTATGACCACGGTACGATCAACGGGTGACCACGGCCAAATGATCACGTTTGAACACGGAACATCCACGCTATGACCACGGGTGAACACGGCCATAACACAGGTGACCGCGACATGAACACGGAGGAACATGGCTGAACACGGAAACATCGCTGGCGGCCGGAGCTTGACACGCCGCTGTGGCGGAGCTCGCGGTGTCCGTTACGTAATTAATTATCACCTCCCTAGTTCAAAATATATTCTCGAAATTGCTGCTCAAAGTGGCAAATGAGCGGCACCATTTTATTTATCGGAAATTTCATCAAAATTCAACCCGTCGATTGTGAAAATTGGCCCAGAAAAAGTAAAGATACCAATCTGCAATATACCGCGATTACTCATAAAAATAACTGATATATGGGAGGCGGAATTGTACCGATACACTTGCATTATTTCAAGCAGAGTGCTAACTCAATACTAAATAACTTGAATATTTTGACAGGAACATATGACTATAAATATTTATTGAATTTTATAGATTTACATCTTCCTGATCGAAAATTACTTTATGGGACCTTTGATAAATGTTCAATTTAGTTTCAATTTAGAATGTTTCTGGTATCAATGTCCGTTTAGTTTTAAACAAACCTTGATCACGTTTGAACACGGAACATCCACGCTATGACCACGGGTGACCGCGGCCATAACACGGGTGACCACGGCCATAATACAGGTGACCGCGACATGAACACGGAGGAACATGGCTGAACACGGAGCCATCGCTGGCGGCCGGAGCTTGACACGCCGCGGTGGCGGAGCTCGCGGTGTGCGTTACGTAATTAATTATCACCTCCCTAGTCCAAAATATATTCTCGAAATTGCTGCTCAAATTGGCAAATGAGCAGCATCATTTTATTTAACGGAAATTTCATCGAAATTCAACCCGTCAATTGTAAAAATTGGCCCAGAGAAAGTAAAGATACCAATATACCGCGATTACTCATAAAAATAACTTATATATGGGAGTAGGAATGGTACCGATACACGTGCATTATTTCAAGAAGGGTGCTAACTTAATACTAAATAACTCGAATATTTTGACAATAACATATGACTATATATATTTATTGAATCTTATAGATTTACATCTTCCTGTTGTTAGATCGAAAATATCTTGATAAATATCTTGATAAATGTTCAATTTAGTTTCAATTTAGAATTTGTCTGGTATCAATGTCCGTTTAGTTTTAAACGAACATTCGAACGTTGTGTCGGATCAGAACCTTTCAACTTATTTTACTCCAATATATTTACACGAACATATGAATATTTAATAATGTGATTATGTTTTATATACATGTATATTAAACGAATATAATATTCAAACTGATAATCGGTCGTTACAAGCATGGCAATTATGTCCACGGAAACTTATTTATTGTCAGTTTTGTTAACCAACATGATGTGGTGGGGTTAGGGTATTTACTGCTATTGATGACCATAACCTGCGTGTGTGTATATTCGACCTCATGTCAAGTGCCCTCCCATAAGTTTTACGATAATATTTATTTTTATATACTTTATTGAAATTAATTAACGTATGGGTCAATTCAAGTTTCAACTTTTAAAACACAGTGGCCAGTGATTAGTTGGTCAGCTTATTATGAAACACCAGTGTTTTGAAAACACATTGGGTTCTTCCTAGCATTATGATATAACACCATGCGGACACCATCGAAAACAAAGAGGTCAGCTAAATTAAGTACACTTAGACAAATAGTGTAGATAAGGTTCGTGTTGGGGCTTAGTGTGGTATTGCAAAATTTAGTTTTTTTAATTTGAATTAAAAATTTTGAAAATGATTTTTCACCAATGCAAATGAAATAGTCCTTGTAAATTCATTAAAGAAACTAAAATTAAAATAAATTGTTTTGAAAGTTATATATATCAATACAACTATAACGGTAATTAAAACAAGATCAGTAGGAAGACGACCAATCCTGGCCATACTGCCCCTGTACAAAACAAATTCTCCACTTGTTATCACTGTCGTGCAATCGTCCGTATCCCGCGATTAGAAACTGTACTCTGTAACCGATGTCCCATATCCGCAAACTCCGTGTGAAATTGTCTCTCCGATGTGCAATGCATCATGCATGTATGGGCGTAGGACGTGGAGTCTATGTTGTGTACAAATCATGCAATGCATGTAGCCCTGTTCAGTTATCACTGTAATTATATATTCCGCAGGCACCCGGAAATTAATAACGGACGGACAAAAATGAGACAATGGGCTAATCAAGCCATTGTTTAGAGATTATCAAAAGGGTGCCATTTCCTGCTATGCCTTTTAAAAAGCGGCGATGGGTGAAGTCAGTGCTCAAGAAACCGCCGATTTTTTTTATATGAGATATGGACATTTGAATTAAATTAACTCATTCGATGTCAGATTCGGTCGTACCAAGAAGGGGAATGTTCCCCGCCTGTGCATTGGGTATGTGGCATCGAAACCACCCGCGCGTACAATGAAATATATATTTATATTGGAGGAGGAGCTCGTGGTGTGTGCGTTACGTAATTAATTTTCACCTCCATAGTCCAAATTATTTTCTTGAAATTGCTGCTCAAATTGGAAAATGAGCAGCACCATTTTATTTAACGGAAATTTCATTGAAATTCAACCCGTCGATTGTGAAAATTAACCCAGAAAAAGTAAAGATACCACCGCACCGCGATTATTCATAAAAATAACTTATATATGGGAGTCGGAATGGTACCGATACACGTGCATTATTTCAAGAAGGGTGCTAACTTAATACTTAATCCGGTAGGCTGATCAAATAGAAATGGAGAATAATCTTGCTGAAAGTAGTTATTTTTACAAATATTATATCCAAATTGACAAAACACACCGTAATTCATATATATTCATTAAATACAGTGACCCCCCGATGGCGAAATCGTTTGTGTTAATTTACCGCCGATAGTTGCCTCCCGAATCGGGAAGTAAATTTTTACAATTGAGCGTAGTTCAGACGATGTTTTCTATGATGTGGTACGACGATTTGTTTGAGATTTTTGGCAATGTTAGTATAATTCTACATTCCCCGAGTTGGCATAGCGCCTGCATACTAACTAAACAATTTCACGCGCCCGAACAAGTGCATTATATGTCTTTAACTTATGAATTTTTGTAATGTTATATCCAATTTTTCAGCCATTTGTTAGAACACGATATCGCCGCACAAACTACCGAAACCATTTGCGTACATGTAATATGAACAAACACAAGAAAATAGTAATGCCAACTAAAATAAAATGCGACAACAAAACATGACACGGATATAAAGGCCATAGACACAGATAAACAAATATGCATATATACTTCAATATATGAAATTGTTTTTTATTATAAAAGATTTTATCTGACAATTCTTTATTCATTGACGAAATCAATCCGGGCCAAATATACCCTAAAAAGCCTACCGCAAGTAATCCTGCGGCAACTCTTTGATGTCGCGGATTATTCACACCTCCCGCTCTGTCCCTGAAAACAGTAGGTGCCTCTCTGCAATGGGATGCAGACCACGGGGTAAATACTGCTGACCACGCTATTAACATGGATGACCACGGCATGAACACGACTTCAACACGGATGACCACGGAGTACACTCAGAGTGCATAATATGTCTTTAACTTATGAATTTTTGTAATGTTATATCCAATTTTTCTGCCATTTGTTAGAACACGATATCGCCGCACAAACTACCGAAACCATTTGCGTACATGTAATATGAACAAACACAAGAAAATATTAATGCCAACTAAAATAAAATGCGACAACAAAACATGACACGGATATAAAGGCCATAGACACAGATAAACAAATATGCACATATATATATATATATATATAATTCAATATATGAAATTGTTTTTTATTATAAAAGATATTATCTGACAATTCTTTATTCACTGACGAAATCAATCCGGGCCAAATATACCCGAAAAAATCCTACCGCAAGTAATACTGCGGCAACTCTTTGATGTCGCGGATTATTCACACCTCCCGCACTGTCCCTGAAAAGAGTAGGTGCCGCTCTGCATTGGGGTGCAGACCACGCCGTAAACACGGCAGACCACGCTATTAACACGGCATGAACACGACTTCAACACGGATGACCACGGCGTGCACTCAGATGACCACGGCATGTACACGCCGTGTTCAGACCGTTTTTGAACACGCTGGCCATTTTGCCGTAATTGATCACGCTAAGAACACGACTTCAACACGGATGACCACGGCGTGAACTCGGGTGACCACGGCATGTACACGCCGTGTTCAAACCGTTTTTGAACACGCTGGCCATTTTTTTGAAGTTGACCACGCTAAGACCACGCGCGATTTTTCCGTGTTTTTTCCGTGTTAAAATGTTGGCCACGCGTGGTTTTGAAAAAACTACGGGCCTTGTACTGTAGATAACAGTTCATCACAATATAGCATTTATAATATGGCAGGAGTATATATCATGGATGGGGAAGACCGAGATTCAACACCCAAATAATTTCGTATTATGAACGTGTTCAATGTGTTGCATAGATCATGATCATTAAACCAGGGGATGGGGTCTGACAAAAAATTGCGTACACAGGACCGGGATGGATGCGTGGTCGAGAGCCCAGACAAAAACATTTCTTTCACCAAAATGGTTGCCATGGCAACGGTGTACATTTTCCAGATTGGGATCATATCCAAAGTGATTTATATTTATGTGATATGCATGTGAGCCAACGTTGATGCTTTATCATAAAATTCTCGATTGTGTCCTCTATATGTCACACTAATGGTGTGGCCATTGTTGTTCTGGGAAGAACAATGTCTCATTTTAGGGGCGGGTCACATGTGTTTATTTTAATTGATGATCATTAAACTATATATTAGTATGTTTACAAATTGAGGTTAGTAATTGAACTATATATATGAGGGATATCCCAGAATTCCCTCCTGGCCTATAGTCAAGTTGTTGGTATGCTCTTTAATGCAAGATATATAACAGAATCACCGAGTATGTTTTGTATAAACCAATTTTTTTTCAAATCAAAATTGTTTACACAAATTCCACCCACAATGGCGATAAACACATGACATAAAGAGTTATTTGCTCAAATGGCGGCTATTTTATCAGTCATTTTGAATATGCCCATATGCAAAAGGTATATGTTCTAACAGGTATGTGGCCTATCCAAATAGATGCATAATGAACAGTTTTTCATGAAGTTACCAGGCAATAGCAATGCATAAAGGCTAGCTTTTGGAGAAAAAAAACAAAATGGTTGCCATGGCAATGGTGTACATTTTCCAATTTTGGATCATATCCAAATTGACTTATATTTATGCGATACACATGTGAGCCAACATTGATGCTTTTACAAAAACAATTCACGATTTCGTTCTCAACTATCACACAAATGGTGTGGCCATTGTTTATTGGGAAGAACGCTGTCTCATTTTAGGGGTTGGCATTGCCCGGTCATATGTTCTGTAAAATATCTCACACTAGTAATAATCGCACAATGGTTATGCTATCTAGCTTAAAATAAAGGTTATGACCTCCAGCATCTAACACAATGCCACTATGATGCAATAAATTGAGATAAGTTCATCATAAACACAAATAATAGGAAGTAAAGTGATAAAAACAGCTAATTTTGACAATGATCTTGTACAGTGACATTGACCCTTCAGATAAGTACTGGCGGTCCATCATGGGGAATACATACATATTATTATATAACTATATCACCAATAAGTCCACCGCTATCACTAATACACTTCAAAAATCGTAATTTTCCAGAAATCTCAGAAATTACATACCGTTGCCATAGTAACATCATTTTGAGGCAACAAAGTGACAAGAATCTTGTCAACATTGGTTTCCAATGCCTCCAGTATATGGGTTTTAAGAACAAATATGTTGCCAAAAATCCCCCAAAAAATTTACGAAACCAATTTTTTTTACAAATGACAGTCACATTAATTTGGAGTCTGCAAGTCACTGTGCATAACTGTGTGATTAGCAATTTGACCATGTTTTAAACTAAGTTTTTCATTACTGTAGGTTGGAATGAGGATATAATCGCTTGGTTACACCCATTTAATATATTATCGCCATGTTGGTACAGATAGTCATACTGTTACCGCTTGGGCGATGTACGGCGTGGGCGACCACCAGGAATATTTTTAATTTGCGCTCCGAGAAAGCATGAGTAGTATACAATGAATGACTATTACGTCATACGTATATTCTAGTATTGGAGAAATTCCGTTTCTATCGAGTGTGTCTATTCGAGTGATTGTAACTTTAACATCACAGGTCATGTGATTCTATTATTATAGTCATGTGATATATACGAGGCCTAATTCAATTTTAAACGAGAGGGATGAAGGATGCAATTGGGCTACATTAAGTGTAGCCATATTAACATATTTGTTTTTCGAAAAAAAAACCACAAGAAATACAAACTTGGACAACATTATGGATGTTGCGAATATAATCTAAGTCGAGAAAGGGGATAACACCACTCAAATAAATGTACTAAATATACAAAGTTTAAGCAGCATTGCCCGGAAAATATAGAAATACAAGCTCAGACAATAGCATTATGCAAGTTCCAAAAAGTTCTAAGTAGAAAACAGGGGGATAATTCTAAGTCATACGGGCCTCATAATCACATATCATAGGTTCTCATGGCACTAAATATCTGTGCCAAGTTTCAACAACTTTCACAATAAAAGTTACCCTGCTTTTTGAGTAAACGTGGACCATAATACCACGCTTATTGCGACTGGAACCGACTTCGCCATTGCTAGATAGCTAACGGCGGTCTAATGCACTATCAGCGTATACGTAGATAGAGATATCAGGTGTATGGAAGCACTGACTCAGTATTAGTGTCCATTACTTCAATGTGCGTGAACAAATTATAATTTCTTATCGAAATGGCCAAAGATAAAAGCGTAAACTGATACATTGTACAATGTTATAAAATGAAAATTTGCAAAGCACCATCCTATCTCTATCACTCACTCCCCAAAAATTTCGCGATTGTCAGACAATAAATGGAATCTATCACCCTACGAGTCATTCGTATGGTTACAGTGCTTATTGTGACACTTCAACAACTATCGAATGGAACAGATTACCTGATAATAAAAAAAACTGTATAACTATAGAAGAATACAAACAACTTATTTACAGCGATGCCTCTGAACCATAAACCCTATTTTCACATAACAACTAATAGAGAAATGCAATTTATCATACTAGAATACGCAATACATTTGGGTGGGAAGAATACCGGCATTTCGATTGATACAAAAACAAGCCCTCTATGTGCTATATTCCTCGAGATATCGGCCGTCGCACGTAATTTCAAATTCTGTTCCGCAGAATGTCATTTTGTTCACCATTCGATCCATTCTATTCCGATTGTCATGCCTCATATTCTGGACATACTTAATGTTGTTAAAAACCTACAGATCTCCGAAACCACACGAACGGCTGCAACAATTACCTGACCCCATGTAGTGATGGTCAATATAGAGTACCTTGCGGTTCCCGATATAGTTGTAACAAAAACAATCGATGTTATAGCACTTTAAGTTAACTTAAGAACAGTAAGTTTTTTTCTTTTGTGTTTGCGTGGAGACATAGGGGGCAACTAAAACGACCACGCCAGATCGAAGCTATTAGTTCAAATTTTGAATTCAAAGAAACAACTATAGCCACAGTAATGGGCCACTCCCTGTGTGGCAGCGGGGTGCGCAGGAACTACATTGTATTGGAACAAGAAAATAAACTGGTAAGCATAGATTAACCCTTTACCCAACAAACCGGCCAAAAACGGCCAAATAAAGCTGCAACAGCCTAAATTATCTTGGGTCTGTCTCAATAAAACCATACAAATATGGATATCATTGGAACCGGCTCCTTGACCACATTGTGATAGTTACAGTTATGCCCTGTGCCAATGCATTCTCTTATATATGCGAGTCGACAAAATTCTTTTTTAACACTTTTTACCATTTTTTCTTAAATTCTTTAACAATTTTATAATTTTTAATGTGTTAAGCCAATGCATTCTCTTATATATGCGAGGCGACCTATGGTCGACTCGCATATATAAGAGAATGCATCGGCACAGGGCCGTTGTTGGGTAAAGGGTTAAACCATTCTGTACTTATTGACGAGTAGTTCCTTAGGAACTCTTCAGATACTAAGCTCGATGAACGACTATATGACGTTTGTTGAACATATATTATCTGAACAATTTCGACCAATAAATAGGACTCCTTCTCTTGCAATATATTTTCATATGCTTGTCGTCTGCTCATATTTCCTGAACACCCTAATTTTTGTTTTTGTTTTTTTTTAAATAAACTTCTTTTTACACAAATTCCACCAAAAATGGCGACACAGATGTACACCCTTAACATAAAGGTTGTTTTTTTTGCTCAAATGGCGGCCATTTTATCCGCCATTTAGAATATACCCATATGCAAAAGATATATGTTCAAACAGTTATATGATCTTTTACTTGTCCAATCCAAAGATATGCATAATGAACAGTTTCCATGAGGTAACTTACTAGGCAATAGCAATGTATAAAGGGTTTCACCAAAATGGTTGCCTTGGCAACGGTGTACATTTTCCAGATTGGGATCATATCCAGACTTTTTTATATTCATGTGATATGCATATGCATTTGAGCTAACTTTGATGCTTTTATCATAAAATTCTCGATTTTGTCTTCTAAATGTCACAGTAATGGTGTGGCCATTGTTGTTGTGGTAATAACAATGTCTCATTTTAGGGGTGGGCATTGCATTGCCCCGGTCAGATGTGTTTATTTTAATTTATGATCATTAAACTAGATATTAGTATGTTTACAAAATGAGGTGAGTAATTGAACTATATATATGATGGATATCCCAGCATTCCCTGGCCTATAGTCAAGTTGTTGGTATGCTCTATAATGCAAGATATATAACAGAATCACCGAGTATGTTTTGTATAGACCAATTTTTTTTTCAAATCAAAATTGTTTACACAAATTCCACCCAAAATGGCGATAACACATTACATAAAGAGTTATTTGCTCAAGTGAGGGCTATTTTATCAGTCATTTTGAATATGCCCATATACAAAAGGTATATGTTCTATCAGGTGTGTGGTCTGATCCAAATAGATGCATAATGAACAGTTTTACCAGGCAATAGCAATGCATCAAAACTATCTTTTGGCAAAAAACAGGTGTTTTCACAAAAATGGTTGCCATGGCAATGGTGTACATTTTCCAGTTTGGGGTCATATCCAACGTGACTTATATTTATGTGATACACATGTGAGCCAACATTGAGGCTTTTACAAAAACAATTCACGATTTTGTTCTCAACTATCACACAAATGGTGTGGCCATTGTTTATTGGGAGAACAATTTCTCATTTTAGGGGTTGGCATTGCCCCGGTCATATGTTTTGTAAAATCTCTCACACAAGAAATAATCACCCAATGGATATTACATTTGGCTTAAAATAAAGTTGATGACCTCCAGCATCTAACACAATACCAATATGATGCAACAAATTGAGATAGGTTCATCATAAACACAAATAATAGGAAGTAAAGTGATAAACACAGCAATTTTTGACTATGACCACATTTATGTGGCCTTGCACAGTGACATTGACCCTTAAAATAAGAACTGGCGGTCCTTCGTGGGGAATACATACATATACATATGATTATATAACAACTATCACCGCTATCACTAATACACTTCAAAAATGGTCATTTTCCAGAATTCTCCGAAATCACATACCGTTGCTATGGTAGCATCATTTTTGAGGCAACTAAGTGACAAGAATCTTGTCAACATTGGTTCCCACTGCCTCCAGTATATGGGCTTTAAGAAAAAATATGTTGCCAAAAATCCCCAAAAAAATTTACGAAACCAATTTTTTTTCACAAATGACACAGGGGGGGGGGGGGGGGGCCGGAAAAAACTGCGGGACACAACGTATCGGGGGGTGGGGGGTACCTAGGCGTAAAAAATTTACACGTAAATTTTTTCCTTATTCATTTAGGGGGGTTGTCGGAAACAATTTGCATGTAATTTTTTTCCAAATATGTATTTTCAGACTCACAACTTCAATTTTCTCTCATTTTATAGAATATGGATTAACCTTAATATCCAAATCATATATACATGAGTAGTACAATCCACCTAAAACAATTTTGGATAACCACTGTCTTGGTTTACATGTGATATTGACCCCATTAACCCTCTTAATAATGCCGACTATGTCAGTGTCTACCAGTCGAATGCAGAATTCTACCCTGCGATCGCTTATCCGGCAAATTTTTACTGCAGAACCATCCCATGTATTAAACAATTTCTCCTCCAATGGTATCAGAAAACAGTTATATGCTGGTATCTCACTCATCTCATTTGCATCTTTTTCAAAGTCGAGGTAATGACTAGTTGTCATTTTTTAAAGTGCATACAAAGCGTTGCGATCACCAATATACATGTTTGTACATGTCATGACATCACGAGGTACAAATCTGCATTCTACTGGTAGACAATGACCATTTTAGTCATAATAATCTAAACTAAGTTACCAAGCACCTTCTCGTGAATTGTATGCTCCGGTGTTTTTTTCGGTTTCCGGTCAAACCGAACCGAGTTGTTGTCCGGCTGGGGTAGATTTGATTTTTTTTTTTTCTGGGGGGGGGGGGGGGGGGGGGGGGGCAAATGGTCAGTGGAAAAAAACTGCAGTTTTTGCTGTTTTGGGGGGGGGGGGGGGGGTACCCAAACCGAAGAAAACAGTTTTTTCCACCCTGTGTCTGCATTTTTTTTCCGCCTCCCCCCCCCCCCCCTGAATGACAGGCTGCTATTGTGTAAATATTGCTGTATTTGGTAATTTTGTCACAGGATCTGATAACTTACTTGTAGTCGCCACATTGTTAAATTATTGTGGTGTATGGTCCTCGAACCCGTCTGCGAGATTCAAATATGTAATGGTGTATTATTGAGCACAGTAGTCCCAATATATTAGTCCAAGTTAAAGTTTTACAAGAAATTTAAATTTCACTTTGTCACGCTGCCAACAGCTGTTGTAATTGTGGGTCTGGCATCCTTAATAGCAATTAAAGTATGCACTGAACATATAAATTGACTGAATTTTGTAATGTACTTGTTGTCTAACAATAGAGTATATCATTTTGAACCCCGTGTCGGATGTATTGAATATCCATGTACCCCACGATGCTGCTGGGGATAAAGATTTTGTCCCCACACCAATAGTCATGTCTCCTTAATTGAAGTGTGTTTTAATTCTCCGATTAATTCACACACACACCAATAAGAATATTTCAGCAGCCGACGGAAGGATCCCGCGTCATGTCAAACTCGGCGTGCGAGGGCTCGCAACGTCGCGATTGGTGGAAACTGCCAGTTCAAGGGTCATGCATATACCCCCGATGTTTCACGTGCTCATATACCCCCAATGAGAAGAAGTTTGGAGTTTGGGGTGATACCCGGGAAGATTTGAAAGGGCCATTGGCCCTCTCCTACAACACACTGTTGAATGCCATAATTCCGCTGAAAAGCGTTTGTAGAGTTTGCGAAATTGATATATGCTCATGCACAGTGTTTGCCTACCGTGAATGAGGGTGCAGGACGTTTCGGCACCTGGTTTTCTGGACGTTTCGGCACCTGGGTTTTCGGCACTTGGTTGTTTCGGCCCAGGTGCTTGGACGTTTCGGCACTTCACCGAAGACGTTTCGGCACTTGTTTCTTTTTGTTTTCTTTTCATATATGACATTGTCTTTGCTGTTGGTAGCATCGAACGTGCAGCAGCGGAATTTCCCAATATTAATACCGACAGGCCAAGAGACAACAAACGCCAATCAACTTTACTTGTTCGTCATGCCCCAACTTGGTATATATATTGGTTTCAACTTGTTCTACCGTGGGTTGGGTTACCCAACCATTTTGGGCGTTCGGCCGCTGCACTATTTATGTGGTGCATTTTTTTTTAAATATTGTTATTGATGTCCCTCTTATATATCGCGAATAGATCGGATGGTCTGTTAATTTAGTTTAAACATATTTATTTGTCTAAATTGAATAATACAGAAGAAATAACACATATACGTGTATACAGACAATGGGATTGGAGGACAAGTGCTGACTCACTTATGAGTACCTCCTCTCCCGTTTGTTATTACACTGAAAAATAAATCAAGAATTACAGAATTTTTAGTGAGTAAATATTATAAGGAAGTAATTTGTTGAAAAGGCGAATTCTTGGGATCGAATGTAGGTAACAATCAAAGAAATTATGGAAGGCGTTTTCTTCTCCGTTTCCACACGAGCAGTTTTTGGAACTTGCAATGTAATTTTGAACTTTATCTGACAGGAGGTTGCTACATTCACATCGTAATCTACAGTGATATATATTTTCAGTCCGCTTTCCTACATTGTAATACTTGGGGGGGGGGGTTTGGCTGTTTGAGGTTTAAAAGTGTTTAGATAACATTGTAGTTTAAGATCTCTAGTCTCAATTTTGGTTGCATTCCAGTTTATTTTACGCACGAGGGCATGAACGTTGACTCCATTCTTTTTGTATTAGGTTTAAAATGTTTAAAAAGTTTTACGCAAATCTTGTATCGTGGTCGCTTATGTCGGAAAATTTAGGGGGAAGTAAGTCAACTAAATATTTAGGCACTTTGTGGTTGACAATGTTATGAAAAAGTGAAAGTCTTTTTATTTGTCTTCTTTCTGAAAGTGTTTCCCAACCCATTTCAGTTAGTATTCGTTTGCGGGATACATATCTCGTACAGCCACTTATAATCCGTGCGGCTTCATATTCTACATCATCTAGTTGTTTGAGTAAACGTGTCTGGTGCTCCAGCCCAGACACTACTCGCATATTCCATGATCGGGCGTACGTGTGATAAATAGAGGATTTCGAGAGTTTTGCGGTTTAAAACATACTTGAGTCTTCGTAGTTGGGATAATTTAGCATAAGCTCTAGTACATACATTTCCTATAAAACAGTCCCATGTTAAGTTGTCATCAATTTCCATGCCAATATTCTTGTGCTGTTTAGAATAATCAAAAGTCTCAATCCATCGAAGATTATGAGTGGTCTCTCAAGGCTTTGAGAACTTGTGAAAAATAGTTAATTTTGTCTTAGAATTATTAAATTTGACTATCCATGTGTCAGCCCACTTTCTTATTCTTTCCATGTCATTATTTACACTATGTTCAAGCATTGAATGTCCGTATCGGATTTTATGAGGCATGTATCATCGGCGTATAGTCTCACTTGCGATTCCTTGTTATCAGCTATATCGTTTATGAGGATTCAAAATAGCAGAGGGCCGACTACGGACCCCTAGGGGACCCCTGCTACTATTGGAGAATATTTAGAAAAGCTAGAATTTATTTGCACCCTTTGCTGCCGTCCGTCAAGATAATTTGTGAACCATTTGAGCAAGTTGTCAGTTATTCCATAGTGTTTTAGTTTGAGTAAGAGACCATCATGCCATACTTTGTCAAAAGCTTTCGAGATGTCACAGAAAACAGCACATGTGCTTTGTTCATTGTCTACAGCGTGGTGTATTCTATGAAAAATTTCAATAAGTTGAAGTTCGGTACTGTGGCCTGGTATAAACCCGGATTGGTATTTATATAATAAGTTATTTATATTTAAATGTTTGAAGACTTTGTTGAATACCACTTTTTCTAATATTTTGCCAACTCAGCTTATTAGTAAGATGGGGCGATAGTTGTTTGGATCATGGCGGTCACCATTTTTAAATATTGGTATTATGTTTGCTCTTTTCCATGCCACAGGGAAACAACAGCTCTTAAACGATTAAAAAATATATATAATATAAGGGTTTACTGATGGAGCTGCATGTTTCCCTGAGCCATTTATTGTTTACCCCATCAGGGCCGTTTGCCTTCTTAACGGGGAGGCATTTTATAATGTCAAATATTTCTTTCTCATTTGTTTTAATTTCTCTTCAATATCCGTATTACCTGATTTCAGTATAGGAATTGCATTGTCCGTAGAGAAATTATTGAGAAGTTGTTTTACAGTGTGCCAGAATTGTTTTGGTTTAGTATTCATACTTAAATTTTCATCTAGATCGTTCATGTATCTTTCCTTTGCTGATTTTTTAAAATTGTTAACTTTATTTCTAACACATTTATATTTGTTCCAATCAGACTCCATATTTCTACGAACTGCCAGTTTTTTCAGTCGGTCGCGTTTTCTAATATGTTTTCTGATTATACCGTCAAACCAAGGTTTGTCACGGTTTCGGATTGTTATCTCATGGTATGGGATGTGTTTTTTGGAGACTGCTAAGAAGGTTTCCGTGAAATTATTAACCATTTCATCTACATGCATCGTGTCGGCTTCAGTATTTAACATTTGTTTCAAGTCAATATTGGAGAGTTCCAAGTTTAAACTCTCATAGTTGCCCTTTGATTAATTCCAAACAGAACGTTTGTAGGATTTTTGTGTATATATTGGGACACATACTTCAACCGACGTTGCAATGTGGTCTGATACTCCGAGATAATAAGTAGATGGGTTCATCGATTTAATCGTGTCACTTATTATGATCGGGTCTAATAAAGTTTCCGAGTTTCCTGCTATTCTGGTTGGACCACTTATGACATTGGTCTGTTTTGAGAGCTATCATGTTATGACGTACGAGCTATCGACCAATTTGATTCTCACCTCGACACGACATCAACAGCCCCTTGATATAAGTGTCCAGACTTCAAACTCTTCACTCGGGTGCAGTGTATTTAAGTATATCAGGTATTGATGGACCTCTTATATATCGGGAACCGACAGGGCTGTATGTTCAGAGAACTATCATAATATGACGTAACATCGACAAACGGAATTTTCAAATCGACACCACACCACCAGACTCTTGGTAGAAGTGCCTGGACTTCAACCAACCTTCTCCCCCTCGTGCAGTATGTGAGTATCTTAACAATATCAGTATTGACGACCCTATTATATATCGCGAACAGACAATGTTGTCTGTTCAGAGAGCTATCATAATTTGAATTGACCAATATGATTTTCACATCGACGCCGCAGCATCAGACTCTTGGTAGAACGGCCACATGTCGATATATATGAGTAAACATTGTGCATCTTGAAATACGCTACGTTAACCCATGCTATACATGGTTTGCGACATGACACTATGATTCCGTTAAACGAATCCACGATTCATGACCGTATTGCGCCTGTGTCAATAGCTGGTTAATTTGATTTTTGCCGGAGCCGATTTGAAGTGCGTCCAATCGGTTTGGGAGTCTATTACATTGTATTGAAATAAAGAATAAAAAAAATAATTTAGTCTTCACTCATAATTTCGTTGGTCTGAAAAATAGCAGGTGCCGAAAAGTCCAAGGTGACGAAAAGTCAGGTGCCGAAACGTCCAGGTGCCGAACGGCAACCCCAGGTGCAGAAACGTCCAGGTGCCGAAACGTCTAGCATTCCGGGCATGAGGTGGATGCCACTGAAGCAAGAAGCAAATCCCCATCCCATTCCGAACCAGGGCCCTGTTTCATGAAGCAATGTCATAAGATTATCTTAAGAAGGACTTAATCTAAGATCTAAGGTGGATCTTATGATGTTACTTTTCCGTTTCACGAACGCGTTTCATAAATACAGCTATGCGCAGAAAATATTGGTTCTGTGCACGTTATATGCCTAGGTACAGTGTCTGGTGACAGATACTAGGGTGTGTCTAAGAATAATTATGATATTGTAATGCAAGGGTGATAATCAGTATAATGACTATTGCATACTTAACTGCACGAGCGCGCTTTTTAACTGTGTTTTCGCGTCAGACTCCATCCACACATAGCTGCATGCTTCCAGTGCCTATTTTATACAAACGTAACGAGCTCAAATATATTTGTTCAGTTATTAAAGGGACTTATACGTCGTAATTCAGAATGTGAACCTTCACCCATATAACATGCCATTAATGCGACGCGAGACATATGTTTCGTTTGCTGATATTAGGTTCTAATACATTATACGTCTTTGAAGCATCTATAATACCAGGAAACCGAATATGTCGCCACGACGGCATACACATATAATACACCACGATGGAAGCACTGAGCTAAAAGCTCTTTATTGATTGCCAACATTCATGGAATACTAACACAAAACGCTCTTTATTTATATTGCTATAATGTGAATAGGACTTCACATCGTGCTCCAAATAGACTTATTTCCAATCTGAGACATACTTGTAGAAGCCATATATAAATGATGTTAATGCCATTTGCTCTGGTTCTGTTGACAAATATGCTAACACACTGCGTATGAACTTCGAAGTACGTACAGAGCTATGTTGAACGGCATTTTGCATATATGTTTTAATAAAAACCAAAGCAACGACTTCTAATAAAGAGCGTTTATAATTAACAACAAGTGAACAGACGGTCGGTTCACAGGCCCCTGGGGAAAATTACTAAAATACCAATATAGACTATACCACTGGTATAGTCTATATTTGTATTTTAGTAATTCCCCCCAGGGGTATGTGGGCCGGTTCACAGTGATATGTTCTTTCGCGGATCCCGGTGTGCCCGCGCGGTCCGTATACTATATACATGCTATATATCTTTTTATTTGATAGTTAATAAACATGTGATGCCGATTTAATAAATGTATGAGATCTGAGATTCGCGTGGGTGGGTTATGATAATATACATAATAATAATAATAATAATAATAATAACAATAATAATAATAATATAACATATATTATGTATTATTATCTTGCCGATATATATACGGGATACATATACACTACATTTTACAATCAAATTATAACATAATAATATAGAAAGGCAAGTAAATAATAATACTAATACTAGCTGACATAAGCATTTATATAAAAAAACTGAGTATAAATCATTCACTATTATCCTCGATGTGAAAATGTTCGGACTAATTGTCTCAACATGATTATTGTCTACAGTGCGATTGGGTGATTTGAATCGCAAATGATGTCCAACTTTATGGAAATATATTCTTTCTGTAAATGTATATATAGTCCGTTTTTGGCGGTTTACAGTTAGTGGCGGACATCCCGCCAATCTTGCAACCACTGGCCACGTCACTGCTATAGCTTACCAGTTGGTTATTAATTACTACCATTTCTGAAACACCCCTCAGTGCTAGTAAGATGTTATTCAGTTATATGTGTTTATAATAATATATACATGAACTAGATCCCATCCACACTTCGGAACAACTGCGGATCACAACGTAGGTCTTAACTTTAAGATTATCTTTTGACACCTCACACCAGTCTTAAAGTTAAGACCAAAGTTAAGACCATCTTAGTTAAGACCTTGTTCGTGAAACGCACTTATGACTGAAGTTTGAATTTATGACCATCTTAAGTCCCAACTATGTCATAAGTTGCCTTCATGAAACAGGACCCAGGACCGGCGGAGAAGACTTACCTTGATTTATCCGTGTGATTTTTGTGCGTTGATTTGTAAATATATTATTTCTGGTTGTGAATGGTTGTACATAATGTCCTAATGAGTGCTTGCATGGACTCCAGTTGCCTACGGTATGTTGTATTCCGGGCTTGTACTACGGGCTCAACGCTAGGAAGAGGGTGCCATGCCAGCCGATTGACTTACGGTCGGTTGGGGCTCCTCAACTCTCGATGGTACAATGCCCGCCTTCCACCCATGTGCGAGTGTCAGAACCCGTTTACCTGGTTGTGTAGTGCGTGCGCTGACGAGGAAGCAGCCGAGGCCATGTTGTGTTGGGTGGTGTGACTCTGATGGTTTTGTCTGCCAAGTAGTGTTTCTAATTATTGTATCCCACCCGTCCTATCCTATAGGTAAAGGTGTGGGTGAAAGTATATATTAGCTAATTTTATATGTGGTTGTTTTTGTGTATTTGTTTTGTGTTCAGGTTTGTGAGTTTGTTGTTCATTGCAACGATTTTACAAGGCTAGCAGGTTAGTTGGTTGTTTGATGGGGATAACTACTCAATGGCTTATACTACGGCCTCGATAAGCGTATCTATGCCGCCCGAGGACATTCATCCGCCCAAGGAGCCATCTAGGGCGTGAGCCCGCTACCCTATACCCCCAATGTTTCCAGCTGGCAAGGGTCACGGGGGACACGTTGTCAACGTTCGCGAGATATTTTCCACTCATTTCGGAATTTTCGTTTTGGCGAACTTGCAACTTTTTGTGGCGTTCTCGTGACATTTGACACTAATATGATGCTCGGTTTAGGTGGTGTAGCACACGTCGATGTTAAAACAACCACTGTGTTTGGACTATCGGTATTATCTGAATGTGCGAAGAAATCAGTAACTTTCTTCATTTTAGGAGTATGTTGCGTGTCTGATGCATTGTTGCTCAAATCTAACTTGCGCTTACGATTCATATTTGTTGTATGTTACAGTTTGTGAAAACAACTTAGTTACGAATGACATATTTATGGTAATTTATCTAACACCTGCTATCAATACACAGCTTCCTAACGATGTAGACTCAAGGAAGCCCTTTGTTTGGCTAATGTTTGTCAAATTTGAGTCAATAGCCGTGCTTAGTTTTATTATCGAGTAGAAATTCGAAACTCTTTCACCACAGCGATAAAATAAGTCGATCTCACATAAGCCGCGAATCTATTATAAGCTTTTAATTAGGACCCAATTAGCTATGCCGCGACCGGATATCAATGTGTTTTGTTTCCGACCGATTGACTGTAAGCTTAATATTTTTTTTATTATATGCCCGATGGGTACAAATTGCCAAATGTCAAAAAGCTAGGTGCCACTTTTTGTTGCCAATCGGGATTATTTTGGAGCCATTTAATTTTTTTTGTAGCAATTTGCTAATTTGGCAATAGGCAGCGCGAACCCTGCACGTTGATTTAAACATGGCGTTGTAGCCAATCCACGGCCAGACATGGACTTCAACCCGAAGACTCCGGAATACACTGAGCCGGAGCCTTCAACTGCCAATCATATATCACCGGTAACCGAACAAGTAACAGATGCCACCAGCCTATGGATAGAAAACCACAAAAAAGAATCAGCTAAATTTCGCGCCAGAGTAGACGAATCAATTAAGAAAGCAGAAGTAGAAAGGAAGAAAGCAGAAGAGACTAGAACAAAAGCAAAGGCAGCCTTAGACGAATTAGATCCACCGAAAAGTAAAAAGAAAAAAAGAAAAAAGCTAAAAGCAACCAGCAAAAACTAAACACCTCAACCTCACTTTGCCTCCGGTCAGCCTCCTCATCTGAACATCATCTGAACAGCATCAACAGCCTCAAAAATCGATCTCCATCGAATATATCAAGAAAGGGTGAAGGGAATTGCACAATGCGTTCCGACCATCCTACCCGGCCTGCGGCCGGAAACTACACAACAACAATCATATTGCTATTTACAGCTGGATGTGGGTATACAAGGTGACATGTTGCTGATGCCAGTAGACGCATACTCATGTCAATTCGGTTTCTCGCAGAGAACAGCTCACCAGGGAATAACTCAAGAGAGACGTCGAACAGCCGGAAACGTTCAATGTGACAATGCAAATTAATGGACGTTCAGTTAGTCAGCACGTGACTCTGCTCCATATTGATTGTTTACCCGTGTGACTGTTATCCCTCTTTATGTGAAATATATCATAACACCAAATAAGGAATGCATCATCCCGATAGAAACACCCACACAGGTTATTGATTGGACATTTTTATTCAGCCTCTTTTCGTCCGCATATTTTGGATACGTTATTCGCATCACATGTTGATTCTTAAAGCCAGGATTAAGACACCGCTGTAATTTAACACATATATTGGAGAAATCACTTGTTTTGACTTTTGATCCATGTGACTCACAGAAATGGAATAATATTTTTTGTTGTTATCCATTTGACACGAAATATAAAATGGACCGCGGGCCTCCAAAGGCGAGGAAAATTAAAGGACACGCATGGTGCTGGTTCTGTGAACAGTTTAAATTCGGACTGGTGTGTGCTTTGCTATGCAATGTTATCGGTGTTAGCGCTCATCCGTTTCAAGCAGATGGCTTTCTGATTGAAACAAAGCTGGCAAATGTCAAGAGATGTGAGACAATGTGTAAGAGACACGCGGACTGTACACGAATTGGATACAATGTTAAAACAAAGATGTGCGCTCTCTCGCAGCCAGGTGGTTCGATAGGCCCGTCACAGGAGTGGTTCATGACAGACATCGAAGACAAGGTAAGACATCAGTTATTTATTTATTCGTGTTTAAGTACCAATTGTTGTTAAATGGTATCGATGGTAAAATGTATAATAACATCGACATGTGTACGGACGTCTAAAGTTTTTGTCCATCTTCCAACAGTTTTCCTTCATTCATTGGCCTAAATCAGGGGGCATTGTCTCACCTTTTTATTCTGTCTGCATATAAACGATTTAACCGACTTTTTAGCGTCGATTGTTATCAGATATCTCATGTGTATATCGCAAAATTGCGAAGAGAAACTAGACAGTTATTATTTTCAAACGACCAAGATATCTCTTAATAATTGAAAATATCTTGTCATTTTTGGCTGAATTTATATACCTTTATTTTCCTCCAAATTATGAAGAGTGGTACATGGTTACAAAATTATTGGTTAACGTATATACACAATGTGACAAAAAGAAGTGATATTGAATTAACAAAATATGGATCACATGCAAGTCCGCTTATGTTACAAATACATTGCATACAGGCTTACAATAACTGAACTTCCACACTCGCGCGCACTAGTATACTGGCCACCCATACACTCACACGCATGCGCCCAAGTTCGCAGACACGCACTCAATTACCACAGTCATGTACACTCAATTACATTCATGCAACAGAACTATACTTTTTTTGATAAGCACACGTACAATTTGTGCATGAATTACACGTTAAGCACGGAGTACCTGAATGCTCATCATACAGCTATGCATATGTTCATAGTTTGATCGTTTGCAGTCCACCCTGGCGATTCCATACCAAAAAGATTAATTACATATACATGTAATGTCCATAAGAACAAGCATGCGATGCGCCTATATACATTCGTGCACTCGTGTAAAGGAAGACAAGAAATATAGACATCATTTGATCGATGCATTAATGCCAAATCTTTAACATCTAGTGCATGTGATGGTACAAGCGCAGGGTTCGCAGCTGTTTGAAAATGACACTCTTTGCGACTGTCGATAATAGAGGTAACTGGTCAAGACTTAATCGTTAGGCGTCGTCAAGTTTAATAAGAACATGTATAGGTAGTCCACAATGTGTGCGTATGCCCAACAATGAACGAAATATAGTGCATTGGATCTCCAATAAATGAAAACAGTTCAACAGGAAGATTTGTCAAATGTAACAGAAGGAGTCCTCCATCGTCGAGCTCATTTGCCCAGAGGTAAAACAATATGCCAAAGTATCAACTGATACCACATATGATTTCGAGAACCGCACAGAGCAGGATGACTGCAGTGAATAATAGCGTGTTTAATTTGATCCTCATAATTCTGGTTGCAGATCGCACATACGTCAGCCTTTGGTGTCGCCGCTGCACCTATCAAATGATCAACAGTATAAAATGCGACCCCTTTCTCTGAGTATAAGCGACAGGAACGCCATAGATGAGACATTTGAAGATGAGTTTGAATTTGGAAAAATCTATCGAGAGACGAATCATTTGCAACCCTTTGTTCCCAGTCATTCGCACGTCGGTTATTTATTTCGGTTTTGACTATGCGATTCCATTCCGGTTTTACAGGGAACAAGCTGCTCTCCGAGAAGCTTTCAAGATATCGAATTAAGTTGTAATAACTCAAAATGTGTTCAATATCTGCAAGAAACGAGTTCTTGTTTGGCAAGTCAAGTGAAAGGTGCAAATGAAGCCTGCTTACAAAAATCTCTTTGCAAGCCTTCGATGGGGAGATGCGACAAAGGCTTCCAAAGAGGCTGAGTTTACGGGCGTCAATGAATGAGGATATTGAGCCTATGCCCATGAGACCTTGAACTATGTCCGTTCGTGTTCTGACAGGGAGGTTCTGAATACGCTTGAGACAGAAACGATGGATCTTTTCCAGAGCACATGTGTCCGAAACAGACATACCACAAAGGAATTCAGCGCCATACAGACCTTTTGATAGAACAATCGTTTTGTATATAAATGCACAGCTTGTCGGGGTTATTCCCCCAGCATACATGCCAGCATTGCTAAGGAGGAAATATGTTGATCTGATTTTGTCTACAGCTCTCTCAGTAAGTTCTCTGACAAAGTTTTGTTTGCTAACATGGATACCTAAATGAGTAATTTCGTCTGTTTCGGATACATTGCCTCCGCCCAGCCCCCAGCGTCTGTCTAACGTGTCATTTTGTCTGGGTGTTTCATTAAATACAATTACTTTACATTTGGTAGGGTTATAAATGAAGCGCCACTTCTTATCACACAGACGCTGAAGACCGTAACTAGAAAGTGATAACAACGTCATGTCGTCAGCCTGTGTCGGCGATGAACAATTTGTGGAGAGAAGACGGAAACCAAAGTTCGTAGCTTCGATTGCATGTAGCAGATCATCAATATAGATCATGTACAGCAATGGGGGAGAGTATAAATCCTTGTCTTGTGCCTTGCTTCATTTTGATAGATCTCGAAATCAAGGAAGCATGTTTTACAACGCATGTGATCCCACTGAGAAATTCTTTTAGTAGGAGCCATACTCTTTCTTGAAATCCACGAAAGTGTAGTTTCAACAAAAGTCCATTTATCCAGACGGTATCAAATGCTTTGTGTACATCTAGGAAACACGCAAACAGTTTGCTATGCTGCTCGTTTGTATAGTTGATACTCTCGTGTAATATATATGAAGACATGAGACAGCCTACATTTTTTTTAAACCATTTTGTAATGGGTGCACGTTTATCAGGCATATCGTTTATCCAATCGAGGGACGATTATATTATCTAATGTTTTGTACATGACGGGAAGAAAAGTTATCGCTCGATAACTATCAAAATTAGTTTTCGGCTTCTCTCCACCTTTATACAATGAGACCATCAAACCAGTTTTTGCTTTTGATTGTATGTGTTGTAATTCGAGCATTTTGCTCATAACACGAGCCACACATTTACTCAACTTGTGACCTCCATATATGAGGTGTTCATAACAAATCATGTCAGGTCCTGGGGCTTTGCCCCTATGCATGGAGTTAAGAACACCCTCCACTTCTTTGGCTGAAACAAGATAGAGAAGAAGATTATCTGTTCATTCATTGGCCTAAACCAGGGGGCATTGTCTCACCTTTTTATTCTGTCTGCATATAAACTATTTAACCGACTTTTTAGCGTCGACTGTTATCAGATGTCTCATGTGTATATCGCCAAAATGCGAAGAGAAACTAGACAGTTATTATTTTCAAACGACCAAGATGTCTCTTAATAATTGAAAATATCTTGTCATTTTTGGCAGAATTTATGCAAAACGTGCGTGTCCACCATTACCAGTCGACAATAAAGACAATTAAGTTACCTTGTATTCATGTTTTGTTTCTGTTTCTGTATATAAAACAAAACAACCCCGTAGTAGGTTGAAGTGGTTTTAATTTCCAAAAAGCCCTGATATTGAGTCCACGGGACGTGGATAGGCGGTCGTCGTTCGTGTGTGCAAGTAGGGAATTCTCACTTATAAATCTTGATTGGACCCGACTGAAATTTGCACCTCTTAGATTTTAATTTCCCAAATCTTTTGGGGAAATTTCAAATAAAACACCCGCACTAGTTGGCAATCTTCCAGATAACGGCTATTTAATTTGAAACATTTTAACCCTTTGCCCAACAGAACGGCCCTGTGCCAATGCATTCTCTTATATATGCGAGTCGACCATAGGTCGCCTCGCATATATAAGAGAATGCATTGGCTTAACACATATTAAAAATGATAAAATTGTCAAAGAATGTAGAAAAATATTATAAAAATTGTTAAAAAATGTAAGAAAAAATTAGGCCAATGCATTCTCTTATATATGCGAGTCGACCTATGGTCGACTCGCATATATAAGAGAATGCATTGGCACAGGGCATAACTGTAACCATCACAATGTGGTCAATGAACCGGTTCCAATGATATCCATATTTGTATGGTGTTATTGAGACAGACAGAAGATATTTTAGGCTGTTGAAGCTTTATTTGGGCGGTTTTGGCCGTTTTTTTGGGTAAATGGTTAACCAAAGCACATATATACAGTCTACCGTTGGTCAACAGACTGTAAGACTAAATTATATGGTTTAAAATAAAACAATTGACCAAATTTCCAAATGATGCGCTGTCGGGCACTATTCCTTACTGTTGAATATTTTTAACATGGGTTGTGGAGATGAGGTGAGTTTGCCGCCCCAAATTCAGTCCACATATCTCCACGTCTATGAACATTTTTCTATCATATACCACTGTTCTTATGCATAATGTGATATGCGGGTTGTAATTAATTTTCTCAATGAATAGTAGCACTGATAATAGTCATGTTATTTGATTGTTTAATGCATATTTTTAATCCGGTTTTATATAAAACAAATATGTTGTTATAATAATTCTGGTCCGGAAGAAGTATAGACATTCTTTAGCAAAAAAAGAATCGTCATTAAGCACTGGGGGAACTGCCCCAATAGAGTAGGTACACTTGTGATTATCCGTCCAGTCCAGTTCACTGCCTGTATGTTCTAGTTCATTCGATGTTAGTATCAAGTTGTCAACTACTAGATACGAAAATGGTATGAATCTGACGACCAAAGAATGTGTTTCGATAGGACCTGGTGCGGATATGCCTAATGCTGAATTATGAGAAAATAACTCTCGAATATTGATACTGTTCTATACTAAATGACGTCCCTGTTTGGTAAACATACACGTTAATTGTTCATAGACATCCCGTAGTTGAAATAAGCAGGTGTAATTGTTAAAAGTGCCCACGATATGCTCATATTATTTAATAAGGAAAGGGGTTATGTGTCGTCCAGATCACTTGTAGCCGCTGCAGTTAGTATATGTTGTTGCTCCAGTTCACACATTTGTAAATCAATCACTTACTTTATTCAGACTTGGACCTGTAATTGACATGTTCGTGTTGAAATTGTTATTAAGTGGCATATACATGTTAACACTGAGGCCTATGGGAAATAATTACTTCACTGTAACCTAAAACACAAAAATGATCCTTTTTCTCATTTGGGCCCAGTGGTGGGTTTCCTATAAACATTGACCAGCAAACAATTAGGGAACTTGTAGCACGTGGCATATTATATTATTTGAGTCGGTGGTAATCAATGAGAAGCCAATATTAGCCCATCTGGGACAATTTTTGCTTCAAATTTTCACCTCGAAAATCGCCCTTTTTTGTCCGTTATGAAACCATATGTGTACCTTTAATGAATGTCATGGTAACAAATCACGCACTGAACATCGAGTGTCAGTACACAACTGAAAAAAAGGCTTTTCGACTAGCCATGAGAGCAATCTACATCGCTATCTGTGGCAGGTCTCTAAAATTTTATGTAAAACATGACCAGTGCAGGGTTAAATGGCAGCCAATTAGTCTGCTTGAGGTGGCTTGTCGACAAAAAGTGTAACACGGTGGTGTGTTTGAGTGATGTGGCTGTTTCCATGCACATACATGTAGGCAAATAATCATTCTGCTGCACTCAAAACTTTTCAGTTTTTGCCAAAATTTCGATTACCAGGACTCAGAATTTGTCAAGTGCGCCCAATTCAAGCTCCAGCGTGTCCATGTTTATCAAGCGAACCATCGTCCATATTTTCTCAGAGAGAAATCGGTCAGCTTTCACACCAATGATGGGTATATATGCTACCATCGTTTACTTTATCGACATGGACCTCACATGGTGACTTTTCGTGTTCATTTTGTGTTGCAATTGTAAACAGGGGTGGGGTCAGGAAATAGTTAATAAGACGAAAACAAAGTGATGGATAGAGATTTTGTATTTTATTTTCAAATGTGAAGAGTCCAGTGACCGATTTGTGTCATTTTCAGATGGCATGTCATTGACGTTGTTGTCACTTTAGATTACAGTGAAGTAATTCGATTGGTAGCGCCCTCCGACGGATTTTGGACCAAGATGCAGTAGAGAATTAAAAAAATTCTGGGCTCTGGTTGGTTAATAGTAGTTTCCATATTTAAACATATAAAATACATGCAATCACTCCTCTTGAAATTTCAGACTCCAAACAAAACATTGGCACATTGTAAAGCACGTGGTTCCTAGATTTAATTTGTTTGGTGTGAGGTAAAACATGTCAATATTTTTTTCATGCAATTCTGACTCTCGATTATAAATCCCAAATTTAAAAGTACATTCCATGCTCGACGATATGATTTTTTTTCATGCAGAAACTTTGCGCAGATGCCAATTCCGGTGACCATGTACTCATTTATCACAATTCGTGGATAGTCAGGGCTGCAGACCATTATATGTTAACACTGAGGCCTATGGGACATAATTACTTCACTGTAACCTGTATAACTGGTGGCGAGATTCTCTTTTCTCGTGGGCGCTTACATTACCAATGGGTGCTTTATTAGTTTTATTTATAGAATGGGAATTTTTGGGATGATTAAAAGTCAAACTGCGAGCTGGAGGCAGAGTTCGGTAAAAGGTGTAGTTGGGGAATTTCAATTTCGTTTATTGTCGTTAATCAACGTTGATTAATTTTGAGTTTTGGTTTGTGATAAACTATATGTCAATTATAAATAAAAGAAATTTCTGCAGCCCACTGGGGGTTGTGGTCGGAGACGGTCGAGTCGGCGCCGGTTCGTTAATTAGGTACTGGTTGTTATTGTTATTTTAACGGAATTCTGAGTTGGTCATTCGCACAACCAATATATTTTATATTCTACAATTACATTCTTGGGTTTATAATATATTATCTTGAGCGCGTTACCATTTCTGACATTGGTTTTCTTGTTTCGGCCAATTTGGCCGGTTACTTCGTGTGAGTTTTTCATCTGACGTGTGTGTCGGAATAATGATGTGGAGGATTTATGTAAATGTTAGCCCAAACTACATTTCCAAGTAACGATGGTTTTGTTGTTTATTTTGAGGAATAATACCGCGTCAGATGAATTCAGCCCAAATATGTTAACAGTTGTCGTGTAAAACATTCGGCAGTAAGTTAGCGTTATTTAGTATTTGTGGATGTCCTTTAACATGGGGAAAATAGACTACTGCGCTTGAACGAGCATGTGAATTGTCGTTTTTAATGTATAGCAACTTTATAATCAATAACAGAGGCATTCTCTGTCAAATAAGGTCGCTCTATTTACGATACCAATTGGGGAACTTTGTAAATTAAATTACGCGTAAACTTAACCTGCTGCAAATAGAAAAGGTGTCGGAATCGGCGTACTCGCCCCAGGGCTAACTCGCCCAATCGGCGCGTGCCAACTCGGAATAAAAGGCCAACTCGGAATAAAAGATGCATACGGGGTGTTATATGGCGTTTGGTCCGTTGTTTCTCAATGAATATTATTGAAATTTGGTGTATATGTCCGGGCTGGGACATGGAATACAACAACGTTTGAATTGTTTTTAAATTTACAAATTTGTTGATTTTATTCATTTTGTTTTCGTTCTGAAACACACTATAAAGTGTATATAATATAATAACGAACACGAGACATACATAATTTATGAACTGTTAACAAAAGATATCAAATTCAATACATGACAAAGATGACTCAGTGGAGTTTATAAAGTGAACATAAAAACATTGAGGTAAGAATCTTTTTAAGGAATTCAACTTTATTTAATGATAATAAACACATAAATTAAAATAACAAACATGAGACATACATGATTTATAAACTGTTAACAAAAGATATCAAACTCAATACATGACAAAGATGACTCAGTGAAGTTTATAAAGTGAACATAAAAATATTAAGGTAAAAATCTTTTTAAGCATTACTAAACCGTTTAGCACAGTCCACTTCACTCATCCGATCATCACTAAACTTCATATTTATCTTGATATTGATCTATCAGATGAGAGCTATCAAATATTTTTTTAATTTTATAGGAAAAAATGGTCGCCAGCGGCCATATTGCATTTACGTTATATGTTATCGCGTCATGTCGATATCTAGTATTACTTAGAAATTTCACCTTTCCAGATTCATAATTGCTCCATTGACTGTAACAGATGGAATTATTCCCCTCTTCGGATAGAGTGTCACTGAAACTTTATTTTGTCAGACTGTCTGTATAGTCACTGATTATATATGGCAATAATCTGTAATAAGATGTAGCACTATTTTATTTTATATTTACATGCAGTGCTGTTTTTATACAACAATTCTAATCCCCCTAGATCATCATGTGATCGACCATACATCGCGCGAGGACCTGGTTGAATTAAGGGGGGGTTTTATGGATAACTTCTGTCCTCAAGCTAGATTATACTTATGACATTTAATGGCATGTTTCTAACATGGAGGGTTAGATATGCGTGAGACACCACCACTCTTCTATTCACACCAAGTTATCAGCTGTCATATTCGGATATTAGAACCCATAGCCATGATATATGGTTTATTTTGTGTATACTAGTAATATTGTTATTTTCAGTACCTTTATATACCAGTACTGTGTATAACAATGCATATACATTAATCCATGTATACATGTATATTGATTCAACGGATTCAGTGGTTTTGTCCATCAGTCTATCAAATTTGCGGGGAAAACATGGCCACAACCAGTACACCCTGTTAAATTTCGAATTTGAATCAATTGGCGCACCCTGCAGCCAGCTTTTATTGGAGAACTTTTTCTCATGTGGATAGTTTGGGTCACCGCTAGATGTGAGCCATGTTTTGTTCTCAAGCTGTCCTTGTGAAGACATCACTGCCAGCGGTGATCTTGAATTTTACTATTTTTATGGCTAAATAATTTGGTTGATCCTACAGACGACGCCCCTTGTCCGATCGTCACCAGATTCCACAATGATCTTCTGGATAACCAGGGGGAGAGTAATCTAATTTTCCCGAATTTCGTTAAAAAACATTACCACAGGCAGCAATTTGGTATCTTACTGTTTGATCCTCTTTTGCGTGACTGAATTGTTTAGCAACTGTACAGTCATATCCCTCATCTGATAGTCACCACACTTTATATTGATCTTCGGGCTGACAACTAGATGGCAGCTATCGAATGCTTTGAATTTTTTTGGGAAACATTGTCGCCAGCAGTCATCTTCTATTTTGGTTTTTATATACATGTATATCTCTTCATTCGGATAGCCAGTATTACGTAGGTACTTCAACTTTCCGCATTCCTGTCATCATTTGAAATATAAAAATTTACCTGATACCATGCACCCTTCAAAATTTGTTTCGTCGTATCTATTTTAATGACCCGTATGGTAATATTGATACAGATATATTTGTCAAACATTTCTTTGTACAATATACAGGTATTTAGTTTGTAACTAAATCTAGAAATATATAATAGTAGCTGGTGGACCCTACTTCGTCCGGGAAGTTCCCCTCTGATTTTCGGAGAATTGCGCGATTTAACCTTGAATTGACAATTTTAAAGGTGAACGTCATGTCGGGTCACGATTTGACCCGCCCAAAACACTCCCCGGACAAAAGTCACGACAAAAGTACCCGTCGAAATCCGCCCGGCTTTACCCGATTTGACCTTGAATTGACAATTTTGAATGTCAAGATCAGGTGAGGGTCATAATTTGACCCACCCGAAACACTCCTGGGACAAAAGTAACAGTAGGTATTATATTTCGTTGAAATACTTCGTTTTACCAGATTTGACCTTGAATTGATCTTTTTGAATGTCAAAGTCAGGTCGGGATCAAGATTTGACCCGTCCAAATAGTCCAGAAACATGCCTACATCAGCACGTTCGAGAACATGGTCCCACGTGAAATTGGACCCGTCAATATTGCTCCCGGGATCGAAGTAGTCCTACACACAAATTTTTAGTCGGATCGGTCAAGGTCCAGAAACATGCCTATGAGCGAGGCCAAGTTGACACGTTAAATACCAAATCCGAGTCGGATCAGTCGAGCAGTGTTAGAGTCTATAACACATACACACATGCATTCATGCATACACACATACATACAGACAGGTGTTCCAAAATGTATAATCGATAGCTACAACAATTCTATGGTAGATAGTTCACGGCCGACCTGATGCATGCATCTTAGTTTTCTTGTTATATATGTCGTGGATGGATTATCATTGGTGGGTGTGTAGGCAGTATCTGTGTGATGATAGATGGCGTGCATGCGTATACAGTGAGTTGCTGAATTGTCATGTGTGAGGTTTATATGCATGGAATGTATGAGTGGTCGTTGGTGCTGGTATTGATATATTGGGAAGGGCTGAATGGCCATTGGCGATGTGTATATGTATACCTGGATTGAATCTATGGTCATGGTGGGATGTATATGTATTTATCGAGTGGTTATGTGACTATGGAGGTGCCGAATATGTATACAGGTAGTGACTGTATGGTCAATGGTGAGGTGAATAGGTATACAGGGAGTGACTTTATGATCCTGAATGTAGTGAATATGTATACAGAGAGTGACGATATGGTCATATGTCAGATATAGGAGTATACCTGGTGTGAATGCATGGTGACTCGTGACTGTGTGGTCATTTGTTGTGTGTACGGTATAACCAAGTATGGCTGTATTGTCATGGGTCAGATGTACGTGTATAAAGTGGGTGACTATATTGTCATTTTTGTGGTGTTTCTGTGAGGTAATATGTGGGTTGTACATGATAAACCTTGGGTGTCTATCGCTTTCCAAAATAGCTCAAGGATATGTTAATCAATAGAGAGGTAATGTCAGAGTTCTCCATCTTGATGGTCTCTATGTACAATGGAGGAAAGCGATAGCCACCCATTACCACACAATAACTCCATATATACATAATCACCACACAAATGACAATATAGTCACCCACCGTATACACGTACATCTGGCCCATGACCATACAGCCGCACTTGGTTATACCCGTACACACCACAATTTGTCCACAAATGACCATACAGCCACGAGTTACAATACATGAACACAGGGTATGATCCTACACACGACCTATAACCATATAATCACTCCGTGTATACATATTCATCACGTTCATGAACATAAATCAATCCCTGTATACCCATTCACCTCACCATTGGCCATACGGTCACCCCCTATATACCTACTATACACACCCATGGCCAAATAGACAGTCAAGATATACATAAATACCACAACAATGACCATAGGGTCACTCCAGGTATACATATCCACCTCACCAATGGTGATATAGCCACTTGCTTTGTGCACATACCCTCAGCCCTTTGTCTCCAATATGTATACTGTGTGATTTGGCCTACCCCTAAACTGACTGCCAAATTTGTGCTCCGTTGACAACAAAAAGGGCTGAAATCCATAAACGTACCTTAGTATAATCGACAAAATGGATTCATTTGAATTAAAAAATGTTTTCAGCTGAAAGTTCAACTAGTTTTATCAATTAATCCTAACCTGTTTATTTTTTATTTTTTTTAAATCAAGAAAAATGCCCAAAAAAATTACATTTTCGAAAATAAGAGGATTTCAATAAGCCATAGGCCATAACGAAAATATTTTACATGCAATAACCAACATTTCTTTCAATATAGTTACACTAACATATTAAATATGTTGTGAAAACATCAAGATGAATTGAGATAAATTTACTGAGTTACAAGACCTCAAAAATGGCATTTCGTCACGCGACCCCATGTCACAAAGCCAAATTTGACTAAGTCCATGTTATGGAACGCACATTTCATCGGCATATTTTTTCTCATTCTTTGACATAAATGTATGAAAATTTGATTTATGTGCTCTAACCAGTAGGTTGACCACTTAGTTAGTGAAAAAACACAAAATTATTATGTATTTTAACAAATAATTTATCCTAAAATCTGCTTTTTAGCTTATTTTGAAAATACGCCGAAAATGGGGGATCCGAAATCTGAAAAACGACCATTTTTTTATACAGAAATGTCCATAACTCGAAAAATATAACGAATCTTAAAATGGTTTTCGGTTCTGTGACCAGCATGGTAAGATCTACAAAATAGGCTCAAATTTGAAAAGATTAGACCAATTTGAAATTTCCATGAACATCCCTACCCTAAGCAATGTGACAAATTCGCAAATATTTTGGGTCATTAATTCTAATTTTTTTTGAAAACGGACACCTAAATCAAGTCCAACAAGTGAGATTTTGATCAGAACATATCTTACTATCATATTAAGCAATACAACCTTTGCCCCCCTTGGGGTGCAGCCAAAATTTTATTTATGCATTTTCACAGTTATATCTCATGGACTATATTTTCTAATTTTGAGCACGACAATAATTGCCGTTTGTCGGACCCGAAACTACCGATCCAAGGTCACTCACGTGCGTTCAAAATAGAAACTGGAAAATCCAATGTTGAGAAACCATGTTATAAACATTTGATGATATTGAGTAACAAATGTGTATTTATTGATATATTAGGATGTTTTTCTTCCAAATTTCGTTGAAAACATGGTAAGTGACATCTCTCTTTCACATAGGCATCATTTAATTGCAAACAATATTTCTCATTTCTAATTACGCATCATAATTAACACAGACCAAGGAGGCCACCTCCGGTAGTGTATACCAAACACCGTACACATGTCCCAAACACACTTACCATCGATAGTGTCTTTGTGGCGCGATTATGTATACAACCGAGCTTTGACTACGCAGTAGCTGACACCACCTCGAACGAGTGAACAAAACAGGCGGTTTGCGTCAGACCTGTGTTCATAACCGACGTTCTTCTGAACCAAGTTAAAGAGTAATAAAATATCTTTCTAATTATGTATATATGAGTCATTTATGTGACACAAATTATTTTTGTGTGTTTTAAACCAGTTTGTGGACTTAAACAAAATGCCTGGCCAAGTTGGATACTTTTCATTATTATAGGATTAAGTATTGTTGGGGTGGGGTAAATTTTCAACGTCATTAAGGTTGACACATAAAGACAATCAAACCAAACTTTGTATCGAAAACCTCATACATATTCGGAGCCCTAAAGTTGTGCAGATTCACGCGAGATTCAGAACAGCAAATCATGTACTTCCGGTAGAACGCGGTCGTTGGAACAAACCCCCGTATAATCAACGTACACGTGAATTATGCACCCGTAACGTGATTGGTGATGAATACCACACGCTTGCTCGTTCGTTCCATAAGCTGTCCATACCATTGCGTATACACAAAACGATACCACTCGCGCGCTACGTCTCCTGTCATACCCCATTAACATCATAAAAGCATTATTAAAGAATAACGTTATTCGTTCTATATTTAGACGATACAGACCCTAAGTACTTCTGTTCAATATGTGACACTTAATGGCTAAGATACTGCGCGTTTGTTGTCTTACCAACAAATCAACAGAACCAACATTCGAACATTGAACAACAGACAATTACAATGTAGGCGCGAGTTGAGCATACGGTCGAATTATCAGGTTGCCTGTTGGTTGCTTAATTACACTATGCAAGCGCGACTGTCTTATAACCACTACACGACATTTTTCCAGGGAGATCGGCGGGGCGAACAAAATAAAACTAAGATCGATGAAAATGCTGTATGTAGAACTAATTTCGTCACTGTTACTTCGTTTTGTCACGCATAGATTGATACAAATAATATTTTAGTTGCAGAATGTTCTGCTATTTAGCTGAATATAGTAAGTGAGCCCCCCCCCCCAATAAAATTTATGTGGCGGCCTATACACGCACCCAACTACTTTTGTAAAATATATCCAGCATGCGACTGGAAGTTTGAAGTCTAACACCATCAGTTGAATATTTCGCATCGAAAATAGGCTGAAATGGTTTCATATTTTAATTCTCAACCACTATTTATAGTGTGAAATTATTTATGACTAAATTGACATCAGTTGGAAATTCCTAGCCTTATGGTTGTGCCCGTCAGCGATTAGAAATGTCCAACATGTGGGTAGATGGTGCAAATATAATTTCCCAAGTTGGGAATTTATTCAGGTTCAAAGGAGGTGCAATTATAAATTCCAATTATTACACACCAATGGAGACATTCTAGACGCGTCCCTGGATTTACGTTCTGGGGATTCGCTATATATAGCAGTCGGCACGGTCTCAACCCCCCTCGCGGATATAACCGTTTACATGACGGTGCTAGCTACGTATCTAACTTACAGGTCGGATTCGTCATCTCCAGTTTAAATTTCCGAGTTTAAACGCGGTTTAAACCTACATTCGTGGTCCAGCCAAATCGGACTAAGGGTGCGTTTTTGACGTTAATTTGCCAGCTAATTGACAACTCGATTTGGTGATATCAAACTACACTCTTACCTATCGGACCAAAAGACAGGCCGATATAATGGTGATTGACACGCCATAATTATCGCGAACGCGTACACGCCCATTTGATTTATTCATGGAGAAAGAAGCATTGCTCATGGACCATTAATCCGATCTCATTCTGGGTTTAAATCAATCTGACAAAGTTCATCCCTTTGTTTGTGATAGATTTTATGCAAGATGCTTTACCGTAAAGACAAAATTTTGTGTATTTACATGTCTATTTGTATATATTAAAGGGTATATGAGCTGTTTATCTGTATATGTCCGTTTGTCTGTTCGCATATTTTCTCCAATACCCCTGGACCGATTTCAACCAAATTAGGTGCGTGACTCGGGGCACTTAGGCGGATGGTATAACGGCGTTAGGTTTTCAAAACTGTGATTTAAAAATAAGAAAAAAATTATTTATAAAACAAAAAGAAGGAAAACATCGGTGTTAAATTGAGTAAGGAGTTGATCTAACAAGAAACACAATTAAAAATGTTTAAATTTTGTTTTTAAATTAAAATGTTCAAATGATCAAAATGTGCGCAAAGGTGTCGCAGGTTCTACATCAAAATAAGTTATCAAATTTGACCCATGCAGCAATAACATCTTAAGATTGCAAACTATGTTTTATAGCAAATAATAATCTGGTCACGCAGTAGCATCGTTTTGGTGTCAGCATTAAAACACCGAACGGTTCAACCCTTCAACTGAATTCGTAGAAAACACCAGTATGTGTGATTGCCACAAGCCAAAAAAAACAAAACACAAGATAGTTGTAAAATCATATTGAATGAACATGTCCATATCTGAGCAAAACTCGCGTGGGAATGAATCAACTGTCGACAGTCGCCACTTTGACACGCCCTCACTCGAGATTATTTACACCTCCACTCTTTTACTGATTGTTTGCCAAAAAAAGCCACAATATATTTTCTGTTTAAACATATTTTATTTGTTCATAAAGTGATTTATGACAAAAGGGATTGGAGGAAAAGTGCTATAATACCTTCCTCTCCCTTTTCAACAAGATAGTTGTTAAACTAATATTGAAGGAACAGCAGTCGGCAGTCGACAGTCGCCAGTTAGACATGCATACACTCGAGATTATTTACAGCTCCACCCTTACATCGTATTGTTTGACAATTTTGAACCGCGATCGGGCAAACACGGATTCGTCATCTCAGGTTTAGCCTCGGTAAAACTGGTTTAGCTTGACCGTAAAATTGTATGGTTTAGTTGGTGGCTTAAGCTTATAAAACGCAACAAAAGTATCGAAATTGACAAAAACTTATCCCCAGACACTTCGGTGTCGGGTTTAAACACCGGATTTAACTGTCAAACGGCGGTTTACATCTAGAGGTTTGCGTAGACCTGGTTTAAACCTGAGGTGACGAATCTGGCCACAATGTTGTAAATCGTTTAACATTTGACCAATTATGGATACAAAACACTAAGTTTAGATTATGTTGTAGCAGAAGGACACATATTGCAGCAGCGGTGAGATCCACATCCCGAAGAAAGAGGACCCTCCCAGATGCATGGGTATGTTTATCAATATACATGTAAGGTCAGATGTACTAGATATGTATCATTGTTTTTTATATTGCAATGGGAAATGGATTGACTTAAGATCGCGAAAAATATGATCTGTCAGTGGAATGAGGTGTGTTGTCAGTTCCCGTTGATATAGAGGTATGTTGAGCGGCTGACAAACTTGCCCCATACTGGTACTCGATTCATGTTTCCAGCTTCATGTCCCTCCGCGTGTTCACCATTGCGCTCTTAGCACAACTAGAACCAATGGCAACATACGACGGCTTAATTCGTATAATGTTAATATTTTTATTCGGGTTATCCGCCAGGTTTATAACGAGCTATTATATTATATCTCAGTGACTACCAAACGTTGTTTATCGGTGTATATTAAGCAGTCTAAATTAACAATTTCGACCCAACCTGTTCAAATGGAGATTTATTATGGGATTAGGATGTTAAACACATTTTTATAGCTGTTCGTATTCTGGAAGATCGGTTCAGTCAGCCCGCGTTTAATGGACACATGATCATGAGCGGTCTTACACGCAGCTTGAGGAGTATTTACTGTTATCCTTGGTTTAGACGGGCCGCTATCTATACACGCCAGTATGCTTGAAATACCACAACTCAACTAAGGAAACTCACTGGACTGAAATTAACAGAATCCTTCAGGTCCACACGAAGATGTCGAAGAAAATGTTGGCACATGGGACGTATCTATGGGTCTTTTATTTTCAAATATTTATTTAACGTTAAATTTGTTCAATTCAGGTTATACAATTCTAATTCCAGGGGTTGCAAATGGAACTTTCAAATCAAATAATTTTTTGGTGATAACCAATCGCAAAGTCGCTTTGAAAATTGACCAACCAAATAAAAGGAAGGTGTTATAAGTTACTAACTAATATAACACCTATAATTATGAAATACCTGAAACATAATACAATGCAAAAGACATAATAAAACTCAACATTTTAAGTTTGTTAAATTATGTTTTGTATTGTCAGTCTCATATACATGTAGAATCCAGCAAAATTTAGATTGATTTTGCGAATTTATTCGCATACATTTTACTTTTTATATTTTCTATTTTATCCTTATTTATCAAATTGTGGATTGTAAATTCCAAACGACATCCACTTTTTGACAAACATATGTCTGACACAAAACGAAACAAAACAAAACAACTATATACATACGATCTAAAGAATAATAAGCATGATTTGAAAGCACACAAATCGCACAACATCTATAAATCACAAGCGGACAACGTAAATTGAAATAACAAAAGTATAAGAACAAAAGAACGTTATACTATAATTTTGACACATTAGAAGCTCATATCGTATTAGCTATAATTATGACGACAGTGGGCGCTGAGATTGTCAGATGATCGCATAATACATACAGGTGTCAGTCTTGTAATGCTTCCGTATATGCAATTCCGGCAGTGTATCATATTATTCATGTTCCAGAAACAAACGAATGTCTGTCGAATCCATGCCAGAACGGAGCGAGCTGCGTTGATAGAATCAATGGATATAACTGCACATGCGTCGCTGGATATAACGGAACACATTGCGAGAATGGTTAGTCATTACCAAGTTAATTATTACAAAATAGATATCAATAATTTTATTCCAATAAGAAATAATTAATTTGGAGCATAATTCCATTGTATCTATACATGTACACGTCCTGGTATTAGTATACATTGAATTTTCATAATGACAAGATCATGTCTTCTAACCATCACGTATATGTATGTCTGGAAGTATATTATGCAATTAACGTTCCAGAAACAAACGAATGTCTGTCGAATCCATGCCAGAACGGAGCGAGCTGCGTTGATGGAATCAATGGATATAACTGCACATGCGTCGCTGGATATAACGGAACACATTGTGAGAATGGTTAGTCATTACCAAGTTAATTATTACAAAATAGATATCAATAATTTCATTCCAATAAGAAATAATTAATTTGGAGCATAATTCCATTGTATCTATATATGTACACGTCCTGGTATTAGCATACATTGCATTTCCATAATGACAAGGAGGTGTCTTCTAACCATCACGTATATGTATGTCTGGAAGTATATTATACAATTAACGTTCCAGAAACAAACGAATGTCTGTCGAATCCATGCCAGAACGGAGCGAGCTGCGTTGATGGAATCAATGGATATAACTGCACATGCGTCGCTGGATATAACGGAACACATTGTGAGAATGGTTAGTCATTACCAAGTTAATTATTACAAAATAGATGTCAATAATTTCATACCAATAAGAAATAATTAATTTGGAGCATAATTCCATTGTATCTATATATGTACACGTCCTGGTATTAGCATACATGCACATTGCATTTCCATAATTACAAGGAGATGTCTTCTAACCATCACGTATATGTATGTCTGGAAGTATATTATATATATTTCTTTATTTCCTCCATTAACGAAGAGCTCACAGAGATATACATGTAACATATACACAGTTCAACAGAGAAAGAAAAGAAAAGCACAAATCATACAAGACGGAGCATAATGATACAGTCATATATGAAATACAGAATATTAAGACAACGCATCGCACTTGTTATGTACAATATGTATATGATAACTAAATCGGACACCCAATCAAACAATCAATCAAACACGTACAGCTTATTCGCAGCACTCAGGCAGGCATCTGCGGATCCGCTACAACTCATATACACATAACGACATTCACCTTTCTCCCTCTCATTCTCTCTCTCACTCTATCTTTCTTCTTATGTTTCTCGCCCCTCTCTCTCCCTTCTGTCTCGTACTCCCCTGTCTCTCTCTTTTTTTCTCTCCGCTACATCTTTCTCTCACACACGCGCGCACCCTCAGGCTCGCACACGCACACACACAAACACCCCCCCTCTCTCTCTCTCTCTCACACACACCCTCGCACACGCACACACCCTCACAGACACACCCTCACTCTCACACACACACACAACCTCACATACTTCCAACACACACGCACACGCACACACAACACCCCCGTAACAGTTCACGCTCTTTTACATAGTTATAGGCTTGCTTGAGAGCCCGCTCTCCATCGTCGCCATTCGACGCATAAGTTTACCTATTTTGGTGAGCGACTTCGACCTCATAAACGTTCTGTACAGGGTTCAACACCAAATCATGCAACATTGCCGAAGCGTGCATGTGTCTTATGCGAAGGCCAAAGTGCTAGCTGCTGGCTATAACTGGAGCTTGGCCATATAAAATATCCTGTCAAAGATTTGATACCATCGTATGCCTTCCAAAGTAAATGTGTGTGGTGCACCACGAAAGAAACGAAACACATGGGCTCGTCGATGAATGAATAAAGTTCGCCAGGTAATTTTGTTAGATGAAGAAGTACTAGTTCATCATCATCGATTTCATCTGCCCAGAGGTAAAACAATAAGCCAAATTTGTCAATTTGCTGGTACCACATACAATTTCGAAGGATGCGTAATGTACGGTGATTACAGTAAATTAGAGCATGCTTAATTACATCATGGTGAGTAATATTACATAACACGCAGACAGTAGGTTCACATGCATGTACAGCTGTGGCAGCTACTAATTGTGCAACTGTGAAGAAGGTACCCTTTCTATCTGGGTAAATGCGACAGCATCGCCACAAAAGGGACATTTGCAGACAACTATGTATTTGCCCGAAACGAAGAGGGGATGGGTCATTATCAATTTTGCGCTTCAAGTCGAGTTCACGTTTGTTATTATTAACTTCAGACATTCGTCTAACCATCACGTATATGTATGTCTGGAAGTATATTATACAATTAAAGTTCCTGATACAAATGAATGTCTGTCGAATCCATGCCAGAACGAAGCGAGCTGCGTCGATGAGATAAACGGATATAACTGCACATGCGTCTCTGGATATAATGGAACACATTGTGAGAATGGTTAGTCATTACCAAGTTAATTATTACAAAATAGATATAAAAAATTTCATTCCAATAAGAAATAATTAATTTGGAGCATAATTCCATTGTATCTATATATGTATACGTCCTGGTATTAGCATACATTGCATTTCCATAATGACAAGGAGATGTCTTCTAACCATCACGTATATGTATGTCTGGAAGTATATTATATATATTTCTTTATTTCCTCCATTAACGAAGAGCTCACAGAGATATACATGTAACATATACACAGTTCAACAGAGAAAGAAAAGCACAAATCATACAAGACGGAGTATAATGATACAGTCATATATGAAATACAGAGTATTAAGACAACGCATCGCACTTGTTATGTACAATATGTATATGATAACTAAATCGGACACCCAATCAAACAATCAATCAAACACGTACAGCTTATTCGCAGCACTCAGGCAGGTATCTGCGGATCCGCTACAACTCATATACACATAACGACATTCACCTTTCTCCCTCTCATTCTCTCTCTCACTCTATCTTCCTTCTTCTGTTTCTCGCCCCTCTCTCTCCCTTCTGTCTCGTACTCCCCTGTCTCTCTCTGTTTTTCTCTCAGCTACATCTTTCTCTCACAAACGCGCGCACCCTCAGGCTCGCACACGCACACACACCCCCTCTCTCTCTCACACACACACACCCTCGCACACGCACACACACCCTCACAGACACACCCTCACTCTCATACACACACACACCCTCACATACTTCCAACACACACAAACACGCGCACGCGCACACAACACCCCCGTAACAGTTCACGCTCTTTTACATAGTTATAGGCTTGCTTGAGAGCCCGCTCTCCATCGTCGCCATTCGACGCATAAGTTTACCTATTTTGGTGAGCGACTTCGACCTCATAAACGTTCTGAACAGGGTTCAACGCCAAATCATGCAACATTGCCGAAGCGTGCATGTGTCTTATGCGAAGGCCAAAGTGCTAGCTGCTGGCTATAACTGGAGCTTGGCCATATAAAATATCCTGTCAAAGATTTGATACCATCGTATGCCTTCCAAAGTAAATGTGTGTGGTGCACCATGAAAGAAACGAAACACATGGGCTCGTCGATGAATGAATAAAGTTCGCCAGGTAATTTTGTTAGATGAAGAAGTACTAGTTCATCATCATCGATTTCATCTGTCCAGAGGTAAAACAATAAGCCAAATTTGTCAATTTGCTGGTACCACATACAATTTCGAAGGATGCGTAATGTACGGTGATTACAGTAAATTAGAGCATGCTTAATTACATCATGGTGAGTAATATTACATAACACGCAGACAGTAGGTTCACATGCATGTACAGCTGTGGCAGCTACTAATTGTGCAACTGTGAAGAAGGTACCCTTTCTATCTGGGTAAATGCGACAGCATCGCCACAAAAGGGACATTTGCAGACAACTATGTATTTGCCCGAAACGAAGAAGGGATGGGTCATTATCAATTTTGCGCTTCCAGTCGAGTTCACGTTTGTTATTATTAACTTCAGACATTCTTCTAACCATCACGTATATGTATGTCTGGAAGTATATTATACAATTAAAGTTCCAGATACAAATGAATGTCTGTCGAATCCATGCCAGAACGGAGCGAGCTGCGTCGATGAGATAAACGGATATAACTGCACATGCGTCTCTGGATATAATGGAACACATTGTGAGAATGGTTAGTCATTACCAAGTTAATTATTACAAAATAGATATAAAAAATTTCATTCCAATAAGAAATAATTAAGACTATAACGGCTCAACCCAACCTCCCACAGGCCATAAAGGTCTGCCTCAACCACACCGGCGAGATCATAATATAAGTGTGCTAGACTACTTCTCCGATAACAGCTTGCCCGACCTCAGTCTTATATTCAGCCAACCTAAACGCAAGTTTATTGGAGGATTGCTTATAGCTATTCCTGACTAAAATGACTTGAGAAATCTCCGAAATAAGATGTTCGCAGAAGCCCAAAGTTACAACAGTGATCTTCAACACTACAGCTTGAAAAGTCGAATCCAGCGCGACCCAGAATTGGGTGGTCTTCCCGTGAGTAGCCGCCTGGCTAAAGATATTTATAACCTTGTTCAGTTCACCAATGGAGGTTCGTTTGATGATATCAGAGAATGTGTTTCTAAAAACAAATCGCTTCCTACCCAACCAGATCAACGCATAAATGGGTCTCCGTCCAGCTGCCCGTGCGATTCTGTTTGCATCCAGGATAAATTATCAGAAGTTCTTGCTGAAATCACTCTTCTCAAGGCTAACACTGCTTGTACAACTGACAGTATCCATATGGAACTCAAAGCCATATTGAACAAACAGACCGAAATCACAGAAAGCTTGAACAATCTTGATAAGCGTTCAAGCGAGTTGGAACTGAAATGTGTTTCAAACGCTAAGTCAATAGGTTCAGTCATGGGTACCTGTGCCGCTCGCGACCAAGCAGTGACTAGATTAAACGACGAAAAGTGTAATGGCGTGGTCAGCTTGAAAAATAGAGTCAAATTTGTTGAAAATGATCTCACTGACCACTCTAAAATGTATGATGAACTCACAAAACAGATAGACAATCAGCATAGGGAGTTTTCAAAGACTTTCGCTAAAGCCGAGACTGTTTTCAGTAAAATTAATGCCGTGAAACAGAATCTGAAGGATTCATCAAATTCATCAGAAGACATGGTAGAGAACATTGAGCGTAAATTCGGTACAATGTTTGAATTTTTCGCACGTGATCTGACACAAAAGTTTAACAATATGTGTTCTGTTGTGCAAACTCATCTTCCTCCAAACGACCCACAATCGTTTCGGCTCGATCCGCTCTCACCTGACCATCGCCTGTCTTTTGCTAGCTCATTAGACGAATCTAAGAAGTTGCCATCATCGACTCCACGGCAATTGTCACAAAGTAGACAAGACGCAACACAGAAACTTCCTTCTGCATCGCACAATTCACCAGAAACCGCAGTAGGTGATATACAAACTGCTACGAATCAACGACAACCGAGATCTTCTGCCAATCATTCAACCGAACTACACGTTAAAAGTGTATCCGTCATTTCGTCTGACTTTCCTCAAAACTCTCCACCGAGCGACAAGCCACCCAATACACACAAGGCAAATGTATCACGATAATGACAACAATTCAAATGTTGCCAGTAACAATGGGAGAGTTCACACTAACTGGGGCGATGAACCAGTAGGATTCGTTGGTGTTCCCCGTAGGGCTACAAAGCGCACTGAGAAGATATTCGCGCGCGGAATATCAGTACAAACGACTGATAGTGCAGTTTGGGACTATTTCGAACAGAAAGGTGTAACGCCCACATTCGTGCGACTACTGTGGCGTTCCCACAGGGGGACACTATCAGCGCGCATCCACATCAACGAAACAGACATGGAGACTCATGAGCCACCGCAACGTTCTCAAAACAATTATGACTAACAATATCAACATTGCTACGTGGAATGCATCAAGAGTGAAATCTACGGTGTTCTATTTGCAATTTCTAATGAAAAGTCAGATATACGATATCATCGGAGTGTCCGAGCATTGGCTTAACACAGAGAACTTGTCTTTCATGAACTCCTTAAATGACTCATATATTGCTCTTGCAAAACCCGGAAGAACTATCACTACAAGTTCTGGTGGTTCATTTACTCGTGATGGTATTGCTCTCCTAATTAACTTACGTATCGCAGATCAGTGTGTAGCTGTGGATACTGGAATCGATCGTTGTGTTAGCATCCAGCTGAGACTCAGTCAGTCAGCTGTTATGACTATTCTTCAAGTATATATTCCATGTACAAACCATGGCGATGATTTCTTCAACGAATGCGTAGAATCTGTCTTCGATCTTATAGCTCTCTTTTCTTCACACGGGCCTGTTATTACCATGGGTGACTTCAATGTACATTTATGTCGTTCATCAGAACAGCATATCCCAGCCGGCCATGGCGACAGAACAGCTTTGGTAACTTCACTTCTGCAGCGTGAAGAACTTTCCTCGTCCTGCATTTAGTTTTTATCCACCAGCAGCCGTGGCTTCCCCAAGCCGTATCGACCATATCGTATTCCCCATGGACCTAGAAGATCTCATATTTAACTGTGCTATTCTCAGTGACCATGAACTAAATACGTCCAACCACTTGCCTGTGACCTGTTGTATTGAACTTCCACCCGACCACTCGCATGTGACACCGACTCGAAACAAACCCTCTTTCAACTGGGACGCGATTGATATAACATCGTACCAACATTTCCTCGACAACTATCTATCCGATGTGATTAACCATGAAATCGTGACAACTGGTGATCTTGATACCATATGTTCCGAGATAATTGATGCGTTCATATATGCATCGGTATCCTACACACAGACCAAATCCAGACATAAAACCGCAAAATCATTCTGGAACGACGAATTGCGAACACTGCATCAGTTACTGAAAGTGAGACACAGAGATTGGATTTGTGACGGCAGGCCGCATGCTTGTGATGCGGTATCCCAGACTGAGTACAAACATGCCAAGCGAAAATTCCGACAAACGTTACGCTCGTCTATGAGGAAGACGGAACGTGACTCGCTCGATCAACTTGAACTTTGTGCTAGGACAAATAATTCACAGTTTTGGCGAACTCTGAAGTCAGCTGACCAGGGATCACGCTCGAATGGTCTATGTTCAGTTATGAAGTTCGACGACATCACTCTTCGGGATCCAGTTAAAATTTTGTCAGCATGGGGATCCTAATTCAAGAACCTGTACACTCCGAATGCACACAGTGATCCTGAATTCGAAGTCGTCGTACGAACGCGCCTCGACAGCTCCTCGACGTATCACACACAAACTATACTGACATTATATTCTGTGAACGGATAACTATACCAGAACTCAACTCAGTTTTAAAGAACCTTAAACGCCATAAATCAAGTGGAATAGACAATGTGGTGAATGAGCATATTATTAATGGGAGCGAATGTCTTAAAGTGGCTCTTTGTCATCTCTACAACGGCATGATTGACTTGGAATGGATACCTCCCTGTTTAAAAACAGGTATAATCGTACCCCTCTACAAGGGATCGCCAAAACCACACGCCATTCCTGACAGCTATCGAGCTATCAGTCTGCATCCTGTTATGTATAAATTATTCGAAGGCATCCTGCTTAACAGGTTCCTCGCGGACGGTCACTTTCCAAATTTCCCTAATAAATTACAACATGGATTTCAGAAAGGTGTGAACTGCCTCATGATCTCCTTCATTCTCCAAGAGTCTATCTCGTATCTCCATGACCTTGATTCTCGAGCATATGTGTGCTTCTTGGATTCGCAGAAGGCTTTTGATCGTGTATGGCACGAGGGCCTTCTGGTAAAACTTCATGACATGGGTTTAAATGGAAAAATTCTGCGACTTGTGAAAAATATGCACCAATATTGCAAAAGTGATGTTTTATATAACGGATCTCTTTCTGAACCATTCGATGTTATACAAGGAACAAGACAAGGAGCAGTGACCAAATCCAGAAATGGCCTACACATCTCTGAAATGTCGTGTACTTCGCCGTCTGCGGCCGACGACATTGCTCTGGTATCACTCACGAAATCAGGTCTTGATAGCCTCATCGACATCTGTTATAGATACAGTCGGCAGTGGAGATTTAATTTATCAACGACGAAAAGCACAATTGTTGTATTTAACGAGACAAAACGTCAAGATAAACTCAACGATAGACTCTGGTTTCTTGGTGATCAACCGCTTCCAGAATCTAACAACTGTGTTCATCTTGGAATCAAACAGTGCAAATTCCAAGCTGATACTACTAGGAGCTCAATTCTTTCGGAAAAGTTACGAAAATCGTACTTTAGTATCGCTGGAAGAGGTTTGCTCAAATCGTGCACACCACTAACAATGGCAAATCTGTTAAGATCAATCGTGCTGCCAAAAGCTCTATATGGTTGTCAGTTGCTTAATATCACAAACAACACAACCATTTATTCAATGGAAAAGGCATACCGATTATGTGTCAAACACATCCAAACGCTCCCGACGCGGACCCCGACCAACGTTGCGATGAGTCTCCTTGGGTTAATACTGCTTGAGACGGAGATACACATCAACAAACTATATTTTCTCTCTGAACTGATCCATCTGCCTCAATGACACCAGGTGCCTCTTGCGATCTTTCTCCAGAAATGTTTCCAGCACACCATTTTCGCTCGTCGAACAACTGGATTCGTTCCGGATATCATTGAAATATTAAATCGCTATGCCCTGTATCATGTCCTAACATCATACGTGAAAACTGGAATTTTCCCAACGAAATCTTCTTCGAAAAATCTTGTGCAGACAGCAGTCCGACATAATTATTATCGAGAATGGTGCCGGTCTGTGTCAGTCGATCGAAACTTCGATGTCTTTAAAATTGTACACAGAGACCCAGCATAATGTTGGAACATTTGGAGGATCCTACGAGAATACCCACGTTTTAATAGAGAACTGCGAAATCTTGCCTTGTTGCTAAACAAGACAACAAACAGTAATAATTTGACATGTTGCACATGTAAAAATATATATAACAATGAGTTAATACATGCAATTCGCTACTGTAATTCAACCTGTTCTGTTTTCCTGAGGAACGACTATCTGGAATACATAACTGACCAATACGGCGTGACCGTCTTTCTGTATATAGACTCGTTAAGTGATATTGAACTTTGTGCATTTCTACTCGGCACCGACGTCATGCAGTCGCCGGTGGAAATAGCACAACGCATGGATCAAATAGTTATCGACACTGCTTCATTTCTGTTCGTCTTGTGTCAACTGATTCGAGGACAATAATTATAAGTGCATTATTAATCCATGACGTTGGAATGTCGACCTCGGCTCTCACATCCAAATGGACATATTTGAGCCATATGGGACATATGCGACAGTAAACATATTACGGCGGAGCCACTCCGCAAACACAGTGTATATTATTGTTCCATTTATATGAACTATACATATTCTTCTCCATATTGGAGGTCCACAATAAATATATATATTATACAATTAACGTTCCAGATACAAATGAATGTCTGTCGAATCCATGCCAGAACGGAGCGAGCTGCGTCGATGTGATAAACGGATATAACTGCACATGCGTCGCGGGATATAACGGAACACATTGTGAAAATGGTGAGTTGTGTCTCCTCTAAACGAACTGATAAGGGGTTCCCGTTTCCAGCGACTATTTTCCAATTCCATATTGTTTTTCAGATTGTCTACGATCACAATTGAGAATGTTTCTTTTCATCTATTGACTTAAGGGACCCTCGTTAAAAAGGCGATAATTTGAATGTTTGCAATGCTGACAAAAATGCAAACCGTTTTGAAATTTCCTGTCTTGAACTTCGACATAAGGTCAGAGACGTGGCGACAGGGGGGTTTGCCGGGGGGGGGATTCAAACAGTTGGAAATTTCATACCTGCCAAAACATTAGTTGGAAATTTCACACCAACAATAGGTTGAAAATGTTCTTGTAGTTTGATTTTAAAACAATTTATTAGGGGGAATTAATTGTTTTTGGACCAATATTTGTATATTTTCCTTTTTTTGTCAAAATTTTGGACTGAAATGGTCATCTGACTTCCGGTGGACATAATAATGTCAACACGCGTTCAACACCTCGGCGTCAAATGTTTTAAATTAAAGTAAATGAAGAATTTGCTGTTGTACAACTCGCGTACCATGATGAACTGAAGGATCCACCGCGTACGGGAGACCAGTAAATTTCTTTTATATCGTTCCATGTTCTCTATACTTTGACTTTTTTGGATTTTCAAATGGCCACAGAAGGAAATGCTGACCGAAAAAAATTGTCACGCTTGACTGGCTTAGTGTATCTCCAATGCTGATACAAGATTGCATGAATACCTGACCTAAATTAATCGTGAATCCTTCGTGGTATACGCTGTGTGATAGTACACACCAATTTAGCTGCAAGTGTACAGTGTGCTGTCGACGTAAACAAAACAAGTTGGCACAATACGGATGGGTAAGAATAAAAAGCAAAAACTTGCTACAAAGGATGACCTGGCAGAAACAGTAACAAAACTAGTTGACAGTAGATTGGATCAGTGGGAGCAAAGGCTCGTTGACATAGAGAAGAGGCAAGAAGAGGCCGAAAAAAGAAATAAAGAAAAGGAGACCAACTTAAAATCTAAGGAATTGGAACTGAATATGAGGGAATTAGAACTAAACAAAAAAATGGATGATTTTGGACGCAAAGAAAATGAGTTGGATTTGTACGTTAAAACAAAGATGAATGCTATGGAAACCAAAATAGATGACAACTCAAATAACATCAATGACAATGAACAATATTCTCGTAAAAGCAGCCTTAGATTTATGGGTCTGAATGGTAAGAAGGGCGAGACAGCCCGGGAATGTGCAGAGAAGGTAATCTGGCCAGTTAAAGAGGCGCTTCATATCAATGTGAAATATGGTGGCAATGCCATCTCACATAGGGTGGCCAAATCAACTAACATGACAGAGCAACCAATCTTGGTCTGTTTTAACAATCGGTTCGTGATGTCCGACATTGTAAAGGCGCGCCGTCACTTGAAAACATTCCAGTTGGCAGGTGTAACGTCTGGCAAAGTGTTCATTATGGAAGACACGACTAGGAAGAATCAGCAGTTACTTAGCCGTGCCTTCAAGTCAGACTCCATTGAAAATGCTTGGATTTCCGATGCCAAGCTTTTCGTCAAGAAAAAAGATGGTGAAATCTCAAAGTTCCGCACCACGGACGATTTGAACAAACTAACAGCTTGTGGTGACGGTCGAGAAATGGAGTAATAAGATCTGGTATAAACCTAGTTCAAAATGAACGAAATACAGAACGTATTACTACGTTCAGTGTTTCGTTCATTTTGAACTAGCATAAACCAACAGAGTTCAGTCTTGATAAAATCATACAAACATCTGGACAGTTTTTGTTATTATAACATATTGTGATTCAACCTTGTGTTATTTCTGTTTTAATGACCACTGTCTATTTTCTATGACCAACCAACGGGTTATTTTGGAACACACTATCGAAATGAAAGTATATGCAGTTAGATCACGTGCATGCACTGATGTGGTTTTACGTGCAACGTAGGGATTAATGGTTTAGTTATTCCATTCGCAACATGTATGTATTACTTGTCTGTTCGTTTGAAAGGCCTGAGTGCCAAAGGCTTTCGTTTGAAAGGCCTAAGTGACAAAAGAAAATTTATAGAACAGCTTGGCAGCCTTAGATTGATTACACTCGTTTTCGACTGTTCTGGTTCTTGCCATGAGAAAAACATAACCATCTCCATATATAACGATGATCACTCTTATTTTAAATAAAAAATTGTCTAATTTAAAAAATAAAATGAAATCGTTCCATCGATCTAAGGGCAGTCACTCCAGTCTCGATCGATCTTTATTGCGTTAGATGAGAAATAACGACTTTTTTTTGTTTTATTTAATTTTTTTATTTGTAGCTTCATATTAAATGGACGTTGGTCATAGTATTATATTATTACTTTGATAATTTAATTACTTACCTTTCTTTTAATCGCTATTGTTATAACTATGTCGCAACACTTACTTGTATACGCAGTTAGGTTCCTGTGTGATGTTTTTGGATTATTCTTTCTCGATCGAGCGTTATGATCTCAGCCAACTAAATGCATGATCGCATTGGGTGTCTCGGCATACATACCTTATATACATATCCTATAATGGTACACATTTACTGCTCCCTTCTTTTAATTTGGTTTCCATACGAATACATACGAATTAGATACACTTTATTGATGGCCTCCCCGTACTGTTGGTGAATTCTCCGTCCTGCTATATACGCGACGATGATCGCACATATAATTTTCTTCATGTTTTTTACCCTATAAGTGCCTATTGTTTCACATGTCCACACTCTAAGTCGCTCCGGTTATGACGATAAGCCAAATCAACCAGTATTTATGACAATTAACTCTCAATTACAGGAAATCATACAAGTTAAGATGAAATCTCCTATATATTTTGAGAACTACGTATATATGTGTGTATGTATAATCGAGCTCAAATTTCGTATATAAGTGTAAAAACCCACGGGAATGGTCAACGTCGCATTTTGGACAAGCTCTGAGCACTCCTTGGCCCTTAAAGTGCGACCTTCGTTTGGATACAATGGGTTTCGCTATCGATTCGCTCGCGATCCAAGAGGCGTAACTCTACATTTTGTATATCTGTATATGTATATTTTTATATCCATATTCACTTCAAACTGCTAAACTCGTTGAGCCAAAACTTGCTAATACCTCGCAAAATATAGAATTTACATTTTCTGATATATACATTTCTTGTTTCGGCTGAAAATCTTAGTCTATTTTCGATACATTCATATAAACAAGCTATAAACTTACACCCTCAATTCGTGCTAACTCACGTAGCTTATCTCGCTACTGAAAGTTCAGTCAATACGAGGCATTGTGATAGGTCCCCGAATCTGACGGGACTTCCATTGCCTTGTCATTTGACCATCTCGTAAAGGTGGGGTCACCACCAAGCCGTGAATGTCAACAACAACGACTTTGTTGGCGAGAAAATAATTAGTTCACACAATGCTATTTTCTCTTTACGGCAATGTGAGAATCTTCCGGTCACTTTGTTGGCGAGAAAATAATTAGTCCACACAATGCTATTTTCTCTTTACGGCAATGTGAGAATCTTCGGGTGACACCAAGCCGTGAATGCCAACAACAACGACATTGTTGGGCACACAATGCTATTTTCTCTTTACGGCAATGTGAGATTCTTCGGGTGGCCCCCAAGCCGTGAATGCCAACAACAACGACATTGTTGGCATATCTATTTTAGGGACGGGTATCATAATTCCTCTTGATTAAAAAGACAGAATTAACTCATTAAAAAATGCGTGTTGTGTGATTCTTATGTATGTCGTTCCTAGGAACGGGGGAAATTTTCATCGGGTCAGTTTTTTCCGCCCGATGTACCTTAAATCATACCTCTTTTAGGGACGGGTACCATAATTTATCTTGATTAAAAAGGCACAATTAACTCATTGAAAAGCCAAAAAATGTCATGTTTCGGACCAACGCCGCCAGTGGCGGGCTAACCTGCTAGTTATATATATATATATATATTGCTGCATTAGACGGCATGTCGGGGGGGCATTAGTTCAGTTGAGATTACTTTGGATGAGATCCAGAACAAGAGCGAATTCAATTTAAATCATGTTTTGTCTCAACTAGGTACGGGTGAGGAAAACGAATGTGTCCCATCCAATCTTCAAGATAATTGTAATTATTATACACCTGTAGAATTTCAAAACCAATTCCCAAACCAGACGAATCTTTCCGCATTTAGTTTGAATTGCCAAAGCTGAATGCAAATTTGGACGACATAAAGCATCTCCTATATCAAATGAGAGGAAATGGAACAAAATTTAGTGTTATTGCTCTGCACGAATTTTTTGAATTCGAGATACTGAGGCATATAAGATACCTGGATATCACCCCCTAATATACAATTGTAGACATAACGAAGACGATGAAAGGGGTGGTGTTGGCCTCTTTATTAGAGATGATTTGAAATTTGTCATTAGGGATGATCTGGCTCTATTTATTCCACATGTTTTTAAATCAATAGTTGTTGAAATTTTTATGGAAAAAAAGAAGAGTGTTTTATGTGGATCGGTATATCGACCTAATACTGCACCAAAAGCCGACTTGAATTGTTTTGTAGAGAAAATGGAAACACTTACGAATTGCTTGCGAACATACGGAAAAAGAGCTTTGATTTTGGGTGACTTCAATATTAATCTATTGAAAGCAGAATCACATATGAAGACAAATGAATTTCTCAATAATATGTATTCCGATGGTTTCCAACCTGTAATTTTAAAACCCACTAGAGTTACGGGACACTCTGCTACATTAATTGATCATATCTATAGTAACAATTACGAAAAACAAATGAAATCTGGTATTATTATCACGGATGTATCTGACCATTTTGGTATATTCTATATCGAAGAAAGTAAAGTGTCCTGGTCTCCGCCTGAGCCGATTTAAAAAAGACAATTTTCCAAAACAAACATGGATTATTTCAAATGAAACATGTTAGCAGCTGATTTATCTCCTGTCTTGCGAGAGCCTGACCCGAACCTAGCATATGAAAAGTTTATGGACGCATTTACAGGTGCATATACGAGTCGGCGTTCCCACTGGCTTCGCAATCCGGCAACAAAACGTACATTAAAAAACACGAGTGGATGACAGATGGCCTGTTTGTATCATCAATAAAGAAAGAAAATCTATATAAAAAATTCTTAAAATCACCAACAAACGCAAACAAGAACATTTATTAAGACTACTGTAAAATATTTAACAAGACAAAGCGTGCCTGTAAGTCTTCGTATTATAAACGGATTTTGGAAGAAAAAAAAAATAATATTAAAAAATCATGGAAAATAATAAATTAAATTCTCAATCGAGATAAGACACAGTCGATAACAAGCATTGTTTCCATAAATGGGGTTAATGTAATTGATGCTAAAGAAATTTCCGATCAGTTTAATAGACGTTTTACAGATATTGGAAATCGTGTATCTTCTAACATTCCAAGAACTGCGATACCCCCAGAAATGTATCTAAGTGGATCTTATTCTAAAAGTTTTTGTATGTTCCCTACAATTCCTGCCGAAATAATTACGTTGTCTAATTCGCTACAAACCAAACCGAGCATGCAGTGGGCATGACCAAATTTATATTTCACTAGTCAAATTTGTCGCTCGCGAGGTAGCCAACCCTCTGTCATATATTATAAACAGAACCTTTGAAACTGGTATTATACCTGCTGATATGAAAATAGCTAAAGTAGTGCCGATTCACAAAGCTGGAAGTGAACAACTCTTAGATAACTACAGACCGATTAGTATATTGCCCTCCTTTTCGAAATTACTAGAAAAAGCGATGTACACAAGACTTGTTAAGTTTCTTAATAAACACAATATTTTGAATGAACACCAATACGGTTTCAGAAAACACCATTCAACTGTTCACCCTGTGCTACACCTACTTGAACATATCTGTACTGAAAATAACAAAAAATCAAAAGACTTCGCATTGGCTCCGCTACTAGACCTATCAAAGGCATTCGATACCATAGATCACAACATTCTTTTGAGAAAATTAAACCATTATGGAATAAGAGGAATAGCAAATCTTTGGTTTCGAAATTATTTATCGGATAGAAAACAGTATGTTTCGTTAAGAGGAAACCAGTCTGGCATGCTTCCCGTCACTATTGGGGTCCCTCAAGGATCCATATTTGGCACCATACTTGTTTTGCTCTATGCCAACGATATTCGAAATTCTACAAAAATGATTCTTGTCTCGTTTGCCGACGATACAACAGTGTATGAATCGGGTGTCGATGTTAGAAAATTAGAGTGCCACGTTAATTTTGAACTGCACAAACTATTCCAATGGTGCTGTGCGAACCGTCTATCATTAAACGCAAATAAAACACGATTTATCTTATTCGACCAATCGCGATTTATACCGAAAGGTACACATATCAATGTATCAATCAACAATATATCGATCGAGCGAGTAGGTGAAGACTCAAGCGAAAAAAGCGTACGATTTTAAGGCATATTTATGGATGAAAATCTCAGTTATACTGCTCATATTTCTAAAGTCTGCTCCAAAATAGCCTATGCAAATTATGAATTGAATAAGGTGAAGAAACTGCTTCCATATCAAACTCTTAGAACTCTATATTACTCTATTGTTCAAAGTCATTTACTGTATGGCATTGAAGTATGGGGTCACAGCAAACATGTTCATAGACTGTTTCTGCTTCAGAAGAAGACCATTAGAATTATAAACAATAAGCGTTATAACTCACACACTGATCCTTTATTTAGCAAAAATAAAATTAAAAAAATTAAAGATCTATACGAACTGAATGTTGCACTGTTTATGCCTTTCTTTCACCTTCTTTTAATTCATTTTTTGAAATAAATAAAGCTAATACCCGACAGAAGGGTTTCTTTAAATTCTCGAAATCGCGGATAAAGTTCCTTGATTCAATCCCGACATTTAAATTCCCCGCTATTTGGAATAACCTATCCAAAGAACTTCGATCGGAACCGACACGATGCAATTGAAAAAAAAAAAGATCAGTAAATTCATCGATTCATATCCCACGTCAGTGACTTGTAATAACCCATACTTCCCAGAATGCACACGTTAACGATGGCACCATAACTCTTTTTAGATTTGTTGATCGCGATTTGCTACTTAGTATATGCGTGACGCTTCAAACCCGTATGTACCGTGCAACGACTCCACCCCTTCCATCACATTCGACAATATAATGTTCTAGTGTTCTATCTGGATCTTATCCAACTGGCCTGGCGGGTTTCTTCGAAAACGAGGGCAACCTTGGTTTACATAAATGTCTGTATTTAAGAAACCCGCGGGACCACATGCCACACTCCCTCGGGTCCGTCAAATTTAGAAGAGCATATACATATGTCTGCTATATACTAAGTGTCCCATTTAATCGTTGACATAACCGGAGTTGACACAATACATATTATGATGGGGTCAGCAGGAAGACAGACACGAACGAGGTTATGCCAACCCCAGGCTGAGTGCACCCCATTTGGGAGTCAGCATGATGTGGATCGTCAAATATCCATACCTTGCTGACCCTCAACTGGGCAAGTAACTGATCTGATGCACTTGATGATTAAAACCTATTTATGATTATTTTTGTATCTTCTGTATTTTTGTATAATGAATGCACTTTGCCAATAAACTATCTATCTATCAGTTGGAAAGTTTCCAACATTAGGGGGGGTGACAGGTTGGAAATTTCCAATATAGTGATAGTGTATGTTTATTTGAAAAAATACATGGAATTTGTGTAAAAGGCCAACCTATAGACATGTATATGGATACACATGTCATTACTGCAACACTGGACACACTCTTATTAAATACCAACATACAACTAGAGGTCAGATTCCATGGAATCAGATATACTTCCATGGTATCCCATTCCATGTATGTGTTATGCGTATAGGTGTGTTCCTCTTCATGAGAATGCATATTGGTGCTTTGTGATCTAATGGTTGACTTGCATTGACATTTATAAACAAGAAGTATACTCATTATGTCATTTTGTTCGACCCAGCATGGGTGATTAATGGCATTCTAATGCATCATGGTCCTGACCAACTGAGTCACCATTCACCCCAGCCAATCAGTTCATTTTTATTCGGTAGGGATACATTTTAGGGCTAATTATAACCCCTCCCCAGGGCACCCAAATCAAGTTCAACGGTCACGAAATTTGGCGTGGCTGATTATATCGTCGCAATCGACATGTGGAACAAAAGGGTGTAAAGTATATTAATGTACCATAACTCTGTTATTTCGCACTTATTGAATAGTTCTTTCAGTTTCGTATTCAGAATGTTTTAGTTTTAATGGCAGATGAAAGACCACTTAGTTAATTAATTAGTAATTCAGTGTGTCATCGCTACACTATAGTCATTGACGTCTTTGTGATAGAGTTAACTGTAATCGAGAGATAACTATATCACAATCGATAATGCTAGCTGAGTACTTACCCGTCCTCTCTAAAACTAATGTTGTCCGTATATACTACCAAACACATGCAGTGTTCAAAATATAAAACACTGGATTCGCGATTTTCCATTTTTTCCCTTTTACCAGTTTCGGTGGAATTTGCTAAAAGCCTCGACCCTTCCCGGGGAGTATGCGCGCTCTCCGTTGGGCAGGTTACTTTCATAGTAGACCTGGCATACCTATGGTATATCGGTGAACATATTCATGCATTAGGAATATGCTATCACGCAATGCACAATATTAGTTTTCGTATCTTGTTTGAAAATATCATAACAATGAACAATACCACCACAAACTTGTGCTAAATATCAGGTTATCAGCCTTTAAACCCGTTAGTTCAGCGTTGATCATTCACTCAATGTTGTTACTTATGGTTGTGTGTGCAGCATATAATTATGTGAAATATTATGAAGAAGGGCTAAATTACTAAATGTGGTTATGTGCAAAGAACGTAGTAAGTTTCCCGTATATGTGTCTTTGGTGAATATAACCAAATAAAATTTCCAGGCAAAAACACAGTCTCTGCCACATAATTTATTGAAGATACTATATGGCCTCAGTTGCGTTTTGATAAATTGCATTCATAATATACCACCATCCATTCTTGTCATAAAAGCGACATATTCGGTTTCATCACATGATCGGAGTAAATGACTACTAGTTTGAGACGCGGCAATAGGATCTACACATTTTACCTAGTACTTCAAGAATATCTCTCAAACTGTTCCTATTTTAGCGAATTTTGAAAGGTCACATATGTATACACATCTCTGCTTCTAGAAAATGTCACAAAATACACAATATATCCCTTATAAATCTCACTTAACTGTTTTATTACATATATATCACACGATTTAAACAATATCACACTGCGTTACTATTCCGTTTCTGGGTGCCAAAAAGTCCAGATTTAGCCGTTGTATGAGATCCTGATTTCGCTTGCTCTCTCTTGAGATACATTAGATAGAATTCATACATATATGAGCAAAGGTTTCTCTTATCCTCTGTACTCAGTATTCTTCGCATAACTCGAGCGTTCGTTCACTCTTATACGACTATAGCTCTTCAATTTTTGACAAAATGTAAAATTAGTTCGATTTTGTCCATTTTGGCGGCCATTTTGTGACAGACATTCTACATATAAGGTTTACGACTAAGCATTGTTAGTGTATATATTTCAATTTATTACACATTTGGCATTAATTGGTGCGCCTACCGCAGAAATTAAGCATTTTCCGATACCAACTGCCATTTTGGGCGCCATGTTGAATTGGGAATTTTTCCCGAAGTTCATTTTAGCGGATTTTGTATATGTTGTTCAGCAAACCAGTCGGCACATTTTGAGACCAACACGGCTTCTTTACCAATTTATTCCGGTACTAACGCTGAAGGGGTCACTCTCACCAAAAAAAGTGCTGAAGGGTACACAGGATTTGAAAATGTGCTGAAGGGTACACAGGGTTTGTGATCGGCACAAATTGAAAATGTGCTGAAGGGTACACAGGGTTTGTGATCGGCACGAACACCATTACTTAAGTTGTGTTTATGAAAGTCTGGCGCCCATTAGCAGTTTCTTTTCAGTACATTTTAATATTCATTGGAACGTAAACAATTTTTCTCTAACAGAAATCATGCCAGATACGAAAACTGAATGTCCTTTAGGACATTTCAAACCCTGTGTACCCTTCAGCACATTTTGGAAATCATGTGTACCCCTCCAGCGGTACTAATACCTATCGAACATACTATTCTGGCTCTCTTGTGTTTTGTGAATACCAGTGAATCTTGTCTTTGAAAGAAGTGTCATAACAACTTGTGTTGATGGGAGTTTTGAGGGAATAGAGAACCTACAACAGTGTGTGTAATCAAACATGTACATTCAGAGTCATACTCACACAATGAGTCTATCGTTATCGTGTCGACTCGGAAATGTCATACACTGAGAGCGTTTAGGCTTCCATCAGTTTACGCTGCGTCGCGTTACGATAATTCATTCGATTGTAGACTTTTGTCTTGGTGCTACTAATGATGAGTTCTGATTGGCGCTACTGACGTGGTATACCGCGGTTCGGGAAATAGAAAGTCTACGCCAAGTAATCAGACCCACTATTTACATGTGGGTCCGTAGTTAACTTAGACTGATATATAACTTATATACATGTTGATAAGTTATACCCAGCTATGTGTTGAATATAATTCAACTACACATGCAATGCAGTTTCACTATACCGCCTGGTTTGTATTCAGACATGGTCTACAGTGTGGTGGGAACCAATGGTTCTCGATGCTATATGATGTTACCCACACCAGCGATGGCTAACCACACTGAAGCACAAAGAATATGCGGACAGCACATGCACGGACATCTGGTGGTGATTGAGAACCAGTCAATGCTGGTCACACTGGTGGATATCATGTCGGCCGAACGGGGAGCCAGTGAGTATATATGAGGCCCTGAAAACTCACACTGTCATCATGGACTATAGCTACCCAAATTATATAACAGGAAGTAGAGGAAGTAGTAGCATGCCTTGATAACAGGTGCCACGAGATTATTTACTGCAAAAGTTTTTACTGAGCTCTTTTTACGTCAGAGATATTGACAACTTGAAATTTTAGGACCACTAATTTGGATATTATGTTTCAGTTTTCTTGGGAAAATTTATTATCTATATCCTCAAGTTATAGGGTTATAATTTAGATATTACTGTTTCCAAATTATGAATATTTCCTCAATAATATAGTAATATTATAGTATAATGATAGAATGAATGCGATATTTCCACAAATACACTTTGTGTGAGCCGAGCGTTTGTTTATATAGAGCACAGGCCCCTGGGGAAAATTACTAAAATACCAATATAGACTATACCAGTGTAAAGGTTCCAATGATAAATTTTGGCTAAAAACAACACCAACTATCAAAACTCTACTAAATTCTAGAAATCGATAATTGCAGCCAAAATATCTTCAGATGTGTCTTGTTGGCAATAACATTTCCCCCTTTCATTTGACATATAACATGACGAAATTGAACGAATCGAAGTCGAGCTATCCTATAAAAACTAACTAACTCTACCGAAGAAATCGGGTCGTCAATCTCCATGTCCGCTCAGAGGCCTTTGAACTAGTTACAAAATACATATTTTCGAGTAATAATTTGTCGCGAACGTGTACTTAAACGCAATGACTTAACCGATAAATGCTCATATATGTTCCGCAAGTCATTCCGAAGGCACCCATACCTTTTTTTATTTCATCCAATGTGTTTGTGCCAAATTTTTCAGCTTTGTTCATCAAACGAATTCAGAAACAAGACGTGTCTGCGAAGGGAAGTAAATATTGAAAACTAAAATAAAATAGAATGCGCGTGAAATTCCCAGAATGTTAATGCTGTATCAAAGCAAATTCCAATTATTTAACTATACTTTCAAGTTCAATTCTGTTTTTAAATCAGATAAACTTCTTGGTACAGATAAAATTATTAATTCAAGTGTTTCTTCAATACTCTATCAGAGTTCTTACATGTTGATTTTTTCAAGCCATCATTTGTGAACTTTACTCTCGATTATTGTCAATCAATAAGCAAGCCGGTCACAATTTGCTGCCAATCATAAGTCATCATTTGGGTTTCAATAAGTTCAACAAATGGCCTCGTATCTGAAAAATTTCCACCAATGGATAGAAAGCATGTATTATCCGACGTCTGCTAATTTTTCCCTATCACCCCCCAATGGATAATATATCAATCCAATATATACTCTGTAATTGGCGGAAGAGCACTAGTCCAGTTGGTAAAGAAAGAGTTCAACTGCCTTTCCTTATTTTCAGCTCATACTTGGGTGGATGGAGAAAAAGCAAACGCTACTTCGCCATGGTTACATTGGGACGGCAGGGATGTTCAATATTGGCCACAGCATCAGATATCTGACCCTGGCACAGAATATTGTTTCAGGATGGTGCCATATGGTTTCATGGACCAGAGATGTGAAGTCGTGTATCATTATGCCTGCCAAAGGGGCTCCATGTTTCCTTGACTCTCTCATTTGGAAGGACATCTGAGTTTTTGTTATGATCTGACTCTTCGATTTTTGATCATCAAACAGGATTCTACCGTGACCGCCCCTTATCAAAATGGCGTCATTTCATTTATAGGTTGGAATATAATTTCAAGTGGGCGAGACACAAAGTTAACGTCCAACATTATAAGTTGCTGTTAAATATAATCCAGTTTATCCAAATTAACCCTATCGGGATTTTAGCTGTGTTGGTGCAGCATTAAATATCATGTGCCAGAGCATTATCTTATGCGAGTCTCCCATATGGTGCCTCTTATATATAAGAGAATGCTCTGGTTTACAAAAGCAAGTTAAAATTGTTAGGCTAATGCGTTATCGTATGTATGGGAGGCACCCTATGGGAGACTCTCATATATAAGATAATGCAATGACACATCCAATTTGTTCGCAAAATTTCACGAAGCTCCAGTCATGATATGGTTAATTGTCTGTTTTCGTCTCATTGCGGATATTAAACATTAATACGTCGACGACTAAATAATACTTATTTATGATATGATTTGGAGTGAGTCCCATGGTGATTGAATCGACAGCTCATATCAGTAAGATGTATCGCAGCCGACACCATGGCAATACGTCCAGCCAAAACGCGGTCGGGTCTAAGTTACCATTGAACTGAAAGGTCGGATTCGTAAAATCTCCAGTTTAAGGAGATAGGCACGTTTTGCGTACACCCAGCCAAATCGGAAGAGATTTTAAAAGAATTTCTCTGGATCTATCTGGCGAAAAATCTTGAACTTCACATATCAACATGTTCATTGTATGTCGAATCTACGGAAGCGTATTCGGGACATGGTAGAAAAAAAAATAAAGTCCAAATTTTGACTTTTTATCTAAAAATTTTGACTTTATAAACTCAAAATTTTGACTTTTTATCTCGAAATTTCGACTTTCTAAGTTGAGTTTGAAAGTCGAAATTTCGAGATAAAAAGTCAAAATTTTGAGTTTGAAAGTCAAAATTTCGAGATATATTTGTTCTACCATGTTCCGAATACGCTTCCGTACTAATCTGTGCAATTATGAAGAGATGACAAAACAATAGATTGTACAACATCTGAGAGGTTGAACAGATTACTATGTTTTTGTGACTATTTGGTACCAAGAACTGATATAATAATTGGTAGATCAACACAACACCACAGTCACCAAATAGCTTATTGCCTTGGTTCTATGAGAGGAGGCTTCATTTGTATCATAATGTTGAGTTAGATTTTTAATTGATTAATAGACCAAGGAGAGATATCTTATCTCCGTTTCTGTACCTTATTTTTATTGATGATCTTATTAAGTCCGACTCACCTCTTGGTTTGAATATAAACTCGCTGACATGCCTGTACCCGACCACTTCACTGACAGAGCAAGGTCTGCGAAAACTTATTGATAAATGTTACAATCGTATATATAGTATAAAGTGGAGGTTCCTGTTTTCGAACGAAAGATAGTAAGGTTGTTATCTTCAATAAAACTCGCAAACCAGCAGTGGTCAAAGAAGATAGGTCGTTTGTACTGGCCCCCATGCAATGGTTGAATCCGTTCAAGTCACATGCATCGGGGCATACTCCAATATTCCAGAAGTTCCCATACACCGAATATTGAACACGCGTCTCAAATGCTACGCAAATGCTTCTTCGCCGCTTGTCGCGATCCTGTTTCGAAAGATTGCTCTCCTCTAACCGATATTAAACTGTTTAATCAAGTAGCCACACCTAAAGCCAAGTATGGTTGCGAGATGTGGTGGATTAACTTAGTTTGGAACGAGTATGTCGTATGTTTATTAAGAACATGCCACTTATCTCTCAGAAAAGTACAATACACTTTCACTCTAATTGCTTGGTGTCTTGCAAATTCAGTATGAATTTGAGGGGAGAATGTTTTTTTTTCTGGGATCGCTCACCAACTTACCATGTGGTCATAGGCAAGCCCTAGAAATATTTGTGTTCAATCCCCAAGCGAAGTTGCTATATGACCGTCCATCCACGAGCTTTCTTGCGGAAATTACAAACATTCTTCAAAAATATCACCTATATGATCACCTCTTAAACTTCGCAACTAGGCTGGGGCTTTTCCGTCAATGTCAATATTAAAAAAAAAACTATAAAAGAACGCCTCACTTCTCACTACAGTCGTGAAACTAGTCTTTATGCACACGAGGATCTGCTGTTCATCTTTAGGGTCAAACCTGATCCAATTTAAATTTGGAAACTCTGGGCTACATGTAGAGACGAACCACCCCTTTTCACCAACTGTGTTATCATGACACGCAATCTGAACAGAACGACATATGATAATGCTTCTGTGTGTTATTGCTCTTCAAATTATTCGAATCATTTGTTTCATATGTATAGAGAATGCTCGTCTGAATTCGTTTTGATAACGCGGAACACATTAAGATATTCCATGATTGGTCGATTTGGAATACCAGTGTTCAACTTATTATATAGACGCTATGACGGGTGAAACCCTCGTAGCATACTGCTTTGGTGGATGCATCGGTGCAGAAGTTAACCTCATCTGCGACGAGAAGCAATTATTCCCACAATATATCTATAGTGATACATGAACTATTCTTCGGTCTTCGATGTAGTGACTGGAAAGTCATCCGACCTTCTGGTATGTTGATTATCACTTGGGGAATTAGATTTGCCTGTCTGCACGGACACAATTTCATAGACGGGATTACCTAAGTTACTTACAGTGTTCGCACTGGAACGAAAAATATTCTGGCCCAAAAAAGTGGCCAAATAAATTTTTGCGTGCCCAAATAAAAAGAAAATTGGCCAAATGTTTTTTGCCAAATTAAAACAACTTTGGCCAAATTAAATCCTCATTTTCCGGGTTCACAATTGATGGCTAAATTATATTTTTAAATTATATAACTCTCTGACTCTGTGTTGTGTCGATGACACCATGTTCGCCACAATAGTTCTGCTGCTTATTATGGTGAGGTGATAATTGTGAATACATATTGTTGTATATATAACCGTTATGGTGTTCAGCCCGGTTGTTATAAGACGGGAGGCAGTTTACGACACCTTACATGTACGTAACTGACATGCCATCGCTGGTACATCATACAAATCGCCGTTATTTAGCAAATTAACATTATTTATAGAGTTATTGCCCTTCATGCAGGATTAACAAAACATGTCTTCATTTAGTGGACAATCCCAAGCTCGCGTGCCACGCGTGGTCGGATTGTCCATTTATTAATGACGCTCTTTAAAAACACTTCTTCGAATATTTCCGTTATTTCGTCAAAAACTCTTCTTCAAATCTCTCCGTTATTTCGTCAAAAACACTTCTTCTCATACATGCTTATTATGGTGAGGTGATAATTGTGAATACATATTGTTGTATATATAACCGTTATGGTGTTCAGCCCGGTTGTTATAAGACGGGAGGCAGTTTACGACACCTTACATGTACGTAACTGACATGCCATCGCTGGTACATCATACAAATCGCCGTTATTTAGCAAATTAACATTATTTATAGAGTTATTGCCCTTCATGCAGGATTAACAAAACATGTCTTCATTTAGTGGACAATCCCAAGCTCGCGTGCCACGCGTGGTCGGATTGTCCATTTATTAATGACGCTCTTTAAAAACACTTCTTCGAATATTTCCGTTATTTCGTCAAAAACTCTTCTTCAAATCTCTCCGTTATTTCGTCAAAAACACTTCTTCTCATACAAATCGCCGTTATTTAGCAAATTAACATTATTTATAGAGTTATTGCCCTTCATGCAGGATTAACAAAACATGTCTTCATTTAGTGGACAATCCCAAGCTCGCGTTCCACGCGTGGTCGGATTGTCCATTTATTAATGACCATTTTAGGTACCGATTGTCCATTTATCGGTCAATGCATTTACGTATTTCATCAACAAAATATGATATAACCAATGCAGATATTAATTTTTTTGACGATTACCAATCGGCTTTGTAAAAACATCACCATTCAATCAACGCTCCCCTTACAAAATACATTTTGGTTTTCATCGTATGATGTATCTGAAGTACAAAACCCGCGTGTCCAAAAAAAAAAACCAGCGACATTTAGTCGCCTAACTTCGTCGATCAATTCAGCGCTTTTGAATTAGATTTCTGTCTACATTTGTGGTGAAAGAATTCTTGCCAAAAGTTTGGCCACATGAAATGTTTTGTGGCCACTTTCGAAAAAAGCGGCCATTTGCCACATTAGCCACCGACAGCGCGAATACTGGTTACATAACAACATACTAGCGACTTCAAATGAGCCTATTCAAGATAAATAGTATTGTGTGTATATGTCATCAGTTAATTTGTTTAATATGGTTACAATACACCAAATACAAATTAGTAGAGTGATTTCCCCTGGCACCACCAAGCTAGGATCAGCATAAAACAATTCTGGCAGCGGAATAGTCAATGATACATGGATGAAAAGTGCACGAAAAAATGAACAAAAGTGTTACCCGTTGAGAAACATAAAATATAACCACATGGTAAACGGTTATGGCTGTGCAAATGGCAAATAATTGCACCTAATGCGCATAAGATTGTCCACTTATAAATGGACAATCGGTACCTAAAATGGTCATTAATAAATGGACAATCCTTCGAATATTTCCGTTATTTCGTCAAAAACTCTTCTTCAAATCTCTCCGTTATTTCGTCAAAAACACTTCTTCTCATACAAATCGCCGTTATTTAGCAAATTAACATTATTTATAGAGTTATTGCCCTTCATGCAGGATTAACAAAACATGTCTTCATTTAGTGGACAATCCCAAGCTCGCGTGCCACGCGTGGTCGGATTGTCCATTTATTAATGACGCTCTTTAAAAACACTTCTTCGAATATTTCCGTTATTTCGTCAAAAACTCTTCTTCAAATCTCCGTTATTTCGTCAAAAACACTTCTTCTCATACAAATCGCCGTTATTTAGCAAATTAACATTATTTATAGAGTTATTGCCCTTCATGCAGGATTAACAAAACATGTCTTCATTTAGTGGACAATCCCAAGCTCGCGTTCCACGCGTGGTCGGATTGTCCATTTATTAATGACCATTTTAGGTACCGATTGTCCATTTATAAGTGGACAATCCTTGAAGAATTGCCTGAATAATTTATGGGAGGTGTTGGTGTTTTTTTCGATGTCATTTTTTTTCTAGATTTTAAGGGTATTGTGACGTTTGTCAAGCTGCAGTGTGATCCACCACGTTTACAAGTACTTTTGGGCACATTTCCGTGTGTCTAAAAGGACGTTCTTTAATTTTAAATACTCGTGCAGGCTCAGATCTTTCCTGCGACTACAGGCGAGCGTGATTTATTAACAATGAGGCCTAAGTAAATCATTTGGGGTTAGAAAAAAACTGGCTTATCCAGAATTCCAAAATATGTGTGATAATCACGATATTATTTGCCTATCGGAGACTAAGACAGATGATTGCGATATTCTTGTTCTACCAGGCTTTGTCCTGCACATGAAAAATCACACGAAACTCTCTCGCGTCAAATCTGGCGAAATCATCATTGGCGTAAAATCTTATTTGGTCACATCGACACAAACACTGAATACAAATTGTCAGTTTATTCAATGGTTAGAAATACAGCATCGGGGAGTTAAAATTATATTGGGAGCTGTTTATGTTCCACCAGAAGGAACCAAATATTCATCGAGTTCAGCCTTAAATGAAATTGACGTGGATATTTTACAAATGAGATAACGGTATGATAATATTTTCATAACTGGTTATTTCAGTGCTCGTACGGCTAAAAAATCAGACTATATACCCCATGAAGACAATGAATTTGGTACGTACGATAACTCCGTAACTGCCGAGATGGTGCTCGAGAATTGTGGTTTACCATTAGAAAGGCATAGCATGGACACAAAGACGAATGGTTTTGATCAAAAACTACTGATTGTTTGTCACCATAACGATTTGTTAATATTGAATTGAAGATTGTGAACAGATAGTAATATCGGGTCGTATACATGTCGTGACGCATCTGTTGTAGATTATATGCTTTGTTCTCTGAATGCACTATCCATGGCCGTAGATTTTATAGTCGGAGAAGCGAACAAATTATTTTCAGACGTGCATAAAAGTATCTCAACGGAATTAGCAATACATATAGATGCACCCACTGAATTAACTAACGACGACTCTGATACCTGTCATAATTATAAATGGGATCCATCCAAAACAACCGAGTTTATTTGGAATCTCGACCCCGTGGAAATATCAGAATTGCGATATGTGTTGAACAGTTGCCCATCATCTATAACTAATAACACGGAAGTAAATGAAATTGTTGACAGGATATCACAAGTTCTTCTTAAATCGTCGCAAGCCACATTTGGACCTCCAGGTAGTAAGCCGAAAGCACGAAAAAAGAATAACAAACCATGGTTTAATTCAGCATGCTGGAAAGCGCGTAAAGAATACCGCAGATCCAAGAGATATCACAAGCGAAAGCAAAACAATAGTTCAAGACAACTGATGCTTGAAATGAGTAGGGGATACAAACGAGAAATGGACAACGCAATAGCAATACATAGGGAGAATATCACACGTGAATTATCCAAACTAAAAATAGAAAATTCAAGAATATTTTGGTCTACACTTAATAAGCGAGATATAGTATCAAATAACTCAATTGACATAGACAAATTTGAAGAACATTTTCGATTACTTAATTCTGAATCAAACACAGATGACTTAGATACATGTATGAACATTGAGACACGTAACACAAACGACCAACTAAATCGACCAATAAACAAAGAAGATGTCATGTTAGCTAATAAGAGTTTGAAGAACAATTAGTCCCCTGGCGATGACGGAATTAAACATGAATATATCAAAGCATCCTCCGACACCCTTATCGACATATATTGTAAAACATTTAATTTAGTTTTCGAACCAGGCTGTGTACCAGACATATGGGAAATTGGAACTATCATTCCGCTCTACAAGAAGAAAGGTTACAAGGGAGATCCAAAAAACTATAGACCTATCACTCTTTTGAGCTGCTTTGGCAAATTGTTTACAAAGATTCTTTCGAATAGATTGTATTCTTATATTGAAGAAAATGAGGTTCTCCGTGAGAACCAGGCGGGTTTTAGAATATTGGTTTTACATAATATATTATGTTAACGGAAATCACAAAGACACTTAATAGGAATATGTATTGCGCATTCATTGATTTCGAGAAAGCATTTGATAAGGTATGGAGGAAAGGGCTATGGCACAAACTCCTGAGAAATGGCGTAAACGGAAAGCTACTCACAGTTGGTAGAAACATGTACACAAACATTAAGTCGAAAGTTCGTATGTGAAATACAACATCCGATTGTTTCCCATGTTTGTCTGGCGTACGACAAGGCGTTAACCTATCACCCCTGCTTTTTTCACTTTACATAAATGATCTTGTATTGAGGATTTTCTCAACTCGGACGGTCTTCGAGGTTTGTCAAAAATTTCACGGGATATAGAAACCCATTTGCCGACATATGTCAAACTGTTCTTTATTGTATACGTAGATGACACCGTTCTTATGGCTGAAACACCGCTACATTTGCAGAAAGCACTTAGTAGCTTCCAAAGGTACTGCGAGAAGTGGAAGTTAAATGTCAACATTGAGAAAACCAAAATAATGTTGATTTCTAAAAGAATCTTGCCTAAAAATGGGACATTTACATACAAAGGTCAGAAAATTGAAGTAGTCAAGAACTTTAGCTATCTTGGAATTATTCATACAAAATCGGGCTCGTACTCGGGTGCAAAAAAGACTGAATAAAGCAACTAAAGCAATGTATTCCATTATTTCAAAATCGAGAACACACTGCTTGTCAATTAAAAATAACTTTGAATTGTTTGACGCACAAGTGTTGACAATCATGCTGTATTGCTGCGAGGTATGGGGATCAGGGAATAATGATATCTTTGAAGTTATACACAGAACATTTATAAGACATGTTCTCCATCTGAGGTCGTCTACCCCCAATTACATGCGAGAGCGGTAGGCTACATATTGAATACACAATCAACTTGCGTATTGTGAAATATTGGATGAAAATTAAGAATATGAACCAGAACAGATTTTGCAAATTTTTGTATTTACTATCCCTGAAAGTATGCGATGCTTCGTCAGTGAAATTTCAGTGGATAGAAAAAATAAAGACCATCCTAACAGATTGTGGACATATTCATCTGTGGAACATGGAGAATATTTCATGTCCAGAAAAATTAACACCATATTTCAAATGCAGTTTAAATAGTAAATTCCGAACCATCTGGTTATCTGATATAGAAAATTCTAGCAGAGGTAACACTTATAACATTTTAAACACGACATACACTTTGAAAGATACCTGAACTGTTTGGATACCAAGAATAGAATAACTGTCTGCCGATTCCGAACAAGTAACCACCATCTGCCAATAGAGAAAGGACGTTGGAACGAAACAACTGTACTTCGTAGACTGTGTCCCCTGCGCGATAAACGTCAACATGGAGATGAAATGCATTACCTGATGGAATGTGAATGTTTAGATGAGGCTAGAAATCGGTTCATGCTTAAGAAATTTATAACTGTAGAACACGCGACTGTTGATAATCTAGACGATATACTGAATTTGAAAGACGTAATTTCCTTACGTAGACTCTGCTCTTTTATCCGACTGATTAACCTTAAATTGGATGCCATTGATTAAAGTACATAGTTGTTTTAGTTGTTGTTGTTGTTGTTTAAGTTGTTATTGTGAATGGTGGTGATGATGATGACGATAAAGCGATTATGATGGCGATCACATGATAAGTGTTAAAAAGAAAAGCGACGACGATGATGATGATAATGGTAATGGTGATGATGATTATGATGATGATGATGATGATGATGATGTCATGTAACACTAATGATGAGTATGTCGATGACGATGATGATGATGTTTTAATGATAATAACGACGATGGCGATGATGATGATGATGACAACGACGGCGAAGTCGACCACGATGACGACGACGACGACGATGATGATGTTGGAGGTGACAATGAAGACGTTTGGGAGGTCACTGTATAATTTGTATATATATACTTTTCGTTATACTGTCCATCTTATGTATATATTTCGTTTTCTCAAATTTAATTGGATCAGAGAATAAAGCAATTCTTATTGTAACCATATGATCATACGCTAACGTAATTAACGAACCAAAATCAAAATCTAGATTCTCTGATATTCCCTCCAAATAAGATTCACATAAGGCTATATTATCTGGGTTCGTCAAATGAATGGACCCCAATCGTAATTTCTGGTAATAATTAGGCAAATGAATTCCTTATTAAATATATGTTATTTCGTTTCGCACAGTACCGCACCGTACCAAGTGATTAAATGCCCACATTCGCACAGTAGAACGGTAATTTCGTGATGACATTCTTATTATATTTCACGTCAGGATTTTCGATCACTTTTCACTCGCCCCGATATGTGTTGACTGTAGTTACTATAGTGTCGTTATTTACTGTGTCTTATTTTTATCAATAAAAGGTAAACTAACGCTACGAATGAACTTACATTGTAATTGTTATGTTCATAATTCTCATTTGCAATACCAGTAATCGAAAGACACAGTAACAAGATTTTCCGATTACGCCATTAATGCTTTAAAGGGGTACTGTACCCAAGATGTTGTTGTTGGTTTCTATAATCCCCGAGTCGGAGAATAAGGTAACAACTTTTCCATTTTTTGAAAGTCTGTTGAGTACGAAGTATTGTTACGGATGGCAAATTTACCGGAATGCAAAAATACAAATTGTCGTTGTCGAGTAATTTTTGTACAGTTTTCAACCAAATGAATCAAATAAACATTATATTATATGCTTAGCAGTCCCATATACTCATTTAAGTTAGTGTATGGTCACTAGTCAATGAGTGGCTTGGGTTTTCTCCCCGTATAAGCATAATGTTTCAAACGATCGTGTGTGCAATTGTTTTATTAATCCAGTATCCCTCAATTATAATTTGATTACGTTTTGTACACGGAAATTCCAATTTTAAGAGACACCATTTTATGGCTGGAGCCATAAAATCAATTTATATTAAATTATTAACTTTTAAATTATTAAATTTTAAGATAGCCTATTAACCTGAGCGTTTACAGAATACATCTTCGACTCAAATTACTTATATTTCTATATAGCATCGATAATAGATCGTTGTTATCACCGGGAATTTATTGAAAATGGCGTACAGTACCCCTTTAAGCCCACCGATCTACTGTGCGACGAAAGTGGTCGCGAAATTCAAAACATCTGGGTCATATTAAATAATAATTGGTGACGTCACAAAATCAGATATAGTCTATATACGACCCACAGCGTCCGGCTTTGGTTCGTTATTAAATATATCATAATGGTCTCCATATATTACTTTATTGAAGTTCAACGAAGTATTATTTGGAGAGAAGGGTGTTAGTGGAAAATATTATATCGACGAGGGTTAATCGATGAGAGCATATCTGGGTGATTGGCGATCGTTGTTCGAGCTTGATAAGCGTTGATTGATATTGAGTCATGTATTATTGACTAGATCCAGCACGGGTTTCTAAAGTGTGGAAAATAAGATTTTGGCGCTCATTCTACGTCCAGCTTCTAATGTGCACTGTTGGCCCACCCCACCAACATTTCATATGATTATTCGATTATATTGGCTTTTGAAAAAGTTGATCATCAATACATATAAGAATATAGACTGCAGACGTTAGTTCCATTGTATGCTACATGTTTATATTATTACAGGTCTTTTGTGATTATATGATAACAATATATATACGATGTGCACAGTTGATATGAAGCAAATCGTTAAGGTTTAACCAAACCAGTTCAATATGGCCTCCAGGGATATGTTTATAAAACTTTAATTGGTAGAAAGGTATCAAAAACGTCACAAAATTCAAAGAAAACAAAAATCAATGCATCATGTTTAGTTAACAGCACTATACTGGCAGCAGATTAAAGAAATATATAGCACATACTTACCAACCACACTCTTGACTTTGTGTGCGTGTACAGACAAAACAGTCAGCTAATTTACATAAAAGAAAGTACATCAGGATCTCAAGAGAACTCCATAAGAAACGCTTTTTTGAGAAATCCACATTTTATAGTAACAAAACGTATTCCAAAGCCAGGGTATGTATTGTGGCTCAACTTCACCAGAAAACAAACAGCTGGATTTGACTGTGACTGTAATTGTGCAAGGTCAGATACCCCCAGCAAGCCAGCTTATATTTTAGTCCAGGCGCTTGGTGCATGAAAATGTAAGAATTGCACAAATTATGATAAGAGCATGAAACTTGCCACATAAGTTCCTTGGACCTTACTGATCATTTTCAGATATGGAGCCCATCGAGATTTGGCCCCGCTTAGCAACGGTTGCTAGGCAACTACCCGAAAGTATAACATGCTCATATAAGGATGGATTACAGTATTTCATTCAACGTTAGTTGTTGTGGATTGCATATTTGAGTTCTATTTGTGACATAGGATCAATAACAAAGACTTGTGATATTGTTTCATATAATAATGTCCATAACAACCGTTGCTATGCAGCTATCCAGACAGTAAAATGTATATTTGGCACTCTTCACTGACATTTTGGGACCAGAATTGGTGGTAGATTAGTCTGAAATACATTTTATATACATCACACAGTGTATATTATATAGGGATGGATAGTTTCTATGGTTGGAATGTGTCATTGCGACCATTCTTAAGAGACCAACCCATATTATTTTTAAATTTCAAAAGCATCAATGACCATAATGCAAGTTGAGGCTGATGAACAAAATTGACAATTCTGTCTTATATACATCGAATACTAACATTTCTGATGCACCTTTATTAATTGTTACTATTTTAACCAGTGACATTATAGAATTATTGGATTTTTCTATCACAGATTTGGCATCAAAATCGGCTAAAATTAACTTTTCAGGTTTGGACCATTGTTTTCAAGTAAAATGGAACTGTCATTGGTATCAAAGGTGTTTAATATTCTATTCTGTCCTAAATATGTCACACTAATGTGTTTTGTAGACAATTTACCAAAGATGGGTTGCAAAATGGTAACCAGATTTGGAAAAAAAGTAGATTTTCCACATATACATGTATCCAAACATTATTCTCTGCTGTTCCGAAAAAGTAGCAAATTGTGACTCTGTTGGTTATCAACCATGTTACTAATCAACGTACAACTAAAATTAATGTTATATTCTGGTTGTCACAATACCTTATGAGTTATGACAAATTAATTTTAAAAGATGCAGTGTGGAATTTTGCCAAACGCGTCTCTGGCCAGGTTTTGAAAGGAAATGCGCTGAAAAGAAACTGAGCGGGAGCATATTATTTGGCTACTGTCGCACATTAGCATCAACATTGATTGACTAAATATTGGTGTATGTCGAAATGGCAGCCAGGAAGTGACTGTGTTGTGATGAGAGGTAAATAGTTATACAAAGAGTGGCTATATGGTAATGGGTGGGGTACACATTGAGATAGTAGTAGTAACATATTTATTGTGGCTTGAATATAATGGATTGAATTACAGATAAGATATATTTATACATATAATGTGGCAACAGGGGATTGGAGTACAAGTTATACAACTTAGTGGTGATCCTCTCCCCGAGTTCATAAGCGCTCATGGTGATATAATAAAGAGACGGTAGTGCAGATCAGAAAAGGATATATCAGGTTTAAGTAGTTAAAGTAGTCAAATAAGTATACATGGGTTCGTACCTCAAAATTTAAAGTGGGTAAGGGTAAGATCCAGGTTGTTTCATTATTCTCTGGGGAAATGGCGGTTGTTCAAATGCAATCTGTGAAATAGGTTTAGTGCCTTACACTAGACTTCATTTGTTATTAAGGTAAATTTCCTCAAAATAGGTCCGGAGCCATGGATACACCCTTAAGTACATGATGCGGTGTTGTTGCTGCAATGGAATCAGAAAAAGGTGTCGTATACATAGTATTCATAGTGTTACGCTCGTGTTAGGCCTCAGATGAAACGACCAGATGTCGAAATATACGATTGTACTATTTCAAATAAACGACTATTTAATTCATTGTTCATCTTCGGTATACCGAATAACATGTCGATTACAGAAGTAACATGGATATTCGATCTAGTTAATTTTCCCAGCATTAATTGCGTGGATTGGTTGTATAAAGAACACTGGAAAAAATAATGATATGCGTCTTCACAGTGATGACCGCATTGTCAAAATGAGCTGTCGGCAATATGATTCCGTTGTTTATCGAAATTGAGGTCACTACAATTATTTCGTAATCTACATTGTAATACGTTAAATTTTCGTTGTCCTGTTTTATAGTATGGAGGCGGTTTCGGAATATCTACTGTAGATCTACAAGCTGTATACATTTTGGCAAGCACTGTGCTTTTATTGAGTTCGCCCTCTACTTTCGTAGTGGCAGTTTTCCATTCCGAGATCATAGACGGAATAAAGGAGGATGTGTGTACTTATATTATTGTCATGTCTCACACATAGAGCGTTTCTATGTGGGTAATCGGTCAATTCACCAGATGTTTTAGGTATCAAAGATGTTAGGTATTTTGGAGATTTCCCATCAATTGTTTTATGCCATATACCTAATTTGTGTATTTTCCTTCTTTCTTTGAGCTTGGTCCAACCAGTTTCTATTAACACCCTGTACGAAGAGGCTGATCGTGTAAGGCCAGTAACAATGACCCCGGCCTCGATCTGTAGTCGCTCTAATTTATCCAAAAGGTTGTCAGGAGCATTGCTCCAGACTACATCACCATATTCCATTAGAGGTAAGATATATGTTTTATACATAAGATCAAGAATTTTTATTTTACGAAGCTGTGCTATACGAGAAGATACTCGTTTACAGATGTCATGAATTTGTATATCCCAGTTTACGTTCGATTGTAGAGTTATCCCCAAGTGTTTGTGGTTTGGGACTTGCTCTATCTCCTGGTTATTAAGTTCTAACTCGAGAATTTTTCGACGAAAGAAAATGACATAGACTTAGTTTTGTTTGGATTAAATATCACCAACCATTGGCTAGACCACTCATGCACCATGTCGATATCTTCAGTTAGTGCATTTGCACAATCATTTAAAGTCGGTTGAACGCTGAAAAAGCAGGTGTCATCGGCGTACATACGTGTGGCTGAATTAATAACTTTAGAGACGTCGTTAATGTAAGTTAAAAATAAAAAAGGACCTAGGTTTGACCCCTGGGGCACTCCAGACATAAGGTGATCATAATTAGAGAATGAGTTATTAATTAAAACTCGTTGTTGGCTACCCTTAGGATAACTTTCCAGCCAGTTAAGCAATTTCCCATTCACCGTATGTTATGACAATATTTGCAGAATTTATATGCCCAGTGACTGTTTTAGTCCAATTAGAACAATGGGGACCCTTTAATTTGGCAGAAACATGGGATGTTATCTGATGTTATGACAATATTTGCAGAATTTATATGCCCAGTGACTGTTTTAGTCCAATTAGAACAATGGGAACCCCTTAATTTGGCAGAAACATGGGATGTTATGACAATATTTGCAGAATGTATATGCCCAGTGACTGTTTTAGTCTAATTAGTACAACAAGGACACCTTAATTTGGCAGAAACATGGGATGTTATGACAATATTTGCAGAATTTATATGCCCAGTGACTGTTTTAGTGCAATTAGAACAACGGTGACCCCTTAATTTGGCAGAAATATGGGATGTTATGACAATATTTGCAGAATTTATATGCCCAGTGACTGTTTTAGTCTAATTAGTACAACAAGGACACCTTAATTTGGCAGAAACATGGGATGTTATGACAATATTTGCAGAATGTATACGCCCAGTGAATGTTTTAGTCTAATTAGTACAACGAGGACACCTTAATTTGGCAGAAACATGGGATGTTATGACAATATTTGCAGAATTTATATGCCCAGTGACTGTTTTAGTCCAATTAGAACAATGGGGAGTCCTTAATTTGGCAAAAACATGGGATGTTATGACAATATTTGCAGAATTGATATGCCCAGTGACTGTTTTAATCCAATTAGAACAATGGAGACCCCTTAATTTGGCAGAAACATGTGATGTTATGACAATATTTGCAGAATTGATATGCCCAGTGACTGTTTTAGTCCAATTATATCAATGGGGACACCTTAATTTGGCAGAAGCATGGGATGTTATGACAATATTTGAAGAATTTATATGCCCAGTGACTGTTTTAATCCAATTAGAACAATGGGAAACCCTTAATTTGGCAGAAACATGGGATATTATGACAATATTTGCAAAATGTATATGCCCAGTGACTGTTTTAATCCAATTAGAACAATGGAGACCCCTTAATTTGGCAGAAACATGTGATGTTATGACAATATTTGCAGAATTTATATGCCCAGTGACTGTTTTAGTCCAATTATATCAATGGGGACACCTTAATTTGGCAGAAGCATGGGATGTTATGACAATATTTGAAGAATTTATATGCCCAGTGACTGTTTTAATCCAATTAGAACAATGGGAACCCCTTAATTTGGCAGAAACATGGGATATTATGACAATATTTGCAACATGTATATGCCCAGTGACTGTTTTAATCCAATTAGAACAATGGAGACCCCTTAATTTGGCAGAAACATGTGATGTTATGACAATATTTGCAGAATTTATATGCCCAGTGACTGTTTTATTCCAATTAGATCAATGGGGACCCCTTAATTTGGCAGAAACATGGGGTGTTATCAGTGTTATGACAATATTTGCAGAATTGATATGCCCATTGACTGTTTTAATCCAATTAGAACAACGGGGCCCCTTAATTTAGCAGAAACATGGGATATTATGACAATATTTGCAAAAATGTATATGCCCAGTGACTGTTTTAATCCAATTAGAGCAATGGAGACCCCTTAATTTGGCAGAAACATGTGATGTTATGAAAATATTTGCAGAATTGATATGCCCAGTGACTGTTTTATTCCAATTAGATCAATGGGGACCCCTTAATTTGGCAGAAACATGGGGTGTTATCAGTGTTATGACAATATTTGCAGAATTGATATGCACAGTGACTGTTTTAGTCCAATTAGAACAATGGAGACCCCTTAACTTGGCAGAAACATGGGATGTTATGACAATATTTGCAGAATTGATATGCCCAGTGACTGTTTTAGTCCAATTAGAACAATGGGGACCCCTTAATTTGGCAGAAACATGGGATGTTATGACAATATTTGCAGAATTTATATGCCCAGTGACTGTTTTAGTCTAATTAGAACAATGAGGACACCTTAATTTGGCAGAAACATGGGGTGTTATGACAATATTTGCAGAATTTATATGCACAGTGACTGTCTTAATCCCATTAGAAGAATGGGGACCCCTTAATTTGGCAAAAACATGGGATGTTATGACAATATTTGCAGAATTTATATGCCCAGTGACTGTTTTAGTCCAATTAGAACAATGGGGACCCCTTAATTTGGCAGAAACATGGGATGTTATGACAATATTTGCAGAACTTATATGCCCAGTGACTGTTTTAGTCTAATTAGAACAATGAGGACACCTTAATTTGGCAGAAACATGGGATGTTATGACAATATTTGCAGAATATATATGCCCATTGACTGTTTTAATCCAATTAGAACAATGGGGACCCCTTAATTTAGCAGAAACATGGGATATTATGACAATATTTGCAACAATTTATATGCCCAGTGACTGTTTTAATCCAGTTATAAAGCATCCCATTGTGTATCGATTGCATCACCTGACATATGTACATTAATAGCACTTAATTTGGGGGACATGTCTCTATTCCGAAGGTTCGCTATTCCGAAGGTTCATTATTCAGAAGGTTATTTTTGCAATTCCGAAGGTTCACTATATTCCGAATGTTCGCTATTCCGAAGGTACGCTATTCCACTGGTTCTCTATTCCGTAGGTACGCTGTTCTGATAATGATGGAAAAGCCGTACAAAACAATGGAACCCTCAATTTAATGTCCTCATAGTATTAAACATCCATTCCAAATTTCATTGTTATACCTCATATTAAAAGGCTAAGCCTAATTTCCCATAGCTTTGTGTGACCCACATTATGTGAGCAGAAGAGTCCACAAATAGAGGTACATGTACCATGTCTTACCCACCGGATGGGGATCCAAGCACAGAGTATCTGAATGTTTACTGTTGCAATATCTGTAAACATACTAGTACCAGTAGTCCAGTACACACAAGTCAACCTGACATACAATGTATCTGTAGGTGAGTGAGAATCTATAGCCATGTACGATCGGGAGTACTACTACATGTACATACTGAGAATGTATGATTATGTTGTGTGCCAGTGTGAATATATTTATATACATGTACCCGTAATGGTGTGAAATCCCATCCCCCCACCCAGCCCCACCAAGAAAAATATTTCAAAGTAATATACATATGTATCTAGATTCCAAACTCGTCATGTCTATTGTACTTGGTATACCTTATACATGTAACTTACATGTATATACTTATATGCTAAAAGATCTGCCAGTTATTCTTTCTTCAGAGACAACAGTGCACTGGATTCGTATATACTGGTAATAATATCTGAAATACCAAAGAGAAGGTGCTGTTGTGTACGCATGCTACTGGTACATGTACATGAGGAACCTTATGAATATTCCATCTAAATATTCATTTACTGGTATATCAAGACGATTCAAGAGCCCTGACAAAGTTAAGAGATAAGAGACATTAAAGCATGACAGGCACATATCAAATTATGGATGTGTCATTCTGATGAATACTATTACATGTAATGTATATACCGGTATACATGAACATGTATGTTAAACCTTAAGGTACATGTACATTATTGTAATCAGATGATACATGTATACAGGTACATGTACATTAAATCTGTTGTCGGGACATACTGGTGTGAACACATGTACATGTATGATACTGCTATCAGTATATGAAAGAGAAGTCATTTGTCACATGGACATAGAGAAAGATGGAGAAGATGTCTAACTGATCCCTGCATTAAAGATACATGTACTTTAGCGTTGGCATTGTGCACATGTACCGTACTGTACATGTACCTTTATTGCTGTTGAAAGGGTCACAACAGTTAAAATCACCATAAACAGAAAGAATATTATGTTTAGACATACAATACATGTGCAGTACATGTGTACCGGTATGTAAAGTGTATGCGATAAAGTACAATCAACACAGGAGAAGGCAGGGAAACCCAACTGAATGAACTATGGTTAAAACTTCAACCAAGCTGTTTACAACTTACCAATGTGCTATGACATCTCCCCCCATGTACCGGTACATGTTAAGTTACCATACCTTACCGGTATATCTTCCCATTTTCACCAATGACAGTTTTTCGTAGTCACATGGTCACGTACAATGAGAGCAATTGGCCATTCAATATTGAGGTAAACAAAATTCAAGTGCAGGAGAGGGGAGGGGTGGATAGACCGGGTAATTTTCAACAACAAAATTCTGAATTATAATGCCTCTGGCAAAGAAAAAACATCCTTCATTGTCACCAATGATATTTTGTCACATAGTAATATTGAAAGATAAAATGATACCACTGGTAACTGGCCACCTTACAGTAAGAACAGCCAGTCAATGACTGTGCGGTCGCTCACCAGACTGCAAAGACTGATAATACTGGGACTCTGGAGACCATAACTGTAGTTTTATTTAACTGTTAGCCGGTGGAGCCGTGGTGTAGTTGCATTTCGGCCGCTGTGGCAATGCTAACTGCACCGCAGTTAAGTGGACACTTGTTTTGTCCAGCAGGGTACTTTTTTTCTCCCCACATGTTCGTAAACCAGACTTGAAAATTGGTGTCGCCTTATTAACTAAAATAAGCTGGTGTGAAAGGTTGAAATATAATTTTTGTAAAGAGACTGTTCATTTGATGCAATAGAGTTAATTCTATGAGTACATGTACCACAGTGAACAAGCCAGGGATTTTTTGGAGACACCTGTTTTTGGGCAATGATATTCCGAAGGCATATCCTGAATGACTGAGTGGAGGAAGGTTTGGGAGTGGGTAACCCGGGGTTACTAACCCCCTGCTGACGGTGGAGGCATGTTCTTCCTCCTGGAATTGTTTTTGAAAATCCATTGCATTGAGAGCTAATCTAGGGTTCTTTGCGTCAGTATTTTGAATTTTACTGAGAGGTCAATTTGATAAAGTTTCTCAACCATAACTTTGGAAATGTTTAGATATGTATGGATTGGAAATGCTTATAAGTTATTGTCAGATATCCTTTGGTTTGAACAATGGATTATGCTTTAATATCCTGGCTGCTTGAAATGAGACTTACCATTATCACTTTTAATTCATATAATAGGCTATTTTCTAAAAATCCAAGTGAGAGACACATACTAGTATATAATATACTAGTACAGAAACATTGTCTATTAAGTTAGTAATTACTATTAGTACTAATCTCTGTTAATTTTTCATTTGGTTTCATGAGATCACACCTGATAACAAGGTTTATTTGATACAATTGTCATTGTTCCTGTACTATTTTTGATTGAAATACGGAAGACTGAATGATAACAAACCTGAACTCAAACTACATGTATTTCAAGTTTTAACAGATGAAAGCTAGATAAAGCCCAACATACTTTTAAAGTATGATTCCAACTGTTAAACTTAAATATTTTTGTAAACTTAAATACCTTATGTCAATATATATAGATTTTTGATTGAAATACTGAAGGCTGAATGATAACAAACCTGAACTCAAACTACATGTATTTCAAGTTTTAACAGATGAAAGCTAGATAAAGCCAAACATACTTTTACAGTATGATTCCAACTGTTAAACTTAAATATTTTTGTAAACTTAAAGGCACGGTTGGCCTTAATTGTTGAAAATATTAATATTTGTTCCAAACACCGTAAACAGAAAAACATTAAAACGCATATAGTTTCGTCCATATATACCATGACCATCGCGTAAACAGCATGTTATCATAAAGACCTACTATATTTTACATAAGCAAGAGCCTGATTGTGTTACAGAAAACAGCACAATGCTACTGGCTAATCACACACAAATGGCATAAACGCTCTTTATTAGCTCCCTATCAGGAATTCACCAACAAGAACGCTCATTATATTTACCATCATAATATAAACAAACGCCAGAAAAGTAACTTTTTATGCTTTTGTTTACATAACAATGGTCAAACATACATGTATGACAATAACATACTGTTTATAAATGCGATATTTCTTATTTGTATACGGACAAAGTCTGTCTACATTTTGATGTTCTTTCTGTTTGTGGCTGTTTTTGACGGGTGGAAATATTTTTACAGGATACCCACCGCCAAGGCCAACCGTACCTTTATATATACCGTATGTCAATATATATAGATAATTTCCATCTTGTTATGATATGAATCTGGACCAAATAAAAAAAAAAGTAAAAAAAACAACAACAAAACCTCTGGATATGACCCTGATGTACCATGTGGCTATACTGGTAGTCACAATGAGTTACGCTATCCCCAAAGTTTCACTATCCCCAATGTTTCACAAAAACAGGGAAATAGTGGATTTATTACTGTCAACGTCAAGTACAAGCCTGCAAATAGCGTGTCTGTCATTTGCAGAATGAGGTCCCCAGAGGGTTCATTTAGTGATACTATCCCGCATAGCGGGCTAGCATCACCAAATTCACCCTCTGTAGACCTCGTTCTGCTTAGGCCTCATCTTCTGGGAAGTATCTATAGTATCAAATTAACATTGTTTTCAGTTACGTTTTCCCTTCGGGGAAGTTTCTATATCCCCTAATTTGCAGAAGATAAAATCCATAATCGAGGCGCCCAATGGGTGAACATCACCAACTTCAACTGGAGAACTTCAATCTGATTCTAGGTTTACCGACGGCATAAGCAGAATGAGGTACGCAGAGGGTGAATTTATTTATGCTAGCCCGCTATGCGGGATAGCGTCACTAAATTCACCCTCTGGGGACCTCATTCTGCAAATGCCAGTCAGGCTATTTGCAGGCTTGGTCAAGTATAAGTTGAATCATTCAAATTTTATATACGGTATAGACTGTATACATGTACATACCGTAACAGGTCGGGTGAACCACTGTTTGATTTGATAAGACCGATTGGTCTAAAATTTACTGATACAAGATTACAGGCCCTAAAACTTTGCATTTTGTGCCAGGGTTGATGTTTTACCAATCCCGTCACCCATATTCGAGGCAGGGGTAGGGTCAATAATATACATGTATGACGGGGTGTCATAAGGGACATTACAGTGACTATATACATTTTTACAATAGAGACGAGTGCGAAATTTAGCACCCCTGATTTAAAAATTGCGAGTGCACACATGTACGAGTGCGAGAGCAGTTGCTCCCGTCTCCTTGGAAGGATTGATTGATCAGTTGTTCACAATACAGGTACCTGATAGTAATACATGTAGGGCTGAAGGGGTCATTCCCACAAAAAAACCTGCTGAAGTTCAAGAGTACACAGGATTTGAAAATGTGCTGAAGGGTACACAAGGTTTGTGATTGGCATTAACACCATAACTAAACTGTTGTTCTGACGCCCATTAGCAGTTTATTTTCAGTTCATTTTGATGTTCATTGGAACGCAAACAATCATCCTCTAGTTTAACAATAATCATGGCAGATACCGGTACGAATAATAAACATCATTTAGAACGAGATTTAAAAATGTACCTTCAGCACATTTTCAAAACGTGTGTACCCTTCAGCATTTTTTTGGTGAGAGCGACCCCTTCAGAATTAGTAGGCTTATAAAATCACATGATGTACATGTACATGTAGATGTGGTTCAAATCAGGATGTGTCCAACCTGGTAATTAACTTATTGTTAACCTTTTTTTCTCCATTTATTAAATTAATAAAGGTAGGCCTGCATCATGCATGTACCGGGTACTAGTACTAGTAATCAGGAATTATACTTAATACTGGTCAGTATGATGGTCAGTCTGATTTCATTGTCACTCAAGTGAAAATTCGGACGACGACGATTCAAGATTTCGTAAGTGGAAGGAGTTCCATACATGTAAGTAAGTATTAAACTGGTAGTTAGACTGCACATGCTCATATAAATATCTTTGAAAACCATCAATTGCGAAGTAATCGCAGTTGTGTGCACCGGTACATAAAAATAATGGCTGGAAAGATCACAGGGTAGTCAATCTCAATCTACAACAACATCAATGTCACAATCATCATGTACCGGTAAGGCGACACTGCAATCATGGGAACAATCTATCCACGATTTTGTCGGACCCGATTCCTCCACCCAAAAATATCAAAGAAAATGAAATCGACCATATTACACCATACCGTAGATATCTTCGTCTGAACTAGTAACTACGCTTAATTGTAAATACATGTTTTTACATTTCGATTCGGGATGCGACAATTGGAGATCAACTAACGCTAATTATTTCGCCATCTCTAGTCATTCCATTAATATATATATATTTTTTGGGTGGAATAATAAGTTTTATACATGTACTACAGGTACATACATGTATTTAAATCGGGTTTTCCAACTTCCAAGTTCACTATTTTATTTACATACCCTGCTTGACAAAACAAGTGTCCAATGTCATCGCGGTGTATTTGCCATTCGGCCGTGGTGTCAGAGTTTGGAACTGCAGTTTGAGCACCGCGGCCGAACGGCAAGTACGGTACACCATGGGCGAACGGCAACTACACCGCGGCCGGACCGCATGTACACCATGGTTAGATTTCTGGTACGTATCATCTTTTTTCAGTTTAAATTTAATGAACGTACACAGCGGCAACTACACCATGGCCAAATGGCAAGTACAGGCAACCCAACTGTAGTTAGCCGATGGAGCCGCGGTGTAGTTGCATTTCAGTCGCGGTGGCAACGCTAACCGCACCGCGGTTAAGTGGACACTTGTTTTGTCCAGCAGGGTACTGTAGTATGCACATTCCAGCAAAATTTGTACCAACAGCCAAGTACGGTATGCTTAAGCCTACCCCGCTGGACAAAACAAGTGTCCATTGGCACCGCGGTGTATTTGCCGTTCGGCCGCGGTGTCAGAGTTTGTAACTGCAGTTGAGCACCGCGGCCGAACGGCAAGTACACCGTGGCCCAACAGCAAGTACACTGCGGAAATATACGCACATGTTCACATGGCAGATAATATGTTCATATGAGAACCTCCCCAATATATAACCGGAGGATAATATGAGAACCTCCCTCGCGTATAACCGGTGGATAATATGAGAACCTCCCTCGCGTATGACCGTCGGATAATATGTTCATATGAGAACCTCCCCATCGTATGACCGGAGGATAATATGAGAACCTCCCTCGCGTATGACCGGTGGATAATATAAACCTCCACCGCGTATGACCGGCAGATAATATGTTCATATCAGAACCTCCCCCGCGTATGACCGGAGGATAAATGAGAACTTCCCTCGCGTATGACCGGCGGATAATATGAACCTCCACCGCGTATGACCGGCAGATAATATGTTCATATGAGAACCTCCCCCGCGTATGACTGGCAGATAATATGAGAACCTCCACCGCATATGACTGGCAGATAATATGAGAACCTCCACCGCATATGAATGGCGGACACATACGTTTTTAAGTCTATAAACACTATTTGATTTGAATATTCTTTTGAATAGTCTTACCATTGACATATTCATTCGTTCAAACCAGTTGATCTATTTTGTAACTTGGCTTTTAGTCGCTGGGCTCCGGCATCTGGGCTTTTAGTCACAACTGAAATAAAAATAAGTGAGAATATCTTGGAGCGAATTTCTGCAACAATTTCACCGCCTGGTGGACCCATTTGGAAAAAAATACATTCCCTGTGTCTAATTCTATATTTTGATATACTATACGCCCCATTATATTGAATATACCGGCTGAAATCGATTCTGTAATTGTAAACATCGAGTCTATTTTTAGCTGTTTTATCGGAGCGTGTTTGCGTGTTCGCCATTACAATATTCGCACTAAAACAGCCATATTGTAGCTAAAAACGAATGCACAGTATTCCACTGCGTTATTTGATACCTAAAACTTGTTGTTTGCTAGTGTATTCAACGAGAAATCTAAATTCTAAACATTAATGTCGAACGCAGTTTTTCGTGTTTGTGGAATTTTATGTTAGGTCAGTTGTCGACCGAATAATGTAACTTCCGGTGTCCGGTCAGTGGTGGGGTTAATATGTGTGGATAGGGCGAATATGGACCTTTCGTTAGACACCAAAAGTAGCCCTCTACGCGCTGTATTCCTCGAGATATCGGCCGTCCCACGCAATTTGAAAATCCTGTCCCGCAGATTGTCATTCTATCCCAAATTCCACCCCATGTTAAGTCAGTTGTCGATCAAATAATGCAACTTCTGATGTCCGGTCAGTGTGGGGGTTAATATGTGTGGATAGGGCGAATGTGGGCCTTTCGTTAGACACCAAAATGAGCCCTGTATTCCTCGATATATCGGCCGTCCCACGCAATTTGAAATTCTGTCCCGCAGATTGTCGTTTTGTCCCATATCCCATCCCATCCCGCAGATTGTCATGTCCCGAATAATTACACTGAAATTTAGAAAAAATTTATTAATAGATTTCACATGCATGGAGCACTCAGACTAATTAAAAGATTACGGCATGTTCTTTAGAAATATACCCACTCAAGCGCAAAATTAATTCACTACCTTGTGGGCTGGCCTCAATGATGGGTGCTGCGGTGTGCTATTACCTTATAGCTTAACAGTAGGTCAAACTGGTATCTGGAGAAGTCGGCCCCGCGCGAAGTCGGCCCCATACGAAGACGGCCCACGCGAAGTCGGCCCCAGAGAAGTCGGCCCCATTAATTAGAAGGGATTAAATCGGCTTAATTTGATTGATATAGTGTTTATTTAGGCTAATTATGAGGTCCCCAACTTAATTTGATTGATTTAGGGTCGTGTTTGTGTAGGCTAATAGTGAAGTCCGCAATATTTTCTTAGTTGTAATAACAAAATGAACTTCACTTATGGACAGTCACTGACAGCGGCTCAGTTATAAAAACAATGATGGTTGCCGATATACAATGAAAGAAACCGCTAAGTACTGTTGATTGCTGCTTAGCGAACGAAGCCATTAGCTCATTATTCTCACTTCGGATTTAGAGACGTATATAAGGTTAACCCAGCTATCCGATTTTCATACATTCCTCAATTCAGCACAATGTCTGTTGACTGCGTTTACTGCAAATATCTTGTCAGAGAACGACAAGAGTCCATAGAATGCGACAGATGTTCTCGCTGGACTCATCGAATATGTAACACAGGTAAGTGATTTAAAATTTTAATTTTGATAAAACTTTCCATTTTTTCTCAAGCATATGAACATTCATTGTTCAATATTTTCTCAAGTATATGAGAATATACTTAAATCTTGTATATAGTGTAATTTGGCCTCTATAATATATGTAAAAATAATGTCAACCTGTGATATATGAGCTTCATGGGAGTAGGTATGTCATATAATTTTTATAATTATTATATTTTAATATATATTATATTTATTTGTTTTATATTTCACAGGTATTTCTCGTCAACAATACCCTGAAGCAGCCACATCCGACGAGGCCATTGCATTCATATGCATCGAGTGTGCAAATTTTTAACCTGTGGAAATTGTATAGAGACCGAGATTTAACGACAAGTCAGCTGCTACGAAAGATCGCAGAGATTTCAGCACCCATCTGGGCCATCACAGACAACGACAGCGATAGCGACGACGACATTGTTTGAATCTGTTAATTGAAATTTGTCATATTGTCATTATTTTCAGTTTCATAATTCATATCATAAAATAAATTAAAGAATGATTTTAAACAATAGTTCTGTTATAAATGGGGCCGACTTCTCTGGGGCCGACTTCGCGCGGGGGCCGTCTTCGTATGGGACCGACTTCGCGCGGGGCCGACTTCTCCTGTATTCGGTAAAACTATCCATTAGTCGTAGTCAAACGAGTATCAGATTCGGTGTATAATATATTGTCCCAGTTTAACCTATATTTCACTCAAATATGACACCGGGATGTTTAGCTGGAAGTTAAACTTATGGGGAATTATATACCGATAGCAGTCTACGGCGCAAATAACATTTTGGAATTTTATCTCGAGGTTGTTGCTTGTGGACTCATGGACTAATTCGGGAGATATTATAGTAAGTGCGTATATATATAGAATGCAAGCATTTCTTGGCAAATAAGCCAAACTTAAAGATGCAATGTCAAATTTGACACCTTAAAACCCTCATCTGTTTGTTTTCCATACCACAACAAAAATTAAACCGGACACAACATCCCACGGATGTGAGGTTTTGATAGCCATATACCGACTTTCGAAAGATGAAGTTTTAACACGTTTGGATTTATTTGTCAGCCTGGCAAAAATATCAATGATCGCCCCTTATAAAGAGCGTCCAATTTTCGCCGACCAAATGTGTTAGGTTATAAAGAGCGTTCTCATTTGGAATCTGTTGTACTTATTTTTAGAGTAAAACTTATACGTTAATCGTATTTAAATTCGCGCAGTGATATTTTTCACACACTCATTGGTGTGTGAATTTAAAACCGAGCGAAAAATTAGTACTGAGTTTATAGCGAACCACAGGGGAAAGCAGATGTATATGTTGATGAGTTACATATATTACGGAAGGATGGACTGAATATAGGCAACTATAGACGTAGTAGACCTGTTTTATACGGATATATATTACATGCGGGTGACCAACATAAAAATAGAGAATACCTACGGGTTTTGGTTGAATACCCGAATTATCTCATGAGTGGGTGCAAGGAAGTACAGAATTTCCACGAGCGGCTGCAAGCCGCGAGTGGAAATTCTATACTTCCTTGCACCCACTCATGAGATAATTCGGGTATTCAACCAAAACCCGTAGGTTTTCTTTGTATTATATGCGCTACGTTATAAACGGCCCCAAAACTGCTAGTTTGTCCCACAGTTCACTACAAACTGTTACAAAGCTTTGACATTTGCATTTTGTTTACATTCCATCAATTGATTTGTTCACCACTGAATGACAAATATCGAGCATATCCGCCATAAAAAATAGTCCCCATTGTTTTATTCTGAAATGATGTGAGAAAATTAATGTATACATAATTTAATGATAAGAAAATATAATAAAACAAGTTAAGTTAACATTATAACAATTAAATAACAGTTTATGAACATTTTAAGTCTTTATTTAGCGAGAAAGCACATGGGTCATGGCTCACAAGCTTGAAGCTATCGATCGGCCATTGGCATTGTGTTTTTATCGCTAACAAATAACTTCCGTTTTAGGAATTAAACTTTTTCGAGTTGGAGAAATCGTGTTGGATTTTGACGAAATGTGTAACAAGTAAATAGGTTGGTTGACTGTTATCATACAATACGCATATGGCGAATGATAGGCCAGCTAAACTAATTCAAACTAGTAACATTAAACAGTCAAATAACTAAAATTATTGAAATTAAAGTTCACGAAAGTCGGAAGTTTTCAAATCGTTATCTTCTTCCAGCTCCATGATTCTATCAAATATTTTAGAACTTTGCTCGCGAGTAGCTTTGTGTATTAAATTATTTGTTATCGATAAAATACAACATTTTAAAACAAATCAATTCAATCACTGTCTGAGTCATAAATCCTTCGAATTCGCTTATACTGCTTGGCCGAAACAGGACTAGTGTTCAGATTCATTTCATTCATCATGACTTTCTGGTTCTGTGAACTCTGTAAGTACACATTGATGGGTGCATGAAAAGTGTTCCCAGCGAAAATTGACGATAACATACCCGATGAACCACTGTCGATAGAACTCCGATTAGGCACATTCACTGACACTGGCGTAGAAATTGTATGCGGAATATCAATGACTGTAGGGCTCCGATTATCAGGCACACTCACTGGCGTAGAATTTTGGCCTGGATTGGCTGGAATATCTATCACTGTAGACCTATCTACTTGCTCCGTTTCAGAAATGTCATATACATGTACAGATTCATTCCTGCCCATGCTGTCGGTGGAAGCTGAATGTGATAATAGTGATGATATCTGTTTACTTTGTACGGGATTTATTTTCGAGTAGTTCAGCAAACTGTTGACGTTACGGTGTCCGGAAATCTGAATGATTTGATGAGCTGGAACACCTTTGTCGTTCAGCGTCTGCACAAGATGTTTACGAACGCTGTATGGTGTCAAACGTTTATCTGTTGTCAGATTTGCATCGTCGAGCATGTTCTTCATGATGGCATATATGTAATTTAGGCCCAACGCATTTCTTTTATACCATGGTTTCCCCTTACCGCACCCTTGGTGATTCAGAGCCAAGAAAAAAGGACTGTCAGGATCTTTGGTTTCCCCCGGTCTCTTATCAGCAAACAACTTATAAAGAGCGACAGGGTCCTTCGTTGGATCAGCAATAGAGTAGGCCCTGGGCTTTGTTTTTCGAATGTCACGTGGATTCTCACCTGTTCTAGTTTTAGTTTGCCTCTCTTGAGAATAAACGATATATTCCTCACCATTGCCATCCTCGCGAAGTTCAACATCGCCCCATCTGAGTGAGTGTGTTTCAATGCCAGTCCTCATTCCAAAGTGCAATGAACATATCATCCACATTGAGTTCATTAGTGATTTCGGTGTAAATGGTCCGAGAACTTGAGCTTCATACAGCTTATCCAAATCTTCTGAAGAAATAGGGTCCGCTGCATGCACTTTGTTACCTTTGCCTATCGCCTTCAGCTGTTTTTGCTTACTTTTGAGTGTTTCTCTGCATTTAGCAAACTGATGGTCATCGATTATTGAAATCGGATACGAATTCAATCGTAAATGCCTGTCAAGTGATGAGATAAACGCTCGCAGCGAGGTTGGCTCATATTCCGACCCATCTTTCTTTCTCACGGACAGCAGAAAATTGGAAATATATCCGCACAGTTTGTCAGGTGGTATGAACTCTGGCTGACGCTGTTCATTCATGGTGAGGAGAAACTCACAGAAAAGTCTCGTGTCGTAGTCAGTCTTCCTCTTGGTGTTTTTATTGCACTGCTCAGAATTAAATTGGTTAACATCATCATAAGAGAGGTGCTTAAATCGACCCCAGTTCCTACTAACAGAGGGTTCTGAACTAGTTTCTGTGGTGCTGACTGTAGCAATGGCAGTAGCATAAGTGCTTGGAGTTGGAATGTCACTGCAAAATGTCAATGGAGGATGGATATCTACATGCAAATTGGCAGTACTACTACTACCAGTACCAGTAGTATCTTCAAATTCACTATTCCATTCTTCTAAATTTGCTAAAACTTTATCCCAAGTTACTTCTTCAAGTTCTTGATCTAATTGCAAATTATCAAATGTAGAGTCCATATCTTCGTAAATTGTGAAAATTTTCTATTTATTATGATGCAGACGGAGATTGTTTGCATGAATACCTAAAGTACCTTCAATTTAAATTTACTATTACGTATAGTATTAATTAGAACAGAAGAACAATCCAGGGGGAAAAACTCTTTCGCTACCGTAAAAATCAATAATTAAAAAAATAGTCCGGCTGTTATTGATACGCTTTGAAACTTAATGTGATTCGCCGCTATAAACCGGAAGTAATCTACGAATAAGTAATACTATTGTGTTATCCATCGAGTCGATCAGTGTTATCCGTCGAGTCGGTCCAGGCGATGGATATAACGCTCTACGCCACGGCAATTTCCCACTATTTAATAAAAATCATTACTCATAATTATGCAAAGCAACAAATTATGGTAACATCGACGGTGTTGAAATACTTGTAAGAAATATGCATGTGCCAGGCCGAATGTGCACGAAAGTACGCACCCTGTTATCAACGCTACATGCAGTGACACCATGACCAAACAGACTGAATTATTTATGCCAACACAACCCTCAGCCAAGTGTTGATTTTTTTCGGAAGTCAGCTGCCTAGTATGTGGCTGTAGTTTTACTTCTTTCGAGTTTATTCCAATTATATCTTTAACTATTTCAATTGAGTATCACTGAGAATAAGTATTTGGAGCATATATACACATATCTTGACAACAGATTGATGATGCATGCAGTCGTGTTTTACATGCACGGTGTGAATCCGTCATTATTGTGATTAATATACACATGTATTATCAGGAACGATTAAGAACTGAAACCGTCACCAGATCCAAAACTTTTAGGAAAATATTGTGCGCGAATTCAAAACCAAGTGAAATATAGTACCGCGAATTTAAATAGGAGTAAGGTAGATGTTTTTGTTTATTTTCGAGATGATGTGACGTGCGAATGGTTGTGATTGGCCGATTGCAGATATTTTTTTCAGTGTTCGTATGATAAAATTCTCGAATAGATCTTGTATGGTATTATATAAGCAGATAACTAAACATAAACGTGAAAAAATGAATCGCCAAATTACTTATCTACCATCCCCCCACCCAGAGCTAGCCAGGTCTCAAGTTATAATTTCAGACGCCCGGGAAAATTCTATTCTTACCGAAGCCACACTGAGCACTACAAAAACTCCTTTTTGCCCTCGGCGATAGCTGATTGGAACAAAATCCCAACTGAAATGACCGACGTTGTCCCTTTCTCTGACTTCAAATTCAATTTACGACTCGTATTCCAACCCCCAAACCCCGTGAGCCCTCACTTCTATTCAGGTCTCAGACGATATAATATGATACATTCCCGAATTCGAAACGGGTGCAGTGATCTTCGTGCTGATATGTATCAAAACTACATAGCCGAAAGTCCTGCTTGCAGTTGTGGGAACCCTTTGGAAGATGCATACCATTTCTTTTTTATGTGCCCTTCATATCAAAACGAACGGTTGGAACTTGACGACAAGTTAAACCGCGAACGCTTCATTATAACCGACATCGATCAGTTTATTTTCGGGATATCGTACATCTCAATTCCGGAGAATATAAGGTTTTCCAAATAGTGCAACAGTATATTGCTGCGACAAAACGCTTCGATTCACGAACGTCTGGCTGCGTTGACATATAGCCACAATCCAATGTCAACCACAAATCGCTCAATATACACCAAACACAAACATTGCTGGACACCCCTCCCTCATTCGGATTGCCACATCCATGCACCATTTGTATACACATCGATAATTTCTTCCAGCGTAACTGTCAAGGGCGTCATCTGGCGAATCGCCAAATTCACTACTATACAAATTTAGCTTAACCTTACAGCCTTGAAATCTATATTTACATCTTCCTTAAATATCACAATAGATATAGATATGCACATATTTATGCTCGTTCTAATTGGTAATCCATAAACATACGCTGAAAGATGTTATTCGACATAATGCAAATTCAAATTGTTTTCTCACCATGTACAAACGTTTCTTTTATCGCCTTCTTGTCATCTTATAACAATGTATTGTCAATTTTGTACGGGAGAGGGACTACCTAAGTTGAAATAATTTGTGCCCCGATCCCTTTTGTATATTTATATACGAATAAAATATGTTTAAATTAAAAGATAACTAAACATTGGTTTGAAAATAATTATTCGAATTTAGAGAGCGTATAGTGATTAAGCATGTGCCCACTATTTGCAGCTACACGTTACTCTGGATCATAAATGCGTAATTTCACAGAAAGTATATACAGAAGGTCGGGGGTTATAGATTACATGTATATAGAATAAGTCAAATACAGTTTGTTCATGTATATAGTATAGGAAAATAAATACGCAGGACATTCCAGGCTTTACATATCATGTTATACATGCATATAGATCTAACGATAATGGGCTATATGCAATTAGTGATTGACTGTCGGTCAATTCCATATATTATACATAGCCCACTTCAGCCAATAACATAACAATTTTGAGTGTAGGCCTTCATAAAATAACTTCATAATATCGCAAAGGGATATATTACGCAGATTATATCTGGGGATGGTTGGGTTTTGTCATCTTTCTTTATTATCCGAGTCGATACTACACGCGGTAACGGACCCATACATGGAGAAAACGTTAGTACATAAAACTTGATCATGTATGAAGACAAACACTGCCATGTCATATATATATTCTCACATAATCGGTAGATCAAATCCAATACATTATCACCCCCGTAAATTATGCAATTCTGGCTTTTTTAAGAGTCATCAGATAAAATTGTAACGATTCTATGTCAACACACTAAACATACGAACATATATGTACACACACAACAAAGTTACTGATATTTATAATAAACACTTCACTGTGGAACATGTGTATACTGCCATGAGTGTTATGTGCACATGTAAATTGCACTATAGTTTATAACTTTTCTAATTTAGCCCTAGGACCACATATTTAGTGGGCATAATATTTACACAAGACTTCATTATGTCATCGTATAGGTTGCATATACTGTAACTGATATGTATGTTTAACCGAAATGAATCTTATCTTATCAGGGTCTCCGTCCTAAGTTTCGTTTATGGTTCTAACGAAAATTGTTATGGATGTTCAGCGTCGAGTCGCATCTGACTTTCCCTAACGCTTCGTATATGGGCACAATTTCCAATTGCGCATCTGATTCAGACATGGTGTTTCATAATACTAAATTCGAGATGCCATAAAATATCCGCGCAACACATAAGGGACCGGATGAATTGACTGATTAAGGGATTAATTATAATTTAATTAATCCTTCCGCGCCCGGTGATTTTATGTGGACTGGCTGTTTTTGCTTTGTTCACAGACAGAGATAATTGTTGTGGTTATAGCTCCACTCGTGCAAGCATTCAAGAGACCCGATGATGAGTATAACGTGTCATGCATCATAAATTTATTTGTATTCAGGGAGAGTATTTGTTTTGTTGGGGGGGGGGGTCTTAACCTCTGTCAAACCATTCAACAGAGAACAGTGTATACCATATCACATGGTGGCAGTCAGGCGAGCAATTTCCAATTATAATTCTTATACAAAACATCACAGGAAAAAAGATAAATATTTATACGTGCTCTATCCGCGAACATACTAGGCTACATCCGAAGATCACATGTTCTGTCTTTTATTGGGCTAATTCATCCACTCGGTTATTGGGATGTGAAGTTGTGTGTTGGTGTAACATAACACTTCCCCAGATATATATATAGCTTCATCTGAGGAAGATACGTTATTTATCAAAACCGCATGGTCTGGTTGGATTTTGTTAAACATGGTGGTGTAGGTTGGTAAGCTGACTACATGTGCTACATAGACACAATACAGAGGCCCATCGACATCCAGATAAGAAGGCACACACGTGTGTCACACATAGCACATTGTGATGATATATGTACGGAAGTTTAAAGGTTAACATAGAATCGTTACAATATTATCTGATGACTCTTAAAAAGCCAGAATTGCATAATTTGGAGCAATACGATATATGTATATTCGATAAGATGATTCGGTTTCATTGTCGCGTAACGGTCTACTCGAGTGGGAACGAGTCATAAAGTCTGTAAAATAAACATGATTATAACAAATCGTTGATACGCCGTAGCGTGTCGTCCGGCATGTGTGGTCTATATACAAACTCCAAGCATGTTAATACTAAACGAATATCCGATTAGCTGCATGCATGCAAACGGCAGCATTCACGTGCGTGTGATCAAGGCATCGCGTTATCATTCATTCACGTTCTTGAGATCGCAAATCTGAATGCTGAGATGGATGTTCAATTAATTTCAATTGAAACACATTCATAATATATATGCATACAATATTTCGAATATGTTATGGATTCATATTTCAGATGACATTCGCAGTCCAATTGATAAGTCTCAGATACACATAAAACTCGAATACTCATCAGAACTCGTTAAGTAATACGCATATTTACTGCAGACACTCGGCGTTTGGTCGCATCTTCATCTGTGCCGTTCGCATCTTTCTGGACCGACAGTGGTCCCTTAATATCGCGCGGATATTGAGAACGACACGGATTTTAAAAATTCTGTCAAATCCTATGCTTCATTGACAGATTCAACTATATACCGGCAGTTGTTTGGAAGCGTGGGAGTCCAGGAACTATACTAGTGAATGGATGTTCTCGAAAATTTGAATGAGCGAAAGCAAAAACACCATTGAAAAAATTCGCCAAAACAATATTAATGGTCGATCTGGGAAAACTAAATGACAACTGGTGGATAAATTCTCCTGCTTCGTGTCGACATACACATACGATGCTCGATGTCTGTATTACGATGAGAAACAAACATATCCCCAAATCATATACGTGAAAATGACTTTCCCATATTCTCGGTTTTGGCGATACCCTCGGTTTTGGCGATACCACGTACACGGGGGTGATTATTACTTCTCTAATATACGTGCAGATGTTACACAAATAATCGTCAAATATGCTCCAGATTCGCGCTCGATGGGTTCAATTTTTTAAGATTTTTTTTTTCCGGGGGAGGCCCATCGGACCCCCACCTGCGGTAAAGGGACACCCTCTCCTGCACCTTCACACGCGCCGCGGTCGGAGCGTTTCACCTTGGCCCTGTGCCCCTCAAGTTAATATTCAAACCCGCCTTTTACAAATGCTGGCTACGCCCATGGCCACGGGCCCAAACACTGCGTATAGAGGTTTCATGAAATCCTGCACTGTTCTGGTCTCTAAAATCCCGCCTAAAACAATGCGTGGGTCCGGGCTGATTCGGATCCTAGCAGCTTCGGGCGGTTTTAATTCACGACACACTGTCAATATATTTGGGCTGGTATACTGCGATTCGGGGCTGGATTAATACGATTCCATATGATAATAAAGAACAGTAATATTATTTTTGGGCTAACATTTATTCCATGATGTCCATGCGAAATTTGTTGACACAGGGTAAACGCAATTTTACGTATTAAATATCCCCTATCGGGGGAAATGAAACGGTATTGTTCCGTACACGTTCACATTGGGTATCGCTATCAGCTGTTATTAATCGCCCACTCACGCTGGTGTAGCATACCGTTAATGGTATGATTTTTATGGACTCGATATTAGTACATAATTTAAATACTTAATACTTCCAATCATGGTTATGTAAGCAAAAGCCAAATTATATTTAGCACAGAACGCAAACAGTGTGCGATAAGCAAAACACTCAACACAGGGGAAACCCCACTAACGAACATTTGTTAATATTGCGACCAAGTTGTTTACACTGACTATTCCTTACCTTCCAGTGTCGGAGCTCCACAATCATTGCGTATCGCGGGGGGGGGGGGGAGAAGCACTCAACAATTCTAAATGGTGTACCGCTACCTATAGAAAATTAAATGGGTGTTATTATTTAGTGACAACAATAACCTAATAATTCCGAGTCGATCTACCGACTCGGGAGCATTGAACTAATTAATCATTCTTTGTTTACAGGCTGCCATAATTATGTCGTCCGTAGCGGAAAATTTTGCATATACTGCATCTATTCATATGCGTTCTACCACAATGCACGTGGCAAGAACACATGATAAATTATTTGTATAGTTATCTCTTGGCGGATTTATCCAGTGAACACAAACGGTCAAGGTATGTTTTATGAATATTATTTACATAAGAACAGCAAACATTATCTGTTTCCGCTCACAAGGATGGAGACTTAGGGCAGGTAGTAGGACTGTATTGAATATAATCTATTTTGTATATTACTAGTAATTGTCCAGTTGCTATAATATGGAACTACATTGTATATACATCGACTATTGTGGCATATTTATACTGCCAAGAAGAATTTCTTAGACTTGTTAGTGAAAACGTGCATTGTTATTGATATTTATGTTATTTATTTGTAACGTAAAATTCTCATTGGTAAACTGTTTCTTGAAAAGCGAAAAAAGTAATTCAGTAACATATTTCAGCGTGTATTTCTGGAAGAATACAACAATAATAATAAACTGAATACTAATAATCGATCCATTTACATAGCGAATTAGCTTCAATGCACTGCATATCAAATATTCCCTCGGGCATTGGGCACATGCCGCTCTGGACAACCAACCACAGAGGAAGCAACACCAACTGCAGCGAATTCGTGCGTACATTAAAGACATATTATGCGTACATTAAAGACATATTATGGACTTTTTCCGAGTGCGTGAAACTGATAAATTAGTATTCAGACGCTGTGCCAACTGGAGGAATGTAGCATTCTACTAGGATCGCCGAAATATCAGGCATATCGACCGTACCACTCCATAGAATACATCGTCTGAACTACGCTCAATTGTAAATATTTACTTCACGATTCGGGGCGCAACTATCGTCGATAAACGAACGAAAACGATTTCGCCATCGAGAGTCACTGCATTTAATAAATATATAAGAATGACGGTGAGTTTTGTCAATTTGGGTACAATATTTGTAAAAATAACTACTTTGAGCAAGATTATTCTCCATTCAATATTTGATCACCCTACCGGAGTGTTTCTCATCACTTTAAGGTTAAAATTTTGGCACGATAAATTGACACCTGAAATGTGTACTTTGTTAACACACGAGTGGTGCGAAGCTGTCACAATACGAGTGACCTTGCTCGGGGGTCATCATTTGGCGCAATATATTTGAACAGCGTACAACCCGATAATTGCACATACCTTGAAACGGGTACACACAAATGATATATATGTGTGTGTCCTTTATAGACTCGAACCGATTGAGCTCAAACTTGCTACCTACGGGAAGTGTCATGGACGGGTTAAATTGTGACCCCGACCTGACCTTGACCTTGAAAATGATCAACTCAAGGTAAAATTGAAAAACAAAAAATTCAATTAAAAAATTAATTCACAATTCACTCATTGAAACAGGGGGGGGGGGGGAACTGCAGACACAGGGTGGAAAAAACTGTTTTCTTCGGTTTGGGTACCCCCCCCCCCAAAAAAAACAGCAAAAACTGCAGTTTTTTTCCACTAACCATTTGCCCCCCCCCCCCCCCTCCCCAGAAAAATCAAATCTACCCCAGCCGGACAACAACTCGATTTGACTGGAAACCGAAACAAACACCGGAGCATACAATTCACGAGAAGGTGCTAGGTAACTTAGTTTAGATTAATTTGACTAAAATGGTCATTGTCTACCAGTAGAACGCAGATTTGTACCTCGTGATGTCATGACATGTACAAACATGTATATTGGGGATCGCAACGCTTTGTATGCACTTTAAAAAATGACAACTAGTCATTACCTCGACTTTGAAAAAGATGCAAATGAGATGAGTGAGATACCAGAATATAACTGTTTTCTGATACCATTGGAGGGAAATTGTTTTATACATGGGATAGTTCTGCAGTAAAAAATTGTCAGATAAGCGATCGCAGGGTAGAATTCTGCATTCGACAGGTAGACACTGACATAGTCGGCATTATTAAGAGGGTTAATGGGGTCAATATCACATGTAAACCAAGACAGTGGTTATCCAAAATTGTTTTAGGTGGATTGTACTACTCATGTATATATGATTTGGATATTAAGGTTAATCCATATTCTATAAAATGAGAGAAAATTTAAGTTGTGAGTCTGAAAATACATATTTGGAAAAAAATTGTCGGAATTTTTTTTTTCCGACAACCCCCCCCCCCCCCCCCCTAAATGAATAAGGAAAAAATTTACGTGTAAATTTTTGACGCCTAGGTACCCCCCCCCCCACCCCCCGGTACGTTGTGTCCCGCAGTTTTTTTCCGGCCACCCCCCCCCCTGATTTAAAAACAAATAATTAAATTCAAAAACCTACAGGAAGTGTCATGGACGGGTTAAATTGTGACCCTGACCTTGACCTTGAAAATGATCAATTCAAGGTCAAATCGGGTCAAATTGAAAAACAAAAAATTAAATCAAAAAATTAATTCACAACTAACTCATTGAAAAAAAAAAATTAATTAAAAAATTAATTCAAAAAATTAATTCAAAAAATTAATTAAAGAAATTAAAAATTGTCATGTTTCTGACGATTGCCGCCAGTGGCGGGCTAACCTGCTAGTATAATATAAAGAGCGTGTATCTATGATATAAAGAGCGTTTATACTCTTATTGCCTTGATTATCTCGGGTCATTTTTCTCCTTTTGAGAAGAAAGGAGATTCCATTTTCCCACACAACATAAACATCCTGGGGACTTTAAATCATTTGTAACACGTGTAACACCCATCTACGAGCGGTCTCTCTGGTATCTCAGAAATAATGTAACACTTGTAATGCTTTGTAACATGTAGCTACACTGAGACGGTAGAAATAAAATAGGCTGCGGTTTTCTACTGGGACTTTAAATCATTTGTAACTTTTGTAATATCCATCTACGAGCGGTCTCTCTGGTATCTCAGAAATAATGTAACACTTGTAACGCTTTGTAACATTTCGCTACACTGAGACGGTAGAAATAAAATAGGCTGCGGTTTTCTACTGGGACTTTTAATCATTTGTAACACTTGTAACACCCATCTACGAGCGGTCTCTCTTGTATCTCAGAAAATATTGTAACACTTGTAACGCTTTGTAACATGTCGCTACGCTGAGACGGTAGGAATAAAATATGCTGCGGTTTTCTACTGGGACTTTAAATCATTTGTAACATTTGTAACACTTGTAACACCCGTCTACGAGCGGTCTCTCTGGTATGTCAGAAATAATGTAACACTTGTAACACATTGTAACATGTCGCTACACTGAACACGGTAGAAAAAAATAGGCTGCGGTTTTCTACTGGGACTTTAAATCATTTGTAACATTTGTAACGCTTGTAACACCCGTCTACGAGCGGTCTCTTTGGTATCTCAGAAATAATGTAACACTTGTAACACATTGTAACATGTCGCTACACTGAGCACGGTAGAAAAAAATAGGCTGCGGTTTTCTACTGGGACTTTAAATCATTTGTAACACTTGTAACACTTGTAACACTTGTAACACTGTTACAAAATGCCTAGTGGAGGAAAAGTGTACCGGATTCATGCAATATATGTAGAAATTAAATGTGAAACTCACAATAATCGAACTCAGCTCGATGTGTTCACACCGAAGACACGTCCGACACGTTAGCCACTGGACGGTAGAGGGGTAATGTCGCAAGAGCTGCTATACTCGCCCTTGACCTCGACCAATGGTATACTCGTAGGGCGCGCATTTATAATCTCAAACCGACTTATATATCAAGATGTTCCACCCACTTTGGTGTTCTAGAAACCAGTTAGTTGAGATAACGTGACTGCCAATTCTGAAGTGTATAATTCACCAAGGCTGATCACATCGTCACCGTGCAGCAGTGTTCACACTGGCCCAAAATTCTCTTGAGCCACCACCTTAGCCACTTTTGATTTTTTTTTAGCCACTTTTCATTTACTTGAGCCACATTTTTTCAACCCATATTTTTTGGAGCCACTTTGATTTAAACATATTCAAAGAACAACACAAGCTAATTAACTCAATTATTCATTCTATTATAATATAACAGGTTCTGGTAACAACAATAACAACAATGAGAACAAAGTTTGTCCTTCAGCCCTAAACTGTCGAGAACTGAATGAATTGCTGTCGTAATATTATCTTGGAGCTCTTTAGCACTAAGTAGAACACTCTTTGGGTTGTGACGTCCCTCAGATCGAATTAAGTAATGTCCGTGAATGACTACATTCGGCGAGGTTGAAATGTCAGTAGATTCATCCAGCATAATGCTAAAACACGAACTTTGATTAATTTCCTCGATTATTGAATCATCGATAACAGCAACAATTGATTCTTGGAACTCATTTAGACTCCGATTGTGGCTGTATGTCGTGTGTTTATCCACCCGAAGAGTTGATAGGTCTATGTTTCCTTGTTCTATGCACAGTGCATTTATTCCTTCAAACAGACTGTTGGACAAGTGGGTTTTCGCCATGAAGTAAACATTTTTCATGGCCGCAGTGATAGATTTTTCCGCCCAGGACAATACAACTTTCTGCGCGTCTTTCATTGATTTGCCGTCTCTAATTATTCGCATGGCTGCACTGTGAGAATTATTTCCTGAAATTAATTAATTTATATTATTAGATACTTGTAATATATAAATTAATTTAATTTAATTATAAAAAAAGATCGATAGATTCATAAGATTCGTGATATTTGCCACGAAAATTAACGAATTTGACCGGAGATTCACGGGTGTAAAAATATTTATTTGTAGATAGAGTTGCTTCCCATTGTATGTTGCATGATAATTATGCCCTCAGGTTACACTGGTGTAAATATTTCCCATAGGCTTCAATGTTAACGTTTGTTGATCTGCATCAGAGGTCAAATGGAAACTGTTCAAACTGCCTTCGGATTATGTGAGCTTGACATCTGTGGAAACTTTCCCAATAAAAAAATCAACACCGTCTAGCAGGGAATCCACTTCAAATTTTCGTTTTTTCATGACTAGGGTCAGTTCCGCACTAAAAAAATATTGTCATTTTTTCAATCACACTTAAAATTTCTAAACAGCCACAACAGACTTCACCTTTAATGAATGGGCCTCTTGGCAAATGAAGTTTGTGGGAGAATGATTCCTTGAATTTTTGTCAACAGTTTACATTTAATTCATGCAACCAATCACAGCCCAGAGTGTTTTAACTGTGAAACTCTATACTCCTCCCGCAACCGCAGGGGGAGCTGCCTATAGTATTTACACCAGTGTAACCCTCAGTTCTTCACTCATACAAATCGAGCGTGATGTGAATGAATAAATATGCCTACCTTTGGAATTTTCATGTTTCTGTATGGAATCTTTCTTCAAGATATTACAGCCAGATACACACATATTGATAACATCCACAGCCCGGCATGTTGTACAGAACATTACACGTTTGTCTTCATTGTAAGACAACACAGGCGATTTAACTTCCATTCTTCTCTAAAGAAGCGTTTCTTCGGGTCCTACTAAAACCCGACCGCACCCGACCGCACCCGACCGGACCCGACCGCACCCGACCGGACCGCCCCCAGGGGTCCGAGCGAGATGGGGTTTGCACTATCGTGTAGAATGGACCCGAATGTACCAAAGTTCTAATCCCCAAGTCGATAGCTCGAGAGGACACGGCACTGTTAACCCCTGACTTGCGGCCGTTTCCGCCAGGTACGGGAGATCCAAAAAGGCGCCTCCCGCACCTCCCCTGACTGCTTGAACACGGAAATGTACATTATATCATGAAGTGAATACCCATATGCATCCATGGGCGATCGGACAAGTCGCTAGCTGCAGCGGAAGTGAATAAATTAACCCATACGCTGCTGCCGAATTCGCTATAAATGTACGCAAAAACGCCGAAATTAACACCCGCCGACCGGACCGCCGCCAGGGGTCCGAGCGAGATGGGGTTTGCACTATCGTGTAGAATGGACCCGAATGTATCAAAGTTCCAATCCCCAAGTCGATAGCTCGAGCGGACACGGCACTGTTAACCCCTGACTTGCGGTCGTTTCCGCCAGGTACGGAAAATCCAAAAAGGCACCGACCGCACCACCCCTGACTGCCTGACCACGGAAATGTACATTATATCATGAAGTGAATACCCATATGCATCCATGGGCGATCGGACAAGTCGCTAGCTGCAGCGGAAGTGAATAAATTGACCCATACGCTGCTGCCGAATTCGCTATAAATGTACGCAAAAACGCCGAAATTAGCACCCGCCGACCGGACCGCCCCAGGGGTCCGAGCGAGATGGGGTTTGCACTATCGTGTAGAATGGACCCGAATGTACCAAAGTTCTAATCCCCAAGTCGATAGCTCAAGAGGACACGGCACTGTTAACCCCTGACGTGCGGCCGTTTCCGCCAGGTACGGGAGATCCAAAAAGGCGCCGACCGCACCTCCCCTGACTGCCTGAACACGGAAATGTACATTATATCATGAAGTGAATACCCATATGCATCCATGGGCGATCGGACAAGTCGCTAGCTGCAGCGGAAGTGAATAAATTAACCCATACGCTGCTGCCGAATTCGCTATAAATGTACGCAAAAACGCCAAAATTAACACCCGCCGACACATCTATAGGCCGGAGTTATACAGTGTGTGTGTGTAATTTATTTTAGATGAAAAACATGACTGTTGGAAGGAAACTTGAAACTGATTCTTTGCCTACATGTATCTATATCTAACAGAATGTTTGTTGGTTGTTAAAATTGAAGTTGATTACAACACCGAAGTGTCAGTGATATGTCCAAACGCAAACAGAGGCAAATGTATAATGACAAAATCGACAAATTATAATGCACGAGAAAAATGGTGTTTCACAAACATAGAAACATTTATGTTGAGATATGTTCAAAGTTAGCACATGGAAGCAGGCTTTAATATTATAAGAACGCATATTTTCTCGCGTGATATCCCACAGACCCCTGGCACAATAGACCCCAACCACCCAAATAAATATATGTCTTTGAGTGGTTTGGGTGTATTGTGCCAGGGACCTGTGGGATATCCCTCCGAAACATTGATATTTCTCTCGGTACTTTCCTCGATGACCTCGTACACCTTCTTATCGCGCATTATCATTATTTTTCTATTTCTGAGATTGGGTGAATCAATATAGCTCCAAAAGTAATTTCCGTTAAACAATGGAAACGAAATCCAGGTTTATGGTCCGAATGTTGACAATTTTCAACGTCAATCTTGGATGAACAGGAAACACTTTGCCCGTTTATTCTTTCACATCTTTATATTGTAGATAACGGTTGTCTGTGCGAAAAAAATTCATCTGGACCCACCCCCCCCCCCCCCCCCACATACGGACACGCTTCCCAGGCACAATTTACACGAAAACTTTTTTCCTACTAAAGATTTCTCACCTAAATAGATTGTTGAAAAGTGTCATATTGCAGTTGGGGTTAACAGTGCCGTATCCGCTATCGACTTGGGGTTGGAACTTTGGTATATTCGGGTCCTTTCTGCACGATAGTGCAAACCCCATCTCGCTCGGACCCCTGGGGCTGTCCGGTCGGCGGAGGTTAATATTGGCGTTTTTGCGTACATTCATAGCGAATTCGACAGCAGCGTATGGGCTAATTTATTTACTTCCGCTGCAGCTAGCGACTTATCCGACCGCCCATGCATGCATATGGGTATTTCCTTCATGATACAATGTCCATTTCCGTGGTCAGGCAGTCAGGGGAGGTGCATGCGGTCGGATTTCCCGTACCTGGCGGAAACGGCCGCAAGTCAGGGGTTAACAGTGCCGTATCCGCTCGAGCTATCGACTTGGGGATTGGAACATTGGTACATTCGGGTCCATTCTACACGATAGTACAAACAGCATCTCGCACGGACCCCTAAGGGCGGTCCGGTCGGCGGGTGTTAATTTCGGCGTTTTTGCGTACATTTATATCGAATTTGGCAGCAGCGTGTGGGTTAATTTATTCACTTCCGCTGCAGCTAGCGACTTGTCCGATCGCGCATGGATGAATATCCGTATTTCCTTCATGATATAATGTCCATTTCCGTGGTCAGGTAGTCAGGGGAGGTGCGGGAGGTGCCTTTTTGGATTTCACGTACCTGGCGGAAACGGCCGCAAGTCAGGGTTAACAGTGCCGTATCCGCTCGAGCTATCGACTTGGGGATTGGAACATTGGTACATTCGTGTCCATTCTACACGATAGTACAAACAGCATCTCGCACGGACCCCTAGGGGAGGTCCGGTCGGCGGGTGTTAATTTCGGCGTTTTTGCGTACATTTATAGCGAATTCGGCAGCAGCGTATGGGTTAGTTACTTTATTCACTTCTGCTACAGCTAGCGGTTTGTCCGATCGCGCATGGATGAATATCCGTATTTCCTTCATGATATAATGTCCATTTCCGTGGTCAGGTAGTCAGGGGAGGTGCGGGAGGTGCCTTTTTGGATTTCCCGTACCTGGCGGAAACGGCCGCAAGTCAGGGGTTAACAGTGCCGTATCCGCTCGAGCTATCGACTTGGGGATTGGAACTTTGGTACATTCGGGTCCATTCTACACGATAGTGCAAATCCCATCTCGCTCGGACCCCTGGGGGCGGTCCGGTCGGCGGGTGTTAATTTCGGCGTTTTTGCGTACATTTATAGCGAATTCGGCAGCAGCGTATGGGTTAATTTATTCACTTCCGCTACAGCTAGCGGCTTGTCCGATCGCGCATGGATGAATATCCGTATTTCCTTCATGATATAATGTCCATTTCCGTTGTCAGGCAGTCATGGGTGGTGCGGTCGGCGCCTTTTTTTTGATTTCCCGTACCTGGCGGAAACGGCCGCAAGTCAGGGGTTAACAGTGCCGTGTCCGCTCGAGCTATCGACTTGGGGATTAGAACTTTGGTACATTCGGGTCCATTCTACACGATAGTGCAAACCCCATCTCGCTCGGACCCCTGGGGGCGGTCCGGTCGGTGCGGTCGGGTCCGGTCGGGTGCGGTCGGGTGCGGTCGGGTTTTAGTAGGACCGGTTTCTTCAAATCCTTTTGTGGTGTTCTCGTGGCATTGTGAACGATAATATTGTTCATTTGATTTTTCAACGGTGTTGCATCACACGAATTTGTCGAATCAACTACTTTAGCGCATACTACAGTTTTATCAGGAGTCCGTTCTATAGATGGCTTTCCAAAGAAATCGATCACTTTTTTTCGCAATCATGAGTTTGGTTACTGTGATTACTAACAAAAGTGAACATAAACCTTTATTTTGACTCCATCAAATTTGGGAAAATTGGGTTAGCAAAGCCCTTAATAACAATATATGCCATACAATATGATTAAAATATTATAATTCATCTCCATTAGGAACGTCTGTGTCTCAGAAGGTGCCCACAGAGTAATAGAAAATAGCTGTAATTATAAACCATTTCCCCCGTTATGGCTCCCAGAATGCAACATAATTCAAACTATAGTTTATTTTCAATGGGAGGGGAATAACTCTATATCTAAATATATAGAGTTATTGCCCTTCCATTGAAATTATCGGCTTTTAGTCTGGTCGAATAAAGGTTTGACCTAGAATAAATTTGGACTAAATTAGTTTGTATACCATTTTGAAGAGAAATATATCCTCTATAACATATCCAAAATCCGCTAAAATCCGCTTTGAGCAATTTTTGTAATTCAAGATGGCGTCCAAGATGGCTGCCATTTCCGTTAAATCAGTTCTACGCAATTATAGTGGGAAAATCTTGTCATATGTATACACTGGTATACATTTCTGTGAAGCTAAGACATAACCCCACCGTTGTATTCCAAAATTGGAACTCCCCGTCATAAATGGCCGTTTTTTACTAATATCTTTAAGATAAGTTTCTACTGTTTGGAACTGGTTGAGAATTTTGACTTTATTTTGTATTTAACATCTTAACTGACCATTGGAGCAAAGACATATGCTATTCATGGGCTCCCACCCCCTTCCGATCGCTAAACAATTCGAGTTTACAGAACGTGGTATAACATAGCACAAAATATCACCATTGGGATTCTAGTCATATTTCATCAAGCAATTGGAAGAGCTGTGCAATGTAAGTAATGCTTTCTACTTTTTATGGATATTCCAACTCAATGTTACCAAATTCGTCACTTTGGATCAAAATGGCTTCCAAAATGGCGGCCAAAATATGGAAAATTCTCAATATTGTCCCAGTGTGCCATGCAACTGCTTATAAGGTGTTGTTGATGCACACAGTTGACTATTCTGTCGTATATACATTGAACACCAACATTTCTGATGCACATTGGTTAATTGTTACCATTGAAACCATTAAAATCACCAGAATTATTCATTTTTTTCTGTCACAAACTTTTCATCAAAATCGGCAAAAAATCACTGTTCAGGTTTGAAACATTTTTTAAAGTAAAATGGAAATTTCTTTGGTATCAGCGATGTTTATTATTTTGATATGTGCTAACTGTGTCACATTGATGTGTTTTAGACAATATTGCTCAAGATGGCTTGCAAAATGGCAACCAAATTTTTGTAAAATGTTGATTTGTCACAGATATTCCGAACATTATTCACTGCTGTTCCGAAATGGTAGCAGATTGTGACTCACTTGGTTATTAAAAATGCTACTTAGTCGACTAAATGTGATATTCTGGTTGTCCCAGAACCTTAATAGGCATGGAAGTTCATTTAAGGAGTGCAGTATGGATTTTGCCAAACAAATTCTTTTGGGATTCTGTCCATGTTATTTTTAACTGGAATGGGCAGAAAGTTGAAAGGGAACTGAGAGGGATCATAGTATGTGGCTACACTGGCCCATTGTAATCAACATTGATCAACTTAATAGATTGTGTATGTCTGTTGAATGTATGGCCATAGGTGAGGTGAGTATGTATACGGGGAGTTATTGTATTCATGAATGATATGAATAGTTGTACAATGTATGACTATATGGTCATGTATGGGGTGCCACGTTGAGATGTATATAAGGAGTAGATTATGGTCATGACCGTCATGTGTGAGGTGAACATGTATGCAGGGAGTTGTTGTCTGGCCATTGAAGTGGTGTATGTGTATAGCGAGATTAGCTACATTGTCTATCTTTCTGTTGTGTATGTATATATGGAGTGACTGTGTGGTCATGGGTGGGATGTACAGGTGTACATTGGGTGGCTGTATTGTCATGGGTGTATATCTATACACGCGTATGCTGTATGCTAATGGATGGGGTGTATGGATAAATATGGAGTGGTTGTATGGTTATGGGCAATGTGTATATGTGTACATGGAATGACTGCAGGGTCATTGTTGTTGAAGTGTATATGCGTACCTGGAGTACAGTTTGGTGGTCACTGGCGGGCTTGTGTATATAGATAGTGACATCATGGTCATGGGTGGGATGTACATGTTTATCTGTTGTGGCTGTATTGTCACTGCTGTGTAGCGGTATACAGTGAATAGCTGAATGCTCATGGATGTGGTGTGTAAGAACACAGCGAGTGGCTGAATTATCATTGTTGAGCTATAGTTTTGCAAGTCTGAAGTGTACGAATGGCCGTGTGTGTGGGGTATAGGCATATCTAGAAGGACTGATGGTAATTGATAAGGTATATATACACCTGGAGTGACTATGGTCATAGGTTAACCAATACAGACAACCAACCAATACAGGTAAATATAGGCTAACAAATATATGTAAGTGGGTATCTGACAAGGTGACACATTTGTCCGCGTCAACGAAAATCACACCTAGCCCTCCAGAAGGACAATAACAAGTCAGAATGGAGCACTGGCTGACGGACCATAAGGCCTTTCCGTTTGTCAGTATAAGCATAGTGAAATAAATAATGGCTTATATCCTATCCTATTCCCCACACAATGATAGTGGTACATAAATGTATGGATGTCAAAAGAAAGGGGAGGATGTCTGTTAGGCATACTACAGAATATTCGAGGCTACATATATGATTACCAAGGTCCCTTATTTCTCGCAGACAAATTGATCCCGGTTCTAATGACATGAATGTTGAGTTGGAAGCTGGGGCCTGGAGTAGTTTAATGGAATTTTGAAATAGTTTTGGAACGTACCCCACAAAAACAAGATTTTATTTTATGCCAAACGTAGAGTTTAGACATTTTTGGAAATTACTCCCAATGAGTTTAAAAGATGCCAAAATGTTTGGATAAGATCAACGTCAGTTGCAGATCGCTGACTATGTGCCATACTAAGCAATTGCCTCTCTACGTTTCGACTCATTACCTGAAAGACGCGAGCCCTTGTATATCTTGCATGGCTATATTGCCATGATGTGGCCAATATGTATATATGGAGTGCCAGTGTGACAAAATTAATGGTGGGTGAATTTGTATAAAGGGAGTGACTGTATTATCACGAGTGTGGTTTATGAGTATACAGCGAGAGGCTGAATTGTCATGGTGAGGTCTATATGCACATTTGGAGTGTATGAATGGCCGTGTGTGCGGTGCGGGCATTTGTATATCTAGAAGGACTGTAACGCCATTGGTGAGGTTTATATGTATACTATATATACATGTAATGACTCTATGGTTTTGGGTTGGGTGTATATGTATATTTTGAGTGGATATATGAACATTGGGTGTCGCAAATATATATGCAGGGGGTGACTTTATGACCCCTGGTGAGGCAAATATGTATACAAGAAGTAATGTACAAAATGTATGCTCATGAATGTGGCGATAATATATATCGAGAGAGACTATATTGTCATCGTTTGGGTGTATATCTTGAGTGCCTATATGGCCAAGCATGTGGCAAATATAAACATGTACACGGAGTGACTGTATTACCAATGGTGAGGCGAATATGTATACAGGATGTTACTGTATGTTCATGAATGTAGTGAATATGTATACATGTCGTGACTATATGGTCATGGGTGGGGTGTAGGAGTATACCTGGTGTGCCTGCATGTTTACTCATGGCTATATGGCCATGTGTTGGGTGTATGGGCATATTCATGTGTGGCTGTGTAGTAGTAGGTGAGGTGTATAAAGCGAGTGACATATGTTCATTTATGTGGTGTTCATGTATATATGGAGTGACTGCATGGTCATGTGTAAGTTGCACTGGTGTACCTTTGGGTGACTATCGATTTCCTATCGCTATTACTCAAGGATATGTTAACCGATAGAGAGATCATATCAGAGTGTCTCTTAATGTCGTTTGGTATGCAATACGAATGAAACGGTTTTCATGAAAATAGTATATAAGTTAATAAATTTTGATACTAATGGGCCAGAATAGCCACACAGTATGATCCCTCTCAGTTCCGTTTCAACGTTCTGCCCATTTTCGTTCAAAGACAGACAGAATCCCAAAAGAAGTTTTCGGCAAACATTCATACTGCATCCCTTAAACTGATTTGTCATGCCTCATAATGTACTGGGACAACCAGAATATGACATTTAGTTATCAGTTGATTAAGTAGCAAGCATCTTTAATAACCAAGTGAGTCACAATTTGCAACCTTTTCGGAACAGCTTGTAATAATGTTCGGAATAAATATGACAAATCAACTTTTTACCATATTTGGTTGCCATTTTACAAGCCATCTTGAGTGATTTTGTCTAAAACACCTCAGTGTCACACATTTAAGACAGATCAAAAATAAAAATCACATTTGATACCAAAGATAGTTCCAGTTTACTTGAAAAAATGGTGCAAACCTGAACAGTTATTATTTTCCCGATTTTGATGCCAAGTTTGTGATAACAAAAAATCCCATAATTCTGTAATTTCAGTGGTTAAAATAGTAAAAATGAATAAAGGTGCATCATAAATGTTAGTATTCAATATATATAAGACAGAATAGTCAATTTTATTCATCAACCACAACTTATATGCAGTTGCACGGCACGCTGGTGCAATATTTACCATTTTTCATATTGTGGCCGCCATTTTGGCAGCCATTGTGAGCCAAAGTGACAATTTTGATACCATTGAGTCGGAATATTCATAAGAAATAGAATGCATAACTTACATTACACAGTCCTGTTCATATTTGATGAAATATGACTAGAATCCCAAATTGTGATTGTTTTGTGAAATGTTATACCGCGTTCTGTAAACTCGATTTTTTGAATGATCGGAAGGGTTGGGGACCCAACTTATGGTTTAATTTATTTCCCCAATGGTCTGTTAACATGGAAAATACAAAATAAAGTCACAATTCTCAACCAGTTCCAAACTGCAGAAACTTATCTTAAAGATATCAGTAAAAAAAAACGTAACATTTTCCACTTCCGGTCGCCATTTTGGCTGCCATCTTGGGCGGTGAGTTCCAATTTTGGCATACGAAGGTAGCGTTATGTCTTCGCTTCACAAAAATGTATACTTATGTATACATATGACACGATATTATCACTATAATTGCATCAAATTGCAACAAACTGACTTAACGGTAAATGGCAGCCATGTTGGACGCCATCTTGAATTACAAACAATGCTCAAAGCGGATTTTAGCGGATTTTGGATATGTTATAGACGAGATCTTCCTCTTCAAAATGATATATAAACCAATTTAGTCCGACTATTTGTGCAGAAACTTTAACACAGAACAGACATCGGTATCTCAACAAAATCAACATGTTCACAGTTTATTACATCGAATAAGTGCAAAATACTATGGTTGGAGCTTCCTTTCTCAAATGGTATATAATATGGCATATATTTTATATAATGCTATCTGGGGGTTCGAAAATTAAGTGGGCCTTTATGATCAAGGATCATGTATATATCAAACTAAATACTAATATATGTGTGAAACCATGCACTCACATACGTGTCATTTATTCTTGAAATCCAACAAATAAATTCCTTGTGGATTTTATATCTCATATATATTTTGAAGACCTCTGTCTGTCTGTTTGTCTGTTTGTCTGTTTGTCTGTTTGTTTGTCATTTATACAAATCTACGATTCTCGACCGATCGGGACGAAACTTGGTACGTGTGTGTAGTTTGACCAGGCGGTGGACGTTGTCGTATTGGCGAGCCCGTGCGGCGCCCGCTTCGCGCATGCGCAGACGAGATCTCGGAAACGGGTGGAGCTATCAGTTGAAATTTGCTATGTGAATGTATCTTGCCCCGGATACGAATTTTATCGGGTCGCCGAGCCCGTGCGACGCCAGCTTCGCGCATGCGCAGACGAGATCTCGGAAACGGGTGGAGCTATCGACTTGAAATTTGCTATGTGAATGTATCTTGCACCGGATACGAATTTTATCGGGTCGCCGAGCCCGTGAGATGCCAGCTTCGCACATGCGCAGACGAGATCTCGGAAACGGGTAGAGCTATCGCATTGAAATTTGGTATGTGAATGTATCTTGCCCCGGATACGAATTTTATCGGGTCGCCGAGCCCGTGCGACGCCAGCTTCGCGCATGCGCAGACCAGATCTAGGAAACGGGTAGAGCTATCGACTTGAAATTTGGTTTTTGAATAGCCCGGATGAATAGCCCGGACAACGTCGGGCTCATCGGCTAGTCTCATATATATTTTGAAGACCTCTGTTTGTTTGTCTGTATGTATGTCTGTCTGTCATTAATACAAATCTACGATTCTCGACCGATCGGGAAGAAACTTGGTACGTGTGTGTAGTTTGACCAGACGGTGGACGTTGTCGTATTGGCGAGCCCGTGCGGCGCCCACTTCGCGCATGCGCAGACGAGATTTCGGAAACGGGTATAGCTATCGACTTGAAATTTGCTATGTGAATGTATCTTGTCCTGGATACGAATTTTATCGGGTCGCCAAGCCCGTGCGACGCCAGCTTCGTGCATGTGCAGACAACATCTCGGAAACGGGTGGAGCTATCGACTTGAAATTTGGTATGTGAATGTATCTTGCCCCGGATACGAATTTTATCGGGTCGCCGAGCCCGTGCGACGCCAGCTTCGCGTATGCGTAGACCAGATCTCGGAAACGGGTAGAGCTATCGACTTGAAATTTGGTTTTTGAATATCCCGGACAACGTCGGGCTCATCGGCTAGTCTCATATATTTTGAAGACCTCTGTCTGTATGTATGTCTGTATGTCATTGATACAAATCTACGATTCTCGACCGATCGGGACGAAACTTGGTACGTGTGTGTAATTTGACCAGGCGGTCGTCGTTGTCGTATTGGCGAGCCCGTTAGACGCCCGTGCAGCGAATGCGCAGACGAGATCTCGGAAACGGGTGGAGCTATCGACTTGAAATTTGGTATGTGAATGTATCTTGCCCCGGATACGAATTTTATCAGGTCGCCGAGCCCGTGCGACGCCAGCTTCGCGCATGCGCAGACCAGATCTCGGAAACGGGTGGAGCTATCGACTTGAAATTTGTTTTTTTAATAGCCCGGACAACGTCGGGCTCATCGGCTAGTCTATATATATATTTTGAGACTTCCTTATATATATGTGTGTATATGTGTGTGTGGGTACTTCATAGAATCGAAAACGGCTGCGCGGATCGAGCTCAAATTTCGTATATAAGGGTAAAAACCCACGGGATCGTCCACGTCGCATTTTGGACAAGCTCAGAGCACCGCTTCTCCCTTCCCAGTCACAAAAAATGTCACCGTGGGGGTTAATACACCAACGCTCCTTATATCTTCCATATTGGGAGATGTAACAGGTTAACGCTCTTTATAGTCATCGACGTATTGATCTAAGAGGCGTAACTCTACATATTTTATTAGTTTTCGCAATGTGATTCTTACGTCTGGGTCTCGGCGTGTGCGTCATTATACAGACATGAGCGTGGTGTGTGATTCTTACGTATTCAGGGCTTCCTAGGAACGCGGATATGGTCAGTTTTTCCGCCCTAGGTGATTTTCACCTCGAAACGGGTACTCACAAATTATATATATATGTGTGCATGTGTCCTTTATAGACTCGAACCGATTGCGCTCACGCTTGCTACCTACGGGAAGTGTCATGGACGGGTTAAATTGTGACCCCGACCTGACCTTGACCTTGAAAATGATCAATTCAAGGTCAAATCGGGTAAAATATTGAAAAACCAAAAATTAATTAAAAAATATACCAAAAAAATTAAATTCAAAAACAAATTAATTCAAAAAAATAAAAATTGTCATGTTTCTGACGAACGATAGTCTACTATACATTTTGAGACTTCCGTATATATGTATATATATATATATGTATATGTGTGTGTGGGTACTTCATAGAATCGAAAACGGCTGCGCGGATCGAGCTCAAATTTCGTAAATAAGTGTAAAAACACACGGGGATCGTCGACGTCGCATTTTGGTCGACCTCTGAGCACTCCTTAACCCTTAAAGTGCGACCTTCGTTTCGATACGATGGGTTTCGCTATCGATTCGCTCGCGATCCAAGAGGCGTAACTCTACCATTTTTATATCTGTATATGTATATTTTTATATCCATATTCACTTCAAACTGCTAAACCCGTTGAGCCAAAACTTGCTAATACCTTCCAAAACATAGAATTTACATTTTCTGATATATACATGTCTTGGTACGGCTGAAAATCTTAGTCTATTTTCGATACATTCATATAAGCAAGCTATAAACATACACCCCTCAAATCGTGCTAACTCACGCAGCTTATATGGCTGCTGAAATTCAGTAAATACCAGGCAGTGCGATACGTCCCCCAATCTGACGGGACTTCCACTGCCTTCTCCTTTGACCATTTCGTAAAGGTGGGTGGGTCACTCACAAGCCGTGAATGCCAACAACAACAACGACATTGTTGGCGAGAAAATAAAATTAGTTCAAATTACTAAATCCACACAATGCTAATTTTCTCTTTACGGCAATGTGAGAATCTTCGGGCGAGAATTTTCGGGTCGCCACCAAGCCGTGAATGCCAACAACAACGACATCGTTGGCATACCTCTTTTAGGGACGGGTATCATAATTCCTCTTGATTAAAAAGACAGAATTAACTCATTAAAAAATGCGTGTTGCCCCAAGCCGTGAATGCCAACAACAACGACATCGTTGGCATACCTCTTTTAGGGACTGGTATCATAATTCCTCTTGATTAAAAAGACAGAATTAACTCATTAAAAATGCGGTTGTGTGATTCTTATGTCTGTCGTTCCTAGGAACGGGGGAACTTTTCATCGAGTCAGTTTGTACCTTAAATCATACCTCTTTTACGGACGGGTACCATAATTTCTCTTGATTAAAAAGGCACAATTAACTCATTGAAAAGCCATCAAAATGTCATGTTTCGGACCAACGCCGCCAGTGGCGGGCTAACCTGCTAGTCTACTATATATTTTGAGAACTACGTATATAAATATATGTGTATATATGTCCTTTATAGACTCGAAAACGGCTGGACCGATTCGTATCAAACTTCCCATCTAAGGGTAAAAACCCACGGGAATGGTCGTCGCGGCGTTTTGGAGAAGCTCCCAGCACCCATTCTCCAAACCCAGTCACAAAAACGGAACTGTGGGGTTAATCCCGTTGATAGTTAAAGAGCGTTCGTATCAGCAGTGTCGTTGATAAAGAGCGTCTATGTACACGACGAGTATAAATACGGCTCCATTGACCGTCTCGAGACGATACTTCGTACTTAATTTCGTACTTAGGGGTTCCAAGGAACGGGGGAGATTTTTATCGGGTCAGTTTTTCCTGTCGATGTGACCTTGACCTTCAAACGGGTACAAATGATCTATATGTGCGTGTCCTTTATAGACTCGAACCGATTGAGCTCAAACTTGCTACCTATGGGTACTTTTGTGCGGGAAGTGTCATGATGGATAGGTCAAATTGTGACCGAGACCTGACCTTGACCTTGAAAATGATCAATTCAAGGTCAAATCGTATAAAACTGGCGGATTTCGACGATATTTTACACCTAGGTGCAGCACACGTGTCTCGGAAGCTGTTGCAATGGCTTTTTCGAACAAAGCCATGAGACGAACAACGCCAGTGGCGGGCTAACCTGCTAGTATCTTATATAATACAAGGTGATTAAGAATGTCCAATTTGATCAAAATAGACTGATTAGTGGATCATTGAAATGTAATTTGATGATTGACCCTTCCATGACTGGAACTTCCAGATTTGTTTGCAATTCATTATCTTATATTAGTATGGTCGTGGTACGCTAAAAAGGGGGTTGACCCAGAAGAAATTGGTAAAGAAGCGATCTTGGTGTCATTCAACGCGGGAGAATCTCTGCTACAACATATCCAAAATCCGCTAAAATCCGCTTTGGGGAAAATCCAGGATCCAAGATGGCGTCCAACATGGCTGCCCTTAGTCAAAAGAGACTCTGACTGAGAATAATTCGATTATAGTGAGAACAAATGTTGCCGTATGTATACAAATGTAAACAATATTGCAATGGTAAAGTATTATGCCATCTGTCTATAGAAAAAATGGAACCCCTCGCCCCAGATGGCCGCCAAAAGGCGGTCTAAACTCGAAATTTGAAGTGTTTGCCTAATATCTTAAAGATCAGTTCCTGTTGTTTGATAATGGTTCAGACTGGCGACTTTGATTAGTCTTATTCATGTTAATTCAGCATTGAAGCAAATGAAAGATACCATAATGGGGTCCCAGACTCATCTACACCCTCAAAAATTCAATTTTACAGAACGCGGTATAAAATTCCACAAAAATCACCTTTGGGATTCCAGTCATATCAACAAGAAATGGACATAACTGTACAATGTAAGTTGGGCATACCATTATCTATGAATACTTCAATTCAATGAAACCCAAATTGACGCTTCGTCTCAAAATGGCTGCCAACATGGCGGTCAAAATATGGAAAATTGCGGATATTTACAATGGTCGTCGGAAGGTTAGACCCAGAAGGAATTGGTAAAGAAGCGGTTTTGGTGTCATTCGACGCGGGATAATCTCGTGTAGAACATATCCAAAATCCGCTAAAATCCGCTTTGGGGAAAATTTAGAATTCAAGATGGCGTCCAACATGGTCGCCAATAATAATGAAAATAGCAAATAGGTCATTATTCACGAAAACCCACTCGACAAAACGACAATTCGGCACCAATACACATCAATGATTTAAATCAATATGTTTTTTGTGGGTATGAGTAGCCTATCGCGATTCAAAATTCAAAGATGGCTACCAAAATGGCCACCGAAAATTGTAGAAATTTAAGTTCTGCTCAGAGGAAAGCCGAAACGACACTTCGGTTGTGAGCTAACGATGATAGACTCATTAAACATGTTGCCAATAATCTACTACCACAATCATTTCAGCGCGTAATGTTCCAACGAAGCAGTATCTACTGCAGGATCCAACACCATGTCCACTTATTACGAGGGACTATCTGGAAATTAATTAGAAAGAAATTAATTTACGCACGAATCTGGATTATTTGAAAACACAGTGTCAATATTTCTACTTATAATGACTATTCGGAACAGCAAATATATGGCCATCGGTGGTCTAGTCCGGAAGCGTCAGGCTATAATGGTTTCGCAGTGATGGCGAAGCGGGAAAGTGGAATGGACAGGAAGGAAGAGCGAATAATCTGGGGTTTACTTAATGGGTGGGCAAGTTGGTTATCGGAGATAGGTAGTTTCAAAGTAAAATTATTTTCTTCAATATCAAGAGGAAAATGAAAATTCCGCACGTACATTGTATACCCTTCACACTCCATGGGACAATTCAGTGTCATACGACGGTGGTTATATACATGTGTATAGAAACATTCTAGTAAATATATAGACGCATCGATATCTACTATGAAATTCACTCAATGTGTAGTAGATATCGGTGCGTCTATATATTTACTAGAATGTTTAGGTTGATGAACTGGTATTTCAAGGTTGTCATTGGATAGAAATGCCACATGAACATGTAGATCAACAACATGTTTGTCAAAGAAATGTGAACAATGAACATGTTCTTTTTCGGATGCTAGACAATCAAACTGCCACATAAGGCTTTCATTCATGCTGATCAGAGCACGAAATATGTGCAAATTAATGACATGAAAACTATCTCATGCAGGCGACGTACCCTAGACCTTCATCCAACGTCATTTCTTACTAACTTTTACTGTTTGTACAGACGGTTTCGAGTTTTGAATATCACGCTTGTCCAAGAAGACCTCCACATACTTACCGAGTCGATGTGTAAACAATGTATGGGGATAGTTTCCTCTTACATATATGTATTTGGCACACGTATTTTCTAGGATATAAGACATCACCATTTACCGGAGAGTTGATATCTGGCAAGAGGTTAGAGTAAAACCACGTTTCGTACATGTCGATATGGGGAATCCATGGGCTACATTTAGTTCCAGCTAGTTCCAAAAATGTGCGTTCACAATCCGTTTAGCGGAAATTTATAGTCATTATGTTTTACTTTCTATGGAAACCGTCCAACTAAATAGTTTTTTTCAGTGTATCTCAACCTCGCTATAAATCGGACACGTTCCTGTTTTTGGTAACCTTCTTAAGAGGTTGGAGAATATGATGTTTCATACATAGTCCAGATTAAAACAATACTGTATTCAATATGAGATAAATATGCACGTAAAATCTTTTTTCGTAAAGGAATCAAAGAGCAAATATCATATTTATGACTTCTATTGTTGTCGGAGGGCCATCTCGGATCATAAAGTTTTCCCAAAGCTGATTTTATCAGATATCCGATAGGGTATTCTGAAGTCAAAATCGCTCTCTGCTTACTTATTCTGGATCAACCTCTTTTGCGACTATTGAGACCGTGTACCGTAAGTGAAACGAAATGAGCCCGAATAGTTAATATTTCGTCGTATCAGTGCTATAATGTCGTAACCCACATTTTCAACTTTCCGAGAAAATGAAGGTTGAAGTTTTCAGACAACATTTCTCCTAATGTTGACAAAGCATGACGTATTGTTGTATTTATCCCAATGAAAACTGACATTAGCTGTCCATTGAACCACATATTGTTTTCTGTTTACTCCCTCGTTTTCTTTTAAAAAGCAAGATACGACGTTTTGCGTACGCCAACGACGATTGGTTTCCGTTTTATAATGAAGTTGTGCTAATAAATGCAGATTAAGCTAAATATGGTGGCAATCGCATGTGTCTATGAACTAAAAAGTGCGTATTCTACATTACGAAAATTCACCCATGTGCATCATCATACAGAAATTTGTGGAATAATCACCAAATGATCACGTGACTAACATGGAGATACGACCATATAGCGCACATTTTAGAATTTACAAATAAGTCACGTGGACAACCTGAATCATCCGATTGGCTGGTATTAGACATACGACCTTATAGTACGAATAATTGTAAAGATCGCTGGAAATACGACATTTGTGTCACTGGTTTGTGAGAATATTTGCCATCCAATGGAAAAACAGTTTGGCCCATCGGATTGGATTTTTCTCACGATTCGAATGATATCAAATATTCACTTCCCACCAAAATGGAGTTACAACATTATAGCACTGATGCGACGAGATGTTTCCAACCCGCGGGAGCCACCAAAAGATTGAAAATAAATAGTTTTGATGTATATGAGCCACATAGATTAGCCAACTGTCAACTGCATCCACCACTCACAACTTCCATTATATGACAAGCTGGGCAGAGTCTATCATTTTCGTCTTGGAAGCCATATTAGATAAAATTTATTGTTTCTTTTGGTCTTTTTGAGATGGAATGTTCACAAATAAAAGAAACGCTCAACTATTTTGTAGACATGATCTGCTCATCCCTAAATATCAAATGTGACCAGAGCTCCAAAGCCGATTTTGGTTAAATTTCATACAGCATTCGTTAGAACTTATTAGTGAAGGACCGGGGTAAACTATGACCTAAACGATTAGACATGTCATTGCTGGAATGATCAGTTGACACGACCATTGAAAGAGTATACCCATTGTTTCCCAGTTCAGAGAGCAACAAGTGATAAACAGAGGTGATAGAAAATAGTATTTTTCACATCGGGTGGCAATTTTGGCAGCCATTTTGGGTACTGATTTTTCCATAAAGCTAGCATAATGGCATCATACAGAGGTATACATTCATATATATTTAGTCAATTTTATTCATCAACCACTACGTTTTAGGGATTGAATGACACTGTGAGCAATATCCGCCATTTTCCATATTTTGACCGCCATTTTGGCAGCCATTTTGAGACAAAGCGCCAATTTGGATTTCATTGAATTGGTTACTCATAGTTCTATCCATTTCTTGTTGATATATGACTGGAATCCCAATGGCGATTTTTGTGAAATTTTTTACCGCTTTCTGTAAAATCGAATTTTTGAGGGTTTGGATGAGTCTGGGACCCCATTTATGGTATCTTTCATTGCTCCAATACTGAATTAACATGAATAAGACTAATCAAAGTAGGTAGTCTCAACCATTATCAAACAACAGAAACTGATCTTTAAGGTTTAGGCAAAAACTTCAAATTTCGAGTTTAGGCCGCCATTTTGGCGGCCATCTGGGACGAGGAGTTCCATTTATGCCATAAACAGGTGGCATAATATTTTACCTTTGCAAAAATGTATACATTTGTATACAAATGACAACATTTGTTCTCACTATAATCGAATTATTCTAAGTCAGAGTCTCTTTTGACTAACGGCAGCCATGTTGGACGCCATCTTGGATCCTGAATTTTCCCCAAAGCTGATTTTGGATATGTTATACCCGAGATTCTCCCGCATCGAATGACACCAAGACTGCTTCTTTACCAATTTCTTCTGGGTCTAACCCTCCGACGACCATACTATATATGCGAGTCGCCCATATGGCGCCTCGCATATTCAACAGAATGCATTGGCCTAACAATATTTACCTTATCTTTTAAGCCAGTGCATTCGGTTATATATGCGAGGCTCCCTATGGGAGAATGCACTGGCACAGGGTCTTTAATGTTGTACCAACGAATGGCAACAAACCATATTTCCGACTAAATCCTGAAAAAGTTACCCATAATTCTGCTGTGGTTAAGGAGTCGATTATCTAGGACATTACTGTAGATCAGGATGCGACAACATGCCATTCTCAACAACTAGGCCATTTCCGCTTCGCTAAGGAAATAACTCGTCAGCGGAAACGGCCGAGTCGTTGAGAATATACAAACTGCAACGCAGAGTTCAGTCCCCTGCTAAAGTGGCAGCGGTCAGACCAAACTCCAGGCAGAGTTATCCCCCATCACTCCGCTGATATATCACTGCCATTTTGGTAAGGATGTCTTACGTGTTCTTAGTTCTTATTTTTTAGGATTAAAATTGTATATATCTGGCTCAGTCTATATTGTTTGGCAGCGGTCAGGCCAACATGTCGAGGGGACTGAACTCTATATATATGATGGCAGCGGTCAGACCAACATGTTGAGGGGACTGAACTCTATATATATGATGACAGCGGTCAGACCAACATGTCGACGGGACTGAACTCTATATATATGATGGCAGTGGTCAGACCAACATGTCGAGGGGACTGAACTATATATATATGATGGCAGCGGTCAGACCAACATGCCGAGGGGACTGAACTCTATATATATGATGGCAGCGGTCAGTCCATCATGTCAAGGGGACTGAACTCTATATATATGATGGCAGCGGTCAGACCAACATGTCGAGGAGCCTGAACTCCAGCTTGCACTAATCATTGTGGAAATGCAGAATTTTCATTCGCAAATGACAGATACACACTCTGTTCGTGGCTCGCACACCAAGCTCGTAAGCAAACAAGCGGAACCATGTATTACAAAGATGAAAGCTGAGTTTTAAATTTCAAACTGACATTGATTCAGTTGATAAACATGTTGGGCACAATTGATTCAGGGTGTTGATACTACCACTCCTGTGTGCTGGCGTTTGTTCGTAAATATATATAGTTCATTCTTTTTCTTTCCAAGCATGGTGGTGTTGTCGTTAGGGACGTCCAACGGAAAGAAAATACGATGCACTCCGAAACAAATTGGCATTGTTGTCATTTTGTTCGCTGTCAGTTTCATGATCGTTCACTTGCTGATAACATCACAATACTCAACTGGATTGATCTATGCTAACTACATTAGGCCCGTTCCTATGTCAACGCTGAAGATTTGGGATAACTCTAATAGGCCCGCTCTTACGCCAATGATGAAGATTGAAGCTAACAAGACCAGGCCGGTTCTTGTGACAACGGCGCAGATTGGGGATAAATCAACAAGGTCCGTTGTTAAGGCGACGACGAAGAGTAATATGCGCGCTAAGTCAACGCCGAAGATTGTGGGTGACTCTACTAGGCCCGCTCTTATGCCAATGGCGAAGGATGAAGCTAACAAGACAAGGCCGGTTCTTGCAGCAACGGCGCAGATTGGGGGTAAATCTGCAAGATACCTTATTGAGGCGACGACGCAGAGTAATATGCGCGCTGAGTCAACGGAAAAGATTAACACAGTTATGAACATCTATAAATCAACGACCAAGAGTGAGGATAAAGGTACGTTATCACATTGGATCAACGGACACAAACAAAAACCGTAAGTCGAAGAGTCCGAGGCGAGGAATTTGTGTTGTCAATGTTTGCAGACACTTTCTGACTTACTAATAAACACATTTAGACACAACTTCTAAACAGTTTAAGGTAAGTGAATATTTCGTCACTAATATTCGGTCACCGACGATCAGTTAGAATCAGTTGTCAGTGCTATATCACGGAATAAATGGAATTTAATCATCGCCGCGAGACGATTTCTTGCACAAAATATCCCAGAAAATGTAAATTTTCAAATCATCTCAGCCACTTTTCGCCACAACCATTATACCGATCGAAACGCCTGTCCTCGTCCAACAAATGCATATATTGAGTATTATCATTGAATGTCTCAGTATTCCACATTTCCAATTTATATACAGGTACCCGCTTCGAAATTACTGTCCGGTTAGTCCCAAAAAGTTGAATCATTTGTCGCTAAATATTTGTCCGCTTAGTCGTGATTCGACTGAAGACTACCCTCAACAATTTATTGTGGAAAAAACCTTTTTCGCAGATTATATATTCTCTTCGTTTTATTTTATGTTTGGCGATGACGGTTATGGTGTCCAAGATTGTTATATTTCCCCGCCTACAACATAATATATTAGAGGCATCAAACTATACACGCGACATTTATAAACAGACCTAGACACATGGGGCTAGCTGGCGGTCGTTCGAATTTTAATTTGAATATTTAATTCCCCCTAACGTACTAGTAAATGGCCATGGTCAGTTCTAGATATTTCTTTATCATAATAGACTGATTAATGTGTCATTGAAACGTAATTTGACGATTAAGGCATAAGAAAAAGTTTACATAAAAATTATATATCCAAAGAAAAACAATCAGGAGGGGACTAAAACATGTATATGGGGTGTATATACACGTATAGCCATTTTTATATTGGCCCAATTTCCAGTGCAAGAAAAAGACAGTATTTTGTAATTCCAGGTGCTATATACTTCATGTCTTCAGATGTGACCATTGTGAGACACAGGCTGGTGCGCCTTTTCTGAGGCAATTGGCCATGAAATTCTATAATATCCAAATGAACGTTTGTATCTAAAGGTTCGCGCAACAAATCAGGAAAATACCACCAAAATCTTTGACATCCCAGCTCTGGTTTGGCGACATCTCATCGCAGGATCGATCTGCGGCGTTGATACCCGAAATTATGGTGGGTACCCACACTTGAACGCATATAGTAGTTTTGCGAACCGCTCTGCAGACAATTTTGTGGTTAATTAAACATATGTTTTTTCTATTGATACACGCATTATCCGCCATTTATGACTGATAATTATGCTTCAAACGAACTACCTAACTTCAAAAAGTGTCTACTATTTATGACTAATAAAATCGGAAATGAGTCGGAATTTCTATTAAATTTATCGGAGTGAGAGCAAGCTATGGTCGCTATCCCATTGAGAGAACATTCTGCTTTGCGAAAGTATGTTTTTGACGAAATATTCACTTACCTCAAACTGTTTAGAAGTGGTGTCTAAATGTGTTTATCAGCAGCAAAAACGGTGTAAGAAAGTGTCTGCAAACTTTGACAACACAAATTCCTCGCCTCGGACTCTGCGACTTCCGATTTTCGTTTGTGTCCGTTGATCCACTGTGTATATGTGGCTATTACGGCCCAATTCGTCACATCAAGTTAACCCTCTCATTACTAAATTGATTCTCTCACCAGGTCAAAAAGATGTACATTGGTTGATTGGAATGGTCTATTATTAATCTGGAGGGGTGTTTAGGAAAGTAAGCAGACGACGGATAATAAAATTGCAGAAGGAGTCCTATTTATTGGAGGGATATGTTCAGATAATAACTTCAACAAACGACCTACATATGACCTATGATCTATGGCCGTTTGTTGAACATTATATATACATTTCCTCGGGTAACTGCTCACCCACTGTGGGAGAACTACTCCTGGCGATGTGGTTCTCTACCGATTTGCGTGAGCATTTTTGAGCGACGATTCCGATTCTCTATCGAGCAATCGCGGCGTAAAACGTAAAAAAAACAGCAACATTAAAATAGGTTTTCAAGGGTTTCATAGCGTTATCGTGAAATTATAGTCACTGACCATCAGTTTGTGTAAAAACAAGTTAAAAACTAATCCCGAAATGCACGGAAATTGAGTTTCTATTTTCCTATTCCGATTCTCTGCTGAGGACTCCGATTCTCTACCGAGCGCTCGGTTCTCTGCGAATAGCTCGATGCTCTGCCTTTGATAAAGTAGTACATGCCGTCCGCTTGATTTCTACCAATATGGCTACATAATTAGTCATGAACATGACACATGATGAGCGGCGACCATATACATTGACATGGGTATTCAGATAGATTGACACGGCCCATATAATGGTCCAAAGAACATTTAATTGCAATTACAAAATTTACACCAAGTGTCTCTCTCTGTATAGCGTCCTGTGATGGTCCCTAATATTAATTACCACATTCTTACGTCATCGCTAGATAGAACCGAATGTCCATATTTTACGGAAATCGATCAATAATTGAAAGGAAATATTATTTAAAGTAAAACGTCCGGTTTCTAACTCTCGCATGAAACATTGCCACTCCTCCAGTCGGTCATGCTCAGTGAGAAAATCTACTATATCTGGCAACAACTGTGACAATTCGTCTATACCACGAGTAGAGTCAGATTTTGTCATGTTAATGTCCGATTCTTCTTGAAACAGCTCTGTGTGTGAACTCACATCTCGTGTCACTTTCTTCAGAGGTCTCTCGTGTATGTCGGTTTCGGTTTCATCCGGAAAAGTCAAAACGCAATCATCATCGTTTAAGCGGATTGTTGCCAGATCACAGGGTAGTGTTTTTGGAATAATCCCGAAATGCTTCGTCATGTACTGTGCGTTGCGCATATCATCACTCGATACGCTGCATAGCAAGACGATATCGAGGTCCTCGTGTGCAATGAGTGTATGCTGCAGCGTCTCGTTTCCATGTCCAATCATTGCTTGACAATAATAGCATCGCCATTTCTGAGGAATAGATATTCAGCAATGTAAATTCAACAATCAAGACTGTGGCAAAACTCTTAAAGGTGCATTGTCTCTTTGCAGAAACACTTCCAACAACAACAACAACAACAACAACGACGACGACGACAACAACAACAACAACAGGTCAGCGAACACGTGTCCCCCGAAAGGTGGATTTTTAGTAACTTTTTTTAATTATGTCAAAATTCACAGTGACCAACTTCAAACTTGGCATTTGTCTTCTGAAATTTGAACTACGTACCACATACCAAGAGATTCAGTTGAATTTAAAAACAATCAGATACCTAAAAGTAAAGTTATCACCAGGAAACCAAAATAATAGTCAAATTCTAAGACGACAAGGACCATAACTCAGGCAAAATGGTCGGACCGAACCCATATTCACAATTTACCTGTATTTGGAGCTCATAAACTCACATACCAAATTTGGTTCAGATCCGATCATACAATCTTTAATTATCATCCGGAAACCTCAAAACGACAAAGTGCTAAATCGAAAAAGGGGCCATAACTCCGGACCTAACTTGACCTGTATTTCGAGCTCATAAACTCACATACCAAATCTGGTTTCGATCCGTTAGCCTAAAACTGAAGTTCTCATCCGGAATCTTTCCGCACGGACGGACGCACGGGTGTCACAGCGACTCGATGGACGGACGGACGGACGGACAAAAAGAATAGAAACTCGTTCGTAGACATATTTCCTTCATTGCGCCTAAACATAAACAGGAGAAACGCACACTATTACATATAATTTACTTAACAATTTCATAAAATAAAATTACTTTCAGAATTGTTATACAGTTCTAATAATAGTCACAATTCCTGTCCCAGTTTATACTAAAAATTAAAACTTCTTTTGTTATACCTATCCAACAATACCGAGTAATTTCACAATAACATTTGAAATTCTGACCATAAACTGACTCGATTTTGGGACATATATTACTAACGTTCAATTGTGCGTCCATTGCTCCTTCTGTTGTAATGATTCGAGGTAGCATGTGGCAGAAAAATAAAATTACTTTCAGAATTGTTATACAGTTCTAATAATAGTCACAATTCCTGTCCCAGTTTATACTAAAAATTAAAACTTCTTTTGTTATACCTATCCAACAATACCGAGTAATTTCACAATAACATTTGAAATTCTGACCATAAACTGACTCGATTTTGGGACATATATTACTAACGTTCAATTGTGCGTCCATTGCTCCTTCTGTTGTAATGATTCGAGGTAGCATGTGGCAGAAAACTTGCTGTGAGTATGACGATGTCACGAAAATGAGCAAAATTGCAAAGAATCGGAAACTTTGCTCGGTAGAGAATGTAAATAAAGCTCGGTAGAGAACCAAATCGCGAGGAGTAGTTCCCCCACAGTGTGATCACCTGTATTGGAAATGCTAACACCCAGGGTTTAATATTAAAGATACGGGCGGAATTCGCGGTGGGTATGCTGTTAAAATATTCAGCTCTGTCAAAAACCGACTTTCTAATGGTATTACTGGTTGTATATGCCTCCCTTTTTCTATTGCCAATATGTGGTTGCTCACGCGCAATCTAGAAACATTTCGCGAGCAATTTGTGATCGTGTGTGAATGACATATGGCTCAATTTTTTATTCATCTTTAAATATCCTATAGTTTAGTTTTCCCTGTCGGTCTATCGTCATTGAATATATCATTGCGAAACACTTCCATATGTTCTTATTTCAATGTCTTAGTCAGCATCTGTTCACGCTGCCCTGGTAGTTGGTCTGCGCTATTGATTACAATGCTATAACACGACAATTGGGTGGGCCATGTTAAAGGTAATTTACAATTCAGAGATTCTTTGTAGCATGCGGATAAGATATTATGGTCATCTACTTTTGACAGTTTTAGCTAGCATGTACCTGAAGAGTTGTGAAATGGCATCATTCGCGATAGGGAAACGGCCTAACTCTGCTCTAGAAGCGTGATTTGAGGCCTTTCTATTCAAACATAGAGCCCGCTTACAAAACTTTAGATGTGTTTGTTCACAATAAAATAGGCTTAATTAGATTATCAAATAATTAGCATTTAGTGGCGATAGGTAACACCCGTGTTGTTTTTGTTAAATTTGTTAAAAAGAACATGGCTTTTGATGCTTTTGTGCTCAGATTATCCTGTACTTTTTTCATTTTTCCATTAGATGTGAAAATTAGTCCTAAATATTTATATTCATCCACTAATTCTATTGGCATATCATCAATATTAAATACATGACCATGTTTTGTTTTTCTTGAACGAAAGATCATACATTTGGTTTTTCTTACATTAACAGATAGTCCATTGTCAAGCGCGTATTTCTCTAACTTCTTAATCCCCGATTGTAAACCTGTCGGTGATTCAGATAACATCACCAGATCGTCTGCGAAAAGCAAATGATTGAGGTTATGATCATGAGCGTATACTGGGTCACATGTTTCGTCAAAAATATTAGCTATATCATCAATGAAAATCTTGAACAACGTAGGGGATAGAGAACAGCATTGTCGGACACATATTGTAGACAATATCGGGGGACCAATTCCCGCCGTTGTTTTAACAGAATAGTAGCTTGATTTGTAAAGAGAAGATAACGCGTCATATATATGACCATTAATTCCTACACGTTGCAATTTTTCGAATAACAACGATCTATCAACTGAACCAAATGCTTTCTGAAAATCAACAAAAGCTGCATATAGAGGTTTTTTGTTTTCTTTATACCTATTAACGATAGTTCGCAATATAAAAGAGCTATCAATTGTACTCCGATTTTTCCTAAATCCGAATTGCTTGTCACTAATTAAGTCATTTGCTTCGAGATAAGAGTTTATTCGTGTGTTTATAACTTTGTTGAATAACTTACCAAATTTACTGCTTAAAGCAATAGGTCTATAATTGTTAGGGTCATGTCTATTGCCCTTCTTATATAGGGTTTTGATTGTTGACTCGCTCCAGCATACAGGAAAATGACCTGAGTGCCAACTGTGTTGAACAATTTTGTGACCTCGTCCAACATAAATGGAATTACTGATTTTAATAATTCATTTGAAATGTTATCTGGTCCACTAGCTTTGTTATTTTTAAGTTGATACAGGTTATCTAATATTTTGCCTTTAGTTATATCACCATTGTTGAAATTTGTCACAACGGTGCTTTGTTTCGTGGATTTTGATTGCTTTTCAATTGGTTCGGTTTTTGGACATAGCAGTTTATCGAAAAAATGGATTGTTTCGTCCGGGTCTAAATTATTAGAGTTTTCCTTCTTCGGTCGCATATTATTCACGATTCTCCAATATTTCGAGGGGTCACTAGTTTCGAGATTTGATAGCTCGTCAACAATATTTTGTTGGAAAATGCGAGATTTTCTTTTTGTCTCCCGTTTATATGCTTTTTTTGCTGTAAAAAATTTCAATGTAAGAGATCTATCATGTGGTTTTCTTTTCATTTCCTCAATAACATTTTCCATTTCTTTTTTAAGCTTTTTGCATTCCTCATCAAACCATAGTCGTTTCCGTCTGCACCTATGTTTATTAAGGGAAAATAATTGTGTTATGTAAACCGAAGCAAACCTTTTGTAACACGAGCAGGCTCTTGTTTACGTACACCATCTTACGTCTTGACGACAATACACTATTTACGCGCTGATTGTGTTTGGCATATTACAAAACTATATATATTTTAATATTCCTTCTGTTGATGGCGATTTGAACAAATATGAATATTTCTGCAACGAACGCCGTCCGTGCCTTTAAGAGTGAGATAGTCCTTTTGCCTATGATCTACACTATTATCCGACACACATTGAGTCCACCATCCCCATTTAAGTGATCCTGCTAATTTGATATGACGCTGGCGGGTCCTGCTCAATTTGTGGCGCTGTTAGGTCCACCTGAATTGATAAGGCACTGGTTGTCCTGTTGAAATACTATGATAATGATTGGTTCTTCTGAATTTATATGATGCTGGTAGGGGAAATACGAGGCTGTTAATAAAATGTACCGTTACTGTTTCTAACAACCTCTGTATGACACATTCATGTACATAATATATTTTAAGGAATAACCATCTTGACCGTGGTGGCCGGGTTTGCAACAAACCAAGTTGGTGCTTTTCATTAGGCTTACATGATTGGCATTTTATCTACATTTTATTTGAAATATTTCACACCTTTGTCTACCTTCTGTTATTTTCATAATTTGATGTGAAATAGGACGGAGCATCTACTCAATTTTAAACTATCAATTTGAAGGGGAAAATTATAATCCTCTATAACCAAATACGAAAGTTACTATAACAACACCTGTTCAACCTCACAATATGATAGATACATTCTAACAATGTAAACAAAAATAGGTTTAAACAAATAAAAACAACAATCTTCAAGGCTGGTCATTGGAGACTTTGATGAAAATATTTCAGGCAATTCTTCAATGATTGGCCATTTATAAACGGACAATCCGTACCTAAAATGTTAGTTAATTAATGGACAATCCGACCACGCGTGGCACGCGAGCTTGGGATTGTCCACTAAATGACGACATGTATAGCTAATCCTGCATGTTAGCTTCATATTTAATATGAAGGGCAATAACTCTATAAAAAAATTAATTTACTAAATAACGGCGATTTGTATGAGAATTGTTTTTGACGAAATAACGGAAATATTCGAAGAAGTGTTTTTGCAAAAATATTTTTTTGTGACGGACCAAAACAACATAAAGCAAGATAAATATAATTCAATCACGTTTGCAATAATTCGACAGACATAAACACTCAATAGTGATTCATCTTTTCATATATTATTTTGTTTTATGTGACTTTTTCAAAACAAATTGTTCTGAAAATGGTAATTTTGTCAACATGAACAGACACATTTAAAATGGAGCTATATTTATTCTTGAAGGTGTCTTTACTTCCTCTTTTGTTGTGATATGGAAATCAATATTACATTTCAACCCTAGCAGTTTAGAGCTCGTTTTTTTTTTTTTTTGCTAAATTGTGATTATGTGATAAAAAGGATTTCAAATTCGTCGCAATTCTATACGAAATTTATTACCATCGTTCACTAAACTCGTTTAATAAATTTCGGATAGAATTGCGACCCATTAGAGGTCCTCTATTAATGCACTGGATGAAACGAATTCATTAATCGCCCAGTGCGTGAACAATATCCAAGTACATTGGTGACTGAATGTTAACCAATGAAAAATGATATAATGCTAGATTGTGAACTGGTCTATAAACAAATTTAACCCACCTTCGGAATAAAGAACCTTCGGAATAATGAACCCTACTCACCATGAACAGTGTATGGATTTTAAATCCGACATAATACTGCAATGTAGACTGATATGAAAGAGTACTATAATTGAGTTCTCTTGCTGATTTATTTCAGAAGTTCGTAAAATTTAAGGGTGAGTGTCACAAAAACAAAATAACAAACAAACAAAAAAACAAAAACCGGCTAAAACCATAGGCTAGTGACAAAGTTCACAAGTCCGATTTTGGTGGAAAACACACCATTTGTCCCATTCCGCATCAATTCCAAAAAACGGTTATTTCAGTAGCAACGTATTTCAATTTGTCTTATTGGTCATGTCATGGCAATTCTTTCTTTTGATGTATCATTAGAAAGTATCAAACAAAGGGAAGTCGAGATATGGTATGGAAAACTAGCTAAACCTAATGTCTAAAAGGCACGGCGCTTAACTTTGATTATGAAATATTTTTCTTTAGCTCGAACGCTCCGTCAACCGTGGCATTGAATCATGTCTGGTGGAAAAGGCCAAAACTTACATACCTGAACGTTACTATGGGATAAACTATAGCGTTTATCACAATACAATTTTGTAAATTCTAGTTAAACAGCAGCAGCAGCAGCAACAACATCAACAACAGCAGCAACAGCAACAACAACAACCACAACAACAAATGAATCAAGGTAGATTTGAACTAGACATCTTAGGCCTAATAAATAAGTTCGATGGAAAGGCAGACAACATAAACTCGTTTCTAAAATGCTTCGACGAAGTATTGAGAATGGGATTTCTGACTGATTTGGACAAAATCAATATTTTCCCAGTATTATAGTATTTGCAGGATCTGCCAAAGAATGGTATAGTGCCCAAACGCAGGCAACCAGAACAGATTATCACACAATGGGGCAACAGTTTGAAGCTTATTATAATTTGGCCTTTTTAGAGGCACAACACAAGGATGATGAATCAGTGAGAGAGTTCATAATGAACATGCGATCAAAGTCAACAGCTGTGGGTTCACATCACGATAACCCCCCAGAAGATTGTTTCACATCGCGCTCTCCATTATCGCGGTATATTATTAATCTGGAGGGGTGTTTAGGAAAGTAAGCAGACGACGGATAATAAAATTGCAGAAGGAGTCCTATTTATTGGAGGGATATGTTCAGATAATAACTTCAACAAACGACCTACATATGACCTATGATCTATGGCCGTTTGTTGAACATTATATGTACATTTCCTCGGGTAACTGCTCACCCACTGTGGGAGAACTACTCCTGGCGATGTGGTTCTCTACCGATTTGCGTGAGCATTTTTGAGCGACGATTCCGATTCTCTATCGAGCAATCGCGGCGTAAAACGTAAAAAAAACAGCAACATTAGAATAGGGTTTCAAGGGTTTCATAGCGTTATCGTGAAATTATAGTCACTGACCATCAGTTTGTGTAAAAAAAGTTAAAAACTAATCCCGAAATGCACGGAAATTTAGTTTCTATTTTCCTATTCCGATTCTCTGCTGAGGACTCCGATTCTCTACCGAGCGCTCGGTTCTCTGCGAATAGCTCGATGCTCTGCCTTTGATAAAGTAGTACATGCCGTCCGCTTGATTTCTACCAATATGGCTACATAATTAGTCATGAACATGACACATGATGAGCGGCGACCATATACATTGACATGGGTATTCAGATAGATTGACACGGCCCATATAATGGTCCAAAGAACATTTAATTGCAATTACAAAATTTACACCAAGTGTCTCTCTCTGTATAGCGTCCTGTGATGGTCCCTAATATTAATTACCACATTCTTACGTCATCGCTAGATAGAACCGAATGTCCATATTTTACGGAAATCGATAAATAATTGAAAGGCAATATTATTTAAAGTAAAACGTCCGGTTTCTAACTCTCGCATGAAACATTGCCACTCCTCCAGTCGGTCATGCTCAGTGAGAAAATCTACTATATCTGGCAACAACTGTGACAATTCGTCTATACCACGAGTAGAGTCAGATTTTGTCATGTTAATGTCCGATTCTTCTTGAAACAGCTCTGTGTGTGAACTCACATCTCGTGTCACTTTCTTCAGAGGTCTCTCGTGTATGTCGGTTTCGGTTTCATCCGGAAAAGTCAAAACGCAATCATCATCGTTTAAGCGGATTGTTGCCAGATCACAGGGTAGTGTTTTTGGAATAATCCCGAAATGCTTCGTCATGTACTGTGCGTTGCGCATATCATCACTCGATACGCTGCATAGCAAGACGATATCGAGGTCCTCGTGTGCAATGAGTGTATGCTGCAGCGTCTCGTTTCCATGTCCAATCATTGCTTGACAATAATAGCATCGCCATTTCTGAGGAATAGATATTCAGCAATGTAAATTCAACAATCAAGACTGTGGCAAAACGCTTAAAGGTGCCTTGTCTCTTTGCAGAAACACTTCCAACAACAACAACAACAACAACAACAACGACGACGACGACAACAACAACAACAACAGGTCAGCGAACACGTGTCCCCCGAAAGGTGGATTTTTAGTAACTTTTTTTAATTATGTCAAAATTCACAGTGACCAACTTCAAACTTGGCATTTGTCTTCTGAAATTTGAACTACGTACCACATACCAAGAGATTCAGTTGAATTTAAAAACAATCAGATACCTAAAAGTAAAGTTATCACCAGGAAACCAAAATAATAGTCAAATTCTAAGACGACAATGACCATAACTCCGGCAAAATGGTCGGACCGAACCCATATTCACAATTTACCTGTATTTGGAGCTCATAAACTCACATACCAAATTTGGTTCAGATCCGATCATACAATCTTTAATTATCATCCGGAAACCTCAAAACGACAAAGTGCTAAATCGAAAAAGGGGCCATAACTCCGGACCTAACTTGACCTGTATTTCGAGCTCATAAACTCACATACCAAATCTGGTTTCGATCCGTTAGCCTAAAACTGAAGTTCTCATCCGGAATCTTTCCGCACGGACGGACGCACGGGCGTCACAGCGACTCGATGGACGGACGGACGGACGGACAAAAAGAATAGAAACTCGTTCGTAGACATATTTCCTTCATTGCGCCTAAACATAAACAGGAGTAACACACACTATTACATATAATTTACTTAACAATTTCATAAAATAAAATTACTTTCAGAATTGTTATACAGTTCTAATAATAGTCACAATTCCTGTCCCAGTTTATACTAAAAATTAAAACTTCTTTTGTTATACCTATCCAACAATGCAGAAACTTTAGGAACCGGATCTGTCAAATGTACGTGTACGCGAAGAGAAATACTGTCCTCAAAAAACAACAATATGATATGTGCTCAGTAATTGTTTGCATGTCGTAACTTTGTGAGAAAGAGATGTTATAATTTTGAGCAGATAACTGTATTTAGGTAATGTGAATCCAGTACAATATCTTGTGTTAGCCCAATAATTGTTTCAACATGATTATGGCGTTAGATGTGGACATGTAAAAACTACTCCGCACATATGTAGAGAACCGGAGCCACCGCGAGTAAGTTGCAAAGAATCGGAGCCATCAACAGAGAACCGGAACATTCGCCATATTTTCATTATAGCTTCTTTTCTCAAAACAAAAAATGCGAGTTATAGTTGATTTTTTTAGCATCCCCCAGTGTATGTCAGGGGCCTCATATTTTAAAAGTTACGACGAATTTTTAGGAGTATTAGTCTGTAAAAATGTTATTGAAATGAAGAAGTTTTCTCACCAACTAACAAATACCGAGTAATTTCACAATAACATATGAAATTCTGATCATAAACTGACTCGATTTTGGGACATATATTACTAACGTTCAATTGTGCGTCCATTGCTCCTTCTGTTGTAATGATTCGAGGTAGCATGTGGCAGAAAACTAGCTGTGAGTATGACGATGTCACGAAAATGAGCAAAATTGCAAAGAATCGGAAACTTTGCTCGGTAGAGAATGTAAATAAAGCTCGGTAGAGAACCAAATCGCGAGGAGTAGTTCCCCCACAGTGTGATCACCTGTATTGGAAATGCTAACACCCAGGGTTTAATATTAAAATACGGGCGGAATTCGCGGTGGGTATGCTGTTAAAATATTCAGCTCCGTCAAAAACCGCCACAAACAGAAAGAATAGTAAAATATAGTCAGACTTTGTTCTTAAATGTATACCAATCAGAAATATGGCATAAACAGTATGTTATTGTCAAATGATTTTCCTTTGTTATGTAAACAAAATAAAAAAACGTTACAGAACCTGGCTTTTGTTTAGATCCGGATATGGTAAACATAAAGAGCGTTATTTGTTACTTTTTCATGATATGGAAATAGTAAAGAGCGTTTATATCATTTGTGTGTGATTAACCAATATAATTGTGTTACCTACAATAATTTATTGCAAAACACCTCAAAAGGCAGTTGCAAGATACTGATGAGCATCATATACATAAATAAGCAATACATAAAACAACTATTATAACAAACACAGTTCTTATCAACATTCCCTCAAAATATCTTCAAGTTTTATTATTCCGCCGAAGGAAGAATAGCCGGACTATGTTGCAAACCTTGTTAATTAATTTAATATTATCATTTCTTATAATCAGTGCAAATTTATCTGCATCATTTAAATTATTGAATTCACTATCGTGTTTCTCAATTTCGCTGAATAAATTAGATCTTAAATCATCGTATGCGTTACATTCAATGATAAAAATGCATTTCAGATTCGACACATTGTTTGTCACACATGGGACACAACCGACTTTCTAATGGTATTACTGGTTGTATATGCCTCCCTTTTTCTATTGCCAATATGTGGTTGCTCACGCGCAATCTAGAAACATTTCGCGAGCAATTTGTGATCGTGTGTGAATGACATATGGCTCAATTTTTTATTCATCTTTAAATATCCTATAGTTTAGTTTTCCCTGTCGGTCTATCGTCATTGAATATATCATTGCGAAACACTTCCATATGTTCTTATTTCAATGTCTTAGTCAGCATCTGTTCACGCTGCCCTGGTAGTTGGTCTGCGCTATTGATTACAATGTTATAACACGACAATTGGGTGGGCCATGTTAAAGGTAATTTACAATTCAGAGATTCTTTGTAGCATGCGGATAAGATATTATGGTCATCTACTTTTGACAGTTTTAGCTAGCATGTACCTGAAGAGTTGTGAAATGGCATCATTCGCGATAGGGAAACGGCCTAACTCTGCTCTAGAAGCGTGATTTGAGGCCTTTCTATTCAAACATAGAGCCCGCTTACAAAACTTTAGATGTGTTTGTTCACAATAAAATAGGCTTAATTAGATTAGATTATCAAATAATTAGCATTTTGTGGCGATAGGTAACACCCGTGTTGTTTTTGTTAAATTTGTTAAAAAGAACATGGCTTTTGATGCTTTTGGGCTCAGATTATCCTGTACTTTTTTCATTTTTCCATTAGATGTGAAAATTAGTCCTAAATATTTATATTCATCCACTAATTCTATTGGCATATCATCAATATTAAATACATGACCATGTTTTGTTTTTCTTGAACGAAAGATCATACATTTTGTTTTTCTTACATTAACAGATAGTCCATTGTCAAGCGCGTATTTCTCTAACTTCTTAATCCCCTATTGTAAACCTGTCGGTGATTCAGATAACATCACCAGATCGTCTGCGAAAAGCAAATGATTGAGGTTATGATCATGAGCGTATACTGGGTCACATGTTTCGTCAAAAATATTAGCTATATCATCAATGAAAATCTTGAACAACGTAGGGGATAGAGAACAGCATTGTCGGACACATATTGTAGACAATATCGGGGGACCAATTCCCGCCGTTGTTTTAACAGAATAGTACCTTGATTTGTAAAGAGAAGATAACGCGTCATATATATGACCATTAATTCCTACACGTTGCAATTTTTCGAATAACAACGATCTATCAACTGAACCAAATGCTTTCTGAAAATCAACAAAAGCTGCATATAGAGGTTTTTTTGTTTTCTTTATACCTATTAACGATAGTTCGCAATATAAAAGAGCTATCAATTGTACTCCGATTTTTCCTAAATCCGAATTGCTTGTCACTAATTAAGTCATTTGCTTCGAGATAAGAGTTTATTCGTGTGTTTATAACTTTGTTGAATAACTTACCAAATTTACTGCTTAAAGCAATAGGTCTATAATTGTTAGGGTCATGTCTATTGCCCTTCTTATATAGGGTTTTGATTGTTGACTCGCTCCAGCATACAGGAAAATGACCTGAGTGCCAACTGTGTTGAACAATTTTGTGACCTCGTCCAACATAAATGGAATTACTGATTTTAATAATTCATTTGAAATGTTATCTGGTCCACTAGCTTTGTTATTTTTAAGTTGATACAGGTTATCTAATATTTTGCCTTTAGTTATATCACCATTGTTGAAATTTGTCACAACGGTGCTTTGTTTCGTGGATTTTGATTGCTTTTCAATTGGTTCGGTTTTTGGACATAGCAGTTTATCGAAAAAATGGATTGTTTCGTCCGGGTCTAAATTATTAGAGTTTTCCTTCTTCGGTCGCATATTATTCACGATTCTCCAATATTTCGAGGGGTCACTAGTTTCGAGATTTGATAGCTCGTCAACAATATTTTGTTGGAAAATGCGAGATTTTCTTTTTGTCTCCCGTTTATATGCTTTTTTTGCTGTAAAATATTTCAATGTAAGAGATCTATCATGTGGTTTTCTTTTCATTTCCTCAATAACATTTTCCATTTCTTTTTTAAGCTTTTTGCATTCCTCATCAAACCATAGTCGTTTCCGTCTGCACCTATGTTTATTAAGGGAAAATAATTGTGTTATGTAAACAGAAGCAAAACTTTTGTAACACGAGCAGGCTCTTGTTTACGTACACCATCTTACGTCTTGACGACACTATACTATTTACGCGCTGATTATGTTTGGCATATTACAAAACTATATATATTTAATATTCCTTCTGTTGATGGCGATTTGAACAAATATGAATATTTCTGCAACGAACGCCGTCCGTGCCTTTAAGAGTGAAATAGTCCTTTTGCCTATGATCTACACTATTATCCGACACACATTGAGTCCACCATCCCCATTTAAGTGATCCTGCTAATTTGATATGACGCTGGCGGGTCCTGCTCCATTGGTGGCGCTGTTAGGTCCACCTGAATTGATAAGGCACTGGTTGTCCTGTTGAAATACTATGCTAATGATTGGTTCTTCTGAATTTATATGATGCTGGTAGGGGAAATACGAGGCTGTTAATAAAATGTACCGTTACTGTTTCTAACAACCTCTGTATGACACATTCATGTACATAATATATTTTAAGGAATAACCATCTTGACCGTGGTGGCCGGGTTTGCAACAAACCAAGTTGGTGCTTTTCATTAGGCTTACATGATTGGCATTTTATCTACATTTTATTTGAAATATTTCACTCCTTCGTCTACCTTCTGTTATTTTCATAATTTGATGTGAAATAGGACAGAGCATCTACTCAATTTTAAACTATCAATTTGAAGGGGGAAATTATAATCCTCTATAACCAAATACGAAAGTTACTATAACAACACCTGTTCACCCTCACAATATGATAGATACATTCTAACAATGTAAACAAAAATTGGTTTAAACAAATAAAAACAACAATCTTCAAGGCTGGTCATTGGAGACTTTGATGAAAATATTTCAGGCAATTCTTCAATGATTGGCCATTTATAAACGGACAATCCGTACCTAAAATGTTAGTTAATTAATGGACAATCCGACCACGCGTGGCACGCGAGCTTGGGATTGTCCACTAAATGACGACATGTATAGCTAATCCTGCATGTTAGCTTCATATTTAATATGAAGGGCAATAACTGTATAAAAAAAAAATTGTACTAAATAACGGCGATTTGTATGAGAATTGTTTTTGACGAAATAACGGAAATATTCGAAGAAGTGTTTTTGCAAAAATATTTTTTTGTGACGGACCAAAACAACATAAAGCAAGATAAATATAATTCAATCACGTTTGCAATAATTCGACAGACATAAACACTCAATAGTGATTCATCTTTTCATATATTATTTTGTTTTATGTGACTTTTTCAAAACAAATTGTTCTGCAAATGGTAATTTTGTCAACATGAACAGACACATTTAAAATGGAGCTATATTTATTCTTGAAGGTGTCTTTACTTCCTCTTTTGTTGTGATAGGGAAATCAATATTACATTTCAACCCTAGCAGTTTCGAGATCGTTTTTTTTTTTTTGTTGCTAAATTGTGATTATGTGATAAAAAGGATTTCAAATTCGTCGCAATTCTATACGAAATTTATTAACATCGTTCACTAAACTCGTTTAATAAATTTCGGATAGAATTGCGACCCATTAGAGGTCCTCTATTAATGCACTGGATGAATGAATTCATTAATCGCCCAGTGCGTGAACAATATCCAAGTACATTGGTGACTGAATGTTAACCAATGAAAAATGATATAATGCTAGATTGTGAACTGGTCTATAAACAAATTTAACCCACCTTCGGAATAAAGAACCTTCGGAATAATGAACCCTACTCACCATGAACAGTGTATGGATTTTAAATCCGACATAAGACTGCAATGTAGACTGATATGAAAGAGTACTATAATTGAGTTCTCTTGCTGATTTATTTCAGAAGTTCGTAAAATTTGAGGGTGAGTGTCACAAAAACAAAATAACAAACAAACAAACAAAAAAACAAAACCGGCTAAAACCATAGGCTAGTGACAAAGTTCACAAGTCCGATTTTGGTGGAAAACACACCATTTGTCCCATTCCGCATCAATTCCAAAAAACGGTTATTTCAGTAGCAACGTATTTCAATTTGTCTTATTGGTCATGTCATGGCAATTCTTTCTTGTGATGTATCATTAGAAAGTATCAAACAAAGGGAAGTCGAGATATGGTATGGAAAACTAGCTAAACCTAATGTCTAAAAGGCACGGCGCTTAACTTTGATTATGAAATATTTTTCTTTAGCTCGAACGCTCCGTCAACCGTGGCATTGAATCATGTCTGGTGGAAAAGGCCAAAACTTACATACCTGAACGTTACTATGGGATAAACTATAGCGTTTATCACAATACACTTTTGTAAATTCTAGTTAAACAGCAGCAGCAGCAGCAACAACATCAACAACAGCAGCAACAACAACAACCACAACAACAAATGAATCAAGGTAGATTTGAACTAGACATCTTAGGCCTAATAAATAAGTTCGATGGAAAGGCAGACAACATAAACTCGTTTCTAAAATGCTTCGACGAAGTATTGAGAATGGGATTTCTGACTGATTTGGACAAAACCAATATTTTCCCAGTATTATAGTATTTGCAGGATCTGCCAAAGAATGGTATAGTGCCCAAACGCAGGCAACCAGAACAGATTATCACACAATGGGGCAACAGTTTGAAGCTTATTATAATTTGGCCTTTTTAGAGGCACAACACAAGGATGATGAATCAGTGAGAGAGTTCATAATGAACATGCGATCAAAGTCAACAGCTGTGGGTTCACATCACGATAACCCCCAGAAGATTGTTTCACATCGCGCTCTCCATGTGAAACACTCCTCTGGGGTGATCGTGATATGAAACACTCCGCTGGTTGATCGCGATGTGAAACACTCCTCTGGGGTGACAGCGATGTGAAACACTCCTCCGGGGTGATCGCGATGTGAAACACTCCGTTGGGGGGGCGATCGCGATGTCTGGTGTGATCGCGATCCGAAACACTCCTCTTGGGAGATCGCGATGTGAAGCACTGCTGGGGAGATCGCGATGTGAAGCACTGCTGGGGAGATCGCGATGCGAAGCACTGCTGGGGTGATCGCGATGTGAAACACTCCTCTGGGAATATCGCGATGTAAAACACTCCTCTTGGGGTAGCGATGTGAAACACTCCTCTGGAGTGGTCGCGATGTGTCACACTCCTCTTGGATGATCGCTGCTGGAGTGTTTCACATCGCAATCATCTAGCAGAATGTTTCATATCGCGATAACCCCAGAGGAGTGCTTCACATCGCTATCACCTCAGAGGAGTGTTTCACATCGCGATTAGCCAATAGGAGTGTTTCACATTGCGACCACCTAGATGAGTTTTTCACATCGCGATAATCGCAGAGGAGTGTTTCACGTCGCGACCACACCAGAGGATTGTTTCTTATCGCGACAACAACAGAGGAGTTTCTCACATCGCGACTACCAAAGCGAAGTGTTTCACTTCCGATTTTCGTTTATGTCCGTTGATCCACTGTGTATATGTGGCTATTACGGCCCAATTCGTCACCTCAAGTTAACACTCTCATTACTAAATTGATTCTCTCACCAGGTCAAAAAGATGTACATTGGTTGATTGGAATGGTCTATTATTAATCTGGAGGGGTGTTTAGGAAAGTAAGCAGACGACGGATAATAAAATTGCAGAAGGAGTCCTATTTGTTGGAGGGATATGTTCAGATAATAACTTCAACAAACGACCTCCTCTATGATCTATGGCCGTTTGTTGAACATTATATGTACATTTCCTCGGGTAACTGCTCACCCACTGTGGGAGAACTACTCCTGGCGTTGTGGTTCTCTACCGATTTGCGTGAGCATTTTTGAGCGACGATTCCGATTCTCTATCGAGCAATCGCGGCGTAAAACGTAAAAAAAACAGCAACATTAGAATAGGTTTTCAAGGGTTTCATAGCGTTATCGTGAAATTATAGTCACTGACCATCAGTTTGTGTAAAAAAAAGTTAAAAACTAATCCCGAAATGCACGGAAATTGAGTTTCTATTTTCCTATTCCGATTCTCTGCTGAGGACTCCGATTCTCTACCGAGCGCTCGGTTCTCTGCGAATAGCTCGATGCTCTGCCTTTGATAAAGTAGTACATGCCGTCCGCTTGATTTCTACCAATATGGCTACATAATTAGTCATGAACATGACACATGATGAGCGGCGACCATATACATTGACATGGGTATTCAGATAGATTGACACGGCCCATATAATGGTCCAAAGAACATTTAATTGCAATTACAAAATTTACACCAAGTGTCTCTCTCTGTATAGCGTCCTGTGATGGTCCCTAATATTAATTACCACATTCTTACGTCATCGCTAGATAGAACCGAATGTCCATATTTTACGGAAATCGATAAATAATTGAAAGGCAATATTATTTAAAGTAAAACGTCCGGTTTCTAACTCTCGCATGAAACATTGCCACTCCTCCAGTCGGTCATGCTCAGTGAGAAAATCTACTATATCTGGCAACAACTGTGACAATTCGTCTATACCACGAGTAGAGTCAGATTTTGTCATGGTAATGTCCGATTCTTCTTGAAACAGCTCTGTGTGTGAACTCACATCTCGTGTCACTTTCTTCAGAGGTCTCTCGTGTATGTCGGTTTCGGTTTCATCCGGAAAAGTCAAAACGCAATCATCATCGTTTAAGCGGATTGTTGCCAGATCACAGGGTAGTGTTTTTGGAATAATCCCGAAATGCTCCGTCATGTACTGTGCGTTGCGCATATCATCACTCGATACGCTGCATAGCAAGACGATATCGAGGTCCTCGTGTGCAATGAGTGTATGCTGCAGCGTCTCGTTTCCATGTCCAATCATTGCTTGACAATAATAGCATCACCATTTCTGAGGAATAGATATTCAGCAATGTAAATTCAACAATCAAGACTGTGGAAAAACGCTTAAAGGTGCCTTGTCTCTTTGCAGAAACACTTCCAACAACAACAACAACAACAACAACAACGACGACGACGACAACAACAACAACAACAGGTCAGCGAACACGTGTCCCCCGAAAGGTGGATTTTTAGTAACTTTTTTTAATTATGTCAAAATTCACAGTGACCAACTTCAAACTTGGCATTTGTCTTCTGAAATTTGAACTACGTACCACATACCAAGAGATTCAGTTGAATTTAAAAACAATCAGATACCTAAAAGTAAAGTTATCACCAGGAAACCAAAATAATAGTCAAATTCTAAGACGACAAGGACCATAACTCCGGCAAAATGGTCGGACCGAACCCATATTCACAATTTACCTGTATTTGGAGCTCATAAACTCACATACCAAATTTGGTTCAGATCCGATCATACAATCTTTAATTATCATCCGGAAACCTCAAAACGACAAAGTGCTAAATCGAAAAAGGGGCCATAACTCCGGACCTAACTTGACCTGTATTCCGAGCTCATAAACTCACATACCAAATCTGGTTTCGATCCGTTAGCCTAAAACTGAAGTTCTCATCCGGAATCTTTCCGCACGGACGGACGCACGGGCGTCACAGCGACTCGATGGACGGACGGACGGACGGACGGACGGACAAAAAGAATAGAAACTCGTTCGTAGACATATTTCCTTCATTGCGCCTAAACATAAACAGGAGAAACGCACACTATTACATATAATTTACTTCACAATTTCATAAAATAAAATTACATTCAGAATTGTTATACAGTTCTAATAATAGTCACAATTCCTGTCCCAGTTTATACTAAAAATTAAAACTTCTTTTGTTATACCTATCCAACAATACAGGAACTTTAGGAACCGGATCTGTCAAATGTACGTGTACGCGAAGAGAAATACTGTCCTCAAAAAACAACAATATGATATGTGCTCAGTAATTGTTTGCATGTCGTAACTTTGTGAGAAAGAGATGTTATAATTTTGAGCAGATAACTGTATTTAGGTAATGTGAATCCAGTACAATATCTTGTGTTAGCCCAATAATTGTTTCAACATGATTATGGCGTTAGATGTGGACATGTAAAAACTACTCCGCACATATGTAGAGAACCGGAGCCACCGCGAGTAAGTTGCAAAGAATCGGAGCCATCAACAGAGAACCGGAACATTCGCCATATTTTCATTATAGCTTCTTTTCTCAAAACAAAAAATGCGAGTTATAGTTGATTTTTTTAGCATCCCCCAGTGTATGTCAGGGGCCTCATATTTTAAAAGTTACGACGAATTTTTAGGAGTATTAGTCTGTAAAAATGTTATTGAAATGAAGAAGTTTTCTCACCAACTAACAAATACCGAGTAATTTCACAATAACATTTGAAATTCTGACCATAAACTGACTCGATTTTGGGACATATATTACTAACGTTCAATTGTGCGTCCATTGCTCCTTCTGTTGTAATGATTCGAGGTAGCATGTGGCAGAAAACTTGCTGTGAGTATGACGATGTCACGAAAATGAGCAAAATTGCAAAGAATCGGAAACTTTGCTCGGTAGAGAATGTAAATAAAGCTCGGTAGAGAACCAAATCGCGAGGAGTAGTTCCCCCACAGTGTGATCACCTGTATTGGAAATGCTAACACCCAGGGTTTAATATTAAAATACGGGCGGAATTCGCGGTGGGTATGCTGTTAAAATATTCAGCTCCGTCAAAAACCGCCACAAACAGAAAGAATAGTAAAATATAGTCAGACTTTGTTCTTAAATGTATACCAATCAGAAATATGGCATAAACAGTATGTTATTGTCAAATGATTTTCCTTTGTTATGTAAACAAAATAAAAAAACGTTACAGAACCTGGCTTTTGTTTAGATCCGGATATGGTAAACATAAAGAGCGTTATTTGTTACTTTTTCATGATATGGAAATAGTAAAGAGCGTTTATATCATTTGTGTGTGATTAACCAATATAATTGTGTTACCTACAATAATTTATTGCAAAACACCTCAAAAGGCAGTTGCAAGATACTGATGAGCATCATATACATAAATAAGCAATACATAAAACAACTATTATAACAAACACAGTTCTTATCAACATTCCCTCAAAATGTCTTCAAGTTTTATTATTCCGCCGAAGGAAGAATAGCCGGACTATGTTGCAAACCTTGTTAATTAATTTAATATTATCATTTCTTATAATCAGTGCAAATTTATCTGCATCATTTAAATTATTGAATTCACTATCGTGTTTCTCAATTTCGCTGAATAAATTAGATCTTAAATCATCGTATGCGTTACATTCAATGATAAAAATGCATTTCAGATTCGACACATTGTTTGTCACACATGGGACACAACCGACTTTCTAATGGTATTACTGGTTGTATATGCCTCCCTTTTTATATTGCCAATATGTGGTTGCTCACGCGCAATCTAGAAACATTTCGCGAGCAATTTGTGATCGTGTGTGAATGACATATGGCTCAATTTTTTATTCATCTTTAAATATCCTATAGTTTAGTTTTCCCTGTCGGTCTATCGTCATTGAATATATCATTGCGAAACACTTCCATATGTTCTTATTTCAATGTCTTAGTCAGCATCTGTTCACGCTGCCCTGGTAGTTGGTCTGCGCTATTGATTACAATGTTATAACACGACAATTGGGTGGGCCATGTTAAAGGTAATTTACAATTCAGAGATGCTTTGTAGCATGCGGATAAGATATTATGGTCATCTACTTTTGACAGTTTTAGCTAGCATGTACCTGAAGAGTTGTGAAATGGCATCATTCGCGATAGGGAAACGGCCTAACTCTGCTCTAGAAGCGTGATTTGAGGCCTTTCTATTCAAACATAGAGCCCGCTTACAAAACTTTAGATGTGTTTGTTCACAATAAAATAGGCTTAATTAGATTATCAAATAATTAGCATTTAGTGGCGATAGGTAACACCCGTGTTGTTTTTGTTAAATTTGTTAAAAAGAACATGGCTTTTGATGCTTTTGTGCTCAGATTATCCTGTACTTTTTTCATTTTTCCATTAGATGTGAAAATTAGTCCTAAATATTTATATTCATCCACTAATTCTATTGGCATATCATCAATATTAAATACATGACCATGTTTTGTTTTTCTTGAACGAAAGATCATACATTTGGTTTTTCTTACATTAACAGATAGTCCATTGTCAAGCGCGTATTTCTCTAACTTCTTAATCCCCGATTGTAAACCTGTCGGTGATTCAGATAACATCACCAGATCGTCTGCGAAAAGCAAATGATTGAGGTTATGATCATGAGCGTATACTGGGTCACATGTTTCGTCAAAAATATTAGCTATATCATCAATGAAAATCTTGAACAACGTAGGGGATAGAGAACAGCATTGTCGGACACATATTGTAGACAATATCGGGGGACCAATTCCCGCCGTTGTTTTAACAGAATAGTAGCTTGATTTGTAAAGAGAAGATAACGCGTCATATATATGATCATTAATTCCTACACGTTGCAATTTTTCGAATAACAACGATCTATCAACTGAACCAAATGCTTTCTGAAAATCAACAAAAGCTGCATATAGAGGTTTTTTGTTTTCTTTATACCTATTAACGATAGTTCGCAATATAAAAGAGCTATCAATTGTACTCCGATTTTTCCTAAATCCGAATTGCTTGTCACTAATTAAGTCATTTGCTTCAAGATAAGAGTTTATTCGTGTGTTTATAACTTTGTTGAATAACTTACCAAATTTACTGCTTAAAGCAATAGGTCTATAATTGTTAGGGTCATGTCTATTGCCCTTCTTATATAGGGTTTTGATTGTTGACTCGCTCCAGCATACAGGAAAATGACCTGAGTGCCAACTGTGTTGAACAATTTTGTGACCTCGTCCAACATAAATGGAATTACTGATTTTAATAATTCATTTGAAATGTTATCTGGTCCACTAGCTTTGTTATTTTTAAGTTGATACAGGTTATCTAATATTTTGCCTTTAGTTATATCACCATTGTTGAAATTTGTCACAACGGTGCTTTGTTTCGTGGATTTTGATTGCTTTTCAATTGGTTCGGTTTTTGGATATAGCAGTTTATCGAGAAAAAATGGATTGTTTCGTCCGGGTCTAAATTATTAGAGTTTTCCTTCTTCGGTCGCATATTATTCACGATTCTCCAATATTTCGAGGGGTCACTAGTTTCGAGATTTGATAGCTCGTCAACAATATTTTGTTGGAAAATGCGAGATTTCCTTTTTGTCTCCCGTTTATATGCTTTTTTTGCTGTAAAAAATTTCAATGTAAGAGATCTATCATGTGGTTTTCTTTTCATTTCCTCAATAACATTTTCCATTTCTTTTTTAAGCTTTTTGCATTCCTCATCAAACCATAGTCGTTTCGGTCTGCACCTATGTTTATTAAGGGAAAATAATTGTGTTATGTAAACAAAAGAAAAACTTTTGTAACACGAGCAGGCTCTTGTTTACGTACACCATCTTACGTCTTGACGACACTATACTATTTACGCGCTGATTATGTTTGGCATATTACAAAACTATATATATTTTAATATTCCTTCTGTTGATGGCGATTTGAACAAATATGAATATTTCTGCAACGAACGCCGTCCGTGCCTTTAAGAGTGAAATAGTCCATTTGCCTATGATCTACACTATTATCCGACACACATTGAGTCCACCATCCCCATTTAAGTGATCCTGCTAATTTGATATGACGCTGGCGGGTCCTGCTCAATTTGTGGCGCTGTTAGGTCCACCTGAATTGATAAGGCACTGGTTGTCCGGTTGAAATACTATGCTAATGATTGGTTCTTCTGAATTTATATGATGCTGGTAGGGGAAATACGAGGCTGTTAATAAAATGTACCGTTACTGTTTCTAACAACCTCTGTATGACACATTCATGTACATAATATATTTTAAGGAATAACCATCTTGACCGTGGTGGCCGGGTTTGCAACAAACCAAGTTGGTGCTTTTCATTAGGCTTACATGATTGGCATTTTATCTACATTTTATTTGAAATATTTCACACCTTCGTCTACCTTCTGTTATTTTCATAATTTGATGTGAAATAGGACAGAGCATCTACTCAATTTTAAACTATCAATTTGAAGGGGGAAATTATAATCCTCTATAACCAAATACGAAAGTTACTATAACAACACCTGTTCACCCTCACAATATGATAGATACATTCTAACAATGTAAACAAAAATTGGTTTAAACTTACAAAAACAACAATCTTCAAGGCTGGTCATTGGAGACTTTGATGAAAATATTTCAGGCAATTCTTCAATGATTGGCCATTTATAAACGGACAATCCGTACCTAAAATGTTAGTTAATTAATGGACAATCCGACCACGCGTGGCACGCGAGCTTGGGATTGTCCACTAAATGACGACATGTATAGCTAATCCTGCATGTTAGCTTCATATTTAATATGAAGGGCAATAACTCTATAAAAAAAAAAAATTTACTAAATAACGGCGATTTGTATGAGAATTGTTTTTGACGAAATAACGGAAATATTCGAAGAAGTGTTTTTGCAAAAATATTTTTTTGTGACGGACCAAAACAACATAAAGCAAGATAAATATAATTCAATCACGTTTGCAATAATTCGACAGACATAAACACTCAATAGTGATTCATCTTTTCATATATTATTTTGTTTTATGTGACTTTTTCAAAACAAATTGTTCTGCAAATGGTAATTTTGTCAACATGAACAGACACATTTAAAATGGAGCTATATTTATTCTTGAAGGTGTCTTTACTTCCTCTTTTGTTGTGATATGGAAATCAATATTACATTTCAACCCTAGCAGTTTCGAGATCGTTTTTTTTTTTTTTTTGCTAAATTGTGATTATGTGATAAAAAGGATTTCAAATTCGTCGCAATTCTATACGAAATTTATTAATATCGTTCACTAAACTCGTTTAATAAATTTCGGATAGAATTGCGACCCATTAGAGGTCCTCTATTAATGCACTGGATGAATGAATTCATTAATCGCCCAGTGCGTGAACAATATCCAAGTACATTGGTGACTGAATGTTAACCAATGAAAAATGATATAATGCTAGATTGTAAACTGGTCTATAAACAAATTTAACCCACCTTCGGAATAAAGAACCTTCGGAATAATGAACCCTACTCACCATGAACAGTGTATGGATTTTAAATCCGACATAATACTGCAATGTAGACTGATATGAAAGAGTACTATAATTGAGTTCTCTTGCTGATTTATTTCAGAAGTTCGTAAAATTTGAGGGTGAGTGTCACAAAAACAAAATAACAAAAAAACAAAAACAAAAACAAAAACCGGCTAAAACCATAGGCTAGTGACAAAGTTCACAAGTCCGATTTTGGTGGAAAACACACCATTTGTCCCATTCCGCATTAATTCAAAAAAACGGTTATTTCAGTAGCAACGTATTTCAATTTGTCTTATTGGTCATGTCATGGCAATTCTTTCTTTTGATGTATCATTAGAAAGTATCAAACAAAGGGAAGTCGAGGTTTGGTATGGAAAACTAGCTAAACCTAATGTCTAAAAGGCACTAAAAGGCACGGCGCTTAACTTTGATTATGAAATATTTTTCTTTAGCTCGAACGCTCCGTCAACCGTGGCATTGAATCATGTCTGGTGGAAAAGACCAAAACATACATACCTGAACGTTACTATGGGATAAACTATAGCGTTTATCACAATACACTTTTGTAAATTCTAGTTAAACAGCAGCAGCAGCAGCAACAACATCAACAACAGCAGCAACAACAACAACCACAACAACAAATGAATCAAGGTAGTTTTGAACTAGACATCTTAGGCCTAATAAATAAGTTCGATGGAAAGGCAGACAACATAAACTCGTTTCTAAAATGCTTCGACGAAGTATTGAGAATGGGATTTCTGACTGATTTGGACAAAACCAATATTTTCCCAGTATTATAGTATTTGCAGGATCTGCCAAAGAATGGTATAGTGCCCAAACGCAGGCAACCAGAACAGATTATCACACAATGGGGCAACAGTTTGAAGCTTATTATAATTTGGCCTTTTTAGAGGCACAACACAAGGATGATGAATCAGTGAGAGAGTTCATAATGAACTTGCGATCAAAGTCAACAGCTGTGGGTTCACATCACGATAACCCCCAGAAGATTGTTTCACATCGCGCTCTCCATGTGAAACACTCCTCTGTGGTGATCGTGATATGAAACACTCCGCTGGTTGATCGCGATGTGAAACACTCCTCTGGGGTGACAGCGATGTGAAACACTCCTCTTGGGAGATCGCCGGGGGGGGGGGGCGATCGCGATGTCTGGTGTGATCGCGATCCGAAACACTCCTCTTGGGAGATCGCGATGTGAAGCACTGCTGGGGAGATCGCGATGTGAAGCACTGCTGGGGTGATCGCGATGTGTCACACTCCTCTTGGGTGATCGCTGCTGGAGTGTTTCACATCGAAATCATCTAGCAGAATGTTTCATATCGCGATAACACCAGAGGAGTGCTTCACATCGCTATCACCTCAGAGGAGTGTTTCACATCGCGATTAGCCAATAGGAGTGTTTCAAATTGCGACCACCTAGATGAGTTTTTCACATCGCGATAATCGCAGAGGAATGCTTCACGTCGCGACCACATCAGAGGACTGTTTCTTATCGCGACAACAACAGAGGAGTTTCTCACATCGCGACTACCAAAGCGAAGTGTTTCACATCGCGATCACCCCCAGCAGAGTGTTTCACGTCGCGATCACCCCGGAGGAGTGTGTCACATCGCAATCATCGCAGAGGAGTGCTTCTCGTCAGGACCATCTCAGAGGAGTGTTGCACATCGCGATAACCCCAGAATAGAGTTTCACATCAAGATCACACAAGTGGAGTGCTTCACATCGCCATAGCACCAGCGGAGTCTTTCACATCGCAATAACCCCAAGATATTGTTTCACATCGCGACCACCCCAGATGAGTGTTTCACATCGCGATCACCTGAGCAGTGTGTTTCACATCACTTCAAGTTTTCAACCATCTCCAACAATTACTACTTTCAGTGGGAAACTTGTCTATCATAGACTACACACTCAACACGAGAACAATAGAGAACCACGCATCCGATAAAGACAAATGTGCAGTTATTCAGAAATGTCCTCAATTCGATACAAATGTCTTCACTGGAACGTGGGTTCCTCGACAATACAGTCCGTTACTGGGAATGAAGATGACTCAATGGAATAATGCCACGTGTTCCATGAAACTACCCAACGAGCTCTACAGCGAGTTGGCTAGATGGAAGTCACGTGACCCTCGATGTCAGTCCGATTCTTCTTGAAACAGCTCTTTGTGTGAACTCACATCTCGTGTCACTTTCTTCAGATGTCTCTCGTGTATGTCGGTTTCGGTTTCATCCGGAAAAGTCAAAACGCAATCATCATCGTTTAAGCGGATTGTTGCCAGATCACAGGGTAGTGTTTTTTGGAATAATCCCGAAATGCTTCGTCATGTACTGTGCGTTGCGCATATCATCACTCGATACGCTGCATAGCAAGACGGTATCGAGGTCCTCGTGTGCAATTAGTGTATGCTGCAGCGTCTCGTTTCCATGTCCAATCATTGCTTGACAATAATAGCATCGCCATTTCTGAGGAATAGATATTCAGCAATGTAAATTCAACAATCAAGACTTTGGCAAAACGCTTAAAGGTGCCTTGTCTCTTTGCAGAAACACTTCCAACAACAACAACAACAACGACGACGACGACAGCAACAACAACAACAACAGGTCAGCGAACACGTGTCCCCCGAAAGGTGGATTTTTAGTAACTTTTTTTAATTATGTCAAAATTCACAGTGACCAACTTCAAACTTGGCATTTGTCTTCTGAAATTTGAACTACGTACCACATACCAAGAGATTCAGTTGAATTTAAAAACAATCAGATACCTAAAAGTAAAGTTATCACCAGGAAACCAAAATAATAGTCAAATTCTAAGACGACAAGGACCATAACTCCGGCAAAATGGTCGGACCGAACCCATATTCACAATTTACCTGTATTTGGAGCTCATAAACTCACATACCAAATTTGGTTCAGATCCGATCATACAATCTTTAATTATCATCCGGAAACCTCAAAACGACAAAGTGCTAAATCGAAAAAGGGGCCATAACTCCGGACCTAAATTGACCTGTATTTCGAGCTCATAAACTCACATACCAAATCTGGTTTCGATCCGTTAGCCTAAAACTGAAGTTCTCATCCGGAATCTTTCCGCACGGACGGACGCACGGGCGTCCCAGCGACTCGATGGACGGACGGACGGACGGGCAAAAAGAATAGAAACTCGTTCGTAGACATATTTCCTTCATTGCGCCTAAACATAAACAGGAGAAACGCACACTATTACATATAATTTACTTAACAATTTCATAAAATAAAATTACTTTCAGAATTGTTATACAGTTCTAATAATAGTCACAATTCCTGTCCCAGTTTATACTAAAAATTAAAACTTCTTTTGTTATACCTATCCAACAATACAGAAACTTTAGGAACCGGATCTGTCAAATGTACGTGTACGCGAAGAGAAATACTGTCCTCAAGAAACAACAATATGATATGTGCTCAGTAATTGTTTGCATGTCGTAACTTTGTGAGAAAGAGATGTGATAATTTTGAGCAGATAACTGTATTTAGGTAATGTGAATCCAGTACAATATCTTGTGTTAGCCCAATAATTGTTTCAACATGATTATGGCGTTAGATGTGGACATGTAAAAACTACTCCGCACATATGTAGAGAACCGGAGCCACCGCGAGTAAGTTGCAAAGAATCGGAGCCATCAACAGAGAACCGGAACATTCGCCATATTTTCATTATAGCTTCTTTTCTCAAAACAAAAAATGCGAGTTATAGTTGATTTTTTTTAGCATCCCCCAGTGTATGTCAGGGGCCTCATATTTTAAAAGTTACGACGAATTTTTAGGAGTATTAGTCTGTAAAAATGTTATTGAAATGAAGAAGTTTTCTCACCAACTAACAAATACCGAGTAATTTCACAATAACATTTGAAATTCTGACCATAAACTGACTCGATTTTGGGACATATATTACTAACGTTCAATTGTGCGTCCATTGCTCCTTCTGTTGTAATGATTCGAGGTAGCATGTGGCAGAAAACTTGCTGTGAGTATGACGATGTCACGAAAATTAGCAAAATTGCAAAGAATCGGAAACTTTGCTCGGTAGAGAATGTAAATAAAGCTCGGTAGAGAACCAAATCGCGAGGAGTAGTTCCCCCACAGTGTGATCACCTGTATTGGAAATGCTAACACCCAGGGTTTAATATTAAAGATACGGGCGGAATTCGCGGTGGGTATGCTGTTAAAATATTCAGCTCCGTCAAAAACCGCCACAAACAGAAAGAATAGTAAAATATAGTCACACTTTGTTCTTAAATGTATACCAATCAGAAATATGGCATAAACAGTATGTTATTGTCAAATGATTTTCCTTTGTTATGTAAACAAAATAAAAAAACGTTACAGAACCTGGCTTTTGTTTAGATCCGGATATGGTAAACATAAAGAGCGTTATTTGTTACTGTTTTCCTGATATGGAAATAGTAAAGAGCGTTTATATCATTTGTGTGTGATTAACAAATATAATTGTGTTACCTACAATAATTTATTGCAAAACACCTCAAAAGGCAGTTGCAAGATACTGATGAGCATCATATACATAAATAAGCAATACATAAAACAACTATTATAACAAACACAGTTCTTATCAACATTCCCTCAAAATGTCTTCAAGTTTTATTATTCCGCCGAAGGAAGAATAGCCGGACTATTTTGCAAACCTTGTTAATTAATTTAATATTATCATTTCTTATAATCAGTGCAAATTTATCTGCATCATTTAAATTATTGAATTCACTATCGTGTTTCTCAATTTCGCTGAATAAATTAGATCTTAAATCATCGTATGCGTTACATTCAATGATAAAAATGCATTTCAGATTCGACACGTTGTTTGTCACACATGGGACACAACCGACTTTCTAATGGTATTACTGGTTGTATATGCCTCCCTTTTTCTATTGCCAATATGTGGTTGCTCACGCGCAATCTAGAAACATTTCGCGAGCAATTTGTGATCGTGTGTGAATGACATATGGCTCAATTTTTTATTCATCTTTAAATATCCTATAGTTTAGTTTTCCCTGTCGGTCTATCGTCATTGAATATATCATTGCGAAACACTTCCATATGTTCTTATTTCAATGTCTTAGTCAGCATCTGTTCACGCTGCCCTGGTAGTTGGTCTGCGCTATTGATTACAATGTTATAACACGACAATTGGGTGGGCCATGTTAACGGTAATTTACAATTCAGAGATTCTTTGTAGCATGCGGATAAGATATTATGGTCATCTACTTTTGACAGTTTTAGCTAGCATGTACCAGAAGAGTTGTGACATGGCATCATTCGCGATAGGGAAACGGCCTAACTCTGCTCTAGAAGCGTGATTTGAGGCCTTTCTATTCAAACATAGAGCCCGCTTACAAAACTTTAGATGTGTTTGTTCACAATAAAATAGGCTTAATTAGATTATCAAATAATTGTCACTAATTAAGTCATTTGCTTCAAGATAAGAGTTTATTCGTGTGTTTATAACTTTGTTGAATAACTTACCAAATTTACTGCTTAAAGCAATAGGTCTATACTTGTTAGGGTCATGTCTATTGCCCTTCTTATATAGGGTTTTGATTGTTGACTCGCTCCAGCATACATGAAAATGACCTGAGTGCCAACTGTGTTGAACAATTTTGTGACCTCGTCCAACATAAATGGAATTACTCATTTTAATAATTCATTTGAAATGTTATCTGGTCCACTAGCTTTGTTATTTTTAAGTTGATACAGGTTATCTAATATTTTGCCTTTAGTTATATCACCATTGTTGAAATTTGTCACAACGGTGCTTTGTTTCGTGGATTTTGATTGCTTTTCAATTGGTTCGGTTTTTGGACATAGCAGTTTATCGAAAAAATGGATTGTTTCGTCCGGGTCTAAATTATTAGAGTTTTCCTTCTTCGGTCGCATATTATTCACGATTCTCCAATATTTCGAGGGGTCACTAGTTTCGAGATTTGATAGCTCGTCAACAATATTTTGTTGGAAAATGCGAGATTTTACTTTTTGTCTCCCGTTTATATGCTTTTTTTGCTGTAAAAAATTTCAATGTAAGAGATCTATCATGTGGTTTTCTTTTCATTTCCTCAATAACATTTTCCATTTCTTTTTTAAGCTTTTTGCATTCCTCATCAAACCATAGTCGTTTCCGTCTGCACCTATGTTTATTAAGGGAAAATAATTGTGTTATGTAAACAGAAGCAAAACTTTTGTAACACGAGCAGGCTCTTGTTTACGTACACCATCTTACGTCTTGACGACAATATACTATTTACGCGCTGATTATGTTTGGCATATTACAAAACTATATATATTTTAATATTCCTTCTGTTGATGGCGATTTGAACAAATATGAATATTTCTGCAACGAACGCCGTCCGTGCCTTTAAGAGTGAAATAGTCCTTTTGCCTATGATCTACACTATTATCCGACACACATTGAGTCCACCATCCCCATTTAAGTGATCCTGCTAATTTGATATGACGCTGGCGGGTCCTGCTCAATTTGTGGCGCTGTTAGGTCCACCTGAATTGATAAGGCACTGGTTGTCCTGTTGAAATACTATGCTAATGATTGGTTCTTCTGAATTTATATGATGCTGGTAGGGGAAATACGAGGCTGTTAATAAAATGTACCGTTACTGTTTCTAACAACCTCTGTATGACACATTCATGTACATAATATATTTTAAGGAATAACCATCTTGACCGTGGTGGCCGGGTTTGCAACAAACCAAGTTGGTGCTTTTCATTAGGCTTACATGATTGGCATTTTATCTACATTTTATTTGAAATATTTCACACCTTTGTCTACCTTCTGTTATTTTCATAATTTGATGTGAAATAGGACAGAGCATCTACTCAATTTTAAACTATCAATTTGAAGGGGAAAATTATAATCCTCTATAACCAAATACGAAAGTTACTATAACAACACCTGTTCACCCTCACAATATGATAGATACATTCTAACAATGTAAACAAAAATTGGTTTAAACAAATAAAAACAACAATCTTCAAGGCTGGTCATTGGAGACTTTGATGAAAATATTTCAGGCAATTCTTCAATGATTGGCCATTTATAAACGGACAATCCGTACCTAAAATGTTAGTTATTAATGGACAATCCGACCACGCGTGGCACGCGAGCTTGGGATTGTCCACTAAATGACGACATGTATAGCTAATCCTGCATGTTAGCTTCATATTTAATATGAAGGGCAATAACTCTATAAAAAAAATTAATTTACTAAATAACGGCGATTTGTATGAGAATTGTTTTTGACGAAATAACGGAAATATTAGAAGAAGTGTTTTTGCAAAAATATTTTTTTGTGACGGACCAAAACAACATAAAGCAAGATAAATATAATTCAATAACGTTTGCAATAATTCGACAGACATAAACACTCAATAGTGATTCATCTTTTCATATATTATTTTGTTTTATGTGACTTTTTCAAAACAAATTGTTCTGCAAATGGTAATTTTGTCAACATGAACAGACACATTTAAAATGGAGCTATATTTATTCTTGAAGGTGTCTTTACTTCCTCTTTTGTTGTGATAGGGAAATCAATATTACATTTCAACCCTAGCAGTTTCGAGATCGTTTTTTTTTTTTTTTGCTAAATTGTGATTATGTGATAAAAAGGATTTCAAATTCGTCGCAATTCTATACGAAATTTATTAACATCGTTCATTAAACTCGTTTAATAAATTTCGGATAGAATTGCGACCCATTAGAGGTCCTCTATTAATGCACTGGATGAATGAATTCATTAATCGCCCAGTGCGTGAACAATATCCAAGTACATTGGTGACTGAATGTTAACCAATGAAAAATGATATAATGCTAGATTGTGAACTGGTCTATAAAATTTTTTAACCCACCTTCGGAATAAAGAACATTCGGAATAATGAACCCTACTCACCATGAACAGTGTATGGATTTTAAATCCGACATAATACTGCAATGTAGACTGATATGAAAGAGTACTATAATTGAGTTCTCTTGCTGATTTATTTCAGAAGTTCGTAAAATTTGAGGGTGAGTGTCACAAAAACTAAATAACAAACAAACAAACAAAAAAACAAAAACCGGCTAAAACCATAGGCTAGTGACAAAGTTCACAAGTCCGATTTTGGTGGAAAACACACCATTTGTCCCATTCCGCATCAATTCCAAAAAACGGTTATTTCAGTAGCAAGGTATTTCAATTTGTCTTATTGGTCATGTCATGGCAATTCTTTCTTTTGATGTATCATTAGAAAGTATCAAACAAAGGGAAGTCGAGATATGGTATGGAAAACTAGCTAAACCTAATGTCTAAAAGGCACGGCGCTTAACTTTGATTATGAAATATTTTTCTTTAGCTCGAACGCTCCGTCAACCGTGGCATTGAATCATGTCTGGTGGAAAAGGCCAAAACTTACATACCTGAACGTTACTATGGGATAAACTATAGCGTTTATCACAATACACTTTTGTAAATTCTAGTTAAACAGCAGCAGCAGCAGCAACAACATCAACAACAGCAGCAACAACAACAACCACAACAACAAATGAATCAAGGTAGATTTGAACTAGACATCTTAGGCCTAATAAATAAGTTCGATGGAAAGGCAGACAACATAAACTCGTTTCTAAAATGCTTCGACGAGGTATTGAGAATGGGATTTCTGACTGATTTGGACAAAACCAATATTTTCCCAGTATTATAGTATTTGCAGGATCTGCCAAAGAATGGTATAGTGCCCAAACGCAGGCAACCAGAACAGATTATCACACAATGGGGCAACAGTTTGAAGCTTATTATAATTTGGCCTTTTTAGAGACACAACACAAGGATGATGAATCAGTGAGAGAGTTCATAATGAACATGCGATCAAAGTCAACAGCTGTGGGTTCACATCACGATAACCCCCAGAAGATTGTTTCACATCGCGCTCTCCATGTGAAACACTCCTCTGGGGTGATCGTGATATGAAACACTCCGCTGGTTGATCGCGATGTGAAACACTCCTCTGGGGTGACAGCGATGTGAAACACTCCTCCGGGGTGATCGCGATGTGAAACACTCCGTTGGGGGGGGGGGCGATCGCGATGTCTGGTGTGATCGCGATCCGAAACACTCCTCTTGGGAGATCGCGATGTGAAGCACTGCTGGGGAGATCGCGATGTGAAGCACTGCTGGGGAGATCGCGATGTGAAGCACTGCTGGGATGATCGCGATGTGAAACACTCCTCTGGGAATATCGCGATGTAAAACACTCCTCTTGGGGTAGCGATGTGAAACACTCCTCTGGAGTGATCGCGATGTGTCACACTCCTCTTGGGTGATCGCTGCTGGAGTGTTTCACATCGCAATCATCTAGCAGAATGTTTCATATCGCGATAACCCCAGAGGAGTGCTTCACATCGCGATTAGCCAATAGGAGTGTTTCACGTTGCGACCACCTAGATGAGTTTTTCACATCGCGATAATCGCAGAGGAGTGTTTCACGTCGCGACCACACCAGAGGATTGTTTCTTATCGCGACAACAACAGAGGAGTTTCTCACATCGCGACTACCAAAGCGAAGTGTTTCACATCGCGATCACCCCCAGCAGAGTGTTTCACGTCGCGATCACCCCGGAGGAGTGTGTCACATCGCGATCATCGCAGAGGAGTGCTTCACGTCAGGACCATCTCAGAGGAGTGTTGCACATCGCGATAACCCCAGAATAGTGTTTCACATCGCGACCACTCCAGAGGAGTGTTTCACATCAAGATCACACAATTGGAGTGCTTCACATCGCCATAGCACTTGATTTCTACCAATATGGCTACATAATTAGTCATGAACATGACACATGATGAGCGGCGACCATATACATTGACATGGGTATTCAGATAGATTGACACGGCCCATATAATGGTCCAAAGAACATTTAATTGCAATTACAAAATTTACACCAAGTGTCTCTCTCTGTATAGCGTCCTGTGATGGTCCCTAATATTAATTACCACATTCTTACGTCATCGCTAGATAGAACCGAATGTCCATATTTTACGGAAATCGATAATAATTGAAAGGCAATATTATTTAAAGTAAAACGTCCGGTTTCTAACTCTCGCATGAAACATTGCCACTCCTCCAGTCGGTCATGCTCAGTGAGAAAATCTACTATATCTGGCAACAACTGTGACAATTCGTCTATACCACGAGTAGAGTCAGATTTTGTCATGTTAATGTCCGATTCTTCTTGAAACAGCTCTTTGTGTGAACTCACATCTCGTGTCACTTTCTTCAGAGGTCTCTCGTGTATGTCGGTTTCGGTTTCATCCGGAAAAGTCAAAACGCAATCATCATCGTTTAAGCGGATTGTTGCCAGATCACAGGGTAGTGTTTTTTGGAATAATCCCGAAATGCTTCGTCATGTACTGTGCGTTGCGCATATCATCACTCGATACGCTGCATAGCAAGACGATATCGAGGTCCTCGTGTGCAATGAGTGTATGCTGCAGCGTCTCGTTTCCATGTCCAATCATTGCTTGACAATAATAGCATCGCCATTTCTGAGGAATAGATATTCAGCAATGTAAATTCAACAATCAAGACTGTGGCAAAACGCTTAAAGGTGCCTTGTCTCTTTGCAGAAACACTTCCAACAACAACAACAACAACAACAACAACGACGACGACGACAACAACAGCAACAACAGGTCAGCGAACACGTGTCCCCCGAAAGGTGGATTTTTAGTAACTTTTTTTAATTATGTCAAAATTCACAGTGACCAACTTCAAACTTGGCATTTGTCTTCTGAAATTTGAACTACGTACCACATACCAAGAGATTCAGTTGAATTTGAAAACAATCAGATACCTAAAAGTAAAGTTATCACCAGGAAACCAAAATAATAGTCAAATTCTAAGACGACAAGGACCATAACTCCGGCAAAATGGTCGGACCGAACCCATATTTACAATTTACCTGTATTTGGAGCTCATAAACTCACATATCAAATTTGGTTCAGATCCGATCATACAATCTTTAATTATCATCCGGAAACCTCAAAACGACAAAGTGCTAAATCGAAAAAGGGGCCATAACTCCGGACCTAACTTGACCTGTATTTCGAGCTCATAAACTCACATACCAAATCTGGTTTCGATCCGTTAGCCTAAAACTGAAGTTCTCATCGGGAATCTTTCCGCACGGACGGACGCACGGGCGTCCCAGCAACTCGATGGACGGACGGACGGACGGACAAAAAGAATAGAAACTCGTTCGTAGACATATTTCCTTCATTGCGCCTAAACATAAACAGGAGAAACGCACACTATTACATATAATTTACTTCACAATTTCATAAAATAAAATTACTTTCAGAATTGTTATACAGTTCTAATAATAGTCACAATTCCTGTCCCAGTTTATACTAAAAATTAAAACTTCTTTTGTTATACCTATCCAACAATACAGAAACTTTAGGAACCGGATCTGTCAAATGTACGTGTACGCGAAGAGAAATACTGTCCTCAAGAAACAACAATATGATATGTGCTCAGTAATTGTTTGCATGTCGTAACTTTGTGAGAAAGAGATGTTATAATTTTGAACAGATAACTGTATTTAGGTAATGTGAATCCAGTACAATATCTTGTGTTAGCCCAATAATTGTTTCAACATGATTATGGCGTTAGATGTGGACATGTAAAAACTACTCCGCACATATGTAGAGAACCGGAGCCACCGCGAGTAAGTTGCAAAGAATCGGAGCCATCAACAGAGAACCGGAACATTCGCCATATTTTCATTATAGCTTCTTTTCTCAAAACAAAAAATGCGAGTTATAGTTGATTTTTTTAGCATCCCCCAGTGTATGTCAGGGGCCTCATATTTTAAAAGTTACGACGAATTTTTAGGAGTATTAGTCTGTAAAAATGTTATTGAAATGAAGAAGTTTTCTCACCAACTAACAAATACCGAGTAATTTCACAATAACATTTGAAATTCTGACCATAAACTGACTCGATTTTGGGACATATATTACTAACGTTCAATTGTGCGTCCATTGCTCCTTCTGTTGTAATGATTCGAGGTAGCATGTGGCAGAAAACTTGCTGTGAGTATGACGATGTCACGAAAATGAGCAAAATTGCAAAGAATCGGAAACTTTGCTCGGTAGAGAACCAAATCGCGAGGAGTAGTTCCCCCACAGTGTGATCACCTGTATTGGAAATGCTAACACCCAGGGTTTAATATTAAAGATACGGGCGGAATTCGCGGTGGGTATGCTGTTAAAATATTCAGCTCCGTCAAAAACCGCCACAAACAGAAAGAATAGTAAAATATAGTCAGACTTTGTTCTTAAATGTATACCAATCAGAAATATGGCATAAACAGTATGTTATTGTCAAATGATTTTCCTTTGTTATGTAAACAAAATAAAAAAAACGTTACAGAACCTGGCTTCTGTTTAGATCCGGATATGGTAAACATAAAGAGCGTTATTTGTTACTTTTTCCTGATATGGAAATAGTAAAGAGCGTTTATATCATTTGTGTGTGATTAACCAATATAATTGTGTTACCTACAATAATTTATTGCAAAACACCTCAAAAGGCAGTTGCAAGATACTGATGAGCATCATATACATAAATAAGCAATACATAAAACAACTATTATAACAAACACAGTTCTTATCAACATTCCCTCAAAATGTCTTCAAGTTTTATTATTCCGCCGAAGGAAGAATAGCCGGACTATGTTGCAAACCTTGTTAATTAATTTAATATTATCATTTCTTATAATCAGTGCAAATTTATCTGCATCATTTAAATTATTGAATTCACTATCGTGTTTCTCAATTTCGCTGAATAAATTAGATCTTAAATCATCGTATGCGTTACATTCAATGATAAAAATGCATTTCAGATTCGACACATTGTTTGTCACACATGGGACACAACCGACTTTCTAATGGTATTACTGGTTGAATATGCCTCCCTTTTTCTATTGCCAATATGTGGTTGCTCACGCGCAATCTAGAAACATTTCGCGAGCAATTTGTGATCGTGTGTGAATGACATATGGCTCAATTTTGTATTCATCTTTAAATATCCTATAGTTTAGTTTTCCCTGTCGGTCTATCGTCATTGAATATATCATTGCGAAACACTTCCATATGTTCTTATTTCAATGTCTTAGTCAGCATCTGTTCACGCTGCCCTGGTAGTTGGTCTGCGCTATTGATTACAATGTTATAACACGACAATTGGGTGGGCCATGTTAAAGGTAATTTACAATTCAGAGATTCTTTGTAGCATGCGGATAAGATATTATGGTCATCTACTTTTGACAGTTTTAGCTAGCATGTACCTGAAGAGTTGTAAAATGGCATCATTTGCGATAGGGAAACGGCCTAACTCTGCTCTAGAAGCGTGATTTGAGGCCTTTCTATTCAAACATAGAGCCCGCTTACAAAACTTTAGATGTGTTTGTTCACAATAAAATAGGCTTAATTAGATTATCAAATAATTAGCATTTAGTGGCGATAGGTAACACCCGTGTTGTTTTTGTTAAATTTGTTAAAAAGAACATGGCTTTTGATGCTTTTGTGCTCAGATTATCCTGTACTTTTTTCATTTTTCCATTAGATGTGAAAATTAGTCCTAAATATTTATATTCATCCACTAATTCTATTGGCATATCATCAATATTAAATACATGACCATGTTTTGTTTTTCTTGAACGAAAGATCATACATTTTGTTTTTCTTACATTAACAGATAGTCCATTGTCAAGCGCGTATTTCTCTAACTTCTTAATCCCCGATTGTAAACCTGTCGGTGATTCAGATAACATCACCCGATCGTCTGCGAAAAGCAAATGATTGAGGTTATGATCATGAGCGTATACTGGGTCACATGTTTCGTCAAAAATATTAGCTATATCATCAATGAAAATCTTGAACAACGTAGGGGATAGAGAACAGCATTGTCGGACACATATTGTAGACAATATCGGGGGACCAATTCCCGCCGCTGTTTTAACAGAATAGTAGCTTGATTTGTAAAGAGAAGATAACGCGTCATATATATGACCATTAATTCCTACACGTTGCAATTTTTCGAATAACAACGATCTATCAACTGAACCAAATGCTTTCTGAAAATCAACAAAAGCTGCATATAGAGGTTTTTTGTTTTCTTTATACCTATTAACGATAGTTCGCAATATAAAAGAGCTATCAATTGTACTCCGATTTTTCCTAAATCCGAATTGCTTGTCACTAATTAAGTCATTTGCTTCAAGATAAGAGTTTATTCGTGTGTTTATAACTTTGTTGAATAACTTACCAAATTTACTGCTTAAAGCAATAGGTCTATAATTGTTAGGGTCATGTCTATTGCCCTTCTTATATAGGGTTTTGATTGTTGACTCGCTCCAGCATACAGGAAAATGACCTGAGTGCCAACTGTGTTGAACAATTTTGTGACCTCGTCCAGCATAAATGGAATTACTGATTTTAATAATTCATTTGAAATGTTATCTGCTCCACTAGCTTTGTTATTTTTAAGTTGATACAGGTTATCTAATATTTTGCCTTTAGTTATATCACCATTGTTGAAATTTGTCACAACGGTGCTTTGTTTCGTGGATTTTGATTGCTTTTCAATTGGTTCGGTTTTTGGACATAGCAGTTTATCGAAAAAATGGATTGTTTCGTCCGGGTCTAAATTATTAGAGTTTTCCTTCTTCGGTCGCATATTATTCACGATTCTCCAATATTTCGAGGGGTCACTAGTTTCGAGATTTGATAGCTCGTCAACAATATTTTGTTGGAAAATGTGAGATTTTCTTTTTGTCTCCCGTTTATATGCTTTTTTTGCTGTAGAAAATTTCAATGTAAGAGATCTATCATGTGGTTTTTTTTTCATTTCCTCAATAACATTTTCCATTTCTTTTTTAAGCTTTTTGCATTCCTCATCAAACCATAGTCGTTTCCGTCTGCACCTATGTTTATTAAGGGAAAATAATTGTGTTATGTAAACAGAAGCAAACCTTTTGTAACACGAGCAGGCTCTTGTTTATGTACACCATCTTACGTCTTGACGACAATATACTATTTACGCGCTGATTATGTTTGGCATATTACAAAACTATATATATTTTAATATTCCTTCTGTTGATGGCGATTTGAACAAATATGAATATTTCTGCAACGAACGCCGTTCGTGCCTTTAAGAGTGAAATAGTCCTTTTGCCTATGATCTACACTATTATCCGACACACATTGAGTCCACCATCCCCATTTAAGTGATCCTGCTAATTTGATATGACGCTGGCGGGTCCTGCTCAATTTGTGGCGCTGTTAGATCCACCTGAATTGATAAGGCACTGGTTGTCCTGTTGAAATACTATGATAATGATTGGTTCTTCTGAATTTATATGATGCTGGTAGGGGAAATACGAGGCTGTTAATAAAATGTACCGTTACTGTTTCTAACAACCTCTGTATGACACATTCATGTACATAATATATTTTAAGGAATAACCATCTTGACCGTGGTGGCCGGGTTTGCAACAAACCAAGTTGGTGCTTTTCATTAGGCTTACATGATTGGCATTTTATCTACATTTTATTTGAAATATTTCACACCTTTGTCTACCTTCTGTTATTTTCATAATTTGATGTGAAATAGGACAGAGCATCTACTCAATTTTAAACTATCAATTTGAAGGGGAAAATTATAATCCTCTATAACCAAATACGAAAGTTACTATAACAACACCTGTTCAACCTCACAATATGATAGATACATTCTAACAATGTAAACAAAAATAGGTTTAAACAAAATAAAAACAACAATCTTCAAGGCTGGTCATTGGAGACTTTGATGAAAATATTTCAGGCAATTATTCAATGATTGGCCATTTATAAACGGACAATCCGTACCTAAAATGTTAGTTAATTAATGGACAATCCGACCACGCGTGGCACGCGAGCTTGGGATTGTCCACTAAATGACGACATGTATAGCTAATCCTGCATGTTAGCTTCATATTTAATATGAAGGGCAATAACTCTATACAAATTTTTTTTTTACTAAATAACGGCGATTTGTATGAGAATTGTTTTTGACGAAATAACGGAAATATTCGAAGAAGTGTTTTTGCAAAAATATTTTTTTGTGACGGACCAAAACAACATAAAGCAAGATAAATATAATTCAATCACGTTTGCAATAATTCGACAGACATAAACACTCAATAGTGATTCATCTTTTCATATATTATTTTGTTTTATGTGACTTTTTCAAAACAAATTGTTCTGCAAATGGTAATTTTGTCAACATGAACAGACACATTTAAAATGGAGCTATATTTATTCTTGAAGGTGTCTTTACTTCCTCTTTTGTTGTGATATGGAAATCAATATTACATTTCAACCCTAGCAGTTTCGAGATCGTTTTTTTTTTTTTTTGCTAAATTGTGATTATGTGATAAAAAGGATTTCAAATTCGTCGCAATTCTATACGAAATTTATTAACATCGTTCACTAAACTCGTTTAATAAATTTCGGATAGAATTGCGACCCATTAGAGGTCCTCTATTAATGCACTGGATGAATGAATTCATTAATCGCCCAGTGCGTGAACAATATCCAAGTACATTGGTGACTGAATGTTAACCAATGAAAAATGATATAATGCTAGATTGTAAACTGGTCTATAAACAAATTTAACCCACCTTCGGAATAAAGAACCTTCGGAATAATGAACCCTACTCACCATGAACAGTGTATGGATTTTAAATCCGACATAATACTGCAATGTAGACTGATATGAAAGAGTACTATAATTGAGTTCTCTTGCTGATTTATTTCAGAAGTTCGTAAAATTTGAGGGTGAGTGTCACAAAAACAAAATAACAAACAAAAAAACAAAAACCGGCTAAAACCATAGGCTAGTGACAAAGTTCACAAGTCCGATTTTGGTGGAAAACACACCATTTGTCCCATTCCGCATCAATTCCAAAAAACGGTTATTTCAGTAGCAACGTATTTCAATTTGTCTTATTGGTCATGTCATGGCAATTCTTTCTTTTGATGTATCATTAGAAAGTATCAAACAAAGGGAAGTCGAGATATGGTATGGAAAACTAGCTAAACCTAATGTCTAAAAGGCACTAAAAGGCACGGCGCTTAACTTTGATTATGAAATATTTTTCTTTAGCTCGAACGCTCCGTCAGCCGTGGCATTGAATCATGTCTGGTGGAAAAGGCCAAAACTTACATACCTGAACGTTACTATGGGATAAACTATAGCGTTTATCAAAAAATACACTTTTGTAAATTCTAGTTAAACAGCAGCAGCAGCAGCAACAACATCAACAACAGCAGCAACAACAACAACAACAACCACAACAACAAATGAATCAAGGTAGATTTGAACTAGACATCTTAGGCCTAATAAATAAGTTCGATGGAAAGGCAGACAACATAAACTCGTTTCTAAAATGCTTCGACGAAGTATTGAGAATGGGATTTCTGACTGATTTGGACAAAACCAATATTTTCCCAGTATTATAGTATTTGCAGGATCTGCCAAAGAATGGTATAGTGCCCAAACGCAGGCAACCAGAACAGATTATTACACAATGGGGCAACAGTTTGAAGCTTATTATAATTTGGCCTTTTTAGAGGCACAACACAAGGATGATGAATCAGTGAGAGATTTCATAATGAACATGCGATCAAAGTCAACAGCTGTGGGTTCACATCACGATAACCCCCAGAAGATTGTTTCACATCGCGCTCTCCATGTGAAACACTCCTCTGGGGTGATCGTGATATGAAACACTCCGCTGGTTGATCGCGATGTGAAACACTCCTCTGGGAATATCGCGATGTAAAACACTCCTCTTGGGGTAGCGATGTGAAACACTCCTCTGGGAATATCGCGATGTAAAACACTCCTCTTGGGGTAGCGATGTGAAACACTCCTCTGGGAATATCGCGATGTAAAACACTCCTCTTGGGGTAGCGATGTGAAACACTCCTCTGGAGTGATTGCGATGTGTCACACTCCTCTTGGGTGATCGCTGCTGGAGTGTTTCACATCGCAATCATCTAGCAGAATGTTTCATATCGCGATAACCCCAGAGGAGTGCTTCACATCGCTATCACCTCAGAGGAGTGTTTCACATCGCGATTAGCCAATAGGAGTGTTTCACATTGCGACCACCTAGATGAGTTTTTCACATCGCGATAATCGCAGAGGAGTGCTTCACGTCGCGACCACACCAGAGGACTGTTTCTTATCGCGACAACAACAGAGGAGTTTCTCACATCGCGACTACCAAAGCGAAGTGTTTCACATCGCGATCACCCCCAGCAGAGTGTTTCACGTCGCGATCACCCCGGAGGAGTGTGTCACATCGCGATCATCGCAGAGGAGTGCTTCACGTCAGGACCATCTCAGAGGAGTGTTGCACATCGCGATAACCCCAGAATAGTGTTTCACATCGAGACCACTCCAGAGGAGTGTTTCACATCAAGATCACACAAGTGGAGTGCTTCACATCGCCATAGCACCAGCGGAGTCTTTCACATCGCAATAACCCCAACATAATGTTTCACATCGCGACCACCCCAGATGAGTGTTTCACATCACGATCACCTGAGCAGTGTGTTTCACATCACTTCAAGTTTTCAACCATCTCCAACAATTACTACTTTCAGGGGGAAACTTGTCTATCATAGACTACACACTCAACACGAGAACAATAGAGAACCACGCATCCGATAAAGACAAATGTGCAGTTATTCAGAAATGTCCTCAATTCGATACAAATGTCTTCACTGGAACGTGGGTTCCTCGACAATACAGTCCGTTACTGGGAATGAAGATGACTCAATGGAATAATGCCACGTGTTCCATGAAACTACCCAACGAGCTCTACAGCGAGTTGGCTAGATGGAAGTCACGTGACCCTCGATGTCAGCCGACCACGTTCACGCGGGAGGATATTTGTCGACAGTTCGCAGGGAAGACGCTGCTTTTTATAGGCGATTCCATCGTGCGGCAGATTTACTTCTCGTTGCTGATACTGATGGTCGAGGACTTTAAGACAACAGTTACTGCAGGTTAGTTCTTTTCAAGTGTTCATTTGCCCTTATTTGCCATTTCTTTAATAAATACCCGTTGACTAGTAGTTCCCTTTGAACAAGTTAAGATAATACGTTCAAGAAACGTTTGTTGATCTTATTATCTGAACATTTCCAATGAATATGACTACTCATATAGTTCATATATCCTGGACATCCCTCCAAATGAATAACAGAATATTCCAACCTATACATTTATAACTGAATGGGGGAATCACTCAGTGAATATTCATCATTATTATACCTCATAATATGTATGATTTAAAAGAGGGGAGATGTTGTAATGAACCATTTCATTGTATTATGTTTATTCCGTGTTTTAATTGTCATCAGAACCGGAAATGCCACTTCACTAAAGTGATGTCTAAACTATCGACGTGTTCTTCCCTTCTCTCCAACATACACTTACAAGAAAACAATAGTCAGAAATGGTAACGCCACCAATATCATATTATTAGCCATAAATATAAATTATAATACAATTATTCTATAAACTAGCTTTCAAATTTTATGTGGGAAATTTGCATACTTCCATATTTCAAGTTTTCCCGTTTCTCGTGTCATACATTACTTTCTTCAAACTGTCTTCTTTATTACGCAAGCTGATGGGCCCGACTTCGTCCGGGCTGTTTCCCATCCGATTTCCGGTGAAAGGCGCGATTTGACCTTCAATTGACTATTTCGAAAGTCAAGGTCAGGTCAGGGTCATGCTTTGACCCGTCCAAAACACCCCCACCCGGAGAAAAGTACCCCTAGGTATCAAATTTCGTCGAAATCCGTCCGTTTTACCCCACTTGACCTTTAATGAACAATTTTGAAGGGCAAGGTAAGGTCGGAGTCGTGATTTGACCCGCCCAAAACACTCCCCCGACAAAAGTACCCATAGGTATCAAATTTCGTCGAAATCCATCCGTTTTATCCGATTTGACCTTTGGTTGACCACATTGAAGGTCAAGGTCAGGCCGGGGTCACGATTTGACCCGTTCAAAACTCTCCCCGGACAAAAGTATCCCTAGGTATCAAATTTCGCCGAAATTTGTCCGTTTTACCCAAATTGACCTTGCATTGACAGTTTTAAAGGTCAGGTCGGGGTCACGATTTGACCCGTCCAAAACACTTCCCGGACACAAATACCCATAAGTATCAAATTACGTTGAAATCTATGGAAAGCCGAAGAGGACATGTTGGTTGCTAATTGCTAGATATACGACGCGGTATTTTAAAGGTGTTTCAAACTAGGAGATAGAAGTATTCTGCGTTTCAAATGGTGATGAATTATAGTATTTTATTCAAATTTTATGGCATAAATTGTTATTAAAATCGTATATACTATAAAAAAAATGAATGACTCGAAAATTAAGTGGGCCTTTAAACAAAGTCACAATTGCAGTTAGGCTCATCTCATACTCGTCCATTCAGCGATATTCTGCTGCGCAGTTTGTTATAGCCTCCAGTATTCATTGAGCGTTATAGCCCCAACTGTTATAATTCGCCTTTAGCAGGAGTACTCTTGCCTCAGATTATTGAGATATTAGGTCACACGTAATCACATTAAATCGCATGGAAACATAGCAATTGTGTGGGCTGCTTGGCGTGAATATGTAATGAGAAATAAGGTCATACGTAATGACATTAAACTCAAGAAAACCCGCGAAAACAAAACAAAATCACATTTAATGTTTTAAGTTATTTCCTTCATAAAAAGAATCTTCGTGATAATGAACCCTCTCAATACTTTAGAATATAGAATTAACCTTAAAATAACAAAAACCTTCGGAACACAGAACCTTCGGAATAACGAACCTTCGGATTGGTGAACCTTCGGAATAGCGAACATTGAGAGAAATTTCGGAATAGTGGACCTTCGGGGTAGTAAACCTTCGGAATAGAGACATGCCCCCCCCCCAATATTCATATTATATGCCCAGAGTTCAAAGGTATGGACCCATAAAATTCTAAACTTGGCCCTTAAAATATTGAACTCCAAATTGGAGCCCACACCGAACATCACTTAAGTCAACTGTACCTGTGTCATGTCCCAATGCGGGAGGGTCCATATATACCACAACATTCATATTATATGCCAAGAATTCAACGGTATGGCCCCACGTAATCACATTAAATCTCAAGAAAACCCGCGAAAACAAAACAAAATCACATTTAATGTTCTAAGTTAAGTTATTTCCTCCTGTATCTATATCGGTATGCGCGCAGGATCAGTTCGGGTGTGAGCGCACACTCCATAAAAAGAATCTTTGTGAAAATGAACCCTCTCAAATTAGTCTCAATACTTTAGAATATAGAATTAACCTAAAAATTACAAAAACCTTCGGAATGGAGAACCTTCGGAATAGCGGACCTTCGGGATAGCGAACCTTCATAATAGAAACATGTCCCCACAATTACACCGGTGAAGTAAACACATGTGCTAATCTTTGTCGTACTATCGTAACTATCGGTACGATTTATACTCTAGTACGAAATAAACATAATACAATCGCCCAGTGGATTATCTATCAACCACACAATATGAAAAACTCTACACCAGTGTACACCACTGTGTGGCGTAATAACTCTGTATAATAAAGTATTCTATGGCGCTCTTCGCTTAGCGAAGATTATGATTATATACCCTCCTTTTTTACTATTTTCCCTCTTGTGCGATCTAACATGTTTAAATCAACAATTTATAGTGATCCGTAACTTCCTACAGGATAGTAACTTTGCCAAGATGCAATTTATCATGCGTTCTAATGACTCAGGCATAGCTTGTATCCGCAACATGTACAGGGAAACTTAACCAGTTGATAAGAACATTGACTTGAACCTATTTTATTTGCATATAGTAATACAAAAAGGATGGGGGCACAAGTTTTTTCAGCTTATGAAGCCCCTATCCCTATACAAACAATTAAGCATACAAAATGTTTACAAGATGACAGCTGAACATATTGACATGCGTGATTTTGTTATTTTATAGTGCCTTATTGCTATATTGTGTATGGTTGATTTGGTAGCTATAACATTTGGTGGAGTTTGTGTGATTGTTTGTTCTTTTTAACTAATATCGGAGCAGGGTGTTGTGCAAAGGGGTATTTTCATAATATATATGTTAGTCGAGTGTTAGTCAGTTACTCTGGAAGGCTGTATATACAGTAGATCAATAATAGAGAACTGGTGGTTGAGTGGGGGAGTAGGTCCATAAGTGCCAGTTGATTACTAAGCCCATTCTTATCAGGACGTCTGCATATGTAGATACGACTTTCACATTCCAATGTTTGAAACGTGGAGGATTAAAAGGGTAAAAAAGAAATAATTATATTAGGAAGTATAACTCTATTAGTCAGTATGAGTCTTATGTTCACCTTGTTTGATGCATTTGTTTTGTATGTTATTATATTTAGAAAAGGTACATAAAGTGGACTGAATCCTTAGTAACATTTGAATCTTAAATGTGTTATTATTCCAGGTAAAACTTGCGGAGACCTGCGAGGTTACAACATAAAGGAATGTGAGACCGATATGGCAATGGAACTAAACAGCACACTGATTTGTGACGGAACTGTAAACGTGGCCTACCATAAGTTATATAACTACAGCACAGATCGGCCTGTTGAAAGTGTGATACGCCAGGCTTCAAATCGGCCTGGAGTGTATGTTACGATTATGTATGGCATTCACCGTCATTTCGACAGCGCCAGTGTTATTGAACACGTGATTGAAAAGGCTTTGCACGAGGACATATGGCCGCGTGTGCTGTGGTTGGGAGCCCACAAAATCGGACATAGAAATATTCAGAAATGGTACCTCATGCATAATAATCCGGAACGTGTTCAGAACTTTAATTACGCAATCAGTTCATATTTGAAGAAAACATCATGGGCGTGGTTGGATATGTATAACATCATGGACATGGTGGTTGCCTGTGACGGTATGCACATTACCTTTGGTGCAAATTTAGTTAAGTTAGACATTATATTACAACACATTCTAAACCGCGAATGCAAGGACTTAGGGTATTGACACTCTCTACGAGTCATAATTCCTTTCTGACTCTGTCACCAGCTGGGTACCAGTATGTGTTTTTCTATATCTAGCGCGGCGTTTTCAAGCAAACATGGCGAATTCGATCTCCCCAAACTAAATTGTCATATGTGCTTTGAGAATAATTCCCTCACTAAAAATGTATTGTCATGCATAACGAGGATTTAGAGTGGTATAGGTCTTGTTCACGATTTTGCTACTCCAAAAAAACGGCAGCCAATTAGACCTCTTGTGTTTGATTTGACTGATGCGTGTTGTTGGCCTGTGCGTTTAAAGTGATGTGAAACACTCCGGTTGGGTGACCAAATAGAAATCGAGAATAATCTTTCTCAAAGTAGTTACTTTTATTAATATTAACTCAAATTGACAACACACACCGACAATCTTATATATTTATTAAATGCAATGAGAATCGATGGAGAAATGATTTGCGTTAGTTTATCGCCGATTGTTGCGTCCCGGATCGAGATGTAAATATTTACAATTGAGTATGGTTCAGACCAGTGTTCACACTGGCCCAAAATTTTCTTGAGCCACCACCTTAGCCACTTTTGGACTTCAGACGGTGTTTTCTATGGGGTTGTATGGTCGATTTCTTTGAGAGTTTGTGCAATCTTAGTAGAATGCTACATTCCTCCAGTTGACATAGTGCCTGAGTACTAATTTGTCAGTTTCACGCACCCGAAAAAGTGCATAATATGCCTTTAAAATATGTGTGTTGATATAAAATAACTGGAGAACCAAAGCAATAGTTATCTGGCTCTTTTGGGACTTAAAGGGCCACAACAATCTTCTCCGGTATACCCCGATTGACTGAAGCAATAACATATATATATACGGCGGAATCCCGCAGATAACTATTTTTAGCCACAATTCCAATCGGCGCGATCCGATTGGTCGGCGATCTTTCGTCACCAATTTGATACGATTGTTTTGAGAATAATAACTCTCATTCTCAAGACCAAATAAATTAATTAAAACTTAATTAGTTAGAACGCATATTTGAGTTCGATTATCGGAGTTTTATCTCCGTGTATGTTGTGTTGAATGGGAATGTTGGGTCCTCACATATGAAATCAACGATTATTGCCTGAAAAACTTGTCAAAAACTCGGTTCGAATTGAAGTTCGTGTGATCAGATCAGGCTATGTTGTTGACATTCTAATTGAATATTGTCAACAGCGGGAATTCTCATCCTGATGACCCAGGAGAGTGACTCAGGTCACAATTAATGGGAACTTTTGGAGAACCTATCGTTCAAACACGCAGATTAAAAAAAAACAGTGTGGGTAGATAGCGTCAGAAAAATGTACATGTAGCAAGTGCAATTTGACACTAAAATTTACATGTATGGCTTTGGACTGGACTGGCCGCAGCCGGCCTACACTAGTACAGGCCTTGCAGATTCAAATTGAACTAAAGTCTCCAACAGTGACCTGTAGTATTAAAATAACTAATTTCAAAATGTGTGGCCCAGTATTTTGGGATGCCAAATTGACATTTAATACATAATTGAGCTTAAGCGCAATAAGGAATCCCTTATTAGCGCAATAAGGAAAAATCTAATTGCCCTTAAGCACAATAAGAGATTCCTTATTGCGTTTAAGCGCAATAAGGAATTTCCTTATTGGGCTTAAGTGCAATAAGAATATTCCTTATTGCGCTTAAGCGCAAATAAGGAATATTACATAAACTCCCTATAATTCCAATAGTGTAGTCCATGGTGCAATGGGTGGAGTTTATTGGTCACATGGTGACTGTCCACGTGTAGGCCTATTCAGATTCCATCAGATTCTATCCCTGTATAGGATAATTCTATTATTTTCTCATGAGGGAGATATTAATTGCACTTAAGCGCAATAAGGATGTATTGCGGTTAAGCGTATAATAAGGAATGTTCTTAATAAGATTCCTTATTGCTCTTAAGCTCAATTATTTATTAAATGTCAATTTGGCATCCCATACAGTATTAGATATATTGGGAGGAGGGTAGATCATGCCATGAATCTCTACTCTTATGGGATGCCAAATTGACATTTAATAAATAATCGAGCTTAAGCGCAATAAGAACATTCCTTATTGCGCTTAAGCGCAATTACATCCTTATTGCTCTTATTATCTCCCTCATGAGATCACCCCTCTGCAAATAGTAGAATTATCATATATTGCCTGTTAACAGGGATAGATATTGATTGCACCATGGACTAAACCATTTGAATTATAGGGAGTTTATGTAATATTCCTTATTGCGCTTAAGCGCAATAAGAATCTCTTATTGCGCTTAAGCGCAATAAGGAATCTCTTATTGCGCTTAAGCTCAATTATTTATTAAATGTCAATTTGGCATCCCATATACTCTGGCTAATATGACTTTGGGCCATAGATTTGGGCCATAGCTTTGGTCATATAGCAATAATGTGGTGTCACTGTATAAGGGCTTGCTTACCTCATATGGTGTACTTATTGACTTAAATCGGGTGAAAAACCCTATTGTCATATTATCAGCATCCCTGTCCCAAAAATTGGTGTTTCAGTCCGGGAGCTTTGATGTCTCACTCCTCGAGCTCTGGTAGTTTTATTAAATCAGCGGCTCTTGCACAGATCTATAGTATTTCCATGTCATATACTGTAGCGCGAATATGGTGTCACTGGGGACCTGCTTCCCTAATATGGTGTACCTGTATATGTACTCGAAAATCAAAGTTGCCCCAACTAATACAGAAGTTAATACTATCACGAGTTGCCACAACTAAAACAGAAGGTAATGCTATTGCGAGTCTACCATTTCGATAAAGAACTTAGGCTTGCTCCCATGCAAACCAATGAAAACAAGAGGTGATATGTCAATAAGAGCTAAGGTTGAGTTATGGATAAACCTATTTATTCACCAGGGGTGTTTAGTTACATACATGTATAACCATGAAATGCGCTTAATATTAGGCAATTGATTGAGCGTAAGCAAAATTGATTGCGCTTAAGCACAAATAATTATGTTTTTAAGAACAAATCACTATGCTTAAGCACAATCGATTGCACTTAAGAGCAATGATTGCTCTTAAGCACAATGATAAGTTCAACTAATTGTGCTTAAGTGTAATTATTTGTGCTTAAGTGCAATTAATTGCAATTAAGCGCACTTCATTATTAAATGACAATTTGGCCTCCCAGAGGCGAATGCCCGTAGAAATCATATTCTACCAGTACAAAACCTCGGGAACTTTTTGAAGTATTGATAGAGAACCTTATAAAGCTGAAAAAATAACAAGGGGAATATATTTCTTTATTAATACCTGTCGCTTAATAGTTTATTCATAAGTAGGTGAAAGTGCCAACTCGAGATGACATTATTTAACAGACTTGATGGGTGAGTTTGCTATGCGCACTTACAATCATGAAATTTCTGCAGGGTAATTAATTCAGTGTTTTTGTGATATCAGCTCACTAAAGCCACAAAAAGCATGCATTTTCGAGCTGGGACCACCCCATACTTTGAAGTTGATTATCGAGGAACAAATATAAACAAAGAAATATGTTCCCTGCCTTGTTTGTTCAATGTTATAAAGTTCATTATCAAAACATAACAAAATTCCCAAGTTTTGTACTGATGGAATAAGATCTCTACAGGCGCTAAGCAGAGTAAAGATTCATGACATGATCTAGGGGAGGGGGGTTTCTTCATTTTCAACAAGATAGCTCCAGGCTGTTGACCCAACATTCAACAATAATTTGAACAAGGACTAAATCATGCCAGAAGCTCCCACAAAAATATTCATGATTGCCAATTACTCAATTAATAAATTCAATTGCAAGTCTATCACAGCTAGTGACAGTCAGTTGTGGTATTCAGTTATTAACAGACTTGTAATTATATTAAATTTAATGCATTAGTGAAAATTCATACATGTGTTAAGTACCTTATTAATAAATCATTTAAAATAAGTCTTCTTAAATATATCTCTTCATGATATTGATGATGTCCATCCCTCTCATGGCAGACCCCAGACTCCTATACAGAATACTAATAACAAATAGGTGGTTTTTCTGTTTACCAGCAGGTACCAGATAAGAAAATATGTATAGTGACAATGGAGTGAAATATCCTGGAACTGTAAGATTTATCTCACAGTTTGTCATTGAGCATCAAATTGATTATTTTGTTTGTCAAAATGACATATTTAGATATAATTCAGTCTCATACTTCTTGGTGAGCTGGGGTTATGGACAATATTTCAGCAGCAAAAATGTAATTATTTTCATATTTATAATAGTGTGAAATAACCATGGCTTCTATCCTATATTTTTTATCTTGTACCCATGATTCACCTATGTTATTCAGGATTTATGGGAGGTGCTAGTATACCATCAGTAGTCAGAGTAATCAAAACTATGTGGTTCATTTATGAGACAAAATACCGAACATGGAGGGTCGGAACTAAACTAATTACAACAAAAATTGTCTATTTAGGAATAAAATCAATTAACCCTTTCATTATGGGAGCAGCATTCACCCTTCCATGATTGGAGCATTGGAAATATTGCAAAAAAAAACCTGTGCTAATGCATTCTCTTATATATGGTAGTTTCCAGTAGGGATCCTAGAATATATAAGAGAATATATTACATTGGCCTAACAATATTTACCTTGACCTTGTAAGCCAGTGCATTCTCTTATATATGTGAGGCTACCTACATGTATGGTACATGCAGATATAAGGGAATGCACTGGCACATGATTCAATGCTCCACTAGCGCAGCTCCCATCAAGAAATGGTTATATTATATATTTGAGTCTCCCAAGTTCTTCCAACTGCATATTTTGTAGATTTTATTTTCCTGCTTTACAGAAGAAATTTAATCATTTACAAATTTCCAAATTCACTAAAGATGGATTATCTCTTCCTCTAACATGTGTTGTATAGTTTACTGGTTATAAAATAATAAAAATAAGCCAGAGATACCTGTCTGGAAATGTTACTATCAATTAATATTGATTTTAAATCAATATGTATTTTTTAATGCGAGAATTAAGTGGGATATATATTTGTTCCTATTTTTTTTAGAAAAAGTTCCAATAAAAACGAGCCCTAAAATACTGGACATTGATTGTATGCTTATTATAATACTAATTGATAGAATTGTTTCCAGACATGGGTCTTCGATTCATATTTATTATGTTATACACAGGAAACTATAAAATACTTGTTATAGAAAGAGATAATGATTAATCCATATGTAAGAGTAAGGGTTTTTCAAGTTGTGTGTCTTCAAGAATTGGAGTGTATCACACTGAGCCAAATTCAATATATGATGGTCAGGTATTTCAAAAACTAGAACAAAAATTAACAGCTTTTTCATAGTTTTAGTAATTTTCTGACTAGATTGTGTACAAAACATGATTTCTTATTAGTCTATGGTGAAGACAAAACTATTTTTGAACAAATTATGTGTTAGACTTACAAACTGTGAAGGGATTTCCAAACACATTGTGATGCTATCGTTTTACAATTGAAAGTGTTCTAAATAATTTTGCACATTTCATGACTGGAGCTTCCTGAAATTTAGCGAAAACACTGTACCAATGCATTCTCTTATATATGACAATCTCCCATAGGCAGACTCACATATTTAAGAGAATTCATTGGCCTAACAACATTTATCTTGACCATGCAAGCCAGTGCATTCTTTTATATTTACAACCTGCCATATGGGAGACCATTATTTATGATTAATCCTTAATTGGAGCTTCATGAAATTTTTTGAAAACTTGTGCCAATGCATTCTCTTATATATGCGAGTCTCCAATAGGATGCCTTGCATATATAAGAGAATGCATTAAGCTAACAATACTTACATTGAACTTCTAAGCCAGTGCAGTCTCTTATATTTAAGATTGTATATATGCGAGATTCATATATATAAAAGAATGCATAAGCATGACTGGTTGTTTTTTCTATTTATGCCCCAACATTTGTTAAACAAACAAAAATGCAAAAAAATGGCATTTTTGGAAAAGTATCAAGACTGAAGGAGTAATCTCAGTCATAAGTTAATTTTATTCAACAAAAAACCAACACAAAAAAATACCATGAGAAAAACAGGGTATATGGATTTAAATTTATTTCAATTTGCTCTGGAGGTGGGGGGGGGGGTTAATATATATTCAGACACATATGATACTTTTTTACATTTTACCATTTCTTTCCCTCTTTACAATTGTTTTCCCAAAGCATTTTTCAACACCCCTCCCCATCTGTCTGTCTGAATATATATGTGGAGATTCTATGAGGAAACAACTATTTTTTACCATCTTACCATCCGCCCAGAACATTAAACCTTTCTAAGGCTGAAGGGGTCACTCTCACCAAAAAAAGTGCTGAAGGGTACACATGGTTTGAAAATGTGCTGAAGGGTTGTGATCGCCACTAACACCGTTACTTAAACTGTGTTTCTGAAAGTCTGACGCCCATGAGCAGTTTGTTTTCAGTTCATTTTCTGTTCATTGGAACGTAATCAATTATTCTCTAACAGAAATCATGGCAGATACGAAATCTAAACGTCATTTAGAACGACATTTCAAACCCTGTATACCATTCAGCACATTTTCAAATCCTGTGTACCCTTCAGCACTTTTTTTGGTGAGAGTGACCCCTTCAGCCTTACTAAGTTAGATACATGTAGGTCTACCATTACATATAACGCTGTAAGGCAATAAAAACCAATTATGCTTTTAAAGCGTAATGGAGTTACGCTTAATTAAGCATACTCAGCCATTACATGTTAGATTGATCTCCCATATAGTACTTAAAGGTACTCAATCCGTAAAGAGGGTCCCCATCTCAACAGATTCCAACAATAACAATCCGATCAGAGGGTCCTATATTACTATTTCTTTGGCTTTGGGGGTAAAAAATATTTGATTCGAGTCGAGGAACCCATCAAACAAAGCGCAGAGTTATTAGATATTGATTTTTGAAATTTGTTATTAACTCGAGATGAGTACTAATAACTGCCGTAATCTGCTCTGGATGTGTACTCCAAATCTATTCAAACAGACAAGGATGGATAACTCTAAAATCAAGTGGTAATTTTAACGCAATTTTGACTGAGTTCTGGGCCAGATAGTATTCCCGACAATGAAAAATAATAGATTTCTAAAATCGATATCTAACAAATCTGAGCTTTGACGGGTGACTTCCTCGACTCGAATCAAATATTTTTGACCCCCGAAGCCATTGAAATAGTAATTGAGAGGAGTTTTATCGGATTGAGTACCTTTAATATATGCAATGACAATGTTGTTGTTTGAGCCATCCAAATGATTTTGGAGTATAAATATAAGCAGCAAGCGAAATAATTGAAAAATAATTTATTATATATGATAAACAAGCATAAATTATAAATAGTTAAGCAATAGTTCCTTGTTAGCATTGTTGAAAATACCCCATACTGTTGTTCCCCTCGCAGAGCAGATAGAAAACCGTCAATGTCACTGATATCAACAACCGACTATTCCAGGTGGTTCCATTCCACAGTTGTTTTAACAAAGAAGGAGTGTTCGTATTGTTGAGCTGCTAGTACGCAGAAGTTGGAACGATTCTGTGTTGTTTACACACCTCCTTCTCCACCGGATTTTGACTGACACGTACAGTCCTCAATTTTTGTTGGCTGTAGCCTGTATTTGCCTTGTGTTTTAGATAATCAGGCTTAGGAAGGGCTGGGAGCAACCCCATGACTATTTTGTGGTATTTAACCAGTTGCTGTTCTTTCCTTCTGGGAGCTTTACCTCAGACAGCATGTCTGTGACTGATCCATCATCTCGTCTGTATATGTTCTTTTCTGTATCTGTTCTTTAAGTTTAAGAGAGATCTCGAGGTCAAGTGACCAATTTTGAATGGGGATTTCCATGCAAATCTGCAGAGCAAAATTTAGAGTTGCACATACTTCTGAGTGTGACTTGATGTAGTATTGAAAACAACAGGTATTTACAGGGACGCCAGAAGCATCAAAGGGCAAGGGGGCAAACCAACCAGGAGGGCACTTTTCGGGTACCCACTGGCCTCACCTGAGTCAGGCCAGCAAGGGGGGCAAGTGTCCCCGTATGTCCCCCTTCTCTGGCGTCCCTGGGTATTTATCTGGCGACTGGCGGGTCTAATTGGAACTTGTTCCATTATAAATTATAATGTTGGTGTATTTATTTTTGAATTTTATATTGATATTTCGAATCTGACAAATATAAGTTATGTAGGTCAAGTGATATGTAATTCCAGAAAAAAATTCTCAAAAATATATTTATAGCAAAAAAATTTAATTTACGAAGCGGACCCACCAGATAAATACCTGTTGTCTAGTACCACATCAAGTCACACTCAGAAGTATGTGCAACTCTTTAACTTTTGCTCCGCAGATTTGCATGGAAATCCCCATTCAAAATCCACCACGGCGGAAGACACACACCATTCGTTGCTCTTTCCAATTTTTCGGCATCTTCCCGCTTACGAAAACTTCTTATTTGATCGCATTTTGCCAATTTATGCACTCAATAATTGATATATGCCTGTACTATCGTATTTTTATCGTATTTTTACTTGTTGCAAGGGAATGATCACCGACGGGTTGATGAAGCATACTCACACTCATCCAATCTCTCCACTGTAAACCAACCCTCCAATTCTCCTCCGCAATCGCCATTCTGTTTATTTACTTATATTTTTCATTATACGTATGTATGTATATAATATACCTTGTGTTTTGTTCGTCTTTAGTGTCATAAAATTTGTCAGTGTATCATACTAGGGAGAGGAGGGTATTCTAAGTGATTTAGCACTTGTCCTCCAATCCATTTTGTCATAAACTAATTTAATTTATGAACAAATAAAATATGTTTAAACAAAAAAGAACACAGGGATATCCCCAATCTATTTATAGCATATCAGGGGAGATAAACCGTGCATGCAGTTTATAGAAGCGTTAGGAACAGGCAGTAAACAGCTGATTTCAACAACAACAACATGGTGGCGATTATTTTTGAGTCCCTTTAATGAACGAAATTACACAAACTGTCTTTAAATATGTGTGTTGATATAAAATAACTGGAGAACCAAAGCAATAGTTCTCTGGCTCTTGTGGGACTTAATGAACGAAATTACACAAACTGTTTGTTGTGTGCATGAGCTGGGCAACATGACTGGGACTCTGTTTGCTTAGTATATACATTTATTATGCCAGCTCTTGCGATTAGCCAATCAGCGTCGATAGATAGTGACGGTATATGAACCCATATTAGGTCAGTGACCCCATATAGGTGCTTACCAACCATCTTGTTTTCAGAAACTCTGTCGCCTCTGGAATATGTTTGGTGTATTGCGAATTAAAGATATAGTACCATGTACCAAAACCTCAGTCTGAGTAAACTCATACCTAAATATTCATTACAACATTGAATATTAGGTCTGACGGATAACATCGCTATCTCATTTCCAAGTCCTCGGGATTCCGTAATCTGATTGATTGCGTAAATTATTTTCCGTCCAATGAAACCGTATGGGTTGATAAACAAGTGTTAATGGGCGGAGACTCCCATAATGTCACCTCTAAATATCATTCTGAACTCCTCGACCTGTGACCTCTGCGGCTGAACACCTCGACCTGTGACCGCGACGAGGTTTGCCGAATGCTCTAAATATAGTAACAGAGCGGAATTTCTAGGCTTGCAAATTCAACAGAGACAGAAAAAATGGCTTCGAAATTATATATTCGGTACGATTCCGATTAATTTGAAGGATGTGCTGGACCTGATAGATAGGCCTGCGTATGGTACCAACTTGGCCTCCCATAAATATAAATAGAACTTTACTCATGTCCGTGTATTTGATTTACTTTATTGTAACATGGTTTGCAAATCGACAAATTATTTGCCGTAAAACAAAAGTCATCTGAAAGTCAAACACCGAGGAAATGACTTAATTTTATGCTTTTAAATAGTTCTAAAGCATCATTTTTGATGACGACCTTATTTTTTGCTCTCGGATGCAGCTTTCCCGTTGATGCAGCGAGTTCATCTCCCGAAAAAAGAATAGTCGCACACACGACAAATATTATCTTCTGTAAGTTTTAATGTCGCGACACAGGCCTTCTGTGGGTTGATGAGTCGGCGAAGCACAACAAATAACACGTGGGGACACCTGTCAATCATCGATGTATTTTTTAAAATCCGTGACGTCATTTTGGGGAAGCTCTTCGCTGAATAGAAATGGTTTTGGCTACATTAGCTCCAGACTCTATATTTCAAATATAGAGTCGACGTTCACCCAGACTGCCAAAACCTGCATGCGATATATTTGAGGAATTCTAAAGACTCATAAATTAACTATCAAACTCAACAAGTTGTCCTACTTCTGGTGATTAGCCATTGACGCAATGTGTTGATGTGCAACGCCCATGACGCGTCACCGTGACGTTACATAAGTTAATGGCCATAGGCGACACTTTTAACTTACCAAATTACAATAAGTTACAGCGACGATTAATTAAAGGGATATGCTAGATTTTGTCCACTGTCATAATAAATATCTACGGCCTCGCCTAATATTGATCTCACTTCGCCTCACATGTCACCATATCCGACCACTAAGCGTCCCGTAACTTATAATATATATTATTATCGCGGAAGTCCACCAAATATGGATACAATGTCCCCGGTGGCAGCGGTCTTACCAAATCATCAAGGGAGATAAACCCTGTATGAAGTTTGGAATATTGGGCGGACCTACACGCGATATGTGCTTTTTGGCTCAACTTGACCAAGTAAAGCTTGAGCTATTACCATGCGTTGGCCTCCGTCGTGCGTCCATCAGTTTCCGTTAGCACACCCTACATGTCATATCTCTCATCCGATCGTCACAAAACTTCATATGGATATTTGGAGTGACCTCTAGATGTGAGTCATCTATTTTTTTCCGAAATTCGTTAAAAAACGTGCCCACCAGCAGCCATATTGGATTTCAGATTTGAATCTATCGGCACACTCTGCAGCCCACATATATTGGAGAATTGTTTTGAAATTTTACAGTTATGTTTAGATCACTTATATATGGAATCTATCGAATTTAAACAATTTTCAATGAAAAACATGGCCGTTTGCAGCAATCTTGAATTTTACTCTTTGCAGGACTAAATCATTAGGCACACCCTACACCAAACTTGTACTGTAATGAAATTACTGTATGTTTTTATTTGTTAAACAGTTCAGTCTGTTATTATTCCTCAGTTTACCTTCAAAAGGACTGGTTAAACATTTTAATTAAAATACCGTGTCGTATATATGTGTATTCATGTAAGCTTTCATAATTATACTTATAAGTCAGACTTATATCATACATATTAGCCTTCTGTTGATCCTTTATCGGATTTCTATAATAACTATAGTCAAAATCAGTTTTACAATTTTTTTAAACTTGGTAAATGTTACTTCCTGGTATTTTCGTGAAAATTACGTTACTTTCGTGTCGTAAATTTTCACACTTCTCATGCAAATATCATTAAATATATTATATATACTTTGTCATTACCATTTCCTACTCATAAAGTCGTAGTACTTCCATATTCATGCACTTTTTCAGTTCACAAATGGTATGCATTGTATCATATTTGTACATTATATAATGAATGTTTTCGATAGAATTTTCATCCATTCATAAATTCGTAAGGCATGGCGAGCATAATATTATGTATCAACCTTTCAGTGGACAAACAATATTATTCAATATTTAGTGAACTTTCTTCATATCAAATATCATATGTGTATTAAAATACTTGCTTGTATTGTGAAGTCGATCATTGATATTGGGAACTATTTATTTAATTACTCACTCCCCGCATCGTTGGTTAAACGGATTGAGGCATATTACCCCGGGAGCAATTAATCAGTCCAGCAGGAATAGTTATGATCAACACAGTTTATTAGGGCTTGAAAACTACACAGTAACGAATTCACTCACACACTTACCACAATCACCCACTCACATACATTCACATACGGCCACACCAAACAACATCCCTTTAAAGGCACGGTCGGCGTTCGTTGCAGAACTATTCATATTTGTTCAAATCGCCATCAACAGAAGGAATATTAAAAAATATATAGTTTTGCTCATATGCCAAACATAATCAGCGCGTAAATAGTATATTGTCGTCAAGACGCAACTAAGAGCATGCTCGTGTTACAGAAGCTTTGCTTCTGTTTACATATAGTCTGGTCGATAAACTAAAATTTTAGGGTCAACCTAGAATAAATTCGGACTAAATTGGTTTATATATCATTTTGAAGAGGAAGATCTCCTCTATAACATATCCAAAATCCACTAAAATCCGCTTTGAACATTTTTTGTAATTCAAGATGGCGTCCAATATGGCTGCCATTTTCCGTTAGTCAGTTTGTTGCAATTATGGTCATAATATCGTGTCATATGTATACCTTAGTATACATTTTTGTGAAGCGAAGACATAACGCCACATTTTGATGCCAAAATTGGAACACACCGCCCAAGATGGCAGTCAAAATGGCGACCGGAAGTGGAAAATGTTACGTTTTTTACTGATATCTTTAAGATAAGTTTCTGCTGTTTGGAACTAGTTAAGAATTGTGACTTTATTTTGTATTTAGCATGTTAACAGACCATCGGGGAAATAAAATAGGCCATAAGTGGGGTCCCCACCCCTTCCGATCATGCAAAAAAATCGAGTTTACAGAACGTGGTATAACATTTCACCAAAAAATCACAATTTGGGATTCTAGTCATATTTCATAAAAAATTGGCAGGTCTGTGTAATGGAGGTGATGCATTCTATTTCTTATGAATATTCCGACTCAATGGTATCAAAATTGTCACTTTGGCTCACAATAGCTGCCAAAATGGTGGCCAAAATATGAAAAATGGTAAATATTGCACCAGCGTGTCGTGCAACCGCTTATAAGTTGTGGTTGTTGAATAAAATTGACTATTCTGTCTTATATACATTGAATACTAACATTTATGATGCACCTTGATTAACTTTTACTATTTTAACTACTGAAATTACCAGAATTATGGGATTTTTTGCACAAACTTGGCATCAAAATCGGGAAAAATTAACGTTTCAGGTTTGCACCATTTTTTAAAAGTAAAATGAAACTATCTTTGGTATCAAATGTGATTTTTATTTTTGATCTATCTTAAATGTTTGACACTGAGATGTTTTAGACAAAATTACTCAAGATGGCTAACAAAATGGCAACCAAATATGGTAAAAAGTTGATTTGTCATATATATTCCGAACATTATTACAAGCTGTTCTGAAAAGGTTGCAAATTGTGACTCACTTCGTTATTAAACATGCTACTTAATCAATTGATAACTAAATGTTATATTCTGGTTGTCCCAGTACATAATGAGGCATGACAAATCAGCCTTGGTTTAAGGGATGCAGTATGAATTTTTGCCGAAAACTTCTTTGGGGATTCTGTCTATCTTTGAACGGAAATTGGCAGAACGTTGAAACGGAACTGAGAGGGATCATATTATGTGGCTACTCTGGCCCATTAGCATCAAAATGTATTAACTTATATACTATTGTCATGAAAGCCGTTTCATTCATATTGCATACCAAACGCCATTAAGAGACACTCTGATGTGATCTCTCTATCGGTTAACATATCCTTGAGTTATAGGGATAGGAAGTCGATAGTCACCCAAGTGAAACTTACACATGACCATGCAGTCACTCCACATATACATGAACACCACATAAATGAACATATGTCACTCGCTTTATACACATACACCTCACCTACTACTATACAGCCACACATGGATATGCACATACACCCAACACATGGCCATATAGTCATGAGTAAACATGCATGCACACCAGGTATACTCCTACACATCACCCATGGCCATATAGTCACGAACTGTATACCCATGCATGAACATACAGTAACATCCTGTATACATATTCGCATCACCATTGGTAATACGGTCACTCCATGTACATGTATATATTTGCCAGATGCATGGCCATATAAGTACCCAAGATATACATCCAAACGATGACAATATAGTCACTCCCGGTATATATTATCGCCACATTCATGAGCATACATTACTTCTTGTATACATATTTGCCTCACCAGGGGTCATAAAGTCACTCCCTGCATATATATTTGCGACACACATGGCCATATATCCACTCAAAATATACATATACACCCAACCCAAAACCATAGAGTCATTACATGTATATATAGTATACATATAAACCTCACCAATGGCGTTACAGTCCTTCTAGATATACCAATGTCCCGCAACGCGCACGCGGCCATTCATACACTCCAAACGTGCATATATAGACCTCACCATGACAATTCAGCCTCTCGCTGTATACGCATAAACCACACTCGTGATCATACAGTCACTCCCTCTATACCAATTCACCCACCATTAATTTTGCCACACTGGCACTCCATATATACATATTGGCGACATCATGGCAATATAGCCATGCAATATATACAAGGGCTCGCCTCTTGCAGGTAATGAGTCGAAACGTAATGTGATATTTGCTTAGTATGGCATATAGTCAGCGATCTGGAAGTGATGTTGATCTTATCCAAACATTTTGGCATCTTTTAAACTCATTGGGAGTAATTTCCAAAAATGTCTAAACTCTACGTTTGGCATAAAATAAAATCTAGTTTTTGTGGGGTACGTTTTAAAACTATTTTTAAAATTCCATTAAACTGCTCCAGGACCCAGCTTCCAACTCAACATTCATGTCATTAGAACGGGGATCAATTTGTCTGCGAGAAATTGGGACCTTAGTCATCATATATGTAGCCTCGAATATTATGTAGTATGCCTAACAGACATCATCCCCTTTCTCTTAACATCCATACATTTATGTACCACTATCATTGTGTGGGGAATGGGACAGGATGTAAGCCATTATTTATTTCACTATACTTATATTGACAAACGGAAAGGCCTTATGGTCCGTCAGCCAGTGCTCCATTCTGACTTGTTATTGTCATTCCGGAGGGCTAGGTGTGGTTTTCGTTGACGCGGACAAATGTGTCACATTGTCAGATACCCACTTACATATATTTGTTAGCCTATACTTACCTGTATTGGTTGGCATTGGTTAACCTATGATCATAGTCACTCCAGGTGTATATATACCTTATCAATTACCATTGAGATATGCCTATACCCACACACACGGCCATTCGTACACTTCAGACTTGAAAAAATACAGCTCAACCATGACAATTCAGCAACTCGCTGTATTCTTACCCACCTCATCCATCAGCATTCAGCTATTCGCTGTATACCGGTACACAGCAATGACAATACAGCCACAACAGATAAACATGTACATCCCATCCATGACCATGATGTCACTATATATATACACAAGCCCGCCAGTGACCATCAAACTGTACTCCAGGTATGCATATACACTTCAACAACATTGACTCTGCAGTCGTTCCATGTACACATATACACATTGCCCATAACCATACAACCACTACATATCTATCCATACACCCCATTCATTATCATGCAGCAAACGCGTGTATGCATATACACACACCCATGACAATACAGCCACCCAATGTACACCTGTACATCCCACCCATGATCACACAGTCACTCCATATATACATACACAACACAAAGATGGACAATGCAGCTAATCTCGCTGTACACACACACCACTTCAATGGCCAGACAACAACTCCCTGCATACATGTTCAACTCATACATGACGGTCGTGACCATACGCTACTCCTGATATACCTGTACAACTCAACGTGGACACCCATACATGACCATATAGTCATACATTGTATAACTATTCATATCATTCATGAATACAATAACTCCCCGTATACATACTCACCTCACCTATAGCCATACATTCAACAGACATACACACGGTATTAAGTTGATCAATGTTGATTACAATGGGCCAGAGTAGCCACATACTATGATCACTCTCAGATCCGTTTCAACGTTCTGCCTATTTCAGTTAAAAAAAAACATGGACAGAATCCCAAAAGAAATTTTCGGCAAAATCCATACTGCACCCCTTAAATGAACTTTCATGCCTCTTAAGGTTCTGGGACAACCAGAATATAACATTTAGTTGACTATGTAGCATTTTTAATAACCACAATGAGTCACAATCTGCTACCTTTTCGGAACAGCAGTGAATAATGTTTGGAATATATGTGACAAATCAACATTTTACCAAATTGGGTTGCCATTTTGCAAGCCATCTTGAGCAATATTGTCTAAAACATCTCATTGTGACACAGTTAGCACATATCAAAACAATAAACACCGCTGATACCAAAGAAATTTCCATTTTACTTTTAAAAATGTTTCAAACCTGAACAGTGATTTTTTGCCGATTTTGATGCAAAGTTTGTGACAGAAACATTTGAATAATTCTGGTGATTTTAGTGGTTTCAATGGTAACAATTAGCCTAGGTGCATCAGAAATTTTGGTTTTCAATGTATATAAGACAGAATAGTCAATTGTGTGCATCAACAACAACTTATAAGCAGTTGCATGGCACACTGGGACAATATTGAAAATATTCCATATTTTGGCCGCCATTTTGGAAGCCATTTTGATCCAAAGTGACGATTTTTGTAACATTGAGTTGGAATATCCATAAAATGTAGAAAGCATTACTTACATTGCACAGTTCTTCCAATTTCATGATGAAATATGACTAGAATCCCAATGGTGATATTTTGTGATATGTTATACCGTGTTCTGTATAATCGAATTTTTGAGTGATCGGAAGGGGTTGGGAGCCCATGACTGGCATATTTCTTTGCTTCAATGGTCAGTTAAGATGTTAAATACAAAATAAAGTCAAAATTCTCAACCACTTCCAAACAGTAGAAACTTATCTTAAAGATATTAGTAAAAAACGTATAAATTTCCACTTCCGGCCGCCATTTTGGCGGCCATTTATGACGGGGAGTTCCAATTTTGGAATACAACGGTGGGGTTATGTCTTAGCTTCACAAAAAAGTATACCAGTGTATACATATGACAAGATTTTCTCACTATAATTGCGTAGAACTGATTTACCGGAAATGGCAGCCATCTTGATTTACAAAAATTGCTCAAAGCGGATTTTAGCGGATTTTGGATATGTTATAGAGGATATATTTCTCTTCAAAATGGTATACAAACCAATTTAGTCCAAATTTATTCTAGGTCAAACCTGTATTCGACCAGACTATTGGTGTATACTAGTATGTATATCTTGAGTGGCCATATGGCCATGGGTGTGGCGAATGTATACACAGGGAGTGACTATGGCCAATGGTGGAGTGAATAGGTATGCAGCGAGTATGATCATAAATGTGGTGTATAAATGTGGGTGAGGTGCATATTAAAGCCTGGAGTGTATGAATGGCCGGTTTGCAGGATGTCAATTGGTGTATATATAGAAGGGTTTTGTGGCCATTGATGTTATACTATGTACACATGGAGTGACTGGTCAGGAGTGGGGTGTATATGTACAGCTTGAGTGGCAATATGGGCATGGGTGTTGCCAATATGTATACACGCTCATTCTTTGGTCATGTCATGACTCATCAGGCATACATAATTCTAAGACCAATCATCTTCATTGGAATCAGCTAAAAAAAATGTATTTTACCTCAAATATTCGTAATTTTATATATTTTACCACAGATTGTCAATTGGATTATTTGACTGGGTTGTAGTTACCTAGCAAACATTGCTAAAGAGAAAATGAATGTCGGTGCGATGAAAACCAGATAACTATCGATTCCATGGTAGTACACATAGTGTTAAGTATTTCTGCCAGGCATTTAGTAATTTACAAAGTGTTATGACCAGTGAACATTTATAATAAATTGGAGGGTGAGCCCATAGCAACGGTCCGATTACCACCTGCTATCCTTAGTAATTCTGTATCAGTTATACAATATACACTTCATAATGTGATGTGTGGGCACATGTTAAAGGTCCTGTAGCCTAACTTGGTGTGCAGTTTAGGCCCGAAACATCACCGAGAAGGCCTCAAAATGTAACTGAGAAAAAAAGTTTAATAAAAATACATTTTCTTGTTCGGGTAGCTGCATAGTAATGGTTGTTATGGACAACATTATATAAATTGATGTCACACACCATTGCATGTCATAATATGCCACAACTAAACCTCCAATATGTAATTATCAACTACAGTTCAATTAAATGCGGTAAATCATCCCCATAGAGACATTTTATTATTTCGGGTAGTTGCCTAGCAACCGTTGCTAAGGAGAGTCCCATCTCGATAAAATAGTAACAATTAATAAAGGTGCATCAGAAATGTTAGTATTTAATGTATATAAGATATAATGGTAAATTTTGTTCATCAGCCACAACTTGCATTAAGGTCATTGATGCTTTTGAAATTTAAAAATAATATGGGTAGGTCTCTTAAGAATAGTCGCAATAACACCTTCCAACCATAGACACTAGCCATCCCTATATAATATACACTGTGTGATGTATTATTGTATATAAAATGTATTTCAGACTAATCTACCACCAATTCTGGTCCCAAAATGTCAGAGCAGAGTGCCAAATATACATTTTACTGTCTGGGTAGCTGCAACGGTTGTTATGGACATTATGATAGGAAACAAGGTCACATGTCTTTGTAATTGATCATATGTCACAAATAGAACTCAAATATGCAATCCACAACAACTAACGTTGAATGAAATAATGTAATCCTTCCTTATATGAGCAATTCATACTTTCGGGTAGTTACCTAGCAACCGTTGCTAAGCGGGGCCAAATCTCGATGGGGTCCATATCTGAAAATGATTAGTATGGCCCAAGGAACATATGTGCCAGGTTTCATGCTTTTATCATAATTTGTGCAATTCTAACACCAAGCGCCTGGACTTATTTTAATATGGCCAGCCTGGTCCGAATCCCAGTCAGGTTTAATCAAGAAATTACTCAAGGAATTCCCACCATTAAGTTTACAGTGGACACAGTCGTTGTCAAATACTGCTGTGTGATATATGGTTGTGTCATTTCAAAATTTGATCACTCGCTTCAAAAACATGACAACTAAATCATTTTGTATGCTGTAATATATGGATTTCTCAACAAAGCATTCTTCACAGAGAACTTCCCAAGCAGGATTTAGTTTTGTTTGTGGAAATTTCCCAACAACAGACCCCGTACGTGTGCACAAAGTCAGATTTCAGTTCGGAAGAAAGTATCATATATTTCCAATTTCTGTCACAGGTAAAGTGTTATTTACTATATATAATATATGTATAGCTGTTTTTTAGCTTCTCGTGTGAAGTTTGTGCCATTGTTTTCTATTTTTAAAAAATACCCAAATTTGAACCGGAGTCCATACTGGAGTGTTTGGTTAAGTCTTAACCCGAATTTCTAGATAAAAACTTCGTTTATATAATTCGTAGTTGTTATTCTATAAATCATTTATGTTTATAAACTTATCTCTCTAAGTGGGAAACTAATTTTAATTCACAGTAATGACATGTGGGTCGTTGTCACGTTGTGTTTTAGTTACACAGAGTCGCTATCTCGTGGGAATCCCGATTCAGAATCTGGATTCAGATTACAGATTAGTCCCCTTACGACTTGGTTCGGTAAACGAACAGACCAGAAATTGGCAGAATCAGTAAACGAACAGACCGCAATCTCAATATCGTGGTAATCCAGAATCGGATTCGGATTCCGATTACGGACTCAAATGTTCGTAATGTAAACAAACCGAGATTTCGCCACATCGGAGTTTAAAAACACAAAAAAACATAAGAATCCGTCCGTTGTGTACAAATTATTGCAGAATATAAACGATCTATATCAAAGAATTTTAAATGCGAAGACAAATTTGTTTTATCGAGAGTAAACGGGAAGAATATTACAGAAATTAGCCACATAAGAACGTTATTGATCGTAACGCTGGAGTAGCACTTCGGTTGATAGCGAACTTGAAGCATAGCATTGTCAATTTCATTGTCACTTTCATCACATCATGTTCATTTCATAATTCCATCCATAAAATACCGCCCGAACGCATGTCGATTTCAAATTCGGCGGATATACGTCACCATTGACCGAATTCACACGAATCTCTACATTGATATGTCTTCTGCTTTGTTAGTTACTATATTTTCCTTCTTATTCAAGAAATAGTAGGACTATATGCTATCAATGGATAGTATGTACTATCTAGTCTTATAGCAATTTCATATTTAAAATGTCCTGTTTCGTTAAATGCAGTCGTTTTGCACAATAGCCCTGTATAGTGCAGAAACAAATGCATTTATTGGCCAACGTGCTGTACAATAGTTTGAAAATAAAGCTTTGTCTGTGAAGCTAATGTTGTGGTCTTGAGCATCTCCCAGGCGTAAAGCTAATTCTAGGATCTCAGGACTATATAGTGAAAATATTAGTCAATTTATTGATTAAGTACCTACACGTACAAGTTCTCGCTATGGACGTGGCTATAGGTTTCCTCAAATTTCCGGCCAAGTGCGCCCCCCCCCCCCCCCCCCCCCCCACCGAACCAAACATCAATCTCACAGGTTCGCATATTTCCATTTGCTTTTACTTTTACTTTTACTGGTTGAAAAAATCAAACAATGAGAACAATCCCAACCTATATATGGTGTCATATTAATGTCCAACTAATGTTGTGTCATGCATGAAATTTCCAACTGCTGGAAATGTACCGAAGTTTAGTTTAAACATATCTATTTCAAATATTTGTCAAATTTGTATAACACATGATATATAACACGTGCATTTGTTTATACATACACTGGGATTGGAGGACAAGTGTTGATTCACTTAAGGGTACCACTCTCCCATATGTTATTACATGTACACTGAAAACTAAATAATTAGTAATGGCAAAGCAACATGACTACCAAAAGAAGTTAAACATATCTACAGATCACCGGTCACCCCCTCCCCGAGTAAGTCATACGTTTGTAAATGTATTTATTTAAAATCGGGTTTGTCTGTTGCGTTTGCTGGCTTGTACGTATCATTATTTGGAACAGTTAGTCAAAATAATTCTGATTTAACTCATGTATGCATGACTGTGCAGCTAAGAAAATTGTACTAAGGTTAGGGGCGAGACACACCAGCCAATCCTGTCACCACGTCCCTGTACAAGAGACAAGTTCTGTGTGTTCTCCACAACGTCTTAGGAATTTGATTCAGGAGACCAAGAGCTGTTAGAAATGCTTGCTCACTTGACCCTCATCAATGAACACACTTTAACTTGAAAAAAGATGCCATTAAGTCGGATTGGCAGCTAATTATGTGCCATGCATATATATACATAGAAGAAAAACATGACTTTCACAGCAAGCATGAACTTTATAAATACAAGATACAAATGATACTTGTGTCAAATACATGAGCCATGTTTGACGCTGGGAAAACATTAAACATAGTATCGGAAACCACGTGGATTTCAAAATCTGACCTAGAATCGGGAATTAGCCCCGCCCTCGTAATCGGATTCGGATTCTGAATCGGGATTCCCACGAGATAACGACTCTGTATGATTGATTTGAATTTGCTAGAAATCTATCAGAGAAAGGTACTGAAACAGTTGCAGTATTTACCACCCAGGATTCCCAATGCTGCTGTTTATGCTTTGCTTGGCTGTCTACCGATTGAGGCTGTTATCCACAAGAAGATGTTGTCCCTATTTTCTAGTATTATCCATAACAAGGGTTCTGTGAACATTGCTGAAAGACAGCTTGCGATGAAGAATTTGGACTCTACTAGCTGGTTTGTGACTGTAAGAAAGGTTTTGTGGATGTACGAGTTGCCATCAGTTTTTGAAGTAATGGAAAACCCACTTGATAAGAAGTCCTGGAAGGAGTTGGTAGATAAGAGGGTGCGTGAGCTTTGGGAAGGGATGATCAAGGAGGACATGAAGTTGAAATCTTCACTGAAGTATTTTAACCCAGATTGGTTCCCCTCATCACTTATGGGACAGTTTACACTCCAATGTTCATGATGTTAATTTGGCAGCAATAACAGAAAGACTTCTGACTGGTACCTATACACTCCAGAGAAATAGATCTGATTAGAGTCGACAAAAGGAAAGTTCGGTATTAATATGAATATACGGTGAGTGGCTGAATTGTCACGGGTGAGGTGTATGTGCAAGTATACAAATGGCCGTGTGTTCGGGTTATTGGTATGTCCATACAATGGTGAGGTGATATATGCATATTGAATGGATATATGACCATGGTTGTGGGCTTGTGGCGAATAGGTATACATGGAGTGATCCTATGACCAATGGTGGAGTGAATATGTATACCTTGAGTTATTGTACATGTGTGGTCGTGGATAGGGTGTATATGTATACCATTGGCGGATTTGTAATGGGTTAGGTGTATATGCAATTCTGGGTTGAATGAATGGCTGCTGGTACTGGGTATTGGTGTATCCTGAAAGGGTTGTTTGGCCATTGGTCAGGCATACATGAACACATGGAGTGACTTTATGGTAATAATTGGGGTGTATGTGTATAACTTAATTTCTTATATCGTCATGGATGATACCAATATGTAAGGGAGTGACTGTATTACCAATGGCGAGGTGGTGTGCAAGGTACATGTATTTGTATATCTAGAAGGACCGTATACTATTATGCATACCTGGAGTGACCCAAAAGGAATGGATGTGGTGTATATGTATATATTGGGTAGGATCACAAGTGTACTTTTGGGTAGATATCTCTTTCCATAATAAATCAAGGATATGTTGACAGGCAGAGGTAATGACACAGAGTTCGACATCTTTATGGCAATTTATGCACAATGGATGAAACGGTTTTCCTGGCATTAGTCAATCAATTTTGATGTCATGGACCAGCATTAAGATGTTATTGGACATGAGTAGCGTAGCCACATACTGTGGCCCCTGTCAGTTCAGATTCAAAGTTTCCGTGTCCATTTCCGTCCAAAAGCATTGCCATAATCCCTAAGGAAGTGTTCGGCAAATTCCATACTTCATCCTTTGAACTTAATTTGTCATGTTCCATGACGTACTGGGGGTACTAGAATATCAGTTGATTCAGTAACATGTTTAATAACAAAGGGAGTCACTATGTGCTACCTATTCGTAACAGCAGAGAATAATGTTCGGGCTATATGTGAACAATATATTTTTTACCACCAAATTTGGATTCCATTTTGTAAGCAATGTTCAATTTTGTCTAAAAACACATTAGTGTTATGCATTTGAACAAGATAGACAAATAATCACATTTGATACCAAAAATAGTTGACCCTAAAATTTGATTTTATCGACTATAACATGGATCATGGAAAGTCTGACCCATAACAATGTCTATTTGTGTATAAGTGAATATTTTGAAGAAATGGAAAGAATATGGTAAAATAGTTAACTTTCATAGAATATGTGCACATTGATCCATTAAGCCTGTCAAATGCCAGCATATCACCGTTTGAAAACATACTGATGGTGTTGAACTTCAGTAATAGGGTGGATCCATAGCAATGGGTGCCAATGAATTTTAAGCTAGATAACAGTTCATCACAATATAGCATATATAATATGACAGGAGTATATATCATGGATGGGGAAGACCGAGATTCAACACCCAAATAATTTCGTATTATGAACGTGTTCAATATGTTGCATAGATCATGATCATTAAACCAGGGGATGGGGTCTGACAAAAAATTGCGTACACAGGACCTGGATGGATGCGTGGTCGAGAGCCCAGACAAAAACATTTCTTTCACCAAAATGGTTGCCATGGCAACGGTGTACATTTTCCATATTGGGATTATATCCAAAGTGATTTATATTTATGTGATATGCATGTGAGCCAACGTTGATGCTTTTATCATAAAATTCTCGATTGTGTCCTCTATATGTCACACTAATGGTGTGGCCATTGTTGTTCTGGGAAGAACAATGTCTCATTTTAGGGGCGGGTCACATGTGTTTATTTTAATTGATGATCATTAAACTATATATTAGTATGTTTACAAATTGAGGTTAGTAATTGAACTATATATATGAGGGATATCCCAGCATTCCCTCCTGGCCTATAGTCAAGTTGTTGGTATGCTCTTTAATTCAAGATATATAACAGAATCACCGAGTATGTTTTGTATAAACCAAATTTTTTTCAAATCAAAATTGTTTACACAAATTCCACCCACAATGGCGATAAACACATGACATAAAGAGTTATTTGCTCAAATGGTGGCTATTTTATCAGTCATTTTGAATATGCCCATATGCAAAAGGTATATGTTCTAACAGGTATGTGGCCTATCCAAATAGATGCATAATGAACAGTTTTCCATGAAGTTACCAGGCAATAGCAATGCATAAAGGCTAGCTTTTGGAAGAAAAAAACAAAATGGTTGCCATGGCAATGGTGTACATTTTCCAATTTTGGATCATATCCAAATTGACTTATATTTATGCGATACACATGTGAGCCAACATTGATGCTTTTACAAAAACAATTCACGATTTCGTTCTCAACTACCACACAAATGGTGTGGCCATTGTTTATTGGGAAGAACACTGTCTCATTTTAGGGGTTGGCATTGCCCGGTCATATGTTCTGTAAAATATCTCACACTAGTAATAATCGCCCAATGGATATGCTATCTAGCTTAAAATAAAGGTTATGACCTCCAGCATCTAACACAATTCCACTATGATGCAATAAATTGAGATAAGTTCATCATAAACACAAATAATAGGAAGTAAAGTGATAAAAACAGCTAATTTTGACAATGATCTTGCACAGTGACATTGACCCTTCAGATAAGTACTGGCGGTACATCGTGGGGAATACATACATATTATTATATAACTATATCACCAATAAGTCCACCGCTATCACTAATACACTTCAAAAATCGTAATTTTCCAGAAATCTCAGAAATTACATACCGTTGCCATAGTAACATCATTTTGAGGCAACAAAGTGACAAGAATCTTGTCAACATTGGTTTCCAATGCCTCCAGTATATGGGTTTTAAGAACAAATATGTTGCCAAAAATCCCCCAAAAAATTTACGAAACCAATTTTGTTTACAAATGACAGTCACATTAATTTGGAGTCTGCAAGTCACTGTGCATAACTGTGTGATTAGCAATTTGACCATGTTTTAAACTAAGTTTTTCATTACAGTAGGTTGGAATGAGGATATAATCGCTTGGTTACACCCATTTAATATATTATCGCCATGTTGGTACAGATAGTCATACCGTTACCGCTTGGGCGATGTACGGCGTGGGCGACCACCAGGAATATTTTTAATTTGCGCTCCGAGAAAGCATGAGTAGTATACAATGAATGACTATTACGTCATACGTATATTCTAGTATTGGAGAAATTCCGTTTCTATCGAGTGTGTCTATTCGAGTGATTGTAACTCTAACATCACAGGTCATGTGATTCTATTATTATAGTCATGTGATATATACGAGGCCTAATTCTATTTTAAACGAGAGGTATTAAGGATGCAATTGGGCTACATTAAGTGTAGCCATATTAACATATTTGTTTTTCGAAAAAAAAACCCACAAGAAATACAAACTTGGACAACATTATGGATGTTGCGAATATAATCTAAGTCGAGAAAGGGGATAACACCACTCAAATAAATGTACTAAATATACAAAGTTTAAGCAGCATTGCCCGGAAAATATAGAAATACAAGCTCGGACAATAGCATTATGCATGTTCCGAAAAATTCTAAGTAGAAAACAGGGGGATAATTCTAAGTCATACGGGCATCATAATCACATATCATAGGTTCTCATGGCACTAAATATCTGTGCCAAGTTTCAACAACTTTCACAATAAAAGTTACCCTGCTTTTTGAGTAAACGTGGACCATAATACCACGCTTATTGCGACTGGAACCGACTTCGCCATTGCTAGATAGCTAACGGCGGTCTAATGCACTATCAGCGTATACGTAGATAGAGATATCAGGTGTATGGAAGCACTGACTCAGTATTAGTGTCCATTACTTCAATGTGCGTGAACAAATTATAATTTCTTATCGAAATGGCCAAAGATAAAAGCGTAAACTGATACATTGTACAATCTTATAAAATGAAAATTTGCAAAGCACTATCCTATCTCTATCACTCACTCCCCAAAAAATTCGCGATTGTCAGACAATAAATGGAATTCGTATGGTTACAGTGCTTATTGTGACACTTCAACAACTATCGAATGGAACAGATTACCTGATAATAATAAAAACTGTATAACTATAGAAGAATACAAACCACTTATTTACAGCGATGCCTCTGAACCATAAACCCTATTTTCACATAACAACTAATAGAGAAATGCAATTTATCATACTAGAATACGCAATACATTTGGGTGGGAAGAATACCGGCATTTCGATTGATACAAAAACAAGCCCTCTATGTGCTATATTCCTCGAGATATCGGCCGTCGCACGTAATTTCAAATTCTGTTCGCAGAATGTCATTTTGTTCACCATTCGATCCATTCTATTCCGATTGTCATGCCTCATATTCTGGACATACTTAATGTTGTTAAAAACCTACAGATCTCCGAAACCACACGAACGGCTGCAACAATTACCTGACCCCATGTAGTGATGGTCAATATAGAGTACCTTGCGGTTCCCGATATAGTTGTAACAAAAACAATCGATGTTATAGCACTTTAAGTTAACTTAAAGGTACTCAACCCGATAAAACTCCTCTCAATTACTATTTCAATGGCTTCGGGGGTCAAAAATATTTGATTCGAGTCGAGGAAGTCACCCATCAAAGCTCAGATTTGTTAGATATCGATTTTAGAAATCTATTATTTTTCATTATCGGGAATACTATCTGGCCCAGAACTCAATCAAAATTGCGTTAAAATTACCACTTGATTTTAGAGTTATTCATCCTTGTCTGTTTGAATAGATTTGGAGTACACATCCAGAGCAGATTACGGCAGTTATTAGTACTGATCTCGAGAACATAACAAATTTTAAAAATCAATATCTAATAACTCTGAGCTTTGTTTGATGGGTTCCTCGACTCGAATCAAATATTTTTTACCCCCAAAGCCAAAGAAATAGTAATATAGGACCCTCTGATCGGATTGTTGTTGTTGGAATCTGTTGAGATGGGGACCCTCTTTACGGGTTGAGTACCTTTAAGAACAGTAAGTTTTTTTCTTTTGTGTTTGCGTGGAGACATAGGGGGCAACTAAAACGACCACGCCAGATCGAAGCTATTAGTTCAAATTTTGAATTCAAAGAAACAACTATAGCCACAGTAATGGGCCACTCCCTGTGTGGCAGCGGGGTGCGCAGGAACTACATTGTATTGGAACAAGAAAATAAACTGGTAAGCATAGATTAACCCTTTACCCAACAAACCGGCCAAAAACGGCCAAATAAAGCTGCAACAGCCTAAATTATCTTGGGTCTGTCTCAATAAAACCATACAAATATGGATATCATTGGAACCGGCTCCTTGACCACATTGTGATAGTTACAGTTATGCCCTGTGCCAATGCATTCTCTTATATATGCGAGTCGACCATAGGTCGCCTCGCATATATAAGAGAATGCATTGGCCTAACAAAATTCTTTTTTAACACTTTTTACCATTTTTTCTTAAATTTTTTAACAATTTTATAATTTTTAATGTGTTAAGCCAATGCATTCTCTTATATATGCGAGGCGACCTATGGTCGACTCGCATATATAAGAGAATGCATTGGCACAGGGCCGTTGTTGGGTAAAGGGTTAAACCATTCTGTACTTATTGACGAGTAGTTCCTTAGGAACTCTTCAGATAATAAGCTCGATGAACGACTATATGACGTTTGTTGAACATATATTATCTGAACAATTTCGACCAATAAATAGGACTCCTTCTCTTGCAATATATTTTCATATGCTTGTCGTCTGCTCATATTTCCTGAACACCCTAATTTTTTTTTTAATTTTTTTTTAAATGAACTTCTTTTTACACAAATTCCACCAAAAATGGCGACACAGATGTACACCCTTAACATAAAGGGTTTTTTTTTTGCTCAAATGGCGGCCATTTTATCCGCCATTTAGAATATACCCATATGCAAAAGATATATGTTCAAACAGTTATATGGTCTTTTACTTGTCCAATCCAAAGATATGCATAATGAACAGTTTCCATGAGGTAACTTACTAGGCAATAGCAATGTATAAAGGGTTTCACCAAAATGGTTGCCATGGCAACGGTGTACATTTTCCAGATTGGGATCATATCCAGACTTATTTATATTCATGTGATATGCATATGCATGTGAGCTAACTTTGATGCTTTTATCATAAATAATTCTCGATTTTGTCTTCTAAATGTCACAGTAATGGTGTGGCCATTGTTGTTGTGGTAAGAACAATGTCTCATTTTAGGGGTGGGCATTGCATTGCCCCGGTCAGATGTGTTTATTTTAATTTATGATCATTAAACTAGATATTAGTATGTTTATAAAATGAGGTGAGTAATTGAACTATATATTTGATGGATATCCCAGCATTCCCTGGCCTATAGTCAAGTTGTTGGTATGCTCTTTAATGCAAGATATATAACAGAATCACCGAGTATGTTTTGTACAGACCAATTTTTTTTCAAATCAAAATTGTTTACACAAATTCCACCCAAAATGGCGATAACACATTACATAAAGAGTTATTTGCTCAAATGACGGCTATTTTATCAGTCATTTTGAATATGCCCATATACAAAAGGTATATGTTCTAACAGGTGTGTGGTCTGATCCAAATAGATGCATAATGAACAGTTTTACCAGGCAATAGCAATGCATCAAAACTATCTTTTGGCAAAAAACAGGTGTTTTCACAAAAATGGTTGCCATGGCAATGGTGTACATTTTCCAGTTTGGGGTCATATCCAACGTGACTTATATTTATGTGATACACATGTGAGCCAACATTGAGGCTTTTACAAAAACAATTCACGATTTTGTTCTCAACTATCACACAAATGGTGTGGCCATTGTTTATTGGGAGAACAATTTCTCATTTTAGGGGTTGGCATTGCCCCGGTCATATGTTTTGTAAAATCTCTCACACAAGAAATAATCACCCAATGGATATTAAATTTGGCTTAAAATAACGTTGATGACCTCCAGCATCTAACACAATACCAATATGATGCAACAAATTGAGATAAGTTCATAATAAACACAAATAATAGGAAGTAAAGTGATAAACACAGCAATTTTTGACTATGACCACATTTATGCGGCCTTGCACAGTGACATTGACCCTTAAAATAAGAACTGGCGGTCCTTCGTGGGGAATACATACATATACATATTATTATATAACAACTATCACCGCAATCACTAATACACTTCAAAAATGGTCATTTTCCAGAATTCTCCGAAATCACATACCGTTGCTATGGTAGAATCATTTTTGAGGCAACTAAGTGACAAGAATCTTGTCAACATTGGTTCCCACTGCCTCCAGTATATGGGCTTTAAGAAAAAATATATTGCCAAACATCCCCAAAAAATTTACGAAACCAATTTTTTTTTACAAATGACAGGCTGCCATTGTGTAAATATTGCTGTATTTGGTAATTTTGTCACAGGATCTGATAACTTACTTGTAGTCGCCACACTGTTAAATTATTGAGGTGTATGGTCCTCGAACCCGTCTGCGAGATTCAAATATGTAATGGTGTATTATTGAGCACAGTAGTCCCAATATATTAGTCCAAGTTAAAGTTTTACAAGAAATTTAAATTTCACTTTGTCACGCTGCCAACAGCTGTTGTAATTGTGGGTCTGGCATCCTTAATAGCAATTAAAGTATGCACTGAACATATAAATTGACTGAATTTTGTAATGTACTTGTTGTCTAACAATAGAGTATATCATTTTGAACCCCGTGTCGGATGTATTGAATATCCAGTACCCCACGATGCTGCTGGGGATAAAAATTTTGTCCCCACAGCAATAGTCATGTCTCCTTAATTGAAGTGTGTTTTAATTCTCCGATTAATTCACACACACCAATAAGAATATTTCAGCAGCCGACTGAAGGATCCCGCGTCATGTCAAACTCGGCGTGCGAGGGCTCGCAACGTCGCGATTGGTGGAAACTGCCAGTGCAAGGGTCATGCATATACCCCCGATGTTTCACGTGCTCATATACCCTCAATGAGAAGAAGTTTGGAGTTTGGGGTGATACCCGGGAAGATTTGAAAGGGCCATTGGCCCTCTCCTACAACACACTGTTGAATGCCATAATTCCGCTGAAAAGCGTTTGTAGAGTTTGCGAAATTGATATATGCTCATGCACAGTGTTTGCCTACCGTTAATGAGGGTGCAGGACGTTTCGGCACCTGGTTTTCTGGACGTTTCGGCACCTGGGTTTTCGGCACTTGGTTGTTTCGGCCCAGGTGCTTGGACGTTTCGGCACTTCACCGAAGACGTTTCGGCACTTGTTTCTTTTTGTTTTCTTTTCATATATGACATTGTCTTTGCTGTTGGTAGCATCGAACGTGCAGCAGCGGAATTTCCCAATATGAATACCGACAGGCCAAGAGACAACAAACGCCAATCAACTGTACTTGTTCGTCATGCCCCAACTTGGTATATATATTGGTTTCAACTTGTTCTACCGTGGGTTGGGTTACCCAACCATTTTGGGCGTTCGGCCGCTGCACTATTTATGTGGTGCATTTTTTTTTTAAATATCGTTATTGATGTCCCTCTTATATATCGCGAATAGATCGGATGGTCTGTTAATTTAGTTTAAACATATTTATTTGTCTAAATTGAATAATACAGAAGAAATAACACATATACTTGTATACAGACAATGGGATTGGAGGACAAGTGCTGACTCACTTATGAGTACCTCCTCTCCCGTTTGTTATTACACTGAAAAATTAATCAAGAATTACAGAATTTTTAGTGAGTAAATATTATAAGGAAGTAATTTGTTGAAAAGGCGAATTCTTGGGATCGAATGTAGGTAACAATCAAAGAAATTATGGAAGGCGTTTTCTTCTCCGTTTCCACACGAGCAGTTTTTGGAACTTGCAATGTAATTTTGAACTTTATCTGACAGGAGGTTGCTACATTCACATCGTAATCTACAGTGATATATGTTTTCAGTCCGCTTTCCTACATTGTAATACTTGGGGGGGGGGGGTTTGGCTGTTTGAGGTTTAAAAGTGTTTAGATAACATTGTAGTTTAAGATCTCTAGTCTCAATTTTGGTTGCATTCCAGTTTATTTTACGCACGAGGGCATGAACGTTGACTCCATTCTTTTTGTATTAGGTTTAAAATGTTTAAAAAGTTTTACGCAAATCTTGTATCGTGGTCGCTTATGTCTGAAAATTTAGGGGGAAGTAAGTCAACTAAATATTTAGGCACTTTGTGGTTGACAATGTTATGAAAAAGTGAAAGTCTTTTTATTAGTCTTCTTTCTGAAAGTGTTTCCCAACCCATTTCAGTTAGTATTCGTTTGCGGGATACATATCTCGTACAGCCACTTATAATCCGTGCGGCTTCATATTCTACATCATCTAGTTGTTTGAGTAAACGTGTCTGGTGCTCCAGCCCAGACACTACTCGCATATTCCATGATCGGGCGTACGTGTGATAAATAGAGGATTTCGAGAGTTTTGCGGTTTAAAACATACTTGAGTCTTCGTAGTTGGGATAATTTAGCATAAGCTCTAGTACATACATTTCCTATAAAACAGTCCCATGTTAAGTCGTCATCAATTTCCATGCCAATATTCTTGTGCTGTTTAGAATAATCAAGTCTCAATCCATCGAAGATTATGAGTGGTCTCTCAAGGCTTTGAGAACTTGTGAAAAATAGTTAATTTTGTCTTAGAATTATTAAATTTGACTATCCATGTGTCAGCCCACTTTCTTATTCTTTCCATGTCATTATTTACACTATGTTCAAGCATTGAATGTCCGTATCGGATTTTATGAGGCATGTATCATCGGCGTATAGTCTCACTTGCGATTCCTTGTTATCAGCTATATCGTTTATGAGGATTCAAAATAGCAGAGGGCCGACTACGGACCCCTCGGGGACCCCTGCTACTATTGGAGAATATTTAGAAAAGCTAGAATTTATTTGCACCCTTTGCTGCCGTCCGTCAAGATAATTTGTGAACCATTTGAGCAAGTTGTCAGTTATTCCATAGTGTTTTAGTTTGAGTAAGAGACCATCATGCCATACTTTGTCAAAAGCTTTCGAGATGTCATAGAAAACAGCACATGTGCTTTGTTCATTGTCTACAGCGTGGTGTATTCTATGAAAAATTTCAATAAGTTGAAGTTCGGTACTGTGGCCTGGTATAAACCCGGATTGGTATTTATATAATAAGTTATTTATATTTAAAGGTTTGAAGACTTTGTTGAATACCACTTTTTCTAATATTTTGCCAACTCAGCTTATTAGTGAGATGGGGCGATAGTTGTTTGGATCATGGCGGTCACCATTTTTAAATATTGGTATTATGTTTGCTCTTTTCCATGCCACAGGGAAACAACAACTCTTAAACGATTAAAAAAATATATAATATAAGGGTTTACTGATGGAGCTGCATGTTTCCCTGAGCCATTTATTGTTTACCCCATCAGGGCCGTTTGCCTTCTTAACGGGGAGGCATTTTATAATGTCAAATATTTCTTTCTCATTTGTTTTAATTTCTCTTCAATATCCGTATTACCTGATTTCAGGAATTGCATTGTCCGTAGAGAAATTATTGAGAAGTTGTTTTACAGTGTGCCAGAATTGTTTTGGTTTAGTATTCATACTTAAATTTTCATCTAGATCGTTCGTGTATCTTTCCTTTGCTGATTTTTTTAAATTGTTAACTTTATTTCTAACACATTTATATTTGTTCCAATCAGACTCCATATTTCTACGAACTGCCAGTTTTTTCAGTCGGTCGCGTTTTCTAATATGTTTTCTGATTATACCGTCAAACCAAGGTTTGTCACGGTTTCGGATTGTTATCTCATGGTATGGGATGTGTTTTTTGGAGACTGCTAAGAAGGTTTCCGTGAAATTATTAACCATTTCATCTACATGCATCGTTTCGGCTTCAGTATTTAACATTTGTTTCCAGTCAATATTGGAGAGTTCCAAGTTTAAACTCTCATAGTTGCCCTTTGATTAATTCCAAACAGAACGTTTGTAGGATTTTTTTTTATATATTGGGACACATACTTCAACCGACGTTGCAATGTGGTCTGATACTCCGAGATAATAAGTAGATGGGTTCATCGATTTAATCGTGTCACTTATTATGATCGGGTCTAATAAAGTTTCCGAGTTTCCTGCTATTCTGGTTGGACCACTTATGACATTGGTCTGTTTTGAGAGCTATCATGTTATGACGTACGAGCTATCGACCAATTTGATTCTCACCTCGACACGACATCAACAGCCCCTTGATATAAGTGTCCAGACTTCAAACTCTTCACTCGGGTGCAGTGTATTTAAGTATATCAGGTATTGATGGACCTCTTATATATCGGGAACCGACAGGGCTGTATGTTCAGAGAACTATCATAATATGACGTAGCATCGACAAACGGAATTTTCAAATCGACACCACACCACCAGACTCTTGGTAGAAGTGCCTGGACTTCAACCTTCTCCCCCTCGTGCAGTATGTGAGTATCTTAACAATATCAGTATTGACGACCCTATTATACATCGCGAACAGACAATGTTGTCTGTTCAGAGAGCTATCATAATTTGAATTGACCAACATAATTTTCACATCGACGCCGCAGCATCAGACCCTTGGTAGAACGGCCACATGTCGATATATATATGAGTAAACATTGTGCATCTTGAAATACGCTACGTTAACCCATGCTATACATGGTTTGCGACATGACACTATGATTCCGTTAAACGAATCCACGATTCATGACCGTATTGCGCCTGTGTCAATAGCTGGTTAATTTGATTTTTGCCGGAGCCGATTTGAAGTGCGTCCAATCGCTTTGGGAGTCTATCACATTGTATTGAAATAAAGAATAAAAAAAATAATTTAGTCTTCACTCATAATTTCGTTGGTCTGAAAATTAGCAGGTGCCGAAAAGTCCAAGGTGACGAAAAGTCAGGTGCCGAACGGCAACCCCAGGTGCAGAAACGTCCAGGTGCCGAAACGTCTAGCATTCCGGGCATGAGGTGGATGCCACTGAAGCAAGAAGCAAATCCCCATCCCATTCCGAACCAGGGCCCTGTTTCATGAAGCAATGTCATAAGATTATCTTAAGAAGGACTTAATCTAAGATCTAAGGTGGATCTTATGATGTTACTTTTCCGTTTCGCGAACGCGTTTCATAAATACAGCTATGCGCAGAAAATATTGGTTCTGTGCACGTTATATGCCTAGGTACAGTGTCTGGTGACAGATACTAGGGTGTTTCTAAGAATAATTATGATAACTATTGCATACTTAACTGCACGAGCGCGCTTTTTAACTGTGTTTTCGCGTCAGACTCCATCCACACATAGCTGCATGCTTCCAGTGCCTATTTTATACAAACGTAACGAGCTCAAATATATTTGTTCAGTTATTAAAGGGACTTATGCATCGTAATTCAGAATGTGAACCTTCACCCATATAACATGCCATTAATGCGACGCGAGACATATGTTCGCTCCTTTCGTTTGCTGATATTAGGTTCTAATACATTATACGTCTTTGAAGCATCTATAATACCAGGAAACCGAATATGTCGCCACGACGGCATACACATATAATACACCACGATGGAAGCACTGAGCTAAAAGCTCTTTATTGATTGCCAACATTCATGGAATAATAACACAAAACGCTCTTTATTTATATTGCTATAATGTGAATAGGACTTCACATCGTGCTCCAAATAGACTTATTTCCAATCTGAGACATACTTGTAGAAGCCATATATAAATGATGTTAATGCCATTTGCTTTGGTTCTGTTGACAAATATGCTAACACACTGCGTATGAAATTCGAAGTACGTACAGAGCTATGTTGAACGGCATTTTGCATATATGTTTTAATAAAAACCAAAGCAACGACTTCTAATAAAGAGCGTTTATAATTAACAACAAGTGAACAGACGGTCGGTTCACAGGCCCCTGGGGAAAATTACTAAAATACCAATATAGACTATACCACTGGTATAGTCTATATTTGTATTTTAGTCATTCCCCCCAGGGGTCTGTGGGCCGGTTCACAGTGATATGTTCTTTCGCGGATCCCGGTGTGCCCGCGCGGTCCGTATACTATATACATGCTATATATCTTTTTATTTGATAGTTAATAAACATGTGATGCCGATTTAATAAATGTATGAGATCTGAGATTCGCGTGGGTGGGTTATGATAATATACATAATAATAATAATAATAATAATAATAATAATAATATAACATATATTATGTATTATTATCTTGCCGATATATATACGGGATACATATACACTACATTTTACAATCAAATTATAACATAATAATATAGAAAGGCAAGTAAATACTAATACTAATACTAGCTGACATAAGCATTTATAAAAAAAACTGAGTATAAATCATTCACTATTATCCTCGATGTGAAAATGTTCGGACTAATTGTCTCAACATGATTATTGTCTACAGTGCGATTGTGTGATTTGAATCGCAAATGATGTCCAACTTTATGGAAATATATTCTTTCTGTAAATGTATATATAGTCCGTTTTTGGCGGTTTACAGTTAGTGGCGGACATCCCACCAATCTTGCAACCACTGGCCACGTCACTGCTATAGCTTACCAGTTGGTTATTAATTACTACCATTTCTGAAACACCCCTCAGTGCTAGTAAGATGTTATTCAGTTATATGTGTTTATAATAATATATACATGAATTAGATCCCATCCACACTTCGGAACAACTGCGGATCACAACGTAGGTCTTAACTTTAAGATTATCTTTTGACACCTCACACCAGTCTTAAAGTTAAGACCAAAGTTAAGACCATCTTAGGTTAAGACCTTGTTCGTGAAACGCACTTATGACTGAAGTTTGAATTTATGACCATCTTAAGTCCCAACTATGTCATAAGTTGCCTTCATGAAACAGGACCCAGGACCGCCGGAGAAGACTTACCTTGATTTATCCGTGTGATTTTTGTGCGTTGATTTGTAAATATATTATTTCTGGTTGTGAATGGTTGTACATAATGTCCTAATGAGTGCTTGCATGGACTCCAGTTGCCTTAGTCTGTTGTATTCCGGGCTTGTACTACGGGCTCAACGCTAGGAAGAGGGTGCCATGCCAGCCGGTTGACTTACGGTCGGTTGGGGCTCCTCAAATCTCGATGGTACAATGCCCGCCTTCCACCCATGTGCGAGTGTCAGAACCCGTTTACCTGGTTGTGTAGTGCGTGCGCTGACGAGGAAGCAGCCGAGGCCATGTTGTGGTGGGTGGTGTGACTCTGATGGTTTTGTCTGCCAAGTAGTGTTTCTAATTATTGTATCCCACTCGTCCTATCCTAGGTAAAGGTGTGGGTGAAAGTATATATTAGCTAATTTTATATGTGGTTGTTTTTGTGTATTTGTTTTGTGTTCAGGTTTGTGAGTTTGTTGTTCATTGCAACGATTTTACAAGGCTAGCAGGTTAGTTGGTTGTTTGATGGAGATAATTACTCAATGGCTTATACTACGGCCTCGATAAGCGTATCTATGCCGCCCGAGGACATTCATCCGCCCAAGGAGCCATCTAGGGCGTGAGCCCGCTACCCTATACCCCCAATGTTTCCCGCTGTCAAGGGTCACGGGGGACACGTTGATTTAAACATGGCGTTGTAGCCAATCATATTGCTATTTACAGCTGGATGTGGGTATACAAGGTGACATGTTGCTGATGCCAGTAGACGCATACTCATGCCAATTCGGTTTCTCGCAGAGAACAGCTCACCAGGGAATAACTCAAGAGAGACGTCGAACAGCCGGAAACGTTCAATGTGACAATGCAAATTAATGGACGTTCAGTTAGTCAGCACGTGACTATGCTCCATATTGATTGTTTACCCGTGTGACTGTTATCCCTCTTTATGTGAAATATATCATAACACCAAATAAGGAATTTATCATCCCGATAGAAACACCCACACAGGTTATTGATTGGACATTTTTATTCAGCCTCTCTTCGTCCGCATATTTTGGATACGTTATTCGCATCACATGTTGATTCTTAAAGCCAGGATTAAGACACGGCTGTAATTTAACACATATATTGGAGAAATCACTTGTTTTGACTTTTGATCCATGTGACTCACAGAAATGGAATAATATTTTTTGTTGTTATCCATTTGACACGAAATATAAAATGGACCGCGGGCCTCCAAAGGCGAGGAAAATTAAAGGACACGCATGGTGCTGGTTCTGTGAACAGTTTAAATTCGGACTGGTGTGTGCTTTGCTATGCAATGTTATCGGTGTTAGCGCTCATCCGTTTCAAGCAGATGGCTTTCTGATTGAAACAAAGCTGGCAAATGTCAAGAGATGTGTGACAATGTGCAAGAGACAGGCGGACTGTATACGAATTGGATACAATGTTAAAACAAAGATGTGCGCTCTCTCGCAGCCAGGTGGTTCGATAGGCCCGTCACAGGAGTGGTTCATGACAGACATCGAAGACAAGGTAAGACATCAGTTATTTATTTATTCGTGTTTAGTACCAATTGTTGTTAAATGGTATCGATGGTAAAATGTATAATAACATCGACATGTGTACGGACGTCTCAAGTTTTGGTCCTTCTTCCTACAGTTTTCCTTCATTCATTGGCCCAAACCAGGGGGCATTGTCTCACCTTTTTATTCGGTCTGCATATAAACGATTTAACCGACTATTTAGCATCGACTGTTATCAGATGTCTCATGTGTATATCGCAAAAATGCGAGAGAAACTAGAAAGTTATGATTTTCAAATGACCAAGATGTCTCTTAATAATTGCTTAGATTCTGCATACAGTGAAGATGTGAATAAGTGAAATTCAAGATTTTTCGCCTGATAGATCCAGATAAATTGTTTGTTGAAAATATCTTGTCATTTTCGGCTGAATTTATGCAAAACGTGCATGTCCACCATAACTGTGTGGCAGATCATTGCATTCTTGTGAATGGACTCAACTACAGTTTGCATAGTAACGTTTAGTAAAACTTCCACGAGTCAACAAGAAAGACAATTAGGTTACTTTGTATTCATGTTTTGTTTTTGTATACTGCTATATAAAACAAAACACCCCCGCAGTAGGTTGAAGTGGTTTAAATTCCCATAATATTGAGTCCACGTGACGTGGCTAGGCGGTCGTCGTTCGTGTGCGCAAGTAGGGAATTCTCACTTATAAATCTTGATTGGACCCGACTGAAAATTGCACCTTTTAGATTTTAATTTCCCAAATCCAAATAAAACACCCGCACTAGTTGGCAATCTTCCAGATAACGGCCATTTAATTTGAAACATTTTAACCAGACCACATATATGCAGTCTACCGTTGGTCAACAGACTGCAAGACTAATATGGTTTAAAATAATATAATTGACCAAATTTCCAAATGATGCGCTGTCGGTCACTATTCCTTACTGTTGAATATTTTTAACATGGGTTGTGGAGATGAGGTAAGTTTGTCGCCCCAAATTCATCCACATATCTCCACGTCTATGAACATTTGTTTCTATCATATACCACTGTTCTTATGCATAATGTGATATGCGGGTTGTAATTAATTTTCTCAATGATTAGTAACACTGACAATAGTCATGTTCTTTGATTGTTTAATGCATATTTTTAATCCGGTTATATATAAAACATATGTTGTTGTAATAATTCTGGTCCGGAAGAGGAGGACAATTCTTTAGCAAAAAAAGAATCGTCATTATGCACTGGGGGAACTGCTCCGAAAGAGTAGGTATACACTTGTGGTTATCCGTCCAGTCCAGTTCACCGCCTGTATGTTCCAGTTTATTCGATGTTAGTATCAACTACTAGATACGAAAATGGTATGAATCTGACGACCAAAGAATGTGTTTCGATAGGACCTGGTGCGGATATGCCTAATGCTGAATTATGATCAAATAACTCTCGAATATTGATATGTTCTATACTAAATGACGTCCCTGTTTGGTAAACATACACGCTAATTGTTCATAGACAAGCAGGTGTAATTGTTAGAAGTGCCCACGATATGCTCATATTATTTATATTATTAACTAGCAGGGTTACCCGGCGTTGCCCAGGTCAAAGTGATATGAAACCCTCTGTGGATATTTGGTGGGAATAGAGAATACTCTTGCTCTCAAAGTGTTACACGTATTCTCATAAATTGTATATCCAAATGGCATCACAAAACATGATTCTTACGCATGGAATATAAGTAGTGGCTCACCTTGTCAGGTCGGAGCGATTATCATTTTGTTTATCGCGTCCGACCAATAAAGAAGTATTTATTTAATTACAACTGCGTATACTTCAGACGTTATAACACGAAATATGAACATCATAAACACATTAGTTTCGAAAAATATAAAAGACGACAATTGTGTTTTACACATAGATGTATCAATCAATCAATCAATCAAGTTTATCATATCTTCCTGAAGATACAGATGTTTTAAAGATATGTCCATGTGCTCCTCTGTCCTGGTGCTATATACTGGCTAATCATTTTCAGTTTTCAAAAATTGATGTTATGCAGTATAGCAGCTACATGTGCAAAACACATCGAGAATTTGAGTTGTTTATGTTAGGCGTTGAGTCTGTTCTAAAAAATGAAAGAAATCCTCTGTATCGGGCAGATATACCCTTGTCATATGTCAATATTGTAGTATCCTGCGTTTTCCTTTATCTCAGAAGTAACCATATTTGACTGCACACTGTGACCACTATATCTGAACAGGCCTTCTCTACATTTCCATATCTCTTGGCAATCGTAATTTTTTATGGAAACTATATTGAATGCGACAGATTCAATCGTGTTATATTATATACATTATCCATGTGCAATCATCTGACGATTCAAGGTCCCTCAGTTTGAATGGATATATGTATCTCCTAAATAGATTGATATAAATATACTTTTAATGCTTTTTTTCTTGTATCTGTGCTGCTAGATCATGATAGGAATGCCTTGATGTCCACCCCTTATAAATATGACCGTTGAGAAGATATAATTGTTCAAGTGACTTAATTCGGTCACCATTTCTCGAGATTGTGAAATTGGAATGCCAAAAACTCCTTAGAACGACATGGAGATGGCATGGGAAATGACTATATATAACTTTGTTGGATATCGACGAATTGAACAATCTTATAAATGCTAGTGAATCTCATCACGCCATCCATGACCCACACGACCTCAAATGTGATTTAATTCATCATATCATGAGAGAAGAACGTGCATGAAAGTGGTGGACTCAGTGCTAAATATATTTGTATCAACTTTGGTGCAACTCCCCTCATGTATGACTTGAACCGCGCCACTTTTGTCACATTTAAACCACATCTATTAGACTCATGCATGCACTTTATAATGGAGATGATTATATATAAGTTTGGTGGTAATCGGCAACTAAACGATTTTTTATCATAGTTATTACCCCACCCCATCTCTCACACAAACGGCACCAATTTCGCGTCTTTAGATCACACGCTTATATTCCTCGTATCACGGAGAACAATAATATATATGGTCGAAATATGTGCTAAAAATAGCCCCTCCCCTGACACCAACAACGTCACTTTAGAAAAATTTAACCCGCATCATTATCTTACTCGTAAAAAGTTAACCATGTAAGGGCCCCGTTAGACCGCATTGATGCCATCTCGATTGTACCATTAAATTTATATATAGAACACAGACAGATATTCGCAAATATTTGATTCGTTGTATCATTTGAGAAGAACGTGTATGAGTTTGATGGTAATTGGCACTAAACATATATTTTTGGTGACCATCCCGTCCCTATTTTGGACTCAAGCGGCGCCACTTTAGACATCCTTAAACAACACCACTGATACTCATTATAGAAATGAATATATATAAAATTTATGAAAATTGGCGAGTATACAAATTCTTATCAAATTTAGGGCCACCATTGCATATCTCTCACCCAAAAGGCACCAATTTGGCGCAAAAAGATTGTGTATCAATTTTGGTGCCCCTCTCCCTTTCAGTTCACCACTGACTCGAATAACGCCACTATTGACAGCTTTAAGCCATGCCATTAGACACCTCATACCATGGGGATGAATTTGTATAAGTTTCATGGCAATCGGCAAACACAAACTTCAATTCGGTAGTCATTTTCATTGTGATTCGAACTGTTACGCGACTTGTGGAATGCCAAACATATCAGAATATTATACATACTGTAGATGCAACTAATTATCACCTGCGTATAGTATAAGCCACGTGTGGATTGTCAGGGAACATTTGCATTTAGTCGATTAGGAATGCGGAGTAGAATTGCGCATTGAGATCCACAAAGTCAGAGTGACACCCGCTGGTCATTTTATTCTAAATTCCAACTAATAAACAGCTTGTGTAATGTCAAGCGTGCTAGCATATATCAACTGTCTCAACTCTGCATAACAGAAGCGCGTGTGTTGAACGCCATGATTATTAGCATTTAGTAGATTATGCCTGCATGTAGAATTACACATGAATATATATTCTGCCTCAGCGACAGTTATCTAAATATGAAACAAGAGATAATATATTTGGTACACATGGCACGACATTAGCTGTAATTTCCAAACCAACAATAGGTTGAAAATGATCTTGTAGTTTGATTTTCAAACATTTTATTGGCGGGGGGAGTTATTGTTTTCGGACCAATATTTGCATAATCTCCTACTTTTTATCAAAATTTTGGGCTGCAATGGCCATCAGCTGGAAATTTTCCAACCTTATCATGGGGGCGGGTGTCAGGTTGGAAATATCAGACACTTGGAAAGATTGTGTCCTGATCCCTCCCCGTGGCCAGTCAAAAACTGCTAGTTAATTTAATAAAACAATATTGTCCTACATTTGGTCAACATTGTCATTGGAATTGTCATCAGTTGGAAATTTGACTACATTTGGTCAAATAAAGGGTGTTGTAGGGTGGATACCCATTCCATACAGATCCAAAATGGCCACCGCCCAGATGGTGTCAAACAGGAGACCTATATATATATATAGTTGATCACCTGAAATCCTAAATATTGGTGGAATCTCCATCTAAAGCTATATGTGTGCCTTCTAGCCTCTATGTGTGTATACTGTTGTTTATTGTGTATTCCTATGCGATTTTCATTCTTTCTTCGAACCATTATCAAGTGGTATAAGGATACACTTTAAATACATGCGGCACATACCAAATCGCTGTTGTCTGCTGATGGTAGATCCATTTTTATGTCTGGCCTAAACTGAAACGACTCGTAGTGAATTGTTAATTACCAGAGTACTGATCAGCGCGCGTTCACTATTAGTAATCATATTGTGATCACAGTAATGCGCGACACGTGACTTCATACAGATCTGTGTACAGTTCTATATCAGTGTAAATGCACCCTTAGGCCTGTGAATTGTTCTTGTGAGACCTGCATGGCCAGCAGGTGATTCATGTGGTTATATTAGCATCTGGTTGGGAATCAAACTCACCTACATCATCTCTCTGATCTTGTAGGTGCTGCATGGAAATATCTGCTATGGTGGTTAATTATGGTTTTACTGTGCACAAATGGGTTGGCAACGGAGGCCAGTGTCTCAATCAATGTGGGGACCTGTTCATATAAAAGTTCGTCGCAAACGTTATTGAAATTATAAACTTCTCATTGAGATATATTAACGTTTGTGGAGTAAAAGTTCAGATAACATCATCTAAGTAAACGTGTTTGATGAAACATTATGTCGAGAAAGCAATGTTATATAGTAGATTTATTAAGAGATATTCTTAGAGAAAACATAGCCGGTGATGTTTTATTCTCGCGAATATAGAGAATTACGAAGAGCTATTTACAGAAGTGGAATTCGAAAGAACTGTTTTCGAAACTTTACTGCTTGGTCATGGTATTTAGATGATCGGGGATTAAAATATTGGATGACAATTATAGCGTTAAATGAATGAATATGGTCAACCGTTCCAATTGCAACCCCAATGTTCATTGATAAATACATCTGATATTCGTATCCGCTGTTTTCGATAATATAATATTTATTTACATTTGCCATTAATTCGTAGATCAGGTCGTATTCATCGTTCATCTGGAAACAGACAGTCGTGGCTGGTGTTCCCGGATGTATAATGTGTACTACCAGAAAATGGCATATATCTCAATTCCTTTGCAATTTACAACATTATATCTACATTATATAGCTATTGATTCTACATCTACATATAATGGCAAGAAACGTGAGCAGAAAGTTAAGGGGGTATGTTTTTGTCCCATGTAGAAAGCCTTGATACAGAGCGGGACAAGCGTTACAGAAGCTGACAAATATGTTTTTATTTCTCATCGTTATCTGCGTCCCAGTAGTAACCCTTGATACAGAGCGATACTGGGTTACTACTGGGACGCAGATAACGTCGAGAAATAAAAACGATTTTTTAACTGCTGTAACGCTTGTATCGCTCTGTATCAAGGGTTACTACTGGGACGCAGATAACGATGAGAAATAAAAACGATTTTTTAACTGCTGTAACGCTTGTATCGCTCTGTATCAAGGGTTACTACTGGGACGCAGATAACGATGAGAAATAATAACGATTTTTTAACTGCTGTAACGCTTGTATCGCTCTGTATCAAGGGTTACTACTGAGACGCAGATAACGATGAGAAATAAAAACATATTTTGTCAGCTTCTGTAACGCTTGTCCCGCTCTGTATCAAGGGTTACTACTGGGACGCAGATAATCACTAGAAATAAAATCAACTCTGTAAGATTCTGTAACGCTTGTATCGCTCTGTATCAAGGGTTACTACTGAGACGCAGATAATCACTAGAAATAAAATCAACTCTGTAAGATTCTGTAACGCTTGTATCGCTCTGTATCAAGGGTTACTACTGAGACGCAGATAACGATGAGAAATAAAAACATATTTTGTCAGCTTCTGTAACGCTTGTCCCGCTCTGTATCAAGGCTTTCTACATGGGACAAAAACATACCCCTTTAACTTTTTGCTCACGTTTCTTGCCATATCTAACTTTGCTGGTCGGTGGCCAAGTGTCACAGGCAATATCGCAATTCTGTATAATCACCTTTTGAGCAATTGGTTTAAAGGAGGAACCAATTTGGGCAGAGGGACTCAATACGATATATGTATATTCGATAAGATGATTCGGTTTCATTGTCGCGTAACAGTCTACTCGAGTGGGAACGAGTCATAAAGTCTGTAAAATAAACATGATTATAACAAATCGTTGATACGCTGTAGCGTGTCGTCATGCATGTGTGGTATATATACAATCTCCAAGCATGTTACTAAACGAATATCCGATTAGAATAGCTACATGCATACGAACGGCAACATTCACGTGCGTGTGATCAAGGCATCGCGTTATCATTCCTTCACCTTTTTGAGATCGCAAATCATACATGTATGAAGTTGCGATAAGAACCCCCGCCATATCAACTATTAATACCAGTATTTTCATATAACATATTACCTCAATTACACTCACCCAAACGTTGATATATTCACATGGACAACGATTCTTAGGGTGCATTTACATTGCTATAGAACTGCACACAGATCTACACGCAGACTAGTGTAAACGGGTTGATATAGAAATGCACACAGAAAGAAAACGGTATTAGTTCGTGTGAGCAAAAATCCTGTCCGCTATACGTCACGGTCAACGCCGAAGCACTGCGACAGGCAAATCTGTTTTGATTAATTGTTACTCGGGCTTGGCGAATGTGTTTTAGTTTTCGTTGTCATTTCAACCCGTGTATTTCGAATATTGAACACGGACAGGGACGTGGCAACTTTGGTCAAAATTTTCAACAGTTGGAAATTTCATACCTGACACGACATTAGCTGTAATTTCCAAACCAACAATAGGTTGAAAATGATCTTGTAGTTTGATTTTCAAACATTTTATTGGGGGGGGGGGAGTTATTGTTTTCGGACCAATATTTGCATAATCTCCTACTTTTTATCAAAATTTTGGGCTGGAATGGCCATCAGCTGGAAATTTTCCAACCTTATCATGGGGGCGGGTGTCAGGTTGGAAATATCAGACACTTGGAAAGATTGTGTCCTGATCCCTCCCCGTGGCCAGTCAAAAACTGCTAGTTAATTTAATAAAACAATATTGTCCTACATTTGGTCAACATTGTCATTGGAATTGTCATCAGTTGGAAATTTGACTACATTTGGTCAAATAAAGGGTGTTGTAGGGTGGATACCCATTCCATACAGATCCAAAATGGCCACCGCCCAGATGGTGTCAAACAGGAGACCTATATATATATATAGTTGATCACCTGAAATCCTAAATATTGGTGGAATCTCCATCTAAAGCTATATGTGTGCCTTCTAGCCTCTATGTGTGTATACTGTTGTTTATTGTGTATTCCTATGCGATTTTCATTCTTTCTTCGAACCATTATCAAGTGGTATAAGGATACACTTTAAATACATGCGGCACATACCAAATCGCTGTTGTCTGCTGATGGTAGATCCATTTTTATGTCTGGCCTAAACTGAAACGACTCGTAGTGAATTGTTAATTACCAGAGTACTGATCAGCGCGCGTTCACTATTAGTAATCATATTGTGATCACAGTAATGCGCGACACGTGACTTCATACAGATCTGTGTACAGTTCTATATCAGTGTAAATGCACCCTTAGGCCTGTGAATTGTTCTTGTGAGACCTGCATGGCCAGCAGGTGATTCATGTGGTTATATTAGCATCTGGTTGGGAATCAAACTCACCTACATCATCTCTCTGATCTTGTAGGTGCTGCATGGAAATATCTGCTATGGTGGTTAATTATGGTTTTACTGTGCACAAATGGGTTGGCAACGGAGGCCAGTGTCTCAATCAATGTGGGGACCTGTTCATATAAAAGTTCGTCGCAAACGTTATTGAAATTATAAACTTCTCATTGAGATATATTAACGTTTGTGGAGTAAAAGTTCAGATAACATCATCTAAGTAAACGTGTTTGATGAAACATTATGTCGAGAAAGCAATGTTATATAGTAGATTTATTAAGAGATATTCTTAGAGAAAACATAGCCGGTGATGTTTTATTCTCGCGAATATAGAGAATTACGAAGAGCTATTTACAGAAGTGGAATTCGAAAGAACTGTTTTCGAAACTTTACTGCTTGGTCATGGTATTTAGATGATCGGGGATTAAAATATTGGATGACAATTATAGCGTTAAATGAATGAATATGGTCAACCGTTCCAATTGCAACCCCAATGTTCATTGATAAATACATCTGATATTCGTATCCGCTGTTTTCGATAATATAATATTTATTTACATTTGCCATTAATTCGTAGATCAGGTCGTATTCATCGTTCATCTGGAAACAGACAGTCGTGGCTGGTGTTCCCGGATGTATAATGTGTACTACCAGAAAATGGCATATATCTCAATTCCTTTGCAATTTACAACATTATATCTACATTATATAGCTATTGATTCTACATCTACATATAATGGCAAGAAACGTGAGCAGAAAGTTAAGGGGGTATGTTTTTGTCCCATGTAGAAAGCCTTGATACAGAGCGGGACAAGCGTTACAGAAGCTGACAAATATGTTTTTATTTCTCATCGTTATCTGCGTCCCAGTAGTAACCCTTGATACAGAGCGATACTGGGTTACTACTGGGACGCAGATAACGTCGAGAAATAAAAACGATTTTTTAACTGCTGTAACGCTTGTATCGCTCTGTATCAAGGGTTACTACTGGGACGCAGATAACGATGAGAAATAAAAACGATTTTTTAACTGCTGTAACGCTTGTATCGCTCTGTATCAAGGGTTACTACTGGGACGCAGATAACGATGAGAAATAATAACGATTTTTTAACTGCTGTAACGCTTGTATCGCTCTGTATCAAGGGTTACTACTGAGACGCAGATAACGATGAGAAATAAAAACATATTTTGTCAGCTTCTGTAACGCTTGTCCCGCTCTGTATCAAGGGTTACTACTGGGACGCAGATAATCACTAGAAATAAAATCAACTCTGTAAGATTCTGTAACGCTTGTATCGCTCTGTATCAAGGGTTACTACTGAGACGCAGATAATCACTAGAAATAAAATCAACTCTGTAAGATTCTGTAACGCTTGTATCGCTCTGTATCAAGGGTTACTACTGAGACGCAGATAACGATGAGAAATAAAAACATATTTTGTCAGCTTCTGTAACGCTTGTCCCGCTCTGTATCAAGGCTTTCTACATGGGACAAAAACATACCCCTTTAACTTTTTGCTCACGTTTCTTGCCATATCTAACTTTGCTGGTCGGTGGCCAAGTGTCACAGGCAATATCGCAATTCTGTATAATCACCTTTTGAGCAATTGGTTTAAAGGAGGAACCAATTTGGGCAGAGGGACTCAATACGATATATGTATATTCGATAAGATGATTCGGTTTCATTGTCGCGTAACAGTCTACTCGAGTGGGAACGAGTCATAAAGTCTGTAAAATAAACATGATTATAACAAATCGTTGATACGCTGTAGCGTGTCGTCATGCATGTGTGGTATATATACAATCTCCAAGCATGTTACTAAACGAATATCCGATTAGAATAGCTACATGCATACGAACGGCAACATTCACGTGCGTGTGATCAAGGCATCGCGTTATCATTCCTTCACCTTTTTGAGATCGCAAATCATACATGTATGAAGTTGCGATAAGAACCCCCGCCATATCAACTATTAATACCAGTATTTTCATATAACATATTACCTCAATTACACTCACCCAAACGTTGATATATTCACATGGACAACGATTCTTAGGGTGCATTTACATTGCTATAGAACTGCACACAGATCTACACGCAGACTAGTGTAAACGGGTTGATATAGAAATGCACACAGAAAGAAAACGGTATTAGTTCGTGTGAGCAAAAATCCTGTCCGCTATACGTCACGGTCAACGCCGAAGCACTGCGACAGGCAAATCTGTTTTGATTAATTGTTACTCGGGCTTGGCGAATGTGTTTTAGTTTTCGTTGTCATTTCAACCCGTGTATTTCGAATATTGAACACGGACAGGGACGTGGCAACTTTGGTCAAAATTTTCAACAGTTGGAAATTTCATACCTGACACGACATTAGCTGTAATTTCCAAACCAACAATAGGTTGAAAATGATCTTGTAGTTTGATTTTCAAACATTTTATTGGGGGGGGGGAGTTATTGTTTTCGGACCAATATTTGCATAATCTCCTACTTTTTATCAAAATTTTGGGCTGGAATGGCCATCAGCTGGAAATTTTCCAACCTTATCATGGGGGCGGGTGTCAGGTTGGAAATATCAGACACTTGGAAAGATTGTGTCCTGATCCCTCCCCGTGGCCAGTCAAAAACTGCTAGTTAATTTAGTAAAACAATATTGTCCTACATTTGGTCAACATTGTCATTGGAATTGTCATCAGTTGGAAATTTGACTACATTTGGTCAAATAAAGGGTGTTGTAGGGTGGATACCCATTCCATACAGATCCAAAATGGCCACCGCCCAGATGGTGTCAAACAGGAGACCTATATATATATATATAGTTGATCACCTGAAATCCTAAATATTGGTGGAATCTCCATCTAAAGCTATATGTGTGCCTTCTAGCCTCTATTTGTGTATACTGTTGTTTATTGTGTATTCCTATGCGATTTTCATTCTTTCTTCGAACCATTATCAAGTGGTATAAGGATACACTTTAAATACATGCGGCACATACCAAATCGCTGTTGTCTGCTGATGGTAGATCCATTTTTATGTCTGGCCTAAACTGAAACGACTCGTAGTGAATTGTTAATTACCAGAGTACTGATCAGCGCGCGTTCACTATTAGTAATCATATTGTGATCACAGTAATGCGCGACACGTGACTTCATACAGATCTGTGTACAGTTCTATATCAGTGTAAATGCACCCTTAGGCCTGTGAATTGTTCTTGTGAGACCTGCATGGCCAGCAGGTGATTCATGTGGTTATATTAGCATCTGGTTGGGAATCAAACTCACCTACATCATCTCTCTGATCTTGTAGGTGCTGCATGGAAATATCTGCTATGGTGGTTAATTATGGTTTTACTGTGCACAAATGGGTTGGTAACGGAGGCCAGTGTCTCAATCAATGTGGGGACCTGTTCATATAAAAGTTCGTCGCAAACGTTATTGAAATTATAAACTTCTCATTGAGATATATTAACGTTTGTGGAGTAAAAGTTCAGATAACATCATCTAAGTAAACGTGTTTGATGAAACATTATGTCGAGAAAGCAATGTTATATAGTAGATTTATTAAGAGATATTCTTAGAGAAAACATAGCCGGTGATGTTTTATTCTCGCGAATATAGAGAATTACGAAGAGCTATTTACAGAAGTGGAATTCGAAAGAACTGTTTTCGAAACTTTACTGCTTGGTCATGGTATTTAGATGATCGGGGATTAAAATATTGGATGACAATTATAGCGTTAAATGAATGAATATGGTCAACCGTTCCAATTGCAACCCCAATGTTCATTGATAAATACATCTGATATTCGTATCCGCTGTTTTCGATAATATAATATTTATTTACATTTGCCATTAATTCGTAGATGAGGTCGTATTCATCGTTCATCTGGAAACAGACAGTCGTGGCTGGTGTTCCCGGATGTATAATGTGTACTACCAGAAAATGGCATATATCTCAATTCCTTTGCAATTTACAACATTATATCTACATTATATAGCTATTGATTCTACATCTACATATATGGCAAGAAACGTGAGCAAAAAGTTAAGGGGGTATGTTTTTGTCCCATGTAGAAAGCCTTGATACAGAGCGGGACAAGCGTTACAGAAGCTGACAAATATGGCAAGAAACGTGAGCAAAAAGTTAAGGGGGTATGTTTTTGTCCCATGTAGAAAGCCTTGACACAGAGCGGGACAAGCGTTACAGAAGCTGACAAATATGTTTTTATTTCTGATTATTATCTGCGTCCCAGTAGTAACCCTTGATACAGAGCGATACTGGGTTACTACTGGGACGCAGATAACGTCGAGAAATAAAAACGATTTTTTAACTGCTGTAACGCTTGTATCGCTCTGTATCAAGGGTTACTACTGGGACGCAGATAACGATGAGAAATAAAAACGATTTTTTAACTGCTGTAACGCTTGTATCGCTCTGTATCAAGGGTTACTACTGGGACGCAGATAACGATGAGAAATAATAACGATTTTTTAACTGCTGCAACGCTTGTATCACTCTGTATCAATGGTTACCACTAGGACGCAGATAATCACTAGAAATAAAATCAACTCTGTAAGATTCTGTAACGCTTGTATCGCTCTGTATCAAGGGTTACTACTGAGACGCAGATAACGATGAGAAATAAAAACATATTTTGTCAGCTTCTGTAACGCTTGTCCCGCTCTGTATCAAGGGTTACTACTGGGACGCAGATAATCACTAGAAATAAAATCAACTCTGTAAGATTCTGTAACGCTTGTATCGCTCTGTATCAAGGGTTACTACTGAGACGCAGATAATCACTAGAAATAAAATCAACTCTGTGAGATTCTGTAACGCTTGTATCGCTCTGTATCAAGGGTTACTACTGAGACGCAGATAACGATGAGAAATAAAAACATATTTTGTCAGCTTCTGTAACGCTTGTCCCGCTCTGTATCAAGGCTTTCTACATGGGACAAAAACATACCCCTTTAACTTTTTGCTCACGTTTCTTGCCATATCTAACTTTGCTGGTCGGTGGCCAAGTGTCACAGGCAATATCGCAATTCTGTATAATCACCTTTTGAGCAATTGGTTTAAAGGAGGAACCAATTTGGGCAGAGGGACTCAATGCGATATATGTATATTCGATAAGATGATTCGGTTTCATTGTCGCGTAACGGTCTACTCGAGTGGGAACGAGTCATAAAGTCTGTAAAATAAACATGATTATAACAAATCGTTGATACGCTGTAGCGTGTCGTCCTGCATGTGTGGTATATATACAAACTCCAAGCATGTTACTAAACGAATATCCGGTTAGAATAGCTGCATGCATACGAACGGCAACATTCACGTGCGTGTGATCAAGGCATCGCGTTATCATTCATTCACCTTTTTGAGATCGCAAATCTGAATGCTGATATGGATGTTCAATTAATTTCAATTGAAATACATTCATCTATATCTATATTTGCGAATGTCTGTCTGTCTGTCTGTCTGTCTGTCTGTCTGTCTGTCTTTCTGTCTGTCTGTGTTCTATAGAAATTCACAGGGGACCACCTAGATGACAAAAAGGGGGTCTAATAGGGGTAACTTTTTACGAGAAAGATATTGGCGAGGGTTAGAATTTTATAAAGTGACGCCGTTGTTCTCAGGGGCAGAAAAGGGGGAGGGGCAGAACACAAATTGTCGCCTATTCCCACCAAACTTAGAGATAATCATTCCCATAATATGAGGAATCTAATGGTGTGGTTTAAATATGTCAAAAGTCGCGCCGTTCGCGCCAGGGATGCCCGGAAGGGGAGAGGGGCACCAAAATTGATCAAAATAATTTTAGCGACGAATTCCACCAAATTTATGCACATTCTTCTTAGATCTTCTCCATGATACAAGGAATCTTATTGCGTGATTTAAAGACGCCAAATTTGTGTCGTTGGGATTAGATATTTGGGGGGCGGTAGGTGGGTACTAAATCTGATCAGAATTGGTTTAGTCGCCGATTGCCACGAATCTTATACAAATTCATCCCATGATATGAGGTGTCTAATGGCATGGCTTAAAGCTGTCAAACGTGGCGTCATTCGAGTCAGGGGCGCCCTGAAACGGAGAGGGGCACCAAAATTGATACACTTATAAAAAATATGTTTAGTGCCAATTACCATCAAACTCATACACGTTCTTCTCAAATGATACAATGAATAAAATATTTGCGAATATCTAGCTTTATTTGTTCTATATATAACTTTAAGGGTTCAATCGAGATGGCACCAAGGCGGTCTGACAGGGGTAACTTTTTACGAGTAAGATAATGGTCAGGGTTAAATTTTTCTAAAGTTACGTTGTTGATACGAGGGATATAAACGTGTGATTTAAGACGCGAAATTGGTGCCGTTTGTGTGAGAGATGGGGGGGGGGGGTAATAAATATGATAAGAATTTGTTTAGTTGCCGAATACCACCAAACTTATATATAATCATCTCCATTATATAAAGCACGCATGAGTCTAATATACCTGGTTTATATATGATAAAAGTGGCGCGATTCAAGTCATGTATGAGGGGAGTTGCACCAAAGTCGATAAAAATATATTAATAGCACTGATTCCACCAAATTCATGCACGTTCGTATCTAATGATATGATTAATTAAATCATATTTGGGGCCGTTTGGTTCATGGATGGCGAGAGGAGATTCACTAGCATTTATAAGAGTGTTCAATTCGCCGATATCCAACAAAGTTATATATAGTCATCTCCCAGGCCATCTCCATGTCGTTATGAGGAGTTGTTGGCATTCTAATTTCACAATCTCGACAAATGGTGACCGCTTTAAGTCACTTGAACAATTATTTTGAGTGTGTTTTATTGAAGGGCATAGCGCTGTAGGCGTCGAACATACTAAATGTACCCCATGTTGTCATTTCCCTTGCACACGATATAATCGAACACCTTCATGGTATGTGCAAGTAGGGTCTTGGTCGATTCATGCCAATAGGTTAGTGTGAAATGTTCTGAACGCCCGCTGTTTTCTCCAGTTCGAGAACCGAGGTTATTCGGGTTACACCATTAATAAATTAAAACACCGGGAGTGCTAGCGTAACATCCAGCTGATTCGAACTTAGGAGGTTTTTGTCTATTGAAGATATATTTTGGTCGGACAATAGACAATTTTTCTTACCAATATAGTATGGTCGTTATACGCAAAAATGGGGTTGATCCAGAAACATTGTTAAAGAAGCGATCTTGGTGTCATTCAACGCGGTATAATCTCTGGTACAACATATCCAAAATCCACTTTGGGGACAATCCAGGTTCCAAGATGGCGTCCAACATGACCGCCCTTAGTCAAAAGTCTGGTTGAGAAATTATTCGATTATAATGAGAACAAATGTTGCCATATGTATACAAATAACTTTAAGGGTACAATCGATATGGCACCAAGGCGGTCTGGCAGTGGTAACTTTTTACGAGTAAGATAATGGTCAGGGTTAAACTTGTCTAAAGTGACGTTATTGATACGAGGAATATAATCGTGTGATTTGAAGACGCGAAATTGGTGCCGTTTGTGTGAGAGATGGGGGGGGGGTAATAAATATGATAAGAATTTGTTCAGTTGCCGAATACTACCAAACTTATATATAATCATCTCCATTATACAATGCATGCATGAGTCTAATAGACGTGGTTTATATATGGCACAAGTGGCGCGGTTCAAGTCATGCATGAGGGGAGTTGCAACAAAGTCGATACAAATATATTAATAGCACTGATTCCACCAAATCCATGCACGTTCGTCTCTAATGACATGATTAATTATATCACATTTGGGGCCGTTTGGGTATTGGATGGGGAGAGGAGATTCACTAGCATATATAAGAGTGTTCAATTCGCCGATATCCAACAAAGTTATATATAGTCATCTCCCAGGCCATCTCCATGTCGGTATGAGGAGTGGTTGGCATTCCAATTGCACAATCTCGACAAATGGTGACCGAATTAAGTCACTTGAACAATTATATCTTCTCAACTGTCATATTTATATGGGGATGGAAATCAGGGCATTCCTATAATGATCTAGCAACACAGCTACATAGAAGAAAGCATTAAAAGTATATTTATATCAATCTATTTAAGAGCTACATATATTCATTCAAACTGGGGGACCATGAATCGTCAGAGGATTGCATATTATAATGGCTCATGTATATATTATAACACGATTGATATGAGTCTGTCTCATTCAATATAGTTTCCACAAACAAACAGTTACAATTGACAAGAGCTATGGAAATGTAGTGCAGGCCTGTTCAAAAATAGTGGTCACAGTGTGCAGTCAAATATGGTTACTTCTGAGATAAAGGAAAACGCAGTCCGTAGCACATTTTCAGGATCCTCTGACAAGGGTATATCTGCCCGATACAGAGGATTTCTATCATATTTTAGAACAGACGCATCGCCTAACATAAACAATTCAAAATCTTGCTGTGTCGGACACATGTAGCTGCTATATACATGCATACCATCATTTCTTTTAAACTGAACATGATTAGCCAGTATATATATAGCACCAGAACAGAGGAGCACCTGGACATATCTTTAAGACATCTGTATCTTCATGAAGATGTGATAAATTAGATTGATTGATTTATACATCTCTATGTAAAACATAATTGTCGTCTTTTATTGTTTCGAACTAATGTGTTTATGATGTTCATGTTTCATGCTATGACGTCTGAAGTATACGCAGTTGTAAATAAATAAATATTTCTTTATTGTGGGAGGGAATAAACGCGATAAGCAAAATTATAATCGCTCCGATCTAACAAGGTGAGCCCTACTTATATTCCAAGTGTAATAATCATGTTTTGTGATGCCATTTTGATATACAATTTATGAGAATACGTGTACTACTTTGAGAGAAAGAGTATTCTCTATTCCCACTAAATATCCAGAGGGTTTCACATCACTTTAACCTGTGCAACGCCGGGTAACCCTGCTAGTAATATATATGAACACAATATTTCGAATATGTTATGGGTTCATATTTCAGATGACATTCGCAGTTCAATTGATCAGTCTCAGATACACATAAAACACTCGAAAACTCATCAGAACTCCTTAAGTAATACGCATATTTACTCGGCGTTTGGTCACATCATCATATGTGCCGTTAACATCTTTCTGGACCGACAGTGGTCCCTTCATATCGCGCGGATATTGAGAACGACACGGATTTTTTAAATTCTGTCAAATCCTATGCTTCATTGACAGATTCAACTATATACCGGCATTTGTTTTGGAAGCGTGGAAGTCCAGGAACTATACTAGTGAAAGGATGTTCTCGAAAATTTGAGTGAGCAAAAGCAAAAACACCATTGAAAAAATTCGCCAAAATAAATTAATGGTTTGATCCTGGTTTGATCTGGGAAAACTGATTGACAACTGGTGGATAAATACTTCTGCTTCGTGTGGTCATACACATACGATGCTCGATGTCTGTTTTACGATGAGAAACAAACATATCCCCATATCATATACGTGAAAATGACGTTCCCATTTCCTCGGCTTTGGCGATACCATCGGCTTTGGCGATACCAGGTACACGGGGGTGGTGTAGGCGCGAGTTGAGCAGACGGTCGAATTATCAGGTTACCTGTTCGTTGCTTAATTACCCTATTCAAGCGCGACTGTCTTATAACCAATACACGACATTCTTCCAGGGAGATCGGTGGGGCGATCAAAATAAAACTAAGATCGATGAAAATGCTGTATACAGAACTAATTTCGTCACTGTTACTTCGTTTTGTCACGCATAGATTGATACAAATAATATTTTAGTTGCAGAATGTTCTGCTATTTAGCTGAATATAGTAAGTGAGCCCCCCCCCCCCCTACAATACAATTTATGTGGCGGCCTATAGACTTACCCAACTACTTTTGTAAAATATATTCAGCATGCTACTGGAAGTTTCAAGTCTAACACCATCAGTTGAATATTTCGCATCGAAAATAGGCTGAAATGGTTTCATATTTAAATTTTCAACCACTATTTATAGTGTGAAATTATTTATGACTAAATTAACATCAGTTGGAAATTCCAACCTCATGGTTGTCCCCGTCAGCGATTAGAAATGTTCAACATGTGGGTTGAGGGCGCAAATATAATTTCCCAAGTTGGGCATTTATTCTGGTTCAAATGGGCCGCAGTTATAAATGCCAATTATCAAACCCCAATGGAGACATTCTAGACGAGTCCCTGGATTTCCGTTCTGGGGATTCGCTATCTATATCACTCGGCGCGGCATCAACACCACCCCCTCGCGGATATAACCGTTCACATGACGGCGCTATAGCTACGTAACTAACGTACAGGTCGAATCCGTCATCTCCCGTTTAAATTTCCGAGTTTAAACGCGGTTTAAACCTACATTTAATCCTTCAATCCAGACTAAGGGGGCGTTTTTGACGTTCAGTTGCCAGCTAATTGAAAACTCGATTTGGTGATATGATCATAGAGTCAAACTACACTCTTACCTATCGGACCAAAAGACAGGCCGATATAATGGTGATTGACACGCCATAATTATCGCGAACGCGTGCACGCCCATTTGATTTATTCACGGAGAAAGAAGCATGGCTCATCGACCATTAATCTGATCTCATTCTGGACTTAAATCAATCTAACAAATTTCATCCCTTTGTTTGTGTTTTTCTGCAAGATGCTTTACCGTATAAAGACAAAATTTGGTGTATTTACATGTATATTTGTATATATTATAGGGTATATGAGCTGTTTAGTATGTCCGTTTATCTGTTCGCATATTTTCTCCAATACCCCTGGGCCGATTTCAACCAAATTGGGTGCGGTGACTCGGGGCACCCATGCGGATGGTATAACGGCGTTAGGTTTTCAAAATTGTGATTCAAAAATAAGAAAAAAGTTATTTATAAAAAAAAGAAGGAAAAAATCGGTGTTAATTTGTGTAAGGAGTTGATCTGACAAGAAACACAATTAAAAAAGTTTGTTTAAATTTGTTTTTTAAATTAAAATGTTCAAATGATCAAAATGTGCGCAAAGGTGTCGCAGGTTCTACATCAAAATAAGTTATCAAATTTGACCCATGCAGCAATAACATTTTAAGATTGCAAACTATGTGTATAGCATATAATAATCTGGTCACGCAGTAGCATCGTTTTGGTGTCAGCATTAAAACACCGAACCCTTCAACTGAATTCGTAGAAAACACCAGTATGTGTGATTGCCACAAGCCAAAAAAAAACACAAGATAGTTGTAAAAATCATATTGAATGAACATGTCCATATCTGAGCAAAACTCGCGTGGGAATGAATCAACTGTCGACAGTCGCCACTTAGACACGCCCTCACTCGAGATTATTTACAGCTCCACTCTTTTACTGATTGTTTGCCAGAAAAGCCACAATATATTTTTTGTTTAAACATATTTTATTTGTTCATACAGTGATTTATGACAAAGGGATTGGAAGAAAAGTGCTATAACTCCCTCCTCTCCCTTTTCATCAAGATATTTGTTAAACTAATATTGAAGGAACAGCAGTCGGCAGTCGACAGTCGCCAGTTAGACACGCCTACATTCGAGATTATTTACAGCTCCACCCTTAGATCTGACTGTTTGACAATTCTGAACCGCGATCGGGCAAACACGGATTCGTCATCTCAGGTTTAGCCTCGGTAAAACTGGTTTAGCTTGACAGTAAATGTTATGGTTTAGTTGGTGGCTTAAGCTTATAAAACGCAACAAAAGTATCAGTGTCGGGTTTAAACCCCGGATTTAACTGTCAAACGGCGGTTTACATCTAGAGGTTTGCGTAGACCTGGTTTAAACCTGAGGTGACGAATCTGACCACAATGTTGTAAATCGTATATCACTTGATTAATTATGGATACCAAACACTAAGTTTAGATTATGTTGTAGCAAAAGGACACACATTGCAGCAGCGGTGAGATCCAGATCCCAAAGAAAGAAGACCCTCCCACATGCATGGGTATGTTTATCAATATACATGCAAGGTCAGATGTACTAGATATGTACACAGACGTGGCGACAGGGGGGGGTTGGGGGGGGTCAACTTTGGTCAAAATTTTCAACAGTTGGAAATTTCATACGTGCCAAATCATTAGTTGGAAATATCACACCAACAATAGGTTGAAAATGTTCTTTTAGTTTGATTTACAAACAATTTATTGGGGGCAATTAATTGTTTTTGGACCAATTGTTGCATATTTTCCTATTTTTTGTCAAAATTTTGGACTGAAATGGTCATCAGTTGGAAATTTTCCAACCTCAGGGGGTGACAGGTTGGAAATTTCCAACACTTGGAAAGCTTGTGTCCTGGTCCCTCTCCAGTGGTCAGTCAAAAACTGCTAGCTAATTTAAGAAAACAATATTGTCATTCATTTGGTCAACATTGTCCTTGGAATTGTCATCAGTTGGAAATTTTCCAACCTCAATGGGGGTGTCAGGTTTGAAATTTCCAACTCTAGGAAGGCTTGAGGCTAGTCTAGATTCTAGGATTTTGCGATTTTCTCGTTGAGATTTCAAAGTTTTCGCACACCGGTCCGAACCATGGTCGGCCCGGTGTGTCATTGTCCCTCCCCCGTGGCCAATACAAAACTCCTAATAAGTTTAACAAAACATATTTTACGACATTTGGTCAAACTTGTGGACTGAAATGGTCATCAGTTGGAGAATTTTCCAACCTGATCGAGGGGGGAGTATAAGGTTTGAAATTTCTTTGCGATTTTCTTGTATAGTTTTCAAAATTTTCTCTCACCGGGCAAAACAACCATGATCAGCCCGGTGTGTCCTGGTCTCTTGCCCGTAGCCGTGTGCATTTGTCTGGAATTAGACCACTTTTCAGGTTAAATATCCGAATGTTTTTATACCGGGTATACCGGGAATATAGAACCATGGTTTATGAATATATAGGATATAAGGTCTGAGCATTTAGGTGTAAAGGGGGGGGGTGCAAATGAAATTATGCAAACTTGTGTTTGGTGATTCTGATTCAAGGGGGGGGGTGTGCAGTTGGAATTTCCCAAGGTCGACACCCCCCGAACGGAGACCCTCTAGCCACGTCCCTGAATATGTATATGTATCATTGTTTTTATTTTGCAATGGGAAATGGATTTACTTGAGATCGCGAAAAAAATATGATCGGTCAGTGGAATGAGGTGTGTTGTCAGGTCCCGTTGACATAGAGGTATGGTGAGCGGCTGCCCCATACTCGATTCATGTTTCCAGCTTCGGGTCCCTTCACGTGTTCACTATTGCGCTCCAAGGACAACTAGAACCATTGGCAACATACGACGGCTTAATTCGTATAATGTTAAATATTTGTATTCTGGTTATCCACCAGGTTTATAATGAGCTATTACTAGTATGTTATATCTCATTGACTACCAAACGTTGTTTATTGGTGTAAATTAAAGACATATTATGTAATTGTTCGGGTGTATGAACCTGATAAATTAGTAATCATGCAGTCGCTATGACAATTGGAGGAATGTAACATTCTACTAACATCGCCGAAAATTTTAAGGAAATCGAACGTACCAATCCATAGAAAACATCGTCAGAACTACGCTCAATTGTAAATATTTACTACTCGATTCGGGACGCATCTATCGGCGATCAACTAACGGAAACGATTTCGCCATCGAGAGTCACTGAATTTAATTAATATATAAGAATGACGGTGTGTTTTGTCAATTTAGATACACTATTTGTGAAAATGACTACTTTGAACAAGATTATTTTCGATTTCTATTTGATCACCACGCGGAGTGTTTCACATCACTTTAAAACAGGATCCAATCGAAGCGATCACCGGAACGCGATCTGGCGTAATTGGGGGAGCTTGCACGATTTCGGGACAAATTTCCGTGCTGCTACCAAGATCATATTCTCAGAAGATCATATTGTTAAAATTACTTTAGTCGGCACTTTGTAACAGGAATATGCTATCATGCAATTCACAATATTAGTTTTCATTTCAGTATCTTGTTTGAAAATATCCTAACAATACCACCACAACCTTGTGCTAAATATCAGGTTATCAGCCTTTAAAGCCGTTAGTTCAGCGTTGATCATTCATTCAATGTTGTTACTTATGGTTGTGTGTGCAGCATATAACTATGTGAAATATTATGAAGAAGGGGTAAATGTGGTTATGTGCTTGCAAAGAACGTAGTAAATTTCCCGTATATGTGTCTTTGGTGAATATAACCAAATAAAATTTCCAGGCAAAACACATAATTTATTGAAGATACTATATGGCACTCAGTTGCGTTTTGATAAATTGCATTCATAATATACCACCATCCATTCTTGTCATAAAAACGACATTTTGTGTTTCATCACGTGATCGGAGAAAACTATGACTACTAGTTTGAGACGCGGCAATATGATCTACACATTTTATCTAGTACTTCAAGAATATCTCTCATATAACTGTTCCTATTTTAGCGAATTTTGAAAGGTTTGGTGTTGTTGATATCAAAATAAATGATGATCGGTCACATATGTATACACATCTATGCTTACATAAAATACACAATATATCCCTTATAAATCTCACTTAACTGTTTGATTACATATATATATCCCTTTTAAATCTAACTTAACTGTTTGATTACATATATATCCCTTTTAAATCTAACTTAACTATTTGATTACATATATATCACTTTTATATCTCACTTAACTGTTTGATTACATATATATTCCTTATAAATCTCACTTAACTGTTTGATTACATATATATCCCTTAAAATCTCACTTAACTGTTTGATTACATATATATCCCTTTTAAATCTCACTTAACTGTTTGATTACATAAATATCCCTTAAAAATCTCACTTAACTGTTTGATTACATATATATCCCTTATAAATCTCACTTAACTGTTTGATTACATAAATATCCCTTAAAAATCTCACTTAACTGTTTGATTACATATATATCCCTTATAAATCTCACTTAACTGTTTGATATTACATATATATCCATTTTAAATCTCACGTAACTGTCTGATTACATATTTATCCCATTTAAATCTCACTTAACTGTTTGATTACATATATATCCCTTATAAATCTCGCTTAACTGTTTGATCACATATATATCCCTTATAAATTTCACTTAACTGTTTGATTACATATATATCCCTTTTAAATCTCACTTAACTGTTTGATTACATGTACATGTATATCCCTTTTAAATCTCACTTAACTGTTTGATTACATACATATCCCTTTTAAATCTCACTTAGCTGTTTGATTACATATATATCCCTTATAAATCTCACTTATCTGTTTGCTTACATATATATCCCTTATAAATCTCACTTAACTGTTTGCTTACATATATATCCCTTATAAATCTCACTTGACTGTTTGCTTACATATATATCCCTTATAAATCTCACTTATCTGTTTGATTACATATATATCCTATATAAATCTCACTTATCTGTTTGATTACATATATATCCCTTATAAATCTCACTTATCTGTTTGATTACATATATATCCTATATAAATCTCACTTATCTGTTTGATTACATATATATCCCTTATAAATCTCACTTATCTGTTTGATTACATATATATCCCTTATAAATCTCACTGAACTGTTTGCTTACATATATATCCCTTATAAATCTCACTTAACTGTTTGCTTACATATATATCCCTTATAAATCTCACTTGACTGTTTGCTTACATATATATCCCTTATAAATCTCACTTATCTGTTTGATTACATATATAACCCTTATAAATCTCACTTAACTGTTTGATTACATATATATCCCTTCTAAATATCACTTAACTGTTTGATTACATATATATCCCTTATAAATCTCACTTATCTGTTTGCTTACATATATATCCCTTATAAATCTCACTTGACTGTTTGCTTACATATATATCCCTTATAAATCTCACTTATCTGTTTGATTACATATATATCCCTTATAAATATCACTTAACTGTTTGATTACATATATATCCCTTCTAAATCTCACTTATCTGTTTGATTACATATATATCCCTTATAAATCTCACTTATCTGTTTGCTTACATATATATCCCTTATAAATCTCACTTAACTGTTTGCTTACATATATATCCCTTATAAATCTCACTTGACTGTTTGCTTACATATATATCCCTTATAAATCTCACTTATCTGTTTGATTACATATATATCCTATATAAATCTCACTTATCTGTTTGATTACATATATATCCCTTATAAATCTCACTTGACTGTTTGCTTACATATATATCCCTTATAAATCTCACTTATCTGTTTGATTACATATATATCCTATATAAATCTCACTTATCTGTTTGATTACATATATATCCCTTATAAATCTCACTTATCTGTTTGATTACATATATATCCCTTATAAATCTCACTGAACTGTTTGCTTACATATATATCCCTTATAAATCTCACTTAACTGTTTGCTTACATATATATCCCTTATAAATCTCACTTGACTGTTTGCTTACATATATATCCCTTATAAATCTCACTTATCTGTTTGATTACATATATATCCCTTCTAAATATCACTTAACTGTTTGATTACATATATATCCCTTCTAAATATCACTTAACTGTTTGATTACATATATATCCCTTATAAATCTCACTTGACTGTTTGCTTACATATATTTCCTATATAAATCTCACTTATCTGTTTGATTACATATATATCCCTTATAAATCTCACTTATCTGTTTGATTACATATATATCCCTTATAAATCTCACTGAACTGTTTGCTTACATATATATCCCTTATAAATCTCACTTAACTGTTTGATTACATATATATCCCTTATAAATCTCACTTATCTGTTTGATTACATATATATCCCTTATAAATCTCACTTAACTGTTTGATTACATATATATCCCTTCTAAATATCACTTAACTGTTTGATTACATATATATCCCTTATATATCTCACTTGACTGTTTGCTTACATATATATCCCTTATAAATCTCACTTATCTGTTTGATTACATATATATCCCTTCTAAATATCACTTAACTGTTTGATTACATATATATCCCTTATAAATCTCACTTGACTGTTTGCTTACATATATATCCCTTATAAATCTCACTTATCTGTTTGATTACATATATATCCCTTCTAAATCTCACTGAACTGTTTGATTACATATATATCCCTTATAAATCTCAGTTGACTGTTTGATTACATATATATCCCTTATAAATCTCCCTTAACTGTTTGATTACATATATATCCCTTATAAATCTCCCTTAACTGTTTGATTACATATATATCCCTTATAAATCTCACTTATCTGTTTGATTTCATATATATCCCTTATAAATCTCACTTATCTGTTTGATTACATATATATCCCTTATAAATCTCACTTAACTGTTCGATTACATATATATCCCTTATAAATCTCACTTAACTGTTTGATTACATATATATCCCTTATAAATATCACTTAACTGTTTGATTACATATATCCATTTTAAATGTCACTTAACTGTTTGATTACATATATATCCCTTTTAAATGTCACTTAACTGTTTGATTACATAAATATCCCTTATAAATCTCACTTAACTGTTTGATTACATATATATCACACGATTTAAACAATATCGATAACACGGAGTATTAAAAAAGAGAGTTTCAAACTCAATTCTAGCAGTGCTCTGCTGCTAAACTGCTAAGGAATGAAAATATTAAAAAAGAGAGTTTCAAACTGAATTCTAGCAGTGCTCTGCTGCTAAACTGCTAAGGAATGAAAATATTAAAAAAAGAGAGTTTCAAACTGAATTCTAGCAGTGCTCTGCTGCTAAACTGCTAAGGAATTAAAATATTAAAAAAGAGAGTTTCAAACTCAATTCTTTTGAGACCAACATGGCTTCTGTACCAATTTATTCCGGTACTAACACCTAGCGAACAAACTATTCTGGCTCTCTTGTGTTTTGTGAATACCAGTTAATCTTGTCTTTGAAAGAAGTGTCATGACAAATTGTGTTGGTGTGAGTTTTGCGGGAATAGAGCACCTACAACAGTTTGTGTAACCAAACATGTACATTCAGAGTCATACTCACACAATGAGTTTATCATTATCGTGTCGACTCGGAAATGGCATACACCGAGAGCGTGCAGGCTTCCATCATTTGTTTGTTTGTTTGTAAGTTGTTTTTGAGATTTTGATAATCTGTGGACCAATGGGCGAATGCATTCTGGGAGATTAGGTATTTTGTACCTTACTCAATCGTACCGACAGAATCACGTAGATGCTGAAATTGTAAAGTTAACGCCACCGGTGTATAATATGTTCTTGAAAATATGACTCAATCGTACCGATAGGGTCAGGACAGGGTGAAATTGTAAACTTAAAGTCACCAGTGTAATAATATGTTCTTGAAAATATAAATAATCTGATAGCCTGAAAATAATGTATAACCCATTGGGAGCCCCTGGTGTAGTGAAGTGAATTATGGGTAATTTTAATTGGATTGCGCATGCCTGTTCTGTTGGAGTAACCGCCATCTTTTATTTTCTGGTCATTCAAGTCAAAATTGTATCGTATACACAATGTGTTTGTACCGATGGATGTATCGTGACTCGACTCGTTTTCGTTGTCATATAGGCCCTATATAACCTATGATGACGAAAACGAGCAGAGTCGCGATATCTGATAGAATTCCAGGAATCGCACATTCACTTTCAATAGTATAGATTCTCTGAATCTGCCGCGGAATTCCCAAATTTGTAGGCTACTTTCATTTTCAATAGGATTTTCCGAATTCCCACTTTCACTTTTCACTTTACCACGCAAAGCGACCTTAGTTGACACAGATATATGGCACACTGGCTGAGTCCATGACAAATAGTTTATGTAGCATTGCTTCTTTCGTTTAATTAAAGCTCACCTCGTTAAAACGCATGTCAATCGTATTTGTTGGGTGCGACGATTTGCAGTAGGTCCCTATTTGCGGAGGTGCCGTTGCGGAAGTCCCCGAATTCGCGGAGATCCCCTAAAATGGGCGATATATGTAGATTTTAATGAGGGAACGGGTGCGTATATGTCAATTGATACGTATTTTAAACAAATAACGACACGATCATCATAATAGAGGTCTGTTATATCAATTATATATGCGCCGAGTTCACTTGGTGCAAATCAAACGGCGATAAATATTCTCGTGTGCCAGAATGACTCCTTAAAGTTGTGAATAAGATGAATATTTATTAGATGTTATTTAACAAGTCAATCAAATAATATTATTCAACTAATGAATAATATTTTATATTATAATTTATATTTATGGCTAATAATATGATCTTGGTGGCGTTACCATTTCTGACTATGGTTTTCTTGGTTTACGCTGTGTCGCGTTACGATATATAATTCATTCGATTGTACACTTTTGTCTTGGTTCTACTATTGATGACTTCCGAAGTTCCGATCGGCTATACTGGCGTGGTATACCGCGGTTCAGGAAATAGAAAGTCTACGCCAAGTAATCAGACCCGCTATCTACATGACTGTGGATCCGTAGTTAACTTAGACTGATATATAACCTATGCGCAAAGTTATACCCAGCTATGTGTTGAATAGAATGAAACTACACATGCATGCAATGCAGTTTCACTATCCCGCCTGGTTTGTCTTCAGACATGGACATGTACAGTGTGGTGGGAACCAATGGTTCTCGATTCTATATGATGTTACCCACACCAGCGATGGCTCACCACACAGAAGCACAAAGAATGTGCGGACAGCACATGCACGGACATCTGGTGGTGATTGAGAACCAGTCAATGCTGGCCACACTGGTGGATATCATGCGGGCTGAACGGGGAGCCAGTGAGTATATATATATGAGGCCCTGAAAACACACTGTCATCATATAGGTACCCAAATTATATAACAGGAAGGTGTAGCATGCCTTGCAAACAGGTGTCACGAGATTATTTACTGCAAAAAAATTTACTGAGCACTTTTTACGTCAGAGATATAGACAACTTAAAATTTTAGGAACACTAATATGGATATTATGTTTGAGTTTCCTTGGGAAAATCTATGACAATTAATATTATTTAGTTAAAATGCACATACTAATTATGTTTATTTCAACGTTTCTATACATTGACATGAGATATCCAGAAAATTGATTATCTATGTCCTTAAGTTATAGGGTTATAATTTAGAAATTACTGTTTCCAAATTATGAATATTTCCTCAATAATATAGTAATAGTATAGTATAATGATAGAATGAATGCGATATTTCACAAATACACTTTGTGTGAGTCGAGCGTTTGTTTATATAGAGCACAGGCCCCTGTGGACAATTAATAAAATACCAATATGGACTCTACCAATGTAAAGGTTCCAATGATAAATTTTGGCTAAAAACAACACCAACTATCAAAACTCTACTAAATTCCAGAAATTGATAATTGCAGCCAAAATTTTATCAGATGTGTCTTATTGGCAATAAAATTTTCCCCTTTCATTTGACATATAACTCGGGCAAAATTGATCGAATCGAAGTCGAGCTATCCTATCAAAACCAACTAAATATACCGAAGAAATCGGGTCGCCAATCTCCAAGTCCGCTCAGAGGCCTTTGAACTAGTTACAAAATATATATTTTCGAGTAATACTTTGTCGCGAACGTGTACTTAAACGCGATGACATAACCGATAAATGCTCCTATATGTTCCGCAAGTCATTCCGAAGGCACCCATACCTTTTTTATTCATCCGATGTGTTTGTGCCAAATTGTTCAGATTTATTCGTCAAACGAATTCAGAAACAAGACGTGTCTGCGAAGGGAAGTAAATATTGAAAACGAAAGTAAAATAGAATGCGCGTGGAATTTTAATGTTGTATCAAAGCAAATTCCAATTATTTAACTATACTTTCAAGTCCACTTCTGTTCTTAAATCAGATAAACTTCTTGGTACAGAGAAAATTATTAATTCAAGTGTTTCTTCAATACTCTATATCTATACATATTGATTTTTTCAAGCCATCATTTGTGAACTTTACTCTCGATTATTGTCAAACAATAAGCAAGCCGGTCACAATTTGCTGCCAATCATAAGTCATCATTTGGGTTTCAATACGTTCGACAAATGGCCTCGTATCTGAAAAATTTCCACCAATGGATAGGATATCTGCTGCACATGTATTATCCGACGTTTGCTCAATTTTTCCTACCCCCCAATGGATAATAGATCGATCCAATATATACTCTGTAAGTGGGCGGAAGAGTCCAGTTGGTAAAGAAAGAGTTCAACTGCATTTCGTTATTTTCAGCTCAAACTTGGGTGGATGGAGAGAAAGCAAACGCTACTTCGCCATGGTTACATTGGGACGGCAGGGATGTTTCATATTGGCCACTGAATCAGATATCTAACCCTGGCACAGAATGGTGTTTCAGGATGGTGCCATCTGGTTTCATGGACCAGAGATGTGAAGTCGTGTATCATTATGCCTGCCAAATTGGCTCCATGTTTCCTTGACTCTCTCATTTGGAAGGACATCTGAGTTTTTGTTATGATCTCACTCTTCGATTTTTGATCATCAAACAACATTCTACCGTGACCACCCCTTGTCAAAATGGCGTCATTTCATTTATAGGTTGGAATATAATTTCAAGTGGGCGCGACATAAAGTTAACGTCCAACATTATAAGTTGCAGTTAAATATAACCTAATTTGGCTAAATTAACCCTATCGTGATTCGAGCTGTGTTGGTGCAGCATTAAATATCATGTGCCAGTCCATTATTTTATTCGAGTCTCCCATATGGTGCCTCGTTTATTATAAGAGAATGCTCTGGTTTACAAAAGCAAGTTACAATTGTTAGGCTAATGCGTTATCTTATGGGAGACTCTCATATACAATGTATAAGTAAATGCATTGATACATGCATGCAATCTTTTCGCAAATTTTCACGAAGCTCCAGTCATGATATGGTTAATTGTCTGTTTTCGTCTCATTGCGGATATTAAACATTAATATGTCGACGACTGAATAATAATTATTTATGATATGATTTGGAGTGAGTCCCATGGTGATTTAATCGACAGCTCATAGTAAGATGTATCGCAGCCGACAAACTGGCAATACGTCCAGCCATGACGCGGTCGGGTCTAAGTTACCATTGTACTGAAAGGTCGGATTCGTAAAATCTCCAGTTTAAGGAGATACGCACGCTTTGCATACACCCAGCCAAATGGCAAGAGATTTTCAATAAAGAATTTCTCTGGATCTATCTGGCGAAAAATCTTGAATTTCACAAATTACCATGTCCATTGTATGTCGAATTTGCGCAATTATTAAGAGATGACAAAACAACAGATTACTATGTTTTTGTGACTGTTCGGTGCCAAGAACTGCTAGAATAATTGGTAGATCAACACAACACCCCAGTCACCAAATAGCTTATTGCCTTGGTTCTGTGAGAGGAGGCTTCATTTGTATCATAATGTTGAGTTAGATTTTTAATTGATTAATATACCAAGGATATGTCTTATCTCCGTTTCTGTACCTTATTTGTATTGATGATCTTATTAAGTCCGACTCACCTCTTGGTTTGAATATAGACTCGCCGACATGCCTGTGCCCGACCACTTCACTGACAGCATAGTCTGCGAAAACTTATTGATAAATGTTACAATTGTAGTATAGAATAGAGTGGAGGTTCCAGTTTTCGCACGAAAAAAAGTAAGGTTGTTATCTTCGATACCACTCGCAAACCAGCAGTGGTCAAAGAAGATAGGTCGTTTGTACTGGGCCCCATGCAATTATTGAATCCGTTCAAGTCACATGCATCTGGTCATACTCCAGGATTCTAGAAGTTCTCATACACAGAATATTGAACACGCGTCTCAAATGCTACGCAAATGCTTCTTCGCCGCTTGTCGCGATCCTATTTCGAAAGATTGCTCTCCTCTAACCGATATTAAACTGTTTAATCAAGTAGCCACACATAAAGCCAAGTATGGTTGCGAGATGTGGTGGATTAACTTAGTTTGGAACGAGTATATGTTCATTAGAAAAATGCCACTTATCTCTCAGAAAAGTACAATACACTTTCACTCTAATTGCTTGGTGTCTTGCAAATTCAGTATGTTTGTTGGATTGCTCACCAACTTACCATGTGGTCATAGGCAAGCCCTAGAAATATTTGTGTTCAATCCCCAAGCGAAGTTGCTATATGACCATCCACCCACGAGCTTTCTTGCGGAAATTACAAACATTCTTCAAAAATATCACCTATATGATCATCTCTTAAACTTCGCAACTACTGGGACTTTTCCGTCAATGTCAATATGGAAAAAAGACTATAAAAGAACGCCTCACTTCTCACTACAGTCGTGAAACTAGTCTTTATGCACACGAGGATCTGCTGTTCCTCTTTAGGGTCAAACCTGATCCAATTTCAATTTGGAAACTCTGGGCTACATGTTGAGACGAACCACCATATTTCATCAACTGTGTTATCATGACACGCAATCTGAACAGAACGACATATGAAAATGCTTCTGTATGTTATCATTGCTCTTCAAATTATTCGAATCAATTGTTTCATATGTTTAAAGAATGCTCGTCTGGATTCGCTTTGATAACGCGGAACACATTCTGATATTCCTTAATTGGTCGATTTGGAATACGTGTGTTCAACTTATTATATAGAAGCTATGACGGGTGAAACCCTCTTAGCATACTGTTTTGGTGGATGCATCGGTGTAGAAGATCTGCGATGAGAAGCAATTATTCGCACATTGCGTCCGCTTCATTTGCGAATTATGCGCGGTTTGAATAGTACATATATATGTCTTAAACGTATTGTCTTGTAGCAATGCCATATATACCCACAATATATCTGGCCAAAAAAGTGGCCAAATATATTTTTGCGTGTGCCAAAGAGAAAGAAAATTGGCCAAATGTTTTTTGCCAAATTAAAACAACTTTGGCCAAATTAAATCCTCATTTTCCGAGTTCACAATTGATGGTTAAATTATGTTTTTAAATTATATAACTCTCTGACTCTATGTCGTGTCGCTGACACCATGTTCGCCACAATAGTTCTGCTGCTTATTATCGTGAGGTGATAATTGTGAATACATATTGTTGTATTAATATAAAGTTATTATACAATGTTGTGTACAGTATGTGTTTTTCTTGTACGATATCAGGTTGTGGTGAAAAGTCATATGACTTTTCACCACAACCTGGACGAGTACAAGAAAAACTCATACTGTACACAACATTGTATAATGACATTTTTATTATCCATATGTATGTTTATCCAAATTTTGGGAATACAACTTTAGTGGTTACTGTTGGTATCTGTCGGCACTTAATTCTCTATTAAAGCCTGTATTGATCATCAGAAATCATAACTTGGAACAGTAAACACGGAAATGAAAACAAAACTCAATGCGGAAGTGAAACATCTGCTAATCCACCAGTGTTGCGCCCGCGTCACAATTTCACCGATTCATTTCGCAAAAGTTAATTCGTGACGTCACAGAGTCCCGATAAAAAAGTCATATTGCACACTTTCAAGGGAGTCCAATATGACATTCGGGAGTTCAATATGACTTTTTCCAGGACAATCACGTGGCGGCTTTTGCCCAATCGGAAATGGTGTTAGTTAAGGGATGGATAATACTAACCGTTACGGTGTTAAGCCCGGTTGTTATAAGACGGGAGGCAGTTTACGACACCTTACATAACTGACATGCCATCGCTGATACATCGAATTATAGGACAATGCATTTACGTATTTCATCTTACATACCGCTTAATCAACAAAATATGATATAACCAATGCAGATATTAAGCTTTTTGACGATTGGCAATCGGCTTTGTACAAACATCACCATTCAATCAATGCTCTCTTTACAAAATACATTTTTGTTTTCATCGTATGATGTATCCGAAGTACAAAACCCCAATCGCAATTTCTAGTAATAATTAGGCAAATTGTACTTCCGGGTAGTCTTGATCAACAGCTAGACTATTCATGGTTATAAACTACTAGTACCAACATCAAAGTGAAAATAGTTATAACTTGTCGAGAGGGGAACCTGAACATCCTTAATGAATTTAACCAATTTATTTCTTTTCTTGACACTGGGTGAGCACTGCGGTGGAGATACTGTACCGAGAAGCGTGTCCATTTCAAAGGTGTCACCGTGTCAACGAAACCTGCGAACAACGTCATCGTGTAACTTTGCCCATTGACCGAGTTCGCCTGTATGTATCTTCTGCTTTGTTCATAATTATTTGTTCCTTTCGATTCCAGAAAATAAGAAAATAGTATATTTATGCATTATCGCATGCATGTATGTACTATATAGTCTTATGATAACAATTAATTCCTTATTAAATATATGTTATTTCGTTTCGCACAGTACCGCACAGTACCGCACCGTACCAAGTGATGTACATTAAATGCCCACCTTCGCACAGTAAAACGTTAAATTCGTGATGACTTTCTTATTATATTTCACGTCAGGATTTTCGATCACTTTTCACTCGCCCCGATATGTGTAGACTGTAGTTACTATAGTGTCGTTATTTATTGTGTCTTATTTTTATCAATAAAAGGTATACTAACGCTAGGTATGAACTTACATTGTAATTCAATGTTCATAATATTCATTTGCAATACCAGTAATCGAAAGACACAGTAACAAGATTTTCCGATTACGACATTAATGCTTTAAGCCCACCGATCTACTGTGCGACAAAAGTGGTCGCGAAATTCAAAACATCTGGGTCGTATTAGAATATAATTGGTGACGTCACAAAATTAGATATAGTCTATATACGACCCAAAGCGTCCGGTTTTGGTTTGTTATTAAATATATCATAATGGTCTCCATATATTACTTTATTGAAATTCAACGAAGTATTATTTGGAGAGAAGGGTGTTAGTGGAAAATATGATATCGACGAGGGTTAAATCGATAGGGACATATAACGGGCTAGCATCACTAAATTCACCCTCTGGGGACCTCATTCTGCTTAGGCCCTCAACTGCTATGGCAGACCTAGGATCAAATTGAAGTTCCCCAGTTGAAGTTGGTGATGTTCACCCATTGGGCGCCTCGATTATGGATTTTATCTTCTGCAAATTAGGGGATCTAGAAACTTCCCAGATGGGAAAACATCACTAAAATCAATGTTAATTTGATACCATAGATACTTCCCAGAAGATGAAGCCTAAGCAGAATGAGGTCCCCATAGGGTGAATTTAGTGATGCTAGCCCGCTATGCCGGATAGCGTCACGAAATTCACCCTCTGGGGACCTCATTCTGCAAATGACAGACAAGCTATTTGCAGGCATGCATATCTGGATGATTGGCGATCGTGGTTCACGCTTGATAAGCGTTGATTGATATTGACTAGATCCAGCACGGGATTCTAAAATGTGGAAAACAAGATTTTGGCGCTCATTCTACGTTCAGCGTCTAATGTGCACTGTTGGTCCACCCCCACCACCCACATTTCATAACGTAGATAATTATTCGATGATATTGGCTTTTGAAAAAGTTGATCTTCAATACATATAAGAATATAGACTGCAAACGTTAGTTCCATTGTATGCTACATGTTTATATTATTACAGGTCTTTTGTGATTATATGATGTGCAAAGTTTATATGAAGCAAATCGTTAAGGTTTAACCAAACCAGTCCAATATGGCCTCCAGGGATATGTTTATAAAAGTTTTAAATTGGTAGAAAAGTATCAAAAACGTCACAAAATTCAAAGAAAACAAAAATCAATGCATCATGTTTAGTTAACAACACTATCCTGGCAGCAGATTAAAGAAATATATAGCACATACTTACCAACCACACTCTTGACTTTGTGTGCATGTACATACAAAACAGTCAGCTAATTTACATAACAGAAATTACATCAGGATTCAAGAGAACTCCATAAGAAACGCTTTGTTGAGAAATCCACATTTTATAGTAACAAAACGTATTCCAAAGCCAGGGTACGTGTTGTGACTCAACTTCACCAGAAAGCAAACAGCTGGAGTTGACTGTGACTGTAATTGTGCAAGGTCAGATTCCCTCAGCAAGCCAGCTTATATTTTAATATGGCCAGCCTGGTCCGAATCCAAATCAGGATTGATCAAGAAATTACTCAAGGAATTCCCACCAGAAAGTTTACAGTGGATACAGCCATTGCCGAATACTGCTGTGTGATATTTGGTTGTGTCATTTCAAAATTTGATCACTCGCTTCAAAAACATGACAACTAAATCATGTTTTATGATGTAATATATGGATTTCTCAACAAAGCATTCTTCACAGAGAACTTCCCAAGCAGGATTCAGTTTTGTTTGTGGAAATTTCCCAACAACAGACCCTGTACGTGTGCACAAAGTCAGATTTCAGTTCGGAAGAAAGTGTCATATATTTCCAATTTCTGTCACAGGTAAAGTGTTATTTACTATATATAATACTAGCCGATGAGCCCGACGTTGTCCGGGCTATTCAAAAACCAAATTTCAAGTCGATAGCTCTACCCGTTTCCGAGATCTGGTCTGCGCATGCGAGAAGCTGGCGTCGCACGGGCTCGGCGACCCGATAAAATTCGTATCCGGGGCAAGATACATTCACAAACCAAATTTCAAGTCGATATATAGCTCCACCCGTTTCCGAGATCTGGTCTGCGCATGCGCGAAGCTGGCGTCGCACGGGCTCGGCGACCCGACAAAATTCGTATCCGGGGCAAGATACATTCACATACCAAATTTCAAGTCGATAGCTCCACCCTTTTCCGAGATCTTGTCTGCGCAAGCGCGAAGCTGGTGTCGCACGGGCTCTTGACCCGATAAAATTCGTATCCGGGGCAATATACATTCACATACCAAATTTCAAGTCGATAGCTCCACCCGTTTCCGAGATCTCGTCTGCGCATGCGCGAAGCTGGCGTCGCACGGGCTCGGCGACCCGATAAAATTCTTATCCGGGCAAGATACATTCACATAGCAAATTTCAAGTCGATAGCTCAACCCGTTTCCGAGATCTCGTCTGCGCATGCGCGAAGTGGGCGCCGCACGGGCTCACCAATACGACAACGTCCACCGCCTGGTCAAACTACACACACGTACCAAGTTTCGTCCCGATCGGTCGAGAATCGTAGATTTGTATCAATGACAGACAAACATACAGACAAACAAACAGACAAACAGAGGTCTTCAAAATATATATGAGATACGTACAGCTGTTTTTAGCTTCTCGTGTGAAGTTTGTGCCATTTATTTCTATTTTTAAAAATACCCAAATTTGAACCAGAGTCCATATTGGAGTGCTTGGTTAAGTCTTAACCCGAATTTATAGATAAAAACTTCGTTTATATAATTCGTAGTTGTTATTCTATAAATCATTTATGTTTATAAACTTATCTCTCTAAGTGTGAAACTAATTTTAATTCACAGTAGTGACATGTGGGTCGTTGTTACGTTGTGGTTTAGTTACACAGTATGACTGCTTTGAATTTTCTAGAAATCTATCAGAGAAAGGTGCTGAAACAGTTGCAGTATTTACTACCATGACTCCCAATGCTGCTGTTTATGCTTTGCTTGGCTGTCTACCGATTGAGGCTGTTATCCACAAGAAGATGTTGTCCCTATTTTCTAGTATTATCCATAACAAGGGTTCTGTGGAAATCTCCATTGCCGAAAGATAGCTTGCGATGAAGAATTTGGACTCTACTAGCTGGTTTGTGACTGTAAGAAAGGTTTTGTGGATGTACGAGTTGCCATCAGTTTTTGAAGTAATGGAAAGCCCACCTGAGAAGTCATGGAAGGAGTTGGTAGACAAGAAGGTGCATGCGCTTTGGGAAGGGAGGATCAAGGAGGGCATGAAGTTGAAATCTTCACTGAAGTATTTTAACCCAGATACAGTGCAGATTGGTTCCCCTCATCACTTATGGGTCAGTTTTCACTCCAATGTTCATGATGTTAATTTGGCAGCAATAACAGCAATAATTCTGACTGGTACCTATACACTCGAGAGAAATAGATCTGTTTACAGTCGGCAAAGGAAAGTTCGGTGTGTCAACTGTGTAAAGATAGAGACGAAACAAGGGAGCACTTTCTAACACGCCTGCAGACAAGACAGAATGGTTGATGCAAGAGAGAATGCAATATGAAAACTACAATCTATTCTCCCTGACTCTACTCTTACTAACATACTGGCAGATTCTAATATACTAAGTCAACTCATTTTGGACTGTTTCAATGTCAGTAATATTGGAGATTATAGGAATATACATGGATCATTTGATGTTAAACTCTATTGAGAGTGTATATAGAGAATACAAATCGAAGAAATCAAATTTACTCTGACTTAACTGAGTCAGAGGTGCTGCGATCAAATAAGCGCAGGGATTTACGAAGACAAGACAAGACAAGGCTCCCGGTCGGAATACAAAAACCCCAAAAACGAAACGAGACATACCGTTGACATACATAATTAGACTGTACAGTACAGTCAGTACTGTGCATGGATATGTCCATACACACAAGTTATAAGAACATCTAGGTTAGCTAGGTGCATGTATTACAAGAGTTGCCTGGAACTCATTACATGACTTTGGCGTGCCTGACTAAGGTCATGATACTGGTGACTAAGGTCGCCCTTAGTGACCGCAACCCTAACTAAAGCAATCTTGGTCACTTTGACTAAGTTTTTTTTTTCAGTGCATGTTACAGAATGGTGTTATTTAAATTTTAACTATTAGTATTAATGGTTTGTTCAGTATCACTATCAGTAGCTCGAAGACTTAATTATAGCAGAGCCTCAGCTCTGACGAGAAGCCGACGCAGAGAAACGCTGAAGAAATACTGCTGTACAGCGCAGGGCATTATGAGCATGGCCCGACGAGCTACGGTACGATTCTGAGCAAACGCCTAAGAAGTGCTAAGAGGCGCCCTAAGCAATAAGCACACATGGCCAACAGGGAGAAGCCCAAACAGTGCGACGCAGGAAAGGCAGGAGAGACCACTAGACAGCCCAACTCCCTGTGGCAAAGCACCGGCCTATTAAGATAACACTCAGACACTACAGATCGAGAGCACTCTCGAATAAGGATAAGATGACTGCGCAGTCATAGACATACTAGGTTACTATATCGATAAGCCACCCATCAAAGTTACCAGACAGGTTATAACGCTATGGGGACACTACCACTATCTGCAGGACCGCCATAGAGTGCGCAGCACTCCCCCAAACCAGGAGCTCCATGCCCAATTACAGCAATGAAACAGTTCAACCACCGGAAAAACCAGAGTGTCAGATGTCAGGAAGGTCTCCAGGGCCATGGGCAGCGGTTGTGGAATGAGGCTCTGAGCAGATGTTGCAGATGTGTCGAAAACGACAGTTTGGCCAGGAGCAGCGGTCGGCGTTGAAATCAGATTGACGGCATTGGGGCGGGCCGGTCGAGTGGGCAAATTGTCCGTACGCCCGCCTGTACGAGCCCGAGGCGGAGTCGGCGGTGGAGGTTGCCGAAACTGGTGCGTTATGACCAGCAGCCAAATGTTGGGGTCGATGTTCTCCCAGGGAGTAGCTGTATTCCCATCCCACTTCATACGAAATTGGGTATCGTACACCCGCCAGGCAGAACCCCTACATTTTGCAGCCGCCCAACGGATTGTGCGCAGGTAACACAATAGGGGCTGAGCCGACGATTCAGGGTGAACGTCGAGGTAAACCGATATGAAAGTGAGAAAAGCATCGGTCCACGAGTCAACAGACGTTATTGGAGCAGCATGCCCGCTTGGCGCAACGCGATGTTAAAATCGCCCCGGAAAATTTTGTCTCGAATAGAGCGGGTAACGCGAGTGCCAAAACCGCCTGCCGCCGTAGGAATCGACAAGGGGGCGTCCGAAGGGGAGACCATCGAGGAGGGAAAGGTATTACCCGGAGCAGTTCTTCTCTGGCTGGAGCGATCGGTCGGTGTAGGCCACAAGGGAATCATCGCGGCGGCTGAGAGAAGAGGTGGAGCTCCCGGGTGAAATGCTGCATCGACGTGTCGACAGAGGAGACGCTGATGGTGACCTGGAGTCGTAGCGCGGAAACTCGTGGCGCGGAGAACCGTCATGTTGGCGACTAGCCTGGCGACGAGGCTGGCGACGGGGCTGACGACGAGACTGATGACGAACAGGGTCGCGGCCGCGTGAATGTGAAACCCGGCCACGGGAGGCGCGGCGTCCCCATCCAGAGCCACGAGCTGGTCTGCCGCGCGATTGCTGACCACGGCCTCGCACCCGTGAATCAGCCACAGACGACACACTGGCGGAAACACGAGAAGGAGGCCTATCACGGCCACTGGAGGCAGGACCGGCACGATAAGAGCTGGCAGATGCATCCCGCCGACTGTTGTCAGACGAACTGGCGCGGGCCCGACCGCGAGATCCCGTACGAACCATGAACATTTTTGAGTGCCACCGAACGAAAAACAGGGAAACTCGTGCGCGACCCGAAAATAGGTAACGCCGACGGAACAGGACGCAGACAGAATGCACAAGGGACAAGATGATAAACGAAGAATTGAAGGCTGGTGAAGAAACACGGTGACGGATTGAAACATATAGGAAATGAAGACACACAACCGGTCGCGACACATAGAATTCAAGAGTGACTTACTTTTCCAGTTACCAGAAGGAGGCAGCATTCCGGGCGGATGTAAAATGCGGACTGTAAGTTCTGCCGATACGGAACGGATCGTACCGAAAACCTGAATGTCTGCCGGATGACAAGATCGGAGAAACCACATAAATCACCCCGAACCTTATCGACCCTGGGTGCATTAACTCATTCATGACTACATGAGATTGCGAATTATTACCACTTTCTATCTCTTTTGTCACATATGAGATAATTGTGTTATCCACTCACAAGTCTAGGTATGTTACATGTTTTTTTCTGTATACATCAGTGTATACATCATTGTTTTGTGTCCAATGTTTTACCAGATTTGGCATTAAATTTATTTCTTTAAAGTTATCCTTATTTGATGTTAATTACATAGAATACTGCATGGGCGATTCAGCTGCAATAAGAATAATTTCCCTTGTCCTAAAGAGGCACACACCAACATCCAATGTTTAATCCAACATCCCTAGCGTGTTTAATGTTGCTGCAGTTCCTTGTGTTGATTTATTAGTGTTACAAACCAGTTCAAACTAGTAAAAATCCAATAAAAGGTGTGAAGGAAGAAAAAAATATTTTGTCACGGAAAAAATTGCTTTGGGCTTAGTTTGACACCCACCACTCCCAGCATACGTGTCGGAAATCCCCCCTGGACAAAGTAGGCATAATGTCAGTACGGTTGGCATTAGGTTTGGTTGGGTTGACGTTGTTTCATAGAATCATAGTGCATGGCTCCGGTTGATGGAATCAAAATTACTTAATGCCAGTATTTATTTCCTATAAATGTATTCATGCAGTTGTAATCAAACTGATCAAATCCCAATCACTATAGATATGTAGGCCTACAGGTACAAACAAAAACATGTTCTCGGAAATTGAATGTTCTTCCTTACTTATATTCTAATGATTTGGGTTGTGATTTGAAACAAACAGCCCAAATTATGAGTGGGGGCAAACTCAAGTTCTCACTCATAAGAATGTGTAATATTTTTCTCAATAAATTATATCTGATTTTAATTAAGAACACGAGGACCGCTGTGCCGTGGCAATATACGGTAGAGAAATGCACATACTGACATAGGCCTATGTTTGCCCATTTAGTTAAACAAATAATATGCATTTATAATACCATGACGTTGTCAAATGGTCAGCACGGTTGGCATTAGGTTTGGTTGGGTTAACGTTGTTGTTTCATATAGTGCATGGCTCCGGTGGATTGAATTAAAATTACTCTAAATGTAGCTCCATGCAATTGTAATCAAGCTGATAAAATCCCAACCTAAATCACTACGGTATGGTATAGGATTTGTCGGAACAACCAAAAACATGTTCTTGGAAATTGAATGATCTTCGATCCTTACTTATATTCTAATGATTCGGGTTGTGATTTCAAACAAACAATCAACCCAAATTATGAGTGACGTCATGAGTGGGGGCAAACCGAAGTTTTAACTCATCTGAACCCCAGTTTCCAAGGCCAAGGGTTGGGGGAGGCGAGTACAACTAAAATTTCATCCAAATTGAGAATGGGAATATGGGCTAGTCGAAAAAATGGCCACAGAGAGACATCAAAGGGTGAAAGATGTGGGTGCAATATGAAATTCAGAGGTAGATCCCACCCCCTACCACAAGCAATCAACTTCGTGTACGCAATTGATAATAAATATGTATTGTTAATTAAATCTTGACATTCATATATATAAGTTGACACATTGAGTTCTGAGTAGTGCAGGTCGTGATTGCATGGTCGTCATTTTTACATGGATTTCAATGCCATAATTTCTTGTTATATCCGATTTCTATGGTCCTTCCGTCCGCGAATATGTTACGTCATACCGGAAGTACAGAATGTAAAGAATTTACATGCGCTAATATGAAACGGTTGCACCAATTGTAATTTAAATCCACATATATACTTAATTTGCATTGTTACCGGGTATCTTGTTTTATTTTGGTAATAAATCGTTCACAAAAGAAAAATATTGAAAGATTATTTGCTGGAAACAGATAAAGACGCTATGACGTCATGACGCAGATCAGGACGTCACAAGCTACATGGGCGCCAAAACACCAGACATTGTTGCGTCAATGTCCAGACACCTGAGACTCGTATTACACGGGCAGGCTAAACCGAACCATTTGTCAACAGCTTCGTGTTTTATTATAAAATATATAAATACCCTGCATGGAAAATAAACGTGGGAAATAGTACTGCCCATTAGAAGCCTATTTTATATAACTTGAAACTCGGAAAATGAGTTGAGATCAAGTCTAAAAGATGCGTCTGGAATCGTTTTTTTTTTTCGCAGAGACAGTAACGTGCGAACAAATTTTTGGAAACTTTCTTCGAAGTTCAAAATATTTCAGAAAGACGCAGGTGCATATAAACCATGTCCGACCAAACAGTCCAGCACATGGTTCTATTGAGACTCAATTGTACTGAAAATGTGTATGTGGAAACATGGATTATTAAAATGCCATTAATTAACTGGGAAACCAATCTTTCTCATTCTCAACGCAATAGACATTTTTATGATAAGTTCCGGAAGACTGTAGATCAGTCTCTAAGGGTATGTTCAGATTGACACATTATTAATCAATTAAGCCAATGATCGCGTGGCTTTTATTTAATTATGTCGGCATGTGAAATTGACTTTGATGGTTTTTGCCGCCGAAGTGCAATGGCATACACAACTCATTCTAGTCAAACTAGTAATTTAACCCAATTGGTATATAATATATAGCATCATCGGCAACCAATCGTCTTCACACCCGTCATATGAGCGATGTATATATTATTTTATAAATATGTCAAACAACTCGTACGATATTACTAAGACCATCATTATTATAATAGTGTAACAGAGATATTCTGTCCGTAGACACATATATTTCAGCGATGATTGAACTGAAATTTGGTTTCTAGAATTTCTATCGATCTCTCAAAAGAGGGCCCAGCACCCGTTGTTCAAACTGTTGTTGGCTAGACACCACAAAATATGACAATTGTGTGATGGGCGCAAGTATAGGCAGCTCCAGTGAATGATGGGCGCAAGTATAGGTAGCTCCAGTGAGTGATGGACGCAAGCATAGGCAGCTGCAGTGAGTGATTGGCGCAAGTATGGGCAGCTCCAGTGAGTGCATTCTAGTTTTCAATGTTTTTACCTTTTCCAATGTTTACCGTTTTAATTAAACTCGGACATCTATTGAACTGGTTAGACTTTGATCGGTGTTGCCACTGTAACAGTAATGTTTACACACCAATGGTTTTGATATGTGCAACCTCGTTATCGGAGAGTTAATAGGCATGTTGGGAACTACAAGTTTCCGTTCAAAGGACTAACATCCAAGCTGTAAATTTAGTAACAAAGTCATTAATTCCGTGGTTCAATTTCAGTCAGTGACTTCCACGTTGGGTAGATACTTGTATATTGTATAAATGCAAGTGCATGGACGGCATGTCACATTCGGTCGATATTCGAATGGTTTTCATTGAACAATATGTTTGACGAAGAAGGCCTATGCATTTGGAGACAAACAACTGTTATGTATTTCGGGGCATACAGAACGTGTTATGACATATTCGGTATGCAAGAACAAAAAATAAACAATTTCGATCTGTCATACATTTTCATGAATGCTGGACGTTTCGTCACCTGGACGTTTCGGCATATGGGTTTCGCACCTGGAAGTTTCGGCACCTGATTTTTCAGCATTTCGGATATTTCGGCACCTGGTAATTTTCGGCCATCAAAATTGACAAGAATCATTTTTAGTTTCTTTCTTTATTTCAATAAAATCTGATAATTCATGTAAACTGGATGATAACAAATACAAACGCAGGATGGAACAAATGATAACGACGGTGGTGAATATATCGATACCACGAGTCATACGCAATAAGACACAAGTATATATAGATACCACGAGTCATACGCAATAATACACAAGTATATAGATACCATGAGTCATACGCAATAATACACAAGTAAATAGATACCACGAGTCATACGCAATAGTACACACGTATATAAATACCACGAGTCATACGCAATAGTACACAATTATATAGATACCACGAGTCATACGCAATAAGACACAAGTATATAGATACCACGAGTCATACGCAATAATACACAAGTATATAAATACCACGAGTCATACACAATAAGACACAAGTTTATAGATACCTGATACCACGAGTCATACGCAATAAGACACAAGTGTATAGATACCACGAGTCATACGCAATAAGACACAAGTATGTAGATACCACGAGTCATACGCAATAGTACACAAGTATATAGATACCACGAGTCATACGCAATAAGACACAAGTATATAGATACCACGAGTCATATGCAATAAGACACAAGTATATAGATACCACGAGTCATACGCAATAGTACACAATTATATAGATACCACGTGTCATACGCAATAATACACAAGTATATAGATACCACGAGTCATACGCAATAATACACAAGTATATAGATACCATGAGTCATACCCAATAATACACAAGTATATAGATACCATGAGTCATACGCAATAAGACACAAGTATATAGATACCACGAGCCATACGCAATAATACACAAGTATATAGATACCACGAGCCATACGCAATAATACACAAGTATATAGATACCACGAGTCATACGCAATAATACACAAGTATATAGATACCACGAGTCATACCCTATAAGCCACACGTATATAGATACCACGAGTCATACGCAATAATACACAAGTATATAAATACCACGAGTCATACGCAATAAGACACAAGTATATAAATACCACGCGTCATACGCAATAATACACAAGTATATATATACCACGAGTCATACGCAATAATACACAAGTATATAGATACCACGAGTCATACGCAATAAGACACACGTATACAGATACCACGAGTCATACGCAATAATACACAAGTATATAAATACCACGAGTCATACGCAATAATACACAAGTATATAAATACCACGAGTCATACGCAATAATACACAAGTATATAGATACCACGAGTCATACGCAATAATACACAAGTATATATAGAAACCACGAGTCATACGCAATAATACACAAGTATATAGATACCACGAGTCATACGCAATAAGACACAAGTATATATAGATACCACGAGTCATACGCAATAATACACAAGTATATATAGATACCACGAGTCATACGCAATAAGACACAAGTATATAGATACCACGAGTCATACCCAATAATACACAAGTATATATAGATACCACGAGTCATACGCAATAAGACACAAGTATATAGATACCACGAGTCATACGCAATAAGACACAAGTATATAGATACCACGAGTCATACGCAATAAGACACAAGTGTATATATATACCACGAGTCATACGCATTAAGACACAAGTATATAGATACCACGAGTCATAAGCAATAATACACAAGTATTTAGATACCACGAGTCATACGCAATAATACACACGTATATAAATACCACGAGTCATACGCAATAAGACACAAGTATATAGATACCACGATTCATACGCAATAAGACACAAGTATATAGATACCACGAGTACGTATATACCCAATAATACACAGGTATATAGATACCACGATTCATACGCAATAAGACACAAGTATATAGATACCACGAGTCATACGCAATAATACACAAGTATATAGATACCACGAGTATCAAGTTGATATTGGTTTATCATAATGGACCAGAAGAGCCACATATTATGGTTCATATCAGTTCCGTCTCAAAGTTCTGCCCATTTCCTTTCAATAATATGGTCAGAATCACAAAAGAGGTTCTCCGCAAAATTCCATACTTTAAAATGAATTTGACATGCCCCATTCGGAACTGGGACATCCATAATAGAACATTTAGTTGTCAGTTAATTAACTAACACGTATAATAACCAAGTGAGTCACAATTTGGTACATTTTCGGATAACGCAGAGAATAATGTTATATATATAATGTTATAATGATATATGTAAAAAAATAACTTACTACCAATTTGGTTGCCATTTTGGAAGCCATCTTGAGCAATTTGGTCTATAAACACCGTAGTGTGACACATTTAAGATAGACCAATACAATAAACACCTTTCAATCTAAAGATAGTTACATATTACTAGAAAAAATGATCTAAACCTGAAAAGTAAATTTTTGCCGATATTTATGTCATGTTTTTGAGAGAAAAGTCCGATATTTTTGGTGATGTCAGTGGTGACAACAGTAAGAATTAACCATGGTGCAGCAGCCATGTTAGTATTCAATGTATAGAAGGCATAATGGCCAATGTTATACATCAACCACAACTTGTACGCGATTGCAGGACACCCAAGGGAAATATTTACCATTTTCCACATTTTGGCGGCCATTTTGGCAGCCATTTTGAACCAAAGTAAGAATTTTGGTTCCAGTGAGCTGGAATATTCATAGATAATGATATGCCTCACTTAATTGCAACCTTTTGTTCATGTCTTGTTGAAATATGACTAGAATCCCAGTTGTGATTTTTTGTGAAATTTTATACCGCTTTCTGTAAAATCGAATTTTTGAGGGATCACAAGCGGATAGGACCCCAATTATTGCATATTGAATTGCTCCAATGATCAGTTAATATAAAAAATACAAAATAACGTCATATTACTCAACCAGTTCCAAACATCATGAACTGATCTAGAAGATATTTGTGAAAAAATATCATATTTTCAACTTCCGGCGGCCATTTTGGTGGCCATCTTGGATGGTGAGTTTCAATTTTGGCCCAAAATAGTGTCGTTATGCCTTAGCTTCATGAAAATATATACATTTTGCTAGATAGTCATGTGAGTTTGCAATAAATTTCAAGTAACTGATTTTACGTCTGTGAAAAAAATTGGGGGGGGGGTATACTTTTTAGGGCGCTATAAAAAAAATTGCTCAAGGCTGACAGATGGCCAGCCGATAAAATCTTGATGTCGGATACCTGAATTTACAAAATCCGCAGAGAAAAAAACTTTATACGCCAAAACACGCATCCGTGATCGGCAGTGCAAATGCACCAGCTCACGGAAAATATATATATATTTATAGTACCGGTATCAAACTGCAAATTGATTAATCAAGTTATAGACTTCAACAACTGAACATTGAACAAATCTATTTAAGTGCGCATCGTTTGATCTTTTAGAAAGGTGTCGCCACCGATTGCACGAAAACGTTGTGGATGTTGAGGTTTCCTAGGACGCTGTCGCTAACAACGGAAGCCAGCATGGTCAGTTCTAATGATGCATACATAGAGAAAATCACCAACGAACGGCGTCTCGTCAACGAACGCGATGACATAAGAATAACACGTAAACCGTAGTCAGAAATGATAACGCCCTCAAGAACATATTATTAGGCATATATACAAATTATAATATAAAATATTTTGGTTTCACGAATGCACCACCTCGGAATTGCGTTAAAACAACTAATCCTTCAAATTATTACAAAAACTACGACCTATTACTGCAGGTTTCTTATTCGCCACACCAGAAGGCCTCTAAATGCGTAACAAAAATGTATTAATCGGATTAATTACATGCCCGATTCTTCGGAATACGACCTTTATTCTACATTCCAACTGAGACATACGTCATCGGCAAAGCTATAGCTGTTATAATTATGCATTGTGTTCCCGCAATAAAAGAGTGTCCCAGCCATTGTTCATACCTAAACATCGAAAGCAATTAACACGGTCATAAAAGTTACATACTGCAACAATGAGACATACGCGAAGTTACATCCGCGAAAACCCGAAAAAACGGGACAGTGCAGATTCTCATTTTCCGTTGACCTCCTCACCGCAACGCCGTCATCAGTCTGGCAGACATCTCAATTCCTACAAGAGGCACCATAATCGCTCTATATCATCACGACGATATCGTTCTGACTCATCGCATCATCCGTCTCGTTCTAGACCATATCGCTCATCACGACAAAATCATCGCTCACGGAGAACACATCACTCAAAGCGCAGGGACTTCTATCCCGACTATGATGGGTTACAATGATCGGGGACTGAACCGCCGAAATAACAACAACAACAACTACAAAAGATATAATCGTGCGAACAGTGATTATCGAAATTTTCGCAAGTCCCAATATAGCTCCAGATTCACTATTAAAACTGAACGGTGTATGTTAACAGATATTTCAAACGAATTAACTGCATCCGACATAGAGAAATATCTTTACAACAATAGAGTAGAATTCTCAGTCGTTAGAGTATTTACAAGTGAGAACGAGGTACCGTATGCCAGGATTAACATATTTCATGAGCATTCTGAGTTTGTGCTTGACAGGGACTTCTGGCCAGAAGGTGCCTCTTGTATAAAGTTGGAATCGGCAAGTCGTGCAAACTCTCGAGAACATCAGAATGGCAGCATTCGTTCGATCTGGGACTAAGTAGCTTCCAGAAAAGACAGTTAGATCTGTAATTGATATAACTGTTCAGAAATGTCATTCCACTATATGTATTGCTTTATATGTATAATCATGCTTACATTTATGTCGTGGAATGCCACAGGCATATATTCATCCTCCTCTTATCTATCAACAAAACTAGAAAGGCAGGTGGTCGATATCTGCGGATTATCTGAACATTGGCTAAGGGAATCTAATGCAACATTCATCAACTATTTAGCTTCACATTATAAGTCATACACTGTGTGGGACTCAACGCCGACTCCCCAAGATAAACGAGGTCGGCCAAAAGCGGGAGTCGCAATCATGTGGCACAAAAAATGGGATCAAAGAGTCTCCATCATAGATACTTCAGATGATAGAATAATCGGAATCCAACTCTGTGTTAATAAACACACTTTTTATTATATATTCCAAGTCTACCTCCCATCAAGTAACCATTCCGATTAACAATTTTCTTATTATATGCAGAAAGTCGCTGCCATTTTTGACGTATATCTTCTCTTGTAAATGTACATGCATGTGCTTTGAAACAATCAGAACACTGTCAACTCGATTGAACAACAGGTCCTTGTCAACATTCTGACTGCTCGTTGTTGCTATTATTGTCACAATTGGTTGACAGCGAAGCTAGTGTTACTTGTAGCTGTATCATCTTGTGTCAGCAAATGTGCCAGTGTTTTGATAGTCACAGCACTGTCTATTTTAACATCAGCGCTGAGTCCAATGAAGTCCGGTTACAGCCGACCTCCGATCATGCCATGAATCTCTACTCCAAATCGTATACGGCCCAGTTGTCACAATTTAGTGGAAAATGTCAGTGATTAAGCCGGTTTTCGCAGAATTGAAAACTGTCCGGTTAACACAGGAACCGAAATCAGACAGTCTTAACAACTGTCCACACCAGAAAAGGTAACATTTTCCAAAAACAATAGTTTGTAAAGCGACTGCCATATGGCGATCGATATAAAATAGGTGAGTGCTAAAGTAGGGAACTTATCTTAATTCGTACTCAAGAAAGACAGACCCGCATAACACAGAATGAATGCCGGATCATTGTATTGAATACAAACAATTAATAATACATATTAAATATCAACAGAGTTAGATTCAGTCATACTGTATGGAGTCATTGCCGTATATAATTTGGTCACCGATAAATATGAACTTTGAATCTTAACTTGGACAATTTTCATGGGCACATAAAATAACGGTAAAAAACCGTAAAACTGATGAAACGATATGGGACCGTCGATTATGACGGCCGAAACTATCAAACCGACAGTATTTTCTTACAGTGTAATTACTATGGAAATCCGATAAAGGATCAACAGAAGGCTAATATGTATGATATAATTCTGAATTATAAGTACAGTAATTTCTTTGCAATATAAGTTTGATGTAGGGTGTGCCTAATGATTTAGTCATGCAAAGAGTAAAATCCAAGATGGCTGCAAGCGGCCATGTTTTTCATTGAAAATTTATTAAATTCGATAGATTCCATCTATAAGTGATCCTAAACATAACTTCACAATTTAAAAACAATTTTCCAATATATGTGGGCTGCAGAGTGTGCCGATGGATTCAAATCTGAAATCCAATATGGCTGCTAGCAGCCATTTTTTTAACGAATTTCGGAAACAATAGATGGCTCCTATCTAGATGTCACTCCAAATATTCGTATGAAGTTTTGTGACGATCGGATGAGAGGTATGACATGTAGGGTGTGCTAACGGAAATTGATGGACGCACGATGGAGGCCAATTTACAGTAGTCATGTGCCTCTCTATATATAGCAGATTTATAATGCACTGAGGCCAAAATGAGGAGTCAATTTTCGCCGGGGTCAGCTCAATACACAATCGGCACGAAGCCGGGGGTCAACTCAGTACACAATCGATTTCATCATGTCACCAGGGTGTTGTGCAATACCTGTATCTAGACTGATTTCCTAATATCAACGCGAGCCTCAATGTCAACAATGTGGGTACTCATGAATAAACACGCGCCTTCGCTACCATACACAATGACTTCTCTTCAAAACTAATGATGTAGACGTGTAGTGTCATCACCACAATCCGTTAAATGATAACCCAAAGACATTATATAAATATAGTATAATTTATTCGATATATAATATACAATATAAACACAATTTCTAGAAGCCATATGGTAGCGTTCTATATTCATCCTTTATTACACGCTTATCAAACACAAGCTTGTAGTCTTAATCTTGATGCATTGTAATTAATATCATTCAAGAATCCTTATCTCTTACAATTTTAAAATTGTCAACCACTGTTACTTTATCTTGCTGGACTCCTGTCACCATGTCTCTTATCGTGTTAAAGTTGACTTTTTCAGCGTTCTTACAACTCATAGGGTTAGGGTTAGGGTTAGGGTTAGGGTTAGGGTTAATGTAATCCCACGAACTTTACAGATGGTTTGTGAACTGGAATCCGAATTATTTTCAACTATGTATGCATCATTTTTAGGACCTCCAGTCACGAAATGAGTGATCTTCATCCCGGCCACTTCGTCCGTTAAATCGCCTAAATTGTCACCCAGAGGTGGCTCCCACTCTCCCTCTTTCACAGTGAACACGATTGAGTCAGTATCTATATACACTGCTCAAGCCAGGTTGAAACTTTATAGCTATCTGGAACAACTTGGCAGTAGAGCAGTGGACAAAATCCAGCATATCCCTTTTGAGAGTGAGTAGATGGGCGCGAAGCGCCCGGGATGGTCGAAAAGATCGAGTGATCTTCTCTTTCACCCCACAGTTTGTTGTTGTTGGAGATATAGCACACAGAAAATAATCATGTCTGAACACGGCAAAAGCGGACATAATTGAATTAATGTTATTTCTTTGATTGAATTGATTGGATGGATTATCTGGGGAAGAGCCCACGAGCTTTAATATGGGGTGTGAGGGGTGTCCCGGTGGGTCCCTTTAATATATGGTTGAGCTGAGCGTGTCATCTGGTGCGCTGAAAAAGGAGCGGGGCCCCGTGTTATAATTTTAAAATAGTGTTAGTTTGTTAGTTGTTTAAAAAAAACAACCGCAAGGCAGAGCGTGTGATTCAATGTGATTCAATGCGCCATCATACCGCTATTCTGCTATAGCCAAATGCGCAGAGACAGTATGTTTTGTTTATTTCGTTGTTTCTGTATGGACCTGAATGGACCGCCCTACATCCCATAGCACGGGCGTAAGTGAAGACTCTGACAATTTTATGTGCAGAGTTATTTGGGTTCCGATTAGTGAAGTAAATCTGAAGATTATGTACAAGATAGACTTTAATTGTTGATGATATATGTGAATGGTTTTGTACAGAGATATATATGATTACATTCAATAGATGTTTTTTGGTTTTATATTTTGGTAATTTCTTTATTTTGTTAAAATTATGTATACATTTAGTACATTTCAGTGTGTTCTGTTCTTGAGTCGTGAGCCGTCCTACTTCCGAAGAAATGTCAGAGCGGCAAGCGGGTCTAGCATATTTTGGTATATGCCGCTCCTAACTCGTTTAGAGCTATGACCACTTATGGGTCTGTAGTTCCTGCACCCCACCCCAAGCTAGTGCTGGGTCGGTTTTCAAGCCGGATCCCGCTTGGTTGGTGTTGTTAGGTGAGTGGAATGTGTATGACATCAGCGCTAGCTTCTGAAAATGAATTTGTAATTATGCTGGTGGCGGGTAGTGCCTGTTATAGAAATGATTGCTTTTCCCTCAATTTGTATGGGTTCCCAGGGCGCGGGCGTAAGTGAAATCATCTTCATGTTCTTGTTGTAGTTTATTTGTTGAAAAAAAATAAAATATGTACGATGGTAGACAATGGTATGTGAATGTATATATATATATATACAGTGAATGTTTTTTTTTTGGTTTTTGTGATTTTTTTGGGTTGTTTTTAATAGATTTTGTAAAAGTATTGAATATATATACACAATTTCTGTAAAGGAAGTGTTGTCAATTAAGTATGTTAGTTGGTTTTGGAGGAGATAATTGTTCGACGGCTTATACTACGGCACGACAAGCGTATATTGCCGCCCGAGGACATTCATCAGCGCCCAAGGAGCCATCTAGGGCGTGAGCCCGATATCCTATGTTTTGATTTTGGTGTTAGTCAATATATAATGGTGTACATGTTATCAATTTGTTTGTTTGTTTTGTTTTTTTTGTTGCGAATAGGTATACAATGAGTGTTAGTTAGGTTTGTAGGAGATAATTATTCGATGACTTATACTACGGCCACAAGCGTATCTACACCGCCCGAGGACATTCATCAGCGCCCAAGGAGTCATCTAGGGCTTGCGCCCGCTAACCTATGTTTTGATTTTGGTGTTAGTCAATGTAATAATATGCATATATTCAATAAATACAAGTTCAGTAATAATAGGTGTTAGGTGGTTAGTCCTTGTTGAGGAGTAACTTTCTTAGATTTAGTTCGGTTATGAGACTGGAGTTACTGATACGGGTTAAAGTTAGGTCCGCCAGTTCTTGAAGCCTTTGTTTTATGTATGGGACGTCTGCAGTCAAATGAAGGGCAGAAATAGGTGTTGACCTTATTTCGAAAAGGGCTCTTCTAAGTGCTTCATTTTGGGCCCGCTGCATTCTGCATAGGTTTGTTTGACTGCATTTTGAAGTAACTATTGCCCCGTATTCCATGACTGGGCGAATGAATTGTTTATATAATTTGATTAGGGTGCTTGGGTTTACCCCCCACCCCGTGCCCCGAAGTCTCGTTAGGAGTGCGGTTCTTTGTAAAGCTTTAGTTGAAATATTCTTAATATGCTTGTTAAGTCTGAAGTTCTCATCTAGAGTGAATCCTAATAGAGTTGCTTCTTTATTTTGTTTTATTGGTTCGTTAAATAGCGTGAGTTTTGGCTCTGATCTATGAGTTAGGTTCCCAAATACTACCAACTGTGTTTTATTTGCATTTAGTTTTATTCTCCATTTGGAACACCATTTTTCAAGTTCTGTGAGTTGTTTTTGCAGTCTAAGTTCAATTAATTTATTTCCTTTTGCTAGTGTCCATATGCCCAAGTCGTCTGCAAATTGTGAAGCTTGTACATTATGTGTAGACTCTAAAGGTATATCGTTTACGTACATTAAAAAAAGGAGAGGACTTAAGACTGACCCCTGGGGGGTACCGGCTTTAAGATTGACTGTTTCGGAAATTTCATCATTTATTTTAACTGCTATGTTTCTGTGTGTTAAGAACGATGATAGAAGTCTAACTATTTTTTGTGGTAGTTCTGTGCGTGTTCTGAGTTTGTATCTGACCCCATTGTGCCATACAGAATCAAAAGCTTTTTCAACGTCGAGGAATATGGCCCCAGTTTCCCAGCGTCTGCTTATTGCCGTTCTAATATCTTCCGTTAATCGATATACATGTTCTATGCCCTCTTTCCCGCTCCTATAAGCCCGTTGATGTTTGTTGAAAAAATTAATGCTCTCTAAGTGAGTCTTTATACGTGTGCTAATAATCCTTTCAAAAAGTTTGCCAGTGCATTTTAATAAGCTGATGGGCCTATAGTTGGTTGGGATAGTATGGTCCTTGCCGGGTTTAGGAATCATTGTCCCGATTGCAGTTTTCCATGTTTTGGGGAAGTAACCCAGTCTCAGGCATTTGTTATATAGGTTAGTAAGACGAATAAATAGCTCGTTCGGCGCCTGTCTAATTACGCCGTACGTGATATCATCGTCACCGGGTGCTTTGTTAGGTTTTCCCCGGTTCAGATTCCTTCTCACTTCTTCCAAATCGATTTCGGTCATTAGGAGATCGTCGTCGCCTGGTTCGACTTTATCTTTTAGCAGTGGTGCGAAGATTTCTGAGTTGTCATCGATATAATCGTTGACGAAACGTTTAAAACGTTTGTTAAAAATATCGCCTTCATGGGTGGTGTGGATTTTGCGTAGACTCTCTGCGAAGATTTGGGCTTTTTCTTGATCATTATCAGATTTGTTTCCATTTTGGTCAGTTAGTGATTTAGAATTATCTGATGTTGCATTGTTCCCTTGGTCCGTAAGCGTTTTGAATATTTGCCAGAATTTTCTATCCATGTTTTGGTCATTAAGACTGGTTGTTAATTTTTTCCAGGATTCATTTTTTTCTTCTTTGATTTTTTGTTTAACTTGTCTATTGAGGTTATTATACAGTGTTTTATATTCATTGTCATGGGGGTTCTTCGCTGAGAGTCTCCGTATTTTCCTTTTGAACCTTATAAGATTCAGTGTATCTCTGGACACCCTCCACGTATGAGATTTTACCTCTTTTTTGGGGCATGCTAAGTTAAGTGCGTTGTTAAGTGTTTCCGATATATTTATTGCAGCTAATTCTAGAGCTCTGGGTGAATTTAAGTCAGAGTTTGACAGGTTTGAAATTATTTCTTGCTTGAATATTTCCAGTCGGCTTTGCCTATATTTCTTCTTAGTTTGACTTTTGCCTTGCTGCTTTTGAATTTTGTTATTTTTAGTTCGAGCGGGAGGTGGTCACTTCCAACATCAGCACCTATGGTAGTTTCGATGCAGAGTTTGGCAGCTTCCTCCGTAGCGAACGCATGATCTATTACATCCCATACCCTTGTTAGAGTTGAACAATGGGTTGGCTCACCAGCATCGTTTAAGTGAATAAGCTCTAATTCTTCTTTAATATCAAATAGGATGTCTCCATGTTTGTTTGTTTCTTTGCTATTAAAAATTTGATGTTTGGCGTTGAAGTCGCCTAAAAATATACATTGTTTATTTCTTGTTTTAAAGAATTTAAGTGTTTCTAGATTGGGTGAAGAGGTAATTTGTGGAGGGTAGTACAGGGAGATGATGGTGACTTTTTTGTTGTCAATAGTGATATCTATAGCAATAACTTCATCATTAATAACATTTCCATCATTATCAATAGGTGCGATATTTTCTACAAGTTTGTATTTTAGGCCGTGTAGGATAAGGAAGGCAACACCTCCGCCGTGGCAATTTCGGTCTTTTCGTATTAAGTTAAATCCTGGGAAACGGATTTTTGATTTATGGTCTAATTTTGTTTCGTTAAGTGCTATTATATGTGGTTTGTAATCTTCGATATATTCTATTATTTCTTGTTTGTGATCTCTGAGGCCATTAATGTTGATATGGGTTATTTTTAAATCTTCAATATTGAATGTAAAGATTGTTGAATATAGATATGGTTTTGAGAAGAATATTTAGTCATTAGTTCTGAATGATTTTGTTTATTTCACGGGTGTAATCTCTTACACATGAACTGAAGATGTTTGTTTTGAAATGTTGGCTAACTTTTGGGGTATATCCCTTTATTTAATCGTCACTGTAATTTATTGTAAATTGGTAAGTTAAATGTGTCACCTATGGCCATTAACTTATGTAACGTCACGGTGACGCGCCATGGGCGTTGAACATCAACGCATTGCGTCAATGGCTAATCACCGGTCAGAAGTAGGACAACTTGTTGAGTTTGATAGTTAATTTATGAGTCTTTAGAATTCCTCAAATATATCTGATTCAGGTTTTGGTACATGGTACTATATCTTTAAATTCGCAGTAAATGATTTCCGACGGATATCTCCATTCTTGGCGCCAAAATACACCAAACATATTCCCGAGGCGACAGAGTTTCTGAAATCAAGATGGTGGATAAGCAACTAATATTGATTTCATATGGGGTCAGTGACCTAATATGGATTCATATACCGTCACTATTTTTCGACGCTGATTGGCTAATCGCAAGAGCTGGCATAATAAATGTATATACTAAGCGAACAGAGCAGGGTTGGGGTAATCAGTAATCGTAATCAAAGTAATCGATTACAAAATTTGAAGTAATCGCCTGTAATCAGTAATCATGACATTTCTTGATTACAAGTAATCGTAATCGTAATCAATTACTTTCAAATGTACCTGTAATCATGATTACATTTTGATTACTTTTTTATTACTTTTACTAAAATATCCATATGGATGGCTATTTGATGTTCATAGTCTCACACTGTAGTACTGTGGAGTGTGCATAGCTACAAACAACATATCAGAAAGTTAGTACAATTTTTTCATGTGTTTTGTATACATTCTAACAGTGGACACATAACAACACACAATTGCTGAAATGTTGAATACAGCATGTACATGTATGGCAATAAACTTATGATACAGACAATGAAATGTTCTAATATGAATAAATAGCCAACTTCAATTAGGATTAAATATAATTGGGACTGCTGCAGACAATGGCCGTAGTGTCACACTGGTACAATAGGGCTAATTAACTAGACAAAGCAGGTGTTATGTACATCGGTAGACCTAATTAGCTGGTTTGTCATGTATTGCACTCATGGAGTTAAGCCTCATTTAATCCTCATCAGGATATCAATGAATAATATCAAATAAACCTTAGTGTTATCTTCATTGTGTTGGGCATTGAATCTAACAGAATAGGCAAATAATTTATATTTGTTTCTAATGATATTTTCATAAATATTATGCGTTAGTCTCAATGCATGTAAGAAAATCCAAATTGTATTAAAAATATATTTACATAAATAAATACACATGAAACATAATATATTCCCAATAAGTTGGTGCACAACTTCATGATGATACCTCACCAATACATATAAATGTAAATAGTGTATATGTTTATTGCTTGCTTCGATTTTCTATTGTTTGAGTTGTTTCTTGTTTCCATGTTATGTAGTGATGTCATTATTCAATCAAATTTGATATTTTAATTTGCTTTATTTCATTATTTATTACTATGCGATCAAAATTATTGGAAACTAACAATTGTAATCAGATGTAATCGAAAAGTAATCGATTAAATTTACTAAAGTAATTGTAATCGTAATCGATTACATTGAAAAACATGTAATCAGTAATCGTAATCATAATCATGTAAATCAATAGTAATCGTAATCGTAATCGATTACATTGGCATGTAATCGCCCCAACCCTGGAACAGAGCCAGTCATATTGCCCTGCTCATGCACACAACAAACAGTTTGTGTAATTTCGTTCATTAAGTCCCACAAGAGCCAGAGAACTATTGCTTTGGTTCTCCAGTTATTTTATATCAACACACATATTTAAAGACATATTATGCACTTTTTCGGGTGCGTGAAACTGACAAATTAGTACTCAGGCGCTATGTCAACTGGAGGAATGTAGCATTCTACTAAGATCGCCCAAACTCTCAAAGAAATCGACCGTACAACCCCATAGAAAACACCGTCTTAACCATGCTCAATTGTAAATATTTACATCTCGATTCGGGACGCAACAATCGGCGATAAACTAACGCAAATCATTTCGCCATCGATACTCATTGCATTTAATAAATATATAAGATTGTCGGTGTGTGTTGTCAATTTGAGTTAATATTAATAAAATTAACTACTTTGAGAAAGATTATTCTCGATTTCTATTTGATCACCCAACCGGAGTGTTTCACATCACTTTAAACGCACGTGGCCAACAACACACATCAGTCAAATCAAACACAAAACGTCTAATTGGCTGCCGTTTTTTGGAGTAGCAAAATCGTGAACAAGACCTATACCAATGTAATTCCTCGTCATGCATGACAAATACGTTTTTAGTGAGGGAATTGCTCTCAAAGCACATATGACATTTTAGTTTAGGGCGATCGAATTCGCCATGTTTGCTTGAAAACGCCGCGCTAGATATAGAAAAACACATACTGGTACCCAGCTGGTGACAGAGTCAGAAAGGAAGTATGACTTGTAGAGAGTGTCACCACCCTTCGTCCTTGCATTCGCGGTTTAGAATGTGTTGTAATATAATGTCTAACTTAACTAAATTTGCACCCAATGTAACGTGCACACCGTCACAGCTAACCACCATGTCCATGATGTTATACATATCCAACCACGCCCACGATGTTTTCTTCAAATATGAACTGATTCCATAATTAAAGTTCTGAACACGTTCCGGATTATTGAACTTCAGGTACTGCTGACCATTTCTATGTCCGACTTTGTGGGCTCCCAACCACAGCACACGCGGCCATATGTCCTCGTTCAAAGCCTTTTCAATCACGTGTTCAATAACACTGGCGCTGTCGAAATGAGGGTGAATGCCATACATAATCGTAACATACACTCCAGGCTGATTTGAAGCCTGGCGTAGCACACTTTCAACAGATCGATCTGTGTTGTAGTTATATAACTTATGGTAGGCCATGTTTACAGTTCCGCCACAAAGGTGTGTGCTGTTTTGTTTCATTGACATATCGGTCTCACGTGCCTTTATGTTATAAGCTCGCAGGTCTCCGCAAGTTTTACCTGGAATAATAACACATTCAAGATTCAAATGTTATTAAGGATTCAGTCCACATTATGGTCCTTTTCTAAACATAATAACATACAAAACAAAGGCATCAAACAAAGTGGACATAAGACTCATACTGACTAATAGAGTTATACTTCCTAATATAATTTAACATAAGACTCATACTGACTAATAGAGTTATACTTCCTAATATAATTTAACATAAGACTCATACTGACTAATAGAGTTATACTTCCTAATATAATTTAACATAAGACTCATACTGACTAATAGAGTTATTCTTCCTAATATAATTATTTCTTTTTTACCCTTTTTACCCTCCACGTTTCAAACATTGGAATATGTAAGTCGTATCTATATATGCAGACGTCCTGATAAGAATGAGCTTATTAATCAACTGGCACTTATGGACCTACTCCCCCACTCAACCACCAGTTCTCTATTATTGATATACTGTATATACAGCCTTCCAGAGTAACTGACTAACACTCGACTGACATATATATGATGAAATGCAGACGTCCTGATAAGAATGAGCTTATTAATCAACTGGCACTTATGGACCTACTCCCCCACTCAACCACCAGTTCTCTATTATTGATATACTGTATATACAGCCTTCCAGAGTAACTGACTAACACTCGACTGACATATATATGATGAAATGCAGACGTCCTGATAAGAATGAGCTTATTTGCACAACACCCTGCTCCGACATTAGTTAAAAAGAACAAACAATCACACAAACTCCACCAAATGTTATAGCTACCAAATCAACCATACACAATATAGCAATAAGGCACTATAAAAAAAACAAAATCATGCATGTAAATATGTTCAGCTGTCATCTTGTAAACATTTTGTATGCTTAATTGTTTGTATAGGGATAGGGGCTTCATAAGTTGAAAAACTTGTGCCCCCATCCTTTTTGTATTACTATATGCAAATAAAATAGGTTCAAGTCAATGTTCTTATCAACTGGTTAAGTTTCCCTGTACATGTTGCGGATACAAGCTATGCATGAGTCATTAGAACGCATGATAAATTGCATCTTGGCAAAGTTACTATCCTGTAGGAAGTTACGGATCACTATAAATTGTTGATTTAAACATGTCAGATCGCACAAGAGGGAAAATAGTAAAAAAGGAGGGTATATAATCATAATCTTCGCTAAGCGAAGAGCGCCATAGAAAACTTTATTATACAGAGTTATTACGCCACATGTGGTGTATCTAGTTTCTGTGATTTTGATATTGTGTGGTAGACAGGGCGAATGTATTCTTGGAGATTTTTTGTACCTTACTCAATCGTACCAATAGAATCACGTATATATGCTGAAATTGTAAAGTTAACGGCACCGGTGTATAATACGTTTTTGAAAATATGATAAATCGTATCCATAGGGTCAGGACAGGCTGAAATTGTAAACATAAAGTCACCGGTGTAATAATATGTTGTTGAAAATATAAATACTCTGATAGCCTGAAAATAATATATCACCTATTGGGAGCCCCTGGTGTATTTTTTTATATTTTTATTTGTACCTTACTCAATCGTACCGATAGAATCACGTAGATGCTTAAATTGTAAAGTTAACGCCACCGGTGTACAATATGTTTTTGAAAATGTGATAAATCGTATCGATAGAGTCAGGACAGGCTGAAATTGTAAACTTAAAGTCACTTCTTGTTGAAAATATAAATAATCTGATAGACTGAAAATAATGTGTAACCCATTGGGAACCCCTAGTTTAGTGAAGTGCATTGTTGTAGTTTAATTGTGTTTCTCCTCCATTTTTATTTTCTGGAATTATCACCAAGATTTCTCCACTCGATTCTCTTAAAATCTACCCTGATCGGTCAATTTCTTTTCATAATTCTATCTAAATACATCTTAGCTACTATTCGGATCTGCTGTCCTGGTCTAAAAATGGATAGTTTGACCAAAACGAATATTGACAAAACTTTGTTTACAAATTGAGCGCACTCGATGACCCGTCCTCCGACTCCACGCTGCAAATTTATTATCGAAAACAAATTTAATTTCTTCCATCTAAAACATAATTACGCGCTGAACTCTGTCATTTTAAGAATATAGTACTTTAGTAGTATTACACACATATACACCAAGTTTCAGCTCAAAATTTTGAAAAATTTATAGAGATAAATCGATTTTAATGGGAAATCCTTTGTTAAATTTTATCATCGAAAAAAAAATCAGTTCTTCGATCGAAAAAATAATTACGTGCTGTACCCTGTCATTTTAGGAATATATAAGTATCCCAAACACAGACACCAAGTCTGAGCTAAAATTTTTGAAAAATAAGAGATTTATCGACATAAATGGATTTGTATATGGCAGATGCCATGTTAAATAAATTTTATGGCCCTGCAAATGTTTTCTGAGCTGTTCGATATTGGGCACTAGAGTCCATATTTGACCGGTTCACCCTGATAATTGTGTGACAGTACAGTCGTGTTACTTTATACGTCAACATTGGTCATTATCACTCGACAAATTTATTTCGGTCTATCGTATCAACCCCTATTTCCCCCGCGTAGCCTGACTAAGTGTCAACATTGGTCTTTATCGCTCCACTAGTTTGTATCGTTTCATCGGTATGAATTCCATATCCAATTATCCACATAACCAACCCAACCTCTAATCCCGGTCCAATTTATTTATTTCTTTCATCGGTATATAGTCATGTTACGTAATATTTTATTTCGTGATACTTGTACTTATATGTCTATGGTATTACTATAGTATACTGTATACGTATATCAATTGCTTTTCCTTACATGGCAACATTGATCCACTAATTTATGTCAGTTCATCGGTACAAACCCCTTTTCTCCGAGTCCATATAACCAACCCAACATCTTATAGAACTCCATAAATGACTATTCTGGCACTATATAGAGATGACTAAGATTCTGACACCCCCCTATTTTATAGCCTTGTTGCAACAGTAGAGTTGATATGCATAATATGTCAACATTGGTCGTTATCGCTCTACAAATTTATATCGGTTCAACCCTTAGTTCCCTGTATCGCCCACCCCTCCCTCAATTTATTTTTTTATTTGTATTATAGTCTCGTCACATACACATTTTATCTTTTGTAACTTTTGTTTCAACGCGTCGAGTTCGCTGCAGACAATACAAAACTGACAACATTTTGAAATGTAAGCAGGCTTCAAACTCATCTTATCCAAGAAAAACTCTGGTTACATAAGAAATTTGTGTATAAGGTGTACGCGCATTTGTTGCGTTAAAAACCAAAGGTCCCAAGTCAAGGTCCAAATCCCCAACACACTGATGTGAGGTTTAACTGCATCTACATACTGTAATGTCCAAAGTAATTGATCACTTAATCACAGCAAATTTGTGTGTATATTTTCATGATTCTAAATCCTGAAAAATTACCCATAATTATGCTGTGGTTAAAGGGTCAATTACTTTGGGCATTACTGTAACCAATATAAGGATTTGAGGTTTAATGATAACTCAATCATCATACAGTAATGTTTAAAACAATTGACCACTTGACCACAGCAAAATTATTGGTGAATTTTCAGGATTTCAAATCCTGAAAAATTACCAATAATTCTGATGTGGTTATAGTTAGGGAGCCCGCATATGTTCTATTTACACTTTTGCGTACAAAAGGTTTGACCCCCTTCTGAAAAACCGATTTCTTAAGTTGCGCATTCCTGGGGTTTAGGGGCCGCTGAACCCCAAAAAGTGCCAAAAATCACTTCTATTTACACTTCCGCGTACATCGATGAATTTTGGTTTGATGTTACTCCTAAGTGTACTGATTAAGAAAACACAACTTAAGAAAGGGATTTTCCTGGGGTTTTCAGATAAGAAAGGGGGTCCCTTGCTGAACCCCAAAACGTGATTTTTTACTTTTGTTTATACTTTCGCGTTCATCCATAATTTTTGGTCTCAAAGTACTTTGATATATACTAATTATAAAAACACAACTTAAGAAGCAACTTTTCCTGGGGTTTTAAGATAAGAAGGGGGTCATCGGGTCACCCCTCAAAACGTAAAAAATCACTTTTATTTACATGATTGCATTCGTCCAACGTGTGTGTATGTGCGTACACCCCTGGAACGTTGCACTATTACAACCAATACATCCCTAAATCGATACGATCAACTTAAGAAATATATATCATGTCGTTTTCTGATAAGAACGAGACTTGTCCCCCCCCCCACAACCCGATCCATTTTCTAGAACTATAAGTGAGCCAGTTTTATAAAAATTATAGCGGGAAAATCTAGTAAAATGTATACAAATGTATATATTTTCGTGAAGCTAAGACATAATGACACTTTTTTGGGCCAAAATTGAAACTCACCATCCAAGATGGCCACCAAAATGGCCGCCGGAAGTTGAAAATGACATTTTTTCACAAATATCTTCTAGATCAATTCATGCTGACAAAATTAAAAAAAAAAATCACAATTGGGATTCTAGTCATATTTCAACAAGAAATGAACAGAACATTGTAATGTAAGTGAGGCATATCATTACCTATGAATATTCCAAATCTCTGGAACCACAAATCTTACCTTGGCTCAAAATGGCTGCGAAAATGGCCGCCAAAATATGGAAAATGGTAAATATTGCCCCAGGGTGTCCTGCAATCGCTTACAAGTTGTGGTTGGTGTACACAATTGACTAATCTGTTTTTTATACATTGCATACTAACATGTCTGATGCACCATGGATCATTTTTACTATTGTCACCACTGACATCACCAGAAATATTGGATTTTTCTCTCACAAACTTGACATAAATATCGGCAAAAATTCACTTTTCAGGGTTCGATCATTTGTTCAAGTAAAATGTAACTATCTTTGGATTGAACGGTGTTTATTGTTTTGGTCTATCTTAAATGTATCACACTACGGTGTTTATAGACTAAATTGCTCAAGATGGCTTCCAAAAATGGCAACCAAATTTGTAAAAAGTGAAAAGTTAACATATCCCGAACATTATTATCTGCATTATCCGAAAAAAGGTGGCAAATTGTGACTCAATTGGTTATTGTACGGGTTAGTTACAATGTTATTAACTGACAACTACTTTTTATTATGTTTGTCCCAGTTCCGTATGGGGCATGACAAATTCATTTTAAAGTTGCAGTATGGAATTTTGCGGAAAACCTCTTTTGTGCTTCTGGCCATATTATTGAAAGGGAATGGGCAGAACTTTGAGACTGAACTGAGATGAGCCATGATATGTGGGTATTCTGGCCCATTATGATAAAAATTTATCAACTGGATACAGGGTGGAAGTAAAGATGGCAGCCAGGGAGTTACTCAATGACCATAGATGATGATAATAGGTATACACGGAGTTATTGTATGGTCATGAATGATGTGTGGGTATAAAGGGAGTTCCCAGTTTGTAACGGTGGGACGTATATTTATATATGTTGTGGATGTGTTATCATTGGTGGTGTATGGGGAGTAGATTTATTATCATGGATGGCGTGTATGAGTATGGCAAGTATGGAACCTGTGAGTGGTCGTATGTGCGGATATTGGTATATCTGGAAGGGATCACCATTGGTGGTGTGCATATGTATACCTGGATTGACTCTATGGTCATGTGTACGGCGAATAGGTATACATGTAGTGGCTGTATGGTCCATGGTGAGGTGAATATGTATACAATGAGTGACTGTATGATCGTGAATGTAATGAATATGTATACATAGAGTGACTATATGGTCATGTGTCGGGTGTAGGTGTATACCTGGTGTTCATGCATGGTGACTCGTGGCTGTATCGTCATTTGTGGTATGTACGGGTATAACCAAGTATAGGGCTGTACGATCAGGTGTACTAGTACATGTACGTGTATAAAGTGGGTGACTGTGTTGTCATTTGTGTGGTGTTTATGTACATATGGAGTGACAGGGGTAATGGGTCGGTTGTACATGTGTACCTTGGGCGGCTATCGCTTTCCACAATAACTCAAGGATATGTTAATCAATAGAGAGGTCATGTCATATCGTGGAAAGCGATAGCCACCCATTATCACACAGTCATTACATATATACATAAACACCACGGACATAACAATATAGTGACCCACTGTATACATGTACACCTGACCCATGACCACGGATGACCATACAACCACGCGTCACAATGCAGGCACACCGGGTATACTCCTAAACATGACACATAACCATATAGTCACTCCTTGTATATCCATTCATCTCACCATTGGCCATAATGTCATCCCATGTATACCTATTCTCCAAACGCATGGTCAAATATACAATCAATATAAACATCAACACCACAACAATGACCATAAAGTCACTCCGGTATACATATGCACATCACCAATGGCCATATAGCCACTCGCTTCATACACATACCCTCACCCATGTTACCTGGTATACTCCTTCACCTGACCTATGGCCATATAGTCACCCCGTGTGTACCTATTCAAAACATTCATACACGATCATGGTCAATCCTTGTATACATATTCACCTCAACATTGGACATGTCAATCCCTGTATCCCTATTTGTCACACCATAGCCGAATAGCCACTCAAGATATACTAATACACCCCAGCCATGACATGTCAGTATAGTCACTCCATGTATGCATATGCACCTCATCCATGGCCATATAGCCGCTCGCTATATACACATGTCCCTCGTCCATGACAATAAAGCAACACGTGTGTGTACTGGTATAACCTACAAATGACGATACCGACACGAGTCACCAAACAGGAACACGTATACTCATACGCCTGTCACCCCCTGTATAAATGTTCATTACATTTATGATCATACAGTCACTACTTGTATACCTACATGTAATCATATCACCATTAACCATACGGTCACTACCTGTATACCTATTCGACACTCATAGTCACATAACCACTCGATATACATAATTATGCAGCCCACCCTAGACCATAAATTCACACCAGGTATACATGTAAACCTCACGAATGGCCATTCAGCCCTTCCGGATATACAAAAAACCCACACAAACGACCACTCAAGCAATCCATACTTGCATATACACCTCACGCATGACAATTCAGCAATTCACTGTATAATCATACACGCCATCCATGATAATACAGCTAAGCAATATACACCCACCAATGATAATACATACACGAGATATATAAATATACATCACACCCGTTACAACAAGGACACTCCCTATGTACCCACACGCTCGATAATGTCCACCCAGCTTACTCCAGGTATTCATATTCAATCATGACCGTACAGTCATTCCATGTATACCTATACACATTACCCGTGACCATAACATCACACACCCCATCCATGATCATACAAACAGCGCATGTATATCCCACCCACGACCTTACAGTCACTCCATACATATATAATCAACACATATATTATCATGTAGCTATATACATACACCACACCAATGACCATACAGGCACACCGGGTGCACCCGTACTGGATATACACAATAATACACCATACAGTCACTCCATGCATACCGATTCACCTCACATCTGACCATGACCTCTCCCTGTATACCTAGATGCATCTTACCATGGACAACCCACTCATAACCATATTGTATCACTCATTGTATACCTACTCACATCATTCATGACATACAATAACTCCCTGTATACCTATTCACCTCACATATGATCACAGAGTAACTCCCTGGCTACGATCTTGGCATCCACACTGTATCCTGTTGACATTTTTTTTTATCATAATGGACCAGAATAGCCAAAGATTATGGTCCATCTCAAAGTTCTGCCCATTTCCTTTCAATAGATATGGCCAAAATCACAAAAGAGGTTCTCGGCAAAATTGCATACTGCAACTTTAAAATGAATTTGTCATGCTCCATACGGAACTGGGACAACTGGGAATAGAACATGTAGTTGTCAGTTAATTAACTAACACGTATAATAACCAAGTGAGTCACAATTTGCTACCTTTTCGGATAATGCAGAGAATGTTCGGGATATATGTAAAAAAAATAACATTTTGGAAGCCATCTTGAGCAATTTGGTCTATAAACACTGTAGTGCGACACATTTAAGATAGACCAAAGCAATAAACACCATTCAAAAAATGTCCAAACCTGAAAACTTAATTTTTGCCAATATTTATGTCAAGTTTTTAGAGAAAAGTCCAATATTTTTGACGATGTCATTGGTGAAAATAGTAACAATTAACCATGATGCATCAGACATGTTAGTATTCAATGTATAGAATGCCGAATAGCCCATTGTATATTTCAATACAACTTGTAAGCGATTGCAAGACACGCTGTGTAATATTTACCATTTTCCATATTTTGGCGGCCATATTGGCAGCCATTTTGAGCCAAAGTACGAATTTTGGTTCCAGTGATTTGGAATATTCATAGGTAATGATATGCCTCACTTACATTACAAAGTTCTGCTCATTTCTTGTTGAAATGTGAATAGAATCCCAATTGTATTTTTTGTGAAATTTTATACCGCATTCTGTACAATCGAATTTTTGAGGGATCGGAAGGTTAGGACCCCAATAATTACATATTTAATTGCTCCAATGATCAGTTAACATACAAAACACAAAATAAAGTTGCATTACTCAACCAGTTCCAAACAGCATGAATTGATCTAGAAGATATTTGTGAAAAAATGTCATATTTTCAACTTCCGGCGGCCATTTTGGTGGCCATCTTGGATGGTGAGTTTCAATTTTGGCCCAAAAAAGTGTCATTATGTCTTAGCTTCACGAAAATATATACATTTGTATACATTTTACTAGATTTTCCGCTATAATTTTCATAAAACTGGCTCACTTATAGTTCTAGAAAATGGATCGGGTTGGGGGGGGGGGGGGGGGGTAACAAGTCTCGTTCTTATCAAAAAACGACATGAATATATATTTCTTAAGTTGATCGTATCGATTTAGGGATGTATTGGTTGTAATAGTGCAACGTTCCAGGGGTGTACGCACATACACACGCGTTGGACGAATGCAATCATGTAAATAAAATTGAATTTTTACGTTTTGGGGGGTGACCCGATGACCCCCTTCTTATCTTAAAACCCCAGGAAAAGTTGCTTCTTAAGTTGTGTTTTTATAATTAGTATATATCAAAGTACTTTGAGACGAAAAATTATGGATGTACGCGAAAGTATAAAAAAAAGTGAAAAATCACGTTTTGGGGTTCAGCATGGGACCCCCTTTCTTATCTGAAAACCCCAGGAAAATCCCTTCTTAAGTTGTGTTTTCTTTATCGGTACACTTAGGAGTATCATCAAACCAAAATTCATCGATGTACGCGGAAGTGTAAATAGAAGTGATTTTTGGCACTTTTTGGGGTTCAGCGGCCCCTAAACCCCAGGAATGCGCAACTTAAGAAATCGGGTTTTCAGAAGGTTCCATTATTGGTACCAACTTTAGGGGGTCAAACCTTTTGTACGCAAAAGTGTAAATGGAACATATGTGTTGTGACTATACACACTATATTATCATTACTCATACGTTCTTACAAGGTCACTATTATGTAAGACCACTTTTCTCTCTTTCGTTACAATAAACCTCGTGTTCTGTTCAATCGCACATTCTATCCCCAATATTTGGTCCCTCGAATCGTTTTAGAGATGGACAAGCAGCTACGTATACGGCGAGCCCATCGAGGGCAAACTTCGAAAATGCTAAAACAGATCGACGAAGCCATATCGCAAACCAATTCGGTCGAAACGACGTTGATATTGGCCAATCTGAAAACATAAACTGTGATAATTCATTCATACCTGTACAAGCACTAGTGGTTCCAACTATAACACAACCCGTTCTAGTTGAAAAGAGATCCAGATGTAACATGCCTGAACTGACGAATCTTCCATTGGCTCACCCTATTGACTACCCGTATGATTCATTCGAAGTATCCATACTAATCGGAAGCGACTTTTACTACAATTTCGTTGAAGATCATTTCATCAAAACCGAAGATGGCCCAATAGCTGTAAAGTCAAAAGTTGGATACCTACTATGCGGACCATCGAAAATGCTAAATTCCATCAGTGAAGAGAATACGACAATGATGCTTGTACTAGCCAAACCACACGGATGCGATTTAAAGCGATTTTGGGATTTAGATACACTTGGCGTCGGCCCTGGTGACACCGACACAAATTTCGCGGAGGAGTACCCCGAGCACTCACTCACATACAAAGATTGTCGCTACTTCGCTAAACCGCCCTGGTTAACCCACCATGACGAGTTACCATCGAACATTGGAATCGGTTACAACAGAACGCGATCTATGGTCCGACGACTATCGAAGAAACCTGAATCATTCAACACATATAACGCGCTTGTCACTACAGTGCCAGATCTGAAACTTCAGTTCTGGACTGACAGTACTGCCGCGCTAGGATGGACCGGAACCAACAAGAAACTGACCAATCGTGTTCAAGAAATACAGTCCTCTACAAATGTTGACAATTGGAAATACTGTCCGTCTGAGTTAAGCCCAGCAGATTTACTGACAAGAGGAATCTCGACACAGCAGCTCAAAACGTGCACCATGTGGATAAATGGACCTGAATGGTTGATGTCCGACTCGTTAGTTGAAACTATAACCGTAACAACAACAACTCAAGACTTTGAAGCAACAGCCGTATACTCTAACATTACGGCCATCTTGGATAATTCCGCTCATCCCCATGACACAAGTATCATTCCTGGTGAAATTAATGACAGTCGACCGAGGAGAGCTGCAGCCGAGCGAGCATCTGAAAGAATTCGCGGCATAGTTCAATTCCAAGCCTAATCATGCTGGCCGGGAGGATGTTGTGACTATACACACTATATTATCATTACTCATACGTTCTTACAAGGTCACTATTATGTAAGACCACTTTTCTCTCTTTCGTTACAATAAACCTCGTGTTCTGTTCAATCGCACATTCTATCCCCAATAATATGCGGGCTCCCCAATTATTAAGTGGTCAATTACTTTGGGCATTACTGTAACCAATACAAGGATGTGAGGTTTAATGAGAACTCCATCCACATAACTAATAAGTATGTGTGAAAATTAAAACAAAACAAAATAAATTCCATGATGGCGTCCAATATGGACTGCCTAATTCTGCTCCAAAACATGTATATTGAATATATGGATGTTTATTGGGGGAAACCGATTATTTCAATGATATTTTCATTAACTTGGATCCAAAACCCGACTTACGGGATCGTGCGACTGTATCTTAAGCATATGTGCATATTTAATGAGCCAACAATTGGAATCCCAACAGAGAAGATTGGCGTGGGTCCCTTGCGCGATCTGTCCATCGAAAACTATTTAGACATCTCAAGACACGTAAGACCCAATAACTTAATATACAGGATAGATACATCTATTGCCTGAGTGACTAATATTTATATTTGTTACAATGAGGTCAAATAGTTGCGAAGCCAGCACCACAATTCTTTCCCTCCATAGTAAATCTTAAAACAACTTCTAAAGAATTATTAATTCTTCTTATATTTGGTATGAAGCGTCCTTGGTTAACTGGAGTTCAGATTTGTTAACATCACGTCACCAAGTTAATTACTTGCGAAGCCACAGCCATAACTATTTCCCTCCATAGTAATTCTCAAAACAACTTCTTAAGAACAATTGACCAGGTCAGTCGCGCAATTATTGGAAGAGCCACGGTCAATCATTTTTTTTAAACCAAATGTTACATTTAAATTATTGCTTTATTTAAACAAAAACAAAAAATTAAATGAGAAAATTAACTTTTACTACTTGCTAAATTTTATCTTTTAATTATTTCATTTAAATTTTAGTATTTACAGTATACTATGCCCAAATCTTTATAATCTGTTGAGTGACCCCACAGTCGTTTACTTTGTTAGTAATAATTTGAAGGATTACTTGTTTAAACGCAATTGTTATCAAAATATTTTATGTATTTTTTATAATTTCTATTTATATGTAATACTATAATCTTGGTGGCGTTACCATTTCTGACTATGGTTTTCTTGTAAGTGTATGTTGGAGAGAAGGGAAGAACACGTCGATAGTTTAGACATCACTTTAGTGAAGTGGCATTTCTGATGACAATTAAAACACGGAATAAACATAATACAATGAAATGGTTCATTACAACATCTCCCCTCTTTTAAATCATACATATTATGAGGTATAATAATGATGAATATTCACTGAGTGATTCCCCCATTCAGTTATAAATGTATAGGTTGGAATATTCTATTATTCATTTGGAGGGATGTCCAGGATATATGAACTATATGAGTAGTCCTATTGATTGGAAATGTTCAGATAATAAGATCAACAAACGTTTCTTGAACGTATTATCTTAACCTGTTCAAAGGGAACTACTAGTCAACGGGTATTTATTAAAGAAAGGGCAAATGAACACTTGAAAAGAACTAACCTGCAGTAACTGTTGTCTTAAAGTCCTCGACCATCAGTATCAGCAACGAGAAGTAAATCTGCCGCACGATGGAATCGCCTATAAAATGCAGCGTCTTCCCTGCGAACTGTCGACAAATATCCTCCCGCGTGAACGTGTTCGGCTGACATCGAGGGTCACGTGACTTCCATCTAGCCAACTCGCTGTAGAGCTCGTTGGGTAGTTTCATGTAACACGTGGCATTATTCCATTGAGTCATCTTCATTCCCAGTAACGGACTGTATTGTCGAGGAACCCACGTTCCAGTGAAGACATTTTTATCGAATTGAGGACATTTCTGAATAACTGCACATTTGTCTTTATCTGATTCGTGGTTCTCTATTGTTCTCGTGTTGAGTGTGTAGTCTATGATAGACAAGTTTCCCCCTGAAAGTAGTAATTGTTAGAGATGGTTGAAAACTTGAAGTGATGTGAAACACACTGCTCATGTGATCGCGATGTGAAACACTCCTCTGGGGTGGTCGCGATGTGAAACACTATTCTGGGGTTATTGCGATTTGAAAGACTCCGCTGGTGTTATTGCGATGTGAAGCACTCCACTGGTGTGATCGCGATGTGAAACACTCATCTGGGGTTATCGCGATGTGAAACACTCCTCTGTTGTGGTCGTGACGTGAATCACTCATCTGGGGTGGTCGTGACGTGAAGCACTCCTCTGGGTAGTCCAAGTCTTCTTGTACTAAAACCAGCTAAGATATTGGGATGGCGATGCTGGCGTTTAGTCCAAGACCGCCCTATATGCTCGCTTATGACACGGCTTAAGCGTTAGTGACCCGCTCAAATAAAACCACAATTATATGAAATAAAATATCACAATTGCGACAATAAACGGATATTTTCCGCAGAAGACATGCTATTTTATCTGAAACCCACATCAGTTGTGAATTTAAAACGGTAATTTAATGCGAAAAGAGACATTTACCTCAATGTTTACAATTTTTTTAAAGTATGCGAACTCGGTCGACCTCGCGAACTGTGTTCGGCATTTTCCGTTGAAAATATTCCGTAGATTTTGGACAACAACGCAAATTACGAAGAATTCTCCATTGTAATCGTAATTATGTTTGTCAATAAATAAAATAATAAATAGATTAATTAAACATTGAAGATATAAATGTAATACATTAAATAAATTACGGGGAATTACAACCCTCTCAAAGTTTAAAACAGTGTAAACACAACGAGTATTAGAATAAATAATATGGTGCTACATTTCCCACATTTGGTGGACTTCGGCGAAATTAAGATATATACTAAGCGAACAGAGCAATATACTGCTCTTGTTAAGCACACAAAAAATCAAACAAAATTTGTATAAATTTTTAACCTTAAGTTTGAAAAGTCCCACTAAAACGGAAGAACTATATTTCGAAACTGTGTGATTCGGTTCTCCGATTATTTTATCAACACAAAAGTCAAAATGCACATGGATGAAAATCACACGGATGGAAAGTCAGACACAAGAGTTCTAATTTGCTCCAATTTTGACAAGTTGCTTGCGAAAATTGTCAACAAAACTACCGTTCTGATCCTCCATTATGTCATTAAGTTTTTAGTGCGGGAATTGTTCTGAAAGCACATAGAAAACTGGACTTTCGGGCGATCGGTTTTCGCCATTTGTGTTCGGAAAACCCGCGCTATATATAGAAACGGAAAGTAGAATTCCCAGAACAAACAGCGGATTATGCCGAACTTATTCGGACCACTTCGGCTTTCGGTTAAAACGTAAACAAACAGAGAAACAAATCGATGTTTATGGCAATCAACCGGAATATTCTATGTGTAATTTAACATTAAAGTTAGATTATTATACACCATTGTGACCATAAGATGTAAGCCTTTCCGATGTATATAGCATCATGTATTGATTTGCTAGGTAAATCGAGTAAAATACACCACAGATTCCCGCCACAGGTCGTGGGCGTAAGTCGTGTGGTAGGATTGGTATGCAAGCGGGCTTGGACTAAACGCCAGCATCGCCATCCCAATATCTTAGCTGGTTTTAGTACAAGAAGACTTGGACTATCCTCAGGGGTGGTCGTGACGCGAAACACTCCGCTGGGGTGGTCGTGACGTGAAGCAATCCTCTGCTATGATCGCGATGTGAAATACTCCTCTGTGTGATCGCGATGTGAAACACTCCGCTGGGGTAGTCGCGATGCGAAATACTCCTCTGCTGTGGTTATCGCGACGTGAAACACTACTCGTGGTGTGGTCTTGACGTGAAGCACTCATCTGCGATGATCGAGATGTGAAATGCTCGTCTGGTGTGATCGCGATGTGAAACACTCATCTGGGGTAAAAGCGATGTGAAACACTCTGCTGGGGTGATGGCAATGTGAAACACTCCGCTCGGGTGATGGCAATGTGAAACACTCCTCTGTGGCTAACGCGATATGAAACACTCTGATTGGTGATTGCCAGAGGAGTGGTCCACATCGCGATCACCCCAGAGGAGTGTTTCACACCGCTACCTCCCCAGAGGAGTGTATCACATCGCGATAACCCCATAGGAGTGTTTCACATCGCGATCACCCCAGAGGTGTGTTTCACATCGCGATAACACCAGAGGTGTGTTTCACATCGCGATAACCCCAGAGGAGTGTTTCACATCGCGATCACCCCAGAGGAGTGTTTCACATCGCGATCACCCCAGAGGAGTGTTTCACATCGCGATCACCCAGCGGAGTGTTTCACATCGCTACCTCCCCAGAGGAGTGTTTCACATCGCGATAACCCCAGAGGGGTGTTTCAGATCGCGATCACACCATATGAGTGTTTAACATCGCGATCGCCCCCAACGGAGTGTTTCACATCCTTTTGTTGAGCCTCTAGAAAGGCCAAATTATAATAAGCTTCAAACTGTTGCCCCATTGTGTGATAATCTGTTCTGGTTGCATGAGTTTGGTCACTATACCATTCTTCGGCAGATCCTGCCAATACTACTGGGAAAATATTGGTTTTGTCCAAATCAGTCAGATTTCCCATTCTCGATACTTCGTCGAATCATTATAGAAACGAGTCTATGTTGTCTCCCTTTACATCGAACTTATTTAATAGGCCTGAAATGTCAAGTTAAAATCTACCTTGATTCATTTGTTGTTGTTGTTGCTGCTGTTGCTGCCGTTGTTGTTGCCGTTGTTGTTGCCGTTGTTGTTGCTGCTGTTGTTGTTGTTGTTGCTGTTGTTGTTGTTGTTGCCGTTGTTGTTGCCGTTGTTGTTGCTGCTGCTGTTGCTTTTTAACTAGAGTTTACAAAAGTGTATTGTGATAAATCTATAGTTTATCACAAAGTAACGCTCAGTTATGCAAGTTTTGGCCTTTTCCACCAGACATGATTCAATGTCACGGTTGAGGGAGTGTTCGAGCTAAAGAAAAACATTTCATAATCAAAGTTAAGCGTCGTGCCTTTTAGTGCTTTTAGACAGCTTTATTAGGTTTAGCTAGTTTTCCATACGATATCTCGACTTCCTTTGTTTGATATTTTCGAATGATTCTTCAAAAGAAAGAAATGTCATGACATTACCAATAAGACAAATTGAAATACGTTGCGACTGAAATAACCGGTTTTGGGAATTGATGCGGAATGTGATAGATGGTGTGGTTTTTTTTGTGAACTTGTGAACTTTGTCACTGGCCTATGGTTTTACTCCGGTTTTTTTTTGGACACTCACCCTCAAATTTTACGATCGTCTGAAATAAATCAGCAAGAGTACCCAATTATGGTACTCTTTCATATCAGTCTACATTGCAGTCTTAGGTCGGATTTAAAATTCATACACTGTTCATTGTGGGTAGGTATCATTATTCCGAAGGTTCTTTATTCCGAACGTGGGTTAAATTTGTTTATAGACAAGTTCGCAATCTAGCGATAAATCATTTTTCATTGGTTAATATTCAGTCACCAATGCACTTGGATACTGTCCACGCACTGGGCGATTAATGAATTCATTCATCCAGTGCATTAATAGAGGATCTCAAATGAGTCGCAATTCTATCCGAAATTTATTAAACGAGTTTATTGAACGAGGTTAATACATTTCGTATATAACTGCGACGAATTTGAAATCCTTTTTATCACATAATCACAATTTAGAAAGAAAAACGACCTCGAAACGTTAGGGTTGAAATGTAATATTGCTTTCCTTATCACAACCAAAGAGGAAGTAAATACTCCTTCAAGAATAAATATAGCTCCATTTTAAATGTGTCTGTTCATATTGACAAAATTACCACTTGCAGAACAATTTGCTTTGGAAAAGTCACCATAAAACAAAATAATATATGAAAAGGTGAATCACTATTGGCTGTTTATGTCTGACAAATTATTGCAAACGTGGTTGAATTATATTTATGTTGCTTTATGTTGTTTTGATATGTCACAAAACAAAACAATATTTCTGCAAATGGCGACCAAAAAACGAAATTTGCAATGAAAAATGTTTTATTTATTTTCTCGCAGACATTCATCATTTCAGATTGTAAACTGAGCGCATACCCTAGTTGGATTCATAAGCTAGATAATGAAGTGTGTCAGTTAGTTGCAAATATTTCCAACAAACTCTCCAATGACCAGCCTTATAAGCCTAATGAACAGCACCAACTTAGGTTGTTGCAAACGCGGCGACGACAATCAAGATGGTTATTCCTTAAAAATATATTATCTACATGAATGTGTCGTACAGAGATTTGCTTTTTATCAAATCGCACCCAGAAAATATTTGAAACAGTAACGATACTTTTTAATAAACAGACTACTACCTACCAGCATCATATAGATTCAGAAGGACCAATCATTATCATAGTAATTCAGACGGACCCGCCAGCGTCATATCAAATTATCAGGACCACTTAAACTGGGATGGTGAACTCAATTGTTGTCGGATATTAGTGTAGATGAAAGGCAAAAGGACAATTTCACCCTTAACATTAAACCATGTGTGTTAACACTTCAAATACTAGGTGAGTAGTTACCTTAGGAAATGTACAAATAATGTTCAACAAACGGCCATATGTAGGTCGTTTGTTGAACTTATTATCTGAACAGAACCCTCCAATAAATAGGAATCCTTCTGCAATTTTATTATCAGTCGTCTGCTTACTTTCCTAAACACCCCTCCAGATGAATAATAGACCATTCCAATCAACCAATGTACACCCTTTTGACCTGGTGGGAGAATCAAGTATAGAAAGAGTTAAATACATATTATGTACTTGTTCGGGTGCGTGAAACTCACCAGTTAGTTATCAGGCACTATGCCGACTGGAGGAATGTACCATTCTACTAACATCACCGAAAATCTGAAGCAAATCGACAGTACCACTCCATAGAAAACATCTGCGCTAAAATGTAAATATTTACTACTCGATTCGGGACGCATCTATCGGCGATAAACTAACGAAAACTATTTCGCCATCAAGAGTCACTGCATTTAATTAATATATAAGAATGACGGTGTGTATCGTCAATTTGGATATAATATTTGTAAAAATTACTACATTGAACAAGATTATTCTCCATTTATATTTGATCACCCTACCGGAGTGTTTCACATCACTTTAACTTGGGGTGACGAATCGGACCGTAATAACCACATAACGTACCTTTATGCTCACTCTTGGTCGTTGATTTATAGATGTTCATAACTGTGTTAATCTTTTCCGTTGACTCAGCGCGCATATTACTCTTCGTCGTCGCTTTAACATCGGACCTTGTAGATTTACTCCCAATCTGCGCCGTTGCCGCAAGAACCGGCCTGGTCTTGTTAGCTTCAATCTTCGTCATTGGTGTAAGAGCGGGCCTAGGAGAGTTACCCACAATCTTCGGCGTTGGCATAAGAACGGGCCTAATGTAGTTAGCGTAGATCAATCCAGTTGAGTATTGTGATGTTATCAGCAAGTGAGCGATCATGAAACTGACAGCGAACGAAATGACAACAATGCCAAACATTTTCGACGTACATCGTGTTTTCTTCCCGTTGGGCGTCCCAAACACCACCATGCTTGAAAAGAAAGTACTATATTTACGAACAAACGCCAGCACACATGAATGGTTGTATCAACACCCTCAATCAGCTGTGCCCAACATTTTTATCAACTGAATCAATGTCAGTTTGAAATTTAAAACTCAGCTTTCATCTTTGTTTCGGCCAATTTGGCCGTTTACTTCATGGCTGTTTTTCATCTGACGCGTGTGTCGGGATAAATAATATGGAGGATTTATGTAAATGTTAGCCCAAACTACATTTCCAAGTAACGATGGTTTTGTTGTTTATTTTGAGGAATAATACCGCGTCAGATGAATTCAGCCTAAATAGGTTAACAGTTGTCGTGTCAAACATTCGCAGTAGGTTAGCGTTATTTAGTATTTGTGGATGTCCTTTAACATGGGGAAAATTGACTACTGCGCTTGAACGAGCATGTGAATTTGTCGTTTTTAATTTATAGCAATTTGAGAATCAATAACAGAGGCATTCTCTGTCAAATAAGGTCGCTCTATTTACGATACCAATTGGGGAACTTTGTAAATTAAATTACGCGTAAATCAGCGTAAACGTATACCTGCCGCAAATAGAGAAGGTGTCGGAATCGGCGTACTCGCCCCAGGGCTAACTCGCCCCAATCGACGTGTGCCAACTCGGAATAAAAGGCCAGCTCGGAATAAAAGATGTATACGGGGTGCTATATGGCGTTTGGTCCGTTGTTTCTCAATGAATATTATTGAAATTTGGTGTATATGTCCGGGCTGGGACATGGAATACAACAACGTTTGAATTGGTTTTAAATTTACAAATTTGTTGATTTTATTCATTTTTTTTTTCGTTCTGAAACACACTATAAAGTGTATATAATATAATAACGAACACGAGACATACATAATTTACAAACTGTTAAAGGTTCTCAATCCGATAAAACTCCTCTCAATTACTATTTCAATGGCTTCGGGGTCAAAAATATTTGATTCGAGTCGAGAAAGTCACCCATCAAAGCTCAGATTTGTTAGATATCGATTTTAGAAATCTATTATTTTTCATTATCGGGAATACTTTCTGGCCCAGATCTCAGGCAAAATTGCGTTATTATTACCACTTGATTTTAGAGTTATCCATCCTTGTCTGTTTGAATGGAGTTTTGGTGTACAAATCTCGAGCAGGATACGAAATTGACGGCAATTATTAGTACTCATCTCGAGAACATAACAAATTTCAAAAATCAATATCTAATAACTCTGAGCTTTGTTTGGTGGGTTCCTCGACTCGAATCAAATATTTTTTACCCCCCAAAGCCAAATAAATAGTAATATAATACCCTCTGATCGGATTGTTGTTGTTGGAATCTGTTGAGATGGGGACCCTCTGTTCGGATTGAGTACCTTTAACAAAAGATATCAAATTCAATACATGACAAAGATGACTCAGTGGAGTTTATAAAGTGAACATAAAAACATTGAGGTAAGAATCTTTTTAAGGAATGCAACTTTATTTAATGATAATAAACACATAAATTAAAATAACAAACATGAGACATACATGATTTATAAACTGTTAACAAATGATATCAAACTCAATACATGACAAAGATGACTCAGTGAAGTTTATAAAGTGAACATAAAAATATTAAGGTAAGAATCTTTTTAAGCATTACTAAACCGTTTAGCACAGTCCACTTCACTCATTCGATCATCACCAAACTTCATATTTATCTTGATATTGATCTATCAGATGAGAGCTATCAAATATTTTTGTAATTTTATAGGAAAAAATGGTCGCCAGCGGCCATATTGCATTTACGTTATATGTTATCGCGTCATGTCGATATCTAGTATTACTTAGAAATTTCACCTTTCCAGATTCATAATTGCTCCATTGACTGTAACAGATGGAATTATTCCCCTCTTCGGATAGAGTGTCACTGAAACTTTATTTTGTCAGACTGTCTGTATAGTCACTGATTATATATAGCAATAATCTGTAATAAGATGTAGCACTATTTTATTTTATATTTACATGCAGTGCTGTTTTTATACAACAATTCTAATCCCCCCTAGATCATCATGTGATCGACCATACATCGCGCGAGGACCTGGTTGAATTAAGGGGGGGTTTATGGATAACTTCTGTCCTCAAGCTAGATTATACTTATGACATTTAACGGCATGTTTCTAACGTGGAGGGTTAGATATACTTGAGACACAACCACTCTTCAATTCACACCAAGTTCTCAGTTGTCATATTCGGATATTAGAACCCATAGCCATGATATATGGTTTATTTTGTGTATACTAGTAATATTTTTATTTTCAGTACCTTTATATACCAGTACTGTGTATAACAATGCATATAAATTAATCCATGTATACATGTATATTGATTCAACGGATTCAGTGGTTTTGTCCATCAGTCTATCAAATTTGCGGGGAAAACATGGCCACAAGCAGTACACCCTGCTAAATTTCGAATTTGAATCAATTGGCGCACCCTGCAGCCAGCTTTTATTGAAGAACTTTTTCTCATGTGGATATTTTGGGTCACTGCTAGATGTGAGTCATATTTTGTTCTCAAACTGTCCTTGTGAAGACATCACTGCCAGCGGTAATCTTGAATTTTACTATTTTTATGGCTAAATAATTTGGTTGATCCTGCAGACGACACCCCTTGTCCGATCGTCACCAGATTCCACAATGATCTTCTGGATAACCAGGGTGAGAGTAATCTAATTTTCCCGAATTTCGTTAAAAAACATTACCACAGGCAGCAATTTGGTATCTTACTGTTTGATCCTCTTTTGCATGACTGAATTGTTTAGCAACTGTACAGACATATCCCTCATCTGATAGTCACCAAACTTCATATTGATCTTCGGGCTGACAACTAGATGGGAGCTATCGAATGCTTTGAATTTTTTTGGAAAACATTGTCGCCAGCAGTCATCTTCTATTTTGGTTTATATATACAGGTATATCTCTTCATTCGGATTAGCCAGTGTTATGTAGGTACTTCAACTTTCCGCATTCCTGTCATCATTTGAAATATAAAAATTTACCTGATACATGCACCCTTCAAAATTTGTTTCGTCGTATCTATTTTAATGACCCGTATGGTAATATTGATACAGATATATTTGTCAAACATTTATTTGTACAATATACAGGTATTTAGTTTGTAACTAAATCTAGAAATATATAATAGTAGCTGGTGGAGCCGACTTCGTCCGGGATTTTCCCCTCTGATTTTCGGAGAATTGCGCGATTTAACCTTGAATTGACCATTTTAAAGGTGAACGTCATGTCGGGTCACGATTTGACCCGTCCAAAACACTCCCCGGACAAAAGTCACGACAAAAGTACCCGTCGAAATCCTCCCGGCTTTACCCGATTTGACATTGAATTGACAATTTTGAATGTCAAGATCAGGTCAGGGTCATGATTTGACCCACCCGAAACACTCCTGGGACAAAAGTAACAGTAGGTATTAAATTTCGTTGAAATACTTCAGTTTTACCAGATTTGACCTTGAATTGATCTTTTTGAATGTCAAAGTCAGGTCGGGATCAAGATTTGACCCGTCCAAAATACTCCCTGGAAATAATTTCCCCTAGGTATCAAATTTCGTCAAATCTGTCCGGCAGTTTTCCCGGCCATAGCTAACAGACAAACAGACAGACAAATGTCCAAAATATATATTAAACTAGCTGATGTACTCGACTTCGTTCGGGCTATTTAGGGATTTTTTTGTGATCGCCTCCATCTGGACAGTACCCAGTATATACGAGCGTCTGGCCAAACTATTGTTCAATTATGCCTATATCAACACGTTCGAGAACATGGTCCCACGTGAAATTGGACCCGTCCATATTGCTCCCGGGATCGAAGTAGTCCTACACACAAATTTTTAGTCGGATCAGTCAAGGTCCAGAAACATGCCTATGAGCGAGGTCAAGTTGACACGTTAAATACCAAATCCGAGTCGGATCAGTCGAGCAGTGTTAGAGTCTATAACACATACAGACATGCATACACACATACATACAGACAGGTGTTCCAAAATGTATAATCGATAGCTACAACAATTATATGGTAGATAGTTCACGGCCGACCTGATGCATGCATCTTAGTTTTCTTGTAATACATGGTGCCGCTTGTTTGCTTACGAACTTGGTGTGCGAGCTACGAACAGGGTGTATCTGTCATTGGCGAAATAAATTCAGCATTTCCACACTGATTAGTGTAAGCTGCCAGACAGAGTTCAGTCCCCTCGACATGTTGGTCTGACCGCTGCCATCATATATATAGAGTTCAGTCCCCTCGACATGTTGGTCTAACCGATGCCAGCTTAGCAGGGGACTGAACTCTGCCTTGCAGTTTGTCTATAATTCTCAACGACTCGTGAGTGTTTGTGTATTTGAAGGCCTGGACCTGGTGTCCATTCTCCACATGGAAGGGATAACGCGTATAACACTGTGCATGGCAAGGTAGTCTCTACCACATCCATATTTGTCATATATTTCAATGGGCAATTGCATAATGGTAATGGGGAATAAATAAATTAAATTACAAGAAAATACATTACATTAATATATAACTATTTATATACATGTACATATATACCCTTCACGTTATGTGCAGTATTGTCGCACTTATAAGCATGAGTATCTTCTAATTTCAGCTGAATGATTCTCTCTTGGTGAAGAAGGCTCGGATCTTGTCGCGTATTATATTGATATTTTCCTTTCTCACATTACTCATTATGAATAAAAATTTATCAAAATCTGAAATATCTAAAAACTCAGGAAAAGCATTGGCTAATTGTGTAAAATATTTTCGCGTAAATTTTGGTAAGCATCACATTTCATAACAAATTCAGGTTCATATACATGTATAGGTCTCGTCTTGTGAGGCGAAATCAGTTGTCTGGATACGACATGACAATTGCAGCCTTTTCTGGATTCTGGCCCACCAAGACAAATGTTGAATTGAATTGTTTAATGCATAAAGCCACCATTTAAGGTGGAACATGCACGAACATATATACGCTATGTACATAAGATATTTCAATAAGCATTTTGGCATCATATTACATATGGATTATATAAGTAATATATTCATTATTAAAATCACTAATATATCTGTCGATCGACTCACACAAATAGTGATATATATATATATATAATAACTTGAATAATTACATATAGATGTAAATGCTGTCAATGCCAGATCATCAGTTTAGTTGTAAGTTATTATCTCAATTTTATGAAGGCTAATTTTAGAAATATACTCACCCTCTTCAGGAGCGATATATTGGCTATAGATATCAAACCATAAAACTTTTCTCGCGTTGGAGATAGCCAATAGTATTTCGGAATGTACCGTTCACGGATATCTCTAAATTCGTCGCATATCAGTAGGAGATGATACTCGTCCCCTATCCCGTTACCGCACTATTCACAGGTATTACAAGGTATACTATTTCGCCACCACCCTTTTTCAACGGGAAGTCGGTGGTTGGACGTCATGACGTCGTAACTGTTTTTCTGCTAACAAACATAGGAAATTGATCTAATATGAACATATTTATTGATAATAACTGTTTATAAATAAATACTTCAATTGCTCATAATTCCGATAGTAATTCCTCTTATTTTGGAATCGATAGACACACTAACAAAATTTTCCGATTACGACATTAATGCTTTACGCCCACAGATATATTGTGCGACAAAAGTGCTCAAATTAATTCAAAACAACAGCGTCGTATTATATAATAATTGGTGACGTCACAAAATCAGATATAGTCTATATACTTCCCAAAGCGCCCGGCTAATTTGGTTCGATATAACATAGCAGTAACAAAAACAAATAATAAGAATTGTATATGCCTCTCTTCTCCCTTCCGATATGCAAGAATTGAGGAACTCCATTGTCCGGTGGGGTAGAGGGGTAATATCGCAAGAGCTAAACTTGACCTTCACTTCAGAATTGGCAGTCACTTTATTTCAACTAACTGGTTTCTAGAACACCAAAGTCGGTGGAACATCTTGAAATATAAGTAAATTTGCACATGCCGGTGGGATGGAGTCGATTTGAGATCATAAATGCGCGCCCTACGAGTATACCATTGATCGAGGTCAAGGACGAGTATAGCTCTTGCGACATTACCCCTCTACCGTCCAGTGGTTAACGTGTCGGACTCGTCTTCAGTGTCAACACATAGAGCTGAGTTCGATTATTGTGAGTTTCACATTTAATTGAGAGATGTGCAATTATCGGGTTGTACGCTGTTCAAATATTGCGCCAAATTGAGACCCTTGAGTAAGGTCGCTCGAATATTGTGACCGATCCGCACCACTCATGTGTTAACAGACTACACGTTTCAGGTGTCGATATATCGTGCCAAAATGTTAACCTTAATGTACGCACGAATTCGCTGCAGTTGGGGTTGCTTCCTCGTTGGTGGATTGGAGTGGCATGTGCCCTATGCCCCAGGGAATATTTAATAAACAGTGCATTGAAGCTAATACGCTATATAATGCACTATATAAATGGATCGATTATTAGTATTAATTGTATTATTATTGTTGTACTCTCCCAGAAATACACGCTGGAAATATCGATAACAATGCATGTTTTCACTAACAAGTCTGAGATATTCTTCTTGGCAGTATAAATATGCCGTAATGGTCGATGTATATACAGCGTAGTTCCATATTCTAGCAACTGGACAATTACTAGTAATATAAAAAATAGATTATATTCAATACAGTCCTACTACCTGCCCTAAGTCTCCATCCCTGTGAGCGGAACAGATAATGTTTGCTGTTCTTATGTAAATAATATTCATAAAACATACCTTGACCGTTTGTGTTCACTGGGTAAATCCGCCAAGAGATAACTATACAAATAATTTATCATGTGTTCTTGCCACGTGGTAGAACGCATATGAATATATGCAGTATATGCGAAATTGTCCACTACAGACGACATAATTATGGCAGCTTGTAAACAAAGAATGACTAATTAGTTCAATGCTCCCGAGCCGGTGGATCACTAAATAATAACAGCCATTTAATTTTCTATAGGTAGCGATTCACGATTTAGAATTGTTGAGTGCTTCCCTTCTCTCCCCCGATACGCAAGGATTGTGGAGCTCCGACACTGGAAGGGATAGTCAGTGTAAACAACTTGGTCGCAATATTAACAAATGTTCGTTAGTGGGGTTTCCCTGGTGTTGAGTGTTTTGCTTATCGCACAGTTTGCGTAATAATGACAGACAGACAGAGCGACAAATGATTTTATTCCTCCATTATTAGAGCTGAGGTATATGCATACAGTATACAATGCTAGGTCTAGGTGGTACAGATGATATGTAATTTTGATTACAAAATATTCAAATGTGACATCATATAATATATATGGGTTTTTTCATAGTAATAAGCTGTATATATTCCTGAGAAATCACGTAAATGAGTAAACGGAATTTAGTGACTTGGGGAGAGCCGGAATATGTGTATATAGAGGCTAACTATTCACTCCAGAACCGTATCGACCGGAGATGAAAGTTTTCTTGAGAATACTCAACTCGCGCATAATTCGCAGATAAATCGAATGTAGGATCTGAAGAATTGTTCTTCGTTGCAAACTAGGTTAACTAACCACAGTGCTTATGCATCCGCCAAAATTGTGACTATATCAAAACACATATATTCACACAATAAAGGTATATATATATATATATATATATATATATACCAGAATAATTCACAAGAGCTTTGATGTCTACCAATATTGACTATGGGACAATACCAACAACAACAGATGACAGTCATCGCCCAGTTACGGAGTCTGCTGTTGTTGTTTTTAATGTTTCGATCGAACCGTCTGCGATGCACTGATAGTGTCACACATTTGGACTATTCACCGACTGGTAACAACAACATTGTTGTTCTGGTGGATGTTTCTATTGAACTCTCTGCAACACAGTGATATTGTCGTGATATAAACATGGACTATTCACAAACTAGTAATAACAACATTGTTGAACTGGCGGATGTTTCTTTCGAAATGTCTGTAACGCAGTCGAACTGATAGTGTCGTGACGTCGACACGTGTGTGACTATGAGTACCTTTAGTCCAGGAGATATTGGTCAACCTCTGCACCCCCCCAGGACTTAACTTCACCCCACTAATTTTCTTCCTTAAGGTCTCCTCTAATTTTTTTCACTTGTTAACAAGAAAAAAAAGTGGCCGCAGAGACTCCAGACAAGATGGCGTCCATCATGGCGGCCATTGTTTTTAAATGCACCAGGTCTCTTTGATCGCCATTATAGTAAAGATGATAGCACATGCGGTCTTGTTTTCCGCTCGATTCGTTATGCTAATATGCAACCCTTACAAATTAGCCAAAAATCGGACACCAGAATCCAAAATGGCGGCCGAGATGGCCGCCGAAATGTGAAAATATGCTATTTTTCTGACATGTTACCACCTTTCGTTTGTCTCTGTGGGAAAATGTTAGAATGTTTGCGTCATGTTATAGATTTATCATATAGAGGAGTCATTGGCGAACACATGGGGACCATAATATGCATTCATTGCGGGATAGTTTTGTCCGATATCACGTTTTCCCAAATGCCGGTATCATAGGTCAAAGCCTAATCTCCGTTAATAACGCGATGTTATGTTTCGAATCAATGAATGTTATTGCTATTATAACAACACCCATGCATATATATTTGCAGGAGATACTCGAACTAGGATTCCTCTTATACCTGAGTTGAGGAATATTTACCCACATCCAAGATGGCGGCCAAAATGGCCACCAGAAATAAAAAATCGCCGAAAATCGCTGATTTTAACATCAGTGAGCATTATTGTCATGACAACTCCACACCTGCTTACTATTGTAAGTTGGGAACACTTAGGCGAAGAACTTTCCTTGTACCATATCCAAATACAAGTCCCCCAAATCCAAAATGGCGCCCACAATAGCGGACAGATTTTGAAAAATCACCGAAATTCCCTCTTATTCACATCATTGGGCATTATTGTCGAGACAACTCCATCCATGCGTACAGTTGATTTGGAAATACTGAGGTGAAGTAATTACCTTACATCTCATGCAAGAAATGGTTTTCCAAATCGAAGATGGCGGCCAAAATGGCGACCGAAATTTGAAAACACGCCTACATTCCTTTACTTTCTTAGGATGGGCGTTATTGTTTCGCGATTTCTACCCACCATTACATGTTGATATGTATGAATTATTCATTAGGGTTTGGTAAGTGATACTCACAGTCAATATGGCGGCCAAACTGGCGGGCACAAATTGAAAAGAAGCCGATATTATCACATACTAATTTCAACTTTTTGTCATAATAATGATTTGTATAAACGAAACGGTACATACTATAAGCCATATATTAGTTCCAATGCAAGTCGTAGCCTTTTGGAAGGATGAAAACCCACAATCGCAATGTGGCATTTCAAAATCCATTCTCCACTAAGGACTCATACTGGCCGTAACCGTATATAGGTGCGCCGAATTAGTCATATTATGACTTCCAAGAATCAAAACAACAGTACCTGAGCTTATTCTGAATTGCCACATTCAGCATTATCTAGAATCGTTTCCGTCTCTTCGTCAGATTAATCTATCTCACTCACAACAACAGTTCACTACTCTTCTTTGTAGGAGTGTGCAACTAATAGGAATGTTTCAAACAATACATATGCCGGTGTCCAGCTCACGTGTTGTTTTCGAAAGCTTGGAATTCTTAGCGAGCTTCATTCGTGGTATAGCTTATGGTATAATTCAGATGCTATATATGGGGTATATGCGTCATCTTGTGCGGTACACTATAAAGGTATTCGGTCGATGCGTATACTAGCTTTCAGAAGGACCGATCTATCTGCGTATTGTCAGCTTTGGTGACCTAATGGGGATAACAACGTGTACACCTGGTGATCTTCCCAAACAGCCACTTCTCAATATATGGTTCATCAATTCACATACTCATCTAATGCACTGACGTACCCGGACAACTTCTGTATATGTTGAAAGCCCGACATTTGACGGTTGCATTTCTGCTAAGGCGTAGAAGACCATAATGCATAATATACCCAAACTCCTTGAACGTGATCATAAGAACAAGCTTGTTGGCGTCCAGCAATCGTCTCACCGAACAGATCCAAGCAGATGATAACAATACACACGGTGCTAGTTTGTGGGTATGTGTCATGATAGTGGAACTGAATTTGGACCATGACTGCGCCGCCCCTTATTTTGTTATGTTTTAGATTCAGACAGGATCTCATGTGTGGCTTTGCTTTCCTTGTATGCTAAGATTGTATGTTCCCATCCGTTTGGAAGCCGTTCTTAAACAACTGGACCAGGAGTATGCCATTGGCTACTGCTGTATACCAAGACTGGGGTGTAGTCTTAAAGGCGATACCTTTGATAGTTGGTTGATATGTCATACTCACGCTGGGTGGTATGGTTCAAGAAAATACAAATGCCATCAACAAAGGGGTGAAATGTTCAACGCGAAGAACATCCAGAGGAATGTTACGTTGATGAGCTCTTGCATTCAGTTCAACAAACGTTGGTACACCAAGTGATTTCTTGGTAACATCACCAATGCGACCATTTTCCTGCATGAGACATTAACTACTATATTCTAAAGTTATATATAAAGCTATATGAGCATAAAGGTCGCGTTCCCCAACGGCCACAGCCATTGCCATCGAGACTGTAAATTTTTTCTTTAAATACATAGTGAAACAAATGCACCACAGTTCCTGACATTTTCTTGAATAATACCGCCCACATACTGACACTAACCCCGAGAGAGGATAACAAACAACGCATACATTCATGCTATAAAGACATTATCCTTTAGTCCATCCGACTGTTTTGAGGGAAGCTAGCATATTATTATCCAGACAAAAGTGTACGTAGTTGAATCAGAAAGGCTTCGTACCGGATGTGGAAATACAATCTTACCACACCAAATAAAACCGATACGCATGACATTCGATATCTTAAACATGCACCAGGTGTAGGGGTGGTGTATACATTGGCCCATTTCATTCCCACTATCATGGCGCATGTCCACAAACTAGCACCGCGAGCATTGTTCTTTTCTGATGGGATATATTCGACGAGACAACTGCGGGGCGTCACACAATTTGCTTCGGATAAAGGTCAAGAAGTGTGGGTAGTCTGTACACTAGGGTCTTCTCCTTATCAGATAGACATCTGTCCAAGGGAATGAGACAGCTAGCAATCTTCGAAACACTGTCGAAGTAAGGTGTCCACATATGCCAATGCATTCGCTGAGTTTGTGAGTTGACGAACCATCTATTGAGAAGTGACTAGCTAACTGGTTCGCCAGGTGTACATGTCGTTATCCCTGGGGTATGAGACACATACATAGAGATGACATTCTGTAAGCTAGACACCGGAAAATGAATTGTTTGAAACGTTATGATTAGAGGGACCATACTACCAGGAAGTGGTGAATACTTTGTCGGTGTGAGCGACCTAGATTTATCAGACAAAGACATGGAAGCTGGTCCAGGTAATTATGGACGTGACGTGGCAAATCAGCAACTGTTATCAGGTAATTGTTCTGATATAACTATTCGGCGCACCTACGCTTACGGCCATTATCGGTGCTAAGTGGAGACTGGATTTCGAAATGCCACATCGCGATATTAATTGTGGTGTTTCATCTTTCCAGAAGGATAAGAGCTATGTTATGCGCTTTTGATACCTTTAAGTTGAACTAGTAGATGGTTTCTGTTGGCTGTGAGTATCAATTGCCAAACACTAATGAATACTTCATGTCACTATTCCATATCAACATGTAATGGTGGATAGAAATCGCGAAACAATAACGCCCATCGTAATAAAGTAAAGGAATGTAGACTTGTTTTCAAATTTCGGTCGCCATTTTGGCCGCCATCTTCGATTTGGAAAACCATTTCTTGCATGAGATGTAAGGTAATTACTTCACCTCAGTATTTCCAAATCAACTGTACGCATGGATGGAGTTGTCTCGACAATAATGCCCAATGATGTGAATAAGAGGGAATTTCGGTGATTTTTCAAAATCTGTCCGCTATTGTGGGCGCCATTTTGGATTTGGGGGACTTGTATTTGGATATGGTACAAGGAAAGTTCTTCGCCTAAGTGTTCCCAACTTACAATAGTAAGCAGGTGTGGAGTTGTCATGACAATAATGCTCACTGATGTTAAAATCAGCGATTTTCGGCGATTTTTTATTTCTGGTGGCCATTTTGGCCGCCATCTTGGATTTGGGTAAATATTCCTCAACTCAGGTATAAGAGGAATCCTAGCTCGAGTATCTCCTACAAATATATATGCATGGGTGTTGTTATAATAGCAATAACATGCATTGATTCGAAACATAACATCGCGTTATTAACGGAGATTAGGCTTTGACCTATGATACCGGCATTTGGGAAACCGTGATATCGGACAAAAATATCCCGCAATGAATGCATATTATGGTCTCCATGTGTTCGCCAATGACTCCTCTATATGATAAATGTATAACATGACGCAAACATTCTAACATTTTCCCACAGAGACAAACGAAATGTGGTAACATGTCAGAAAAATAGCATATTTTCACATTTCGGCGGCCATCTTGGCCGCCATATTGGATTCTGGTGTCGGATTTTTGGCTATTTTGTAAGGGTTGCATATTAGCATAACGAATCGAGCGGAAAACAAGACCGCATGTGCTATCATCTTTACTATAATGGCGATCAAAGAGACCTGGTGCATTTAAAAAAAATGGCCGCCATGGTGGGCGCCATCTTGTCTGGAGTCTCTGCGGCCACTTTTTTTTCTTGTTAACAAGTGAAAAAAATTAGAGGAGACCTTAAGGAAGAAAAATAGTGGGGTGAAGTTAAGTCCTGGGGGGGGGTGCAGAGGTTGACCAATATCTCCTGGACTACTTGTTGCCAAGTCATCACCCAGTTATTACGGAGTCTGCTATAATTGCCCTGAGTGTTTCAATCCAACTGTTTGTGACTATTACTGACCAATAGTGTTGTGATATATATATATACGCATGTGTTGTGCGCCAACTAGTATACATCAAGCCATGAGAGAGATATTGTTTATTCCACCATTCAAGGGAGACGTTATATACAACAATAGACACAATTACATAAGATATAGAAACAATAATATAGGTTGCTATTCATGATTACATGATATACATGATTGTGTGTCCTACCAATAACAAGAATGCATGATATATATGTGTATCCTACCAATAACAACAATGATGGTACACACACGAGGACTAACTGGTGCACAAAATGCATATGAACAAAAAGCATTCTACAAACAGTTCACGCTCGTTGTCTATGGTTGAGGAATCCAACCCATTCATCGACCGGCAGCCAAATGAATACATTAAGAAATCTTGTGGCGATAGGCGATCCAGAATTAGGAACGTCGATAAATCGAACATCTTGATTATTCGATACCAGAAGTGGTTTTTGAGCTCAGTGATATGCGGAGAGAAGCAATTCAAGAACATATGATCTACTTGATTATGGTACAATTTCCCGCAATGATTGCAAAGATAATTGTTGTCGTAAGTCGTCCTGTTGAGGATGTTAGCCATTTGATCTGATATTGTGACATACTTAAGATTGGCCCAACATAACTCCCACCCCCTCCAGGAGGACGTGCGACGTGGCTTCACATTCCAAAAGAAATCGAGAGCACTGTGATCAAACTCCAGGCAGAGTTATCTCCCATCGCTCCGCTGAGACACCACTGCCATAAGGACATTAATTGGTAAGGATTTCTTACGTGTTTTTAGTTCTTATGTTTTAGGATTAAAATTGTCTATGTCTGGCTCAGTTCATATTGTTCTTATCAATACCGAAAGAATTACCATTATTGCAAACTTAAAAAAAAATTTGGTGGTCAAAACAAGTTAATAGATGACTAAATATAGTTCCGCGACGATATGTAAAAATAGATTTATCGTCTGCATCCTAGTGGCAGTGCTATATCGCAGTGATAACATAGAGGGCGCTGCATGGAGTTTGCACTGTGATAGCTTTGTTCCTTTATCTTAAAGTGAGAGGTCCGATTCATATGATTTAAATTGGTCGAAATTAGTATTACTTGTAATTGAAAAGCTCACTTGAAGTAACTGGTTTTAGAATGTTAATGTATTTGTGGGTCTGTGGTCAATTGATCATTCAATAATGCATAAAAATTACATCTGTGTTTTGGTTAACTCCTATAGCTATACAAACATGCTCTTGTGAGTTTTTGGATAATTCATTAATTGAAATTTCCCTCTGATTTTACTCTGCTATAATGTGTGCCTCATCAATCAGTATATGTGTGTAAGCCTACTGACTAACGTCATATATGCCAGTGGCTGATTGTCTGTACTGTATGCAGGTTTACCTAAGATAGCATAGTTGAAGATTTAATGAGTCAACGAGCATTCAACAATGATCAAATGCCTAGAATTACCAACATGAATAATTCTCACATTTTAGTGAGCTCTTCAAGTATGTGTAACCTCAGTTTGACCAATGTAATTGTATTGTCCATCACTTGGGAGTTGGACAAAGTCTTATTTCCTAAAACAATGAAACCGTTGTTCTTAGTAAATATTACATGCACACCTTATATGCGGTACACTATAAAAAAAAATCCAATGTATCATTTGAATTTAAACGGAAGTTCCGTTAATTTAGATCAATTTCATTGTATTTTACGGAAAATATAATTTATATTGTTTACGCGCATTCCGTATTTTTATAGAAATGTATTGACAGCTAATTTGACTACATGCACACTGTGTCGTAAAATTGCGGATATTTTTAACAGAACAGTGCAGACGACTTAATGCAGCTTGTAAACAAAGGACGATCAATTAGTTCAATGTTGCCGAGCCGGAAGATCGAGTCGGAGTTATTGTGTTATTGTTGTCACTACATAATTGCACCCATTTAATATTCTTTGGACGATACGTACCCCATGTTCCTGTGTTCTATGTGTGGCTTTTAATGGCTAAGACACTACGCCTGTGCTGTCTTATCAAGAAATCAACGAACCAACGTTCGAGCATTCAACATCAGACAATTAGCTGCGAGTTGGGCAGACGCTCGAACTATTGTAGGTTGATTGCTTAATAACACAACGCGAGCGCGACTCTCTTAACTACTACATGAAATTGTTGCAATTTACATTAACAACTGTGTTTACATTCTTCTGTGGAAGTTGCGGTGGGGGAAATATGACAAATTTCTAATCAAACTTGCGGACGAAACTGTTCAACAAGAAATTCTGATAAATGGAGAATAATCCGATGTGTCAACAATGTTCCTTTAAGTAATGGTTAGAGCACGAGAATTGTTCTTTACCAGAATCAATTGAGTCGGAGACGAGATTTATTCTGGAAAAGAACAATTCGCGTGCTCTGACCGACTTAGAGCACAAATGATCCCACATAATGCAATAAACTAGAAATGTGCCGTGCGCTGGCCGCGATTGGACACAATAGCCGGTTAGCCACGCCAAAAACGTGATTAACATGAACTGAATGTGAATATATATGTCCGAAACAACACGGACTGTTCCCACTTTGAAGCGCCCGTGTGATTTGTTTGTTATGAGTTGCGGGTGCCTAACAATTGGATAATCATTGAACTATTCCTTCGCCAGCCTTGGGAATTGGGGTACTTTACCAAAAATCAGGGAACGATTGCAACAATGGGATTGTGCTCTAATAATAATAAAATGTTCAGACTTTGGACCGTGAATGAACTGTACAGAATAAATGTTATCCTTCCATTACCAACTCAGTTCTGCCCATAATTTACCTCATCGCGTTCTTGTCATGACAAAATAGTACCCCCCCCCCCTTCATGTTAAGCTCGAACAAACATACCTTATTGCTTGATGTCGTCATAGGCGTAACTCGGTGATTGGTACGAACAAACCAAATATACCGACATATATATGTTTACACCAATCATTGCTGTCTCAAATAAAAAAAACATCCATGTGGCTTTTGACAAGGATAATAGCTCAGCATATATTTGAAGTACACCACCCCTACCAAGTTGCCTAAAGTTGCTGTAATTGTGGATTTTGCCGTTTCCAAAAAGATAATGTATTTAAATATGATTACATTAGGATGGAAATTAATTGACGTGTAAATCATCCGCTCACATAAAATCACATTTCACAAGTTGTGAAAGTAAAAATATATTTTATCACAATGTTTTCTCCTAATTACATGGAACATTATGTGCCCAAGTTAGCACACCAGTTAGATTATAAGACACCTACAGTATGGCCGTAAGATAGCGCTCGTTCCGATAAATGAAGCATTTTGTGTTTATTTGTATGATGTCGATTAAACTTGACGAAAGATCCCGCCACTGGATATGGGAGTATAGTCCGCTATAGAAGAGTAAGGCAGTCGGGCTTCGACGTGAACCAGTATTATCGCTACCGATTTGACTATAGCTGGTTTACGTACAAGGAAACTTGGACTATATGGATATGTGCACTTTATATTTAGGTTGTGTATCATGTTATGAATCTCTACTCTGGCTAACGCCCGTATAGATCATTTTCGACCATTATCCAGTGGCGGGATTTTTCTTAAAGTATAATCGGCATCATACAAATCAACACAAATTGCTACATTTATGGGAACTTTTTTGATATTCTGACCCATTCTGACAGGGAACTTTATAACATTGAACAAACAAGGCAGGGAATATATTTCTTTGTCTATATTTGTTCCTCGATACTCTACTTCAAAGTATGGCGTGGTTCCAGCTAGAAATTGCATGCATTTTAGGGACTTCAATGAACCGATATCGCAAAACAACATTGAACTAATTACCCTGGAGAAATTACAAAATTTTAAGCGGCTCAAAGCAAAATCGCACACAAAGTCACTTAAATAATGCAATCTCGAGTTCGGACCTTCGCCTACTGATGAATAAACTACTAAGCAACAAGTATTAACAAATAAATATATTCCCCGCATTATTTTTTCCAAGGTTTTGAACTGGTGGCATATGATCTCTAATGGCGTTAGCCAGGGCAGAGATCCATGGCATGATATACTTAGGTTGTTGTTCACATCCTAGCACATTACAGACCTCTGCGATGAATTGTCCGCAAATGTCCAGGTAAATTTGTCAGCGTTTGAACGGTACTATTGGGTCTATTCCAACGGATGGAGCAATTCGTGCCTTGAAAAACCACACGATTATCACACACATTGGTTTGCGTGACCTGTCAACACATTCACTCATCTCATATTAATTACTCAACAAAACAACCATTAGCTGTTGCTATTATTGTAATGGGTGCCGTTATGAAAATTCCAAAGCGACCACAACAACGTGTAATTTGCGTCATCATGCTTGTAGAGAAGAATTGAGCTAACAGGCCTGACAAATGTGACTGTTTGGGGACATGGGGACAGTGTTAGGCAATAGCTACCATAGCGCACCACCCGTGCTACATTTCTGACTCGATAGGGTACCAGTCTGTAACTTTCTATAATTAGCGCGGGTTTTTGTCCCAACAACAATGGCGAACTCGCCCCCACACCAAATTCAAATGTGTTATGCCCTTGGAGCAGAATTCCCTCACTAAAATAAAATTGACAGAACGGAGGTTGAGAGCTAGTTGACGATGTGTCCCGCAACTCAGCAAAACGGCAGCCAATTACAACTATTGTGTACGGTACGAAATTACACAAACTGTGTTCGATATCTTGTGTGCTTGATAAGTATAATCGCTTAGTATATTCGCTTAGTATAGATCCATCCATTACCATGATTACACAGCAGAATATGATTTTATTAGATGTGGCACTGTCGCTTAGTACATGTATAATCGCGTAGAACAAATCCATCCATTACACAACAGAAAATGATTTCATTAGATGTGGCACTGTCGCTCAGTATAATCCGTAGTATAAATCCATACATTACACAACGGAATATGATTTCATTAGATGTGGCACTGTCGCTCAGTATAATCAGTATAACCCGTAGTATAAATCCATACATTACACAACAGAATATGATTTCATTAGATGTGGCACTGTCGCTCAGCAGAATCGCGTAGTGCAAATCCATCAATTACACAATAGAATATGGTTTTATTAGATGTGGCACTGGTATTTGGTATATACATGTATATATTAATATCACGTCCACAAATTGTGGGTAAAATGTCGCTGGTAGCAGCGGTATTATCGAGGCATCAAGGGAGATAAACCATGTTAGGCTTTCTTTCCATCTGCTGACGAGGCTTACGACTTTAATGGGGGAGGGGGTTCAAGTGACAGTTTTTGGATGGGGATTTCCATGCAAATCTCCGGAGCAAAAGTTATGTATTAAGCAGTTGTCCGGGAACCAAAGCTGGCATGTCACCTAACAGTCCTAATATTTAACTGGCTTGTGCGCTAGGTAAATTATAAAATGTTGCAACAAATATATTTTTGAGAATTTTTTTAAGGAATTACATCACATGACCTACATTTTAAAAATCAATATAAAATTAAAAAATACTTACACCAACATTATAATGGAACATGGACCCGCCAGATAAATAACCGTTGTTTCTAACGCCCATCAAGTTACACTCAGAAGGGTGTGCAACTCTGTAACTGTAATCCCCATTCAATTTGTCACTTGACAACCCCTTTAAGGATTATGGAATCTCGATTTTCAAATGTGTCAACAGTGATTGAAAAGAGTCAGCGCAGTCAGAGGGCCATGATCACATATCGCTCTCTCTCTCTCTCTCCTCCCTCCCTCCCTCCCCCTCTCTCTCTCTCTCTCTCTCTCTCTCTCTCTCTCACTATCTCTCTCATAATATAAAATGTGTTAGGCACAATGCAAACTCTTATATATGCGAGGCGACAAATGGTTGACGATCGACTCTCATATATAAGAGAATGCATTGGCACAGGGTTTTCGCAAAAAAATCAGGAAGCTCCAGTCACGGACCGGTTAACCGGGTTTCACGATTCGGTAGCGATTAGTATTAAATCGCAATAACACGTGACACCCGATGTTAGGATTGAGGCAAAGATTATTGACGAAATAACTGGGATTTTTGAAGAAGTGCTTTATACTATTTCTTTGGCTCCGCACCTTCGTCCGTTTGACCACGTGCTTCTGGTCCACAATCAATAGAAATAGCAAACATCAAACATCGATATCTAATCACTCTGAGCTTTGATGAGTGGGTTCCTCGACTCGAATCAAATATGTTTTACCCCCGAAGCCAAAGTAATAGTAATTTAGGAGCGTCTGATCGAATTGAGTACTTTCACGCTATTTATTTGTATTAAAAGTCAATAACAATGGTGAAGACTAACTGTTATATATGGCAGGATGGCACATATATATTTAGTCAATTATAGTGATTTGTAAAATAGATAGTGGAACAGGATTGGAAACAAGAGTGAACAAGGAATTCATTTGGGATGGTGTTCTTAATAAAAAATGAAGTGGGGTGGTGGGTACATTGTGGTCGGAATTATTTTTCTTCAGACCCCCCCCCCCCCCCTCGCTTCAGGGGTAAAACATATTTGATTTGAGTCGAGGAACCCACCCATCAAAGCTCAGAGCGATCAGATATTTTTTTTTTAATTTGTTATTTCTCGAGATGTGTAGTTATTGGTGGCCTGGTAAACAGTCGTCAAACCGACAGTCTCGGACCAAATTGCGTATAATCGATTCTGATAACTGAAACAAAATTTGTTGTTGTTGTTGGAATCTGATGATATGGGGACTATCGAATCGGATTGAGTACCTTTACAGCTTTGATGCCTAAATATATTATATATATCTTTATTATCCTCCATGAATGGAGATTCATATATATAAATATTTATATTAGCCTACATATATGTGAACAAACACTAATTGATACATAACATAGTGTATCATAAAATATAAAATGGTAAATATATATACAACAAGACAATCACAATCGTTCATAGGCGGGCTACATGTGTGTACCACGCATACACATGCGCGCGAACCTGCTAACATATATTACATGTACACAAGTGATTAATACACTCACACAGGCACATATGCAAACAGACATCCGCATATAGACTTCCATTCATATATACCACAGCGACAGGCATACAAAACGACGGCCAGACATAAAGGCATATAAATACGACAAACAAACTGGAAGTCTTATATGTATAGGCAGACATACATATGTACATACACACAAAGGGACGAACAATGTAACAAAATTAGCCAGTTGGTCAGATTAACAAGAGTCTGGCCTAGATCTGAATGCGCACAACTTCATGTTATACGGTCGAATAGTTAATAATTGTGCGATATAATCAGGACTTAACGCCAAATGATCAACATATGCTTTCCAAAGGAATGCAGCTTTATTCACGAGGAAATCTAGTAGTCTGTTTTCTTCTACTTAGAGAGCACCGTATGTTTTCATGTATACCTGATAATAGAACGCGCGTTTTAGATTATCCGTCCAGTTTGTCATACTGGAGATAAATGTCAACATGAAATACGTTTAGTAGTTCGAATTCAAAATTATTTCGATCATCGCAAAGTGAAGAACATTCGATTAAGGCATGTTTGACAAGATCTTTATATTTCTTGTCACATAATACGCAAGTTTCCTCTTTTGCTTCCAGGATACAAATATAAGGCGACCAATCATTAAATATGATTTTCTATGGTTTGGGTATTTGTGACAATTTTCTTATATCCGGGACATGTCTAGCGTTGGATGGATGGCAGAGAACCTGGCAAGTCGAGTATCCTCATTTACGCTCAGTTCCCAACATTCTCTATTTACTCTTGACCATGATTCTTTTATCGCACATTTCCAAGAGGATTTCGTCGGGAAAATTGCATGTCCGATGTAGTTTTCAAGGGTATCTGTCATGCTATATTTGTCAAGAGTGCAGATAATGTCAGATATGTAACTTGATGATGAACATTTAGTATCAACGACGTACTGATATAAGCGTGTAAGAAATACATCTTTCACTGTTTTCGAAGATCTTAAGTTGCACAACGAACCGAAGAATGACAAGTTACGTTTTTCGATATGTGATACCATAGACGAGGTTCCAACCAATGCTTGAGCAATAATCGTTTTTGTACGACAATGAAGGCCCTGGTAATACTTTAAGCAGAACCTATGTGTTCTCTCAAGACGATCCACGTGATTTTTGTTTAAATTCCATAGGAGTTCTGAACCGTAAAGACCTTTAGGTATAACCACGGACGAATATATCAATGAGCAACTTTTTGGGGTCATACCACATGTGTAAAGGCCGGCGTTGTTTAGCATCATAAACGTGCTATGAGTCTTATCGCATATATTATCAGGGAATATCGCATTAAAGTCATATATACACAGCTTTGGGCAAGGTACCATAGCTAGCTTTATGCAAAGACTCCCAAACCATATTTTGTCGTATTCTGAGGTAAACAACAGTAGGGGTAAGGTCAAGGCTGTCGTAATTAAGGCCGGTACGCTGAGGGCCAATCGCTGAGGCGAAGATAAAGGTCAGTGGGGTTCAGCCAATCAGAAAGGGAGTTACAAAAATAGTCTTCACTGGATGACTAAATGAAATATTCCTAATTCGATCTTTTGCGTAGAGAATCTAAAGAGGGAAGTCGTGTTTATATTACGGGAACAAAAATTATTTAACTTAACATTTATTCAACACGTTAGACTTCCCTTATTTTCGAAAACACATAATTTTCTTTTTTCTTCTTGCGGCCCATTCGTTCGTTAACCGGCGTTCAGCGTCCTTTTGACACATCGATAGTTGGACTAATCCATTTATAGAGCGCCATATTTAAAAAATAATTTGCACTCAGTTGCGGTATTTTATTATTTTTTAAATTTTATGGAACTTTTCGAACGTTTTTTCGGCCGCAAGTGTTTTACTACGCAAAAGCAATTACCAGGTCGTTATCTGACCTGTTATATCTCTGTTCATGGCTCCCTTTGAGGGGTTGAAGGTTTTGGTGTGGGGTCATAGTTTTGTTCGGCGTTTGGGGACTGATTTTTTACAACTTCCGCCCCTCACCAATGCCTTCAATTCTTTCAATCTGGACACCAATAAAAAATCGGGGGCTTTTGAGATCAAATTGTTGGGTACAGGTGGGGCGACAGTACAACATTTGCACCAGTCCGTCCTGAGCGAGGTGGCGAGTTTCGCGCCTCACATTGTCATTTTACAGATTGGTGGCAACGAACTCTCGCTCCCCGGCTCAGACAGCGTGACTGTGGCAGCCAAAATTCTGACCTTGGCACGGAGGTTGGTACGGGAATTGGGGGTGAAACTGGTATTTATAGGGCAGTTATTTCCACGTGCTAAGCTCAGTCTCAGGGTCAGGTCCAGGCGTAACAGTCGCCCCACTTGGATTACCTCTCCAAAGCCGCCCCATGTATATAATGGACAGATGTCTTATGTGAATCGGTTGCTCCGGAAATTTTGCAGAGCAATGCCGCCTCTGCTACATTCGCAGTTGGCGTTTTGGCCACATTTTGGTCTGGGCAATAAGGCCCTCATGAAGTTGTTACCTGATGGCATCCATTTAAATGAGGCTGGTTTGAAATTGTTCTACCGTAGTGTACGGGGTGCTATTTTGCATGCGGTGGGTCGATTTAACGACCCATCATTTACCCGGTAGGGCCACATATTTGGGCCCTGGCGTTTATTACATATACCACACAGTAGGAACGGGTGGCTGCTCCTTGTAATACTCGGTTGCATACTTACCAAATCAAAAGACATTCAACCATGTTCCGGACTGCCATTCGATAAATCATAACAATATTCCTATATTTCATTCACCATGACACAAGTCCATGGTATTACTGTTCTCGTCAGGGGATAATTTTTCGATATTTGTTTGTATCCTTATAACGGGCACAGGTTTGTCGATCAGTCATCAGCTCCCTCGGCGACATCCGGCGGACAGGAAAAGAGAGTTTCGGTGGGTACGCTGCCTCTGTTTTTTTGGTTTTTTTTTTTGTTTTTTTTTTTTTGCCGGCCTAATAGCTGGTCTTACAAATTTTCCTCCCTGATACCGGTATGCACCCTCCTTATTCTCCTGAGTTGTCCACGAAGGCAGACGGGCATTTAGAACCGTTCATATTGACGTGTACTTCATATGTAGACTCAGACGAGTGGCTCATTTAGAGGCTTTTAGGGTCCAATAGGACTCATTCGTGTCCAATAGGACATAGGAGTGTCCAATAGGACACGGGAGGGGGCTACATGTGGTATAAGGTTTGTTGTTTGGGAGATACTATTTTTTATATAGATACGGTGCAGTACCTGTTTTACCGAAATTCTCTTCCCCTGACAACATTCCGTCCAGCAGGCAAACAAGTAGCGAGCCCGGCGCGTATAGTCTCGGGGGAGGTGACTAACAGGTGAGATGTCACTAGAGACAATTGGCAGCTCAGTTTGACACTTTATGGTTTATGGGCCAATTCTTATTGCAGAAATGGGTCCCAAACGGTCTGGCCGACATGCACTCACCACAGGCAAGAAACGGCGAACTCGAGTAGAGGATTTGCATGATGATCTGTCAACATTTTTCGAGCCATCAGCGACAGACCGGGTTTCAACCCGCACCAGACAGCGTCCGATCTCAACTCAGTCTCCCACTGGCATTACCGGTGCGGCTACAGTGACTACGGTGTCATCGGGACCTCGCACAGAGGCCTCTACTGGTGGTGCTTTACTTCCACCTCCCACTTTTCCGTGGCAGACATGGTACTCGCCGGAGTCCGGACCGAGGGCAGTCAGGAGACCACGCTCTTCGTTGGCCCCTCCAACTACTGTATGTTACGACCCACCTTTGACAGTAGCTGCCATTACCAGTGCCACGGGCGACCATGACTTTTTATCGGCTTACCATCTCGACCCTGGTTCTCCAATTTCACCATCCACAGCTAGGGGACAGCAATGGCAAGCTCTTCCGCTATCCACTGTGCCTCAGTCGAGACAGAGCATGCCCATTTATAGCGTGTCGTCCAACCAGTTATTGGGCAGTCGGCCGATTACTAGCCTCTCACACAGCCCGGCAGCCAGAATGCCACTTTTTTCTTCGGCAGGATTTGGACAGCCTTCCCACAGCCATAGCAGCTCTCAGTTACCAGGTGCGGGCCATTTAAATCTACCGTTATTGTCATCACTAGCTGAACAATTGGTCGCTACGTATGTCAAAGCCGCACATAGTGATCCCAACTCCCAGTACACACCACCCCTGGAACCATGCGCCGAGGTCCTCACATCTCCGTCGATTCCACTCGAAGATCAGGTTCCCCAAAAAATTAAAGAAAAAATCTGGGCGGGGGAATTTATTGACTTCCAGGTGTTGTTGCCATCCAACAATTCTTCACCGGGGTACACCTTAGCCATGGAAGGTTTGCATAATAACACTCCTGTGTTGGCTTGCCACCCAAAGCCTACCAAAGATATACACAATTTTGATGATTGGGCAATAGCTTTTGAAACTTTCATGGCGGTATATCTGGAAAAGAACGGGGACCCGGCCAACCTTGTGGCCCGGCAGATGTTAAAATATCAATCTAACATACGCACGATAGCGCGCGGTAGGGGTAATTGGGCCCAATACGATAGAGAGTTCCGTAAACTTAAAGAGCGCCATCCCATAAATTGGAGCGACATCCACCAGATGCTGTGGATGGACGCCCGTTTCGACAAACACGCCACTGACAAACAGCCAGAGGCTACAAAACATAACATTCCATCCAAGCAGAAAGCTACCACAGTTCCTCGTGGTTTCTGCGTAAGGTTCCACACCGGCTTGGTGTGTACTGGGTGTGTTTATAAACACGTTTGCTACAAATGCAATATGGGCTCTCACCCGGCAAATTTCTGTCGTCAGCATTTTCGGAGTGGCAAACGTGGTAAATTCGGGTACGGAACATCTAAACGTTAAGTCACGGCCGCCCTCAAGTAGAGGGCCGGCTCGTGACGGTACTCTCTCTCCACCATTTCCTGGCATTTCTGATTTTGTATGGGATACCTCCACCTGTACACCGATCGATGTTGGCCATTTAAAGACCATTTTGGTCGGTTATGATCGAGGCAAGGCGGAGGCTCTGGTCGAGGGTTTTTCACACGGTTTTTCAATCGGTTTTCATGGCTGTCCGTTGCTCCCATCTACGAAAAACTTGCAGTCCGCATATCAACACCCCGAAGCAGTCACCGCTAAAATACGGCAGGAACTACTCTTAGGCCGCATAGCAGGGCCTTTCTCCTGCCCACCTGTTCCCCATTTCAAAATTTCTCCTCTTGGGGCGGTTCCTAAAAAGACGGCTGGGGAATATCGGATCATTCACCATTTATCACACCCTGAAGGTTTCTCCGTCAACGACGGCATCCCGGCACAGCTCTCTTCGGTCCGATATGCCACCGTGCAAGATGCAATTAAATTAATTCAAAAGGCAGGGGCTCACCCTTATTTGGCTCTCTGTGACATAGCTCAGGCCTACAGGAATTTACCTATTCGACCCGAGGACCAATATCTCCTCGGTTTCCAATGGGATGGCTATTATTATTACGATAAGGTTCTCCCTTTTGGAGCGGCCAGTAGCGCTCAATTATTCGAGAAATTTAGCTCCGCACTAGAGTGGGTAGCTCGCAATAAGCTGGGTATACACATGGTCCATATGCTTGACGATTTTTGTATTGTCGAATCTACCGAGCTCGCCTGTCAAGAGTCCCTCGAACGGTTCCTCCAGCTTTGCCAATCGATCGGTTTACCAATGGCTCACGAAAAAACGGTCTTACCAAATAGAATTGTAGTTTTTCTCGGCATCGAGCTAGACACATTTATAATGCAGGCGCGCCTCCCACAAGCAAAACTGGACGATTGCCGCACCCGCATCCACCAGATGCTCAAACGCAAAAAGGCCCGGCTAGTCGAACTTCAGAGCATCATTGGCGTTTTAAATTTCGGCTGCTCCGTAATATTACCGGGCAGACCGTTCTTACGCCGACTAATTAATCTGACCATCAACATTTCAAAACCCCACCATAGGATCCGGATAACCAAAGAAGCCAAGGCCGACCTTACCCTGTGGCTCAATTTTTTAGACGATTACAATGGGTGCACTTTTTTCTTAGAGGAAAAATGGATATCTAGCAATACCCTCCAGCTCGTAACGGATGCTTCAGGGTCCAAGGGTTTCGGTGCCATTTTTGGTAATAAATGGGTGTACGGGCCTTTTGACACGACTAAATCTCACAACATCGCAACCCTCGAGTTTTATCCAATTGTCCTCGCTTTGTCTCTGTGGGGGGCAGAGATGCAAAATAAACGCCTACTCCTATACGTAGACAACCAGGCTGTGGTCGCTGTGATCAACAAACAGTCCACTAAGGATCGATCGATGCTGGCGCTATTACGTCAGCTCGTTTTGACGTCGCTGCATTATAATATACTACTACGGGCTTTCTATATACCCTCCGCACATAACATCCTGGCTGATGCTCTCTCTCGTTTTCAGGTGGACAAATTCAAACGCCTGGCCCCATGGAGCGACCGGCGGCCCACAGTAGTGCCTCTTCATTTAACCCCGCAATACTTGATGCCACAGTAGCGACACTCCTACAGAACTCTCTGGCTCCAAGTTCGACCGCTGCATACACACGGGCTTGGGGCCTTTTTCATACATTTTGCTCCTCGATTAGGGTCATTCCACTGCTACCGATCCCGTTACCGCTGCTTCTACAATTTGTAGCTTACCTCTTTCAACTCCAATATGGGGCCAAGTCGGCACGGGCCATCGTATCCGCATTGGCCTTCTACCATAAGGCTCGCAGTTTACAGGATCCTGCAACACACTTTCTTGTGAAAAAAGCACTCGCCGGGTTTTCCCGATTGGCTCCTTTAGCTGATATCCGGCGTCCCATCACCCGAGTGATACTGGCACAACTAGTCGGGGCTCTGGATCACTGCACTATTGGCTATTATAGACAGGCACTGTTTAAATGCATGCTTACGTTCGCCTTTTTCACTTTTGCCAGAATTTCGGAATTATGCGCCACGTCAACAGTTGCGGCTGGCCGTACCCTACAACTGTCCGATCTCAATATCGAACCCCGGGCTGTCACAGTCTCCTTTCGGTTTTTCAAGCACAACCTGGGCGATCAGCCGCACTTTATCCGGTTCTTACAGCACGCCGAGACTACGATCTGTCCAGTGGCTCGCCTTAATGACTACCTTTCGGCCCGGGGTTCCGCTGCCGGCCCTCTATTTTTAAACGCGTCTGGTACGGTTATCCATCGCAAGGAATTTGACGTAATGCTCAAGCAAACACTCCGTTTCACCGGGCTCGCAGTCCACTTATACACGGCTCACAGCCTACGTATCGGGGCTGCTTCGGATGCATCTGACCGCGGATGCACCGACTCTCAAATCCGTTCAATGGGCAGGTGGAAATCAGAGGCTTTCAGGAAGTACCTGAGGTCTCATGTCTCCTGACGGGTTAGGCCTCCTGTCGACTTGGTCTGGGTTTCCTCCTTCGCGGCAGTCACTACATAGCTATTTTAAATTTTCTGACCACGGCAGGAACGGCAAGTAGTCGTTCTTTCTGCCGTTTTCACCCAACAGAGGGTTTTCACGGTGGTTTTTCATTTCACGACCCCCGGTTTTATTTTCAACACTGTGGGTCCGGTGACCTCTTGGGTCCAATTGGGAGCGAGCAAGTAGCTCCTCTCTTTGCTGCAATACGGTTTCCCGAGCGAACAAGTAGTTCCTCGGTGGTGCGCTATGTACCCACCAAATTGGTTTGATGGCGGGCAAGTAGCCCAATTTGTTGATTGCTCGTACGATATGATATGTATGATGTTTACGGTCGTCTGAGCAGGTCGCTCTGGTTATTACCGTGATTAGGTTGTATAGCTATAGGGCTATTTTGTCATATCATCACTTTGTCATTGTGATCATCTTCATTCTTCAGGCGCCTCATCTGATTGATTACATGGGCCTTTTTTCATCGTTGTGAAACTCAGGCGGGGGCCAAGGGGCCCGACCTCGCTTCCCCATGATCAGGTTGGCGAATTGCACTGCCCGGTTTTTCGGCCTGCGGCACCTTACCTGTCTCACTTACAACCCCCATTTTCTTTTTTGGCCTCCGGGTGGGGCACTGCGTATTGTTCAAGTAGTCGCAGTTGTGGCCTGTTATAGCCCTCACCTTTGTTTCTCAATATTACCCGTATAATATAAGTATTTCATTTATAATTTTATACCATTTTGGTTTAATTATTAATTTTATATACATTAATATAAATTAAATATACGGCTCTCAGTGCTCATGCCTGAGAGTCCATTTGAAACGATACACTGTGTTACGGGTTATCTGTTTAACAAACCAAGCGGAACCAAAAAGAAGGAGGTACCGCAATAAGTTCAACCCTTAAGAATAAAAGGGCAATACGGGTAGTACGCAGATAATATACAGAAAACACTTTGATGCGGTACCTTACTGTGGGGTGTCTAAGCATAAATACACAGCTTTGGGCAAGGTACCATAGCTAGCTTTATGCAAAGACTCCCAAACCATATTTTGTCGTATTCTGAGGTAAACAACAGTAGGGGTAAGGTCAAGGCTGTCGTAATTAAGGCCGGTACGCTGAGGGCCAATCGCTGAGGCGAAGATAAAGGTCAGTGGGGTTCAGCCAATCAGAAAGGGAGTTACAAAAATAGTCTTCACTGGATGACTAAATGAAATATTCCTAATTCGATCTTTTGCGTAGAGAATCTAAAGAGGGAAGTCGTGTTTATATTACGGGAACAAAAATTATTTAACTTAACATTTATTCAACACGTTAGACTTCCCTTATTTTCGAAAACACATAATTTTCTTTTCCCACCCAACCCCCCCCCCCCCTTGATTTCTGGGCCTGTTATAGCCCTCACCTTTGTTTCTCAATATTACCCGTATAATATAAGTATTTCATTTATAATTTTATACCATTTTGGTTTAATTATTAATTTTATATACATTAATATAAATTAAATATACGGCTCTCAGTGCTCATGCCTGAGAGTCCATTTGAAACGATACACTGTGTTACGGGTTATCTGTTTAACAAACCAAGCGGAACCAAAAAGAAGGAGGTACCGCAATAAGTTCAACCCTTAAGAATAAAAGGGCAATACGGGTAGTACGCAGATAATATACAGAAAACACTTTGATGCGGTACCTTACTGTGGGGTGTCTAAGCATAAATATACTTATCAAGAAAAATACCCAAATGAGTGATGTTCGTATTTTCTTTGATATCTGAGGTACCTATATTCCAGAGTCGTTTTTGACGAAAAGTCTGCTTTAGATTCATTGAAGACTACAACAGAGCATTTAGTAGGGTTATATTTATATCGCCACTTGTTGCTGTAGTCATAACAAATCCCACAAAGCTCGGATAAGCCAGATTTGCTGAGAGACAGCAGAACCATGTCGTCTGCATGCGTTGGGGACGCGTACAATTTACACCGAGCATGTTTAATCCAAAGGGTGAGTTTGCTAGGATATGTAGAGGATACCTCCTTGTCTGGCTCTCTGTCGCACATCAAACCACCTGGAAAAAACATTATTATAACGAATGGAACATGTTACGTTGATCAGAAGTTCACGCATCAATCGAAATAAGTTTCCTCTAAAACCACATGCGTATAATTTATATAGTAATCCGTTAATCCAGAAAGTATCGAATGCTTTCCAGACGTCTAAAAAGAGGCTATACAACTTTTGTTTACTTTCGGATACAAGCGCAATACATTCTTTCATTCCATATGACGTCATAGTTGCGCTAATGCCCTTTTGGAAGCCATGTTGAAGCGGGTGTACATCAAACAATTTTGGAGCGTATAGTTCTATTCGAGATTGTAAAATCTTTTCGAGAAGCTTGTATATAGTGAGGGCATCAGAGTTATAGCTCTGTAGCTATCAAAGTCAGTTCTGGATTTCGAACCACCTTTGTGTAATGTTATGATTACACCATGTTTCATCTGTGGTGGGACCGTTTATGTTTCAATCAGGGCTGTCATGAGATTAGATACCGTCTGGGTCAACTTCTGGCTATATATACCGTATATCAAATGTTCGTTCGAGATGCCATCCCAGCCAGTTGCTTTGCCAAAGCTCAGGCTGCGATAAACAGAAAGTAATTCGTGTGGAGTTACAGTGAAGAGTATGTCATTTTCATTGTCATCATTTTGGTCGCTGGTGCATGGTTATTCGCGTAACAAATTCATTCACGTAGTTGAAGTGTTTATTGTCGAACTCAGGTCTGTACAATGGAGAATATAATTTCTCAAAGTAGGAGGCCATCCCTCCGCGATTTCGTGATCGTGCCGAAGAGTTTGTCCCCATAAGAGAAAAATGCGTTCTTATCTATAGATGGTCTTTCTGACGCTTCGTGTGTAATACGCGAAATAAATAATTCTTATCAATTTGTGCGCGTTCGTCGATTTCATTGTTTTGTTCGGCCAAGTATTGAACAGAGGCTTTTCTATATTATCTCCTGAAATTACATTTCGCAAGTTTATAGTTCGTGTAACTTGCTGAATGAGTGTCCGCGCGAGGTCTGCCTTCATTCACCCAAATTTTTCGGAGAGTCCGCATATTTGTATGCATAGTTTTCAAGTATTCATTCCAGAAGGGTTTCAGTCGTTTATTGTATTTCTTGTTCGGCAAGGTTGTTTGAGAAGCATTTGATATTGCACTTACAATTTAATCATATATTATGCTTGCATCGTTTTCCTGTTTATCTAATTTGTCAAATGAGTTTAATTCTGAATCAAGAATTCGTCTATAATTTTCAAGGATTTCCGGCTGAGATTTGGCTTTTTTTCCAGTCTACTATAACGCGTTCTTCGGTTATATGCCCATCTCGCAATTCAACGCTCACGCTCCAGGTAACCGGTCTATGATTGGACACATTAATGCCATCATCGTCTAAGACATGGACCTCTCTCGTGAAAGGAATAAGAGTGGTTGGTATCAGTATATGATCATTGATCAACAATAGTTCCTTCATATATGCTATCGCCAAAGGTGACGCATGTCGAGCGCGGACAATCATGCATGACAGTAATTATAGTTCACAGACACCATTTCGATTCGCTTGACAAGTTTTTTGAATGCCATGTTTCGTTCATCTGATTTGGCAAATTGACCACTGAAATCCCCCATTACTATCACATTATCATATGGTTTGTACAGCATATCACAAATATCGCCAAGTGTTTTCGTGTATTCCTCATAATATTCGACCGAGTAATTTGTAGAAGGCAGGTATACCTGCAATATATATAGAAAACATGTATCTGTTATTCTGATTTGTATTCCTATTATTCTGTCATCTTCTATTGCAAGTGGAGTTATACGTTCAGTGAGTCTGGAGTGCCATAACAGCGCAACCCCACCACTCGGCCTCCCTCTTTGATTTGGGATCCTTTGGCGGGAATCGCACACTGCGTGGTATTCATAAAACTTGTCGAGCGAACCAAGAAAATTTATATCACATTGATAGTGCCAGTGTTCACTCAGGCCTATTATGTCAGGTATACCACTCCTGAGCAATTTGCTCAAGTAATATCCAGATGACATAACGCATGTTGCATTCCATGTAATCATATTAAGATTAGCGGTTCCCATTGTGCCGTTATAATTTATTTGTGACGAGCCAGTGTTGTGATTTCGTATACCGCTTAAATACACACATAATGTGAATGCTAACAGTGCAACAATTTTACACATACTGGACCAGGTAACATGCTACACACAAATAAATAATAGTATGGGTTAATCACTGTATTTATGCACCCACATTCTGCAGACTGCGCCCCGTGGCCTGGTAAAAAATAGTCAAATCGACATGTGGTCTCGGACCAAATTGCGTATAATCGATTCTGATAACTGAAAACAAAATTGTTGTTGTTGTTGTAATCTGATGATATGGGGACTATCGAATCGGATTGAATACCTTTACAGCTTTGATGCCTAAATATGTTATATGGTTTAAATAATGTGTGGTTCCGAGCCGTCAAACTCGTGTAGAATTTTACTTAAAGGCACGGATGACCTTCTCGTGGTTGTGCTGTTAAAATAGTCACACCCATTAAAACTGCCATAAACAGATAGAATATTAAAATATAGATATATGTTGTTCTTATACCAATCATAAATATCGCATAAATAGTATGTTATTGCCAAGAAATTGCTATGTTATAAAAAATAAAGGCCAGTTTCTGTAACATTTTTGGCTTTTGTCGACATAACAAAGCATACAAACTTGACAATATCATACAATTGTCGCGATATTTATGATCGGTAAAAGAACAAAGTTTGTCTAAATTTTAATAATCTTTCTGTTTATGGCGGTTTTAACGGGTGTGACTATTTTAACAGCATACCCACCGCGAAGGCCATCCGTGCCTTTAAACTATTGCCATGTTGCATGTCGCGAGGTCCAACAATTCATGTTAGATGTAATTAACATATTGTGCTGATTTGCACATTATACTATTTAAAGATATTACTTGGTTTGTTTGATATTATGCCCGATATCAGCCGACCGAGAAAACCTTCGGTCTCAGGCTGATACGAGGTTAGCGAGGACTCATATCAGGACTATAATATCAAACCACACATCAATATCCTATTTATTAATTAGATCGCATCTTAGTAACGAACAAGGAAAGGTGGGCGATGAACTGCATTACCTCATAGAGTGTATTACCTTTGACACAGAACGCGAGGCTCCATTTCCAATTTTTAATAAATCACTCTATTCTTTATTGAAACTGAGAACAATTTTACAAAACTCTCGACCATCAGTCATGAAAAGAACTTGCCGTTTCCTTAAATACATTCAACAGACCGTTGGAACCTCTCCTGATTAGCCAACGGACGGACCAGGCTGGCAACCTGTCAATCTGCTATAGCATACAGTTCCATATACTAGTTTGTTAAATCCTATGCCATGCGCCGACAAGTGGGTCCCAATATAAGCGGAAAAAGACTAATCAAATTGTCAAATTTAGCCATCGCCAATAATTTGGTCTACTCCACTACCCCCCCCCCCCCCCCCCCCCAAAAGCAACAATAAGAATCGAGACTCCACTTCTCCGCGCGTGGCTAAGGATAGGTATTGTCTATAATTGTCATTCAGTTTTGTTTGTTTTTTCTTTTCTTCGTACCATGTATATCTTGGTTGGAAGATTAAACATATCTATCTATCTAACAACTCTTTCATATTTAAGTCCACAGTGCATGTGTCTTACTTATATTGTATTCCTATAACCGGGTCCCATATATATGAATATGCAGTTTCATCTCATCTGGCCTAAAAGGCCACAAGGTGAACCAAAAGCGTCAGTGTGGCTATGTAGATAATTGATATCACAGAAAGAACTCGATTAAGTTTATGGTCACATATATGTCCTCATAGCATAACGGTTATGTGGTTTCAAAATACAATTAAACCATTTGTGTTGCATTTACGTCAGTACAGGTGGATACCTTCACCGACATCACGAATCTGACCATGTTGATTGATGGGTCGGCAGTAATCGTCATCCTACACAACATATTATTCGTGACTGGAAGCAAGAACACTCATCGGGTGTGTCACGTGGTGTACCAATAATCTTCCATGGAGACAGTAAATTTATATAAGGGTAAGACACTAGCCTCGGGCATGATACATGCACAATCTAAAGATCACTGCAGGACAAGGCTGCGATATCATCACTACTTTCGAACTTTATTCACTTTCGGATTGTACTAATGGATGTTGAGGTGAATATCTTAACAGTATATATGTCTCATATATTGGCGCAAAGCATGCATGAATCTCTACTCTGGCTACGCCCGTAGAGATCATATTCCACCAGTTCGAAACCTGGGATCTTTACATAATATTCTGACGGGAAACTGCATAACTTTGACAAAAATTACAACGATAGTACTAATTTAATTCTTACTCAATACCAATAACAATACCAATAACAAGCTGCAAAACATAAATGTCAGTCCCCTCGATGTACGCTGGTCTGACTGAACGCTGCCTCACAGTTTGAGTAAATACCTGTTACTTCATAATTTATTTCACAGAATATGAAGGTTCCAGTTCGCGATTACAGGATTGGGTGATCTGTGTGTGTTAATTTCGCAATAAACATGAAGTGATTACCCCGGGGAAAATTGTAAACGATGAAAATTGAAATCGGTTCACAGAATAATAACTGTCAAATAACTCGCGAGTCATGTGCATTCACCTATTTGTGAAATACATTATTCGGGAACATGTATTAAGTAAAAAATGTTTTACCCATGTTTATTTTTTCAATGTTATTGAGTTCCCGCGCAAGGCTTGAAATAGTATGTCTGTTATTTAAAGAATGAGATACCCAGATGGTAAATTTAGTGACGCTACCCCGCACAGCGGGCTAGCATCACTAAATTCACCCTCTGTGGACCTCTTTCTGCTTATGTCTTATATTCTGGGAAGTATCTCTAGTCCCAAATTAACATTGTTTTAGTTACTTTTTCCCTTCTGTTCAGTTTCTATATCCCCTAATTTGCAGAAGATAAAATGCGTAATCGAGGTGAACATCACCAACTTAAATCTTATCATAGATCTCTCACAGCAGTTGAGGCCTCAGCAGAGTGTGGTTCCCAGAGGGTGAATTTGGTGACGCCGGCCAGCCGTGCGGAATAGCGTCACTAAATTCACCCTCTGGAGTCTGCATGTGGACCTCATTTTACAAATGTCCGACACAATATTCAAGGCTTGAGTTCCCGTCAGAACAATTAACAACAACAACTTCCCATGCATGTTTTGAGTTGGTGGAATATTATATCTTCGACATAGCCATAATAGAGATTCGTGGCATGATCTAACGCATGTATTGGCGCATCCTTTATTTCTTTGTTTAGTGGATATAGCAGGGGGGGGGCGTAAAACATTTGCAGGAAGGTATGCTGGTTTTGTTTTTAATCTGGAATTTTGGGGGACACACCACCCGCAAATCTGCAAAAAAATTGTGTTTTACTCTCAGAGTTTTACACCCACCCCCCCCCCCCCCCAAATTCACTAATTTTGGTCCGAACCCGCAGTAAACCCTACTTATATCGCTCATACCATTGGGAACTTATCTCCGTTCTCCCAAAAGATAGTCTAACCAGTTTTATCAGCTATATTCTAATGAAAATTGAAATTTTGCAAATAATGATTGATAGGCATATATAATTTTGTCTACATCATGCATGCATTAGAGTTTCCAGGTCAGTGGGTGGTGAGAGTATGCTATGTCAACCTTATTGGTCAAATTCCATACTGCTAAATGGAATTCGAAAGCATCAATGTAGTGGACAACTACAGTAACCCACCAGAAGCTGATGGTTGAACATACTAGCACTATAGTATAAGCAATATACACCCATGTTTACAATACAAATTATACATATCCAGTGGTCATCTTCCCCTGCAAGCTATTAATTGGCTATTTGGCTGCAACACAATTCGATTCGATGGTCGCCATAACATCACGTTACAACAAAAACAACGAAATTTCACCAAAACTAGATTTATTTATCCAAATGAGTGTATTACAAATAAATACTCACAGCGATACCAAGCACGATATCATATTTGCCGAAAAAGTCCTATAATAACTTTTTTCTTGACGGAGTGTGCGACGAGCGACTGTGGTTTGCAACTTCCATATATGTGACCCGCCATATCAAATCCAGTCGGAAGTCGGGATTGTTTTACCCTGTGCCAATGCATTCTCTTATATATGCGAGTCGACCATATATATATAGGTCGCCTCGCATATATAAGAGAATGCATTGGCCTAACAATTTTTTATCATGTTTTTTTAAATAAATGTTTCTTACAATTTTTAGGACATAAAATAAAAAACATCCATTACCCTGCAGGGATCCCCACACATATATAGAAGCATATAGAAGAGTGTCGTCTGCTCATGTAATTTGTCTGGGGCTCTGTACGGGTGAAATTATAAAATTGTTAAAGAATGCAAGAACAAATTATTAAAATTGTAAAAAATTGTTAGGCCAATGCATTCTCTTATATATGCGAGGCGACCTATGGTCGACTCGCATATATAAGAGAATGCATTGGCACAGGGTAAAACAAATCCCGACTTTCGACTGGATTTGATATGGCGGGTCACATATTGTGATGCCCATAGTTTTAGTGGAATTCCCCACACATGTCATGACAAATGTAAACAAATATATTTCCACGTGTGACCGGCATGCTGTTATATAACATGCCTATTTGCATGACTAAAACATGCTTACCGATTCGTAAATAAGAATGTTATATATCGGTATACGTCAACTATATATCACAAGTTACCTTATTTGTTGTTGCTGACGTTAACTTTCGTCGTATTATATTCCGAAGTTAATTTACGATTGCTTTGATCGCCATACAGCGAACTGTGACATTGCGTGACCATTCGAACTCTCGCGACGGCGTCTGAGCATGTCCATATATTTATGGAATAGATTATTCGACTATTTGCCAGGCCGCCAAATAGTCGATGTGTTGATAAATAACAGAATTAAAAAATCTATATCTGATAACTTAGATGGGTGGGTTCCTCGACTCGAATCAAATATATTTTACACCCGAACCGACGAAATATTAATTTAGGGGCGTTTAATCGTTTAATTTAAGCTGATAACATATCAGGATAGTGAACTCAATATTGACTTTCGAGTCTCTGCTGTAGTTTATAGACATGTCCATGACATATATGTTGTTAAGCTCCAATTCAACTAGAGTTGAAGGGAAATTAATATTGGGTAAATTGTTACCCTGCTTTGAGTGAAAACATTGCCCGACATTGGAAAAATTTACCAAACGTTCGCGTGGTGCTATATGCACCATTTTCTGGGTAAAGTTTAACCCAACGCGATTTAGAGTGTATCAGAAGTGAGCACGATTTCAGGCTTCAAACCGTCACGTAATTTTAAGGGGGTGTTTAAGCTGGTCGTGTGACAGGCCATTAAACTAACGAGGGCTGAAAACACTTCATCTCTCTCGTCTGTATTTCCATAACACACGTCTAAATTTATCTGCTGGACCATTTATCAAGATGAAAGAATGTCTCGCCAAATTCACGTAACAGTAACTAACTATGTATTAAGGGGGAGGTCAAGTGACCAATTTTGAATGGGGATTTCCATGCAAATCTGCGCAGCATAAGTTACAGAGTAGCACATTGTTCTGAGTGTGATTTGATGTGGTATTGGAAACAACAGGTATTTATCTGGCGGGTCCGCTTGAAACTTGTTCCATTATAATGTTGGTGTATTTATTTTTTAATTTTATATTGATTTTTCAAATGTAGGTCAAGTGATGTAATTGCAGAAAAATATTCTCAAAAATATATTTATTGCAAAATTTTATAATTTACCAGATAAATAGCTGTTGTTTCCAATACCACACCAAGTCACACTCAGAAGTATGTGCAACTGTGTAGCTTTTGCTCCGCAGATTTGCATGGAAATTCCCATTCAAAGTTGTTCATTTGTCCTCCCCCTTAAAACAATATTCAAACGAGTAGAATAAGGACTCGAGCTTTGTATAAATGACTTTAGACCCAGTGTTAAACCTGCTAGCTTTAGAAGTTCATAAACGCCAGTAAGCTAGCTAATAGGCCAAGTTTTTTAATCTAACCCATGCCGAAAATAAGTCTTCGTCGTGCAAGGGGTACGTTCACATGCTGACAATTCGGCGCAAAGTGTTGTAGAGCGCTCCGGGGCGTGGCTAAGACGGTATCAATAATTCGGGGATGGCTACCTTGAATTTCCAACTGACTGCACCGCCACCCCCCCCCCCCTTGAACCAGACCAAACTCACAAGTTTGCGTATTTCCATTTGTTTTGCACCCCTTGTGTTTTGGTATTTACTAACTGGTATCTCACAGGCTTGAATGGCAGGCTATTCTGAATTGATTATTAGTATTTGACCGGCCACCGGCCCAATGAAGAACAGGAAAATTTCAAAATCTGAACCTGAATTGCCCCCCCCCCCCCCCAACAATACTTAAAGATGCATAATCAGATAAGCACCCCTCAATTACTATTTATTTGGATTCGGGGGTAAAAAGAATATTTGATTCGAGTCGAGGAACCCACGTATCAAAGCTCAGAATTATTAGATATCGATTTTTTAAATCTATTATTTTTCAGCATCGAGAATTATAGTGGCCCAGTAAACAGTCGACGAGCCGACGGTCTCGGACCAAATTGCGGATGAAGATGGATAACTCTAAAATCAAGAGGCTTTCTGATGATAATAAGGCCAAATTTCGTCGAACAACATGTTGATAAATAACACGTTTTGGGCAATTTTATACTGTATTTGACAGTGGTTAACATTATTTGTGGGCAATTAATCGATTCTGATAACTGGAGCGACATTTATAAAAAAATGTTGCTGCTGTTGGAATCTGATTATATGGGGGCCAACGAATCGGATTGAGTACCATTAATTTGATTTTTACATCTTTAATTTCAGTCAGGATTCACGAGATTGAAAGCATGTTGGCAGACGAGCATGTTGTTCAAGTTGGGAGCTCTCGGGGTGACGGGCCTCACTTTAGGTGCGCTGGTGATCGTGGCGGCGCTAGCTGGGACTGGTCACCTGGGTGAAGAAACACCCGTGGTGAGTATAGCATATAACTAGTATTATTAACCCTTTAACGACGGGAGCTGCGCTGATGTAGCACTAAAGACCCTGTGCAAATGCATTATTTTATATATGCGAGTCTTCCATAGGGAGCCTGGCATATATAAGATAATGCACTGGTTTACAAGTTATATTGGAGACTCGCATATATAAAATGGATGCATTGGCACAGGGTTTTCGCAAAAATTTCAGGAAGCTCCAGTCACGGAAGGGTTAACCCTTTCTCTCCTGAATGGATTCTCCCATTCTGTTATTAAAAAAAACATTTGAAAGGTCTACTTTTCAATTAGAGCCGACAGACAGAAAAACAAATAATACAAGTGCATGCAGGAGGAATTCCGTTCATTAGTGCGAACTATTCAGATAATAAATGGCCGTTTGTTGAAGATGTATTTAGGGTTCCAGGACAATTTTTACGAAACCAATTTTTACTTATTATATAGATTACTAGCAGGGTTACCCGGTGTTGCCAGGTTAAATTGATGTGAAACCCTCTGCTGTGGACTTTTGGTGGGAATAGAGAATATTCTTCCTCAAAGTGTTACACGTTGTCTCATAAATTGTATATCCAAATGGCACCACAAAACGTCATTCTTATATATGGATTAATATGACCATACGCTAGCGCAATAACGAACCAAAGCTAAACCACTCACATTTTTTTTTTTATCAAAATCAGTTTATAGATTCCCTGGTATTCCCAACAAATACGATTCACATAAGCCTATGTTTCCTGGGGTGATTATCAGTAATTACACTCCGTACACAAGAGTTCGTCGAAAGAATGGACCCCAATCGTAATTTCGAGCGTACTTTCGGGTAGTCTTTATTCGACAGTTAGACTATATACGTGGCATATACTACTAACATAAAAGTGACAAATAGTTATACCTTGTCGAGAGGGGTACGGGAACATTTTTACTGAATTTAAGCAATATATTTATTGACGCTGTGTGAGCGCTGCGGCTGATATACTATTTGAAGAAGCGTGTCCATTTCATAGCTGTTCATTTCATTCATAAGATGTCACCGTGTTGATTTCAACGAAATTCGACAACTTTCCCCATTGACCGAGTTCTCCTGAACCATGAATTGACTACAATCTGCTTTGTTCATAATTATGTGTTTCCCTTCGATTCCAGAAAATAGTATGATATTTATGGATTATCATATGCATGTATGTAATATATAGTCTTATGATAACAATTAATTCCATGCTATTTCGTTTCGCTCAGTACCGCACAGTACCAAGTGCTGTACATTAAAGGCACACCTTCTTCACAGTAGATCGGTAAATTTGTAATGTCAATCTTATTATATTTCACATCACGAATTTCGATCACTTTTCACTCGTCCCGCAGGGTGTAGACTGTAGTACTATAGTGTCGTTATTTATTGTGTCTTGTTTTCTCAATATTTATTTATTTATTGTGTCTTTATTTTAATAGTGACTTGATATACGGTTTAAATAACAATCTATGCCATAAAATATGATTAAATACTATAATTTATCACCATTTGAAACGTCTGTGTATCAAAAGATGCCCATAGAGAAATAGAAAACAGCTGAAATCGTAGAAAGATCCCCGATATGGCTCCCAGAATGCAACAGAATTCAAACTAAAAATATATTTTCAATGAAAGGGTAATAAACGCTATATTCAAAATATAGAGTTATTCCCCCTCCATTGAAAATAATACACCTTTACTACAATCTAGATGAAACTTAAGCACAAAAACACGTCGGTAACTCAACAAAAACAATATGTCCAGTGTATTACACCGGAATAGTTGATAATACAATGTTATGGGGCTTCCTCTTTCAAATGGTATATAATATGTCATATATTTTATATATGTGATCGGGGGGGGGGGGTCGAACATTAAGTGGGCCTTTAAAGGAACTACTAGTCAATTAGTAAAAGTACAGAAAGACTTAAAAATGTCAGATCCGATTTTACACCAATGTCGTAAGCAAATGCTCACGAGGCGAATAAAAAACATGAAAATATTTGCATAAATGAAACTGGTGGCCGTGATGAATAAACGAGATCACAGAGTGGCGACCATATTGGATTCATTCAGCCCCCGATCCGCGGTTTAACTTAAGTGCTACAGGTCAAAGTTCTGCAGGTGCATTCCATATATGAACTTATGAATATTCATGATTCTATATATATGTAATTCATGAATATTCAAAAATTCCATATATGGAAACTTGAATATTAAAAAGTTCCATATATGGAATTCACCTCCAGAACATTGACCTGTAGCACTTAAACTACGGAACGGGGGTGGGTGAATCCAATATGGCCACGACTCAGTTATCTCGTGTATAACCCGCGATGGTGAAGATATTACAACGGGCCATGAACTATGCCACTAATATAATCTCTAAACCGTCGCTTCAGACGTTCGGCAACCTACGTCACTGATGTAATCTCTAAAACGTCGATGCATATGTTGGGATACAAGCCTGATTATAACGTCATTTGCAGAATGAGGCCCCCAGAGGGTGAATTTAGTGACGCTATCCCGCTCAGCGGGCTAGCATCACCAAATTCACCCTATGGGGACCTCATTCTGCATGGCTTCATGTGCTATGGGAGACATAGACTCAGATTGAATTTCCCAAATGGTGAATATTGTGATGTACACCCATTGGGAACCTCGATTGTGCAATGTGTCTTCTGCTAATTCGGGGATATAGAGAAAGTTTCTCTGAGAAACTAAACTCAAATTTCTCTGAGAAACTAAACTAAAAAGGAATATAATCTATGTGAATAAGTTTCTTGATGTCCATAGAAGGTGAATTTAGTCATGCTAGCCCGCTATGCGGACCCTTTGTGTACCTCATTCTGCAAAATAACAGGCACATTATTTTATGGTGCCCACATTCATAGTGAGCAATGGGGGATGCCGCAGTGTCCTGGGCCCACAAAAAAGGTACCCTGCCATGCTCACCGGAAGCTGTATTATGCTAATGATGAACAGATAGTCTGCCGTAGGAGCAGTTTTAGCCAGTCAAAAGTAAAAAGGCAGAAATAAAAGATAAAATTATAGAGCACCCTGGAAGTCAGTCAAATATCTTTTAATTATCAATATTGTATTTAGGTTGAATTATTTGTTGCTATTGTTATGTAACAATCATAGTATTCACTATGGTTATAATTGAATGCATTTATAAAAAGTTAACTTAAAATTGTCGTAGGTAATTATAAAAAATTGTTAGTATGCATACCTTTAAATTATAACCAAAGTTGGTCAACAAGCCTATATATAGGTCAAAAGTAAAGTCAATAATATGTTGTAGGTATAATAATGAGGTATTTGGTTTTAGTTTATACACAAAGTATAGTCTGATAATAATGGGTCTATAGTCTGCTTTTTGATCGAATTGTTTTGAATTACATTTATACATATATGTTTTATATTTATTAAAATAAAACTTCCCTCAAAACCTTCTTAATGAGATTCCGTGGATTATCAATTATGTGCAGTGAGTATCAAACCCTATATAATTATGAATAAATCTAATTATTTTATTAATATTATAATAGTGTATAATATAGTTTTTGGTTTCTAGCAGCACAGTATTGCTATAAAGGTTATGCCGTTATAGGGGTATGCCATAAAAGGGTATAAATGTTTTAATGGATTATATTTATAACAATCTCTTATGTGTCTTATACATGTATATACATTTTAAATTATAGTATTATATAATTGTAAAGTTCCTTTTCTTAAATATCCTTTAACATGATTAAGTCCATTTTATTTGTGCTTATAACTATGCCCGTTAAAATTAATATAGGATTTGGTATTTAATATAGTATCTCCTTATAATAATTAAGGCAATTATATGAATATTCCAAGGTATTGTCCTATACCCCTTAATAATATTAAGTTCTAGTACCCTATAGTTAGTAGTACTATGCTGGGTGCAAGCGTTCAAACCAGGCATACTGATGCACATAAATTATCGTGGTGGTGGACAGACAGTTAAACAAACAGACAGACAGACATACATAACATATAGCCATTGTACATTATAAACATTGTTAATTTGTAGACATCATTTAATGTTCTACATGCATATATATCTCTTAAGTGGTATATGGTTTGGTATAAGGGGATTACATTCATTAAAAGGTTTTTAGGTATGAGAATGGGGAGGTTGTCTGCTAAGCATATTAATGAATAGGCATGTTTTTATGGTCAGGGTCCCAATTTTTTGCAGACAATTTGTTCCCTGTTCTCATAACCAAATTTAGAAATGGAGAGTATATTTCTGGAGCGGTTTAAAATAATTTTGAAAATGTTTTAGAACGTACACCCTAAAGATAATTTATTTATGCCAAAGGTGGAATTTGGTTTTATATGTTACTAATAGGTTGATGTTTTGGAAAAGGTGCCAAAGTTTTTGATAGGGTCATCATCAGTTGCAGATTGCTGACTTGTGGTATACTAAGCATATGCCACATTCCGTTTCGACTCGTTACCTGCAAGACGGTGTACTAAAAGCCAGCTGGAGTCCGGGTTTTACCCGTGACCCTATCTAAAATACCGACAGAAAATACTCTCAAGGGGATGTTGAATGGTCCCGACCCTTAATTTTCCCTTTGGTTGACCGTTATATAATAAGTTTTTGTAATATCTAGCTATCTTACATTACTAACGTAATATGTTTACGGTATGACAAGGTTCCAAATCAATTTAGGTTATGTTAAAGTAAACCCACAGGAAGATATTACCAGGATATTAGTATGCTGGTGCAAATAAATAACTCTGGTGAAAATGGGTGGATGAAACCCGTGCTATGCATGTATATATTCCTCCATGTTGCCTATCACCATACCAAATATCAGTTAAATCTGCCCAGTGGTTGCTGAACAATAATGCAAAATGTTTGTACGGACGGACAAAATTTAATTTCTAAGTCAAAAAAGGGGAGGGGGGCATAAATTTGGTGAAAATGGGCGGACGAAACCCGCGTTATGTATGTAGCTGTACCCTCATGCTATTCTATCATCATACCAAATATAAGCTAAAACTGCTCAGCTTAGGTAAACAATAATGCAAAATGTTTGTTCGGACGGACAAAAATGAAATTTCTAAGTCAAAAAGGGGGGGGGGGGCAACTTAGATAAAATTGGGTGGACGAAACCCGCGCCATGCATACAGCTGTTTCCCCATGCTACCTATCATCAAATCAAACATCAACCAAACCCGCCCAGCGGCTGCCAAAAAACAATGCAAAATGCCCGTACGGACGGACAAAATTTAAATTTCTAAGTCAAAGGGGTGGGGGGCATAAATTTGGTAAAAAGGGTGGACGAAAACCGCGTTATGTATGTAGCTGCTTCCTGCTGTTCTATCATCATACCAAATATAAGCTAAATCTGCCCAGCTGTAGCTAAACAATAATGTAAAATGTTTGTTTGTACGGACGGACGGACGGACATACTGTACGTACGGACAGAGACGTCGACTATATACCCGCCGACTTCAAGTCGGGGGCATAATAAATAGCGTAACCATATTACTCGACTTGAACAATTAAATGTATCGGCATGATTGGAGGAAAAGGCTTGTAGTAGGATAAACCCCCAACTATCTTGTGGGAAATTGTTCCCTACTTGTGGTTTTGTTTCTATGAATATACCCATCTCGGTCAATAAAATCACTGTTTAGCGTCAATCAAGGTTAGGTTAACCAAAACTATGTGTATAAAGGTGGTGAATTTCCTTATTTTATCTTAGTCTATATGCTTCCGTAGATACCCTTCTTTTATCATGATGTACATATAAAGTAGGATTGGTAAGAAAGTTAGGACTTGTTAGACTATATCCTTGTAGTGAACCTCTAAAGTGTACATCCAATCCAATTTTAAAGGTGGAATAAAGAAATTCTATACATAGGAGTCTGATGTATAGTAGAGCATCAAATCATATTAAAACTATTATATGGGTGTAAAAGAAAGATTAACAAATTTGCACATAAAGGTAAATGCTGGTGATTGACGCCAAAACAATCTTCGATTGACGGTGGTAAAGTTTATTCTCTTGTAAGCATATACATGGTTGGGTTGTAAATGTAGTCAGTGGTCCTAATATATATAAAAAGAATATATACGTAAAAATAGTTTATTCTAATAACATATCAATAACATTGATTAAATATTGGCTATCCACTTAAGAGATTGGATGTATCAGTACCGGTATATCCATATCATCGGTAGAGTAAAAAAGTTGTGGAAGAGTATCTGATATCTGTTGGGAATACTCTTCCACGCACGCTTCAAGAAAAGTTGTAATTCATTTTAGCTCCGTGACTGTCCGTGTACGTGTTTACTTGTATTGAATAAATTTCATCATGTCTAAGAGTTCTTACTTAGTGAAAAGGAAACATGGGAGTGCTATAAAACATAAACGTTTGTCTGATAAACTAGTACACGAACTGTGGAAATTCACAATGCACGTTGAGAAATAAGTAAAAATTAAAAAGTTCTATTTATAACTGCAATTTACAAGGAAAACAGGTATCAATTGTGCCTCGATTTTTAATATCAAACACACCTCAACCATTTAATAGACGTTCGCCAAATGCACGTAATCCCTTTGACTCGCACGTAGAATAACTGCAACAAATTTCAAGCTCAACCACTCAACCATTGTACGATATTTCAGTTATCTGAACAAGCCTGAGTATCTGATATCTGTTGGGAATCTGGAATACTGTAAACTGAATTTCTTTGTCTCAACGTTCAGTCATAGAGATTGGTCAAGCCAGGAGACAATGGACCTGAGACCAGAGGTCTGCTGATTCATTATGGCTCACGCTGAGACACAGGCTTCTAATAAGCTTAATGATTCCAATTTCCCCTTTAGGAATAATTTTATCATGCACGTGCTATACAGATGATTAATAAATTTACAACTGAAATCTCCTTTTGCACACTTTAATAAGGAGAGATAATATTTCCTGGAATTACAAAATAATTAATATTTAACATACTCAGGGCTGTCCAGCTGTTATTGGATAGTGTTACATTTTAAACAAATTTAAAATCAAAGCCACTTTGGGTTAGAGCCTTGCTTTGTGTCGTAGGTTTCTGGCCCTGTCATTTCAATTTAAAGTGCATGCAGTGCTTTACAGTTTGGTTTCAAATAAGGATAATCATGGAATGTAACCTGATTCGTGTACCTGGACAAGTGTCAGTGTCAAGCCTGTATAGCGTGGCTGACTATTGCAGAATGAGGTCCCCAAATGGTGGATTTATTATTATTATTATTTAATACATTTATAACGCGCAATTTCCATATACATGTTCACATGCGCAACAAAGTTATAGTTTACACGAGTCTGAAAACAGTTGTCGAGAAATACAAATTACGATACCAGTAGCTGCATGTTAGTCAGTTTCAAAAGCTAATTTAAAGAAATGAGTCTTTAACAGATGACGAAACTCCATTAAGTCCCAACAGCCTCGAATTTCACCAGGCAGAGAGTTCCACAATGATGGAGCGCAAACACTGAAAGCACGATCTCTGAGCATCACTAAATTCACCCTCTGTGATCATATGCTATGGGAGACCTAGGATCAGATAAAAGTTCGCCAGTTGAAGTTGGTGATGTTGCCCCATTAGTCACATCGATTATGCAATTTATCTTCTGCAAAAGTAGGGGATATAGGAACTGAACAGAATAAGATGGGAACAAGTAACCAAAAACAATGTTAATTTGAGACTACAGAGGTGAATTTGGTTATGCTAGCCCGCTGTGTGGAATAACGTCGCTAAATTCACTCTCTGGGGACCTCATTATGCAAATGTTAAATACAATGTCGGTTTCTACGTACAGTAAAGTGAAATTAACCCTATATGTGGTACCCCCCCCCCTAAAACGGTATCGTGATATGGCTTACCGGTGGTCAAACGACGATAAATACCGATAACCAAATACCACAAATGTTCTCATAAATAATACCATGTTATTTACACATGTCTCTTTCGCTACAGATCTCCTCTGACTCAGCAGTAGCCGGCAGTGACAGTGCATTTATGGGAAGCGATTTCATGGATAAAACAAAGGATGTCATTCAAGACGTGAGTACCGAATATATATGATATGATGAGTCGGCACTCGGCAGGTTCAATAATATCTAACACTTCATAACTCCAATTCCTCACCCGTCATGCATTCCCTTACATATCTGTAACATAATACTTTTTAATACCTGAACTTGAAAACTAATGGCCATAGAGTGTTCTACTGTTGTTGTATTAGATTGTCCAATTTGTTTTCCCCGTTGTGGCTCCCAGAATGCAACATAATTCAAATTAAAGATGTATTTTCAATGGAAGGGGAATAACTCTATATTTAAAATATAGAGTTATTCCCCCCATTGATAATACTACACATTTTACTATAATCTAGATGATAAAAACACGTCGGTAACTCAAACAACATGTTCACAGTTCATTACACCGGATAAGTTGATAATACAATGTTTTGGAGCGTCCCCTTTCAAATGGTATATAATATGGCATATATTTTATATATGTGATCTGGGGTTCGAAAATTAAGTGGGCCTTTAATTGTGTTGTTATCAGGTCAAAAATCAGTGGTTTAGCTCGATGATTGCATGCAAAAGTCACGTGCCCATGCTTGGCTTCTTGACATCGTAACTACGGTTATAGCAAAACGATAAATGTTAGAAAGAACACACATTATAGTGACGTAGTACCCTACTCGTAATTCTTGTTAGTAATTCTTATCATTACTATGCCAAAGATGTCCACTGTCGCACTAAAATTGTGTTCTTGAAAATAACGAAATTAAATGTTACAGGGTATACTGGATACAATGAAAGATGAACCCAAAGAACCGGCCGTTATATCAAACATGCTGGATTCTTTCGACGACTTTGGCCCATTGGACACGCCAGACGTTCCGGATATGTTCGACGCACCGGAAGTTGACGATATTCTAGAAAACATCGTAGAAGGACGAGATAGTGAGGTTGACGACCAATTGGAAAACATATTAGATAGCGACGAAGTAACAGACGACTCTGACGATCCAATCGGTGACGGCGACACAATTGATGAATTATCAGATATGTTCGACGACGATTTGGTAGACGATAGCACCGACCTGGCATCTGAAATGGCGGACGTGCAGTCAGATTTGTTGGGTGATTTATCGGATCAAAATGACGATCTGGGCGACGGATCCGTAATCGGACAAATGGGGGAATTCGCAGCAGAAATGGGTGAGGTCGCATCGGAAATGGGTGAGTTTCCTGGTGAGGGTACGCATGAGTTTGATGACGGCATGGGTGAACTTGGCGATGATAATCCTGCTGTCGATAACCTAGAAAATATGGCTGATGAGTCTGTAGAAATCGATTCTGAATTTAGTGATGTTGATGATGGCTTTAGTGATGACGTCAGTGATGGTATTATTGATGGCAGTAGTGACGTCCTTGATGATTTGAGTGATGACGTCAGTGGTGGTACTAGTGATGGCAGTAGTGACGTCATTGATGATTTGAGTGATGATATCAGTGATGGTATTAGTGATGGTATTAGTGATGGTAGTAGTGAAGTCATCGATGATTTTAATGATGACGTCAGTGATGGTTTTAGCGATACTTTTATTGACACCGGAGATAGTTTTAGTGATGTCGCTGGTGGTTTTAGTGACAGCATTGGTAATTTCGGCGATGATAGTTTTACTGAAGTTGACGTGGTCGATGCTCCTGAAATTTCGGCTGAGTTTTCTGACGATTCTTCTGCTGTTGATGGTGGTCTATTTGACGAACTCCCACAGTTGGATGATAGTGGTATTATTGGTTCGGTTTCCAGTGGCATGAGTGATGTAGTTGGTAATGTCGGCGATGCCATTGGTGATTTTTGGGAAGGTTTAGGTTTCGGCGATCCTATTAGTTCCGGAGACCTGTTTGGGGGATCGTTTGGTAAATCCCTCAGTTCTTCTGGCGAACAATTCGACGAATCTTCTGAAGGTGATTCGACTGCAGGGTGGGGCACCCTCGGTCTGTTTGGCCGATGGCGATAATGTTTCAAGGTGGTATTCCCTCACACTGTTCTTGCTCAGAGCCAGGAACCTACATCACTAATGTAAACTCTAACCCGTCGCTTCAGACTTTTGGATAGCTGATATCCTTAACCCTTTACCCAACAAACCGGCCAAAAACGCCCAAATAAAGCTTCAACAGCCTAAAATATCTTCGGTCTGTCTCAATAACACCATACAAATATGGATATCATTGGAACCGGTTCATTGACCACATTGTGATGGTTACAGTTATGCCCTGTGCCAATGCATTCTCTTATATATGCGAGTCGACCATAGGTCGCCTCGCATATTTAAGAGAATGCATTGGCCTAAAAAAAATCTTTTTTTAACACTTTTTACCATTTTTTCTTACATTCTTTAACAATTTTATAATTTTTAATGTGTTAAGCCAATGCATTCTCTTATATATGCGAGGCGACCTATGGTCGACTCGCATATATAAGAGAATGCATTGGCACAGGGCCGTTCTGTTGGGTAAAGGGTTAACTCATTCAGTGGCTGAGCTAGATATTTATTGCACGAGTTATTGTATAGTTACGAGTGAAAGGGAGTATATGCATTTCACGAACATCTATTAAATGGTTGAGGTGTGTTTGGTGTTCAAAATCGGGACACAATCGATAACTATTTGCCAATATATATTTTAGTTATAAATATGAGTCTTTAACAATTACCTATTTTTGAATGTGCATTTCCACACCTCGTTTCAAGCTGCAAAACAGAGTTCAGTACCCTCGCTACGCGATGGTTGAACGCTGCCAGCACATGTATTTTCTTAATTAAATCTAACATTTTTATTGAAGTGTTTTGCCAGTTGCAATGCATTCTGGCTTGATCTACACATTTTCAAATGGATATGGACAGTTCAGTGTCTCAGAATAACGCAGAATGAATTGTAACCTACAAAAATCTCAAATCAATAAATGCGACATTTCTTCACATTACGTGTAGCGGTGAGTCCTGCGTAGGGGATTGAACTCTGCGTGGAGCTTGAGCTCGTGTACTAGTTTCTCCCGCCAGACAAACGTCTACATATGTGTTAAACACATTTAAAATCAAACCCGCTTTGGGTTAGAGACTTGATTTGTGATTTTGGTTCTGCTTTGGGTTAGAGACTTGATTGGTGATGCAGGCTCACGGCCCTGTTGAATGGGTACATCTGATTTCGTGGTGGTCGTTCGTGTTCATATTTCGAATATGTCCAGTCATCCCAGATACCAACACACGTAGTTCTGTTGTTTTCCATTCGCTTTAGCTAATGTAGTGCTGCTTTCCTTATTCCTCTCTCTCTCTCTCGAGTTTTCTTAATATTCATAATCCTCATCTGGTTATTTCTACTTGAAGAATATCGAGACGTTAGCTGATTTTGTATTGTTGTGCATGTATCATAATCATATATACCAACACCAAAGCATGCAGCTTTAATAAATGTTACGTTTAGAATCTTAGCAGGACATCGTGGCATGCATGTTCGAATCTCAAAATTACGTGTATATATAAAGGGGGGATATAATAACACATGCAATCGCGTTGTGGAACATGAATGCAGGACGTTGGTTGGTCGAAACTACGTCACATGACGTCGCGCGCTGACCCCAACTAGCATCCATTTTTGTGCAGACGCAACTTGAATCGAGTCACGAGAATAACGTTGGAAATGGGCGCGTAATGCTCTTCTAATCTGCCAGTTGACTCGGTTAGTGTAAATATAAGTAATGGATGTCGATTTTGTTGCGTTGGATGGATGCAAGTTGGTATAACATTGTTGTGTAGCGTTCCACACAAAATGTCAAACCAACTCGCATCCATACTATATGGAACGCAAGCAAATCAACATCCATTTCTTAAAGTGATGTGAAACATCCCGGCAGGGTGATCTTGTTCACAGTAATAATTTTTAGAAATATAATATCCAAGTTGACAACGCGCACAGTTATTCTTATATATTTATTAAATAGAGTGACTGTCGATGGCGAAATCGGTTTCGTTAGTTTATCGCCAAAATTTGCGTCCCGAATCGAGTAGTAAATATTTACAATTGAGCGTTGTTCAAACGATGTTTCTATGGAGTGATACGGTCGATTTGCTTAAAATTTTCCGCAATGTTAGTAGAATGTTACATTCCTCCAGTTGGCATATAGCGCCCGAATATTAACTTATCAGTTTCACGCACCCGAACAAGTACATAATATGTCTTTAAATACATACTAGTAGACGGGCGATTTTTGAACTAACTCGTCGAGATATCGCTTTTCTTTTGTTTCTTGTAATTCTCCGTAACTTTTGGGGTATTTCCAGTTGTTCCCGTCTGAACTTTTGAACAGTCGCTTGGAAGATGTCAATTTATAATTTATAGCGAGATAAAAAAAAGTGCACTTTTTTCATTTGTATGCGGTATTTTCTAAGACTCCAATAAGTCGCTCCGATGTGTAAGGCATATGACGTCCTTATATATGTATATGTCTCAATTTTGACCTCGTGTATCCCCGGCGCGTGACAGAAAGAAAACATTACTGTAATTTGATACATGCTTGAAAGTGTCGTAAACTGGGCGCTTATCTTGGTATTGCATGATGTATGGTTACATGTTGGACCAATTGTTGGTGTATATTGACACGTGACATTCGCATGCGGAACGCTAATAAAGTGTGTGTCTCCTAACATCAATGATGAAGCATTTGATGTCCATTTTATGTCCCACTTTAATCGTTGGTCATGTTCTTGGTGTCGAATCGTTTCCTCGTAAGAATATGTCAAGAAGGAGATGGAACGGTTGTTGTTTGTGATTCAGTTTACTGCGTAATATACAATGTTCTTGATGTTGATGTATTTACGACTTCGTAAATTGTTCAAACTAATGAGTTTCCATCTATCCTGGCTGCTGTCTCTACGTAACTTGATATATACGGGTGACAGTGCCTATACTGTTTATTGCGACACTGTATTTATCCACATATTTATACAGCTCATCGATTATATTTTATTACCATTTATCTTGTGTATGTCATAATTTTGTGTATATTTGTCAAAATAATATATAATCATAATTATACTCTTTATATTGTATTCCGTGATAACCTAACTAACAAAGGTATAGCGGTTGAAACTATACAACTGTAGCAAATGACAAAATGTAAAAGTGGCACATAGGTCAATGCAGAGGTCAGTGCAGAGGTCAATGCAGAGGTCACTGCAGAGATCAGTGCAATGGTGACGAACTTTTCCTCAGAAATCTCAGTTCTTTACAACTGGGAAACTGGACAAATATTTGGTGCCACTGACCAGCATTCATAGTAAACAAGATAACATTTCTAAACTATATATCAGTGACAATTTTGGGCTTGTCGGATTATTCATTTTCTGCAAAAATTCCACCCTGTTTGATCCTTAAAGATGCGGGTGGCGTTGTCGGTGGGTATGCTGTTAAAATATTCACCTCCGTCAAAAACCACCATAAACAGAAAGAATAGTAAGATATAGACAGACTTTGTTCGTATGCCAATCGGAAATGTGGCATAAACAGTGCGTTATTGTCAATTTTCCCCCATTTGTTATGTAAACAGAAGCAAAAAACGTTACGTTACCTGGCTTTTGTTTAGATCCGGATATGGTAAACATAAAGAGCGTTATTTGTTACTGTTTTCCTGATATGGAAATAATAAAGAGCGTTCATATCATTTTTGTGTGATTAACCAATAAAATTTCGCTGTGTTATGTAAACAGAAGCACAACTTCTGTAACACGAGCAGGCTCTTATTTACGTACACCATCGTACGTCTTGACGACAATATACTGTTTACGCGCTGATTATGTTTGGCATATGAGCGGAACTGTATATAGTTTGGTGTTCCTTCTGTTGATGGCGATTTGAACAAATATAAATATTTCTGCAACGAACGCCGCCCGTGCCTTTAATGGGTATGTGTGTATATTTAATTTTTCTCACCGACATGATTGCCGCATGATTACATTCCCTCATATCACCTCAGTTTGATAACTGTCTGCCAAAACTTGAACAAATCATCTATTCTTCTACTTGTAACTTGTAGATAATATGATAGTAATCAGCCTAGCTGACAATGACTCTGGCGAAAGCTAGAAACAAAATTCAGCCTGTACGATTATTTTTGGTCAGTACATTTATTCAAATTGGGGAAATGTTTCACCCTATCAGACCCTCACGTCACCCTGTACTATTATTTCGTACTGTACTATTATTTCGTACTGTACTATTATTTCGTACTGTACTATTATTTTGTACTGTACTATTATTTCGTACTGTACTATTATTTCGTACTGTTCTATTATTTCGTACTGTTCTATTATTTGGATCCAGGAAGTAAGGGGTATGAGTATAAAACTGTGTCCCTCTTGTGATCCTTCCATATATAGTCAGAGTCCGGAATATATATTTTGCTCAAAAATATTCATGTAAATACTTTTCTAAGAAAACATAGATGGAAATAAACATCCGTGATACCTTGGATGGATAAGCTATATTGTTCTGATGTCTAAAAATAATAGTTACAAAATTTTTGAATAACAATAAAGGTAAAATAGTAGAAAACTGGGGTGCGTGATGGGTCTTGAAATTGGCCAAAATTAAAAAAATAGCCTACCTGTTTGGAATTTTTTATGACACCATTTATCCCCTTTTTTACATCGCATATATTTTGTAATTGTTCATAATGTTCTCATTTTCCAACCAGTAATTAGTGGGGAATATTTTGTTTTTAAACAAACAGTAGCATATTTTTCTACTTTAAAAAAAATTTGGTCTGAAATTGACATCTGTTGGAAATTTTCTAACTATGGGGTACGTGACGGACTGGAAATTTCCAACAGTTGGAAAACTTGACGTACAGTTGGAAAGTTCCAACCAAAGTGTGGTACAAACTGAATATTTTTGTTTGTTTCGTTAGGTCTGGTTCAATAGGGAGGGGTGCAGTTAGAAATGTCACGGTGGACGCCACCCCCTCAACGGTGACCCTCTAGCCAGGTCCCTGAAGCCATCTCTAAGATTATTCTAAACTATAGCAGTTCGATATGGAGTCGAGTAACTGATACAAATAAATCCGCACACAGTGTTCGCAGCACCAACATTTTGTAACAAAAATTAGTATTCATTATTTCAGCGAAAAGAGCTTTCAAATGCATCAAAATTAGTCAAAGTTTCCTTAGACTTAATATATCGTGTGATATCACGTGTTCTAGGTGCTGGTTTACGTCGACGATCCGGTGCAGTATTCTCCTATAGCGGAGGTTAAGCCAAGTGACCTGTTCATTTAAACTTACTAATGGCGTTGATATGTCACTATATTGAAGATGCATAATACGAATTAACGTTCCCAATTTTGGCTGGGGGGGGGGGGGTAAAAAATATTTGATTCGAGTCGAGGAACCCACCCATCAAAGCAAAGAGTGAATATATATCGATTTTTGAAATTTGTTATTTCCCGAGATATGTATTACATGGCAAATATTCCTCTATAACTCTAAAATTGAGTGGCTTTGGGTGTTAGATATTTGACAAACCGGCCAAATTTTGTTGAACAATAATATGTTGATAAATAACCCGTTTTGGGCAATTTTAAACTATAGTTGACTGTGGTTAGCATTATGTTTGGGCAATTAATCGATTCTGATAACTGAAGTGGCATGCCTTTCAAATAAAATTTGTGGTTGTTGGAATCTAATGATATGGGGACCATCGAATCGGATTGAGTACCTTTAACCCTGTAACCGGTTTATTCCATAGCAGATATAATATTTCTTCTGAATTCTACATGAAATGTCAGATCAAACGGGATGTTAATTGGACAAAAGACAATTTATGCCATTGTTTACATTTCATTCGGAAGAATGGGAACTCGTCTTTTACCAACATAAACAAACGTGTTTACTACTACAGCGAAATATCTATACGTTTTTCAACATCAAAATGTAGATTATAGAACACCATTGTGACCCTTTCTGATATAAATATAGCATTCTTTGTTGTCATGTGGAATTAGGCCGATTACAATTTACGGAAAATCTGAATGTAAACTCTGCTATAATAGAGAATAGAACGGATATTCAACGAACATACTCATCTGGAATAACCGATACCACAACGATACCACAAGCTGGTTTACGTCCAATGAAACTTGGAATACATGAACATCAAAATGAAAAAAAAAATTGTATTTATTATGTCAGTGAAAACTGAGCTTTCAACAGCGGCCAGAAAATGATCAGAAGGAAATGAAACTTGTGTTCTTGAAACTGTTGTTTTAATTCACACTTACCATTCACCACATTTGAATATGTGCATGAGTATTGTAATATTAGTGGGAAGAGAATTCAAAATTAGAGTGAATCCGTCCTTTTCCGATGCATATGAGATTTTATATATTTGAATTAAATGTAATTTTTTTTTAATTTCAATAATTCATATTTAATGCGCCACCAACGCAGCAGTGGGATAATGGGATTTGCCTGCGAAGAACGATTTTAATTTTAATGGATCCTATTAAGAGGCTATTATGCGTATCAGTGGTTGGCTGGTTGCAGCGAGGACAGCTTCTCCTCACACATGAGATTATTTGTACACGGTGCATGCGCCGATATATGTATATTTGGCACATAAATAACGTAAGTGTTCCCGCCAAGTACATATCCATAGCAATACCATATATGTTACAAGTTGCACGTGGCTATATATGGCTAAAATCGCAGACTGCGGTTTGAGCTAATATCAATATCTTCTTTTTGAAGACTGCTAATACCATGCCCATGATGTAAACGATATGCATGGGGTGTAGCGGCAGTGGTCTGAACTGTAACCCCCCCCCCCCCCCCCAAATGTTTGTCAAAATATCCAACAGTGGGAATTTCATGTTTGAACAGCATTAGTTGGAAATTTCAGGTCAAAAGCAGGCTGAATTTTTTCTGATAGTTTGATAGTCCAAATAGTAATTAATGTAAAATCTGTATTTATTCAGATCAAAGGTCTGATAATTTTGTTACTAATTTCAGTAATTAGTTTGGACTTAAAAGGCCATCAGTTGGAAATTTCCAACTATATGCGGTGTTATGAAAGTTGAAAAGTTTGAGATATATAGGGGTGCAAATATAATTCATTAGACTTGTGAATTCGGTCTGGTTCAGGGGGTTTGGGTCAGTTAAAAATTCCAAGGTAGATGACACCCCCGCAGAGACCCTCCACCCACGACCCTGCAATCAGTTGTGCTTATTTAGGGTTTTCACTGACCATCCCGATATTGTGAATGATAATGTTGAAAAAAATGGCTGCGTTCTGATAAGGTTACTTTTATTATGTGTTGGTTTGCGCATACTTAAGGATAGGACAGATGGAGCGGAAAAATAAAATTGATTCTGAATTATTTTTTTTAATCAGGTAGGAAGATTTAAAAACTAAAACTTTTATGTCATACATATCAATTGTATTGGTGAAATGGTCTGTTATAAACACGAAAGAATGTCGTTGGGTATATGCTAAAATCTATAATCTGAGTATGTTAGTGCTGCAAATGTTCAGAAAGGCTCCTTCTGATTGGTCTATAAGTTAATTTCTATGATATGAGGTTAAAGCCACATGACAGTTTGCGCTCCAAAATACACCTAATAATATTCGCTTTTGTATTTGTCACAGTATCGAAATAGGTCAATAAATACTTGAACTACCTTTCTGTGCATTATATGTTCAAGAAGGACGCATTGAAGTGATAACAAATACAACTTTTAACATACACGGTGTTTGGGTCCCCTAAAAAATGGCCATGTGCACGTCATGGCACAGAAACGAGAAGTGTTAGTCTATTGCTGATATGGTAAAGGGCGTTTATTTAACATATGTACGAACATTTGAAACAGCTGGAAAGTGGCTGTAACCATGGCAGGTATTTAACTATTTATCAGAACATTTGAACCCGGTATATCAATATTTCGAGTATTTGTCAACCTATCTTATAACTTCTTTCACACAACGTAGATAAAATATGGAAGCTTGAATGAGACATGTCGGTTTATATGATATCTGGCCTTCTTGATGCTTAATATTATTATTACATTTTTTTTTTGCTAGACTCTGAGGATATATAAAATATGCTGATTGCATAATTATTTTATTTTATTTCTCTTTTGGTGCTTTTAGTGTAGGTGGATCCGCAAGCCAACAAATAAAAAAGTGGCCTTTGTTTTTATGCGAGAAAAACCAAAGAGTAAGTGTAATTGTGGAGAAAATATCTCTGAAAACTAAATTAGATTGAGAATTTGAGTTGTATGTGTGTGTATATATTACATGTATAGCTGAATCCTTATGAAAATCACCAACTCAACTGTGCTGGTCATTTAATGATTTTGTCAGATTTATTCATGTGTGTTAGTTATATTATGTATTTAATTTGTGCTTATTCAGACTGAAATTATAAATTATATTTTTATTTTATGTGTATGACCCATTGACTTTCATACCCTTTATTTATGGCTTACAAAAATAAATTATCACCAAATTATGAGACTTCACTATTCATTATCGCATTATACATATACTTGTGTGCATGTCTATGTATAATCAATTATCTATATTATTATGTATATCGGATATCCTCATATTAAAATGCATGCATGGTGGCGTGACTGAACCAAAAAGTTGTATATACGACTATATATACCCCATCCCTCAGCCAGAAATCGTGTCTTCTGATTGGTTGAGAGATGTGTCCTATATTGGTAGAGTGTTGCGCTAAATCAAAACGTATATGTATTTGCAAATATGGCACAATGCGGAGCTCAATATTCGATTCGCTAACTTATTCCCGTTCTTCTTGAAACAGGGGTAACCATATAGACTGTCCTGTGGTTGCGGTCAGTGTTTCGTTCCACAAAAGGAGGTGTATCAGTATAGGCCCGTATCAATCTCTACCAGCGAGTACCAGTCATACTTTCGTTCTCACTATAACGATGCATAATCCGAATTAACGCTCGTAAATTACTATTTCTTTGGCTTCAGGTGGGGGGGGGGGGGGTAAAAATTATATTATTAGAGTCGATGAACTCACCCATTAAAGCTCAGAGTGATCAGATATCGATGTTTGAAATCTATTATTTTTCACCACCAATAACTTTTAGTGGCCCAGTAACAGTTGACGAGAAGACGGTCTCGGACCAAATTGCGGATGAAGATGGATAACTCTAAAATCAAGTGGATTTTTGTGTCATATATTTTACAAACCCGCAAAACCATCGAATCGGATGAAGTACCTTTAATCGTTTGGGTACCAGCTAGTTTTAAGAAAAGTTTGACATTCTATATTTAGCGCGAGTTTTCACTACAACAATGGCCGATGCAGCCCCAAAGGAAGGACGTGACCAGCATAGTGACCATGAGATGTCACTATATATCTGACTGTTGTGTTTTTGTCAGGCTTCGTTAACACACATAATTAATTTGGCACAAACTACCCCCCCCCCCGGTAATGTTAGATATCAGCATGCATGTTAATCAGCATTATTACCACTTTACCGGGCGTTTTCTAGTAGATTAACTGTATTTTACCCGCATGATAAGATGTAGAGGCAACGTTGACAGGAAGCGGGCGTCTAACGTTAATGAACCTTTGTGTTTGTTAACGCTCAACGCCCGCTTCCGGTTAAGTCACCGATCACCTGATCAACTGACAGACCGTAAATAAACAGACGACAATCTAAAAGTGAATAGACGACAATCTTAAAGTGAAAAACGTAAAAACAAATGTCTCAATCGAGCGAACTTGATGAGGATGGGTTCAATTTATTAAAATTTAGTTCACAATTATAATCTACCAACGGATAGATTAATAGGGGAGTGAATAAATTCGATGAAGACGGAGTGGTAGTAATAGTAATACCATGATTTTGTCGGGCGTCTTGGTTTATTAACGGATCATCAATTTGCATATCTACTGGCCTATGTTGGGTTTGTAATTTGTGATACATCACACAAATGCATCGAGAATCCGGATTGTGATTAATCATCTGTTTGAAAAGTTCACTGCGTATTTGTGTATATGCAGCACACTTCATAACGGATATTATCATATAATCAGAATTTATTCTCCAATCGCCGGAATCAAAGCACACACACTTTATATTATCTAATGATACAATGTGTTGCGTGCGACGCCCCATCCGAATAGGGCATGCAAATGATTACTGATTCTAAATATCGTAAAAGCTAACCTGTCATCCAATGACATTGTATTTAGATGCGAGGACAAAATCGTTACCCCGCGTTATCGTTATCTCTCGTGTGGTATATGCACATGGGGGTATTTTTCCAGCAGGGCAAAATAATATTTCCTCCAAATTGTTTAACTGGCCTTAAAACTTAGATATAATGTAATTTTAACATCAAGACTGCATTTAGCCAGTCGATCAGTATAGATTGTTTCTTGTTGTAAATTACTAAATACCCGGTCAATGCCATGCATTCTTGGCCACTCCGAAAATAAAATGCCCCAATTAAGCAGTCACTGCCATGTAACTGGGCTAATAACATACACAAACCTGCTGTATGTAGTTGATTGGGAACAGACAGTAAGTGGTGAAAATTGTAATATTCTTCCGAAAAAAATCTGCTTTCGTGTTTCTTGGGGTGGGTGTCGTAAAATGGTCGAAAAAAAAACTTGCTAAAACGGAAAAAAAAATGGGTCAAGGGGTGGGTGGGTCACAACATACAACAATGGCCAAAGGTACATGGACATTTTATATCTTTGTGTCTCTTTTTGAATCCCTTTTTTAAAATCGAGGCCGCCTTGGGTTTCAAAATCGACATCCAGGTATCAAATTTCCAAGTATGTTCCCTGATGTTGCCAGTGATAATCTATATTCTGCTAGAATGACTTGTCTGAAAATATGTCAAGAGGAAAATCTCCACAGAGCAAAATGTGCTTATAGGAAATTATCTTTTCTAATATAGATACATGAATTTAGTCAAATGAGACATTGCTGAAGTAGTTGGAATTTCACATGGAACATACCTATTTCCAAATATAAATATATAACTTTCACCAATTTTAGATTGGTATTTACACCACTGTATAATGTATGCAATGGAATTTTTCGTCCATCAAACTAAATTTCTATCTCACTTCTTCTCTTATGGCTGTAAATAGTCATCCGAACTAACTCTCTACTTTGTTATCCACGTATTTGAAAGCGCTCTATTTCGATTTTATCTAAATCGTCTGTTTTAGTTTCTTGAAAGAGAAAGTCGAACTTGTTGATATATCCAACGAACTCGGGATGGTCTAGTCTAAATGATAGCCCGCATACGTTGATAAAAGTGTCTTGAATTGGAGTTGGATGTGAACGTACCCTTATTCATGAGAAGAGACCCTGTACATACCACCAGACGCCAGACAACACCGTTATTATACCGATGATTAATTATGATGTTTGACTAAAAGTCCGTCGTGTTCGTAGCTTACACGCCATGCATACATGGATATGCTTTGCGGTTCATTACCGGCTCGTGATGAACTGACATGTGCGGGTCGTCATGTCTGCATCTTGTCTGCTGTCCGATTTAAACAATATTTATTTGCCCCAATTAATATTACAATTATGATGAACAACATTTTGATGATGAAAACATTAGTAGAATAGAAAAATGGGAAGAGGGTCTAGCAGGAAGCAAATATCCGCTTGTGTTGAACTAACTCCTCAGGAAAGTAGACAGATTGTAGAAATAAAGAAAGCGTGAATGGCAAGTGGCCGAGTTTCAGAAACAATAGCTTTAAAAATGGTATATTATGTAATTATACAGACGAGTTTATAATAAGTGTAAGGATAAGCTTATAGGATTTAGATTACTCCAATTGAGTCTTAACGGTGTTTCGGGATTAAAGCAATAATTTTTTTTTGGACTTTCGTGGAATTTCTACGTTTTTCTACGTTTATTCTAGTCTGCTATCCGACTGGAAGGCAAAGTTCTTTCCCCTAGCTATACGCTGGTTTGGCCACTACCATCACGTAAAATTTAAGGTTGGTTATAAACCATTCTGTATCATAGGGGCCTGTCGTTAAAAAACGAGTTGAATATACATATTAACGGCCATGATTCACAAACGCCTGAATCATTTCTTAAATTTCCAACGTTAATCGATCGAGTAAAAGATATATTTTCCAATTATGGTATACACATTACTTGGATAAACCGATAAAAAAAACCCACCGTTTGTTACGGTTTGTACAAAACTTATTCATAGTATAGGCCGGGGCCCTTCTGGACATATTTGTGGACACGTATGCTATCCGGGTTTCTGTGGGTCGGCGCACCTTATGAGTCTTAGTTTACATAAGGTAAGAATGTCTTCGCGCGCCGATAGGGTGTGGGTGTTTAGACGGGTCGCTCGGACCCCTGGTGGCGGTGCGGTTGGCGGGCGGCATTTTTGCGTACATTCATAGCGAATTCGGCAGCAGCGTGTGGGTTAATTTATTCATTTCCGCTACAGCTAGCGACTTGCCCGATCGCCCATGAATGCAGAGGGTATTCGCTGCGTGATGTAAATGTCCGTGGTCAGGCAGCCAGGGTCGGTGCGGTCGGTGCCTTTTTGGATTTTACGTATTACTGACGGAACCGGCCGCAATGTAGGGGTTAACAGTGTCGTTTCGGCTCGAACTATCGACCTGGGGTTGGATCTTTCGAACATACAGGTCTATTGTGCACGATAGAACATACCCCATCTCGCTCGGCCAATGGGGGAGGTGCGGTCGGTGAGGAAGGGTCCGATCGGGTGCGGTCGGCTTTCCGTAGGACCGGTTTACACTAAACAATATGAGTCAGGCCTAGTAAGAGCTGTTATGGAAAATTTCGGGGAACGTTTTGTGTACATCGGAGGTCACACCTTAACCTGTATTTCAAATGTAACAAGATGCAAGACGTATTTTATCTATTTCATATAACCAACACTAATCTACATACGCGAGCATAGTGTCAGTGATTTGTCAAATGTGCCCTTGTTTCAAATATTTTACACTATAGAAGTACAGTAATGCCCTAAATAATCGACTCAGTCCTTAACCACAGCAGAATTATGGGTAATATTTCAGGATTTAGTCGGAAATATGGCTTGTTGCCATTCATCGGAGCTTTCCGATGAATGGCAACAAGCCATATTTCCGACTAAATCCTGAAAAATTACCCATAATTCTGCTGTGGTTAAGGAGTCGATTATTTAGGGCATTACTGTAGCAGTGTTGAATACATGCATGGGTACACCTAAATCAAATGTGATCACAAACTGCAAGGCAAAGATCATGTAGTCCCCTCACTATATATACGTTGGTCTGACCTCTACTATCACGTATACATAATGTAATTAAATCTAACATTGTTTTTATTTAAGCCATTGTACATATGTAGGTTAAGATTCATTCAGATTAGATCTGGCCAGTTGAAATAATAAAATGTAAGATTTCCTTACTTTCTGCACACACGAAGGTTGAGTTCTGACCAGCGTATCTATAATTTTGTGTTTGTTGGTAATTATAATGAAAATGAGTTTATGACTCGAGTCATAAACTCATTTTCATTATAATTACCATGTTGTTTGCATCGTTCATAGAGTACATGTGTGAATTTTGAACTAACCCATGGCTCAAGTTCATATGTTGAGTGTAATAGGAGATGTCCCTTAAATGGCCGGATTTAGTGTACAGTACCACTTTTAGTCATTATGTGAAATTCCATGTTCTGTTGAACATATTTTGATCATCGAAACGCAAAACGCACGATTTTACTTGACTTTATGGTCTATTCTCATTGCACACGCGCGTGCGATTAATCGCAGCGTTTTTTAAGGTCGAGCGGCTCTATATGTGTGTGTTCGATGGCATTCCTCCCACTGCTAAGAGTTCCCCCAAATAGGGGTGGGGGTCTGGCGAACACATTCATACACAGGTCTAGGGTAGGTTGGAGGATGATAAAGTACTTTTGGTTGGGGGTGACCACATATAGGCCTATATATGCTGTCACATTAACTTTAATTTTCCTCAGTTATATTTACTCAGGTATAAGTTGAGTATAACGAGCCATGCCATCAAAATGACATAAGTTTTGAGGACACAATTTATATCTAGCTAATTATAATTAGAAATAGAGGGTTCATTTCAATGTAGTTGGGCATAAATATGCATATTTTATTCCAACTTGAAACGTATATAACACTATATAGTACGATCACAGCCCAGCTTATAGGAGTTTTATGTATATAATTGTTATTATCACTCAAGATTATCAAAAGTGTACGATTCAAGTGGTTGAATTAGATCTTTCAACATTTTACCTTATAGTTAGCTAGGTCTGACAAAAATCGTCAAAGCTCATTTAAAATATTTGTACTCAAACCTATGATATCCAGTAAACATTGTGGGGAAAGAGGGGATGAGACCCCAATTTGTTGGGGGGAAAACAAATAGATTTGCATGTAGGGAGGATGGTAGACCCATGGTTGGGAGGGATTTTTATGTTCAACCCCTGTGTATGAACGTTTTTTCAGATCCCCCCCCCCTCTCCCCATCATTTGTATAGCCGCTGGTAACAGCGACAACGCGGTACTATAATTGACAAACCACCATTCAAATATAATAAGTGATGGGACTCAAATATAATAAGTGATGGGACTCAGAATTCGACCTTAAGAGTCACACACGCATCGTTTCATGTCGAATTCTGTCGCCAGGACGCTGTTCGCATGCATGAGCGATTTATTTCAATTTGATCGCCATTGGCGGCTTGTCATCAGTGATCGCACATGCTAAACGGCACATTATACTATCAATCTATATATTCACAATCTTGGTTACAGTTTTGCGCGAGACTGACAGGGAATATAATTCGATTGAATTCTACAAAAATCACCACCGATGCTAGCTATACGTTGGAAACTTCTTTCAAAACCATTTCCTTTCCGTGCTTCATTTATTATTTTATCGCCCATCAGTTATGAGAATGACTGAACCCGGATAGTATATGTGACCGAGTGAACCATGTCATTCTCTGTAACGGCTATCTCGATGACGAGGTTGATTGGTGCATAAGATGATTGGTCACGAATAGGACGTGGTTGTTTGAGGGAGGTAATTGATCACGAATCGCTCTGCATTATGTTAACACGCACCTTACAAAACGCTGCAATTAATCGCACGCGCGTGTGCAATGAGAATAGACCCTAAGGGTCTATTCATATTGTACACGCGCGTGCGATTAATCGCAGATCTATTCGTGACCAATTATTACCTTCCTCAAACAAGTGAAACAACCACGTACTATTCGTGACCAATCATCTTCTGCAATCAACCTCGTCATCGAGATATGCTCAGATAGCAGTTACAGAGAATTGCATGGTTCACTCGGACAGCATATACTCTCCGGGTATACAGTCATTCTCATAACTGACGGGCGACAAAATAATACATGAAGTACGGAAAGGAAATGGCTTGGAAAGAAGTTACCAACGTATAGCTGGCATCAGTGGTGATTTTTGTAGAACTGGTACCAACAATGTCCAACTGTTGGCAATATTAAGATCTTGCAATCCATATGGTCGGAATATTTACAACAATTCAGCCGGGAATTATTTTTTTAGACAAATCAGATGAACTCAGAATCTTATTTGGCTCAAAGCACGTTTGTGTGCTATTCCTGCTAACCACAAGACAATTAATTTCCGCTTTTTCGACTGCAGATAACTCCGACTGGCCGGCATTTTACAACTGAATGAACTATTACTGATAAAACATTCACATAATAGGTCAAATATCTGGCCAAGATTGATTGGCGTGTGCCGTTTAGCATGTGCGATCACTGATGATAAGCTGCCAATGATGATGAAATTGAAGTCAATCGCTCGTGTGAACAACGTCCTTGCGACATAATTCGACCTTAAATGACGCGTGTGTGACTGTTAAGGTCGAATTCTGAGTCCCATCACTTAGTATCATTTGTACTTATTTGACTCGTGGTGGTTCATCTATTCTAGTGCCACTCTGTCATTGTTGCCACCGGCTATATCATTGAGCAATCGATGATTGGGGGGGGGGGGGGTAAAGGAAGAAAATAATTGTCGTACACATGCAGGGTTGAAAATAAAAATCCCTCCCAACCATGGGGCAACCATCCTCCCTACATGCACAACTAATTTTTTCCTCCAACATATTGGGGGGGGGGGGGTCCCATCCCCTCTTTCCCCATATTTTTTACTGGATATCATATGTCTAAGTGTACCTGTTTTAAAATAGTCCTATATAGAAAGACGATGTGTGTCAGACTCAGCTAACTATAAGTAAAAGTTTGAAAGTTCTGATCGAACCACTTGAATCGTACACTTTTGACGAGTTTGAGTTAGAGCCAGAAGCCGCCATCGCACGCCGCCGCCGCCAGCCATATTGGCCACAAGCCGCCGCCAGCCATATTATCTCTAACGCCAGCCACATGAAACAATCTTCGCCGCCGAATTGTAAAAGGGCTGAGCTGTGTGCATGGGCTCATATGTTAAGCACAACTCTACTGTGAATTACAAAAAACTAAACAGCATTACCTAATAGTAGCATACTCGCATGGACATGTCATGGTTGTTATAATATCAGAACACCCGGGCCTCTCAATGTGGAATAGACTATTCCAATGCATGCTTTCATATAACTGAATGGGACCATCCATCCACTGTTGAAAGGGTTAGGGTATAAATTGTTTATATCGACACGACTCAGTCTCAGACATCGCTGGCAATTGTCAATATATGCACATATCCCATAGAAGAGAATAGAAAATAGTTTGAAATATTATATCATCACTATCGTATTCATCATTCAATGATGCATGCATATATCGCAAGATGCCATTGATGATAGTAGTCTGAAGTCAACAGAAGTCCCAATATATAACTTATACCGATTAGATGGGAAACTACATAGCACACCGATGCCAGTCCTTCGTGTATTTTCGCCATAATAGAAAAGCCCAACACCAAAATAGCACGTGTGGTCTGGAATTCCACACGGGTTCACCACAAATGCTAAAACAAACTGGGTCTATATATAAACATGGATTAGGAAATTTCGGAAATGAAAATACGCTGAGCCGCCATATTTCGTCAGCCACGAACGTCGCGACTGAGTCGGCTATGATAGCTAACCAGCCACGAAATTGGTTGAGCCAGTCGCGAAAACTATTTGTCGTGGCTTCGGGGTCTAGTTTGTGTGATAGTAACAATTATGTATACAAAACTCCGGTTTCCTGCATTGTGATCGTACTATATTGTGTTTAATGCGTTTCATGTTGGAATCAAATATGCATATTTATTCCCATTTGCATGGAATTGAACCCCCTATGTATATGATAGTTCTGTAGTAAATATTTATCCAGCTAATTATAAATCCCCCCCCCCCAATCTGCTGCCATTGCGATGGCATGGTTCGTGGTACTCACCATACCTGATTGGACTTTATACCTCAGTTCAATCTAACCGAGGAAATTTAAGTTGATGTGTCAACATATCTGTGGTCACCCGTACCAAAAGTACTTTATCACCCACCCACCCCACCCATGTGTATAACTTTTTTCGTATGACCCCCACCCCTATATTGGGGAGGAAAAAAACTACACTGGGAGGAAGGAATGTAATCGAACGCATGCGGATGTAGAGCCGCTCGACCTTAAAAAACGCGGCGATTAATCGCCAGCGCGTGTGCAATGTGAATAGACCCTTAGTTGGCGTCTTGATGATTATGAATCGCTTATAATTACGATGCGTATTTGATTTGGATGGAGACAGCTATCCATCCTACTCCCACCAATAATATTATAGGCCTGCTCCGTGAACAAAATAGGTGAATTATTCATTTTACTATATACTGAATAGATCATGCTGCCATGATTGTCAGTGAACCACCGCACAGCCAGAATTCACATAATCCATTTCAACTGGAAAGTTCATTTCTATAGATATCCAAAATTACCAAATTTGGCGCTTTTACCATATAGCATGCACGATTTTCATGTATCCTCCCCTAGACCCCGAAGCCACGACAAATAGTTTTCGCGGCTGGCTCAACCAACTTCGTGGCTGGTTAAGGTTGTTCCACACCGGGAGTAGTAATGGGGGCCACTATGGCCCAGTACCCCCAGTGGGGGCCACTATGGCCCAGTACCCCCCAGTGGGGGCCACTATGGCCCAGTACCCCCCAGTGGGGGCCACTATGGCCCAGTACCCCCCAGTGGGGGCCACTATGGCCCAGTACCCCCCCAGTGGGGGCCACTATGGCCCAGTATCGAATACTGGACCATCTAGGACCATAGATGGTCCAGTATTCGATACTGGGCCATAGTGGCCCCCACTGGGGGGTACTGGGCCATAGTGGCCCCCACTGGGGGGTACTGGGCCATAGTGGCCCCCACTGGGGGGTACTGGGCCATAGTGGCCCCCACTGGGGGGTACTGGGCCATAGTTACCCCCCTGAGGATAGATGTTCCTGTCATTGATGTGACATTTCTGATCGAAAAAATGAAAATGGACTTAGACATTTTTTCATTACTATTTTAAAGTTTGTATAATTCTGACCAGAGATGACACATCGACACGAACAGAATCAATTGGTGGGGATCCTACAGTGAAAACGATTTTGTTGAAATTTATCATTTATTTTTCAAAAAACAAGAACAAGAACAATGAACAATAATATATTATTATACATCAATAATATTAACAAAGAACAATAATATATTATTGTTCATTGTTCTTGTTCTTGTTTTTTGAAAAATAAATGATAAATTTCAACAAAATCGTTTTCACTGTAGGATCCCCACCAATTGATTCTGTTCGTGTCGATGTGTCATCTCTGGTCAGAATTATACAAACTTTAAAATAGTAATGAAAAAATGAAAACGGACTTAGACATTTTTTCATTACTAATTTAAAGTTTGTATAATTCTGACCAGAGATGACACATCGACACGAACAGAATCAATTGGTGGGGATCCTACAGTGAAAACGATTTTGTTGAAATTTATCATTTATTTTTCAAAAAACAAGAACAAGAACAATGAACAATAATATATTATTATACATCAATAATATTAACAAAGAACAATAATTTATGTACAAAACAAGGTCTCAGATTTGAAGAAACTGAATTGAACATCCTACAACATCCTACGCTGAATCAATAACAAAAGAGTGTATTTTGTGGAGTTGTTGACACATTCGTTGTCATCTGGTCGTCGTCTTCTTTGCGTTGTATGTATATCAGCCGTCGATGTCCTGGTGAAGTTTAATTCAACAGCAAATTGGCTTTTCTGTATAATCGACCATAGTGCTTTCCAAACCATCGAACTATTGTTCTGTCATTCTTGAAGAAATCCCGAGAATTGAATAATCTTTTCATCCTCTTTCCTTTCATCATGTGGTGGAGTGCGAATATACAATATAATCCACACACATTTGTCGCACGATGTTGATATCGTGTTGTATTCATAGTCCATGCTGATGAGTTCCTTTTTATGAATGGTAACATATATCGTCTCGGTGGTGGTAGTCGAAATGAGTCGAAGTATACAGCTGATCTTCCATTGAATAACATCAATGTCCAGTGTTCTCCTGGCTGATCCGATGAGTGCGTGTTCACAATATATGCTTGAATATGCTGTGCTTTCTTCTCTGGTAACAGATCTCTAGCACAAACATGTGAGTTAAGTTTACACAACCAGGAATTGTCCAGAATATATTGAAGTTCAGCTGTCTGCATCGTTGTAATTCTCTTTGACTCGCTGTGACCACATCAGAGTCCACTCTGCGTCGAATTTTTTGCGGTTGAGCTCCAAACTGTTTCTCAGATGATCCCACATGATGAATGCTTCGAACTTCTCCTTGCAGTGTGGGTTTAACTCCATCAGCTTCGGGAACCATCTTTCCATAACATTGTATATGTCAAGTTTAATCAGCGCTAAGTCGATAAACTGGTTTGTCCAATCATCAGTTGTAGAGACCAAACACAGAACATGTTCACGTTGACTAGGATGTTCTATTTTACATCCTTCACAGTTTGCTGACACTTCCTTGCGAATAAGTTCTTGTAGTTCTTCAATCATAGCGTTGTTGAGTGTGTCCAAGATCAGGTTCCATCTCGGAGCAAAGTTTTGTGAACATTGGTATTCTTCATAGTAGTTCCATAGCTGTGATGTGAACTCCATCCTAATAGTCAGTAAGCACTCCTCTCAAAGCTGTGATCTCTATTTCACTGTCAAATTCAGCATACACCAAAACGTTGACGGCTGTAGTGAGAGCTGTCAAGAATTGAAGCTCCAAACGCAGGTTCCCTGTCTTTATAGGATGTAGATGCCCCTCGTCGCTTCCTTGGTCCGGTGTCAAGTCGAAACCCCACAAACAATAACCATTCATATATTCTTTTAAATTAATGCCAATTGATTTGTTAACACCAAACATTCCTAAAGATTGATACAAAGATAAATATGATCTGAGACATTGTTTTGTTGCGAAGTTTGGTTCAAATGGACGGTTATGTATTGTATGACCGTCTTGACTAACTTCCAATTTATTCAAACTGAAATATTTGAAGTGGAATGGATTGGTACCCAAATCTCCATTCATATCTTTATTTTCGACCAACGCAATAAAAAGTCTCTTTGGTAATTGTCCTTGAAATAAGTGGTCTTCAATTTTTGATCTAAGTCCAGTACTAATTGTGAAAGTTTTTATTTCTACTCGTCTGATAGGTAGTTTCATTTTTGACTGGACAATTTCTTGATTTAATTTATTTGAGACCGCTGAAAAGAGACTAACTGTTCTGACATGGAACACTGCTGATTCGAAAACAATTTGTCCATCCTCGGCGCCAATGAGGCAAAATTTTGATGGTGATCTGTTTAATCTGATACGAATTTCAATTCCATTTGGTAAATATTTTTCTTGAAGAAACAGATCAGTGTGTAAGCGTCCACATAGTTCAACAATTTGACTACCACTGATCAAACTTTCTCTAGAAGTTAATCCAGCATTAGTACCACCTTTGGTACTCTCTTCAAAATGTTCTGCTGTATCGCCATACCACATTTCTAAATTTGCTAATTGATTATCTTTATATTCTGGAGAGTATCCCAACAGATTTTCGAAATATGCTCGGTATGGGTAAGTGTCAGAATTCGAAGTTATCAATTTGTTGTTCAAGTAAACATCGATACTGCTGAACATACTATGAAAGAAATTGTTAACAGGTGCTAATTCCGTACCAGCTAGCAAATTAGTTCCATCTTTTTTTGTAATTTTGAATTTCACATAAAGATAAGATTGATTAATATCTGTCCACTTTTCGGTTTGAGATGGTATGACAAACTCTATCGGAGCAGAATTATTCAGCGGTGCAATCGGATGATTTTCGATCCACTGCGATTCTGACATTGTAGCCACCGTTGGTGGAACATGTGTTATATCAAGTTCCGATTTATTGCATTCGCATGATCCATTTACCATTTGTGCCATGATTAATCAAAAATATCAAGAGCTCGACTGCTAGGATGTTTTTTCGACTGACTTTTTCGGCGTTTGACAGCTGAATGATTCATTTTTGAATTCGCTACTCTTTTTCTAGGTTTTTGGCTCGAGTTCAAAATTTGATTTTTAGCTTGTGTGCCAAAAGATTTTAAAGCTTTTTTACCTTCAGACATCAACGCTTCTTTCGGACTTTTACCTTGATTAATAATTTCATCTGCAACGCCAAAAGTGTGTTTTTTCGCAAGTTGTAAAGCTGTCCGACCAATCGGTTTTAGAAATGGTACAGCAGATCTCATAAGTGATTTGAAAATTGAACCAATACCGTTACCATATTGCCGTGGTACACCTCTATACACGGGGAACATTGTTTTTTAGAACTCCTCTCGTTTTCTGAAATGCAGCTTCGCCAAAGACTTACCACCAATAAACTGAATTGATTTTCCTGTGTCGCCACTTATATTTACACTAATTTTGTCAAAGTATGACTTTGAAACTGGAACATAATGTAAATTTAAAAATTCATGTTTTACATGTAATCCGTCGATATCTCTTTTAATTCTGAAAGAAACAACTCGTAAAATTTGTACTTCAACATTTCCAACAATTGTGAAATCGGCAATATCAGAATAAACAAACATTAGATTATGACCAACATTCATATCTACACCAAACAGAAATCTATTATTTGAATAAAAATCTTCAGAAGCGTTTTCAGTTTTGTAACCCAACTTGTGCAAAAGACATTGTGGTAATTCAATTCCTAGTTTTGTGTTACTTAAACTCTTGCGAATAATTTTCACACGTTTTGTAACTTTTGAGTACTTGATGTTAAATCCGTATTCGTTTTGCATTGCTTCTCCAAGTGTTTCATCAATTACATCTTGCATTGTATCAAGTAAATCTGCCGCAGAGGTATACGAACCTTTTTGTATCTGTATTTCAAGTGCATGAACGCCATCAGGTCTCGTAAATATCTTTTCTTCAAAACGATTTTTAAGAACAGACAGTATTATTGCATCAGTTGTAATCAAATTGAATTTACACGAATCCCCTGTAACATTGTATGTTTCTGAAGGTGTTATCAGTTCGACTAATGCAACTTCCCATTTTTCTTTATCAATTTGAATTGGTTTTGGTAATTGTAAAGTAAAACAACATTGAGAATTGTTTGGATACATTACCATTGAACTGTCGCTCGGAATTATAATGTAGAAAGAATTCATACTTTCAAAATTTCTGCCGACTGATTTTTCAAATATTTCAAACGCGGTGTTGGTAAAATGTATCCCAAAGAACTACTGAGTAAAATTAACCACAGTTCGTTATTTTCACTTTGTAAACTTAAATGAACAATTGCTGTAGCGATTATACCAACAATTATAATAATTTGTGTAAAATATGTTACTTGATTTTTTGCAATTTTTTCTCCACATATTTGAAATTGTGATGGAGCATCCAGAACAACTGAACCATTTTGAGACATGTTAAAAGTTTTATACCAAATTTGTGGCAGGAATCCAACTGTCAAATTTTTTAGGATAACCAGCCCAATGAACTTTAATTTCTCTAACTGATTTACCAGCAACTTTTCTTGAACGTTTACCAACAACTGATTCAATTTCGTAAACTTTATTATCTTTTATATGTTGAATTTCTTTACCATAAAATGATCCTGCGATGTTTTCACCATCTAAATCTACTAATTTGTAAGTTAATGGTGTACTTTTACAAACTCTACTAATTTTGAAAATTTCTTTTGTCCAATTTGGAAGATATCCTTTATCAAAAGTTCTCTTTGTTTTATTTATTCTAACAAAATCTCCAACTTTCAAGATCTTATCTTTTTTCGTTTTTAACTTTCCATAAAGATTTCTGGAAACTTCAATTTCATTTTCTCGAGTTACTAAAACTGGTGTCATCTTAATACTTCTATGAAAACTTTTGTTGTAAGAATTCACAAAATCGTGCAAAACATCATTGTATTTCAAAGTTTGATTATGTGTAAAATATTTCCACATCTTTGTTTTCAATGTCCGTTGAAAACGTTCAACTATACTTGCTTTTGTCTCTGGATTCTCTGTTGTGAAAAAATGAATTTTCTTAGATTTCAAAAATTGTAAAAATAATTTATTTTTGAATTCTGAACCTTTGTCAGATTGAAATGAAACAGGTTTTCGTTTTGATGATTTGAGAATTTTCTGAAATGTTTTAACTAAAGTTTTACCAGTTTTGTCTTTAATATTTTCAACCCATGCAAATTTTGAGAAAACATCAATAACACAAAGTAAATATCTGTAATTGTCATTGTGCTTTTGCAAAGTTTGCAAATCTGCCAAATCATCTTGCCACTGAATATCAATTCCTGCAACAATAGTTTTACGTCTGCGAAATTTCCGAACAATTGGTTTGTGCAAAGTATATGTTTTTTGCCATTGTAACCATTTTTTAACATCTGAAAGTTTAATTTTGTTATTTGTTTCTTTCGCATTTTTAAAAAGTTGATTTGCTCCACTGAAACCACCAACTTCTTTTGGATTGTAGTAAATTTCAGTTAGAAGTTTGTCAAATTTTATGTAAGTGGGGACCATCCTTTCAAAATAGATTTTCTGGTTTTAGGAAAACTTTAAGGTGTGAAAATATCAACTGAACGTTTTCTTGACTTGCCACTGCTAGGAGTTGCATGAGGTGTATGAAACTCATCACCAGTGTGACCTTCTTTTAAATGTCTTTGTATCCACAACCATCGATTCCTGTTACCTACATAATCTTGTGGTACATTAAGTTCCCCCAATCCACGTAGGAATGTTTCATAACCAACTGGGTCAAAACCTTTTCGGTGACGAACAACATCGTTTATCAAATCAATTATATTTGATCCAGTAACTGTTTCTGTTCCATAAATTAATTGTCCACGATCATCCCATCTAAGTTTAGGATTAGTTGACAACAATGTTAAAAAAATTTGTACTTTACCACGAAGTTTAGATGGCACACTTTCCAATATATGTTCACTCATTTTCCCAAAGTTTTCAGATAACTTTTGTTCAGGTAAACGGAATTTTGAATTTAAAGATTTTTGTGAAGTTTTCAATTTGTACAAATTTTCTCCAAATAACTGTGACTTTTCTGATTCAGAAATATTTTTATCATAAACTGATTTCAATTCTTTGTAAGAATCTGAAACATTTGAAATTGCAGGATCAGGAGGTAATTGAGATTTATTCATTTCTGACATTTTCCATTGTTTGAAATCTTCCAACATTCTGAATGGTACAATAACCATTTTCTTCATATTTATTTGAGATTTAGTTTTTACAAAATATTGTTAACAACTGCACCTAATGTTTTGCTAATCAATGGAGCAAGAAATAATAATGGTAAAAAGCCACCTTTTTGATTCAAAATTTTCTTCTTTTGTTGCAAAGGTTTGTTCTTGTCTGCAAGATATCTGATATGTTTACGCTTCGAATGTAACTTGCGGTTCTGAGCTTCATTCAGTTTTACATTACCTTTTAAAAGATTTTGACAACATTCTGAAATGCAATCCATCACTTGTTTCGGAGCATCGTTGATCATTTTCTTTTTATATGCAGATGGAACTTTACTCATTGCAACAATCAACTCACCATATTTTTTTATCAGCGGTGCTTTCCTGCTCTTAGTTTTTGAAGGCATCTTCACAGTCTAAGTAGTTGTCTCAAAATGAGCAGAAAAATTATATGTTTCATCTTTTATCTTTTCTGATTGAACCATTCTAAAGCTTCGAATGCAGATTTCGATGCATCAGACAACGGCATAAATTTTGAAAATTCAAGATCAATAACTGGTTTTTTTTGTAACGGTTGATGTTGAGGGTTCTGCTGAGAAGGTATAGGTGTAAATTTAGAATGTTGATTTTGTTGAGTTTGCATCGGTGTAAACTTTGAATGATTTAGAGAAAGTTTTGTTTTACGTTTAGATTCTTTTTGACTACCCCTTTGTTGTGTTTGCATCAGTGTAATCTTTGAACGTTTTGGAGAAACCTTTGATTTACTTTTAGATTGTCTACCAGTTTGTTCAAATGAATTTTTCAAAAGACTTCTAATTAAAACTCCTCCAAGGAACCCACTACCACCTCGTTGTAAAATTAATTTGCGTTTTGTTTCCATATCAGTTGATCGATCAGAGATTTTTTTAAGAACATTTTTATTTCTCTGAAAAAACTTTTTTGTCTGTGATGGTAATTTCCAATCATTTTCAAGAAATAATTCAGCTGCAAAAGTGAAGAAATTTATAATTTGTGACAGTTCATCATGACTAAACATCTCGGTGGACGACATGGTTCTAAAATGAAAAAAGTAACAACAACTGAATTTATACTTTTGAATAAATGACAGGACCTCGGTCATTAGCTGTCAACCATTTATGGAAAATATCAGTTCTAATTCGCAAATAATTTTCTGTTCTAGGATGAAAATCTACTAAAATATATCCATGATTTATTGAAGTTGCATCTTTGTATGCTTGTTTAAAATGATTGGTTTGCATTTGATGAGCCAAAACTTTTATTTGATTTTTATCTCGAACGCTTTGAAATAAAACCATGTAGTGTGCATTCAAACTTATAGTTCTGCTACTTTTTGATTTTTGGAACATGTTTTGAGTAATGTAAATTATTGAAGCATTTCGATGGTGACCTTTTCTAGTAAACCAAAGCATTATTTTGTCTTCATCTTGTCATCGAAAACAACAAGATGAGGAAATGATTTATCTGATACAATTTCCTCATCATCGTCTGGAATGCCATCGATAAACTCAACGTTATCAATTTCTTTTATACGATTGTATGTGTCTTGCCATTCTTTGTAACACCAAACTATTTTCTTTGGTGGTGTTTGGAATAAATCGTGTTTAAATTCAATAACTTTTTTAACAAATTCTGTTTTACCTGATCCACTAGGTCCGCTGATAAAGAAATTACACGGATGTTGGAAAAGTAAAGATTCTTCCATGTTGTCACTTTGATGCCTAATCAGAGAGTGAACTTAACGACGTGTGAATTTAGTTTTTAAAGAGAAATCTCCAAAGCTGTAAATATTTCCAAACATTTCAATAATCCAAGTATTATAGTCTTCTATTCTTCTGTTTGTTCTGTAAATAAAAAAATCATTTCCTATAATGTTTTTAATTTTTGCATATGTTGACATTTTTTTTGTTAACAAATACCCATAGATCCTAGGAACTGATTTAAAGGTTCCACTAGCAAGAGAATAATTATCTTCATACTTTGTATAATGAATATAGTCATGTTCATCAAAAGTTTCTAAATCTAAATGGTGTTGATCACCACCAAATAGCCAAAAATCAGATATTCTTTCAATGAGAAAAAATGTTTTGAATTTAATAAATGATTTAATATAGTTTTGAGAGAAATGAGAAAATATACTTGTCTCAAGATAGTCCAATCTCTGTAAACATTCGTCGACATCACAGCATCGTAGTATTGCTTTCTTTTCTCTTTCAAACCAGACTTCTTGTAATTCCTTCTTTATCTCTGGAATGAGTGTTGACTGTGCCACCAAATATCCATAAATCTTCTCAGCAATTTCTGGAGGTACTACTCCTGTCAACATCTTGACATGAAATGACTCAATATCTCCATCCGTATGGATATGTGTGAATACCATTGACGAGTTTTCGTTTTGTGTACACCGATCTGAAAGTTTTGGTTTGACACTCACTAATCAGTTGATGGTTCTTTTGTCTTTTAATTCTGGAAGGATACTCAACAACAGTTTTGAAATTTTCACGATCATTAACACATTGTACCATTGTTTCAAAATTAACTTTTTGACTTGTGCTGTAATCAAGAGTGATACCTTTTACCTTACATTTGGTGTATCTTCCCCCATCTTTGATGTATTCATATCCGTAGTTCTTTGGCCCAAGTCCAACAAATTTGACAATCTTTGCATCTGGATGTTCGTCGCTCCATTTCCCCAATCTTCCTTCGATAGTTTTGATGTTCTTCTTTGATGGATCACTGACATACATACAGCTGTCTGTATCAAAATACAGCACTCTATCTCCAAGTTTTTTAAAAACTTTATACAATTTTAATCTTGCATACGCTGTAACAAAAGAAGCAACAACAACATTTGCTGAATGATGAGGTTCAATATTATCTAAAATATCAACATAATTTACCAGAATGAATTTGTCACCATCAAGAAGTGTAACATTTTGAACAATTATATTGTTACTAGTAAGCAATTCAAAATAGCGTGATGGCTTATCCACATACTCTGTTTTTGACATAAGATTTCTTTGTGCATTCTTACCCCATATACAATTAATCATAATTTTATATATTTGGCGTTTTCCTGGATTCTTCTCGATGTTCTCCAATTTTATACCCTCAGCTGCATAATAATCCTGTACAAACTTTTGCTTCTGTTCTTCTGTCTCAACACCAAATGGATAACCACTACATTCCTGTTTGATCTTTAGATGTTTGTCGATATAGGATTTGTATATTTCATCTGTCCAATCTGTCCAATGCCAAATTTGGTACACATCAAGTATTTTGTAGCCAACATCCATTGCTTTGAATAATTCTGGCGTGGTCCACACTCCGGTTATAGCTCGATCTTCTTCTGAATGGTTACATGTCTCGTTCTCATTGATGGCACAAGTGTTGCACAAAGTAAAAACCATTTTCTTGTTACAATGAATCGGTAGAACTGGAATATACAATTTCGATGGTGGTAAAATTGTACATTTAACAAGGCCCGCATAGTCTCTAATGTGTTCTTGATCGATCTGCTCTTGGCTCAAAATTTCTGGATGTCCAACAGGGTAGAATTTATATTTGTTGCAATATGGATACAACGAACACACATCGATGAACTTGATTTCTTTTGAGGAATCTTGATCAATTTCCTCGTACAATTTGATGGCATTTGTACGTCCACCAAACAATGCTTCTCTTGGCAAAATGGGGTCTCGATGTTTGTAGAAAGATTCCATTTGTTGTTTGAATTTCACATCCGATTTCATTCTTTCGTCGATCTGATGCTCCCAAATTGATTCAACTCTGTAACCAAGACTTTCCAGTTCATCTTTCTTCTGTTGAGTTCTTGTATATAATTCTTCCATGGTGAGCATCGTATAGGGATTCTTGTATTGTCTGTTGTTGTAACATTTTGGACATCCATGAAACAGACATCCATTCATCTCAAAAACTGTTCTTGTGGCTTCCTCATATCCATCGACGTAGTGTCCGCCAATCTTGATTTCTCCTCCATTCAAAGCATGCTTGATTGTTATCATACGTGACAATGATAGATGTTGAAGCCAACGTATCGCTTTCATGGAATAGTTTTTAGCACATGGGTATCCACCATCTGGAATGATTCCAATTGTTTTCTCTGGCATTGAATTCTTCCTCCATGCCAAATTGCAAACTTGCGCCAATGTTATTGACTCAATGAACGGGTCAATCTGTTCTGTTTCCAATATGTATTTCCTGAAATTTCCACATCCACGGCGAAGAATATCCACGTCTGATTTGCAGTACTTCTCCATCTCTTCTTGGAAGTTGAATATCACGTAATTTTCTATTTTCTCATTGTACCATTCAAAGAATTTCTCTCGATTTTCCACGCTCATCATGTCTGGTTTGTAGTAATCAGAAGACAAGTAAGGTCCAATGTAATTTTGAAACTTTGGTGAATTCGCCCAATGTGGAAAGTGTCCTTTCGCCATCTCATTCAGCTGAAAAGTTTGTGGAAACTTTGAAAGCGGCATCATCAGAAAACTCAGAGAATCAATAACTTTCACGCTGTTGCATTTTAAACTGAGAATTTTGTTTCCATTCATGATCAGTTCTGGTTTATGAATTCCACTTTGTATGAGTGCTTGAAGTAGAAACTGTGCATCGTATCCCTGAGCATTATGTGCTATTGCAACACATCCTTTGTGATCTTGGTGGAATAACCAGTTTGTGAAGTCTGTTAAAACGTTGTCACCCTTGAATACAAATTCTCTGGAATCCGGTCCGCATGTTTCACATTTTTCTTCGATTGGTTTGCACATGCAATCTCCACAAGCGGTATGTGCAACGCAGAAGTTTGGAATATGAACACCTGTGTCTTGTCTGCATTCAAAGTCAAAGAATACATATGGAATCTTTGCAGGTTTCTTTTCCGGTGATTCATATTTTGGAATGTAGCACCTGTGATCTGCTTCAACGATTTCTTTGCAATGTTTGCATTTCTTCAACGCCGCAACGTCTTCAAATGGTTGTCGAAACAAGATTTACTTCTGAATGATCGTCGACACGTTCTACACTTCACCAAATTTGTGAAATTACACTGTGTCAATGACCAGCATGCACAAACAAATCTGCATCGATGATCGCCACGACTTTTGAATCCAATGTCACAGAATTCACTTTCTGCCCCATAAGTTTCCATATCGCTCTCTTCACTTTCTGCCTTATCAGTTTCCATATCGCTCTCTTCAATAACTGCAGGCCTTGGTCTTTTTCTAACAATATCTTCTTCGCTGGTGGCGTCGTCTGAAATAGGTCTTTTAATTCTCTTAAACATTTTTGTCTTGAGTTTTGTCAGCAAAACATATTGCGACTGGCTTCTTCGGAGTTGAAGTGTAAAGTGTAGAATTACACCTGCTTTTATAGCATCGAATGCTATAAAAGCAGGTGTAATTCTACACTTTACACTTCAACTCCGAAGAAGCCAGTCGCAATATTTTTTGCTGACAAAACTCAAGACAAAAATGTTTAAGAGAATTAAAAGACCTGTTTCAGACGACGCCACCAGCGAAGAAGATATTGTTAGAAAAAGACCAAGGCCTGCAGTTATTGAAGAGAGCTATATTGAGCTACATAAAGAAGATTCAAAAAAATCTACACAACCACAGACTAGAAAAATTCAAGATAATCTTGTCGAATTGAGACAGATCTCTACCAATTTGTTTAAACTTTGTAACAAAATGCAATGGCAAGAGAAACAAGAGAAAAACAAAGCTGATAAAAATTGGAAACCGCCATATGGTTACTGTTACAAATGCGGACAAGAATCCCATTGGTCCTTCCATTGTAAAACAGATTTCGGCGACAAAAAAAATGTGAAAACTATACAAAAGTCTACAAGTAGTAACAATACAAGAACAAATGCAGATATCAAAACTGAAGAGATGCCTACAACATCAGATTTTTCCAAACAAGACCGGCCTGTTGATCCTACGAATGATTCACAGAACAAATCTGAAGATAAACATCCAGAAATTGAAAATTCCAAGAAAACTTCCAAGAAAAAGAAGCTGAGACCATTCTACATTCCAAAAACAGATAAACGAATCAACACAAACAATTGAAAATTATGTTGTGTGAATAAATTATGAATTGAACAATCGTGTTTTGTTTTTTCAGCTATGACAGAGTAACCTTTTGGGAAATGTGGGTGGCCCTGAAAAGGGCCGTTTTCTCTTTTCCAGGATTCATATGAATTCTGACAAATCAGGATATATCCCGTTGGGATTAATTGTCACAGACCAAGTAGGATTTGATCTGTGTGCCGCACCAGCCTGAGCAAAGCTGTCAATCGCTGCATTGCACAGATCTTTCTTCTTGATCTGTGACAAGATCTCCACGAGATCAAGATTGCTTGATTCTTGATCACATACTTTAGGTAATGGTCGCCGGCGAGCCAAAAAATCTCTTAGCATCTGCTTCTGAACCATCTTTTGTTCAGGAGAATCCTGCCATTTCCTATATCTTCTTATTTCCGTCTCCTCTGACGAATCTCTCTTCCTCCACAACTTCTTGAGAAATTTCTTTAAAGACGGCATAATGAATGAAGTTCACTGAAAAAGTGAAAATATTTGTATACATTTGACACGGGCGACAATGAAATCACATAATACTTTGACGTTAAAATTGACAAATATTTCCTGACGTTGTGTTTTTTCAGAGACGGATCAGCATGCATATTTTTCTTGATCATTATTGCATAGCGATCAAACAAATGTTTTTAATTTCGTTAGATCATTATCTATTATTTGGTACACATGATTGATATATTTATTACCTCGTTAGGCAAATATGGAATGTTTTTCTAGTTTTTGGTTTTGGAATTGTACATATTTTATACATAAAAACTGAACACAAGAAACATACTGAACATTTTTCTTGATCATTGCATTTGATAACTTTACTTAGTCATCGTTTATGAACGAAGATGAATTCATATGTTAAAACATCTTAAAGGCACGTGAGGCCTTAGTTGTCGAAAATATTCATATTTGTTCCAATCACCGTAAACAGAAAAAACATTAAAACGCATACAGTTTCGTTCATATATACCATGACCATCACGTAAACAGTATGTTATCATAAAGACCTACTATATTTTACCTACGCGAGAGCCTGATTGTGTTACAGAAGACAGCACAATGCTGCTGGCTAATCACACACAAATGGCATAAACGCTCTTTATTAGTTCCATATTAGGAATTCACCAACTAAGAACGCTCTTTGTGTTTACCATCATAATATAAACAAACACCAGAAAAGTAACTTTTTATGCTTTTGTTTACATAACAATGGTCAAACATTTGACAATAACATACTGTTTATGCGATATTTCTTATTTGTATACGGACAAAGTATGTCTAAATTTTGATGTTCTTTCTGTTTGTGGCGGTTTTTGACGGATGGAAATGTTTTCACAGGATACCCACCGCCAAGGCCAACCGTACCTTTAATTAATTGTATATACTATCATGAATTTAATCTATAACATATCGAAATGGTGAAACTAACAGATAATGCACTGAAAAGAAACACAACGTCAGGAAACATTTGTCATTTTTAACGTCAAAGTATTATGTGATTTCATTGTCACCCTCGCAATCGTGATACAAGTTCAAGACGGATCTTCAGACTTATTCTACATTCAAAGATGACTGCAATACCCGAACCCTTGATGGCGATACTGAGAGGTACTAGGGGGATAACACCGCAGATAATGTGGGACAGGCACGCAAGAGAAGTGACCGCCCGTTCAAAGCTGATCGTGCAAAAAAGAACAGCGGGGGAACAAAAGCAAAATTCGCACTCTGAGAAAAATGGGGAGTGAATTTTGATGTCGTACAAAACGGCCCTTTTCAGGGCCAAAACAAAAACGGTCCTTTTCAGGACCAACCAATTTTTTCAAAAAGAAAAACTTTTAGCATTGCTTAAGAACTAATAATGTTCCTTGTACCCTATGTTTCGTTTTGAAAAAATCACGCCACGAATAATTTAAAAACAAAATATACTTGCAAATATTTGTTATTGAATAAATTATGAATTGAACAATCGTGTTTTGTTTTTTTTCAGCTATGAAAGAGTAACCTTTTGGGAAATGTGTGTGGCCCTGAAAAGGGCCGTTTTAAAATTATCATCTGACTTTAACACCGTTTTGTGTTTTTCTTATATCTTGACATATCTTTCCCATGAGAACCGAGAGCTTTTGCAAATTCATCACTTTTCTCTGTATCTCAGGATTCTTTACAAGGAAGATGAAATCTGACTTTTGTCTCAGTAGAAGCCTTCATGATACTCTTAGTTTGTTTTTCTTTCGTCACCGATAATTTTCCTTTTTTGATCTGTTTCTGCTCTTTCGATCTCTCAACATCATGAACCCTGATTGGGATATCTATCTGTTCTGCAACGAAACGAAGATTCACTTTCACTTCTTGATGCGTTACTTGCGTTTTCACGTCAATATCCCTGCGAAGGCATCTCAGTTCATCTAAAATCGCTTTTAAAATGAGTGTATCACCACCTATAGTCATTGTCGTATTAGCTTGGACTGATGACTGTGGCGCAGCATATGTATTCTGTGCAACAGGACTACTGTATATCTCACTCTGAAGAAATTCTGTTAACGGATCCATCTCTTGATAGCAATGCAATGTAAGGTTGATCAAATTCGAAAATATTTGTATACATTTGACACGGGCGACAATGAAATCACATAATACTTTGGCGTTAAAATTGACGAATATTTCCTGACGTTGTGTTTTTTCAGAACCGGATCACCATACTGAACATTTTTCTTGATCATTGCATTTGATAACTTTACTTGGTCATCGTTTATGAACGAAGATGAATTCATATGTTAAAACATGTTAATCAATTGTATATACTATCATGAATTTAATCTATAATCATTATTGCATAGCGATCAAACAAATGTTTTTAATTTCGTTAGATCATTATCTATTATTTGGTACACATGATTGATATATTTATTACCTCGTTAGGCAAATATGGAATGTTTTTCTAGTTTTTGGTTTTGGAATTGTACATATTTTATACATAAAAACTGAACACAAGAAACATACTGAACATTTTTATTGATCATTGCATTTGATAACTTTACTTGGTCATCGTTTATGAACGAAGATGAATTCATATGTTAAAACATCTTAATTAATTGTATATACTATCATGAATTTAATCTATAACATATCGAAATGGTGAAACTAACAGATAATGCACTGAAAAGAAACACAACGTCAGGAAACATTTGTCATTTTTAACGTCAAAGTATTATGTGATTTCATTGTCGCCCGCGCAATCGTGATATATGTTCAAGACGGATCTTCAGACTTATTCTACATTCAAAGATGACTGCTGTAAACATAACCGATCTTGACGAGATAATGGGCGGTTGGGTATACTGTAAAGCAGTGTACGGTGAAGAAATATCGCTATTTTGGAGGGCACTCAGCCTTGGGATTTACGGGACGACCGATGGATGGATGGTTCTGAGAGATGCGGCAGTTGGTCTGTACTACACAGAGAGGGACGAACTTGGTGCGTCGGCACAAGACTTACAGCGCGCACCACTTTTGGCCGAATCAAGATTGATGGTTGAATTAGCGGCGACTGTTATACAGCGACCTATCGTCATGTTTGATGCTACCAAAGGCGGCTACAAATCAACACCAAGATTCAAGTCATCAATACCTCTAGTGTGGATCCCCCACGTTTGCCACGAGCATTATTGTGAATGCGAATTATGGATGAGGAGAGGAGACAAATCAATTGAAGTTTTGGCGAACAAAGAAGTTCAATGTGGCGGATTCTAAACTATAACAAAAATAAAACGGCCATTTTTTCGATCAGAAATGTCACATCAATGACAGGAACATCTATCCTCAGGGGGTAACTATGGCCCAGTACCCCCCCCCCCCCCCCCCAGTGGGGGTCACTATGGCCCAGTACCCCCCCCCCCCCCAGTGGTCCTAGATGGTCCAGTATTCGATACTGGGCCATAGTGGCCCCCACTGGGGGGTACTGGGCCATAGTGGCCCCCACTGGGGGGTACTGGGCCATAGTGGCCCCCACTGGGGGGTACTGGGCCATAGTGGCCCCCATTACTACTACCGGGCGCGAGCGAGCGATTATAACGGCCGTTTTCTAACGTCCGTAGCAGTTCAAAGCGCGTGATTTTTATGTCCACACTGCAAGCGACTGAAACGCTTCGTCGCGCGCGATAGTCAGGTTATTACGCCACCGTAGTGTGGTGTTTCTAGCTTTTGGTTTTTTTGATATCGCATGGTCGATCGATAATTCACTGGGTGATTGTACAGGGCGAATGCATTGTGGGGCTTTTATTTATTTATAGAGTTGGAAATTCCGTTTATTTAAAAGTCGGAACTACGCGACCAGTAGGCCAAGTCCAGTAAAACGGTTCGTTATAGGTGCTGGTTGTTATTGTTATTTTAACGGAATTCTGAGTTGGTCATTCGCGAAACCAATATATTTTATATTCTATAATTAAAACCGTGGGTATATAATATATGATCCTCTTTATGGATATTGTAGGAAGGTAAATTTAGCTAAAGCGGTGGGATATCTTGCAAGACAACACATTTCGGTTTGCGCTATAACTGCTCAATGTTTTAAGGTGTTACACAGCGTCTGATAAAAAGAGTTCTATCTGGAATATTCACACAAATTTTTCAGAGAACATGCATAGAGTAAACATAGTCCTATCGGACTATCGTAAAGTAGTTCCGTTTAATTCGGGATTAATTAACCCTCAGACTGCCGAAACTGCCGACAATAAATTCGCTTGTTTGTGTCCCCCGAAAATCAAACTTGCCTGTTTAGAGGTCCCATTTTCGTGGCTAATGGTGATAGAATCACAATTTGTCAGTCAAGTTCATGGATAAATTACATTACACTTAATCGGCTTATGTCCGCGGCCATAAACCTGCGTTTTGATAACAATTTATTTGAGACAAACTGTTGCGCGGGTATCAGTCGGCGCTTATCGGTTGAAGTTTATAAAAATACTAATGTATTGCTCTATATAATGCTCTATAAAAATACGATGAGCAACTGAAAATGTTTTTCAACATTCTGGAAGGGGTATATGTCCATGGTATATATGTTTAAAATTTCACGCATAAACTATGACAGATAACAAAGTTATAATTAGTTTTATAGGCCCACCATAAATCCCCTATAATAAACGCATGCCTCCGTAAGCACATGGCTTTGCTGTGGATACTTTCGTTCCCAGCATGCATCATTCTCGCTATCTGTAAAATGTCTATGAACAATGGCTGCATGTGCCATGCACTCTTAGCTTTGATCCGCATTTAGAAGCATTCTGGTGTGGCGAATGAGAAACCTGCAGTAATTTATAAGCCGTAGTTCATTGTAATAATTTGAAGAATTACTTGTCTTAACGGAATTCTGAGGCGGTCCATTCATGTAACCAATATATTTTATATTATGATTTATATTTATGACTAATAATACGATCTTGGTGGCGTTACCATTTCTGACTATGGTTTTCTTGTTATTCTGTGTGTACGCTAATTTCAGGGGAGTCAGGTGGCTGCATGGGGGGGGGATACCCCCACCCCACACACTTATGACTAATGTGTAGGGTTTCTACAAACAACGTGTAGCCCTGCTACACAACCATTATTCATTTTTTATCTTAAACATATTTTACACAATAAATGGGTCAATTTATACACATGTATACACACTGGTGTGCATAAAATCAACACCTATGCCTTACACATGTTGTGTAAATTCTTACACATAATATATATATATCGTAGACAAGAATTTAAAGTTCAGTATTCCGAACTGTGGGTATATAGTATTCATGGCAAATGGAGATTTATATATTAAAACTTTCATGGCGTACAATGGTACGTAATATTTTGCTCTGTCATGTGTGAGTTTTCGTTTTAAATGAACAAACCATGGTCGTGGCGTGGTTGCACGTGATTAGTATTAACGTATTACAACAATCATATAAACAAGAGTAAGAGCAGTATTCTTCATGAAAGTTTTAACAAATATATCCTCATATATCTTTAATACAATACTCACAAGTCGGAATTCTGAACTTACATTCCTTGTCTACAATTTGTTTATTCTCGTCACTCAAAATTACATGGGTATTGAGACAGTAGTAAATTGTATTCCAAAACATATACTCAAGCAATATCGTCGTCATGTAGCAGACTATGAAACTGAAGGCACGCAATGCGTACGATCTACATTCTTACACAAGTGCGTGTAATAAAATGTACACATTATGTGTAGAACGGCACTTGGTCAATGTATTTGTATGTAAAACTACACATTGCTATGTTTATTAACCGGGTTTACACATTTGATGTGTAATCGTTTCTACACATTAGTTATAATAGTGCTCCCACCCGGTAATCCGCGATTATTATTAGTTGATGAATGCAGTGTCTCATGTTTACCACAACGTCTTTTGGAATGAACTAGCCTCGTTATATTCTTTATCATTTCCCCTGATTATATCAAAATATAATTCACCAGCCAATGGAGCAGATTATACGGTCCATGATTTTAGTTCTTTACAAGGAATAAACTGAATATAGTAATCTAATGTGGACTTTCAGTCACGAAAAATAACAAAAATAAATGGTTTAATAATTTGGTCATAGAGACATACAGTCATACAGACACACATGGCATACATACATGCATATACATACATACATACAGTCATACAGACACACACAGTCATACAGACACACATGTGCCATACAGACACACATGCGTTGTACTTCGATTATTAGCCTCTCGCTAAAGTCCTCCATTATCGCGGCGACAAATCAGTGTGCCGTCATCAAATAGAAAAATAACGGTCGTATAAACACCTATTCGACGAAGCATAAAATCACTGCTATAATCGCCTCGTGGTCAGCGAGTCGGTCGCTTGCGGTGTGAACATAAAAATCGCGCGCTTTGAACTGCTACGGACGTTAGAAAACGGCCGTTATAATCGCTCGCTCGCGCTATGCTATGCTATGCTTTAATTGTCAAAGCTGCAAATTAATGCAGAACATGGATATATACATATATACAATGGGGTCACTTACATCATCGTCATCATCATCATCGATGTCCCCATCGTCATCATCGTCCTCGACATTGTCATCATCATCAGTTTCATCATCATCATCATCATCACCATCCTCCTCATCCTCATCATCATTGTCCATCATCATCACCATCGTCATCATTATCATCATCATTATCGTCATCATCATCGTCATCACCGTCGTCATCATCATCATCGTCATCATTATCATCGTCGCTAATCATCTTCATATTGGCATCTTAGTGATTGTCGTCCTGGCAACGTTTATAACGCCATCATCAGTATCGTCGTAATTTGTTTTCTCATTTTGTAGATTAGGTACATAAGACACTAAACATTCATAATGACAGCATATGTACATATGATTAATCGAATCACGTTTTGTCATCTCTTGTTTTTTCGTGAATCTTCATACACGCCTTGACAAATATCGCTAAACTTTTCTGAATTGCTGGGTTTTGGCTACCAAGTAGAATATAAAATCGTGCTCTAGATGGCTCTTGCCGAAAGGTAGCCGGAATATATTTTATTCTTAAATCCAGGTATTTTGGACAAATCATCACAACGTGGTACTCATCTTCTATGTGGGTCATGCATTTTTGACAGGCTCGGGATTTTTCTTTATTTTTACACCACCTTCCAGACTCAGAACGCAGTTTGTGATTACATGTTCTTAGTCGTAATAGTTCTTGGGCTAAGTCGCGCGGTAGATTTTGCAAATATGATTCATATTTCATTGTCCGTTTAAAGTTCATGTATAATTTACCACGAGAGGAGTTGTACATGTCCCACCACCAGGTCTGAATAAAATGATCTTTGAGTGTGCTTTCGATGGCCATTATTTCTTCGGATGAAATTTTCTGACATGTCCATATGTAACTCATGCCGACGGAATCCAGTATGCCTTTAACTGATTGAATCCACGTTTTAACCTTGTTCGTCCTACCCAGCTCCCCCACGTTGACGAAAAGTAAATAAAGTTCCCGCGCTAGAGGCGAACACTTGCCATTTAGTATGCGGTTCCAATATTGAATAATTCTCATCTTACATCTGATACTGATTGGATATCTGCCAATTTCTCCATACACCATGAATGTGGGCGTGCTGATTTTCAGTTTAAGAATATGTTTATAAAATCTCAAAATTACTTTGTCTATTTCTGATGTGTTTTCTGTACCCCATATTTCACTTCCATATAGAAGAATTGGTTCTATAGTTTTGTCGAAAAGCGTTATTAGTAGGTCGTTGGTCAAATTTAGGTTGTTGATATTCCCTAAAAACCCATGCATCGCCTTATTCCCAATCACCGATATGGCTTTGACTGCTTTGCAAAATCTGCCTGTGTAAAAGAACTCGACTCCGAGATAATTCATAGTGTCAACGTATTCTATTTTATTGCCAGTTAGATACAAATCGTCAAAATCTTCCGGTTTTCGGTTGCAGAAGAGAATTGCTTTCGTTTTTGAAGTGTTTACGTTTAGTTTCCACGACGATGTATAGTCCCCAAACGCGTCCAGGGCCCTTTGCATACTGGCCTGATTGTCGGCAAACAAAACGGTATCATCCGCATACAACAAACACATGATTCTAATATATACTCCTAGTTTTTCTGTGGATTGATCGCCTAGGAATTTCAAACCGTCGATAGCACAATCTTTTAGAAATGGTTCGAGGTCGTTTATGAACAACGAGAACAATAAAGGAGATAGTATTTCCCCTTGTCTAACACCCGTGCTGCAAGTAAAAAATTCTGACCGCTTGATATTCTGAACTACACAAGATTTTATGTTTCCATACATGCTACGAATAATTCTTAAAATTTTTCCATTTATACTGGATGTCATAAGTTTGACCCAAAGTCCCTCCCTCCATACTGTGTCGAATGCCTTCTTAAAATCGACAAAACAGCAGTATATTTGTTTTCCTCTTGCAAGATAAAAGTCAATAAGACTTTTCATAATGAATATATTGTCGGTAGTTGAATGACCTTTACGGAATCCCGCCTGAAACTGGGTTAATATGCATTCACCCTCGCAAAATTTTGTGAGTCGATTATTCAGGACGGATGTGAATAGTTTGCCAAGTACACTGAGAAGTGTTATCCCTCTGTATGAATCGGGGTTATTCCTGTCGCCCTTTCGTTTATAAATTGGCTGAATCATACCTTCGGTCCATCTAAATGGGAAGCAACCTGTGTCTAAAATGGCGTTAAAAAGCTTACAGTAAATTTCGGACATTAAATGTATAGTGTGTTTTAAGTATTCTGGGCATATATTATCTAGACCCGACGATTTACCAAGTTTAAGTTTATCAACAGCTGATAATATTTCGTCGCTAGTAATAGGACAGTTTAAAGGACCTTGTGCATCAATATCAAACATGTTTTCAAGTAATGAACTTACATCGCCGTCTTCATGTGACTCGGCAAGGCCTTTGAAGTGTTCATAGAATAAGTCGATTGATATCGTAGGTTCTTTCTTGGGCCCGGTATGTTTCCCTTTCATATCTTTTAACGTTTTCCAGAACTCACTCGGATTTCTACATGCATTGCGTAGTTGATTGCATCTCTTTTGGTTATATTCCGCGATTTTCTTTTTAATTACGCACCTGTAGTTCCGCGCTGACGCGTTCATAAGAGTGCGATTGTGCAATGTTTTCTGTCGCCGATATTTTTTTCTCGATTTATGAAAAACATTTCGCATTCGATCGCATTCGCCGTCATACCATTCTTTCTGCTCCTCTCGTTTACTAATTCGCGAACTCCCCGCAGCATTATATACACCGAATGCCTCAGCAGCCGATGACGTAAACATGTGTTCAATTGCTTCGCATAATTCGTTAATTTTTTTCTCATTGTCAATTCTATTTGAAATGGGATCAATTACTTCTTGGACAATACTGGCAACTTTGTCGACCAATAAGTGTGCCTTCTCGTAATTCCACTTCCGTGGTTTATTACCCAAGCTACGACCCCCTGAGTTGATTTTGGGTGGTTTTGTCACCGTGTTTCTATTCAGAGATATTTCAATGGGGCAATGCGCGTCGGAGTAAAATTTGCTCAAAACTCCAACACAAAAATCATTGACATGGTCAAATAACTCGTGGCTGCAAATACCATAATCGATAACGCTGCGGTCTCGGCAGGTTAATTTCCCATGTTCTCGATCACTTCCTACTCGACCATTAAGAATAACCATTTCTTCAGTGCTGCACATATCTATCAGTCTATAGCCATATGAACTTGCCTTTCCCTGATCCTCAGTCGATCGCCGTCCAAATTTACAATCGTACTTTCCATCTAAGATATACTGTCGAAGGTCATTGTCGTCTGTTACATAGCGTACACCCACTAGGGCCCTATCATCCACGAATTCATCAAGTCGGGATGTTCTGGAGTTAAAGTCGCCCACTAGGAGAACATCATTGTTGTTTCTTACTTTCCGAAGCTCCCCTTCGAGATCAATCTGCCAGTTATCGTTGGTAAACTTCGTATTAGTCGGGGGTACGTACACCGCCCCGATGACAAGATCGCGCCCTGTACCAATATATACATTATCAATTCTGACCCATGATACCAAATTTGACTTTGAAGATATAGGGTGTACATAGTTTTCCAACCCCTCCTTGATGGCAATGATAATGCCACCTGAAACGCATCCCGCCATCCCCCTACCGTTAGTAGGAAAAACTGTAAAACCTGGTATGATCGCGATACTACCATGTAGTGTTTTCGTTTCTGAAAAACAAACGATATCAAAGCGTTGTATAAGTTGGGCGAACTCCCGATATATCAAGCGGGATTCTAATCCACATACGTTCAAACCTAGAATTTTTATATTTTTAGTGTCGGCATAGCCGGCATCATCATAGTCAATACCTTCATCGTCATCTTCGTCGCCGTCGTCACCATCATCATCACTATCATCATCCCCATCACCATCATCATCATCATTATTAGCATCATCATCATCATCATCCTCATTTTCATCATCAGCATTATCATCATAAATATAATTGTCTTCATTATCTCCATCCTCATCGTAATCACCGCCTTTGTAATAATGATAGTAATAATAATCGTCATCACCATCATCATCATCATCATCATCATCATCACTTTCAAAGACGTCCTCATCATTGTCGTTAACATAATTGACATCCTCGTCATCTTTTCCATCATTCTCATCATCGTCGTCGTCATATTTAGATTCATCGTCGCCTTCATCATCATCGACGTCATCTTCACCATCGCCATCGTCACCATCTCCTTCGTTGTCATCATCGTCGTCATCATCGCCGTCATCATCATAGTTGTAGTCGTCGTCATTTACATCATCAATTACTTCGTCGTCATCGCGTCCGTCATCATCATTTCCACATTCATCGTTGACCCCCGAATCACACATGTTCATAAGTTCAAAAGTGTATAGTCCCTTACAACCATTAACAGTTTCATCCATGCACACATATTGAGATAAAGTTTGAGTACTATTCAGAGATGTTCATGTATAACATTTATGTTGTTTGTTTTTGGCCGAAGGAGGTGGTGTTTCATCACGACGGCGCTTGGAGGAAGCTTCAATGAGAATTTCACTCAATTTATTACGCCCCTCGGGGCAAAGATGCAGCCCATTTCTGTCCTCATCATCAAAAAGTACCTTTACCACACTATCACCCTCCCAGAAAGTGGGGGTGCTATCCACATACTTCATGTTCCGTTTTCTGCCGCACACATGCTCCATGTATTCATTCACAAGAATTGCTGCACTATTGTGATCTTGTGCCTTAGCGCTCCTGCCCCTCCTTGGCGGAACACTGCATAAGCTAATCTCAGCGGTCGGGAAAATCTCCTTTATGTCATTCAGGGCGTCAGGAATGAAGCCAATAGCAACGCCAGATTTCCCCTTGTGATGGACGATGTCATTTGTTCCCAAATGAACGATGACCGAATTAATATTACCTATATTAATTGCTTTGTCTGCCGTTGCCATATTCAACAAATCACCTATGTTTTCAAAACATGCGCCAGAGATTTGAAACAATTTTATATTTGGTTCACCAATCTTCAGACCGCGACAGTTACTCGCTCCCAGAATAACTGTGTCAATTGTGGGCTTATCATTCCGCTCATCCGCTTTCCCCGCGTCGGTCTCGGAGTGCTCATCGTCGCCCGCTTGCGATTGTCGCTCGTTATCCTCTTGCCGATAATCGACTTTTGGCTTTGTGCGTCTGTCGTAGTATCCAGTACCGTTGTCGTAGTAGCCAGTACCGTTACTTCCTTTGCTGTACTCGTTCAATTGGGGACACCGGGCGATCACGTGACCAGAAACCAGACAATGCCTGCACGCAATTGGATTCGAGCACACGCGTGCCGTATGTGAGTCGGAAAAACATCGTGAGCACTGGTTAAATCTATCCAGCTGTTGTTGACACCTGACCTGTGGCAAATGTAGGCCATTGCAGAAACTGCATTTTTGTTTAGTTTTGTCGGAATAAACTTTAATCATGAAGTTATCAACGGTCAGTGAACTGGGAATTTCTACATCATCATTCACTTTGAGCTGCATATATCGTGATCCATTTTCAATATTGTCCCTCCCCTTTAGAAATCCTCTTCGAAAACTTCCCTCGATGATTGACCCAAATTTTGCAATGGCGTCTAATAATAACTGATCTTCCATTTCAACTGGTGCATTTCTTATTGTGATGTGTGTTGCCCGATTTTCAACATCGGATGGGCGCACAAATTCTCTGTTTATGTAGAATCCATTATCAATTAGTTGATTCTTAGTCTCAGTGTCTTTTATAGTTATATAGCAGTCTTTATCGGTGATTTGCACTGCTCTGACTGCCGAAAGTGGGACAACTCTTTCAATTGACTTCAGTACAGTTTCATGGCCGACATAGCCGAATTTTTCTTTTGAGAAAACTATTGTCAACTTACGTTGTGTTTGTGTTTGTGTAGCCATAATCAAATCGCACGAATATCACACAGAACAGGAAACATATAATCCAGTACGATCCAATGTGTATTACAACACTTTATAACAGTTTTAGTCGACGAAAATACGCTGTCAGAATTAAACGTCCGCTCTCACCGACACCGGAAACCCGCCCGGTGTGGAACAACCTTTAGCTATCATAACCGGCTCAGTCGCGACGTTCGTGGCTGACGAAATATGGCGGCGTAAGGTCAATCCACACCGGACGCGAGCGAGCGATTATAACGGCCGTTTTCTGTCGTCCCTAGCAGTTCGAAGCGCGCGATTTTTATATTCACACCGCAAGCGACTTAATCGCTGACCACGAGGCGATCACAGCAGTGATTTTATGCTTCGTCGATTTCTTGCTTGGTGGCGAACCAGCGGGATAATTGGGTCGCTGTCAAATAGGATATTTATACGGCCGTATTAATCATATCTGAAGGCGACAGATTCATTAATCGTCGCGATAACAAAGGTGGTGGAGGAGAAGAGAAAATGTCTGGCAAGAGATCGACGTAATAACAGGATCGTCTGGTTAATTTTTGGTCCCAATCCATTCTAAAGCTTGTGAAGTAACTTTGTCCACAATTTGCATCCCCCACCCGGATAAATAAAATCACAAGCTGGAATTATATAATTAAATTCAATTAAACGCAATTGATGTGAGAATTTAGGAAGCCCGTGCACCATTCCACTTGATATAATATATTTGACAATTAAATGATTTTGAAAAACTCTTACATGTATATGTTTAGCAAATTCTGATTAAAATGTCCGTATACATTGTATTTGTGACGTGCCTGTAAATGATGCACTCGATTATCTACACAAACCATCGCGCGCGACGAAGCGATCCAGTCGCGTTCGGTGTGAATATAAAAATCGTGCGCTTAAAACCGCTACCGATGACAGAAAATGGCCGTAAAATCGCTCGCTCTAAAGGTCAATCCACACCGGAAGCGAGCGAGCGAATTATAACGGCCGTTTTATGTCGTCCGTAGCGGTTCTAAGCGGGCGATTTTTACATTCACACCGAACGAGACTGGATCGCTTCGTCGCGCGTGATTTTTTTTATCCGGGTGGGGGATGCAAATTGTGGACAAAGTTACTTCACACGCTTGGAATGGATTGGGACCAAAAATTAACCAGACGATCCTGTTATTACGTCGATTTCTTGCCAGGCATTTTCTCATCTCCTCCACCACCTTTGTTATCGCGACGATTAATGAATCTGTCGCCTTCAGATGGATGAATACGGCCGTATAAATATCCTATTTGACAGCGACCCAATTATCCTGCTGGTTCGCCGCCAAGCAAGAAATAGACGAAGCATAAATCACTGCTGTGATCGCCTCGTGGTCAGCGCTTCAGTCGCTTGCGGTGTGAATATATATAAAAATCGCGTGCTTCGAACTCCTACGGACGACAGAAAACGGCCGTTATAATCGCTCGCTCGCGTCCGGTGTGGATTGACCTTGAGACATCATCATTCAGCGTATTTTCATTTCCGAAATTTCCTAATCCCTGTTTATATATAGACCCAGTTTGATTTAGCATTTGTGGTGAACCCGTATGGAATTCCAGACCACACGTGCTATTTTGGTGTTGGGCTTTCCTATTATGGCGAAAATACACGAAGGACTAGCATCGGTGTACTATGTAGTTTCCCATCTAATGGGTATAAGTTATACATTGGGACTTCTGTTGACTTCAGACTACTATCATCAATGCCATCTTGCGATATATACATGCATCATTGAATGATGAATACGATAGTGATGATATAATATTTCAAACTATTTTCTATTCTCTTCTATGGGATATGTGCATATATTGACAAATGCCAGCGATGTCTGAGACTGAGTCGTGTCGATATAAACAATTTATACCCTAACCCTTTCAACAGTGGATGGATGGTATCATTCAGTTATATGAAAGCATGCATGCATTGGAATAGTCTATTCCACATTGAGAGGCCCGGGTGTTCTGATATTATAACAACCATGCCATGTCCATGCGAGCATGCCACTATTAGGTAATGCAGTTTAGTTTTTTGTAATTCACAGTAGAGTTGTGCTTAACATATGAGCCCATGCACACGGCTGAGCCCTTTTGCAATTCGGCGGCGAAGATTGTTTCATGTGGCTGGCGTTAGAGATAATATGGCTGGCGGCGGCTTGTGGCCAATATGGCTGGCGGAGTGCGATGGCGGCTTCTGGCTCTATCCTCCACACTAAACCCTTTCGGTATTTTCAATCATAAAATGTTCAAGAGCAAATGACCATTTCTATTGTTTCAAAATGAAGTAGGTACATGTTAACTAGTAATTTAGCAGAATATCTTGACCACTGTAAATAGAGCCAATTAAATTGTGTTTATTATGTTAAATTTTCTATTTTGTACACTGAGAAAACTCCTTAGTCACAATGAGTATAACTTATTCTTAGTCATCAGCTAAGTTAGTCACTAAGTTAAAATTGATACGACTAACTTAGTTCTTAGTCAAATAAATGTTAGTCATAATGGCTAAGTTTAAATTGATACGACTAACTTAGTTATTAGTGAAATAAATATATACATTCTGAGATAATAATCGGGTCAATATGACCAAATTAGGGTTAGTCACAAGCATTTGGAGTCACGTTGACTAACCACATATTTCATGTAGTCACTGTATGACTAACTTTGGCCTTGGTCACAGTGACGAAGTTACACGAAGAATAACTCTAATTTCAGCACTGCCTTAAATGATGATGAATATTCATTGATAAATGCTGATAAATGTAACATTCCACTGCATCGCAATTATATTAGATTGCAATGGCTTATATATCAGAAGTTCACCCCGACACCAAAGGCTTACATTATTTTTGATAAATTGTTCTTACATCATAGACACCACAAAAATCTCTTGAAAATAAACTAGTTAAACAAACCTATTCCAAAAGCTATTGTTATAGCTCTCAAAACACCAGTATTGGAATCTGTGTTTTAGAGAATTGATTGAAAGATTGTCCTTTTTTCAACTCTTTCTCTGATTCTGGATAATATATCATCTGGTTAACTATTGAAATTATTTGCACAAAATCTCCACCAAATTTAATGCTCACCTTCCCAGTGACTAAGAAAAGTTATTATGGACCAATAAAGCTAGCATATTAGTCATTGTGACTACGAATTAGTTATCATGACTAATATGTAAATTAGTCGGAATGACTAAGAAAATTTAGTTCAGTTACGGACAAAACTCTGACTACTCAATCTTAGTCAAAATGACAAAGGTTTTTTTTATCAGTGAATATCGCTTTTAGCATTGCGAATGTTAAATGGACTCAATGCCTTCGATGTGGTTTCGTGCGAAACTATATATAATGGTATGTAAAACAACTATCATCAACAAGTAAATGAAGAAATAAATTGACTTTGCTCTTATGATCTCAAATAATAATATGCAGATGATCTCCAGCGAGTTATGTTGGGATATAAGAGTTTATGAAACGAGTTTGATAAATTTGATTCACAACGAGCCGTAGACGAGCTGTGAATCAAATTTATCAAACGAGTTTCATAAAATCTTATATCCCAACATAATCCAAACAAAACGTGTTGAAGATCTTGTATTTGACATGAAAAAACTAGAGTTTTATGCCTTTTTAACATATCAAAATCTTTAGAAAAAGCTGAAAAATGCATGTAAATGCATACATATACGGCGTTGGCTGAGACGCTTCACAACCGTATACGACAGTATTGCGCTCTCTGGCTTGCGACAAAAAATGGAGTCCGCCAATTTGCCTCTTTATTTTTGTGCCTATCTCGTTAGTGCAACGAAGTTGGACAATAATTGAACTTTACTGAACAAAGCAATCATTTTTGCAATGTCTGGTATTGGTGTCAAGCGCGGCTTTCGAAATAGTATTAATCCGCGCGGTAATTTTGTTGGCTCGATGCCAAGTATCCCGGGAAGCACGCGGCTATTCGTCACTAGTGAGATATTAATGGCTTTTTTAATAATAATATAATAGGGGTTTCATGTGATGTAATGAGATATCTCATGTCAAAACCATTGTTGCCAATAAAAGTCCAACTTGTCAAATAAGGCACCAAAGTTGAATCAAAACTTGACGGTAAACATTGGAAAAGGTAAAAGCATTGAAAATATTTTGAAAATCATATTCAGACCACAGGTCCCTAGAACAAAATTTGTCCCCACCCCAATGATACTTGTTCTTATAGAATTAAGTATTACTGTAGGTAATCATATAAGCATTGCTGTGGGTGGAGTAAAAAAAAATTGTTGTGGGAACCTCTGATTCAGACTATAATATTTGAACTTACTGTTCGCATTCTGCCCACATTGTGAATGGAACCTGTTCTTATTCTGCCCACATATGTGAAGCGAACTTGTATACGCATTCTATAACTACATTGTGAAGGGAACTTGTACGCATTATAATCACATATGTGTAGGGGACTTGTGTGCATTCTAACCACACATTTTAGGGGAACTTGAAAGCATGTGTGAAGGAGGCTGTCCTCGTTCTAACCACATATGTGAAGGGAACTTGTTCGCATTATGCCCACACATGTGAAGGGAATTTGTTTGCATTATAACCACATCTGCACGGGAACACTAGCATTCTGTCCACATATGTGGAGGGAACTTGTACGCATTCTAACCACATATCTGAAGGGAACGTTTTGCATCTTCCTGAGGAATACACTTGACAGATTCAGATCATAGATTCAATTTACTCACTCAACTCATCAAGTATGACACAACAGATCGTGGATGAAATACGTTAATTGAACAGTGTATTTATATAGGTTCAAAAAGTCAATCTGGAGCGCGGTGATAAATCACCTATATTTTAATAAACAGTCCATGCATGCATGGTAGTGCATGTGTTGGGTTTTAATGTATATATAGCACTGTATGCACCATGCCTCAGTAGTTTTAATGCATGTAGTATGCCTCGAGAGTTTTTGAATAACATCAGTGCCGTGTGATGAACAAAGAAAGGGGTTAAAAGGGTTTTCTTCGCTTTCAATTTAAAATCCTAATTCGGTGGTATTTGGTCTACAATAATAGTCGTTGATGTATTTTACTCGCAAGTCTTTTAAACACGGACAATACAATATTACGCGGAATTCATCGCCCATATTTACCACAAAAACATGCCCGGATCTTGGCGGAGTTATAGCCCCTACACCAGATTCGATTAGTAAGTGGTTTTACAGATACGAAATAGTGACATCCGTTAAAACCGCCATAACAGGCAGCATATTAAAAAATAGACATTTGCTGTTCTTATGCCAATCATAATGTCGCATAAATAGCATGTTATTATAAATACCGTATACCGTGTTAGTAAACAAAAGCCATGTTATGTTACAGCACAGAACGCAGAGTGATTCAACACCGGGGAGACCACGTTTGAAAACTTTGGTTATAAATTGCCACCATATTGTTTACAACAATGCGGTATAGCGCTCGTTAATCCTCGCCGCTCAAGATTTCGCTGTTAAATGGGTCACCGTGAATCACTCTCCCAAAACAATCGCCACGGTGTTGAGTGTTTTGCTTATCGAATGCTCTTTACGTGCTGTATATAAACATAAGCTCGGCTCACACAAAGTGTGTTTTGTGGATATTATCGCATTCATGCTATAATTATACTATACTATTAGTGTAATCTTGAGAAATTGTTCATACCTTGGTAACTTATTTCTAAATTATAACCTACAACCTTTAACCATGCAGGACCATACACCATTCCGTGTGTTGTGTGGACCAATTATAACCAGGACTGTACACCATTTCGTGTGTTGTGGGGACCAATTATAACCAGGACTGTACACATTTCGTGTGTTGTGGTTACCACTTATAACTAGGACTGTACACCATTTCGTGTGTTGTGGTGAGCACGTATAACCAGGACTGTACACATTTCATGTGTTGTGGTGACCACTTATAACCAGGGCTGTACACCATTTCGTGTGTTGTTGTGACCACTTATAACCTTGGTATGCTAATGAACTGTGGGAACTACTCGGTGTGCTGCTTAGCGACAAGCAAACAATATGGCGTCGCCCATTGAAAACGACCTATCAGATTCCCCGACGCTGATAAATAAGCTGGAATATTTCTAACGAGCACCTGAAGTACGGAACTGACTCGATGATCCAATGTATGTGTGTACCGTTTAATGGCATTCTTCAGCTGGAATGGATCCCACCTTCTCTGAAAGCCGGAGTCATCATCCCGCTGTATAAAGGTGAACCTAAACCACAAATGTATCCAAACAGCTACAGAGCCATTCTTTACTGTGTACCAATGTTTCGAAAGTATTCTTCTTACCCGCTTTCTGAACTCTGATGAACTTAACTCTTTTCCCGATGTCCTTTAATGTGGATATCAAAAAGGAATCGGGTGCAACATGACATCTTCTTTTCTCACAGAATCAATTTCTTTCGCCAGAGACTCACATTCAAAGTTATATGTAGCATTCCTTGACTCACAGAAAGCATTCGACAAAGTGTGGCATGAAGGCTTGCTGTACAAATTCATCAAATTTGGGATTCTCTGGAAAGACCATTCGCATGCTACATAATATGCATCAAGATATCAGTAGTTGTGTATTGTACAGCGGGTGCCTATCTGAAATCGTCCCAGTATGTAGAGGAACAATGCAAGGAGGAACCCTTTCTCATTTTGTTATCTCGTGTAGATAAACGATTTGCTGGAACAACTACAGAATTCGTCATCTGGACTGACCGCGTTAACAGCATAACTTGTGTGGCACCGACAACGGCTGGTGATGTCACTCTGATGTCACTATCAAAAACTTTCAAAAGGAGGTCTAGATACTCTGCTAAACATATGTTATCATTTCAGCGCTCTCTGGCGATTCTATTTCTCCAATACTAAGAGTTCTGTTATTGTAACGCGCACGGGGTTTCTAATTTGCAACACGTAACTGCCTTATCCGCAAATCCATCGGAACTACATTACGTGTCCAATGTCACGAGCCGAAAACTGATTATTCCAACAAATGGTAGTGTGCCTTCAAAATAAGTCTCTTCGGTTCCCCATGCACGCCAAATAAAATCTAATCCCTTCGGAGTGAGCCCCCTCAGATTCTTTGCTGAGATTCCTGCCAATTTCCATGTCACCCCATAATTTAACTTATGCCTTTAAAACAGAAACGGCATCCCTTTTGACGTTAACTTCCGGATAAAGAAATGTAAACCTGCTATGCTCCATGACATAGTATGATGTGCAATATGACGTAACTGGGCGGCTGTGCCGTCTACTGACAGTTTAAGGGGCAGAGCCCAGTCATGTTGTAATTCACGGACACTCAAACCGTACAACTAGACTGTCACGCCTACTGTACATTAGCAGCCAAATTCTATTTGTCAACCAATTTATTTGTCTTGTCAGTTTTCCCCTTGACTTCCATGACCACAATCGCCTGTCTATCTACCATGTGCAGAGAAACCATGTGCTGCATTCGCCAGTTGAAGTGGTCCATGGCGTTGTATAGTATGAATACCACCGTTGATCATAATCTATAGGTTAGGACCCTCGCCTTTGTAAATATCCATCAGACCCAGATATGCACCACAAGGGAAGGAATCCGCGACGCCAACCTTTGTTTGATGAAAGATGTGTATTCTCATAGGTTGTGACCACTAAGGAGGAAAATTATATTTCCCATCTCGGCCCTAGTCTCAGCTCTAGCACACACTAAGGGGAGAGACCACATTTCCCACCTGGTCCTAGTATTATTCGCTCCAGATCCCACCATCAAAACCACATGGCCGATGCATTACGGCATGATTATTCACTTTCACATCTTCATCAAACAAATGGCGCACATCTGGAGACGTTACTATGCCGCAGTTTCTCTATTTAAATGTGATCAACCCACCATGTTGGCGACACATAGCCTTACATCCAGCCTGGACACAGCTCTAGGCCTTCTGCGTATCTCGTCTGTACAGCTTTAATAGGCGCCTACTATACTAAGACCTTCGGGTGTCCAGGTTGGTGTGACTCCGGTATGGCCCGCCAACCAAGTGGTATAATTCGGCATTGTCTTCGTCAATATCTCTCCACATGTCAGGTAGGAATAGGATTCCGAGGGTTAGCATATCATGAGTTGCTCACGGAGTTGAGTGCCTGCCATCTACGACGGAGTCCTTAACAATAATATCTGGTCCGGTCACTCAACCCAGGGTGGTCGACCATCAGACAGGGTGTCCCAAAAATCAAGTGGTGTGCCTTAAAGTTTCTGGTTACTATCATCACTGGTCATCCAAAAATATCTGCCTGGTCTATCACTGATGGTCGACCCCAAACAAGAGCTCCATCTGAGATGCCAACCCGGAATCAGGGATGCCAACTTGTCCAAAAAGGCTTCTATAATTACTGTCGCCGGTCTAAATTAAGTGGGAAGCCCTCAGTGAGTTAACCATAAGGTGTCACTGAGAGGGCGCCCAATTTCAGCTGCTCTGGTACGCCAACTTTCTTGGGACCCAATTGTCGTCCAACCACCAGGGCAGTTGTGGGCAACCAGCCACCTAGATATCTCAAATTCTGTAAACGTCATCCCATCAAAAATGAACACTGATCATGCAAGGTTGATTCGCACACAGGACATACCAACCTCAGCCAGTCCATCGCCTTATCATTCTTTAAGAGCTTTCTGGTCTTCCCCGGTACTCATCTGGTTGTGGAGGTTGTCCAATGAGTGGGTTGCCAACCAAGCATGATCAATCTCAGTGAATCCTTTTTATGTTTCAAGGTACGCCACACTGAGATGCGCCAACAGGCTTTCACATTGGTCACCAAATGCCTGGGATTTCCAATATATCGCAAGCGATAGTAAGGGTCACCAATGCATTTGGCTGACTGTGAAATTGCTAATGCATGAATGAGTCCAACTGAGAGGTCGCCCATAAAAGAGCGCCAATTAAATTTAAATTACCAATCTCGAGGGGATACCAAAAATGAGAATCGTTCACTGCCACACAATATTTGGTCGTCAATTACTAGGTCTACCCAATATGTCGCCAACCTCTGCCTGTGACATCTTAATCAATTGAGTCTCCCACTGGGCGACATCAGGGTTTCCATCGAATTGACGGACCATGCATTGTGTGACAAATTTGGAAAATGGAGGCGTCCGTAGACGTTATAAACAGCCAACCATTCAGAGGCATGCCAAAATGAGAAATGGATGCTTACTGATGCTCGTAAATGTTCGATCTGCATAACCCAAATGAAAACGTCATGGAAGCACACGTTGGTCACCAAATACCTGGGATTCCCAATATATCGCCAGGCTACCACTGGTCTTTCTTCAGGCCTTTCTTCAAAAGACCACTTTTCAGTCTTCTGCTAGGCGATAGTAAGGGCTGTATACCAATGCACTTGGCTGACCGTGTGCTCCATTACCATTTTCACCGATGGATGCCTCTTCATTTCAGCTCTTGAACTTGACAGGTGAGAAGTCTTCGAAATCCATGAAACTATGCCTTTTATATCCGGCATTGACCAATCAGAATACGAGAAACCCAAACGTATTGATTTTATATAAATAGCACAGTTAATCCGTCGCTGCCGATACAGCCAGAAACACTATAGTCTTCAACGAGTCGAAGAATTTTTACGCAAAATCTAATCGAACTTGGATGATCGGCGATGAATCTATACCAGAACAGACTGAAGCCACTCACCTCGGAATTATTCAAAACAAACACGCTGATAGACGAACATTCGCTTTTAACGTTTCATCAAAAAATGCGACACAATGGCCCGATCCCACCTGTTATCACTATCAATAGTTTCTATGTCCATTATTCTGAAAAAATTGTTGTATGCCAATAGCCATATATGGGACCGAAATCATGCCAACTAACCAAGTGACTAGCATGTCGGTCATGAAAAGGTCTCTTCGGACTTGTGCTAAGTACGTTCAATCGCTTCCAAAACGTGCTAGTACCAAACTCTCACCAGGTCGTCTTGGGGTTCTACCGACGGAAAGGGAAACTGACATGAAAAACTCTGCTTCTTATCAAGTCATTTACCCATCGGACATCAAATGCCCTTGAAACATATTCTTGAGGAACGCTATTTTATATAGACTGCATAAAAGATAATCCAAAGGTTTCACTGTGGAAAGATACTGTATTAGCATCATATCGGAATGATTGGATGTCGTCTGTAAAGGGATATCCGTTCTTCAAGATATTCTATAAAGCTCACGACAACCGGTTAGTTCTCTGGACTGTGTGCACTCGTTTGCCGGCACACCCACGGAACATACCATAGTTCAAAAATCTATGTGAACAGAACCACATTTGATAACAATGCCTCGTGTATGCTGTGCACAACCAGATATCACAATGAACTAGAACACATCATGTTTTCTTGCTGCTCACATTCTTTGGTTGCCACACGCAGCGCATATTGGGAGTGGATACTCAATTATTACGGTATTTATGTGTTTATGTATCTGGACAATTTGCAGCCCGATGACCTGATGGCGCTGGTCTTAGCAAGCGTAAACATCGATATAGTGGGACAATTATCATATTATTGTTATGATTCTATATATTGTTCACTCGACGGCTATGTTTGAACTGCTGTGTGCCAGTGAACTGATACAGCAAAAACAATTAATGTGATGCCATACATCACACTCATGCGGTATATGGTTGCTTTAGCGTCCAGTTCATGACTTTCTTACCACAAAATTCTCTTGATCCCCTCTCTTTTTCTTTCTTTCGCTCTCGTTCTCTCTCCGCCACTGCCCTCAGTCGTGTCGCATGCTGTTTTCTTTCACCTCGTTTATCATGTTGTATTATATGGTACATACTGAGGCTCCCGAACCATCGTGGATGTTGAACAATAAACTTGTGAAAGTCGATGAAGTTCATAGATTAATTCAAAAGTGGGAACTTTTCATAACATCAACAATAACATTAGTAACTTAGCGGTAATTAGGTTGGCAAAGGTTAAATTTTAAAGTATGGACATAATATCCCGTATTATATCTGTTAATAAAAGTTCACGAGTACTCACACCTCAAGTCTAACTGCAGGCTATGTGATTAATTCCTTCCATAAATGTTAAAAATAGGGAAAGATCAAACTCACAAATTGAACGAGTATCCGTTTAAGTATAGTTGTCCACATCATTAGAACATCGAAACTTTGAAATGCCTTCATCACAATTCTTCTCGTGGGATGATTTAGATTTAGATATATTGCTCGAAGAGTATACTGACAGTGACAGTTTTCGCGAAAATTTATCAACTAATCACGATAAAAATCGAATAAAGATCACCACCAGTCCAAAATTTAATGTATTTAGTTTAATATAAAGCATATTTGGAGGATTTTTGGTGCCCGATTATGAAATGTATAAGCTATAGTAAAATGTATATATTCTCGGAGTACATCTGGCGAAATCCGCGTTTTTCCAGATTTTGTTTGTGTTTTTTCAGAGATATGGTTAGAAACCGCCAATCCTCTCTTCGGTAATATTATATGAAACTTATAAAGAACGATCTAATCATGGTTAGTCTAATTTACCAAAGATAATTTGAAGAAGAAACTTAACGAATTGCGTAAAATTTTGATCATCCTGGCGTCGTTTGCAAAGATATCCCGTTCGAGAAATGACAATTTCCTCTTATAACTGATTGAAAAAAATGCTTCAATAAACGATTGCTCTGCAGATTCTTACATATTGCAAAAGGTGTGATTGATGTTGTGTTGGCATTATCGATCATAGATTCTTAGTACAGTATAATATGGCATAATATGAAAGTCGGCAAAATCGTCATGGCAGTTGGTGGCCAACTCTATTGCGAGTGGGTATATAGAGAAACTGGGGATTTCATTCTGCAAATGTCAGACACATTAAATTCAGACTTGAACTCAAGAATTTACTTCTCTTTTGCAGGTCTGAGAAATTGAAACCAAAAGATGCAGACGACCAAATACTTGAGGTGGAAGTTTCGTTTTAACCCTTTCTATACTGCAAGGATTCTCCCATTCAGTTCTAAAAGTATACATTGGAACGGTCTATTGTTCATTTGGATGGTGTTCCCGTAATAAAACAGATGAAAGGCAGAAAAAAGATAATACAATAGTAGAAGAAATCATATATTCATTGGTGGGAAATGTTCAGAAAATACGTTCAACAAACCGACCTATGTTGAACTTATTATCTGAACATTTCCAAAGGGAACTACTCATCAATGAGTATCTAGTATAGAATGGGTTAAATGCACCTATAATGTCCAAGACTAAATAAATTTCACACAACACTTGAGAAAGGGACATCCTATATGGAAAATTACACAGCAAACACTTATATATATACAACTAGCCGATGAGCCCGACGTTGTCCGGGCTATTCAAAAATAAAATTTCAAGTCGATAGCTCTACCCGTTTCCGAGATCTGGTCTGCGCGAAGCTGGCGTCACACGGGCTCGAATTTCAAGTCGATAGCTCCACCCGTTTCCGAGATCTGGTCTGCGCATGCGCGAAGCTTTTGTCGCACGGGCTCGGCGACCCGTTAAATTCGTATCCGGGGCAAGATACATTCACATAGCAAATTTCAAGTCGATAGCTCCACCCGTTTCCGAGATCTGGTCTGCGCATGCGCGAAGCTGGCGTCGCACGGGCTCGGCGACCCGATAAAATTCGTATCCGGGGCAAGATACATTCACATACCAAATTTCAAGTCGATAGCTCCACCCGTTTCCGAGATCTCGTCTACGCATGCACGAAGCTGGCGTCGCACGGGCTCGGCGACCCGATAAAATTCGTATTCGGGGCAAGATACATTCACATACCAAATTTCAAGTCGATAGCTCCACCCGTTTCCGAGATCTCGTCTGCACATGCGCTGCACGGGCGTCGCACGGGCTCGCCAATACGACAACGACCACCGCCTGGTCAAACTACACACACGTACCAAGTTTCGTCCCGATCGGTCGAGAATCGTAGATTTGTATTAATGACAGACAGACAGACAAACAGACAGAGGTCTTCAAAATATATATGAGATAATGCCCTAAGTAATCGACTCCTTTTCATGATTTAGTCGGAAATATGGCTTGTTGCCATTCATCGGAAAGCTCTCGGAGAGAACTTTCCGATGAATGGCAACAAGCCATATTTCCAACTAATTCCTGAAAAGTTTCCCATAATTCTACTGTGGTTAAGGAGTCGATTACTTAGGGCATTACTGTAGATACTTCCATGAACATATATAAATTTATTAGATTATATCTGCTTTCCATACAGAAGACCTGACAGCTCTTTACGTTAGCTCACTATAGAAAAGTTACAATAACTGCCCTTTATTTTCCCTTTTGAGGAATTTACGAGACCAGTCAAATACTTTTCACAGTGACAATATTGTGTAAGTTCGGCAAGGTTTTTTTTCTTTTTGGGTGCTCCATTATGAAGTTCCATATATTAAAGATAGAGTATATTGTGTAATCTATATTTACCAGTCAATTTGGAAACCTTGAGCTGGGATTAAAGATAGCCTTGAACATTATAGACCGTTTATTGTTTGTTTTAATTTTAATAAAATATTTTTGTAAATTGGTTTAAATATTTCTTTCTTCAGATGTAGCCATATTAGGACTGAATATACGCAATCCTTGAGATAGTGTCAGTTACAGAATGAGGTCCCCAGAGGGTGAATTTAGTGACATTACCCCACACAGCTTGCTACCATCACTACATCCACCCTCTGGGAACCTCATTCTGCTTAGGCCTCACCTTCTGGTAAATATTTATAGTTTCAAATTAGCATTGTTTTTAGTTGCTTTTCCCTTCTGTTCAGTTTCTATGTACCCTAATTTGCGGAAGTTAAATTGCATAATCGAAGTGACTAATGGGTGAACATCACCAACTTCAACCTGATCCTAGGTCTCCCATGGAAGTCGATGCCTCAGCAGAATGAGGTTCCCAGAGAGTGAATTGGGTGATGCTAGCCTGCTCTGGGGACCTCATTCTGCAAATGACACACTATGTCAAGGCTTGATTATGCACCAATATAGGCTGTAATGTTCCAGCTTTGCAGGTACCGACAATTAGTAGATTACCAATATCATTTGTCAAAATTCTAATGTACCAGTCCAGAAACCGATGCCTCATGTAGCCATCAGTTCATACTTATTAACCCTTTACCCAACAAACCGGCCAAATAAAGCTTCAACAGCCTAAAATATCTTCGGTCTGTCTCAATAAAACCATACAAATATGGATATCATTGGAACCGGCTCATTGACCACATTGTGATGGTTATAGTTATGCCCTGTGCCAATGCATTCTCTTATATATGCGAGTCGACCATAGGTCGCCTCGCATATATCAGACAATGCATTGGCCTAAAAAAAATCTTTTTTTAACACTTTTTACCATTTTTTCTTACATTCTTTAACAATTTTATAATTTTTAATGTGTTAAGCCAATGCATTCTCTTATATATGCGAGGCGACCTATGGTCGACTCGCATATATAAGAGAATGCATTGGCACAGGGCCGTTCTGTTGGGTAAAGGGTTAAAATACAGTATTCGGATATTGTGATGAAGGAACTAATATCGGAATGTAGGTTTTATGATTCAGATACATCCAACATAAGACAAGTCAAAAGTTCATAAGCAAATTTTCAGCTTACATTGAGAGATTTCCGATGAATGGCAACAAGCCATATTTCTGACTGAATCCTGAAAAATGACCCATAATTATGCTGTGGTTAAGGAGTCGATTATTTAGGGCATTACTGTAATTGTCAAAAGAAAACAAATACTTGCAATCATCACCATTCGTTTTGTCAGTTTTCGAACAGTGTTTAACAGTGTGAATTCTGTTACTTATTCCTTATTCAAAAAAGTTTGACCATGGAAACTTCCTTAGTAAGGCGAGCCAAAATTTTGGGTGAAAAAACATTTAGTTCAAAAGTTATAAAATGCTTTGAAAAGTCCAAAAATAAATGGAAATTGTCAAAACAAATTCAGGGACATATAAATGGCCACTTCGGCCAAATTGTTTGGGTCGAAAATGGTCCCATATTCATAAATGGCCACCTGGGCAGCCGAAAAGATTTTAGCTAGAGTCCGAAAATGTGGGTCAAAATTGAGTTCCCAATCTATTTGGTCAGGAAAACTTGGGAAAGTGTGACAAATTACCATGGCAACGTCCTTTAGTAAGGTGGGACAAAATGTTGGGTGAAAAAAATCTGGGTCAAAAGTAAAAAAATGCCTCATAAATAGGCAAAGTCCGAAATAAAATTTTATTTATTACTTGGTTTATGTTTTTCCTTACCCAAAAAAATAAAATTTTATTTTTCTGTTTTTTTATTCCCGCGAATGGGAATATTAATCCAGGTTATATATAAAATATGAATTACCAGTTTAAGTTTGCGTATAATATACAACAAAATTGATTGAACAGCAAAGCATGTCAGCAATTTTTATGGTATACAATGTACTATATACTATACATGTACTACAGATCTAGTGCATACAAGGAAGAGATAAACAGGGAAGACAACTACCTGATTTTCCAACGGATAAGTTGAATGTCAACACCAACATGCCAGATACCGATATTGGCAATATTTTTTTCATCTATCCTATCTTGCTTTAAAGTCACTTCCAAATAAAATAAATATTGTCTGTGCAAGTGGCCACGGGCAAAGCATAGCCATAGGCAATATAGTGGCTTGTTTTTGACAAGGAGATTATACTTTTCAGGAAATATTTTATTTCTCCCAACAATTTTATTCATAAAAAAAAATATTATAGCTATTTTATTTTAATTTATTTTCCTCCCACCTCCCCTACCTTTGATCCAAAACAAAATCTGTAAACCAAGTAATAAAAAATTAAATGCCCTATGGGAGATTTGCATATATAAGAGAATGCAATGGCACAGGGTTTTCGCAAAATTTCAGGAAGCTCCAGTCATTGAAGGGTGGTGAATGCATTTCATCTATTATGACAGAGTAGGAATGTATTAGTACACTTTGTTCTTATAGACAAGATGAAGTCATTTTGGTATTTTTAAGACTGAATGACGAACAGCTTTTGGTTGGAGATTTCACGCATAACTGAATGATTATCTGACAATAGATCCCTAAAGCCAACACAGCAGTTTAGTTGGTATGAGAATTTTAATTCAGTCCAAAATTTTGCCAAAAGTTTGTCAAGATCCGCTTTTGTCTGTACACGTGTTGCAGTGAATTATCTAAGTTAATTTAATTCAGTTTATATAAGGATAAACTGTCATGTGGACTGTTTTTATGGAGATGTAACCGTGAGGTAAGTGGACATAACTTGTGTAAAACCCGAAGGGTTTTACATACAAGTTATGACCACTTACCTCACGGTTACATCTCCATAAAAATAGTCCACATGACAGTTAATCCTTATATTTATATACATTTAGCGAAAAAGCCACTATTGTAAATGTATTTAAATCGAAAAGTGTATCGTGACAAAAACAGCCCAAAATACCCAATAGCACCCTTGGCAAAAGTTAATAGGAACAATTTCTCTTCATATTGAAACCTGATGATGTATTAAGTCAATCCTGCGCGAGTCCAAATGCTCCCAAAACATTACGCGTTCGTCTTTCCAAACCCAATGACGTATCGATGGTGTTATGAGCTTGGTGTTATGAGGCGTTGCGCATTCACCGAGAAATAACTGCAACTAGCCATGTGGGCGCCGACCAATCAGAATGCTGGATTTAGTGATGACAACACTTAGTATGTAAATATATACATATATTTTCTGTGCCAGCAATTATTAGAGAGGTATGATGCTATGGTTAATTAAACAATATTTTGTTTCAGATAACGTTGTTACTGGTATTATCTTTCATAACAGTCCCTCTTTGATAATTATTATATAATTCAACTTCCAAAACAGCCCTCGCAAACTTCAAATGAGCTGCGTGATCGGCAGTGCCACAATCAAAGGACTGCTGAAAACAACACATCTTACAGAAACATTTTGGCTGGACAATGTGGATATCAAGAACAAGAGACAAGTGCAACTGATGATTTATTGGTTCACATTGAAACACTATTAAGTATTTAAATGGTTTATTCACAGTATTTTATCGTGATTCATAAACACAGTTCATTTATTAACACACTTGAAGTCATTTACTTTTCCTCTCTGTCTCTGTACTTTATGGCACGCAGAAGTAGAACTTGATCTGGAAGAACAAAACATTTGGTAATAAGTCTAACATTAATGAGAGAATGAATGCTGGTATACCTCAATGATCAATCCTTAAAATAGTGTATCTGAGGTTCCCAGAGGGTGAATTTAGTGACGCAATCCCGCATAGTGGACCCTCTGGGAACATCATTCTGCTTAGGCCTCATCTGCTATGGGAATGGTGGTGGACATCTGTGCCAAGTTTAAATTTTTTTTACTGGAAACGACAGAATACAGACTCGGACAAAATATGAGACCCAGGATGTACGATTCTATGTTGAAAAAGGGCAATAACTCTGCCAAAATGAGTCCGACCGAACTCAAAATAGCAGGTTCCCATGCTGGTTGACATCTGTGCCAAGTTTTTAAAAAATTGACTGAAAAATTACTGAATACAGGCTCGGACAAAAGATGAGTCCCAGGATGACAATATAATTATTTATTTCATGCATAGAAACTAATCATCCAGAAAAGAAAGAGTCAGGACTTCCCAAAGGGAATAAGGATACCCCGCAGTGTAACTGGCCTACAATAAGCATACTCTGCAGTGTAATTGGGCTACAATAAGGATACCACCCACAGTGTAATTGGGCTACAATAAGGATACCCCCGCAGTGTAATTGGCCTACAATAAGGATACCCCTGCAGTGTAATTGGTCTACAATAAGGATATCCCGCAGTGTAATTGGCCTACAATAATGATTCGTTTTACGAAAATAAAACCACAAGCTCCAGCAAGCTCTGACAAAATTATGTATGTTGCAAAACATTTATAAGTCTAACAAGCGCATTGCTTGGGTGCGACAATGTACACCCTTTAGCCTTTTCAAATTGAGAGCTTTCCGATGAATGGCAACAAGCCATATTTCCGACTAAATCCTGAAAAGTTACGCATAATTCTGCTGTGGTTAAGGAGTCCATTATTTAGGGTATTACTGTACCTGAATTTATCATTATCTGTTGGTTTTATTGAGTGTGAGATACCCAGGTCCCTGCGAATCGAGGGGTTTACAGTCGAATTGAATCTCGATTCGAATCAGGGTGAGATTCGTGAATCAAATTTAATCTCCAATTGGGTATCAAAATACATATTTTTTTGTGAACTTGGGTAACTTACTGCCCAAAACCATGGGATAAAAGACCAATTCAGCAGTATTACTATGTGTAAAATCTTCGAAATTCAATAACTCCCATCTAGGGCATGTCTAGGGGTGATCATAACCATTGCATGTAAAAAAAAAAAAAAATATTTGCAATAAATTTCAATGGCTTCCAACTAGAGGTTACCCCAAAGATTTGCATGAAGCTTGGTGATGATTGGATGAGAGATGTGACCTGTACGGTGTGCCAAAGAAAACTGTTGATGGACAATGGATGCCAACACATGGCTAACATTTGACTCAAGTTGCGCTTAAACTTTGAGTCTTATTATTGAAACAAATCGAATCTCAAAGTCTTGCATGGCCCCAAGATATACGCAGGTGATATTTTTCAGGCATTAATCTGTGCATTAGGAAGAGGTGTAGAAAGTAAAGTTTGGCCCGGGGAAAGGAACTTACATCACGGATGTCTCCTTTGAACCAATCAGCATGTTGACCAAACCCGACATGGATGGCACACTGCTTGATCTCAAGTGCTTTGCCTGAAATAAGATAGAAGATCAGTATGAAGGGGCTACACGAGCGTTTTGCTTAAATCCAGGCAAATATAGGCATGCGATGTTTATTTATATTGGTATAAGAACAAAATCTGTCTATATTTTAATATTCTTTCCGTTTATGGTGGTTTTAACTTATGTGACTATTTTAACAGCAATTCCCATCGCGAAGGCCATCCGTATATCTAAGGAGACAAAAAGAAAGGAATTTGAGAGGTTGAAAATATTGTTTTCTTTTTTTTCCCTTAACTACTAAAATAATTAATAATTTCACACAACAATCTGATAAATAATAGATTACTGTCTTGGATGTATGAGAGGAAGTTTCATTTGTGTCATTATGTTGAGTTTAATTTTTAATTGCATGACATAATATCATATTAATACGATGCTTCACGAAAAAGGGCCACCTTTGGATTGCGACACCATTGCACATTGGAATTATGCTGGCTTTCGGGGGAAGGCACACCTAATGGTGATCCAGCCACCCGATTGTCAACTTGACGAATTAATTAAGACTCACGGCAGATTCATCAGATATCATAAATATCTGGTCAAGCATCCCCTGGGCGAGGGTAACATACTCAGCTACTGGCAATATTTTAATATATGAGAGTATTAATACAGCATTTATATTTGATGAAAATATTTCATGTAGGTTTTGTATTTGCTGTTTTCAAAACAGTATTGCTGTGTTTTGATATTCTATTTTATATGTGTTCGCACATGGTCAGTTTCTAAATGGTTCTGACCCCAATTGAGCACTCCCGCTCTGATTTGGGTGTTTTTATTTGTATATATATATTTTGTTTCGTTTTAGTCTAATTCACTATCATTTCTATTCACAGTTGCTTCACTCGATTTCGATAATCTGTTTCTTCTCATCGTGATATGGCTTTGTTGCTAAAACGACGTTAAACCCCAATCAATCAATCATACCCCCATATATTACAATTAAGAATACAGCAGCCACAAATATTTAGACCAAAAAAAAGCTTATAAATCAAATATAAAATTTCATACCAATAATTGGTTGTGCTCCCTGTGGCCATCGGTCGGAGCAATATAAATAAATTATTAAATGTCGTACCATTAATAATCAGTTGTGTCCCCTGGTGGCCATCGGTCCGAGCAATATAAATAAATTATTAAATGTCGTACCATTAATCGGTTGTGTTCCCTCGTGGCCCAGGCAATAAAATAAATGTCATACCATTAATCGGTTGTGTTCCCTCGTTGCCCAAGCAATAAAAATAAATGATAAAATGTCATACCATTAATCGGTAATGTTCCCTCGTGGTTATCAACCATAGCCTTCAGTTCATTCTTTTTGAAAGTCAGCTCAGCTGTTTGCCATTTATTAGCCTGGAAAACAAGCATATAAATGTTCATAATCTCTGAAAAAGTAGCAGAAAAACAAGGGTTGTGCATCAAAGATGGCTCTGGTCCAGTTTTTTTGCCCATAAGAGTGAATCTGTTCAACTGAGAATCACTAAAAATGGAGGAACTAAAGAACAATATCTCAAAACTAAGGGCCATAACTCAGGTAAATAAAAAAAAATCGGGATATTGTTGTGAAAGATCCATATATCCAATGTGAGTGGAATCGGTTGACATTTGTTCAAGTTATCACATGAACGTTCATCAAATTGCTAAAAATAGACAAACTAACGGGCATAACTCAGGTAATATAATTTGACAAAACTGGTTTTCAAACTCGATTGAGATATTGTTGTGAAAGTCCACATATAAAATATGAATGTGAAAGATGATTGTTCAAGTTTTCATGTGAACGGTCATAAAATTGCTAAAATAATAGACAAACTAAGGCCCATAACTCAGGTAAAAAGGATCGAACAAATCTGGTTTTTGAAATTATTCAAGGTATTGTTGTGAAAGATCCCTATACCAAATATTAATGAAATTGGTTGACGATTGTTCGAGTTATCGGACATAACATTTCCTAAAATTGCCAGTTTGTCAAATATCTGACACAAAAAAGCCACAATTTTTACTGGGCCATAAAAACTATCGGTAATGAAAAATAATAGATCACTCTTAGCTTTGATGGGTGGGTTCCTCGACTCGAATCAAATATTTTTTACCCTGAAGACAAGGAAATAGTAATTTACGAACGTTAATGCGTCGATATTATAGCGCTGAAAATATGTGTTTAATCTGTTTCTTAAATATGCATTATCCGATGTAACCCTGCAGGGAGCCCCACACATATATAGAAGCATGTGTACTGAGTGTTGTCTGCTCATGTTTTTCTGGGGCTCTGTATGGGTGAAATTATAAAATTGTTAAAGAATATAAGAAAATATTATTAAAATTGAAAAATATTGTAAAAAATAATAAATGATGAAAATTTGTTAGGCCAATGCATTCTCTTATATATGCGAGGCGACCTATGTGGTCGACTCGCATTTATATAAGAGAATGCATTGGCACAGGGTTTTTGCAAATTCAGATTATGCATCTTTAAAAAGTAAATATCTACAATTGTGTCTGGCTCAGACATTGTTGTGTTTTCTGAAATGGGACAATAAGTTTGGTACTTTGGTTGGAATTTTCGGTAATATTAATTGAATGCTACATTCTTTATGTGGCCATGTGTCTTGCTACTCACTTATTAGTTTAATTCATTGAAATAAGTACCTAATATGCCTTGCCTTGGACCCTTTCTTTACTAAATACTCATTGACGAGTAAGTTCCCTTAGGAAAAGTTCAGATATAGAGGATCTCACATGAGTTTCTATGTCATACGGAATTTATCAACAGAGTTCACTAAATTTGATTTGAGCCGAGGTTTGCCAAGGCTCAAATAGAATTTAGTGGACGAGGTAGATAAATAAATTACGTATAAAATACGAGTTTGAGATACCTTTTATCACATGATAAATAAACACGAAGCAATGCGAAGTATTCATAAAAAACAACAATCATGAACTTCAGCGATCGCAAGTCATTTAAATAATGGCGTGACATCATCGCACGCTCTAATATTACACATGTGTCTTACCAGTAATTATGAAGCTGGTTTTGTGGGTTAATTATGTGATAAAATAAGTTCAATAAAATGGCCATTGAACTTATTATCTGAACATTTCCCACCAAATAATAGGAATCTTTCTGCATGTATCATATTGTATTATATGTTTTCTGTGTGTCTTCTATTTATATTTTATGAACTTCCCTCCTAATGAATAATAGATAATTCCAAAGCAATTTTTTATAACTGAATGGAAGAATTAATAAAGAAAGTGTTAAAGAGACGTAACTTGCCAGCAAGCAGTGGGCAAATCTCTAAACAACAGTAATGCCCTAAATAAGGAATAAGTAACAGAATTCACGCTGTTAAACTGTTCGAAAACTGACAAAATGAATGGTGATGATTGCAAGTATTTGTTTTTATTTTGACAATTACGGTAATGCCCTAAATAATCGACTCCTTAACCACAGCAGAATTATCGGTAATATTTCAGGATTTAGTCGGAAATATGGCTTGTTGCCATTTATCGGAAAGCTCTCAGTGAGAGCTTTCCGATGAATTGCAACAAGCCATATTTCCGAATAAATCCTGAAAAGTTACCCATAATTCTGCTGTGGTTAAAGAGTTGACTATTTAGGGCATTACTGTAAAAACATCACTAAGAATATGGAGATCCAGGGAAATCAACTTTTTTTATAAGTTCTCCAATAAAGAAATGGAGGTGATCCTAAACATCCCTGTAAATGTTCAATATATTCCTCCATCATATGTGGGCTGCAGGGTGTGCGGATGAATTTTAATGTAAAAATTCAAGATGGTTGCTGGTGGCCATGTTTTTTAACCAATTTTGGAAAAAATGCATATCTCCCATCTAGAGACCACCTGGAATATCCATATGAAGTTTGGTGTCGATCGAATGAGGGATGTGGCATGCAGGATGTGACGATGCAAAGAACAAAATACATATTCACACTAACTCCCATTATCCAATCAACATAATGAAGATAATTAAAATCCAATGGACGATGAACAAGATATAGAGCTTTAAAGATATAAAGTTACAGACGGACGGATGGAACCCATTTCTATATCCCCCTCCAAACTTTGCTTGTGGGGGATAATAATAAACAGACCAACCTCTGCAGTGAGCGTAATGGATTGCGGGGTACCATCCTTTGGTTGGATCATGAATTCCACAAATATTTCATTATTATCCTTCCTTGATGTGTAGATGCCAATCGAAGGATCATCAATATTTACACAGTCATCATTTGTAAGCAGCGCCTGTTTTGCGCCTGTTTGCCCTTTTGCCAAGAATTCAACCTTAATAACGAGTGGCGCTATGAACTCGTGTGCGGTGTACAAGGGTATAACCAGTCGAGAGTTGACGCCATTCCATGCACCTATATTGCTTTTCATGTCGGGAAGAATATTCTCTGCGTGAATGAAGGTACCGGCAGATGCACCATTGAAGTTAATATGAAGATCTGGATCGCAATCTAAAAAAAAATCACAACATTGCATCATTATGACATCATAACAGGGACAACCAACCAAGTATGACTGAACGGGTCTCTTGCACCAACAAAATGAGAAAGAGTATATAGGATTGAAATTCATGCTAAAATTGACATCTGCAATATTTGATTATGCCTGGAACGTACATTACCAACGTGATTGTTTTGTTTCCAATTTTGTCCATTCATTGCCGTCTGTACCATCCTGACATTCTGTTTTCGCATGCCCCAACATTATATTATGTTATTTGTAAATATTTCTTTCCGTTTACCTTGATTGAGTTTAGAAATAGATTAATATTTTCTCAGTTTCTATAATAGTTTTGTGAGATGGGGCAAACTAAATCTGAGAAAGTGTTTATTGGGATTTCATTTTTGCTTTGCACGAAATATCTTTAAAGCGACACCCCCTTTATTAGGGGCAAGCCTATAGGAGGCAACTTGGGAGACATCTTCTCCCTAAAATGTCCCACTTCTCCCTATTTTTGTTCTCTGGCGAAGCAACTTCTCTCTCCATATATGGCAAGAAACGTGGCCAACAGAAAATACATCGGCATTTTGTTTACAAAAACAGGTTTCTGATCTAGGTCATCATGCGAGGGATAGTGACCTGTTATACAGGGTTTCCGCTAGGGGTCGGGGGAATGGGTCCGGTAGCTGCTATGGGGGAAACCCAGTAAATAATTAAATATATGAAGACCGATTTATCTGTAATTTTGCCATTTACCGTACCGGCCGATGTGTAAGTCGCAACTTTCTAACCCAATTTCCCTTATTAAAAACTTCCTGCGACTTATGGATCGGTATGTCATGAGGGGCATTTTTCATCAGGATTTTGAGAAACAAACGGCGATCACAGGTAAGCAACAAGACAAAATGCCGGCGCAAACTAAATCTAAAAAGATGATAAATCCGATATTAAAAAAAAGAAATAAACAAACCCATTCTCTGTGTGTCTTTATTTTATTCCCCGTCTCACACATTTATATCAAATATATGTATTAATATCAGATAATTCAACTAGCAGCAAAACATTGGGCGTCCTTGACCTGACTAATAATTGTGGACATGTGCATGATATTCAATGACTGCGGTATAATAGCTTTGATTATCTCTATTATTGTGACACAGTTAACTGCACATATCTGCAAACTTCTACTAGATGACGTCACATCGGAATGATTATTTAAGCCAGCCCGGGAACGAGCATTTAATAAACAAACTCTTACTCTGAAAGGGGCATTGACGCGAAGCCGCGAACTTGTGTATGTTGCACAAAGATTCTTTAATGATGATCGCCATTAGCCCAAGCGTTTTCATGCTTCAGTTCGCGACAATGAGGCAACCACTAAATTAAAGATCCATTGCCCTAAAACAGTAAGCCAAGTCGCAATTTTATATTACTATAAATGATACGATATTTGTGTGTTTCCTCATGCCTCAAATTATAAACATGTTTTATACAAGTTGGAATAATGATGAATAAATTAGTACAAACGCCTCATCAATATTCACGTCAAGATAATAAATGAGGCAGTTTTTATGATCCACGTTCCCATACTCTGAAGTAAATTGAACCAATGATATCTCCCTTGATAGGGAATTCCCCATCAATCACGTGGGGGAATCCCGTGGAACTATTTGTGGGGTGTCACTATTTATGGTTTGTTCATGCTGTTATTTTTTTTTTCTGAAGATGGACTGTGTCGATTCCATTTGGTCATTATTAATGAAAATAGGATTAGATATCATATTTAGCCTGCCGAGACAGACAAGACTGAATAAGTTTTTAATAACGTCATTTATTTGTGTATGAGCGGGATTTCATGGCAAAGCTAGGTCGGCAGGGGGAATGGGTCCGGGCGGCGGACCCGCAGCCGGCCTGGCGGAAACCCTGTGTTATAGTATGTTATTTGCTGGAAAAATTGGAACCTTTTGATGTCTCATCAATTGGGACAATCATTGTTCGGCAAAGTAGATGTTCAGGATCCTTACCTGTCACTATAGGCTGTCAACATTGATAAATATAATGATAAATATGTATACGTTTTAATAAATTAATAAAAGGTCAGCAGACCACAGTGTCCCCCGACAACGTGGCAAGTCGATGCCGCTTTGTTAAAGAAATTGAAAAAAGTCGAAAGGGTTATTAACTCCGTAAAAAAATAATTTTTCCGTTATCTATATACATGATGCACATCTTCAATAGATGGGCAACAATATTCTGAAGTTTCAAATCTCTGGGAGATGATTACATCATGAAGGTACTCAAAAGTGTGAAGGACGGATGGACAAATGGATGGATGAACGGATGGACCTCGTTTCTAAAGTCCCCCTTTTCTTTCAGAACGTCGGGGGACAATGATGACAAACAGCTGTGAAATAGTCAGATCATCGATGTCTAAGAAAATACTGATAATTCTGTGTAGGTTTTTGATCATTCTATATATATAGTAGGCGTTTACTAGTCGACTAGTAGTCAAATAAGGGCAGCTGACTAGTTCACTACGAAAACCCTAGTCGTTTCAACACTACAAAACAGGGACTTCTCCCCACTTTAAAACTCTAGGCTAGTCACTATACCCTTAATTCCCTCTCGATACGTCACTGGTTACACTTCCATGGGAATCTAAATATTTTCATACTTTTTTTAGTTTGTTTGGTGGGATATATTCTTCCCTTTTCATGTTGCAAGCTTATTATCTTGTTAAGTGTCTTCGCCGACTCGAAAACTCTCATGCACTGTTATCCAAAAGAAGTCAATATCCAGATAATGCCATGTTGAAATAATAATGACCAGCAAAATAATTACTACCTCATCGAAGATAATGTGTCAGTATCTTCAAGATTCCTCCAAATAATCCTCTATCGATAACAAAAGGGAGACCCGCAAATGAGTGTTAAGCAGTATGACAAAATCTATAGTACGTTATATTGATATCTCAACCTTCATTAGCATACTGCCTAGTCTACTTCTATATCAGTCAGAAGAAAATACTTTGGATATGTTATCCACCACCAAATCAATCGAGAAAGTCTCTTAAAATTTAGTTTAGTACAATGTCCTCGACCTATAAGGCATATAATCAGGATTTTGATTTGATATAACAACTAAATTACAATAACCATTCAACTGCATATGCAACTTACTATTTGAAAATGGTGGTAAATTATCATTCGACACACATTGACATAACATGACATTATCAAAGTGAGTGCCAAAAGGACATGGCATTGTAATCCAACTTCCGTGTACAAGAACCTGGTACTTAGCAGGATCCGTAGGGTGGATACGCTTGTCTGCTGGGCATCCAACTGAAAGATACAAAGGTAACACATATTAATTTTCCACCTCCTATGTCTAAAAATCAGGTACCTCGCAGGATATGTATGTTGTGCTTGTTGGGCATCTTATGGATCGGCCTGGTAGGAGAACATTTCAAAATTGGGATAAAAAATGTGAAATTCTTGAATTTGACTTGCATTAATGATCAGTTGTGAGACAATATTTTGGTTTAAATGTTTTAGGTATTTAGTGATGCAAAGAATAAATCCAAGATGGCTGCTGGCAGACATGTTTTTGATTGACTAGCATTCAAATTTGATAGCTCCCATCTAGAAGTGATCCATTTTAATGAAAGTGTCAATGACACTGTATCTTAAACTGGAGATCTATACCTGAGATCAACCCAAAGGCCCATACAAGCCTGAGTTTAGTGTGCCTGTCATTTGCAGAATGAGGTCCCCAGAGGGTGAATTAGTGATGCTATCCCACATATATCACCAAATTCACCCTCTAGGGACCTCATTCTGCATGGCCTTTTCTGCTATGGGAGACATAGTTTCAGATTGAAGTTCCCAAATGGTGATTATTGTTATGTACACCCATTGGTCTGCCATTTTGACAAACAATGTTACAGTGCCAACTAGCAATATCATTTACAGTATTACTGATTTACACACCACCTTTTTGCACTTTGAATCTACTTTTCTGTAATTTCACAGAACTTGTTAACCCTTTACCCAACAAAACGGCCAAAACCGGCCAAATAAAGCTTCAACAGCCTAAAATATCTTCGGTCTGTCTCAATAGAACCATACAAATATGGATATCATTGGAACCGGCTCATTGACCACATTGTGATAGTTACAGTTATGCCCTGTGCCAATGCATTCTCTTATATATGCGAGTCGACCATAGGTCGCCTCGCATATATAAGAGAATGCATTGGCCTAAAAAAAACCTTTTTTTAACACTTTTTACCTTTTTTTCTTACATTCTTTAACAATTTTTAATGTGTTAAGCCAATGCATTCTCTTATATATGCGAGGCGACCTATGGTCGACTCGCATATATAAGAGAATGCATTGGCACAGGGCCCTTCTGTTGGGTAAAGGGTTAAACGATATGACAATTTTGATATCAGCATTCAATCAACAACTTGCTTATTATTAAGTTCATACGGCTCTTGCTGCTAGCAGGGCTATGGTGGGTTATCATGTTATGGCTATATCCCTCTACTGGGCACTTATCGGTTTCAGGTGGGGGGGGGGGGGGGGGGAGACATCTTGTTACTATAGTATATGAATATGGATAGTAACTTCGTTGCCTTGTGGCAATTATTGCCCTCCACCTTCTTGACAATATATTTTGTTCACGTTGACTAATTGGTTGTTTATAATATAAACAGCCCATTTGAATCTGAACTATGTGTTTGTTGTCAATGAACAATCTTATCCTTTGAGTGCCGCTCTTGTCCTTGTGTATAGCCATACTTAAGATTCTGAAGAACATAAAATCACGATTATAAAAACAAGAGGTGCTAGCATACCCCCACCATGGCAAATTCAACCCGCATTATCCGTAAACCCAACAAAAAAGATTTTTAACTTTAAAGAAAAATTCGGACTAATAATATCGATATGGCGTCACAAGAAGCTTGTACAGAAAAAATTATTCAAATTGGTTCATATTTGTTAAAGTTTTTAAGTCGGACAGAATTTTCTGAGTCAAAATAAGTCGAAAATGAAGCATAACTTAAAAAACAAAAGTAGGACCGAACCGCAATTAGCATCATGCGGAGAGGCAGTCCTAAGGAGATTGCATACAAAAAATTATTGAAATCGGTTTATAGTTGTTCGAGTTATGAGGTCGGATGGACGGACGGACACACAGAGGGAGAAAGCATGACGGACAGACACAGTCAATCCAGTATACACCCCATTTTCTTCGAAATTGGGGGTATAATAATATTGTTTATGATAAAAGAAATTGATTAAAATAGATAGAGGGGTTCCCCACATGTTGTAATGACGTATGTTACATACATGCATGCGAAGTATTGAGATTAATTTACGCCATCTTAATTGTTAATTACGAAAATACTTTGTTTTTTGGCAAATATAAGTCCAAAATTTCTTTGATTACAAAGATTATTTTCCCACCCTCCCTCCCCAATATTCTGTTAGCAGCTTGAGATATATGTTCCATCTCACACTAATTAGTTTTCTTGAAGTTCACAACTTCTTTTATAGCTGTGATAATCATAATTAATACCATATGTTATTGATGCTAGATATGTTTATTGATCATAGTTACATATTATAAAGTGGGAGAGGCAGTTATTGCCCACCACCATCTTGACAATTAATATATTTTGTTCACGTTGACTATTGTTGTTTACGTTTATAGTAATAAACAGCCCATTTGAATTTGTTGTCAATGAACAATCTTATCCTTTGAGTCACCTTCTTCTATATGCGGATGACTCTGCCCTTTTGGTTTCAGGTTGTGATGTCCGCGCTATTGAGCAGAGGCTCAGTTCAGAAATGAATAAACTGAAATTATGGTTGGTTGACAACAAATTGTCCTTACATTTAGGGAAAACAGAATCAATTCTGTTTGGGTCTGGAAAGAAACTTGTAAAACACTCTGAACTGAGGGTCTGCTGCGATGGCGTTGACATCGCACCAACTAAATCTGTTAAATATCTGGGGGTGTTCCTCGATCAGAGGCTTAATGGTGAAATGATGGCAGAGCATGTTCTAAGTAACAGGGCCTGGAACCTACGTCATAAAACAAAGTTTTTCACCGAAAAATGGCGGCTGCTCGGTGCGACTCGAAGTTAGTATTTATCGTTTTTGCAAACTATTTTCATAAACCACTAAAAAAATCATTGCTTATGAGCTGTAAAACATTGTTTTCTAGCTCACAGTCATCTATACCGAGATATATATGTGACGGTTGTAAAGATTATCGCGTTCAGGTGGTTTCCGTCACCAATTTTCGAGGCATGTTTCAGAGTTTTGAAATTGTAACGCCGACATTGACTTTTAAAACTGGAATTGTGACATAAATGGTAACGCCTACATATAGTCAACATTTGATTCCAAAATCGGCAATTTGGCTGAATTATTTCTTTCACTTGCCGAATATCACAATTAGTTTTAGGACTAGTGAGTAGTGTATGCCTTCACAGTTAATGGAACTTATGGAAGCGCAAGAGTATAATTCTTCCCTCACTATAAGATCCCCGAAATTGGCCGAATATTGCCGAGGCGAATCGGTATACATCGGCTCAAAAGTAGACTACTTCACTTGTGGCAGGCTAATTAATACGTTTTTCACGGAATAACTATCACAAGACAAATGAATAAAATAATAAGTAATTATATGACCTTTATATATCAATATTATTATAGGGAATAAGAAAAAGGGTCATTCTGGTTGATGCATCATATACATGTATAATTATAGGCTAAAATAAACAAAACTTTGATAAATGAATAAATCGCAATATCGCCACTGCTTGAGTTGAACCAGGAAGAAGCTTTAAGTTGTATTATTAAATTTTTGTTTCAAATTCAAATGTTTCTGAAATTAATAAAAGAAAAAACTTTTAAAGTGATGTGAAACACTCCGGTAAGGTGATCGAATAGAAGTGGAGAATAATCTTGTTCAAAGTAGTTATTTTTACAAATGTTATATCTAAATTGACAACACACACCGTCATTCTTATATACTAATTAAATGCAGTGACTGCCGATGGCGAAATCGTTTATTTCGACACGACTCAGTCTCATTTCGCTGACATTTGTCAATATACTGTATGCACATAACATGTAGAATTTAAGGTAATAGAACATAGTTTGACATATTATATACCAATACTATCGGATTCAGCATTCAATGATGTATGCATATATCGCAAGATGCCAGTGTGTATAGCCGTCTGAAGTCGACAGAAGTCGCAATGTAACTTATACCGATTGTAAAACCAGCGGGTGTCTATAACCGGGTATTAGGAAAATTTCGGAAACGAAATACTCTGAATTATAACGTCTCAGCGGCAGCCGACTGAGCCGCCATATTTCGTCAGCCACGAACGTCGTGACTAAGCCGGCTTAGCTAGATAACCAGCTACGAAAATTGGTTGAGCAAGCCGGGGGGGGGGGGGGGGGGGGTCTGGAAAAAAATTGCATGTTTTTATCAAAATTTCAGATTTTTTTTTTGTCGTTCTTCAATAACTGTGTTAACTGTCTTACTAATTGGTAAACACAGATCAGATAAAAACGAAAAATAAACTGTATTTCCAGACGTTTCCTGGTGTTTTCAGTATCTAACAACAATAATAAAGCATTGTGTATGTACACTATATGTCACAAATCGCCCAAGACCACATTATAGCCTTAATAAATCGAGTGTGTTGTGTCTGACAGAGAACAATGACCAGTTTAAATAGTGGTAAACAGGTCAGGGGTTCCACAATTATTTGTACATGACCAAAGAACTCTTTTAAGTCTTCTCCACCGGGGTGGGGTGGGGGGAGGGGAATTGTTTTGGTTAGGTATACACATAGATATATGGTTATTATACCGCCCAATATTAGTCGGCGGGTATATAGTTGACGTCTCGAGCCGTCCGTCCGTACAATCATTTTGCATTATAACTCAAGAGTCGGTTGTCATATTTTTATGCCCTATGGCATGGCGACGGACCAGAAATAGGGAACCAATATGCATAATATCACGGGTTGTGACTATTAATGCCTACCAGAGTTATGGGCCCTGTTCGACTTCATGAAATTCAGTCCGTACAAAGCTTTTGCAATATAAGTTAAGTGTCGGTTGTCAAATTTTGATGTGGTTTAGTATGGTGATAGACCAGAATTAAGAATTGAATGTCATTTCTTAATGCATCTGAATGCATCACTTTATTTCAGTTCATCTATTTGTAAGTGATAACAGTATACAATTATTATTTTAGTTTAGTCTTGTTGAGCAGTAAAGCTCCAAGATGAAGTTCGGAAATTCAATGAGAATAGAGTCACCTTCAGTTGGGATTGTCTGAGCAGTAAACAGCAAACGGTCATTCATCATGACCAATTCAGTTTTATTTGGATAATTGTTGCAAATTAACATTACTTGCAATCATTCAAGATGAGAAATAACCAGAAGGAATGAATTTGATTACATGCCAGGACAAGACAGTGTTTCAGACATTAGAAATGTATGAGATACCCTTTTCAATTTCATGTTATGCAACAATCATGTTAATGATATATAGTCATCATTGAGTATTCACCATGTAGTATCCAATTTGTGATACAGTTTTTATGTTTTATTACTTTTATTCAAGTAATACAACTGGGTAATATATTAATTGTGTTAATAAATATTTCTTCCGCTGATTATAAGTTTCCTGAACGCTATTACGGTGGTCCACTGTGAAGTGGTCCGGGATCCTGTGAAATCCAGAATGTTGCTAAATCTGAGGCTAAAGAGTCACTTTAGCTGCTATATATAGCTATATAGAAAAAAAATACAAGCACGATTTTTTCCGTCTCTGGACCACCCACCCACCCCGGCCCTATATACGGAATTTCTTTTGTAGACCCCCCCCCCCCTCTTAGACGACACAACAAGCCTCTTTTTGTTGTAATTTTTTCTTCTATTCAACTTTAAGTTAGTTTTTTTCCTTGTATATATATCATTTTTGTATGCAAAAGTATTCAATAAACGGAATATCCAGTTTATATAAAATTGTGTAATATATAATGTTAAACATAACCAAACTAAATGAATATCCAGCCACATGAACCATATTATGTTCACAATTCACTATATGACCTGCTATAGTTAATATATATGTGACCAATTAGTTTTTGGGACTTGAGTACCTAAATATACTTTATGATTATTGACTGATGATGGGACAGGGTGTTTGAAAATGTATTTATCCGTTACATATATCCCGGTGTTTTGGTTTTGGATTGCGAATATAATTGATGCGTGACCAGATTAATTGTTTGACAACGAACGATCCTGGACCGAATAACCCATTCAATTCATTATCAATAAACATGGGTAAACAATGAATGTTAGTAATAGAATATAATTAAAGAAATCTTTATTGTATGATAATGTTTTAACGACAACTATCAGACGAAACTGGAAATATGAACAAATTAACATGGATTCAACCAACGGAAATAGACTGGAATAACACAGTAATACTACAATGAATATGGAATAAGAGAACGAATGACATGACATACACTTAATTAAACTACCGAATATACAACGAGAACATAAAAACAATGATTATCCCTGATTATGCCATGAATTTATGTTCGTCTTTATATATAGTATTATCAAATAGTATATTGGCATCTCTATAACAGCCATTTGTGTATTGTAACGCATTTAACAGAGTGTGTATTTGTGAACACGATCGTTAATAGTTCATCTACCGGATTATACGGATGGTGACTCAATTGTTAGTGCAAACAGGCCAATATTATGTGAGCGTCAACGCGATGCGGGCGTTACCATTAATAGACAAATTCATAAAAATTCTTTGTGTCTTAAGAAATTTACAAACAAACCACGGAGAAGTGAATTTTTTGTTATTGATTCAAATTTTAGCATTTATAATATCCCGAAACTTAATGTATACGGTTTTTAAATGAGTTTAGGGCGCGGAGAACATGAAATGTTGGCGTTAACACCTGCACGAAAATAGGAAATCGGACGCGATTTTGAATTGCGAACGCGAAATTCTCATTATAAGCAATTCTTTCCGATTTTCGGTTTCTGTATTTGTTGAGATTTGCAGGTCGCATAGCTCCTTTGCTTATAATACTACATCGAAATCGATTGTATTTATTTAAAAAACGATGTCGAAGTAGCGAGTCGAACTTTATTTACAGTTATTTTGATGTAGGGTTATCCTTCCGGTGACGTAGGTTCCAGGCCCTGAGTAAGGTAAATGCAAAACTGAAATTTTTGTACAGAAAAGCAAACTATCTGAATGAAAAATGCAGAAAACTTCTAATTAATGCTCTTATTCAATGTCATTTTGACTACTCAAGTGGTTTTTGGTTCTCTAGTCTGACAATAAAAACCAAAAAGCGTCTTCAAGCATCTCAAAACAGACTTGTCAGATTTATCATGAAACTAGATCGCATGATTCATATCGGTTATAATGAATTTAAACATGTTAAATGGCTTCCAGTGAGTGATAGGGTAGACTTCAGAAAAATACTGATGGTACTAAAAATCGCGGAAAAGAAAGCTCCAGCATATCTAGATAATAATTTTCTATTAGCTAGTACTCATTGTACATATGTAACTCGATCAGGGACCCTGAAATACTCATTACCCTCTGTCAAATCCAAGGGCATCCACAGTTTCTATTATACAGGAGCGAAACTGTGGAATGGTCTAGATAAAGTATACCATACTCGTACCCCTTTTTATCTCAAACACTGGAAATTTTGCATTAAACAACACCTACTAGAGAAATTGATGAAAAGAGAAGAAAATCCATTTGCCTTTTACTAGGAACAATCTATTTTATCATCTTTTAACTAGAATTTCCTCAATACAGCAGTTCAACTTATATTGTAATGTACAATGACAGTATTTGGCCAGTTGCATATATTGTTACTGCTGCCTGTATTTCGGGTTTCCATCTTTCGGTCATGGACAGACCAGTCCAAAGCCGACCATACATGGCAGTGGTGCGTATATGCAAGTGGCGAAGGGCTGTTGAAGTTGCATTACTTGCGCATTGACTTATTTTATTAGCTTTTCCTCTCCATATAAGTCTCATTCTGAAATGGCTTTTATTTAATTTATATTTTAAATACCTTTATACATTGTGCTCCGAAGTTTCGAACTTCACTCACTGCCCATGTGCCGAAAGCCACCAGGGACCGCAATGGATTTAAGTTCTCATTAGAGAACTTTTTGCGTTATCCCTGATGGTCTCAGGTCACATGAGTATTTCTATTTTTATACAGATTTCTGCCACATAATTTACCTTATATTCTGACGGCAACCTCTATAAAATAAAATAAATTAATTCTTGAGAAAATTGATATATCCTCTTACGGTATATATCAATTATTTACACAGTCTGAACTCTAACTGTCTCATCAGAACCCAACATATAACATATTTATATTTAATATAAACTATTATAATTATAATATGTATATACTGTTGTGTATTATATTGATTCTACTTGTAAACATACCCATAATATGTATTCATGTACACATGTATAAACTGAACTGTCAAAATAAATCTAATCTAAAGTGCCCCCTTCTCCTTGTGTATAGCCATACTTTTTATCACCATTGCTCATAAATATTGATGATCATTAGTGTGCAAAACACATGGTTTCTAACATATCCCTGTGAAAAGTAGTGACCATGAAGTGACAGCTGTCTCAAAAGTTAAAACCCCAGGTGTGTGTCAGATGGGTTGTGGATTGATGGGCATGATTTTTGCGATTTTAATTTCCTGAGAGTGGATCTCAGGCCTGCTTTATGATTGGTTTGGGATTTATGGAACATACAAACAGTTTCAACAGACATGATGGGCATATAAAGAGGTTATCACCACATATGTTAGGGATATAGCTACTGTTTCCAAAAACCAGGCATGCTGGGTTGGGTGCACTGGCTACCTCCACAATAGTAGTCACAATACAAGTACCAGTATAATGGCGGTATTATGGGTAAAATTCTTATAAAATATTAGTGAATCAATTTCATACCAAGTTTATAGCCAAAAATCATGAAAATATGGTATAATAAAATACACACTTAAGTATAAAGTATGGTTGACCTTTTATTCAATCTTAATGTATATTTCCACTGTGTTGTTCTATTAATACTTTCCCCATAACACAAGTTGGTATTTTATGTCACTTCTGTCAAGCTAGTTCAATATTTCTGCAGCTGGATAAAAAATATTTAAAAAAAAAAAAAAAAAAAAATTCCTACATTGTTGGATGGTTAATAATTTCTAAACTGATCAATCAATCAATACCAAAAACTATACAGGTGAGGGGTGTATCAAACATCCACATAAAATATGGACGCAATCCATTCAAAACTACTTTAGTTATCACGTCGGATAGCATGTACCAACGGACAAATGAACAGATTAACGACGAATGGTTGATCCGGACGTCAGCTCTATGTGTGTCATACATGGTATGGGTCACCATAAAAAACAATTGTATTTTCAAAATAAATTTTGGCCCAAGAATAATTTAGCATTTCATAATCCTAGGTCAACTCTGACAAGCAGTCGCAGACGGCGGTATCCCCCGCCGAAATGTGCAGTTGGGGATGTGCATTCTCAATAATGTTTGCATTTTCCACCGAAATGTGCAGTTGGGGAAGTGCATTCTCAACAAGAGGTTGGATTTTGTCAAAAAGCCTGGCTTGCGAACTCATTTTAGGACTGACATTTGTGGAAATTAGCCATGTGATATCGTCCATTTGCACTAAAAATAATAAAGTCCAATAACTCTGCTGAAAATATCCGGCCGGCAAACCTGGTTTCTAGATACTGGTCATGTGAACTCATATATAAAAAATCTTTGAAATCCGTGGACATTTGTGGAAATGAGCCCTGTGACGTCGTCTATTTGCTATTTGGTCAATTTGACAAAAATAATAAACAAAGTCCAATAACTCCGGTAAAAATATTCGATCACACCTGGCTTGCAAACTCATTCTAGGTAATGGTCAGGTGAACTCATATACCCAATATCTTTGAAATCCGTTGAGATTTGTGGAAATGAGCCCTGTGACGTTGTCTATTTGCTATTTGGTAAATTCGACAAAAATAATAAACAAAGTCCAATAACTCCGGTAAAAAGGTTAATCCATATACCACAAATCTTTGAAATACGTTGACATTTGTTCAAGTTATGACTCTTACAAATTCGGGATGGACGGACAGACGGCTCGACGGACGGACGGAACCCATTCCTATATATATATCCCCCGCAAATTTTCAATTTGGCGGGGGATAAAAATGGCTATGAGCAATTATTTATTCTCATTCAATACTTACTTGGGCTAAAGGTGACAATAATAGGGCGACAAGTAACACATATGCAGGTGCTATCCATGACACATTTTTTGGCAGGTGCACTGTAGCGGTACCCAACATCACAGCAGTGACTGATAGAGAATTGATTAACACACTCCCAGTACGTACAGCAATCATTATCATCCACATATTTATCAATCGAAGTATCCAAGCAAACCTCTGAAAAGTATAAATGAAGGTGTCAATGACACTGAAGCTCAACCTGGAGAGAGAATAATGACATACATTATAGTCAATGGAGCGCTAAGGAATGCGAAAAGTTAAAATGTTTAAGAAATCAGGGTTTCCACCAGGGAAAATAAATGTGTCCGTATTCAGCCATATTTGGAAAACAATAAACGAACCATGGTCAGCCTGTCGTGTTATTTGCTTCCCCAATATGGCTGAATAAGGACTCATTTATTTTCCCCTGGTGGAAACCCTGCTATTACGACCTGGAAGTGAAATTTTTCAATGTATGAACCTGGAAATGGATCCTAAACAGGACCCACTGCCCCTTTAGCAGAAACCCTACCTAAGTTGACCTGAAAAATTGTCACCGTACTAGAGGACAGGGTTCGTGCTTATCATCTGGATCACAATACAGACCCACACTACACGTCATCACCAGGGCCTGATATGTCCCTTTGAAGCCTTTCTATGTGAAGCTTGTGTTTTTCAAAAGTAACTTTCACCAACAATTATAAGGATCATCTAAAATCTGAATTAAACGATTGAACTCTCGATTGAATATCCTCATAGTAGTGAACATCCATACCAAATTTCATTGTGATCCAATCACAACAGTTGAAGTTATGACATGAACAGACATCGGACGAACCAAAAAACCAACATTTCTAAATAAACAAAGATTAATAACTCTAGAATGGAAAATCTGAACAAAATGATTGAACCCTCTACTGAATGTCCTCATAGTAGTGAACATCCATACCAAATTACATTGATATTTGAGCACTACTTTTCAAGTGTTATGACATTAACAGACATCGGAAGGCAGATGGATGGATGGACAAATGCAATAACAATATAGCACCCATGCACCCCGCCCCCCTTTGGCTTAATCATTTTTTATTTTCTCAGCAGAGTGAAATAATGCAGTTGGTGCATTCGTAATCCATAAAATCGAATGACATGGCCTAAATGTGCTGGTTTTTTTTACCTATAACAACGTACCAGAAGGACAGGGATCATGCTTATTCACCGGCTCCACACACGTCATGATAAACTGGTCCCAATACAGACCCACACTACACGCCATCACTGTGGGGTCCTCAATGAGCACTCGGTTAGCACCACGAGGGTCATCAAATCTACACAGAAGATACTTGTCGCATCTGCATGGATGTTCTGCAATCCAAGCACCATTCAATTCACGGCAGTCAGCACATGCTGAAATTCAAAGATATAGACAAAAGTTAAAGATGACCTGTCTGATTTGACACAACAAAACGACCACCTATAGTAATGCATGAAGTATATGACCCTTTAACAACAGGAGAATTATATGAAATTTTTAAGGATTTAGTCGGAAATATGACTTGTTGAGAGCTCGGTGAGAGCTTTCCATTGAATGGCAACAAGGCATATTTCCGACTAAATCCTGAAAAATTTCATATAATTCTCCTGTGGTTTAGGGGTCGATTATTTAGAACATTACTATATAACCAAAAGTAATTGGATCGGACCCACAAGAGGAAGTTTTTATACGTTTTAAATTATTGTCAGCCTAGCAAAAATTCCAATGATTGCCTCTTATAAAGAGCGTCTATGTTTCTGTCGCCCAAAAGCGGCAGCTAACAAAGAGCGTTCTCAATTATGAGCTTTTGTGATCGTTATCGACATATTACTTATGGATACAGCGGATTTTCGAGATTTCTGTGCTTTATGAATGGTGGTGATTGTATCCCACACAGTGGGCTAGCATCACTAAATTCACCCTCTGGGGACCTCATTCTGCTTTGGCCTCATCTTCTCTGGAAAGTATCTTTATTATCAAATTAACAAGTTTTTTTAGTTTCTTTAGAATGTCTCTTTTACTTTTTTAGTTTAGTTTCTCTATATCTCCAAATTGGCAGACGACACATTGCATAATCAACAATTACCCACATCACAATATTCACCATCTGGCAACTTGAATTTGAGTCTAGATCTCCTACAGCAGATGAGCCCTAAGCAGAATGTGGTCCACAGAGGGTGAATTTAGTGATGTAGCCCACCGTGCATGGTACCTTCATTAAATTCACCCTTTGGGGACCTCATTCTGCAAATGTTCAGCACTATATCACAGACCGGATTACACGCTTGTTCAGATCACGCTTGTTCAGATTACACGCTTGTTCAGATTACATGCTTGTTCAGATTACACGCTTGTTCAGATTACACGCTTGTTCAGATTACACGCTTGTTCAGATTACACGCTTGTTCAGATTACATGCTTGTTCAGATTACACGCTTGTTCAGATTACATTCTTGTTCAGATTACATGCTCGTTCCTATAATTACAGTGCTCTTGTTGGTCCATTTTTACAAATCTGCTTTTTGTTTATGCATCCAGTTGACATCTCAATGATGAGTACAGTTATGCCCTAATTAATCGACTGCTTAACCACAGCAGAACTATGGGTAACTTTTCAGGATTTAGTTGGAAATATGGCTTGTTGCCATTCATCGAAAAGCTCTCCACGAGAACTTTCCAATGAATGGCAACAAGCCATATTTACGACTAAATCCTGGAAAGTTACCGATAATTCTGCTGTGTTTAGTTAAGCAGTCGATTTATTAGGGCATTACTGTAAATGTTCCCCTCAACCATGAAATCGGAACTATAAAATAAAAGCATAATCCCACATGACAAAACAAGCCCTGTTTGTACCTGAATAAACCTTGCAAGTCTATGTTTTAAATTCACAGATTCTAGGATGGGTGGCAATGTAATAAGTAAGAACATGTTTTTCAGAAAATCTACCAACACATACTTTTCCCAATGTGTGGAATTCGATTAACTCCAAAATAAAAATTTGTAAGTTTAATTATGTATTCAAAAAATTATTATCTACTGAACTAATAGGTAAATATTCGGCTACATGTAACATCAAATCATGCTACATTTGCGATAGATAATCATCATATCACTTGCCTCAAGCAACTTACAACTTAGAGTTATCACCTGAACATCCGCCCTTCCAGACAGCCCTGTGACATACACGGCGGCGTCCGTGAATTTTTAAATTGAAATGTTATATATGATAAGGCAAATTATGTACGGCATTATGCTGTCATAAAAAATCTAACTTATTGCCTGGTATCCGCCGTCCACTCTGATTATTTCAAAAACTACATTATATAGGGCCGTCGCGACCTCACAATGTTATTCCGATTTAGCTTTTCTAACTTGTCCATCAAACGCAATAGTATATAAGATATATACTCTTAAGTTCACAATTTATACCATTTTCAATTAAAATTATCAATATAGTTAAATTATTTAACATTTAACACCAACCAGCAAACCTGAAACTACATATGCCATCATATTTTCTTATTGTATTATTGATTGAGGGGCAGCAGGAAGACGGCCAGTAGGTCATGCTGCTCCTGTACAATACCATTAATTCATATATCAATGCTTTGTTATCTATTCTTATCTATTGTACAAATAAACATCTACATCTACATAAACACAGAATGACATATGTGTACTGGGTCTGTTGATACAGCATTTGTGCGGTATTGACTATAACCCATTAACCCTTTCAGTGCCAGGGGCCGATCTTATCGGCCCTAATTTAGTCTGTAAAATCGGCCCTAAAAAATAAAAAAAAATAAAAAATAAATAAATTAGATTTTTTTGGGTTGAATGTTTTTTTGGGTATGCTTAAGCATGGTATAGCGAATTTAAAAACAAAATGGATAAACCTTAGGGGCATGTTATAACTCAAAACTATCACCAAGTATTCATAGTAATAATTTTGATGCCCATGAAAAACGTAAGATTCCCTGGCACTAAACCTACAAAATAAGTCTGTTAAAGAATATAAGAAAAAATTATTAAAATTGTAAAAAATAATAACAAATGATGAAAAATTGTTAGGCCAATGCACTCTCTTATATATGCGAGGCGACCTATGCATTGGCACAGTGTATATGGGTTGATACAAAAATCGGACCTGGCACTGAAAGGGTTAACACAGTTGTGTAATTCTGTGTAGGTCCACACTGTTCATCAATGATAAGGCCATTGGTCTCAGCATATTTCATAAGTCTATTTAATCAAGATAGCAATAATTTGCTGCATGCATTCTATAGAGAGATTCCTCTAAAATAATTTGGTATTATTTTTAATCACATTTGTAGAGCGCCTATTTCACGAAATTGTGTTCATAGGCACTTCATAATATATATGTGTTGTCAACTAAATGTTATACATGTAAATCTATTATATATTTTGAAAGATCCGTGTGTGTGTGTATCTGTCTGTGTGTGTGTGTGTAATCGATGAACTCGAAAACGACCGACCCGATTTCGATGAAACTTCGTATGTGGGGGTATTTTCGGGTCAGGAGTAACATAGGCCTATTGATTTTCAGATCCGAGGTCAACTTTTCACGTGCCGAGGTCAAATCTGTTTTTACGCCGTTTTGCGCTAATATATTTCAGTTCGGTGCTCACAAATCGATTCGATATAGCGCGAATAATAAATTGCCAGTCATATAATTTGCACGGTTAGAATCTGTGGCGCTTCATCTTTCCAATGATGTACGTATCACACGCCTGTGTACGTTTAAAGTTTCTACCTTAATTATCGGGAAGAACGCAGGACCATGCTTCGCTCAACGAAAATCATTGCGTAAATATATTACGCCATCAACATATCGTGACGTGATCGCGTTAACTCTTAACCGGCCGATGTCGCGTTAACTCATCACCGGCCGAGGTATCCGCAAATGACATTGGGCTATATATCTCGGAAACGGGTGGAGCTATCGACTTGAAATTTGGTATGTGAATGTATCTTGCCCCGGATACGAATTTTATCGGGTCGCCGAGCTGGGAGAGCTTTCCGATGAATGGCAACAAGCCATATTTCCGACTATATCCTCAAAAGTTACCCATAATTCTGCTGTGTTTAAGGAGTCGATTAATTAGAGCATTACTGTAGGTGAGAAAAGTTGGGGATGGGCATTTTCAAAATATGCTAAAAATAATTGAAATCATTAATATCTGTTTGAGGTTGGTTCAGAGTTGTTTTAGTTTGGGCTTAAATTTAAATTTCAATGCCAAAAAATTACAATCAAATGGCCATAACTCGTTTACGAACTCATTTCAGAAAGTCCTCTTGTGAACTCCACCAAAAATCTTTCAAATCCATTGATAATTGTTCGAAATAAACCCTGGACAACTTTTCATGGGTGCTAAACGCCAAAAAATGACAATCAAATGGTCTTAACTCTGGTGAAAATGTACGGCCGGGCCTAGTTTGTGAACTCGTTTCAGAAACTCCTCTTGTGAACTCACATACCAAATATTCTTTAAAATATGTCGATAAAACTTTGAAATAACCCCAGACAACTTTTCGGGATGGACAGACAGACGGACGGACGGAGCCATTCCTATATCCCATGCCGAAAAATGTTCGGGTGGTGTATAATAATGTATGTAATACCGTCATGAATATTACACATCTCTTGTGTTGTTGTGGGTGTGGTGGTCGTGGTTGTGGGTGTGGTGGTCGTGGTTGATGTTGTGGTGGTCGTGGTTGATGTTGTGGTCGTGGTTGTTGATGTTGTGGTCGTCGTTGTTGGTGTTGTGGTCGTTGTTGTTGTGGGCGTTGTCGTTGTAGTGGTCGATGTGGTAGTAGTTGTAGCTATAAATGAAGATGAAAGAAGATTGTAATTCAAGTTAAATATTTGTTGATAAAACAAGCATTCTGATTGGTCCAAAGATGCTAACTTTAGTTTCCGATTCACCAGCATCATTCGATGAATCATGCACAAATTGTGAATAGAGCATGCTGTTATTGTCAATGCGTGTCAATACTTCACCGCAGACAGGAGTCACATAATCTATAGTAATTCCCTAAATAATCGACTCCTTAACCAGTGTAGAATTATGGGTAATTTTTCAGGATTTAGTCGGAAATATGGCTTGTTGCCATTCATCGGAAAGCTCTCAGTGAGAGCTTTCCGATGAATGGCAACAAGCCATATTTTATGAGATATTGGATGGATTTTGATGAAACTTTCCACAAATGATTTGTGGTACCAAATACATAAAGTGGGCTAATTACTGTGCTGTGAGGTGAGATATGGTTGAGTGAGCACAAATTGAATGGAAGAGGAGCACTTTTCAAAAGTTGCAATAACACAGGTAGAGTGATCACAGACATTCAGCTGTGCCTTATTCCCCACTTCTCATACAGACTTGGAACATCCTTATCTGTTGGTACGTACCTCAATAGCCTACATGATGGGAAACATGATTTACTGAAAAATGGCTTCAAAGAGACTGATTTCAATAACTCTGTGTTGGTCACAGCATGAAACTTCAAGGTGTCATTCCAAAGGAATGTGATTAGACTGAATGACCTGGGCATGAAGCAGGAACATTGTGTCCCGATAATGACACGCATGTTATTGTGGACTCACAGTGTCACTTTTAGACCACATTTACAGCCAGTAACAACTTGTGTGAACAATGGAACAATGGAGTGACTTTTGAAAAGCACCCCTCTTCCATTCAATTCATACTCAGCCGGCCATAACATAACTCACAGGACGGTGTCTCACACAGGTTGTGTATCAGATACCACTTAACATTTGTGTAAAGTTTCTTCAAAATCCATCCAATATCTCATAACATATTACCGAATATATTAGGGGGGAACTTTCTTTTTTTGAGGTGTTTATATGATTTCATCAGCATTTGTATCATAAGTTCTTCTGTCTGCTAATATTTCCTTAACCCCCCTCCAGATGCATAACATGCAGACCATTCCAATGTATACTTTTATATATGATTGGGAGATTCCATTTAGCAAATAAAGGTTTAAGCTTATAAAACCATGGAAGTTATAGTTTTTCAATAATTTAAATCATACTCACTCGTAACAGGAAGACAGAAGTACATTCTGATCTGCAATGACAAAACACAAGCATAGTGTTACGGCATCATGCAATAGTCAGTATATATAGTCAAGCAATGACAAAACACAAGTGTTACGACATCAAGAGGCAGTTGTCCAGCAATGACAAAAACACAATTGTTACGACATCATTAGTCAGTAGTCGAGCAATGACAAAAACACAATTGTTACGACACTAGTCGACTAAAATTGGTTAGTTGTAAATTATATAATTTCATATCACTTTAGGTGGAGATCATTGGATATGATGTTAAGTCAATTGTATTTTTTTTTTTAAAGAAACTTTAATTTCTGCATACATGTCACAGGCGCACACGTTCCAGAAGACCAGAGGCATTGTGCGTGCAGACGTCTAGCATACTGTCGTACCACTAACGGCGATAAAATAGCAACTGTAACTGATCACTTGCTGGTAGAATTGCCATGATCTTGACGTTGATATATATGCCAAATTTTCTTCCACCAGACAGTGATCAAATCTCGTTCTTTAATTTAAAGGAGGTCAGAACAATTGGCAGATACATCTAATCTGTCTATCTAAGTTTATGGTCAGTAGTTCATCAATTGTCACCGAGCAGCAGGATGATTCATATATTTTAATTTTAGTGGGCCATAAAAAGCACTCAGGCGGCAATATTTTTATGAGGAGGCAGGTGTCTGATAAACAAAATATTAGTTTTATACTATACATCAACTATATTTAAAAACATCAGTCATATACAGTAATGCCCTAAATATTGACTCCTTAACGACCGGAGAATTATGGGTAACTTTTCAGGATTGAGAGCTTTCCGATGAATGGCAACAAGCCATATTTCCAACTAAATCCTGAAAAGTTACCCATAATTCTGCTGTGGTTAAGGAGTCGATTATTTAGGGCATAACTGTACATACACACAAGATACAGGTAGACTCCGGGAAATCTCACATGTTTCATCGAATCGAGCTTTGATTCAAATTAGGAAGGGGGCAAGATTTAGCATTGAATCAAATCTTGAATCCAAAAACTGTAATCGAAAGTTCAGCAACATCAGGCAACATTGGAATAAACATGGAATGAGCATCAATTTCAGTCAAAGACCAATTAAGCCTTGAAATAGTCAGTCATTTGTAGAATGAGGTCCCCTGAGGGTGCACTTACTGATGCTATCCTGCACATTGGGCTAGCATCACCAAATTCACCCTCCGTGAACTTCATTCTGCTTAGGCCTCAACTGCTATGGGAGACCTTGGAACAGATAAAAGTTCCCCAATTGAAGTAGTGATGTTCACTCATGAGTCCCCTCGATTATGTGTTTTTTATTACAGTCCTATGTGCGATTTCCATTCAAAACGCCATTAATTAAAAATGGTAATGTCACTAGTGAATTATGTCATTTCTCGTGACGTCATTGACGTTATGTCGCTTACTGATCTAGACTGAATTTTCGATGGTTGATCTGTCTCGACATTGAGACTTTCGTGCATTAATTCTGGGTGTTTTAATCATATTTGGTGAACCAAATTGATGCAGAAGTGTAATAAATAGAGTAATCAATTAGTTCCGAGAATTATGTTAAATAATTCACTCGAGGCGAGAGACATTTATGTAAGAAACTCGTGCGCTAATGTGTACTCGTTTCTTACCGACATCTCTCGCCTCTTGTGATTTATTTTACGTAATTCTCGAAACCATTTGATTACTCTCTATATATTCTGCAAATTAGGGGATATAGAAACTGAACAGAAGGGGAAAAGTAACTAAAACAATGATAATTAGGTGAGGATGATCCTCCAAGGAGGTACAGTAATGCCTTAAATATAACATTTTCAAATAGAAAATACATATTCCCTAATAAGATACTTACACACTGAACTACATGGTATATTCATTTTTATTCACAAAGGAGGGATCTATGAGACTCGTTTAAAATTTATTATTTTGGTACGAAATACCTCAAGTACGTTATTATATGACGTAGCACTTTTGGTCAGATGCCATCTAGCTATATATAATAGCATGTTGGCAGAGCTATCTTTCTCTTTTCATCCTCTTACAAGATTCGAGGGGTGTGACCGAGCAGCGGGGAGGGGAATTTAAATCCCAATTTGGGAGGGACATGTGAGTTCAGTGTGTAAGTATCTTATTATGGAATATGTATTTTCTATCTGAAAATGTTATATTCCCGTCAAAGATACGTTACACACTGAACTACATGGTAGAATCAACTCATAGGAGCAGGCAGCGAGGAATGAGATACTATTGTATTTTGGTTAAGATCAATTCTTTTGAACCTGCTGAGTAGCAACAAATGGATCCAAAAGGTACCGATTTGCAGATTTGATTGATGATACAAGGTAAAGTGGATAAAGTGGAAAAATGAGCCCAATGGCTGAATCTTTGCCCCCCCCCCCTTTTTTTGTCCTGAAGTCAGGCAAACCAGTAAATTTGAAGGACCCATTTGGTAGAAATCGCCCAAAGGTCATATGCAGGTACACGCATGTGCCATCTCCTCTCTCTATGGAGCAAGCTGGTCATATGCAGAATTAAGTATATACCACTCTGATCCATGGTATGTGACTGTACGAACCAAGATATCCCGACGTTTTGACACCAGAGGAAGGAAATCTATTGCTACCTGAATGGTCAATCTAGACGTAAAATGAGGATATGGCAAATGCAAACACGATTGGAAACATACCAAGACCTCATTTCTGGCGAAGAAAACCTAGATTTCAATAGCCATGATTGTGAGTTTTATGACATACTGTCAGCAAAGGTGCAAATAAATATGTGACAAACTGGTCAAGGCTCAAAATAATTATTATTATTAGTCAATGAGGTGCACATTTTAGTGAGCGTCCAATTGCTACCTAGGAAAAACCCATGTTATTTTTGTTTTCAAAAGTTCAAAAACTTTACGTCGATTAATAAATACAATGCAATTCGACATAATTATATTCACTATGAATTGATCTGAAATTAACAAAAAGAACTTTCAATGTCCTATTTGGCCAGATTTGGCTCCTTGGACAAATACAGATTGTTTAAAGAATTGCATAATTGGACAAAATGTCCGATAGAAACAGAAGAGGACTGGACCTAAGCTATTTTCCATCGGACAATGATCGTGACCGGCCACTTATTTTGAGCCTTGAAACTTGTTGGAAAAATCCCTGTTTGTAAACTAAGTTCATCACGAGCGTTATAGAATTTAGAAATTCCTAAAATGTTTTCTGGTATCGAAACAATCAAGAAGAGTCCCGAGTTGTAAACTAGTGCTACCTCCACAGCCTGTCGATCCAATCGAGTGTATTCAGTTACATTGATAGAATGGGACACTTGGCAGCCTGGATGTAATATGTTATAAAATGTGCTCGGGCCTTTCATAAGGCTTATTTGAGCACAGAAGGAGATTTCAACCGGACTCATTGGTCGAAACAGGCAGTGTTTGGAAGGAGAATGCCGGAAAGGACGAACAGGCTGTGGATGATGAAGGACTAAGAACAACCAGAATGTTGATAACAAGAAGATTGTGTCTTCTTGTTATTCACTGATTGTTCTTAACAGACGAAGGGCCCGGATCCAAGAGCTGTTAGTGTTTTCAGGGCACCGCAGCCACTAAGGAGAAGGTATACACTCGTTCGTCATGCCAGTGATGTGGAAGGAAGGCGAAATCACTGAAGACCAGTCAAATGCGCATGTTCCCATGGAACAGGTTATTTATTTCTTACCAGCCACCCCAGAAGATTGTGTATTCAATTATCCATATCGTAACCCTATAAGCGAACCCAAACTGTAAAAGCCATGATATCGTGCGAGGATAGATCTAAGCCTGGTACTACATGTGAACAACTCACTGGGAATTCAAATTTTTCAATTTATCCGACCCAAACTTTGGAGGTAATGTAATATTCCCACGGAATCTTGCTCATTGGGAATTTCAAAGGCTGGAGAGCCAAATGCTAATGAATGCTCTACGCAAATAGAAACGTGATTCGCAGCTTGGTTCTCGGAAAAGCAGCCGATCACTGCAGAAAGCCAGATCGACTCTCGCAAATTTGTTGGAATGATTTCAAGGCCTGGTGTTCCACCACACGGAAACCTTTAGTAAGGGCAAAGATGATCTGTGTAATGAGGAGAATTTACATTCAGAAGAATCGATCGGTCACCCATAAACAAAGTACAATGCCAATCAGTGACAAGTGGAAAGGTGAATAAGTTTGAGCCCTGGTAAAACACCATGGTAACCATGATAAAACAAATTGAGTGTCTGTTAAAAGTCTCTGCCCAGGCCAATAACTGCGCTATGTTCACTGTTATGTACAGCACCTGAGATTACCCGGCGCACTGTCTGATGGCCCAATGCTTGGTTCCCCCTCGAGCCTCCCGGGACACATACCGGAGGAGAGAACTGCGTTTGATTCCCTCGATGCCCTGCAATTTTCTCTTTTTACTTTTTCCCACACAGACACAAGAAATAGCAGCAAGTGCTTCCGAAATCCAAAGTGAGAATCTTTATTTGCGTCGGATGGCAAGCAGCCCTGTTAATTAGAATTGGAAACTAGATGTCAGATCGTCAGACCCAACCAATGGTTTTTTCTGTAAAGTAAAAACTGAATAAACAGGGCTGGTAAGGCCTGGAAAAAGGCATCTAGGGATGATTAAGGTGCAGCTGTTTCCCCCTAACCCAGAGCCAGCGCAAAACCTGACGAGAATCAGAACCATGCTGTGCAGCCATCAGGATAATTGACCAACGAAATGATACAGATCACGATACACTCCACTAGTGTTTCCAAATGGATACTATCGGCATTATCAGAAACAACCCGTTGAGGATGTAGAGTTCAGTTAAACTAAAATGGAGTTTAATTGTTGGCCAGATCAGTCAAAGATACATAGAATACACCTAAACTTTGGGTTACATTGGTCCAGAGATCTGCAGATAGTAATCGATATGTGTATCGCAATACATGGATCACTCCATGGAAATTGACGATGAATCGCCACAGCCCCAGCTGCCATACTTGCTATAATTAGCCTCTCGCCAAATTTTATGCATTTTAAGGCCATGCAGGTGTCCCAAGAAGTGGTCGTAGTCAGCAATTGCACCCGAGGGTGTGCTGAAAGATTGTTGTTCAGTCCACCAGCTTAGAAAGGAAAGGTGGAATGACGTGAATCATTGGCAGTTCCAGCAGGAACGGGTTAACATGGTAAGAGCTGTGTACACTGGAACTACCCTCGGAACAGTGTGGCGCCTTGTGCCTACAGTGACATCACAGTGTATGTGGCAGGGCCACCCCAAGGTCTGCATGGAATGAGGAATTGGATTAGCCTGAGCCTGCTTGACATTGGGGTTACTGAAGCCGTGGGCCAATCGAGGAAGAGAATAGCCAGACCTCTGTTAACCCTTTACCCAACAAAACGGCCAAAAACGCCCAAATAAAGCTTCAACAGCCTAAAATATCTTCGGTCTGTCCCAATAACACCATACAAATATGGATATCATAGGTCGCCTCGCATATATAAGAGAATGCATTGGCCTAAACAAAATCTTTTTTTAACACTTTTTACCATTATTTCTTACATTCTTTAACAATTTTATAATTTTTTCTTACATTTTTTATAATATTTTTCTACATTCTTTGACAATTTTATCATTTTTAATATGTGTTAAGCCAATGCATTCTCTTATATATGCGAGGCGACCTATGGTCGACTCGCATATATAAGAGAATGCATTGGCACAGGGCCGTTCTGTTGGGTAAAGGGTTAAGGATCAGGAAAGGGAACCTCAAGATTTACCATGAAAGTGGGTGACTGATGTGTCACGTTATGACTTGTGTCAGAGCGATTTAATCACTTGTCACAAGTTATTTGTTGGTAAACAACCTCAGTGTGTAGCGTAAACGAGTTCACTAGTGAACTATAAATCAAGCAAACTACACAAAAGTGAGTTAATTCATAGATAAACAAAATTAGGCCCTTCAAACTGATCCTTAATTTGCAGGCAGCAAATTACTTTTGAAATTTTGATTATCATCAAATAACCGCACAATGACATGATTATAGATATCATTGTTCTAAAATCATAGCAAAGTCATACCAAATTGCATAGCTATTATCGATCCAAATCTGGTTAGCAAATTGCGATGCGATGCCAGTTAATTTGCTCCCTGCGTATTCGCTACTTTTGTCAACATGAAACATTGTGAGTGACAATTTCAATGTAAACAAAGTTACAAATCCAATGTTGTCTCACTAATCGAAGGTTCGAAATAATACTTACATTCTAAAACCACGTGAACAGAGATAACATAGCAATTGGACGGCGTAAACAGTGTTCTGGAAGAGAGTTCTACACGCGAAAGCCGGAAAGGCGAATTTGTTAAACCACGTGCGGTGACTGGAAGTTGGGAAATTTTCCCACAATTCTCAACAGAACAATGATATTTTTTACGTAACAGACAAATAAAAATCAAAGTGAAACTGAATTTGAATGAAATTGTCACTCTGATAATAATTTAATAATTAAGTGTCGTTTCCCAAATTGAAATGAAGTCACAACAAGTTAAAAACTCAGAACGGGTTAAAAGAAACAATGAACCGGACGACAATGTTTGGTTCATTGTTACTCATAGCTTTACATCCCTGCAATCTTGTCGTCACAAAGATGAAAGATAAGATAGCTCTGCCAACATGCTGTTATATATAGCTAGATGGCATGTGACCAAACGTGCTACGTCATATAATAACGTACTTGAGCTATTTCGTACCAAAATAATAAATTTTAAACAGGTCTCATATATCCCTCCTTTGTGAATAAAAATGAATACTCCATGTAGATCAGTGTGTAACGTATCTTTGACGGGAATAATCGACTCCTTAACACATTGACTGCCACTATGAGTTAACTCGTAGTAAATATCAACAGAAACCGAGAGCAATGTAAGTTTATGCATCAATCCATGCCCAACGATCACATTGATTGATTGTATATGTATAATTACAATGGCTTGAGATACAACGATTCCCACATCCCGATCAAGGGTTGGGGTGCAGTTTGAAATCTTGCGATGACACTCCATTTTACCAGGACCTCTTCTGTATGTCCCTGACCCATGGTAGACACATGCATATTTACCTTTCCCCGATATCATAGAGGGCTTTCATTGCATAAATCAATACTCAGTTAGCTCTAGATTGTTCAGGTTTCATTTGAAGCTTTTGGCTATATAGTGATAATATACCCCATTGTTTGAGGGATGGGTGCAATCCACTGAAGGTCCACTAAATATCTAAACTTGGCTGTGTAACATATAAGAGAACAACAAATACATGTATGTTGAGATTAGTTAGAAATCAGCACCCTGCTTGAGTGCCCTAATGTCTAAATTCTAACAAATCTTATTATAGGCTGTAGTTCTATGTTTATTACACATCTCGTACTTATAACTGGATAAATTCTGACAGTAGAAGAATTCGGATATAGTGTCAGAGGCTGCTGGAAACTCGAGCTAGACCAACATCAAGTGTATGCACAAGCAGATACATGTGGCTTGTTTAATCATGCACGCAATTCAGTTCATTTCCCTGGCAATGGGTGTACAAGTGTGTAAATGCATTTATCATGTTCTATAGAACTTTAGTCGACCAAAATTGGGTTATATGATGTTGAAATGTTTTATAAAGCTACTACGAGATAACTCGTAGTCGGCACCTGGGACGGAATTTACCAGTGGTCATCGCTGGTGCCAACATATTACGTTTTTGACGTCTTAGGCGACATAGAGTGTACCGATGATTGTGTATAAATTCATTTACCGCATCTTATACACGATATGCTTGTATCTGTATACCACTCTTCCGTCATCTAAGTCGTTGAAAACATAATTGTATTTACCTACGAGATAACTCGTAGCTGGCACCAGCGATGAAACACTGATAAATTCCATCCCAGTTGCCGACTGCAAGTTATCTCGTAGTAGCCTTATGACATGTTTCAGCATCACATAACCCAATATTGGTCAAACCATCACTTGCACATACATAATACACCAACTACTATTGGCAAAACATGCAATCCAATGTTGGCATACGGGATGGAATTACCCATTGGTTTTTGGCAGTGAACGTGTTAACCACAGCAGAATTATGGGTAATTTTTCAGGATTTAGTCGGAAATATGGCTTGTTGCCATTCATCGGAAAGCTCTCACTGAGGTTTCTGACAGAACAAAATTGTCTCAACTTGGTAAATTGCTTGGTAGATATGTACATATAGCAGACAGTGGTCGTGTGACCTTTTCAAAGATGGTCATAAGAAGATCAGCCATATCATGCGCTAATCAATTACCAACACCTACAGCAGTGCCCTAAGTAATCGACTCTTTAACTACAGCAGAATTATGGGTAACTTTTCAGGATTTAGTCGGAAATATGGCTTGTTGCCATTCGATGAATTGCAACAAGCCATATTTCCGTAGCCATAAATCCTGAAAAGTTACCCATAATTCTGCTGTAGTTAAAGAGTCGATTACTTAGGGCATTACTGTATTAGCAATATTGAAACAAAATACAAGAAGCTACCACATACAATATTTACATTAGCCATTTATTCCATTGTAAGCCTGCATATATCTGAAATGCAGACATGCTGGTGCAAATTCAAGATGATCATCATGACCACGAAAACCCTATGGGTGGTCAAATGTGGCAAATCATGGCCATATAGGTCATGTGATATTCATACCTGAACATAACACCAGAAAATGTAGCAGATGCAACAAATAAAATGCAACATACCTGCATAAATCCACCCCATTCAGAGGTGGTCATGATATAAATTATAAAGGTAGGATGTGTGTCACCACCTACAATATATCAACTGATAATAACACAATAATATTCAAAATGCAACAGTGCAGCTCCCGTCATGGAAGTTTAAAGCAATATTGTTTAATAAAATGGTGTTTATTGTCATTTTGACCAGCCAAGGTGATAGAGAAACACCCACAGGTAGATATGCTGATAAATATAAACATGTATTTACTATTAAGTATTATATATCTTGATAAAACTCACATAGTCTATCTGTCCTTTGAAGTAATCAAGGTTGTGTCCATACCCAACAAATAACGCACATGACTGTACTTCTATCTTTCCTGAAACACAAAATCTTGTACTGTAATGCCCTAAGGAATCGACTCCTTAACCGTTTACCCAACAAAATGGCCAAAAACGCCCAAATAAAGCTTCAACAGCCTAAAATATCTTCGGTCTGTCTCAATAACACCATACAATTATGGATATCATTGGAACCGGTTCATTGACCACATTGTGATGGTTACAGTTATGCCCTGTGCCAATGCATTCTCTTATATATGCGAATCGAGAATGCATTGGCCTAATTTTTTCTTACATTTTTTAACAATTTTTATAATATTTTTCTACATTCTTTGACAATTTTATCATTTTTAATATGTGTTAAGCCAATGCATTCTCTTATATATGCGAGGCGACCTATGGTTGACTCGCATATATAAGAGAATGCATTGGCACAGGGCCGTTCTATTGGGTAAAGGGTTAACCACAGCAGAATTATGGGTAACTTTTCAGGATTTATTCGGAAATATGGCTTGTTGCCAGTGAGAGCTTTCCGATGAATGGCAACAAGCCATATTTCCGACTAAAGCCTGAAAAGTTATCCATAATTCTGCTGTGGTTAAGAAGTCGATTATTTAGTGCATTACTGTCTTCAGCCGTGTTAACCTCTTCACTGATAATGACATAATGTCGTGCGCTGGGTCGTTGATGTTATGGCTATTTTTCAGTGGAAAAATATAACGGGAATATGACAAAAACTATAAAACAGACTCAGTTGAAAGGCTGTTAGCACTCACAATCGTGAAACATCATATACTGTTTGAAACGTCGAGATAGAGTTGTTCCAATGCACCAATCTCTGAGTTCCAGTTGCGAATAAAGGCCGAAAGCTAGTGTGCTGAAGTAGGTCCATACTCAGTACAGACTTATAGCACACGGCGTGACATTTTATGTCCGTACTCAGTACTGATGTATAGCAGCCAATTTTTTCTCTAACTGTGTGGGGTACGTAGCATCACTAAATTCACTCTCTGGGGACCTCATTCTGCAAATATTTGGCACCATATTTTAAGGCCTGGGAATTTAGGTATTTTGGCCTGATTGTGAGTATGTATCGTGTCCGTAAAAATACATATAAAAAACAAAATTTCTGTTGTGCTCAATGTTCTGATCAAAACTGAAACATACAAACATTTTATCAGTGTAAGGATATCGAATTATGACAGCATATGCGAATGGGCAAAGAGCTATAGGACGGCCGTAATTTGCTAATCTTCTGGGACGTTAAACTGATCAAATGAAAGGCCTATTCAAAAATCATAAAAGGCCAAATGGAGGCTCAGTAATATTATATTAGCTAGCCAAGGCGGATGTTGAGTGCTTCATCGGCATGTGCCCCAGAAATAACAATAATATAAAGTGCAAGCATGTATGATTTTCAAATTTTTTGGCATGAGAAACAGGAAATTGGCTTAATTGTTCCAAAATCAATCCTGCTTGAAAATTGTCCAAACTGCTAATCATTTCATTTCTGTAAGTTCCAATTTTTTAATTAGCGGTCGCGGAAAAAATGCACATGTAGACGATGGGAAGAAAATCTAGAGTTGGCATCACTCTGAAATTTAACGTTTATGCCACTAAATAATTTTGATGATGAAAATGAAGAGAAAGCAGTGTGAGATGTATTTAAATAGTTTCATGTTAAGCGAACACAATATTTTATCTGGACAGTACAGTAATGCTCTAATTAATCGACCTCTTAACCACAGCAGAATTATGGGTAAATTTTCAGGATTTAGTCGGAAATATGGCTTGTTGCCATTCATTGGAAAGCTATCACTGAGCCATATTTCCGACTAAAACAAAGAAAAGTTACCCATAATTCTGCTGTAGTTAAGGGGTCGATATCTTAGGGCATTACTGTACCTACATTCATTTCTTACATTTATATAAGGGCCTTGCAAGTATTTGCGATTAATTCCTTGTCTAGGTATCGCATAGCAGGATGAGGTCTTTAGAGGATGAATTTGATGATGCTAGCCCGCTGTGCATGTCTGTTCTGTCGGACTAAATTCACCCTCTGGGGACCTAATTCTGCAAATGTCCGGTACCATATTTTTAGGCCTGTTTTAAACTAAAACAATAATGTTGTCGTTAGACACATTTTGGTGAACTGCCTTGTGAGGTGGTATACATGAAGCATGGGTTTATACTGATCTCTCTGTGAGGTATATATATATATACCTGAAGCCTGGGATTATACTGATCTGTGAGGTACTGTAATGCCCTAAATAATCGACTCCTTAACCACAGTAGAATTATGGGTAACTTTTCAGGATTTAGTCGGAAATATGGCCTGTTGCCATTCAATGGAAAGATCAGTGAGAGCTTTCCGATAAATGGCAACAAGCCATATTTCTGACTAAATCCTGAAAAGTTACCCATAATTCTGCTGTGGTTAAGGAGTCGATTATTTAGGGCATTACTGGATATACATACCTGAAGCCTGGGTTGATTTGTAAGGGATATGATATATACCTGAGCCTGGGTTTATACTGATCTGTGAGATATATATATACCTGATGCCTGGGTTTATACTGATCTGTGAGGTATATATATACCTGATGCCTGGGTTTATCTGTGAGGTATATATATATATATATATACCTGATGCCTGGGTTTATACTGATCTGTGAGGTATATATATATATATACCTGATGCCTGGGTTTATACTGATCTGTGAGATATATATATACCTGATGCCTGGGTTTATACTGATCTGTGAGATATATATATACCTGATGCCTGGGTTTATACTGATCTGTGAGGTATATATATACCTGATGCCTGGGTTTATACTGATCTGTGAGGTATATATATATATATATATATATATACCTGATGTCTGGGTTTATACTGATCTGTGATGTATGTATATACCTGAAGCCTGGGTTTATACTGATCTGTGAGGTATGTATATATATACCTGATGGCTGGGTTTATACTGATCTGTGAGATATATATATACCTGATGCCTGGGTTTATACTGATCTGTGAGGTATATATATACCTGATGCCTGGGTTTATACTGATCTGTGAGGTATGTATATATATACCTGAAGCCTGGGTTTATACTGATCTGTGAGGTATATATATACCTGATGCCTGGGTTTATACTGATCTGTGAGGTATGTATATATATACCTGAAGCCTGGGTTTATACTGATCTGTGAGGTATATATATACCTGATGCCTGGGTTTATACTGATCTGTGAGATATGTATATATATACCTGATGCCTGGGTTTATACTGATCTGTGAGGTATGTATATATATACCTGAAGCCTGGGTTTATACTGATCTGTGAGGTATATATATACCTGATGCCTGGGTTTATACTGATCTGTGAGATATATATATATACCTGATGCCTGGGTTTATACTGATCTGTGAGGTATATATATACCTCATGCCTGGGTTTATACTGATCTGTGAGATATGTATATATATACCTGATGCCTGGGTTTATACTGATCTGTGAGGTATATATATACCTGATGCCTGGGTTTATACTGATCTGTGAGATATATATATATACCTGAAGCCTGGGTTTATACTGATCTGTGAGGTATATATATACCTGATGCCTGGGTTTATCTGTGAGGTATATATATACCTGATGCCTGGGTTTATACTGATCTGTGAGGTATATATATACCTGATGCCTGGGTTTATCTGTGAGGTATATATATACCTGATGCCTGGGTTTATACTGATCTGTGAGGTATATATATACCTGATGCCTGGGTTTATACTGATCTGTGAGGTATATATATATATATATACCTGATGTCTGGGTTTATACTGATCTGTGATGTATGTATATACCTGAAGCCTGGGTTTATACTGATCTGTGAGGTATGTATATATATACCTGATGCCTGGGTTTATACTGATCTGTGAGATATATATATACCCGAAGCCTGGGCTTATACTGATCTGTGAGGTATATATATACCTGATGCCTGGGTTTATACTGATCTGTGAGGTATATATATACCTGATGCCTGGGTTTATACTGATCTGTGAGGTATGTATATACCTGATGCCTGGGTTTATACTGATCTGTGAGGTATGTATATACCTGATGCCTGGGTTTATACTGATCTGTGAGGTATGTATATATATACCTGAAGCCTGGGTTTATACTGATCTGTGAGGTATATATATACCTGATGCCTGGGTTTATACTGATCTGTGAGGTATATATATATATATATACCTGATGCCTGGGTTTATACTGATCTGTGAGGTATATATATACCTGATGCCTGGGTTTATACTGATCTGTGAGATATGTATATATATACCTGATGCCTGGGTTTATACTGATCTGTGAGGTATATATATACCCGATGCCTGGGTTTATACTGATCTGTGAGGTATATATATACCTGATGCCTGGGTTTATACTGATCTGTGAGGTATGTATATACCTGATGCCTGGGTTTATACTGATCTGTGAGGTATATATATACCTGATGCCTGGGTTTATCTGTGAGGTATGTATATATATACCTGATGCCTGGGTTTATACTGATCTGTGAGATATATATATACCTGATGCCTGGGTTTATACTGATCTGTGAGGTATATATATACCTGATGCCTGGGTTTATACTGATCTGTGAGGTATATATATATATACCTGAAGCCTGGGTTTATACTGATCTGTGAGGTATATATATACCTGATGCCTGGGTTTATACTGATCTGTGAGGTATATATATACCTGATGCCTGGGTTTATACTGATCTGTGAGGTATGTATATATATACCTGATGCCTGGGTTTATACTGATCTGTGAGATATATATATACCTGATGCCTGGGTTTATACTGATCTGTGAGGTATGTATATATATACCTGAAGCCTGGGTTTATACTGATCTGTGAGGTATATATATACCTGATGCCTGGGTTTATACTGATCTGTGAGATATGTATATATATACCTGATGCCTGGGTTTATACTGATCTGTGAGGTATATATATACCTGATGCCTGGGTTTATACTGATCTGTGAGGTATATATATACCTGATGCCTGGGTTTATACTGATCTGTGAGGTATGTATATACCTGATGCCTGGGTTTATACTGATCTGTGAGGTATGTATATATATACCTGATGCCTGGGTTTATACTGATCTGTGAGGTATGTATATATATACATGAAGCCTGGGTTTATACTGATCTGTGAGGTATATATATACCTGATGCCTGGGTTTATACTGATCTGTGAGGTATGTATATATATACCTGATGCCTGGGTTTATACTGATCTGTGAGGTATATATATACCTGATGCCTGGGTTTATACTGATCTGTGAGGTATATATATACCTGATGCCTGGGTTTATACTGATCTGTGAGGTATATATATACCTGCTGCCTGGGTTTATCTGTGAGGTATATATATATACCTGATGCCTGGGTTTATACTGATCTGTGAGGTATGTATATATATACCTGATGCCTGGGTTTATACTGATCTGTGAGGTATGTATATATATACCTGAAGCCTGGGTTTATACTGATCTGTGAGGTATGTATATATATACCCGAAGCCTGGGTTTATACTGATCTGTGAGGTATATATATACCTGAAGCCTGGGTTTATCTGTGAGGTATATATATATATATAAACCTGATGCCTGGGTTTGTACTGATCTGTGAGGTATGTATATATATACCTGATGCCTGGGTTTATACTGATCTGTGAGGTATGTATATATATATATACCTGATGCCTGGGTTTATACTGATCTGTGAGGTATATATATACCTGATGCCTGGGTTTATACTGATCTGTGAGGTATATATATATATATATACCTGATGCCTGGGTTTATACTGATCTGTGAGGTATATATATACCTGATGCCTGGGTTTATACTGATCTGTGAGGTATGTATATATATACCTGATGCCTGGGTTTATATTGATCTGTGAGGTATGTATATATATACCTGATGCCTGGGTTTATACTGATCTGTGAGGTATGTATATATATACCTGATGCCTGGGTTTATACTGATCTGTGAGGTATATATATACCTGATGCCTGGGTTTATACTGATCTGTGAGGTATGTATATATATACCTGATGCCTGGGTTTATACTGATCTGTGAGGTATATATATACCTGATGCCTGGGTTTATACTGATCTGTGAGGTATGTATATATATACCTGATGCCTGGGTTTATATTGATCTGTGAGGTATGTATATATATACCTGATGCCTGGGTTTATACTGATCTGTGAGGTATGTATATATATACCTGATGCCTGGGTTTATACTGATCTGTGAGGTATGTATATATATACCTGATGCCTGGGTTTATACTGATCTGTGAGGTATGTATATACCTGATGCCTGGGTTTATACTGATCTGTGAGGTATGTATATATATACCTGAAGCCTGGGTTTATACTGATCTGTGAGGTATATATATACCTGATGCCTGGGTTTATACTGATCTGTGAGGTATATATATGTATATATATACCTGATGCCTGGGTTTATACTGATCTGTGAGGTATATATATACCTGATGCCTGGGTTTATACTGATCTGTGAGATATGTATATATATACCTGATGCCTGGGTTTATACTGATCTGTGAGGTATATATATACCTGATGCCTGGGTTTATACTGATCTGTGAGGTATGTATATACCTGATGCCTGGGTTTATACTGATCTGTGAGGTATATATATACCTGATGCCTGGGTTTATCTGTGAGGTATGTATATATATACCTGATGCCTGGGTTTATACTGATCTGTGAGATATATATATACCTGATGCCTGGGTTTATACTGATCTGTGAGGTATATATATACCTGATGCCTGGGTTTATACTGATCTGTGAGGTATGTATATATATACCTGATGCCTGGGTTTATACTGATCTGTGAGGTATATATATACCTGATGCCTGGGTTTATCTGTGAGGTATGTATATATATACCTGATGCCTGGGTTTATACTGATCTGTGAGGTATATATATACCTGATGCCTGGGTTTATACTGATCTGTGAGATATATATATACCTGAAGCCTGGGTTTATACTGATCTGTGAGGTATATATATACCTGATGCCTGGGTTTATACTGATCTGTGAGGTATATATATACCTGATGCCTGGGTTTATACTGATCTGTGAGGTATGTATATATATACCTGATGCCTGGGTTTATACTGATCTGTGAGATATATATATACCTGATGCCTGGGTTTATACTGATCTGTGAGGTATGTATATATATACCTGAAGCCTGGGTTTATACTGATCTGTGAGGTATATATATACCTGATGCCTGGGTTTATACTGATCTGTGAGATATGTATATATATACCTGATGCCTGGGTTTATACTGATCTGTGAGGTATATATATACCTGATGCCTGGGTTTATACTGATCTGTGAGGTATATATATACCTGATGCCTGGGTTTATACTGATCTGTGAGGTATGTATATACCTGATGCCTGGGTTTATACTGATCTGTGAGGTATGTATATATATACCTGATGCCTGGGTTTATACTGATCTGTGAGGTATGTATATATATACCTGAAGCCTGGGTTTATACTGATCTGTGAGGTATATATATACCTGATGCCTGGGTTTATACTGATCTGTGAGGTATGTATATATATACCTGATGCCTGGGTTTATACTGATCTGTGAGGTATATATATACCTGATGCCTGGGTTTATACTGATCTGTGAGGTATATATATACCTGATGCCTGGGTTTATACTGATCTGTGAGGTATATATATACCTGCTGCCTGGGTTTATCTGTGAGGTATATATATATACCTGATGCCTGGGTTTATACTGATCTGTGAGGTATGTATATATATACCTGATGCCTGGGTTTATACTGATCTGTGAGGTATGTATATATATACCTGAAGCCTGGGTTTATACTGATCTGTGAGGTATGTATATATATACCTGAAGCCTGGGTTTATACTGATCTGTGAGGTATATATATACCTGAAGCCTGGGTTTATCTGTGAGGTATATATATATATATAAACCTGATGCCTGGGTTTGTACTGATCTGTGAGGTATGTATATATATACCTGATGCCTGGGTTTATACTGATCTGTGAGGTATGTATATATATATATACCTGATGCCTGGGTTTATACTGATCTGTGAGGTATATATATATACCTGATGTCTGGGTTTATACTGATCTGTGAGGTATATATATATATATATACCTGATGCCTGGGTTTATACTGATCTGTGAGGTATATATATACCTGATGCCTGGGTTTATACTGATCTGTGAGGTATGTATATATATACCTGATGCCTGGGTTTATATTGATCTGTGAGGTATGTATATACCTGATGCCTGGGTTTATACTGATCTGTGAGGTATGTATATATATACCTGATGCCTGGGTTTATACTGATCTGTGAGGTATGTATATATATACCTGATGCCTGGGTTTATACTGATCTGTGAGGTATGTATATACCTGATGCCTGGGTTTATACTGATCTGTGAGGTATGTATATATATACCTGAAGCCTGGGTTTATACTGATCTGTGAGGTATATATATACCTGATGCCTGGGTTTATACTGATCTGTGAGGTATATATATGTATATATATACCTGATGCCTGGGTTTATACTGATCTGTGAGATATGTATATATATACCTGATGCCTGGGTTTATACTGATCTGTGAGGTATATATATACCCGATGCCTGGGTTTATACTGATCTGTGAGGTATATATATACCTGATGCCTGGGTTTATACTGATCTGTGAGGTATGTATATACCTGATGCCTGGGTTTATACTGATCTGTGAGGTATATATATACCTGATGCCTGGGTTTATCTGTGAGGTATGTATATATATACCTGATGCCTGGGTTTATACTGATCTGTGAGATATATATATACCTGATGCCTGGGTTTATACTGATATGTGAGGTATATATATACCTGATGCCTGGGTTTATACTGATCTGTGAGGTATATATATATATACCTGAAGCCTGGGTTTATACTGATCTGTGAGGTATATATATACCTGATGCCTGGGTTTATACTGATCTGTGAGGTATATATATACCTGATGCCTGGGTTTATACTGATCTGTGAGGTATGTATATATATACCTGATGCCTGGGTTTATACTGATCTGTGAGATATATATATACCTGATGCCTGGGTTTATACTGATCTGTGAGGTATGTATATATATACCTGAAGCCTGGGTTTATACTGATCTGTGAGGTATATATATACCTGATGCCTGGGTTTATACTGATCTGTGAGATATGTATATATATACCTGATGCCTGGGTTTATACTGATCTGTGAGGTATATATATACCTGATGCCTGGGTTTATCTGTGAGGTATGTATATATATACCTGAAGCCTGGGTTTATACTGATCTGTGAGGTATATATATACCTGATGCCTGGGTTTATACTGATCTGTGAGGTATATATATGTATATATATACCTGATGCCTGGGTTTATACTGATCTGTGAGGTATATATATACCTGATGCCTGGGTTTATACTGATCTGTGAGATATGTATATATATACCTGATGCCTGGGTTTATACTGATCTGTGAGGTATATATATACCTGATGCCTGGGTTTATACTGATCTGTGAGGTATGTATATACCTGATGCCTGGGTTTATACTGATCTGTGAGGTATATATATACCTGATGCCTGGGTTTATCTGTGAGGTATGTATATATATACCTGATGCCTGGGTTTATACTGATCTGTGGGATATATATATACCTGATGCCTGGGTTTATACTGATCTGTGAGGTATATATATACCTGATGCCTGGGTTTATACTGATCTGTGAGGTATGTATATATATACCTGATGCCTGGGTTTATACTGATCTGTGAGGTATATATATACCTGATGCCTGGGTTTATCTGTGAGGTATGTATATATATACCTGATGCCTGGGTTTATACTGATCTGTGAGGTATATATATACCTGATGCCTGGGTTTATACTGATCTGTGAGGTATATATATACCTGATGCCTGGGTTTATACTGATCTGTGAGATATATATATACCTGAAGCCTGGGTTTATACTGATCTGTGAGGTATATATATACCTGATGCCTGGGTTTATACTGATCTGTGAGGTATATATATACCTGATGCCTGGGTTTATACTGATCTGTGAGGTATGTATATATATACCTGATGCCTGGGTTTATACTGATCTGTGAGATATATATATACCTGATGCCTGGGTTTATACTGATCTGTGAGGTATGTATATATATACCTGAAGCCTGGGTTTATACTGATCTGTGAGGTATATATATACCTGATGCCTGGGTTTATACTGATCTGTGAGATATGTATATATATACCTGATGCCTGGGTTTATACTGATCTGTGAGGTATATATATACCTGATGCCTGGGTTTATACTGATCTGTGAGGTATATATATACCTGATGCCTGGGTTTATACTGATCTGTGAGGTATGTATATACCTGATGCCTGGGTTTATACTGATCTGTGAGGTATGTATATATATACCTGATGCCTGGGTTTATACTGATCTGTGAGGTATGTATATATATACCTGAAGCCTGGGTTTATACTGATCTGTGAGGTATATATATACCTGATGCCTGGGTTTATACTGATCTGTGAGGTATGTATATATATACCTGATGCCTGGGTTTATACTGATCTGTGAGGTATATATATACCTGATGCCTGGGTTTATACTGATCTGTGAGGTATATATATACCTGATGCCTGGGTTTATACTGATCTGTGAGGTATATATATACCTGCTGCCTGGGTTTATCTGTGAGGTATATATATATACCTGATGCCTGGGTTTATACTGATCTGTGAGGTATGTATATATATACCTGATGCCTGGGTTTATACTGATCTGTGAGGTATGTATATATATACCTGAAGCCTGGGTTTATACTGATCTGTGAGGTATGTATATATATACCTGAAGCCTGGGTTTATACTGATCTGTGAGGTATATATATACCTGAAGCCTGGGTTTATCTGTGAGGTATATATATATATATAAACCTGATGCCTGGGTTTGTACTGATCTGTGAGGTATGTATATATATACCTGATGCCTGGGTTTATACTGATCTGTGAGGTATGTATATATATATATACCTGATGCCTGGGTTTATACTGATCTGTGAGGTATATATATATACCTGATGCCTGGGTTTATACTGATCTGTGAGGTATATATATATATATATACCTGATGCCTGGGTTTATACTGATCTGTGAGGTATATATATACCTGATGCCTGGGTTTATACTGATCTGTGAGGTATGTATATATATACCTGATGCCTGGGTTTATATTGATCTGTGAGGTATGTATATACCTGATGCCTGGGTTTATACTGATCTGTGAGGTATGTATATATATACCTGATGCCTGGGTTTATACTGATCTGTGAGGTATGTATATATATACCTGATGCCTGGGTTTATACTGATCTGTGAGGTATGTATATACCTGATGCCTGGGTTTATACTGATCTGTGAGGTATGTATATATATACCTGAAGCCTGGGTTTATACTGATCTGTGAGGTATATATATACCTGATGCCTGGGTTTATACTGATCTGTGAGGTATATATATGTATATATATACCTGATGCCTGGGTTTATACTGATCTGTGAGATATGTATATATATACCTGATGCCTGGGTTTATACTGATCTGTGAGGTATATATATACCCGATGCCTGGGTTTATACTGATCTGTGAGGTATATATATACCTGATGCCTGGGTTTATACTGATCTGTGAGGTATGTATATACCTGATGCCTGGGTTTATACTGATCTGTGAGGTATATATATACCTGATGCCTGGGTTTATCTGTGAGGTATGTATATATATACCTGATGCCTGGGTTTATACTGATCTGTGAGATATATATATACCTGATGCCTGGGTTTATACTGATATGTGAGGTATATATATACCTGATGCCTGGGTTTATACTGATCTGTGAGGTATATATATATATACCTGAAGCCTGGGTTTATACTGATCTGTGAGGTATATATATACCTGATGCCTGGGTTTATACTGATCTGTGAGGTATATATATACCTGATGCCTGGGTTTATACTGATCTGTGAGGTATGTATATATATACCTGATGCCTGGGTTTATACTGATCTGTGAGATATATATATACCTGATGCCTGGGTTTATACTGATCTGTGAGGTATGTATGTATATATATACCTGAAGCCTGGGTTTATACTGATCTGTGAGGTATATATATACCTGATGCCTGGGTTTATACTGATCTGTGAGATATGTATATATATACCTGATGCCTGGGTTTATACTGATCTGTGAGGTATGTATATATATACCTGATGCCTGGGTTTATACTGATCTGTGAGGTATATATATACCTGATGCCTGGGTTTATACTGATCTGTGAGGTATATATATACCTGATGCCTGGGTTTATACTGATCTGTGAGATATGTATATATATACCTGATGCCTGGGTTTATACTGATCTGTGAGGTATGTATATATATACCTGATGCCTGGGTTTATACTGATCTTTGAGGTATATATATACCTGATGCCTGGGTTTATACTGATCTGTGAGGTATGTATATACCTGATGCCTGGGTTTATACTGATCTGTGAGGTATATATATACCTGATGCCTGGGTTTATCTGTGAGGTATGTATATATATACCTGATGCCTGGGTTTATACTGATCTGTGAGATATATATATACCTGATGCCTGGGTTTATACTGATCTGTGAGGTATATATATACCTGATGCCTGGGTTTATACTGATCTGTGAGGTATATATATATATACCTGAAGCCTGGGTTTATACTGATCTGTGAGGTATATATATACCTGATGCCTGGGTTTATACTGATCTGTGAGGTATATATATACCTGATGCCTGGGTTTATACTGATCTGTGAGGTATGTATATATATACCTGATGCCTGGGTTTATACTGATCTGTGAGATATATATATACCTGATGCCTGGGTTTATACTGATCTGTGAGGTATGTATATATATACCTGAAGCCTGGGTTTATACTGATCTGTGAGGTATATATATACCTGATGCCTGGGTTTATACTGATCTGTGAGATATGTATATATATACCTGATGCCTGGGTTTATACTGATCTGTGAGGTATATATATACCTGATGCCTGGGTTTATACTGATCTGTGAGGTATATATATACCTGATGCCTGGGTTTATACTGATCTGTGAGGTATGTATATACCTGATGCCTGGGTTTATACTGATCTGTGAGGTATGTATATATATACCTGATGCCTGGGTTTATACTGATCTGTGAGGTATGTATATATATACCTGAAGCCTGGGTTTATACTGATCTGTGAGGTATATATATACCTGATGCCTGGGTTTATACTGATCTGTGAGGTATGTATATATATACCTGATGCCTGGGTTTATACTGATCTGTGAGGTATATATATACCTGATGCCTGGGTTTATACTGATCTGTGAGGTATATATATACCTGCTGCCTGGGTTTATCTGTGAGGTATATATATATACCTGATGCCTGGGTTTATACTGATCTGTGAGGTATGTATATATATACCTGAAGCCTGGGTTTATACTGATCTGTGAGGTATATATATACCTGAAGCCTGGGTTTATCTGTGAGGTATATATATATATATAAACCTGATGCCTGGGTTTGTACTGATCTGTGAGGTATGTATATATATACCTGATGCCTGGGTTTATACTGATCTGTGAGGTATGTATATATATATATACCTGATGCCTGGGTTTATACTGATCTGTGAGGTATATATATACCTGATGCCTGGGTTTATACTGATCTGTGAGGTATATATATATATATATACCTGATGTCTGGGTTTATACTGATCTGTGAGGTATATATATACCTGAAGCCTGGGTTTATACTGATCTGTGAGGTATATATATACCTGATGCCTGGGTTTATACTGATCTGTGAGGTATATATATACCTGATGCCTGGGTTTATACTGATCTGTGAGGTATGTATATATATACCTGATGCCTGGGTTTATACTGATCTGTGAGATATATATATACCTGATGCCTGGGTTTATACTGATCTGTGAGGTATGTATATATATACCTGAAGCCTGGGTTTATACTGATCTGTGAGGTATATATATACCTGATGCCTGGGTTTATACTGATCTGTGAGATATGTATATATATACCTGATGCCTGGGTTTATACTGATCTGTGAGGTATATATATACCTGATGCCTGGGTTTATACTGATCTGTGAGGTATATATATACCTGATGCCTGGGTTTATACTGATCTGTGAGGTATGTATATACCTGATGCCTGGGTTTATACTGATCTGTGAGGTATGTATATATATACCTGATGCCTGGGTTTATACTGATCTGTGAGGTATGTATATATATACCTGAAGCCTGGGTTTATACTGATCTGTGAGGTATATATATACCTGATGCCTGGGTTTATACTGATCTGTGAGGTATGTATATATATACCTGATGCCTGGGTTTATACTGATCTGTGAGGTATATATATACCTGATGCCTGGGTTTATACTGATCTGTGAGGTATATATATACCTGATGCCTGGGTTTATACTGATCTGTGAGGTATATATATACCTGCTGCCTGGGTTTATCTGTGAGGTATATATATATACCTGATGCCTGGGTTTATACTGATCTGTGAGGTATGTATATATATACCTGATGCCTGGGTTTATACTGATCTGTGAGGTATGTATATATATACCTGAAGCCTGGGTTTATACTGATCTGTGAGGTATGTATATATATACCTGAAGCCTGGGTTTATACTGATCTGTGAGGTATATATATACCTGAAGCCTGGGTTTATCTGTGAGGTATATATATATATATAAACCTGATGCCTGGGTTTGTACTGATCTGTGAGGTATGTATATATATACCTGATGCCTGGGTTTATACTGATCTGTGAGGTATGTATATATATATATACCTGATGCCTGGGTTTATACTGATCTGTGAGGTATATATATATACCTGATGCCTGGGTTTATACTGATCTGTGAGGTATATATATATATATATACCTGATGCCTGGGTTTATACTGATCTGTGAGGTATATATATACCTGATGCCTGGGTTTATACTGATCTGTGAGGTATGTATATATATACCTGATGCCTGGGTTTATATTGATCTGTGAGGTATGTATATACCTGATGCCTGGGTTTATACTGATCTGTGAGGTATGTATATATATACCTGATGCCTGGGTTTATACTGATCTGTGAGGTATGTATATATATACCTGATGCCTGGGTTTATACTGATCTGTGAGGTATGTATATACCTGATGCCTGGGTTTATACTGATCTGTGAGGTATGTATATATATACCTGAAGCCTGGGTTTATACTGATCTGTGAGGTATATATATACCTGATGCCTGGGTTTATACTGATCTGTGAGGTATATATATGTATATATATACCTGATGCCTGGGTTTATACTGATCTGTGAGGTATATATATACCTGATGCCTGGGTTTATACTGATCTGTGAGATATGTATATATATACCTGATGCCTGGGTTTATACTGATCTGTGAGGTATATATATACCCGATGCCTGGGTTTATACTGATCTGTGAGGTATATATATACCTGATGCCTGGGTTTATACTGATCTGTGAGGTATGTATATACCTGATGCCTGGGTTTATACTGATCTGTGAGGTATATATATACCTGATGCCTGGGTTTATCTGTGAGGTATGTATATATATACCTGATGCCTGGGTTTATACTGATCTGTGAGATATATATATACCTGATGCCTGGGTTTATACTGATATGTGAGGTATATATATACCTGATGCCTGGGTTTATACTGATCTGTGAGGTATATATATATATACCTGAAGCCTGGGTTTATACTGATCTGTGAGGTATATATATACCTGATGCCTGGGTTTATACTGATCTGTGAGGTATATATATACCTGATGCCTGGGTTTATACTGATCTGTGAGGTATGTATATATATACCTGATGCCTGGGTTTATACTGATCTGTGAGATATATATATACCTGATGCCTGGGTTTATACTGATCTGTGAGGTATGTATATATATACCTGAAGCCTGGGTTTATACTGATCTGTGAGGTATATATATACCTGATGCCTGGGTTTATACTGATCTGTGAGATATGTATATATATACCTGATGCCTGGGTTTATACTGATCTGTGAGGTATGTATATATATACCTGATGCCTGGGTTTATACTGATCTGTGAGGTATATATATACCTGATGCCTGGGTTTATACTGATCTGTGAGGTATATATATACCTGATGCCTGGGTTTATACTGATCTGTGAGATATGTATATATATACCTGATGCCTGGGTTTATACTGATCTGTGAGGTATGTATATATATACCTGATGCCTGGGTTTATACTGATCTTTGAGGTATATATATACCTGATGCCTGGGTTTATACTGATCTGTGAGGTATGTATATACCTGATGCCTGGGTTTATACTGATCTGTGAGGTATATATATACCTGATGCCTGGGTTTATCTGTGAGGTATGTATATATATACCTGATGCCTGGGTTTATACTGATCTGTGAGATATATATATACCTGATGCCTGGGTTTATACTGATCTGTGAGGTATATATATACCTGATGCCTGGGTTTATACTGATCTGTGAGGTATATATATATATACCTGAAGCCTGGGTTTATACTGATCTGTGAGGTATATATATACCTGATGCCTGGGTTTATACTGATCTGTGAGGTATATATATACCTGATGCCTGGGTTTATACTGATCTGTGAGGTATGTATATATATACCTGATGCCTGGGTTTATACTGATCTGTGAGATATATATATACCTGATGCCTGGGTTTATACTGATCTGTGAGGTATGTATATATATACCTGAAGCCTGGGTTTATACTGATCTGTGAGGTATATATATACCTGATGCCTGGGTTTATACTGATCTGTGAGATATGTATATATATACCTGATGCCTGGGTTTATACTGATCTGTGAGGTATATATATACCTGATGCCTGGGTTTATACTGATCTGTGAGGTATATATATACCTGATGCCTGGGTTTATACTGATCTGTGAGGTATGTATATACCTGATGCCTGGGTTTATACTGATCTGTGAGGTATGTATATATATACCTGATGCCTGGGTTTATACTGATCTGTGAGGTATGTATATATATACCTGAAGCCTGGGTTTATACTGATCTGTGAGGTATATATATACCTGATGCCTGGGTTTATACTGATCTGTGAGGTATGTATATATATACCTGATGCCTGGGTTTATACTGATCTGTGAGGTATATATATACCTGATGCCTGGGTTTATACTGATCTGTGAGGTATATATACCTGCTGCCTGGGTTTATCTGTGAGGTATATATATATACCTGATGCCTGGGTTTATACTGATCTGTGAGGTATGTATATATATACCTGAAGCCTGGGTTTATACTGATCTGTGAGGTATATATATACCTGAAGCCTGGGTTTATCTGTGAGGTATATATATATATATAAACCTGATGCCTGGGTTTGTACTGATCTGTGAGGTATGTATATATATACCTGATGCCTGGGTTTATACTGATCTGTGAGGTATGTATATATATATATACCTGATGCCTGGGTTTATACTGATCTGTGAGGTATATATATACCTGATGCCTGGGTTTATACTGATCTGTGAGGTATATATATATATATATACCTGATGTCTGGGTTTATACTGATCTGTGAGGTATATATATACCTGAAGCCTGGGTTTATACTGATCTGTGAGGTATATATATACCTGATGCCTGGGTTTATACTGATCTGTGAGGTATATATATACCTGATGCCTGGGTTTATACTGATCTGTGAGGTATGTATATATATACCTGATGCCTGGGTTTATACTGATCTGTGAGATATATATATACCTGATGCCTGGGTTTATACTGATCTGTGAGGTATGTATATATATACCTGAAGCCTGGGTTTATACTGATCTGTGAGGTATATATATACCTGATGCCTGGGTTTATACTGATCTGTGAGATATGTATATATATACCTGATGCCTGGGTTTATACTGATCTGTGAGGTATATATATACCTGATGCCTGGGTTTATACTGATCTGTGAGGTATATATATACCTGATGCCTGGGTTTATACTGATCTGTGAGGTATGTATATACCTGATGCCTGGGTTTATACTGATCTGTGAGGTATGTATATATATACCTGATGCCTGGGTTTATACTGATCTGTGAGGTATGTATATATATACCTGAAGCCTGGGTTTATACTGATCTGTGAGGTATATATATACCTGATGCCTGGGTTTATACTGATCTGTGAGGTATGTATATATATACCTGATGCCTGGGTTTATACTGATCTGTGAGGTATATATATACCTGATGCCTGGGTTTATACTGATCTGTGAGGTATATATATACCTGATGCCTGGGTTTATACTGATCTGTGAGGTATATATATACCTGCTGCCTGGGTTTATCTGTGAGGTATATATATATACCTGATGCCTGGGTTTATACTGATCTGTGAGGTATGTATATATATACCTGATGCCTGGGTTTATACTGATCTGTGAGGTATGTATATATATACCTGAAGCCTGGGTTTATACTGATCTGTGAGGTATGTATATATATACCTGAAGCCTGGGTTTATACTGATCTGTGAGGTATATATATACCTGAAGCCTGGGTTTATCTGTGAGGTATATATATATATATAAACCTGATGCCTGGGTTTGTACTGATCTGTGAGGTATGTATATATATACCTGATGCCTGGGTTTATACTGATCTGTGAGGTATGTATATATATATATACCTGATGCCTGGGTTTATACTGATCTGTGAGGTATATATATATACCTGATGCCTGGGTTTATACTGATCTGTGAGGTATATATATATATATATACCTGATGCCTGGGTTTATACTGATCTGTGAGGTATATATATACCTGATGCCTGGGTTTATACTGATCTGTGAGGTATGTATATATATACCTGATGCCTGGGTTTATATTGATCTGTGAGGTATGTATATACCTGATGCCTGGGTTTATACTGATCTGTGAGGTATGTATATATATACCTGATGCCTGGGTTTATACTGATCTGTGAGGTATGTATATATATACCTGATGCCTGGGTTTATACTGATCTGTGAGGTATGTATATACCTGATGCCTGGGTTTATACTGATCTGTGAGGTATGTATATATATACCTGAAGCCTGGGTTTATACTGATCTGTGAGGTATATATATACCTGATGCCTGGGTTTATACTGATCTGTGAGGTATATATATGTATATATATACCTGATGCCTGGGTTTATACTGATCTGTGAGGTATATATATACCTGATGCCTGGGTTTATACTGATCTGTGAGATATGTATATATATACCTGATGCCTGGGTTTATACTGATCTGTGAGGTATATATATACCCGATGCCTGGGTTTATACTGATCTGTGAGGTATATATATACCTGATGCCTGGGTTTATACTGATCTGTGAGGTATGTATATACCTGATGCCTGGGTTTATACTGATCTGTGAGGTATATATATACCTGATGCCTGGGTTTATCTGTGAGGTATGTATATATATACCTGATGCCTGGGTTTATACTGATCTGTGAGATATATATATACCTGATGCCTGGGTTTATACTGATATGTGAGGTATATATATACCTGATGCCTGGGTTTATACTGATCTGTGAGGTATATATATATATACCTGAAGCCTGGGTTTATACTGATCTGTGAGGTATATATATACCTGATGCCTGGGTTTATACTGATCTGTGAGGTATATATATACCTGATGCCTGGGTTTATACTGATCTGTGAGGTATGTATATATATACCTGATGCCTGGGTTTATACTGATCTGTGAGATATATATATACCTGATGCCTGGGTTTATACTGATCTGTGAGGTATGTATATATATACCTGAAGCCTGGGTTTATACTGATCTGTGAGGTATATATATACCTGATGCCTGGGTTTATACTGATCTGTGAGATATGTATATATATACCTGATGCCTGGGTTTATACTGATCTGTGAGGTATGTATATATATACCTGATGCCTGGGTTTATACTGATCTGTGAGGTATATATATACCTGATGCCTGGGTTTATACTGATCTGTGAGGTATATATATACCTGATGCCTGGGTTTATACTGATCTGTGAGATATGTATATATATACCTGATGCCTGGGTTTATACTGATCTGTGAGGTATGTATATATATACCTGATGCCTGGGTTTATACTGATCTTTGAGGTATATATATACCTGATGCCTGGGTTTATACTGATCTGTGAGGTATGTATATACCTGATGCCTGGGTTTATACTGATCTGTGAGGTATATATATACCTGATGCCTGGGTTTATCTGTGAGGTATGTATATATATACCTGATGCCTGGGTTTATACTGATCTGTGAGATATATATATACCTGATGCCTGGGTTTATACTGATCTGTGAGGTATATATATACCTGATGCCTGGGTTTATACTGATCTGTGAGGTATATATATATATACCTGAAGCCTGGGTTTATACTGATCTGTGAGGTATATATATACCTGATGCCTGGGTTTATACTGATCTGTGAGGTATATATATACCTGATGCCTGGGTTTATACTGATCTGTGAGGTATGTATATATATACCTGATGCCTGGGTTTATACTGATCTGTGAGATATATATATACCTGATGCCTGGGTTTATACTGATCTGTGAGGTATATATATACCTGATGCCTGGGTTTATACTGATCTGTGAGATATGTATATATATACCTGATGCCTGGGTTTATACTGATCTGTGAGGTATATATATACCTGATGCCTGGGTTTATACTGATCTGTGAGGTATATATATACCTGATGCCTGGGTTTATACTGATCTGTGAGGTATATATATACCTGATGCCTGGGTTTATACTGATCTGTGAGGTATGTATATATATACCTGATGCCTGGGTTTATACTGATCTGTGAGGTATGTATATATATACCTGATGCCTGGGTTTATACTGATCTGTGAGGTATGTATATATATACCTGAAGCCTGGGTTTATACTGATCTGTGAGGTATATATATACCTGATGCCTGGGTTTATACTGATCTGTGAGGTATGTATATATATACCTGATGCCTGGGTTTATACTGATCTGTGAGGTATATATATACCTGATGCCTGGGTTTATACTGATCTGTGAGGTATATATATACCTGCTGCCTGGGTTTATCTGTGAGGTATATATATATACCTGATGCCTGGGTTTATACTGATCTGTGAGGTATGTATATATATACCTGAAGCCTGGGTTTATACTGATATGTGAGGTATATATATACCTGAAGCCTGGGTTTATCTGTGAGGTATATATATATATATATAAACCTGATGCCTGGGTTTGTACTGATCTGTGAGGTATGTATATATATACCTGATGCCTGGGTTTATACTGATCTGTGAGGTATGTATATACCTGATGCCTGGGTTTATACTGATCTGTGAGGTATATATATACCTGATGCCTGGGTTTATCTGTGAGGTATGTATATATATACCTGATGCCTGGGTTTATACTGATCTGTGAGATATATATATACCTGATGCCTGGGTTTATACTGATCTGTGAGGTATATATATACCTGATGCCTGGGTTTATACTGATCTGTGAGGTATATATATATATACCTGAAGCCTGGGTTTATACTGATCTGTGAGGTATATATATACCTGATGCCTGGGTTTATACTGATCTGTGAGGTATATATATACCTGATGCCTGGGTTTATACTGATCTGTGAGGTATGTATATATATACCTGATGCCTGGGTTTATACTGATCTGTGAGATATATATATACCTGATGCCTGGGTTTATACTGATCTGTGAGGTATGTATATATATACCTGAAGCCTGGGTTTATACTGATCTGTGAGGTATATATATACCTGATGCCTGGGTTTATACTGATCTGTGAGATATGTATATATATACCTGATGCCTGGGTTTATACTGATCTGTGAGGTATATATATACCTGATGCCTGGGTTTATACTGATCTGTGAGGTATATATATACCTGATGCCTGGGTTTATACTGATCTGTGAGGTATGTATATACCTGATGCCTGGGTTTATACTGATCTGTGAGGTATGTATATATATACCTGATGCCTGGGTTTATACTGATCTGTGAGGTATGTATATATATACCTGAAGCCTGGGTTTATACTGATCTGTGAGGTATATATATACCTGATGCCTGGGTTTATACTGATCTGTGAGGTATGTATATATATACCTGATGCCTGGGTTTATACTGATCTGTGAGGTATATATATACCTGATGCCTGGGTTTATACTGATCTGTGAGGTATATATATACCTGCTGCCTGGGTTTATCTGTGAGGTATATATATATACCTGATGCCTGGGTTTATACTGATCTGTGAGGTATGTATATATATACCTGAAGCCTGGGTTTATACTGATCTGTGAGGTATATATATACCTGAAGCCTGGGTTTATTTGTGAGGTATATATGTATATATAAACCTGATGCCTGGGTTTGTACTGATCTGTGAGGTATGTATATATATACCTGATGCCTGGGTTTATACTGATCTGTGAGGTATGTATATATATATATACCTGATGCCTGGGTTTATACTGATCTGTGAGGTATATATATACCTGATGCCTGGGTTTATACTGATCTGTGAGGTATATATATATATATATACCTGATGCCTGGGTTTATACTGATCTGTGAGGTATATATATACCTGATGCCTGGGTTTATACTGATCTGTGAGGTATGTATATATATACCTGATGCCTGGGTTTATATTGATCTGTGAGGTATATATATACCTGATGCCTGGGTTTATACTGATCTGTGAGGTATGTATATATATACCTGATGCCTGGGTTTATACTGATCTGTGAGGTATATATATACCTGATGCCTGGGTTTATACTGATCTGTGAGGTATGTATATATATACCTGATGCCTGGGTTTATACTGATCTGTGAGGTATGTATATATATACCTGATGCCTGGGTTTATACTGATCTGTGAGGTATGTATATATATACCTGATGCCTGGGTTTATACTGATCTGTGAGGTATATATATACCTGATGCCTGGGTTTATACTGATCTGTGAGGTATGTATATATATATACCTGATGCCTGGGTTTATACTGATCTGTGAGGTATGTATATATATACCTGATGCCTGGGTTTATACTGATCTGTGAGGTATGTATATATATACCTGATGCCTGGGTTTATATTGATCTGTGAGGTATGTATATATATACCTGATGCCTGGGTTTATACTGATCTGTGAGGTATGTATATATATACCTGATGCCTGGGTTTATACTGATCTGTGAGGTATGTATATATATACCTGATGCCTGGGTTTATACTGATCTGTGAGGTATGTATATACCTGATGCCTGGGTTTATACTGATCTGTGAGGTATGTATATATATACCTGAAGCCTGGGTTTATACTGATCTGTGAGGTATATATATACCTGATGCCTGGGTTTATACTGATCTGTGAGGTATGTATATATATACCTGATGCCTGGGTTTATACTGATCTGTGAGGTATATATATACCTGATGCCTGGGTTTATACTGATCTGTGAGGTATGTATATACCTGATGCCTGGGTTTATACTGATCTGTGAGGTATATATATACCTGATGCCTGGGTTTATCTGTGAGGTATGTATATATATACCTGATGCCTGGGTTTATACTGATCTGTGAGATATATATATACCTGATGCCTGGGTTTATACTGATCTGTGAGGTATATATATACCTGATGCCTGGGTTTATACTGATCTGTGAGGTATATATATATATACCTGAAGCCTGGGTTTATACTGATCTGTGAGGTATATATATACCTGATGCCTGGGTTTATACTGATCTGTGAGGTATATATATACCTGATGCCTGGGTTTATACTGATCTGTGAGGTATGTATATATATACCTGATGCCTGGGTTTATACTGATCTGTGAGATATATATATACCTGATGCCTGGGTTTATACTGATCTGTGAGGTATGTATATATATACCTGAAGCCTGGGTTTATACTGATCTGTGAGGTATATATATACCTGATGCCTGGGTTTATACTGATCTGTGAGATATGTATATATATACCTGATGCCTGGGTTTATACTGATCTGTGAGGTATGTATATATATACCTGATGCCTGGGTTTATACTGATCTGTGAGGTATATATATACCTGATGCCTGGGTTTATACTGATCTGTGAGGTATATATATACCTGATGCCTGGGTTTATACTGATCTGTGAGATATGTATATATATACCTGATGCCTGGGTTTATACTGATCTGTGAGGTATGTATATATATACCTGATGCCTGGGTTTATACTGATCTGTGAGGTATATATATACCTGATGCCTGGGTTTATACTGATCTGTGAGATATGTATATATATACCTGATGCCTGGGTTTATACTGATCTGTGAGGTATGTATATATATACCTGATGCCTGGGTTTATACTGATCTGTGAGGTATATATATACCTGATGCCTGGGTTTATACTGATCTGTGAGGTATATATATACCTGATGCCTGGGTTTATACTGATCTGTGAGGTATGTATATATATACCTGAAGCCTGGGTTTATACTGATCTGTGAGGTATGTATATATATACCTGATGCCTGGGTTTATACTGATCTGTGAGGTATGTATATATATACCTGATGCCTGGGTTTATACTGATCTGTGAGGTATGTATATATATACCTGAAGCCTGGGTTTATACTGATCTGTGAGGTATGTATATACCTGATGCCTGGGTTTATACTGATCTGTGAGGTATATATATACCTGATGCCTGGGTTTATACTGATCTGTGAGGTATGTATATATATACCTGATGCCTGGGTTTATACTGATCTGTGAGGTATATATATACCTGCTGCCTGGGTTTATCTGTGAGGTATATATATATACCTGATGCCTGGGTTTATACTGATCTGTGAGGTATGTATATATATATACCTGATGCCTGGGTTTATACTGATCTGTGAGGTATGTATATATATACCTGATGCCTGGGTTTATACTGATCTGTGAGGTATGTATATATATACCTGATGCCTGGGTTTATACTGATCTGTGAGGTATATATATACCCGATGCCTGGGTTTATACTGATCTGTGAGGTATGTATATATATACCTGATGCCTGGGTTTATACTGATCTGTGAGGTATATATATACCTGAAGCCTGGGTTTATACTGATCTGTGAGGTATGTATATATATACCTGATGCCTGGGTTTATACTGATCTGTGAGGTATATATATACCTGAAGCCTGGGTTTATACTGATCTGTGAGGTATGTATATATATACCTGAAGCCTGGGTTTATACTGATCTGTGAGGTATGTATATATATACCTGATGCCTGGGTTTATACTGATCTGTGAGGTATGTATATATATACCTGATGCCTGGGTTTATACTGATCTGTGAGGTATGTATATATACCTGATGCCTGGGTTTATACTGATCTGTGAGGTATGTATATATATACCTGATGCCTGGGTTTATACTGATCTGTGAGGTATATATATACCTGATGCCTGGGTTTATACTGATCTGTGAGGTATATATATACCTGATGCCTGGGTTTATACTGATCTGTGAGGTATGTATATATATACCTGATGCCTGGGTTTATACTGATCTGTGAGATATGTATATATATACCTGATGCCTGGGTTTATACTGATCTGTGAGGTATATATATACCTGATGCCTGGGTTTATACTGATCTGTGAGGTATGTATATACCTGATGCCTGGGTTTATACTGATCTGTGAGGTATGTATATATATACCTGATGCCTGGGTTTATACTGATCTGTGAGGTATGTATATATATACCTGAAGCCTGTGTTTATACTGATCTGTGAGGTATATATATACCTGATGCCTGGGTTTATACTGATCTGTGAGGTATGTATATATATACCTGATGCCTGGGTTTATACTGATCTGTGAGGTATATATATACCTGATGCCTGGGTTTATACTGATCTGTGAGGTATATATATACCTGCTGCCTGGGTTTATCTGTGAGGTATATATATATACCTGATGCCTGGGTTTATACTGATCTGTGAGGTATGTATATATATACCTGAAGCCTGGGTTTATACTGATCTGTGAGGTATATATATACCTGATGCCTGGGTTTATACTGATCTGTGAGATATGTATATATATACCTGATGCCTGGGTTTATACTGATCTGTGAGGTATGTATATATATACCTGATGCCTGGGTTTATACTGATCTGTGAGGTATATATATACCTGATGCCTGGGTTTATACTGATCTGTGAGGTATATATATACCTGATGCCTGGGTTTATACTGATCTGTGAGATATGTATATATATACCTGATGCCTGGGTTTATACTGATCTGTGAGGTATGTATATATATACCTGATGCCTGGGTTTATACTGATCTGTGAGGTATATATATACCTGATGCCTGGGTTTATACTGATCTGTGAGATATGTATATATATACCTGATGCCTGGGTTTATACTGATCTGTGAGGTATGTATATATATACCTGATGCCTGGGTTTATACTGATCTGTGAGGTATATATATACCTGATGCCTGGGTTTATACTGATCTGTGAGGTATATATATACCTGATGCCTGGGTTTATACTGATCTGTGAGGTATGTATATATATACCTGAAGCCTGGGTTTATACTGATCTGTGAGGTATGTATATATATACCTGATGCCTGGGTTTATACTGATCTGTGAGGTATGTATATATATACCTGATGCCTGGGTTTATACTGATCTGTGAGGTATGTATATATATACCTGAAGCCTGGGTTTATACTGATCTGTGAGGTATGTATATACCTGATGCCTGGGTTTATACTGATCTGTGAGGTATATATATACCTGATGCCTGGGTTTATACTGATCTGTGAGGTATGTATATATATACCTGATGCCTGGGTTTATACTGATCTGTGAGGTATATATATACCTGCTGCCTGGGTTTATCTGTGAGGTATATATATATACCTGATGCCTGGGTTTATACTGATCTGTGAGGTATGTATATATATATACCTGATGCCTGGGTTTATACTGATCTGTGAGGTATGTATATATATACCTGATGCCTGGGTTTATACTGATCTGTGAGGTATGTATATATATACCTGATGCCTGGGTTTATACTGATCTGTGAGGTATATATATACCCGATGCCTGGGTTTATACTGATCTGTGAGGTATGTATATATATACCTGATGCCTGGGTTTATACTGATCTGTGAGGTATATATATACCTGAAGCCTGGGTTTATACTGATCTGTGAGGTATGTATATATATACCTGATGCCTGGGTTTATACTGATCTGTGAGGTATATATATACCTGAAGCCTGGGTTTATACTGATCTGTGAGGTATGTATATATATACCTGAAGCCTGGGTTTATACTGATCTGTGAGGTATGTATATATATACCTGATGCCTGGGTTTATACTGATCTGTGAGGTATGTATATATATACCTGATGCCTGGGTTTATACTGATCTGTGAGGTATGTATATATACCTGATGCCTGGGTTTATACTGATCTGTGAGGTATGTATATATATACCTGATGCCTGGGTTTATACTGATCTGTGAGGTATATATATACCTGATGCCTGGGTTTATACTGATCTGTGAGGTATATATATACCTGATGCCTGGGTTTATACTGATCTGTGAGGTATGTATATATATACCTGATGCCTGGGTTTATACTGATCTGTGAGATATGTATATATATACCTGATGCCTGGGTTTATACTGATCTGTGAGGTATATATATACCTGATGCCTGGGTTTATACTGATCTGTGAGGTATGTATATACCTGATGCCTGGGTTTATACTGATCTGTGAGGTATGTATATATATACCTGATGCCTGGGTTTATACTGATCTGTGAGGTATGTATATATATACCTGAAGCCTGTGTTTATACTGATCTGTGAGGTATATATATACCTGATGCCTGGGTTTATACTGATCTGTGAGGTATGTATATATATACCTGATGCCTGGGTTTATACTGATCTGTGAGGTATATATATACCTGATGCCTGGGTTTATACTGATCTGTGAGGTATATATATACCTGCTGCCTGGGTTTATCTGTGAGGTATATATATATACCTGATGCCTGGGTTTATACTGATCTGTGAGGTATGTATATATATACCTGAAGCCTGGGTTTATACTGATCTGTGAGGTATATATATACCTGAAGCCTGGGTTTATTTGTGAGGTATATATGTATATATAAACCTGATGCCTGGGTTTGTACTGATCTGTGAGGTATGTATATATATACCTGATGCCTGGGTTTATACTGATCTGTGAGGTATGTATATATATATATACCTGATGCCTGGGTTTATACTGATCTGTGAGGTATATATATACCTGATGCCTGGGTTTATACTGATCTGTGAGGTATATATATATATATATACCTGATGCCTGGGTTTATACTGATCTGTGAGGTATATATATACCTGATGCCTGGGTTTATACTGATCTGTGAGGTATGTATATATATACCTGATGCCTGGGTTTATATTGATCTGTGAGGTATATATATACCTGATGCCTGGGTTTATACTGATCTGTGAGGTATGTATATATATACCTGATGCCTGGGTTTATACTGATCTGTGAGGTATATATATACCTGATGCCTGGGTTTATACTGATCTGTGAGGTATATATATACCTGATGCCTGGGTTTATACTGATCTGTGAGGTATGTATATATATACCTGATGCCTGGGTTTATACTGATCTGTGAGGTATGTATATATATACCTGATGCCTGGGTTTATACTGATCTGTGAGGTATATATATACCTGATGCCTGGGTTTATACTGATCTGTGAGGTATGTATATATATACCTGATGCCTGGGTTTATACTGATCTGTGAGGTATGTATATATATACCTGATGCCTGGGTTTATACTGATCTGTGAGGTATGTATATATATACCTGATGCCTGGGTTTATATTGATCTGTGAGGTATGTATATATATACCTGATGCCTGGGTTTATACTGATCTGTGAGGTATGTATATATATACCTGATGCCTGGGTTTATACTGATCTGTGAGGTATGTATATATATACCTGATGCCTGGGTTTATACTGATCTGTGAGGTATGTATATACCTGATGCCTGGGTTTATACTGATCTGTGAGGTATGTATATATATACCTGAAGCCTGGGTTTATACTGATCTGTGAGGTATATATATACCTGATGCCTGGGTTTATACTGATCTGTGAGGTATGTATATATATACCTGATGCCTGGGTTTATACTGATCTGTGAGGTATATATATACCTGATGCCTGGGTTTATACTGATCTGTGAGGTATGTATATACCTGATGCCTGGGTTTATACTGATCTGTGAGGTATGTATATATATACCTGATGCCTGGGTTTATACTGATCTGTGAGGTATATATATACCTGATGCCTGGGTTTATCTGTGAGGTATGTATATATATACCTGATGCCTGGGTTTATACTGATCTGTGAGGTATATATATACCTGATGCCTGGGTTTATCTGTGAGGTATGTATATATATACCTGATGCCTGGGTTTATACTGATCTGTGAGATATATATATACCTGATGCCTGGGTTTATACTGATCTGTGAGGTATATATATACCTGATGCCTGGGTTTATACTGATCTGTGAGGTATATATATATATATACCTGAAGCCTGGGTTTATACTGATCTGTGAGGTATATATATACCTGATGCCTGGGTTTATACTGATCTGTGAGGTATATATATACCTGATGCCTGGGTTTATACTGATCTGTGAGGTATGTATATATATACCTGATGCCTGGGTTTATACTGATCTGTGAGATATATATATATACCTGATGCCTGGGTTTATACTGATCTGTGAGGTATGTATATATATACCTGAAGCCTGGGTTTATACTGATCTGTGAGGTATATATATACCTGATGCCTGGGTTTATACTGATCTGTGAGATATGTATATATATACCTGATGCCTGGGTTTATACTGATCTGTGAGGTATGTATATATATACCTGATGCCTGGGTTTATACTGATCTGTGAGGTATATATATACCTGATGCCTGGGTTTATACTGATCTGTGAGGTATATATATACCTGATGCCTGGGTTTATACTGATCTGTGAGATATGTATATATATACCTGATGCCTGGGTTTATATTGATCTGTGAGGTATGTATATATATATATACCTGATGCCTGGGTTTATACTGATCTGTGAGGTATATATATATATATATACCTGATGCCTGGGTTTATACTGATCTGTGAGGTATGTATATATATACCTGATGCCTGGGTTTATACTGATCTGTGAGGTATATATATACCTGATGCCTGGGTTTATACTGATCTGTGAGATATGTATATATATACCTGATGCCTGGGTTTATACTGATCTGTGAGGTATGTATATATATACCTGATGCCTGGGTTTATACTGATCTGTGAGGTATATATATACCTGATGCCTGGGTTTATACTGATCTGTGAGGTATATATATACCTGATGCCTGGGTTTATACTGATCTGTGAGGTATGTATATATATACCTGAAGCCTGGGTTTATACTGATCTGTGAGGTATGTATATATATACCTGATGCCTGGGTTTATACTGATCTGTGAGGTATGTATATATATACCTGATGCCTGGGTTTATACTGATCTGTGAGGTATGTATATATATACCTGAAGCCTGGGTTTATACTGATCTGTGAGGTATGTATATACCTGATGCCTGGGTTTATACTGATCTGTGAGGTATATATATACCTGATGCCTGGGTTTATACTGATCTGTGAGGTATGTATATATATACCTGATGCCTGGGTTTATACTGATCTGTGAGGTATATATATACCTGCTGCCTGGGTTTATCTGTGAGGTATATATATATACCTGATGCCTGGGTTTATACTGATCTGTGAGGTATGTATATATATATACCTGATGCCTGGGTTTATACTGATCTGTGAGGTATGTATATATATACCTGATGCCTGGGTTTATACTGATCTGTGAGGTATGTATATATATACCTGATGCCTGGGTTTATTCTGATCTGTGAGGTATATATATACCCGATGCCTGGGTTTATACTGATCTGTGAGGTATGTATATATATACCTGATGCCTGGGTTTATACTGATCTGTGAGGTATATATATACCTGAAGCCTGGGTTTATACTGATCTGTGAGGTATGTATATATATACCTGATGCCTGGGTTTATACTGATCTGTGAGGTATATATATACCTGAAGCCTGGGTTTATACTGATCTGTGAGGTATGTATATATATACCTGAAGCCTGGGTTTATATTGATCTGTGAGGTATGTATATATATACCTGATGCCTGGGTTTATATTGATCTGTGAGGTATGTATATATATATACCTGATGCCTGGGTTTATACTGATCTGTGAGGTATGTATATATATACCTGATGCCTGGGTTTATATTGATCTGTGAGGTATGTATATATATATACCTGATGCCTGGGTTTATACTGATCTGTGAGGTATGTATATATATACCTGATGCCTGGGTTTATATTGATCTGTGAGGTATGTATATATATACCTGATGCCTGGGTTTATATTGATCTGTGAGGTATGTATATATATACCTGATGCCTGGGTTTATACTGATCTGTGAGGTATGTATATATATATATACCTGATGCCTGGGTTTATACTGATCTGTGAGGTATATATATACCTGATGCCTGGGTTTATACTGATCTGTGAGGTATGTATATATATACCTGATGCCTGGGTTTATACTGATCTGTGAGGTATATATATACCTGATGCCTGGGTTTATACTGATCTGTGAGGTATGTATATATATACCTGATGCCTGGGTTTATACTGATCTGTGAGGTATATATATACCTGATGCCTGGGTTTATATTGATCTGTGAGGTATATATATACCTGATGCCTGGGTTTATACTGATCTGTGAGGTATATATATACCTGATGCCTGGGTTTATACTGATCTGTGAGGTATGTATATATATACCTGATGCCTGGGTTTATATTGATCTGTGAGGTATATATATACCTGATGCCTGGGTTTATACTGATCTGTGAGATATATATATATACCTGATGCCTGGGTTTATACTGATCTGTGAGGTATATATATACCTGATGCCTGGGTTTATCTGTGAGGTATATATATATATATAAACCTGAAGCCTGGGTTTATACTGATCTGTGAGGTATGTATATATATACCTGAAGCCTGGGTTTATACTGATCTGTGAGGTATATATATATACCTGAAGCCTGGGTTTATACTGATCTGTGAGGTATATATATACCTGAAGCCTGGGTTTATACTGATCTGTGAGGTATATATATACCTGATTCCTGGGTTGACTTTGATTTGTAATGGATATGATATATACCTGAGGCAGCTATTGAATTTGATCCACCATTAGATACGGATCCGGAGAGAAGATTACCATCCATCTGCATCACTATAGTCTTCCAGCCATCCTGAAGAAAACATCCAGGAGCAAGAATTAAAGACATATTATGTACTTGTTCGGGTGTGTGAAACTGATGATTCAGGTGCTATGCCAACTGGAGGAATGTAGCATTCTACTAACATCACCGAAAATTTCAAGCAAATCGACCGTACCATTCCATAGAAAACATTGTCTGAACTACGCTATATTGTAAATATTTACTACTCGAATCGGGACGCTTCTATCGGCGATAAACTGACAAAAACAATTTCGCAATCAACAGTCACTGCATTTAATTAATATATAAGAATGTCGGTGTGTGTTGTCAATTTAGATATACTATTTGTAAAAATAACTACTTTGAACAAGATTATTCTCCATTTCTATTTGATCACCATACCGGAGTGTTTCACATCACTAACAAATGTCAGATCTGTCACTTTAACCCTTTCATGACAGGGGCTGCGCTGGTGCAACATTAAAGATCTTGTGCCAGTGAGAGCTTTCTGATGAATGGCAACAAGCCATATTTCCGACTAAATCCTGAAAAATTACCCATAATTCTGCTGTGGTTAAGGAGTCGATTATTTAGGGCATTACTGTACTTTTAGTAGCGAATGGGAGAATTAATTCAGTATAGAAATGGTTAAGCACTAAAACTCACTTCGTCATTAACTGTTAAAACTTTGGGAGGATCGTTCGTCGTATCCACAGTAAAGGCTACACCGCTGTTTTTAACAGTAATTGCTAGAGTTGGATCTAAGTCGCAGTCTTTGTTTGTCAACAAAGCAAGTTCATAGTTGCCTGTTGGTTTGTCTTCTTTGAATCTGATTTCGATGTACACAGTATCTGGCCACCACTTTTCTCTGAAAGCCGGAATTGAGATGCTGGATGTTGCTCCATTGAAATTCCCAATACCACCTTGGATGTCAACATCCTTGAAATCTGCCCAAACATTAGCTCCGCCCCCATTGGCAACGGTGTCATCAAATGTGATTTCCAACTCAGGTTTGCAAACTAAAATAAAGAAAATAGTTTCAGTTGGGCCAGGGTTGCCAAAGTATCGACAGTACAACAACTTTCGGTACCGGTTCTGTACTGATGTTCAGTACCGCAAACCAGGTCGGTATCGGTACTCATTGAGTGGACTTTTATACTGCAAATAACTTTTTAACGGTTTTTGGCAAGTTGCAAAGGGAGGATTTTTTTAAAAACGGAATACAGAGTGGAACGAATGTAGACATGTATGTTTGACTACTGGGTCGGTTTAAGAAATACAGTTATCACAAGCGCCCATACAATGTACGCATTCTGTCAAATTTGTGACAAGTTGTCATAGTGCGGTATACTGAGCCTTTGAACGTTTGAATGTGCTGACGATATCACGTTAACCCATCGCAGTCGTGTTTGGCGTTACATTGAACTGCTTAATTAACCCTTTATATTCGTTAAGAGGTATATTAATAGAAATCAACAATCAGTACCGAGAACCATCGGTACTCGACATCAGAACTGGTACCGATTTAATTCCTGATTACTGCCGATTCCGGTACTGGTACCGGTACCAGTACCTATTGGCAACCCTGGTTGGGCCCAGGAACAAGCCTCGAGGTTTCAAATTGGGAAAATTCACTTCTTCCTGTTTGGTTATTAGAGAAGTGGACTTGTTAGGGAAAAGTCATGACTAATAAATGGTAAATATCTGTGTAAAATTTCGTAACAATTAACCCTGTCTATACTAAATACTCATTGCTGAGAAGTTCCTAATTTATAGTATATGTCATGGTACATGTAAAGATGGGTTAACCTGGAAGAAATGGGTGGAGACGCAGGAGAGTGGTTGGGCACGAAGAACCTGGGATGGTCGAAAAGATCAAGTGATCTTCTCCTTTACTCCTTCATCTTCAGGTGTAACATACTTTACTCATATTTAAATGCGTGTAGTACTACTTTCCGCGCACACACCAATGCATGAATTTAAAACTGAACGAAAAATAGTAGACTCTTGAGTTTAAACTAATTGACCACAGGGAAAACAAGATCCAGGGTTATGTTGATGAGTTACACATGTACATTATAAAAAGATTGGATGGACAGTGAATAGACAATTACACCATTACATGTAAGCCTATATTTACATTTGATCAACCACTATATAAAATTCAAAACCATTACTCAATGCCAAGGCATGTATATATTACATTCATGGCATCGTCAACGATGTTCAAATGCTTGTAAGAAATACAAATATTCTAGACTTCATGTGCATGACAGCACGTCCCACTATTCTCCACCCTGGAGTGGCACAGTACAGCCAGAGTTAGCTATAGTTAATTATGTCATCACAACCCACAGCCGAGTGTTGTTTTTTCTGAAGTCAGTTGCCCTCGCGGTCTTGGTATTCTGTTTTTGAGTTGATTTCATTGATTTGCAGTCCACAACTGCAGTAATGCCTGAAGTATATGACCCTTTAACCACAGAATAATTATGGGAAATTTTTCAGGATTTATTCGGAAATATGGCTTTCCGATGAATGGCAGCAAGCCATATTTCCGACTAAATCCTGAAAAAATCTGCTGTGGTTTAGGGGTCGGTTATTTAGTACATTACTGTATTTCAATATCATCATAATTATCTGGAGTATATAAATGTCCATCGTCGCAACGAAATGCTGAAACTGTTATCAGATCCAAGACTTTTAAGAAAACATTTTTATCAGTTTTGAACTCGTGCACATAAATACGCGAATTTAAAGTATGCGAATTCAAAACAGAGCGAAAAATATTACTGCATGAATTTAAATACGAGTAAAGTATCTAAAATTCACTTTCGGAAAACTGCATTATCAAAGATGGTATCCAACATGGTTGACTATATTACATCAGTTCTCAGTACATCATATTGTTGAACTACGCAGTTATACCAGTTTGTGTGAAATTGGCAAATAACGTGACATGGACAGATATGAGTTATACAATCGTGGTCATGAAATGGTTGCCAAAATGGCCGCAACTCCAATCCATGCAACAATGAAAGCAACAGATCGATTGGATATATAGCCACATGGGATCGAGAATATATATGGGTAATATCATGTCTGTTGTTGAATATCTTTAAAGGTACACAGATAACAGACAGACCTGAAACTTCTCCCGGATTCGCCGTGAGACTCCCGCTTTCACCATGCATCTCACGGTGTCACAGCGACACCTCCTGATCTCACGGTTTGAAACAATCTTCTCAAACAAACAAATAATTAAAAGCTACTTTCGTTTTCGTTGTACTATAACGTGGTAAGCGAGAATATGCGAGACTACCTGGGTGCGATTGTTTAGCATCCGGTGCAGACACTGCTGTTATGCAATAATACCGTGATAGCTAGGAGTAGCTGCCAATGTGCCGTGGGTAATTAGTCTGCAATAAATGGTTTGTCACCCAAATGTTTTAACAAACAAAGGAGGAATGAGATGAGCAACCTCACATTATATAACTAATATTAACTATTCCAGATTGTTTTCATATTGGATTACAAACGCGCTTTATGCATGACCCCTATATAAAAAGGAAGCTCATTGAATATGGTCATTTATATAGGTCTCGGTAAATTGGCGACCATACATTATATTTATGTAATGTCTGATTCTGTGGAAAGACCGGCAAAACGTTGACGATACGATTAAAAGTTTAAGGACTCGTGGTCTCGTGAAATATGGTATGATAAAATTCAAAAGAAACATATGTTCTAGATTTTAAACTTTACACAAGTCTGTTCCTGAATTGTACTTTTTAACATGACAGTTGAAATCTCGTGAGATCTAAATGAAACCGAAAGTAATTTACGGTTGTTGATACGTGGCCCACAATGTTTTCTCTAAATGAGACAATAAAATGTATAACTGCAATGTAACTGTTTTCCTAAAGAATACTTTGTTAATTTATTATCAAACTTGCATGTTTCTGTGTGATAGATGATAACAAATTTTGTTTAATTTTTTTCTTTATTGAAATTACAAAAATGCAGAACGAATTCAATTATTTAAAATCTCCCGGATGGTGACCCCAAACTCACGGAAAATCGTGACCAATCTCAGAAAATATTTTTTTAGGGTAACAGGTCTGATCACAGATCTATTTGAATGATATATATATATGTTGGTCACTGCAAAAAGGCCAACCCAACACATTACATCCTTAAAGTTTGGGTTTTCTGCTTTGAATACATCCAACAGTCGGGCCACAAATTTTAATTTTAGGCATGCAACACATGAAGTAATGCTTCGCCAAACAATGCATAATAGTTTCATTCGGCATTATGATTAATTATTAATGAAAAGCAGAAACTGAAGTGCATACTCTTGCAGTATAAATACTAGTTACATTTCCAGATTTTCCATACTTTCCATGATGATAAACTGTACATGTATTCTGTATTGCTTATCGTACTGTAATGAAACACTCGTCTCTTCAATATATTAGCAACCTATCTCACAAGATCAAAGAGAAGGTACATCATGTATTTTAAGACTGATTGCCATACTGCAACAAAACCAGTTTCTTAAAATTGCGTTCATAGTATATTACCACCATGCATTAATTCTTGTGATAAAAGCGAAACATTCATGTTTCATCACTTGATTGGAAAGTGTGTTTATTATCAATTTTAAGGAGCCCCCAGGATAAATAGTTGCAGAGATACTCAGAGTGAAATCATTGATATATATATTTTGGCACACAAAGCGATAATAAAAATATTAAATATGTTATCAATCAAATACATAAAAGAAACTGAATGTCTCTCCTCCATGAAGCATGCGCTGATCCATCCACCCCATAGCAACTCGAAACCTGCTTCAGTAAATTATATATTGTAGCTCTATATATATTCAGGGTCTATAGCTCCTCACAGGTCCCGAGTGAAAAATCGTTCCATTATAAAACATAACTGCACATGATAATCATAATAAAAGTCCGCTCGGCCAGTGTCCCCCGAACCGGTGGCTTCATATGGAGCGGAGGCTTTGTAGAAGTATACTATATGGATAAGACACTTGTGCATTGTCTCATTACTGACATGCATACAAATAATCAAATCTGAAAAAAACTCTTAAAGTCAAAATATAACCTCAAATTGGCACAAAATGAAGAAAATTACAAGAAAAATTGAATTTTCTAAGTCAAAAAGCCCATAAATCTGAGAAAAATCATCGGTTCAAACTCAAATTCGAACTTGACCTGTATCGTGATATGACTGATCCACATAAAAACGGCATTTGCAATTAAAGGATCCAAACTTGAGATATCATCCGGAAACCGAAAAGGTGAGAAATTTTCTAAGTAAAACAAGTCGATAAAGGGCCACAACTCTCGCAAAAATGGGCCGAGCATACCCATATTGAACTTGACCTGTACATAGGGCTGATAAACTCATATACCAAATTTGGTTCAGATATGATCACACAAACTGATGTTATCATCCGGAAACCAGAAAAAGACAAGATTCTAAGTAAAAAAAGGGCCATAACTCTCGCAAAAATGGGCGGAGCAAACCCATATTCGAACTTGACCTGTATTTTGGTCTGATAAACTCACCTATGATATTTGCTTTTGATCTAATAACCGAAACTAAAGTTATCATCCGGAAACCATTTCCGGATGCACGGACGGACGGACGGAACCACGGACGCATGGACGGACACCGGCTATTTTAATAGTCCTCCGAGAAAAAAAAATTCGGGGGACAACTTATGATAAACAGATTGGGCAATTAAGATTCTTCAAAACTTATAAATTAATCTTTAATAACCAAAACTGTATTAGGATTTTAATGTATGATTGAATGCACTTCTTACTCACAAGGTTGGTATTGTTAGCAATGGAGCTCTTGATAACATTAACTTAAATCAGAAGGGATATTCTCAAAATTCGGGAAATCATTAATACTATGTACAGTAACACTCTAATTAATCGACTCCTTAAACACAGCAGAATTATGGGTAACTTTTCAGGATTTAGTCGGAAATATGGCTTGTTGCCATTCATCGGAAAGCTCTCCCCGAGAGCTTTCTGATGAATGGCAACAAGCCATATTTCCGACTAAATCCTGAAAAGTTACCCATAATTCTGCTGTGTTTAAGGAGTGGTTTAATTAGAGCATTACTGTATGTTCATGGACTTAAAATTTCTTGGTTGAGAACTAGCATTATATGGCATGAAGTAATTTTAATTACTATACTGGTATACTAGTATGTAGTAGACTATATAGCATTTGAGCATTTGATCTCTAGGAGTTTAAATGTTACTGATGAAGAATTAATTCTAACATGTTTAACTAAGAATATTCAGCATATATGTAAGTTAGTCCCCTGCGAACCGTTCGAGGTTCGGTTTGAATCGAAACCGCCTTGATGATTCGGTCCGGTTCGAAACCTTAGATGGGATTCGTTTATATCGAATCTGTTCGTTAGTTCCGCAAAATTGGCAAGTTTTGCATACCAGGAATTGTTTATTGATTATATACAGTATATTAATTGGTTTAATAATAATAATAATACATAATTCTTTATTATGTAATTATCTTATAGTGTGGATGGGCAACACTGACATAACCGTTGATTTTACTATAATAATGTCCACTAACTGTTCTGATTGTCCACTCTATCATGAGTCTACGACAACACAGTCGTTGTTTGGGTTCCAGATTCGAGGTTCGGTTCGATTCAAAACCGAGACGATGATACGGTTTCAAGGTTCGGTTCGACCTAAAATCTAAGGTTCGCAGGCCCCTAATGTATGTCGCTACGACACATTTACGATTTGATTATAGGGAAAATAATTTGTTCATGCAATGAATGAAGAAAAGTTAAACCAGCATACTAACAACTAACACACGACAATTATAAAATATATTCAATTAATTTTATAGCATAGAACTTATTTGAATGCCAAAATATCTTGGATACTGATTATATAAATAACCATGGATATATAAATAACCATGGCAAAGCTCTTGATTAAAGGCCCACTTAATTTCGAATCACCAATTCACACTATATAAAATACGTGCCATATTATATACCATTTGAAAGAGTAATCTCCAAAACATTGTATTTTCAACTTATACGATGTAATATACTGTGAACATGTTGTTTTTATTGATAAACTGGTGTCTGTTCTGTGATAACGTTTATGCACAAAGTAAACTATTTAGATATATTTAGATATAGAGTTATTCCCAAGCCTGCAAACAACCGGTCGGACACGGTCATCGAACGACGCAAAACACCTAAATGTCCGGTACAAATCAATTTGCACCTGTCATCTTGACAGGCATTGCTTGCTTGGTGATATTGGTTTTAAAATCGTGCATATTTTGAATGTTTTCAAACTACTAGTTACTAAACCACGTGTGTTTATTTATTTTCGTAATTAAATTTAGCAAGTCGCGACTGCGCATGCTCTTCTAATTCGGCATCTTCCATCACCGGACGTGAGCCTCGGGGAATCTGACGAGGTTTGCCGAATGACTGGTATTACTGCACTCGTCAAAACTCGGAGCCTATCGATGTGGGTAGACGAATGTATACTGTTGACCACTTGTCAAACACCCATCGCAAGAGATTACATTTTCTCCACTCCCTATAACAAATTAAAGAACAGACGATGTATGACATCTATCCTCCCTATACATATTATGGCCAGTCGATGGGAGTTAGCTGCAATATTTTGCGACAAAATGGGCACGCAATAATCCTTTCGTTCCGGGCGACATAATAATGCGGAATTGTTCGTTGCTATTCTTAGTTAACTGGGAATTCCCAATTCAATTTTCAAAATGATAACAAATTTATTCGTTAAAAAGAATGAAAAAAGTGGTTTAAGCGCCGGAGTTGACAATGAAAAAAAAAGAAGGAAAATGTGACACAAAAAGCGACAATGCGCCACCCCAGCGTAAACTTAAAACCGTAACAGTAAAAAAAATGGATTAATAACAACTTAGCCATTTACGGTTTACCATGCTGATAAATGGATCGAAGTTTTAATCATTTTGGTGCACTAATTAGCACAACACATGATTTTGATTATTATTTGTTGCTTGCTTAATGCCTCAATAAAACTTCACATTAATGATTAGTAATTCATAATTTTTATTGGTTGTTTCCTTCCTTAGTGATTGCTTGGCAATATGACATTGTTACATGGAATACAGTGAGACTGATCTATGATCTATCTAAGCTTTTGATCATGCTGTTCATTACAGAAAAACAAACATCATGTTACATTATAATTATAAACAAGGTCAGAGATGGTAAAACCATAACATTGATAACAGAACACAATAATACTGACATTATACTGGGGTACAGGGGTTTTGAAAGTGTAGCTCAGTTTATATTAAAAATCCATGACAGGTACTGAACTTCATATGACATACACCAGTCAGTTGGTGCCTGTCATAGTGACAGGCACACTCCGGGGAAATTTGAGAAATTATTTGCAATTAAGTGGGCCTTTAATTATATAAATAACATGACAAAGCTCTTGATTAATTATATAAATAACCATGACAAAGCTCTAGATTAATTATATAAATAACATGACAAAGCTTTTGATTAATTATATAAATAACCATGACAAAGCTCTTGATTTTTAATTATATAAATAACATGACAAAGCTTTTGATTAATTATATAAATAACCATGACAAAGCTCTTGATTAATAAAATAATTAACCATGACAAAGATGTTGATTAATTATATAAATAACCATGACAAAGCTTTTGATTAGTTATATAAATAACATGACAAAGCTCTTGATTAATTATATAAATAACCATGACAAAGCTCTAGATTAATTATATAAATAACATGACAAAGCTTTTGATTAATTATATAAATAACCATGACAAAGCTCTTGATTTTTAATTATATAAATAACATGACAAAGCTTTTGATTAATTATATAAATAACCATGACAAAGCTCTTGATTAATAAAATAATTAACCATGACAAAGATGTTGATTAATTATATAAATAACCATGACAAAGCTTTTGATTAGTTATATAAATAACATGACAAAGCTCTTGATTAATTATATAAATAACCATGACAAAGCTTTTGATTAATTATATAAATAACCATGACAAAGCTCTTGATTAATAAAATAATTAACCATGACAAAGATGTTGATTAATTATATAAATAACCATGACAAAGCTTTTGATTAGTTATATAAATAACATGACAAAGCTCTTGATTAATTATATAAATAACCATGACAAAGCTCTTGATTAATTATATAAATTACCATGACAAAGCTTTTGATTAATTATATAAATAACCATGACAAAGCTCTTGATTAATAAAATAATTAACCATGACAAAGATGTTGATTAATTATATAAATAACCATGACAAAGCTCTTGATTAATTATATAAATAACATGACAAAGCTCTTGATTAATTATATAAATAACCATGACAAAGCTCTTGATTAATTATATAAATAACCATGACAAAGCTCTAGATTAATTATATAAATAACATGACAAAGCTTTTGATTAATTATATAAATAACCATGACAAAGCTCTTGATTTTTAATTATATAAATAACATGACAAAGCTTTTGATTAATTATATAAATAAACATGACAAAGCTCTTGATTAATAAAATAATTAACCATGACAAAGCTCTTGTTTAATTATATAAATAACATGATAAAGCTCTTGATTTTTAATTATATAAATAACCATGACAAAGATGTTGATTAATTATATAAATAACCATGACAAAGCTCTTGATTAATTATATAAATAACATGACAAAGCTCTTGATTAATTATATAAATAACCATGACAAAGCTCTTGATTTTTAATTATATAAATAACATGACAAAGCTTTTGATTAATTATATAAATAAACATGACAAAGCTCTTGATTAATAAAATAATTAACCATGACAAAGCTCTTGTTTAATTATATAAATAACATGATAAAGCTCTTGATTTTTAATTATATAAATAACCATGACAAAGATGTTGATTAATTATATAAATAACCATGACAAAGCTCTTGATTAATTATATAAATAACATGACAAAGCTCTTGATTAATTATATAAATTACCATGGCAAAGCTCTTGATTAATAAAATAATTAACCATGACAAAGATGTTGATTAATTATATAAATAACCATGACAAAGCTCTAGATTAATTATATAAATAACCATGACAAAGCTCTAGATTAATTATATAAATAACCATGACAAAGCTCTTGATTAATTATATAAATAACCATGACAAAGCTCTTGATTTTTAATTATATAAATAACATGACAAAGCTTTTGATTAATTATATAAATAACCATGACAAAGCTCTTGATTAATAAAATAATTAACCATGACAAAGCTCTTGTTTAATTATATAAATAACATGATAAAGCTCTTGATTTTTAATTATATAAATAACCATGACAAAGATGTTGATTAATTATATAAATAACCATGACAAAGCTCTTGATTAATTATATAAATAACATGACAAAGCTCTTGATTAATTATATAAATAACCATGACCAAGGACGTAATTCTGGGTACGGCTGTACGGTTTTGGCCGTACCAATATTTTGCTGGCAAAGGTGAATAATATACTTCTAACAGGACCAATGTTAATAATACTGTCATTCCCATCAGTATGCCCAATTAACTTATTACGAGTATTGGAACAACGAATTGATCATAATGTTTTATCAGTACACGTAGTTATGATAAGTTGCATCATGTTCCATGTATACGTGTAGGCATGTGCATGGTATAGATCTGGCGTTATATATAATCATCACGACCAATGGCCCTTTCAGTCATAACACAAACTCCTTTCCATATTATATAGGGCTGTATGCAGCTGCTGTATGGGCATATTCCTAAGTTATGCTCCATGGCTAAGCACTGCCAGGAAAGTGCATGGGCCAAATGTGTAAGTGGTATTGACGTATGGATTTTGGTAAATTTAGTTGTTACGATACATGTATCGCCAACCGTAGGCATGTTACTATCATGTGCCAAATTAAGTCAATCAGGTATAGGCTATAGAATTTTTGTTCAACCAGCTAGCACTCCACACTCCCCTCACCAACTTTCTGCAGTGACATGGCTGCATCGGCGAATGTAATTATGTGATTGTCACTCACTCATGTATATAATCTAGTAGAAATACCACCGATGTCAGGATTTAGTTGATCTAACTCATTATTACAGTAAATATTACTTATTTCCATTTTTGTAACCACTTCTATATGCATGTATATATATCAGGAAACCAAGTAAAATGCGTCATTTTGAATGCAATATTAAAAGAGTTCCTCAGGGCAGGCCCCCGAACCCCCTACTCTTGTGTTCTCTCCCACTCTTGTGTTCTTACTGTAGATCCTTATTCTAATATCATATATTTCTGTTGGTTTCATAGAAATTGTCATTAATTCTTGAAGTAATAAAGGTATGCTTTCGTGCAAGTAATTGTGATCCTGATGCGGGTCGGAGTGAAGCGACCTACCAAATGAAGCTGGTGCTACCAGCGGAGAGCCCCTAACAAGTTTGTTTTAGTATCTTCAGAAACCTCTTTAGAAAGTTTCTTTTTCTTTCTTAGTTTAGTTTCTAAATATCCCCAAATTGCAGCAATGTATAATTGAGGTGTCCCAATGGGTGCATATCACCATCTTCACCATCTGGGAACTTAAATCTGTCTAGGTCTCGCACAGCAGAAGAGGCCATGTAGGTTCCCAGATGATGAATTTGGTGATGCTATCCAGCTGTGCACGGTAGCGTCATTAACCCTTTACCCAACAAAACGGCCAAAACCGGCCAAATAAAGCTTCAACAGCCTAAAATATCTTCGGTCTGTCTCAATAGAACCATACAAATATGGATATCATTGGAACCGGCTCCTTGACCACATTGTGATAGTTACAGTTATGCCCTGTGCCAATGCATTCTCTTATATATGCGAGTCGACCATAGGTCGCCTCGCATATATAAGAGAATGCATTGGCCTAAAAAAAAGCCAATGCATTCTCTTATATATGCGAGGCGACCTATGGTCGACTCGCATATATAAGAGAATGCATTGGCACAGGGCCCTTCTGTTGGGTAAAGGGTTAAATTAACTCTTTGAGCACCTCATTCTGCAAATGTCCAGCACCATATTGTGAGCCTGTATGACTGGTTTTAGTGGGCAGACAGAAATCAGAAGGTTTCTATTTTATATCTGAACGTTTACCACCAATGAATAGGACTCCTTCTGCAATTGTATTGTGTGTTGTCTGCCTAAATTTCCTGAACATATCCGAAGATGAAAAATAGACCATTCCAATGTATACCTTTATAACTGAATGGGAGAATCCAAATAACAAAGAAAGGGTTAATACTTACGTTCACAGGCAGGTACTTTGATTGTGCACAAACAGGTATCATCAGAATAATGCATGCACAGTGGACACGGCATTGTGATTGGTTGTTTATTACGTCCGTGATGATAGAACCAATATTTGGTCAGATCTGGATGCTTTGAGGAAAGTCTGTTCAGGCAAGTATCTGGTGGAGGACCTGAAAAGTGAGAGTATAATATTTTCTTAACAAAATATGTAAAAAATATCTTGGAAACTGAACTATTGGTTTAATATCCTTCATGCTTCGCAGAAGTGTTTACGTAAAAATCTGGCCACAATTTCTTGCTAAACCTGTTACATACATATCCGAAGGTAATGAAATGGTATGAAATACCTAAGGTACATTTATTCACATGCACTTGTCAACCGGAAATGACCTCAAGTAAAGGCAAATTACGGCAGCCCGTTATACTGAGATCAAGCCAATTATAAGGCATTTTATTTTTAATTACTTGGTTTATGGATTTCCCTACCCAAGAAAATGCTGTTTGTCAAAACAAAATTAAATATTATCTTTGGTTTTGTTTTCTTCCCGACGATGGGAATATTAATCCATATTATGTACAAAATAATATATAAAATATAGATCAAAAAGTTTTCACAAAATATACAACATAATCAATCCAACAGTGAAGTGAAGCCTGGATATGATTATGATACATTACACTACAGACCTATCAAGAGTATGTAAATACACAAGGAAGAAAACTATCTTGAGTTGAAGTACGTATGTCGATAAAAATGGCGCAACGATCACGCCAGCAGAAACCCCCCCCCCCTCCCCCCTAAAAATTATACCTATTTTTTTTTATTTCCTCCCACCTCCCCTACCTTTGAGCTAAAACACTCCGTAAAACAAGTAATAAAAAATAAAATGCCTAAAGGCAAATTACAGCCCTTAATTGTCATATTAGGAAACTTACCCTCTCCTGGGCAGATTGGACAATTTGTATCAGGTAAACATTGCCCAGATGGTGAGTTGTATGATTTACCAGCGTCGCAGTAACTGCCCACAGATCTTCCGTTTACACATTTCCAGTAATGACAACAATGTGTGGTACTGTCATATGATTGCAGGTTAGGGTCAGTTTTACACGGGTCTAAAAAACAATCAACAATTAAAGAGCATGGATCTCTTACGGCCGGGCCACAAATTCAACAACATGGACAAGTGATGAAAAGTGGAGGTTCCTTGCTTAGAGGAATCACCACCGGGTTATCGGCAAGCCTGAATTTAGTGTGTCTGAAATTAGCATAATGAGGTCCCCAGAGGGTGAATTTAGTGACGCTATCCTGCACAGCGGGTTACCATCACCAAATTCACCTCTTTCTTAGGCCTCAACTGCTATGGGAGAACTAAGATCAGATTGAATTTCCCCAGTTGAAGTTGGTGACATTCATTGTTCACCCATTAGTCACCCTGATTATGCATTTTATCTTCTGCAAATTAGGGAATATAGAAAACTGAACAGAAGGGAAAAAGTAATTAAAACAATGTTAATTTGAGACTAGTTACTTCCCAGAATATGAGGCCAAGCAGAATATTGGTCCCCAGAGGGTGAATTTACCCTCTGGGGACCTCATTCTGCTTATGTCAGACACACTAAATTCAGGCATGGTTATCGAAACTCATGATTATATCGGGTGATTTTTCGACTTATTTAACTACACTGTGCACACTAGGATTTAAAAACCGTGTGAGATTCGGTTTGACTCGAAACCGACATAGTGATTCGGTCAAGTTTGTAACATTTGACTGGTATTCGGGTTGTATCAAACATTTTTTTAGTTGGACCTGCAAAATGAGCAAATCAATCACCATGGGACGATCATGAATCACAATATTGAAATGTAAACGCACAATCCTAGCGCTGCGCACACATAAATTGTTGGCATATCTAACAGCCCTCGAAATTAGCCACGGCAATCATCAGTGGCGTGGTAATTGCAGTAGTAATCATCACTTTTTGCCACAGCATTTTATTACTGTGGCTTTACGTGTCAGGAAAGGGTGGCCTATTAATTAATATACAGCGCTATGTCATGCAAATAATGTAATGTGTCATGGTTTTGTTTAATTATAGATTGTTTACCCACATCAGATGTATTCTGTAAACGTTCAGGTTAATAGGCTATCCTAAAATCAAAGTTAATAATGGAGTCATAAATTAAATTACAAATTTCCGTGTAGAAGACGTAATCAAAATAATTCACGGATAGTGGATTGGGCAAAGCATGGCACACATGATCGTGTAACAAGAGCACGCCGTCGGGGCGTGGCATAATACGCCCGTTTCTGGAGTAGAGTGGGGCAAGGTTTAATTCATTTGTTTGAAACCTTTGACTTAACAAAAATAAAACAAGATAACTTCAAGTGGGAATTTTTTTATTCAATCTAAAGTTATCATCTGGAAACTGCAAACTGTATACACCCTTCAGTAAGCCCAGGGGGGCTCGTGCACATTTTTGGTCAAAAAGTGGGTACTGGGCTTACTCACGAGGACCTCCCCGTGCAAAAATAAAGTTAGCCCCAGGATTCTGACCTACCATCATGTTTTTCACTAATGCTTATTAATCAAGCTAATTCTTATAAAAACACAACAGGGAGAAGTGGTGAACACACATCACGCTTCTGCATTATCAAAGGATCCTACAAAAACACCCAAGTCATTACTCCACATCCCATTGGATTTAATCTGATAGAGGTGTGAACAATAAGTGCCAGCCACATCCTTTGATTTTATTGATTTGAAACCTCTTTGACTGACCCAACAACTAAGAATAGAATAGAATAAGATGTGTATAATTCAGAACAATATTAACACAGTGTATACTATTATACATCTTTATTTAAGAAACTGGACACATTATAAAAGCACAGATGTGCTTGAGTATCTTCTCTTATTCTACAAGATAGAAAGACATGATTGTAAATTTGTATTCACCTTCCAAATGCTAACAAGAGCATCGCTAGGGCGTGGCAAAATACGCCCTTTAGACATTTTGAATTGTACTATCGCAAAATAAGATAATACTTTGAGCTTACATTTAAAGAAAATCTGATATACCCCTAATTTCAATGCCAAAATGTGGTCAAATTCTAAGTCGAAAAATGGCCATAACTCATGTAAAAATAATTAGAAAGAATCTATATTCAAACTTGGCGTGTAGTTTTAGCTGGGAAATGCACATACCAGCTTTGGTTCAGCTCAAATAATAAAAACTGGAGTTATCGGTCTGAAACCAAAATGTTATGAAATTGGTCAAATTCTAAGTTGAAAAAGGGCGTAACTCATGTAAAAATAATTGGACGGAACCCATATTCGAACTTGGCCTGTATCTTTATCTGGGAAATACACATACCAACTTTGGTTCAGATAAAATAATCCAAACTGGAGTTATCGGTCGGAAACCAAAAATATTAACAGACGTCAAATTCTAAGTAGAAAAAGGGCCGTAACTCATGTAAAAATAATTGGACGGAACCCATATTCGAGAACTTGGGCTGTATCTTCAGCTGGGAAATACACATACCAACTTTGGTTCAGATCAAATAATCCGAACTGGAGTTATCGGTCGGAAACCAAAAATGTTAACAGACGGTAATATTCTAAGTCGAAAAAGGGCTGTAACTCTTGTAAAAATAATTGGACATAACCCATATTCGAACTTGGCCTGTATCTGTAGCTGGGAAATACACATACCAACTTTGGTTCAGATCAAATAATCCAAACTGGAGTTATCGATCGGAAACCAAAAATGTTAACGGACGGACGGACGGACGGCTCGACAGACGTCCGGACAGACGGACTGACAGACAGACTGATAACATAATACGACCTTTTTACAAAAAAGGGCGTATAAAAAATGGGGGTGGGCTTATCTACGAGAACCACCCCATGTTTTGTTTAGGGTAAAAAACCCAGACTGGGCTTATCTTCGAGGATGGGCTTACTGACAGGTGTATACAGTATCAGGTAAAATCTAAGTTGAAAAAGGGGCATAATTCAAAATCATGCGGACGAAACCCATATTCGAACTCGATCTGTATTTTGGGGTGGTAAATTAATATACCAAATTTGGTTCAATCTAAAGTTATCATTCGGAAACCGCAAATCAGGTACAATCTAAGTCGAAAAATGGACATAATTCAGTCAAGATCATGAAAACGAAACCCATATTCGAACTTGATCTGTATTTTGGGGTGGTAAATAACATTTTCAATAGAAAATACATATTCCCTAATAAGATACTTACACACTGAACTACATGGTATATTCATCTTTATTCACAAGAAAGGATTCTATGAGATCCGTTTAAAATTTATTATTTTGGTACGAAATAGCTTAAGTACCTTTTGAATCATTATTATTATGACGTAGCAGGTCAAGGTCATTTGTCCACTCGTTATGTATATAAGCAAGTGGACCCACAGTAATTGGCCTCTTTTTATCCTCTTACAAGATTCGAGGGGTGTGACTGAGCAGCGGGGAGGGAAAATCCCAATTTGGGAGGGACATGGGAGTTCAGTGTGTAAGTATCTTATTAGGGAATATGTATTTTCTATTGAAAATGTTATATTCCCGTCAAAGATACGTTAAACACTGAACTACATGGTAGAATCAACTCATAGGAGGAGGCTGCGAGGAATGAGATACTATTGTATTTTAGTTGAGAATAATTCTTTTGAACCTGCTGAGTTTTTTAGCAACAAATGGATCAAAAGGTACTGATTTGCAGAATTGATTGATGCTACCAGGTAGAGTGGAGAAAGTGGGAGAATAAGCCCAATGGCTGAAACTCTGCACCTCCCCCCTTTGGTTCTGAAGTCAGACAAACCGGTAATTGTGAAATCTCATATGCAGGTACATGCATGTGCCACCTCCTCCCTGGAGTAAGCGGGTTATATGCAGAAAGCATTGGTCACCCAGCTCCATGGTATGTGACTGAACGAACCAAGCTATCCCGACGTTTCGACACCAGAGGAAGGAAATCTATTGTTACCTGAATGGTCAATCTGGATGTAACACGAGGAAGTAGCCACTGTAAAGACGATTAGAAATATACCACCAACTCATGTATGGTGAAGAAAACCCAGAGTTAAATAGCCACTGCATCATGCTTGTAAGGTCTGTGACCGACTGTCAGTAAATGTGCAATCCCAAATCAACAAACTGATCAAGGCGCAAAATAAGTATTTTCTGACTGACCGTCAAATGACAGTATTTTACTTCAGTTAATAAATACACCAGACAGAGGCCATATTCCGTCGGTCAATGCCCCTGATCGGAATTTACTTTAAGGCTGGAAACTGGTAACAAAAACCCCAGGTAACTAAGTCGATCAAGAGCGTTAAATGACTTGGAAAGTCCCAAATGTTTTCTGGTATCGAAACAATCGAGAAGAAAAAGTTCGGAGAGTCCTGAGTTGTAAACTACTTCCACAGCCTGTCAATCCAATAGTGTATGCAGTTACATGTACACATGATTGAAAGAAATACTTTGCAGTCTGCATGTAACTTATTAGAAAATGTGTAGAAGGAGGAGACCCATCATGATGGAACTACTCCAAACAATCTGAAAGAAAGAACAGGCCATGGATGATTAAGGTCTAAAAACAACCAGAATGTCGATAACAAGAAGATTGTATCTTCTTGTTATTCACTGATTGTTCTTAACAGACGAAGGGCCCGGGTCCATGAGCTGTGTGTAGCTCACCTCATCCACCAAGGCGAAAGTACACAGCAATGCCCAAAGCAACCGACCACCCAACCACAGCAGAACCACGGGCAACCCTCCAGGACCCAACTGGAAACACGGCCCGCCGCCACCCATCGGAAAGCTCTCGTCGAGAGCGCCCCGATGAACAGCAACAAGCCACACCACCGACCAAATCCCAAAAAACCACCCACAACTCCGCCGCGGCCAAGCGGCCAAACACCCCGAGCACCACTGTACACCCATTCGGCATGTGGTCAATGAGGTACGCCAGTAATGTGAACAGAAGGGAACATTTTACTGAAGACCAATCACATGTGTGTATGGTCGGACGGTTGTCTGCCGCACATACAGCGAGGACCCGGACCCTAGTTCCTCCCCGTGGGCAGAGACTCCATCGCCAACAATGATTGCCTCATGTGCGCCGTTAGACGAATAGCTCGTCTGTTGTGTAGTAATTCAAGACAGCCTGTCAAAAAATGAGCACTGAGTACAGTAACGCCCAACTCAATCAAGCAGGGCATCAATGAGTTTTGTTGGCATGACGCAGGGCTCAAAGTTCTGAAATGCACCGGTTCCCATGGAACAGGTTATTACCTACCGTACCCGCCACCCCAGAAGATTGCGTGAGTTCAATTGTCTATATCGTAACCCGATAAGCGAACCCAAACTGTAAAGCGATAATATTGAGCGAGAATAGATCTAATCCTGGTACTACAGGGAAAGCTCATTGGGATTGTCCTAAGGCTGTAGAGTCAAAAGATGATGAATGTTCGACGCAAAGAGAAATATGATTCCCCAACTTGGATCGCAGAAAAACCCAGCCCAACACCGCAGAAGGCCCGAGTGATGCTCGCAAAAATCTTAGAAGGAATCCAAGGCTTGGTGTTATGCCCCATGGTACCGTAGTAAGGGTGAAAGATGATCTGTGTACATTTACCCCTAGAAGAATCGAACGGTCACCCATAAACAATGGACAATGCTAATCAGTGACAGGTGGAAAGGTAATAACTTTGAGCCCAGGTAAAACCGCATGAAAAAACAAATTGAGTGTCTGTTAAAAGTCTCTGCCCCGGCCAATGACTGCGCTATGTTCACTGTTATAGACAGCACCCGAGATTACCCGGCATTAGACGGTGCGCTGTCTGGTGGCCCAGTGCTCGGTCCCCCCTCGAACCCCCCAGGACCCATATCCGAGGAGAGAAACTGTGTCTGCAACCCCTCGATGCCTTGCAATTAACTTAGTTCTTTGTGTCAGACAAGAAAAAGCAGCAAGAGCTCTTCGAAATCCAAAGTGAGAATCAGGATTCGCGTTGGATGGCAAGTAGCCCTGTTAATTAGAAATGTAATCGAAATGTGGAATCGTCAGATCCAAGCAATGGATTTTGTTATCTTTAGAGTAAAAAACTGAATAAACAGGATTGTGTAAGCCTTGGAAGAGACATCAAGGAGTGATTAATGAGCAGACTGATTCCCCCCCTAACCGGAGCCAGCTTAAACCCTGACAGGAAGCAGAATCATAGTGTAGCCAGTAGGGCAGCGGCGACCTATTAGGTCACGACACGAATCCAAAAACCTGACCAACAGGACGACACCACACTAGTGTTTCTAAATGCACACAATCTGCATTGAACTACATGTTGAATGGGCAGAGCAGTCAAATATACATAGAATGAACCGAAACTTTTAGATGACACGAGCCCAAGATCTGAGATATTACTTGATTCGTGTATCACCCCCCAAGACAGTGACTGTGAAACGTTACCGCCCCAGTGGCTACACTGGTACAACTTGCCTCCCGCCAAATAGCAAGCATTTGAAGGTCATGCAGAGTCCCGGGAAATGGTCTTAACAGCAATTCCACCCGAGGGTAGACGCCAGGGAGCAACTTACTTGGAAATTTTGATTATCAAATAAATAGCCTCACATGGACATGATGAGATAGTATTTTGTTCTCAATCTCAAAGTTGACATAAAATTCATACCAAATTGCATGGCTATTATCCAAGTTTGGATGGCAAATTGTGATGCGATACCAGTTAAGTTGCTCCCTAGGGGGCTGACAGATTTTGTACATCGCACATGCTTGCGAAAGGGAAGTGGGAGGACGAAATCTGAGGTAGGAACCAGCAGGAGCGGGCGAGCATGGTCGGATCCGTGAACACTGGAACCCACCCTCGGAACAGTATGGCGTCTGGCGACAGTGAATTCAATGGTGAAGTATGCGGCTGGGCCACCTCAAGGTCCGCATGGAACGAGGAATTGGATTAGCCTGAACCTGCTTGACAATGGGGTTACTGAAACCGAGGCCACACGAGGAAGAAAATAGCCTGTGGTATGACCAGTTACATGTATAAGGATCAGGAAAGGGACCCAAAAATTTACCATGAAAGTAGGTGACTGATGCGTCACATTATTATTTGTGAAATTGTGCAAACAATCTCAATGTATTGTAAATTATTTCATAGTGAACTATGAGCCAAGCAAAACCACAAAAGTGAGTTAATTCATAGATAAACGAAAAGGGACCCAAACCTGATCCCTAATTTTGCTACATATGTCAACATGAAACAGATTTGTGAGTGACAATTTCAGAATTTCGACGTAAACAAAACGAATGTTGTCACGTGCCAATTTCAACATAAACAAAGTTATAAACCAATGTTGTCTCACTGGTTGAATGTTCTAATACTTACATTCTAAAACCACAAGAAACAGAGATAACATAACAACTGTGCTGTCTAGGCATTGTCCCAGAAAGTTCAACACGTGAACCGCTGCATATAAACAGACGAAGTGCAATTCCGAAATTAATTCCGAATTCTAAACCACGTGTTCCGAAACCGGAAGTTGGGAAATTACCCACAATTTTCAACAGAACAATATAGTTTTTGTATTTGATTTGCGTTAAAACAAATAAAACAGGGAAATTGAATGAAATTGTCACTCTGATATTAATTTAATAATTATTGTGTCGTTTCCAAAATTGAACCGATGTCACAACAAGTTAAAAAATGTGGAACGGAATTGTTAAATGAAGCCGACAATAATATGTGGTTTCATTTCTCATAGCATTAGTTTTTACTTCCCTTCGAATCTTGTCACAAGAGAAAAAGAGGCCGATTACTGTGGGTCCACTTGCTTATATACATAACGAGTGGACAAATGACCTTGACCTGCTACGTCATAATAATAATGATTCAAAAGGTACTTATGCTATTTCGTACCAAAATAATAAATTTTAAACGGATCTCATAGAATCCTTTCTTGTGAATAAAGATGAATATACCATGTAGTTCAGTGTGTAACGTATCTTTGACGGGAATACTAATATACCAAATTTGGTTTAGTTCACTTGATTCAATCTAAAGTTATCATCCTGATACCAAAGCAGACGGACGACGGAAGATGGACGGACGATGGACGGATGGACAACCCATTTACATAATACGACAGTTTTTTCAAACGTGCGTATAAATGAAAGTGTCAATGACACTGTAGCTCAACTTGGAAAGGGAATAATTTCATGTGTTACAGTCAATGGATCGAGTGATCAGGAATGTGGAAAGTTGAAAGGCCCAGTTATGCAAAGAGTAAAATCCAAGATGGCCACTGGCAGCCATGTTTTTTTGCCAAATGACCCCAAAAAGACTCGTTCCCATTTACATGTCATTGTTAACGTCCATCAGAAATTCAATTGTTAACATCCATGACAAATCTCATGATGTTCGGACCAAAGATATGACCTGCATGTAGCCCGTGCCAAAGGATTTAGTCATGCAAAGAGTAAAATCCAAGATGGCTGCTGGCGGCGATGTTTTATGGCCGAACAACCCCAAAATTACTAGTTCCCATCTACATGTCAATATTAACATCCATTACAAATTTCATAATGATCAGACGGACAGTACGACCTGTAGCCCATGCCAAAGGATTTAGTCATACAAAGAGTAAAATCCAAGATGGCCACTGGTGGCCATGTTTTTTTGCCAAATGACCCCAAAATGACTCGTTCCAATTTACATGTCAATACCAACAGCCGTTACAAATTTCATAAAGATCAGACCAAAGGTACGACCTGTAGCCCGCGCCAAAGGATTTAGTCATGCAAAGAGTAAAATCCAAGATGGCTGCTGACGGCCATGTTTTCGGCCGAACGACCCCAAAATGACTCGTTCCCATCTACATGTCATTGTTAACATCCGTGACAAATTTCATGAAGATCCGACCAAAGCTACGACCTGTAGCCCGCGCCAAAGGATTTAGTCATGCAAAGAGTAAAATCCAAGATGGCTGCTGGCAGCCATGTTTTTTGGCCGAACGACCCCAAAATGACTCGTTCCCATCTACATGTCAATATTAACATCCATGACAAATTTCCTGATGATCAGACGAACAGTACGACCTGTAGCCCGCGCCAATGGATTTAATTTTGAAATCAAAGATGGCCACCAGCGGCCATGTTTTGGGCCGAATGACTCCAAAATGACTCGTTTCCCATCTACATGTCAACATTCGTTACAAATTTCATAAAGATCAGACCAAAGGTAAGACCTGTAGCCCGCACCAAAGGATTTAGTCATGCAAAGAGTAAAATCCAAGATGGCTGCTGGCCGAACGACCCCAAAATGACTCGTTCCCATCTACATGTCAATATTAACATCCATGACAAATTTCATGATGATCAGACGAACAGTACGACCTGTAGCCCGTGCCAATGGATTTAATTTTGAAATCCCAGATGGCCGCCAGCGGCCATGTTTTTTGGCCGAATGACCCCAAAATGACTTGTTTCCCATCTACATGTCAATGTCAACATTCATGACGAATTTCATAAAGATCAGAACAAAGGTACAACCTGTAGCCCGCGCCAAAGGAAATTGTTGACGGACACACAGACACACGGACGCCAACCCATGGCAATAGCTCAAACTTACAAAGTAAGTTGAGCTAAAAAATATGTTGATACGGGGCATAAACTCAAGCCACTCACTGACTAGTGACTATATAATGACTTAATAAGTATATGGGACTAGTATACATTTGCTTGAAAACTGTCCAAAAATATAATTTTTATATTAAAATTAGTTTTTCCTCAAGGGAAGCCCGAAACTGAACTATATGGATTATTATCCTCGGCCTTGTGTTATCAGGAGGGTTAAAATTTATTGTCCGTTTATTAGCCTACTCCGGTCAATCAGCGACTCCGGTCAATCAGTGCTCGGATTAGCTCACGCATGATTGCGTCCCGTGCAAATCTCGCGCTCTTAACAATTCATCTAGCCAGTTTTATTTCCGACTTTTAATAGTAAGATTTGCGAGTCGCGGGGTTGGGAATGGCACCGCCATGGGAGGGATCTATGATAGTTCAGTTTCGGGCTTCCCTTGAGGAAAAACTAATTTTAATATAAAAATTATATTTTTCCGCCAAGGAGAAGCCCTTCAACTGAACTATATGGAATAGAATATGCAAGCCCAGGAGGAGGCAACGAGCAATAAATTTAATATTCCAGTTTGACGGGAATGTACTCTTCAAAACAGATTTCATGTAAATGTGATTTAGTCATGAATCAGCTTTGATATGTTTTGTGAAAGAGCTCATAAATTCAGATTCCAGCATTGCCCAAGCTTGTACCTCCCCCCCCTTGTCGTTTGGAATAAACATCCCAGGCAGTGCCATACCATACGTGCCAGCTACTAGTAGAAACCGAGCAGTAGAGACTTCTTCTTCTGCTGCTGCTTTTCTCTCGTGTCCTGCGATGAGAGTGATGGCGGTATGTACTATTTATATCTTCCCAAATAGAAAGCGCTATAGACGGTACGCGACAGCGAGTCTTCCTCACACAGAACAGCCTCCAAAGGCTCGGGTGCTATTGTCCCAGAGGATTGGTTGCCCGAATCTCAGAGAACGGCACTCTGCCTGCCACGGTCTGCTGATGCAGGACCAGGGGGCGCGAACTGGTACAGCCCGAGGACTGGTACAGTTGTGCAAAGTTTGTGTAATTCATTGTAACAAGATTTGACACATATCCTGTGATGAAGTTTTTACAAGAGATCGACCCGTGTCGTGTCCGTACGCAAAGCGAGTTCCCGAGGAACGACAGAATCCTTGACTGACAGTGGGAACCACCGTCGGCCCGAGATCCTTGCTCATCGTCGTCAAAGCCATCAGACGCCAGGAGAATTATAGAAACTAGAAAGCATGTCAGGATCGACGCCAGCAACAGAACAGCCTGCATCAGGTTGAGGTAAGGTACTAGAGGGAAGCCCACACTGGGAATGGCTCGAACGAGGAACAATTGCGCTCGCAGTTAGATTTTAAGGTGTTATTTCCCACCCCAAGGCCAAAATGGCGGAAAAAAGGGAAATTGAAAGGATCCATTTGACCAGGGAAAGCCCCCCACCGAATCTCCCAAATGCAGGTGGTCCCGACACGCTGACATAAACGTCGATGACATACCACTAGGATCCCCTGACGGCAGAGGAGCAGGCCTGGACGTATCACTTGGGATGACGTTTCCAGGGGGACAAGACCGACCCTCGTAATGGAGTGGGCCACGGCGCCGTGGGGAAGCGTCAGAAGGCCAGTTGGCTGGTGCGCTTTGTGCGGCACGGGACAACGAGGCTTCCCCACCCAGAACAGTCGCCAAAGGCGCGGGTGCTTGTGTCCTGGAGGATTGGTTGCCCGAATCTCCGGAGGACGGTACCCTGCCTCCCACGGTCTGCAGAAGACGGGGCTTGCAGCATGACCAGGGGGGACCGAATGGTTCCTGCCCGAGTTAAGACTGGTACGTTTGCTCAAAATGTAAAACCATGGACCAATGGGCCCTCAACCAACTATGACAATATCGCGTTTATTCATGAGCAACCCGTACGGCCATCAAAGTCGAATCTCGTTCGACAATAAGCAAGACAAGACATTCTGTTAGTTATTAGCAAGCATAATATACAAAACATTTGTTAGTTATTGCAAAACAAGGTTAATAAGGTAAATTCCGTTATTTACGATGGCCACGTGATCTTACCTGCTAGAAATTAAACCGCAGGTAAGATACTGTATTTTCTCGGCGAAGAGGACGATGAGATCCGATTTCTCCTGTGCAAGAACATAGCGGAGTCCTTGCTTACGATGAGGAGAACGTTTTATACACTTACAGAAAGTCCGCAGATGGTGGAGCAGGCCTGGAATGTCCCGAGGGAGTATGATTCCAGGGGGACAAGACCCACTCTCGTAATGGAGTGGGCCACGGACCGTGGGGAAGAGTCAGAAGTCTCAGTCCTTCCCAGGAGACAGGAGCAATTGTTCATGCAGCCGTATGCAATTGGAATTTTCTAATTCACGAATATTAAACTGTGCACTGTTCCCTCTTGACAGAATGTGCATGGTCATAGTAATCATTGATTCAATATTAAACTATTGGAAGGTATATATAAAATCGTTCCCATCGCAGTTAAATTATGGGAATGTGAAAGTGCCATGGAACATGCATGTTTTGAGGTCTATACCACAATGGCATTGAATTTGAGAAAACACAACTGATTATACAGGCGCAAGTACATCCGTCTTCTGAATTGCGAGAGCAAATGAGAGCTCGAGCAGCGGTTACATCTGGGAAGAACTGAAGTCTGGTTGGCTGGTGCGCTGTTAGTGGCACATGATGAGTCTTCCCCACCCTAAGGCTCAGGAGCTGTGACATTCGCCCTTGAAGATTTGTTTTCCAAATCAACGATGGTAGCACCCCGCCAGTCACTGGTACTGGGCAGTGGTCATGCACAATATAAAGGCTTCTTTGGGAACGGCGCTTTATATGTGTGATGATACAAATGCTTTCATTTGTGTTATTCATATAGGTTTTCTATTTACCAGATAATCATGGATACGTAGTAATAGAAAGAGAAGAGCCATGTTTTGGACTCTTTTGAAATTGGCACTGGCAGGCCTGCCGAATGCAAAATAAATCTGAAGCCGTAACGTATTTGTCGGTTGTCTGGTTGTGCTTAGGTACCCATAGGTTACACAAACTGTTATATTCAGTATCACGAGAGCCACATACAACTTTGACGCGACCTAGATTTCACAACCTCCAGGTGAACCGAACCGTCGTTCGCCTCCCATACGCAGGCCTGCAGTGGTCGTGCGCAATATAAATAGAAACGCTGTTCATGTAACTGCACTTTATATGTGTGACAATACAAATGCTGTCCTTTCTGTTATTTGCCCGATAATCAATTGGATATGAGGCAATAGAAGGAAAAGAGCCATGTGTTGGTCTCTGATGGAAATTATAGTGGCAGCGGCCCTGCGCAATATAAATGCATTTCCTGTAACTGTGCTTAATACGTGAGTGAAGGCTATTTGACATTTGATCTTTTCTATACGTGGAAATAGAAGGCAGAGAGCCAAGTGATGGACTCTGTAGGAAAGGCTATTGACAGTGCATCGGGGGCACATGACAATATAAATGCATAGTAGTTCACCTCGACTATTCACAGATTGAAAGCGCAGAAGTATGTCGGTATCAGTGAAAATTTACGCCATATTGATATAGTCAGTTTATAGAAAATTTATTGAGACACTGGCTAGCCAATGAATCATTTCGACACTGCGACCATGCTAGGTCACACGGATATGGTGACATGCCACAAGTAGGCCAGCCAAAGGCTCGCATCCAAAATTTCTCCAAAGAGATCTGACCACGGACGGAAGTATCCTTGGATATTGAAGCAAACTATAGCTGAAGGTTCAGGCTACTGCATTTGCATATCTGTGCAGTCATGGAACAGGGAAGCCCATTCTGCAAAATACATTGTGTGATTGCAAAGAAACAGACACAATTGTCGCCGAAATAACGACAGAGTACCGATATGAATTGATGGAGATCGCCATTCGACAATGGGAACTCAGGCTTCAAGATTCGACGAGAATCACCGAATCGATTCCCGTAATGATTCTCACAAAACTTTACAATTTTCAGTGCCTTATGACTGACATGATTCAGCATTTGATTCTCGTAAAATGAAATGTATTTTGAGCCCTGGAACTTAAAATGAAAATCCTTGGTGCCCAATCTTGTGTCAGATAATCCTAGTCCCCAATCAAACCAGTTGCACGAATCGTAGCAAGCGGACACTGTCAGTAATACTGGACAGACATGGAAAGAAAGAGACTATTCAAGAGACACAGCATTATTTGAACACAGGCCATATAATGCTATAATGTTACAACAAACATAATCTCATTGTTTCTAACGATTGTTCCGATAATACAATGAGGGAAAGGAAATGGAATCGCAAGAACAGAGTCAGAATTTCAAATAAATATCTTGAAGTCGATGTAACGTTTGCGACGTTCCAAGTATCCAAATACGAGCCCTCATGTCAATAGTAATACATTCGGGCTAGCTAAGATTTGCAAATATTAATCGGTACGCACAATTAATTATAACGACATGTTGTATATGTACAATGATGTACTGTGATAATCATTTACCAAATGTCGGTTAAGTTCCAGTCGCTCAACTTACAAATAGTTGAAACTTGAGGCAAAAGAAATGTCATTGGAATACAAGTTCTATCTTGTTTATTAAGACATGTAAATTATCGCCAAAGGAGACATTTCTGTCGTGGCCAACTTTCTGCGCACTAACAGAGCTGTTGCATATACGATTAGGTAGTGTACATGAAATGAACGTAGCCAGAAGTCTGCGTCATGAAATATAGTTAGCACGAAATTAGGAGACTTCGCATACCGTACCACGTGTACTCAGAAATCGGACGATTCATGCCACCGTATATGTTGCACAATAATGCAATATCGGTTCGCTACAAGTAAACGATGTGCGCCTGTAGTCATTGTCAAAATGGCCATCAATGGCGAAGTTCTCAACGTAATTTTGTCGATTCCAATCCCAAATTTTTCGAGATAAAATGGGTCGATAAAAACACGGAATTTTTATAAATAGCGTTGCGCATACTATGAAACGAAGAGTTTCTGCGCGAACATAAAAATATTAAACGACCGGGTAAGCTACGGATAAATTGCAAGTTTGTTATCAACAATAAATATTGAGTTGATAAACTCGCAATAGAGAAATACTTCCTTTAGTTAAAACCACGTCTGATAGGTCCAAGGAGAGAAATAAAACTGGCTAGATGAATTGTTAAGAGCGCGAGATTTGCACGGGACGCAATCATGCGTGAGCTAATCCGAGCACTGATTGACCGGAGTCGCTGATTGACCGGAGTAGGCTAATAAACGGACAATAAATTTTAACCCTCCTGATAACACAAGGCCGAGGATAATAATCCATATAGTTCAGTTGAAGGGCTTCTCCTTGGCGGAAAAATTACTCGACAATGACAATTGGTATTTTCGCATTCCGGCTAATCTGCCATCCGTAACATTACTTCGTACTCTACTGAGTTTCAAATAATGGAAATCTGGTTACCTTATTCTACAACTCAGAGACTAAAGAAACCAACAACAACATTTGTGTACAGTATCCCGGGCCTTTAAAGCCTGATATCTAAATGTATGTTTACATAGAACTGAATTAATCTGATCATTATTCAGGTGCATGGGGTGATATTTCATTGAAAAGGTCTTTGATAGAATTACTTTAATTCGGTTCCCGCTAATAGGTCCAGTGAAGAGTGCTAACCATCTCCAATATAAACTAATTATTTATGTAATTATCTTATATTGCAGAAGTAAATACTTAAATTATAATTTGATTTTAATATAACAATGTCCACTAAAACAGGCAGCTTATTATAGTCAAACATTGACTGCAAGCCGTAATCTGAAGAAGAAGAAGAGTGTTTCAATTGTCCACTATCACGAGTGCACGACAACACAGTCGGTAATTATATATATAGGTTTGATTCAATTCGAAACCAAGTTGACAATTCGATTTCAAGGTTCGGTTCGACCTAAAATATAAGGTTCACAGGGCCATAGTGCATACATGTCGAGGAATAGGTTTCTGAGGTTTGTGGAACTCTGAATCGAGTACACCTGTTCGTGACATCATATATCCAAATGCCCGGATGAATGAGACCTGAGATCAGACCTCAACCAGTAAACATTGCCATGCTGTCGCTCCAACTATAATACATTTAATGTGACTGTGTAATGACCAGATAACTACTATTATCTAAATTTATAAATTAACTTTATTGGCTGTTTAACATTATTCGACAAATAATTTGGGCACAAAATACGGAAATGTGCCCAAAATCAACAGAATGGATGAGAATGCATTTTTATATTGCCCAGCTGTAGTCATATATTACTGAGAAACACTGAAATGATACCATACTTATATCAATGAAATAATATCTCAGAATTGATAATTCTCGGAAATCTAATGTTCACCTGACCAGTAGAGTCGTTGAGCGCCCTGATCAGCTCTAATTACACCAAATATAAAGGCATGCTGATGTTACTTACCATATGGACAATTTGCTACGTTCACATAGTCACATGACTTCACATTCCAGAATAGAGGAAATGCACATTGCATGACGCTTGGTGAGCCGATTTTCAGATTTCCCTGGAACGTACATTGAATGTACAGGTCGCAGCGATCTGGGTGTGGAGTGTAGTAGCTTCCAGCATTAAAAACACAGTTCGCTATATCACAGATATCTGGAGTAAACAAGAGGTACAGTAATGCCCTAAACAATTGACTCCTTAACCACAGCAGAATCACTGAGAGCTTTCCGATGAATGGCAACAAGCCATATTTCCGACTAAACCTGAAAAATTACCCATAATTCTACCCTAAATAATCGACTCCTTAACAACAGCAGAATTATGGGTAATTTTTCATGATTTAGTTGGAAATATGGCTTGTTGACATTCATCGGAAAGCTCTCAGACCTAAGGGAACTACTTATCTATGAGTATTTAGTATAGAAATGGTTTAATAAAACAATCTGTCTTCCCAGGCAATTAGATTGTAATTTTAAGATGAAGGAGGGAGGCTATTTCAAAAATATTCTCAAAATCTGGAAAACATACTCCACTCAGTCCGGATACAAAAAAAAATCATTTATGTTATTCAAATTCAATATTTCTAACAGAAAATATTGAAAAAATGTCAGACAAGGCTTTTTGAAAGAAAATTTCAGTGATGAGGGAGGTGCTTGAGAACACAGAACTTTTATTTATTTGGCCTTACAGTCACGAAACAGAAATCCCACAACCGTGAGATAGGATGGCTGAGAACAAAATTTGTTTAGGCCATTTCTGAATTTTTTTGGCCATTTTTCAGAAACTTTGGCCAAATTGAAAAATCAAAATATGAGATTATTGAGAAAACCGGTCACTAAAACAAAAATATTAAGAAACACATAAAAAATTTGCGAGTTGGACAAACGCGATAATGGAACTGTGCACGGATGGGAACCGCAAAAACTTAAATAGTTCTAGCCGGCAACGTATATCAACATAAATGAGCACTGATTCGCCTACAGTAATGCCCTAAATAATCGACTCCTTAACCACATCAGAATTATGGGTAATTTTTCAGGATTTAGTCTGATATATGGCTTGTTGCCATTCATCGGAAAGCTCTCACTGAGAGCTTTCCGATGAATGGCAACAAGCCATATTTCCGACTAAATCCTGAAAAATTACCCATAATTCTGACGTGGTTAAGGAGTCGATTTAGTCGGAAATATGGCTCTGATGAATGGCAACAACCCATATATCCGACTAAATCCTGAAAAATTACCCATAATTCTGCTGTGGTTAAGGAGTTGATTATTTAGGGCATTACTGTATTTTGTCTTATTTTGAAAACACAAAGCAGTAAAGTATTGACTTGATTCTAGCAGCTAATCATCATTGTTATGATAAGGCAAGACGTGTGACTTTTGATACATTGTTACGCATACACAATTAAGGAATTAAAGACATATTATGGACTTTTTCGGGTACATGAAACTGATGAGTTAGTAGCCAGGCGCTATGCCAACAGGAGGAATGTAGCATTCTATGAACATTGCCAAACATTTCAAGCATATGGATGGTACCATTTCATAGAAAACATCATCTGAACTACACTGAGTTGTAAATATTTACATCGCGATTCGGGACGCAACTTTCGGTGATAAAGTAACGAAAACGATCATTGAATTAAATTAATATGTAAGAATGACGATGTGTGTTGTAAATTTGTATATAATATTTGTAAAAATAACTACTTTTAGCAAGATTATTGTCCATTTATATTTGATCACCCTACAGGAGTGTTTCACATCACTTTAAGGGTTTCGTGGCTATCTGATGATAAATTGAGAGGTGATCGCTGATAATAGCCTTGAAACATTGTCGCCAAAAAGTTTGGCCAAGTGACTTAATAAAATGCAAAACAGTAATGTTTGGGATAACAACGATCATCATAGAAGTCATGGCATCAAAGTTTATACACTGGAGTGTTTTTAACCCGTAATGGTCTTTGCGTACTGTTCAATGCATGTGTGACACATGCAATCAAAGATATCAACAATACAATCAAAGAGACAATGTTGTCAAAACAATCAAATATATTACGTCATCGCTCAATACTGGTAAGCATGTGGTAATAGTTCCGAGTTATAATGGAACAAACACCAGTACTATGCATTACGAATCAGGAAAGAGTAAACGGTATGGATTACAAATTCGCCATCGGCAAAGGAATTTATTCCCTTGAGTCAGCAGTGTACAAAACGATCCCAGGAAGGAACTTTTTGTTGAAGAAAACAAGAATAAACATTTTGTTTGAAGATCTATTTTATTAAAATAGCACAAAGCAATGTTATTTGAGTGTATTAAACTATTATATAAACAATAAACTGCGTATCAGCATTTTTCAAAATCGAAGGACTTCAAAATTACCCACTAGGAAGGTTTATATTCTCACTTTTGCGACAAAAATTTCACAACACGCAGGTTTATATGGGTTTTCGCACAAATTATCAAAAACAGTGTTGGATGTGAAAAATTACTTTTCATGTTTAACAATTTCAATGTATCCATCAGTTCTACAACCCAAGTACCAACAGTTAAAACAAGAGATCGCACCGGAGGGGCTGGCATACCCCCACGGTGGCAAATTTGAACCGACAAAGTATGGGTGAGATATCTGCTTGAATGGGGAAAAAACCCTAAAAACCTAAAAAAAATCCCAGAGATTGTGGTCATTGCATTATGAAGCCAAGCAGCAGGATGATTTCTTATTTTTATTTTCGGTGGGCCATAAAAAGCACCCAATGGGCAGGTGTCTGAGAAACGGAACATTAATTTTGTTTGACCTTACAGCTTACCTGCAGGAAGTTGAGCAGACGTTACAGGCAATACTGACAACGGGACGACACTGCCGAGGATAGCTGAAGCAGCTGATAGACCACTCGTCTTAGCCGGTCCTGTAAAAATTCAAGTCATATTCTATACCCTCACCGCTAAGAATGCGGACAACAGAACTACAATAAACCATATTCTATACCCTCACCGCTATGAACATGGACAGCAGAACTACAATAAATCATATTCTATACCCTCACCACTAAGAACGAGGACAGCAGAACTACAATAAATAATATTCTATACCCTCACCACTACGAACACGGACAGCAGAACTACAATAAACCATATTCTATACCCTCACCGCTACGAACACGGACAGCAGAACTACAATAAACCATATTCTATACCCTCACCGCTATGAACGCGAACAGTATATATACCAAGATAAGATTGTTTTGTGTTGAAATTCGACATACTTGTGGGGAAATCAATGGATTAATATTGAAACTATATATCTCTGTGGTGTGAAGTGAAGTAAGACTGAGTAAGTGAACAGAGATCAGATGTTGCCCTTGATACATCGATTGAAGATTCATAAGAAAATTTATTGTTGCAAATACTGAATATCTTTAGAAACGTATATATAATAAAAATGAAATATAGTGTTTTTGAGTGGACACCAAACATTATCTCATCTGTGACGGAGACTAACCACTCATTGACGAGTAGTTCCTTTAGGAAATGTTCAGCAAATAAGTTCAACAAACAACCATTTTATCTGAACATTTCCAACCAATGGATAGCACACTTCTGCACTTAAATATCTGTCTGTTGTCTGCTTATATTTCCCGAACATCCAGATAAAGATAATATGTATAATACATTTATAACTGAATGAGATGAACAGGTCAAATTCTAATTTAACTATGAACAGAAACTTACCATTCGGATTGCAAAAATATATCTTGATCTGAAAAGAGAACATGGCAGAAAAGATAATTATTAATAGTGATGAACAGACTAAGTGGAACTTCAATCGGAATCAGCCGATATTTGGGTTATCTGTTTATAATTGGCATCGGCAAATAGCCTGCCGTTCCAATTGTTTTTGAATTTCCGGCAAAGTGGGTAAACATTAAATGAACATTCAATTAAACAGTTGTTTTATGTGTTGTATGGAAAGTATGGTCAGTTTATTATATTTAAAACATTACATGGTAAACATCAAAGAGTAACAACACATTGGGTGACTTTGAGATAAAGTGTGTACCGAAAATAGTTTTCCTTATTACAGTAATGCCCTAAGTAATTGACTCCTTAACCACAGCAGAATTATGGAGAGCTTTCCGATGAATGGCAACAAGCCATATTTCCAACTAAATCCTGAAAAGTTACCCATAATTCTGCTGTGGTTAAGGAGTCGATTACTTTGGGCATTACTGTATTTACAGTAAAATGGAAAATTAAAAAATTGGGAATATATATATACCGAAAAAGAAAACCTGTCTTAACGTAGGAGTCTTTTTATAGATGCATGACCTCATTCTGTAAATGACAGACATACTTTTTCAAAGCTTGCCCAGATATCCATTTAAGGTATCAGATTAACTTTGTTTTGCCTCTTCACAAAGCGACACGATAAGATACACATGCATCAATGCTTTGTAATAATCCGATTGTTTTATCACACTTCATACAGTAGTTAATTTCCACTTATATACACCTTTACATGATTAGCCTACAGTCCTTCAATTTTGAGGTGCACAATTGCTCTTGCATGCCATAGCGTACCTGTAATTTAAAAGTATCGCGCAAAAATTTGGGCACCCCAAGATCTTGGTTAAGTTTACTCAATGATTAATAAAATGCAAAACAGTAATGGTTGGTATAATAACGATCATTGTAGATGTCATAGCATCAAAGTTTATACACTGGAGTGTTTTTAACCCGTAATGGTCTTTGCGTACTGTTCAATGTATGTGTGACACATGCAATCAAAGATATCAACAATACAATCAGAGACAACATTGTCAAAACAATCAAATATAATATGTCATCGCTCAATACTGTAAGCATGTGGTAATAGCTCTGAATTACAATTGAACAGACCAGTCCTACTCCTTACAAAACAGGAAAGAGTAACGGTACGGGTTACCAATTCGACCAGGAAACTTATTCCCTTGAGTCAGCAGTGTACAAAACGATCCCAGGAAGGAACTTTTTGTTGAAGTAAACCAACAATGAACATTTTGTTTGAAGACCTATTTTATTAAAATAGCACAAAGCAATGTTATTTGAGTGTATTAAACTATTATATAAATGTTTACATGCACATGCATCGGTTATAACTTATATTTCCAGTTAGGTGCACACAAAAAAATTGTGCGCTTGGATCCAAAATCAGGTGCACAATAAACTGTGCACCAGCGTTTTTCTAAATTGAAGGAGCCTATTGTTATATCGACTTTCATGGAATTATCATTGTTAAACCGGAATCATCTGCTCGCTTATATTTTACAATTGCAGGCAGTATGAAGACCCTAAAGTTATTGCTAAACGATTAATGCAGATATGATCTTAACCAGGTTATGTGAGAAATATACATGCTGTCATAACTGGGGAAATCAGTTTGCACAGGTCAGCTCGTGAATTCGACCATAATAAACGGGACTGAGTAACTCAGCTGGTTAGTGTTCAAGAACCGAGTTTGATAATTATGTTAAGTGAAAGGAAGAAATGCTAGTTTATACAACTACAGCAGTGTAGTGCATAGTGTAAAATACACTAACTCTTCCATGACTGGAGCTTCCTGAAATTTTGCAAAAACCTTGTGCGAATGCATTCTCTTGTAATATATGCAAGTCGCCCATAGGGTGCCTCGCATATATAAGAGAATGCATTGGCCTAACAATACTTACCTTGACCTTATAAGCCAGTGCATTCTCTTATATATGCGAAGCTCCCTATTTGAGACTCGCATATATCATAAAATGCACTGGCACCTGATCTTTAACCCTTTCAGTGCCAAGTCTGATTTTTGTATCAACCAATATTTCCTTGATCATTTTTCAAATTTTATCTTTCCATCAATATATCACATTATTATAATCAATAAATTTGAAAAATGATCAAGGAGATATGGGTTGATACAAAATTCGGACTTGGCACTGAAAGGGTTAATGATGCACAAGTGCAGCTCCCATCATGAAAGGGTTAATTTGCAAGAAAGATATGTAATTAAAGATGCTCTATCATTTCCAGGCCACAATTACAACAATGCCATTTTTATAAATCACAAATTCAAGACCATAAATAGCTATTTTGTTGATACAATACAGATAAAACTGAGGATGGGATATATTATTTGTCTATAAAGAAAAAATAAAGTGGTTTATTTAGATCATAATTCGCAGTAAATGTCTTATCTGACCTGCAATTTTCCTTGATTGATGGTGCTAACAAGATGAGTGCTCTCTCTTTGTATGCTCTTGTTTTGCATGGATTTCTGTTCTAAAAATAGCCCCTAGAACTGTCCAATTAAATTTGATATTAATTTAACAAGCTTTTCCGGAAAGGTGTCATCGAATTATATCTATAATTTATACCCTGGAATCTATAGAAAACTTTCTGGGAAGAGATACACCATCTTTAACCCTTTCTATACTAAATATGCATCGACGAGTAGTCACCTCAGGAATGTTCAGATAATAAGTTCAACAAACAACCATAGGTCATTGTGTTGAACTTATTTTCTGAACATTTCCCCATCAATTAATAGAAATCCACCTGCATTTGTATTATCTTTTCATATGTCTATCCTCTGTTTTTATTACATGAACATCCCTATAAATAAATAATAGACCATCCCAAAGTATAATTGTGTGAGTGAATGGGAGAATCCATTCAGTATAGAAATGGTTAATGGTGAGATAAAGCTCAGGGTTAAGATTCAGTGAAACTCTACATGACTACTACTCCTTCGAATGTGTGACAAATAATTCATAATGGGAACATTTGATAGAATATAATGGCACCATTAATATCACAGATAATTATATTCATGAGTATGATAAGATATCATCCTTAAAAGCCCTTCGTCGATTGGTGGTAAAAAAATGCTTAGTGCCTTGATATTTAAAAAGATGCTCTTTATACAGACATGGCTCATTCGAACTTCTAATGTAATTTGGAAGGAAGTATAATTAAGATAGGTTGATAAATACACAAAATATTGATACAAATGCTCTTTATTTCAACCATGTCAGGAATAGACTAACAAAGACCGCTCTTAATAGAAGCGGTGAAACAATGTGATACACAAAGAGCTCGACATGCGGGGACATGACACAACATTTACGACAGAATGCTAGATATTTACCAAATAGAGGATAATGATGGCCTTTATTATTCCGAGTTTGAAATCTCCCATCTGCGAGGAACCATGGAGGTCCCGATCGATCTGCGGGGCCTATAATATATAAAAGTATTCTATTTATAATACGAAAAGCATTGATGTACCAGTATGCATCTAATATTTCTTTACTAAATACTCATTGACGAGTAGTTCCTTTAGGAAATTTTCAGCGAATATGTTCCAAAAAATGTTTCACCACAGGTGTTGGCATATGCCCACAGTAGCAAACTGAAATATGGACAGGACGAAACCCAAATATAAATTGAACAAGGAGAATAACTCTAAAAGGTAAAACGTGTATAATACTTCATTGACAGCTGGCCTTGCGATGATGAACATCCATACCAAATTCATTGAGATCCTATAAACCATGGCAACAGTAAAAAAAAACAAGAGCTACGCTGGGCGTGCAATATATGCCCTCTCTTGGGTCGGCGGAAACTGGTAAAAAAGGGGCATAACTCTGGTAAAAATTGGCGGACGGAAATCAAATTTGAACTTGACCTGTGTTTTGGTGGGAGAAAGTAATATACCAAATTATCATTGAATCCGATAAGCTCTAGTAAAGTTATCATCCGGACAACAAATTTCAGGGATTTTCTAAGTCAAATTACGTCAAATAAGGGGCATAACTCCGGTGAAAATTGGCGGACGGAACCCAAATTCGAACTTGAGCTGTCTTTTCTCCTAATAAACCCACATACCAAATTTGATTGAAATCGGTTCACTCTAACTAAAGTTATCATCCGGACAACAAATTTCAGGGATTTTCTAAGTCAAATTACGTCAAAAAAGGGGCCATAACTCTCACAAAAATTATCGGATTAAAACGAAATTCGGACTTGAGCTGTATTTTGATATATGTAATCCACAAAAAACCAGGTTTTGCGTATAAACATTCCAAAATCGAGTTATCATCCGGAAACCAAAAAACATAAGAAAAACTGAATTTTCTGAGTCGAAAAAGGGGCATAACTCTGCCAAAAATGTTCGGACAGAACCCAAGTTCGAACTTGACCTGTGTTTTGGTGGGAGAAAGTAATATACCAAATTTGGATTCATTCCGATAAACTATACTAAAGTTATCATCCGGACAACAAATTTCAAGGATTTTCTAAGTCAAAAAACGTTAAATAAGGGGCATAACTCCGGTGAAAATTGGCGGGCGGAACCCAAATTCGAACTTGAACTTACTTTTCGGCTAATAAAACCACATACCAAATTTTACTAATTTTGGTTCACTCTAACTAAAGTTATCATCCAGACAACAGGTTAACGGACGGACGGACGCTCGCCCGGACGCCCGGACGGACAGACCAATACTATAATACGGCCTTTTTTTCAAAAGGGCGTATAAAAAATTATTTGCAGATAAACGAAGAAGGATAATTCTAGAACCGAAAAGGTGGTCAACGTCATTCGGTCCTCTTTTGAAGCAGTTCAGATGGCGATCCTCCAAAATTTCTAAAATTCAATGAGAACCAATAGCTGATATATATGCCAGAACAGATGGACAGATGGAAAAAGTCAATCCAGTGCATGTTTTCCCCCCTCCCTATTTTCTTCGACATTATCTGAACATTTCCCCATCAACGAATAGGAATGCTTCTCCACTTGTATTTTCGGTTTGTCTGGCTTTCATCTACTTATATTTCCTGAACAAACCCTCCAGATGAATAATAGACCATTCCAATGTATATTTTTATAACCAATAGGAGAATCCATTTAGTAAAAGGAAGAGATAAAATTTAATTTTATAAGAACGGATACAATAATGCCCTAAATAATCGACTCTTTAACCACAGCAGAATTATGGGTAATTTTTCAGGATTTAGTCGGAAATATAGCTTGTTGCATTCATCCGAAAGCTCTCAATGAGAGCTTTCCGATGAATGGCAACAAGCCATATTTCCGACTAAATCCTGAAAAATTACCCATAATTCTGGTTTGGTTAAGGAGTCATTTATTTAGGGCATTACTGTATAACAATGGAGTTAATTTTTTCTACATTAAATTATTATACCACTACACACCTACAGGACATGTCTGAAGATATAAATCTAAGTCAAGTGACATTGTCATGTAATAGCTTTATCATTTTATGTTGTTCCTGTATGAGATTTGAACACTTTAATTCATCGGGTAGATTTGATTCATCGGGTAGATTTGGTCAGAGTGAAAGTGCTGTGATTAGCTTGGCTTGAAATAGTCTTGAAATAGTGTGTCTGTCATTTGCAGAATGAGATCCCCAGAGGGTGAATTTAAATTCTCACTCTGGGGACCTCATTCTACTCATGCCTCATCTTCTGGAAAGTATCTATAGTGTCAAATTAACATTGTTTTTAGTTTCTTTTTCCCTTCTGTTCAGTTTCTATATCCCATAATTCACAGAAGATAAAATGCATAATTGAGGTGACTAATGGGTGAACATCACCAACTTCAACTGGGGAACTTCAATCTGATCCTAGGGCTCCCAATATAGCAGTTGAGGCCTAAGCAGAATGAGGTTCACAGAGGGTGAATTTGGTGACTCTAGATAGCATCACTAAATTCACCCTCTGGGGACCTCTTCTGCAACTGACAGACACACTATTTCAAGACTTGACGATGATTAGCTTGGCTTGTGAGAATAGTGTGCCACCGAGAGACCGGAGTGATCATAAAAATAAAAGTGTCAACGACACTGAAGCTCAACTTGGAGAGAGGCTAATGTCAAATGTTACAGTTAATGGCACGATAAAGAATGCAGAAGTCTGCAATGTCTCTGTATTACTGGATGTCAACATGAAGAGAAATATGAAGTTTGTGGTTTCAGCAAGTATAAATGTAATGTCGAAGTATGTAAAACCCTGACGTGTTAACTTAATGTCACTGCAGGAATTGCAGCAACAACCCTCTTATGATCAAACCATGGACACTCTATTACTATTGTCAGAAAATCTGTCATATTTGTGAAAATGAGAATGTAAAGAGTAAAATCCAAGATGGCTGCTGGGAGCTATGAAAATTGTTCAAATCTGGTACATTGTAGCTCCCATCTAGAGGCGATCCAAAACATGCCTGTAAAATTTCAATACTATTCTCCAATAAATGTGGCCCGCAGGGTGTGCCAATCATTCAACTTTGAAATCAAAGATGGCTGCTGTAGGCCATGTTTTTTTTACAATTTTCAGGCAAAATTTATGGGTTCCCTCTACAGGTCACCCCCCCCCCCCCCCCCCCCCCCATGATACACATGAAGTTTGGTGATGCTCGGATGAGAGATGTGACCTGTAGGGTGTGCTCAAGGAAATTTTTGATGGATGTCCGGACAGACAATGGACGCCAACCCATGGCAGTAGCTTAAAATTGACTGTCAAGTTGAGCTAAAATGGAATAACATTTTTTGAGAGATAATGCAGTGCTAAAGTAAATGAGTGAATACCACTATTCGCCTACTGAACATGTCTGTAGAAATAAATCTTCAGTAATGCCCTAAGTAATCGACTCCTTAACCACAGCACAATTATGGGTAACTTTTCAGGATTTTGTCGGAAATATGGCTTTTGCCATTCATCGGAAAGCTCTCCCTATCGACTTGATAGGAATCTTTAACTTGCCCACATTGTTGCACAATGAACAGTTATTAGCATCGGCTCCAGATCCGATGGTGTGCCAAGCATAATGTTATCCCTGACAGATACTATCTCGGATTTTAACCTTCAACCGTGTCGAATGTGTAGCTGAGAGGTCGATCCACAAACCAACTGAACTATCCGCTCTCCTCCAATGTTAATTAAAAGTTCAAAACAACCTAAATGTCAACATTTCAATATTTGAATAATAAAAGACAATCAAGTTAAACATGAATGCCACAATTTGTTTGTAACCCAATATTTTATGAAAAAAACTATGACTTCTAATTAATAGCATAACCATTACTTCCATTGGTCATTTTTAGTCATGAATTAAATGACACAGACGCCAATGGCCATTATGGTCATGAACGGATTAAACATGCTATGGACCACTCATTGTCAAAAACTAGATAAAACTAGAAAAAAGGTAGTCTTTGAGTTGGTATCTCCTGCAAACATGTGGATTAAGTGGATTAAGTGACTGTGCTATACAGTAATGCCCTAAGTAATCGACTCCTTAACCACAGCAGAATAATGGGTAACTTTTCAGGATTTAGTCGGAAATATGGCTTGTTGCCATTCATCGGAAAGCTCTCACTGAGAGCTTTCCAATGAATGGCAACAAGCCATATTTTCGACTAAATCCTGAAAAGTTACCCATAATTCTGCTGTGGTTAAGGAGTCGATTATTTAGAGCATTACTGTATAAAGGTTAGGCTCCTGCGAACATTTGAAATTCAGTTGGATGTGAAATCAAACAAAAGGTTCAATTCCATTTGAAATGATCAAGAAGATTTGATAATTTTCGAACCCACCCGCACCGAGACTCGTGAGACATTCTCTAATATATAAACAAATAATACTGTAACACATTGATATCATTTAACAGAAGGAAGATAACCGCATATATGTATTAATCATTAGGTTACTAAAACCATTTTGGACTTCTCTGAGCACTAGATAAGGGCCCCCAGTGCACTGAGCAAATTTCCCAAAGTTATGTCACCACCTAACTGTCATCATTCCATGCAAGAGTCCATTCAGGAGAATTATTTTATTTTGTGACTTTTTCAAAAGAATTATTTTTTGCTGTTAGTAATAATTTCCTCACTGAACATCCCGACACATAATCAAAATGACACATTTAAATGATACTGACACTCAGTCGTAAATGCATTGATTATTCCAAGAGAATGAATTCCAACAATTACTGCCATACCTGGTAATTGAATAACTCCCCTTTGTACCAGATCGTCACAAGAAACATATTGGATTACTCCCCTTGCACCAAAGTATAAGGACGCAAGCTAGGCATCCCTCTCTCAGTGCAAATTCCAAAAACTTTTCCTCTACAGTATTTTATTTATTAATAAAAAATTTCAGTTTATTAAAATGTATGGCCATGATGAATTGACATATCTTACATGTTTCTATATTCGCTGGCGATGAAACCAAAGTGTTTAATGTCGCTGAATTTTTTATTACGATGGTTCGATCTTCACACGGATTCGATTTGAGATTCGAATCGATGAAAAAAAAATCAGGATTCGCAGGAGCCTAATAAAGGTATTATGAGCAGCAAGTGAGTGAATCATGCTTACATCAGAAATCTGTCCGACAAAGGAATCCATTGTCTGTCCATTACCAATGAACAGGGCACATGGCTGGGTCTTTATGTTACCTATAATAAATAATAATTAGTTTTATATGTTACCCACCATATCAAATCCAGTCGTAAGTCAGGATTTTTTTTACCCTGTGCCAATGCATTCTCTTATATATGCGAGTCGACCATAGGTCGCCTCGCATATATAAGAGAATGCATTGGCCTAACAATTTTTTATCATTTTTTTTAAATAAATGTTTCTTACAATCTTTAGGACATAAAATAAAAAACATCCATTACCCTGCAGGGAGCCCCACACATATATAGAAGCATATAGAAGAGTGTCGTCTGCTCATGTTTGTCTGGGGCTCTGTATGGGTGAAATTATAAAATTGTTAAAGAATACAAGAAAAAATTATTAAAATTGTAAAAAATTGTTAGGCCAATGCATTCTCTTATGGTCGACTCGCATATATAAGAGAATGCATTGGCACAGGGTAAAAAAAATCCCGACTTACGACTGGATTTGATATGGTGGGTCACATATAACACTTAATCCATTGGTATCAAAATGAGAACTAATCATTGCTAGAGACTGTAACATTGGTGCGATCGTCGTGTAATTAGTCATAGAAACATGGCCGCCGTCGGATTTCAGCCACTCGTTTCATCGACCATGAAAGTTACGCCGATGGGGTCATTGTCACAAGACTCCGGTCAGTGACGGTCACATTCGTAGCCAGTGTAGCCAGCTTATTTCACCGGCAATCACATTCGTAGTCAGCTTTTCTAATTCGTGGTTTAAATTGCCCGAAATATGACGTCATCACGTTCGTGACTAAAATGTCGACGTCATGCTCCAAAACTGACTTCGTTTATCAACTTATATTGGAATATAATTCGAGCATTCCAACGACATTGATCCGAAACATCAGGTTTTAAATGAACTTATATCAAAACTAAATTCAAGTTGTTTTCATCCATCAACTCAGAAAAATTAGATTAACCTGATCGTGTTCATTGAGGCTCGCCTGAATATGAAAAGCTGGTTACAAATGTGATCGCCATAGAAAAGCTGGCTACATTTGTGATCGATTAAAAAATCTGGCTACGAATGTGATCGGATCGCGGAGCCTTGTGACAGTGACCCCCATCAGCGAAAGTTACATTAAGTAATGTTTTTAATATTTTTTTGGTATTTTTGATTTTGAGAAAAACAATGCCGATGGTGGCTATAGCTGTCTTGAATTTAAAAATTGAATTTCCAATTCATGAGCACAGGCTATATAATCATATGCATAAAGCCATTCTTTGAGAGTTTTGGTGCTGATTCGTTACGACACACGAGTCACGAGTGACGTATACTATTTATAGATCCTGGTACCGGTACAGTTGACAATACTTATAGTTGCTTATTAAATAAAATTTATGTTAGCGAGTTTATCACTAACTCAAATTTATAAACTAGTTATTCGGTAAACCAGTTTGTATTATATACAACTTGCAAACGCACAAATAAAACGTATACTGTGAAGAATACGCAGGTTAATTTTGTGCTCTTACATTAAAGAATCTTATTACATTTTGTTACTGTATTTGGCATATTATTGGCGAGTTTTTGTACCCTACATTGACAAATTTGAATTTTCGCGAAACTAAACACTCGTTCTATATATGCATGGCCAATATCGTTACCTAACTCAAGAAAAATGTCTTCTCTCATCAACTAAGACATATATTTGTTCGTCAGAACTAGTAAAAAACAGCATTTGATGTGGAAATAATTAAGATATTCTGGCAACGAATCTGCACCAAAACGCACAAAGGAATCGCTTCATGCATAGGCATATATACCAGGCCTCCCCGTGAGTCTATATATCATTTTCTTCTACTTCGTGATATTCGACCAGTAATCAGTTGGTTGATTACTATTACTATTATATGATGGATATTTTAGGCCTATACAACGGAGCACGACACAAGCTCCTATGAGAGAGAGAGGGAGCTAGAGAGTTTTGGTCCCCGTATGACCAATCATTGCAACAAGTAGCATAACAAAGTCAAGTAGTACATATAGGCCTACCTGTACATAACGAACATAAAACAAGAAGAAAAAAACAATACCAGGTGGTCGTGCCATAAATAGAAATAAATTAAATATGAAATATATGTACAAATTACCATTCAGTCTAATGAAGAACAGCAGACACAGAAAAATACAGAAATTTTCAGGAAAATGCACAAAACATCAGGATTAGATCTTCAAAAACGAGCACAGTATGACGCAAACATAAACAGATTTAAGTTTTCTGGCGCCTAAGTTCGAAAACCACACGCACTTTCAAATATTTTTGAATTTCGCGGGCTTTAAATTTAGGTTTCGATTTTATTTCGTTCCGACTTTGTTATTCCGGAAAAATGGTTTTGTGCCATTTGTCATTCAGATTCTAGAACGGGTGATGTAGGTGTAGCAGATTTGTGTTCGTTGGTGAATTTACAATACTTTACCGAAATAAAGTGAGGTTTTCGAAGAACTGGAAAAATATACCTATGGAATGTTGTAGATTGGCATCTAAGGTGTAAGAGGTACCAAAAGTTTTTAGTGAAAATATATGTTTTGTAGGAATACAGTTGAGTTCAAAATAGGTGGCGACAATTTTCTGTTTCGTTCCTTCCGTGACCTTTGGTCCCGGGTGGTGGTTCCGCCAATAAAAGAGGGGTTTTGACCAAATTCCAAGCTCCTGTGGGCCAGGTGTGAGAATTTTTTTAAATTGAAGTCAAAAGAAACAAGCCTGCAAATAGTGTATGTCAGTTGCAGAATGAGGTCCCCAGAGGGTGAATTTAGTGATGCTATCTAGAGTCACCAAATTCACCCTCTGTGAACTTCATTCTGCTTAGGCCTCAACTGCTATGGGAGACCTAACATCAGATTGAATTTCCCCAGTTGAAGTTGGCGATGTTCACCCATTAGTCACCTGCATTTTATCTTCTGCAAATTGGGGCATATATAGAAATTGAACAGAAGTGAAAAGGAACTAAAAACAATGTTAATTTGAGACTGCAGAAGATGAGGCTTAAGCTGAATGAGGTCCCCAGAGAGTTAATTTGGTGATGCTATCCTCCCGCTATGCGGGGATATCATAACTAAATTAACCCTCGGGGGACCTCATTCTGCAATGAGACACACTATTAGTCTAGGCGGTGCTGGGGGGGTGGTTGACTGGCAAAGACAACTGGCTAAGCGGGAAACAAAATATGAACCAATGAAAACATCTTTGCTCAATTATGGAGCAAATGTTGACACTTAATCAGATTCAGTATTGTTTTTTCTGATTTTGCAACGTCGTTGTAAAGACTGTAATGTTATCCGTCAAAAAATAATGGTGATTCAGATAAAGTGTCATGCATTAACTCCATTTAAATATAGCACATATGCCAAATTCTTTGATGTTATATACTTTCAGAAATGGTAGGATATTCCCTACATAATAATGTTCAAACCATATTATATCTTTCCAACTGGCAAAATAATCGACAAAAACTTAGATAAGCCAAGACCTCAACTACGATGTATCTGAAGGAAAAAACCGACAACAAATGAAAACTGAAATCTGAAATTAAATGTTAAAGTGTTGTGTTATGTTAAGAATTTATTAATTGTTACCCATATATTATAGTTAGCAATAAACTGTGTAAAAATTTAAAGTTTGTAGTGGTAACAAAAATCTCCCTAATTTGGGCCTAATCTCTCTAATTCTGAAAAGCAATCTCCCTATTTCAGTTCCTCCCAGGTTAACATGTTTGCACCCCACTCATCAGTCACTGTACGTCTAGTTGCTTAAGTTGCTAATCACTAGTTGTCGAAAATCTGTTTGTCAAGTTGTGATGATGGAATTTGTGTGCAAAGACAAAACCATGAACTAGGTTTCCATATTAGAAATCTTCCACCTCCCGATGGTCATTATTAATCTCCAAGAATCACACGATAAAAGCACTGTTCCGTTCTACATAAATTTTCCGATTTCTAGATGAAGATATTCTTATTCAAGCACCTAACAACATAACTATGTTGAATCAATAGATATATTCCGTGCTGAAATGTTTAATTATATTTGAGATCTATTTTAAAATATATTATGACTTTAGTACAGAATTGCCTGCTGTAGTTCACTGAAAAGCATTGTACGCAATTGAAGTTTTCTGGTCTACATGTATACATATCATGCAACTTACTTCTCAAGGTTTCTGGTGACTCAAGTAATATAATAATGTAGAATTAAACATAAAGTGATGTGAAACGCACGTGTTTCGAACGGAATAACAAATAATTATTCCAAAATAAGTTATTTTCATAAATCTGATATCCAAACAAGCCTTGAAATAGGGCGTCTGTCATTTGCAGAATGAGGTCCCCAGAGGGTGAATTTGGTGATGCTAGCCCACTATGCGGGGTAGCATCACTAAATTCACCCTCTGGGGACCTCATTCTGCAAATGACAGACACCCTATTTCAAGGCTTGTATCCAAATAGTCAGAAAACAGCGTCAATGTTTAAAATGAACAAATTGTACGCAGTGACTATTATTGGCGCAATCATTGCCGTAATTTTTATGTCCAATAATGCATCCCGAATAAGTTAGTAAATATTTACATTTGTGTGTAGTTCCACCACTTTGTTCTCAGAAGTGGTAGAGTCGATGTGGTTGGAATTTTCGACAATCTTAGTATATTGCTACATTCTTCCAATGGGGATAATGTTTGGATACTAACTGATTGGTTTTATTTAATCAAATAAGTCCACAATATGTCTTTAATGCAAGACATGAACCTCAAGGCTTGAATGGTCATTCTCAGTGAAGTGACTTGTTGACTTAAGCGATAGGAAACTGAAATATACATGTACAACCAACATCTCATGCCTTCTCTCTTAAAGGGGTATGAAAACTTGTTTTGTGTCATTGTTTTGGAAATTGATCTAAAAATAGAATTGTCTCACCTCGGCAATAGCTACTTTTGATAATTTGTTTGTACAGTTTATACACAGTGAAATAGACATGAGCCTCCTTACCAGAGAGAGGGGTACTATCCGTAGCACCCTGTACTGAGCCGGAGAGAATACCATTTTCAAGAACAAATATTGCTGTCTTCCAGCCCAAACCCTAAAATTGAGAGAAAATAATTTAGGAGAATGTACACAAATAGCTTAAGCTATTAATTTAGGAGAGTACACAAACAGCTTAAGCAATTAATTTAAGAGTGTACACAAACAGCTTAAGCATTAATTTAAGAGAGTGTACACAAACAGTTTAAGCAATTAAATTACGAGTGCACAAACAGCTTAAGCAATTAAATTAAGAGAGTGTACACAAACAGCTTAAGCAATTTATTTAAGAGCGTGTACACAAAGAGTTTAAGCAATTAAATTAAAAAAGTATGTACACAAATGAATAACTCCATCAGAACTCATGGAAGGGACCAAAATCTGACGTAGTTTGCTCGATTGAGAATCTCAAATATTGATTGTAGCATACCAAATTACAAATGAATATTATTCAAGTTATCATCCAGACAACAAACGTTTTGGACAGACAGGCTGGAACGCTAATGACAAATAAACTCTTTTTATGGGACAATAATTATCTGCCTTAAAGCGACTAAAGGCTTTCGTGGTGGGTTCATGCAATGTAACAAACAGGTATGTAAACAACTACAGACTAGTAATGCCTTAAATAATCGACTCCTTAACCACAGCAGAATTATGGGTAACTTTTCAGGATTTATACTGAGAGCTTTCCGATGAATGGCAACAAGCCATATTTCCGACTAAATCCTGAAAAGTTATCCATAATTCTTCTGTGGTTAAGGAGTCGGATATTTAGGGCATTACATTACTGTATTCGTACACGTTAACCTTGTAGGCCAATGCATTCTCTTATGTATGCAAGGCTCCCCATATCACATAGATAAGAGAATGCATTGGCACAGGGCCTTTAATGCTGCACCAGCGCAGCTCCCATCATGACAGGGTTAATAGCTTTCTAATAATGAGATTTTGCATATCAAAACCATTAATTGTAATGTAAACATTACTATTACAGTGGAATTACCTATAGAAATCCCATAAGTCCAACAAGATACCAAAGTTTAATCAAAAGGTCACAGCATTGAAAATTATTCCGAAAATCATAATTGAACTTAAATATTTAAACTTACAACACAACAATTAGCAATGTCTACTGACAAATTACTGTAACAGTTTTGTGTATATAACAATGGTTTCAACATGCCAAATTTCATTATTGGAGAGAGAGAACGATATGTGGTAAAATGTCCAATATTTAGTAATATTTATATTTAGGCCGCAATCTGGGCAGCCATGTTGGATTCTGTTCACTTATTTTAGATGGATTGTAAGAATAATATAGGGATACAATGAAATATGTGGAGAACATGACCCCACAACAGATATATTTATCTAATGACAACCAAAGAGACCAAAATGACAAATGCCATCGTGTCTGCGATCTACCAGTCGCTGTTTTCTTGTTGACATCACATGAAATTTAGAACACCCTAAGAAAGAAACACAAATGGGTGAAGTTGAGACCTGGAGTGCAAATATAGACAACTTGATTCATGTGGTGCAAAGACTGCATGACCATATATATCCTGGACCGTTTGTACAGGTTAATGAAACCGTGATTTTGGTTTTATACTCTGACCTTTTGATCCATTTGACCCCGATGATATTGATGATATTCGCAACAACACATAATCTAGCATATAGAAAAATTCATGCCCTTTCGTTTGGTATCTAACTTGTCCTCAGTCTTTAAATACACTTATTGTTTGGTTCTATTAATTCCCCCTAAACAATAGCAACTGAAAACAACTATGGTCATTGCGAGAACCGATGGCATTTTCCATACTTGTAGCGAACATTTGATATGTGGTCAGGAAGAAGCCCCTGCATACATTAAGAATAAAATAAATGATGTACAAATTTTGTCTAAGTTGAGCACATAATTGTCATATTTTGACCGGACTACTAGGTCCCCAGTGAATGAATATGGTGATGCTAGCCCGATGTGTAGGGTAGAGTCAATAAATTCACTCTCTGGGGACCTCATTCTGCAAATGTACGGCACCATATTTATAGGCCTTGTTAACTCACATTTGTTGGTACTGTTAGGGTTTCCGAAGCTGCTGGTGTGTGCGCCTCAAAGTGGGCACCATTAGCGCTAGTGCCTACAGCGATAGTGGGACCACGGTCACAGTCGTCGTTGGTTACCAGTGCCTGGACGTTTGTAGAATGACTATCCGCCTTATAGACCACTTCAATTCGGACCATGTCTGGCCAACTCATTTGATTAAATCTCGGCACTACGATTTGAGAATTATCAAATCTTCCCACTCCGTTGCTTATATCGACGTTTTGGATATCAACATAAATATTGGATCCTCCGCCATTCGCTGATGTTTCGTCAAATGGAATGTGAAGCTCAGGAGTACAAACTAAAAACAAAACTTTGTTGTTAAAAATCCACTGTCCGATTTGAGGGTTCCCATATCATCCAGTTACAACAACAACGGTGTTTCGTTAAAAGCAGCTTTATTGATAAATTTTTTTAATTTTTCCAATAAATACCAATAACAACAATACCAAGTACGATATCATAGTTGCCGAAAAAGACATATACAAATGTTTATTCATGGTAGTTTGAATGGACAGCAAGTGTGTGGTTGACAATTTCCAAGCATGTGTCATTTATTAATACAAATGTAAACATATATCCATGTCTGGAAATAGTGTGTCTGAAGTATGCATAATGAGGTCCCCAGAGGGTGAATTTAGTAACGCTATCCTGCACGGCGGGCTAGAATCACCATATTCACCCTCAGGGAACATCATTCTGCATAGGCTTCAACAACTATGGGAGACCTAGGAACAGATTCAAGTTCCCAGTTGATGTTTGTGATGTTCACCCATTACTCACCTCGATTATGCATTCTATTTTCGGCAAATTAGGGGATATAGAAATTGAACAGAAGGGAAAAAGTAACTAAAAATAATGGTTAATTTGAGACTAAAGATACTTCCCAGAAGATAAAATCTAAGCAGAAATAGGTCCCCATTGGGTGAACTTGGTGATGCTAGCCTGCTGTGCAGGGTGGCATCACTAAATTCACCCTCTGGGTACCTCATTCTGCAAATATTGACTTGCAAGGTGTTATCTCACTTGTCTATTTCATGAATAAAATAGAATGACTGATACAGGAATATGTATATGTATGTATCGCACGTTGTGCGGAATAGTGTCACTAAATTCACATGAATAAAACAGGATGACTGATACGGGAATAAATGTATATATCTGCACGCCAACTATCGCAAGATATTGTCAATTTTGTTGCTTCTTCTTTTATTCAAATAAATAATTCTGATCTTTGATAGGTGGGTTCCGGGACTCAAATCAAATATTTTTTACCCCCTGCAACCAAATAAACAGTAATTGAGTGGTGCTTAACCCTTTGAGTGCCAGGTCGATTTTTGTATCAACCCATATACCCTGTGCCAATGCATTCTCTTATATATGCGAGTCGACCATAGGTCGCCTCGCATATATAAGAGAATGCATTGGCCTAACAATTTTTTTTTTTTTTTTTTACAATTTTAATCATTTATTCTTATATTCTTTAACAGACTTATTTTGTAGGTTTAGGGCCGATGAGATCGGCCCCTGGCACTCAAAAGGTTAATCGGATTATGCATCTTTAAGTTATCATCCAGAAAAGTCAAATGGAGTTCAAATTCCCACAAAAAGGGCCATAACTCTGGTAAAAATTGGTAAGCGGAAGTTCCCCTGAACCCAAATTTTAACTTGATATATATTTTGAGCCAGATTTCATTCCAATCATTTGAGACTAAAAACCGAATGGATGGATATACAGACAGATGGACCAATAAAATAATATATACGTTTTTTAAAGGATTGCTATCCTGATGACTACAACAAAACACTATCGGAAAGCACATTATGAACACAATGACCCAAGTCCCATAACTATCTCATAATAAATAAGCCGTATAATAAATAAAAAACTCCTCCACCAGTTGTTCAGCTATCTCTGTCGCTAATCCTAATATGACGTCATATGAGTTGACAAACTTCAAAGGCGGATGGGAGTCGGAGTTAATTGTGTCTACCTATCGGACGTGTAATCGCCCGGTGGCAATGTTAAAAGCACGTGAATGAGGCAGCACATGCGTGTGTAATATAATAATTATTTGTCAACAATTGGAATTAAGTCTTGTATGTGGTGCAATTTGGGCTGGGTTAACATTTATATATAATAATGTATACACTTGTGAATAAAGTTATTAGTTTTCAATTGAAGCATTAAAAAAAATTAATAAATACATAGTCATCGTGGACATTTTATGACTGGTCTATTGAATAGACCGCACCGTTAGGGTGCTAATGTTATAGGTCACTAACCTCGCAGCGAATTGTCACCAGTGTCAGTTGGCAAGATAGTTTTGGGTTGCAATATTACGAAAATATATATAAATGTATATATTGCTAGCATAGACATACTTCATACGCTATGAATATATACCTATTATGCGGGTATAATTTATGAAATGCATCATCTGACAACCATACGGAGCACAACAATAAGCAAACTTATCGGTGTAATTGCGTAAAGATAAATTAAAATAAAATGCTCTTTACTGTCACACAGAGTCGGAAAGATTGTTTTGCATGAATGCGCATAATTTTGAATATGTGTATATATACTGTCCTAATATATACATGATTCATAACTATGAAAATAAACGTATAAATCATATCATATTGCAGGGTTTCCGCGAAGGGGAAATTAATGAGTCCGTATTGGGGAAACACATAACGCGACGGGACGACCATGGTTTATCCCGTTGGGCGAAAATTTTGTTATTTGACACTGAAAAGTAGCCATTTCCGTGCACCTGAGTGTCCCACAAAGCAATCCAAAGCTACGTATATTACGCAAGTCGATAAATTTCCATGGGTGCATTATTCTGTTGATGGTTTTCAGATAATTAATCATGTAATTACGCACGTAAGACTGCCGTCTGATTGAAGACTATATAAATGAACAAGCTACAAGTTACAGTGTTTAAAAATTTATAACTTACAATAAGATTCCGACAGGTATAATGAAACTAAACACTAACAAGAGCTACGCTGGGCGTGCAATATACGCCCTCTCTTGGGTCGCGGAAACTGATAAAAAAGGGGCATAACTCTGGTAAAACTTGGCGGACGGAACTCAAATTTGAACTTGACCTGTGTTTTGGTGGGAGAAAGCAATATACCATATTATCATTGAATCCGATAAGCTCTAGTAAAGTTAATTATCATGCGGACAACAAATTTCAGGGATTTTCTAAGTCAAATTAAATCAAATAAGGGGCATAACTCCGGTGAAAATTGGCGGACGGAACCCAAATTCGAACTTGAGCTGTCTTTTCTCCTAATAAATCCACATACCAAATTTGATTGAAATCGGTTCACTCTAACTAAAGTTATCATCCGGACAACAAATTTCAGGGATTTTCTAAGTCAAATTACGTCAAAAAAGGGGCCATAACTCGATGATCGATGTCTAGAACGCTTTTATATATAACTTTGCAAGTCTTCGCATATATGCAAATGTGTATATGATTATAATATTTACACAATAACCTAGACTATTCCGGTAACGAAAAGACGAGAAACACGAGCACATGTTTATGGAAATGTAGATAGCTGTGCGTAAAACCGAAACAATATAACATAATTCATTAATTCATCATGGTAGAATATACTTAATAATATTCCAGTTTCACCTGTTAAGGAGAAAAGTTTTATGATAACAACACATCGCGATACATAAATTATACATGTAATAACATGTAATAACATGCTAAACAGCGCTAAAGAAGATTTATTATAAGAACTGCGACATATTATGGCGAAGTTATCGCATTTGCAGTGTTCTCTCCATAACGCAGCAAACTTCAAAAGCTGCAATCGAATTCATGATCGCTTTGCACGCACAAACTTATATGGTATCGTAGCATATCTATGTGTTATCAATGGGTTACCATGTGATGGATCATGTGACTATACTTCTGTTCCCATGTAACAATCATGTGATCGCACTGATCATGTGACTTCGTCTACAACACAAAATCTTCAGCTAGCTTTGGAATTTTTTTTAATCTTTATAAAAATAAGATTAGTGGCCGAATGCTAAGATTATATGAGTAAAATGGACATTATGAATATGTATTATAGTACTAATATTTTTTCAGGATCATATTCAGTGTTCCCTCTAGCCCAGAAATTCCTTTAGCCATTATTTAGCCAGATGCCAATTTTCTTGAGCCACTTTAAATTTACTTTAGCCACTTGTTTTCGGAACATATTTTGAGATAAATAGTTGGAAAGATCGATCGGTTTTGTAAAAAGTTGGAATGAATTAATACGGATCAAACTGCAAATGAAAGAAATTCATTTTGGAAATTTGAGTCGCAATAAAAACCTCCGCCACTTGAGGTGATTAAGCATCTTTCAACACCAATGTACACCTATTACTAATTGCTCCAAGCACATTGGGTCATGTAACATACATGGGGTGCCAACACTTTTGTTGTATGGATGTCAGATGCGCGTGATGTAATTAGACCGATAACTGATTGTGTGTTTATAATCGCCACATTGTCAAGATGGACACATTTGGGAGGAAATTAGTTTAGCCATTTTTTTCGCCATTTTGTCATTTTTTTTCACCATTTACAATTTATTTTCGCCAATGGCTATACCGCCAGCGTGAACACTGATCATATTCCTTTAAAAAAAGAAGTATAAAGTATTTGTATTGTATTTGTAATCAATAAATTAAAAAGAATATGTATTTTAATCAAATACTTCAGGCTTGTAATTGCTCCATCCCTGGTCACAGGCATATTGTAAAGGGGCTGTATAGGGGTGTGGACAGTATACATACCCTGGTTACAATCTGTAATCACAGTTGAGCAGTCACAGGTATCAGTATTGTAGTGGGTGCATGTTGCACAATCCATTGACATCCAGTCAGACCCCGTGAACAGTTCAAATTTACTGGCATCACCAGCTACACCTCTTGTTGTTCCACTTTCACATGGATTAACTGTTAAATGCATAAACAAATTGTGAAAAAATATCTTAAGCCAACTCATCTTTTTTTCAAGTGGATTTTCAAGTTCAAACTCAAATTTTGAGAGGCTAAATTATAAAAAATGTATGTGAAAGCAAATTTCAAGTTTGATTGAGATTTTGAGTCTTAACCCTTTCAGTGCCAAGTCCAATTTTTGTATCAACCCATATCTCCTTGATCATTTTTCAAATTTATTGATTAGAGCTCTTTCCATCAATGTATCACATTATTATAATCAATAAATTGAAAAATGATCAAGGAAATATGGGTTGATACAAAAATTGGACTTGGCACTTAAAGGGTTAAATACAGAAGTAATATTGGAAGCCAACTCAAAACTTATAGGTACTCAATATTGGAAGCCAACTCAAAACTTAAAGGTGCTCAATCCGATCAGACGCTCCAAAATTACTATTTCTTTGGCTTCAGGGGTAAAAAATATTTGATTCGAGTCGAGGAACCTACCCATCAAAGCTGAGAGTGATCAGATATCTATTTTTGAAGTTTATTATTTCAATTGTTTTTGGGCCACAAGCACGAGGTCAAACGGTTGGTCTTGCAGATAAAGATGGATAACTCTAAAATCAAGTGGTTATTATTACCACTTGATTTTAGAGTTATCCATCTTTATCTGCAAGACTCGTTTGACCTCGTGCTTGTGGCCCAAAAACAATTGAAATAAAAAATCGTGAAAAATGACTAATTAAGGGCCATAACTCTATCAAATTTTATCGGACCAGGCCGGTTTTCGAACTCATCCGAGATATTCTTGGGAGACACCTATATACCAAATTTCAATCAAATCGGATAACGTTTGTTGAAGTTATCGCGCTAACAAGCTGAAAATTCGTGAAAAATGACTAATTAAGGGCCATAACTCTATCAAATTTTATCGGACCAGGCCGGTTTTCGAACTCGTCCGAGATATTCTTGGGAGACACCTATATCCCAAATTTCAATTGTTGAAGTTGTTGCGCTAACGAGCCTAAAATCAGTGAAAAATGGCAAAGGGCCATAACTCTGTAATAAATGTGCGGACGAACCCGATTTTTTGTCTGCAGCTTACGTGCATGGATATGTACTCACACACCAAAATTTTAATCCGTCAATAAACGGTTGAGTTATAAGCAAAACACGTCGCCCGCCCGCCCGCCACCGGCCCGCCCGCCCACTGTCCCTCATCAAACTATAAGTCGAGTTTTGGAAAAAAACTCGACTAATAAACTTCAAAAATCGATATCTGATCACTCTGAGCTTTGATGGGTAGGATCTTCGACTCGAATCAAATATTTTTTACCCCCGAAGCCAAAGAAATAGTAATTTAGGAGCGTCTGATCGGATTGAGCACCTTTAAGTTACTTCTCAAAATAGAATTCATCGGCAGATTTTGATAAGATTTTCCAACAACTATAAATGTCAACACTGTCAAACCTGCAAATAGTGTGTCTGTCATTTGCAGAATGAGGTCTCCAGAGGCTGAATTTAGTGATGCTATCCAGCACGGCAACCTAGCATCACCAAATTCACCCTCTGGGAATCCCATTCTGCTAAGGCCTCAACTGCTATATGAGACCTATGATCAGATTGAAGTTCCCTGGTTGACGTTGGTGATGTTCACCCATCAGTCACCTCAATTATAAAATGCATTTTATCTTCTGCAAATTAGGGGATATAGAAACTTCCCAGATGGGAAAAAGTAACTAAAAACAATGTTAATTTGAGACATTAGATTCTTCTCAGAAGATGAAGCCTAAGCAGAATGAGGACCACTGAGAGTAAATTTTGTAATGCTAGCTCGCTGTGTGGGACAGCATAACTAAATTCACTCTCTGGGGACCTCAGTCTGCAAATGACAGACACAATATTTGCAGACTTGAACACTGTATTGGTTAGCAATGAAATAAAACATACTGATTGAGCTGAGAATGGAACATTGATATACAGTATAATGCTCTAATAATCGACTCACCGAGAGCTTTCCGATGAATGGCAACAAGCCATATTTCCGACTAAATCCTGAAAAGTTACCCATAATTCTGCTGTGGTTATGGAGTCGATTATTTAGAGCATTACTGTAGGATAGTGTTTGACTTACTTGGGGTTTCAATATCCATGCATTTGTCTGTACACGAGTGATCAGGCCGGCAAGATTGGCTGGCGAAATTAAACGATCGTCCTTTTGGGCAACACATTCCGATGGACGCCCCGCTCGAACACTCCCAATAAGCCCTGCAGCTCACTCCTTCATCATACTTAAAGCCGTCATTCTCCGTCAAACACCGATCTGAAAGGTTATCATCATGGAAGGTCAATTTTTGGATCAAATGAGAAGGATTTACTAGTATTGAGCCATGAATTTCTTTTTAATATGAGGAGAGCTGTGCTGGTGATGGGAGCTGCGCTGGTGCAGCATTAAAAGGATCTTGTGCCAAAGCATTCTCTTGCATATGTGAGTCTCCCTTAGGTAGCCTCCCATATATAAGAGAATGCACTGTCTGACAAGGTCAATATTCAATAATTAAACCAGTAATGGCACACTTATATTTATACTTATTTTCCTAATGTTCTGCCCTTCTACAACCCTTAATATCATATACTGCAACCTAAGTGTTAACAGGCAAATCTTCTCCTGAGCCGACAAAAACACAACAGAAAAGAGTCATACAAACTATATTAAAAAGAAGAAAAACTGCATATAACTTCATTTCCCCCTCTTCTGAAAGCAGTCATGATGGTGAACATCTATAACAAATTTCATTCAGATCTGATAACTGGCTTATATATATGCCCAGACAGCCACCGGACGGATGGACAGACGAACAAAGTCAATCAATGCAGTATACCCCCAATATTTTAATGACAGATATTAGGGAGAAGAAAACTCCTATTCTCCCCCTAGACTGATCCATGATACTTGTGTGTTATATACACAATGTGTTTGTATCGATTCATGTATCGCAATGAGGCTAGTTTTTGTGGCCATATAGCGACGAGGCGACCTTGGTCGCCGAGTCGCTATGTGGCCACAAAAACTAGCAGAGTCACGATACATGAATTGTTACAAACACATTGTGTATGTTTTTTAAATGCGAAAATAGTTGGATTTGTAGTCGACAATTAGCTTTCTTGAGTAAATTCTCCCAACCTGCACATGTATCAGTGTCAGATTAGCTCGATTTGCTAAATTCTCACAACCTGCAAGTTCACGCGAATATGCTAACGGAAATTGAATTCAATGGACAAAACTTACACCTGCATTTTTATATAATTTATATAATAATTATTCAACAAATTACTTTGTGATATGTTTTACCATAATACACACAATGGGAGGCAATCAAATAATGTTAAAACCAAGGAACTATTTGTTTATAGTGCAGTGCTGGCCTTATGAAAAATCTGCAGGGGCTAAAATTCGCCCTCGCCAAAATACTTTGCAGGGGCTAAAATATTTTGCAGGGGCAATTTCTGTTTTATGGGTATTTATGTTGTAACATATGAAATACAAGTAAACTGACATATGTCATATTGCATATAACTTATTATGTGGTAAGTGATAATATTTAAATTTAATTAATTTATAATCATATATTAATTGTGAAATTATCAATGAATGTTGTATAACTTATTAATGTTTAATAAAGTACTTTTATAAATGTTATACCATGTCTTGCATATATGGTATTGTTAGGTTTGTTCCTTTATGCCTGATCCAAGTGACCTAATGGTTAACCAGAATCAATCAATCATTATAATATATTTATATCATATATTACATGCTGTTGTACTGTATAATACATGTATGAGGTGACATCATGGTAAGATATTATTGTATAAGTTAACCAGAATCAATCATTATGCCATGCATATATTGTACATACATGTACATGATATGTTTGTGTTTGTTCCTTTATACCTGAGTGACCAAGTTACCTAACCAGAATCAATCATTATATGATGCATTTATTTGTTCCATACTTTTATCTATATAATCCATCGGTACATTCGCGGCTTCCGTACATTTGTGAAATTTCGTCCACTTCTATCGCGTCAAAACATACATTATTCCGTACATATCATAAATTAAATCACTTCTATGTTTGTATCATCTCATAACCCATCCGTGCTATGTATAAATCACTCATTTCATGTAATTAATAGCACGTAATCGCGATATTTATTCTTTGTTTTCGTCACTTCATTCACCTCATTTGTTTACATGTCAGCGAGCACTGTTGCACAATTGGTGGATTCCTTCGTAGCCCCACCCATCGCTGTCAACAGCGCTCATCAAACTACATTGTAGGTAAGGTATGATTTGTGGGTAGCACTGCACGTTCACAGTTAGGTCTATGGAGGGTTATTAGGGTCACAATCCTAACTTCACATTGACGTCGAACGCAGTTTTTCGTGTTTCATGGCACCTTCGCATGGGTGGGTTAATCGGTCTCTTGCTATGCACTAGATGATAAACTTCGTTTTAATACCAAGTCTGCTTGTGTGCATTGCGTTATCGCTGTTCCACAGCCTTGATTTTGATAACTTTCATGTTAGGTCAGTTGTCAACCAAATAATGCAATTTCTGGTGTCTGGTCAGTGGCGGGGTTAATATGTGTGGATATAGGGCGAATGTGGACCTTTCGTTAGCCACAAACAGGAACCATCTATGTGCTGTATTCCTCGAGATATCGGCCGTTACACGCAATTTGAAATTCTGTTCCGCAGATTGTCATTTTATTCCATGTTTCATGCCATTCCGCAGATTGTCATGTCCCGCCGTCCGATCGCAGCGACCCCTTTCGTTATAATTGTTACAGAAGTGCAGGCGCGTTATTAGGGTCACAATTACAACTTCTAGAATCCATTTTATGTTTGTTTTAATTTTTGCCTTTCAATTCTGAGATCCGTTTTATGCTCATTTCAATTTCAACAATTATAGAATTAAAATATAAGAATTAAAATGTACAGTTAGAATTAAAATGTACAGTTAGAATTAAAATATAAGAATTAAAATGTACAGTTAGAATTAAAATGTTAAGTTAGAATTAAAATATAAGAATTAAAATGTTAAGTTAGAATTAAAATGTACAGTTAGAATTAAAATATAAGAATTAAAATGTTAAGTTAGAATTAAAATGTACAGTTAGAATTAAAATATAAGAATTAAAATGTTAAGTTAGAATTAAAATATTAAGTAAGAATTAAAAGACTAAGTTAGAGTTAATAGAATGTAAATAGAATGTAAATAGAATGTAAATAAAATGTAAATAAAATGTAAATAGAATGTAAATAGAATGTAAATAGAATGTAAATAGAATGTAAATAGAATGTAAATAGAATGTTAATAGAATGTAAACAGAATTAAAATATCAGAATTAAAATATCAGAATTAAAATGTTAAGTTAGAATTAAAATGTTAAGTTAGAATTAAAATGTACAGTTAGAATTAAAATATTAAGTAAGAATTAAAAGACTAAGTTAGAGTTAATAGAATGTAAATAGAATGTAAATAGAATGTAAATAAAATGTAAATAGAATGTAAATAGAATGTAAATAGAATGTAAATAGAATGTAAATAGAATGTAAATAGAATGTTAATAGAATGTAAACAGAATTAAAATATCAGAATTAAAATATCAGAATTAAAATGTTAAGTTAGAATTAAAATGTTAAATTAGAATTAAAATATAAGAATTAAAATGTTAAGTTAGAATTAAAATGTGAAGTTAGGATTGTGACCCTAATAACCCTCCATATAGGTCATGTAATCGTCAGTCTGTCACTGGTGACGGGTGTGTAGCATGGTTTGACCTAATTAGATATACCTGTGGCAGCCGACTGTTAACATAGCATGTGTCTCCTGCTTCAAAGATGCGATGTCGCGTTGCATTATATGTTTTCAAACGGATAACTCATCAAAATTACGACTGCAAAAGTATGTTGGTTAGTGAATGTTGCGCAAGCGATATATCGCCCACGCCAAATTGAAATTGCGCGGGCGACGCGCGAGCGATAAAATCGCTCGCGCCATATTGCCAGGCCTGATAGTGCGTAAGGATATACGTTGGAATGTTGTTTTGATTGTTCACGTGATTGATGTGACATCAGTTCATTCATGATTTTGAATCAGTCATGCATGCCTTGTACCGCAACTGCAGTAATGATACAGATGTTTTTATCGCCAATTCATTATCGCCAATTTTATCAGGGAATTTCATAGGAAATGGTAGATAATAAAACATACCGTATGGACAATCAGAGTTGTGCACTTCCACACAGGTTATAGCAGTAGTACTCCAGAACATCGGGAATGCGCACTGCTGGTATACAGGATGCCCCTTCCCATTGGCATCATAGTTGATACACTGAATGAATCTATTGCAGTGATCAGGGTCATTTCTGTAGTAGTTGCCGTTGAAATAGACACAGTTTTCCTTGTCACATATATCTGATACAGGATTGGTAATTGCTGGTGTTGTAGTTGTAGGTGTTGTCTTAGTAGTGGTACTAGTCGTGGTTGATTCGGTGGTAGTACTAGTCGTGGTCGATTCCGTGGTAGTACTAGTTGTGGTCGATTCCGTGGTGGTACTAGTCGTGGTTGTTTCTGTAGTTGTTGTCTTTTCTGTGCCTGAAATTTAGGATATCAGCTGGACTACAAGGTGTCTCATTTCAGCATACCTTATTTGTATTTAAAATTCACGGATTACTATTGTTTGGGCACTCAAAAGAAAGCGAATTTAGAACTGAAAAAAAATAGCATGACTCAAAAGATTTTAGTGAACAAAAGGAAAAAATAAAGGGATTTTGAATATTAAACGTGTTTGTGTATTAGTATTAGAATAGAAATATACCATATAGTTTAGAGGGCAAAATAAGAGAGACGCAGATACAAATTTCATGATTACTTACAAATTTCAGATGCGACATTTTCCACACGAACACGAGACGTTAACAAAGCATGAGATGGAATTGACAGTATGTGGTGAGAACTCGATGCTATTCCTGCGACCTCAGCGTCATTCACCTGAGCACCGATAGCGATCACGTAGATATCTATCCCAGCATTCCTGGCAGCCTCTGCCTCAGCTATGGTCTGTTCTATGTTCGGTGAGCTCTCATCCAGCACCAGGATAGCCGTCTGCTTTACACCCGTTCGACCTGCATTTGTCGCTATACCCAACAAGCTTGTCATAGCTTTGTTTGTGTTGACATCTGCTACGACTCCTGGGTAGTGACATAAGAATGTTTTATACAGTAATGCTCTAAATTATCGACTCCTTAACCACAGCAGAATTATTGGTAATTTTTCAGGATTTAGTCGGAAATATGGCTTGTTGCCATTCATCGGAAATTCCGATGAATGGTAACAAGCCCTATTTCCAACTAAATCCTGAAAAGGTATCCATAATTCTGCTGTGGTTAAGGAGTCGATTATTTTAGAGCATTACTGTATGTTTAATAAAAGAACATACTCTTGAGTGCCAAATAAAAGTACAGGGTGGAATAATAGTACAGGTTGGAAATTGTCGCGTAACTGAATAATAGTACAGGGTGGAATAAACGTACAGACTGGAAATATTAGTACAATACATCCCAACAAAACGCACCATGATGCCACCATCTGACAGGTTTACTGATGCCATGGGACAGAAATAGTTTCGATGGATAGCCAGGTCTGTGAATCTACAGTGTGCTGATCACTGTCAACAATCAGAGTTCATTTATCTATGAATAACACAATTTAAGATTGGTGAATTATTTCTTTTGGTTAATTTAATAAACGTACAGGACCAAATAACGATCGTACAGGTGGGAATTTTACCTCGATTTTAATAATCGTACATGTATGTTTATTAGGCACTCAAGAGTAATGGCTTAAATCCTACCTCATAATTTTCCCACATAAGGCCAATATAAATAAATTGCTACATTAAAATTGGGCGGGAGGGCAAATGTTATTTTTTATATTTTATTATTCCTAACAATAATGATCTCATGAACAGTTCTTGATATTGAAGCAGTATCCTTCTAAGTTCTTATATATATAATTTATATGTATTTAGATTGCCCAATTTAATTAAAATAGACTGATTAATTGGTCATTGAAATGATGGTTAAGGCATGAGAAAAATGATTACACAAAAGATATCCAAATAAAAAGAAAATTGAGGAGGGGACTAAAAATTGGGAGCAGTCAGAAGGGAATTTAATTATAGCAATTGTTTTACATTGGCCTAAAGAAGGATGGCATGTAAAAGGGGGGGGTGTAGTGTTGAAACGATTAGATTAATGTCAGTCTATTAGTCTTCATTGTAGCGACCCTTTGATGACACAGATATGGCGCTCAAATCATCAGGTGCGGTGTCCTAGTTTAAATCAAAATGCAGACAAATCTGAGCTGCTGTGATAGCTGGCATGTTTTTTTTTTATTAAATTAGCTGAGTGCTGTCATAGCCTTATAATATACCAGTCAATGAGTAAAAGTCCTAAGAGTGTCGCTCAATGGGTGATGGTATATGGTTTCAAAGTTTTGTTGCTCATTAGTCAATGAGTAACAGTTTAAAGCTCAACGAGTGACAGTTATAGTTTCAGAGTTTTGTTGCTCGTTAGTCAACGAGTAACAGTTTAAAGAGTGTCGCTCATCAGTCAATGAGTGACGGTTTTGTTGCTCGTTGCTCACTTTGTGAGTAACAGCTTTTGTTGCTCGTTACTCTGTGAGTAACAGCGATGGCAGTGAGTTTGTATCCTGACTAGTTACCTAGCAGTAAGTTCTGTCTGCCTTGTGTTGCTCGTTGCTCACTTTGTGAGTGACAGTTTTTGTTGCTCGTTACTCTGTGAGTAACAGCGGCGGCAGTAAGCTTTTTACCCTGACTAGTTACCTAGTAGTAAATTTCAAGTGCTCAGTCTGCCCAGATTCGTAGGGTAGGGTGGGCGGTTTGGGGTGGCTGGCCCCGGGATTGTCGAAAGCGCCGAGAGGCCCTTTCCTTAATCCATCATGTTTTTGCCTTTATTATAGAGAACAAAAAAAAACAAAAAACAATTAGGATACAATCAAATACAATAACAAATTTTAGATTATTTTTTCTTTTTCTTCTTTCTTTTTGGAGGTTTTTCTGATGACGATTGTGGAGATTTCTGTTGGTGCTGTTGTATAAGATGTTGGAATTTTTCTTCCTGGTCTTTAGCATATTGTTGTTGCAGTCTCTTGGCTTCTTCGAATTGTAATTTCTGTAATTTCTGCTCCTCTTTCGCCCATTTAATCACTCTGTCGGCCTCGGCCATGGTCTCTTCCACAGAGCGAGTGGCGTCTGTGCTGATGTTGTTGTTGCTGGTGGTAGAGCTGGGGGACACCGGGATGAGATGGAACTCCGGTGTCCGTGGTGGCAAGCTGTCCAAATCCACCTCGAAGCTGGCGGCAGGAACAGCAGGGGTGGTTTCCTGCTCCCTTTCTCCGCTCGCCTCGACGACGACAGCAGGGACCTCCGGCAGATCAACGGAGTCCCTGCTAGCTGGTGCGATCTCGCCTGTCTCCATGCAGGTCGGGTCATCTGGGCGTCTCTCAGAGAACTCCGACCTACCGGCTGTGACAGTGGACGTCGGCTGGACCACACGGGGAGGGGTGACCGGCAGATCAACAGTCACCCCCACCTTCTTCTTCCATTTAGCCCGTCTGGCGGCGTCCCTTCTTCTCTTGGCTGGCGTCTTCCTCTTAGGAAGCCCCTTCTTCAAACCACGGCTGGTTTCGGCATTCCTGTCCCGGGCAGTAGACCTCTGAATGCCAGCATCTTCTGTCCGGAATTCTACGCAGAGGACCAGAGAGCCCCTGTCAGCCTGGAGAGACCAGCTGACAGCATTCACAATCCGGCTCCTCTGCATAGCAGCTAATGCGGCGTCAGGGATTAGCTCCATAATCTGTCCTAAGCCTAATCCAAAACCGTCTCACTCAAGCCGGCATTAGCACGAGGGCAGCTGCAACCGAAGTCGCGACCACACAACTCACTCGTGCTAACGCTGACGGGGAGGAACAGCAGACAGACAAAGCAATTATGAACTGTCCCGCTCAACTCGCCACCAGCTGCCCAGATTAGAGAGTTTGGAGTTTGGGTTTGGGAAGATCCCCCCGGGAAGATTTGAAAGGGCTGTAAGCCCTCTCCTACAACCCACGGTTGAGTGATATAGTGCCGCTGAAGAGCGTTTGTTGAGTTTGGTTGTGAGTGTTTTCTAGTCATTTGATGCTTGCTTGTGGAGTATGGGTTAAATGCCACCCTAGCAGGAAGCAAAGCCCCCCCCCCCCATTCCAAAAGCGGACCAGCGAGAAGACTTACCTTGATTGTAATACGAGTTCTGTTTGTTTAACTTAGTTGATATCTTTTTATTAGTGGTTTGTTGTGAACTAGTGTCCATGTTAGTGCATGCATGAACTCCGTTACCTTAGTCTGTTGTATTCAGGGCTTATACTACGGGCTCAACTCTAGGAAGGGTGTGCAATGCCGGCCGGTTGACTTAAGGTCAGTCGGGGCTCCCAACTCTCGGTGGTGCAATGCCCGCCTTACACTCCTGTGTGAGTCTCAGAGCCCGTTGACCTGGTTGTGTTATTGCCCAGATGAGGACGCAGCTGAGGCCAGACTGTTGGTGATATGTCTCTGAAGATTGTTGCTGGTATCGTATCTACGTGTATGTACGGGTGTGGCTGAGAGCATGTGTTTAAATTTGTATATGTGGTTGTAAGTCAGTTGAGGGAGATTATATTGATAGCTGCCCAGATTCTGATTTGTGCCAGCCTTTTATAGCACTTTCTCAGACCTGGAGGATCAAGAAGCAGCCAATCAAATTGCAGCAGAATGACCAACCAGAGTCTGAGATTGAAGGAACCAATCAGAAGCTGAGTAAAGTTTGGAAGGACCAGCATGCTTTATGATGTCCCCCAAAATAGACATTCAAGCATGGTTTAATGTTTACTTTTGTGACCTAGTTGTTTCTATTTTAGTGTACTTCCGTGTACGTATTTTAGAAGTTGTCTGAATTGAAAATAGGAGGAATGTGTACTGCTGACACGCATGGATGGGTGAAATAAGCCCGGATGTTTGGAATTGCCCGTGACAAGGTTATTCGGGCATGGTTTGATAGATTATTTCCCATGGTGAAATCGCACAACGATTTAATCACGTTGCCTTCCGTGTACACCTATTTTCGCCGTAGTAAACACAACACAAGTCGGTTTATTTCTCATGTTCTTTTAATCATTAAGGCCGTACAAATACTCTGAAAGGTGAATTTGATAACGAGGATACGATATCAAAAGGTATCAATGATTGCTACCCGATTAATTCACTGTTTTGATGTTCAATAATCAGTAATATATATTGTACTCTGTGTTTGATCGAAAATATGTTATGCCGGAATTGGAACCGGAACGATGTATACCATTTGTCTGAGGGATATAGATGTTGACCCCTCCCCCATGCGTGTCACAGTATTTGTTATGAATGCATTGACGCTTTTACACTTAGTCCAGCAAAGGGCTGTAACTCAGGAAAAAAAGTGCGGAAAGATCCTTTCCACAATGCTGGTCTACTGGCATACCAGAGGACATCCAAATTGGACTAACAATACTTGAGCTGTGTTGTGAAATGTCTGTTACGGACGGACGGACAGATGGACGGATGGACAGACAAATGGATGGAAGGACAGAGGTCTCTATATACCCCGAATCCTCCTTTGGAAGGTTGAGAGCATAATAAAAACTAACACCACCAAGTCTGTATTTAGTGTGTCTGTCATTTGCAGAACGAGTTCCCGAGAGGGTGAATTTAGTGATGCTATCCCACACAGCAGGCTAGCATCACCACATTCACCCTCTGGGGACCTCATTCTGCTTAGGCTTCAACTGCTATGGGAGAACTTGGATCAGATTGAATTTTCCCAATTGAAGTTGGTGATCACCTCGATTATGCATTTTATCTAAAATTAGGGGATATAGAAACTTTGCAGATGGGGGAAAAAGTAACTAAAACAATGTTAATTTGAAATAAATACTTCCCAGAAGATGAGATCTAAGCAGAATGAGGCCCCCAGACGCCCAGAGGGTGAATTAGGGGATACTAGCCTGCTGTGCGGGTATCATCACTAAATTCACCCTCTGGGTACCTCATTCTGCAAATATCAACTTGCACCTGTCATCATCACAGTGTTATCACTTGTCTAATTTCATGAATAAAACAGGATGACTGATACCGGAAATTTATAGGCATGTATCGCATGCTGTGCGGGATAGTGTCACTAAATTTACATACAGTACTGCCCTAAGTAATCGGGGAGAGCTTTCCGATGAATGGCAACAAGCCATATTTCCGACTAAATCCTGAAAAGTTACCCATAATTCTACTGTGGTTAAGGAGTCGATTAATTAGGGCATTACTGTATATAAAGGTTAGGCTCCTGCGAACATTTGAGATTCGGTTGGATGTGAAATCAATCAAACAAAGTTAGGAGGGGGTATGTAGAAATTGGCTTCATACCGTGAGAGAATTCCGATGAATGGCAACAAGCCATATTTCAAACTAAATCCTGAAAATTCTGCTGTGGTTAAGGGGTTGATTACTTAGGGCATTACTGTATGTATCGCACATTGTGTGGAATAGTATCACTAAATTCACATAAATGAAAGAAGGTTGAATGATATACCTGGTTCAGAACCAACAATAGTGGATGCCAAGGACTGAAGTGTTGTTCTATGAAAATTTGGTATGACAGCCATGGTAGCATCTTCTTCATACGTGATAATTCCCAGACGTAATCCCGCCGAGCTGAGAGGAAGTCCATCAACCATGGTTGAGTAGAAATCTCGCAACCGGTTGATGACATTGTCATTGGCATTGGCAACATCCAATATAAGGTAAAGATCTTTGACACAACCTGCAACAACAAAGTATAGAGAGCAATGAAGACCAATTTGGTACATTATACCAGTTTCTTAAAGGTACTCAATCCGATTCGATTGTCCTCATATCATCAGATTCCAACAACAACAACAACAACAACAATATTTCTTGGAAAGCCATTTCAGTTATCAGAATTTCTTAATTGCCAAAATATAATGCTAAGTTGCTAACCGCTGTCAACTATAGTATATAATTGCCCAAAAAGTTTTATTTATCAACATATTAGTTCAAAAAAATTTGGCCAGATTGTCAAATATCTAACACCCAAAATCACTTGATTTTAGAGTTATCCATCTTCATCCGGAATATTTGGTCGGAGACTGTCAGCTTGATGAATATTTGCCAGGCCGCCAAAAATTACATATCTCGGGAAATAATAAATTTCAAAAATCGATATCAGATCACTCTGAGCTTTGATGGGTAGGTTCCTCGAATTGAATCAAATATTTTTTACCCAGAAGCTAAAGAAATATCAATTTGGGAGAGTTTATTCGGATTATGCATCTTTAATAAAATGTGCAATTTTTTTTATGTTTTATTTGATATTTTAACCCCTCATAAAATGGAGGCTAAAATCTCAAATAAAGCATTAGTTTTATCACTTTAAATTCCGTATTAAACTAGATATAGTATACACACAGTGGCTGTTGAAAACAATTCTACAAAGGAATTAACTGTTAGTGGTCGCGGTGTAAATATAAAGGCCGATGTCTTATCTGAACGAGATCTAGATTTATTGGTTACAGTTGTTAGACTCTTTAATGTTATCACTGATGTTATAAAGCAGGGTTTCCGCCAAGGGGAAATTAATGAATCCGTATTGGGGAAACACATAACGCGACGGGACGACCATGGTTCGAAAAACAAATTATTTGACACTGAATAGTAGCCATTTCCTTGCACCTGAGTGTCACACAAAGCAATCCAAAGCTACGTATATTACGCAAGTCGATCATTTTCCGTGGGTGCATTAATTCTGTTGATGGTATCCAGATAATTAATCATGTAATTACGCACGTAAGACTGCCGTCTGATTGAAGACTAATGAGACTATATCAAGCTACAACTTACAGTGTTAAAAATTTATAACTTACAATAATATTCCGACAGGTATAATGAAACTAAACACTAAAAAGCATCTATCCAATACTACCTAGCTGGGAGAATTGAATTAAGTATTTCCTAGAATTTCAAGTAGCTTCCATGAAAACGAAACTGATTTTCCATGTATTCTTTCAATCGTAAAACTATGTGTGCGCTGTGATGTCATATATATTGCAGTGTTTGTCTGCAGGAGATATTTATAGCGGCGAAATACGAATGTTAGTGAAATCATTCAAACTCGGAACGCGTAGCTTGTCAATAGTCTGTATTAGTCAAACAACAGTTACTGACGACCGCTGCTGTAGAGTTTTAGCCAACGTGTTATAAAATATAATTGAGTTTTGGCGGGAAATGGGAACATGTGAGCCGTTGTTTGTGTTTGGGGACCCAGGCGGGACAACGAAACTATTATGGACCGTACTTTGACTTTATCTCCATATTGGGTGGGGGTATTTTTTGTGTGTTTATCCTGTGGGTCAAATAAATGGTGTTGTCACTATGAATTCCCGCTATAAAGACTGATTTGGGACAGGTTCAGTATTATAACAGTACGATAGCATGGGATCTCGGAGGTAGATACCTCCTTTGGTAGGAGAACTGCCTGTTGGCGTATGTTGATCCCTACTCTGCCTAACTCAGCAATTCGGCATTCTTTGATCAAATTATGTAATCGTACGATAGCACGGGATCTCCGAGCGTGAGTAGTTTCAACCACAGAAATCCCGTGCGAAGTAATATCCGTACTCAGCAGTCCGACATTCTTTGATGTTACCGCGACATTTATTACGCTGTATATAACGTCGCTATTTCAATGCACACCAAACATTACGTTGTAGTTTTGGCGCTTTGATTTCAAAGGGTTACGCTGTACCGGTAAAGTACTATACTCAATTAACCCGTTTTTCACCAGTATTCTGTTCAACCCCCTGAACTCCCGTTGCAGCCAGATTTTTTATGACATATTGCTACTGACTTTTGGTACATGTATGAATCAAAAAGATCATCTGCGAGGGGAATGGGTCTGTGGGACGGACCCGCAGCCGGCCTAGCGGAAACCCTGTATAAAGCAACATCAAACGGTTCGACTTGGATAAGTGATGCTGGGCACTGACAGCTTTGGTGATCCCGGGAGCTGACAACTTTTGGGGCGACTCCAACACTTTTCTGTGTCATTCTGTTGCAGAATTATCACATCTCCCAATAGTCAATATTTGAGCCAGGAACTATTTTATAATATCAATGCCATCATCTTAATATCAAGCCTTGAAATACTGTATCTGTCATTTGCAGAATGAGGTTTCCAGAGGGTGAAATTAGTAATGCTATCCAAAATTATGGGCTAGCATCACCAAATTCACCCTCTGGGAACCTCATTCTGATTGGGCCTCAACTATTACAGGAGACCTGAGATAGAATGAAGTTCCCCAGTTGAAGCTGGTGATGTTCACACATTAGTCACCTCAGTTATGCATTTTATCTTTTGCAAATTATGGGATATAGAAACAGAAGGGAAAAAGTAACTAAAAACTACGTTAATTTGTGACTATAGATACTTCCCAGAAGATGAGGCTTAAGCAGAATGAGGTCCCCAGAGGGTGAATTTGGTGATACATGTACATATTATGGACTTGTTCGGGTGCGTGAAACTGATAAGTTAGTACTCAGGCTCTATGCCAACTGGAGAAATGTAGCACTCTACTAACATCATCGAAAATCTCAAGAAAATTGACCATTTCACGCCATAGAAAACATCGCTCAATTGTAAATATTTACTTCTCATTTGGGGATGCAACTATCGGCGATAAACTAACAAAAATTATTTCGCCATCGAAATTTAATTAATATATAAGAATGACGGCGTGTGTTGTCAATTTGGATATAATTTTTGTAAAAATAACTACTTTGAGCAAGATCATTCTCTATTTGTATTTGACCACCCAACCGGAGTGTTTCACACTACTTTAACTTACTAACTATTTAATTTTGAACATGAGATGGGCCGAATATGATTCAAATATTGAAGGCATATTTTGAGCCCATCCAAAAAGTAGAAATGACATCATATAATTTATTGAGGTTGATTGGAGTTATGTTCAACCGAGTCGCAGAGCAACAAGGTTGAACATAGGCTTCTAGTCATCAATGTTACCTTCAGTCAACCACAATAATGTATATATTCTGCCAACAGTCCTGGACATTCATAGCAATAAGGCAATTTAACAAATATTCCAGAAGAATGATCAACACATATCAAATGTCAAAAATCTCCTCTCGCCAATCAATCTCTTCATAATGTTGTGCAACATAAGATATGTCATGAAAAAAATCAGTGCAGCAAAAGACGATTGGTTAGTTGTCTTGATGATGATTACCCTTAAGGGAGAGGTCAAGTGAACAATTTTGAATGGGGATTGCCATGCAAATCTCTGAACTAAAGTTAAATGTGAAGCAGTTTTCTGGGAACTAAAGCAGCCATATCATTTTGTTCTGGTATTACAACACTTGAAAAATCAACATAAAATTCAAAAATAAATACACCAACTTACAAATGGAACAAATTCCAAGCCGATCCGCTAAATAAATATGTATTGCGTCCAATACCACAGCAAAGTTACACCCAGAAATATTTGCAACTGTAACTATTCAAAATAGGTCACTTGACCTCCTCCTTAGGGCACTGCGAATCGATTCGATGCGATCGGAATAGTTTGTCTGATTCCATTCAAAATCGGCTGTCCTGATTCAAATTTTATCGATTCTGTTCTATGAGGTACAATGACTCCATTACTAGTACCATGGTTTCTATTGATTACAGCTAGATTACTAATTGCTCTTGTGCTAAGAAACTTTGCGATACTAGCGAACGCATGCACAGGCAGATAACACTGTCGCAAATGATCTTTAATTAGACAGCCAAATTGTGTAATTCATTTTAATCTCAGTATTAAGAATGATGTCAACCAAACATGACACAACTACAAAATTTACCATCGACATCGGGAAAGTAAACTGTGAGAGACTAGTTTCTCCATCAGGGTAACTAATTTATGCAATAATCTCCCATCAGATGTAGTTGAAGCGAAAAGCCTTAAAAAACTGTCTAGATAATTTTCTCCAAAAGAGCAGGAAATAATATATATACGACACAGCGCTCTTGGACATGGGGAATAATGATGAGCTGACAAAAGAAACCCAGCCTGCTGTCAGAATGAAGTAACATTAAGTAAGTACAGTAATGCCCTAATTATTCGACTCCATAACCACAGCAGAATTATGGGTAAAACTTTTCAGGATTTAGTCGGAAATATGGCTTGTTGCCATTCATCGGAAAGCTCTCCCCGAGAGCTTTCCGATGAATGGCAACAAGCCATATTTCCGACTAAATCCTGAAAAGTTACCCATAATTCTGCTGTGGTTATGGAGTCGATTAATTTAATAGGGCATTACTGTATGACTCCAGGATTCCAGGAGTTGAATGTCACAAGGAAATTACAGCCAAATTCATTTGGAAAACCTCAAAAGTCTCCATCCCATCCTGGTATACTGTCATAAGTCAAGGAGCTCAGCATGATACAATTCAAATGGCAGATTTCAGTACAACACTGAGATTGATGAAGTTTAACGTCCACAAGAGTTTGAAAGCATAGTAAGATTTGTTAGCTAGGTAATATACAATCCATTGGCGATGAGTTATTAATAGGTTTTCGGTTCGTTACAGCTACCAATTTAAGTGTTTACCCAACTGATCCACCTCTTCAATGTTGAAACACTTGATATAATGATTCAATTTCAGATTCGGTGCGATTTCGATCTCTTACCCCATTCGATTCGAGATTTTATTCGAAATGAAAATCCCTGATTTGCATTTCCCTACTCCTCCTTAATGTTGACGGCTATAGACATAAACAATTCGTAGGATATATTGCACGGCTCTCTGGCCAATCAAAGATGCTGTTTCGTACTAATGGTGAAACATTGATTTATATGGGGACTTACTAGTGTCCGGTGTAGTTGTTGAGATAGGAACTGAAAAATAAAATAACATAAAATTGAGAATTTGTCCAAGAAAAACCTATTGTTACCTCATGTATTCAATAATTATATATAAATCAAAACGTAATCGTCAATGTATAAACGATAAATGCAGGGTTTCTGCTAGCATGACAAATGGCTTCCTTCCTCTCTCCAAGTAAAACATCTTATCAAGTGAAAATGGCCATGATAAAATTATATAAGAATACAGTTATGCTTTGAAGTAATTGATGTTTGGATGGTGGAAGTTTTGTCAAGTTGCTTAAAATTTGGCACGAACCGGAAAAACGGTTATGTCATGAGGACTTTGCTCGAACAGAGTTCAAACTAAATGCTCATTCATGCAATTTTTAAAGGCCTGTATTTCAAGGCTTTCTCAATATCAGACATATAGCTTATATTGGAATGTTTCTGTTTAAAGACATATTATGGACTTCTTTGGATGTATGAAACTGTTTTAATTTAGTATTCAGGCACTATGCTAACTGGAGGAATGTAGCATTTTACTAACACCATTGAAAATCTCAAGCAAATTTACCATATCACTCCATAGAAAACATCGTCCGAACTATGCTCAATTGTAAATATTTACTTCTCGATTGGGGACGTAACTGTCAGTGATAAACAAACAAAAATGATTTCGCTATAGAGTAATTGGCATTTAATTAAAGGTTAGTATTAACAAATAACCACTTGATTTTAGAGTTATCCATCTTACACCCACCATTTGTCTGTTTGAGCTCTATCAAGTGGACCACATCTCCAAAATTTAACAAACTTCAAAAATCAATATCTGATCACTCTGAGCTTTGAAGGGTGGGTTCCTAGACTCGAATCAAATATTTTTACCCCGAAGCCAAAGAAATAGTAATTTAGGGGTGCTTAATCGGATGTGAGTACCTTTAATATATAAGAATGATGGTGTGTGTTGCCAAAGTTGAACATAGGCCCTACTGCAAAGCACTCTGGCCAATCAAAGATGCTGTTTCTTACTAATAAAGGTGGAACATTGATTTATATAGGAACTTACCAGTGTCCGGTGTAGTGATCGAGAGAGGAACTGAAAAATAAAATAACATAAAATTGTGAATTTGACCAAGAAAAACCTATTGTTACATGTACCTCATGTATTCAATAATTATATATAAATCAAAATTTAATCGTAAATGTATAAACGATAAATGCAGGGTTTCTGCTAGCATTCTTTCCTCTAGCTTAAGCTTCCTTCCTCTCTCCAAATAAAACTAAATATCAAGAAGTGAAAATGGCCATGATAATAGCAGATAACAATACCTTGGAAGTTGGAATAAAGCCATGACCCCCCAACTCCTCTCCTCACATCTCACCACCCCTCCCGTAAATATTCAAATGTTGGAAAGCCAATTATAATGGTTTTACCTCGGAATTTCAAGCATGTAATTAAGTTATATATGCCATAAGTTTATTGGAATGTTTAGTTGTTTACCCTTTCATTAGAAGTTTTATGATTTATTTTTTATTTTTAACATAAATTTCCGACTTGGGGGAAACAGAATTGTCTTAACAAACAGATTATTTTGTCATATTTTAGAAATTTGTCAAGAATCTTTGAATTTTCAGTCAAATTAATATGGGGAAAATTATATTTATCAAAATTTGAAATTTTGCACCCCACCCCCTTTAAAAGCATTGGAATTTTCCAGCGGGTATCTCAAACTTTCCAACTGTTGTAAATTTCCAACCTGACACTCCCCAAAGGTTACTGATAGCCATTTCAGTTTGCCTGAAAATAGGGCTATTATAAAATACTGGTTGGAAAATCAAACTAAGACTATATATGCAACAATTTCAACCTCTTTCTGGTGTGAAAATAGATGCTATCCGCAGTGTGAGCATGAACATTCTAACTATTGATAATATTGACCTTGGTGGGGGGTGGTCATTGCGTGGATTCCATTAGTTTCAAAAATAGTTGAAATTTTTGCATGTGGACAAAAACGTAATCAGGCTGAGTAAGGGATGGAGGAGCAAGAGGGCATGTAGTGGCTCCAGCCCCCCCCCCCCCCCCCCCATTTGCCCCTGGCTGACACCTGTACAAATATACATTGAAAAAATGCCCTCCTGGAGATTGCCCACATTGCCCTCAGTGTAGCCACCACCTATGGATATAAAGCTAACTGCAGACCCAAATACAAATGTCAGTATGAGTATGTCTCTGTATGTGTATGTATATACAGACTGTGCAGTCATTATAATTCAAGTATATATATAGTTATTTGGTGAATGTAAAAGAAAAGCATGATTACAAGCAGGGACGTGGCTGGATGGTCTCCATTGGAGGGGGGGGGGGTGTCCACTTTGGGAAATTCCAACTGCACCCCCCCCCACCCCCCCATTGAATCCAACCAATCACAAGTTTTGCATAATTGTTATTTTTGTTTTTGCACCCCCACCTTGCACCTCAGTGGTTGTTCGGCCCAGTGTGAGAACATTTTGAAAAATAGACAAGAAATCACAAAATCGCAAAATCCTAGACTGTCCTCAAGCTTTCCTAGTGTTGGAAATTTCAAACCTCATACTCGCCCTTAGGTTGGACAATTCTCCATTTCAGTCCACAATTTTGATCAAATGTAGTAAAATATTGTTTCTTAAACTAATAATTTTTTATTGGGCACGACAATTGACCATGAAAATTTGGAAATCTGAACAAGAAAATCGCAAAAATCCTAGCATCTAGACAAGCCTCAAGCCTTCCTAGAGTTTGAAATTTCAAACCTAGCTGACACCCCAACTTAGGTTAGAAAATTTCCAAATGATGACAATTCCAATGTTGACCAAATGTAGGGCAATACTGTTTTCTCAAATTAACTAGCAGTTTTTGGCCAAGAAGGAGGGATCAGGACGCAAGCTTTCCAAGTGTTGGAAATTTCCAACCTGACACCCCCTCCCCTAAGGTTGGAAAATTTCCAACTGATGGCAATTTCAGTCAAAAAAAATTACCAAAAGTAGAAAAATATGCAAATATTGGTCCAAAAACAATAAATTCCCCCCAATAAATTGTTTGAAAATCAAACTACAAGAACATTTTCAACCTATTGTTGGTGTGAAATTTCCAACTTCCAACGCCGGGTTGGAAATTTTGACAAAAGTTCGGGGGGAGACACCCCTCCCAAACCCCCGTCGCCACATCCCTGATTACAAGCTGCCATGTTGATAAAAAGACTAAAGAGTAAATTGTCAAAAATGTTAGATGAAACCTCGATGGCTGAGTCTGAGAAGTCTGAGTCGCCACACAACAAAACCTGAGTTCTCGGAATGACGATTTCACGCCAAATTATCATTTCCCGCCAAATCTCTTTCTAAGGTTAATAAATATGTTTGATGAAATTATCTCCCTTGGTTCTCATTAGACCTCTGGCAGGTTACAGTTCCGTTGCGATTTGATCCAAGACCTGAAGTTGTAAGCTCTGTTGATTTGGATGTCCACACATATTCTCACGGATTACGGATTACAAGTTTATTATTTGTACATGCACCATGAGTATTATGATGTTTGCACGTATGTCAGGTTTAGATGAACTTAAAGAAAGGCCCTACATTTAATATGAATCGCATGCATTACGCTGGCCAGGTGTGCATTTCATTATTTTTTTACTCATTCTGGGCTGAAACTACACAACTACACAAGTTTTTGAATTGCAGTGCATAAAATAACCTAGCTTGTCGCCCGGCCGGGAATTTATTCTCATGCAATATATCGAACACAATGTGCATGCCTTGACTATAATGAGTAGTACGTATATATATATATATATTAATTTTTTTGCGTTCTTGATTTCGATAATACTGATTCTAAATATACTATGAAAATAATTACCGAAACTACAGATATGTATTTTTTAAAATAGTATATTGTGCAAGATGTAGGCCTACATTGACACAGCACCAGGTCCAGGCAACAGGCAAGCCTAGTTATATAAGCCCGGTCCCACCAACAGAAAATAACAAAACGTTACGTAGCGTGACCAACACAGGGGTGCAAAAGTGCAAACCCCTACACTCAGGGGATACATAGACCTGCCTGTCTATGTCATCTGAAAAATGGACGTTTCATAATGGTGTGAGGAGATTTGAGCAGTAAAGGTGGACTCGGAGAAAGAGATGTAACATTAAATCATATGTATTTAGTATGAACTCATAGTCCCATATTGAATCTATTGGTGGATTTCAAATATTCGTGGACTGTCTAACAAATATCACAATTCATCTTATGGCCCAGTGCAGGGTCACCAAACAGAAGAATTTCAATGATTATGTTCACAAACAATTCATGCAATATTTTAAATAAAGCTTCTCTTGTTGAATATATAAAGGATAGTAGAAAAAGTAATGCTCAGCATATTCACACATATTTCCACAACTACAACTAGGTTCATCGGTAAGAAACCTCGAAGTTTAACATTTAATTCACTACAAACGTTTCTAATTTTCGAATGAATAATTTGGTTTGACCTGTCACCTACTCTAAAATATATCCGAGGTCCAGTTTGCTGAGTTCATTTTTCAATCTAGATATCTAAATACAAGAGCACATCGATGAATCTAACCTATTCCACAATTCTAAACTAGATGGGAAGAATGATTTTAAGTAGGAATTGAATGGATTAGTTACATACATGTACTCATATCTAGATATGTTATCACCACTGTGCATGGGATATCTACTCAATTCTGGTACTAGATTGAAATTTGAATTGATATATATATATTTATATATATATATATATATATATATGTGTAGGACTTTTACGATAAACAGCCTTGTGAACTACAATAGTTTTTCTTATATTACGCCTATCTTTTAAAGGGATATAACCAGTTTCCGTATATATGAGAATATGACTTGACCCTCTTATGATGCCACTGATGGTTCCCAGTGCTTCCAGCTGTAATGATTCAAGATTCGTAACTAGGCATTGAGAACAATTATCCCAAATCACATGACCATATTCAAAAATTGGCAGAATAAAGGACCTATACAAGGAGAATGTAAACGGAGACTGCTAATTTTTTACATAAAGTTTCAGTTCTCTTAAGAAAAATTATCTGAATTTATATTATTTACACAAAGGCAACTTCTAGTGATGGGTATTAACATTTTTCTTTACATTGACGCTTATCCAATATTGTCCCCCAAAATTAGTATCTAGAGTCCTCAACATGTGGTCAAATAGATACATATAGTTATGTCGATATATCAGACGTATGTGGAGGTAGTGACTCAGTATGAGAAACATGTGGTCAAATTGATACGAATTATTGGTTGTGTCTATATCTATATAATTATAGTATATTTACCTGTTGCATTTCTGACCAAAGGATCTACAATTAGAAAAAAGACACACAATCAGATTGAATGATGTACAATATGATTCTGTGGTTGTGAAATTTCAATTCAAGCACAAGAAACGTGTGTTGTATTCACCGTGTAATTCACAGTGTGATGTTATAAAGTAAGAAATCTTGAATTAGTGTTTTATATACACCATGGATTTGAGCGTATAAAGTCTACAACTTACATGCATACATGTGTATACAGGCATATTATACATGTATAACACCCATCGGAATCAGCATTACCGAAGCATCAGAAGTCACATTACCGGCAGAAGAATCGGACATCACGAAGAATGACACCTCAAATCGATTCCTTTCAATAATAATGTTATTGCAAAGAGTAAGAAGTTTGTATTTTGACAAAAAGCCAAATTGCACTGAGCGGCTCAAGTAGCATAGCGATATAAAGTGCACCGATAGCACACCGATAGCACATCGATAACGCACCGATAGCGCACCGATAGCGCACCGATATACTCCCATTTGCGCTGAGAAACCGCGGTGTTTACGCCTGAGAAACTCATGCGTATATATTGTAGTGCTTACGTCTAGAGCTGCGATGATGCTATTGATTGTTGTAAAGCAAGTTGATAAAGTGGTTGACGGCCTCGAAAAGTGTCATATTGTATCTGCATATATGGGGAAAGTCTCAAACACTATATATATATTTATCACATAATTAACCCACAAAACCAGCTTCATAATTATTGATAAGACACACGTGTAATATTAGCGGGTGCGATGACGTCACGCCATTAATTTAATGACTTAATTGCGATCGCTGAAGTTTATGATTGTTATTTTCGATGAATACTTCGCGTTGCTTCGCGTTTATTTGACAAATGTGATAAATGGTATCTCAAACTCGTTCTATATGCTCTACGTAATTTATCAACCTCATCCACTAAATTATATTTGAGCCTCGGTAAACCTCGTCTCAAATTCGTTTAGTGAACTTGGTTAATAAATTCCGTATAAAATAGAAACTCATGTGAGACCCTCTACATATGAATTTGCATAATGTGATTCCTAATTCATGATACAAGATACAATATATTAATTGCAATACACTCCAATGAACAGTTGCTGAATTATAATGATGAATAAATAAATTAAATTACATGAATATACATTATATTAATACATAATTATTTACATACATTTATGAAAATCAAGGTACATTATGCTCAGTATTGACGCATTTAACCCTGAGCGACTCTTCTAATTTCAGTTTATGTTGCTCTTTTTGTGAAGAAGGCTGTACATATAGCCTAAAATATTCATTGGATGTCTGTTAAATACGAGTTTGTGTTCTTCTTAGTGGGACTGAACAGATTGCCTATACATGTGTAGATGTAGAACAAGTCTTCTCGGTCCACAACGGCTGGGATAGCGGTTGGGATGATGCTGTTATTGGACCGAGTCGCGCCCCGTTGCTCTTCTATAACGGACTTTCATTCAAAAGACGTACTGCATGTACATGTGGATCTCCGGCATTCGCGTAAACCAATTAATGTGTTTAATTATCTGACATGTCCGCGATTAATCTGTCTTCAAAAGTATACAAGAAAACCAATGTCAGAAATGGTAACGCGCATAAGATCATATATTATATACCCATGATTGTAATTATAGAATATAAAATATATTGGTTTCGCGAATGACCAACTCAGAATTCCGTTAAAATAACAATAAAAACCAGCACCTAATTAACGAACCGGCGGCCGACTCCGCCGTTTTCGACCACAACCCCCAGTGGGCTGCAGAACGAAAAAAGTCTATAAAAGTTGAAATATAAGACTTACAAATTATATTTTTCATTTGTAATTGACATAGCTTATCACAAACCAAAAATCCACATTATTGACCTAACGTTAATTAACGACAATAAACGAAATTGAAATTCCCAACTACACCTTTTACCGGACTCGGCCTCCGGCTCGCAGTTCTACTTTTAATTCTCCCAAAAAATCCCATTCTATAAATAAAACACCCTTGTTAATGGATGTGCCCAGGCGAAACAAGAATATGTACATTAGTATACACGCGGAGCGCGCGTAATAACAGTTACCTCCACGGAGAAAGGTAAATTGATGATACGATCGTCTAATTGTTTACCAGGTTTTTGTGATGGCGCGACAAATTGATATTATCTGGAAACATGACAAGACTTTGTTTACTTATGAATATCGTTGCTTTGGCATTTAAAGGTGCTCAATCCGATCAGACTGTCCCCATACCATCAAGATACAACATTTCTTCAATATACGCTTTAGTTATCAGAATCAATTTATTGCAACAAAATACCACTGTCAACTATGGTATCAAATTTCCCAAAACTTGTTATTTATCAACATTTCGTTCAACAAAATATGGCCGTATTATCACTAAAGTATCAAGAAATTTGACCGTATTACCACTTGGTTTTAGAGTTATCCATCTTCACCCGCAATTTTGTCCGAGACTCTCCATTTGACCACGTGTTTCTGAGCCACATATTATTACACATCATGAGAAATAACAAACTTCAAACATCAATATCTGATCAGTCTGAGATTTGATGGGTGGGTTCCTCGACTCGAATCAAATATTTTTCACCCTCGAAGCCAAAGAAATAGTAATTTAGGAGCGTCTGATAGACTTGTGCACCTTTAACGGACCTCTTATATATGTATGTTTGATGTCATCATGATTGGGAAAGGCTGCGCTCTATGTTGAAATTCGCAAAGCATCCATTTGACCTAATCCAAAGACATACAAGCAAGAGAACTCCCGTCCACGATTCTGGGCGTAAAGTCCGTTAGAAGAGTAACGGGATGGGACTCTGTCCAAACACAGCATCATCCAAACCGCTATTTCAAGCTGTTGTGGACCGAGAAGACTTGGTCTATATTGTATACAGCTGATATATAACTTACCAACTATCAGCAAAGGCACGAGAAAACCCAGGTTCGGGATGACATTGAATGACGGGAGCATCATGGTCGGGTAGTTTGCGTATGGATTGGCCCATGATAACATTCCTTTACTCCGATATATTCCTTGTACCAGCCCACTGCTATATGTCCCTGTGGCAGTCTGATACGTGCTGAGAAGACACATAAACCCCAGAAGTGTCCGGGCAATCATTTTGCCCCCTGTAACATAAAGACGGGCCGGGTCAAGTATTAATTTTGTTATATTCAAGCCAGAAATGTGATTAGCTAATTTAATATCCCCACCAACATTCTACGACTATAACTCTGGACTTAGTTACGGTGACTAAGTTATAATAAGAATAACTCGAATTGCAGCACTGCCTTAACCCTTCCCAACAAACCGGCCAAAAACGCCCAAATAAAGCTTCAACAGCCTAAAATATCTTCGGTCTGTCTCAATAACACCATACAAATATGGATATCATTGGAACCGGTTGATTGACCACATTGTGATGGTTACAGTTATGCCCTGTGCCAATGCATTCTCTTATATATGCGAGTCGACCATAGGTCGCCTCGCATATATAAGAGAATGCATTGGCCTAAACAAATTCTTTTTTACCATTTTTTCTTACATTCTTAAACAATTTTATAATTTTTTCTTACATTTTTTAACAATTGTTATAATATTTTTCTACATTCTTTGACAATTTTATCATTTTTAATATGTGTTAAGCCAATGCATTCTCTTATATATGCGAGGCGACCTATGGTCGACTCGCATATATAAGAGAATGCATTGGCACAGGGCCCTTCTGTTGGGTAAAGGGTTAAATGATGATCCACTGCTAAATGTTCAATCTCCTTTGAATCGCAATTCAATTAGATCTACAATTGAACGAATGCGGTGGGAGAATATAGTGACATATATATAAGAATTTCACTCCCACAACAAAAGCTGCATTATTTGGATAAAAGGTTCTTATTTCATAGGCACCACAGACATCTCGGAAAATGAACTATTTAAACAGACCTATACCACAACTATTTAATTGTTAAACGTCTCAATAGACCAGTAATGGAATCTGTCACGGTATTTTAGAGACTTGGTTGGAAACTTGTCCTGCGTTCAACTCGGACTCTGATTCTGGATAATTGTCATCTAGTTGATTATTGGAATAATTTGCTCATATTTTCCAACAAATTACATTTACACCTCCCCTGCAACTAAGAATGGTTAGTCTTTATGACTCAACCTTGATCAGTTTTACTAAAACGATTGTAGTCGACCAACTAGTCGTTTTGAATAACCATTTCTTATTCATTATGATTAATATCACCCTATATCACATGCAACCCTTATTATATTATTAAAAAGCCATTTGATATTATATTTCCTTATCTCTCAGTTGTGATGAATTGGCCCGTGATTCCCGGGATCACGTGGCATCGCGCCAACAAAATGACACCACGGATTAATACTATTTCGAAAAACCGCGCATGACACCAACACCAGACAATGCAAAATGATTGCTTTGTTCATTAAAGTTAAATTCTTGTCAAACTTCGTGGCACTAACGAAAATAGACACAAAAACAAAGAAGCAAATATGGGGGCTATGTTTTCTGTCGCCCCCAGAGCGCGCAATACTCGTATATGATTGTGAATCGTCTTAGCCAACACTGTAAATGTATGCATTTTGCAGCTTCTTCTCTCATATCCCAACATAACTAGTTGTATAATCTCTCTATTCATTGTGACTAATTTTCTGCCCTAGTCATCTTGTCTAAGTTAAGTTAGTCATCATGTGGGAAAACGTTTGATTGACCTAAGTTAGTCATATTGACTAACTTTTTTTCACGCGTCCTCGTATTGTAAGATTTGATCAACCTGGGCAACTTAATCAAAATTTCCCCAACATTTAGCACAGTGTTCCCCAACCTGGGTAATTTTATCACAATTTGCCCCAACCTGCAAAAAGGTAATTTTGTCACAATGTTCGCCAACCTGGTCGGGTAACTTTATTACAATTTTGGGAAGCTGAATCAACTTTATCATACAAAAAAAACACAAAAACTATGAGATCAACCAATTCAGCTAAACGAATGAGCTAGTCGAGAGCACAAAATATCAACGACAAAAATAGCAGAAAATAAAGAGCGTTTCTGGTTCTGTGTCTCATTAACGATGAATATCAAAGAGTGTTCTTAAAATTTGCGTTTATGCAATTTTAATGTTATTTTTGAATGTCCTTAAATTGTGAGGTATTCGCTGTCCTTGTGTGCTACGAATAATGTCGACTCTATAAGTAATATTCATGTTTATTCGCCAGTATATAACGAAAATGTTCCTAAATTTATCTAATTTTATGTCAAATCTTTAAAAGTTTCATTACAATTTAGTACATTTATAGTACCCACTATGTCATTTATAGTACCCACCATGTCCTTTAAAGGGGTTGGGATGTATTCAATATGGCAAAGTCTACTCAAAGTTAACACTATAGTTTATAAAATAGTCTAATATTTCGAATTTACATTCTGGTTCAACGTACCTGATGTTCAAGAAACTTCACGATCAAAAGATTTTTGTTGTCGCGAAATTGTGTCCTCGTTATAAAATAGAGGCCTTAATTCCTCGGTTCGAAACTCGGATGGCGGTCCCACTGATACCCGACTCCACGTTGACGTTGTTATTAACGAAATGGCTCTAAGTATTGAGTTGCACAACCATTAAATAATGGGTTGATCACGCGAAATATTTTAAATTAATGAGTTAATGGGGCATGATGGGAACCCTTTCCCGGTTATCGTTTAAAATTAGTTTTTTTCGCGGTTTCTAGTTCATGGTTGGCTGAAAATGCGGTTTTATTTTTACCATTCGGAAGATATTGCGGTTGTGATATGAACCACAATTTTTCAAAGGAAATGATGCTTTTTATGAGCTTTGTGGACAAGATTGAAATCTATACTTTAAGGGTCAAAACATAGCGCCCTTAGTATACTAACGATTGCTCATCGTATCCTCCCCCCAGGCAACATTCCGTTTAAAATCTTAATTTTTAGATTTGAAAAAACAATCTTTAATCAAGCATGTAAACTAATTTGCATATACATGCCCGTTTGTCATTGAGCTGTACGTGATTTGACACCCGTAGACGTAATCTGGCCGCAAGGTTGGTGGATGCACTAGTTATTCGCTCACGACACCCCAAAAAAGTGGTCTATTTACGTGCATCGTCTTCGTCCACGTCTAATATAACTCGAATTAGTAAAACATTGTGTACTTAAATGATGGGCTGTGTCCCACCGTGCATCCGGCCACATAAATAACATTGGACTGATTAATTTTAATAAAGACGTCAATACAAGATACCGGATTTCCTCCGTTTGCTTTTGGGAGATACACATGCAGACAGGACGATCGACATGTGGCTGATGTCTAACACAACTTTTGAAAATGTTTTTTTTAAAGATTTATTCAGGTTCCAGCTATGAAATTACTACAAAAACTATTTTACTTTTTATTTAGATGCTATTAACATCTTTGGAACAAGAAGTGCATTTTTAATTTATCAATAACAAAATGATATTCTCTGGTGTATATTGGTCGAGTTTACATGCCATATGCATGGTGTGTTCAACATTGTTTCAAAATTTAGACAGCTGTTGCCGAATTTCGCGCGATAGACTGCATGGTCGTTGTTTCTGTTCACCGAAACGTTGAAAACGAAGTAACCTGACCCCCTTTAATATTGCTGCAGTGAGGGGCATCATGCATAGCGCGTTATACTAGCCCCTGCATGCATGTGTGATAGTCCTACACATTCGTTTCCGCCACATCCATGAAGATACATGGAAGGGTCGTGTGGTGCAGTGGCGTTGGAGCGGGTACGGCCGGACGGTTTTGGCCGTACCAATATTCGCAGCTGTGAAGTTTTTTGTTGTTTTCGCGTGGGAAAGGTGCGATTGGCGATAGTCATAAAACACAGAATGTGAAACTTCTACGATGCCATGCTGCTTAATTTATAGTTCTTATCGAAGAAACGTCGTTGACTATATCATGTTATCCGTCTTCGATAATTAAGGCCCCGGGTCATAAATTCCCAGCATGACAAATAATATGTATCTCAAATTCCCTTTCCCTGCTTCTCCCATAATTTAATTTAACTTAATTTATTTATAGTGTACTGCTCTTTTTCTGTCTCAAGTTAGCAGATATGTGACTGTGTCAAGTTAGTAAAAATGTCAAGATTAAGATAGAAGATATGTGTACCACATTGCGGCCATGATTCCTGGAACCACCATACATGTATGTCTCATCTATTATTCAAGCTCTATATATTCATTGGTATGATATATATCTCTTCCATTCAGCACAATTAATTATCCATCGTCGTTCCTGTATTCGTGGAATTTTCTTTTGGAGGAGTAATTTTATCGTGAAAAACCGCTTTAAGTTTTGCAGAACATTGGTGATTAATTTGTACTGCAACATTGTTTGTCTTATTTGTGTGACACGTGCGTCGGGACATGATTCATTCAGATGCTATACATGCATGGTTGTTATACCGGTGAGTATTGATGCATGTTTCATTCTTTTCTCCCAGCATGTGTAATGTAACATTGTTTACGCCAAAATGCACCAGAAAGCGCCATTTCAATATTGAATATTAAAAAATTACCATCCCCCCTTCTCGGCGCTCCACGCGCCTCGGAGCCGCGCAAGCGCGGCTATGGAATTATGCCTATGGGCCGTAGGAATACTTATAACCTTCCTACGCCTCTGTGGTGCCTCGGTGATTCGAATGGATATGGTATGATGTCAATTGTAGTACATCAGTCCATTCTCATTAGTTTATTACTGCATCGACAAGGAGTGGACTGTGCAACTTGTAATTGGGCGTATCATAAAAAACCCTCTTATCCAGGGGTGGGGGTCGGAAAAAATGTCCAGGCACGTATGATGGGGTGGGTTGGTGTCTCTCGGGTCCGAAAACCAGTTTTTTCCATGTGCCACATTTTTTTCCATTTCTGCTATTGAGTCTTATTTTGATGTGTTTTGAACAGAAACAGGTCGTATATAGTTAATAGCAATGCTATCCTATTTTATACATATAGAGGTTATCAGAAGTTGGATCAGTTGCACAATGGCCAAAAATAACCCAAATTCAACTTGATAGAACAAGAAACTGCGCTATTGGAAAAATAAAATTTAATCAGGATTCCATCTATAGTGATACAACAAAAATAAGAATAACTATATGCAGAACTCAGCTGAAAATAAGCAATAAAATGAAAGCACATCACTTGACCATATGTGACATGGAAATAAAGATATAATAAATAATGGAATAAAATAGACTTTTGACAACGTAAAACATAAAATCTTAACATATAAATTGAAGGCCAGCCGGGCCAGCTTGAACAATTTCAAATTGTTAATGTGGATCAGCTTGTAATGTTAATCACAGTAACAAAGATTTTATCGTCACTGATATCGTGAGCAAAAAAGAAGTGAGACTGGGCTATCCATCCATATGTTATTCCCACTTATTACGATGCCTGAAACGGAAAAAAAAGGGTGGGTGTCCAAAATTGCCTGGAAAAAAAGGGCGGAAACCGAAGAAATTGGGTGGGTGGGTGGGCCGAGGCCGGAAAAAATTAAAATGATCATAAGTGCCTGGAAATTTTTTCCGACCCCCCCCCCTGTCTTATCCACGCTTATATAGGATCGTTATGGCGTCGCCCATGCATTTGTATAATGTGACAACAATAGCTTAAATATGGTCTATATCTTCCTATAACAAGTTATATATATACCTTTATTTCCTCCGCAACGGAGAGTTTAACATTATACATCATACACAAGTTTAGAGTTTCAACATATTGGTGACAAAATAAAAACATCAATTTATCACATGGTTTTATACACAAAATATGCGCAATACAAATTCAATGAGATATGTGCATTGCAACTGTTGACATCGGCTCGCGTTCGTTCGGGGCCTACCATGCGGGATAACTTTATCTAAAATGTAAAAATAGTCGCAGTTGATTATCGGATTATATAGGAAATTATCGATATACAATCAATATTAATTGATAGACATGTTTCCGGACAATCGTCTTCGACTCATATTTATTATTATATACCCCGGAAACAATATAATTATAACATGCTATAGAAAGAGATAGACCCAGGAGCGCCGGAAGCACCCAAGGGCAGGGGGGCAGAGCCTACAAAAATGGCACTTTTCCGCAAAAAAGGGCATTTTCTCCGCAAACTCGGGGAAAATAACCATAAATTAATTGTGGCAAAAATCCCTATTTTAAAGGTATTTGTCGGTTTTTATGGCCGTTTTGTGATAAAATTGACAAAAAATTAATATTCCTTGTGAAATTGGTGGTATTTGGACCAAAAAAGTCACATTTTGCTATAAAAACACGAGATTAAACACACAAAAGCATTTTCTGTCTCCAGAAAAAGGGCAAGTCCTGCCCCCGCTCGCCCCCCTTGGTCAAGGGCAGGGGGGGTCAGCTGCCCCCTCTGCCCCCCTCTTCCGGCGCCCCTGGATAGACCAGCTTTAAAATTGCAACAATAATTGTAACTCCTTCATTATCTCGTTTCTATGTGTGACAAGGAAATAATCAGTACATGTTATAGTACTATACGTGTATAATTTTAAGACCACATGCATGCTGTCTAATTGTGTTGTATATTGTTATATTGTTATATGAATGCTTAAAGTTGGTCTATCTCTTTGTAAACATATGTTATATAGTTACCGGGGTATACAATATCAGATATGAATCGAAGACCCCTGTCCGGAAATGCTTCGATTAGCAGCGAGTTTGCGATACCCGTCCGACGGGAACGGGTACGGGTTAATCGGTGAACATCGTCACGGTCACTTGGGTACTTTCAATGCAGCTCATAAAGCGATAGCGAATTGAAACGGGTAGATGTGTCCCATTGACCGGTACGGTCCGGTAGCCTTTCACTACGATTTTCTCACTCAAAGGTCCATGCATTCCATGAAATTCCAGTCAGCTATGCGCTAACCTATTTATTACAAGATTTCATGGGCAACTATCATTGATAAAGTTGTCATTTTAACCCAGGATTGTGTTCAAATTCTCGAGGCGGCTTCTGGCATTTAGATAAATACGGAAGGCCGATTTTTTCACTAACAACTTTTTTCACTGCATTAATGACAGGTTGTGATTAATAGAGTGAGTAGATGGTGCTACAGACGCAGTCTCGACCCATTACAGGACATGCATGGCTATAGATGGTCTCCGCGTTAGGAAGGGTGGCATCAAGCTTTCTCGTTGTTGGAAATTTTTGACCTGGCAGCCCCCCTCCCCAAAGGTTGGAAAATTTCCAACAGTTTCTGACGGCCATTTCAGTCCAAATTGTGTGACAAAAAATAGGAAAATATGCAAATGTTGGTCTAAAAACTACAAATTCTCCACTAATAAATTGTTGGAAAATCAAACTACGAAAACAATTTCAACCTGTTGTTGGTGTGAAATTTCCAACAAATGTTGTGTCAGATATATCAAATTTCCAAATGTTGAACATTTGACCAAAGTGGGGGGTTGAGACATCCCTGTCGTCACGTCCCTGTCTCAACCCATTCAACCCATTGTACAAGGGCATCAATATATCGTGGATTTATCTATGTATTGCACATTTGAATACAACCGTTTAGTTACTTTATCGTATGCAGGTGGGGACTGATTTCTCATTTTAATATATATTTACTATTTGAACGGACATGGCACATTTGAACCACACTGCTGGTGAATATTGTAGTGGAGATAATATAGGTCGCCAAAGACACGAAATACCTATACATACTCTACAAAATATAAGCATAATCAGAGCTAGTCCAAGTCTTCTCGTACTAAAACTAGCTAAGATTTTGGGATGGAGATGCTAGTATTTAGTCCGAGTTCCAGGCCCATGCATTCCTATGACACGAGTTACGCCCAGGATCTGTGGCGGGAATCTGTGGTGTATTTTACTCGATTTACCTAACAAAGCAATACATGATGCTATATACATCGGAAATAGTGACATCTTATGGTCATAATGGTGTATAATAATCTAACTTTAATGTTAAATTACACATAGAATATTCCGGTTGATTGCCACAAACATCGTTGTTTTTTCTGTTTGTTTACTTAACTGAAAGCCGAACTCAGGTTCCGAAGAACTTCGGCATTGTCCGGTGTTTGTTTTGGCCGAGACGAATTTCGATACAAACAAAATGGCGGCCCCCATGATATTCTAATGTTCATTGTGTTTACACTGTTTTAAACTGTGAGATGGTTGTAATTCCCGTAATTTATTTAATGTATTACATTTATATCTTCAATATGTATTTAATCTATGTATAACGAGTCGAAACGGAATGTGGCATATGCTTAGTATACCACAAGTCAGCAATCTGCAACTGATGATGACCCTATCAAAAACTTTGGCACCTTTTCCAAAACATCAACCTATTAGTAACATATAAAACCAAATTCCACCTTTGGCATAAATAAATTATCTTTAGGGGGTACGTTCTAAAACATTTTCAAAATTATTTTAAACCGCTCCAGAAATATACTCTCCATTTCTAAATTTGGTTATGAGAACAGGGAACAAATTGTCTGCAAAAAATTGGGACCCTGACCATAAAAACATGCCTATTCATTAATATGCTTAGCAGACAACCTCCCCTTTCTCATACCTAAAAACCTTTTAATGAATGTAATCCCCTTATACCAAACCATATACCACTTAAGAGATATATATGCATGTAGAACATTATATGATGTCTACAAATTAACAATGTTTATAATGTACAATGGCTATATGTTATGTATGTCTGTCTGTCTGTTTGTTTAACTGTCTGTCCACCACCACGATAATTTATGTGCATCAGTATGCCTGGTTTGAACGCTTGCACCCAGCATAGTACTACTAACTATAGGGTACTAGAACTTAATATTATTAAGGGGTATAGGACAATACCTTGGAATATTCACATAATTGCCTTAATTATTATAAGGAGATACTATATTAAATGCCAAATCCTATATTAATTTTAACCGGCATAGTTATAAGCACAAATAAAATGGACTTAATCATGTTAAAGGATATTTAAGAAAAGGAACTTTACAATTATATAATACTAGCAGGTTAGCCCGCCACCGGCGGCTTGTCCGAAACATGACATTTTTATATATATATTTTTTATTTTTAGCTCCACGCGTTTCAATAAGAAAAATTTGTACCCGGTAGCTCCACCAGTTTCCGAGATCTGGTCTGCTCATGAAAATTTGTACCCGGCGCAAGATACATTCACATGCCAAATTTCAAGTCGATAGCTCCACCCGTTTCCGAGATCTCGTCTGCGCATGCGCTGCACGGGCGTCGCACGGGCTCGGCGACCCGATAAAATTTGTACCCGGCGCAAGATACATTCACATAGCAAATTTCAAGTCGATAGCTCCACCCGTTTCCGAGATCTCGTCTGCGCATGCGCTGCACGGGCGTCGCACGGGCTCGCCAATACGACAACGACCACCGCCTGGTCAAACTACACACACGTACCAAGTTTCGTCCCGATCGGTCGAGAATCGTAGATTTGTATGAAGTACAACACACACACAAACATAAATATATAAGAGAGATATGTAAATTAGATAGATTGTATCAAAATATATAGGAGAGATATGTAAATGATCTACACACCATTACTGGTGTTTGTCAAAGTTTAGTGGGGTATATCAATACTCATTCGCGATCATATCATTGAGGTCCGGAGGGTGTGGACTATCTCTCGAATACAAGGAGTTCTCAAAATATATAGAAGAGATAGACTATAATTTAAAATGTATATACATGTATAAGACACATAAGAGATTGTTATAAATATAATCCATTAAAACATTTATACCCTTTTATGGCATACCCCTATAACGGCATAACCTTTATAGCAATACTGTGCTGCTAGAAACCAAAAACTATATTATACACTATTATAATATTAATAAAATAATTAGATTTATTCATAATTATATAGGGTTTGATACTCACTGCACATAATTTATAATCCACGGAATCTCATTAAGAAGGTTTTGAGGGAAGTTTTATTTTAATAAATATAAAACTTATATGTATAAATGTAATTCAAAACAATTCGATCAAAAAGCAGACTATAGACCCATTATTATCAGACTATACTTTGTGTATAAACTAAAACCAAATACCTCATTATTATACCTACAACATATTATTGACTTTACTTTTGACCTATATATAGGCTTGTTGACCAACTTTGGTTATAATTTAAAGGTATGCATACTAACAATTTTTTATAATTACCTACGACAATTTTAAGTTAACTTTTTATAAATGCATTCAATTATAACCATAGTGAATACTATGATTGTTACATAACAATAGTAACAAATAATTCAACCTAAATACAATATTGATAATTAAAAGATATTTGACTGACTTCCAGGGTGCTCTATAATTTTATCTTTTATTTCTGCCTTTTTACTTTTGACTGGCTAAAACTGCTCCTACGGCAGACTATCTGTTCATCATTAGCATAATACAGCTTCCGGTGAGCAAGGCAGGGTACCTTTTTTGTGGGCCCAGGACACTGCGGCATCCCCCATTGCTCACTATGAATGTGGGCACCATAAAACAGTGATAATTACGATTACAATGGAGAATTCATCGTGCGTGGTTGATTGAAAATCTACGGAATATTTTCACCGGAAAATGCCGAACGCAGTTCGCAAGGTCAACTGAGTTCGCATACTTTAAAAAATATGTAAACACTGCGGCAAATGTTTCTTTTCACATTAAATTACCGCTTTCAATTCACAACCGATGTGGGTTTCAGATCAAATAGCATGTCTTCTGCGGAAACTATCCGTTTATTGTAGCAATTGTGATATTTTATTTCATATAATTGTGGTTTTATTTGAGCGGGTCACTAACGCTTAAGTCGTGTCATAGGAATGCATGGGCCTGGAACTCGGACTAAATACTAGCATCTCCATCCCAAAATCTTAGCTAGTTTTAGTACGAGAAGACTTGGACTAAATCAGAGCCAGTTTCAGATGTTTTCTGTGTTTCGCACAGAAGTGAAGCAAACGTCCTTATTCAATCCGTATAATAAACAGACTGCATTTTGACACCTTTTTAGCTCAACTTACTTTGTAAGTTTGAGCTATTGCCATGGTTTGGCGTCCGTCGTCCGTGTGTGCGTGTGTCCGTCAACAATTTCCTTTGGCGCGGGCTACATGTCGTACCTTTGGTCTGATCTTTATGAAATTTGTCATGAATGTTGACATTGACATGTAGATGGGAACGAGTCATTTTGGGGTCATTCGGCCAAAAAACATGGTCGCTGGCGGCCATCTTGGATTTTAAAATGCAATCCATTGGCGCGGGCTACAGGTCGTACTGTTCGTCTGATCATCATGAAATTTGTCATGGATATTAATATTGACATGTAGATGGGAACGAGTCATTTTGGGGTCGTTCGGCCAAAAAACATGGCCGTCAGCAGCCATCTTGGAATATTACTCTGTGCATGACTAAATCCTTTGGCGCGGGCTACAGGTCGTTGCTTTGGTCGGAACTTCATGAAATTTGTCATGAATGTTAACAATGACATGTAGATGGGAATGAGTCATTTTGGGGTCGTTCGTCCTAAAAACATGGCCGCCAGCAGCCATCTTGGATTTTACTCTTTGCATGACTAAATCCTTTGGCGCGGGCTACAGGTCATACCTTTGGTCTGATCTTTATGAAATTTGGCATGAATGTTGACATGTAGATAGGAACGAGTCATTCTGGGGTCATTTGGCCAAAAACATGGCTGCTGGCGGCCATCTTGGATTTCAAAATTCAATCCATTGGCGCGGGCTACAGGTCGTACTGTTCGTCTGATCATCATGAAATTTGTCATGGATGTTAATATTGACATGTAGATGGGAACGAGTCATTTTGGTGTCGTCCGGCCAAAAACATGGCCGCCAGCAGCTATATTGGATTTTACTCTTTGCATGACTAAATCCTTTGGCGCGGGCTACAGGTTGTAGCTTTGGTCGGAACTTCATGAAATTTGTCATGGATGTTAAAAATGACATGTAGATGGGAACGAGTGATTTTGGGGTTGTTCGGCCAAAAAACATGGCCGCAGGCAGCAATCTTGTATTTTACTCTTTGCATGACTAAATCCTTTTGCGCGGGCTACACGTTGTACCTTTGGTCTGATCTCTATGAAATTTGTCATGAATGTTGACATTGACATGTAGATGGGAACGAGTCATTTTGGGGTCATACGCCCAAAAAAACATGGCCGCTGGCAGCCATCTTTGATTTCAAAATCCATTGGCGCGGGCTACAGGTCGTACTGTTCGTCTGATCATCATGAAATTTGTCATGGATGTTAATATTAATATGTAGATGGGAACGAGTGATTTTGGGGTCGTTTGGCTAAAAAACATGTCCGCCAGCAGCCATATTGGATTTACTCTTTGCATGACTAAATCCTTTGGTGCGGGCTACAGGTCGTAGCTTCTGTCGGAACTTCATGAAATTTGTCATGGATGTTAACAATGACATGTAGATGGGAAACGAGTCATTTTGGGGTCGTTCAGCCGAAAAATATGGCCGCCAGCAGCCATCTTGGATTTTACTCTTTGCATGACTAAATCCTTTGGCACAGGCTACAGGTCGTACCTTTGGTTAGATCATTATGAAATTTGTAAAGGCTGTAGATGCGAACAGGTCATTTTGGGGTAATTCGGAAAAAAACATGGCTGCCGGTGGCCATTTTATAATTTACTCTTTGCATCACTAAATCCTTTGGCACACCATAATCACCACATCCCTGATCCGATCATTATGAAACCTGTCATGAATGTTGATATTGACATGTACATCTTGTCTTACTTAGATATTTCAATTAGCACCTTTCCTATTCCTCCATTTACTGTCAACCATTAAATTATTCCCCTACCTAAGTTGAGCTACAGTGTCATTGACACTTTCATATTGTTACAAAGTTTAACATTTCAACCAACCTCTGGGTTTAGATCCCGACAAAAATCCTAATTCTTGGGATAAATATTCCCTTGCCCCGACGGGCCGACCCTTCGATCTGTTGAAATATTCCAAACCAAGGTTTACTTAAAGGTACTCAAACCGATCAGACCGTCGTCCCCATATCATAAAGTTACAAGAACAACTTTTCTTCAAAATACGCTTTTGTTATCAGAATCGATTAATTACAACAAAATAATGCTAACTGCTGTCAACTATAGTATAAAATTTTGGCCGTATTACCCCTTGACTTTAGAGTTAAGCATCTTCATCCGCAATTTTGTCCGAGACCGTCGGTTTGATGACACTTTTCTGGGCCACAAATAATTACACATTTCAAGAAATAACAAACTTCAAAAATCGAGATCTGATCACTCTGAGCTTTGATGGGTGGGTTCCTCGACTCGAATCAAATATTTGTTTAACCCCGAAGCCAAAGAAATAGTAACTTGGGAACGTTAATTCGGATTATGCATCTTTAATATGACTAAATATTCCCGAACTAACATAAGGGACAAATGCGGTCTTTTATCTAACTGAAAGTACACGTAGGACAATATTAGACCCTTGGTCTAAAACAATACAGTTTACACCGAATAATGGTTGGAAATTTTAACTATAACGTAATTGTATATTTGAGCTATCATAATCTATTTTCTAAGTTTAAAAATTCCAACCGATTTATAGTCAACACTCGACCGGTCTATGACTTGTAGAATCCAATTGTTGATAATGTTACCAATATGAGTGAAAGAAAAGCAACATCCTCTTCCAACTGACACCTCGTTTTTGATGAAAGCAACTGATTATCCTGGGTCTCATCTAATCTAAATAAAAATTTCCAACAACCCATAACGCTATTTAAAGTATAACATCGGCCAATAAAGCGAATAACAATCTATCTATATCATAATATATTTTTTGTTGCAGTTGGCTCACCATACATTACCAGTCGATGTGATGAATTCTACCTGTAAAACAGTTTGCGATTACAAAACGTGTACCGGTACCCGTACCGGTTTGAAATCGCAAACTCTCTAATATTAATTATATTTCGAATATTTTCTTATCTAAATACGTGTGGTTGTTTAGCTGACGAACAATAGTGGCTGCTGTTAACACAGACCATTATATTTATTGTGTAATTTCGTCGGGAGGGGGGTACTAACAAAATTGCAGGAAGGTATGCCGGGGTGGGTGGGTGTTCGGTCCGAGTGGCAAAAAAAACACGTTTTTTACAACCTCATGCAATTTTTTTACTAAAGACCTGTTGTGCCCATATTTGATATTTGTAACAGTTTAAAACATATTATAAGAATTTATAACTGCAAAAACAGCATATTGATGTTACTGGGACCTCATATGGGCCTCAGCGGAGATGACATTAAGCTATGGCATGTTGAATATGGGACGGTGGGGTGAAAAAAATCCTTCCCGACACCCTTCGGAAAGAAGCTTCGAGAAATGTAAAACTGAAATAAATAAATTGTCTCAAACATTAATGTGACTATCAATGGCTAGAAAATAACTCACCAGTGCATCAAGCCAATCAGTTAATTATATGTCTATCAACTATAATGATCTCTCACAAGACCTAAAGTATCCAAGTCTGGTATAGTGCTGCATGTGACTGATTGTCATCTATATATATTTAAACGAGTATGATCTGTCCGGATTTTTCTCTCAGACCCCTAGACCGAGTTAAACCAAATTTGGTGTGGTGACTCGGGGTACCCTGGCAGATGTTATAATGGTGTTAGTTTTTTCTAAATTTTGAATTTAAAAAAAAAATGAAATTGGTTTTGTTAAATTGAGCAAAGAGTTCAATCTACAATTTTTTTTATTTAAAACAATATATATAAATCAATATGTTTCAACTATCAAAATGTGCTTGAAGCGCACAAAGGGGCCGCCGTTGAACAAAGGCTTTGTCCGAGCTAAGATCAAAATGTGCACGAAGTCCCATAAAGGGGCCACAGGTCTCTCCGATGCTGCATGAATATAGGCGCCCGAATAGATCCTGTTTCGGATAGTTTAGTATAATAGAAGTTTCTCCAGTAGTCTAACAAAAGTGGTATGGAATATGTTAGATAATGGGCTGTTGACAGACTAATATAGAAATTATGGAAATGTGTGTATCCTGCACAATGATATAGGTTTACAGATGATCAGCAATTTATAAAACTTTTCTTTTCAATTAAAACAGCTTCTGAAACAGGTTAACTGTTGTTTGAACTAAATGAGATCATTTCCCAGTCATATGAGTGATGTCAGTAGAGTTTTATGCGATTTTAGGCCAAATTTAGTGAAAATTTGGGGGTGGGTGTAAACAAATTAGGAGAAAAAATTTGTTTTTGTGTGTGTGCAGGTTTGGGGGTGGTGGGTCCCCGAAAATGCCCGATGCATAAAAATGGCATACCTCTCTGCAAAATTTTTTCTACCCCCCCCCCCCTCCATTTCGTCGCAAATAAACGTTAATTATACTCATCGCTTATAACTATTTAATAAACAACACAAACAATCAATCTGGGACATTAACCGTTCGGATCATAGCTATGAGAACACCGTAATGATCTCTATCGCCTGAATGTTCTGTTCGAAAAATAGAACAAAACAGTATCCCATTTTATCATATCAGATTATAATAAAATATTCGGAATAAAATCAATATTAATTGATAGAAGCTTTTCCGTACATCATGGGTCTTCAATTCATATTTATTATTTTATGCCCACGAAACTATTTCAAAATTGTTATATGAAGAGATAATCCATCTTTAATTACTTATTTTTTCGTTTGCGAAGGGATATCATCAGCTATAACCGCATGCGTAGGGTCCATAAAACCGCCTATAGCTTAATTGGGCTATTCATGCATGCATAATCAGGCAGTTCTCGAACAAAATTAATTTAAGATGTGCATAATTATGTCCTGATCAATTGACACAATTTTGGGGAATCCTTCATCTCTTTCGATGTCGAAAAATATTATGTATCTCGGTTACATTCTGTTGATCCAAATAAGAATACCACACAGAGATGTTTAATGATTACCATAAAATGCACCCGCGGGTGGTTAATAAAGTTCAACCCACGACTTTTATCATCTGAAAGCAATAAATAACAAAATCTATCAATATGGATTATGGTGGGACGATTTTGTGGTTATCGCCTGATTATATTACACCATTGTATTCTTCTATGGTGCATAAAGGTCTATATTAGCATTGAAATCAGACGCGCACTTTCAGTACTAAGTGTACTTATATAGAGACAAACTGCGGAATGGTATGGATTGCGGAACATTGTTGTCTGAATAATGAGACGTCGGTGAGTTGTGGGTTTATATACGGAGCCCGCGGGAAGTGCCAAGTATACGTTTTTTAAATTCGTTATAACGAAATAATATATCGTTATTACTAAATAATATATCGTTATAACGAAATAATATATCGTTATAACGAAATGATATATCGTTATAACGAAATAAGATATAATTTTAACGACATAATATATCGTTATAACGAAATACGATATATTTATAACGAAATAAGACTTCGTTATATCGAAATAAGATATCGTTATAACGAAATAAGATATCGTTATAACGAAATAAGATATCATTATAACTATTATTTCGTTATATCGAAATACGATTTCGTTATAACGAAATATTATTTCGATATATCTAAATTTTATTGCGTGATAACGATATCTCATTTCGTTATAACGAATTTTTATTTCGTTATAACGATATATCATTTTGTTATAACGATATATTATTTCGTTATAACGATATATTAATTAGTTATAACGATATGTTATTTCGTTTTCATGATATATTATTTCGTTATAACGCAATCTTATTTCGTTATAACGAAATGCTATTCATTATAACGATATCTTATTTCGTTATAACGAAATCTTATTTTGATATATCGAAATCTAATTTCGATATATCGATATCTTATTTCGTTATAACGAAATAAAAAAGAGTTTACTTGGCACCTTCCGGGCTCCGTCGAAAAGAGCCCTCCACATGTATGCTATATTCATTGAGATATCGGCCGTTCCACCCAATTACTAATTCTGTTAAGCGGTTTGTCATTCTGTTCCGCATTCCATCCTATTCCGTATTTTGTCATGTCCCCCTACTATCAGAATGGGTGCATGCCCTGCATGCAGGCACTGATTGAATCAGTCTGATCCGGCTTCGTGAAGAAATTCCCATTTCACAATGATATCGAAATTGGCATTATATGTTACGATCTGAATGGCACATTGATATCTCCATCCACTACTTAAGATCAAGATTGAAAATCAGTCCCAATGTCGGAGTGTACCCCCCCCCCCCCCCCCCCCCCACTCCTGCCCTTTTGTTCGCGGGATCGATTCGGGCCATTTTCATGTGGCATATATATATACTAGCAGGTGACCCGACTTCGTCCGGCGTTGACCTTGAATTGACCATGTTAAGGTCAAGGTCAGGTCGGAGTCATGATTTGACCCGTCCAAAACACTCCCCGGAAAAAATTACCCGTAGGTACACTGCAAATAAGAGTGTTCAGATTTGAACGCGTTCAGCCCCGGATGTGTTCGGTTACTGAACAGTAAGTGTTCAATTTTGAACGTATATGTTCAGAAAACTCATTTATTAACGGTAGTGTTCAAACCTGCATGGACGTCGATCCGCTTGTGTTAGTATACTTAGTTACTTCATATATATATATCGCATATGCTTACGGGATTAATGAATACTCGTTTGTGAAAATGATGTCTTGTGACTTCTATTTTGAACAATTGTGAAACTAAATGCGGATGCGCTGGGCTATTTTGCTTCACGATGAGTTTTGTTTTGTTTTGTTTTGAGCATTTTCCAGATCGGTAGATAACATATCAGGGACGTGGTGGCGACACGGGAGAAGGGGCGGGGTAGTTGTAAATTGCAAATCCCAGATATAAAATTACACCCCTCCCCAAATGGAAATTGTCCCATTCAGTCAAATCCGTATCACATATCCGTGAATATATATAGTGTTCATATATTGATCGATACCGATATTTTTATGTTGCCGGTTCATCATTTGTGTAGAAAATCACAATATAATACGATCCCACGCTATTTTGTTTTACACTAATTTCAGTATTGAACACTGCCGTTCAGTCCGTGTTCGCGTCTCTTGAACATATGTGTTCAATGTGAGACCACGGGCATGGTCATTAATCATTCACGCTTAACTAATGGCATGCGATCCCACTGGACTGTCTGCATTGAGTTCTCTTAACAAAATAGCATGTAGCGTCGTCTTTTGAAACATGATATCGTTCCACGCAACTGGCATTAATTAATTTCGGTTTGAATATCTGTGAAGTTTAATGTATATGGATGGACTAAGCCTTCACATTAATGGAACCAAGTCAGTTGCGCCATTCTTTGGCGTTAGATTAAAGGTTCGAAACATAGGTGGTATTTATAGGATCTTTACTGACAAGAGACAAGGTCAAGTTTATCAATACAGCCTGCACTACGCATGGTAAGTACCGGTATATGTAATCCAGTGTATCATCATCATAATTATCAGCATATGTGTTTATGTATATATTTATCTAAAAATTGGCAAAGTTAAAATTTTAACAATTCAGTTGAGGACATTAGTTTGACATTTCGCACCCAATTGTGGTTGAAATTGTTCTAATTTTTTTGTTTGATATTCCGTCCAGATATTAGTGGGGAATATGCTGATATCGGTTGATTTTTTTATAATAAGTGAGTGTCTCATTCATGCAGGTACTGTTTAAAACTTCTGTGAACTTTGTCATAAGCATTCTCACGGTTAATTTTCTCGCAAAAACAAAACAAAAACACTTGAGGTCATTGGGGAATATTTGGTGTCACATATATATTAAATTTGATTATATTAGTAGATCTCCAATAAAAATATATTGATGTGCCGGTTATTCGTACATGGATCATTGCTAAATAGCCCAATACATTTTCTAAACTAGTTAACGTGTGCTGTTCCACGGTTTTAATTGGTGATGTTAGCGGGTGGCCAAACACTGAAAGAAATAATGTTTTATAATTTCGGAAGCGGTGTTGACTGGTGTCTTTGAATTGGTATGGTATTAATATCAGGATATCATAATATGATTGTAAAGCCTGGAAACTCGGAAAAAAGTGCTGGGTGGTAAGATCGCATCCTAATAGCATCCAGAGTTGGAAAAATAATATTCTAATATATCAAATTATTCTTTCTTTCAGGAGCTGCATATAGAGCATCGATCGAATATCTGCGGAAACTTCGGGCACAACATAAGAAGATAGAGCGTCTCGTTAGAGCCACATCTAAAAATAGAATCTTTGGGTCTAAAATTGGTTGTACTAAAATATTCCCAAAATATCAAAACCCAAAAAAAATTTCAAAAATTCCAAAATTTATTTTTTCCAAAAAATTTCAAAACCCTAAAATTAATTTTTTCCACAAAAAAATTCAAAACCCCCAAATTTCAAAACCCCCAAAATTTCAAAAGAAAAAATTTCAAAACCCTCAAAATTATTTCTCTAAAAAAAAGTTTAAATAAAAAATTTATAACGAGTTTTTCGGTTTCTGATAATCTCGATATTAAAAAATATCGAATGTTAAATTATTTGCGCGTAATATCTTTCGTTATTTTTTTGTTCAACCAATGTTTCAATGTATTTATTAATCGATGTTTAGAAATATCTTTATACCAATTATATGTGTATGGACAGTCGCTGTAATGTTGGACATTGTGACCAACGGTATGAATGCATACATTCCAGTGTTTAACGGACGCAGTTCATATAATTGTCATACCTGAAAATAGACACCATTACTTTTACATAAATAATAAAGAGCGTTTATTCTTTACTTATCTCTATATGAAGTTATTGAGTATATGACAGGCGTGTATTTTCGTGAATTATTGGAAGTATTGAAATGTACTATGTTGAATCACTAACGGTCGAAAATGGTAAGGCGAAATTACAACCCCCCAGAATGAACTGTCATATTGAATGAATGATGATTTAATCTCAGCCATTTTTACATGGAACATGAGCGATGTACACGCAATCACACACGCCACATTGGTGTTAACAATGTGTCTTTCACACCTTTGCTTTACCAAATGAATTCTATTATTTCCCCGGTCACAGCTATATGGTATACAGAAAACATATCGATTTGAGCAGAAATAGTTGTTTAACGGGTTAGTATCAATTAAGGTTGATAAACTGTGTCATTCACACGATAATTAGTTATCCAAAAAACATGCATACATATTACGTCAGGTCGTGAGACACTCAATTATAGAAATTGCTTTGATGACATTGTTATAACAACATTACGTAATAACCCCTTATCACTCCATTCACACTTACGACCATTTTGTATGCCGAAAACTACAGGTAGCACCGATGATGTAACATTATATCACTGCTATTGTACCAATGATAGGTTCAGACATGTTCCATGTTTAGAAAAATAGATAATCTGCAGGTGTTCACTTGACAAGAGATTTTGTACACTCAATCACAGACCAACGTGATAATACCAGCCCACACCCAACCCACAACATCCAACAAACACCTTCACATCACTTACCAAAACCAATGATGTTATAAGAACTGTAGGTTTTTATAATATTATAGCTTGCAGTGTCATCCTGGTAATTCATTTACAACAGCCATAACAAATGTTTACTTATGATGTATATAAGAACTGTATAGCTACTAATAAATAGGACACAGTGAACACAAAAAAAAATGGGTCCAATTAACCGTAGCTCCATACCATTTGAACCTTGTTCTAGTATTTGCATCACCGGACCAACTGGTTCTGGTAAGACGAGATGGGTCTACAGATTCCTGCAAAATCTTAATGGAATGTATTCTAGAGATCCACCTAAGAAAATAATGTACTGTTACGGTATTTATCAAAATTTCTATGATGAAATTGAATCATCAATCGAAAATTTGGTCATGCATCAAGGATTACCTACCCAAACAGAAATCGAAGAATTTGCTGACGGTAAACATAATATGTTAATATTAGACGACTTGATGCATCGCATTATTGACCAAAAAGAGATTGAAACACTATTTACGCAGCAAACTCATCATCGCTGTCTTTCGGTGCTGTTTATTTCACAAAATTTATACGCACAAGGCAAGGCTGCGAGAACTATAGCCTTAAACACAGGATATCTAATTTTATTCAAAAATTTGAGGGATGGATCACAAATTTCCACATTGGGTAGACAATTGTATCCCGGTAAATCTAAAGTACTCATTGAGGCATACAAGGATTGTATGAAGAAACCATTTGCGTATCTTATAATAGATATGTCCCCTCACACTGAGGATAAATACAGGCTACGAACAGACGTGTTTCCCAACCAAGACCCTATAATTTACGTACCTACTACGTAATAAGAAGGGGACAGTATCGGAGCTGAGTCGTGACGATAAAATGAGTCGATTATTACGTAATGAGTTGAATTTTGTCAGACTATTGACATCAACCCAATCAAGATCTCAACGAAACGCATTATTGACATCGATAACTAATAATCAGTTGAAAGTTCTGGTTGAAATTACGATCAATTTACTACATGATAGTTTAACAGTTACAGTTCAACAAAAAGCTAAATTACGGCGATATAAATCATTTTATATATTCTTGAGTGATAAATCTGTGAGTTTGTTGAGGAAAAGAAAAAGTGTGAATAATCACTCAACCGCCATTACTTTGATGTTGAACATCGTTGAACCTAAATTGAAACAGTTTTTGTGATGGAGTCTGTGAAGAAAACTGTTTTGATCCCGTATGAAAGATATATGAGGTACACTGAAAAAAGTGAACACAAAAAAGTTTCATCGGAGTCTAACATTGAACACAGCGACATCTCGGCAAACAATAGTAGCCCTTCCGATGAAATGGATAAAGAAATGGACCCGATGAATAATCAGATTGTTAATACAGTTCAAACGACTGAACCTCAGGATGCAATCCAAAAATCAGAAGTTAACACATCGAAAAAGACACGTACCAAGCAAAGAAAAAAGAAAATAAGAGGGGTTAAGCGTGAAATATCTAGACCTCCTGGTATAATCGCCGGTAAGCTGACCAAGATAAAGAAGAAACGTTGGCTATCACTGTGAACAATATGACCGATTGGAAAGATTATTTGAGTTCAATTTATTTTAATCCGGGTCACCCCGCATCGTACTCAGGAGCTACAAAGTTGCATCAGACTGTAAAATCTGAAAATAAGCACAACATTTCCAAGCGCGAGATTGTGACGTGGCTACAAAATCATGAAAGTTATTCCCTGACAAAAAGTGTTATACGAAAATTCCCGAGGTCTCGTGTTATTGTAAACGCTTCTGACAGTCAATGGGATGGAGACCTCATGGATATGAATGATGTTTCCAAAGACAACGACAATTACACCTACGTGTTAGTAATGATTGACATTTTTTCTAGGAAGTTATGGTGTGAAGCTATAAAGAGGAAAACTGCAATTAATGTGATCAATGCTATGAAACATATATTTGAAGGTGGAAGAACCCCGCGCGTCCTCCGAACGGATCGCGGTTCGGAGTTCACAAACAAACGGGTCAAAAGTCACCTTAAGGGTCTTCATATATCTCAAATTTTTACTCAAAACGAAATGAAAGCCAATTATTCGGAACGGGTCATAAAAACTATAAAGCAGAAGATTTCGCGTTATATGATAAAGCATAATAATGCTAGATATATCGACATTCTACAAGATATTGTGAAAAGTTATAACCATACAATACATCGTTCGTTAGGCACCACCCCTGACTCCATAACTGTTGAGAATGAAGATGAGTCTCGTCTCGATCAGTGGTTAATAAGACAGAAGGGAGGTGTTAAAAGTAAATTGAAGAAAAAGTTCAAATACAATGTAAATGATATCGTTAGAATATCACACACCAAAGCAGTTTTTGACCGAGAATATTCTCAGAAATGGACTGGAGAGTTGTTCAAAGTGACTAAGAGGTTTTACAGGCAGAACATACCCTTGTATACATTGACAGATTTCTTGGATGAAAACATTGAGGGTGCTTTCTACGAGTCAGAACTTCAAGGGGTGCGCGTTGATGACGAAACAGTTTACAGAATAGATAAAATTGTCAAAAAGAGGAAACGAAAGGGTCAAACTGAAGTCCTGGTGCACTGGCATTCATGGCCTGACAAATTTAATTCATGGATTTTAGAGTCTGATGTCGACAGATATCAAAATTAATAAGAGCAAGCTATCCGAGGGGGAAACCATTACAATCATGAATAATAGAACAGATACCTTGACGAATATGTTTCAAACAGAACGCGGTCGTCTACATATGAATCTCCTTAAATGGATAGGAATTACGATTATGGTAATAACTCTGTCACTACCGGTTATAATAGTTCCAAAGAAGATACCACGTCAGACGGGGGACTATGAATTACGGCATACGAACGAGTCACGCCCCCATGATTACGAACAACACCCCTGTGGGTTCGTGAAAAAGTGGACAATACGATCAAACATTACTGTTACATTATGTAATAATCAAGGGCGCATTTATACACGCATTAGGCGAGTTGTGAATAACACTCCCGCGATTATAAGTATTCCGTATAACCAGTGGTCTGCCTTCAAGTATATATTCAGTGATGTTGATAAAACTATAAGAGAAGAGATGAACATTGATTCTCATTTGAAACAAAATAGAAACTAGTCATATGGATAATTATTATCTATACCTGACTAGCGACGATTCCATAGATAAATATCCAGATAATCGTCCTCTCGACTTCACAATAGAGTTACCTGGTGTATTAATATTGGAAGGGGCGTGGTTATGTTGTTTGAAAGACATAAACATAACTGACCATATAGACACGGATTTATTATATATTTGTTCGGACATATGTGGAGAATCAATAGCCTGCGACACATCATACCCCATCCTCCGGGTTATAAAGAGAGACACACGTGATACGGGTCATTGGCGGAGTTTTGAGGACTCATTCTACATAAACGTAAGACAGGATAAACTTCAGCGTCTCAGGATTTTTATAAGAGGCGATAAACTTTCTAAAATAAATGCAGAAAAAAGAGTGACCTGTACACTACATCTGAAGAAACATGTCGATCACGTATATTCCCGCAGATATTGAAATGTGGAGAAAACATTTCAGGGACATGATTAATGGGAAGTTAACGCCAGATAATGAGGGTCGCTACTTTATTGACAAAACTCAAAATAGCGATAGTGAAGAAGAAGACGTTCTAAAACCACATATTAACGTAGTGACACCCATAGCGCAAGCGATTGAAATGGCCAAAGCAGAAGTTGCAGAAAATAAGTTGACACAAGCACGTAAGACGTCAAAAAAAAACAATAAGAGGGTGTTACCTAACGATTTGGCTCATAACCCTAAGAAAGTGAAAACCACCACCTGGTTCGATAAACCATGAATGAATACAGAGAGTACCATACCTCTAAATTGGCATTATTTGAATCGCCCACGGTTGACAGCGGAATACAAGCGACAGAATGGATAAACTACAGACCCGTGAATCAGCTGACAGACACTGCAGCTTTAGAGTTCAATATTCCCGCCATGGCCACAACCTACATGGACCTCAAACGGACATTGCTACTTCTCAAACTCAAAATAACCAAGCAAGATGGTTCGGCTCTAACCGTTAATGACGATGTGGGTCTGATAAATGCACCCCTACATTCAATATTTTCGCAGGTCGATTTGAATATACAGCAAGTTCCCGTGAGTCAAGTCGGTCCGAATTATCCATACAAAGCATATTTCGATGTACTCTTAGAAACTGAACGTAAGGAACAGCTACATGGACAAGCGTTCGAAAAGGACACGGCAGGTGGTATGGACCTGGCAGATTCGAAAAGCGGGAACTCTGGCCTGTATTACAGGTCCAAAACAACCCGTACTAGTCAAATAATGGATATTATGGGATCAATTCAGCTTGACTTCTTCCAACAGGACAAATTACTACTAAATGGTCTCCCGCTCACGTTAAAATTCTGGCAGACGAGAGATGTTTTTAGACTGATGTATGCGGGAACCACTGAGACATACAAGTTGAAAATACAGGAAGCTAATTTGAGACTAGCCACTGTGAAAGTTAACCCCGGTGTATTACTCAGTCATACTGAGTCACTCAAGAAAAAGAACGCGTGTTATCCTTTTTCAAAATCTATCATAAAGACGTATACAGTGTCAAAAGGTGCATTCAGTTTGGGAGAAGATAATCTATTTCAAGGAAACGTACCCAGTAGCTGTATTATTGGCTTAGTATCATCAAAGGCTGAAAGCGGTTCACGCGATAAGAACCCGTTCAACTTTGCGACTTTTGGATGCAACTTCGTCGGATTTTACGTCAACGGGCAGTCTATGCCCGCCCAAGCACTCCAACCGAACTTTACCAGTAAGGAATATGTAGAAGCTTACAATACGATAATAAAAGATGCGAAACGAAAAGCCGTTCATATTACTTATGAGGATTATGCGAAAGGTTATTGCATATATCGGATAAACCCGCAAGGAATTAATCACGACAGGGTCATACCACACAAAGGTCACACACGCCTCGAGATTAAATTCTCATCGGCTTTGAAAAACAATTGTACTGTAATCGTATACGCAAAATTTCCTGCCGTTCTCAAAGTTGACGAGAGTCGTAAAGTTTGCATTGAATAATGAATACACGCGGACTCATGAGGGCGATAAATAGTTTCACAAACCATAATGAGATAGCTGTTTGTCCCATAGACAAATTACCTCTTTATATCCAATATCCCCGGATGTATATAGTTAACACAGACGAGAGTAGCCAACCTGGACGCCACTGGATATTGATGACATTCCAGGAACATAACGTATCAGAGTTCTTCGACCCTATGGGATTAAAACCCGAGTGTTACAACGGACGATTTAAACACGTGTTGTTATTGAATGGACCTCGTTACGAGTGCAATGCTTACAGATTACAGGGTTCTAATATATGTGGTCCCTATTGCATATACTTTGCATTCTATAAACTGTGCGGATACAGTCTAGAAAATATAATGAGACGTTTCAGTGCTAATAATTATATGTATAATGATTTAATTATTAAGGATTTTATGTTGAAATATATTCTGTAAACGCTCTTCATTAGCGACAACGAGAGAAACACTCTTTAAATTATATTATGTATATAAATAAAATATTGTAAATACAATCATTTATCGTTCTTATATTATCATATGTATGACTGGGAAAATATATATATATATATATATATATATATATATATGTATATGACTGGGTTGAGAGGGTGGGGGTGGGGGGTCTGTGGAGAGAGTCCGGTGAGGTGGTATTAGGTCTGTTGTCAAAACAAACAAAAAAATCTATTGTTTTTGTTTGTTTCGTCAAAAGCCTAAAAAACAAAGGTATGTGAGCCATCCCCCCGAATGAAAAAAATAGATAATCGATACATATATATATTTATTCTGAAAGTAATTCAAGTTCACATATGGTAGGATATACAATATTTAACATCTGCTTTTCACTTTTAATGCCCGTAATCACAATTTTTCCATTATGAAAGCATGTAAAATGTATTTTCTCGCGTCTGAACATTGCCGCAGGGAACAGCTCTAATTCGTAAGAACATTCCATAAGTTTCACTAAAATGTTTAAGTCAAGTTTTCCATTTAACTGACAAAATGCAGACATTGTCAAAATTTTTATGGAATTTAATCTCACTCGCCAACCACATTTTTGAATATGTCGAGCGTACCGACGCAATCGAACTCGTGTCTGTTTGACACTATCAGAAAGCCCGTTAACAACGATTTTACCCGTGTTAAACACGAGGCAACATCCACCGAATTTAGAATGTTTCCATACAACTCCGCTAAACTTTTTGGAATTGTATTCAATGTTCGAACAGCCGAGTGTCAAATCCCTTAGATTAATAGAACAGTTCAAATCTGCAGAACATACGACATTAGTTATTCGTAGCATCATAGGAGTAATGTTTAGATCAATGTCTGCATCCGGTTAATCAAACACGTTCTATCGCCGTTGGGGCAGCATTCCATACATCTTAAAGATCCTTCCTGGTTTTGGTGATCGTCGGTCAAATAGCACTGCACAGTCTGATCAATTTCAGGAATATTAGCACACAGGACGAATATAGCTCCAACTAGTTCTTCAAATTGGTCGAATGTCAGAGATATTCCGTATTTGGTTGCACACAAATCATCTGAATGTTCAGGCAGCCAATACCTGCGAATGTCAACACGCGGGATGCCGCTCTTTATCGTAATGAAGAAATTCCCTCCGATATGACGTCTCATGAATACATCGTCTTCACCGGTACGATAACTGACCACTTCTTGATGTATATCTGCTAAGTAAGATTTCAACTCTTTGAATCTCCTTAGAGTTAATGTTATTCCAGATTTTGTCGGAAATTTATGGCCCGCAGAACTTTCACCGCACTCTCGTATGTGTATATACAGATTTCCCTGGAATCGGCCGTCAAATAGGAAAATGTCATTTCCTAACGGGGCCAAGCATTGTGGATGGAACGCCCTCTCGTTGGTTTCAGTCCGTTGGTTTCCTTCAACATCGGGTTGATCAGTCATTGTTTTTTTATTTTGAACCTGGAAAATAAGAAAACAAAACATTACTTATCAGTTACACATCGAGAATACAAAAGTCCGAAAGGAGTCCGCTCATGCGTTTGATGGATGTTGGGTGTGGGGGAGGCCCGCCCCCGCCCGCCCCGCCCGCCCTGGGGAGGGGAGGCCCGCCCGCCCGCCCGCCCCCCGCCCGCCCTGGGGAGGGGAGGCCCGCCCGCCCGCCCGCCCGCCCCCCGCCCGCCCTGGGGAGGGGAGGCCCGCCCGCCCCCGCCCGCCCTGGGGAGGGGAGCCCCGCCCCCGCCCTGTCGCCCTGGGGGAGGGGGGAGGCCCCGCCCCGCCCGCATACTCAATAAGAATAAGAAAATTGAGTCATTCAGTCAGTTCATTATGGAGAGAATACTACCCGCAGAAATACTGGAGAAAATATACAATCAGCTAATTGAAATGTCAACTATAAATCCAGAAATAAAAAAACAACTACTACACAATTGGTTTATAAGAGAAATTAAAATAATACTGAAGAATATAGATGAAGGATATTTTCCTGTACAACGATTGAAATCTTTGATTGCTAGGTCTGAATTTGAAACTGATTTCTTACAGGATATATTGAATCAAATGTATTCAAATCGCTGGGTATTTAGAGGCGTTCCTAAAAACAAAATACATGACATTCGTGAACTTATTGGAGATAACTTTGTGAGATTTGCAGAATACCGAGACTGGGTTTTCAATCAGAGAAGTTTTGAAGAAGTGACAATAATTCACGGATATATCATTCTCCGTGAACCGTGTACACTGTTCACGATTGAACAAATACTTAACAGCGGCGTGATTTTGGATTACATTTCTACAAGTAAATCGAAATATATTTCAGAATTAGAGAATGAATTAATCTGGTCATTCGGAATAATCTGGAATTATGGTGACTCTTCGTTGAGAAAATAAAAAAAAAAACATAGTTGTTTTTGGTTTAAGTATAAACCAAAATGAGATTGTACTGGAGGTAAAAATGTAATGATAGAAATCATAATTCATAACTAACCTGTATAGAATATTTCACACGCACAGCATAGGACTACCGAATTTGTAATTGTGAACTGGATCGGGTAGCATTTTATAGATCGAAAAAATGGACACCTTGGATAAATTGACCAATGAAGGCCATACGTTTATAGTAATACGTGTTCATACACGCTCGATGTTATCTAACATCGAACGTGTTTGAACGAGTCTTAGTATAATCCGATAACTACCATCGATCGAATGTTTACACTCTCATTACAACCTTGATCAAATATAGACGATTAAATTATATATATATATTACGTACCTCGTTCAATATCCATATGGCAGTGTATCCATGTTATCCAATCGTCTGCGTTTGGTATAAACAACTCGGTACTGTTTGTCCTCAGATCTGTTATATATCTTTCTTTTTCCTTTCGATCTGCATATTTTCCTTGGATTGGTTGTGGTGATGGGCACTGTGCTTCCAGATTCTAACAGCTCTTTAATCGTCTGGAAATTGATGAACTGTGAATTTTCAAAGTTCAAAGAGAACCCCCGAACTTTACACGTCTCTTTAGCTTTATTTGTTCGATAAGCGTAATTCTTGGGGCCTCCAGAAACAAATTCTTCGATGTATTCATCCGGATCTAGTTCGCTGGTGAGTTGGCCCAAATAGTCGCCCAGTGGGGGATTAATTTGATCCTCAGTGCTGCTAAATACACAACTATCCGTGTCGTAATATAATACTCTTCTGTCCAAGGAATGAATAACTTCATATAGCATTAATCGAGCGTGACCAGTGTTCGCGCTGGACCGAAAAAAACTTTAGCCAAAAGTTTAGCCAAATGAAAATTTTATTAGCCAAATGAAAAAAACTTTAGCCAAATGTATTTTAGCCAAATTAAAAAAAACTATGGCCAAATTAAATCATCGTTTTCTGGTCGGTTCACAATTAATGGCTAAAACGTCAAATCTAACAGACACAGGTAAAATACACAATAATTTAACTAATTTTGATGAACTAGAAATATTTTGATATATATCATTTATTAAAAATTTATTAATCTTTATGTGTAAGAGTGATTTGGGGGGGGGGGGGTAACCCGGGATTGTCCTTCTTAATGTCATTAATTTTTTGTTTTATATCAATATCTTTTTAAAAATCGTTAAATATTAATTATCCTTGCGAAAATATTTAAGTGACATCTGGAAACTAATAACTTAATATTGTTACGCCATTATCAAATTGCAATCTGTCATAAAAGCATGCATATTATTTTGAATGTATCGGTATTGACGACAAATAGCCATAAAATATCTGTCGTGATTCACATTTGGCTGATTAAGCTATTGTCTTACACTTGGTGCTCATAAACCTTGACCGTCATAAATACAATGTCATCATAAACATGCATTGTGCAGGAGTCCCGTGAGTGACCAGACAGACAAAGGGGGATTAGCGGATTAAATGTAAAATAATGATATTTTGCTGTTTCGTGCAGAGTGACGGGTTTCCCTTTGTACTGTCCGCGATCGGGTTTCCTTTTGTACAGTCGGCGATATATTCCCACTTACAATGTTTTCGGACTAGATCGTTCACATCACAGAATTGGAAACCCACTTGCCAAAAATTCATGCTTTCAGTCTCCATTTGGGGTCAAAAAAAGTTTAGCCAAAAGTTTAGCCAAATGAAATTTTTATTAGCCAAATTCGAAAAAGATTAGCCATTGGCTAATTTGGCTACCGACAGCGCGAACACTGAGCGTGACACGTCGTGAATGTGGCCAAATATATGTTATTCGCTGCTCCACAAGGCACACAGTCTTTTCGATAGGTCCACTCCATTTGAAGCATGTCATCAGTTATGACATGAAAATTTTCCATTTGTTTCATTGGATTTGAAATGAGCTGGAATAGATTGTCTTGTTCCGATTCATGGAAATATTCGGTCTGTTTGAAATTCTGGTTTTGGCCTAGCTTCCCCCAAAATGAGTTGAGCATGAGCTTGCTGATTTGCCTCAGTCCTGGATTCTTTTCGATGCTTTCTCTGTCCAGTAATATACCTTCGTTGTGTTTATACGCTGTGATGTATTTATCCATGTCTTCGTTAGATTTTATCCAATCCGGAGGACCGCTAGCCTGCTGCTTGAACTTTAGGAATGTGTTTATATATTCCGTGAATAATCCATTTTGTTGGCTATAGTCTGACGTTTCGGTCCAATGGTATATTTCATATATTTTGAGAATCTTGTATCCCACTTTGACAGCTGTCTCCAGTTCAGGAATACACCAAACGCCGGTAATGGCTCTCTGTTGGCACGTACACGTGCAAGGTCGTTGATTTTCATTATCAGCACAAGTCCTGCACAGTGGAAACTTCAGTTTACCTTCGGATCGATACGGCAATACGGGGTGATAGAGTCCATTAGGTGGTAAAATCTTGACTTGCGCTATTCCGAAGTAATCCTTAAGCTCGGTAATGTCATCCCCCAAAATGATTTTCGGGTGTCCAATCGGATAGCGAGAGTATTTGAGCACACTTGGATACAGCGACGTGAAATCAAAATAGTGTATTTTCTCACCAACGGCAGCTTTGTAGTGTAATTTAGTTGCATTCGTTCTGCCGCCGAAGAAACTGTCTCTAGGCTCTAGCCGCTCAACAATGTCTAAACTAGCGATGAAGTCACGAAGCTCCGGATTAGTCTTTCGAGCAGCGACGAACTCGTGTTCCCAAATGCACACATATTTCTATAAACTTCTTCTTTTTCTGTGTGAGTCCGTATAATTCATTAGGTGTCTGGTTGGTTATCGGATTCTTGACTATGTCTCTGTCGTGACTCAGACAAAGTTCACATCCATGGAATTGACAGCCGTGAAATTCGAATGCCGTGTTTAATTCTTCGCAATAACCATCCAATCTGTACTTTGCATCATCGAGTTTCTTTTCACGGCCGTTCAATGCGTGAGTTATGTGAACTTTGTCTTTGAACATCATCCATTCCAGCCATTGAATCGAACTTTTGCTGTATTGATCTTTATACGATGTCTTGGGGATTCGAGCTATCTGGGATTTGAGAAATTCTTTCTCACGAATTTGGACGCCGCGTTCATCTTGAAGTTTTGTGTCTTGAACCCATTCACCTTTGTATAAAATAGACAAAGTTCCATCTTTACATTTAGCAGGAAGCCACGTTTTCCCTTCGGTACTTAGACGCACTCTCCATTCCTCGTCGACGAATTTCGTTCTGAATATACCCATACATACCGATGCGATTGTAACGTATTGGAATGGATCAACCGCACCGACCAGTTTGAACTTCATATCGCCAGAAAACTCGTCAATTACGGGTTGTATATTTCCAGTCGCATTCATGATGTGGGTTCTGAATTTTATGCAAGCTTGTCTCAAAATATTGACATCACTACGACAATAATCCGATAATTCTTTCTTGAAGATGAAAACTGCATTTGTTTGAGCAGCGTGCCATTTCGTGAAGTCTTTTCGTTCAGTCACACTCATATAATCAGCGCCGTAATATTTGGCATCCGGATAGGGTCCTTCATAATTCTGGTTGGCTGATTTATTGAAAAAGTGTGGGAACCATCCTTTTTTCTCGCCATCCAGACCGAAAGTTTTCGGTAACAGTGCCAACTTCATTGGTAGAAAGCTGAGACTGTCCAGTACTTTTTCCACATATAGGTACATCAATTTGGATCCATTATATATAACTTTGGGTCTCAATGATTGATCAATGAGATATTCCATGAGAAAATATCCATCGTAACCCTTGAAGTTGTGAGCCAGTGCTATGAATCCCTTGTGTTGTTCCGAGAATAACCATTTTCCAAACTTTTCACCGGTATCAGGACCGCTAAATATAACCTCTCGGAGTCCGCATGTATCCGAACATAAATTTCGGTCACTCTTCTTCTTCTTCTTCTTCTTGGCATCACTGTCGATACACGCATCACATAGAGGTCCGCAATTTCTACAGTTCGGTTTCACTTCCAACGATTCATGCATGCATTCGTAGCAAGCTGTTTGGGCGACGAGGAAGTTCGGTGTATGCTGGACTTTTCCGCACCATGTTTTTAAACAGTTCTGAAAAGTAATAATTGAACGTTTTAACCTCTAGCTTTATCGATAATAAAAAACAAAATAAAACGTCTACACTTTGTTTAAATAATTATTTAAAAAAAAAAAAAATGTTTTGGTATGGGTTCAACGTTAATAAAGAGCGTTGACGTATTACTATTGTGCGTTGGTTGATCCTAAAAAATTACTCGTTCCAATCTACGTGTCAATATTATAAATGTATATCATGATTCGACATATAGCCTGTATAATTGTCGATTCAAGCACGCAGCTATCAAGTTCAATAAAGTTAAAACAATTATATATTACGTTAGTTTACTATATAACAATTACAAAATCTCTTTTCACAAAAAAATATGGTACACATTTTCAATGTGTCAAGAATTAAAAAAGTTAATTACTCGATTTAACATCTGTGACTCAGTTGAATTTTAATATTGAGACCCCCATTAACTTTGGTCGAATTCAAGTATGTAATTGTTATATGGTAATCTCACACGCGAGATAACAACTAAAGAGCGTTCAGCGATAATCTAATTTAAAAAAAATGAAAGAGCGTCTCTACTTATGCGCGCCTTTAATAAAGAGCGTTACGTTATCGTGATTTCGACTGTAATGTGTTACATATATATATATTACAATTAGGTTAAGACTCACCTGACACTTAGCACATTTCTTGCATATATGATCCTCTTTACAGTCCTGGCAATCCTTTGTATGTAAAGGTGCATATCCTTCAGAACATTCCAATATATCATGTTGAATGGTTTCGAAGTCGAAGAAACAGAATTTAGCTCTTTCATCATCAGTAACGGGAGGTATGGCCCTTACATAGCATTCGTGTGGTCCCATTGTGTATTTGTCACACGATCTACAAAATGTTTCTCCGCACACGTGTTGATTCGGACGTCTTTTCCGTCTCTCCATGACTTTTGTACAGTCCAAGCATTTCCACCATTTTTGACAAGGAGCTGTCGTTTCTCCCGAAGCTTGATTAATAGGTTTTGCTTTATGACGCACAAAACATTGATGAGACATACACGTCATATTACAATCTGAACAATGTTCTTTGTTTTCACTTTGTCCACATTTATCACTTTTACACACGAAACAGGTGTGTTCACAATAATGATTTCCTTTGTGTGAATAATGTTTTAAACAATGCACACAGAAATATATTGCGCTAAAGAATCCCGTTATGGATTGTATAGCGTGGAAATGTTCATTAGCAGTGAGATATAAATATATCACGGGTCTTTCTATACCGTCTGTAGGCGTGCTGGTAATGAATTTATTACCCAGTCTAGCACTGACGACTAGTATTGTCAAATTCAGAGTGTCCTCGAATGCTTTTAGATCTGCTAAACTGGCCGGTCTGTCTGTTGATACACCTGCGATGGCACTAATTGCTTTGGCTAATTTTCCTTGCTCCGTGCGTTTTTTGTTCGTCATATGTTTGTAATAATTGCTCGGTACTTTTCTGTATTCCATGATGAGTTGTAAATTATTTCTGGTTCCTCTATTCTGTGTTATTTCCAGCCATTCATCAGGACTGCAAATATTTAATTTACACCAACATGCGGCGATAGCCCGAGCCATACACATATTGTCGGTATTTTCAATCGTAACGATCGATGTTTTATTTCTTAGATTGTCACTTTCATCATGTAAAGCCGTTATCTTCCTCCGTGCTCCGCCTTTAGGTAACTCGATGGTGCCTATATCTATGTGGAAACTTTGATTAACAGTCAGTGTTTGATTGCTGTTCAAAACGAGTTCAATTCTGTCAATCACAGTGTTAGCATTTAACGTTTGCAACGTTTGTAACGGAACTACTATAGGGTTGTCCAAACTCTCATGGTGAATGATAACTCTGCCAAGATCATTGTCAGCCAAATTTCCACGAGCTCTTTGAATAGTGTCCTCGAACATTGAATGTAGATTCCTGTATATGTCGATTAACTTTTTCTCTTTGTAAATTTCATCTAATTTGATCTCATATGTTCTCTGTGTTGCCAAATTGTTTCCGAAGATTCGTTCACTCCTTTTGCGAATGCTATATCCAGTTATTTGAATATCAGAACTGCCGGCTGTTTGATTGTCTGATTTTACAGCTTCATCTTGATGATGTGTCTGTTCGTCTTCTCGGTTTTGTAATCCTGATGGTCCAGCTGTACCGGGTTGTGAGTTGTTAACATCATTTTTAGACGCATCATCTTCTCCGTATCCGATTTGGTTCGGCCATGGGTCATCTCCTGAACAAAGCGTAGATGCTTCAATTATATCTTCATCCAGTTGATAAGCTACGATAGCCTTGTCGTATTCTTCGATGTCTTGCAGAATACATTCTATTTCATAAATTTGCTCCACTGTCAGAGGTGTCATTATTTCTTCAGCCATTTTTCGAGAAGTACTGAGTAGTGATTACAGCGGCGTCTATTCACTATATGGAATACAGCTTAGTAATCTATATTTTTATACCATAAAATCCCGAACATATGCAAGCACGGATTACGTAACATTACATAAGATTACATATGAACGTAATGTATGAATAGGCCGATAATTGGTTTTGTACGGACGAGGCAACATTAGTTGTTTAACTGGTTATTATTACGTAACCCTGTGTTCCCCCCGCTGAGAACACCTGCACATTTAACAATTGTTATTATCTATTTCTAAAACATAGAACATGTCTGAACCTATCATTGGTACAATAGCAGTGATATAATGTTACATCATCGGTGCTACCTGGAGTTTTCGGCATACAAAATGGTCGTAAGTGTGAATGGAGTGATAAGGGGTTATTACGTAATGTTGTTATAACAATGTCATCAAAGCAATTTCTATAATTGAGTGTTTCACGACCTGACGTAATATGTATGCATGTTTTTTGGATAACTAATTATCGTGTGAATGACACAGTTTATCAACCTTAATTGATACTAACCCGTTAAACAACTATTTCTGCTCAAATCGATATGTTTTCTGAATACCATATAGCTGTGACCGGGGAAATAATAGAATTCATTTGGTAAAGCAAAGGTGTGAAAGACACATTGTTAACACCAATGTGGCGTGTGTGATTGCGTGTACATAGCTCATGTTCCATGTAAAAATGGCTGAGATTAAATCATCATTCATTCAATATGACAGTTCATTCTGGGGGGTTGTAATTTCGCCTTACAATTTTCGACCGTTAGGGATTCAACATAGTACATTTCAATACTTCCAATAATTCACGAAAATACACGCCTGTCATATACTCAATAACTTCATATAGAGATAAGTAAAGAATAAACGCTCTTTATTATTTATGTAAAAGTAATGGTGTCTATTTTCAGGTATGACAATTATATGAACTGCGTCCGTTAAACACTGGAATGTATGCATTCATACCGTTGGTGACAATGTCCAACATTACAGCGACTGTCCATACACATATAATTGGTATAAAGATATTTCTAAACATCGATTAATAAATACATTGAAACATTGGTTGAACAAAAAAATAACGAAAGATATTACGCGCAAATAATTTAACATTCGATATTTTTTAATATCGAGATTATCAGAAACCGAAAAACTCGTTATAAATTTTTTATTTAAACTTTTTTTTTTAGAAATAATTTTGAGGGTTTTGAAATTTTTTCTTTTTTTGAAATTTGGGGGTTTTGAATTTTTTTGTGGAAAAAATTAATTTTAGGGTTTTGAAATTTTTTGGAAAAAATAAATTTTGGAATTTTTGAAATTTTTTTTGGGTTTTGATATTTTGGGAATATTTTAGTACAACCAATTTTAGACCCAAAGATTCTATTTTTAGATGTGGCTCTAACGAGACGCTCTATCTTCTAACATATACGGATGCTACAAACTACTCACGTTGGGTGTAGCTGAACTACCAGAAATTATGTGACAGTAGAAATGTCTATTGCTATATTAGATAGCACCGTCAACAAATTATATAGTGACTGTTAAGCCATTACTGCATGGTGTCAGCTGGTGCCAAAAATCGAGAAAGTTCAACAGGAACCGGCGCAGAAATACATCGCACATTCAATGTTAACAGATTTGTGGACTAATGTGTGTGACTAATTCCGATAGTTCAAAGAATTGGACCTAAGATGATAAACCTCACGTCTAGCCTAACCTAAAAACATGGTAACTGTGATGCACTGTCCGAGATGTAAGGTTGACAGTTTGTTATTAATTCAGTGGTTGAAGGATATTCCAGATGTTCAGGATGTTCATTCGGCCAACTGGATTTCGTGCGAAGTTAATACTGTTGCCAATGCTGACCAACACGGCATGGATGTTTTTGGATACGGATTATTCAAGTAAATGTATAGACTGTTGTGCCATTGATTCATCAGCTTATCAGTATTATTAAATGTTATTTACCTATATAATACTCACATTTTAATTAGGTTGAATGACCTTATTCCCCAACAATTACATCAGCATTTCATAAAATATACATGCTTATGTGTGGAACAGTTGCATTATATTTAAATTATTAGCGATAGCTTCAGCTTGTTCTCAGTAATCATACATTAATAACCACAAAAGTATTGGGCCAGTTAATTTGTATTGATGTACACATGAGAAGAATGGCACTAAGACCGTTAAAGTGTGACTACAGACTGTTCACAATTTCTCACCCATTTTATATTGAATTTGATCTCGCGTTTGCGATGCCTTGTGTTCGTGTATATGAAGAATGCTAGTATTTAAATTTAGTTATTTTGTGAACACGTGTGTTCAGATTTTGTTGTTTAAACACATATAAGTGTTCAAAAGCTGTTGCAGTGTTCGGAACACATCAAGCGTTCACATATTTCGAACACTCATGTTCAAAATCTGAACATGATGTGTTCAAAACTGAACGCTTATATGCATTCATAAATTGAACACATCCATTCAATTCATTGAACACATGCATTCAAATCTGAACACCGGGGACCGTTCAGAGTAATTGAACACATCTGTTCTAAATTGAACACTGAACAGTGTTCATTATCTGTTGCATTTTTGGCGTTCAAATTTGAACACTTTTATTTACAGTGTATCAAATTTCGTCGAAATCCGTCCAGCAGTTTTCCCGGCCATAGCTAACAGACAAACAAACAGACAGAAGTCCCAAAATATATATTAGATCATTTGTGGGTACCCGTTTCAATGTGAAGGTCACCTCGGGCGGAAAAACTGACCCGATGAAAATCTCCCCCATTCCCAGGAACCCCTAAGTACGAACACAGAATCACACAACACGCTCATGTCTGTACGCTCATGTCTGGACACATACACGCTCTTTATCAACGACACTGTGGATACGAACGCTATTTAAATATAACGCGATTAACCCATGAACTACCAATTGCGGTGGCGGGGGATTGGAGAATGAGTGCTCTGACGTTCTCAGAAGCGGTGCGATGACATTCCACCTGGGATTTTACCCTTAGATATGAAGTTTGGGCTCAATCCGTCCGACAGTTTTCCCGGCCATAGCAAACAAACAAACAAACAAACAAACAGGATTCATATCCGTCTGGTATTCGGGATTAAAATAAAAGGTTGGGATACGCGACTTTGATGGAGAAATGTGGTATTTGATGCCTTTATAAAAGGGCCTTGTAGCGGCTATAGACCTTTTTAAAACTCAACTTTACTTATTTTAATTCCGAAATTCGTTATAAACATGGCCGCCAGCAGTAATTTCGGATTTCAAATTTGAATCCATGGGCACACCCTGCAGCCCGCATTTATTGGAGAAATGTTTTGAAAATATACAGGCATGTTTAGGGTCACCTCAGATGGGAACTATCTAATTATAGCGATTTTCGATGAAAAACATGGCCGCCGGCAGCCATCTTGAATTTTACTCTTTGTATGACCAAATCCTTTGGCACACCCTACAGACCACATCCCTCATCTAATCGCCACCAAACTTCATATGGATCTTCGGGTGACCTATAGTTTTAATACAGTCATGTTAAAGGTACTCAACCCGTAAAGAGGGTCCCCATCTCAACATATTCCAACAACAACAATCCGATCAGAGGGTCCTATATTACTATTTCTTTGGCTTTGGGGGTAAAAAATATTTGATTCGAGTCGAGGAACCCATCAAACAAAGCTCAGAGTTATTAGATATTGATTTTTGAAAATTCTTATGTTCTCGAGATGAGTACTTATAACTGCCGTCAATTTGGTAACATGCTCGAGATTTTACGCCAAAATTCTATTCAAACAGACAAGGATGGATAACTCTATAATCAAGTGGTAATAATTGACTACGTACTGGGCCAGGAAGAATTCCCGATAATGAAAAATAATAGATTTCTAAAATCGATATCTAACAAATCTGAGCTTTGATGGGTGACTTCCTCGACTCGAATCAAATATTTTTGACCCCCGAAGCCATTGAAATAGTAATTGAGAGGAGTTTTATCGGGTTGAGTACCTTTAATCGGCGTTCGTTTGCCCGTAACGGGCATTCACATATCACGCAACCACGTCGCATCCGATCATTACTGTGTCGGAACACAGAGTAATGTTTGTATATGTTTATGTATAGCTATCATGACTTTTCCTCTTAATCTGCAACTGAGCAGTTTGGTGAGACAATTTAATGCATCTGTTTGAGACAGTACAGCCAAAGACACAGACTTCCCTAAAGCTAAACGGCGTTATAATTATCTATAATGGTACGATCGAGTGTGTTTGGATGCAATGGTTTGGAAATTTGACCGAGACATGGCTCGCATGGTTGCTTGAATCTGTGAGATAATAATTGTGATTGAGTGCATATAGTTCATATAGTTTCAGGGGCGCACTTTCGTGTCTTTGCACTAATTCATCTTCGTGATTAAAGTTGCACGTCTGCTTGGGGATATGACCCTGCATGTATAAGGTGTGAATTTGAGATGTTATTGGCATATTCTCAAAATGTGATGTGTGGAACTGGCTTATTTCACAATGCAGATTCCGATATCTAACCATTTTCTCATCGGTTCTATTTTCCCAATGGCAAATTTGGCTGTCATTTTTTTTTTCAATTCGTCACATGAAGAAGTGCATTTGAGTGCAAAAATGTGAACGACACTGTACTGGTTGCCGTCGTTACCCAAGGCAGAAAAGATCCAGTTACTACGAATCGAGCGGCTGGTTCGACTCACATGCCCTTGGTGAAAATTACTAAAATACCAAAATAGAGTATATACCGTATATAGTCTATATTTGTATTTGAGTAATTTTCCCCAGGGGCCTGTAGTTCGACTGGGGCCAGGACCAGTTTAGTGTGCGATATTCCACAATTATTGTCTCTATTTGTTTACTTCGTGGAAGTAAAAGCACATTTTGATAACCGATTTTCGTCTCAAAGGTGATATAATTGTTTAGTGAATGAAAAATGCTATCTATAGCTGAAATTTAGATAGTTGTTGTCGAATTTCGCGCGATAGACTGGTCCTTGTCTTTGTTCGCCGAAAGGTTGAAAACGTAGTACTTAACCTTAACCTTCTGCTATATATAGTGAGTCTTTATTTAAGTCTCCTGTCTTGTAGACTTTGCCAGTGTAGGTTGTCAAGCTTCTCGGTTACTAAGCTAGTGTTGGAATCTGTTGAAATATATCTGGCTGAGCGGCGTTGTATTTTTTCTATTTTGTCCATTTGTCCTTTGTCATGTGATTCCCATATTGTAGCGCTATATTCAAGTTTGGGCCTGACCAGTGCTTGATATGCTCTGTACCTGGTGTCTAGAGCTGTAGGTAGCATTACTAGCCTTGGACATTAATACCAGTGCATTATGAGAGGATCCGATCGAGGTACGAAATTCATAAAAATTATACATTTTTAGATGTTTCTGAGATTCTGTTGCTTATGAACTATCCATAATAGTGATATCGGTGATTGATTCGTGGTGGATTGCGAATTTCGATACAAAGTCCGACTGATACCAAGTAAGATTCGAACCCCGGCCCGACGGCGTCGAAGTTGCAATGGATCTCAGAGTTCGGCCCACTAACCAACCGAACTATCCGCTCAGGACTTAGGGGTGTATTGTGTCATCGGTGACTCATCACTAATAGTAATAAGGCTGAGCATAATACTATGCCTCCATACTGCACGAAATGTCTGCCTCTTTCCAGTGTTCTAACAATATCTCAAACACAACTGCATATTACTTAAGAAATAAATACACGGTGTAGAGGTGTGTATGGTCAAGTTGTACCACAAAAAACTGATTGTAGGACGACGCGTAGCGGAGTCCTACAATCAGTTTTTTGTGGTACAACTTGACCATACACACCGATACACCGTGTATTTATTTCTTTTGTAATACGACTGAAAGTTTATGGTCACAATTCGACTGAATAGTCAACGAAATACTGCGCTTTTTCGGTCTCAGGTGAGAAAACATTTCGTGGTGTAATTCGTATTGGGCGTACTCGATTCTTTGCATGGAGTACTCTAGTAATTTGTTTGCGTAAATAATCGTTGTGATTGGCTAAAAAACGATGTGTTTTCAGCGGCGCCCGTGCCTTTCATTTAAATTGTACAGGAAATACGATTGCTGTCATTTCTGTGTTGAACGTTGTTGGGACAACATGAATATTATCATCGACTATGGACCATTTTCCTTACACAAAGCGATCTAAATGATCTAGTTTACTAAACTAATCTTATTCCCCTTCTGTACTGGTGAACAAGCGCTTTCATTTTCAACTTGATTCCGAAATATCGAATATGATCGAGATTCGAATCGACGAATGCACAGCCCGGCCCCATGGATTTATTTTGTCATTTAATATACTTATTAAGTAACTTTCTTTGGTCGTAACATATATCAGTATATAATAACATCATTTGGACCATATTCATTGGCAACCAAACTGGTTTCAAGCGAAAAATCGCTAGAAAATTCGCAAGATTGTCAAGATGTAGCAAAATAATTCGGAAAAGACTGACGGACACACCTTATACGACGGAAGTAAAATTTACGTTTCGCGCATGCGCTATAATCACTTTTGCGAACAAAGTTTTTTCTCTAGCTGAATTCAAACTTAATTGGTTAGAACACGCATTTGAATACGATTATCGGAGTTTAGGGAAAATGGATGTGGTGTTGAGTGGGAACGTTACATCCTTCCATATGAATTCAACGACTATTGCCTGGAAAAACTGGTTAAAAACTCGATTTGAATCGAAGTTCGGGTGACACTGACGGTGAATCGTGAGTGGTGATGTTGACATTCACATTGTTGTCATTGTTTTGTCAGCGGCAACACTCGGTTCTCAACTAGAAGATTTTGGAACATCGGAGATTAAACACACACACATACTGATTATACGCCAGGAACATTCTCACACGAAGAAAACCACAACACAAGTGATCTAATATTATCAACTGCAAGTGACTACGAGTACGAAGACACAACATTCAACAACAACAACAGTGTGGATAGGTCTGGATAGCAAGTTAGCAACAGCATGAAATGTAGTATTGTACCAACCACGGTGGAATGGCACAGTACAATTAGGATTTTGGACTGAACTGGACTTAACTTAAGTCTAACTGGAGTACAAGCACCACAACACTCAACAGTTACTACCACTACCAGTATAGTGTATACCACTACTGCCAAGTACTGGCTCTAGTAAATTTAAAATGACTAATTTGAATTTTTTCAAGTATCATGTGGCATGAAATAAATAACCCTAATGTGGAAGCCGAAGGTGTATTCAAGTAATTTATTAATACATAGCTGTAGCTCAAGGCTGTTACTACTAGTAGTATTAGAGGCTTAGCCATTCCCAAACATTCGACAATAAATCTAGTTCAGTCATGAAGGCCGGTAGTGCCTACCCTTCTACAACAACCTGTGAAAGCTGTCATATTGACCTACAATAAATCCTGCCAGAAGCTGAGGTTTGGCACACAGCAATATATAAATTGGCCATTAAATTGATAATTATAATATATGATTTCATTCCATTTAAAAATTAAAAATTCCATAAAAATTGCTATTGAGATTTGAGAATATACCTGTGCGATTGACTTCAGATTCAAATTATCAGTTCTCATTCCCATGATTTCCAGTCTCAATCCCAGTCCTCTTAATTCAGATTGTTTGGCTTCGGCAATCCGCTACGGCAACAGTATGCCGTGGCCCAGTTTGCTTCAGCAAATTGCTTCGGCAATGCTGATTGCCGCAGCCAATTATGAAGGCTGCAATCCAGGATTCAGTTTCAAGCCTGCCACAGCTAGTAAGAGTCAATTGTGGTCAGATCAGTTTAAATATAGACATATTTTGAATTCATATTTCATTTAATTACATACTTTTGAAAAATTATTCAAAAGTAGGTACATGTACTAACCAACTGACTATAGTATGATTCATTTAGTAAAAATTCATAGTAAGTACCACAATAAATCAATTTGAAAATCAGTCTTCTTGAATCAATCTCTCCACGAGGTCATCGGTGGTGCTATCCCTACCCCTTCCTCATCTGACCCCAGGCTCCAATTCAATTCATTTATTTCTCATTTCCTTAACAAAAGCATTGAGATAAGTATATATAATTGATGCTGAATACTAGTACCAAGCCTTGAAATAGGGTGTCTGTCATTTGCAGAATGAGGTCCCCAGAGGGTGAATTTAGTGATGCTACCCCACATAGCGGGCTAGCATCACCAATTCACCCTCTGGGAACCTCATTCTGCTGAGGTGTAAGCAGAATGAGGTCCCCAGAGGGTGAATTTGGTGATGCTAGCCCGCTATGCGGGGTAGCATCACTAAATTCACCCTCTGGGGACCTCATTCTGCAAATGACAGACACCCTATTTCAAGGCATGACTAGTACTAATTATAACTACATGTGTAGTACTAATTATAGATATCTGGAGGTGATTTCTGTGTACCAGATATTCTGGAACTGTAAGATATATCTGATTGAGAATGATGTCTGGAAGTAGTGAGGGTGTTACCCCCCCCCCCCCCCCCCCCCCCCACATTCTGGTATGCACAGCTTGTATAGCATCAAATTGTTAAAACAAATTATGATCTGCTAGTCAAAATAAAATATTTTGATGTAATTCAGTTGCATACATCTTGATGTGTTTGAAGTTTATGAACAGTACTGCAACAATTCTGCGAATATTATCACATTTAATAGTGTGAAATAACCTTGACTTGTATACTATATATTCTTAACCAGTACTCAGGAGTCACTGTCACCCCTCTTGTTATTCCAAATTTATGTGGGTAATTCTGCATAATTCCATTTTCACCCCCTCCCACCCTTGCACCTCACCGCTCAGGCTAATATCCTATATTTTCATAAACCATGGTTCTATATTCCCGGTATGAGAACATTCAGATATTTTAACCTGAAAAATTGCATAAATCCTAACATCTAGTGGTCTAACTCCACTGTTACTCCAGACAAATGCACACGGCTATGGGCAAGAGACCAGGACACACCGGGCTGACCATGGTTGTTTGGCCCAGTGTGAGAAAATTTTGAAAACTTTTCAGGAAAATCGCAAATCCTAGCATCTAGACTGGCCTCAACTGACACTTTCCTATAGTGTTGGTAATTTCAAACCTCATAGACCACCTCAGGTTGGGAAATTCCCCAATTGATGACCATTTCGAAATAATCCACAAGGGCGCGGCGTGTGAAAATATTTTAATCTGAACAAGAAAATTGCAAATCTTAGCATCTAGACTAGCCTCAAGCCTTCCTAGAGTTGGAAATTGAACTGATGACAATTCCAATGACAATTTTAACCAAATGTATGACAATATTGTTTTCTTAAATTAACTAGCAGTTTTTGACTGGCCACGGGAGAGGGACCAGGACACAAGGTTTCCAAGTGTTGGCAATTTCCAACCTGTCACCCCCCCCCCCCCCCTAAGGTTGGAATATATCCAACTGATGACAATTTCAGTCCAAAACTTTTACAAAAAATAGTAAAATATTCAAATATTGGTCCAAAAACAATTAATTCCCTGAATAAATTGTTTGAAAATCAAAATACAAGAACATATTCAACCTAGTGTTGGTGTGAAATTTCCACCTAATTTTTACCCCCCCCCCCCCCCCATGTCGCCACGTCTGAAGATGATCAGAGTATTTTTTCCATACAAAAATAAGTATATAAATCTAATATAAACAACATACTAAAAATCAACAAGAATCAAATTCACAATTCCTTCCAATTGCAAGTCTGTTTTGTAGATCTTACTTTTACTGATTACAGAACAAAACTTTGCAATGTTCAAGTATTCCAAGAACTAGATAAAATGAAGGGCTAATCATTGTTTTAGTAATTTTCTGACTAGATTGTGCAAAAACATGAAGGGTTAATTTGTTGTTTTAGTAATTTTCTGACCAGATTGTGCAAAAACATGAAGACAAAATGTGTGTTCCATGGTATGGACTTAGCCCAATTTGCCAATGAAATAGAACTTGTGTGATGAAATGCCATATTTGAGATCATGTAAATCAATAAATGATATCCATATGCCCTGCTTTTCTTGTAACATTTTAAGTATACTAGATTAAACAAAGTGAGGGAATTTCCAAACCCAAACACATTGTGATGATATTTTATCAAACTAAAGTGTTGTAAGAGGAAAGTTCAAATAATTTTGCACATTAAACACCGGTTGTTTTTTCTATTTCATGTGCACCAAAACTTTTAAAATAGACAAAAATGCCCAAATTTTCTTCAACAATTTTTTGCAATTATTTTACAATTTGTTCAATCTAGTATACTATTACAGTTAATATGAGAAAATTAGAGCATTCATATTTCAATTTATTTCATATTTCTATAGCTATTAAAATACTTGACCAGAAAATATGGAATTTAGCACATTCCCTTAGTTTCTCACTTTAAGCTGATAATAAACGCTCTTTATTTGTAATTATTAGTGCCCCTTTAATTCATCTGAGGTCAATGACACCTATCTCATGGCACTGCCTCAACTTACCTCTGTGTGCAAATTTTCCCATATATGTTCTGAGCTGATAACAAGTGCTCTTCGTTTATTGTTATCCCGCATAACAGCCCAGCATAACTAAATTCACCCTCTGGGGACCTCATTCTGATTAGGCCTCATCTTCTGTGGAGATTTTTTTATTATCAAATTTGTATAGAAATTTCTTCACATAGATTCTATTTCTTTTTTAGTTTAAAGGGGTACTGTACGCCATTTTCAATAAATTCCCGGTGATAACAACGATCTATTATCGATACTATATAGAAATATAAGTAATTTGAGTCGAAGATGTATTCTGTAAACGCTCAGGTTAATAGGCTATCTTAAAATTTAATAATTTAAAAGTTAATAATTTAATATAAATTGATTTTATGGCTCCAGCCATAAAATGGCGTCTCTTAAAATTGGAATTTCCGTGTACAAAACGTAATCAAATTATAATTGAGGGATACTGGATTAATAAAACAATTGCACACACGATCGTTTGAAACATTATGCTTATACGAGGAGAAAACCCAAGCCACTCATTGACTAGTGATCAAACACTAACTTAAATGAGTATATGGGACTACTAAGCATATAATATAATGTTTATTTGATTCATTTGGTTGAAAACTGTACAAAAATTACTCGACAACGACAATTTGTATTTTTGCATTCCGGTAAATTTGCCATCCGTAACAATACTTCGTACTCAACAGACTTTCAAAAAATGGAAAAGTTGTTACCTTATTCTCCGACTCGGGGATTATAGAAACCAACAACAACATCTTGGGTACAGTACCCCTTTAAGCGCAAATATACCGAAGATAATATAATGCGATCACGAGTCGCTCCAACTAAAACAGAAGGTGATACTATTGCGAGTCAGCCATTTTGATAAAGAAGTTGGGCTAGCTCCCTACCCATCCAAATCAATGAACCAAGATGCGATATGTCAATAGGAGTTGAGGTTAAGTTGTGGATAAACCTATTTATTCACCAGGGGTGTTTAGTTACATATAACCATGAATTGCGCTTAAAGGTACTCAACCCGTAAAGAGGGTCCCCATCTCAACAGATTCCAACAACAACAATCCGATCAGAGGGTCCTATATTACTATTGCTTTGGCTTTGGGGGTAAAAAATATTTGATTCGAGTCGAGGAACCCATCAAACAAAGCTCAGAGTTATTAGATATTGATTTTTGAAATTTGTTCGTATTCTCGAGATGAGTACTTTTAACTGCCGTAATCTGCTCTGGATGTGTACTCAAAATCTATTCAAACAGACAAGGATGGATAACTCTAAAATCAAGTGGTAATTTTAACGCAGTTTTGACTGAGTTCTGGGCCAGATAGTATTCCCGATAATGAAAAATAATAGATTTCTAAAATCGATATCTAACAAATCTGAGCTTTGATGGGTGACTTCCTCGACTCGAATCAAATATTTTTGACCCCCGAAGCCATTGAAATAGTAATTGAGAGGAGTTTTATCGGGTTGAGTACCTTTAAGCACAATTGATTGCGTTTAAGCGCAAATAATTACACTTAAGGCATTAAGCGCAATTAATTGCGCTTAAGCGTAATTATTTGCGCTTAAGCAGGCTTAAGTGCAATTGAACGCAATTAATTAAATGTGAATTTGGCCTCCCATAATGGTGTGCCTGTATAGGTTACACTGGTGTAAATACTATAGCCAGCTCCCCCTGCGGTTGCGGGAGGAGTATAGAGTTTCACAGTTAAAACACTCTGGGCTGTGATTGGTTGCATGAATTAAATGTAAACTGTTGACAAAAAATTCAAGGAATCATTCTCCCACAAACTTCATTTGCCAAGAGGCCCATTCATTAAAGGTGAAGTCTGTTGTGGCTGTTTAGAAATTTTAAGTGTGATTGAAAAAATGACAATATTTTTTTAGTGCGGAACTGACCCTAGTCATGAAAAAACGAAAATTTGAAGTGGATTCCCTGCTAGACGGTGTTGATTTTTTTATTGGGAAAGTTTCCACAGATGTCAAGCTCACATAATCCGAAGGCAGTTTGAACAGTTTCCATTTGACCTCTGATGCAGATCAACAAACGTTAACATTGAAGCCTATGGGAAATATTTACACCAGTGTAACCTATACTCGAAAATTGAAGAAAATCAAAGTCGCCCCGACTAATACAGAAAGAAATGCTATTGCAAGTAGCCCCAACTAATATATACCGAAGATAATATAATGCAATCACGAGTCGCTCCTACTAAAACAGAAGGTGATACTATTGCGAGTCAGCCATTTTGATAAAGAAGTTGGGCTAGCTGAGCCTAGCTCCCTACCCATCCAAATCAATGAACCAAGATGCGATATGTCAATAGGAGTTAAGGTTAAGTTGTGGATAAACCTATTTATTCACCAGGGGTGTTTGGTTACATGTACATATAACCATGAATTGCACTTAAGCGCAATAGTTGCGCTTAAGCGCAATTAAGTATTAAATGTGAAGTTGGCCTCCCATACATATTGGGGTGGCACCGTGGGGCGATGATAATCTAGATATTTATTTTGCATGGCCCAACTACAGGGAAAGTAAAAAAAAGATGTCAGGTGTAAAATGAAGATATTCTAATAGTAGTATTACTATACATCACAAAATTGAACACAAACATTTGTATGGATCAATCTATCCTCTGATCAGATAGTTCATGCAGTGATGTGCCAGTCACCCTACACTGTGGCTGTGAACTTGTGGTATAGATGAGTATATCTGCTTTCCACTACATGTACTATGTAGAACTTTGACAATCACACACTATATGCATGTATTGTACAGTATGGTATTAAATAGGTACCCGGTATGGTACCTATATATACTCACACATCAACTATGATTCAAAGTTGTAGGAGAACATCCAGAATGATTTAAAGTAGAGTCGGTCAAATTTTTAGTTGTTCTGATGTGAAATTTTTCATGGCATGTCAATCGTCTGTAGAGTGAAGTCAACTTGATTAGTTTTTGCTCCGAATCTGTGTTAAATAAAGAATCTGATGCTGTCATAATCCACCACAAAGTTGGTACACATTTGTGAAATTCAACCAAATAGTCAAATATGTGGCATATGTTGTTGTGTTGGTTAAAATCATCAAAATACACACAATACAACTTGAAGTTGCCGCAAGTTCATGTCATCTGTATGACCTTGTGACTTGTCAATCTACTCCAGTCTCCACACACACTTTTGTCTTGAGTCCAGTTTAATGAATACAATCCACCAATCAGAACACAATTATGTCCGAATCGCCAAAGCTGTGTATTTACTGTTTGTGTCTGGCCTGAGTTGACTGATCAAATCACTTTCTGATCACGTTCATTTTCAGTGGGTTTTTTTTCTGAAGTTGATTTAACTTTTTTGAGATTGAAATTTGAGTTATGAGTATTTTTACTCAATTTCGGGTTTTTTATTGGATTAAATGAGCAGAGTTTTCTAAAAACATGGATATTTAACAGTTATTCGAACGAAAAACTAAATCAGCTGTTCATTCATTCGTGGAATGCACAAACATCGTCTATACATTCGAAAGAAACTGCATAAAACACTTATTTAAACTCCGGAAACAATTTACTTTCGACATCGCTAAACGCACCTGACTATAAGAACGTACTAGCGCATGCGCAAAACTTAAAACAATTACTTCCGTCGTATAAGGTGTGTCCGTCAGTCTTCTCCAAATAATTCAAAGGGTTACGGGTGCGGGTGTACTCCGCTGATGCCCCGTTTGCGCGGAGTTAGAAAAGACGGGAAAAGTCGCGTGCGGCGATCTGAATAAACCGATTTTTTTCGTGGTACAATTGGAAAAAGTAGAATTGTACCACAAAACTGGAACGAGATAGCCATGGTAACTCGGGCCACTGGCCAATCAGGACATGGCTTTTAAGCATAGTTAGGCAGGGTCGTATTACAAATATATATACATGACCGTATATGCATAATTATGTGCATGTAATTTCGTATCTACATTATTATGTATCATGTATCATTATATGTATGCTAGTATGCCAGTATATTGTGTTATAAGGCTATCATAATAATAATTTAAAAAATCATAAAATAAAACAATCAGCGTTGTTGGGTTGGGTGGTTGGGCTGGGCTGGGCTGGGTGGGGCTGGATTTTACCAGACCAGACCTGACCGGCCCGGGCCGGAACGGACTGGACTGGACTCATAATCCAAATGGACTGGACTTATAATCCAAAAAGGATTTATCCAATACAATTTTAAAAGATGGTTCATTGGAGATATTTAATATTAATATATTAATTTGTAATACTACTAGCTTTTATAAATAAATAGATCATTACCAGGGATAACACTTAAAGAAGGACAAAAACTCCTCTTATTTCCATAGTGGTCTCTAACGAATGCGATCCCGTGTTCCGTTCCACATTCCTGTTCCTTGATACACAACGTTATGTTCCATTTCGTATTCCCGTTCCGATTTTTTTAAATTGACAAGTCACATGATTTCAAGATGGAGAAATGTCAAAAATAACATGTGAACAGGTGAACTTGTTTTTGATGAAATTTGATTATAAAATACGTGTGAGTACAATATAACTTGAGATAGAATATGAGCAATCTTGGACATATATTAAGACGCACGCTTCCGAATCACATATTGTCACTTGTCAGGACAGCATTGCAAAAAAAAAAAAACAACAAAAAAAAATAATGCCGAACTCAATCAGCTGATCAGTGAGTCAACAGGTCAACTGGTCAATAAAGGAGGTGGTCAAGTTACCAATTTTGAATAGGGATTTCCATGCACTCGGGAACCAAAGCAGGCATATCATTGAACAGTCATAACATTTAACTGACAGATGCGCTAGCTAAATTATAAAATTTTGCATTTAATAAATTTTTGAGAATATTTTTTCTGGAATTACAATTTACATCACATGACCTACGGTTCATTTGAAAAATCAACAGATCAATATAAAATTCAAAAATAAATACACCAACGTTATAAGGGAACAAGTTACTAGCGAAACTGCCAGGCAAATTAACACCTGCTGTTTCCAATGCCACATCTAGTCACATGTGCACTCCCAGGCCCCTGGGGAAAATTACTAAAATACCAATAGTAGCTAGAGCTATACCAGTGACAATTAAGGTTCAAATGATTGATTTTAACTGATTTTGGCTAAAACCGCACCAACTATCAAAACCCTAAATGGTTTGACCAATATCAGGTTATATGTAGGGCTGCAATGATATGCTCACGTACGTCATGATTCGATTAGTATCATGATTTTTTGCAATGATACGTACGATACGTATATTTGCAATACATTCCAGACTGAAAATTGGACGGTGTAATACAACTTTTGCCTACTTTGCAAATTATGGATATTGTTTTGGTGCTGTTGGTTTTCCATACACTGTCTTTCTCAACGGCAGGAAAACCAAAGTGTTTCCGTATACGATACAGGTGATTTAAATTTCGCCGTGGGCATGACAATTTTTAGCTCAACTGCATGTATAACGTAAAGTTTGAGCTATTAATGCCATGGTTTGGCGTCCGTCGTCTGTCCATCCGTCCGTCAACAATTTCCTTCGGCATGCCCTACAGGCCGCATCCCTCATCCGATCTTCTCCAAACTTTCATCCCGGTATGTAGCTTCAGGGTGACCTATAAATGGGATTGAGGTATCAAATTTTTCCGAATTTCAATAAAAAATATTGCCGCCAACAGCCATTTTGAATTTCAAATTTGAATCCATCGGCACACCCTACAACCCGTATTTGAATATGGCCGGATCATTGGATTTTACTCTTTGCATGACTAAATCGTTTGGCACACCCTACAGACCACATGCCTCATCAAAACATCACCAAACTTCATATGGATCTTTTGGGTGACCTCTAGATGGTGCCTCCTATTTTGACTGAAATTCATTGATGCCACCAGCGGCCATCTTGGAATTTACTCTTTGTATGACTAAATCCTTCGGCACACCCTACAGGCCACATCTCTCATCTGATTGTCACCAAACTTCATATGGATCTTCGAGATGACCTCTAGATGGGAGCCTCCTATTTTGACCGAAATTTGTTAAAAAACATGGCCGCCAGCAGCCATCTGGGATTTAAAATTTGAATCCATTGGCTCATCCCGCAGCCCACATTTATTTGAGAATTGATTAAAAAATTTACAGGCAATGTTTAGAATTACCTCTAGATGGGAGCTATCAAATTTGAACAATTGTCGATGAAAAACATGGCCACCGGCAACCGTCTTAGATTTAACTTTTTTGCATGACTAAATCCTTTGGCACACCCTACGGACCAATTCCCTCATCTGATGATGACCAAACTTCATATGGCTCTTTGTGGTGTCCTCTAGATGGTGCTTCCTATTTTGACTGAAATTCATTGATAAACATGGCCACCATGCAGTGGCCATCTTGGAAGTTACTCTTTGTATGACTAAATCCTTTTGCGCACTCTACAGGCCACTTCCCTCATCCGATCATCACCAAACTTTATATGGATCTTCGAGGTGACCTCTAGATGGGAGCCTCGTAATTTGACCGAAATTTGCTGAAAACATGGCTGGCAGCAGCCATCTTGGAATTTACTCTTTGTATGACTAAATCCTTTGGCGCACCCCTCATCCGATCATCACCAAACTTCATACGGATCTTTGGGGTGACCTCTAATTCACTTGCTTCTCTATCATTCTATTCATTGCTCAGGCAAAAAATAACTCCTTCCCAAGTTGAGCTACATTGTCATTGACACTTTCATTGGAGTTGCCCTGCCTCTGACCAGCTGAAATTTTTTTTAAAGAATTTTGATTGGTTAACAGAAAGGGAAACTATGGAATTATTGCTGTTACAGCCAATGAAATTTGTCCTCTCAGAATGCTTGCATGGCATGTGCAATAATTATGAAACGAACCTCGTATTGCACTGCCGGTAAACATCGCGATTCACCGAAACCACGATGAATCGTTGTATCCCTAGTTATATGATACTGAAACATGTCATAAGGCTACTGCGAGATAACTTGTAGTCGGCAACTGGGATGGAATTTACCAGTAGTGCATCACTGGTGCCAGCTACGAGTTATCTTGTTGGTAAATAAATATTTTTTTCTCGACGACTTAAATTACTTAGACTGCGATAAATGTGCAAGTATATTGTGTATAAGACATGGTAAATGAATGAATATATAACACTGGTACACTCTACATCATCTAAGATGTTGCAAACATAATAATTATTTACTAGTACCTAAGAGATAACTCATAGCTGGCACCAGCGATGAACACTGGAAAATTCCGTCTCAGGTGCGGACTTCGAGTTATCTCGTAGAAGCTTTATAACACTTTTCAGCATCGTATAACCTGACTTTGGTTGACTGAATTTTTATATTAAAGACACGATAAATTAATTTATGTACACACATTTATACATGGACTCATTGCCAGGGAACAGGACTTATATGCATGGGTAAACAATCCACATGTATTAGCTTGTGCATACACTTGAGGTTGCTGATTTATGCAACGAAAGCCTTCTATTGTCCGGAAAAGGTCTGTTTGCATATGTCTACCATGGGTCAGTGATGTACTCAAAAGGTCCAGGTGAATTGGAGTGTCTAAGCAGAGTGAGGTCCCCAGAGGGTGAATTTAGTGATGCTAGCCTGCTGCAGGGCTCGATTTAACTGGAATCGCAAAGCAATTTGTGATGCAAATTCCGATTTCACCTAACCAATTTACAATGAAAAACATGTATTGGTAGGGAATTCTATACAAAATCTACCCAGTGCTGCAAAATGCTATACAAATTTAAAAATTAAATCCATCCCTGGCCCGCTGTGTGGGGTAGCATCGCTAAATTCACCCTCTGGTGACCTCATTCTACAAATGACAGACACTCTATTTCAAGTCTTGGCACCAGTTCGATATAACATTTTGCTAAGGACCTGCGAATCAAGTGTTTTCTTATCTAATTGAATCTCGTATCAAATCATGCCAAAGATTCAAAATCACTTCAAATCTCGAATAAATCATTGTGACAAGCAAATATGATGGGATGCTTGGAATAGTTTAGAGTTAACTCTCAAATTTGGCATGGTGCCCAATTTGAGTGTTTTCTCTGAACTATTCAAAATTTGAAAACCTCATAATTACTGTACACTGAAATCTGCCATTATACTGTTATTGGTACATGTACATGCAATTCCCACGTACCTGCCATGCAACTCCAGTAACACTTCAGTCCCGGTGGACATATTTAATTTATACTGAAATTGGGTGGTCTTACCGGTATTATAAATCATTTGCAACCTTTTTGTTACCATTATGTTTCTTAGTATTCCAAAGTTTATTTGCACAAACCATTGTTTTTTGTACATAGATAACATGTTTATCCATCTGATGGCAATGATTCGATAAAAATCAAATTAGACAGTCAATTTCGAATTGAATCAGATGAAAGTTATCGAATCGCATTGTATTTGCAAGGCCCTACAATTTGCTTTTGGTGTTATTGTATCCAATCTGATCATGAAGGTTTCTTGCTTTTTAGCTCAACTTTACTTTGTAAAGTTTGAGCTATTGCCATGGGTTGGTCGTCCATTGTCTTAGGGTGACCTCGAGATTGGAGCTGACCATTTTTTCCGAATTTTGTTAAAAAATATGGCAGCCAGAGGCCATACTTTTTGTATGACTAAATCCTTTAGCACACCCTACAGGTCACATCTCTCATCCGGTTGTCACCAAACTTCATATGGATCTTCGGAGTGGCCTCTAGATTGGAGCTTACCATTTTTTCTGAATTCTGTTAAAAAACATGGCTACCGGTGGCCATCTTATATATTTCTCTTTGTATGACTAAAGCTGTTGGGTGTTTCATATTACATAGTCATTAGACATACCAACTTTCTGCATTCCTTATCGCTCCACTAACTGTAACGTTTGACAATAGCCCCTCTCCAAGTTGAGCTTCAGTGTCATTGAGTCTTTCATTTTCAGATATATTTTCAATGAATTATGGACCCGTTGGGTACCAGAGAGGATCTTGTTGATATTGATGGTCTCACCAGATGGAACTTCACACAACTCCCAGAATACAAGGACACAGAGAATGAAGCCGTTATAGAGTCACCATTCCCGTGGAGGAATGACCTCAACTCTAAGATAGCCCTCTGGTATGAATAGCTACATATTTTGTTAGAAGTGTCATGTTCTATTGTCAATAGAAACCAGTTCCCTCATGAAACTACGGTAGTCTATATTTAAAAATAACCTTCAGAGATGTACAGTAATTCCCTAAATAATTGACTCCTTAACCACAGAAGAATTATGGGAAGTTTTCAGGATTTAGTGAGAGCTTTCCGTTGAATGGCAACAAGCCATATTTCCAACTAAATCCTGAAATTTTTTCCATAATTCTGCTGTGGTTAAGGAGTTGATTATTTAGGGCATTACTGTAGTGTGTCTGTAATTTGGATCAGGATCAGTAGTTGCCGTTGAAATAGACACAGTTTTCCTTGTCACATATATCTGATACAGGATTGGTAATTTCAGGTGTTGTAGATGTTGTTTTAGTGGTGGTACCAGGCATGGTCGATTCCGTGGTAGTGCCAGTTATGTGCGATTCTGTGGTAGTACTAGTCGTGGTTGTTTCTGTAGCTGTTGTCTCTGTGCCTAAAAATTAGGATATCAGCTGGACTACAAGGTGTCTTATTTCAGCATAACTTATTTGTATTTAAAATTCACGCAGTACTTTTGTTCGCTCACCCATCAGTGCGCGAATTTAAAACTGAGAAAAAAATAGTATGACTCAAAAGATTTTAGTGAATAAAAGGAAAAAATAAAGGGGTTTTGAATATTAAATATTCAACAGTATTCTAATTTGGGTGTGGTCCAATTTCGCTATATGAATGTCATGTAAATGTATTTCTAATTCTTGCGATGTCATTTCACTCACCTCTTCTATATGAGATAATGCTCATTCATAATATCAACATTCTTTTGTATTCTGTCATTTTTTGACATCAATTGAAGGCCTGAACTGTAACAAGAGCATCACCAGGACCTGGCAAAATACGCCCGTGGTAATTTATACAATGGGCCATAACTCAGGTGAAAATTGGTGGACGGAACCCAAATTCGAACTTGACCTGTATTTTGAGCAAGTAAACTCACATACCTAATTTCATTCCATTCAGTTCAGACTTACTAAAGTAATCATCGGGAAATGAAAATTAAGTGCAAATTCCAACAAAAAGGGTCGTAACTCCAGTGAAACCAGAATTTGAACTTGACCTGTATTTTGTGCTAGTGAACATTTATTAACCAGCACTTTTGTCATTATCGGTAGGTGTACGCCGGGGCTACATCACAGGTATTCAACAGACATGTCAAATCTAGTCACTCGGTGTTAGAGAGTTAATGGCATTGCAGTTCCTCCACAAGCCTTGAATAAGGTGCCTGTCATTTGCAGAATGAGGTCCCCAGAGGGTGAATTTAGTGACGCTATCCCACATATATTTGGTATATACCGGTAGCTCTATATTGGTTTCATTTTTGGCACATTTATCTGCAGTTCTTATTTTCCAGTCATATTTTGGTCAGATGGTTTTTCAGCATATTGGTTCTATATAAATTGCATGAAGAAACGTAAAGGTAGTGTCCGCTGTTTCATGGGCTTTTGTGCTGTCAATCACCAGCTTTGTGACTATCAGGTTGTTCATCAGTCTGGGTGAACGTCGACTCTATATTTGAAATATAGAGTCTGGAGCTTATGTGGCCAAAACCATTTCTATTCAGCGAAGAGCTTCCCCAAAATGACGTCACGGATTAAAAAAAATACATCGATGATTGACAGGTGTCCCCACGTGTTATTTGTTGTGCTTCGCAATAGCAATGGCCTGTGTCGCGACATAAACTTACAGCAGATAATATTTGTCGTGTGTGCGACTATTCTTTTTCGGGAGATGAACTCGCTGCATCAACCGGAAAGCTGCATCGGAGAGCAAAAAATAAGGTCGTCATCAAAAATGATGCTTTAGAACTATTTAAAAGCATAAAATTAAGTCATTTCCTCGGTGTTAACTTTCAGATGACTTTTTTACGACAAATAATTTGATTTGCAAACCATGGTACAATCATGAAAGTAAATCAAATACACGGACATGAGTGAGTTATATTTATATTTATGGGAGGCCAAGTTGGTACCATGCACAGGCCTATCTATCAGGTCTAGCACATCCTTCAAATTAATCCGAATATATAATTTCGAAGCCATTGTTGTCTCTGTTGTATTTGCAAGCATCGCTTTCGATCGGAGAAATTCCGCTCTGTTACTATATTTAGAGGTGACATTATGGGAGTCTCCGCCCACTAACACTTGTTTATTAACCCATACGGTTTCATTGGACGGAAAATAATTTACGCAATCAATCAGATTACGGAATCCCGAGGACTTGGAAATGAGATAGCGATGTTATCCGTCAGACCTTATATTCAATGTTGTAATGAATATTTAGGTATGAGTTTACTCAGACTGGTTGTTCATCTAGTTGGTTTTCGTTATGGCTCAGTGTGTTGTGGAGGAGATGTTCAATTTTCTTCACAAATTTGTTTCTTTGCGTGGTGGATGATGGAATTCAAACAATATGAAGATTATCCACCCTACTAAGTTTACAAATTTAGATGAATGACCTTGACTGTTTTCTGTATTAAGGAAGGGAGATCCCACTAGCCTCAAATCACATGCTGTGATAAACACGAGCAATGAACGTCTAAATGATAAACATCCGATGTGTCAACATCTATTGGAGAGGGCAGGTCCAGAATTACGAGCAGATTTAAAAGAGAATATAAAAGGTCAGTTACAGTCCTGAGAGTATGGTGCCGGACATTGCAGAATGAGGTCCCCAGAAGATTAATTTAGTGACGCTACCCCGCACAGTGGGCTAGCATCACTAAATTCACCTTTTGATGACCTCATTCTGCTTAGGCCTCATCTTCTCTGGAATATATCTTTATTATCAAATTAACAAGTTTTTAAATTTCTTTAGAATCTTCTTCAGAAAGAATTTTTATCCTTTTTAGTTTAGCTTCTCTATATCTCTAAATTGGCAGACGACACAATGCATAGGCTATTCAAGGTGCCCAATGGGTGCACATCACCATCTTCACTATCTGTGAACTTTAACCTGAGTCTAGGGCTCCCATAGCAGATGAATCCATACAGAATGAGGTCCCCAGAGGATGAATTTGGTGACGTTAACCTGCTGTGTGTGGCAGTGTCACTAAATTCACCCTTTGGGGACCTCATTCTGCAAATGTCTGGCACCCTATTTTCAGGACTGGTCAGTCACAATGTGTGGAACATGGATCTCAAAACCTATTTGGTTTCAAAAGAGGGAATGTTTCATTTCCATGTCAACAAGTTATGTTGAACCGTTAATGGTCAAATAGATATTTCCACAGCTGTCAGTTAAATATATAAATAAGGCCAAAACGAAGAATATCTGTGTTTAGGGTAACCCGCCCGCCCCTACTCAAAACCTGCCGCCAAATTCCATTTTATCGTTTTTCAAAAATTTCCTCCGACTTCATTTAATTTTTTTGTAATTAGGAATTCGCGACTACGGAATTAGCTTAAACAAGTAAACCATTTCCTTGCGAATATCGTCAATTCACGAAAAATGGAAGTGCTGCCATTGTTGTTGTAGTATATTCGTATTCCCTCGTCATTGTTCGGCAAACCTCGCCGATTTCTCGAAAGCGGAAACCAGAAAACACGCGATATGTATTAACTAGCAAATCGAAAGTAACCGGATATTTTGCCGATTGAATATGGCGGAAACACTTCCGTGTGCGGATAGATCCTGCGTTTTAGCTATTAAACTTCACAAATGCGTTCATATGAATCAGAATAGAAACATGGCGCCTGTCAACTATAGCACGACATGTTGTCGTGCGTGAACCGGTACCACACGGATTCTGAACTGACAGAAAAGGACATAGTAATAAAATGTCAGATTAAAAATAATTCTGTACGTCACGTTCGCCTTGCCGCATGTATGTGCCATTTCCAATGGAGGAACTCTTGTTAAATTCACCTTCTGAGTTGAATATTTCGCAAAATTTCTTAGTATTCGAGTCGGTGGATAAACAAAATATCATAAGTGTCTTGTGTGGGAAATTGAACAGTAATATGTCCACTCGTAGGATTTGGCCTGGAGCTTCAGCGTGAACATAAACTGTTTAAAGGTGGATTATCTCTTTGTAAACATGTATTATATAGTTACCGAGGTATAAAATATTAGATCTGAATCGAAGACTCCTGTCCGGAAATGCTTCTATCGATTAATATTAATTTTATTTCGAATATTTTCTGGTCTAAAAAGGTGTGTTTGTTCAGCTAACGAACAATATTGGTTACTGTTAACAGAGACCAGAAATTATATTGTGCAATTTTGTCACAAATAAACGTTAATTATACTCATTAACGCTTATATCTGTGGAACAAAACAGTACAAACAACCAATCTGTGACATTTGACATTCGTTGCGTAGCCGTAGGAACAGCCCAGTGCTCTATATCGCAATACGGTCTCATCCGAATGGTCGGTTCTAAAAATAGTAACATAAATGGGCCCGATTTAATATTCGAAATAAAATCAATATTAATTGATAGAAGCTTTTCCGGACATAGGTCTTCAGTTCATATCTATTATTTTATACCCACGCAACTATTTAAAATTTGTTATTTAAAGAGATAATCCATCTTTAATTTCCAACACTAGACACTTATCTATTATATATTTTGGAAGATATGTGTGTGTGTGTGATCGCGATGAACTCGAAAACTGCCAGACGGATTGAGCCCAAACTTCCTATCTAAGGGTAAAATACCAGATGAAGTGGCATCGCATCGCTTCTGAGAACGTCAGAGCACCCATTCTCCACCCCAGTCACAAAAATTACCGCCATTGTCACGGTGGGGTTAATCGCGTTGATAGTTAAAGAGCGTTCGTATCCGCAGTGTCGTCGATAAAGAGCGTATGTGTGTAATGTGATTATTACATCTGGGCGTGTGCGTGTAAGACTGCATCCATGAGCGTGTTGTGTGACGTACTTAGGGCTTTCCGCCCGAGGTGATCTTCACCTTGAAACGGGTACCCACAAACGTACCTATTTTAGGGACGGGTACCATCATGTCTCTTGATTAAAAAGGCAGAATTAACTCAAAATAATTTAAACAATTAACGGATTTCGACGAAATTTGATACCTACGGATACTTTTATCGGGGGAGTGTTTTCGACGGGTCAAATTGTGACCCCGAACTGACCTTGACCTTCAAAATGGTCAATTCAAGGTCAAAGCCCGGACGAAGTCGGGTCACCTTCTAGTTCTATATATAATATCATTTAATATCATGCTGTATACATGTCATTGAACTTCTGTAACACCATTAAGCTGATTAAAGCTACCATGACATTGATTAGTGTGACAATGACTTGCCCAAGCTTTATACGAGTGACACTGGCAGACGATTAGAAGGCACGAATACTTAAATACTATCCCCCGTGAAAAATAAAATGAAAAAATAAAATAAAATTAAGTACCGCCCGCCCGCCTCTGTTTTTTTCCTTCATGTTACCCTAAACTCAGGTATTCTTCCTTTTGGCCTAATAGCAGATATGTTCTACCAATCAGCGACTGAGTTTTCTACATTTATAATTTCGATGTCATCTTTTTTCATGCTAAATTTGATATCCACTCATACTTTCAGTGTTAAAATGACTGTTTTTAAATTTAAAGTGATGTGAAACACTCCGATAGGTGCTCAAATAGAAATTAAGAATAATCTTGTTCAAAGTAGTAACTTTATATGAATACTAATCTAAATTGACAACAACTTACCATGATTCTTTTATATTAATTACATGCAATGACTCTCGGTGGCGAAATCATTTGTGTTAGTTTATCCATGATAGTTGCGTCCCGAATCGAGATGTAAATATTTATAATTGAGTGCAGTTCAGACTATGTTTTCTTTGGAATGGTATGGTCGATTTCCTTGAAATGTTTGGCAATGTTAGTGGAATGTGACATTCCTCCAGTTGGCATAGCGCCCGAATACAAACTTATCAGTTTCACGCACCCAAACAAGTACATAATATGTCTTTAAAATGATTTTGGTTTTTGAATTTGATCAATGATTATAACAGGGTCTTTCCTTTGCAAGACTTTTAACCCTTCCATGACTGGAGCTTCTTGAAGTTTTGTGAAAACCCTGTGCTAATGCATTCTCTTATGTATGCGAGCCTCCCATAGGGAGCCTCACATATATAAGAGAATACATTGGCCTAACAATATTTACCTTGACTTTGTAAGCCAGTGCATTCTCTTATATATGCGAGGCTCCCTATGGCAAAATGCACTGGTACAAGATCTTTAATGCCGCACCAGCACAGCTCCCATAACAAAAGGGTTAATGTACTTTTCACAGTTCAAGACGAGAACAAGGTATGTTCATTTGTGTGTAAACCAACATAAGCAGTCTGTAAAATCTTGCGTCTCCTAGCAACTGCCCATTATGCCTGGCTATGGAAGCATCCATTATAAATGGAATCATGTCAATCATCTCAAAGATAATATTATATTCATAATAATAATTATTTATTTCATCAAACTATGGATATTTTACAAATATGTTGATTCTTGCTTAGATGACTTTTGTTTGTTATTTTGGTTGCAGTGTGCAGAACTGGAGATGCTAAGATCACCAAGGGTTACAATTTACCAGCACGATTTGTCATTCACACTGTGGGTCCGAAGTACAGTATTAAGTATCTGACTGCAGCTGAGAGCGCCCTCTACAATTGCTACAGAGCTACGTTCCACCTGATGAGGCAAGTTAACTGTCCGAGTATATCACATCTACTTTGGGACATGGCAGGGACAAGCCTAGAGGGCGATATCTTCTCAAAATTGGTCACTTCTCTCCTCTTTTTGTTCTATAGGGAGAAGTGACTTCGCTCCGCTATTCCAACATTGTATTTAAAGGTACTCAATCCGATTCGATGGTCCCAATATCATCAGATTCCAACAACAACAACAAAATGTTTTGAAATGCCGCTTTAGTTATCAGAATTGAGTAGCTGCCCAAAAATAATGCTAACCACAGTCAACTATACATGTAGTATAAAATTGCCCAAAACCTGTTATTTATCAACATTTTGTTGAAACAAATTTTGCCGGTTTGTCAAATATCTGACACAAAAAAGCCACTTGATTTTAGAGTTATTCATCTTCATCTGCAATTTGGTCAGAGAAAGTCTTCTCGTCGACTGTTTACTGGGCCACTTAAAATTATCGGTTGTGAAAAATAATAGATTTCAAACATCGATATCTGATCACTCTGAGCTTTGATGGGTGGGTTCCTCGACTCGATTCAAATATTTTTTACCCTCGCAGCCAAGGAATTAGTAATTTGCGAGCGTTAATTCGGATTTTGCATCTTTAACCCTTTCTATACTAAAGTATCAGCACCGTGCTGCGCGAATTCAAAAATAAAAAATATTTTAGTAAATCTTAGGACAGGTTCAGTTCTAAATCGGCATGAAAATACACGTGTATATTAAAGACCACCATGATGGAAATTTAAATCGAGTAGACATCATCATGTTTTTGTGAAGATGGGTATTTATGCATGCATCATATATAATAATTTATATAATTTAATGATATTTAAAATATCTATGGACAGGATCTGGAAAGAAGTAAAACCACAACCGCGTTGGCTGCTGAGTTCAGAAAAGCCAACACTTGGCTGCATGCATAATTAGTTGTGTTGACATAATTAACTCAGACTGTTTGACACGGTGTTATAATAGTCATTCCAGGGTTGTGGATATGTAGGCATCCTTTCATGCACATTCAGACATGTATATATGTGTATTTCTTACAAGCATTGCAGCATCAAAGATGTAACCATGATTTATCGCTTTACATATAAAGGTGTTGAGATAAATATTGTATATTTAGTCCAACTTGCCTAAATTTATGTGTAACGCATTAACATATAGTAATGCCCTAATTAATCGACTGCTTAACCACAGCAGAATTATGGGTACGGTAACTTTTCAGGATTTAGTCGGAAATATGGTTTGTTGCCATTCATTGGAAAGCTCTCCCAGAGAGCTTTCCAATGAATGGCAACAAACCATATTTCCGACTAAGAGCTTTCCAATGAATGGCAACAAACCATATTTCCGACTAAATCCTGAAAAGTTACCCATAATTCTGCTGTGGTTAAGCAGTCGATTAATTAGGGCATTACTGTATAACCCTTTTTGGACAGCTATTTACCTATCATCGATCAGGAGTCGTATTATTTTTCACTCAGTTTTAAATACACGCACAAATGGGTGCGTGGAAATCAGGCTAAATTCACCCTCTGGGGACCTCATTCTACTTAGGCCTCATCTTCTGGGAAGTATCTTTAGTCTCAAATTAACAACTATTTTTTTTTTTACTACAGGGAAAATGCTATCAGAAACATAGCCCTATGTCCTATCCACTCCATACGGAGAGGATATCCATCTGATGAAGGTGCTCACATTGCTATGCGTAAGTTTATTTAAGTTATAGTAGCCTTGTCCTATCCACTCAGTATGGAGAGGCTATCCACTTGATGAATGTTCTCACATTGCTATGTGTAGGTTTATTCAAGATATGGTAGCCCTGTCTCCTATCCACATGAACTGGAGAGGCTATCCGCCCATTGAAGGTGCTCACATTGTTATGTGTAAGTTTATTTAAGATATAGTAGCCCTGTGTCCTATCCACATGGTACATAGAGGCTATCCACCAATTGAAGGTGCTCACATTGCTATGCGCAAGGTCATTTAAAGACATATTATGGACTTGTTCAGGTGCGTTAAACAGTTAAGTTAGTATTCAGGCACAATGCCAACAGGAGGAATGTAGCATTCTACTACATCGCTGAAAATCTCAAGCAAATCTACCATACCACTCCATAGAAAACATCATCTGAACTACACTCAATTGTAAATATTTACTTTTCGATTCGGGACGCAACTATCGGCAATAAAGTAACGAAAACAATTTCGCCATCGAGAGTCACTGAATTTAATTAATATATATTATTACCACTTTATGGGGCGTTCTCTAGGCCATTGATAACGTTTTTTTGGGCGTTCCAAATAGCGTATTGTTACCAAAACACCGGGCCGCGGGCCGATAATGAAAAGATCTGTTCATTATCGGCCCGCGGCCCGGCAAATGACCGGAAATTAGATCTCGTTTAATATCATGTGAGTTGCGTCCCTTCAAACTCAGACTTACCGTGTTTGTTTAAAGAAAATAATGGGAAAATGTAGTGGTTTAATATTTATGATTGGAAACCACGCTGTATGGTTGAATTATTGTCTCAAGCGTAAACATGCATCAATAACTTTAGCTGTCAAACTCTCATCGTTTGTCACTCGTCTTCAATGCTGGTGTTTATTTATTTATATGTTTTTGAAATATCTCTCTCTTAATCTACTTCATTATTCCACTGGGTCGAATGTCCAAATATGTGGTAATAATAGTAATAACATGATCGTATCGGGCATTATGGTTTATTAACGGCCCTCTGGAATGATTAACAGCCCTCGGGCCTATTAGCGGCCCTCGACTTCGTCTCGGGCCGCTAATAGGCCCTTGGGATGTTAATAATTCCTGCTGGGCCGTTAATAAACCATAACACCCGCAAAAATCATGTTATTGTTATAATAATGATGGTGTGTGTTGTCAGTTGGGATTTAATATTTGTAAAAATAACCACTTTGAGCAATATTATCATCCATTTCTATTTGATCACCCCATCGGAGTGTTTCACATCGCTTTAAGATATGGTAGCCCTGTTTCCTATCCACATGATACGGAGAGCTGTTTCCTATTCACATGATACGGAGAGGCTATCCATCCATTGAAGGTGCTCACATTGCTATGTGTAAGTTTAAGATATGGTAGCCCTGTGTCCTATCCACTCAGTACGGAGAGGCTATCCACATGATGAAGGCGCTCACATTGCTATGTGTAGGTTTATTTAAGATACGATTGCCCTCTGTCCTATCCACTTGGTACAGAGCCTACCCACCCATTGAAAGTGCTCACAATGCTACGTGTAAGTTTATTTAAGATATAGTAGTTTTGTATCATATCTACATGGTAAGGAGATGCTATCCATCCATTGGAGGTGCTCACATTGCTATGTGTAAGTTTATTTAAGATATGGTAGCCTTGTATCCTATTTACATGGTTCGGAGAGGCTATCCATCTATTGAAGGTGCTCACATTGCTATGTGTAAGTTTATTTAAGATATGGTAGCCTTGTATCCTATCTACATGGTTCGGAGAGGCTATCCATCTATTGAAGGTGCTCACATTGCTATGTGTAAGTTTATTTAAGATATGGTAGCCTTGTATCCTATATACATGGTAAGGAGATGCTATCCATCCATTGGAGGTGCTCACATTGCTATGTGTAAGTTTATTTAAGATATGGTAGCCTTGTATCCTATCTACATGGTAAGGAGATGCTATCCATCCATTGGAGGTGCTCACATTGCTATGTGTAAGTTTATTTAAGATATGGTAGCCTTGTATCCTATCTACATGGTAAGGAGATGCTATCCATCCATTGGAGGTGCTCACATTGCTACGTGTAAGTTTATTTAAGATATGGTAACCTTGTATCATATCTACATGGTAAGGAGATGCTATCCATCCATTGGAGGTGCTCACAATGCTACGTGTAAGTTTATTTAAGATATGGTAGCCTTGTATCCTATCTACATGGTTCGGAGAGGCTATCCATCTATTGAAGGTGCTCACATTTCTACGTGTAAGTTTATTTAAGATATGGTAGCCTTGTATTCTGTCCACATGGTACAGAGAGGCTATCCATCTGTTGAGTGCTCACATTTATTACTTATACATAAGTATAATGTTTTGTGACAGGAATTTACTGCGACCTATAGAGCTATGTAGAACATCACACCAGATATAGCATATTCGGCACACACTAAAAAGTGCAAGTTGAGGCCAAGGCCGGCTTTAAAAAAGTTTGAGTAGTGTGTGAAGTCGGGTTTATTTTCTTCATTTCTTAATGAATATGCATGGAATTTGGAATATATATTCTCACTGGATTAAGGAATTCATTTTACATTACTGTTTTAATTTCAGTTATTTTCTTGATTTTATGATTCTTTTCTGCAAAACATTAAAACTTTAATATTTCTTCATCCACAGGGAGTGTGCGGAGATTTCTTGAGCAGTATAGTGATAAAATAGATACTGTGATATTTGCCTGTTCAGAGGAGAACTATGTGAGTATGTTTGGCACACCAGAACATAGATAGAACAACACAAAAACATAATCACTAGTCTCTGTAAACATAACCTGAGTCATACTGACATACTGAGTCTATCGTAGTCGCCTCGAAATGTTATGTCACAATGAATTACGTTAATCGCTTCAATTGGACACTTTTACCTTGGAGCTACTAATAGTGAGTTCTGATTGGCGCGACTGACTTAGAATCCTACAGTTCCGGAAATAGATAGTCTACGCCAGCAGCAGGAACAGGATTTGCGTGCCCGCCCACAGGGCGGCACGAGGACGGTGTGGGCTCACCCGGAGGTCGCCCTTACGCCCTGTCTTGAGTTTTCTTGGTATTGGGAACCAGTCTAGGCCTAGGCTCAGGAGGGCAGGTGAGGTGGGATTCTAGCTGTTAAGTGATGTTTTGTACTTTTTCTTTTTGTTCTTTTTCTTGTTGTTTTTTCGTTTCTTCTTTTTTGGTGGTGGAGCACTCGATGGTGATGGTGGTGGAGGCTCATCTTCAGAGTCAGAGTCGGAGTCGGAGTAGTTTTCGGGATCGTCTGCCCAGGCGATCCAAGGTTGTTTGGTTGTGAGTGGAGGCTCATCTTCCCATTCATCGACCTCGGTGTCAATGTCGCTTTCTTTGTCGCTTTCTCTCTCGGATTCGGTGGATTCTGCTTCGGGTGAAGGCTCTGGCTCGTGATACTCCGGATACTCCGGAGTCTTCGGAACAAAGTCAGAGGGGTCTTCCTCGTCTGGCCGTGATGGTGGTGGTGATGGTGGTTCCATCTCCTGGGCGACAGACTGGGCCGGGATCACAGCTGGATGGGCGGAGTCGACTGGTGGTGATCCTGTCGGCTTTTTAGCTTTCCACGCAGCGAGTCTATCGGCATCTCTCTTTTTTCTTGATGGTGTTTTCTTCTTCTTTTTCTTCATCTTCTGTCGAGGTTTCCGTGCTGATCTGGTATTATCCGGTCCGTTCCCGGTAGGGAGCCCTGAAAAGAGCTTTGCCAGGCCGGTCTGGATATCCAGAATCAGCTGGTATCCGCCTTTGTGAGCGTCGAGTGACCAGCTCAGACAAGGCGTGACATGCATGGCATCCAGCATGTTGGTGACAATAATTGGAATTAGCGGTGGCGAGTTCATCTTGAGAGGTGGCGATCCAAGCTCTCTGGAGGTCCGACTGCTAATGTAACGAACAGGTACAGGTAATCAGACCCACTATTTATATGTGGGTGTGTAGTTAACTTAGACAGCGTATCACATACAGTAATGCCCTAATTAATCAACTCCTTAACCAAAGCAGAATTATGGGTAATTTTTCAGGATTCAGACGGAAATATGACTTGTTGCCATTCATCGGAAAGCTCTGAATGAGAGCTTTCCGATGAATGGCAACAAGCCATATTTCCGACTAAATCCTGAAAAATTACCCATAATTCTGCTTTAGTTAAGGAGTCGATTAATTAGGGCTTTACTGTAAGGTTGTTGTTCTGCTATTGTATAACAAGAACGGCTGGGTGCTAAAATTGTTCACCTCAGCAACACCTTACATAGTGTGTCTGTCATTTGCAGAATGAGGTCCCCAGAGGGTGAATTTAGTGATGCTATCCCACACGGCCAGCTAGCATCACCAAATTCACCCTCTGGGAACCTCATTCTGCTGAGGCCTCAACTGCTATGGGAGACCTAGGATCAGATTGAAGTTCCCCAGTTGAAGTTGGTAATGTTCACTCATTAGTCACCTCGATTATGTATTTTATCTTCTGCAAGTTAGAGGATCTAGAAACTGAACAGAAGGGAACTAATTATTATAAAGAATGTTAATTTGAGACTATAATTAATGCTCAGAAGACGAGGCCTAAGCAGAATGAGTTCCCCAAAGGGTGAATTTAGTGATGCTAACCTGCTGTGTAGGGTAAATTCACCCTCTGGGGAAACTCATTCTGCAAACGAAAGACACGCTATTTCAAGGCTTAGTTTTGACAGCCAGAATAGTATGTTGGGATAATACTGTTTTACATCGAAGTTTAGTGTATATATCTTTCTATATCAAGGTACCCACTCTCACATAAAATCCCCAAACCGTGCGTTTTATTCCATATAAAATATTAAATTTGTTCTGATCACCACAAGAGCTGTCAACTGAAAGTGCTAATGTGATGTGAAAAATATATCTGATCACAATGTTTACATTATACAAACTTTTTTGATCTCGCAAAGTGACAATATAAATACCATGTAAACAAACTGAGGTTACTCATACTTACGCTGCATATTCGATGGGAAATTTAACATGAAAGTTAGATTATAGTACATCATTATGACCATAAGATGTCACTATTTCCGATATATATATAGCATCATGTTTTAATTTGTAGGGTAACATCAATTAATGTTGATGAAAAATCATGCCACTGGTTGTGGGCATATAAAAGTCTGTTATAGAAATATTTAAACACAGGGCTTCAACATAAAGCAGCATTATCCCAACCGATATGACTAGCTTGCTTGTGTCGAAGGAAACAATGACTACCAATATAGATGCTGTTTGATGATGCCTTCATGTTGCTCAGTCAGTGAAACATTCAACCCAAGATTTCAGCTGGATATATTTGTGTTGCAGCTACATGTACACATATCTTAACAAAGTATAAACAATAATGAATGTACAAAGTTCATTATGATTATCCACTGAACGAAATAAAAAGTTGTAATTGTGCAAATGGTTTAAACCCTTTCTATACTAAAGCATCATTGATGAGTAGTTATCCCATAGGAAATGTTCAGATAATAAGTTTAACCCATTCTATACTAAAGCATCATTGATGAGTAGTTATCCCATAGGAAATGTTCAGATAATAAGTTTAACCCATTCTATACTAAAGCATCATTGATGAGTAGTTATCTCATAGTAAATGTTCAGATAATAAGTTTAACCCATTCTATACTAAAGCATCATTGATGAGTAGTTATCCCATAGGAAATGTTCAGATAATAAGTTTAACCCCATTCTATACTAAAGCATCATTGATGAGTAGTTATCACATAGGAAATGTTCAGATAATAAGTTTAACCCATTCTATACTAAAGCATCATTGATGAGTAGTTATCACATAGGAAATGTTCAGATAATAAGTTTAACCCATTCTATACTAAAACATCATTGATGAGTAGTTATCCCATAGGAAATGTTCAGCTAATAAGTTTAACCCATTCTATACTAAAACATCATTGATGAGTAGTTATCCCATAGGAAATGTTCAGATAATAAGTTTAACCCATTATATACTAAAGCATCATTGATGAGTAGTTATCCCATAGGAAATGTTCAGATAATAAGTTTAACCCATTCTATACTAAAGCATCATTGATGAGTAGTTATCCCATAGGAAATGTTCAGCTAATAAGTTTAACCCATTCTATACTAAAACATCATTGATGAGTAGTTATCCCATAGGAAATGTTCAGATAATAAGTTTAACCCATTATATACTAAAGCATCATTGATGAGTAGTTATCCCATAGGAATTGTTCAGATAATAAGTTTAACCCTTTCTATACTAAATCATTATTGATGAGTAGTTATCCCATAGGAAATGTTCAGATAATAAGTTTAACCCATTCTATACTAAAGCATCATTGATGAGTAGTTATCACATAGGAAATGTTCAGATAATAGGTTTAACCCATTCTATACTAAAACATCATTGATGAGTAGTTATCCCATAGGAAATGTTTAGCTAATAAGTTTAACCCATTCTATACTAAAACATCATTGATGAGTAGTTATCACATAGGAAATGTTCAGATAATAAGTTTAACACATTCTATACTAAAGCATCATTGATGAGTAGTTATCACATAGGAAATGTTCAGATAATAAGTTTAACCCATTCTACACTAAAGCATCATTGATGAGTAGTTATCCCATAGGAAATGTTCAGCTAATAAGTTTAACCCATTCTATACTAAAACATCATTGATGAGTAGTTATCCCATAGGAAATGTTCAGCTAATAAGTTTAACCCATTCTATACTAAAACATCATTGATGAGTAGTTATCCCATAGGAAATGTTCAGATAATAAGTTTAACCCATTCTATACTAAAGCATCATTGATGAGTAGTTATCCCATAGGAAATGTTCAGATAATAAGTTTAACCCATTCTATACTAAAGCATCATTGATGAGTAGTTATCCCATAGGAAATGTTCAGCTAATAAGTTTAACCCATTATATACTAAAGCATCATTGATGAGTAGTTATCCCATAGGAATTGTTCAGATAATAAGTTTAACCCTTTCTATACTAAATCATTATTGATGAGTAGTTATCCCATAGGAAATGTTCAGATAATAAGTTTAACCCATTCTATACTAAAGCATCATTGATGAGTAGTTATCACATAGGAAATGTTCAGATAATAAGTTTAACCCATTCTATACTAAAGCATCATTGATGAGTAGTTATCCCATAGGAAATGTTCAGATAATAAGTTTAACCCATGCTATACTAAAGCATCATTGATGAGTAGTTATCCCATAGGAAATGTTCAGATAATAAGTTTAACCCATTCTATACTAAAGCATCATTGATGAGTAGTTATCCCATAGGAAATGTTCAGATAATAAGTTTAACCCATTCTATACTAAAGCATCATTGATGAGTAGTTATCCCATAGGAAATGTTCAGATAATAAGTTTAAACCTTTCTATACTAAAGCATCATTGATGAATAGTTATCCCAGTGGAAATGTTCAGATAATAAGTTTAACCCTTTCTATACTAAAGCATCATTGATGAGTAGTTATCACATAGGAAATGTTCAGATAATAAGTTTAACCCATTCTATACTAAAGCATCATTGATGAGTAGTTATCACATAGGAAATGTTCAGATAATAAGTTTAACCCATTCTCATTGATGAGTAGTTATCACATAGGAAATGTTCAGATAATAAGTTTAACCCATTCTCATTGATGAGTAGTTATCACATAGGAAATGTTCAGATAATAAGTTTAACCCTTTCTATACTAAAGCATCATTGATGAGTAGTTATCACATAGGAAATGTTCAGATAATAAGTTTAACCCATTCTCATTGATGAGTAGTTATCACATAGGAAATGTTCAGATAATAAGTTTAACCCATTCTCAATGATGAGTAGTTATCACATAGGAAATGTTCAGATAATAAGTTTAACCCATTCTATACTAAAGCATCATTGATGAGTAGTTATCACATAGGAAATGTTCATATAATAAGTTTAACCCATTCTCATTGATGAGTAGTTATCACATAGGAAATGTTCAGATAATAAGTTTAACCCATTATATACTAAACCATCATTGATGAGTAGTTATCCCATAGGAAATGTTCAGATAATAAGTTTAACCCCATTATATACTAAAGCATCATTGATGAGTAGTTATCCCATAGGAAATGTTCAGATAATAAGTTTAACCCATTCTATACTAAAACATCATTGATGAGTAGTTATTCCATAGGAAATGTTCATATAATAAGTTTAACCCATTCTCATTGATGAGTAGTTATCACATAGGAAATGTTCAGATAATAAGTTTAACCCATTCTCATTGATGAGTAGTTATCACATAGGAAATGTTCAGATAATAAGTTTAACCCATTCTCATTGATGAGTAGTTATCACATAGGAAATGTTCAGATAATAAGTTTAACCCCTTCTCATTGATGAGTAGTTATCCAATAGGAAATGTACTGATAATAAGTTCATATGTCATTTGTTGAACTTATTATCTAAACATTTCCCTCAGTAATTCAGTGAATAAATAGGAATCTTTCTGTACTTTTATGATCTGTCATCTGCTTTTATCACCTCCAAGTCAATAATAGACCATTCCGGTGTACACTTTTTAAATGACTGGGAGAATCCATTTAGTATAGAATGGGTTAGTGTTATACTATCATGAGGATCAACATTTTATTGACAAAACTGTGTGAAATATGTCAGGGATTTTTGTACCTGTTTTGGGAAAGGGTTGCGTGCTCTTTCCATACGGGACAATTTCCACTTAACCCTTTACCCAACAGAACGGCCCTGTGCCAATGCATTCTCTTATATATGCGAGTCGACCATAGGTCGCCTCGCATATATAAGAGAATGCATTGGCTTAACACATTAAAAATTATAAAATTGTTAAAGAATGTAAGAAAAAATGGTAAAAAGTGTTAAAAAAAGATTTTTTTTAGGCCAATGCATTCTCTTATATATGCGAGGCGACCTATGGTCGACTCGCATATATAAGAGAATGCATTGGCACAGGGCATAACTGTAACTATCATAATGTGGTCAAGGAGCCGGTTCCAATGATATCCATATTTGTATGGTTCTATTGAGACAGACCGAAGATATTTTAGGCTGTTGAAGCTTTATTTGGCCGGTTTTGGCCGGTTTGTTGGGTAAAGGGCTAGAGGCTTATAATTGGAGATACATGTATATAGTAACAAGCATTTTCATTGTGAAAGTCAGTGTAATCAAACTGGTTAAAGACATATTATGGACTTGTTCGGGTGCATGAAATTGATAAGTTAGTACTCAGGCGCTATGCCAACCTGGGGAATGTAGCATTCTACTAACATCCCCTAAAATTTCAAAGAAATCGACCATTCCACTCCATCGAAACATCATCTGAACTATGCCCAATTGTAAATATTTACGTCTCGATTCGTATGCAACTATTGACGATAATCTTCCACAAATGATTTCGCCATCGAGAGTCATTGATTTTAATTAATATATAAGAATGACTGTGTGTATCATCAATTTGGATTAATATTCGTAACAAATAACTTCTTTGAGCAAGATTATTCTCAATTTCTATTTGATCACCCTATTGGAGTGTTTCACATCACTTTAGAATCATATTTCTTAGATTGTTCAGTCCCATTGGGACCCATTTTCAGCCCTAATTATTGCGTAAAAAATCCCTGTATGTGCACTTATAATTTAAATTTTTATCAATTATTCAATTGCTGTTATTTCAGGAAGTTTACCAATCCTTGCTACCGCTATATTTTCCAAGAAACAATGTGGAAGAGATATTTGCAAGCAGTCACCTCCCCGAGGACGTGGGCGACATAAACGGAGAGCCGATCCATCCCGATAGACAGATCAGAATTATAGATAAACCAGTGTTTGCTGCTTACAGTATGTTCATTTATTGACGATTCTCCTTAGGCCAAACATTGTCAATTTCCTGTTTCTCAGGTCCACACACATGGTACCGAAACCCTGCACATGCAACCTTTTTATTCACATTCAATCTGTCGGGGGGGAAAGTTTTAATCCTTTCATGATGGCAGCTTCCTGAATTTTTGCGAAAATCCTGTACCAATGCATTCTTTAATATATGCAATAGCCTCGCATATATAAGAGACCCATTTCCCAGTTCTGATTTCAAAGTCATTACTGTAATTGGTAACTATGTTCAAACTTTTATTAAATACGAGATGCATTTTGATTGAAATCTCAGTAAATGCTTTGGACATATTTGATTGGGCGATTTTTTATGAAATTAATCACATGAAATCTATCAACTAACTTTTTACAGATATCTGTTGGGGAAACAATGGCCAAGGGTAACTGAAATTGGTCCTTGAGTTTGCCAATGAGGAGGTGAAATGCTTCATTTGTGTGTCCCCCATAAATAAAATATTAAATATTTATATGCACACTCCCATTCTTTTCAAAATATTTTGGCCAAAGAAATTGGAAATTTACTTTGCATGGCATTATATTAATAATTGGAGATCATAATATAACAATAACATTATTTTTTAGGGTATCATGGTTTCTGTTCGATTTCTGTAAAAATTTCAGTGAATATGTCTTGCAATTGTTGCCTGGATTTATGCTCTCAGGTAATTAGATCTAAATTTTCAGATGAGGGAGGAAGGTAGGCTATTTATTTATAGTTTTTCTCAAAACCTGGAAAACAAACTCAAGAAACCAAAAAAAAATATTTGACAAAGCTTTTTAACCCTTCCATGACGGGAGCTTCCTGAAATTTTGCGAAAACCCTGTGCCAATGAATTCTCTTATATATTGGAGTCTCTCATAGGGAGCCTTGCATATATAAGAGAATATATTGGCCTAACAATATTTTCCTTGATCTTGTAAGCCAGTGCATTCTCTTATATATGTGAGCTCCCATCATGAAAGGTTTAGATCTCAATTTTGTGATGAGAGAGGGAAGTAGGCTGTTTATTTATATTTTTTTCTCAAAACCTGGAAAACATTCTCTGGAAAGAAAAAAATAAAATAAATGATGAGGCTTTTTAAGAGAAAATTTCAGTGATGACGTAGGTGCCGAGAACTCAGAATTTTTATTTACTTGACCTAATTGTCCCCCGAAATTTTTTTTGGTGGTTGTGGGTACTATTAAAATAACCGGTGTCTACGTCCTTTTGGAAAATTTCCAGATGAGAACTTTATTTTGGCTATCAGATTGAAACCAAATTTGTTATGTCAGTTTATCAGCTCAAATCACAGGTCATGTTTGAATGTAGGTTCGATCCGCCCATTTTTGCCAGAGTTATGACCCCTTTTCGACTTAGAATCAATAAAATCAATAAAATTAATTAATTAATTAATAAAATCAATAAAATATCTGGATGAGAACTTTATTTTGGGCTATCGGATTGAAAGTGAATTTAGTATGTGAGCTTATCAGCTCAAAACACAGGTCAACTTCGAATATGGGTTTGGTACGCCCATTTTTGCCAGAGTTATGTGAATGTGAATTAACCCTTTACCCAACAGAACGGCCCTGTGCCAATGCATTCTCTTATATATGCGAGTCGACCATAGGTCGCCTCGCATATATAAGAGAATGCATTGGCTTAACACATTAATAATTATAAAATTGTTAAAGAATGTAAGAAAAAATGGTAAAAAGTGTTAAAAAAAGATTTTTTTTAGGCCAATGCATTCTCTTATATATGCGAGGCGACCTATGGTCGACTCGCATATATAAGAGAATGCATTGGCACATGGCATAACTGTAACTATCACAATGTGGTCAAGGAGCCGGTTCCAATGATATCCATATTTGTATGGTTCTATTGAGACAGACCGAAGATATTTTAGGCTGTTGAAGCTTTATTTGGCCGGTTTGTTGGGTAAAGGGTTAACCACATGAAGATACAGGTAAAGTTGAATTTGGTATGGTCTGCCCATTTTTGCTGCTGTTATGGTTCTTGTTGACATAAAATCTGACGATTATTTACTTTACATTTAGTTATCTGATTTGTTTTTAAATTCAACTGAATCTCTTGATATTTAGTACATGATTCAAATTTTAGAAGACAAAAGGCCAAGTTTGAATTTGGTCATGGTCCGATGAATTTTGACAGAAAGAAAAAAAAAAGCTATCCTTACTAAAAAGCCACCTTTTCGGGGGACACGTGGTCGGTGACCTTTTATTTAAATTTGTATTGCAACAATTGCAATAATTATGCTATCACTATCTATTCTTTTATTATATTTTTATATAATGTGACATGCGTCTGAATTTAATGAAGTTTGTAAACTAATCTTTTTGACTGTAGGAGGGATGGGTTCTGATTTAGAGGAAACAATCGACTTGAACCGTGAATTTGCAACATCCACAGCCATTGATGTTGGCCATCATCCATTTTCTCAGATGGACGATGATGTTGACAGCTCACGTAAAGACAACTTATATGGAAAAACTGCAGAAGAAAAGAGAACAATTGAACTAAAACGAAAGTATGTTTTAAAAATATTTCTCAACCCTCTTATGTATAGATATTATCGCTGAGGGAGTATTTTGGTTTGTTGGGTATCCATCTTTTGGAATCGTTCTTTTGAGTACCCAGCTTGACCGTTGTGGGTTTATGTTATAGAAATTATCACCTTTCTTTTCGTTATGGCACCGATAAAATGCAAATTTGAAGCAGGAATAACAGTTTTAAAGATGACTACCCATGTGGCATGTGATCGAATGCAAAATTTTTGTATCAAAAGGGTGCTGAAAACACAGCAAAGGTCAAGCTGGGTACCCAAAACTCTGTTCATGAAGCTGGGTACCTAACCCATCAAAATGAGGCAACAAATACCGGTGCCAGAACAGCGGGCTAGCATCACTGAATTCACCTTCTGGGGTCCTCATTCTGCAATAATGCATAATCGAGGTGCCCAATGGGTACACATCACCATTTTCACCATCTGGGAACTTAAATCTGTGTCTATGTCGCCCATAGCAGATGCGGCCATGCAGAATGAGATCCCCAGAGGATGAATATGGTGATGCTAGCACTCTGTGCGGGGTAGAGTCACTAAATTCACTCTCTGCGGACCTCATTCTGCAAATGTCTGGCATCATTTTTCAGGCCTGACCCCTTCAGCCATATTATTATTAACCCTTTGAGTGCCAGGGGCCGATCTCATCGGCCCTATATCTACAAAATAAGTCTGTTAAAGAATATAAGAATAAATTACTATGGTCGACTCGCATATATAAGAGAATGCATTGGCACAGGGTATATGTGTTGATACAAAAATCGACCTGGCACTCAAAGGGTTAAAATTAATCTGGTTGTATGTATCAGTTTGATTAGAAGAGGTCAGATCGTAGGATCAAGCGAGCCGCTTACTATCCCGCGATCTGACCTTTTTACCTTGATGGGAAATACCACATTAATTCATTGTAGCAATAAAATGTTTGTTTTATGGAACATACTTAATTAAAATAACTCCATTTTAATTATTTTCTCCCATGTTATAATCAGGAGAGAAAATTTAAATGTAGTGGTAAACAGAAACAACTGTTAATAGCTGACAACTATATTCAAATTCATAATGCCTGCTGGTTAAACTGAGCACTGTCAAGTCTGCACAATCAGTGTAATTTATGAGAAATGAACAGCCGTTATAAACTAATTGCTTGTACCAGCCTCAATATATATACAAAACATAACTTTTTCTGACACTCTTATTGTAACCAGTCGATTAACTATCCATACATCTTTGAATGTGTGCTTTCTGTAGGTTTGTTGGTGACTTTCTAAGGCATTTAAAAAACAAACCCACTTGCAAAACTCTTTGCCAAATGAAATTTTTGTTTGCCAAATGATTTTTTTTTTTACATTGGTAAATTTGGCAAGTGAACCCTGTGGATGGTGATCACAAAAAAGCACAGCTTGAGCACCAATTGGCAATCAGTGAATGGGTATGTAAATTTGAAAATTTACCATAATCAAGAACGGCTTGTATTAATTTTCAGGTATGAAAGGCTTGTAAAACGATCTGCAACTGAAGATCTCATCGAGTTTTCTTCCATGAGGTTTTTCTATCGATCTGGAATAGATAGACAGGGCAGACCAGTTGTTATATTTGTTGGTAAATGTCTACCTGCCCGTAACGTCAACCTTGAAAAGGTTTGTACAAAAGTGTTTTTGTGTTGTCCCTACATCCTGTTGAAACATGCAATCTGATTGGTAACAACGCCACATCCAAATTTTACCATGTCATGCAGACTTTCATTTTTAGAAAATGTAGGCGCGCAGAGTCCCGCTCGCTGGGTTTTGACCAGGTGCGCAGTTTCTATCAAGATAAAATAAACAGCGGAAATACATTCATAAATGCTGCGTAAATTGAATTAGTTTACTCACGAATGATGTCCAGTGAATCTCTGTGATGGTTTAACACTGCTTAATCCACTATCCATAAGCACAAGTGAATGTTACACACTATGTTTTTATATTGTACATGCTCCTATATTAATTGTAATTCATAATTATTAATAAGGAATCAATTTAATACTCCGATTCCATGCTGACAAAATAAATGTCAACATCTCCGATCCCGGCCACGTGGTCTCGCTTTGATTTTCCAGGAATTTATGTGACTTCATAAGCAATACATAGAAATCGTTCAAATGTATTTTTAGCTTCGAATCATTCAGTCTCAGATAGATAGTGCATTCGACAGGTCACACCGTGTGACCTCAAATAACTTAAACTGCCAATCATCGTGGCACGAGGACCTCACCTTTTGATGTATGCCGACAATGAATGTTGGTTTCGGAGAATTCATTTGATATTTCGCTACAACATTCAAGCTGTTTCTTTATACTTTTACGCTCTCTGTATTTGGCCTAGGTGCGCAATCGATCGCTCGCTGGTTATCAATTTTAGCCGCGCGATGGTGCGCAAGAGCGATCGTGCGCCTCAAAAATGAAAGTCTGGTCATGTGCATGGGTTCTAAGAGATGTGAAGCATAGTCAGTATCTGGATCTTACCTAGTTACCTTAGCAAAATTGCGACATTATACTGCATTCCATTCTATTTTAATCCTTTCTATTCTGAATGGATTCTCCCATTTAGTTATAAAAGTAGACATTGGAACAGTCTGTTATTCATTTGGGTGGGTTTTCAGGTAATAACAGCAGACGTCAGACAGAAAAACAGTAAATACAAGAGCATGATTATTCATACCCATTGGTGGGAAATGTTCAGATAATAAGTTCTATGTTTGTTGGACTCATTTTTTTGAACATCACCTAAGGGAACTCCTCATCAATGAGTATGTAGTATAGAGAGGGTTGAGTCACATATCTCACTGAAATGAGCAAAACATATTACATGTTATTATGAAGCTCAATAAATTCAATTCAATTCAATTCAATTGAAAGAGAGCCTCAAAGTATATTTTTTAAGAATGTTCTTTAATATTCACCATTAAGGGGGAGACTCACATTTTGCATAAATCCAGCCAAAAATTGTCAACAAAGAATTTCTCTGTATCTAAAAAATCTTGAATTCACATATTATCATCTTCATTGTATTTAGAGCAATTATTAAGAGACAAAAATAAAAAACAATGGATTTGTTGAGCTACACTTGAGAGGTTGAGTTAGATTTGTAATTGCATAATATAACATCATACCCTCATATATTAGAATGAAGAATAAGGCAGTCACAATTATTCCAGCCCAATGAAAACACATGTTGATATGCAGTGTGTCCACTCAAGCAGAGAGAAATCAACTGGAATTAGGCGACAGTGTTAAGAGATATGGTAGTCAGCTTTAACTTGATTGTGAACCATTGGCCCAGAACTCATCTCAGCCCAATGTTTCATTGATCAACATTCAAATATAGAAAATTATTTAGGAGTAGTTGCCTTTCTAAATGAAAATAATAACTAAATTTCACGAATCAAGAATAATTAAGTCTCCTCTCATGATCTTGAGATATGATATCATGGATATATAAACAGCACTTTTGAAAAAAATCTATTTTACAGAAGTTCTTGGTACTGAAAACAGTAAAATTTTAAATATTTTTCATGCCATAAAAGTCAAGTAAATGAGGTTATAATACCCAGTGGGCCGATGGTTCTTAAATATTGTGTGACAATAATCGCTTGTACCAAATTTTATAAAGAAATTCCTGACAGTGACAGATTATGAGTAAATCCATTTTGAAATACCAGGAAATCTTGGCGAAATGTGCATCTGACCCTTAATGGGCAACACAACCATGATTGTTCTTCCGTCCAACTGTAAAAACCTGGAAAAACTACCTCATTTGAAAGTTGATATCTGAGCATTGAAAATGTTCTGTTTTAGGATCAAGGATTCAATACCCTTAAAAAAAGGGTATATTCTGTATTGTAATTCAATTGAGTATTTGTCACTAAAAACAAACATTCTGATTGGCCGAGAGCGGCTAACTTTCGTTTTCTATTCACCGACATCGGCCGCTTCAGCGTGCATCAAATCTGAATGTAGCACGGTCAAATTTCATCGGCGCAGAACGAGTAGCGAAACGAGCACACCCGCGCGTTGTCTATAGATACCGTTCATCGGCCGCTTCAGTGTGCATCAAATCTGAATGTGACACGTTACAATTTCATCGGCGCAGAACGGAGTAGCGAAACGAGCCAACCAGCCCCACAGGAAATGGTTACGGAGCAGTGTTCCGAGTAACGCAATGAACAAACCCAATGATTTGTGCACAGTGACAACGGCGAAATGAAAGTCTCGATTCGTGTCATGAAAATGACTTTTTATACAGTTTTTTTGCAAATTCCTTGCTAGATCGAATTACAATGGAGATAAACGTACCCTGTTTCGTTGTACACTCTGGGATTCGAGCATGAAAACAGTTTGTGAACTCGCCGGCAAGCCAGCTCGTTCACAAACTGTTTTCATGCTCGAATCCCAGAATGTACAACTCAACAGGGTATGTTTATCTCCTAAATAGAAAATATTTATTACTTGGGAATTGCCTGTCTCAAATGACAGGTATATAAATTTTTATTTATTTTTTTTATTTATAAAAATCTTTATTACTTTTGGTTTGCAATAGTTTTTTTGGTCATTTTAGTCGATTACAGCTCCCTTCCATAATAGCTACTATAATTGAAATTAACCATTCACGATTCTTTCTACCCTTTGTAACGCATTGGATGATACCAGTCCTGTTGATGTGACTTTTCAAACTGAATTTTGAACTGCTGAATATGCAACGCTGTCCCCTTCCCATTTTTGAGTATACTCCCTCAATTCCACAATTAAACTGAGTTCAGTCGAATCTGCCAATCAGAATTTTAGTATGTAAACTGCTGATCAGCATCTTTGGTTTTTTAGACGTATACTGCTGGCACCTGTGTCAAGATACAGTGCAGAATGTGGTAAAAATTTGGGCTAAATCGAATGTATGGGTAAAAAGTTATAATCATGCGAAAATACCGTAGTGACAGAAGTACAAACACACACACACAGACAGGCAGGCGATGGGTTTCATATATATAGACTTTGTATATTGCAGACCATGTTGTGTGTACTTCTTTTATTCCAGGTAATGTAGTATGTACTTCTTTTATTCCAGGTCATGTTGTATGTACTTCTTATTTTCCAGGTCATGTTGTATGTACTTCGTATTATGGAGCCTATTGCGAACAAAGAATACAGCATCGTTTACTTCCACACTGATAGCAAAGCAGACAATCATCCTCCATTAGCATACCTTAGAGACATGTACGCTGTTTTAGATCAAAAGTAAGAAATCATTGTCACAGTGTTATACTGCCGTCAATTTGGCTAATTAATATCTCATGGCAGTTTGCACTCCAAATTACACTTAACAATATTTTTCCCGGTATTGAAATAAGTCCATAAATACCTGAACTTCTTTTATACGAGCATTATATGTACCAGTAAGACGCATTGATGTCACAAACAATCCAACTTTGAACACAATGTGTGTGCCCCATACAAAAATGGTGTCATTTGTATTCATCGGAATTCTGGAATTGGAAACGGAATGTCCGGAAAAGGTATATTGCATTTTATTCCACACCCATTGATGTGAGGCACATGTATTCAATACCATTGAATACATATTAGGGTATACTTCCGGTATGAAACCCACGTGAAATCGTTGCGGTTCTACGAGCTCCGTTAAAAAAATGAAAAAATATTACTAACTCGGACACTATTATCTATAAAATGGAATAACTTTGGAGGAAACTATTTGTAGAATACACACAAGACAAAAAAAACTTTCAAAACAGGTTTTGACAGCGAAAAACGTACGTTTTAAGTTTGTTTGCATGAAAATAGGCTACAAGATTTCGAAAATCAAGCATGGAAACGAGATCGCGAAAAAGGGGGAAAAGAAGAAGTTGTGTATAGCTGTACTAGTTTTGAAGATATTAGTAAATGTTTTCAGCAGTTACACCAGTCTCTAGGTGGTCAAATCGAGACAGTGGAAATACAAGTAGCAGCTTTAAGTACAAGAGTTGAGGAAATTGAAAAATCAACAACAACAAAAGCTGTTTCAGCAGTAAACAAAATAGAGAAAACTACTGTCACGGCGATAGAGAAAACTACTGTCCCGGCGATAGAGAAAACTACTGTCCCGGCGATAGGAAAAACTACTGTCCCGGCGATAGGAAAAACTACTGTCCCGGCGATAGGAAAAAGGATTGGTGATCTAGAAGACAGGATTGTGACACTTGAAGAGTTACTTGAGTTGAAAATTGGTGAACAAGGTGAAGTTACTGAAAAAATAAAAGAACTGACACTCACATCTGAAACCCTCGAGGAAAAATGTAAACTGATAGAAACTTCAAACCTTCGTCTTGACCTTTGGGGGCGAAAGTGGAATCTTATTGTGAAAGGGGTGAAAGGTTCAAACAAGGAAAATACTGAAGAGACTGTGCATAAAACTTTCCAATCCTTTGAAACATATCTTAATATTCCGAAGGGCAGATTACGTGAGATGGGTTTAGCAGCCTGCCATAGGTTGCCAACAGGCAAACCTGGGACGCCAGACATTATCAAAAGGTTGTTAAACTTAGATGATAGAGACTTTCTGCTGGACGGAGCGAAAAAACTGAAACTAGGAACTGGATACGGTATAGCTGTGGATCTGCCAGCAAGTTTATCCAAACTTCGCGGTAAACTTTTGAAGGACAGAAATGACTTGTCTCCAGAAGAAAAGAAAAATACGAAGCTGGTGTATTCGAAAAGGGAACCATTTCTATCACTTCAACGGAAATAAAAAACAGTATTTCCAAGCTCAGCCCTGATCTCAGGGACGTTTTTGTGTTCTTTTATGTTTCAAATACATGTATGACTCTCAGCAATATTTAGAAATAATTTGGTGTTAAATAGTTAACACTATGTATATGTGAGCACTTCTCTGACTCCACCTGCAGGCTGAAATGTATGTTCCAAAAAAGGCAAAACTACATATATGTACCCATTTTCATCAGAGTTACAACATAATTACTTGCAAAAAATCTCCCACAGTGCATCTACTGGCTTTAATAATTTATTGCTGAGTAATTTTAAATATATGAAGATATCTACCTTGTTTTTGATGCACACAGATAAAACTATCGCACTTGCGAGTGGTAGAAGCTGTTTTTATCTTGTACAGTATACTGTATTACTTTTATACATAGCACAAGTGTTTCGATAGATACAAAGATTCCCCAGTAGTATCAAAACTTATGTTCAAAAAGATTAGTCAGCTATATTATAAACTATATAGATGCATTTACTGGTGCTGGTGGAGTTGGGATTGTCACAATATTCCGCGACCTGATTCCCAGGTTGTCCTGGAGGTATGCACCTTTAGTATACATCTGGGGACAGCCTGGGAATTGGGACGCATAATTTGGTTGTTTAAGTTTAAGGAGTGCAAACAATAAGTTTTACTAGAGTTTCAAAAACTCCACTTTGAGCTTGTAGGTCATCACAGGACGGAATGGAATATCATGTGTGAGAAACACACATTTATTTCCTATGATTATTTGCATTATGCAGTAGGGAGGGGGCTAGAAAAAATGTAACTACAATTGATCATTTATGCCAAAATGCCAATTTATATTTGAAAAAATTAGATGTCGGTTAAGATAGGCGCAGTGACTAGGCTCAGATAATGTAAAAAGAAGAGATTTCTTTAATATGTTTCGACAAAAATATTATATCAGTATCTTCATTGATACCCATTCCACACCACAATTTGAACATAGATGGAAAGCCGAATGGGGGTATGAAATGAAATTTACATCTCTAAATAGTAGCAGTAGAGGGATAGCAATAGGATTTAAGAGCACCTTCGATTTAAAAATTAACCAAGAATATTTAGACCAAAAAGGTAATTTTATTATTTTTGATATTACAATACAAAATCAAAGGCTATCGATAATCGCAGTATATGGCCCAAATAAAGAGGACCCAAATTTCTTTGAAGAAATAAAAGAAAAAGTTATAGAACTTGGCAACCTATCGACACTCTGGGTTGGTGATTGGAATGTTGTCCAAAACTATGATTTAGACACATACAACTATAACAGACAAAACAACCCCAAAAACCAAGAGAAAGTTAAAAATATAATGAAAGAACTTGATCTGGTAGACATCTGGAGACAAAGAAACCCAAATCGCAATAGATATACATAGTATGGTCCCAATAAAAAATGTAGTAGACTTGACTATTTCCTAATATCTAAAGATTTGGAACCCTATGTATCATCAGTGGACATAGGCACAAAATGCAAATCAGATCATTCACAAGTAAATTTAGAACTGGCTTTCAACTCTCGAAAAGAGGAAATGGAACGTGGAAATTCAATAACTCCCTTCTCTCTGATCATATATATATGTGGAACAAATAAAAGAAACAATCATAAACATTGTGGACCAAAATACCATTGAAAACGCAGAAACCAAATATACAGTGGATGATCAAATGTTGTGGGAAATGATTAAACTGGGAGTGCGCGGAAAAACCATTGCTTACTGTGCAAACAAAAAGAAATCTCAAATTAAGAAACAAAATGAGTTAGAACAAAAATTACTCTATATTAAGCAGAACAAATTTGATGAAACTAAAGATGAACACTTTAGGCTATCAGCTGAAAAACTAGAAAATGAATTTTATACAATGAGACAAATACAAGTAAAAGGTTTAATGACTAGAGCAAAGGCCCAATGGTATGCAGAAGGGGAGAAAAATACAAAATATTTGCCTATTTAGAGAAAAGACACTTTACTGAGAAGCTAATCCCAAAAGTAATTCGAGAAAAAAGTAATTATCATTAACTGATAATACTGAAATTTATGAAGAACAAAGACAATTTTATAAATTACTGTATCAAGCAGATACCGAAACAAACTGTGAAGATATACAATACAACCAATATCTAGATACCAAAAATCCTTATTTAGATACCAAATCTAGAGAAGAAACTAAATGTTGTGAGGGGTCTGTTGTATACAATGAACTGCTTACAGCATTGAAGTCTACGAAAAATAATAAGTCGCCAGGTGTCGATGGCTATACAGCCGAGTTCTATAAATTCTTCTGGAATGACATTTCAGATTATTTACTAAATTCTATAAATACGTCCTATAGAAAGGGTCATATGTCACTGACACAGCATCATGGCATGATTACTTGCTTACCTAAACCCGGAAAGGATAAATCGTATATAAAAAACTTGAGACCAATCACACTTTTGAACGTCGATCATAAATTAGCCGCTACTGTAATTGCAAATAGATTGAAAACTCAATTGGACTCAATGGTGAGCGATACACAGAAAGGATTCATAAAGGGTCGTTCCAGTGGAGAATGTACACGTCTAATATATGATTTGATTTTAGAATGTGAGGAACAGAAAATCCCTGGTTTAATGCTTCTTCTAGATTATGAAAAAGCATTTGACTCTATAAAATGGGACTTCATACAGAAAACATTGGATTTTTTTGGCTTCGGCGATTTGATATGTAAATGGGTAGCAACACCATACAAAGGAGCAAACAGCTCAATCATCAACAATGGACACTTATCACAATCTATTAATATTGAAAAAGGTGTCAGACAAGGCGACCCATTGTCAATTTGTCGCCTTACCTTTTCATACTGTGTATTGAAACATTTGCAGCTACTTTTAAATATGATAACGACATTAAAGGTGTGAGAATAAATGATAGAGAATACAAAATAAGCCAATATGCAGATGATTCAACACTTTGGCTTGACGGTAGTGAATCGTCGCTCAATGGAACTATAAATTTAATAAAATCCTTTGAAAAAGTATCAGGGTTAAGAGCAAATTTCGAAAAAAACAGAAGCGGTCTGGTTTGGGAAAAGAAGAGGTTATACAAAATTGTTACAGACTAACACTAATTTAAGATGGAATCTCAGAGGGTGTTGTTTAACTTGGAAGATCCCCTGTTAGTGTCTGAAAATTGGGAAGAAATAAAATGTAAAATAGAGAACATATTAAAGTATTGGGCTTTAAGAACACTGTCCCATATTGGGAAGGCCACTGTAATAAAAATGCTGGTACTCCCTATAATTATTCAAACAATGTCTGTGTTACCAGTACTAAGGTACTAAAGGAAATGCAGGGCTTGCTATTTGTTATTTTTTTGAATTGAAAGCGTGATAAGATAAAACGAGATACTCTCATTCAAGATACAGAAAAAGGAGGCCTTAAAATTCCAGATATTAAATACTTCATAAACTCGCTGAAGGTCACATGGCTGAAGAAACTACTTGACCCCTTAAACTTTTCTGAATGGAATTTACCCTTACTTAACAAAATCTTCCAATACGGTGGTTTGGCCATGCTTAATTTAAATAAGCCCAGATTGTTGAGAATATCAAAAGAACTGCTGAATCCCTTCTGGAGAGATGTAATATCCGCATACGCATTGATAGCTTCGGAACCCATAAATGTAGAAGATTATAAGAGTCAACCGATTTTTCATAATATACATATGAAAATACAAAATAAACCCATATATTTCAGACAATGGATAGACAAACAGGTTTTATATGTTAATGATATTTTGCGAGAGGATGGCACATTTATGCATACAGACGAACTATCGAGCAAATATGGTTTGAAAGTGAACTATCTGACCCTTCAAGGAGTTATACACTCCATCCCTTCAATTTGGAAAAAAATAATAAAAGCCTCGAATAATAAATTGGAGGATATTCAAAAAAGCGAACTTGTTGGAAAAATCATACAAGAAGACAAGTTGAATAATTATCTCTATTGGAAATTCATAAACTCGCTAGTCCCACAAACTGTGTGCGCAAGTTGGGTGGTGCCAAAAGCTAATTAATTGGCAATCTATCTAGGTGTAACGGAGTTACCTTTTATGTTCGCTGAGTGATCCAAATTTAAGTGCGGCTTTGCGCTACGCTACTTTCAGTTTCGATCTTTTTCTCACTCTTATTTTCCAAAAGTATCGCATTTTCTGGCTCAAAAGTACCCTTTTATTTACTCTTTCCTGTTAACTCCATTATACCACTCCCAATTGATGTCATTCCAATTTGAATCAATTCGTTATCATTGTGTATTTTCATGTATTTTAATGGTAAATCCAGCGATTGTTTTTATGTCGGCCATTTTGGCATATTCTATTTCCGGCGCAGAATGTTGACATTGGAACCGGGCATAGTTCGTTCCAATGGCACCATTCTTGTTGCCTATTCATCATATTTATTTTCTTTACAGACAGTTGGAGGGACCTTGGCTCGCTCGGTCCGACCTGACCCTATTTAAATAGGGTCGTGTCGAACCGAATCGGGTCGGGTCGGGTCGTGTCGCTTTGCAACCCGACCCGACCCGACCCGATTGGTCGTTCCAACTGGCTCGGGTATAAAAGGGTCCGCCCGACCGTTAGAAAAGGACCGCCTAAACATAATTTGAATAGAATTGGGTATTAATCACTGAGAAAATTTGTAAACTTGATTGAAGGTTATCGGAATCGACTTTGAGGTAGTTTGATTGCGCATATTGGGGAGATATGATTTATTAAAGAGAGAGTAAACTTTTGGTTAATATATATAGAGTTATCTGACTTTGTAACTAACGAATGTTTACGGTTACTACGGCTAATTTATTGCCTATTTTCGGGATAGTTTTAAACGTCAATCGCTGGACTTTGACAATATTCCATAATGACATATTAATGTGGTATCTTATGGCAATAAATTATTGACTTGATTAAACCTCAGATTGTATCTCATATTGGACCTCATGGGAAGAATTTAATACTTGATAATACATAATAGAGCCTGCCAACATAAATAGAGGGATTCAACATCAAGGGATTTCTGGTACCGGATTCAAAGATCACCAGCACTACCATTAATCATTAGTGAGCGGCACTCTACCATTACACAGGCGGTCAAGCAGGCATATAACATTTGAGTGTAACGACCCCTCAACGTTACATATGCAAGAGTCTTTCAAGTTACAAAAAAACACAAAACTGCAAGCCTTCCAATTCCAAATAAATCATAATACCTTGGTGACAAATGTATTCCTAGAAAAATGTAAAATTACTACATCAAATCTCTGCACTTTTTGTGAGACAGAAAGAGAAAGTATACAACATTTACTTGTTGCCTGTCCAAAGGTAAAACAAATATGGAACCAACTATCGGTACTGTTGGACTCAAAATGTAATTTACAACTTCCCTCAAAAACAGAAGATATACTCTTTAGGATAAGTACAGGAACAAATGTACTTGCAATAAATAGCATAATTCTGTTGATAAAACGGTATATATATATACGTAACAAAATGCGGCAAAAACAATTTAAGTATTGAAGCAGCCGTTCTTTTCTTTAACCAAGAGTATAACATTGAAAAACAACCATGTAAATGGAATGTCTCACTTAGAAATGCATTTGTGAAAAAATGGGACATGTCCTAGATATGTTCTCTTCACTCGATCATTGAGAAGTTTCCCCAAAAAGGTTTAAAAGCCCAACATTATTTATTAATCCCAATCATGATATTGTTGACATTTGTCCCAATCATGTTAAAAAGATTATCTATTAAATCCCAAAACCATAGTGTACATAGCACAGCATAAAAGTGCATTATTGCAGAACTTTCAACTTTCCTAAAACCTAGGTTCCTCTGCAGTTTCACAAAGTATGAGACCAAAATCATCATACGTGAAAAATTTCTGGCAAATATCGAGTAAAACATATTTGAGTGGCATGGCGACAAATTAATTTATACACTTATCTGACTGAACGGTGTAGAATAAATACAGAACATAACTTGCATCATAATCTCGAATCTTTTATCGAACTCGTTGCGGACGGCGCAAACTTATATTTCGCTCGAGCTACGCTCTCGCGAAATATATCCTTGCGCCATCCGCAACTCATTCGATAAAAGAATCTCAATTAAGATGCGCATTGTGTTCTGTCTATATCTTAACTATTAAAAAAAAACTTCACACCCTGCTTTCTCTAGATTTTCTTCCCATGGTCTACAAATGCAATTTTTATGCGACTGATCACTAAAAATAGAACTGACACAAACGACACTATCTCAATTTATAAAAAAATATTAGAAACTAAACATATTTTCAGCGCTATATCGACAAATTTGTTCGGAAATCTTCTGCATGGTTTTGTTTTGGGATACCTCTTACCAAATTATGTATAACATAATTTTGGGGTTCATGTCTGTATGAACAGTTATCTATTTTACTTTTTATTTTGTAGATACAAGAAGAATATCAAAGCATTCTATATAGTCCATCCTACAATCTGGTCAAAGGTCAGTTCTTGTTATTAGTTACTTCCCCTGAATCAAATCCTCTCTGTAGTATGTAATGCTGGCATTATCAAAAACATGCTTTGAATTCCTTTCCATCAAAAGGCATTTTCTACTTTATGGACATTTTGGAACGTTTTTCTTTGTTCTAAATTGTTTTTCTGAACTTTATTCCAAATTGTTTTCTGAACTGAAGTTATATTTATTTAAACTTTTCTAGAGCATTTAGATACAGAGAAACGTACATAATTAACCATTATTTCAGCTAACTGTATGGTTCTTTGCTACATTCACTGCAAAAGCTGTCAAGTCAAAGATATTCAACTTTCCAGGCGTTCATCATTTATATAACCAGATTAATCCGGATCAGCTCGACATACCTCCATTTGTCCTGGATCACGATCTCGAGGTTCGTTAGCTCTTTAAACTTTTCTTGACTAGAGCTTCCTGAAATTCTGTGAAGGCCATGTGCCAATGCATTCTCTTATATAGTGAGAGCTTTCCGATGAATGGCAACAAGCCATATTTCCGACTAAATCCTGAAAAATTCCCCATAATTCTGCTGTGGTTAAGGAGTCGATTATTTAGGGCATTACTGTATTTCCAGACTTGGCTCCATTCAAATTTGTTCACTCAGCATTGGGCGATACTAGTGAATCAGATACTAAAGTTAGCAGTTCTCGGCCAATCAGAATGTGTGTTTCAGCGACAGGTATTCAAACTGAATTACATTTCTGTATATAACGCTGTGACATTATGAAGAAAAAAAATGTCATTCCGGGTTGAGCTTCAGTATCTTTTATTCAATTTCATGGATTCCTTGATGCAATTGTAAATGAATTAATGCTTCTATTTTTTTCAGGCCAATGGACCAAGATACTACGTGCCACCTCTGAGTGGTTCATCCGAGTGGACCGATACACTATAGCAGAGGTTGTAATTAAGAACTGCAGATCCAGACTACTATCTGTATATTAGGCCATTAAAAATCAATACCTGTGTTCTCATGCAATTAAAAATGAAAAATTGGATGAGGTCCGGAGACTTTTTGTTCTTAATTTTTTACAAGCAATTCTATAATTTATTGGATATAATGAGAGATGTTAGTGGTGAGGCTCCAAGGAAGATCATCCGCAACTGATAATCCATTGCAAAAATGGTCTCCTACATGCATTCTAATCACTTCCCTTTCTTATAACTTAAAAGCCCACCTAATTTTCGAGTCACCAGTTATTTTTTCTATAGAGCCTCAATATACGGTTTTAATAACAATCTATGCCATAAAATATGATTAAAATACTATAATTCATCACCATTTGAAACATCTGTGTTGCAGAAGATGCCCATAGAGAAATAGAAAACAGCTGAAATCATAAAAAGATTCCTGCCATTACGGCTCTCAGAATGCAACAGAATTCAAACTAAAAATGTATTTTAAATGGAATGGGAATAACTCTATCTTTAAAATATAGAGTTCCCTTCCATTGAAAATAATACACTTTGCACAACAAAACCATATTAAATTTAAGCACAAAAACATGTCGGTAACTCAACAAAAACAACATGTTCGCAGTTTATTACACCGGATAAGTTTATAATGCAATGATTTGGAGCTTCCTCTTTCAAATGGTATATGATATGGCATATATTTTATATAATGTGATCTGGGGGTTCATGGTATATGATATGGCATATATTTTATATTTGTAATCTGGGGGTTCGAAAATGAAGTGGGCCTTTAATGGATCAATACATAAATGTATGAAATAAATACCAACAAGTTTCAAACCTACCAGTAGAATCTCTCTTCCAGTGCCTTTTATCCTTTAAAGATGGATTATCTCTTTAAATTACAAATTTTAGATAGTTCCTGGGTATGAAATAATACGTATACATATGAATAAGGCAGTCATGAATATCAGGGATAATTATTTTAAACACTCCGGTGGGGGTGATAAAATATAAATGGAGAATAATCTTGTTCAAAGAAGTAATTTGTTACAAATATTATATCCAAATTGACAACACACCGCCATTCTTGTCTATTAATTAAATGCAGTTTCTATGGAGAAATCGTTTACGTTAATTTATCGCCAATAGATGCGTCCCGAATCGAGTAGTAAATATTTACAATTGAGCGTAGTTCGGACGATGTTTTCTATGGAGTGGTAAGGTCGATTTGCTTCAGATTTTCGGTAATGTTGGTAGAATGCTACATTCCTTCAGTTGGCATAGCGTATGGATACTAACGGATTAGTTTCATGCACCAGAACAAGTATATAATATGTCTTTAATGACACAGGGTTCCAAATAAAATCAATATTAATTGATAGATGCATTTCTGGACAGGGGTCTTTGATTCGTATCTATTATTTCATACCCAGGAAACTGTATAAATAATGTTGCGGAAGAGATAATCCACCTTTAAATCTTTGGTAAATATCATATTTAAATTTCTTATTAGCAAATGAAAAGAGATTAAGTTTTCAAACATTTAGCCATCGTCAACATGAACATATATAAATTTACGTATGTGGATAATTGGGTAATTGAATTTTGAACTCTCATCCATTCTTGTGTCTACATGCAAATAAAAGTGTTGATGAGGCTCTCTTTAAGTGACGAGATGCCAGTATATTTTTTAATTGGCCTAAATTTAGTATTGATGAAGCCACACCATGAGTGTCAAATATTACATTTAATTTCAGCCTGGAACATGAATTACATGCGGACAACTTCAAAAATAATTCTGCACATTAAAAACTCAAATGTTAGATATAAAATTTAAAAGTGTTTGCATGTCTGTATGCATATGACTAGACCAATTCTTCTCGGTCCACACCAGCGTGGGATATCGCTTGTGGGGAACGAGTTTTGGACCAAGTCCTGTCCCGTTACTGTTCTATAACGGACTTTATGCCCAAAATCCTAGGTGGAAGTAATCTTGCTTGTATGTCTTTGGATTAAGTCAAATGGAAGCTTTGCATATATGAACATAGAGGGCAGCCTTTCATAAGCATGACGATATCAAACATGCATATATCAGAGGTCCGTTAAATGTCAAAGCAACAAGATTTATAAGTAAACAAAGCCTTGTTTTTCAGAGAATTTTGATTTGTCGCGCTATCCGAAAATACATGTAAACAATACATTAAATGATCGTATCATCACTATACCTTTTTCTATCACGGTAAATGGTATATCATTTTGAAGACAGATTAATCCGGACATTTCAGATGATTAATCACATTCAGGGGTTTACGTGAAAGCCCGGGCTCCATGTACATGTAGTACGTCTTTTGAATGAAAGTCTGTTATAGAAGAGCAATGGGATGGGACTCGGTCCAAAACAGCATCAACCCAACCGATATCCCAAGCTGTTGTGGTCCGAGAAGACCAACCGATATCCCAAGCTGTTGTGGTCCGAGAAGACTTGGTCTAGCATGTGACATATCAAAGATATAAATATATAAAGCATGAAAAACTGCAAATAAAATTTCTGTCACAGTTAAATAAGTTTTGCAAAATTCTAATATATTGCATTATTTGAATAAGAATGTGACATATATAAAGTCCTTAAAAATAAATACTTGTGCAATTATATATGGAAAACGGGATGAGGGTGCTTTTTATTTTTAGTTTTTCCAATTATGCTAGAAAGTGATGGGATGTAATGGGTAGTTTTTTTTTTGTTGGAATAATTGCATAGACTGGTGCTAGTAACTATTCCAACCCACACTCTCTTTCAAATAATTTGCTTTCAAGAAATTTCAACAGTATTCTAATTTAGGTGTGGTTCAATTTCGCTATATGAATGTCATGTAAATGTATTATTAATTCTTGCGATGTAATTTCACTCATTTCTTCTACATGAGATAATGCTCATTCATAATATCAACATTCATTTCTTGTCTGTCATGTTTGGACATCAATTGAAGGCCTGAACTGTAACAAGAGCATCACTAGGACGTGGCAAAATACAACCGTAGTAATTTATACAATGGGCCATAACTCAGGTGAAAATTGGTGGACGGAACCCAAATTCGAACTTGACCTGTATTTTGAGCAAGTAAACTCACATACCTAATTTCATTCCATTCAGTTCAGACTTACTAAAGAAATCATCGGGAAATGAAATTTAAGTGCAAATTCCAACAAAAAAGGTCGTAACTCCAGTGAAACCAGAATTTGAACTTGACCTGTATGTTGTGCTAGTGAACATTTATTAACCAGCACTTTTGATATTATCGGTAGGTGTACGCCGGGGTTACATCACAGGTATTCAACAGACATGTCAAATCTAGCCACTCGGTGTTAGAGAGTTAATGGCATTGCAGTTCCTCCACAAGCCTTGAATAAGGTGCCTGTTATTTGCAGAATGAGGTCCCCAGAGGGTGAATTTAGTGACGCTATCCCGCATAGTGGGCTAGCATCACTAAATTCTCCCTCTGGGGTCCTAATTCTGCTTAGGCCTCATCTTTTGGGAAGTTTATTTATTATCCAATTTCTACAAAAACTTCTCAACATAGATTTAGTTTAGTTGCTCTATATCCACAGATTGGCAGACGACACATTGCATAATCGAGGTTTCCAATGGGTGTACAATATTCACCATGCAGAATGAGAGATCCCCAGAGTGTGAATTTGGTGATTCTAGCCCGCTGTGGACCTCATTCTGCAAATGATAGGCACCTTGAACTCAGGCTTGTTCCTCCATCATCATAATATTATGACAATCATCTATTAATGTGTGTTATCAATTATAAACTCATCAGTTTGCTATCATATGGTAGTACAGTAATGCCCTAATTAATCGACTCCCTAACCACAGAGCTTTCTGATGAATGGCAACAAGCCATATTTCCGACTAAATCCTGAAAAGTTACCCATAATTCTGCTGTGATTAGGGAGTTGATTAATTAGGGCATTACTGTATCTCTTACTACCTTCAGTATTTCTGCATACTACGAACAATCAAATTTCAACAAAAAGACCATCTATATTCGTACTTTAAGAGTATTTAACCCTTTCTATACTAAAATCTCATTGATGAGTAGTTATCCCATAGGAAATGTTCACATAATAAGTTTAACCCTTTCTATACTAAAGCATCATTGATGAGTAGTTATCCCATAGGAAATGTTAAGACAATAAGTTCAACAAATGAAAATAGGTCATTTGTTGAACTGTTTATCTACACATCTCCTTCGACACTACTATTTAACTGTTGTCTGCTTTTATCACCTTAACATCCCTCCAAATGAATAATAGATCATTCCAATGTACACTTTTTAACTGACTGTGAGAATCTGTTTAGTATAGAAAGGGTAAAGTAAGTGTGTCTACAGTAGTAGTACAGTTCATTTGACATTTTTCATCACTGTTTATTTTTCTGTAAATTTACCCAATCCCATACTTGTTAATGCTTGCAATTGGCTTTCCCTTTTTGATTGGTTTATTCTTTTCTTGTTTAATGAACGGGTATTTATGAGTTTGAAGTTCGAATTTAAGTTATAATTGATTATATTATATATATGTCATGTAACACTGATTTGTGTTATAATTGATTATATTATATCACATGAAACCCCTATTATATCATTTAAAAAGCTATTGCGTATTTCCTTATATCACAAAGTGTATATGTCACTAGTGATTAATAAACACGTGCTTCACAGGAAATTTGGCATCGCGCCAAATAAATTACTGCGCGGATTAATACTATTTCAAAAATCCACGCATGAGACCAATACCATATACATATCATATTACACTGATTTGCATTAATTACATATATGTTGTAAACATATATGACACTGATTTTCATTGATTACATGTATGTTGTATACATTTCATGTTACATTGATTTTGTTATCACTATACAGATCATCAAATCGCATAATCATATAATCATGGTTATCACTAAATCTACAGTTTTCGTTGATATTAAATGTTATCAGTTGCATTCTGGTCTTATTCACTATATACAGCTGAAGTCATGAAGTTCTCAAACACTGTGCCCAGTAGGGGGTAACTCATTCTGGATTCCTCGACCTATGAACTCTGGGGCCAAGCTCTCTGGTGCAATTAGTAGTCATATTTTCGTGGATGATTATATCCAGATCTGGAAGAAATATGTCACTACTCTATATCCGACGTTCCGCATAACATAGTCCGTTTACGCGTGGTGTTATTTGACGAGTTACTCTATCCAATATTTATGTATGGCTCGTGTTCTTTGATCACCAAATATCCGGAAACATGGTCAACCATCCGATTTTAATGCAATTGATAGCACCGAATTACGGTGTATATTATGACCCGACAACCGCAAATCTGCTTGACATCGTACCAATTGTGTAACCTCGCAACAAATGTGATATTGGACGTGTCTACAAAGTCAATTTAGGTCATAGATATTTTGTGGACTATTCTATATCAGTGTTGTGAGACAACACTTTTATATTGTTTAATTCAACGTTAAATGTAATGTTTTCGTACCCACGAACCGACGGAATACAACTAAATTCAAACTGGTGCGCCTGTACTTGACCCAGGCACCGACCTAAAAATAACATGAAATAGTTCGAACCAATCATGTCATTGTAACAAAGCCGAGTCTGAAACAGTGACGGAATCTGACGAGGTTTGCCGAATGGGGGGTAACTATTTGAACAAGCCTGCAAATAGTGTGTCTGTCATTTGCAGAATGAGGTCCCCAGAGGGTAAATATTTTGATGCTATGCCACACAGCGGGTCAGCATCACCAAATTCACCCTCTAGGTACTTATTATGCCCCCGACTTGAAGTCGGCGGGTATATAGTCGACGTCTCCGTCCGTCCGTACAAACATTTTGCATTATTGTTCAGCAACCGCTGGGCAGATTTAACTGATATTTGGTATGGTGATAGAGCAGCATGGGGGAACAGCTACATGCATAGCGCGGGTTTCGTCCACCCATTTTCACCAGAGTTATGGCCCTTTTTTTACTTAGAAAATTCAATTTTGTCCGTCCGTACAAACATTTGGCATTATTGTTCAGCAACCGCTGGGCAGATTTAGCTGATATTTGGTATGGTGATATAGCAGCATGGGGGAACAGCTACATGCATAGCGCGGGTTTCGTCCACCCATTTTCACCAGAGTTATGGCCCTTTTTTCACTTAGAAAATTCAATTTTTCTCTTTGTTTTTTTGGTTTCCAGATGATAGCGTGAGCTTTGGTTGTACGATTGCAAATCCTGTATTTTTGTGGATCAGTTATATGAAAATACAAGTCAAGTGCGAATTTGGGTATGATCTGATGATTTTTGCCAGAATTATGGCCCTTTTTTCAACTTAGAAAATTTCAATTTTGTCCGTCCGTACAAACATTTTGCATTATTGTTCAGCAACCGCTGGGCAGATTTAGCTGATATTTGGTATGGTGATAGAGCAGCATGGGGGAACAGCTACATGCATAGCGCGGGTTTCGTCCACCCATTTTCACTAGAGTTATGGCCCTTTTTAGCTCACCTGAGACGAAGTCTCCGGTGGAGCTATAGTCATCACTCCTCGTCCGTCGTCCGTCCGTCCATCCGTCCGTCCGTCCGTCCGTCAACAATTCTTTGAACATCTTCTCCTCTGGAACCGTAAGACCAAATGGGTTCATATTTGGTGTGGATGTTCCCTAGGTGACTCTCATTCCGATTTGTTCAAATGAGGTCACTGGGTCAAATAGTTGCGAAGCCAGGGCCATAACTCTGTAATTCTTACAACAACTTCTTCTCAAATTTCATTGGTCCGAATGGGTTCATATTTGGTACAAAGGGTCTTTGGGGGACTGTTATTCAGATTTGTTCAAATGAGGTCACTGGGTCGAATGTGGGCAGAGCCAGTGACATAACTAAAAAAAAAAAAGCATGTTATAAAATTTGAAAAGTGACACCATTATAACATCTGCAGATTTATGAAACTTTAATCTTTAATCTTCTGAAATTACAGAAATATTCCATTACCCATCCCCCTCCCACATGGCCCAGATGCACCCCCACCCTGCAGTGGCCTACACCCAACCAACATCCCTTCCAATGGATATCATTTCCAGCTTCCAACATTAATACCTGTTCTATTAAAGTTGCAGATATCTCTTTGTGGATAGACAGAGAGAAACACAGGTCATTAATCAAGGAATACAATTAATGTCACTGACAGCTTGTATAAACATACTGCTAGCAATTTAAACAAACTGCCTGAATTTAGTGTGTCTGACATTTGCAGGTCAGAGAATCATTAATAAGAGGTACAATCTATCATGTATTGTTCAACATGGCAAATAGGAGGTCTGTCATTTGCAGAATGAGGTCCCCAGAGGGTGAATTTAGTGATGCTATCCCACACAGTTGTTAGTTACATTTCCCTTCTAGGAAGTTTCTATATCCCCTAATTTGCAGAATATAAAATTCATAATTGAGGTGCTGTCCAATGGGTGAACATCAACTTCAACTGGGGAACTTCAATCTTATCCTAGGTCTGCCATAGCAGTTGAGGGCCTTAGCAGAATGAGGTCCCCAGAGGGTGAATTTAGTGATGCTAGCCCACTGTGCAGGATAGCGTCACTAAAGTCACCCTCTGGGGGACCTCATTCCGCAAATGACAGACACACTATCACACTATTTCAAGGCTTGATTGTATAATACATTGTGTTGCTTGAGGCCAGGCACATACAATGTAGGAATAGGTGCACTATTTGCAGGCTTGCTCCTTTGGTGATTGTGGTTCAGATTTGTTCTATCAGGGTCACCAGGTCAAGTAGGTGCAAGGCCAGCTACATTACTCTTTCTCTACATAGTAATTCATGATGTGTCTTCTATGCAATAATCAAATGGCCTATTTTGCTTATATTTGGTATGAAATTACCTTTGTGAAAATGGGATCACAAAGTCAAATAAGGGCAGAGCCAGAGACTATTTCACTACATAGTAATTCTTAAAATATGTTTGCAAGAACTGGTTGGCTTATTTAGCATGGAATGTTCTTCCTTGACTGCAATTCAGATTTTTTTTAAATGGGGTCACTTGATCAAATAGGGGCCAAACGAAGAACAGTTTCCCTCTTAATATGCTTCCTTCACAAGGACCATCAGGTCTATTTTACTGATATTTATCATATGTATGAAGGGTTCTTTGGTGTCTGGGATTTAAATTTATTCAGATGGGGTCACCAGGTTAAATAGGGTGGGACCAGGGACATAACTATATGTCTCTATAGTAATTCTTAAAATGTCTTCTCAAGAGAGGTTGGACTATTTAGCTTACATATAGTATGGAGCAATCAGGAGGATCCTTAAGTGACTGAGATTCAGATTTGTTAAAATGAGGTCAATTTGTCAAGAAATGGTGGGGCTATGGGGAGTTAACACTTTTGTGTCTAATAAAATCATTGAAATGCCAAATTCATTAAAACATCTACCTTGGAACCACCTGACTGATTAATCTGACTTACATGTATTGTGTTTTGGATCCATGGATAATTGGGCTTCAAACATGTCTAAATGGTTTTGGAAAAAGGCGCTTGTGAGATTGGAAATTTCCAACAATTGAGAAAGTTTGAGGTGTCAGTTGTGAAATTCCAACCTAAGACTTGGGAGTCTGTATACCGGTCAAAGGGGACTTGTTGAGCTGGAGGAGGAGGGGGTGATCAGTAGTATACAGTTGGTAATTTCAAGGTGGATTTTCACCAATCTACATATGTGAAATCTCTCTAGCCACATATCCTGTTTAGAGCTATTTCTTTTAAAGTAATTATGAAAAGTTCTGACTGTTGTAGTCTCCAGAGTCCCAGCCTTATCAGTCTTTGTAGTCTGGTGAGCGACCCCACAGTCATTGACTGTCTTGTTTTACTTAGAAAATTCAATTATTTTCTAGTTTTTTGGGTTTCCAAATGATAGCGTGAGCTTTGGTGGTACGATTGCAAATCCCGTATTTTTGTGGATCAGTTATATGAAAATACATGTCAAGTGCGAATTTGGATATGATCTGATGATTTTTGCCAGAGTTATGGCCCTTTTTTCAACTTAGAAAATTTTAATTTTTGCTTGTTTTTAGGTTTCCGGATCGCTTGTTTTTGGGTTTCAGGAATTTCTAGTACGAACTTCTTTTGGAATGGTCATATAGACTTCCTCGGATATCCGCAGTTTCGTCCATGCTTAATCCGAATTGCTACCGTCGGGGGCAAATGCCACGCGACAGCGTACCTCTTGTTCTGCTTAGGCCTCATCTTTTGTTAAGTATCTAGAGTCAAATTAACATTGTTTTAGTTATTTCCCCCCCCCCCCCGTCTGGAAAGTTTCTGTATCCCCTAATTTGCAGAAGATAAAATGCATAATCGAGGGGACTAATGGGTGAACATCACCAACTTCAACTGGGGAAATTCAATCTGATCCCAGGTCTCACATAGCAGTTGAGGCCCAAGCAGAATGAGGTTCCCAGAGGGTGAATTTGGTGATGCTTGCCTCTGGGGACCTCATTCTGCAAATGACAGCGACACTATTTGCAGGCTCTCCTGTACCCATTGGGGGTAACTATTTGAAGCCAGGAAGGGATGATTAAATTTAATGATAAAATGTGTGTACTCTATTGTGAATCAGCTGCTCAAATGGGTGCATTCCAGCCAGTAGTAGAAGCCCAATCTTCCTCCAGAAATGAGTTGACCATATTGAAGTCCAGTAATGCTGCCCAAGCAAGGTAGGGGTACAAGAATTGAGCCGCATGGCTAGTACCGTAACATTTAGGTTACCTCCCATTGGACAGCATTATACATCGTGACAAAATCTGGATCATATGATGTCTTAAAATTATGTCATTAGTGCACCATAAGAAACAAAGTGGGAATGTATTTAGCTTAAAGACATATTATGGACTTATTCGGGTGCGTGAAATTGATAAGATAGTACTCAGTTGCTATCCCAACCTGAGAAATGTAGCATTCTACTAACATCGCTGAAAATTTAATAGAAATCGACCATACCACTCGATAGAAACATTGTCTGAACCAGGGACCAGCCTAGAGGGCGACTTGGAAGACATCTTCTCCCTAAAGTGTGCCACTTCTCCCTATTTTTTACTCGGGGAGAAGTGACTGCTCTCTCATATACCAGTATGCATATGTCCCCGACAGCAGATTTAAAGTAAATTTACAGATTATAATGGTGGTCACTATAATGCATACTGACTATAATGGTTTTATAAATGGGCTCTTCTATTGCATAATACTTATTGGATATAGATGGGTGATGTTGGGGTGTAAAATGTACTTCAGCCTTTTATATTTACATACTAAGTGTGATTATCACTAAATCCAGCATTCGGATTGGTCGGCGCCCACGTGGCCAGTTGCAATTATTTCTCGGTGAATGCGCAACAGCTAATAACAGCAGCCTCATAACATCGACACGTCATAGAGTTTGGAAAGACGAACGCGTAATGTTTTGGGCGCATTTGGACTCGCGCAGGATTGACTTAATAAATCATCGGGTTTCAATTTTAAGAGAAATTGTTCCTGTTAACTTTTGCCAAGGGTGCTATGGGATATTTTGGGCTGGTTTTGTCATGATACACTTTTCGATTTAAATACATTTACAAAAGTGGCTTTTTCGCTAAATGTATATAAATATAAGGATTAACTGTCATGTGGACTGTTTTTATGGAGATGTAACTGTGAGGTAAGTGGTCATAACTTGTATGTAAAACCCTTTGGGTTTTACACCAAGTTATGACCACTTACCTCATGGTTACATTTCCACAAAAACAGTCCACATGACAGTTAATCCTTATATGACTTCTCCCTGATAACAGTCCACTTCTCCCTAATAAGCAAAAAGGGAGAAGTGACTTCTCCAAATTTTAAACATCTAGGCTGGTCTGAACTACGCTCAATTGTAAATATTTACATCTCAATTCGGGACGCAAACTATCAACGATAAACTAACTCAAATGATTTCGCCATCGAGAGTCATTGCATTTAATTAATATATAATAATGATGGTGTGTGTTGTCAATTTGGATTAATATCGGAGTGTTTAACATCACTTTAACAGATTATTTGTAAATACTAAGAAATTGAAGAGTTGAAACATATTTACAGTTTGTCAAACGAAGTGATTCGTTATGGTGGGAGAAAATAATAGTCACCAGGGTGCACCACAAAAAACTTAAGGATAATAACCCATTGAATTAAAGCAAGGAAGGGGGCAAGTTTAGTGAGCCATTCATTTGCAGAATGAGGCCTCCAGTGGGTGAATTTACTGACGCTATCCTGCACAGCAGACTAGCATCACCAAATTCACCCTCTTGGGACCTCATTCTGCATAGCCTCATCTGCTATGGGAGACATAAGACTGATTGATGTTCCCAAATGGTGAATGTTGTAATGTACACCCATTGGGAACCTCGATTATGCAATGTGTCCTCTGCCAATTTGGGGATATAGTGAAACTAAACTAAAAAAGAATCTTAAGTTTCTGTAGATATTTGGTAATAAAGAAACTTTCCAGTGAAGATGAGGCCTAAGCAGAATGAGGTCCCCAGAGGGTGAATTTAGTGATGCTAGCCTGCTATGCAGGATACCATCAGTAAATTCACCCTCTGGGGACCTCATTCTGAAAATGACAGGCACCTTATTCTCAGGCCTGGAAGGGGGGGGGGGGTGATCTTTGTTCACATATTGCCTCAATTTTCCCTTATAATTTACTGTAATGTCATGCATTTGGGCACTTACACACAAACCTTGAAATAGTGTGTCTGTCATTTGCAGAATGCGATCCACAGATGGTGAATTTAGTGATGCTATCCCACACAGCAGGCAAGCATCACTAAATTCACCCTTTGGGGAACTCATTCTGCTTAGGCCTCATCTTCTGAGCATTAATTATAGTCTGAAATTAACATTCTTAATAATTACTTGTTCCCTTCTGTTCAGTTTCTATATCCCCTAACTTATACCTCAGTGGGCTAACATCACCAAATTCTGCAAATGACAGACACACTATTTCAGAGTAGAATACAGAAAAACAGGACCCTATTAACCCTTTCATGACTGGAGCTTCCTAAATTTTTGCGAAAACACTGTGCCAATGCATTCTTTTACATATGGGAGCCTCGCATATATAAGAGAATGTTTTGGCCTAACAATATTTGCCTTGACCATGTAAGCTAGTGCATTATCATATATATGTGAGGCTCCATATGGGAGACTCACATATATAAGAGAATGCACTGGAACATAATCTTTTATACTGCACCAGCGCAGCTCCCGTCATGAGATAGTTAAAATTTCTATTGGTAAGAAACGAAACTGAAAACTGACATGAATATGTTTATATACAAATGGCACCAAAAAACGAATAACAAAATGTTCATATGCAAATAAATAATATATAATGTTAGAGAGCAATGTGAAATCTGCCAATTATAAAATGAATAAGTATTAAATAATAGACTGAAGACCCTGTCTACATCAGCCAGTTTAATAAGTCTCGATAGGCACTGACTAATAATATAAGACAAATGATGAATCGCATCAGAAAATACTTTATATCAAAGGGCGGGTGAAATAATTAACAACTTCAGTATGAAATCACTGTGTCGGGGTGATATATCATTTCTGGATATGTTAATTCTGTCATAAAAATGTATGAAAAACTTGCCAGCACAGAAATGTCAGGATCGCGACATTCAATACGCTGACTTGAATAAAAGCTTGGACAGTTTTTATCAACCTGCAGACATAAACAGTATTTTTAACACTTCCATGACTGGAGCTTACTGAAATTTTGTGAAAACCCTGTGCTGATTTATTCTCTTATATATGCGAGTCTCCCATAGAGAGCCTCGCATATATAAGTGAATACATTGGCCTAACAATATTTACCATGACCTTGTAAGCCAGTGCATTCTATTGTATATGCAAGGCTCTCTATGGGAGACTCGAATATATTAGAGAATGCACTGGTACAGGATCTTTAATGTTCCGCCAGCACAGCTCCCATCATGAAAGTGTTTAAATCAGTTGCCTAATTACTTCAAGAGTTCCATATACACAAACCATCAAATAACATGTTGTAATGTTACACTGCAGGCAATGCAAGTTCCTTTGATGTAAACCAGCCAGTGAAATTGGTTGGGATAATGCTGTTTTACATTGAAGCCCTGTGTACAGTAATGCTCTAATTAATCGACCTCTTATAACCACAGCAGAATTATGGGTAACTTTTCAGGATTTAGTCGGAAATATGGCTTGTTGCCATTCATAGGAAAGCTCTCGGCAAGAGCTTTCCGATGAATGGCAACAAGCCATATTTCCGACTAAATCCTGAAAAGTTACCCATAATTCTGCTGTGGTTAAGAGGTCGATTAATTAGAGCATTACTGTATATATCTTTCATTCTTTCTATACCGGTGTTTAGCGTTATTAACCCACTCACCTAAAATCCCAAAATAACTGCAATAAATGTCACAATTGTGACAGTAAACCTGTTTATTCCATAGAAAATATATTTGTTCTGAGCTACACAAGAGTTTCAACTGAAAGTAGTCAAGTATAATATATATTTCATCACATTGTTGACATAAATATGAACACAATTGACCGCGTGAAGTGATTGAATTAAATGTAAACAAACTGAGGTTAGTTGTAATTACGCGGCATATTGTATGCGCAATTTAATATGAAAGTTAGATTATAAACATCATTATGACCGTAAGATGTCCTTTTTTCCGCTGTATATAGCATCATGTATTGATTTGTAGGGTAAAATCAACAAAAAGGGACAAAAAATCGTGCCACTTGATCTGGCTATAGTCTGCTATAGAAAGATACACATACGGGGCTTTGACATAAAACAGCATTATCCCAACTGATTTCACTTGCTGGTTTGTAAAATTTCAAAGGAAACTTGGACTACAGTGCGGGCTGAAGATTATGTAGACTCATTGTCATGGCTAAATAACGGTAAGAGAGGCACCGCTTGTCTTAGCTATTTATGGAACCCAGTCCATTAGTAATTGAATCTGCCATGTGGTGATCAGCCGTAAAACCCTTCGAGAGGATACTCGCATAATGTCATCTTATCAAGTCCTTAGATTACATCACACTAAGAATACCATCTCAAACAATAAAATAAGTATACTGTATAATATATGACATAATGAATACACCGTTAGGTAAATTGTTTGTATTTACGAAATAATGGATCAAAACTAAGATGGAACTATTTTCTTGCACGGAAGATTACTTTGTTTATCAAGAGGAGTGGATGCCCTAGATTCCTTTCTCTTTTTGGCTGCGACTCCAGCAGAAAAGTAAACATCTTTATAGTCTTCAGAAAAGATCAGATATCATTCAACGTTTTTCTCACCACCATCCCAAAATATTGTTGCTTTGTTTTCAAACCAAAAAGTACTGGAGGGTTGGAGTTCATAAATAATATATATATATATTATATATATGTAAGGACATTGTGTGTAGACCAGGTTTCATGCTGGCCATAAAACATTTTCGGCCAATTTTTTTTAGAAACTTTGGCTAAATTGAAGAATTTAAATATGGAATCACCAAGAAAACAGAAACTAAAACATAAAGAAACACTCACAAAATATACTGGAAAATTGCGAGTTGGACAAAAATTATAAAGGAAATGTGACGGATGAGAACAGCAAAAACCAAAATTGGTCTGCTGATTATAACTTTGAACATTTTTTAGCCAAAAAAGGGAATGTTATGTGTACCTCATGAGATTTTTCATTTAGAACCTTCCAAGAATTTTCTATGCAGATTTTTTTATATAAATATTCACATACCATCACATTCCTTTGCCCGACATTCCAATCATAAATACACATGCTAGAATACGACCTTAAAATTGTAGTTGCCTGCCAATGGATAATATGGAATGGTTCACTAGTATCATCGAGTATAAACCAGATATCTGGACTAGCCTTGGGATGCCAGCAAGCCAGGAAATAGTGTGTCTGACATTTGTAGAATAAGGTCCCCAGAGGGTGAATTTGGTGATGCTATCCGCACAGTTGGCTAGCAACACTAATTTCACCTTCTGGCGACCTCATTCTGCTTAGGCCTCAACTGCTACAATGTTAATTTGAGACTATAGATACACTCCCAGAAGATGAGGCCTAAGACAAATGAGGTCCCCAGAGGATGAATTTGGTGATGCTAGCCCACTGTGCGGGATAGAGTCACTAGATTCACCCTCTGGGCACCTCATTCTGGAAATATCAGAAAGACTATATCCAGACTTGGATGCCAGAATCAAGAAAAGGTAGGAGGGGCAGATCATTGTTAAGTGGGGGGGGGGACACTTATTGACCTGCTCTTTAGACAGTAGAAGGTATCATGAATGTCTCCCAGTGGGGGTTTGAATAAGGGCCATACACTAACAAACTATAGCCTTAAGGATCATGTGCAAATGACTGTAGTTCTACCTAAGGTGGCACTAGATAGCTTTAGAAATTGCAAAGTAGGATATTAAGTAAACAATTTGAAGAAGATATGTAATACCAAGCTAATAAAAGGCCAAGCCCAGAAAATGACATCAGAGATCATATTCTGCAATCCCTGAATCCATGAAACACAACAATTGCCCTCCTTAGCCCCCCCCCCCCACACCCTCTAGCTGAAATCAGGAGGGGCTACTGTCCCTGAATTCTCGCCTGGCCTGGCATCCCCACCCTAGCCTATTCAACAGACACTTCTCCTCAGGAAGAATTTCCTCAATCTTCACCCACAGGAATGGCGTCTTCCAGTCGTCTGATGAATTTCAGTCTGATTTCTGTAATATTGTCTCCCTTGAGTTGGTCTTGAACAAACCATACATTGACCTCCATTTGTACCTGTACAAAGCAAACAATACAATGGATACAGAGGTTATGCTTGCACAAACTAGAGGTGGGCTGTCCCAATGGTACTAAATACAGTAATAACATTCCAATCAAACAAAACTATATATCCCGTCTGCTTTACCTCAAGTAATATGAGGTAAAAAAAATTCCGAGAGGAGAGGACTATAAAAAGGCATTTTGCTTGTTGTCCAATCCTCTTCCTAAATCTCTATGTATCTCTATGTGTATTGTGTTTGTGTGATATGTTTGATTTTTGAAATAAATATTGTTTACACCAAATACAGTAATGCCCTAAACAATCAACTCCTTAAGCACAGCATAATTATGGGTAATTTTTCAGGATTTAGTCGGGAATATGGCTTGTTGCCATACATCGGAAAGCTCTTAGTGAGAGCTTTCGGATGAATGGCAATAAGCCATATTTCTGACTAAATCCTGAAAAGTTACCCATAATTCTGCTATGGTTAAGGAGTCGATTATTTAGGGCATTACTGTATCTGTGCCAAGTTTAAAAAAATTTACTGAAAAATGTAGGAATAAAGGCTCAGACAAAATTGAGACCATGGATGACTAGATAGTGTGCCGCGCCGGACAGATGGATGGACAAGCTAATTCCAGTACACCCCCACAACTAATTGCGAGGGGTACAATAACTGAAACATGTCATCCTACCACTCGATAGTAGAACACTTTATTAGTATAAAGGTACATGTACATTTGTATATATAATTACAGTAATGACCTAAATAATTGACTCCTTAACCACAGCAGAATTATGGGTAACTTTTCAGGATTTAGTCGGAAATATGGCTTGTTGCCATTCATCGGAATGCTCAGTGAGAGCTTTCCGGTGAATGGCAACAAGCCATATTTCCGACTAAATCCTGAAAAGTTACCCATTATTCTGCTACAGTTAAGGAGTTGATTATTTAGGGCATTACTGTAGATTGATTCAGATGCATCAAAAATTGCTCGCCTGAATATTTGAGAAAATTAGAGACTCACCATCTCTAGCGAACCTCTCAGAGCACCACATAAAATATTGGAATAGTTCAGTGAACTGTGACCATCGGGAAGCTCAACAAAATCTGCCAACGGATTATTCTCTATGAGGAGAGAGAACTCATCACCTGCGGGACTCCAATTACTGATGACAGGTGTCACACCAAGGTACATCTTAAAGCCAACCTGTAATTAGTAAAATAATATAAGAATCACACCAAGGTACATATTAAACCTCACCTGTAATCAGTACAATAACATAGTCACACCAAGTTACACCTGTAAATAACAGTTATTATTAATTAAAAGTAAAATAATATAGTCACACCATTGTAAAACCCACCTGTAGTTAAAGGCCCATTTAATTTTCAACCCCAATTCACATGATTTTGTAAAATATATGCCATATTATATACCATTTGAAAGAGTAAGCTCCAAAACATTGTATTTTCAACTTATAATAAACTGTGAACATGTTGTTCTTGTTGAGTAATTGGCGTCTGTTCTGTGATCAAGTTTATGTACAATAGTTATTGAACTCTTCCTGAAAATATTGAAGTGGATGTGATTTTTTGTTTTGTGACTATTTGCTAAAACAGAGATGTCAAACTTGAGATTGTGGGTTTGACGCTAAAGTCCAAAATTGCCAGCAACATCGGGGTACATGGCGATTAGATACCTGACTGTCACCTGAATTATTCTTACCTTTATAATGTGTAGTGGCCAATTACTCTCATTTTATCACTTAATATGACTGTATTTTCTTCGGTAAAGGCATTACAGTTGAACAGTTCAGATTTTATTTTGTTGAAAATTAACTCAATGCCTAATGGCCAGTTACACATTTTATCATCTAATATGTCTATGCGACTAAGAAAAACTATCATCATTGTGACAATGAAGTATGTATTTTAAGTTGAAGAGGTAATAATTAAAGTTTGGAGAATTTGAAAATGATCTACTTTATCTACCCCCCCCCCCCCCCCCCCCATCCCCCGGCCTGAATTTTTCTCACCTTAATATGTAGTGGCCAATTACTCTCATTTTATCAATCAATATGACTCAAAAAAACTCATTGGTGGACAAGATGTCAAGTTTTTTTCTTCAGCAGAGGCCTTACAGGTCCGAAATTATTTTGTTGAAAATTACCCAGCTTATCTCTCCCCCGCCCCCACCTGAACTTATTTTACCTCAATGTCCAAGTAACTTATCATTGGTGACAAGGAAGCATGTTTTTTCTTTGGCAGAGGTATTACAGTTCAGAATTTGTTGAAAATGACCCAGTTTATCTACCCCATCTGTGTTCATTTTATCATTCAATATGACTATGCGACAAAGAAAAACTATCATTGGTAACAATGTAGCATGTATTTTCTGTGAAAGAGGCAATAATTAAAGTATCTCCCCCCGCATTTTTTAATTTTCCGGCCGAGGCATTACAGTTCAGAATTTTTGTTGTTGAAAATTATCCAGTTTATCTCACCTCCACTTCCCCCAGCCTGAATTTTTTCAACAATGTTCCTAACAGTATTTACCTTGACCGTGTAAGCCAGTACATTCTCTTATATATGAGAGGCTCCCTATGGGAAACTCACATATATAAGAGAATGCACTGGCAAAGGATGTTTAATATTAAGGTTTATATTGGCCTAATCGATATATGGCTAACAAAGCTGTATAATTTTAAGGATACATGACATCATGCTACTCAGATGATACCTTTGAAATAATATCAGCTGTCTCCCTGAAATCTTGGCATCTTGCAACATTTGATCGAGCTAGGAAGTCTTCAATCAGTCTTACACCAATATTGTAGCCCCTGTAGGGAGACACAAAATAGACAAATAAACAGTTTAGTAGGTCACTTGCCAATTTCACAAAGATGTCTATTTGAATTATTTATTAGAATTGAAAATATGATATATTTCGAATACGGTTCCATCTTATTGTCTACATGGGAACTTGAAATCGATGCCACTGGTACTGCAATTTAGTTCCAATGCCTCTGTTATGTGCTGGTAACAGACAATGCTGACACAAGTTAATAGTGATATTTTATTTACACCTCATCTGTCCATAGTCACATAACTAATATACTGTATATCTGAGACATTGGAAGCACTGAACAACAGGGAACACAACTTCGAGAAGTGAAATATTCCCAATTTCAGTAGGACCAGGTCATCACGAATTAGACAGCTGGTTCGATTTGGGCAAGAACCAGCCTAATGCGTGAAACTCGGCATTAGACTTTCTACATTTCTACTTTTGGAAGCAATAGTACAGTTTTGATCTCAAAGTTGATATAATTTCTAAGCGAATGAAAATTCCTTTGTACATGTAGCTGTCCTCTGTCATTGTTCCTGCAACTGTTGTGTCAGTTTATTTTGGAGCACTCATTATCTCGTGATTAGTCTGCTTCCTAGTCAACAACTGCAAAAATCTGACCTGACCCCTCCAGTATTACAATGTGTCAGATGGCTGTTTCCATAGGGACAAGAACCAGTCTATTACGTGCTGTTTTCTTGAACTCTTTTGGGAGATAAATGCATGTTTAAATAAAAAAAATTCTTCTCAAAGTAGGTACCACTGCTTAGTTATTAATTATTGCCACAGTAATTTTTGCGATTTATGTGATTCTTCTGTTTAATCCTTGCCGGATGCTCAATGTACTAGTAAGAGTACCGTAACAGGCCTTAGAATAGGGTGCCGGACATTTGTAGAATGAGAACTCCAGAGGGTGAATTTAGTAACGCCACTTATTGGGCTAGCGCCACCAAATTCATCCTCTGGTAACCTCATTCTGCATGGCCTCATCTGCTATGGGAGACAAAGACTCAGATTTAAGTTCCCAGATGGTGATTATTGTGATGTGCATCCATTGAGCACCTTGACTATGTACCGTTAATGTGTCATCTTCCAATTTGGGGATATAGTAAAATAAACAAAAACATAAAAGAATCTTCATGAAGAAGTTACTAAAGAAATTAAAAATCTTGTTAATTTGATATAATAAAGATACTTTCAAGATAAGATGAGGCCTGAGCAGAATGAGGTTCCAAAAGGGTGAATTTGGTGATGCTAGCCCACTGCGTGGGGTAGCGTCACTAAATTCAGCCTCTGGGGACTTATCTGCAAAAGTCTGGCACCTTATTATCAGGCCTGTAAGAGTAACTACCTAGATTAACAAACTGGTTTTTAATTCAAAAGCGTGAAATTACCAATCGATAGGTTTGTTCACAATTAATGGTAATTGGTCTCTGCTCAGCTTATATACATACATTTTGTCCAGTTGTTTGTTGATCTCATCATCATTCTCATAATCTTTCACCAGTTGTGCAACAAGGGCTCCATATGTTAGGGTGAATAACTCTCCATTCTGGAAATTGTTAAAGAAGATCATATATACATGTATATAGTCACCGACTGTTGAGACATTCACAAGACTTGCGAAAAGCGCAGAACACATGTCGGTACCTTGACAAAAACGTGTTCATAGTTTATTACTCCGGATAAGTTGATAATACAATGTTCTGCAGCTTCCTCTTTCAAATGGTATAGAATATGGAATATGTTGTATGTAATGTGAATATGTGATTTGGTGATTCGACAATTAAGTGGGCTTTTAACTTTTGAAAAAGAAAAAAAACAGTTAATGAAATGTAAAATCACCCCAGAGATATTTAATTGAAGAAATATTTTAAAATTATTTTATGTTCAAATATATGGCTTCAACAAGCAGTATTAACGGGAGTTTGATGGACTCTGATTTGGACATACTTGTCTCTGTTATTAATAACAAGAGCTTCGCTGGGCGTGCAAAATACGCCATCTCTGGGGAAAATAGGCGGACGGAACCCAAATTCGAACTTGAGCTGTCTTTTCTCCTAATAAACCCACATACCAAATTTGATTGAAATCGGTTCACTCTAACTAAAGTTATCATCCGGACAACAAATTTCAGGGATTTTCTAAGTCAAATTACGTCAAAAAAAGGGGCCATAACTCTCGCAAAAATTATCGGATTAAAACGAAATTCGTACTTGAGCTGTATTTCGATATATGTAATCCACAAAAAAACGAGTTTTGCGTATAAACATTCCAAAATCGAGTTATCATCCGGAAACCAAAAAACATAAGAAAAACTGAATTTTCTGAGTCGAAAAAGGGGCATAACTCTGCCAAAAATGGTCGGACAGAACCCAAGTTCGAACTTGACCTGTGTTTTGGTGGGAGAAAGTAATATTCCCAATTTGGATTCATTCCGATAAACTATACTAAAGTTATCATCCGGACAACAAATTTCAAGGATTTTCTAAGTCAAAAAACGTCAAATACATTGTAAGGGGCATAACTCCGGTGAAATTGGCGGGCGGAACCCAAATTCGAACTTGAACTTACTTTTCGGCTAATAAACCGCATACCAAATTTTATTAAATTTGGTTCACTCTAACTAAAGTTATCATCCGGAAACCAGGTTAACGGACGCCCGGACGGACGGACGTACAACCAATACTATAATACGGCTGTTTTTTTCAAACGGGCGTATAAAAAGGTAAGTATTTGTCAGGTCTGGGAACTTAGTGAAGTTAACTACGAGGTGAGTATATGACAGCCAATTTCTTGAACTTGAAATGTTTATTCCAAGAAGAAGAGCAGGAAACGATCCACTGAAGCAGCCCCATCAATAGATCATACCATGAATCTCTACTCAAGTTTATGCCAGTAGAATTCATATTTCACCAGTACAAAACCTGGGAACCTTTTGATGTTCTGACCCCTTATGACAGGGAATGTTATAACATTGAACAAACAAGGCAGGGAATTATATTTCATTGTCAATACTTGTTTGTCAATAATTCACTTGATAGTAGGGAGTGGTCCCAGCTCGAGATTTCATGCTTTTTTGTGACTTTTGTGAGCAGATATCGCAATAAACATTGAATTAATTACCAGGAGGAATTCCATGATTGCAAGTGACGCAAAGCAAAATCTCTCACAAAGTCACTTAAATCGTGCAATATTGAGTTGGAACCTTCACCGACAGTGAAATACATTATTAAGGAACATACCATACATTAACTGAGAAATATATTAGCTGCACTGTTTTTCAATGTTATAAACTTTCCTTGCAGGTTTTGTACCGGTGGAGTATGATCTCTACAGGCGTGAGGCGTAGATAGAGTAAAAATTCATGACATCTAATTTCATTGTCAATCATTGATCTCATTCATAAACTTCCGTACATTGTATAAACTTATATCTCTATCTATCTCTCTCTTTCTCTGTCACTATATCTCTCACTGCTTCTCACGACATCATCATTACTATAATTATAATATTTTCATTCCTTCCCGTCCGACCCCCCCCTCTACACTTAATGAAGAGCGGGCGTGAAACAAAAGGGGAGCAAACTTAATAAAAGCCCTTGGGCTTGTCGTTTAATCCCCTTTCCAATCAATCGATCATCTATATTATTCTATTTTACTGTAAAATGTTTGTCAAATGGTTAAATATGTTATTATGATTGGAATAAATATGTTTACACCACACTTTGTTTGAAGCGTATAATATTTAGAGTCATAACTCTATTACGTTTGAACATTGATACATATTGTTGTGTTTAATTGTTGCTGTTCAAGTATATTACATGTGTATATTTTATGTTATTTATTATTATTTTAACTTCAAATTGAAATCAATAAAGTACCAGTATGTCCTATTTTTCATTTATATACAAATGACCAGATCATAGCTTGATCAGGCGCATTACGCTTAAGTGTAAGTGAATTACGCTAAAGCATAAATCATTTACGCTTAAGCATAATTAGCTAATAAATGTGAAAATGGCCTCCCATACCTTCACACATCATAAATTAGGCCAAAACGAAGAATACCTGTGTTTAGGGTAACCCGCCCGCCCCTACTCAAAACCTGCCGCCAAATTCCATTTTATCGTTTTTCAAAAATTTCCTCCGACTTCATTTTATTTTTTTTATAATTAGGAATTCGCGACTACGGAATTAGCTTAAACAAGTAAACCATTTCCTTGCAAATATCGTCAATTCTCGAAAAACGGAAGTGCCGCCATTGTTGTTGTAGTATATTCGTATTCCCTCGTCATTGTTCGGCAAACCTCGCCGATTTCTCGAAAGCGGAAACCAGAAAACACGCGATACTTGTGCAGGAATATGTATTAACTAGCAAATCGAAAGTAACCGGATATTTTGCCAATTGCACATGGCGATTGAATATGGCGGAAACACTTCCTTGTGCGGATAGATCCTGCATTTTAGCCATTAAACTTCACAAATGCGTTTATATGAATCAGAATAGAAACATCATGGCGCCTGTCAACTATAGCACAGACATGTTGTCATGCGTGAACCGGTACCACACGGATTATGAACTGACAGAAAAGGACATAGTAATAAAATGTCAGAATAAAAATAATTCTGACACTTTTGAAATCGACCCAAAGCTCAAAATTCCTGGCATTATTATAGTTTATCCACCTCTCACCGCATCCACCCTGAAAATTATAAGCCTGACGTAACATGAGTCTGTGTGTACCCATGCAGTAGGAGTGGTATGTGCCTGGTAGAACTTAATTTTTTCCTAGTAGAACTATTTCTCATTAAATATTCATTAGTTCTACAGAAAACCGGACCCAATTAATCAACATCTTCTGTGTCGCAATGATCCGAATGCAACATCAGTCATAGGGTAATCAATGCACATATATTGTTCTTGGTGCTTACTTTGTTTTACATGTGTGAATGCCACCACCGCTTTGCATATTGATTATGTTATGTACGCCACGTTGGCGTTGCCGCATGTATGTGCCATTTCCGATGGAGGAACTCTTGTTAAATTCACCTTGTGAGTTGAATATTTCGCAAAAATTTTTAGTATTCGAGTCGGTGGATAAACAAATTACAAAATATCATAAGTGTCTTGTGTGGGAAATTGAACAGTAATATGTCCACTCGTATGATTTGGCCTGTAATATCCGAGCTTCAGCGTGAACATAAACCGTTTAATTTTCAACACTAGACACTTATTCTATATATAATATCATTTAATATCATGCTGTATACATGTCATTGAACTTCTGCAACACCATTAAACTGATTAAAGCTACCATGGCATTGATTAGTGTGACAATGACTTGCCCAAGCTATATACGAGTGACACTGGCAGACGATTAGAAGGCACGAATACTTAAATATTATTCCCCGTGAAAAATAAAATGAAAAAATAAAATAAAATGAAGTACCGCCCGCCCGCCCCTGTTTTTTCCCCTCATGTTACCCTAAACTCAGGTATTCTTCCTTTTGGCCTTACTAATAAATACTATGCATGCATCTAAGGTTGTCCCACAGCAAAATGGGCGGGTTGTCTCAGTGGATTGTAGGCATGGACATTGTAATATATAGCGGAATTCACCTGTGAATTTTCACATTTCCCAGACCTGTTTGTGTTTATATGCGGAATTTGATAAGATTTTCAACAACTCTGATCTGCACTACATGGTTATTGACATTATCTGAGAACAAAAATGTCTAGTTTCAATAAATTGAATAATATCCGCGTGATTTCCAATATTTATTGCGTACATTTGAATGCAAAGTGAGGACTTACCACTTTTCGTGGGTCTCCCGTCCGTGCCGCTTGTCTCGACATACCGTTTGCTGGTCAATTTATTGTTTTGATAGGAGTTTTCTTGAGAAATATCCCGTCCACAGTGTTGGCATTTGCGAGAATCCCGATCTCGTTATAACGGTCTATTTGATTGGTTTCTCTGGATCCAATCAATCCAATCAAATTTGGAGACTCTTATTTCCGATTCATCGTTCTATATTTAACAGGGAATCACATGTTGGGAAAACCCTCCCATGCTTGCGTGTAGAAACAAATTTGATCTCAAAACTCACTTATTTGACGAAATTCTGGTCTCACAATGTTTTATTCAACTGATTTATAATGAACATCATATCTCTGTAAACAACAAATAAGGATGACAGATTACAAAGAAGATCAGATAAATGAAATAGAGGCTTTGCAAGCGATTTATCCAGATGAAATCGAAGGTAGAGAAATTCAAATTGATTGGCCTATTCAATATTGTCTGGTATACTATTACTAGTCATACTCATAGACTATATGCTAATCTTTTGATATTTTTTATTATATTATCTATTATTTAACTTTATTATATGCCTGTGGAATGATACGGAATCGGAAAACCCTGTACAGTACAGTGTAGAATTGATTCTAGACGTTTCGTACGGCACCTCGAAACAGTGCGCGGAACTGCGCAGAACTACGCGGAAGTGCGCGGTACAAATAAAACAGTTATTATGCACAGGGGCAGGTGGGGTTGAATTAAAACATGAACTATAGTAGTAGACAGTCTTCGGTTGCGAATTTGTAAGGTTATTTTAATGTTTTAACTCGTATTGGAGAGAGATAGTGAGTGGTAGAATCTACCGCGCACTGTTTCGTGAAAAGCTTACTGCGCGATATCTTCCGCACATTGTTTGAAGCTTACTCGTGGTATCGGATTAGGGACCACACTTACACGTTTTAATTAGTAATAGTATAGCGGTAAGACTGATTAGAGGTGACAGCTTAATTACTGCATGGCCCCGTTCTCCATTTCAGCGCACCACTCCAGGCTCGCTCAGCAGCATCATCAACGATATCAACCTCGTCAGGGACTCCCTGGGCACCCTCCACCCCTTATTAAAGCTTGTGGGCCCTACCCAATCAATAATTTGCCACGGTCAGACATGGTGAGACTTTTGGTGGGCTTTTGTCATGCAAAACAACACCAAAACATCTTCGATCTGATACAATCAATGTCTTCAACAATGTCTTCATCAGTGTTGTACCCGTGTGGCACTAACCAGCTAAACCAGGAGGTGAGACAAAATATCAAAAGAGGCAAAGGCCTAAAATTCCTTAAATCGACATGTAGTTTGCAATAAAATCGAAAAAATAAATTTTCGATATGCCGGTTATCATCATCATAATATGAAAATATAGTATGTGTGGAATGTGTCATGTTAAAATGAGCACCGGAGGGTCATGTTCCTATACTTTTCAGCTGTCATGAAAACGGTAGGCACTTGTATGCATGTTTTCTCCGTTACCAACCTGAAAAGGCAGCATGTGTGTACGTACAGTCCATTTAAACGTGTGGCAACAGTTTTATATTGTCACAATCAATACACAACAGTGGCTATAGTCACATGCATGCAATTTTATAAAATACTCATGATTCGAACTGTCACTAGCCAGATGTTTAGGGTCAATGGCTACCCGTATATCTTAGGATTACCGTGCAATTAAAAATTCATTCCGAATCGAACACTCTCTATCACTCTATATGGTGTATAGACAGACGAAATGGGCCAATTTCTTATGTGGGGATATATACGTTTTCGAAAACATGTGGAAAATATTGATGTGGCGTTTGTGATATGCGACACACATACATTACAGTGGGCATTTATGTTCCTAAATATTGCGAATCGTTGATACACACTAAAGTTTGAATTATAATTATGTGACACAAACGTGTTCGGCTGGAAACATATTAACTATTATTTGAAACTACATGCAGTCCCATGTACTTTGAATGTGTATGTATTTCCAGTCAACCCATATCATTGACCTATGCTGGTGCACAAAATATGTGCATCTAAAAATAAGACCTGCGTAATCATACCATTCAATTTTATTTGATTACATAAATATAAGAATGTGTTAATATATGTCGAACAAGGAATACCTTACAATTCAAACGCCCGATGTAATATTAGCATGGACATGATGGTAATGGAGAAAACACCTATACATATCACCTCTTGTTTTCATTGATCAATTTGGATGGGTAGAGAGCTAGAGCCCAACTTCTTTATCAAAATGGCTGACTCGCAATAGTATCAACTTCTGTTTTAGTGGGAGCGACTCGTGATAGCACTGTATTATCTTCGGTATATATTAGTTGGGGCTACTCGCAATAACATTACTTTCTGTATTAGTCGGGGCGACTTTGATTTTCTTCAATTTTCGAGTTTACAGCCACACCATGTGAGGGAAGAAAGCCCTTGATGAGACCACATTCACACTCTATGACCATGGAATACTATAGATTTGTGCAAGATGACGAAATATCAGAAAGCGACACACACATATCACGCAATCTAACGACGCCACTTTCCTGGGATTCACTCTAGACTCACGCCTTAAATTTAAAAAGCACCTAACCAAAATCGTTGGTCGATTATTTTCCACGTCGAACGGCATTTTAACAATAAATAATTTGGAAACATATGAGGAAATCGAAACTGATGTGTTGAACATTTATGGCAGTAATAACTATTTCAGATCAACTCTTATTCCAAAATTAAAGGAAAAAGTATTCTTAATTGCCAGCACTTAAATTTCCAAATATTATTCCTCGCCATTGGACCAGGGACCAATATATACATAATATATAATATATTAGTCTCAGATTGGACTAATAATAACTGTCAAAGTTTAAACAATGTGATCAAAATAGAGACTGATTGGAAAATATTGAAATTACCTGACTTGACAGACAGACTTCTTGACATAATAACTGATCAACGAACAGAGAGAGATAAGATTTGCCATATATGGCTCCGGTAATTTCATATGCTGCTAAAAATAATATGTTCGCTATAGGAAAGACAACTACCTGACTTTTTTAGTCTGCCGGTTCAATTCCCGAATAAAAACTGATGGGAGTTTAAAAAAAATTGTTTTATAATATCTAATTTATCACGTAACTATGGCTATATTATTCCGATACCGCGCAGTAAGTTTTCTGGAAACAACTGCGCAGTAGGCCCCTATATATAAGCTTTTCTCGAAACAATGCGCGGAAGATATAGCGCAGTAAGCTTTTCTCGAAACAGTGCGCGGTAGATTCTACCACTCACTATAATGACTATATCTAATAAAACGGTAGAATGACCTTGCAACTTCGTAACTGAAGACCTTCTACTACTATATTTCATTAATATACATATTTTAAATCAACTCCCCGTGCATAATAACTGTTCTGTTTGTACCGCGCACTTCTGCGCAGTTCCGCGCACTGTTTCGAGGTACCCGTTTCGTACCATGGTCGTTTCGTACCATCTGGTCGTTTCGTACCATATTTTTTGGTCGTTTCGTACTGCATTGTTTGGTCATTTCGTACCATGTAGGAAATCAATTGGTCGTTTCGTACCATGTAGGAAATTGTTTGGTCGTTTCGTACTGTGTCTTGTACCATGTTGCTAATGGGGGGGGGGGGGGGGGGGGAAACACTGTCGATTTCATACTGTATTCTTCATTTTAAATATAACAACATATTAACATTAACAACGGTATTTAATGAAGCAATAACATGATTTTCAAGGGCGTTATGGTTCAGTAACGGCGCGACAGGAATGATTAACAGCCCGAGGGCCTATTAGTGGCCCGAGACAAAGTCGAGGGCCGCTAATAGCCCGAGGGCTGTTAATCATTCCGGGAGGGTCGGTACTGAACCATAACGCCCTTGAAAATCATGTTATTACTATTATTATCACAGGGCCGTTAATGACTTCATAACATTTCACTGGGCCGTTAATGACTTCATGACATTGTTTATTTCAATTAAAGTCCAATATATGGGCCTTTTTGTAGGGTGGGGAAGAGGTGGGTAATAACTTTTTTTCTTCAATTCAATAAATCTTTCAACTTTGATTTTAAAATCACAACAGAATAATAAGATTGTCACTTCAACGTTCACTTTAACATGTCTTTAGTTCGCTCGATTGCGCCATTTTGAGAATTTTGACAGATTGATCGGTCGTCTGTTATTGTTTACATTCTTCCTAATCACGTGACATTTGATTGCATCGAATATAGGTGATAAATCAACCAAGTATTGAGGACGATTTGCGAAAATTGAGACATTGGCATATCAAAATAACTATGTATACTAACCTTTGGGGTAATAATCCTTCGAAAACAGGAATTATCCGACTGTAAATTAGTGGAAAACATGAGTAAATTAGTGATAATCTGTTCCCATTTTTCGTTAGCGATTTGCCTAAAACGGAAGCGCAAATTGAGAAGGGAGGTAATTCTGCTGCGCATATTTTCTGCGGGCCGTTATTGAAAAGCACGATCCAATATCGGCCCGCGGCCCGCAAAAATGCTGAGTGTTACGTCATTTCGAACGCCTGGTATAACAGTGCTAATGGCCTAGAGAACGCCCTATAAAGTGATAATAATACAATAATATGGTAAAAGAAATTAAAACGATAATTTGTAAGTCTTATATTTCAACTTTTATCGACATTTTTTGTTCTCCAGCCCACTAAAAGTTGTAGTTGGATCTCAGCCGAGTCAGCCGCTGAGTCGCTAACAGTGGCGGATCCAGAAAATTTGAATAGGGGGGGGGGGGGGCGCCAATTGGCCATATGATGCGAAGAGGGAGAGTCTGGGACCTCCCCCGGGAAAATTTAACAAAAATTGCGCTAGAAACAAGTGTTTTCCTCAACTCTGAATTCTAATTTGATTAGTAAATTTCTGCCAGCAATATAGTCATTATATAAATGAATATGCATATATGTTAAGTTAGCTCTATAGCCATATCGTTCTACCGACACCCCTTCTACTCGAGTGACATATACAATGGCCCACCAAACATGAATTGTCAGTTATCAGTGGGCTAGAGGGATGGAGGTTCTTGTATATGCCCACAATTAATGTTCAAAGCTTGAAAATAGAATGGCCATCTATAGGATACCGTGTATGCAGTATACTTCATATCTGACCTGTCCCAAAGTGATCCATCGTAGATGTCTTAAGGACTATGTAATCTCAACTTCCAGAAGTTGTGTCGCACACAATGAGTCCAGTGGAGTATTAATATTGGTCTTATGTACCCAACTGTACACATTGAGAAACTTTGAGCTTGTAAAAAGTTGTATGGTTCACTGAATAAGCCCCAATCAAGCTGAGGGCTATATGGGTACCCTTGCCACGCTATCTGGAATGTTGGTTGGTTGATGCTGATCATGCACTGAATCCCTGCGCTTTCAAACTCAAGCCACATTTAATAGCAGTCATGTAGGTTGCTACAGGTCAGCTCAGAATATGGCATGACTGTTCCGGTAATTCATGTTCAAAACTCATACTATGATAGATATATATATTTTGAAAGGAAGGTTTTCTCGGATAATTTGAAGAAAGGGCAGGTTCTGGTGTGCACACATAAATGCAATATTACTCAAATGATTTATTTGCACTTAAAATAAAACTTAACATAAAACGGGACTATTTCCATGGGCCACAATTCATGTACTTGAGATTACATAGTTCTTCTACCATTGTTTATTCGAAATCACCAACGCCGGGTTAACTCGGCGACCGACACTGTTTGGGGTATTCATACAATGTAAAGAAGTCAGTATAGGGCAGGTAGGCCACGGATTGATATGACACTTACCAACCTGTACCTGTGCATCATACTGGCTTGTTTACATCATATGAATACCCCCAGGCCGCGTCGGTCGCGACTCCGATGAGATTTTGAGCGAGGCGGTGGACCTATTTGAAAATGAAGAACCTGAACGGGAGATATTTATCACACAGAACACGTTCCTCCCGGCCGAGAAAAGAAAAGATTCCACATTGGCGACAGCCTCATTTGATCCATTAATGCCTGACTTATAATCTCGACCGAGTCGCATATCTCCATATTGAAAATGACCACCTATTCAGAAAGCTGGACACACATTGTGTAAAGCCAAAGTAATCCATTCGCTGGTTTCATGTTCAAGCAATTTATGACATACAGCTCTGATATTTTGAATGGGATAATAAAACTGCCCCAACAAAGCGAACAATTAACTATGAACCCGTCCTACACAAATGATCAACTGAGAATGATCCCTTTTCACGCACATTGGACAACAGGTAGGTGAACATTTCGCGCGCAACCAATCTTGACATAATGTGTACAATGTGTGGACGAGGCCATTAACGTCTGGGTTTGATGCGAGCTAAAATCTCAAGTTGTTCTGCCAACGCATATATATGTGTTACCGGTAGCGACTTCGCTAACTGACACGTATCGTCTAATTTGGATAGATCATCTCACACGTGCCTACATAATTATCGTGCTTCACACACAAAGCCGAGAAGTCAACCGGCTTCAATCACCCGTAACCTCACAATTTTAACACTGTTGAGATGTTCTATCCTTATATTATAATAAAATATAGAAATTGTATGCTCAGCACATCTACTCCGCCCATACATTTATGTTCGTGTATGATACAGCGTATTTCAGGGGATCAATGTCCTGGTGGATTTGGGAAAAATTTGACAAAATTTATCAAAACATACTATAATAACATTTACAAAGCTTCATAGTTCATCGAATGCTCACAGCATCTCATAGTACGCACACAGACAAGTTTCTCTGGCCGACGTCGTGTGGATTCAGTCATCCAGTGGGTGTTGCAAGAGCATCCGTCTTGGTTGACGCCTGGCGAATCTGTCAACAATGTTTATCATAATTCAGTCTAATATCTTGATGAATGAACATGAGTAGAAGAGCATTCAGTCAGTCTTCACCCATGGTACTCTGGAGTCTATTCTTGACAAATTTCAGAGATGAATTTGCACGCTCGAAGGTAGCTGCAGTAGATGCAGTTACCGATAGTAATGCTGAGCACTGTTGTTATGTTTGGATATTTAACTAGTATCCTGTCGATCAACTGCAGTGTGCTCGGTATTGTGGTCGGCTTTTCAGTCTCAGTTTTCCAATGTCTTCTCCACAGGCGGAGTTCATGTTTGAAGGTACTACTAGATTCAGGCATATCCTCTGCATAATAACTTAGTATTTTGTCGACAGCATCTGGCTCGTGTTCTAGTTTGTCTTCCATATACCTGGGGATAAGATAAACTCCCTGCATAGCCCTGTTTGTAAGCTGGTTGAAGCGACCCCTAAACTCCGCGTCCATGGTGTCAATAAAAGGTAGAAACACATTCTTCCTGAAGTATTCCTCGACTGTATCACAAGCGGAACATGCGTTACTGCGATTGGTTTGTCGTGCGCATGTTCTGGGTTTAGCCAGTTTGGTTCCACATATGGCAGACATTTCCACATATAATTTCGCAAACTCCGACTCTTGGTTCTCTCGAATTTGCTCTATTTCTGAACATATCAGTTCTATCTCGTCATAGGCGACCACCACATCTATTTCCGTGCCTTGAAGTAGTACCGAGAGTCCGAGCAGGAAATGGCAAACTTTGAAAGCAACAATAAATCCACTGCTTGTTATATTATGAAATAGTCGTTGGCATCTGTAACACTGTTGGCATTCCAGTGCAGCTCATCATTGGATCCTATGGCGTCCAGGGTGTTCAGAATGATGGGTCGATGTCGAGCTGTCCCAAAACTCTCAAAATATCAGTTGACATGAGATCCCCAGTTGCTCGTTGGCAATCAACAAACTGCACCAATCGCTCTACTGCTTTCCCTTCTTTTATATACTAGTAACGGATGACTATGCCCATCTGCTCCCAATTTCTTGAGTCTGTTACTTCGTCAATTATCAGGCCGAAATATGGTCCCGCAGGTTGTGCCTTGATCTCACTGATAATTATATTGGTAATATATTCTGAGATGCAAACTAGAATGTCATTCTGGACAGTTTTTGACATATACTGGGCGAGTGGGCGTTTTTCTTGCATTTATCAATGTGGTCTCTCATCTCGGGGTTCATCTCACCAACAAGCTGTAGCAGCGATTTGAAATTCCCAACATTGTGGAAATGTTCGGGATCAGGGCTCCCGCTTCCCGATGCCCTCTACATGTAAGTGCTATGCCTTGGCGCCCACAGAATTCAATGCATTTCACTATGGTTTCAAGAATATGTCTATTATGTTTAATAAGTTTATCATTCCCGTCATCTATGATGGCAGATATCGTTCTACTAGGATGGGTAAAACCTTGGACAAATGCTTCATATTTGGCAACGGAATCCTTATGGTATTCTAATACTGCATGGTTGGAAAAGTCTGCTGTCGCATCCTTCCAGTTTGTATATGCAGCTTTGACTAACAGAGAAGCACGTGAACCCTGATGAGCCTTGGATGGGAACTTTTGTTTGGAATATCCTAGGAAGGGATATTTAGCAACCAATCTAGTGAACAATATCGCTTCCTTAACCCATCTTTTATCCGTTTGTCTTTGTAAATTCTATGGGGAAATTTGAAATTTGATTCAGGGATCCTGCCATTAATGATTTTTGTCCCCCGACGTTTCCGTCGGAGGACTATAGAAATGACCCTCGTCCGTCCGTCCGTCTGTCCGTCCGTCCGTCCGTGCGTCCGTCCGTGCGTCCGAGATTGGGTACCTTCATGGTGTAATCAACTCCTCCTACAGTTTTAAACGTAGAGATTTGAAACTCTGGGATATTGTTCCTAACATGTTGGTGATTTGCAACATCTATATAGCTAATCAAAAATATAATTTTTTCCATATTTTTGGGGGGGTTTTCGACTTAGAAAATTTGGAACATTTTTGCCTTTTGGATGAGATTGGGTACCTTCATGGTGTAATCAACTCCTCCTACAGTTTTAAATGTAGAGATTTGAAACTCTGGGTTATTGTTCCTAACATGTTGGTGATTTGCAACATCTATATAGCTAATAAAAAATATCATTTTCTCCATATTTTTGGGGGGGTTTTCGACTTAGAAAATTTGGAACATTTTTGCCTTTTGGATGAGATTGGGTACCTTCATGGTGTAATCAACTCCTCCTACAGTTTTAAATGTAGAGATTTGAAACTCTGGGATATTGTTCCTAACATGTTGGTGATTTGCAACATCTATATAGCTAATACAAAAATATAATGTTTTTCGCGTTTGCATGCGTTTGTTCATCGGGTTGTTTCGTCCAAGAAATTTTGCCAAGAAATTTTGCGGTGGTTTGCAACATCTATATACTGTATAACATTGTTGCAAATAGTATCTTTCTAACAAATCCAATCATGAAGTTTACCACTATAGTCGGGGGACATGTGGTCTGCGACCTTTTATCATTTTGGTGTCATCCGAGATACAACGTGCTTCATTACTGTCAACAAATTTGCATATATCATAATTTGTAACCAATGGAGAGCTGGCAGGCCTAGCGTCCACAGATGATGCGGGTGGTTCATACTCGGTGGTACTAGTTGTTAGACCTTTGTCGCATTCACTTGTTTTCTGCTTCTTCACTTCAGGTTCGAAGAATGTTTTTATTTTCGATTGCGCCATCTTAACTTTTTGTGTATGTATATTCGTGTTATCTATATGGTATAGGCCCTACCATCAGTCGGCTAAGCATTTTGTCATGATTTTGATCAGTACTGGATACTAAGTTATTCGTCAATACAGCTCGCATAGTTATATATTCAACCAAACGACCACGTTGGAGAATAATAGCTGCCTGAAATTTTGACACCACATTTCAACAAGTTCAGATGTAATTTGGTATATTTAAAAGGAAACACTTTACTTTTTCGACAAATTGTCATCAATAGACCTGACGTTAATCACAGCGCCTTCAAACACAACACACACATCGTTAACGAAATGACGTCAACATAAAACCTACATTTTTCGTTGACGCAAATCCGAGTACTGTAAACGCAGTATTTTTAGTAAGTGAATAATGAATCGCGACAGAGTTTACGTTGCTGTTTGTTTGATCTACGATTATTTTTTACTGAACATGTGTGCTGGTGTTGCACGCTGGCATATAGCATATCATCAGGCGCCCATATTGGAACTTAGCTGTGGCCAAAATAGGGGGCGCGCTGGGGGCACCCCCCCCCCCATTGGATCCGCACCTGGCTAATTAGGTGTTAATTGGTATTGATTGAAATATGTTGGCGTCTCAAATCAATGGATTTTTGAGTTCAGACAAGAGTGTTTGCAACATATAGTGAAATGTACTCAAGGTACTGTTTACACAGTTACTTGTTGTTACAAGTGAGATCATATCACGCACAGGAATAATATTGTCAGCGTGATTAGTATTCACACTTGATGTAAGCAAATCTCAGATCTTTCGCCACATTCCAAAGCATGAATAATTATACTTTAAACATGTTCTTATTTTTGAGAAAATAGCAGTCCTTTCTAACTGTATATATAAAATACTGTTAAAATGTTGCTATTTTCCGCATTTCCTACATGGTACGAAACGACCAATTGATTTCCTACATGGTAGAAACGACCAAACAATGCGGTACGAAACGAATAAAAAATATGGTACGAAACGACCACGGTACATAACGTCCTGTACCCTGTAGATTCCATATTGCTCGTGAAAAAAAAAATCACAAAACAATTGGTCCACCGTATTTTAGCGAGAAAAACCAGTCATATAATAAAACATGTTATTACCACTTTAGACGGCTTTCTCTAGTAGATTAACAGTATTTTACCCGCACGATAAGATTCCATAATATTGAGGCGAAGTTCACCGGAAGCGTTCGTTAATGAAGCTTTGTTTTCGTTAATGCCCGCCGCCCGCTTCCGGTTAAGTCACCGATCACATGATCACAAGAGGACGGAGTGGCAATAATAGTAATAACATGATTTTGTCGGGCGCCTGGGTTTATTAAAGGCCCTCCAGGAATGATTAACAGCCCTTGGTCCTATTAGCGGCCCTCGACTGCGCCTCGGGCTGTTAATAAACCTGTCGGACCGTTAATAAACCATAACGCCATAAAAAATCATGTTATTGGTATATTATTATCCATCCCTTAACTAACACTACAAGATTGGGCAAAAGCCGTCACATGATAATCCGGGAAAAAGTCATAATGGACTCCCGAAAATCATGTAATATAGACTCAAATCCAGTCCAATATTACTTTTATAACATATCGGGACTCCGTGATGTCATTTCGATAAACGTACTGATGGATAATAAAATGTCATCTGGCATATACATGTTGTGTTCTGTATGTGTTTTCATGTACTCGTCCATGTTGTGGTGAAAAGTCATATTGGACTCGACACTCAATATGACTTTTCACCACAACCTGGAGACAAGAAAAACACATACTGTACACAACATTGTATAATAGCATTATAATATTTCTGGCTCCTATATGCTCCGACATCGTTGTGTATTATATTACATGAAATATCCCATTGAGATCCCCCCTTAATTATATATGAACAAGCACATGTTCATTATGCAACACAAGAGCCCATTTATATAGTTACCATTATAGTGAATAAGAACACCATTATAATCTGTAAATATTCTTTAAATATGATGCTGGGACATAAGTGTACTGATATATGAGAGAGAAGTCACTAAACATAGAGAGAAGTGGTACATTTTAGGGATAAGATGTCTCCCAAGTTGCCTTCTAGGCTGGTCCCTGCTAATATGCATATACAATGTATACCAACAGCATCTTTAAAGTATATTTACAGATTATAATTGGGTTCTTGCATTGCATATAAATAAATTTTGTATCATAGATGGGTGTTGATGTGGTGTAAATTGAACTTAAGCCATTGAAAACTTCTCCCTGATAACAATCCACTTCTCCCTAATAATCAAACATTGAGAATTGACTTCTCCCAATTTGAAAGCACCAGGCTGGTCCCTGAGGGAGGTAACCTAAATGTTACGGATAATTACCCTTGCCGTCTAACCACAGCACCACTGAAAACCCTTAAGATATATTTAATAAGTTGTATTGCTGTCACTTTCATATACTAAATAAGATTATTTCACTCTAGTTTCAGAAACAGAGCCTTTCTATATATTCACTGTATCTATCAATATACAGTCCGGCGGAGACATATATTCCACTCCGGATGAAGAGGATACAGAGCCTGGTTTGTTTTTCTACCTATAAATCTGCAATACAACAAACAAATGGAAACTAATACTATTAGGGCTGTAACGTAGTGTTGAAACGATTAATCGACTAGTCGAAATCGATGCGATTATTAAATTAGTCGATCCCGAAATCTGCTAGTCGACTAGTCAGGAAAAAGCAGTACGTATGTGCTATCATGACAGCAGTGCCATTGCACGGCCATATTATCATGTAATCTATAACAGTTAACACATATTAACTTCTTAAAGCCTTATTGCATTGTTCCTTTAACGATGCCACTGCCAGTCATGCAAGGGCGGTGAACTCCATGACCTGAACTTAACCCAATGTATGCACGTGTAGGCTCAGTTTCTTTTATGTTGATCATCAAAGACATGTTCTAAGTGTCGCTGCCGACTGAACACTGTCTAGTTCCATGGGACGCAATTGACCAGTGATAACTTCTCACTGTCGCACATGTAATACTAGAGTAATGATGCAACAAAATGGCTTCAATGATATACAAAACATAATTCGCGACAAGTCAAGCTGGTAAAGCCAACTCAGTAACTGAATAAATTCTAGATCATTCTTATACCCATACCCATTCGATTCCTTAAAATCGCTAATCGTTTCAACACTACTGTAACGATACACGATACTATCTGCATCAAGACTTCTCCACGATGATATGGGTATCGCAATTCTCTTTAGACTTAAAAAATTATTTAAAGTTTAACCTGCAGTGAAGATTGGTGGTCTCATATAATGATAGGTTCATTTCTCATTTCTATTAGCATACCATTCCATCCTGAAGCTTATATATATTCAAAGGCATGAGGCACATGCTCAATGGAATCAATCACTTTTTCTTTCACTTGATTTAAACAATATTTTATTTCTTCCCAAAATTATATAATTATAAAACATGACACATGTATGAATAGAAGACAAGAAGGGAGGAAGAGGATTTGACAACAAGCATCAGATGTTATGTGATGTCATCCATATGTGTCTTGTGATGTTGGATTGTGTTCCGTTTGGTATTGCATGATGATGAGTATAGAATAAATACATGATGAAGACTTTTAAAGGTAGGCTCAGTTTACTATAGACCCTGCCAGATGATCAAGACTCAGAGCCCCATAAATGTTTGTGATATAGCGACATGGTTCACTAAAGACCCACCCCTGTGCTCTACCACATCAGTTTACTATAGACCCTGCCAGATGATCAAGACTCAGAGCCCCATAAATGTTTGTGATATAGCGACATGGTTCACTAAAGACCCACCCCTGTGCTCTACCACATTGTGGTAGAGCACAGGGGTGGGTCTTTAGTGAACCATGTCGCTATATCACAAACATTTATGGGGCTCTGAGTCTTGATCATCTGGCAGGGTCTATAGTAAACTGAGCCTACCTTTAAAAGTCTTCATCATGTATTTATTCTATACTCATCATCATGCAATACCAAACGGAACACAATCCAACATCACAAGACACATATGGATGACATCACATAACATCTACACAGACAGCTTGACAGCAACATCACAACATCGAACATCCAACATCAATCAAGATGAGTCTTCCTTGCCTACAGTAATGCTCTAAATAATCGACTCCTTAACCACAGCAGAATTATGGGTAACTTTTCAGGATTTAGTCGGAAATATGACTTGTTGCCATTCATTGGAAAGCTCTCGCTGAGAGCTTTCCGATGAATGGCAACAAGCCATATTTGCGACTAAATCCTGAAAAGTTACCCATAATTCTGCTGTGGTTAAGGAGTCGATTATTTAGAGCATTACCGTACATGCCTTGAGGGCTTATTGAAAAGCTATGCCATAGGAGTCTTTTAACCCTTTACCCAACAAACCGGCCAAAACCGGCCAAATAAAGCTTCAACAGCCTAAAATATCTTCGGTCTGTCTCAATAGAACCATACAAATATGGATATCATTGGAACCGGCTCCTTGACCACATTGTGATAGTTACAGTTATGCCCTGTGCCAATGCATTCTCTTATATATGCGAGTCGACCATAGGTCGCCTCGCATATATAAGAGAATGCATTGGCCTAAAAAAATCTTTTTTTAACACTTTTTACCATTTTTTCTTACATTCTTTAACAATTTTATAATTTTTAATGTGTTAAGCCAATGCATTCTCTTATATATGCGAGGCGACCTATGGTCGACTCGCATATATAAGAGAATGCATTGGCACAGGGCCCTTCTGTTGGGTAAAGGGTTAAGCATCCCAATGCAGATAAATTAATTAAGAAATGGCCATTAAATAAATAAATAAAGGTTACACAGACATATTTCTTTCAAAATGGTGGTAAGTGGGATTGAAACAGGTGATCCCACACCCAGTGATCATACATCTCACCAACCTGGCTGTGATGTCTGCAGTGAGTATGCCCCCCCCCCCCCAATGTGTAATTAATGGGGCATTCACACTGGAATCCAAGATGTCCCCACAACGACGTAAATCATCGTGGGATATGTAAGGAAAGATATAAAAAAGAAGAAGAAACTCTGAAACTATATACCTGTGGCTGAATGTTTCGTATTAACAAGTCTGAGGTAATAGTCTAAAAATTTTAAATCCAGTTATTGGAGAGGTGCAAATGAATAAACAGAGCTGGGAATTTCCGCCAGTTGTTGGAAATATTAAGATGGGCAAGTGCATGACAGTTAGTACTGTGTTATATTATATGCTTTATATACATTTACATGGTTTCCTATCAAATTATGTAATTCTTTATTATCAAATTAAATTCATTATAAACGGTTGTGTGACCTCAAGTTATAACCAATGTTTCTAGTAGTGCACAAATTGATAAATTAATTATAAAGGGGAAAAAAAGATATAGATGGAGCCCTATAAAGTTAAACTGGATAATGACTTTTGGTTATAGACAGGCCTGAGAATGTGGTGCTGGACATTTGCAGATTGAGGTCCCCAGAGGGTGAATTTAGTGATGCTACCCCACACATCGGGCTAGCATCCCCAACTTCATCCTCTAGGACCTTATTCTTCATGGCCTCATCTGCTATGGGAGACCTACTGTTGGTACAGATTTATGTTCCCAGATGGAGAAGATGATGATGTGCACCCTTGGGCACCTCAATTATGCATTGTGTCAACTGCCAATTTGGAGACTAAACTAAAAAGAAAAAGAAACTTTTTAATGAAGATTTTAAAGAAACTAAGGAACTTGTTAATTTGATAATAAAAATATGAGGCCTAACTTAAGCAGAACGATTTCCCCAGAGGATGAATTTAGTGACGCTAGGCCACTGTGCAGGATAGCATCACAAAATTCACCCTCTGGCGACCTCATACTGCAATTGTCCAGCACCATATTTTGAAGCTTGAAGCACACAGATGTTCAGGTTATGAAAACATTTTTATTGTTCTTTCGTACATCTTTTTATTTTGCTATTAGAATTGTACCATAACTGAGAAATCCTTTCTTTTAGTACGTCTATGAAAATCTTTCTAAAAAATGCCCCCCCCCCAAAAAAAATGCGCCAATTTACCCACTGATCTACATGGAAAAACAAGTCCGAAACACATATTGTTTTTTTTTGGGCCTAAACACAACTTCTGTACAGATGGACATGTGTACATTTCGAGCCCTGACTGAAAATGATAGCAGGCCTGGTTCTCTAAAAATCCCTATCGGAAAACAATGCCTTTCAAATTGTATCTAGGTTCTGGTTTTCCTGTTGAACCAAAGAATTATGCAATGAGTATAACATCCCTGTTTACCATCTTCAGATATCTGTTCCATAAGGTTCACATATACAGACAAGTACCCAGATGAACCCCCGATTATGGAGATTGTTGAAGCTGATATGCTCGATGATGAGGAAATAGACGCACTTTCTCAATACCTTGATGAACAAGTGAGTATGGTATCCTTTATTAAGGGTCTAAACCAGGGTCATTTGCCAAATGAAATTAACTTTTGCCAAATAATTTGCCAAATGAAAATATTTTTTTGCCAAATCCTATTAGAATTTGCCAAATTTGATCCCTGATAGTATAATTTTCTGCAATCTTGATTGAGTTTTTATGTTTCAACACTCGCGATTTGAACGACCTTTGATATCGATAGGAAATCAAGTTAGTTAATAATTAGTTATACTCGCATCTCTATTGTGGTTTACCATACAGCAATAAGCCGATCACCGAACAATACAATGGTAGAAGGGTTTCTCCATCAGAAGGGCACATCACATGAGGATTAGTAATCCCTCCAACCATCAGTACTAATGCTATGAGATTAACTGCATCTTAATAGAGGTGTTAACTTTCCCTAAACCATAAAACACCACTAATATAATTGTGTTGTAAGAGTTTCCTGAAATTAATGGTATTGATTGACCAATATTTTTCAAATTGCTTGAGGAATTAAAAAGTGACTTGCCAAAACTTTTGCCAAATGAAATTATTTTTTGCCAAATGTGAATTATTTTTGCCATTGGCAAGTGGCAGCGCGAACCCTGGTCGAAACCTATCAAAATAAGGTGCTGGACATTTGTAGTCCCCAGAGGGTGAATTTAGTGACGCTACCCCACACAATGGATCATTTCTGACAGAGTTATGCACTTTTTCACCATCGAGGAGAATTTTTTTTTAGATTTAGAATTTACTGATTATTCTGGTGTCTAGTCAAATAGATCTCAGTGTGTCATCAACATAGACAGTTAGAAGCGAAGTTTAATTCAAAGATTGTTCACAAAATCAGCCAAACAAAGCAAGTTTAATTCAAAGATTGTTCACAAAATCAGCCAAACAAAGCCACCTTTTTCAGGGATATGTGCCCATGCGGCCTATTATTTTAAGTTAATTTCTTGTGATAACAGTTAACATTTCGTTGATATTCTTTTGACCATCTTATTCGACATTTACTCCTTTTAAAGTCCAGTTTGATGGCTGAATATGATGAGTTTCTTTAACCCTTTCAGTGCCAAGTCCGATTTTTGTATCAACCCATATTTCCTTGATCATTTTTCAAATTTATTGATTATAATAATGTGATACATTGATGGAAAGAGCTCTAAGTGTTCAAGGAAATATGGGTTGATACAAAAATCGGACTTGGCACTGAAAGGATTAATCCCTTTTATAGGCTCAGGAGAATCTTGGAATGGTGATGATCTTCACTATAATGTCTGCCGTCCAAGAGAAGTTAGCCGTTATGCTCGAGGAGAGGAAACTGCATGAAGAAACCGAGAAAGCCAGGATTATAAAAGAACGAGATGAAGCTGAACGAGTATGTCCATAGTATTTAACCTTAAATTTACTAAATGGATTCTCCTTTCAGTTATAAAAGTACACATTAGAATGATCGATTATTCACTGGAGGGATGTTCGGGAAATATAAGCAGACAAACTAAGATACACTGCAGGCACAGAAAGATTCCTATTCCATGAACACAGCCTTATGGGGCTGGTGTCATTCGAGGGGGAATTTATAAGCTAATGCAATGATACAAGCCATGCTGAACTGTATCTAGGAACATCTGAGATGGACCGAGATAATGTAATTTTCCCAAGGTCACATTAGGTTATATAACATGTACTTGCAAATAGAGTCAAAGGCCAACAAAATGATTGTTGATGACCACGAAATTAAAAATCCCACGAAAACATGATCTTCGATATTATCACGGTCGGCATTTTGAAGAAATGTCATGCGGGAGGTGTCTATTGTTCAGTGTCAAAGTTAAAATTTGTTTAAACTTACCAAAGGTTTTTACCACTATGCGAACCTGTGCACCTGCAATCATGAGCTCGATCCAACTTTTTAAAAGTGGAGTTATGCCCATTTTTTGACTTATTCGCAAAATGCATAATTTTGTTCGAGCTTGTATTCCTTGTGTTTTTATTTTGAAAAACAGATGTGTTGATATGACTACCATTAATGTAGGGACAGTCTCACCTCTAGTGTTAAATAGAAAATTTTCTTTAAGTGACTTTAAAGCACCATTGGGTTAATTAACTCTCATAATATTATGCATTTACCATGTTCTCAATTCGTACAAAATTTAAATACAATTGGATGAATAGCATATATAGGAATTACAGGGTATTATCCATTCCATGCAGACCTGTTAACCCTCCCGGATTCTGCGGGAGACTCCCGGATTTGGGCCCAATCTCCCGCACTCCCGGACGCCCATCAAAATCTCCCGGATTGAGCAATTTATTGTAAACAAAAAAAATTCACCGGTTTTGCACAGTACAACTTAACGTTATCCGCGAGAGCTGATGATACGAGATTACAGGTGTGTTCGATTAGCTGTGCTGTCGCGCGTCGGTTTCACACCCAGGGCGATTAGTTAATGACCGTTCAGAGGTGAATTCTTTAGACGCTAACACAATTGAGTAAACATATTGTTATGAAATGGCTTCTTGTGTCACAAAAGGGCTTTATTTTACGGTGTTTTAAGCTGATTGCAAAAGAGTGAAGTCATATATACGCTCAATTAGAAACTTGTGATAGCTTCTCACATTTCATTTACGTAATGCATTTTGGAGACATTTAGTCTCGTCTTTGTTAGAGGTGCCACGATTATTTATTTTGATAATCGATAATCGGTCGTCAATAATCGACTATAATCGATTAATCGTACATAATAATAATAACATCAGTAGAAGTACATGTATTCCGTAATATGGCCTATTGCCATATTGGCTGGATGCTGGTTAACTGCTTTCGCTGCTTGTTTGAGGCTTCGGCTGATGTAATTTTTGTGTTAATAAAGTGCATCATAAACCACCGGTATTGACTAATGAGCACAATGTGTTCAATACAAGCACAGTTCTCGGCGATGTCATGGTTATAATATTTGTGAGTTCATTGGAACGAACGTAGCGATTAATTTAACAGCCAAACATACAAGCAATATAAAGGAGGAATGCACGACGGACAGACGGTGGTTCCTAAAAAAAAGGAATCTAATGTTACGGAAACTATAAGTTTCAGCGAACTTCCAGAGCATGGATAACAATTAAAAAGGTGGGCCCCTGCCCGCAAATTTCAGGACTCATAAAAAAATAAGTATTTGGTAATAGTTAATTTCATTTAGCAGTCACCACACTATAAGCGATAGCCTGTACTAGTAACATCTAAGTATACTTAAACAAACAAAGTATACTTGCTGCAAATGACACCGCCGAGAATATCGCTGATTAAAATGCCGTAGGTTCCCTGATATCGAGAGAATGTCAATCAACTCCCCTTTGGTCCAATGAGATTCAAGGGCGAGGGCATTCAGTTCACTGACAGTCAGTCCATTTCAAAGACGTAGTGCCGCCTTTCTTGTAGAAATATACAACGATGTCGGCATAAGTTCAAAGCTGCAGTGCCGCCATCATGGCGCCATGCAATTTGAAGAATATACAATGACTCGAAGAGTAACCATGTCATCAAATGAACTGCCGGCTGTTTGCAACATATACTAGTAGTACTCAAGTTGTCGGAATCTCTTATCAGGGTATTCAACAATAACCGGCATTTTCCAACGTCCGAAATAAATAACGCAGATTAATCGACGACGGAAATGGTAATCGATTATCGGCTTTATCAACGGTTCATCGATTATATGATTAATCGTGGCACCCCTAGTCTTTGTTTCCGAAGAATGTATAAATGCATGCATAAAGTTAAACTAAGTCATGCATAAACAGAAAATCGTTCGAAAATGAAAACCGACAGTCCTGCAAAACGGCGTAAATGTGAATCTGATGTTGAAAGTCCTGCAAAACGGCGTAGATATGATTCTAAATACAGAGAATCGTGGTCAGTTGGTTTATCGTGGTTGACTCGCAGTGATCGCGGAGAATATTTTGCTTACTGTAGTGTTTGCAACAGTCATTTCAACATAGCGCATGGTGGAAAAAACGATATCACAAGACACGGAACTTCGACTCAACACATGGGGCTCAGTAAAGTCGTTAAATCTTCGAATGCAATGACCAGTTTCCTCACGAAAGATACGACTACGTCAACTCTTGACTAAAAGGTACTGAAGGCAGAGATTTTGTTCACTAACTTCATAGCGGAACACATGTTTTTATTGAATAAATTGATGAATTAAAGCTTCTTCTTTTCATTTTACATCTGAAAAAAAAATCTCCCTGATAGGACCCACAATCTCCCTGATCAAAATTTTCTAGGTTAACAGGTCTGATTCCATGACTGGAGCTTCCTGAAATTTTGTAATTAACACTGCCAATACATTCTCTTATATATGTGAGTCTCTAAGAGGGAGCCTCGCATATATAAGAGAATACATTGGCCTAACAATATTTACCTTGTAAGCCAGTGCATTCTCTTATATATCCGAGGCTCTCAATGGCAGACTCGCATATATAAGAGAATACACTGACACAAAATATTTAATGCTGCACCAGCGCAGCTCCCAACATGAAAGGGTTAAATGAGGTGGGAACTTTCAGTTGTGATGTGTTTATTGTCTGAACATCTCAGTAAATAATAAATAATGAATAGATCACTCCAGGGTATTTTCCGAGCCACTGACATTATCATTTTTGTTCTTACAGAAAAGGTTTGAGGGCACCTGTGTAAATATAGAGACATTCTTCGTATGGAGGACAAATTTTGACGCTGAAATGGCTGAGACGAATAAAAGGCAGGTAACTGAAGAAAAAAACAAGAAACTCACGGGTGAGTTGTTTATCGTCTAATCTATCTAATCTATCTCCCTAACATAACGTACCCGCTTCACATTATTGCCCAGTTGTTGAGCAATGTCCAGTCCTATGCCTGCTGTCATTTTACAGGCCATTTACTAGAGTGGCTTACACTTACCTAACAAGCCGGGTCCATATTTCACGTCTTGGTACGATGAAGCCATCACAGCACGAGTGACTTTGCTCAAGTGTCACAACTTGGCTCCAGATATGAACAGCGTACAACTTGACAGTCACACATCACTTTATCCGACCAAGCCACTGCTGCAGGAAACTCAATAGTCCACTGCCGGGCAGCAAACTGTTAACCGCTATTGATAGCATTAATAATAATAATTTGTTTTATATACATGTAACCGTAAAACCATAGCTGTACTCTAAAACGGTTTACAAACTTAATACTGGCACAACATGTTCGATAAAATTTGTACACACAAGTAATCTAATACATAACATATAAGACCATCTGCTTATAAGTGTTAACAGTTTAACAATATAATTATGGCAAAGGAAACAGGTTGTGGAGGTGAGAATATATACAAATCAGTGTGGGGAACAATTTGAAAGTGTTAACAGTTTAAAAATATAATTATGGCAAAGGAAACAGGTTGTGGAGATGAGTATATATACAAATCAGTGATCCAAAACAATTTGCGTGTGAGTATTTAAACACTGAGCCGTATGAAACGGAAAAAGTTATAATCACATGGAAGTGGATATATAAAACAGAAACACAAATTCGACCACGTGCGTGCGACAACTAAGATCAAAATAAGGAATGAAAATTGGTAAAAAAAAATCACATCGATATGGACATTAAAATCAAAAACATATCAAATACCTGATACTCATAAAACCAGGCAATATTAGACCACGCGGTTGCGACATATTACTAAAATCTAACTGAGGACAATAAACGAAAATACCAAATAAAATGTAAGTAAGCCGTGTGCATGAGCGTAATGAGCAAGTTTCCCAATAAAACTCACTCATAGAACACTACATTCTGGTATGAATATATCATTTAAGAAGTGAATGGTAGAATAAGGCATTTGGAGATGTAAGCGCCTGTAAAAAGGAATGTCTTAGTGTTGGCGCACACGATCCCGATTGTGCCCAGTTAAATCTGGCTGCCGGATAAATCGGGCCCGATAAAATCGCGGGGTCAGCGCACACGAGTCGGATTTTCACTCCGGTCATATGCATGCTATGGTCACTGTAGTATATAGCCAACTGGTGTGGTCAGCCTATCTAGCCAGTTACTATAGTTAGTCAAGGTGGTTTATATTAATATGTATTTCTAAAGACTAATATTTATTAATAATAAACTAAATAAATATATTAATAATATATTGAGGTCACAAGCAATAGCCGTAAATTGGCGTAATAGACCTTTCCACATGCAGCTGCCGCCCTATTGTTGCGATTATTATACAGGCACTCATTTTCTGCCCACAGGTCTACCAGCCGTTGTTCCTTGTCGATCGATCAGAATTCTTTATTTAATTTTGAATAGCTGTCGCCGCTAACTATTCCGACATTTTGAATGAGGTTTTGATCACGTGACGGTCATGTGACAAGCAAAACACGCGCATTGTCATCGTCACGAGCTGGAATTTCCTGATGAAATCAAACTCAGTTTGATCGGTCCGATTAAATCGGATCCGACTAAAACCGCTCCAAAGTTAGGTGCACACGGTCCCGATTGTCCCCGATTTATCCTGCAGCCGGATTAATCGGGGACAATCGGGATCGTGTGCGCCGACACTTAAGGTCCGATTTGAATTTATCAATCTGTTCCAGACTCCTGAGTTCACATGGAATGCAATTCCAAAGAATCGGACCAGCAATCGAGAAAGCCTTTTGCAAGCAAATGTCGATTTACTGAATGGCCGTAGTGTGTATGTCATCGCTTGATCTCAATGCATGTGGAGGAACGTAAACATTGATGAATTTGCTCAAATAACTAGGAGCCAGTTTGTTTTTACATTTGAACACCAATAGAAGAGTTATGAACATGACCCCATGTGTGACAGGCAGCCAATAGAGGTCTGTAAGAACGTCTGTGATATGTTCATATGTTGCAGGGTGAATTTAGCCTCATCTGCTATGGGAGATCTAGATTCAGATTTAAATTCCCAGATGGTGATTTGCACCCATTGGGCACCTAGATTATGCATTGTTTCATCTGCCAATTGGGGGACATAGAGAAAGTATCCAGTTACAACAACAACGGAATTTCATCAAAAGTTATTGAAATTAGTGTATTACCAAAAAGTCTCACCAGCACAGTATAAGTCCTATAATAAAGTTTTTTTCTTGGCAGTTCTATACAATGATCGAGTGTGGTTTGCAACTTCCATATATGGTGATGCCTATAGTTTTAGTGAAATTCCCTAACAGGTGTCATCACAAATGTAACATGTCTATTTGCATGACTGAAACATGATTACCGATTAGTAAATAAGTATATATGTATGTATCTGCATGTCAACTATCACAAGTTACCTTATTTGTTGTTGATGGCATTACTTTTCATCGTATTTTATCCATGCAAAGTGACAGCGAACTGTGACATTGTGTGACCTTTCTACATCTCGCGACAGCATCCGCACATATCCATATATGTCTGGAAAAAGATCATTGAAATTTTTGCTATGCCACCAAAAATTTTATGTGAAAAATAACAGATTTCAAGAATTGAATCTGATAGCTTTGATGGGTGGGTTCCTCGACTCAAATCAAATATTTTTTTTACCCCCCGAAGCCGAAGAAATAGTAATTTAGGGGTGTTAAATCAGATTATGTATCTTTAAGACAATGTACACAAACACCACACCGGCTCCCTGGACTAGCAGAAAGAACCCAGTATAAAGAGTCGACTGGTATAAACCGAAATGGGGTATTTGGCTATCTACGAATCAGCAAAAAATGGTTAGGATAGTAGAACGGCTGATTATTCCATTATGTAAATGTGACCCGCCATATCAAATCCAGTCGTAAGTCGGGATTTTTTTACCCTGTGCCAATGCATTCTCTTATATATGCGAGTCGACCATAGGTCGCCTCGCATATATAAGAGAATGCATTGGCCTAACAATTTTTATACGCCCTTTTTGAAAAAAGGTTGTATTATGTTATCAGTCTGTCCGTCCGTCTGTCCGTCTGTCCGTCCATCTATTAACATTTTTGGTTTCCGACCGATAACTCCAGTTTGGATTATTTGATCTGAACCAAAGTTGGTATGTGTATTTCTCAGCTAAAGATACAGGCTAAGTTCGAATATGGGTTCCGTCCAATTATTTTTACATGAGTTACGGCCCTTTTTCGACTTAGAAATTGACCGTCTGTTAATATTTTTGGTTTCCGACCGTATTTCTCAGCTAAAGATACAGGCCAAGTTCGAATATGGGTTCCGTCCAATTATTTTTACATGAGTTACGGCCCTTTTTCGACTTAGAAATTGACCGTCTGTTAATATTTTTGGTTTCCGACCGAAAACTCCAGTTTGGATTATTTTATCTGAACCAAAGTTGGTATGTGTATTTCCCAGCTAAAGATACAGGCCAAGTTCGAATATGGGTTCCGTCCAATTATTTTTACATGAGTTACGGCCCTTTTTCAACTTAGAATTTGACCAATTTCATAACATTTTGGTTTCCGACCGATAACTCCAGTTTTTATTATTTGAGCTGAACCAAAGCTGCATGGTATGTGTATTTCCCAGCTAAAACTACATGCCAAGTATGAATATAGGTTCTGTCTAATTATTTTTACATGAGTTATGGCCATTTTTCGACTTAGAATTTGACCACATTTTGGCATTGAAATTAGGGGTATATCAGATTTTCTTTAAATGTAAGCTCAAAGTATTATCTTATTTTGCGATAGTACAATTCGAAATGGCTAAAGGGCGTATTTTGCCACGCCCTAGCGATGCTCTTGTTTACAATTTTAATAATTTTTTCTTGTATCTTTAACAATTTTATAATTTCACCCATACACAGCAGACACGAGCAGACTACACTCTTCTATATGCTTCTATATATGTGTGGGGCTCCCTGCAGGGTAATGATGTTTTTTATCTTATGTCCTAAAAATTGTAAGAAACATTTATTTAAAAAAAATGATAAAAAATTGTTAGGCCAATGCATTCTCTTATATATGCGAGGCGACCTATGGTCGACTCGCATATATATTAGAGAATGCATTGGCACAGGGTAAAAAAAATCCCGACTTATGACTGGATTTGATATGGCGGGTCACAAATGTTTAAACATGGAATAAAGTATATTTGATATGACATGTCATACGTAATTCATGAAATGCTGTATCAAAATGCTCCAAGAATGAGGCTAAGGTATCAGCTGTTGTGATATGGTGATAACGGGTAGCTAATGGGAAGATGCAGAATTCTTTGAAGATGTATTATTTGCAATTGTCATCGAAATGGTTTGTGTCACCCTCTGTAAAGATCATAGTTTCATCTATATGTACTATGTTATAATGTCTACATTGAATTCTCTTTCCTTATATGTTCCTTTCATCCTCAGGTCGGGAGTTGTTCTACGCCGATGCTTCTATGGTAGAATCTGATGCAAAATTCTTACAAGAAGGTTAGTATAACCATTTTATTGCAAAATGGATTCTTCCACCGGGTTATAAAAAATATACATTGGAATCGTTTATTATTACGTCATCGGATCGCCACCTCTCAGGATGAACTCGCCACTGTTAATACCAATTAGTGTCACTAATATGCTGGACGCCATGCATGTCACGCCTTGTCTGAGCTGGTCACTTCATGCTCACAAAGGCGGATACCAGCTGGTTCTGGATTTCCAAACCGGCCCAGCACAGCCCTTTTCAGGGCTCCCTACCGGACCGGAAAATACCAGATCAGCACGGAAACCACGACAAAAGATGAAAAAGAAAAAGAAGAAAACGCCATCGAGAAAAAACAGAGATGCCGAGAGAATTCGCAGCATGGAAAGCGAAAAAGTCGACGGAAACTTCACCAGTCGACTCCGCCCATACAGCTGAGATCCCGGTTCAGTCTGCCCAGGGGGTAGAATAACCACCACCATCACCACCACCATCACAGCCAGACGAGGATACTAAAAACGAAGACGAGGACCCCTCTGACTTTGTTCCGAAGACTCCGGAATATACCGAGCTGGAGACTTCGCCCTCAACCAAAGCAAAAGCCGCCGGATCCATGAGAGGAAGCGACACAGACTGGGAAGACGAAAATGAGCCTTCCAGACATTTAAATGACACCCTTGACGAAATTCTCGGCTTTATTTCTCAATGATCTCCAGAATCATCATCCTGTGAGTCGTCACCACCAAAGAAGAAATGAAAGGAAGTCAAAAAGAGAAAGAAAAAGGAAAAGAAAAAATCCCTTAACAGCTAGAATCCCACTTCACCTGACCCTCCTGAGCCACGACCTTGATAGATGGTACCTACAAGTCCAAAGAAAATTCAAGTAAGGGCGATCTTCGGATGAGCCCACCACCGTCCTCGTGCCGCCCTTCGGGCGGGCACGCAAATCCTGTCACTGCTGCTGTTTATTATTAATTTGGAAGTCGTGGTGCAGAAGTTACCATGATTAAGTTAATAGCCAGGATCAGCCAGACGTACATGTAACTTGTAACGTGTGTTACTATGGTAGCTATGGATATGTACTTGGCAGGAAATGTCATGTGATTTTAAGGCACCAAAGCTACATTTTGAAATATTGGCCCAACTTTTAGCGAAATGTGCAAATAATAACCCAGTGGTAGAGACAAGTGACATTGCAACCGCCAATTCTGCTTAATTCAAGTTAATTGGCTTCAGAGAAACATAATCTATCTGTGCTGACATATAGAGGATCTCACATGAGTTTCTATTTTATACGGAATTTATCAACCGAGTTCACTAAATTCGATTTGAGCCGAGGTTTACCGAGGCTCAAATAGAATTTAGAGGACGAGGTTGATAAATTACGTATAAAATAGGACGAGTGTGAGATACCTTTTATCACATGATCAAATAAACCCGAAGCAACGCGAAATATTCATCGAAAACAACAAGCATAAACTACAGCGATCGCAAGTGATTTGAAGAACGCCGTGACGTCATCGCACGCGCTGATATTAAACGTGTCTATTACCGATAATTATGAAACTGCTTTTATGGCCAAATTATGTGATAAACTCAATTCTCCTATAATTTCCTACTGCCTGAATAGCGTTGGATTTTCACTATAAAAGATCTTATCAGAAGATTGGCTTATTTCTCTTTGCTACATGTTTTGTAATGCTACATTTTGGACACAAAGCTTCTAAACTCATTGGCAATGGCAACACAAGTTACGTGTACGAGTGGCTCATCCTGGCTAATATTGACTGTTCAGTGGTGGGGAATCACGTGGTTTCAGGGTTGGGGAGTACCACGCATTCAAAATGGCCGAGACAAGCGGAAACATACAAAAACATAATATATGAGGAACTGACACAAAACGCAGCATTTTGACTGTTACAAGCATATGCTAGTTTATTTTAAAAACATGTTGATACTCAGTAGTTTTCTATAACATGCAGACCAAAGTTGCCAGTCAGAGTTTCGTGGAATACACCAGTCCATACATCTAGACGAATCCTTCGACTGACAACTTTGGTCAGAATGTTAGAGCAAACAAATGTTAGTTTGGACAGAAATGAGGTTTCAGTTTGTTTGAAAAATAGTATAGAATATTCTCATAGCTGCTAAAATACTATGTAATATGGCACAATCCATGTGTATTACCTTTTTCCTCATTTCTGGTCGTGTTCGCAATCGCCTCAGATACTTTGAATTCGTGATACTCATCAACTCGAAATCACGTGATTCCCATCGTTGTTCACATGTTGCATGGATGCAATGTGTCGAAGCTTTGTCACAATTATATTGTTTTGACAAACTATCTCGTTCAATTCCTCTTGAGTATGCATTTACCCGATTATTAACCTATAGTAATGCCCTAAGTAATCGACTCCTTAAACACAGCAGAATTATGGGTAACTTTTCAGGATTTAGTCGGAAATATGGCTTGTTGCCATTCATCAGAAAGCTCTCCTCGACTAAATCCTGAAAAGTTACCCATAATTCTGCTGTGGTTAAGGAGTCGATTACTTAGGGCATTAATGTATTGTAATATCAGCAACTTTCACAGACTCATCGTTGCTGAAACTGATAATTTCATCTGGAATCTGAATACCGTATGGGACATTGGTCATTATTATATTTAGCCTCTTCTTTAATATGCCTAGCAGACATCCTCGCCTTTCTCATGTCATCCATGACATAAAATAAAAAACATCCATTACCCTGCAGGGAGCCCCACACATATATAGAAGCATATAGAAGAGTGTCGTCTGCTCATGTTTGTCTAGGGCTCTGTATGGGTGAAATTATAAAATTGTTAAAGAATACAAGAAAAAATTATTAAAATTGTTAAAAATTGTTAGGCCAATGCATTCTCTTATATATGCGAGGCGACCTATGGTCGACTTGCATATATAAGAGAATGCATTGGCACAGGGTATATGGGTTGATACAAAAATCGGACCTGGCACTCAAAGGGCTAACATGCCTAGCAGACATCCTCCCCTTTCTCATGTCATCCATACATGTTGTACCACCTGCATTACAAACTGAGCCGAACATTACGTGACATACGCTTAGTAAGGCACAGAGACAGCAATCTGCAACTGACGATCATATTGAAAAATTTGGCATCTTTTCAACTCATTGGGAGTCAATTTAAACAAAATATCTGAATTCTACTTTTGGTATAAAATAAAATCGGCTTTTTTGGGGCAAGTTCTAAAACACATTTCAAAATTACATTAAACCGCTCCAGGATACAGCTTCCACTTCAAAATTTATGTCATAAGAATGAGGAGTAATTTGTCTGCGATATATTGGGACCTTTGTCATTATTATATTTAACCTCTTAATTTTTTGCCTGGTCGTCTCAAATTGTACCCTGTGCATTGTGCAGGGTTCAAGCTGTCGGTGGACTATCTGTTTGGAAAATAGCGGAAAAAATAATTTGGCAAAACTTATTGGCCAAAATATTTCAAGGCTGTAGTCAGCATTCACCTCTCAAATTATCATCAGATATCCATGACGCCATTAATTATCATGAGAAATGTTCAGATAATAAGTTCATGGTCATTTGTTGAACTTTTATCTGAACATTTCCTATGCCATAGGCTATGGGATAACTACTCATTAATAATGCTTTAGTATAGAAATCAGGTAATCAGCAGATGCTTGTCTGTGTATGAATAACAGTTGATCATAAACCACACTTCCTTACTTATCAAAACAATGGTGATTAGCTGCTGGAAGGCTGAAGCAGAATGAGGTCCCCAGAGGGTGAATTTAGTGATGCTATCCCACTGTGTGGGGTCGCTAAATTCACCCTTTGGGGACCTCATTCTGCAAATGTCGGCACCATATTTTGAGACCTGCATAATACCATAATCATCTCCTGTAGTTTGTATCTCAGAACTCAGACACTAATATGGTTTCATGCAAAAAGACACCCAGGATCTTTTAAACATCCAAAAAGACACCCATGATCTCCCAAACGTGTGCAAAACGTCACCCAGCATATCAGAGTCTAGTTCGTCTGTGCCATTGACAATACTGTTTCAATGATTTTTTTCAGATGGTGGCTCTACAGTCGAGGTTGACGAGTCACTATTTCAAAACATGGATGAGCTTGACTTTGATGATGAAGAATTTGAAGCAGAAGGAGACTAGGCTATTACAATTAGACGTTGGGTTTTTTTTTCAAGTAATAAATTATTTTAACACCATTTTCTTATTGTCTTCTCCCATCAACTCCATATGTCATAGAGCAGAATTATGCCCCCGACCCCATAGGTGGTTCGGGCAAAAAACTGAGGGCTCTGTCCATCGTGCATACGTTGGGTATTTTGGATGATAAACCAGTCATTAAGCAGTAATTTTTTCATAAGTGGTTGCCACTTATTAGATAATCACATACTATGAGTTTCCTCCATTAATTTTTAGCTCACCTGAGAGGAAGACTCCGGTGGAGCTATAGTCATCACTTCTTGTCCGTCCATCTGTCAACAATTGTCTTCTCCAGAACCACAAGAATGGGTTCCTATTTGGTGTTTATTATGTTCCCTCGGTGACTCACATTCAGATTTGTCAAAATTAGGTACCCGGTGAAATAGTTGCTAAGCCAGGGCAATAACTCTTTCTCTCCAAAGTAATTCTTAAAACGACTTCTTCTCAAGAACCATCAAGTCAATTTAGCTTATATTTGGTACACTGGGTTACTGGGGCTCAGAATTGTTAAAATGGGGTCACTAGGGCAAACATGGGCAGAGCCAGAGTCATAACTTCAAAAAATAAAGAATTTAGATTGAACTCCTTGCTCGATTTAACCACAAAAAAAAAAATCTTTTATTAATGGGAAAACAACAAATTTATTATACTCCTTGCTCATTGTTTTTTTTTAGGAATTTTTTTTTTTTATTTTAAACTTAAATTTTGAATAACTAACTGCCATCCGCCAGGGTACACTGACTCACCCCACCAAATTTAGCAGAAATCGTTTCAGGGATCTGGGATAAAAAATCACAAACAGATAGATCGTTACCCTTCCTAATTGAAGGGTCAAGTAACTACATGTAACCCTTTACAAATTTTGTTCTTTCACTTTCCTAATGCAACAATATTATTTAAGAAGTCATTTCTTTGACTGACAACAATATAAGGCTTAAGCCACTCTCTCCCATGACCCAACTTCTATAATATACCTTTGAAATTACTAGACCAATGGATGTCATAGATTGGGATTTATATTTGGTTCAAATAGGGGCAGAGATTTGAGATTTAACACTCCTGTACCCACCTATCTATCTGTAAATTCATGTTTGGTACTTGTATATAGATTCCTATATTACATGTAATAATTCTGCTATACCAGTATTATCAGTAAGGTTTTGATAAATTTCCAAAAGTTGGAGAGCTTGAAGTACCAGTTGTAATTTAGTTTGGTCCAGTTGGGAGGTAATGGGCAGTGATCTATGGGGGGGGCGTGGTCGGGGGATGGATGTGCAGTTAGAAATTTCAAGGTGGACATCCCCTATCCCCCTTCCGCCATTCAACGAAGACCCTCTATCTGTGTCCCTGTTTAGAACTACTTGTTTTAAAGTGATTTGACAAGTACTGACTATTGTAGTCTTCAGAGTCAAAGTCTTCTCCATTTTTACAGTCTGGTGAGTGACTCCACAGTCATTGACTGTCTTGTTTACTAGAATATACTATACTATACGGCCCTTTTTCACTTGGAATTTTTTTTATTCTCAGCTTATAACTCAACCATGGATCATCCGATTTCGTGATAGCACAGCTTTGAGGAAAGGTTACTCAAATATGACTTTCGTCCATTCATTGTCCCCCCCAAAAAAACGAAAAAATATTTGGGGGACTATTAAAATAGCCTGTGTCTGTCTAGCCATCCATCCGTCGAGGCATCCGTCCGTGCGGAAAGTTTCCGGATGACAACTTTTATTTTTTATTCTATCAGATTGAAACCACATTTGTTGGTATGTGAGTTTATCAGCTCAAATGGGTTCGGTCTGCCCATTTTTGCTGGAGTTATGGCCCATTTTCTACTTAGAATATTGTCGTTTTGAGGTTTCCTTTAACTTTATTTTGTAATCGGATCTGAACCAAATCTGGTATGTCATGTTATCAGCTTCAAATACAGGTCAATTTCGAATAAGAGTTTGTTCCAACCATATTGGCCGGATTTATGGTCCCTTTCATCTTAGAATTTGCCGATTATTTTGGTTTCCGGCTGATAACTTGAGTTTTTGTAATCTGAATGTTTTTAAATTTGGTACGTGGATTAACCACATCAAGATACATGTCAAGTTCGAATTTGGGTTTGGTCAATAAAGAGTGTTCCTTGTCTATGTAAATTGGTATAGATGGGTCACCTAACCAGGGGAATGTCATGGGATAGGCGCATCTTCTTGTGTCCCACGAATAATGGCTGAGAATAAAGCATTATTTACTTACCTTTGACCTGAGATGACTTAAAGGGGGGGGGGGGGGGGGGGTGGTGATAAATTATATGATCAATATAGAGCATTTATTATCAAAATTGGTGGTAACCATTGTATGAATGGAAAAATATTAGCCAGAGGTTACATGTATATCACGCCTTGTTTATGCAGATCATATAAATTGAATCAGGATAGAGGTGTTAGGTGAGTCATCTGTACCAATTTTCCTACACAATGAATGCGCGATATTGCTCATACATGTATATGCCCCTTTAATTTGTTTGTGGTCAACTGCATCTATTTCATTTATCCCTGCGTTTCAATTTTCACCAACCAGATTGCAACAATTTTGGATAAAAAATTAACTATTTCATTACATTAGTTATTAGTGACCTTTTAAGACATCTCGTGTCAATGGAACCTATCTAATAAGATTCCTGAGTCAATTTACCCATTACCCATTACCCATTACCATTGTGACAAGCAAGAGATGAAGTACAACTTTAAGGCTGAATTGAAAACTAATCTGACAAAATCTCAAACATTCAAGTCTCTACCAGAGGATTCTCTAGTTGACGTGTCATGTACATGTATAAATGAGGTTGATACAGGAGCGTCCAATAAAAGCATAAGTAAGTAAGTAACCATGTACACATTTTCAGATCCGAGGGTCCAGCCGTTTCTGTATAAACAATCAGATATTGATTACCACCGGCAGATACAAGCCAATAACTAGACCCGCCTGTGACGTCAAATGTGAGAACATTAGCAATCCAGACTGCATAATACATGATGGAATATTCAATCGCATGAATCGGAATAACTTCAGTTATGGGCGGCTTATCACAATAATCTTTTTCGGCAACGTGCTCAGTGGATTATCGGGCATCGATAATGACTGACACTGGTGTAATCATTTAACCCTTTACCCAACAAACCGGCCAAAACCGGCCAAATAAAGCTTCAACAGCCTAAAATATATTCGGTCTGTCTCAATAGAACCATACAAATATGGATATCATTGGAACCGGCTCCTTGACTACATTGTGATAGTTACAGTTATGCCCTGTGCCAATGCATTCTCTTATATATGCGAGTCGACCATAGGTCGCCTCGCATATATAAGAGAATGCATTGGCCTAAAAAAAATCCTTTTTTAACACTTTTTACCATTTTTTCTTACATTCTTTAACAATTTTATAATTTTTAATATGTTACGCCAATGCATTCTCTTATATATGCGAGGCGACCTATGGTCGACTCGCATATATAAGAGAATGCATTGGCACAGGGCCGTTCTGTTGGTAAAGGGTTAAGTGATTTAGATAGCTGTACAATGTACATTGTCTTGGAACCATGACTGGCTCTTGTGATGAGATAATTACCCTGTGGTGCCATTCATTCAGCGAACGAAAGATGATGCTGATCATTATTTAACCAAGCCTTGAAATAGTGTCTGTCATTTGCAGAATGAGGTCCCCAGAGGGTGAATTTAGTGATGCTACCCCACATAGCGGGCTAGCATCACCAAATTCACCCTCTGGGAACCTCATTCTGCTGAGGTGTAAGCAGAATGAGGTCCCCAGAGGGTGAATTTGGTGATGCTAGCCCACTATGCGGGGTAGCATCACTAAATTCACCCCCTGGCGACCTCATTCTGCAAATGACAGACACCCTATTTCAAGGCTTGTATTTAACCCTTTCTATACTGAATCGATTCTCCCACCAAGTTAAAAAAAAGTGTACATCGGAATGGTCTATTATTGATTTGGAGGGATATACAGGTATGCCTAATAAAAACAGATAATAAAAGTGCAGAAGGAGACCTATTTACGGTGGTGTCCATTCCAGAGATTTAACCATGGATTTTTGTCGCTAATATCCTCAATAATTTTAAAAAATGGTCAACTCAGCCAAAATATGCCCCAGTGTATGTTGTAAACGGCATACAATTTTCTTTCGTTTGATACATAACTTGACGGAGACAATTGACGGCGAAGACGACATATCGTACGGTGAATTCCGCAAGTTCGTAATTTATACTCCTGTATAATCACTACCGGTACTTTCATGACAGGGAAACTGACGACGGCTTTTTGTCGGTATGTATACGTTTCGCTAGTGTTCGCTATATGATATCTCGACTTACCTTCTTTTGATACGCATCAAAAGGAAATGTCATGGCCAATAAGACACATTTAAATATATTGTGACTGAGATGAATGATTTTGAGAATTTTATGAGGAGGCCCTATATATATGATAAATGGTGTACGTGTTTTTCCCAAAATCGAACTTGTGAACCTTAAGTGTCACTGGTAATTAAATAATTTAGCTTAAGTGCAATAAGGAATTTCTAATTGCGATATCTAATTGAGCTTAAGCGCAATAAGGAATTTCTAATTGCGATATCTAATTGAGCTTAAGTGCAATAAGGAATTTCTAATTGCGATATCTAATTGAGCTTAAGCAATTAATTTTATGAGGTAGGCCCTATATATATGATAAATGGTGTACGTGTTTTCCCAAAATCGAACTTGTGAACCTTAAGTGTCACTGGTAATTAAATAATTTAGCTTTTTTAAAAGTGCAATAAGGAATTTCTAATTGCGATATCTAATTGAGCTTAAGCGCAATACAGAATTTCTAATTGCGATATCTAATTGAGCTTAAGTGCAATAAGGAATTTCTAATTGCGATATCTAATTGAGCTTAAGCTTAAACTTAATCCATGGTTAAATCCTGAACTAAATATCTTAAGTGCAATAAGGAATATTCTTATTGCAATAAGAGCTAATTGCACTAAAGTGCAAGCAAAATCTTCCTAATTGTGCTGAAGCGCAATTAGCCACATTACATAAACTCCCTGTAATTCAAAAGGTGTAGTCCATAGTATGATGGGTGGAGTTTATTGGTGACTGTCCACATGTAGCCCGTAGGCCTATTCAGATTCTACTATTTGCAGAGGGGTGATCTCATGAGGGAGATATTAATTATGCTTAAGCACAATAAGGATGTAATTGCGCTTAAGCTCGATAAGGAATCACTAATTGCGCTTAAGCACGCACAATAAGGAATCTCTAATTAGAGATTCCTTATGGCGCTTAAGCTCAATTATTTATTAAATGTCAGTTTGGCTTCCCATAGCAGCACATATCTCATTTAATAATAATAGGCCGAGGCTATTCTGCCGTTAGCGGCTTAATATAGACTTTCCCATTTTAATAACAAGTTTGGAAATCTAAGATCAGATCGACTTTGGTCGCACCTAGGTGTGCCACGAATGGATTATGACAAAAACGTGATCCCTCGATCATCAATTATAATAGAAGCAGAAAGCTGGCATGGGGAGAGTTAATGTATTCTATAAATAGATCGGTGCTACACCTTGCGAACAGGGAATTTCCCTGTTGATTGGATGAATAGTGTTTAACGTCATAAAATGGCAGCCACCACGAGATTTTTTCCGAAGGTAACATTGGTTTCGACAGTTATTAAAATCGTAAACTTAACCGCTAAAGATGTATCCTAGATAATCAGACAATAGCAAACCTCTTGAACACATAACCAAGTAACATAAATGGTCACTTTGAAATAAATCGTTCATACACAAACCAACTAAAACCTCAAATAGATTAGACCAAGTCAAGTTTGCTTCCACAAACATTGCCGTAGTGTTGATTTGGGAATTACCTTGTTTGGAAATGCGGAAGTTTCAAATTTTCAATCATCAATAGATAATCAAAAACTAATTGTGTATTGAAAAAGAAAATTCTGATATTGATTGACGCAGCGCATTTCATTTCAGGTATTTTTTTTCAGAAACTTCCCACTTGTTGAGTTGTATTTCAATCAATTCCAAAACAAGCTCGAGCTTGAATTGCATGAATGCCATGATTCAGTTCAGCATTTCCATTTTCCACTGACTCAGTGACTGTTCACTGTAATGTTTTACTTCAGAGTCAGAGGGCTCAAATCAATACAATAGTTATAACCTGACCTGTCTAAAACCAATTGCTGACTGAATATTGGGATAGATGCACATATTCTAAAAATAAGTGTCCTCGACCGCGTTGAAAAAGGACCACCACCATGGTTGGAAACGGGCCAGCTCGTCCCAGGGTCCACTCGGTCCAATCGACATGGGCCAGCTCGTCCCGGTCCAAGGGATTTCTCTCTCTCTCTCTCTAAGCCAAAGTGTTGTCAGTAGGTATATTGGATAGTTGTATTTGGACTGTGATTTTGGTAACAACGAGGAAAACCACCTGTGGTAAGTTCTTCTGTCGTGTGTATGACTATGAGCAATGGAATAGAATAGAAAACAAGTTCTGAAGCCACCTCACCCTCTGATCGAGGTGTGATGAACTGTGATTAGCCGACTGGTTACTGTGTAAACAACCCGCTTATATTGTTTTGATAGGAGGGGACAATAATGGCTTCTAAAAGTTTCCCCAAATTAACCCTGGGACAGTAAGATGAACTCATGGAGAATCAGATAAATTTATTCAGAATGTGAAAACAGTATACAATATTGTTATTCACAAATTTGCTGGTTTCTTGTTCAAACTGACTAATGTGATTAATCTTTGTAAACAAACATGCCTGAAATATATCATAATCTTAACTCAAGAAAATATCCACAAATTTAATTCCTTGCCCACTCTGCCACAAAAGCCGGGCCAGCTCGTCCCAAAAACTGTCTGGACCGAGTGGGCCCTGGCACGAGCTGGCTCTGATCCCCATGGTTCTACATTTTGTGTTTATCAATGTTGTCCTAACGTTGCTTCAAGGTTGGTTGTAATGTTCTTCAGCACAGTGAAAATATTCATCAATGGAAGATAATGCGGTGACAATTCAGGGCTTATAATTCGACGCGAATCGATTCGCATAAATATTCGCGCAACAAAAATAATGAGAATCCAAATGGATAGGCGCTGTATATGCACCTCTATATCGATATTCACAGTACAAGTCAGGATGAACACTGGAATTAACACGATAAAACGAACGGGATTCTTTGACATTTGAACTCACTAGAATTTGTGTACTATATTCTCATAAAAAAATGTATATGTATTGTATAATATTTTGTATACAAAGAAACAAAACTAATAAAATCCTCAATTGTTGATGTACCGTTATCTACTTACTATCTTTGATGTCATTGCCAGCCATTTAATGCACCAGGATTCAATCGACGATGTACATTGTCAGTGTATATATATTTGATCCCATTAGAATTGCAATAAAATTTACAAATGATTGCTAGTTTATCTAAATAGTAATATATATTTCTCAATTGCTTATTTTCGTAACAGAAGATATTTTAAAATGCAGCATTTATTAATTTGATTCCATGGTAAACCTCAAACGAACACCTGCTTCTCGGAATGGTTAGCTTTCTAAGTAGGTTAATCTATAAATAGGCTAGTGATGAGCTGATTATCAAAAAGAGCCTTGTGCCAATTGCCGATTATTTGAGATCACAATTGCCGATTCCGATTATTGTAATATAAATTATACCAGAATATTTTATATGTGTTATATAATACTTAGATTTGGAAGCACCAACAGCAGTAATATACCAGTATACATAAGTATATGTTTGGGTAAGTATAAAGCTAGGTATGGGTGGACTAGCGAACAAATACAGGCACATGTCCTGTAGAGAGGGCCTGTCGGCACTCTGCAGCAATTGTTATATTTCCCTTGTCTCCGGCTTCCATCTAGAGTTACCTTTCTTAGATGTCTTACAATACATAGAGTAAACACAAATGGTGGTTCAGTGTCGATGTATTATATCGATGTAAAAGATTAATTACAGATAGTAAATCAATTTTTTTTTAATATCTGACTATTTATAAATGCTAGTACAGTTTTTATTCCTGCGTCCTGACAACTAATACACATGTTATATTACATGCATGCTCAATTTAATAGATCAAATAGTGCAGTCAACTAGGTAATTAAGTGTCAGGTGACATGTACTTTCGGTTTCTTCCTGTATTACACTGTCACTGTGTATATATAGATAGCTTTGTTGTAGTTTGAATTATGGTAAGGTACTATTATTATTTATGATTTAGACCAGGAATTCTTTTGGTAGACTTGTAGAAATGTCTACCTAGCTCATGTACTAGAGATGGGCGGTATTGAAATTTCAATCACGGTATCGGTAAATTTTCGTCCATTTATCTCAGTTTCGGTACGGTAATCGGTCTTGTTATTAAATTATAAGACCAAAGCAGATATTCCTGGTAAATTATTGTAATTCAAGTTTTTAGCTGAACAATATACATGTATATATGACCACGGTCCAAGGATTTACTACATTTGTAACAATAGCAAAATTAGGCGACAAAATGGCCTACGCAATTAAGTACTATTCACACATCCATTTGATGATTTACACACATGTCGTCGCACTGATTTGAACTGAATAAGAGCATGACTGCAATATTTTTTCATGTCAATTTGATTTTCGTAACATTTCCATGAGTGAATAGAATTGTGAGTAGTAATCAGTGATCACAATTCACAAATTTATGAACGGTCGCGCGATGTCATGAAAATCGGCAAACCATGGAAATTTCCAAACTGCAGATGCCCAAACCCGCGGGTGGTTCATATTCTCCTCCTTGCAGTGTGATATACCATTCATGTATACAATTTACAATGTAAGAGTCCCTCTTATTTATAGCAGGCAAGATATTGGTTGCACATGGTGCCCAAGTGTTAATTTAAAGCTATCACGTGATCTTTTTTGGTCAGATATAGGCACATACATGTATGTATAATAAACCGGTAAGTATTACTATATGTTTAATAAAGTAAATTATCGTATATGATATAAACATATTTATGTCGACAACTTTCCAAGAAGATGTGCTATTTGCAATTGACAAGATCAGGTTGTATTAAAAAATCTGCAATGAGTAAATCAAGTCGCTATTGCATCACCGTCTAATTATAAAGTAACCTGTGGGGTTTTCAATTTGTTGTGCACGGGGACCCCCCATAACACGTGCTTCGATTCCACATGCTTCAATCCAACTTGGGACATGGATTATAGACTTGCGGCCTGTACCGAGTTGCCCACGCATTTTCCAGTTGACACATAACACTCCAGTTATGAGTAGTCAAACGTCATGATGTTACTTACTAGTACATTGTCATTAATATGTCGTAAAGATCAAAGATGCCCTCGGGCAGCTGCGCCCTTGATGTAACAACATTATAATAGACTAATACATGTAGTACCGACTTGTTACATTGAGTTATCATAATTATCCGATTCTCGTTGCTTACGGTTGACCGGTCATAAAATTCATGCATATCACGGCCGTGGTGACAAGGTCACGCTTATTTGTTGTTGGCAACACGTGAATAATTTCATTACCGAAAATACAGTATTTTTAGTTTTTGTTCGGTACGGTAAATCGGTATTACGCCGATACCGATACCGCACGGTAAATACCGAGTACCGCTCATCTCTATCATGTACGCATAATGTCAAATTTAAAAATCTATTATAAATAGCAATATTCTGCTAGATTTCGAAATAAACCTGTTAGAATTAGTCACAAGCAAAAATTATGTTATCTATCAGGGTTTCCGCCAGGCCGGCTGCGGGTCCGCCGCCCGGACCCATTCCCCTTGCCGGCCTTTGCCATGAAATCCTGCACATACACAAATAAATGACGTTATTAAAAACTTATTCAGTCTTGTCTGTCTCGGCAGGCTATATATACCGGTATGATATCTAATCCTATTTTCATTAATAATGACCAAATGGAATCGACACATTCCATCTTCAGAAAAAAAAATAACAGCATGAACAAACCATAAATAGTGACACCCCACAAATAGTTCCACTGGATTCCCCAACGTGATTGGTGGGGAATTCCCTATCAAGGGAGATATCATTGGTTCAATTTACTTCAGAGTATGGGAACGTGGATCATAAAAAATGCCTCATTTATTATCTTGACGTGAATATTGACGTTTGGACTAATTTATTCATCATTATTCCAACTTGTATAAAACATGTGTATAATTTGAGGCATGAGGAAACACACAAATATCGTATCATTTATAGTAATGTAAAATTGCGACTTGGCTTACCGGTACTGTTGTTTTGGGGCAATGGTTCGTTAATTTAGTGGTTGCCTCATTGTCGCGAACTGAAGCATGAAAATGCTTGGGCTAATGGCGATCATCATAAAAGAATCTTTGTGCAACATACACAAGTTCGCGGCTTCGCGTCAATGCCCCATTCAGAGTAAGAGTTTGTCTAATGCTCGTTCCCGGGATGGCTTAGATAATCATTCCGATGTGACGTCATCTAGTAGAAGTTTGCAGACACGTGCAGTTAACTGTGTCACAATAATAGAGATAATCAAAGCTATTTACCGCAGTCATTGAATATCATGCACATGTCCACGATTATTAGTCAGGTCAAGGACGCCCAATGTTTTGCTGGTCTTTTGCAGTTGAATTATCAGATACTAATACATATAATTTGATATAAATGTGTGAGACAGGGAATAAAATAAAGACACACAGACAGAGTGAGAATGGGTTTGTTTATTTCTTTTTTTTAATATCGGATTTATCATCTTTTTAGATTTAGTATGCGCCGGCATTTTGTCTTGTTGCTTACCTGTGATCGCTGTTTGTTTATCAAAATCCTGATGAAAAATGCCCCTCATCACATACCGATCCATAAGTCGCAGGAAGTTTTTAATAAGGGAAATTGGGTTAGAGAGTTGCGACTTATACATCGGCCGGTACGGTAAATGGTAAAATTACAGATAAATCGGTCTTCATATATATAATTATTTACTGGGTTTTCCCCCATAGCAGCTACCGGACCCATTCCCCCGACCCCTAGCGGAAACCCTGTTATAATCTATGCTGTATTAATTAATAGCTATGGTAAACAAATACAAGACAATAAAATTCCATGTGTGACCTCCCTTTAAACTTTGAGAAGCTGTGTACATATCAAACTGATAATTTATATGAATAAACTTATGTTAATTGACATTGCAGCTTGCCGATTAACAAGAAGTAACATTTCACCGCTTATTCAAACTTAATGGTATATTATTCTCATTATTATATTCCTGACTTCAAAATTATTAATTAACTTGTATAATATTGATGAAACTTTCTTTTCTTGCTATCACATAGCATCATCCATATGAAAGTTCATTTATTACATGTACATGTTGGTGAATCCCTTGCTGAATTCTGTTGTACACTAATTAAATTTAAACCAATGTTGTAAATGTGAAATGTCCAGAATGTTTACCACTTCCTCACAGAAATGATTTGAAATAAATTTTATTACACACCCATCCAGACCATCAATGCAAATTATGTGTATTTCAGTCGATGACATTGTTGTGGATGTGTACTAAATGCAGAACATTGTTGTGGATGTGTACTAAATACAGAACCGCACAAGACTGAAACAAGTGAATAGAGATGGGCGGTATTAAAATTTCAATCACGGTATCGGTATTGATAAATTTTCGTTGATTTACCTCTGTAACGGTATGGTAATCGGTATTGGCTCTTAATTATAAGACCAGATTAGAGATTCCCGGTAAATTTCGGTAATCCAAGTTTATAACTGAACAGTATTGCCCACGGTCCACGGATTTACTACATTCGTGACTACAGCTAAATTAGGCAACAAATTAAGTGATATTCACACATCTCTTTGATGATTTACATGCACGCCGATACACAGCTTTTGAAAAGAATGAGAGAATAATCAATGCATGACTGCAATATATATACATGTCAATTTCGTCACGTAACATTTTCGTTAGTGAATAAAATTGTGAGTTGTAATCAGTGATCACAATTCACAAATCGCAATAAATAGTCCCAACGGCGAAATAAATCTGCCATGCAAAACAGCATTATGAATTTGAGCAAAACAAATTGTATAAAAGAATTCTTAAATCATTTGATGGATCTGTTCTATTTTTAGAAAGTGAGAGTAGATTTCAGGGAAATTCAGACCCTGTACTCCCATGGATTTTGGGCACATGCGACACGCAAACTTTGTGCCAATCGACATTATTTGCTACACTGTACATCATAACTGATTATTGAGTTAATGTTTTTAACATGATTACTTTCTCTGCGAGATTCCCTGTCATGCTCGAGCAAATTAGCCACTGCTCCATCTTTAACTATTCAAAAGCCATGTGTAATTAGAGTTGAACATATTTAGGTTCGTAAAATCTTCGCGGTGGGAAAAATCGCTTATGCCAGTTCAAAGTTACGCAATTGCATGATGCCGATGATGATCAATTAATAGAAAGGTACCGACATAGCATGCTATAAATATATCCTACGCAATTAGGGAGTGTTTACTGATAAACTTTTCTCAATACAAAGACACACAAATTGGCAACATATGAATAATATGAGTACCGAAAATTCGTTAGTATTACGCTGATACCGATACCGCACGGTAAATACTGAGTACCACCCATCTCTAAGTGAACGTTATTACACACTCATTTGTTATGTTGTAAGTCACAACTCCAGACATCTTAGGCTATTGAGTTGTGCTACAACAAATGTGTGCAATAACATACCTCCATCAATGTGTGATTTTGTAAATATATTTTCCTATTGTGTATACCTAATGCTATATTATGGAATATTATGATTCCCTACTCTTTTGAGTCTTTTCATTGAATTGAACTAATCAACCAAAACCTCTTGTAATAGTCAGATACATAACTGTTCCTATCTTCTATTACATGATGTATAGGGCAATTTCCATGCATGACTGACATTACAACATGGAAATTTTAGTGTTTTACTTGCTCATAATCCAGGATCAAACAGCCATTCAGAAGAGACAACAAACATTCATTGAAGTAATTGAGAGGGCTGCAAAATAAGACCATAAGTATTTTGGTACATTCCATATTTACCAAATTACATAACAAAATGACTTTGTTACTGATGTTACACAAAAATTACATGAATTTTGACCACTTATGTTCATGTCTGATTTTCCAACAATTGAAATATCTAATAGACTAATAGTGATGGATCATATTTTCTCATGTTGGCAATTGATTTTTCTTCATTTAGACATAATTGTAGTTTCTGAAGAGCAAATTAGAGTAGTTGACCAAAATTTTGTTTCTGTGACTGACCTTACCGTGACTGTCGTTACATTTTAATTAGTGCTGGGACGGTTGTCCGGATAACCGGTTACGGTTCGGTTACGCGTGTCAACCGGTTGGAGGAGGCCACAACCGGATAACCGTAATATTGATAACGATCGTATATCATCGTAGTACTCCGTGTAAATGTTGCCGAAATCATTTACGGAAGTTTAAGTAACGAGAGTAAGTAATAAGAAGTCGCTTAGAAGCAATTTGGACAGTTGATTGTGTATTCATATACCCCACAACACACGCCTGTTTGATCACCGGCGGCTTTTCTAGACATGAAACCAACAACTCTGTGAATCACTTGCTACACATTCAATGCCAATTTCCTTTGGCGGCATATCATGACGTTCCGGCTGCACGCGCACCGCGGCATACATCAACGCAATCAAGTCTAGACTTTTACTATGTCATCAATAGTATGTCTGTTTTCTTGAAACTCCCCCCCCCCCCTTTGTCATTACCATTAGTTCGTCTCAAAGCGATGACAGAAGACCTACAAAAATGGAAATCGAACGTTTGGGGACATTTAATTCTAATTGAAGATGACGGAAAAAAAGAAGAAATGGGCGATATGCAAGGCCCGTCGAACGCGATTCGTTTATTGTGGATCAACATCCAATATGAAGTCGCACATCCAGAAAAAAACACAGGCCTACTGGGAGTGGGAAATCAGAGTATATCTAGTGATGTGTTCGATAACTTTATTTCCTAAACACTGGCTGGGGCTTGCGTAATAATGAATCGCGACGATTTAATTTTGTTTGAATTTGTTTATGAAATAATTGAAGTAACATCGTGTAGCCACTGTGATTAATACATACCTGCCTATACACAAACACTAGTAAACATTACTAAACAACAGTATACCTACCTTCAGTACCTTGTTTGGGCTAATCGTGTCCGGGATATACACAAGGGAGGAACTATATTTCGTCGCTGAAGGGTTTGCAAGCAAGCGTTGTTTATGCGATGCGGAACTCCTGTAAACATCGATATACTACCGCACCACAAATATATTATATATTTTAGTTTGTTTGGGCTCAAAACTGAATTAATTTATACACATTTACAACTATGACCGCCGTAACGGGAACGCATTGTACGACTAAAACATCGTTTGTGATCGCATGTATATCAACGTTTCCGGGACGCGTAATAAACACTTGTTTTGCCGATATAGTGACCAGTGTATTCAATCTCGTACTTAGGGTAATGCTGGTAGCGGTTAACCGGTTATGGTTAGGTTAATGCCCGTGGTTAACCGGTTAGGAAAAAAACACAACCGTCCCAGCACTAATTTTAATCCGTTATTTGAATTTGAATTTGCATTAACACAAGATTTAGTCAGTGTTATTGTTTGTGTATGCTTGAAAAATTTACACAAATGATTACACCAATGCAATAGTTAAAAAAATATACATTAACATTTACCATTATAAGCAACCTGGTCCATATTTGATACTAGCAAAGCTTAGTGTGCAAAAACTACTAGAAAATGGCTCAATTCGCCGGAATTCAGTTTGTATACAGCACTTAGATACCAAATATCTCAGCCAAAAAATATCACATTTTGCACTATTTTGAAGTTGAACTGCTATAGTTATATCAGGGTAATTATTGTCATATGCACTATGCAGAGGCTATTATTGGATATACAGTTTAAATAAGGATTTGATTTTTCAATGTCAAATGGGGATTCAGACTTATTCTCAGTCTGTTACCTCATATAACAATGATGTATATATAGCCCATTTTGAGATACTGGTATGTCAAATAACAACCAGAATCTTTCTCTTGAATCTTGATGTTTTTATGTGGTTAAGCCATTGCCTCCAACCCACTCACAACTTAGTACATTTACAAATAATACATGTAGATGGTGTTAAATACCTCATTTACCATGCAGTTTAAAGAATTTATAGTTGCTTGATAGCGGGCTCAAAATTCCCAGTGAAATATCTTGATTGCTTGTCGTGGAAATCCCTCCTTTAGGTGAGCAGCACCCCATAATATTGGGTATATAAAATAATAGTAGTAAAAAAATCTAGTAAAACTGTCGTAATGATAGAAGAGTTGATAAAACCGTGGTGATAGTGAATTAAGAGATTTAGTCCGGGAGATAATAGGGGTACCCTTGCACCCCCCCTGGGACTTAACTTCACCCCACTCATTTTGTTCCTTATTATGTCCTTCAACTTTTAAGCAATGTTAACAAGAAAAAAAAGATGCCGTGTAGACTCCAGACAAGATGGCGTCCATCATGGCCGCCGTTTTTCAGCCCAAACCCTAAGTCAGTTTATGCAAATTATAGCGGGAAAATCTTGCAAAATGTATACAAATGTATATATTTTCGTGAAGCTGAGACATAATGACACATTTTTGAGCCAAAATTGAAACTCACCATCCAAGATGGCCGCCAAAATGGCCACCGAAAGTTGAAAATATAACATTTTTTCACAAATGTCTTCTAGATCAATTCATGCTGTTTGGAACTGGTTGAGTAATGCAACTTCATTTTGTGTTTTTTATATTAACTAATCATTGGAGCAACGAAATATGCAATTATTGGGGTCCTAACCCCTTCCGATCCCTCAAAAATTCGATTTTACAGAATGCGGTATAAAATTTCACAAAAAATCACAATTGGGATTCTAGTCATATTTCAACAAGAAATGAACAGAACTTTGTAATGTAAGTGAGGCATATCATTCACTGGGACCAAAATTCTTACTTTGGCTCAAAATGGCTGCCAATATGGCCACCAAAATATGGAAAATGGTAAATATTACACCAGCGTGTCCTGCAATCGCTTACAAGTTGTGGTTGATGTATACAATTGGCTAATCTGTATTCTATACATTGCATACCAACATGTCTAATGCACCATGGATCATTTTTACTATTGTCACCACTGACATCACCAGAAATATGGGATTTTTCTCTCACAAACTTGACAAAAATATTGGCAAAAATTTACTTTTCAAGGTTCAACCATTTGTTCAAGTAAACTGCAACTATCTGCATGAATATGTATACATAGAGTGACTTTTTGTCATGCGTCGGGTGTAGGTGTATACCTGGTGTCCATGCATGGTGACTCGTGGCTGTATCGTCATTTATGGTATGTACGGGTATAACCAAGTATGGCTGCATGATCAGGTGTACATGTATAAAGTGGGTTATTATGTTGTCATTTGTGTGGTGTTTATGTACATATGGGGTGACTTTGGTAATGGGTGGGTTATATCTTGGTGGTAATGGGTGGGTTGTATCTTGGGTGGCTATCGCTTTCTACAATAACTCAAGGGTATGTTAATCAATAAAGAGGTCATGTCAGAGAGTTCTCCATCTTGATGATGTTTATGTGGATGGGGGTGTTAAGCGTGGAAAGCGATAGCCACCCATTAGCACACAGTCGTTACATATATACATAAACACCACAGACATAACAATATAGTGACCCACTGTATACATGTACACCTGATCCATGACCACGGATGACCATACAGCCATGCGTCACAATGCATGCACACCAGGTATACTCCTAAACATGACCCATAACCATATAGTCACTCCCTGTATACCCATTCATCTCACTGTTGGCCATAAGGTTACCCCCTGTATACCTATTCTCCAAACGCATGGTCAAATAGACAATCAATATCTACATCAACACCACAACAATGGCCATAAAGTCATTCCGGTATACATATGCACCTCACCAATGGCCATATAGCCACTCGCTTCATACTCACACCATCACCCATGTCACCTGGTATACTCCTTCATCTGACCTATGGCCATATAGTCACCCCGTGTGTACCTATTCAAAACATTCATACATGATCATGGTCAATCCTTGTATACATATTCGCCTCAACATTGGCCATGTCACTCCTTGTATCCCTATTTGTCACACCATAGCCGAACAGTCACTCAAGATATACTAATACACCCCATCCATGTCACTATAGTCACTCCATGTATGCATGTGCACCTCATCCATGGCCATATAGCCACTCGCTATATACACATATCCCTCGCCCATGACAATAAAGCAACACGTGTTATACTGGTATAACATACACATGACCATACCGCCACGAGTCACCAAACAGGAGCACCAGGTATACTCATACGCCTGACACATGACCATTTAGTCACCCCCTGTATAGATGTTCATTACGTTTGTGACCATACAGTCACTACTGTCTTGTATACCTACATGTTCTCATCTCACTATTAACCATACAGTCACTACTTGTATACCTATTTGACACACATATTCATATAACCACTCAATATACATATGCAGCTCACCCTAGACTATAGATTTACTCCAGGTATACATGTAAACCTCACTAATGGCCATTCAGCCCTTCCAGATATACAAAAAACGCACATACGACCACTCAAACACTCCATACTTGCATATACACCTCACACATAACAATTCAGCAATTCACTGCATAATCATACACGCCATCCATGATAATACAGCTAAGCCTTATACACCCACAAATGATAATACATCCACGAGATATATAAATATACATCCCACCATTACCACACGGACACTCCCTATATAACCACACCCTCGATAATGTCCACCCAGCTTACTCCAGGTATGCATATTCAATCATGACCGTACAGTTATTCCATGTATACCTGTACACATTACCCGTAACCATAAAATCACTCCCTATTTATCCACACACCCCATCCATGATCATACAGACAACACATGTACATACCTCCCAGGACCTTACAGTCACATAGATGACCATGTAGCTATATCCATACACCACACCAATGACCATACATGTACACCGGTTGCACCCGTACTGAATATACACAATCATACACCATAGAGTCACTCCATGCATACCGATTGATCTCACACCTGACCATGACCTCTCCCTGTATACCTAGATGCATCTTACCATGGACAACCCACTAATAACCATATAGTCACTCATTGTATACCTACTCACATCAGTCATGACACACAATAACTCCCTGTATACCTATTCACCTCACATATGATCATAGAGTAACTCCCTGGCTATGATCTTGGCATCCACACTGTATCATGTTGACATTTTTTTTATCATAATGGACCAGAATAGCCAAAGATTATGATCCATCTCAGTTCTGTATCAAAGTTCTGCCCATTTCCTTTCAATAAATGTGGCCAAAATTACAAAAGAGGTTCTCAGCAAAATTGCATACTTTAAAATGAATTTGTCATGCTCCAAAAGGAACTGAGACAACCACAATAGAACATGTAGTTGTCAATTAATTAAATAACATGTATAATAACCAAGTGAGTCACAATATGCTACCTTTTCGGATAATGCAGAGAATGTTCGGGATATATGTAAAAAATTAACATTCTACAAATTTGGTTGCCATTTTGGAAGCCATCTTGAGAAATTCAGTCTATAAACACTGTAGTGTGATACATTTAAAATAGACCAAAACAATAAACACCTTTCAATCCAAAGATAGTTATATTTTACCTGAAAAAATTGTCCAAACCTGAAAAGTTAATTTTTGCCAATATTTATGTCAAGTTTTTGAGAGAAAAGTCCAATATTTTTGACGATGTCAGGGGTGACAATAGTAACAATTAACCATGGTGCATCAGACATGTTAGTATTCAATGTATAGAATGCAGAATAGCCAATTTTATACATCAACCACAACTTGTAAGCGATTGCAGGACACGCTGGTGTAATATTTACCATTTTCCATATTTTGGTGGCCATATTGGCAGCCATTTTGAGCCAAAGTAAGAATTTTGGTTCCAGTGAGTTGGAATATTAATAGTTAATGATATGCCTCACTTACATTACAAAGTTCTGTTCATTTCTTGTTGCAATATGACTAGAATCCCAATTGTGATTTTTTGTGAAATTTTATACCGCATTCTGTAAAATCGAATTTTTGAGGGATCGGAAGGGGTTAGGACCCCACTAATTGCATAATTCGTTGCTCCAATGATCAGTTAATATAAAAAACACAAAATAAAGTTGCATTACTCAACCAGTTCCAAACAGCATGAATTGATCTAGAAGATATTTGTGAAAAAATGTTATATTTTCAACTTCCGGTGGCCATTTTGGCGGCCATCTTGGATGGTGAGTTTCAATTTTGGCTCAAAAATGTGTCATTATGTCTCAGCTTCACGAAAATATATACATTTGTATACATTTTACAAGATTTTCCCGCTATAATTTGCATAAACTGACTTAGGGTCTGGGCTGAAAAACGGTGGCCATGATGGACGCCATTTTGTATGGAGTCTACACGGCCACTTTTTTTTCTTGTTAACATTGCTTAAAAGTTGAAGGACATAATAAGGAACAAAATGAGTGGGGTGAAGTTAAGTCCCAGGGGGGGTGCAAGGGTACCCCTATTAGCTCCCGGACTAATTACTTGTGTGTGTATATTAACACATAAGACCTTTTGAGTTGAGCTTCCATATTTTTAGTCGAGTTTTTCAAAACTCGACTTAAGGTTTGACGAGGGACGGTTGGCGGGTGGGCGGACCTAAAGAATGCCTTATAACTTTGACATTTGTGAAAGGATTCAAATTTTTTTTGGTATGGCAGTTGCTCCCAATGACTATTTACTGCCTGTAAAAATGTGTCTCGTCCGAACTTTTTAACAAGAGTTATCCATCTTAGATGGTTTTTAGTTAAGTTTTTCACCGATAGCGCGATAACTCACGCAAATATTAACCAATTTCAACAATATTTGGTATATGAGACTCTTGCAACAATATCTCGGACGAGTTCGAAAACCAGGTTTGTCTGAATTTTTTTTCCGGAGTTATGGGTCTTAGTTTGTCTATTTTTAGCAATTTTATCACCGTTAGCGCGATAACTCGATGAAATATTAACCGATTTCAACAATATTTGGTATAGGAGTCTCCTGCAACAATATCTCGGACGAGTTCGAAAACCAGGTTTGTCCAAAAAATTTTCGCGGAGTTATGGGTCTTAGTTTGTCTATTTTTAGCAATTTTATCATCGTTAGCGCGATAACTCGATGAAATATTAACCGATTTCAACAATATTTGGTATATGAGTCTCCTGCAACAATATCTCGGACGAGTTCGAAAACCAGGTTTGTCCGAATTTTTTTTCGCAGAGTTATGAGTCTTAGTTTGTCTATTTTTAGCAATGTTATCACCGTTAGCACGATAACTCAATGAAATATTAACCGATTTAAACAATATTTGGTATATGAGTCTATTGCAACAATATCTCGGATGAGTTCGAAAACCTGGTTTGTCCGAATTTTTTTTCCGGAGTTATGGGTCTTAGTTTGTCTATTTTAATCACAATTTTATCACAGTTAGTGCGATAACTCAATGAAATATTAACGGATTCAATTGATATTTGGTACATAGGTCTATTGCAATAATATACCACTGTCCAACTTTTTTCCCTGGAGTTGTGCACCTTATTGGCAGAAGTTTGGTTCGACTGCCAAAAAACTCGACAAAAGCATCTTAGATGCGTACCCCTTGTTGTTTTGTTTTTTATGATTACTATTTTGGTTAAAATTTGTCGTATTTACAAGAATATTTACAAGTAGTTGTCTTGCCTGTACACCCTACACACCCTCGGGATGGCATCAGTTGCCTGGTGACAATAAATTATATCAACTGGACATTTTCTGTTGAAATTAATGAAGCACAAAGTACAAGGGCAGTCTAATCTAAAGAAAATTTGATATTCAAAGGTATTGAAAATGATGGTTTTAATACTATATTTTAGGATGTGACTGACATTACACAGCATGACTGACGTTACATGTGATTGATGTTACAACTCATTTATTACCTTATATTGCAAGAATTATGTTCAAGCAGATTCTGTTTTCCATCATTCCTTATTCCAAATGTGTAATAGATAAGTGAAGAGCCTAATATTATTGCCCATATTTCATGAGTGACATTAAACATTGTCGAAACCTTGTGACTGACGTTACACAGATGTCCATCTACATGTAATTTGACAATATATTCCACCAAAAAGTTTTAATTTTTTCCAGCTGAAGCTTATGAAAATCAGATCTGTTAACTCCCTTGATTATAATTGTTTTCAACTAAATGCTCAAGTTTTTTTCATGAGGGTGTCACTTTAAGGGTTTCGAGGTTGTAAATCTGTATATGTTGTACCCTACTATAAGCACCTTTCAAGAAGAAGACAGAGATAACCCTTAACTGATAGAAAAAATTAAATATTCAACCAAAGAACAAATTTCAAATACAAGTTTGAAAGTTTGGTCACTATGTCCATATGGAATTGTCCTATATGTGATTTGTTCAATAGTGATATGTTCAATAGTGATTGCTTATGCAATTTTGTCCATGAGTTTTAAGTGTGAATGGACTTGTGACAGTAATTTACAACAAGATACTAAGTAACTGACTGTTCGCAAATAATATGGATGTTAACTATCATTATTCCTTAGTTTTTTTGACTAAAAAGAAACAGGAAAAATTATTTGGGTTGCAGAAAATATTGCTTTTTGGACCCCTTGAACACCCACCCACTCCGTCATACGTGCCCGGAAAACACTTTTTGACCCCCCCCCCCCCCCCCCCCCCCCTATAGGTGCACCAAAGAAAAAAGAAATCAGTGTGCCTGGTCCAAATCAGATGCCCAATATCCTTTGCACCTACATTTTTGAAATCGAAGGACTCATGTTTATTAGCTTTTTATTAGCTTTTTGTCAAGAAAATATGTGAACCATTCTTCAATTCCACCAACAACCAGCCTAGCGTGGATATTCAGGGTTAAACCGGGCTAAATGACTTCTCCCTCTCACAAATAAAAGAAACAAAACATATTTTCAGTGCTATTTCGACAAATTTATTCGGAAATCTTCCGCAAATGTATGTTTTAAGATATCTCTTACTGAATTATGTATATATTACGTACATGCAGGGATGGATCCAGGGATTTTTTGGGGACACCTGTTTTGGGCCCGAGATGGGTGTAGGTACGGGAGGGGGTCGCCCCACTCCCTTAGGTGCAGCATTAAAGATCCCGCATAAGAAAATGCACTGGCTTACAAGGTCAAGATAAAGGCCAATGTATTATCTTATATATGCGAGGCTCCTTAGATGGGAGACTCTCATTTATATAAGAGAATGCATTGGCACAGGATTTTTGCAAAATTTCAAGAAGCCCCAGTCATGCAAGGGTTAAAATATTTCTCTCTGGACACTTGATTAAGCAAATAAAGGCTCTATATCAACTGTATATTGATGATTTGCATTGCATGTTGTTGAATTATAATAGAAGATTTCCTTCAAAATATAGAAAATTCTGCTTTAATAAAACTATCCACTTGCAATTTGGGGACATTTAGGCCACCAGAGTTTGGGTGCCCAAACCTGTAACAGGTATCAAAAGAGCCCTGGATCCTTCCCTGCGTACATGTATACATAATTTTCAGGTTTGAACACGCCATGTCTGTTTAAATGCAGATTATAATAATTATAATATAATAAGGATCTTGGTGGTTTTAATTTTAATATGAAATTTGTTATCTACATGTATATATAATCAACCTAATAAATGGTTTTCATAATGCACCAGAATTTTTTACTTTTATGTCACAAACAGATAATAGGTATTCCACTTTGTAAGTGAAGTGTGGCAGACACTATGTTCTGTCGACAACTGTAGTTGTCAGAGTTAATAAGCTCTGACCTGGTTGTGCCCTTTATTTGACTGGGACTGTACTTTACTCACAGATACTCATAATTATCCTTATGTTGGTACCTGTACCTCTTGTCTGACTCAATTCAATTGCTTCCTCATGGAATGCATTATTATAGAGACTCCCCATAGAGTTCATCACTGCCAGGCACTACATAGCAATTACTCGTTTACTGGGTATTATGAAGAGGTGGTACCCCTCAGATCATCACTGCCAGGCACTACATAGTAATTACTCGTTTACTGGGTGTTATGAAGAGATGGTACCCATCAGACCATCACTGCCAGACACTACATAGTAATTACTCGTTTACTGGTATTATAAAGAGATGGTACCCCTCAGATCATCACTGCCAGGCACTACATAGTAATTACTCGTTTACTGGGTGTTATGAAGAGATGGTACCCATCAGACCATCACTGCCAGACACTACATAGTAATTACTCGTTTACTGGTATTATAAAGAGATGGTACCCCTCAGATCATCACTGCCAGGAACTACATAGTAATTACTCGTTTACTGGGTGTTATGAAGAGATGGTACCCCTCAGACCATCACTGCCAGGCACTACATAGTAATTACTTGTTTACCAGGTATTATGAAGAGATGGTACCGTCACTGCTAGGCTTCTCATAGTAATTACTTGTTTACCAGGTATTATGAAGAGATGGTACCGTCACTGCTAGGCTTCTCATAGTAATTACTTGTTTACCAGGTATTATGTAGAGATGGTACCGTCACTGCTAGGCTCCTCATAGTAATTACTTGTTTACCAGGTATTATGAAGAGATGGTACCGTCACTGCTAGGCTTCTCATAGTAATTACTTGTTTACCAGGTATTATATTGAGTTACCCCCTCAGATCATCACTGCCAGGCTCCTCATAGTAATTACTCATTTACTGGCCATTATATAGAGATAGGTGAATTGAAAATAGTTCTTCCACATTTTGATTTGCATGAACGGGAAGCAAACGGCAAATCTTATATTAAGCCCTTATATACATCTTTGGACTGGGAGGGCCATTACTACACGTGACAGTGCCCTACCAGTACCACTCCATTTAACCAGACAAAAATTGTCATGCAAACTCTTGGAAATTGGCTTTGTCACCCCCAAACCCCCATCCCCCCTGCCCCACATCTTTGAGTAGGAATTTTTAAACTGATAAGTACAAGTTTTCCAACTGCCAGATATTTCCAGTCTGACACCCTTCCATGGTTAGAAATTCTCTAATTGATGTTAATTTCAGTTTATAATTTGATTGAAATTGAAACATACTAGTATTTCCTGTCAGAAATTTCCAAGTGCTGTTGTTCCAAGCATGAAATTTGCAACTGTTGATAATAATGAATGATGTCTTAGTACAAAGACACCAAAGCGAGGCTTCCTGTGGAGATGATAACTGCTGGCTTACATTATATTTATCTTATTAATACCTGGTGTTAATAGACTTGAATATTTATGAGACCACCACAGGATACCTACATGTAGTGGTGTGGGTGTATGTGCACTCACACTTCACACTGAGTAGTATCTACCCCGAGTTGTTTTATCAGCTTACAAAATTCTAGGTCTGCCTTTACTTTTCTTAGGATAGCCAGGTTCCTACTTGTACAATGTACCATAGGTGTGTGCAGTTATACTTCACACAGAGCCGTGTCTACCCAGAGTTGTGTTCTCAGAAATACTTCTCCATGGGGTTTCCTCAATGCTGTAAAGGCCTTGAATCTGACAATTAAATACGTAGAAAGTTCTTAAATTACCACCAGGTGTCGTGAGTAGCCTTGGTTGTCAGAGATTTATGAATGTGTTGCTCATTCAACTTGGAAAATCCAAAAAAAATTGCTGAGAAGTGGCCTAAGATGGCTTTGAATTTTAGAACAGAGTGCATTCAACAACTTTGAAAATTGTCACAAAATGGCTGTGAATAACATTGAGTTTCATAATAACTATTAAACTGACTTTGGTCAGTTAAAACAATTATATTTCCACAAATTTGTAAAGATCTTCTTGAACGCAGCATCAATATCTGTGTGATTCTTTTCCTTGAACAATATTCGATATTAGTCCCTATTAACCTGATAAACTATCATAGGGAGCCTCTCATATAAATGTATAAGAGAATACATTGGCCTAACAATATTTACCTTGACCTTGTAGGCCACTACATCCTCTTATATATTCGAGGCTCCCTATGGGAGACTCGCAAATATAAGACACAATGCACTGGCATAGAATCTATAATGCTGCACCAGCAATGATCTCATCATTAAAGGGTTAAATTGTAATTTCTTAATTTGTATGAACCATAATGGTGAACTATAACCTGACTGCACTTTGCCATTGCCTTATTTTGTCCCAAGTTCATGTACATGTATGCCCCATATGAGGTTATGTGAACAGATTGGCATGGCCTGATATTGGGCAAAGTATACCTCATATTGGCCTGGCCTAATGTTGTGGCAGTATTCCTATGGACCATGGTGCTCTAATAGCATAACCAGGTGATCCAGTTTTATCCCAGGTATACCTCATATCTGTAGTACAAGACATCTGGTAATAACTTATTCTTATGGAACATGGTGTTCTACTACTATACCAGATGGCCTAATTGTGTTCCAGCTATAGTTCATAGTAGTACAAGACATCTGGCAATAAATAGACTCTTATTCGTCTGAACAACCATGACAACCAGATTCATACATTGGCCTGGCCTAATGTTGTGGCAGATACACCTCATATTTGTAGCACAAGACAGTCATAATAGCTTCTTATTCTGAACCACGATAACCAAATTCATTCATTGGCCTGGCCTGATGTGCCAGATACACCTCATATTGGCAGTACAAGACAGTCAAAATTGCTTCTTATTCTGAACCATGATAACCAAATTCATTCATTGGCCTGGCCTGATGTTGTGCCAGATACACCTCATATTGGTGGTGCAAGACAGCTGTAATAGCTTCTTATTCTTCTGGAAATGTTCTTCTAATATAACCAGTATAACCAGATGGCCTAAATAAGATGGTATACTTCATATTGGTTCTATCTTTGGTTAGATATTTAACAACTATCTAGAGTCGGTGCTCACAAACTAGCTGTTGAAACTGAAAGATACAAGAAGTCTGATAGAATAGATAGAAAATGCATACACTGCAATGTGATGGAAGATGAAGATTCTGTAGAACTACAGTAATGCCCTAAGTAATCGACTCCTTAACCACAGCAGAATTATGGGTAACTTTTCAGGATTTAGTCGGAAATATGGCTTGGTGCCATTCATCGGAAAGCTCTCCCCGAGAGCTTTCCGATGAATGGCACCAAGCCATATTTCCGACTAAATCCTGAAAAGTTACCCATAATTCTGCTGTGGTTAAGGAGTCTATTACTTAGGGCATTACTGTATATTCATGGTAGACCTAATGATGCTTAATACTAGCCTCCTAAAGAACGAGAAGCATGGATAGCCATATACAAGTAACTCTTATTGAAGTAGTAGACCATAAATGTCTCTTAATCACATCCATATTGTATTATATTGCGAAAATTATTTATGTCACTTTTGTCGCAGACATCATATATTCTATGATTTTCTAATAAATATTATCTTACTTCACTGCACTGCACAACTCCATTAGCTGGTAGTAGCATCTTATTATTCTGAACCATTAGTAACCAGATGCACATATTGGCCTGGCCTAATGTTGTGCCAGGTATACCTTACATCAGACCCATGCTTTGGCCACATGTTGTTAACTGCATGCTAGCTTGAGGTCATGGATTTCAGCTGCAAACCCTACTGGACATAACATGTAGTATGGGACCAGTTTTCTCAGTGCTCATTGGTGGAAGTTGCAGGGAAGTAGGTTTGGTATAAACACATTTTTATCATCTTTTACATGAATTCTTCATTCCATTGATAATTATCTTGCATGCACTGCATTTTGTGCCGTATCTTTTCTAATTGATTCCAGTCGGAACTGGTGTTTATCTTTTTTAAGCGTCGAGTGAATGGTAGGAGTATAATCGTGTCTTCCCTGTTATATGTTCATGTGGTTTTGAACTTCAGTGATACATGTTTAAAATTGAGTTATACTGTGTACACTACGGTATTTCATAATTTATATATACCATGTTAATTTGAAGAAAAAATATATCTCAAAGAGAATATATTGCTAAGGCACACAGCTAGTTGAAAGTGATTGAAAGTTGTGTTTTTATATACTCATTATAAAAAACGGCATATTAGTTTTTGGTCCATCCTTTCATTGCCTCATTGGCCTGTCCGTGCATTAATATTTCATATCCAAATAATTATCTTAAAAGCTCTTAGAGAATTCCGGTTCACTGAAGAATCTACTCGGTTTATTAAATCACCGACTCCAACTGACCGGACAGTGTTAAGAAGAACAGGACTTAATTTTTTTGGTGGAGGTTTATCACAAGTAGAACTCTTTGTCAATTACTCATTTAATTACTAGTAGGTAGAGTACCAATCTCTTCTATTCAGGTAGCCTATCACATTCTCATCTTACAAACGCTCCTTTTGTATCCACAAAATCATATTTACGATGCCATTTGCATTATACATGATGACATCACTGCTAGGACCCTGCAAAAAGGCATTTCGAATCTCGAATCGAATCATTGCATAATAATATTGAAGATGAATATAATACATTACTCAGCGGCCATACGAATATAAATTTTCTCACTTCGTAATGACGATAAATGATCATCAGTATACAATGTAAATAGTATCTATAAATGAATCAAATGCATGTCTAACCAATTAAGTGTGCATTCTTTGTGGACGTCTCCGTTTATATACAATAAAGAAACAATATCAGAAACAATATTGAAGCCAAAAAGCAATCACATTCACAAGTTTGACATATATATGAAATTTGCTAGATCAGTTGCAAAAGTCTTACAATGCTTCAGTGGTCTATAGTATAGCTCAGTCAACGGCAATGTTATTTATATGCATTGGTATCATCTATCTTCGCGAAATGGCAATGTGGTCCGTTGAAGTAATGAGAATGCAACTGGTGCCAATGATTCAATACAATTCGAATCAGGACAGCCGATTTCGAATCGAATCAGATGAAAGATTCCGAATCGCATCAAATCGATTCGCAGGGTTCTAATCACTGCACGGGCATCAACATACTCACGTGAGGCTCAAAGGCATGTTGTTTAGTCATGCAACTGACCGGTCATCAATTAAGTTCACAAGCAAAGTTTACATGCACATTTTATTTTGCCTGACAATTTAAAAAACCTACGCATCGAACTGCGAAGTATTCCATCCTGGTCATGGATAATCTATTTTGATCGAGTTCACCTGATGATCCTGAATAGCGACCACATGGTCATGTTTAAAAAAGTTTCAACATAGTACATGCGGAAGAATCATGGATAATTTATAGACACCTGATAATTTATTTTGGTGAGATCACCTGACAATGTGTTCATGTTTTTTCAAAGTTTTAACAAATTAATAGTATGGTGGCACATCAACTGCGTGATGATTAAGCAAATTTAGGGGTTCTAACGAGCCATGTCCATAATGATTAACGATAACATACACACAATAATTATGGTGGGGATACTGGGTCGTACATGAATAGAAATATAAAAATGCTTAAAAAACAAGTAATATTTTTCATTTGAACCATTCTGTGTGAATAGAAATATTCAGAAAATAGTCACACAATAATTTGTCTACTTCACAGGAAACTACAAGTGACGACTCTAACGAGGCCATGGAACTCCAGGAATCAGTTGACGTTCAACCAAAAGTTGCTCCTGTCTGTCAATCTCAACCTCAATCTGTGCCTCAACCTTCTGATGAGGCACCAACTCAACCATCTCCTTCACAATCTGAGGACCTCAAAAGTGAAGAAACTGTAACCGAGGAAGTGAAATCTGTGTTGCAAGACGTCGAAAATCAATCGGCCGAACTCAAGAGTGAGGACAATATGTACAGTCAAGTCGAGCATGAGGCTGACGATATTCTTAACATGTTAGAGAAAGATTCGAGTCCATCTGGTCTGTCGGATAAGGAATCGAGTCCCCTCCCTGAGACGAGAGTGGACGGAGATGAGAACGGGAGTCAGAACGGTGATGAGTCTGATAGCTCGTCTGCTGATAGTCCATCGAACGATGTGATTATAGCTCCGGTAGCTGAATCGACTCAAGATAGTCTTCTCTCCGTATCAAAGGATGCTCAAAAATCGAAGAATGCTGTTGTCAACGGCGACAAAAAGGGCAAGTCTGTTTCAAAGAAAAGTAAGAAGAAAGAAGATAAAAGTATAGGTATATAGAGAGTAATCAATTGACTCCGAGAATCATGTTAAATAATTCACGAGAGGCAAGAGACGTCGGTAAAAAACAAATGCACACAAGTTTCTTACTTAAATGTCTCGCCTCCAGTGAATTATTTAATGTAATTCTTGGAACTAATTGATTACTCTATTTATTACACTTCTGCGTCAATTTGTTTCACCAAATATTATTAAAACACCCAGAATTAATGCATAGAAGTCCCGATGCAGAGTTAAATCAACCATCGAAAATTCAGTAAGCACGTAACGTCAATGACGTCTTGAGAAATGACATAATTCACTGGTGACATTACCATTTTTAATTAACGGTGTTTTCAATGGAAATCGCGCATTGGAGTGTAATAAAGTGATTTATTTCCCCCGATTGTTTTTTATAGGTATAGTGACTTATTTCCCCCTGATTGTACTAAAGTCTGACATTCAGGCCACACAAAGTCAATGTTTACATGTATGTTATGCATCATCGCTAGATCATGCCATGAATCTCTACTCTGGCTAATGCCCGTAGAGATTGGCTAATGCCCGTAGAGATCATATTCCATCAGTACAAGTTTTAGTGACACAGTGGGCTAGCTTCACAAAATTCACCCTCTGGGAACCTACTTCTGCTTAGGACTCAACTTCTATGGGAGACCTACGATCAGATTGAAGTTCCCCAGTTGAGGTTGGTGATGTGCACCAATTAGTCACCTTGATTATGCAATTTATCTTCTGCAAATTAGGGGATATAGAAACTGAACATGAAGAAATGAGTAACTAAAAACAATGTTAATTTGAGACTAGATACTTCCCAGAAGATGAGGCCTAATACCCTCTGGGGACCTCTCAATCTGCATATGTCAGACACCTTGTTTCAAAGCTTGACAATTCGTTTGACATTAATCGGATGTTTATTTGTTATGATACATTAAGTGGGGACATAATTTATGAAATTAATTTTTGTTTGGTGATGCACATACCATGTGAATAATGGTTGAAAAAGCATCATACTAGTCGTGTTTAATTAAAATAATGTGCTAATATTATAAAGCATTCATTTGAGGATGGCAGCGGCTCGTCACCAGTGCATTTACCATTGCACAAACCCTTCAATTCGTTCTGCTTTCACTCTTTCCAAAAGCCATACAATACCGAAAGCACAAATCCTGTATGTTAAAAATTTACACTATTAAAGTGTACCAATAAACTCGAGAGTTTCTGCACTGCACCAAAATTCTTTTTAATCACATGGGGTGTTTCAGGTACATGCGCGTGGGCCTGAGAAATTAAATATTGCCTTTTCGTGATCGCATGTGTATGCAGTCTTAAGTTAGCTACAGACTCACATGGTCCACATATAAATAGTGGCTCTGATTACCTGTTGTAGACTTTCTATTTCCAAAACCTCAGGATTTCACGTCAGTAGCATCGATAAGAAGATGAAAGTGTCCAATGGAAGTGATTATTGTAATGCGATGTGACTTAATATGGGAGGAGCCTGCACGACAATTCACGGTCATTCTTGAGCCATTTGAAATTTCTTCCACAAAAATGTTCAGCACAAAATGTCAAAATCTTTTATCAATTTATATATAATGTTGTTAAAGTAATTGATGTCAAGAAGAGGGACGGATGTCTTTGTTGTCATGTTGGCAGCTTGAGACCAACCATTGTTTCTTACTGGAGGCGGAACACAGTCCAAAATTTTATGAGATTTGGCTCACCTGAAGCTTAAGCATCAATGGTAGATACATGTAACTCTATATTTTAGACCGGGTGCACTTAACATGAAACAATTTAATCAGTCAATTTTAACCCTTTCTATACTAAATACTCATTGACGAGTAGTTCCCTTAGGAATTGTTTAGATAATAAGTTCAACAAATGACCAAAGGTCCAACCAATGAATATGATAATTTTGTCCGAGCTTTTATTCCTACATTTTAGGTCAATGTTTTTTAATCTTGGCACTGATATTTAGTACCATGGGAACCTGTGCACCTGCGATTATGATGTCTGTCCGACTTTTTTTTGTGGAGTTATTCCCCTTTTTCGACTTAGAACTTTTATTCCTAAATTTTTCGGTCAATAGGTTTAAGATTAGGGTTAGGGTTGTGCACCTGCAATAGGAACTGTTATTTTATTATTTTAACTAAATGTTTACTGACATGTGAAACATCTTAGTATTTTAAAAACACGGGGGGTATCCTTAGTCCCGTTGGGACAGTCACACGTCTAGTTCTGCTGTGGTTAAGGATACTCAGATTCATACACATACTGAGTCTATCATATTCACACCAACATTTCATTTCTCGGAAGGCTTGTGATATTCCACCGATTTACGTCACATCGCACTACGTTAATCATTTTGATTTGTCTCATTTATCTTTGTGCTACTAATAGTGAGTTCTGATTGGCGCTACTATGGTATGTACATGTAGTTAATTCCAGACTGGTGAGAGAAATGTGTATTTTTGTTCTGGCTCGATCTACATTTTCTGTTCCATTGATTAATGTACTAATGTTTCCGCATCATTGTAGATCACATACTGAGGGCACTAAGTAGTCTGGGGACGACGGAGGAGAAATTAGCAGCTCTGTGTAAAAAATATGCTGATCTTCACGAGGAGCAGAGGGCATCACAGGCCACGCTGAAACAGATGCAGCGTAAAATAACTATGGTATGTTCATAAATATCATATACCGGAATCTGGATCATTCAACTTCCAAGTTATGTTGATGTTATTTGTTAGGACACGATGTACACAAGCGCAATATTTCTGACTGAACTCGTCAATACAGCACTGAAAACATTGATTACATGCGTCCATCGGAGCATCTTAACTAACCGTCTGGGCAGATATCTCAACCACCGGTTGTCAGATTTCAATGTAGTTTGGTTTGGATTTTCACTACTATGAAGACATTCAAGGAGTGTTCAATCGTTTTGTTCGTGTTTTCCGTTTTAAGAGTTATTCATCTTTGTTCATATGGAAATGTTTTTTTTGTCCCGTCCGAGCAGATATCTGAGTCACAGGTTGTCGTGTCTCAATGCAATTTGCTATGGATGTTCACCTCTATGAGGACATTCAGAGGTAGGGTTGAAATGATTAATCGACTAGTCGTAGTCGACGCTGAAATGTCAGAACGTCGACTGAATTTTGCCATCGACTAGTCAGAACATAGTGTATTTGTTTCATGAATAACGTTTTCAAGTTCGATTCCGGCATAAACTGTGTTAACTGCGCGTAAGTTATAGGGCTGCAACTATACGCCCACCTCACGATTCGATACGTATCACGATTGACGCGGCTTTATCGTTTGTCGGAGACCGCTTTGATCTAAACACTGTGTATATTTCAATTGATCTCACACCGTCGGGTTATGATGCGACAATGTGTGAAGGTCGCTTAATGTGACGTCATTGGTGCTACCGTATATAAATGATACTGACATTGAGAACTGGCTATCGTATAACGTAGCCTATACTATAGGGCGTATTTAGTCGGAACATTAACATTTTATAGTGACACTGCTCGGCACCGGTTTATTGGTGATCACGTGACTAAACAAAATCTCGAACGCTGATATTAAATTTAAAACCTGTATAAATGATCGTGTTTCTAATCATTATCCACCACATGTCTAATTATATAATTACATTCAGTGTGTTGGATAAATATCAAGATGTTTACTGTATTATTTCCCAAATAAATTGGTGTCTATGCAGGGAAATGCGCTACGCAATAGACCGTCATTGCATCAGTCATCAGTGTGCGCCATGTACGATGAATTTTCCATACCATGTTATGTTTGAAAGTTTTGATATCGGGTACCGACTAGTCGACGCGACTTTTGGGCCTCGACTAGTCGACTTTGAAATTCACTAGTTGTTTCAACACTATTCAGAGGAGTGTTCAATCGTTTTATTTGAGTTTTCTGTTTTAGAATTATTCATCTTTGTTTATCTGAAAATGTTTATTTTTGGTCCATCTGCCTGAGTATCTCGGCTATAGGTGGTATGCCACATGGGGGTATACACTGGATGACAGCCCAGCTCTCATTTTGTGTGACATGGGGGGTATGCACCGGGCGACAGCCCAGCTCTTGTTTCGTGTGACATGGGGGTATACACCGGATGACAGCCCAGCTCTTGTTTCATGTGACATGGGGGTACACACCGGATGACAGTCCAGCTGTGACATGGGGGTATGCACCGGGCGACAGCTCAGCTCTTGTTTCCTGTGACATGGGGGTATGCACCGGGCGACAGCTCAGCTCTTGTTTCCTGTGACATGGGGGTATGCACCGGGCGACAGCCCAGCTCTTGTTTCGTGTTACATGGGGGTACACACCGGATGACAGCCCAGCTCTTATTTTGTGTGACATGGGGGTATGCACCGGGCCACAGCTCAGCTCTTGTTTCGTGTGACATGGGGGTATGCACCGGGCGACAGCCCAGCTCTTGTTTCGTGTGACATGGGGGTATGCACCGGGCGACAGCCCAGCTCTTGTTTCGTGTGACATGGGGGTATGCACCGGGCGACAGCCCAGCTCTTGTTTCGTGTGACATGGGGGTACACACCGGATGACAGCTCAGCTCTTGTTTCGTGTGACACGGGGGTATACACTGGATGACAACCCAGCTCTTATTTCGTGTGACATCGGGGTATGCACCAGGCGACAGCTCAGCTCTTGTTTGCTGTGCAATCTTCTTACAAATGACAGAAAAACAAATTCTTTTCTGTCACGGAAGTAGTAATTTCAATGATTTCAATAAGTCCTACCATTGCATATATAGTCCGTATTAAATGTTTCATGTTTCTAGGGTTGAAACGATTAATCGACTAGTCGTAGACGACGCTGAAATGTCTGAACGTCGACTCTGAATTTTGCCGTCGACTAGTCGGAACATAGTGTATTAGTTCCATGTATAACGTTTTCAAGATCGATTCCGACATAAACGGTGTTAACTGCGCGTAAGTTACGGTAAGTATAATGTTTGGTGGCACCCGGAATTGACAGTGTTACTAGTATAGACACACACGGTGACCCGACTATTAATTGAAAGAATGAAATTGACAACACAATGTCTCACTCGTCGTTTGAAGTCAAAGACATCACTGCGACATGATGGCAATGATTGACGCGGCTTTATCGTTTGTCAGAGACCGCTTTGATCTAGACACTGTGTATATTTCAATTGATCAATTGAAGGTCGCTTAAGGTGACATCATTGTTGCTACCGTATATAAATGATACTGACATTAACAACCTGGCTATCGTATTCTACAACATAGCCTATTCTATAGGGCGTATTTAGTCGGAACATTAACATTTTATAGTGACACCGCTCGGCACCGGTTTATTGGTGATCACGTGACTAAACGAAATCTCGAACGCTGATATTAAATTTAAAACCTGTATAAATGATCGAGTTTCTAATCATTATCCACCACATGTCTAATTATATAATTACATTCAGTGTGTTGGATAAATATCAAGATGTTTACAGTATTATTTCCCAAATAAATTGGTTTCTATGCAGGGAAATGCGCTACGCAATAGACGTCATTGCATCAGTCATCAGTGTACGCCATGTACGATGAATTTTCCGTACCATGTTATGTTTGAAAGTTTTGATATCGGGTACCGACTAGTCGACGCAACGTGACTTTTGGGTCTTGACTAGTCGACTCTGAAATTCACTAATCGTTTCAACACTTCATGTTTCTATAGACATATTATTAGAATCGGGCCAAAAGTGAGAATTATTACATTTTTACAAGTTCATGGATATGATACCTCGGTTTCACTCCAATGCTCATTACAATAACGTTACCAGGAAAGAAACTCTTTTCTGCAATGTTACCTGATTGCAAAATTACATTTGACCAAACTTTTCAAGCCTATGCCAGCAATTGTCTCTCGAAAAATAACCAGATCTTACTGATCCCTTACACTCGTTAATCAGTACCTGTTTGCCCCTGTATTTTTGGATAACTACAGGGCTTAAAATCTGAGTAGAATCAGAATCTTGATTCTCAGTTTGATTTTCGTAAAAGCATCTTATTCACTGTAGAAATGCTATAAATTGAGTCTCGCAAATTTTGATGGATTTAAAGGCCTGAACTTCATGTATATTACCAGAAGTCACCCATGCTTACTTATAAAAACAATGATGATTAGGTGCTAATATGGCGTCCTTTCTTAATCAAGTGTCAATACTTTACTGCTTTATGGTTTTACTACCACAAAACGGCAAAGAATAAGCAGATCAGTGCATATATTTACATGTATGTTGGTATATTTTTTTCCCACTTTTTTGGGTTTTTTTTGGAATGCTGTTTATTCTCTTAGTTTGTGATTTTTGTTTGTTATTAATTTTATTCTATTGTAATTTAGATTCGGTTTTCTCAAAGTTCCTATATTTTGGTTTTTCAAATTAGCCAAAGTTTCTGAAAAATTGTCAAAAAATTAGAAATGGCTAAACAAATGGCCAGAAGAATTTTCCAGCCAACGTGAACCCTGACTGTTATGCCATATAAATCCTGACCAGCATACTATGGAAAGATCTTTATGTTAAAGATGCATAATCCCAATTAACGCTTGAAAATTACCTTGGCTTCGGGGGTAAAAAATATTTTAATCGAGTCAAGGAACCCACTCATCAAAGCTCAGAGTGATCAGATATCGATGTTTGAAATCTATTATTTTTCACCACCAATAATTTTATGTGGCCCAGTAAAGAGTTGATGAGAAGACGGTCTCGGATCAAATTGCGGATGAAGATCGATAACTCTAATATCAAGTGGCTGTTTTGTGTCAGATATTTGACAAACCGGCAAAATTTCATTGAACAAAATGTTGATAAATAAAAGATTTTGGGCAATTTTTATGTTTACCCATACCATAGTATGGTAAACATAGTGTCGTTGTCCGGATTGACCACTCGTCGTTCGTCCGTCTGTCTGTCTGTCCATCTGTCTGTCCGTAGACACTTCACGTGTAATGCGATAACTCAAAACATTTTCTATCCAATCAGAACCAAATTTTGTATATGGGTATATCAGCCCAAAATACAGATCGAGTTCGAATTTGGGTTTGATCCGAGTTTTTGTTAAAGAGTTATGGCCCTTTTTCGACTTAGAATTCAAGCATTCTCAAACATTTTTTATCTGATTGGAACCAAATTTGGTATGTGAGTTTCACAACCCAAAATACAGATCGAGTTCGATTATGGGTTTGATCCGATTTATTTTAAAGGAGTTATGACCCTCTTTTTTTTTTTTTTAAATAAAAAAAAAAAATCTGATGCTATAACTGAAGTATTTTTTGTCACCCCTCACCCCTCACCTGCGTAGTTTTTGGTATTGATTGGTTGATTGGTTTAGAAAATAATTAACCCTTCACACACATGCTATCCAATGCAATAAGTTAAACATATTTCTTCTGATCTGCCTCATATTTCTTACCTAGGTTTTTCTTAGCATGTTCTTCATCTGTATGGTTTTCGGTATTGTTTTATTAACCCTTTTCACACTCTTATGTTTACTTAGAATTCACCCAAGCTGCTATGACTCAAAACATTTTTCATCTGATCAACACCAAATTTGGTATATGAATTTATCACCCCTAAAAACAGATCGAGTTCGAATATGGGTTTGATCCGATATATTTTAACAGAGTTATTGTCCTTTATAATTCAATTAATTAATACCTCTTTGCTGCTGTGAATTTGAAGAGAACATATAACACAGACCAGGTGTGTTATTGAAATGAGTTATTTATTGCTATGAACGTTAGATACTACATGCTAAGGTGGCTGGCAGGGTTTGTTTATCATATGTCAAACTGTGATTGATGACTCTCTGGTCCAGTTTTGTTTTCTGTTTGGGTAAGATTAACCCCATACTATCCGATTTGATAACTCAAATATTTCCATGGATTATGTTTATAGTTCTTGGCATAGTTTATGATAACACACCCCTAACCTGCAAATGAGGGTCATTTGGTTTATTTGCTTAAAAATATTAACATCCTCCACCAATCCTGTTGACACAATGTGATAAGTAAATATTTTTCACAGGATCACTATATAAAGTGTGAATTGTTGAATCTTTTGTACTCATGAAAAGGATGGTGTAAGGATTTATAAAAATAGCTAATCGCTATCGCCAAAGTATGGGTTAAACATCTGCCAATCGTGATCGGCCTCTCGTATACTATAGTTGACTGGTTAGCATTATTTTTGGGCAATTACTCGATTCTGATAACTGAAGCGCCATTTCATAAAATGCTGTTGTTGGAATGTGATGATATGGGGACGATCGAATCAGATTGAGTTCCTTTAAAGACATATTATGTACTTGTTCCGGTGAAAATGATCTGTTAGTATCCAGGCGAACTGGATGAATGTAGCATTCTACTAACATCGTCGAAAATATGAAGCAAATCAACCGTACCTCTCCATAGAAAACATCGTCTGAACTACGTTCAATTGTAAATATTTACTACTACATTCGGGACGCATCTATCAGCGATAAAGTAACGAAAATGATTTCACCGTTGAGAGTTACTGCATTGAATTAATGTATAAGAATGATGGTGTGTGTTGTGAACTTGGATATAATATTTGTAAACATTACTATTTTGAACAAGATTATTCTCCATTTATATTTTATCACCCTACCGGAGTGTTTCACATCACTTTAAAGGCACAGGCGGCGTTCATTGAAGAAATATTCATATTTTTCAAATCGCCACCAACAGAAGGAATATTAAAATATGTATAGTTTTGTTCATATGCCAAACATAATCAGCACGTAAATAGTATATTGTCGCCAAGACGTACGATAGTGTACGTAAACAAGAGCCTGCTCGTGTTACAGAAGTTTTGCTTCTGTTTACATGACACAGCGCAATTCTATTGGTTAATCACACACAAATTATATAAACTCTCTTTATTATTTCCATATCAGGAAAACAGTAACAAATAACGTTCGTTATATTTACCATATCCGGATCTAAACAAAAGCCAGGTTCTGTAACGTTTTTTGCTTTTGTTTACATAACAATGTAAAAACATTTGACAATAACATACTGTTTATGCAATATTTCTGATTGGTATAAGAACAATGTCTGTCTATATTTTACTATTCTTTCTGTTTATGGCGGTTTTTGACGGAGGTTAATATTTTAACAGCATAACCACCGCCAACGCCACCCGTATCTTTAAGGACTTTGCCGTGTGATCTAATACATGAGCATTCAGTGACATAAATATTTTTTTCAAGTGACAATGAATGAAGGATATGTGTTTTGACAACAATATTACAAAATTGCTCCACTTATAGGTTGTCAGAGAAAAAGAACAGCTACAAACAGAATACAAAAAAGCTGTAATGGCTAAGAGTCGTCTGGAGAATTTATGTAGAGAACTCCAGAAGCATAATAAACTCATAAAGGTTTGTTTTCACAGGTAGTAGGCAGGTTTAGATATGTGACCCGCCATATCAAATCCAGTCGTAAGTCGGGATTTTTTTACCCTGTGCCAATGCATTCTCTTATATATGCGAGTCGACCATAGGTCGCCTTGCATATATAAGAGAATGCATTGGCCTAACAATTTTTTATCATTTTTTTTAAATAAATGTTTCTTACAATTTTAGGACATAAAGTGAAAAACATCTACTACCCTGCAGGGAGCCCCACACATATATAGAAGCATATAGAAGAGTGTTGTCTGCTCATGTTTGTCTGGGGCTCTGTATGGGTGAAATTATAAAATTGTTAAAGAATGCAAGAAAAAATTATTAAAATTGAAAAAAATTGTTAGGCCAATGCATTCTCTTATATATGCGAGGCGACCTATGGTCGACTCGCATATATAAGAGAATGCATTGGCACAGGGTAAAAAAAATCCAGACTTACAACTGGATTTGATATGGTGGGTCACATATGTCTAACTTTTCACTTCAACCATCATCAGACTATAATATTCTATATATGCAGACGTCCACATGTGAGTTGTTCACATGAGTAGTGGATGCTATGCAACGGGGGCTAGCCGATTCGATTCGAGATTCGATTTGATATCGACATCAGCCTCCCGATTTGATATCGGATTTTGAATCTGTGACAAAGTGCCGATTCGCAAGGCCCTAATCCCCGCGATTTTTGTCAACACAAAACATACTCAATTTTCCGGTGGAAGGAGCAAATATTATAAACGTGCAGTCCCAAATAAGCTATGTGCAGTTGGAAATTTTGTTATGTTCATAAATGTGTAGTTTAATTTTCGACCTGGTGGCAGGAAGTTAATTTGTTTATTAATTTGCTCTTCACTGAAAATGCCCTATGATTTTGATACTACATAAATGGCAGCTTTTCCAAGCTCATGTATACAGTAATGCCCTAAGTAATCGACTCTTTAACTACAGCAGAATTATGGGTAACTTTTCAGGATTTAGTCGGAAATATGGCCATATTTCCGACTAAATCCTGAAAAGTTACCCATAATTCTGCTGTAGTTAAAGAGTCGATTACTTAGGGCATTAATGTATGTAATACCTACATTCTTCACTGAGTCCATGCGACATAAGTATTAACTCTTCCATGACTGGATCTTCCTGAAATTTTGCGAAAACCCTTTGCCATTGCATTCTCTTATATATGCGAGCTACCCATATGGAGTCTCACATATATAAGAGAATACAGTGGCCTAACAATATTTACCTTCGCCTTGTAAGCCAGTGCATTCTCTTATATATTATAAGGCTTTCTATGGGATCTTTAATGCTGCACGAGCACAACTCCCGTCATGATAGTGTTAAATGGAAATGAAGACTTGTTAGCTCAACTTTACTTTGTAAAGTTTGAGCTATTGCCATGGTTTGGTATCCGTCGTCCGTGTGTGTGTGCGTGATGTGTCAACAATTTCCTTTAGCACGGGCTACAGTTCGTACCTTTGGTCCGATTATTATGAAATTTGTCATGGATGTTGACATTGACATGTAGATGGGAACGAGTCATTTTGGGGTCATTCGGAAAAAAAACATGGCCGCCAGTGGCCATCTTGGATTTCAAAATTCAATCCATTAGCACAGGCTACAGGCCGTACCGTTTGTCTTATTGTCATGAAATTTGTCATGGATGTTAATATTGACATGTAGATGGGAACGAGTAATTTTGGGGTCATTTGGCCAAAAAACATGGCCGCCGGCAGCCATCTTAGATTTTACTCTTTGTATGACTAAATCCTTTAGCACGGGCTACAGGTCGTACCTTTAGTCTGATCATCATGAAATTTGTAATGGCTGTTGAAATTAGAATGTAGATGGGAACGAGTCATTTTGGGGTCATTCGGACAAAAAACATGGCCACCAGCAGCCATCTTTGATTTCAAAATTTAATCCATTAGCACAGGCCACAGGTCGTACTGTTCGTCTGATCATCATGCAATTTGTCATGGATGTTAATATTGACATGTAGATGGGAAGGAGTAATTTTGGGGTCATTCGGCCAAAAAACATGGCCGCCAGAAGCCATCTTGGATTTTACTCTTTGTATGACTAAATTCTTTAGCACAGGCTACAGGTCGTACCTTTAGTCTGATCATCATAAAATTTGTCATGAATGTTAATAATGACATGTAGATGGGAACGAGTCATTTGGCCAAAAAACATGGCCACCAGAAGCCATCTTGGATTTTACTCTTTGTATGACTAAATCCTTTAGCACGGACTACAGGTCGTACCTTGAGTCTGATCGTCATGAAATTTTTCGTGCCTGTTGAAATTGGAATGTAGATGGGAACGAGTCATTTTGGGGTCATTTGGATGAAAAACATGGCCGCCAGTGGCCATCTTTGATTTCAAAATTCAATCCATTAGCACAGGTCGTAATGTTCGTCTGATCATCATAAAATTTATCATGGATGTTAATATTGACATGTAGATGGGAACGATTAATTTTGGGGTCATTCGGCCAAAAAACATGACCGCAGCAGCCATCTTGGATTTTACTCTTTGTATGACTAAATCCTATAGCACGGGCTACAGGTCGTACCTTTAGTCTGATCATCATAAAATTTGTCATGGATGTTAGCAATGACATGTAAATTGGAACGAGTCATTTTGAGGTCATTCGGACAAAAAACATGGCCACCAGCAGCCATCTTGGATTTTACTTTTTGTATGACTAAATCATTTAGCACGGGCTACAGGTCGTACTTTTAGTCTGGTCATCATAACATTTGTCCTGGATGTTAACAATGACCTGTAGATGGGAACGAGTCATTTTGGGGTCATTCGTCCAAAAAACATGGCCACCAGTGGCCATCTTTGATTTCAAAATTCAATCCATTAGCACAGGCTACAGGTCGTACCTTTAGTCTGATCATCATAAAATTTGTCATGGATGTTAGCAATGACATGTAGATTGGAACGAGTCATTTTGAGGTCATTCGGCCAAAAAACATGGCCGCCAGCAGCCATCTTGGATTTTACTCTTTGTATGACTAAATCATTTAGCACGGGCTACAGGTCGTACTTTTAGTCTGATCATCATAAAATTTGTCCTGGATGTTAACAATGACATGTAGATGGGAACGAGTCATTTTGGGGTCATTTGTCCAAAAAACATGGCCGCCAGCAGCCATCTTGGGTTTTACTCTTTGTATAACTAAATTCAATCCATTAGCATGGGCTACAGGTCGTACCTTTAGTCTGATCGTCATAAAATTTGTCATGGATGTTAACGATGACATGTGGATGGGATATAATCATTTTGGGGTCATTCGGCCGAAGACATGGCCGTCAGCAGCCATCTTGGATTTTACTTTTCTCTTCATGTCTATAAACTAGTATTAGACATTCAACTTTCCACATTCCTAATCGCTCCATTGACTGTAATACATTAAATTATTCCCTTTCCAAGTTGAGCTACAGTGTCATTGACACTTTCATTTTCCTTAAAATAAAGGATTTATCATTTCAGTCCCTACGATGTATGATTTATTGAGGTTTCTAATAAATAGTGAAGAAATATTTATCTGTTGCTGCATTCATTGTATCTTTTATTGACAGAAATATGTGACCCGCCATATCAAATTCTGTTGTAAGTCGGGATTTTTTTACCCTGTGCCAATGCATTCTCTTATATATGCGAGTCGACCATAGGTCACCTCGCATATATAAGAGAATGCATTGTCCTAATTTTTTCTTGTATTCTTTAACAATTTTATAATTTCACCCATACAGAGCCCCAGACAAACATGAGCAGATGACACTCTTCTATATGCTCTCCCTGCAGGGTAATGGATGTTTTTTATTTTATGTCCTAAAAATTGTAAGAAACATTTATTTAAAAAAAATGATAAAAAATTGTTAGGCCAATGCATTCTCTTATATATGCGAGGCGACCTATGGTCGACTCGCATATATAAGAGAATGCATTGGCACAGGGTAAAAAAAAATCCCGACTGGGTTTGATATGGCGGGTCACATATGTTAGGCCAAATAAATAAAATATTTGTGTTCTTAGACAACTAGATCTCAATTTTGAGATGAGGGAGGGAGGCTTTTTTTCCTCAAAAATATTGCGTAAACATTCTCCAGAAAGCAACAATTAATTTTCATTGTTCAAATCCAATATCTGTAACAGAAAATATTGAAAAATATGTTTGATGAGGCTTTATAACAGAACATTTCATTGACGAGGGAGGTGCCTGAGAACTCAGAATTTTAATTTATTTGGCATTTAATTATAGGTAATTGAATGAGTTGACTTTGTTTGTCTCTACAGGAAGAAAGTATTCAGCGAGCGAGAGAGGAAGATGATAAAAGAAAAGAGATCTCTGCCAAATTCCAGGTTAATATTCTGTAACCAGCTTTCAAGAGGCTTTATTTCATTATGCAGGGTTTCCACTATAGCGGCAGGGGATCCCTTTTTGGGCCCCATTCCCCCAGCCAATTTTTCCCCTTCTGTCATACCACAGGACATATTCCATATGTATACAGGTATAAAGATGTTTACTTCTCAATTTCGTTGGGACAGTACTAAGAAATTTAAATAGTTGACAACTTTATTTGATTTCTAGCGAGAATACACACTCGGACCGATCTAACACGAACTGAGGAAGTGATCAAACCGGAGTTCGCTAAAACACATGCTTTGGAGTCCGCTGGTTACATTGCTGCGGTTAGGTTACGAAAAATGACCGCCGGTAATTTAATCATGTTATATTCCAGTACGTTATGCATCCGAACTTTCTGCTGAGTTTTTAATACCCGGTAGTGGTCGTTTAACTTCAACGGGCGTGTTTCCGTATACAGCAATTAAATTTTGTCAAATAAATTTTCTATGTTTTAAAGTTATTGCGGTTGATAGCATAGTAACTTAGGTAGAAAATGGATGCAAAACCATCAGCAAATCTACTCTCTGTTTCTTCTATTGGCCGATACAACAAAAGTAGGTCCACTAGTGTTTCCACGACATTGAAAACATTGACTGCATTTTCCCCTCAGCGGATACAGGACCCGTTCCCAAAAACCTAGCGGAAAGCCTGCATTATGGCATTGGGTGTTCATTTTACTTGGTGTGCATCTAGATTAATTTGGTGTTGAATTTGGTAAATAAATCCAATCCTCATTCCTCACTGATAAGTACATTCACCCTGCTCATGTAATAAATATCCTGTTGTTAGCCTTTTAAACATTAGGTGATGTGTTAATTACACTGGCAGTCTGGATGTGCAATTCCTGACTGTCTGCTGAGGTGGCTACTCTGTTGTTTCTTGGACTTGATTATTGTTATTGGGAGTTTGCATGGAGCAGTTAGTAGTTACTGACCCACAAATTTACGAACCCACAATATAGTCATAAGCTGCTGAATTATGAAAATTGAATTAAAGCCATTTTACCCTTTGAAGTGGTTAAGTCAAGCAGTTGTCTCATGAGTTCCGTGTGAATATATAATATTCATGTTGTCCAGCCAGGAAATGTAGAGTGATGTATGTGTAAGTCAATAGCTCAATTTAAAAGATTCATGTTTATTGTGATGTTCACTGCCTGTTTATTAGTGTCTTTATCCACAGTTTCTTGACTAACCTGCAGCACACATTTATTTCTTTGAAATTCAGTGAGTAAAATGAGTATTTTGTTTCTCATAGCAGAATGCAATCAATGCAAATCAGAAAGTTCGATAGCAACTCATCCATTTTGAAGTGCAGTTTTATCTCCTAAGAAAAGTAATTGCAGGTCCAACTTTCTGATTTTAGCAACAAACAATATAATGAAGATCCATTTCATTAAAAATATACAGTGTATTGCAAAATGCTATGGGAAATATTAAATTTTAAATAATTTTTATATATTTTATTAGCAGAATGCTACGATATAACAGTTATTTTAAGCCCTGCTTTGAAATTTTATTCAGTTCAGTAAAACAATTATTTTTTTTTTAACTCTTTGATGACTGAAGCTTCCTCAATTTTTGCGAAAACCCTGTGCCAATGTATTATATGCGCGCGCGAGACGCCCTATACAAGCCTTGAAATAGTGTGTCTGTCATTTGCAGAATGAGGTCCCCAGAGGGTGAATTTAGTGATGCTACCCCGCATAGCGGGCTAGCATCACCAAATTCACTCTCTGGTGACCTCATTCTGCTTACACCTCGGCAGAATCAGGTTCCCAGAGGGTGAATTTGGTGATGCTAGCCCGCTATGCGGGGTAGCATCACTAAATTCACCCTCTGGGAACCTCATTCTGCAAATGACAGACACTATTTCAAGGCTTGGCCCTATATATGGGCGCCTCGCATATATCAGTGAATGCATTGTCCTAACAATATTTACCTTGATCTTGTAAGCCAGTGCATTCTCTTATATATGCGAGGCTCCCTATGGGAGACTCGTGTATATAAGAGAATGCACTGGAACATGGTCTTTAATGCTGCACCAGCGCAGCTCCCATCATGAAAGGGTTAAACTACCAGTCAATAGCCACTTTGCCTCAGATTTCATTGACACACTTTCTGGCCCAGCCATGAATATTCACCCAGGTAAAAACAATGCGTATGTAAAAGCAAAGGCAGACATAAGTTGTGCAGTCTAATGCTCTAGTTGTGCACCCAAGAGCTTAACCTACACATTGCTTAATATTATATATTCTCTTTCAGAACACGATAGGCGAAATTCAATCTCAAATGCAAGATAACCACGAAAGAAATAAAAAACTTCGGGAAGAAAATGCTGAATTAGCAGGAAAACTGAAGCAATTTATTGAGCAGTATGAAATCAGGGAGCAGGTAAGGGCGATAACTTGATCTATTGACCAGTGGTAAGGGAGATAACTATTGACCCGTGGTAAGGGAGATAACTATCTACAATGACCATTGATCTACAATGACCATTGTTTGTTCTGTTGTATGATTGGTTTATAACTACACAATATGGGACTGTCTTCATTGAAACCCACGATATTTGCACCGATCCACTGAAAAATTTCCTTTAAAATGTTGTAGCCTCTTTCTGAAGTTACAATCCCCATATATTCTTATCACGAATGATCCTTGTTATGGAAATTATTTTTCCTAATTACCCTGTAATCGGAAATGCTGATTTGTGTGTTGAAATATGATGTGATACTTCGAACTTGGAAGGTCCAAGCCTTGAAATAGTTTGTCTGTCATTTGCAGAAAGAGGACCCCAGAGGGTGAATTTAGCGATGCTATCCCGCACAGTGGGCTAGCATCACCAAGTTTACCCTCTGGTAATCTCATTCTGCTCAGGCCTCAACTGTTATGGGAGACCTAGGATGAGATTAAAGTTCCCCAGTTGAAGTTGGTGATGTTCACCCATTAATCACCTTGATTAATATGCATTTTATCTTCTGCAAATTAGGGGATATAGAAACTGAACAGAAGTGACTAAAAACATGGTTATTTTGAGACTATAGATACTTCGCAGAAGATGAAATCCCTAGAGGGTGAATTTGGTGATGCTAGCCCACTGTGGGATAGCGTCACAAAATTCACCCTATTGGGACCTCATTCTGCAAATGACAGACACACTATTTCAAGTCTTGGGAAGGTGAATCGATAAGTTTGCTATCCTGTACCTGTTTATGTATTATATGTTTTTACCTACCCTCAGCCCAGGACTCGAAAAGTCCTGAAATTTCTACTTGTCATAAAGGACACGTAGAACTATTTCTTACCTGTCACCCTGTGTCACCTCAGAATTTTGCCTTTGGACCAAATAACTTGAAATCCTTGCATTTTATTTCCGAGAATGATTGATTCTGAGATATCATTGATTAAATGTGGTACATGTATATAATTTCAGTGTTTCTTAATAATATATAACAAACCAAATAGGATTTAGTGTAACACAGATGGGCTATGTAAATATTAATATCTAAACATAGCTATGCAATGATAAAAATGGCATTCTCATCAATTCTCATGTTTATTTTGGGCAACTTCTGTATTTGGGCACAGCATTTACCAACTTGAATTTGGAGGAATATATGAACCCTGTAATAATATAATGTCATTGTGTCGTATTTCAGCAACTTGAGAAATTAATGAAGCATCGAGAGCTCGAAAATCAACTTTCTGATGCAAAGATTCAACAGGCTGCTGTCATCCTACGAGAAGAGCAGGAGAGGAATAAAAAGGAAAAGGAACTGGTAGGATTTATATTAATCTGTCTTTCTTCTGTCCATGAAGAATTAGTACATTTGTTAGCTAAAAAAAATTCCAATAAATGTGGGCTTCATCGGCACACCCTGCATCCCAGTCCAAGTATTCCTCAATATAAACCAGATAATGAAATCGGTTTGGATAATACTGGTTCACGGCGAAGCCCTGTTCATATACCGTTCTATATTAGGGTTGAAGCGTCGTTTACCGGCTCACCTAAAATCATTATTGACTGTAATAAAATGTCACAAATGTTCTGTAAACCGGTTTAATCCATAGAAAACATATTTTTTCTGAACTCCACAAGAGTTGTCAACTTAAAGTAGTAATTTAATGTGAAAAATATATTTTATCACAATGTTTACATAATTTCAAAAGAATACAAACTAATTTGACCTCGCAAAGTGATTATCATCTGGTAAATGTAAACATGATCCTCAATTGAAACAAAAATCTATCATGTACCCAGTAATTTGTAAATTATAAATTAAATATACATCACCGAGACGTCCAGTGTAAGATTTAATCTTTAACTAACAAGTAATATGTGACCACTTATAATTTAGCTTTTCAAATTTATTATGTGGATTAATCTCATGAAAATACAGGTCAAGTTCGAATTTGGGTTTGGTCCAACCTTTTCTGACGGAATTCTGCTCCTTTTCGCCGTAGAATTAGCTGATTATTTTTGTTTTCATTTTCCTTTCGTATAGCTTGTGATGGAGGCATCAGAGTCATTGAAAAAATCTACACTGGTGGAAGCGCAAGTAAGTCTATGTACATGTACTTAAGTTTATAAACATTTATCTACCCTTTTAGTTTATTAGTGTTGAAACACCTAGTGTATTTCTTAGTCGACGGCCCGAAGTACATACACCTACTACATGTTTATAGAACAATACTAATTCCACACAGGATTATCAAAGTTTTTTTTAAACATCAAGGATCTGCCCATTTCAACGTGCTGAAATACGAATTTGCACAGCTGTTTGTCATCGTAAATTTATTAAAATATGCATATTTATCATTCTATTTATCTATTTTGATGGCCAACTGACAGATAAGTATCATGAGCATCAATTCTCTCATATAATATTTGGGTGAACTTAAGCGTTGGCATTGAAGTAATGTTCGAAAGTGTCCTGCTTTGCCGGCAGATTACAGGTCGCTGTCCCTTGTGTATTGACTGATACTATAACCGTGACCAAGCAGTCGAATTTGGGGTCTTTATATACACGGGGGACGATAAATATTGATGTATATTGTATGCAGCAATGATTGTTACCAATGATACTATTATCTATATCTTTCTGGGAAATATGGCGATTAGTCGCTCCTCGATTATCACCAACATTCTAGTTGACATCAATTAAACTTTTCAACACTATAGTTTATACCTAAAATTTTAACAAGAAGTGGCCGCCTGAGTCGAACTGCGTCTCAACTCTCATTGGTATTGTAATTGATACATGATGCCTGATGAAGATGTGTATCTCTTCCAGGCAAAAATTACAATAATAACATCATTTTCATAAGACCCTCACCCAATTTCAAGACTACTAATAGTTTTTTGTGAATAAAATACAGATGAAAATGAAGATTTTCGGTATATTATTTTTCTGTAAAAGCATAATATAGTGATTCATTTCATGGTAAAATGGTTTTAAATAATTTGTCTTCATTGAGGGTTCTAATAAGATAACGTTCTCCCTCTTGGTATGCACCAGGTACACTCTGAATGTTTACTCGAGATTCTGTTCTGAAGATTGCTTGTAAAACTGTCCGAAAAGGTTGTATGTATTGTACCAAAAAAAATTGAACTAAAATCACTATTAATTGATAGAAGTGTTTCTGGGACAGACAAATGTCCTTGATTCATGTCTATTATTTTATACTGTGGAAACTCAATAAAACTTATTAAGAAGAGATACACTATCGATAAAGATGGTCTATCTATTCCCAGAAAGTTTTATATAGATTCTGGGGTATAAAATAATAGACATGAAATCATGAATCAAGGACACCTCTCCATAAACGTTTCTATCAATTAATATAAATTTTATTTAGAACTTTTTATCACATACGCGGGACAGTTTTGGCTATCAGAAATCAGTATGAAAACGTTAGAAAAACCACAATCGTGCTATCTTGTTAGAACACTTAATCAAGACAAATTCTTGGGACCTCATAAAACAAATGACAGGCTCACTTTTTCAAGGATTGATTAAAATACATGGAAATAGGAATATGAAGTAATAGGGTTTGATCAAACACATAAGACTAACTCAAATTATCAACCATGTTTTGCTTGTCCTATTTTGACCCATGCCATACCATATTGTAAAAGAACCTGCCCTTATAACTTTTTGCTCACATAATTTATATATTCTATGACTAATGAACTTTTTCTTGAATGCAGTTAGCAATATACAAAGAGAGGTATGAGGAGTTCCAGAAAACGATAAACAGAAGTAACGAAATGTTCCAGAAATTCAAAACAGAGATGGACAAGGTGAGAATTACCAAGGCTGTTGCAAATATCAAGATTTTATGATCGATTATTTCCTCTATCCGTGGATGTAATTACTTAGATATGGATTATCTCTTTAATAAAGACATATTGTGGACTTATTTCATTGAACAAAACCAATCTGTTAGTATCCAAACATTATCCCCATTGGAAGAATGTAGCAATGAACTAAGATTGTCGAAAATTCAAACCAAATCAAATGTACTATTTCAGAGAACACAACGATTCAACTACGCACAAATGTAAATATTTACTAATTTATTTTGAATGCATTATTGAACAAAAACATTAGGGCAATGATTGCGCCAATAATAGTCACTCTGTGTAATTTGTTTATATAACACTGACGCTGTTTTATGACTATCTGGATATCATATTTATGAAAATAACTTATTTTGGCATACTTATATGTTATTCTGTTTGAAACACCTGATCGGAGTGTATCACTTTAATACATTTTATTTATTTTATATCACGTGACTATCTAATCAACATTTGTGATTAGTTGATTGACATTCACTATTACCGATAGTTTTGTCCCCAACAATTTTAACACACCACTATCGCTTGGGAAATCCAAAATTCTATTTTAGCATGACCATTATTCCGGAGAGGTAATTTGAAAGTCATCTCTGACACGCTGCAAAAGTTCAACATTATTTTGTCCAAAATATCTTTGAAATCAACAACTAGAGCACAATAAATTATCGTATGCAAATTGTTTATGTTATATATGATGTTATCCCCATTTTTGGTGTGACTATTTATCATGTTTTTTTTTCTACTCTGATCACAATATCGCTTCTATATTTTTGTCAACTTCCTAAGTTCGCAATTCAAAATTTCTAAACGAATCAGTTTTTTTTCAGTAAAAAAAAGTATTGTTTTCATCTGACGTCATTGTTTAACAACAATGATGACAGCTTTCCATTGCTTTCAAAAAAAGTAAAAATGGTAAAAATGACTCATGAAGAACAAGATTTAAGATTTTCAAAGTTAGAAGCAGGACAATTTACTGAATCAAATTTGACAAGCAAAAAATATAGAGACAACAAAATTAACACTGAAAATTCTAAGATCTTTTTACAATTAAAAGGAAACAAACTAAATATGGGATCTGTGACAGCATACAGAACGTTCAATAAAATATAATAAATATTGAATGGCTTGTCATATGACTGCCAAGCTTGTTTTACGTAATGTAGTTTACAGTAGACTCGAATCTCGATTCAAATCAGGCAACAGAATTGAAATCACATCGAGTCTCAAACTGAATCATTGTCTCTAGTGAATTAAGAGTGAAGATATGTGCAGAACAATTTGGAGACCCTTGGATCAGTAGCGGCTATCCATAACGAATCAAAAACAAGGATATTGTATTAATGCGTCTTCTTTGCAATAAACCATTTACCATGCCCTAATGTGACGATATCAGAATCAACAGGAATGGCAGTATTACTAGAATATGCATACACCTCATTTTTGTCATGAATATAGATAGATGTGACTTCGATGAGTGATGGATGGGGAGTAACTCTGTTTAATGTGATTCCGAACTTTCACATTTGGCAAACCTCGCCAGTCTGTACTGTATACTGAAATCTGTCATTTACATCATTTTGAACTCCTTGACCTATGGTAGTATACTGAACGGTAACTGGTGAGGTTTGCTGAATGGTTTTGTATGCAATTCCATTGTTACCTGCAATTCCTGGAATATCGCGTTCTGGCAGTCATTATTACAGAGATTGTGCAGTCTATTTATAGATCATTTGTGACACTGTTATCTGCACATAGGTAAACATCGCCAATTGTATCATTGTAGATGGGTAAAAGAATCAAGAAGCTTGAGAAAGAAGGAGCGTCATGGAAAAGCAAATGGGAATCGAGCAACAAGGCCTTGTTAGATATGGCAGAAGATGTGAGTCATTAGGCCAAAAAAAATAATACCTTTGTTTTGGGTTAAATGGTCCAAAATAATTAGGGGAGGTAGGTTGGGAAATTGTTTTTCAAATTTTTTTTATTCTGAATTCCATTGGGTCATTGACAATTCAATCTAGAAAGCTTAACAATTCAGATTAATTGAAAGGTTCAATACTAAATATTGGTAATCTTGAATTAATCAGAGCACTGGACTAAAAAAAACTTCTAAATATTTTTATAGGCGAGGTTTGATTATCTTGTAAACCATTTCAAGAAGACATCATTTCATTAAAACAATTTTTTCAGCCAAAGAGCAGATACCAGCTCGTCACAATTCGCATGTAGAGATCAGTAGGCGGGATTTATAAAATATTGATACACTGACAGTGGGCAAGCCTTGAAATAGGGTGTCTGTCATTTGCAGAATGAGGTCCCCAGAGGGTGAATTTAGTGATGCTACCCCGCATAGCAGGCTAGCATCACCAAATTCACCCTCTGGGGACCTCATTCTGCTTACACCTCGGGGACCTCATTCTGCAAATGACAGACACCCTATTTCAAGGCTTGACAGTGGGTTCTCTGTGTTCTCATTTACCTCCTTCATCAGCCAGTATATAAATTGATATGACATTTTTATGTGTACCCATACCATGTATGGTACACATAATGCTGACGTCCGGATCAACCATCCGCCGTTCGTCCGTCTGTCTGTCAGAAGACACTTGCTATCCGATTCAATTACTGAAGTAATTTTTATCGGATCGTGTTCAAATTTCATGTGCATGTTTACAATGACACACCCCTCACCTGTATAGTTTTTGACATCGATCGGTTTATCCGTTTAGAAATGATTACACTTTCCATCCATACATGGTCATGTTATATCCGATGCCATAACTTAAGTATTTTTTTTGTCCCATTGTGTTTATATTTTATATGCAGGTTTATGATGACCTCACCTGTATAGTTTTTGGTATCGATTGGTTGATTGGTTTAGAAATAATTAACCCTTTCACAGACATACCATCCAAAGCAATAAGTAAAATACATTTCTTCTGATTTACCTCATATTTCTTACGGTACCTAGGTTTTCCTTAGCACTTTCTTCATTTGTCTGGATTTTGGTTTTGATTAATTAACCCTTATGCTCTTGAACCAGGGTTATTAATGAACACTATTTGATAGTTTTATACATTAATTAGGTGTGATGTCCTGTATGAAGATTTTATTGTAATAGTTGCATTTAATATAATGCTATCAATAAATTATCATGTGAATATCCAATATGCAAAGTTGAGACTACATTTTGTTTTACATATACCTGTAAGCCCAAAGCCATTTTAAAAGCTATTTGGTGGAGTGGTGGACAACTCTATTAGAAATATAATGATAACATTCCCTCTTGATGTCATTTCACATGAAAATCTTTGGCCAGTGCTAGTTGGAGACAGACAAATATCACTGGGGATAATTGTTTATCAACAAGTGAATAATGGAGCTGTACACAGAGAAGCCTGTCAGCATCTGGGTAGTAGAGGTAGTAGGAGGGCGCGAAGTGCCCAGGATGGTCGAAAAGATCGAGAGATCTTCTCCTTCACCCTCAATTTGATGTTTTGATGTTGTTTTGCATGACAAAAGCCCACCAAAAGTCTTACCATGTCTGGCCGTGGCAAATTATTGATTGGCTAGGACCCACAAGCTTTAATAAGGGGTGGAGGTTGCCCAAGGAGTCCCTGACGACGTTGATATTGTTGATGATGCTGCTGAGCGAGCCTGGAGTGGTGCGCTGAAATGGAGAACGGGGCCCCCGTTGTTAGTATGTATATGTATAAACGCATGTGTACAAAAGCAAGCAGTTTCTTGTCAGGAAAACAAGGAGAGGGCGGGCGCGACATCCGCACATGAGAAAGAGAGAGAGAGCCCGACAATCTGGGTAGTGTGCAGTGTTTGTTTATTATGCCCCCGATCTCCGATGGAGATTTGGGGGTATATAGTGGAGCCCTCCGTCCGTCCTTCCGTCCGTCCTTCTGTCCGTCCGTCCGTCCTTCCGTCCGTCCTTCCGTCCGTACGAACGTTTCAACTCATAACTTTGGTTTCGCTAACTCAATTCAGTTGATCTTTGGTATGCTAATAGACCAGCCGGGGGGACAAGATTTCCCCATAACTGCGGTTTCGTCCGCCCATTTTTTCCAGAGTTACGCCCCTTTTTGGACTTAGAAAATTGTCGACCTGTACGAACGTTTCAACTCATAACTTTGGTTTCGCTAACTCAATTCAGTTGATCTTTGGTATGCTAATAGACCAGCCGTGGGGGACAAGATTTCCCCATAACTGCGGTTTCGTCCGCCCATTTTTTCCAGAGTTACGCCCCTTTTTGGACTTAGAAAATTGTCTGTACGAACGTTTCAACTCATAACTTTGGTTTCGCTAACTCAATTCAGTTGATCTTTGGTATGCTAATAGACCAGCCGGGGGGACAAGATTTCCCCATAGCCGTGGTTTCGTCCGCCCATTTTTTCCAGAGTTACGCCCCTTTTTGGACTTAGAAAATTCAGGTTTTCTGCTACTTTTTTTGGTTTCCAGATGATAACTTGATTTTGGATTGTTTACTCATGAATAACATAACTTTACAAAGTGCCATTTAATAAGCATTTGCACAAAAATAAGAAAAATCCTCTCTGATTGTACAGTCGGGGGCGTTACCTCCGCCCAGCGGTGCACTTGTTTTTATAAAGTCTCAGATAATCTGATCTCACACCTCAATGTACTGCAGAAATGAAATTACAGTGGTGGCCCAGAGTTCATTAACTCCCACATAGGTCTCTGGTGTCTGCTGTCTATAGACTTGTATCTCTCCAGTGTTAACCTATTAAAGATATTCAAGTGACATACCTGGTACAGTCCCCTAATATTATAGAGTTAAAATTATTAACCCTGGTCATCAATTGTACTGGCTATATTATATTGTTCATTTATTCATTATATTATATCTCCAGGTTTCTCCTCCTTCACTTGAATGGATTTTTGTTGTTAAAAATTAACCCTTCTCAACATTCCTGATATTTTAACAGAAATACTTGTTATCTGATATATCTCATTTTATGTTGGGATTATTTTGACACACTCTTTGCCCCTATTGAATGATTCATCTATTTTTATGTGTAACCATACCATAGTATGGTACACATAGCTCCGACATCCGGATTGACCACTCATTGGTCGCGTCTGTCTGTCCATAGACACTTTATGCATGGTGCGATAACGCAAACATTTTTTATTCAATCGGAACCAAATTTTGTATATGTGTTTCTCAGCCCAAGTTCGAGTTCGATTGTGGGTTTGATCAGAGTTTTTTTTTACGGTTATGTCCCTTCTTCGACTTAGAATTCACGCATGCCACAATAACTCAAAACAAATTTATCTGATTGAAACCAAATTTCGAATGTGAGTTTCTCAGCTCAAAATACAGATATAATTAATAATTTGGGTTTGATTAAATCTTTTTTAACAGAATTGTGGCCCTTTTTACAAAAGATAGGATTTTAGCGTCCAAGCTGAAAATAGCTAATCACTATCGCCATGGTATTGGTTAAACATACATATCCGATTCATATAAAAATACGGAGCGAAAATACAGTCGAAATGTAAAGATTAAGTGATCTTCAAGCTGTCATAGAAAGTCTTGGTTCACTATTTTCCTCTGACTAATTAGAGACTGTATATGTACTGCAATGGATGACAGACAATTAAACATGGCTAATATACACCGATTGTCAAAATGAGTTTTTATTGCGTTCCTGAATTTGTTTTTTATACCTTTTCGATTGATCTTTCAATATCTAACTTCCTGCTGACCGCAGATCAAAATATTCACCACATTTGACCAATAAACTTTAGGGTTTGGACAGCCTGACAGTATACCTGATAGTTATCGTTGCCTATGGTCTTTCGTTGAATACCCACACATCCACCATTGTATTTAGCTCCTATTCAATATTTGAAACTAATTTTCGTGGTACAGTTTCCTATTTTCATGTTACGTGGTTTACAACTACGTTGAAATCCAAATTGTAATAAAATGGTCCAATAAGGGCTGATGCCTGAGAATCAAAATCCTTTTTGTTTTGGCCTAATAAAAATGCCACTCACCGACTATACAATAAAGTCAATGAGTATCTGGAACTATCATGCATATACTATATCATTTATTTGATACATTTTCCTGAAAGCTGTACAAATATATCTCAATGAGAGCATTCTATTTTGCATTCCGGCCCATCTTCCATCTTTAGCTTTACTTCTTACTCAGCAGACAGTTGCATAATGGAAATCTGGTTACCTTATTTTACAAAGACAAGATTATAAAAACCAACAACAATATTTGAGTCCAGTACCCCTTTAAGATGCTTTTAGTTCCCAGCCCCCCCCCTTATTCTTTCTATACACAAGCATCATTGACGAGTAGTTATCTCATAGGAAATGTTCAGATAATAAGTTCCGTTTGTTTAACAAATTATTTAAACATTTCCCTCAATAAATATGAATCCTGCTTTTATTTATCTGTTGTCTGCTTATATTTCTTGCACATCCCTGAAAATCAATAATAGACCTTCCGATGTACACTTTTTAACTGATTGGGAGAATCCATTTATTATATAAAAGGTTAACCAGTTGATCCTGATTTATTGTTTCATTTTAAATTCCATGTTTTGTTTTCATTTCAGAAACAAAAATACGATAAGGAAAAGCTACAGTTTCTTTCAAAAATCAATAAGCTTGAATCGTTATGTCGAGCTTTACAAGCAGAACGAAGTGGGAAGAAAAAACCTGACGATGCTGGTTAGTATTAAAAATAGACTTAAAAATAATAACCATTCATTTAATTGTAGGGTGATCATATACAGTAATGCCCTAAGTAATCGACTCTTTAACTACAGCAGAATTATGGGTAACTTTTCAGGATTTAGTCGGAAATATGGCTTGTTGCCATTCATCGGAAAGCTCTCGAGGAGAGAGCGCCCAAACAACTTCCTGTTAATCAGTTACGGCTGTATTTAAAGTAGACAACTTGACAGTTGCGCTTGATGGGTGACTCCTTGTCCTGGGTGAGCATGATGGCACATATTTATGTCTATTAAAGTCTTGGTACGTGTTCCAGTATGGAGTTAAGAATAGAACTGCAGTAGTCACTTTCTGAAGTGAATTCTTCTAAAAGTAGCCTGAATTATGCCTCATCTTCCTCATTTATCATCCAGTTACAACAATGGAATTTCACCAGAAGCCGATTTATATGTGTATCCAAATTAGTATATTACCAATAAATACTTGTAGCAATACCAAGTGTGGTATCATATTCGAAAAACTCATCTGATAAAGTTTTAGCTCAACTTGATGAAGTCAATTTTGAGCTATTGCCATGATCACGGGGTTGTACCTGCCCCATGAGAACTGGTTCGCATTCGCCAATGTCACAGTTAGAGCCCGAAGCCGCCATCGTACGCCGCCGCCGCCAGCCATATTGGCCACAAGCCGCCGCCAGCCATATTATTTCTAACGCCAGCCACATTTAAAAATCTCCGCCACCGGAATTGTAAAATGGCTGAGCCATGTGCATGGGCTTATATGTCAAGCACAACTGTACTGTGAATCGCAAAGAACTAAACCGCATTGCCTAATATTGGCATACTCGCATGGTTGTTATATTATCAGAACACCTGGCCCCTTAATGTGGAATAGACTATCCCAATGCATGCTTTCATATAACTGAATGGGCGCATCCATTCGGTATTGAAAGGGTTAAAATATAAATTGTTTATATCGACAACACCCAGTCTCAGACATCACTGGCATTTGTCAATATATACACATAAGAATAGAAAATAGTTTGAAATAGTATATATCATTACTATCCGGTTCATCATTCAATGATGCATGCATATATCGCAAGATGGCAGTGATGATAGCAGTCTGAAGTCGACAGAAGTCCCAATGTAACTACCGTACTTATACCGATTAGATGGGAAACTACATAGTATATCCATGCCAGTCCTTCGTGAATTTCGCCGTAATGGAAAAGCCCAACATCAAAAGATTACGTGTGGTCTGGAATTCTACTGGTTCACCACAAACGCTAAAAAAACGGCATCTATAACCGATAACAAGGGATTAGGAACATTTCGGAAACGGAAATACGCTGAATGATAACATCTCAGCCGGCTGAGTCGCCATATTTCGTCAGCCACGAACGTCGTGACTGAGCCGGCTTAGCTAGCTAACCAGCCACGAAAATCGGTTGAGCCAGCCATGAAAACTATTTGTCGTGGCTTCGGGGTCTAGTCACAGTGCGCTCTTGCATTTTCAAAAGAAACGGACAAGACATTGCAGAAAATGATAAGCATTTCTGTCATTATCAAAATTACTATATTTTGTGAGCGTTCATCGATAGCTGTTGCTATGGATAACAATACTAGCCATTGATTTGATCAATGTTCATTGACCAAACATTGAAATATCAATCCGATCAGAAAGATTTGTTGATTATATTCCCAATGTCTGTTTTTTAATGCTATGTTCTCTACAAAAGCAGACATTCCCAGCTGATTTTCGGTAATATTTCATTGAAACAATTCCTACTTGTCTCAATCCAATATGAAAAGTCAGATATTCCAAAGGTATTCGCACCATATGTGTCTTTTATGTGTAAGTCAAGCATGCCCCAGTGCGCATTTTTGATGCTAAGGTTCAAATTCTGCAAAATTTGAAAGGCCCCAGTGTGCATTTTGAAAAGCTCTAGCAGCCGTAATGGGATAACACGTCTTGGAATCATGGGGAATGTTTCAAAATGTGTCTTACCTGAGTATATATACATATTCCGATATCAATTGTGGGCATACTTGTTACTTGGCGGATACCATGCACCTCATGCATTTATTGTTTGCATAATATGCTAGCTATTGTATGCAGAGTGTATGTATTTGTTCGGCACATATATAGGCAGTGTGATATCAAGCCTCTTTATGTCCAGACCATAACCACAATTATGGCCGGTGTCATTAGAACATTGTCTTGAAGATTCTCTTATATATGCGAGGCGACCTATGGTCGACTCGTATATATAAGAGAATGCATTGGCACAGGGCCCTTCTGTTGGGTAAAGGGTTAAATTGAAATGAAATTTATCACGAATAATCAGTGATATGTGGTGTTGCTGTTACTGTACCACAACTAGCAATAGGAAATGCGTCGAAATGTCTGCCAAGAATGTGTTTACTGATGCAAAATCTGTGGCTAAATGACAAGGCATCGGCTTGGAACTGGGACATTTGATCGGATGCCAACAAAAATGACAACATAAGATCAGAGGGGCACCATAGCCTTTTTCGACTCATTAACAGAGGCATCTCTTGTAACTTAGGCGTGATCAAGAGCGGTTTTCTGAGAGTGAGGAATTATAAGAAACTTGATGTACGACCAAAAATGTGTTTGGTGTGTATTAATTGTAATTGGTCGGAAAAATAACATTGAAAATACATTGAGTAATTGATGTTTTGAAAATATGACAACAAGTACAGTTTTCAACTAAAAAAATAAATTAACTATTGGATCGATATCATTGAATCATTTGGAGAATAACTGTAGCATCAAATATAGATTCATCTCACCTTCGTCTGCCCAAAATGCCACTTATCGTCGTTGACCTATTTGCTCGATCTGAAACGAACCGTGACATTGGCGAATGCACACTGTGTCCAAAACTGAATGCGAACCAGTTCTCACAGGGCAGGTGCGACCCTGTGATGATGTATGTGCATCAACAATTTCCTTTGGCACACCCTGAAGGTTACATCTCTCATCTGATCGTCATGGTGACATCACCAAACTTTGTATGGATCTTCGGGTGACCTCTAGATAGGAGCCTTTAATTTTGTCCGAAAGTTGTTAAATAACATGGCTGCCAGCAACCATCTTTGATCTCAAAATTGAATCCATCGGTACACCCTGCAGCCCACATTTATTGGAGAATTGTTTGATTTTACTCTTTGCCTGACTAAATCGTTTGGCACACCCAACAGACCACATCCCTAAACTTTATAAGGAACCACATCTTGACCACTAGATGGGAGCCATAAATTTTTTCCAAATTTCATTGAAAAACATGGCTGCTGGTACCGCCAGTGGCCATCTTGAATTTTACTCTTTACCTGACTAAATCGGCACACCCTACAGGCAACATCCCTCATCCAATTATCACCAAACTTCATAAGGATCTTCTTGGTGACCTCTAGATGACAGCCATCGATTTATTCTGAAATACCTTAAAAAACATGGCCACCAGCCGCCATCATTGATGTAAAATTTGAATCAGAAGGCACCACTGCAGCCCACATTTATTGGAGAAATGTTTTGAAATTTTGCATGCATGTTTATGATCACCTCTGGCTTATTAGTCTACATCATTAATATGTCAATTGGGCATCTACAAAATTGTCGACAAAGCTTTTTTCCTTATCGATTTATCACTTCTTGTTGTTTTCTTATTCCAGGGTCTATTCCTTCAGAAAAGCATTTTCGGGAAGGGTCTCCCTCTTCACAACACGCTCCTTCAGCGAAACTTCAGTCCAACCTAAACCAAATCAGTCCACAGACGGTGAACAGCCAGACTCCGGACAAACCTCCGTCACCAGACGACAACTCAGAAGAGTGCACATGTGATTGTCCCCCGTCAGACGCGGATGACCTTCAACCTAACATCATCTCTGACACGAACCAACCAGATTGCCCCTCTACAGAACCGATCGCTGCATCTTAGTTTATTAACCTAATATGATCGTGGCCTATTTATTTGTATGTTTAGCCAGATGGACAATTTGAAACTCCAGATATGAATTGTTTTTCTTCTCATTTACTGCTTTGCAAGAATTGTTGCTTTGAAAGTAAGCAGAATGGTATTTTTAACTACTGCATGCCTGAAATATTTTGTAGGAATGGACTTCTTTGCATGTCTGAGTATCCAGTTAACGTGAAGAAACACTCCACTCAGACCTGAGAATATTGTGCCAGACATTTGTAGAATAAGGTTCCCCCAGAGGGTGAATTTAGTGACGCTACCCCACACAGCAGGCTAGCATCGCTAAATTGATCTGGAGACCTCATTCTGCTTAGGCCCCATCTGCTCTGGAAAGTATCTTTATTATCAAATTAATGTTTTTAGTTTCTTTAGAAACTTCTGTTTCAGTTCAGTATCTCTATATCCCCAAATTGGCAGATGACACAGTGCATAATCGAGGTACCCAATGGGTGCACATCACAATATTCACCTTCTGGGAACTTAAATCTGACTCTAGGTCTCCCATTGCAGATGAGGCCATGTAGAATTTGGTCCCCAAAGGATGAATCTTGTGATGCTAGCCCGCTGTGCAGGGTAGCGTCGCTAAATTCACCCTCTGGGGACCTCATTCTGCAAATGTCTGGCACCATATTCTCAGGCTTCACTCCGCTGGTGATTGAATGGGAATACAGAATAAAGTATTTATTTTTCATCAATTTTTTTTAATAATATCTAAAATATTAACCTCAGGAAATGCTAGGTCAAAATGCAATGGCTTTAGTACAAAACATAAGATGTATACAGACGCGTATGCCGAAAACAGTAAACATCATTCAGATAATTGAAAAGGGCAGTTGCATACTTGGACAAATTGAGGAGGTTATTTGCTCTCCTGGAATCTCAATGTGGATATTTTAGAATAGCAGGCCTGCAGTAAATTTAGATGACTGCATTGCGATGACACAGCACATTGTCTATATTGTTCACATGGGTGCGTTGCGTTATAAGACAAAGCTTTCGTTTGCAGCTGATAAGTTGGATATTAGAATAAATCCAATATTGAAAAATAAATTATAACTTAATTCTATGATAATGCCACACTTGTCAAATTCATTCTCATAAATACAACACAAATTTCCTTCAATTCGCAGACTAATCTGCCATCTTTGAAATAGTGTGTCTGTCATTTTCAGTATGTGGTCCCAGATGGTGAACTTTGTGATGCTATCCTGCACAACGGGCTGGCATCACTAAATTCACCCTCTGGGGACCTCATTCTGCTTAGGCCTATATTCTGTGTAATATCTATAATCTCAAATTAACATTGTTTTTAGTTATCTTTTCCCTTTTGTTTAGTTTACCATAGTTTGCAGAAGATAAAATTCATAATCAAGGTGACTAAAGGGTGAACATTACCAACTTCAACTGGGGAACTTCAATCTGATCCTAGATCTCCCGTAGCAGTTGAGGCCTCCGCAGAATGAGGTTCCCAGAGGATGAATTTGGTGATGCTAGCCCGCCATGCGGGATAGCATCACTAATTTTACCCTCTGGGAACCTCATTCTGCAAATGACAGACACACTATTATAAGGCTTGCCGGAGGCTGAAGAAATAGTAAACATTTTCACTTTTCTCATACAAAATGCTTCATGCACTGTTTGCAGCAGATTATGTGATGTTTTTAAGATGATTCATTGTTGTTTTTTTTGTGCTGGAGTTGGTTCTGAAGCTCCATAATAAGCATCGATGGCACTCTTAAGGAAAGATAACTTTCTTGTCGCCGAAAGTGCCAACAATATGTATCCTAACCCCTGTTCTCAAGATTTTGTAAAAATAATGAAAAATAAAATATATTGAATCTTAAAATGTACCTTCCTTGTTCGTCTAATTAAAACTAGACCATGTTTCATTTCAATCAACTTACGGTCTAGGGACTCCTGTGGTTAATATTATTTCAAACATGAGGAATTGGGCCAATGAAATTACTTGCGCATCGAAGAATGCATTGCTTGACCAACCAATAGCTTCCTGCAAGACCAATAATTATTCACTTTGTCACAAGCTGCACCAATGTTACTAAATATAAGTATTATGGAAGGCGGAAGTAATGGAGAAAGTGAGGGCTTATCAAAACATTGGTGATTTTGGTGAAATTGAAATTCTCGACATTGCTATTAAGAATGTATTGCAGAAAAAAGGCACTGATTCACTGAAACCAGAACAAGAGAATATTCTACAAAGCGTATTTATCCACAGAAAATACATTTTACCTTTTCTGCCTAGGGCTACTATACGGCCATTGTCGCATGTCATTCAAAACAGTGCAGTGCCTTATTTCGAAACATGAATATTAATGAGCTGTCACAAGCTGGGGATTCCCCGTTCATCTCTGAAATAATTTAAACCACGAGAGTTCCTAGACCATATGTTGATTGAAAAGAAACATGGTCTAGTTCTAATTGTTCAATTTATTTTTTAGATTTTTTTTTTGCCCATGCTATTTAAACATATGTCAGGTACCAGCCAACAGGTTTAGAATTGAGCCACTTATTGTCCCCCGAAAAATTTATTTTTGGGGGACTTGTAATCAGCCCCGTCTGTGCATCTGTCCGGAGTTATAACTCCAGTAATGATCATCTGATTTGATTGAAACTTGGTATGTAGGTGTCTCAACCAAGAACACAGGAGCTCTGCAATTCTGGGTTTGATCCGATGTTCTTTTATGGAGTTATTTCCCTTTTTTCAACTTTTTTTTTACTTAGAAAATTTCTCACTTTTTCGGTTTCCGGATGATATCTCAAGTTTGGATCCTTTAATTGCAAACACTGTTTTTATGTGGATCAGTCATATCAAGATACAGGTTGTGTTTGAATTTGAGTTTGATCCGATGATTTTCCTAGAGTTATGGACTTTTTTCGACTTAGAAAATTCAATTTTCTTCTTTTTTCTTTGGTTTCCGGATGATAACTCAAGTTTGGATTGTTTAATTGGAAATTATGTTTTTTTGTTGGTCGTTCATATCAAAATACAGGTCAAGTTCGAATTTGAGTTTGATCCAATGATTTTTCCCAGAGTTATGGGCCTTTCGACTTTGAAAAACATTTTTTATCATTTTCTGTATGAGGGACCTTCATGGTGTAATCAACTCCTCCTACAGTTTTGATCGTAGATATTTGAAACTTCAGAGTATTGTTACCCACATATTGGAGATGTGCAACATGTATTTAGATGACGGGAAAATTATTTTTTGACGGAATTAATAACCCTTTTGACTTAGAACATTTCAACATTTTTTTTAATTTCTTTAACAAAGCGGCATCGACTTGCCACGTTGTCGGGGGACACTGTGGTCGGCCGACCTTTTATTTATTTTTGAAACAAGTTGATACCTTATTTGTTCGGAAATACTCAGTGGTTTTCTATAACATTCTGACCAAAGTTGCCAGTCGGAGGTGCGCGGAACACACCAGTCCATACATCTTGGAGAATCCTTTGACTGGTCAGAATGTTAGAGCAAACAAATGTGAATTTGGACACAAATGGGGTATCAAATTGTTTGAAAAATAGTATTGCATCTTGTTCGTAATGGACAAAATGCTATGTAAGATGTCATATTCTATAGTTTATTACCTTTTCCCTCGTTTTTGTTCGCATTTGCGAGATGTGCAACATGTATATAGATGACGGAAAAATTATTTCTTTACGGAATTATTAACCCTTTCGACTTAGAAAATTTCAACATTTTTTTTATCCCCCGCCAAATTTAAAATTTGTGGGGGATATATTAATGGGTTCCGTCCGTCCGTCTGTCCGTCCCGAATTTGTAAGAGTCATAATTTGCACAAATGTAAATGGATTTCAAAGATTTGTGGTATATGAGTTCACCTGACCATTACCTAGAATGAGTTCGCAAGCCAGGTCTGGCCATATATTTTTACCGGAGTTATTGGACTTTGTTTATTATTTTTGTCGAATTAACCAAATAGACGACGTCCCAGGGCTCATTTCCACAAATCTCAACGGATTTCAAAGATATTTGGTATATGAGTTCACCTGACCATTACCTAGAACGAGTTCGCAAGCCAGGTCTGGCCGGATATTTTTACCGGAGTTATTGGACTTTGTTTATTATTTTTGTCAAATTTACCAAATAGCAAATAGACGACGTCCCAGGGCTCATTTCCACAAATGTCAACGGATTTCAAAGATTTTTAGTATATGAGTTCACATGACCAGTATCTAGAACGAGTTCGCAAACCAGGTCCGGCCGGATATTTTCAGCAGAGTTATTGGACTTTGTTTATTTTTTTTGGTGCAAATGGACGACGTCACAGGGCTAATTTCCACGAATGTCAACGGATTAAAAAGATTTTTGGTATATTCGTTCCCATGACCAGTACCTAAAATGAGTTCGCAAGCCAGGCTTTTTGACAAAATCCCACCTCTTGTTTAGCACATACTGAGAACGCAAACATTATTGAGAATGCACTTCCCCAACTGCACATTTCGGCGGGGGATACCGCCGCCTGCGACTGCTTGTTAAATTTTTTAACAAAGCGGCGTCGACTTGCTACGTTTTCGGGGGACACTGTGGTCGGCCGACGTTTTATTTGGACATTGAAATGGACATGTCTGAGAATTCATGCTGCCTGGAGTCTCATTTCGCCGCCACTCCGAGACTCACCTAGTGGGTGACTTGGGAGATATCTTCTCCCTAAAATGTGCCACTTCTCTCTATTTTTATCCTGGGGAGAAGTGACTTCTCTTCCATATATTTGGGAGATATGTAAATCCTCAGTGATCACCCAAGAGGAAGACAGACATTTTTAGCTCAACTTTATTTTGTAAAGTTTGAATTATTGCCATGGCTTGGTATCAGTCTTCAGTTTGTGCATTTGTGCACCTGTCCATCAATTTCCTTCAGCATGGGCTACAGGTTGTACCTTTGGTCGGATCATTATGAAATTTGTCATAGCTGTTGACATTGACATGTAGATAGGAACGAGTCATTTTGGGGTCATTTGGTAAAAAAACATGGCTGCCAGTGGCCATCTTGGGATTTCAAAATTCAATCCATTAGCACGGGCTACAGGTCATACAGTTCGTTGGATCATACTGAAATTTGTTCTGGATGTTAATATTGACATGTCGATGGGAACCAGTCATTTTGGGGTCATTCGACCATAAAACATGGCTGCCGACAACCATCTTGCGTTTTACTCTTTGCATGACTAAATTCTTTGGCACAGGCTACAGGTTGTACCTTCGTCTGATCATCATGAAATTTGTCATGGCTGTTGACATTGACATGTAGATGGGAACGAGTCATTTTGGGGTCATAAAACATGGCCGCCGGCATCCATCTTGGATTTTACTCTTTGCATGACTAAATCTTTTGGCATGGGCTGCAGGTCGTACCTTTGGTCGGATCATCATGAAATTTGTCATAGCTGTTGACATGTAGATAGAAACGAATAATTTTGGGGTCGTTCGGCCATAAAATATGGCCACCAGTAGCCATCTTGAATTTTATTCTTTGCATGACCAAATCCTTTGGCTACAATTCGTATCTTTGGTCGGATGATTATTAAATTTGTCATGGTTGTTGACATTGACATGTAGATGTGAAAGTCATTTTGGGGTCATTTGGCAAAAAAACCACCAGTGGCGATCCTGAATTTAAAATTAAATCCATTAGCATGGGCCACAGCCCGAACAGTTTGTCTGATCATCATGAAATTTGTCATGGATGTTAATATTGACATGTGGATGGGAACGAGTCATTTTGGGGTAATTTGGCCATAAAACATGGCTGCTGGCAGCCATCTTGGATTTAACTCTGCATCACTAAATCCATTGGCACACCAGTCCACTTCCCTCATCTGATCATCACCAAACTTCATATTGATGATTGATCTACAAGATGGGAACTATCAAATGTTTTTGATATTCATTGGAAAACATAGCCGCCAGCGGCCATTTGGATTTTATTTTTTATATATATCTTCATGTTGATAATCTAGTATTACTTAGACATTTCAACTTTCTGCATACCTAATCGCTCCATTGACTGTAACAGATGAAATTATTCCCTGTTGAGGTTGAGCTACGGTGTCTTTCATTTGTTATATTTTTATTTTATTTTTTCCCCATGCTATTTAAATGTCAGGTACTACTAGCATAGAGGTATGGCATTGAGCCACTTATTTGGACATGGCTGAGAATGCATGCTGTCTGGAGTCTCATTTTGCCGCCACTTGTAATATTTCGCTGATATGTAAATCTTCAGTGATCACCCAAGAGGAAGACGGACATTGTTTATTATATTTTTATTTTTATTTTTTTTTGCCCATGATATTTAGAAATATGTCAGGTACCAATCTACAGGTTTAGAATTGAGCCACTTATTTGGATATTGAAATGGACATGGCTGAGAATGCATGCTGTCTGGAGTCTCATTTTGCTGCCACTTGTAATATTTCGCAGATATGTAAATATTCAGTGATCACCCAAGAGGAAGACAGACAGCAGACTTGAATTGAATTTATTAACGACTATACATTCTGCTGTTAGTGGACTCTGGCTCTCGCTGCCACTGTATCCAAACTGAATTATTGATCTCAGTATTGTTTCTACGCCATCTAGCAAGGGCCCAATTCAGCTTGTCCATACATCCTTAGTACCACAGGAACCTGTGCACCTGCAATTATGAGGTCCATCAGACTTTTTTTTAGTGGAGTTATCCCCCTTTTTAGCTCATCTGAGACAAAGTCTCTGGTGGAGCTATAGTCTTCACTTCTCGTCTGTCTGTCCATCAAGAATCATCTTCTATAGAACCATAAGACTGAATGGGTTCATATATGGTGTGGATGTTTCCTAGGTGTCTCACATTCAGATTTGTTCAAATGAGGTCACCATGGGTCAAATAGTTGCGAAGCTAGGATCATAACTCTTTCCCACCATATTAATTCTTAAAATGACTTGTCAAGTTCCATTGGGCCGATTGAGTTCATATTTGGTATAAAGGGGACGTTGGGTGACTGTGGTTCAGATTTTTTCAAATGAGGTCGCTGGGTCAAATGTGGGTTGAAATTCAGATTGAACTTGCTCAATTTAACAAAAAAATAGGGCGCCTCACATATATAAGAGAATGCATTGGCCTAACAGTATTTACTTTGATCTTGTGAGCCAGTGCATTCTCTTACATATCAATTGCGCTGAATCGCAATTATTGTTAGAAGCTTACACCCCTGAACAGATTGGTTATTCCATTAATTAACTGGGGGTTCCCATATATTGGAAAATAATTGCGCTTCAGCGCAATTAATTTTCTATTGGATTTATTCATTAATTAACTGGGGGGTTTAGCCATATATATAAAATTAATTGCGCTTCAGCGCAATTAATTTTCAATTGCGCTGTTCTTCAAAGCGCAATTGAATTGTACTGAAGCACAATTATTAATAAATGTGAATTTGGCCTCCCATATGCGCATAGGTGTATGGGAGTAAGGTTCTTGCTATCCATAAGTTTGAATCTGAATCTGCAAAATATAAATTATGTTTTATAAAAATATAACTACCGGGTATATGAAAATATTTCAAGAGATTGTTAATCCTAACTAGTAGAAAAATGCAGAACCAAAATGTACCTAAAACCTAAAAGACCCTTCTTAAAGTGTAATATTGGAAATTATTACTAAGATTTGGCTGTATTATTTTAAAAATAATTAATAAATGCTTAACTGATAATTAATAAATTATAAATTAATAAATGCTTAACTAATAATTAATAAATGATTATCATGCCTGAACAAAAATATTGATATGGCATCACAATGTGGACCAGAATGTCACTGAATGTGTCTATTTAGTTTATTTGGTGTTAAATCTTCCATGAATGGAGCTTCCTGAAATTTTGCAATGCCAATTTATTCTCTTATGTACTGGTATGCGAGTCTCCCATGGGGAGTCTCGCAAGCCCTATATGAGATATTTACATTGGCATAACAATATTTAACTTGACCTTTTAAGCCAGTGCAATTTCTCTCATATATGTGAAGCTCTCTATATATGGGATAACTCTCATATGTAAGAGAATGCATTGGTATGGCCTTATAAGGGGAGGCCTTTCGATCATCCCGATGTTAGCACCCCCCCCCCCCCCCCCCAACAAAATCACATGTATATATATTCGCGTGGCCTTATAAGGGTTAATGTGTATAGTTTTGTTGCATAGGTGTCAGTGTGCCATAAATAGTGTCAAATTGACTTCGTCTATGTATAATATCCCATAAGAGGTTATATTGGGATTGTGTTTACCACAGACTGGCTTCGATAACAGCAAGCGAAGCACGTTTCCCTATCAAACATGAGTCACATGTGGCAACCAAGTAGCTTATCCGGGGTTCAATGTCAAGGCCGTGATCCAATTCTGAGTTTGCTGTAAACACCGCTTAATTAGCATATATAAATATCTTGTGAGATTCAAGGTTGCATTTCAACCAATCGGAAACGATCAACAACTCTCCGACCGAATTTATTGACCAATCAGCAAGCTAGGATTTCTTGATTGAGCACGTTGACCCGCCCATCAGCTAGCTCAAAAATAACAACTTAGAGTACAAATCACCGGTTCTGCAAAGATATTCTTCTTATTTTGTAATTTTTCTGCACATTTTCCGGGTGTCATTTGATGAAACTTGGATTAAATTAATTTTGGATAACTGCTTGAAGATGCCTCACCATAAAACTGGTAAGCACAATCGACATAAAGACGATGCAAAGCATACAAACGAGCCAGATTGTAACGGGAATGTTCAAGTTGTAAACAACCCGCGCGCAAATGAGCCGCCGGCCGCTATGGACAACCACCATATTTACAAATGTTCCCTTCCCAGCGGCTGTAGATCTGTAGATGAATCAATTGTTGAAGCCGATCCCGGTGATGCAATAAGAGTCATTTGTAATAATGAAAATTGTACGATAAGTAAATGGATGCATAAGGACTGCTTTGGTGAATTTGAGGATTCTGTACTTGCATACCTGAGGTCCTGTGGCAGGGCAAGAAGCTGGAGTGAAAAGCAACGCTTTCAAAATCTGTGGACCAAAAAAGGTTATGATTTGGCATTCAAGGCATGCGATTGCAAATGTGGGCGTGGTCACGTAAGGAAGGATTTGGATTATATCCCACCTCCAGTTAATGATAATGCTAAGAAGCATAAGAAGGGGAAGAAGAAGAACGATAAGCCGCAAGCAGTAATGACGAATTCGAATGGAAAAGGAGTCGCTATTCCGCATAACAACTCTAATGGCCATCATCAAGCTAACAGTTTTCCGAAAGGGTCGTTGGATAATGGGAATGGCAACACGCCTGGGACACCAACAAACATGAATATGAATGGAAGTTCAAGTTCGTCACATGGGGTTATCGATATTCGAATGAGAACGGACAGTTTGGATAGTACTGGAAGCAGTCCACCAAACTCTGTTACATCAAGTAGCAACTCCTCATCTCCAGTCTCAGTCAATTTCCATAGTAACGGCGTCACCAGAAAACCTCGTTTTGAATACTTTCCAGACCCGGCTCAAGCTATTGCTGGAAATATATTCAAGAAGCGTCAAGATTTATCTGTCTTGCAGCTGCTGCCAAAATTTAAGCAGAATGCGTACTACGTGAAAATGGAAGATGATGGTCCCCATGGCAATGATGACACCAGAAACTTTGTGCTGTCGCATTTAAGTTCCTACAAAGTGTCGACGCTTGCATGCGTTCTCTGCAAATGTGACCTTTGTGTCTACGATAAATATCCTCTCATAGATGGATCGATGTTCCTCTCTCCTCAAGCTTATGATGAGAGCGTCGTGCAGGTTATATGGGAGGGAAAGCTACAGTGCCTGAATGCAGTGTGCATCAACTGTATGGCAGGTAACACAGAGGTTAAATGCAGCTCATGCAAGCAAAGTTGGAATGGAGGCACGCTCGTCATGGGGACGATGTACACGTATGATATATTCGCAGCGACGCCATGCTGTCAGAAGAGACTGACATGTAAATCATGCCGCAGGGCTGTGGTCGATATAGCACGTGGATTACCATTCTTCAGTGAATACAGTCACATGTTGATATGCCCGTATTGCAAATGTAATGATTATCATTTCATTCGATCACTGAGAGATACATTCATTGTCAAGAAAAGTATATGGAATTAATGTTTAAACTTGTTTAGTACTTTTCTAGCATATAGTTGTTAGCACATTTTATTGGTATATTATATGTATTGCGATACAATCTATATTGTCACACTCCCTTTATCAACAGTTATACCATAGCCTCTTTAGTCATACCTTCCAGTTTCCTCTTGAATCATGCTTTTATACAAGTAGTTTAATCTTGAATTCTCAAAGTACATGTACATTTGTAGATGGCCCAATCCAGAACCTTCAGATTATGTCATTGAAATGAGTGCATATAAACTGGAATTTCCAAGCTGAAAGAAATTTTCATTAATATGTTGAAACCAAATGATGTTTTATATAGAGGCTAGAGCACCAATGCCTCTTGCATTCTAATCATGAACATCAGGGTATGGTGGCACCAAAGACAGATGCCGAGTTGTTCAGAGGTCCTTTTCATATTAACCCTTTCATGATGGGAGCTGCGTTGGTGCAGCATTAAAGTTCTGTGCCAGTGCATAGGGAGCCTCGCATATATAAGTGAATGCATTGGCTTATGAGGTCAAGGTAAATAGTGTTAGGCCAATGCATTCTCTTATATATGCGAGCTCCCTACGGGAGACTGTCATATATAAGAGAATGGCACAGGGTATATGTTGCAAAATTTCAGGAGGCTCCAGTCATGGAAGGGTTAAAGTATAGATCATTTCATTTTCGTTTATAGTGGGTTACAATAGTATTTTGTAAGCAGGTTTAGTTGTTTTCTGTTGTGAATTAATCAAATGATTTAGTAGCTAGGGCTGAATTGGTCAAGTTTGCATGTTTCCGTTGATTAGAGAAGCAGGATCTCTGAAACAATGATTGGATATGTACATGTATGATCTCTAAACCTTGCTGAAAAGTCTCAAGATAGGTCATGTGCCTATTGGTCGAGAATTGAAGATCCTAGGTACTGTAATCAACGTTAGTCTCAGGTTCAAGCCTTGAAATAGTGTGCCTGTCATTTGCAGAATGAGGTCCCCAGAGTGTGAATTTAGTGATGCGACCCCGCATAGAGGGCTAGCATCACCAAATTCACCCTCTGGGAACCTCATTCTGCTGAGTTGTAAGCAGAATGAGTTTCCCAGAGGGTGAATTTGGTGATGCTAGCCCACTATGCGGGTAGCATCACTAAATTCACCCTCTGGGGGACCTCATTCTGCAAATGACAGACACACTATTTCAAGGCTTGCTCAGGTTTTTAATATTCGTGATGGCATAATAATAATGATGGGTGAGAATTTAGGCTGAAATTAATAATTGTGATGGCAATTTCACTCTGTCTCAATGCCAAATAACAGTGATCATTGTGAATTTTCTCTAAAATTAATAATAGTGCTGACACTATAATTAGGCACCTGAGAGCACGGAGACCCTGGATGCTCTCATCAATGGAAACCTGAGAACTTGACCAATTCTGCTTTAGTAAGTACGATAATGCAGCTGATCAAGAATTCATCAAAACGGAAACAGTTGTCTTTCCGTGATTTCGCTGTAAGTCAGTCAGTAGAGTCACATCAACTATACTCATGTGCATGTATGTCACTTCAAAAGTTTTTGGATTGTTATCGTGAACAACTATCTAGATCACTTTTTAAACACTGCCGGGAACCTACCGGTACATCATCAAATGCTTGAAATGGTGGCAAGATATCTCACAAGTAAATTTTAATAATTTTCTTTACCTAGATACCGGAAATAACTAAACCAAAATGATAGCGAATGAGCTATGTACATTTATAAATTTTTGCTAGCTCACTATGAATTCTGCCCACATATAAATATAACTGTTGAGATGATATATGTGTTCAAGTGACCATTTTTTCGAGGTTGTGAAATTTGAATGCCCAAATCTCCTTAACCCTTTGAGTGCCAGGTCGATTTTTGTATCAACCCATATATACCCTGTGCCAATGCATTCTCTTATATATGCGAGTCGACCCCTGGCACTGAAAGGGTTAAAAACAAATATGGTTCGATATCTGTTTTTTGCAGTATCCGAGATGAGTTGTTGGGATAGATCATTAGTATAATAGCTTGCTGATATCTTAAGAAAATATAGAAAAAAATGTATATTGATAATGCCAGCCTGCCATGCGTGATATCTTGCCAACATTTTTTATGCAAATTATGACATAGGCTCTCAGTCCTGTATATTGTGACAATACCAGAAAGTTTAATTGAGAATAGAGTTATAGCTCTTTTGCAGATTCTGTCTGAGCTTGTTGATTCCATCATTATAAAGCAAGTGAAGTGTTCTGTCTGGCTCTCATGATATATGTACAGTAATGCCCTAAATAAATGACTCCGTAACCACAGCAGAATTATGGGTAATTTTTAAGGATTTAATTGGAAATATGGCTTGTTGCCATTCATCGGAAAGCTATGTGAGAGCTTTCCGATGAATGGCAACAAGCCATATTTCGGACTAAATCCTGGAAAATTACCCATAATGCTGCTGTGGTTTAGGGGTTTATTATTTAGGACATTACTGTATACATGAAGTCCGTCCCAGAAGGCATGCCCTTCACATGTGTTATTAAATACCTTGACTTAAAACTTGCTAACTTAGGCCATGGTTAATTAAGCTTATTTTTAGTGTCATTCAGGATTCTGAGAATTAAATGCGAAATGCGGTGATTATTCATTATTAACACGATAGGCTTCTAAAGTTACTTATGTAGTATAATGTAATTTATAATATAACATAAATATTAACACTTTCATGACTGGAGCTGTGTTGGTGCAGCATTAAAGATCCTGTACCGGTGAATTCTCTTATAAATACGAGCCTCACATGCAATGCCTTACAAGGTAAAGGTAGTAAATGTTGTTAAGCCAATGTATTCTCTTATATAAGCGAGGCACCCTATGGGAGATTTGCATATACATGAATAAGAGAATGTATTGGCACAGGGTTTTCGCAAAATTTCAGGAAGCTCCAGTCATGGAAGGGTTAACTGTTAAAGACACGGATGGCCTTCATACAGTAATGCTATAATTAATCGACCTCTTAACCACAGCAGAATTATGGGTAACTTTTCAGGATTTAGTCGGAAATATGGCTTGTTGACATTCATCGGAAAGCTCTCGGCGAGAGCTTTCCGATGAATGGCAACAAGCCATATTTCTGCTGTGGTTAAGAGGTCGATTAATTAGAGCATTACTGTATGTCACCAGCTCAAAAGACTGGGAACTTTTTGATATTCTGATCTGGAACTTTATAAATAGAAAAAAAATAAAAATATAACATAAGTAATATATGTATTAGGTGTTAACTAAGAAATATGATACTTATATTATTGTTCTATGTTATAAGGTTCCCAGTCAGAATTTCAACAAATTAGTAGGTTTTGAACTGGTGGAATATGATCTCTGTTATCGTATAGTTTCCTGGCATGATCTAATAGAACAGCTGAAGTGATATACAATGTACTTGTGCGGAAGTTAGTTGTGACTGCTACCTACGGCATACCTTATACACTCACAGATATACATACCTTGTTTCGTGACACTACTCAATGAATTTTTTATTTTAGTGCTTTCCATGTATTCTATCCACACTACAGCTAATATAGTGTGTTAGTTACACTCAGTGTTGTGCCAGCCTATTTTTACAGTAATGCCCTAAATAATCGACTCCTTAACCACAGTAGAATTATGGGTAATTTTTCAGGATTTCGTCGGAAATATGACTTGTTACCATTGAGAGCTTTCCGATGAATTGCAACAAGCCATATTTCCGACTAAATCCTGAAAAATTACCCATAATTCTACTGTGGTTAAGGAGTCGATTATTTAGGGCATTACAGTATATCATGTTGTTTAAATGTTTTTTGTAATTTTGGTGTTAATATAAATATTACAAAAACTTGCTTTGTTTAAATTTAGCTAAAATGGTGCCAGTTTATTTTTCTATTTGATGTACAGTAATGCTCTAATTAATCGACCTCTTAACCAAAGCAGAATTATGGGTAACTTTTCAGGATTTAGTCGAAAATATGGCTTGTTGCCATTCATTGGAAAGCTCTCCCGGGTCTCCCCGAGAGCTTTCCGATGAATGGCAACAAGCCATATTTTCGACTAAATCCTGAAAAGTTACCCATAATTCTGCTTTGGTTAAGAGGTCGATTAATTAGAGCATTACTGTATTCGTTTGTTTCTTCTATTTTCTCATTGCATTGACTGGTGGAGACCTGAGAGAAATTCAAGCCTGCAGATAGTGTGTCTGTCATTTGCAGAATGAGATCCTCAGAGGGTGAGGTTAGTGATGCTACCCCACACAAGCGGGCTAGCATCACCAAATTCGCCCTCTGGGGACCTCATTCTGCTTAGGCCTCATCTTCTGGGAAGTTATCTATAGTTTTAATTAACATTGTTTTTAGTTACTTTTCCCCTAATTTACAGAAGATAAAATGCATAATCAAGGATTCAAGGTGACTAAAGGATAAACATCACCATCTTCAAATGGGGAACTTCAATCTGATCCTAGGTCTCCCATAGCAGTTGAAGCCTAAGTAGAATGAGGTTCCCAGTGTGAATTTGATGATGCCAGCCCGCCATGTGGGATAGCGTCACTAAATTCACCCTCTGGGGACCTCATTCTGCAAATGTCAGTCACACTATTTGCAGGCTTAGTGAAATTATCGGGACCTCTATTTTGAAAATTCTTATCTGGTGCAAATATATAGTATATTTGAATGTGTGCAGAACTGGATCAGTACGATATATTCATGGGTGTGAACAAATTATCATTTCTTATTACATTCCTACCAAGCCTTGAAATAGTGTGTCTGTCATTTGCAGAATGAGGTTCCCAGAGGGTGAATTTAGTGACGCTACCCCGCATAGTGGGCTAGCATCACCAAATTCACCCTCTGGGAACCTCATTCTCCTGAGGTGTAAGCAGAATGAGGTCCCCAGAGGGTGAATTTGATGATGCTAGCCCGCTATGCGGGGTAGCATCACTAAATTCATCCTCTGGGGACCTCATTCTGCAAATGACAGACACACTATTTCAAGGCTTGGTGATTTACATTGATTTCTCAAGTGACTATATACATGTACGATAATATCACTAGTGAATTATGTCACTTTGACTAGCGCGTTATGTTTTCATACATTTATGCATCATAGGTATAATGGCGGTATTATTCGGATTTCTTATAAATCATGTCTGAAGAGGAATATAATAAACAGAATAATCACTTGATTGAACTGGTGATTTGAAATAATTCATTCGAGGCATGGACTATTTTGTAAAACACTCAAACGCAATGTGCTCTCGTGTTTGTACAACGTCCCTGCCTCTCATGAATTATTTCACGTCACCAACTCAATCAAGTGCTTACTCTCTATTTATCGAAAATATATTCGAAATGGCCATGTTATGATCGTAATGGCGCATTGAGATATCCCTCAACTCAAATCTCTCTTGTGTGGAGTAACGTCACTAAATTTACCCTCTGGGGACCTCATTCTGCAAATGTCCGACCAAGCCTTGAAGTAGTGTGTCTGTCATTTGCAGTATGAGGTCCCCAGAGGGTGAATTTAGTGATGCTACCCCGCATAGCGGGCTAGCATCACCAAATTCACCCTCTGGGGACCTCATTCTGCTTACACCTCGGCAGAATGAGGTCCCCAGAGGGTGAATTTGGTGATGCTAGCCCACTATGCGGGGTAGCATCACTAAATTCACCCTCTGGGGACCTCATTCTGCAAATGTCCGGCAGCATATTCTCAGACTTGTTTTCTACCATTCATAACATGAGAAAACATGTAAGAAACTCTCGCTGGTTTGTATTGTGTGTGAGCTTGGATGTATTTCACAGTGTATGATGTATGAGAAAGGGAATGTCGGGATGTATTGAGTAACGCATAGTCATTAAATCATCATCAAATCGTTGAACACCACATCTATGCTTCAGTCGAAGTTCCTAGCGACGTAATAATCCTGCTTGTGGTATCCGTTGTTCTAAATGCCAGTTTAAGTTGGTGTATTCCATTCCTTTCCTATAGCAGAGTTTATGCTCAGACTCTTGGTGGGATCTTCTGTCAGTTTAGATCATGCCATGAACCTCTACTCTTGCTAACACCCGTTGAGATCATATTCCACCTGTACAAAACCTGGGAACTTTTTGAAGTTTTGACAGAGAACCTTATAAAATCGAAAAAATAACACAGGGAATATATTTCTTTGTTATTATCTATTTCTTAATAATGTACTTCACTGTAGGTGAAGGTCCCAACTCAAAATTTTATGATTTAAGTGACTTTGTGAGCAATTTTGCTTTGCGATTCTTACAATTATGGAATTTTTCCTGGGTAATTAATTGAATGTTTATATCGATATCGGCTCTCAAAAGTCACAGAAAAGCATGCAATTTTGAGTTGGGACCTTCGCATATAGTGAAGTACACTTTTAAAGAACAGATAATCATTAAGAAATATATGCCCTGTCTTATTTTTTTTCGACTTTATAAGGTTCCCTGTCAAAACTTCAAAAAGTTCCCAGGTTTTGTACTGGTGGAATATGATCTCTACGGGCGTTAGTCTGAGTAGAGATTCATGGCATGATCTACCGTCAGTTGTAATCGGTATTATCCCACACATCAAAGCACAATGCTACATTTATGTGAGTATTAAACATCTTTATGTAGTCACAATGATATAATCTACATGCTATTCATATAGATTATTCTGTGTAATTAGAAGTAATCACTGTTTGCATTCATCCAAATTAATATAAACTTGATAAATTGTATTTTTTCTTATTAAATTCATGTTTGATTTGACAATTGATGTAGAGTTCAGGTTACTGGGTTAATAGTAATGCCATTAATAATTTTATAATGAGTCGGTCACTTGGCTTAAGCTCTCCTATGGGCAAGTATGGCAATAGTGTGTCTGATAGTTGCTGAATGAGGTCCCCAGAGGGGGATGTTAGTGATGCTACCCTGCACAGCAGGCTAGCATCACCAAATTCATCCTCTGGGAAACTCATTCTGCATGATCTCATCTACTATGGGAGACCTAGACTCAGATTTAAGTTCCCAGATGGTGAAGATGGTAATGGTGCACCCACTGGGAACCTCAATTATGTAATGTGTCTGCCACTTTTGAGCTATAGAGAAACTAAACTAAAAAAGAAAATCTGTATGAAGAAGTTTCTAATGAAAATAAAAAACTTGTTAATTTCATAATAAAGCTACATTCCAGAGAAGATGATGCCCAAGTAGAATGAGGTCCCCCAGAGGATCGATGTGTGGGAATTTAGTGTCACTAAATTCACCTTCTGGGGACCTCATTCTGCAAATGTCTGACACCATATTCTCAGTCCTGGCTGTGAGAGTAGTGGAACGGATGTTCGACGTAAACCAGCATCTAGAATGTGTGATATCACAAGATGGCTTATGTCAAAGTAAATTTTGACCACATGCACTATGATGGCAGTCTCTTTGAAAAGTCGACTAAAATCCTAACGGATGTACATCTTCAGATTTGTCGATTATATTTCATTTCTAATAAACTTTATAAACCGTTTCCAAATATGGAGTGCATTCCTGGCATAGTAAATGTTTGTGAGAATCATAGTATTTAGAAATAGGTATAAATACAACAAGTTACGAAAGAATAATCAGTCATGAATGTCGTTGACTGATAAAAACTCAATGATGTCTCCTATATTGTAATGAGTATAATGAATTATGGATATATCACATGTATTCAGTTTCCAACATTTGTTGTGTCTGACAATGCGTGGAAAAATTGCCAACATGTCATTGACCTCCGATTAGTGAAGTGAACTGTTATGCCATTAACAATGAAATCGTGCATACTCTGCACCACACTCCAATGAAATGGAGGGAATCCCCTTCAATACAGAAACTAATTTTAATAGAGAGATATTGAGACGTACATCCGATAGGATTTTCGTTGGCTTTTCAGACTGCTATGCTGGTACTAGTCTATTAGGAACTGCTTTTGGCTTTATTTATAAGCTCTGATCACAATATGCTATGTATATTGCTGCCACGAGTATGCAATGTTCTTCTTGAGAAAGGAATATAGCGTTCACATGTACATTGTATGCAAGCAACAACCAAAAACACACAAAATATCTGCGGGTGATGCACAGATCATTACTTGTCATTCTTTCGTCAGGCTGATATCACAATAAAGGTACATGTAGTTATAGTATCAATGATGTTCACAGTCATGGATTAAACATACCCAATAAAAGGGGTGTGGTATAAATACCAAACACAACTTGTGTCATAATCTAGAATCCTTTATCGAACTCGTTGCGGAAGGCGCATAGTCACATTTCATTCAAGCTCCGCTTTCGTGAAATATATCCTTCCTCCGTCCGCAACTCATTCGATAAAAGATTTCCGATTAAGGTGCACATTGTGTTCTGTCTACAGTAATGCTCTAAATAATCAACTCCTTAACCACAGCAGAATTATGGGTAACTTTTCATAATTCTGCTGTGGTTAAGGAGTCGATTACTTAGGGCATTACTGTATGTCACCCAGATTTATCACAATTAATTTTACCTCAGATGCTTATCCCATTCATGACGGAACTGTGCTGGTGCAGCATTAAAGATCCTTTGCTAGTGTATCTCTTATATTTGCGAGTCGCCCATAGGGAGCCTCACATATAGAAGAGAATGCACTGGCTTACATGGACAAGTTAATATTATTGGGCCACTGTGTTCTCTTATATATGCGAAGCTCCCGATGGGAGACTCGCATATATATAAGAGAATGCATTGACATAGGGTTTTCGCAAAAATTCAGAAAGCTCCAGTCATGAACGGGTTAAATGCACAGTTTCGTAACTGCTGACATTTATATAATATGCAATTAATATCCACAGCTGACTATACCATACTCGTATTTAAATTTGTGCAGTACTATTTTTCGCTCTTTTGCAAATTCAAAACGTATTGAATTAATTTCATAAAAAGTTTACACCAGATTGCAATTTCTATTCTGAATCGTTGGGATATATTTCATGACCAACTTAATCCAAATACAAAATGAACATACGATTATTGTTTATTATTTGATTGGGTATCGATATTTCTCCCGTTATTGTTCTAGTAATTTCTATAGTATTTACATAGACCATTATTGATATTATTGAACATTAAGTTCAATGAAGTGGGAAAAAAGTCATAAAACTTCGAATAGGACTATTTTTAGCTTAGTTTTAAGTTTGCACACCCAGAAATATGCAAAGAACTGTACTGTGTGAAATTAAATACGAGAAGGATATCTATCCCAGTGTACAGTAATGCTCTAAATAATCGACTCCTTAACCACAGCAGAATTATGGGTAACTTTTCAGGATTTAGTCGGAAATATGGCTTGTTGCCATTCATCGGAAAGCTCTCGGCGAGAGCTTCCGATGAATGGCAACAAGCCATATTTCCGACTAAATCCTGAAAAGTTACCCATAATTCTGCTGTGGTTAAGGAGTCGATTATTTAGAGCCTTACTGTACTTCTCCCGAAGCTTTATGAATGATTTGTGATTTTAATTCATTTTATTTTTAAATTTAAAACTTTGTATGTAATTATAGTCCAGTCTCACCTAGGTCACATGATCATGCTGTCCGACAAGAGCAATTTTATTTGAGAAACATGTTCTATCTTTGAAACAGTGTGACATTTGCAGAATGAGATCCCCAGGGGGAGAATTTAGTGACACTATTCCACACGGCGGGCTAGTGTCTCCAAATTCATCCTCTGGAGGACATCATTCTGCTTAGGTCTCGACTGGAATGGGAGACCTAGGTTCAGATTGAAGTTCCCCAGTTGAAGTTGGCGATGTTCACCCATTACTCTCCTAGATTAATATGCATTTTATCTTCTGCAAATTAGGGGATGTAGAAACTGAACAGAAGGGAAAAAGTAACTAAAACAATGTTAATTTGAGACTATAGATACTTCCCAGATGAGGCCTACTGGTAAGCAGAATGAGGTCCCCAGACAGTGAATTTGTTAATGCTAGCCAGCTGTGCGGGGTAGTGTCATTAAATTCACCCTTTGGGGGACCTCATTCTGCAAATGTCGGACACTATTTCCACAGTGTCGCTGTCAGCACATCAGTTTAATACTGGTAGATTACTGAGTATCCTATTAATGCCTTGGCTGAGACTTAACCCTTTACCCAACAGAAGGGCCCTGTGCCAATGCATTCTCTTATATATGCGAGTCGACCATAGGTCGCCTCGCATATATAAGAGAATGCATTGGCTTAACACATTAAAAATTATAAAATTGTTAAAGAATGTAAGAAAAAATGGTAAAAAGTGTTAAAAACAGATTTTTTTTAGGCCAATGCATTCTCTTATATATGCGAGGCGACCTATGGTCGACTCGCATATATAAGAGAATGCATTGGCTCAGGGCATAACTGTAACCATCACAATGTGGTCAATGAGCCGGTTCCAATGATACCCATATGTGTATGGTTCTATTGAGACAGACCGAAGCTATTTTAGGCTGTTGAAGCTTTATTTGGCCGGTTTTGGCCGGTTTGTTGGGTAAAGGGTTAAAGACATAATGTGGACTTATTTAAAACCGATTAATTGGTATCAAAAGACTAATCCACTTCAAGAATGTAGCAATCAACTAAGATTATTGAAAATTTCAACCACATTGATTACAATGTTTGAACTACAAAATGTTTGAACTACATGTATGCTCCACTTCTACTTTATTCGGGGACAAATTCTTGGGTGATATATGGCAATGGTTAGCCCTTTCATGACGGGAGCTTCCTGAAATTTTAGCGAAAACCCTGTGCCAATGCATTCTCTTATATATGCGAGTTGACTATTGGTCGCCTCGCATATATACGAGAATGCATTGGCCTAACAAATTTTATATCATTTTTTATAATTGTTAAAGAATGTAAAAAAAATGATAAAAAATGATAAAAAATTGTTAAAGAATGTAAGAAATAATGATAAAAAATTATAAAAATTGATAAAGAATGTAAGAAAAAATGATAACAATTGTTAAAGAATATAAGACAAATTGATAAAAAAATTGTTAGACCAATTCATTCTCTTATATATGTGAGGCGACCTATGGTCGATTGACTCGACTCGCTTATATAAGAGAATGCATTGACACAGGGTCTTTAATGTTATGCCAGTGCAGCTTCCATCATGAAAGGGTACTAGTATACAGTAATGCTCTAAGTAATCGACTTCTTAACCACAGCATAATTATGGGTAACTTTTCAGGATTTAGTTGGAAATATGGCTTGTTGCCATTAATCGGAAAGCTCTCGGTGAGAGCTTTCCGATGAATGGCAACAAGCCATATTTCCGACTAAATCCTGAAAAGTTACCCATAATTCTGCTGTGGTTAAGAAGTCGATTACTTAGAGCATCACTGTATAATATTATAGTGAGTTTAAATAATGGCAGCATGGTCATGTGATCTAGGTTTGAGGGTCTGTTATTGATGAAAAGGTTACCTTGGAAACCATTTACCCCTCAAAGGCAGCTTCTTTGTAAATTATGTAATCGTTAAACATTACCGGTAGTTATTAGATGTCATTTTCTTTACATGTCTGCTATATTCTTATATACTAGTATTGTCTTTGTCTCATGGTTACATACTATTATTGTAGATGAAAGTGTTCTTCATATATTTTTTAAAGAGTTATCTATGCTGGAAACGTGCTAACCTAAATGAGATAACCGTCTGCTCCTTTCCGTTACATTTTGTTTAATTGTAAATATGTTTATTCCTTGCAATCCTATCTCATTGTTAATACATGTATTGTTCGAGTATGCAAAGATTAGGAATATACAAATCTTCCATAACATAGTATCAATGAACATATCCATGGGAACTATTAACTAAAATGCACGCGGAAAGACGCAGATGGTTAGCGGGTTTCGAGGATAGATAACTCTTGATAAACCTATGAAGACTACACTTCTCGCATTATTTTATGGAATATACCAGCTTCAGTTTCCTCAACCATCACATGCTTGTGTCGGAGGACAGTGAGCTTTAATTACTATAACCTTAATGAGCATTTCGCTTTCACTGCTGTATAAAAGTTATCATAGTCGCTGATAATAATAATCAAGCCTTGAAATAGTGTGTCTGACATTTGCAGAATGAGGTCCCCAGAGGGTGAATTCAATTCTACGAAAAGGTTTTTGGTCCGTATGACAAATTTACGACTACTTAGTATTCATAATTCTTATCAGAAGTGCGTTCATTATGCGAAAGTTGTCAACTTTTATTTTCTTCCACCTTTACAACATACCGCTGACATCCTCATTTTGACCATATGAAAATGCTTTTAAACTTATCAAATAGTCTGTAATCAGCAAAGTGACCTTAAAAGTTTGTTTAATATTATTATAAATACAGGGGGTAATAATATGATATTGATCCAGATTTTGGCTCTTGATTGAAATTGATGCAAAAAATTGATGTAAATGGATATTAACCTTTTCAGCTTGATATACTAGTGTTGGCGAGTCTTGATAGACTATTGCTAGCGAGTCTTGATATAATATTGCTAGCGAGTCTTGATATACTACCTGTTCTCATTTCACCCCGGTGATTTCTCATTGTTTTGATCCATCTATTCATTTGATAATTTGAATTTTGATACTTACGGTGGTGCTTTTAAAGCAACATAGCTATATATAGGGCATTTATAAATGGTGACGATTTTGAGTATGATTTATGTAACCAGGTATAATACAACCATACACAGATAGTATAGCCAGAGAAACATGTGATTCATTATGTATTATTCTGAGAAATTGAACTGTCGATATTAATTTAAAAATTATGTAGATCAAGTCAGAATGAATTGTAACTGACAAAAGTCTTAACCCTTTACCCAACAAACCGGCCAAAAACGCCCAAATAAAGCTTCAACAGCCTAAAATACCCTGTGCCAATGCATTCTCTTATATATGCGAGTCGACCATAGGTCACCTCGCATATATAAGAGAATGCATTGGCCTAACAATTTTTTATCATTTTTTTTAAATAAATGTTTCTTACAATTTTAAGGACATAAAATAAAAAAACATCCATTACCCTGCAGGGAGCCCCACATATATATAGAAGAGTGTCGTCTGCTCATGTTTGTCTGGGGCTCTGTTTGGGTGAAATTATAAAATTGTTAAAGAATACAAGAAAAAATTATTAAAATTGTAAAAAAAATTGTTAGGCCAATGCATTCTCTTATATATGCGAGGCGACCTATGGTCGACTCGCATATATAAGAGAATGCATTGGCACAGGATCGTTCTGTTGGGTAAAGGGTTAAATAAAAAATGTATCTTTACAGTGTTTAGACCTTGAAATAGTTTGTCTGTCTGACTGTCATTTGCAGAATGAGGTCCCCAGAGGGTGAATTTAGTGACGCTACCCTGCACATCAGGCTAGCGTCAATAAATTCACCCTCTGGGGACCTCATTCTGCTTAGGCCTCATCTTTTGGGAAGTATCCATAGTCTCAAATTAACATTGTTTTTAATTACCTTTTCCCTTCTGTTCAGTTTCTATATCCCCTTATTTGAAGAAGATAACATACCGGTACATAATCAAGGTGACTAATGGGTGAACATCACCAACATCAACTGGGGAAATTCAATCTGCTCCTAGGTCTCCCGCAGCAGTTGATGCCTCAGCAGAATGAGGTCCCCAGAGGGTGAATTTGGTGATGCTAGCCTTCCATGCAGGATAGCATCACTAAATTCACCCTCTGGGGAACCTCATTCTGCCCGATATTTCAAGGCTTGTCCATCTAATGCGCATAGATTTTCTTATTATTGTTATATCTGGCTATTGTTTCTGAATTTGTGGTTGTGTTATCCTATTGATATGATTTCCTTGTAACACTGTGACACGGTCGGTGTGAGCTCACAGATGGTAATCGTGCCAACGATGGATGCAGGTTGGAAGGATATGTGGATTCCATACGGAGAAGTTTTAATCTTGTTTCGTTTTATAATATTAAGAATAAAAAAATGCAAAGAAATGTTCTTCTTTTAAAGTCCTTAAATAGATTTCCATGATTGAGGTGTCGTTAAACTATTTAGCAGCACCTAGGGTTCATTGGCCATACACGGATAATGCTATATTTGGATAGTAGTTTTGACAGAAATGAGTATTTGATCATGTTTATAATTGGCTTATCTGGTTTGTGGTTTAATTGTCGATAAGCTTACATACTGAATTTTGTTATTTTGATGACTTGACCTCTGTCAATAAGTCAGATATAGTGCTTCAACATCCAAATCTGCCATAATTACCTTTTCTCCAGAATCCAGGTGTGTCATGCAATTGAGGATTTTGTGAGTAAAGTAAACAGACGACCTTATAATTCTATTTGTGGCTTATTTTCAAAGTATCTTTCATGCTGCTTCTTTTCCTGAATTTTCAGTGAAATACAAAAACCCATATTTTTTACAATTAAGGGTTAAGTATAGACAAAATGTGTCAAAAATCAGCTCAAATAAGGGTGAAAACAAACATTTTTCTAAATCGCAGTCATATTTCAGACAAAAAAGTAGGGAAAAATATGTTTATATTGGTCTAAAAATGCAAATTCCCCACAAATTATTGGTTGGAAATCAAACAATGACAACAAAAATTAATGGAAATTTTAAACCAATTTTGTCTATTGTGAAGCATGAAATTTCCAACTGTTTGACACCCCGCCCCCTTCTGTCTCTACCTCCCTGGATATACACAGGGGTGCATGTAGGAGCGCGTGGAAGGGCAGTTAAGCCAAGCAGTAACTGGTGAGTAGCAACTCCTTGTGTGCACTTAAATGCTTAATATTCTGGTCACGGTGACTCATTCAGTAATTCAAAAGGGTTAACATATGTTTTGGTAAACCACATGTTGCCAATGAGTCAGTGTCTCGTGGTTGGATACGACAGCTGTATATTAGTAACTTCAGGAAATGTTGCATGTGACACCACGGCTGGTATGTGGAAGGGAAATGAATAATACATTATACTGTTATCTAAATCTCACAATAACATGTCTGATGATATAAAACATCATGCCATTATGACGAATATTATCCCTTTCTATGCTAAATGGATTCCCCCAATCAGACATTGGAGGGACATTAAGTGTGATAAAAGCAGACAACAGATAAATAAAAGTGCAGAAGGAGCCCTGTTTATTGTAGGGAAATTAAGGTCCTTTGTTGAACTTATTACCTGAACATTTACTATAGGATAACTACTCATCAATTATGCTTTAGCATCAAAAGGGTTAACCCTTTACCCAACAGAAGGGCCCTGTGCCAATGCATTCTCTTATATATGCGAGTCGACCATAGGTCGCCTCGCATATATAAGAGAATGCATTGGCTTAACACATTAAAAATTATAAAATTGTTAAAGAATGTAAGAAAAAATGTTAAAAAGTGTTAAAAAAAGATTTTTTTTTAGGCCAATGCATTCTCTTATATATGCGAGGCGACATTTGGCCGACTCGCATATATAAGAGAATGCATTGGCACAGGGCTAACTGTAACTATCACAATGTGGTCAAGGAGCCGGTTCCAATGATATCCATATTTGTATGGTTCTATTGAGACAGACCGAAGATATTTTAGGCTGTTGAAGCTTTATTTGGCCGGTTTGTTGGGTAAAGGGTTAATAAAAGTCTTGTATCAGAAATCTCATTTATAAAGTTCACACTGATGTTCCAGAAATCTTGTGATAGAACATTCTGGTATATTTTGGTATATTCTGAAACATTCTGGTATATGCATGAAATGTTTGAAAATGCCCCATCTGATGAGACACCAGATTATTAACAAGACAGTCAATGACTGGGGTCGCTTACCTGACTAAGGACTGAGAAGACTGGGACTCTGAAGACTACAACAGTCAGCAATTTGTCAAAATCTCTTAAGACAAGTAATTCTAAACAGGGACATAGCTGATGGTTCTCAGATGAGCAAGTCTCCTCACCTTGAAATTTTAATTGCACACCACTGACAAATATCAAACCCTTTACCCTTTTTATGTTTACCCATACCATAGTATGGTAAACATAATGTCGACGTCCGGATTGACCACTCGTCGTGCGTCCGTCCGTCCGTCTGTCTGTCTGTCTGTCTGTCCGTGGACACTTTACGCATGGTGCGATAACTCAAATATTTTCTATCCGATCGGAACTAAATTTTGTATATGAGTTTCTCAGACCGTAATACAGATCGAGTTCGAATATGGGTTTGATCCGAGTTTTTTTTACGGAGTTATGGCCCTTTTTCAACTTCGAATTCACGCATGCTGTCATAACTCAAACAATTTTTATCTGATCGGAACCAAATTTGGTATGCGAGTTTCAGAGCCCAAAATACAGATCGAGTTCGAATATGGGTTTGATCCGAGTTTTTTTTACGGAGTTATGGCCCTTTTTCGACTTAGAATTCACGCATGCTGTCATAACTCAAACAATTTTTATCTGATCGGAACCAAATTTGGTATGCGAGTTTCAGAGCCCAAAATACAGATCGAGTTCGAATATGGGTTTGATCCGAGTTTTTTTTACGGAGTTATGGCCCTTTTTCGACTTAGAATTCATGGATGCTACGATAACTAAAAAAAATATTATCTCATGAGAACCAAATTTGGTATGTGAGTTTCTCTATCTAAAATACCATTCGAGTTCGAATATGGGTTTGATCAGATTATTTTTAATGGAGTTATGGCCCTTTGATATAGAATTCATCCATGCTTCGATAGCTCAACCAGTTATCGTCTGATAGGAACCAAATTTGGTATGTGAGTTTCTCAACTCAAAATACAGATCAAGTTTGAATATGGGTTAGAACCTGTTTTTTATACCAGAGTTATGGCCCTTTTTAACTAAGGATTGAACAGATTCGATATTTTTATGCTTGTCATGTAGAACCATAGCAGATATATAACCCCTGTGATATCAGTTAGCACTGAGAGAGAGAGAATAGATTAACTTGTATTATTGGAAATTAGAGTTATTTTTAGCCATCATAATGTCAGGGCACTGTGGAAGCTGTAATTGGACAGAGAACCATCTGTTGTTTATTGTATTACCATACAGCTCTCTGGTTTAGGATATCAATGCAGTGTTCCAGTGACATACCTGTACCTAATTTTATTGAGTTAAAATTGTTAACCCTTGTCATCAATTTTATGCTTTTGTATATTTTTCATGTAATCATTCTCCTATTATATCCCTTTCACTTGTATGGATTTTTGTGGTTAAAATGAACCCTTAATTCTCAACATTCCTTATACTTAGCAGAGAAATACCTTTCATCTGATATATCTCATTTTATTGAGATGTATGTAAATTTTGTATGTGAATTTCTCAGCCCAAAATACAGATAGATTTCGAATTTGGGTTTGATCCATTTTTTTATATTTTAAACAGAGTTATGGCTTAAGGATTTTCGTGTCAGAACTGAAAATAGCTGATCACTATCGCCAAGGTATGGGTTAAACATCTGCCGATCGTGATCGGCCTCTCGTTAAACAAGACAACCAGACCACAGTCCTAAGGTCACAAAATTCCTTTTGCACATCCCTCTTGGAATGAAATTTTACAACTGTTACCGGTACTTCAAGCTCTCGAACTTGGAAATTTCCAACCTGACATCCCCCATAAAGTTGAAATTTGTGGCCATTTCAGTCCCAAAGTTTAACCCAAAGTAGGAAAATATGGATTGTTACTGGGCTAGCATCACCAAATTCACCCTCTGGGGACCTAATTCTGTTTAGGCCTCAACTGCTATGGCAGACATAGGAACAGATTGAAGTTCTCCAGTTAAAGTTTCGATGTGCACCCATTGGGCACCTCAATTATGCATTTTATCTCATTCTGCAAATGTCCGACACAAATGTTCAGGTTTGGGAACAACAATTTGTTTTGATTTGATTTCAATGACACACACTGGAATGAGTGCTAGCTAAGCAGTTGTTTACACCTGTCTGCCAGATAACATCTCATTTGATGACTGTGTATTATTAACTCTCTCTGTCTGGAGCTAATACAGTTGACTGAATCTGCTGGGGCATGGTGGTGACCTGGGTCATGTGAGGAGGGTGATGGAAAGGGAAAGTTTCCATGATTTCATTGAAGATTTTTATAACTCTGCGGATGTTACAATGGTGTTAGTTTTTCTAATTTTTTAACATGTTTAAAAACAAATTATAATTTCTTTTTAATGTTAAATTGATCAAGGAGTTCAATCTGAATTTTTTTTTTTTTTGAGTTATGTCCCTGGCTCCACCCCTATTTGACCCAGTGACCCCATTTGAACAAATCTGAACCCCAGTCATCCAAGGACCCTCCATACCAAATAAAAGCTAAATCGGCCCAATGGTGCTAGACAAGAAGTCGTTCTAATAATTACCATGGAGGAATAGTCATGGCAACTAATTGACCTGGTGACCTCATTTGAACAAATCTGAAGTCACCAAGGGAACATCCACATCAAATATGAACCCATTCCGTCTAATAGTTCTGGAGAAGAAGATGATTCTTGACGGACGGACAAGGAGTGATGACTATAGCTCCACTGGAGACTTTGTCTCAGGTGAGCTAAAAATTGGGTGCAAGTGAAGAATGAAAATTACCTCCAATCATAGGCTTTCATAGCCAAGCAACATCATTCATCACGTTCTTACGATCGAAAAAAACTTTATTAATATGCCTTTTATATAGACAAAATAATAAACTAAATTTTCAGTTGTGTCTGCATTTTATTCACAAAATAGCTATTTATAGTCTTGAGATCAAGATTTATAAAAATTATGTTGTTGTTGTTGTAATTGTGGCCCGGAAGAAATAGACCATCTTTAATAAAGTATGAAAGCATTTAATTCATTAACCCTTTGATGATGGGAGCTGTGCTGGTGCAGCATTAAAAATCATAGGGAGCCTCCCATACAAGCCTTGAAATAGGGTGTCTGTCATTTGCAAAAAAATAGTCCCTCGCCCTTATTGATTTAGAAAATATAATTGTCCGAGACTCAAATTATTTTTTTTGCTCTATTATATTAAAGATGGTCTATCTCTTTCTAAAAATGTGTTATATAGTTACCGGCCAGCCTTGAAATAGCGTGTCTGTCATTTGCAGAATGAGGTCCCCAGAGGGTGAATTTAGTGATGCTACCCCGCATAGCGGGCTAGCATCACCAAATTCACCCTCTGGGAACCTCATTCTGCTGAGGTGTAAGCAGAATGAGGTCCCCAGAGGGTGATGCTAGCCCGCTATGCAGGGTAGCATCACTAAATTCACACTCTGGGGACCTCATTCTGCAAATGACAGGCACACTATTTCAAGGCTTGCTCCCATATATAAGAGAATGCACTGGCTTACAAGGTCAAGGTAATTATTGTTAGGCCAATATTCTCTTATATATGCGAGGCCAACTATGGGAGACTCGCATATATAATAGAATGCATTGGCACAGGGTTTTCTCAGGAAGCTCCAGCCATGGAAGGGTTAATTCAGAATGGTCTTTAACCCTTACATGACTGGAGCTTCCTGAAATTTTACAAAAACCCTGTGCCAATGCATTCTCTCCCATAGGGGGACTCGCATATACTAGTATAAGAGAATATATACATTGGCCTAACAATAATTACCTTGGCCTTGTAAGCCAGTGCATTCTCTTATATATGTGAGGCTAATTCCTGTGGGAGACTCGCATATATAAGAGAATGCTCTGGCACATGATCTTTAATGCTGCATCAGTGCTGCTCCCGTCATGAAAGGGTTAATATATGATGTGGGGCAATGAAGGCGTTAACACTCTTTGTAATAAGTATACTCTCTTTACTTTTCAAGAATGTTTGGATGAATTTTATCATGCTGCAGACAATGAGTGCTATGTGCAGGCGGTTATACTAAGGCCTTCATATTCAGAATGAGGTCCAGAGTGTGAATTTAGTGATGCTACCCCGTACAATGGCCTCATCTGTAATGGGATCTAGATTCAGATGTAAGCTCCCAGATGGTGAAGAATGTGATGTGTACCCATTGGGCACCTCGATTATGCATTGTGTTGTCTGCCAATTTGGGGATATAGAGAAACTATAAAAAAAAGAATACGTTTCTAAAGATATTAAAAATAACTTGTTAATTTTATAATATAGATACTTTCCAGAGAAGATGAGTCCAATATTAAGCAGAATTTTAGGTCCCCAGAAGGTGAAATTAGTGATGCTAGCCTGCTGTGTGAGGTAGCATCACTAAATTCACCCTCTGGGGACCTCCTTCTCATCCCATGGAAACCAAAAACCGATGCAAATTCATGTAATCATATTATGCAATTTTACAGTAAAGTTATACCATGTATATTTAGCCTTAAAGTACATGGTAAACCGTGATTCATAAATGTCAAAATGTGTTAGGGCTCATGCTGCACCTATATCATGTCAACCGAAACCAATGCAAATTCAGGTAATCGCATTATGCAGATTCCTAGAAACATTATACGTGGTTCATAAATGTCAAACTGTAACAGAGGTGGTGGGTGTATTGTGGATCAAAATCAACATTGGGAATCGCTCACACGTAAACACTCCAGCGTTATGCCTACATTAATGGAGACCTGTTTGTTTCTATATATGGACAGCCTCCTACTGAGTCTATATGCTCTGTATACAATTTCCGTATTTACCTGCCTTTAAATGCAGTAAACTGAACATGTGACAAGAAAGCAGAATTCCAAGCTGGATGTGTGACAAGAATCTATGTACTAACTGTTATTATGTTGTTGATGCCCTTCGGTATACAAACAAACATATTAAGACTGAAGGCGGTCGCTTCGACCTGGAGAAGGGGTAGGTGTACTTTTAGAGTGGAAGGAGTAGGTGTACTTTTAGAATGAGGTGAAGGCCTCCTGAAGTATAAATCTATTATCTATGTAAATATTATTGCGAAAACGATATAATATACTCTGTAAATGATTTGAGAGCACAGCATATGTCTGGAGTTTCTATATAATAAATTTAACCCTCCCAGACTGGAGCTTCCTGAAATTTTGCTAAAACCATGTGCCAAATAAGCATTCTTTTATATGCGAGTTGCACATTAGGGGCCTCGCATATATAAGAGAATGCATTGGCCTAACAATAATACCTTGACCTCGTAAACCAGTGCATTCTCTTATATATGCGAGGCTCCCTATTTATATCTGTATCTGTAGTTGTGGCAATGCAGGAGGCGAGTTTGACTTTAGGCACATTGGTGGAGGATGAGGAGACTCCCATACAGTAGTGCCCTAAATAATCGACTCCTTAACCACAGCAGAATTATGGGTAATTTTTCAGGATTTAGTCGGAAATATGGCTTGTTGCCATTCATCGGAAAGCTCTCACTGAGAGATTTCCGATGAATGGCAACAAGCCATATTTCCGACTAAATCCTGAAAAATTACCCATAATTCTGCTGTGGTTAAGGAGTCGATTATTTCTCACTTGAGAGCTTTCCGATGAATGGCAACAAGCCATATTTCTGTCTAAATCCTGAAAAATTACCCATAATTCTGCTGTGGTTAAGGAGTCGATTATTTCTCACTTGAGAGCTTTCCGATGAATGGCAACAAGCCATATTTCCGACTAAATCCTGAAAAATTACCCATAATTCTGCTGTGGTTATGGAGTCGATTATATAGGGCATTACTGTACATAAGAGAATTCACTGGCACAGGATCTTTAATGCACACCAGTGCAGCTCCCGTCATGAAAGGGTTAACTGCATTGACACTGAAGCTCAACTTTGAGAGGTGTTAATATCAGATGTTATAGTTAATGGAGCAATATAAGGAATGCAGAAAGTTTGAATGTCTATGTAATACTAGATATCAACATCGGCCATGTTTTTTTAATGAAATTCGCACAAATTTGATGGCTCCCATCACCAAAAAAAATCCATATAAGGTTTGGTGAAGATTGGATGAGAGATGTGATCTGTTGGGTGTGCCAAAGGATTTAGTTATGTAAAGAGTAAAATCCTAGATGGCTGCCAGTGACCACGTTTTCACTGAAAATCATTCAAAATCCATAGCTCCCATCTAAAGGTAACCCTAAACATGCCTATTAATTAAAACATTCAAAAATTCTCCGATAAATGCGGGATGCTGGCTGCATGTGCCGATGAATTCAAATTTGAAATCCAATGTGGCTGCTGGTGGCCATGTTTTTGTAACAAATTTCAGAAAACATTTGATGGCCCCACATCTAGAGGTCACCCCAAAGATCTGTATGAAGTTTGGTGATTATCAGATGAGGGATGTGGCCTGTAGGGTGTGCCAAAGGAATTAATCATACAAAGAGTAAATCCAAGATGGCCACTGGCGGCCATGTTTTTCAACGAAATTTGAAAAGAATTAATGGCTCCCATCTAGTAGTAACCCAAAAGAGCCATATGAGGTTTGGTGACTATCGGATGAGGGAAAGAGTAAAATCCATGTTTTTCATCGAAAATCATTCAAATTTGATTGTGCCCATATAGCGGTGATCCTTAACATACATGTAAATGTTCAAAATAACTCTCCAATAAATACGGCCAGCAAGGTGTGCCAATGGATTAAAATTTGAGATTGAGATCCAAGATGGCTGCTGGCGGCCATGTTTTTTAAGGAATTTTGGAAAATATCGATGGCTCCCATAGTAGAGGTTACCCAAGATCCATATGAAGTTTGGTATTGATCGGATGAGAGATGTGACCTGTAGGGTGTGCTAAAGGAAATTAATTGTTGACGAAAGGACGGATGCATGCACCCACAGATGGATGAACAACAGATGCCAACCCATCCCAATAGTTCAAACTTGATTTTATCAAGTTGAGCTAAAAACCTGGGGTATATAACATGTACCCCTGTACCCTGGTATACTGGGATAGTCCCATAATTACCCCTGGTACAGTTTAGAGAGTATGACAGTTACCGGAGTTCTTTCAGACTCCACCCGTCACATGGGTGCATTCATGCATTGATATCCACTCTCACATGAGTTAAAATCATACATCAAATACAAAACTTCAAACAAACCATATTTGTTTAATGAAAAATCAAAATAGATTTAAAAAAAATGTTGTTCATTCATAAGTATATCTCCATTCAATTCACTAAGTGGTGTGAACGCGGATTATGCGTGTTGCAGAACTTCATAATGGGATGCACATTGTGATATTTCATACTTGATATGATGCACATAATGATGCAATCTACAATTTTCAGTATGAGGAATTGTAATGCTGAAACTTGCACTTAGTGACCCTGATTATTTTTATGTTTAATCCTTTCTATATAAATAGATTCTCCCACTCAGTTTTAAAAGTATACCTTGGAATGGTCTATTGTTCATATGCAGGGGTTTTCAGGAAAAATAAGCAGATAAGTGCAGATGGAGTCCAATTTATTCGGAGGGAAATGTTCAGACAAAAAGTTCAACAAAATGGCATTTAACCCTTTCAGTGCCAAATTCGATTTTTGTATCAACCCATATTTCTTTGATAATTTTTCAAATTTATTGATTATAATAATGTGATACATTGATGGAAAGAGCTCTTAGAGCTCTTTAAGAGCTCTTTCCATCAATGTATCACATTATTATAATCAATAAATTTGAAAAATTATCAAGGAAATATGGGTTGATACAAAAAACGGACTTGGCACTGAAAGGGTTAATAAGTTCCATGGTAGTTTGTTGAACTTATTATCTGAAAATTTCTTTAATAAATGTTGGCTGCAGGGCGTGCCGATGGATTCAAATTTGAAATCCAAGATGGCTGCTGGTGGCTATGTATTTTAACAAATTTTTGAAAAAATTGATGGCTCACATCTAGATGTCACCCTGAAGATCCATATGAAGTTTGGTAATGATCGGATGAGGGATGAGGCCTGTAGGGTGTGCCAAAGTAAATTGTTGATGGATGCAGAGATGGACGTACGCCAACCCAAGGCAATAGCTCAAACTTGACTTTGTCAAGTTGAGCTAAAACTGAGGGTACATTCTGTGCAGACGAACCTGGACCAGGAGCCTATACTAATTCATGGAGGATACCTATGGTTTTTGAGTGAATACCATAATTATTTCATGAATGACTAGCAGTGGAAATATAAATTTTCAACGAGCGGCCACAGGCAGCGTGCTAGTCATTCATGAAATAATATGGGATTCACTCACAACACCATAGGTGTTTTATTTATTATATGCTTTAACCCTTTACCCAACATAACGGCCCTGTGCCAATGCATTCTCTTATATATGAGAGTCGACCATAGGTCGCCTCGCATATATAAGAGAATGCATTGGCTTAGCACATTAAAAATTATAAAATTGTTAAAGAATGTAAGAAAAAATGATAAAAAGTGTTAAAAAAGATTTTTTTTAGGCCAATGCATTCTCTTATATATGCGAGGCGACCTATGGTCGACTCGCATATATAAGAGAATGCATTGGCACAGGGCATAACTGTAACCATCACAATGTGGTCAATGAGCCGGTTCCAATGATATCCATATTTGTATGGTTCTATTGAGACAGACCGCAGATATTTTAGGCTGTTGAAGCTTTATTTGGCCGGTTTTGGCCGTTTTGTTGGGTAAAGGGTTAACCATGTCGGTAATTATTTTTAATGTATTAATATTCCTTAATTAATGTCAATTAATTTCTCACAAAACATACACAAATTTTCAGTTGAAAATTGATGGTTGTTGTTCACCAGCTGATAGCCAACGAACCACTTTCAAATGGCGAGAAATTGGTCGTCCACTAAAGAAAATAGTTCCCACAATTTATCACTAAAAGTGACGAATAATTATGGGCGGATACCAATTTAATATCCCAAATAACAATAGGATGACATTCTAATCATGGCATAATAACACTATTTCAGTTTGAACAAGTCTTTTATCAGTTTCATGCAGGTAGTTCTGTCGTGCGTTGATATTTGTTCACTATTATTCAGTGATTTTACCAGAGTAAGCGACATGAAAGATAGAATTTTTCAGTAACAATATGATATCTTTACTGTCAATCTAGACACTAAATACAATATTTATGTTGTGGCAAATCCCCACTATTTAATGGGGAAGCATATAATAAAAGTATACACTGTGTTTCAGCTAATACATTGATGCCCTAAATAATTGACTCCTTAAAGATAAGGGCAGCGTTGCCGGTGGGTATGCTGTTAAAATATTCACCTCCATCAAAAACCGTCATAATCAGAAAGAATAGTAAAATATAGACATACCTTGTTCTTATACCAATCAGAAATATGGCATAAACAGAATGTTATTGTCAAATGCTTTTCCTTTGTTATGTAAACAAAAGCAACGAGAGGCCAAATCATAAATGAGAGTTTTGATGTTGAATTATAGAGTATACTGTTAAGTACTATTATAGACAAATGTACATAACACAAATTATTGGAATTTATGGGTCACTCACATTTATATAAGAGAATGCACGGGTACAGGATCTGTAATGCTGCACCACCACAGCCTTGGGTTAAATGTGAAAAAGGTGACCTGGACATGGAATACTTGGGTTAAGAGAGTCCAATTTAAGTTTACAATGATAATGTATCAAATTCTACCAACAACACCATCACAGATAAAGACACCTCACTGATGACCCATTAATATCAATTATATAGCAGAGCTGTCAATAAATCACAGACATTATTTATATTGATGCTGGCATCTCTATTAACCAATAACATTTATAACTAGAATGCACTCAGAGAGATGCCAACGTGCGCAAAAATGTAATAAAAAATAATTTCCTGTATTTTACTTAATTTATTTAATTTAATTTAATGTTAGCAAAAAAAGACAATTACCATTTCTCATTTCATCGCAGATAAAAGGCAAATTACTATATTAATCATTTAAGTAATTAAAACCAATTCCATGTTGCCGAAAGGATGAGACTTTAATATCGATTACATTTTTTTCAGCTGCATATTTTCATTTTCATTTTCCGATAGTCAAAGTTGACCAAAGGAGCAATTATAAGAAATAATTAATACCATTTGTGTAAATATTGATAACAGCCAATATGCAACAATAAATATCAATAATTAATCAATAATTAATCAATAATGATCATTTTATGTAATAATAAACTCTTCAAACGGTGTTTGTGTCAACAAATGCGTTTGGTTTTGTGTTACGTCATTCGTCGTATTTGACCCGGAACTCGGCTGAAGGTTAGGCTATTCAGCCTATTGCGTCGAATTACGAAATCGCGTTTTGAATGTCTCTCTTTCCCCGCACGATAAAAAGAGGTCTTCGCACGAACCAAAAATGATAAAACTTCCCAATTATAAGTAAAAATACCCAAATGAAGGAGTCTATGTAGGTCCCGAAGGAGTCTATAGACTCTTTGATGTAGAGTTCTGATGGAGAAAATGTAGGTCGATCTATTTTTTTCCTAACTCTGACGTATTTTGACCTGGGAGAAAAAAATCGAAATCGAGGCTCACTACAAGCATGCCAGTTTTAAATATAGAAACAGGGAATCCCGACAAATGGCGATATCGGCGACAAACAAATAATCGAAAACAACACATAAAATAAACATAGCAAAAACGCGGCACAGTAAAAATGTCAGAACGCCACGAGGTTTTACGTCGTTTTTGGTGATGTCATGGAGTGAAACGGAGTAGAGTGACACCAAGGTACGAATCTGTCTGATCGCCATACTGTTGCGCGAGCGCACGTAATGACCTCAGACCATATGTAGAGTGATATACTCAGCTGTGCAATGCAGCACAGATGTACTAGCCTATTGTTAATATCATGTGATGTGTATTGTTGAAACTTGTTTTTAAATTAGATACCATAGCTTTCTTTATTTGCACATTGGCAAAAGAGACATCAGAAAATAATATAGCCTTATCAATAGCTAAGTAGTCCAAAGGCATGGGATGGAATTGATGAATTGGGTTTAAAGTCGCTCCACACAAATTTACCAGTACATAACACAAGATTTTGGACCGATTTAAACCAAATTTGGTGTGGTGACTCGGGTAGAGTTATAATGGTGTTAGTTTTTCAAATTTTTTTAACTTTTTTTTTGAGTGAATATATTTTTTCGAAAAAGGGCCATATAACTGTTAAAAATAGTCTGATCAAACCCATATTCGAACTAAATCTGTATTTTGGGCTGAGAAACTCTCATACCAAATTTGGTTGCGATCAGATAGAAAATGTTTCAGTTATCGCATTATGATTAAAGTGTCTATGGATGGACAGACAGACGGACGGACGGATGAACGACGAGTGGTCAATCCGGACGTTGACACTATGTTTACCATACTATGGTATGGGTAAACATAAAAAACATTACAGAACCTGGCTTTTGTTTAGATCCGGATATGGTAAACATAAAGAGCGTTATTTGTTACTGTTTTCCTGATATGGAAATAATAAAGAGCGTTTATATCATTTGTGTGTGATTAACCAATAGAATTGCGCTGTGTTATATAAACAGAAGAACAACTTCTGTAACACGAGCAGGTTCTTGTTTACGTACACCTTCGTAGGTCTTGACGACAATATACTATTTACTCGCTGATTATGTTTGGCATATGAACAAAACTATATATATTTTAATATTCCTCCTGTCGATGGCGATTTGAACAAATATGATAATTTTTGCAAACGAACGCCGCCCATGCCTTTAACCGCAGCAGAATTATGGGTAATTTTTCAGGATTTAGTCGGAAATATGGATTTTTGCCATTCATCAGAAAGCTTTGTGAGAGCTTTCCGATGAATGGCAACAAGCCATATTTCCGACTAAATCCTGAAAAATTAGGAGTCGTTTATTTAGGGCACTACTGTACATTGATTACAACTCACATTTACAGGGCCATTAATAGACTCATATAAGCCCACAAATATCAAGTCATGGCAACAATCTGATCTGTACAAATACAATTTGTCTATAAGACCTATTGGTATCAGCAGTAATAAATTCATGGCTCGTCAAACAGCTGTTATTTCTCATAGACATCAAATATCAGCCACACTGCCAAGGCATCATAAAACTTCAGAGTTGTTAAATATTCAGTTAATTATGTTCTGGGAACAACCATAAATATCATGACAGGGATTCAAGCCTTGAAATAGTGTGTCTGTAATTTGCAAAATGAGGTCCCCAGAGGGTGAATTTATTGACGCTATCCTGCACAGTGGGCTAGCATCACCAAATTCTCCCTCTGGAAACCTCATTCTGCTTTAGATATCAACTGCTATGGGAGACCTAAGATCAGATTGAAGTTCCTCGGTTGAAGTTGGTGATGTTCCCCCATTAGTCACCTCGATTATTCATTTTATCTTCTGCAAATTAGGGGATACAGAAACTGAACAGAATGGAAAAAGTAAATAAAACAATGTTAATTTGAGACTAGATATATACTACCCAGAAGATGAGACCTATGAAGAATAAGGTCCCCGGAGGCTGAATTTGTTGATGCTAGCCCACTGTGCAGAGTAGTGTCATTAAATTCACCCTCTGGGAACCTCATTCATGCAAATGTCAGACACACTAAATCCAGGTTTGGTACCAATGCACTCAAAATGGGCAGAGTTGGGTCAGGTCATATTGAGTGTATATAACCCAATCAATAAACATTATGTCCTGATTTAGGTGCCTTAGACCAACTAAATTACCCATATATGTGAACAATAAGCTAAAAATGATAAATGTCTCCCACCAAGGTGTTTTATGAACTCGTTTAGTGTCAGCATGGTTTGAATTGCTAGCTTTAACCCTTTACCCAACAGAACGGCCCTGTGCCAATGCATTCTCTTATATATGCGAGTCGACCATAGGTCGCCTCGCATATATAAGAGAATGCATTGGCTTAACACATTAAAAATTATAAAATTGTTAAAGAATGTAAGAAAAAATGGTAAAAAGTGTTAAAAAAAAAAATTTGTTTAGGCCAATGCATTCTCTTATATATGCGAGGCGACCTATGGTCGACTCGCATATATAAGAGAATGCATTGGCACAGGGCATAACTGTAACCATCACAATGTGGTCAATGAGCCGGTTCCAATGATATCCATATTTGTATGGTTTTATTGAGACAGACCCAAGATAATTTAGGCTGTTGCAGCTTTATTTGGCCGGTTTTGGCCGGTTTGTTGGGTAAAGGGTTAAACTATTGCAATTAGACAGGGGTCTTATTTTATACCCAGGAAACTATATAAACTGCATACAACTTGTTTTACAGTAATGCCCTAAATAATTGACTCCAGGATCTTTAATACTGCACCAACACAGCTCCAGTCATGAAAGTGTTAATATTTATGTTATATTATAATTACATTGTACCACATAAGTAACTTTAGAAGCCTATCGTGAATAATTAATAATGAATAATCACCGCATTTCGCATTTAATTCTCAGAATCCTGAATGACACTAAAAATAAGCTTAATTAACCATGGCCTTAGCAAGTTTTAAGTCAAGGTATTTAATGACACATGTGAAGGGCATGCCTTCTGGGATGGATTTAATGTATACAGTAATGTCCTAAATAATCAACCCCTAAACCACAGCAGAATTATGGGTAATTTTTCAGGATTTAGTCAGAAATATGGCTTGTTGCCATTCATCGGAAAGCTCTCAGTGAGAGCTTTCCGATGAATGGCAACAAGCCATATTTCCGACTAAATCCTGAAAAATTACCCATAATTCTGCTGTGGTTATGGAGTCGATTATTTAGGGCATTACGGTACAACTTGTTATAGGAAGAGGGGAACCATCTTTAAAAACAAATCTCTGCAAATATTCAACAAAATATGAACTTTTATATTTACAACTAGAAGTTCTAAGCCATGGTTTACACTCATTTAGGTTGACCCTAACACTTGATAAGTTAACCCTTTCTATACTAAATGTACTCTCCCATTCAATTATAAAAGTATACATAGGAATAGTCTTATTATTCATTTGGAGGGATGTTCAGGATAAATTAGCAGACTACAGTATAACGAAATGACAATATAAGTGCAGAAAGATTCCTAATCATTGGGAGGGGGTGTTCAGATAACAAGTTCAACAACAGTTTTCGGTCATTTGTTGAACTGATTATCTGAATATTTCCAAAGGGAACTAATCCTCAATGAGTATTTAGTATAGAAAAGTTTAACCGAGAAATTGGTTTATACCACAATGACGTACTCTACTGTAGTATTAACGGTCATTGTGAAAAAAGTTGTTAATCGCCACTGTAGGTGTAAAGGCATGTTGTAAGTGTACGTTCAGACGACCACGATACAATCGTAAGTGGAGGAATCAGGCCTGACGAGATCGTGGATAGTTTGTTCAGACGATTGCGATCTCGTCGTACATTATGATATCGTAGGTTAACAGTTCTAAGTGTACGTTCAGACGACCACGATTCAATCGTAAGTGGAGCAATCGGACCCGACGAGATCGTGGATAGTTTGTTCACACGATTGCGATGTCGTCGGGCATTATGAAATCGTAGGTTGTTCCTAAAGCATGTGATTGACTACCCTCCGGTCATTTCCAGCTACGATTTTTGCGTACACACGACTGCGATTACGTCGCAAGTGGAGATAACCAAGGATACGCCACGATTTCGCATCTAAAATCAAACAGAGCTTGATATTATTTTTTTACCTACGATTCTGACGTGGGCATGCGCAGTCAACTAACGGTTACTTCCTCCGACGGAAATCTTTCCACTTACGATTGTATCGTGGTCGTCTGAACGTTCACTAAGGTTACCTAAATATCTTGAATGGCAAAGTGATATACCTATAGTAGGGAGTAACAAAGCTCGTGCCGCGTTACAGTAATACCGTATGAAAATATAGTTCCAAGTTGACACGTTAATAAATTAAACGTTAGTTATACTTTCATAAATCTGTGATATTTATGCGACAAACTTTTTTTTTATCAATAGCTGTTTTATACACTTTGGTTTCATATCCCTTCACCGGCAAGCCTTGAAATAGGGTGTCACACTATTTCAAGGCTTGTTCACCGGGTAACAGTACTAATGTACTGAGTTGCTGCGGGGTCCACAGAGGGTTGACAATGTTTTAAGCTCTAACTGTCTGATATTATTCTTATCAGTAGATCATGGTATAAACAAAATAAACATGTAGTGTTTATGAATACCAAATTTACACCACTTGATTGATGATTTACTCCACTCGCTCAATTTTGTGCGGCAAATCATCAATCACATGAGTGGTGTAAACTTGGCATTCAGAAACACTATGTGTGTATTCTATGTTTATTTCTTGTCAAATGATAAATATAACCAATGAATTCTGACAAGTAAAATGATCTAATTGTACACAATAAATACCATGGCCAGAAATTCCCCATTGTTTGTAGCACAATGTTGAGATTATGGCTGAGAATTTTTATATTGTTGTTAGTTTTGAACACAATAACCTTGTCGCACAAACTTAATAAGACAAGACACAGACTCCTGTGTTCTGCAATCCACTGTTAGCGATCTTACTCGCCAAGCCTTGAAATAGTTTGTCTGTCATTTGCAGAATGAGGTCCCCAGAGGGTGAATTTAGTTTTGTATATAATGTGATCTGGTGATTATAAAAGTATATGCGACATTAATGAATTAACTTGCTCTAATTGCAATCATGTAGGGCAATCAAGTCAAACCTAGCCACACTAAATGAGTAACACCTAAGGTAGAGACATATATCATTTTTGGCATATTGTTCATACATATGGGTAACTTAGTTGGTAGGCACCTAAATCGGGACAGACGGTTTATTGATTGACCTGACCCAACAGTAATCTGACTAAGCTCATTCTGAGTACATTGGTACCGAGTCTGGATTTAGTATGTCTGACATTTGCAGAATGAGGTTCCCAGAGGGTGTATATAGTGATGCTACCCCACACATCACTAAATCAACCCACTGGGGACCTCATTCTGCTTAGGGCTCATCTTCTGGGAAGTATCGATAGTCTCAAATTAACATTGTTATGGTTACTTTTTCTCTTCCAACAGTTTCTATATCCACTAAATTGCAGAAGATAAAATGCATAATTGAGGTGACTATTAAATGGGTGAACATCACCAACTTCAACTGGGGAACTTCAATCTGATCCTTGGTCTCTCGTAGCAGTCGAGGCCTTAGTAGAATGAGGTCCCCAGCAAGCCTGAGTTTAGTGTGCCTGTCATTCGCAGAATGAGGTCCCCAGAGGGTGAATTTAGTGAAGCTATCCCGCACAGCGGGCTAGCATCAATAAATTCACCCTCTGGTGACCTCATTCTGCAGGGCCTCATCTGCTATGTGAGACATAAGACTCAGATTGAATTTCTAAAATGGTGAATATTGTGATGTACACCCATTGCGAACCTCGATTATGCAATGTGTCGTCTGGCAATTTATGATATAGAGAAACTAAAGTAATAAGAAATAGAATCTATGTGAAGAAGTTTCTATAGAAATTTGACAATAAAGAAACTTTCCAGAGAAGTTGAGGCCTAAACAGAATGAGGTCCCCAGAGGGTGAATTTAGTGATGCTAAATCAGGGTTCATACACCTATTCCATAACTTTTCCATACTTTTTCAAGACTTTCGGACAAATTTTCCCAAGACTTTTCAGTGAAAAAATTCCATAACTTTTCCATACCTCTTACCGCAATGGAAATTTCTAGCCACCGCGCGGTCTGGGAACATTTTCTTGAACAGGTCACTTGCATTTGAATTTGAATTATAGGATGAGTGTGTTGAAATTGTGTGTCGAGTCCACAGAGTCTCGGATTGCAAAACCTCTTTTGCAGTTGCAACACACTCACTTATGGAGGCAGCTTTTGGTTTATCCTTTTGATCTGGTGTCGTTTTAGGTTTGAGAAAATCTGCCATCTTCGTGCCGTTACTTTTCATGTTTGTTATGCCATCCATGTGAGTTTTTGATTTAGCGTGGCTGATGAGTGCCGCTTCACCCATGTTGGCAATATCTATTAACTTTCCGAATTTAACAGTCGGCATTTCGCCTTCATCCGGTTCAATGGTACCCGATCTATCCATGCTTCAAACCGCGTATCTTTGACCCATTTGTCACGGAAGACAGTTTCCAGGCATATTTGTTTACTATTACTATTTAGGTCAAATTTTGATATATTTAGCGGTCAAACAGGAGTTCAGGTAAGGGAGACAATTTGTTTTTCGGCATACCGTAAAACGTGTAGTTCAACTATGACTATGGGGATGGTATCGCAAGCTTACACGATAAGATCGGAAAGTAACAGCGTTTATTTACCTAAGAACTCGGCCTTGGGATATTCCATGACTTTTCAAGATCTTTTATCTAGGGGTAGATTATTTTCAAGACTTTTCCCATAGTAGGGTGAAAAAAGGTCCCATTTTCCAGACTTTTCAAGGGTATTAAATCGAAATTTTTGAATTCCCTAACTTTTCCAGGATTCCAGACCCACGTACGAACCCTGTAAATATAGCATCACTAAATTCACCCTCTGGGGACCTCATTCTGCAAATGACAGGCTCACTTAACGAAGGCTTGGTCCCCAGTTAACCATTTCTATACTAAATAATCATTGACGAGTATTACCCTTTGGAAATGTTTAGATAATTTAGTTCAACAAACGTTTGTTGGACTTATTATCTGAGCATTTCCCCACCAATGAATATGAATTATTCTGCTCTTGTATTATCTGTTTTTGACACATTTGGCAGTTGACAAATCACCGAACAGGATATTGTGTAACACTCAGAGGTCATGTAGATATTATAAAGCATAACCAAGAAAGTTTAGTCCCAAAACATTTGAGATGCTTATTTCTTAATCTGTCTTAGACTATTGAGTACACATGTTATCATACATTATTTAGCCTTCCAGACATAAAACTGCAAAGTCTTAGCAACGGTTGGTTTCCACTTTTTCCAAATATCAATGCATGGGACATTAAATACATCAATTTCCTTAGCATTCAATATTCAAGAATTTCATTCCTATAAATTCCTCACTATTCTGGTTTTAGATCAAGTAAAGTACTATCAAAGTTTAGTATGACAATGATAGATCAGGTTTAGTATGACAATGATAGATCAGGTTTAGTATGACAATGATAGATCAGGTTTAGTATGACAATGATAGATCAGGTTTAGTATGACAATGATAGATCAGGTTAGTATGACAATGATAGATCAGGTTTAGTATGACAATGATAGATCAGGGTTAGTATGACAATGATAGATCAGGTTAGTATGACAATGATAGATCAGGTTTAGTATGACAATGATAGATCGGGTTTAGTATGACAATGATAGATCAGGTTTAGTATGACAATGATAGATCAGGTTTAGTATGACAATGATAGATCAGGTTAGTATGACAATGATAGATCAGGTTTAGTATGACAATGATAGATCAGGTTTAGTATGACAATGATAGATCAGGGTTAGTATGACAATGATAGATCAGGTTTAGTATGACAATGATAGATCAGGGTTAGTATGACAATGATAGATCAGGTTTAGTATGACAATGATAGATCAGGTTAGTATGACAATGATAGATCATGTTAGTATGACAATGATAGATCAGGTTAGTATGACAATGATAGATCAGGTTAGTATGACAATGATAGATCAGGTTTAGTATGACAATGATAGATCAGGTTTAGTATGACAATGATAGATCAGGTTTAGTATGACAATGATAGATCAGGTTTAGTATGACAATGATAGATCATGTTAGTATGACAATGATAGATCAGGTTTAGTATGACAATGATAGATCAGGTTTAGTATGACAATGATAGATCAGGTTTAGTATGACAATGATAGATCAGGTTAGTATGACAATGATAGATCATGTTAGTATGACAATGATAGATCAGGTTAGTATGACAATGATAGATCAGGTTAGTATGACAATGATAGATCAGGTTTAGTATGACAATGATAGATCAGGTTTAGTATGACAATGATAGATCAGGTTTAGTATGACAATGATAGATCAGGTTTAGTATGACGATGATAGATCATGTTAGTATGACGATGATAGATCAGGTTTAGTATGACAATGATAGATCAGGTTAGTATGACAATGATAGATCAGGTTAGTATGACAATGATAGATCAGGTTTAGTATGACAATGATAGATCAGGTTTAGTATGACAATGATAGATCAGGTTTAGTATGACAATGATAGATCAGGTTTAGTATGACAATGATAGATCAGTTTAGTATGACAATGATAGATCAGGTTTAGTATGACAATGATAGATCATGTTAGTATGACAATGATAGATCAGGTTTAGTATGACAATGATAGATCAGGTTAGTACGACAATGATAGATCAGGTTTAGTATGACAATGATAGATCAGGTTTAGTATGACAATGATAGATCATGTTTAGTATGACAATGATAGATCAGGTTTAGTATGACAATGATAGATCAGGTTTAGTATGACAATGATAGATCATGTTTAGTATGACAATGATGGATCAGGTTTAGTATGACAATGATATATCAGGTTTAGTATGACAATGATAGATCAGGTTTAGTATGACAATGATAGATCAGGTTTAGTATGACAATGATAGATCAGGTTTAGTATGACAATGATAGATCAGGTTTAGTATGACAATGATAGATCAGGTTTAGTATGACAATGATAGATCAGGTTTAGTATGACAATGATAGATCAGGTTTAGTATGACAATGATAGATCAGGTTTAGTATGACAATGATAGATCAGGTTTAGTATGACAATGATAGATCAGGTTTAGTATGACAATGATAGATCAGGTTTAGTATGACAATGATAGATCAGGTTTTCTACCCAAATTCTTGTTTAGATTTATGAATATCATGGGTTATAATGGGTGAACAGTATAGTTTACAGAGGGGGATTTGGGTCAATTGTCCAATGTCTGCAAGAGGCATCAGAACATAATAACGAAATCATATTTACCAGTTCTTCATTTATTAATTTTTTTGTTAAATATCCCTAATATTATACATATTTATTACATGTATATCAATCATAATATTCATTTATATGTAATTATATCATTTATAAACTTTCATCATATATAACAGACAATTACCGTATAAACACACATATAACATAAAATATTCAAGGGGGACAATCAACAGGACAATACATAGTAATTGTAGGAATCAACCCGGTTGCCAGAATCAGTAGGGTCCTGCAAATATTCGATGTTCGTTTTGGTCCCAATATTTTATTTGAAATGGTTTGGAAATTTTGGTTCCATAACTGACAAATGTAAATACTAGGCATTTATTCTATCATTCTCCGTCAATATATCAAATTGTATCCATTAATGCACACAAAGGAGAGATTCTATTTTCATGCAACATAAGGCATAACGTAACGCATACCTTTATATATGGCGTGCGTGATGGCGTTTCTTGTTTTCAATCGATAAAAGATGGCGGCTGTCTTCAAAGTGAAGGAAAATTGACGTGTATTTATGTCAATAAAGTGTTAGTTGTTACAGAAATAATTTATTACAGATAAATTAATTTGCAATTTTGCATTTATTCCAATATCAAATTTATTAGCTGCAATTATTAATCGGAAGCACTGAATTATAAAGCAATGTACACACCCATTTGAACGCTTTAATGCAGACACCGAATCATGTTGTATGGACCAATGCTACTTTAGTTCACTTCCCATTCACCTGAAAGTTATCCCATAGGAATTGTACAGATAAAAAGTTCAACAAATGACCAACGGTTGTTCCCTCAACAAATAGGACTTCTTCTGAACTTTTATTTATCTGCCGTCTGTTTTTACCACCTTAACATCCCTCCAAATCAACAATAGACCATTCTGATGTACACTTCTTAACTGACTGGGGGAATCCATCTAGAATATAAAGGGATAAATCAACGGTTCCTAGCCATCACAATTTCCATCAACTCATGCACTTCTTAAAATTTGACTGTTGTCTGAGTGATAAAACCAATTGTTCTCGTACGATTTTGGTTACGTTATAATCGATATTTGATTCAATTCAAAGAATATTAAGAGTGTATTTGGTTCGAACAGAAATGAATATTCGCAGGACACTAAGAATCAGATCTATATAGGAATCTGAATATATCGAATCATTTTGATATAATAGCACTTTAGGTTCCCTTTCAATATGGGAGCTGCATTGGTGCAGCATTAAAGATCCTGTGCCAGTGCATTCTGTTATCTTTGAAAGTCTAAAATAGGGAGCCTCGCATATCTAAGAGAATGCACTGGCTTACAAGGTCAAGACAAATATTGTTAGGCCAATGCATTCCTATGGGAGACTCGCATATATATAAGAGAATGCATTGGCACAGGATTTTAGCAAAATATCAGGAAGTTCCAGTCATGGAAGGGTTAAAAAAAAAGTAAGGAGGGAGGAAATGTGTCTATCTCTTCCTAAATGCGTTTTATATAATTTCCAGGGTATAAAATAATAGAAATGAGTCAAATACACCTGTCCAGAAAAGCTTCTATCAATTAATATTGATTTTATATCTATAATTTTCTTATATAATGAGGAAATCGAGGAAACGACATGATTTAAAAGCATATATATTATGAAATGTCTTCATAATGGCTCTGTTCATTGTTGCAGACTGCCCATAATTGATATTGCTATTGATGTCAGCTTGCAAACACCAACGACACCATTATTAAAATATTTATGAATGTTCTTGAATGCTTCATACGATAATGGTAAATCCTGGGTATAAATTAATGGCAAAATAACACCTTTTGAGACTCATGAGATATATTATTGGGCAAATATGTTACACAATACACAAGCTTTCGATCCTTCCAGGGATCTTTATCAAGTGAAGATCATTTGATAAAGATCCCTAGAAGGATCGAAAGCTTGTGTATTGTGTAACATATTTGCCCAATAATATATCTCATGAGTCTCAAAAGGTGTTATTTTGCCATTAATTTATACCCAGGATTTACTATTTTCATATACAGAAGACTCATACGGTTATTTCTCAACATATCATGAATTATTCATACAGGCACTGGCTTTTGATAAAATCGATCAGATTAGCCAAACTTGCAAAAATGACAACTTTCGGATAAATATCTGTACTTTTTCTTAACAGCATCGCTTTGCCCTACCAGCATCATAGCAAATTAGCAGGACCACTTAACCAGGGTGGTTTTGTTATATCTGGCAAAAGTATCTGTATGTTCAGCAAGCTTTGAAATAATGTGTTTGACATTTACAGAATGAGGTCCCCAGAGGGTGAATTTAGTCTAGCATCATCAAATTCACCGTCTGGGGACATCATTCTCCTGAGGCCTCAACTGCTACGGGAGACCTAGGATCAGATTGAAGTGCCCCAGTTGAAGTTGGTGATGTTCACACATTAGTCACCTCGATTATGCAATTTATCCTCTCCAAATTAGGGGATATAGAAACTGAACAGAAAGATGATACCTAAGCAGAAAGAGGTACCCAGAGAGTGAATTAAGTGATGCCAAACTGCTGTGCAGGTTTACGTCACTAAATTCACCATCTGGGGACCTCATTCTACAAATTACAGACACACTTTTTTCATTGTGTCATTGTCATTGGGGGATGCCTGCCATAAGAAGCAATGGATTCCAGACAATGTTAAAGATGGTCTATCTCTTCCCAGCAAGTTTTATATAGATTCCAGGGTATAAAACAATAGATATGAATTGAGGACACCCAGCAAGTTTTATATAGATTCCAGGGTAAAAAAACAATAGATATGAATTGAGGACACCCAGCAAGATTTATATAGATTCCGGGGTAAAAAACAATAGATATGAATTGAGGACACCCAGCAAGATTTATATAGATTCCGGGGTAAAAAACAATAGATATGAATTGAGGACACCCAGCAAGTTTTATATAGATTCCAGGGTATAAAACAATAGATATGAATTGAGGACACCCAGAAAGTTTTATATAGATTCCAGGGAAAAAAAACAATAGATATGAATTGAGGACACCCAGCAAGATTTATATAGATTCCAGGGTAAAAAAACAATATATATGAATTGAGGCCACCCAGCAAGTTTTATATAGATTCCAGGGTAAAAAACAATAGATATGAATCGTGGACACCCAGCAAGATTTATATAGATTCCAGGGTATAAAACAATAGATATGAATCGAGGTGACGTGTCTAGAAAAGCTTCCATCAATTAATATAAAGTTTATTTAGAATTTCGTATAACATTCATGGGACAGTTTTAGGGGTTATTTTTAGAAAGAATATCCACTCAAAACATGTTCGGAGCATACTGAGAAGGAGATCCATGAATTACGATCAAAATAAACTACTTTATTATGATTTTATAGACAAATAATGTACCCCATCTTCAGTTTTATCTGTGTTTTATTCACAAAATAGCTATTTGTAGTCTTGAAATCAGGATTTATCAAAATTATGTTGTTGTTGTTGTAATTGTGGCCTGGAAGAGATATACCATCTTTAACCTTATTATTTCATTCTACTAGGAATAAAAACAATGCAAAATAATGGTCATCTTGTTTAAGAGTCGTTCGAAACTTTCGTTTTTAAATGAGTTAATAACTATTATAGTTATTTAACCCTTTGAGTGCCAGGTAGATTTTTGTATCAACCCATATACCCTGTGCCAATGCATTCTCTTATATATGTGAGTCGACCATAGGTCGCCTCGCATATATAAGAGAATGCATTGGCCTAACAATTTTTTTTTTTTTTTTTTTTACAATTTTAATAATTTATTCTTATATTCTTTAACAGACTTATTTTGTAGGTTTAGGGCCGATGAGATCGGCCCATGGCACTCAAAGGGTTAAATTATGAATTTATCATCTGAATGAAGTAGTGGACAGACAATAAAATATGATCCTAGCAATCGCTAAAAATAGAACAAAAAAAGCACCCATTGAAAAATAGACAGCGTCTAAAAGAAAGTTGTGTTGTATCTGCAAGAAGCCTAGGAGAACTTGAGAACCATGGATGAAATATTAACATATTATTAACATATTTCAGGTTTCTTGTCGACAATGTATATATGTTGCTACTTATAAATGATACCGTTCAGTTTTTTAAATTTTGTTTTTAAAAGCATCTATTTCCAGGCTGGAAATATGAAATGTTTTAAATTGTGTCAATATGTTACACGTGCATGCTCTCCAGCCAATCAGAATACGAAAATCAATCTCACAGATGATTGACAGCTCTGTGGCAGATTTTCTATTATGAAGAAGTTTCTGTACACTAATGTATTGCATTGAACAATAATCTATTGGTTCACAATAAAACAAGGATATCAAACCCACTCCAGATATAATAGAATCAAGGCATGTATTCATATATCATACAATTAATCCATGTGTAAATGCACAATCAGTAGAGACATGCAGCGGTAATGAAAATTAGTTCCTAGTCTGTGTCATGCAAGCCTTGAAATAGTGTGTCTGTCATTTACACAATGAGGCCCCCCAGAGGGTGAATTTAGTAATGCACCAAATTCACCCTCTAGGAACCTCATTCTGCTGAGGCCTTAACTGCTATGGGAGACCTAGGATCAGATTTATGTTATGATGCCTAAGCAGAATGAGGTCCTCAGAGGGTGAATTTGGTTATGCTAGCCCACTGTGCAGGGTAGCATCACTAAATTCACCCTCTGGAGACCTCATTATACAAATGACACTGATCCAAGGCTTGGAGTCACATACAGGTTTCACATTAATATTTCAGTTTATTATCACAGAGAAGCTTTCCGAGATAGTTTTAAAGTTTGAATAGAGAATGAAGAGATGTGCGTTTTAATGAGGAATATGATGTTGTCCCCTCTGAGCACCTAGTAACCGCAGTTCACTCTAAATATTCCCCACGGCCACAGATTCATATTTCAAACTCCATGCAGGGTTTATCACCTCTTAATGCTCGATAAGACCGCTTCCACCAGCAACATTTCACCCATATTTTGTGGACTCCCACGATAGTCGTCTATACAACAAGCGAACAGTGGTACAAATGGCTAACGAACTATCAAATATAATAATTATCATTTTCTACCTTACATTCATAAAACGCTGATAGAATCTGAGAACTATTTTGCACAATGGTGTCATCCCGTTTCTCGGTTAATTTGTAAACACAAACTCAAGTGAAACTTCTTCACTTCTGCAAAAATGATAAATCTCTCATTAGAAACAAGCAGGCAAAGTTTTATCAACAGAGCCTACTTATTTGCACATCCGACTTACTATCAGCAAATTAGACCCTCAAATGAATTTGGCAAGTCCTTTTGGAATTGGGCAAAAACAAATATTTCATTTTTCCAAAATTTGGCAATAGAAAATTTAGGTCCAGTGCCAATCCTGGCCGCAGTTCACTCTAAATATGCCATATTCCTCAACAAAACACATTTACATTCATTTAAATAATTTATAGTGCTTTTATTTGCATAAAATCAGCTGAAATAAAGTTATTTCATTTTCTGAAATCTGTCATGAGTGTGGAGATTACACCCATGCAGAACCAGTTAGCCCAATATTAAATTTTCATGGGCAAAAAAAGATCATGTGGTTTTTGCAAACAACTGGTATCAGATACAATTCAGTCTAACTTTTTAAAAGCAAGCCCAATTATTCTACCATCAACTTTTAGTTGTCAATGTAAACAAAATGTAATGTTGGTTTGTTTTATAGTGCGTTTTATTGAGGTATGAAACGCATGACCCAATTGACAATTGACCAATCTTCAAACAAGTTTTAGTGCAAAACACATTTCATATAGTAGTGATTACTTTTGCAAAACTATCAGTATGAGGAAGCAAAACAGGAATGAAGCGAAAACAGGCACATATTCCCTGAAATGTATATTCCATCCTTGCATACACACAACATGCCCTACACACAGAAGACTATCGATGCAGACTCCTTGGTTCATAGGACGCACTGCAGCCTTCCATTGGTCCGTAGCAGGGTTTAACTCTTCACTTCTCGTTAGTCTCTTTCTCGATCTGTTGCAGGATCTCATTCTCGAGATCGTCGTCATCCAGATCAGCGCCATCTGTGCCGACGAGTTCATAGTCGTTAAGCTCTTTTTGTAATTCTTGTTCCCATTGTGAATCAGGTGCTGAAAAAAAAAATGAGTCACATAATAAAATTATAATAAAAGACTGAATCAGCTGCTGATCGAAGCTTACATACAGTTATGCCCTAAATAATCGACTCCTTAACCACAGCAGAATTATGGGTAATTTTTCAGGATTTAGTCGGAAATATGGCTTGTTGCCATTCGTCGGAAAGCTCTCTCACAGAGCTTTCCGATGAATGGCAACAAGCCATATTTCCGACTAAATCCTGAGAAATTACCCATAATTCTGCTGTGGTTAAGGAGTCGATTATTTAGGGCATTACTGTAAAAATAGGCTGGCACAACACTGAGTGTAACTAACACACTATATTAGCTGTAGTAGTGTGGATAGAATACATGGAAAGCACTAAAATAAAAAATTCATTGAGTAGTGTCACGAAACAAGGTATGTATATCTGTGAGTGTATAAGGTATGCCGTAGGTAGCAGTCACAACTAACATCAGCACAAGTAGATCACTTCAGCTGTTCAATTAGATCATGCCAGGAAACTATACGATAACAGAGATCATATTCCACCAGTTCAAAACCTAGTAATTTGTTGAAATTCTGACTGGGAACCTTATAACATAGAACAATAACATAAGTATCATATTTCTTAGTTAACACCTAATACATATATTACTTATTTTATATTTTATATTTTTTTTTATTTATAAAGTTCCAGATCAGAATGTCAAAAAGTTCCCAGTCTTTTGAGCTGGTGACATATGAAGGCCATCCGTGTCTTTAACGGTTAACCCTTCAGTAAGAGCTTTCCGATGAATGGCAACAAGCCATATTTCCGACTAAATCCTGAAAAAATACCCATAATTCTACTGTGGTTAAAGAGTCGATTATTTAGGGCATTACAGTGCTAAAGGCTGATCTAATGAAATGATGATCAGCAAGTTTTGAGAGATGTTTATTTCTTGCTATGAATGGTTGATATTCGGATATAGGGTGTGATGTGAGGCCTGCGATCAGAGTTAGTGGTCGCTGTTCAGCCCTTTAGAATATCCTGTTCAGCAGTTAAACAACCAAACTTTCTAAAAGCAAGCCCAATTATTCTACAGTAAACTTTTAGTTGTCTAAATAAACAAGATGTAATGTTGGTTTGTTTTATAGTGTGTTTTATTGGGGTATGAAACGCATGACCCAATCTTCAAACAAGATTTAGTGTAAAGCACATTTCACATATTAGTGATTACCTTTGCAAAAGTTTGAGAGATATTTATTTCTTGCTATGAATGGTTGATATTCGGATATAGGGTGTGATGTGAGGCCTGCGATCAGCGTTAGTGATCGCTGTTCAGCACTTTAGAATATCCTGTTCAGCAGTTAAACAACCAATCTCAGTTTAACCCTTCCATGACTGGAGCTTCCCGAAATTTTGTGAAAACCCTGTGCCAATGCACTCTTATATATGAGTCTCTCACATACATTGTATATAAGAGAATGCATTGGCCTAACAATATTCACCTTGACCTTTTAAGCCAGTGCATTCTCTTATATATGTGAGGCTCCCTATAGGAGACTCGCATATATAAGAGAATGCACTGGCACATGATCTTTAATGCTGCACCAGCAGGGCTCCTGTCATGAAAAGGTCAACTCATTCAGAATGAAGAAATTCGGTTACAGCTTCTAAATTACATGTTGTGCATCAGATGTGTAAATACAGATTACATACAGTAATGCTCTAATTAATCGACCTCTTAACCAAAGCAGAATTATGGGTAACTTTTCAGGATTTAGTCGGAAATATGGCTTGTTGCCATTCATCGGAAAGCTCTCGGGGAGAGCTTTCCGATGAATGGCAACAAGCCATATTTCCGACTAAATCCTGAAAAGTTACCCATAATTCTGCTTTGGTTAAGAGGTCGATTAATTAGAGCATTACTGTATACATATGCACCTTCAGCAGACTTTACAGACTACCAACTTTGATGTAATGATAGTTTATAGCCTATGTCAAGCCCAATTAAATGGTCCTGTTGTACATGTAAGTTAGTTATAAGCAACTAAATCACGATTCATGATGTAAAGCTGAAATAAAAAGAAGGCTATAATGTAAATCTCTGTTGCCAACTGCTAGTAGCCTACATATCATATGATGTTTTATGAAATGTGACAGTCAATGACTGGGATTCTGAAGAATAAAACAGTCAGTAATTGTCAAAATGACTTAACCCTTTGAGTGCCAGGGGCCGATATCATCGGCCCTAAACCTACAAAATAAGTCTGTTAAAGAATATAAGAATTAATTATTAAAAATGTAAATAATTGTAAAAACAAAAAAAACAAAAAAAAAACATTGTTAGGCCAATGCATTCTCTTATATATGCGAGGCGACCTATGGTCGACTCGCATATATAAGAGAATGCATTGGCACAGGGTATATGGGTTGATACAAAAATCGACCTGGCACTCAAAGGGTTAAGACAAGTAGTTCTAAACAGGGACATAGCTGGAGGATCTTCGTTGAACACGGGTCTTCACCTTGATATTTCTAATTGCATGCCACTGACAAATCTCCAACCCCTACCCTTTTTAAACAAGACAAACAGACCACAGTCAATTTTAGAAGTTCTCAAAATTCTTTTTGTGCACACACTTATCTAAGGTTGTTCAACCTGACATCCCCCCATAAAGTTTAAATTTGTGGCCAATCTGACATCCCACATAAAGTAAAAAAATGTGGCCATTTCTGATTTCAGTCCAACAGTTTAACCGGAAGTAGGAAAATATGGACTGTTGGTCTAAAAACATACTGGTTGGCAAATCAAACTATGCGATGAGAACAATTCTAATCAAATTTACAACTACTGTAGTATCAGGCATGTATTTTACAACTGTTGAAAATTTTGACCCCCCATCCCCATCTGCACTCCCTCCCCATTGCACAAAACATTGCCTTCATATGTACCCCCACCCTGTCAGCTTAGAAATCGTTAGTAATCAAAATATTATTATACCAGTACATGCACCAAACTTGAAGTCAACAGCATAGATATAGGCACATGTAGGATGGGTGGGGAGAGTTAATTCTCTTATCTCTGCCCTATTCTGCCCCTATTTGAACCAATGTAAATCACAATCTAGGAGATCCATTCATCTAGTAATTCCAAACGGTATATTTTGAGATTTGAAGTAATTTCATTTTCCTCAAAGTAGTTACAAAATTTAGGGAATGGTTATCAGCATGACACCACTGATAGTTTTTCCTTGAAATTATCAGCATAATAGATCTACACCTCATTAGCATAGACATAAAGATTTAACAGCCTATATATCAAACTCCAGGCTGTTACCATTTGTGCTGCTGAGATACCACTGCCACAAGGACATTAGGTAAGATTTTCCGATATGATCTTAGTTCTTATGTTATAGGATTAAAATTGTCTATGTCTGGCTCAGTTCATATTGTTGTTACCATTAAAGCAAATGTTTGGTGGTCAAAATAAGATAATAGGGGACTAAATATAGTTCCTACGATATGTAAAAATAGATGTCTTGGTCTGCAAAGTACCATCCTTCCAGCAGTGATATATTGCAGTGATAACGGAGAGGGCCTATATATACATAATATTGTAACACATGCATCTGGTCAATCGTCCATTTGTCTGTCCATTCGTCTGTCCATCTGAGCAGATATCTCATTAACAATGTTAAGCAAAATGATGTCCCCCAAAGGTGAATTTAGTGATGCTATATCCCGGCTGTGTGGCGTAGCATCACTAAATTCAGACTCTGGCGACTTCATTCTGCAAATAACAGATGCACTAGCTGGTACATACATATATTACCATACTAAACTTTTTAGACTTCAAACCATTCAGGTCTGCACTTATAGTTTACAGTTCAGTAATCACATTTTCACAGTGCTATAAACTTATAATATACTGGTAAAACCATGTCCCCAATGCGCTGGTACTACCTGATAACTGGATGAGCTGTAGTACTAAAGCTATGTTAATGTACATACCCCGGGCCTTTTGTACTTGGATATGCAACAGTTTTTGCTCTGGGCAACTGACAAATAATAATGAAATGTACTCAGGTAAACTAATAGAATTTTCAAAATGGCAACAAAAAGCATCCTTGTACTTATATAACATTTTTAACAAAACATGAAAGCCTTGAAACAGTGTATCTGTCATTTGGAGAATGAGGTCCCCATACAGATAATTTAGTCTCAAATTAACATTGTTTTTAGTCACTTTTCCTTGTCTGTTCAGCTTCTATATCTTCTAATTTGTCGTGCGAGATAGTGACACTAAATTCACCCTCTGGGGACCTCATTGTCCAAATGACAGACACATTATTTTTTAGGCTTTTTTATACATGTGGTCAACGGAATAATTTACCACCAAAGGTTACTAAGAGTAAATCATTAGACTGATGGTGTCACCTCCCCTCATTTATGGTATGTGGATTTGGCGAAATTTTAACCCTTTCATGACTTGAGCTTCCAGAAATTTGCAAAAACCTTGTGCCAATGCATTCTCTTATTTTTGCGAGTCTTCCTTAGGGAGCTTAGCAAATATAAGAGAAAACATTGGCCTAACAATATTTTCCTTGTAAGCCAGTGTATTCTCTTTTATATGGGAGATTCGCATATATAAGAGAAAGCACTGGCACAGGATCTTTAATTCTGCACAAGCGCAGCTCTGGTCATGAAAAGGTATGCAGAATTCATATCCTGTTAACTACATTGCACTTGATCGGGATTCATAATTTTGTACACCCAATTTAACCAGTAATAATTTAATCATAAGATTGGTATATCAATTTAAATGGTAATATTTTAATCATAAGATTGGTATATCAATTCAAATGGTAATAATTTAATCATAAGATTGGTATATCAATTCAAATGGTAATAATTTAATCATAAGATTGGTATATCAATTCAAATGGTAATAATTTAATCATAAGATTGGTATATCAATTCAAATGGTAATAATTTAATCATAAGCTGTCAATCCACGGAATACTATAAAAAAAAATTTGTCACACATTTAGCTATTAAAATGTATTACTTGATAACCTAAATTTCTTGATGACTTTTTGCAGCATCGAGTGATATTACCATGCCTATATACCCTGTACTTCGATAGGTACATGTAGATGAAAACTATATAATACGAATTAAAAGGGAATTTCAATGTTGCATTAGAATTCCTTCTAAAATCTCAGGCGGGAGAAGTACTTCTCCCTGTTTTCAACCCCTAGCTTGGGCCCTGCAGCAACTATTAATATTGAGACACAGATAGAATATTCAAAAATATATCTGGCTGTTATTTCAAAGAAGGTGGTTTAACAATCAAGTGTTCGTTTCCTATTCCAGTAAATTTCAATTGATAAGAATTTGAGATGAGTAAGGTAGTTTGATTACATTCATCAATTCAGCCATTACTTATTAGCACTATTTTATGTGTAAAGAGCTAGTTATGTTTCTCAATTTCTCTGGAGTGTGGGTTAGTGGGTGAAGTGAGTAAGATTACATAGATGTCATGGTCAGGAATGAAGATTGTTCCGAGGTCACCCATTTTTCTACCTGTTCAGAAATCACAAGTTATACTGACAGCTTAAAATTCAATATATTTGATGCTACCAATTTGAATTGATATTAAAGGTACTCAATCCGTAAAGAGGGTCCCCATCTCAACAGATTCCAACAACAACAATCCGATCAGAGGGTCCTATATTACTATTTCTTTGGCTTTGGGGGTAAAAAATATTTGATTCGAGTCGAGGAACCCATCAAACAAAGCTCAGAGTTATTAGATATTGATTTTTGAAATTTGTTATTAACTCGAGATGAGTACTAATAACTGCCATAATCTGCTCTGGATGTGTACTCCAAATCTATTCAAACAGACAAGGATGGATAACTCTAAAATCAAGTGGTAATTTTAACGCAATTTTGACTGAGTTCTGGGCCAGATAGTATTCCCGATAATGAAAAATAATAGATTTCTAAAATCGATATCTAACAAATCTGAGCTTTGATGGGTGACTTCCTCGACTCGAATCAAATATTTTTGACCCCCGAAGCCATTGAAATAGTAATTGAGAGGAGTTTTATCGGATTTAGTACCTTTAAACTAGACATCTTTTCTGAATCATACACGGTTGCTCAACCTCTCTGGAGTAAATGTATGGGTTAGTGGGTGAAGTGCATAAGATTACAAAGATGTCATGGTCAGGAGTGAAGATTGTTCCGAGGTCACCCATTTTTCTACCTATTCAGAAATCACAAGTTATACTGACAGATTAAAATTCAATATATTTGATGCTACCAATTTGAATTGATATTAAACTAGACATCTTTTCTGAATCATACATGGTAGCTCAACCTCTCTGGAGTACATGTATGTGTTAGTGGGTGAAGTGAGTAAGATTGTGTAGATGTCATGGTTAGGAGTTAAGATTGTTCCGAGGTCACCCATTTTTCTACCTGTTCAGAAATCACAAGTTAGTGACAGCTGGAAATCCAACAATTTGCATTGATATTAAACTCGATATCTTTTCGGAATCATACATGATTGCTCAACCTCTCTGGAGTAAATGTATGGGTTAGTGGGTGAAGTGAGTAAGATTATGTAGATGTCATGGTTATTAGTTAAGATGGCGCCGAGGTCCCCCATTTTTCCACCCTTACAAATATCCCAGTTCCTCACAGCTAGAACTTCAAAAGATTTTATGTGCATTCAAACTAAACAGGATAATTTTTTTGGAATCACAGGTACTGTTGAATTTCAAAGGGAATTATTCATGAATCAAATTTAGGTCACATGTTTCTGAGGGGGAAAAAAATCTTAAAAACTTAATTATGTCGATTTATAGTTGAATTGTTATAAAATACTGAAAGCTGATATTATTATCTGGTCCAGTAATGCCTTAAATAATCGACTCCTTAACCACAGCAGAATTATGGGTAATTTTTAAGGATTTAGTTGGAAATATGGCTTGTTGCCATTAATAGGAAAGCTCTCAGTGAGAGCTTTCCGATGAATGGCAACAAGCCATATTTCTGACTAAATCTTGAAAATTTACAAATAATTCTGCTGTGGTTAAGGAGTGGATTATTTTGGGCATTACTGTACACTCATTCGTTAATTACTTCAAATAGCTAGATTCTGTTTGGTGGGAACAAATATTTCTGTTTTAAAACCAGTAGGTGTCACTTTCAAAGCTAATGTCCCAAATGGCAGAAGCGGCATCTATTCTGACAAAAATAAACCAATGGTTATGTGCTTTAGATTTCAATGAATCCACATGTTTGAAATTGAACATTCATTTCTGCAAAACTAAGTTGTTTAAAAATTCACTGAAAATAATCCATCCCCACGCCACCTTAACTGTTGTGCTGCAACGAACCTGTTCATTTTTTGGCACTATTATTGGCTTTATCTGCGGCAAGCATAGCCTTGTATTCTGCTATCAGAGTTGTCTCCCATTCCTCGTCCTCCTTTATGATGAATTCATCTTCAAAAATACCAAAAAGAATTCCAAATTTAGGGCAAAATTTAAACCAAGTTATGGCTCAAAAGCACACAAAAGCATGCATAAAATCATGCATAGACCAAACTGTTGTGTCCAGAAGCTATGAATGATATTATAGAGTAGATGAGCCGCTGTAAAAATAAAACTAAAATGACCATAAAAATGGAATTAGGCCCAGCACAGCTCAGTCAATGTGACTCAACTCCAAGGCAGAGTTCAGTCCCCTCGCTTATCAGGTCTGGACACTGCCATCACGTATGTATGGAAATGTATGTATGCATAATGTAAGGAAAACTGACATTTTTTTTATTTGAGACTTTTGTTGGTTACCCAATTTTCTGCATTTTTCTGAGAAACTGAACTGTCCATATTCATTTAAAAATTGATTGATCAAATCTCAGAATGAGATGCCAGGGTGAACAAAAGTCTTAAATAAAAAAATGTCAGATTTCCTTACATTCTATATACGTGATGGCAGTGTCCAGACCAGATCAGCATAGTGAGGGAACTGAACTGTTCCTTGCAGTTTGTGTGACTTATAGCTTTATTAGTCTAATTTTAAATAAAAATTAACTTTATTTCTTTCGATTTGTTCCCCATTTTATTCTGGTTGTTATCGCTGGAGGTATTAATATAGGGGATTGAAAAATCAAATTGAAATTGTCGAACATAGATTATTTTTCCATCCAAATTTTAGGAGAGAGTTACATTTGATATTCATAATAGCATTGAGACTATATAACTGAATACATTACAAAATTCACTGCAGAAAAACAAGACTGGCTGCTTGCAGATAAAGCGGTTAGAAGTGAGTGCAGAATCATAAAATATGTTATTGAATGAGGTGTAATATGACATGATGTATTGAATGGATTTCATTATCACACAGCAGTGTTATGGTATCACATGTGGCTTGTGTATCTACCCAGAACTAAATGACTTGTGATAAAGATGAGAGGATGAAGAGTAATGTTCTGGGTTTTATGAGCTTTTGAAATGAGACCAGCTAGTCCAGCCAGGCAGGCAGGCCTTGAATTAGTGTGTCCAGTATGAGAAGAAAGCAATACATTACTAAGTGTGCACTAAACTGAAGATTACAGCAAGCCCACAAATAGTGTGTCTGTCATTTGCTGAATGAGGCCCCCAGAGGGTGAGTTTAGTGACGTTATCCTGTGCATCGGGCTAGCATCACCAAATTCACCCTCTGGAAACCACATTCTGCTTAGGCCTCAACTGATATCGGAGACCTAGGATCAGATTGAATTTCCCCAGTTGAAGTTGGTAATGTTCACCCATTATATAGTTCACCTCGATTATGCATTTTATCTTCTGAAAATTAGGGAATATAGAAACTGAATAGAAGGGTAACCAAAAACAATTTAATTTGAGACTATATATAGATACATGTACTTCCCAGAAGATGAGCGTGGGTTTTTCCAGACAATATGGCAAAACCGATCAACCAAAGTTAAATTTCCTATGGTGACACTCCACGGTTTCGAATGATCAGTGGGGGTAAATTTCTTAGAATAGAGTACCAGTGTTTTCTGACACCATGGGTGTAGCATGTTTTGAGATAAGGTTAGTTATGAATTTGTGGATTTTTAGAGGGATGTCTTTGAGTTTTGAAAAATATTGTTTCAGGTGATCTTGACACCACCAGTGTCAGTCAAGGAGTAGCGATTTCTGCGAATCAGTGGCTCCAGACACCGGCGTGACTTTTTAGCACCTAAAATTTGTCATCTGCAAAAAAAACAGTTTTCTGAAAATCCCAGTGGTGAGAAGTTTGAACTTTTTATTATATATTATTGTGAGGAAACAGTTTTAACATACCAGTAGTCAGTTATTTTCGGAAAAATCTTGTTTTTGTGTCCCGTGGGTCTGAAAATTGATTATTTTGACCATTCTTGCATAACAATTTCATTTTTCTGGCATATAATCAAGGGGTATAACTCTTGCTAGCCCCATTAAAATGATAATTATATCAAAATCTTAAAGCCTAGTATATGCTCAACCCAGGCATTTATACATTGTGTATGTCAGCTAATGTTCAATGAATTGACCCCCCCCCCCTTAATACTTGCAGCCATCCCTGCAGAAACTATGGAGTGTCACCTATGTGCTTTGAGAACAATTCCCGCACTAAAAACTTATTGACAGAATGGAAAATTAGATGGTATAGTTTTGTTGATTTTCGCACACTCCTCAACAAAATGACAGCAAATTAGAACTTTTGTGTTTGACTTGCCATGCATGTTGTTGTCCATGTGCATTTAGACTTTTGTCTAAACCAATAATTAAATCACCATTTCGCAATATAGTTCTTTGGTTCTAGATGGACTTTCCAAACTTAAGGTACAAAATTACACAAATTTTGTTCCATATGTTGTGTGCTTAATAATGGCAACATTTTGCTCTGTTTGCTTAGTATATATATTATTATTGCAAAAGTCAACCAAATCTGGGTAAAATGTTGCCCGTAGTAGTGGTCTTATTGAGTCGTCAAGGGAGATAAACCCTGCATGGAGTTTGCAATGAGCATATCAAAGATAAAAATCAAACTCAGCCTATGATTGAGATTGAAAATTAGAAAGATTCAAAATTAGACTGGAGAAGCACAGATGGACATACATGCAAATGTATGCACAAGCAGAACTCATTGCTACAGCCCCCCAAACTTTATCTGCAGGGAATAATATAACAAATGATATCAGTTAAAGGTACTCAATCCGATCAGACGCTCCTAAATTACTATTTCTTTTGCTTTGGGCGTAAAAAATATTTGATTCGACTCGAGGAACCTATACCCATCAAAGCTCAGAGTGATCAGATATCGATTTTTGAAGTTTATTATTTCAATTGTTTTTGGGCCACAAGCACGAGGAAGCATGAGGTCGAACAGACGGTCTTGCAGATAAAGATGGATAACTCTAAAATCAAGTGGTTATTATTACCACTTGATTTTAGAGTTATCCATCTTTATCTGCAAGACCGTCCGTTTGACCTCATGCTTACGTAGGCTATGATTTTCTGGTGATCGTGTATGTTTAGATGTCCAGGAAGAGTCTGGTGGTGTCCAGAAGTTACGGAAGGGGTCTGGATATGTTTATGGGGTAGTTGTGGAAATGCAAGATTATCGTTTGAAAAAAATACCGAAAAGGGCGCGTTTGTTGTAACACACACACTTGTGCAGCGGATGACGTTCTAAGGGAAAATTGACCACTTGAAGTTCAAATAGCCGGCGGGACTTTTAGTTAACACTGTCGCCTATGGAAAATAATTATGTGTTTGTAACCTATAATTTAATTATTATTCATATATTACTATATTTAAATCATATTTATGCATACAGTCGGCATCGAAACAAAAACATGAATGTACCGATTATTCGTGACATTCAAGTTAAATGTTCAATAATAGAAAATTATACTGTGACTGGTTCATTCAACATGAAGTTACTCAAGGTGTGTCTTTATTAATAACAGTATACAGTACTATCAAAATCAGAAGAAACATGTGGCCCTGGGTACTTATCTCCCAGCGCTGTGGCAAAAAAAAATTGACAATGCATTCTTAAACCCAAACCTGTGGCGGTTTTTCATCCAATGCACCGAAGCTTCGTGCCATGTACCGAAGCTTCGTGACATGTCAGAACTCCGGGAATATACCACCATAGGACATCATATGGTACCGGTAAACAAACGTTGAATGGTCACCAGAAACCCGGATATTAATAATTTCAGATCATAATTAGCATCGCATTATATATTAACCCATCAAGGAATATGTCATAATGACACACTATATTACACCTACTATATAACTGCTCCCTCCCTGACACAGGGCTACATATAAGAAGTTTATCGATGTCTACTTAATGAGAGTATACAGTTCCGTCAAAATCTGGCGAAAAATGTGACCTCGCATCGTTAACCCCAAATCTGTGGCGATTTTTCATCCAATTTACCGAAGCTTCGTGACACGTACCGTCAAATGGCATCAAACGTTGAATGGTCACCATAAACTTTGATATCAGTCATTTCAGATCGTAACTATCATGGAATTATATATTAACCCATGGTGTAATAATGTCAAAATGACACACTATATTACAACCACCCTATATAACTGCTTCCTCCCTGACACAGTGCTACATACAAGTAGTTTATCCATGTCTACTTAATGAGAGCATATAGTTCTGTCGAAATCTGGCGAAAAATGTGACCTTGCATCATTAATCCCAAATCTGTGGTGATTTTTCATCCTATGTACCGAAGCTTCGTGACATGTACCGAAGCTTGGTGACGTGTCAGAACTTCTAAAATATACCCCATCGGGACATCAAATGGTATCAAACGTTGAATGGTCACCAGAAATCTCGATATTAGTCATTTCAGACCATAATTAGCATAGCATTATATATTAACCCATCGAGAAATATGTCAAAATGACACACTATATTACACCCACCCCTATATAACTGCGTCCTCCCTGACACAGGCTGCATATAAAAAGTTTATCCATGTCTACTTAATGAGAGTATACAGTTCTGTCAAAATCGGGCGAACAATTTGGTCTATAAATCCCGTAGTGTGACACATTTAATATAGACCAAAACAATAAACACCTTTCAACCCAAAGATAGTTACATTTTAATTGAAAAAATGGTCCAAATATGAAAAGTAAATTTTTGCCGATATTTAAGTCAATTTTTGAGAGAAAAGTCCAATATTTTTGGTGATGTCAGTGGTGACAATAGTAACAATTAACCATGGTACATCAGCCATGTTAGTATTCAATGTATAGAAGGCAGAATAGCCAATTTTGTACATCATCCACAACTTGTAATCGATTGCAGGACAGGCTGGGGCAATATTTACCATTTTCCATATTTTGGCAGCCATTTTGGCAGCCATTTTGGCAGCCATTTTGAGCCAAAGTAAGAATTTTGGTTCCAGTGAGTTGGAATATTCATAGGTATAATCATATGCATCACTTACATTACAAAGTTCTGTTCATTTCTTGTTAAAATATGACTATAATCCCAATTGTGATTTTTTTGTGAAATTTTATACCGCGTTCTGTAAATTCGAAATTTTGAGGGAACGGAAGGGGCTAGGACCCCAAAAAGTGCATATTTAATTGCCCCAATGATCAGTTAATATACAAAATACAAAATAAAGTCGCATTGCTCAACCAGTTCCAAACAGCATGAATCGATCTAGAAGATATTTGTAAAAAAAAGTAATATTTTCAACTTCCGGCGGCCATTTTGGTGGCCATCTTGGAAGGCGAGTTTCAATTTTGCCCCAAAAAAAGTGACATTATGTCTTAGCTTCACGAAAATATATACATTTGTACACATTTTTACAAGATTTTCACCGCTATAATTTGCATAAAACTGACTTAGGGTCTGGTCTGAAAAATGGCGGCCATGATGGACGCCATTTTGTCTGGAGTCTATACAGCCACTTTTTTTTCTTGTTAACATTGCTTAAAAGTTGAAGGACATAATAAGGAACAAAATGAGTGGGGAGAAGTTAAGTCCCAGGGGGTGCAAGGGTACCCATATTAGCTCCCGGACTATGACGTCGCCGGAAAATTCTTTCATTTTCGGTCGTCGGGTAGGTCAATAAAAACACGTTTTTCGCCAATTAAGCTACAAATTCACCACTGCTATCATGGATTTTCGTAATCTACAAATATTTTACTACAAAATTAGACCGGATAGCACTTGTCCGTCAAAATGAGCAACATTTGTTATTTCTTGGGTCGATCTCCTGGACTAATAGCCTATGTTTGGAATTCAACAATAAATACTGTTATACTACATGTCTGGAGTCCATTGATCAACTTCATATCAAAACCTACCAGAGCTACTACAGTAATGCCCTAAATAATCGACTCCTTAACCACAGCAGAATTATGGGTAACTTTTCAGGATTTAGTCGGAAATACATGTATGGCTTGTTGCCATTCATCAGAAAGCTCTGTGAGAGCTTTCCGATGAATGGCAACAAGCCATATTTCCGACTAAATCCTGAAAAGTTACCCATAATTCTGCTGTGGTTAAGGAGTCGATTATTTAGGGCATTACTGTCAATGACCATGTGATACCGTTATTAAAATTTCCGGTACATTTCAACCTATCAATGACCATGACAGACCAGTTATTTCAAGGCTTGTTGTAACAAGTTACATATAACTATTAAACTGAACTTCTCTATTCACTTACAGCATAATGCCCTAAATAATTGACACTTTAACCACAGCAGAATTATGGGTAATTTTTCAGGATTTAGTCGGAAATATGAGCCATATTTTCGACTAGATCCTGAAAAATTTCCCATAATTCTGCTGTGGTTAAGGAGTGGATTATTTAGGGCATTACTGTACACTCATTCGTTAATAAGTGGTTTAAAAATTTACTGAAAAATTACCAATCGGTTAAGGTGTCTATTATTTAGGGCATTACTGTATTTCAGTATGTATTACTGACTAGGGGATTGCTCTAGGAATTATTGATGGATGGATACAGTATGAGCAAAAAGTACAAGGACTGTTGCTTGTACATGTATACATATATATACGCCCACTGTGCTAAATTTTATGTCAAGGTTTATGCAACCTCATCAAAACACTGCTGCCCTTTCAGCACTATACTCTTTATTCAACAATGTCATTAATTCTCAAAATCAAAGAGGACATAGTACATCAATTAGGCCATTAATCTGTGGTCGCTATTAATCTCTGGTCCATTGATTGCAGATAGAACAGGGGACATTTATCACTGGTACATTAGTTTATTAATACAACAAAAACGAACACAGGGAACAGATAAACACGCTTTATTCTTCCAAGGTTATATGGCCCATTAACACAGATTTCATACTCCTGTACACAACAGGTCAATGTACTTTAATAAATAAACTGTGTGTACTGCATAGAAGTATAATGACTGACAGTGATTCATTAGCGCCACTCAATATTCATGAGAAGTACAAAGAAAAAAGGCTTTGGCTTGGTGCACGGTTATTTCTGCCTTTGGAAATAAAAATATTTGTGAATATTTAAAAAAAAACTTTAGTATACCGATACTACATGGCTGCAAGTATACAAGTAAAATTCAAATAAACTGAGTCAGCTATAATCATAGAAAAGTTATCTAGATTTACAAAACACCAAGAGATGTACAGGCTGGGCTGTATCATAACAAATTGACTGCAAATAGCGTGTCTGTCATTTGCAGAATGAGGTCCGCAGAGGGTGAATTTAGTGATGCTACCCCGCTGTGTGGGATAGCATCACTAAATTCACCCTCTGGAGGGCTCATTCTGCTTAGGCCCCATCTTCTGGGAATTAGCTATAGTATCAAATTAACATTCTTTTTAGTTACGTTTTCCCTTCTGGGAAGTTTCTATATCCCCTAATTTGCAGAAGATAAAATTCATAATCGAGGTGACCAAAGGGTGAACCATCACCAACTTCAACTGGGGAACTTCAATCTACCATAGCAGTTGAGGGCCTAAGCAGAAAGAGGTTCCCAGAGGGTGGATCTGGTGATGCTAGCCCACTGTGCAGGATAGCGTCACTAAATTTTCCCTCTGGGGACCCCATTCTGCAAATGACAGACAGGCTACATGTATCTGCAGGCTTGCTTCAGCAGTCTCCACTCTCCACATATAACCAGCATAAGATCATGTCTGTATTGATCGATCGTTTAGTGATAACACTGTTGTCATAATTCCCCAGGTAAGATTTTTAATACCATGAAAGTCGATCGATTGTTGTTAATATAACAATAGGTTAATCAAGTAAAGATCTATTCAAGAAAGTGTATCAAAACAATAGGATTATGACAAAACCCTGAGTCACTGATGTGTGTTATATTGTTTCGCTGCGTGAAAAGTCAAAACAAACTGAATCCAGATAAGCTAAATAAATATTCGGGTACTATAGTAGATAAATGGATATCCAGGTAATAGTAGCTAAATGGATATTTGGGTACTAGTAGCTAAATGGATATCCTGATACTAGTAGCTAAATGGAAATGTGGGTACTAGTAGCTAAATAAATATTCGAGTACTGTGAGTATATTAGATAAATGGATATCCAGGTAATAGTAGCTAAATGGATATTTGGGTAATAGTAGCTAAATGGATATCCGGGTACTAGTAGCTAAATGGAAATGTGGGTACTAGTAGCTAAATGAATGGATATGGGTATCCAGGTACTAGTAGCTAAATGAATGGATATCCGGGTACTATTAGCTAAATGGATATTTGGGTACTAGTAGCTAAATGGATATCCTGGTACTAGTAGCTAAATGGAAATGTGGGTACTAGTAGCTAAATAAATATTCGAGTACTAGTAGATAAACGGATATGCAGGTAATAGTAGCTAAATGGATATTTGGGTACTAGTAGCTAAATGGATATCCGGGTACTATAGTAGCTAAATAGAAATGTGGGTACTAGTAGCTAAATAAATAGATATGGGTATCCAGGTACTAGTAGCTAAATGGAAATGTGGGTACTAGTAGCTAAATTAATAGATATCTGGGTACTAGTAGCTAAATGAATAGATATCTGGGTACTAGTAGCTAAATGGATATCTGGGTACTAGTAGCTAAATGAATGGATATCTGGGTACTAGTAGCTAAATGAATGGATATCTGGGTACTAGTAGCTAAATGGATATCTGGGTACTAGTAGCTAAATGGATATCCGGGTACTAGCTCGTAGCTAAATAAATATCTGGGTGCTACTAGCTAAATGAATGTATATGCGGGTACTAGTAGCTAAATGGATATATGGGTACTAGTAGCTAAATGGATATCTGGGTACTAGTAGCTAAATGAATGGATATCTGGGTACTAGTAGCTAAATGAATTAGGCTTGCCACGATTATTCGATTAATCGACTAACCTTCGGCAGGTGCGGTAGTCGACGGTTATTTACTTTCGTCGACTAATCGCCCGAGGGGGGGGGGGGGGGGGTATGGTTGTGTAACTTGTGTATCGATGTCATGCCTGGAAGTAACAGTTAACCGCGTATGCAGCACAATTCCGTTGCGGCGTCCTCTGCCTTTGGCGGTCATCTTCAAAGAATTATGTGTGCGACATGTTCACACAGAACGTGCCTGGTTGGCGGCATCCTTCAGTTTGTCTTTGATGTCTGCGCCGACTTTTCAGAGTCATCGCCGATGTGTTGGGGAATCTGATCAGCTATTGGTTGGAATATCTGTCAGCGTGTTAGGCCATGGGCGGACCTGGGAACGTTGCAAATAATTACCATTACATGTATTCTCGTTTGGTGCTTCAAGAAAACAATCCGATGTTTGCGAGTTCTTTGACAAGGGGTTGCGTATATATTATAAACTGTTAATTTGTTTCATTATTTCTTGCAATTCTTTATTGAAAATGTCCAGGTTATACACGGCAGTAATTGTGACTGCATCCCCGTCACACCAGGGTCCCCCACAAATACCTCCCACTGTCTACTAGTACCTATGTCCTCGTTAACTGCATTGTGTAAGTGCACGCCTTTCGCCGCAATTTCACCGATTAATGTGAAGCACGTGACTTGCCGAAATACGTAGCGGCGGCTTGGGAGTCGCGATCGAGATTAGCTTTACTTCGTGCAATTTTGCACAGTTACTGTCACGTCGTGCTCGTATGCAGTTTGCTCTAACTTTGCCAGAAACATCGGCAATATGGGCACTTGGCAGTATTTAATAGTAAGGGCCTGTTAAAAACTACATCGGGACGAATGAGACTATGAGGGCATGAGTATTCCTTGTTGTATATGCAATAAAACAGTGTAAACACGGAACATCGACAGTTTATAACTGTCTTAAAAATGAATGTAAAGAAGTCATCGTAATTTAGCATTTATCACTTGTTTACCTGGATGTAATACAGGGCGCATATATTACCGATTAATCGACTAACCGTCGATTATAGCTGCCGATTCGTCGATTATGAAAACTCATAATCGTGGCAACCCTAAAATGAATGGATATCTGGGTACTCATAGCTAAATGGGTGGATATCCGGGTACTAGTAGCTAAATGGGTGGATATCCGGGTACTAGTAGCTAAATGGATATCTGGGTACTAGTAGCTAAATAGATATCTGGGTACTAGTAGCTAAATGGATGGATATCTGGGTACTAGTAGATAAATGGATATCTGGGTACTAGTAGCTAAATGGATATCTGGGTACTAGTAGCTAAATGAATAGATATCTGGGTACTAGTAGCTAAATGAATGGATATCTGGGTACTCATAGCTAAATGGATATCTGGGTACTAGTAGCTAAATGGGTGGATATCTGCGCACTAGTAGCTAAATGAATGGATATCTGGGTACTCATAGCGAAATGAATATCTGGGTACTAGTAGCTAAATGGGTGGATATCCGGGTACTAGTAGCTAAATGGCTATCTGGGTACTAGTAGCTAAATGGCTATCTGGGTACTAGTAGCTAAATGGATATCCGGGTACTAGTAGCTAAATGGGTGGATATCCGGGTACTAGTAGCTAAATGAATGGATATCCGGGTACTAGTAGCTAAATGGATATCTGGGTACTAGTAGCTAAATGGGTGGATATCCGGGTACTAGTAGCTAAATGAATGGATATCCGGGAACTAGTAGCTAAATGGATATCCAGGTACAAGTAGCTAAATGAATGGATATCCGGGTACTAGTAGCTAAATGAATGGATATCCGGGTACTAGTAGCTAAATGAATAGATATCCAGGTACTAGTAGCTAATTAAAGATATCCAGGTACTATAGTAACTAAATGATTTGATATCCGGGTACTAGTAGCCAAATGAGTGGATATCCAGGTACTAGTAGCTAATTAAAGATATCCAGGTACTAGTAGCTAAATGAAATGATATCCGGGTACTAGTAGCTAAATGAAATGATATCTGGGTACTAGTAGCTAAATAAATGGATATCTGGGTACTCATAGCTAAATGGATATCTGGGTACTAGTAGCTAAATAGGTGGATATCTGGGTACTAGTAGCTAAATGAATGGATATCTGGGTACTCATAGCGAAATGAATATCTGGGTACTAGTAGCTAAATGGGTGGATATCCGGGTACTAGTAGCTAAATGGATATCTGGGTACTAGTAGCTAAATGGCTATCTGGGTACTAGTAGCTAAATGGATATCCGGGTACTAGTAGCTAAATGGGTGGATATCCGGGTACTAGTAGCTAAATGAATGGATATCCGGGTACTAGTAGCTAAATGGATATATGGGTACTAGTAGCTAAATGGGTGGATATCCGGGTACTAGTAGCTAAATGAATGGATATCCGGGAACTATTAGCTAAATGGATATCCAGGTACTAGTAGCTAAATGAATGGATATCCGGGTACTAGTAGCTAAATGATATCCGGGTACTAGTAGCTAAATGAATAGATATCCAGGTACTAGTAGCTAATTAAAGATATCCAGGTACTAGTAACTAAATGATTTGATATCCGGGTACTAGTAGCCAAATGAGTGGATATCCAGGTACTAGTAGCTAATTAAAGATATCCAGGTACTAGTAGCTAAATGAAATGATATCCTGGTACTAGTAGCTAAATGAAATGATATCCAGGTACTAGTAGCTAATTAAAGATATCGAGGTACTAGTAGCTAAATGATTTGATATCCGGGTATTAGTAGCTAAATGAGTGGATATCTGGGTACTAGTAGCTAAATGGATATCCGGGTACTAGCTTGTAGTTAAATGAATATCTGGGTGCTACTAGCTAAATGAATGTATATGCGGGGTACTAGTAGCTAAATGGATATATGGGTACTAGTCTCACAGGGAGTATAAAAATACCATTGCAACTATCAAAATTATTATGCAAATTCGCTTATTATTCAGAGCACAATAACCCTAAACAATTGAAGCATGGCACAATTTAATTCTGGGTTCTACCAAGTAATTAATATACATTCTTTGAAAGAATTCCCTCAGCTATGAATGGAAAACATCCACGCAACATTTACTTTATAGTCAGTTTCCATCTGTCATAGCCAATACAAGTAATTGGCCAAAACCTAGAATTTTAATCCAGGGACATTCATTGGTGAAGCATAGCAGGCTAGCATCACTAACTTCACTTTCTGGGGACCTCATTCTGCTTAGGCCTCATCTTCTCTGGAAAGTATCTTTATTATCAAATTAAACAGATTTTCTTTAGAAAGTTTATTTTTTCTTTTTTAGTTTAGTTTAGTCAGGAGGCAGGTCAGAGAAAATGTGGCTAGAATAATTTTTGCTAAATATTTTTAGTACCATATGCCAACAATGTTAATAATGTGCTATGGGATACCCCGATAAATAAAATCATTGTTGGCAATTTTCTAGTTACCTCTGTCAAGGTCAAAGGTCAAGGTTAAATTAGATATGCCAAATTTGCATAAATTGGACTAAAAAGATTTTTTTATAAAATTTTCGACCGCCAGAAACTTTGTGTCCACATTAATGTTTCCCTCCCCATTCCTCACATGTTGATTGGGTTGTCAAATGTGTTGCCCATAACATCCCCAATTTGGCAGATGACACAATGTATAATCGAGGTGCCCAATGGGTACACATCACAATCTTCATCATTTGGGAACTTAAATCTGAGTCTACATGTAAGTCTCCCATAGCAGATGAGGCCAAGCAGAATGAAGTCCCCAGAGGAAGAATTTTGTGACGCCAGACCACTGGTCGGAATAGCATCACTAAATTCACCCTCTGGGGACCTCATTCTGCAAATGACCAGCACCATATTTTGAGGCCTGGTTGAGCTGCTCTATAACTAAAACTCATTTCAATTGCTCCTCTCTAATCTAGTGGTTTGTTCTACAACCCAGAAAATTGTGGACTGCTACCTTACAGTATGCTACAAGGGGAATGTACTGCATAGGACAGGATGTGGGTACTAGTAGCTAAATAAATAGATATGGGTATCCAGGTACTAGTAGCTAAATGGAAATGTGGGTACTAGTAGCTAAATTAATAGATATCTGGGTACTAGTAGCTAAATGAATAGATATCTGGGTACTAGTAGCTAAATGGATATCTGGGTACTAGTAGCTAAATGAATGGATATCTGGGTACTAGTAGCTAAATGAATGGATATCTGGGTACTAGTAGCTAAATGGATATCTGGGTACTAGTAGCTAAATGGATATCCGGGGTACTAGCTCGTAGCTAAATAAATATCTGGGTGCTACTAGCTAAATGAATGTATATGCGGGTACTAGTAGCTAAATGGATATATGGGTACTAGTAGCTAAATGGATATCTGGGTACTAGTAGCTAAATGAATGGATATCTGGGTACTAGTAGCTAAATGAATTAGGCTTGCCACGATTATTCGATTAATCGACTAACCTTCGGCAGGTGCGGTAGTCGACGGTTATTTACTTTCGTCGACTAATCGCCCGAGGGGGGGGGGGGGGGGGGGGGGGGGGGGGGGGGTATGGTTGTGTAACTTGTGTATCGATGTCATGCCTGGAAGTAACAGTTAACCGCGTATGCAGCACAATTCCGTTGCGGCGTCCTCTGCCTTTGGCGGTCATCTTCAAAGAATTATGTGTGCGACATGTTCACACAGAACGTGCCTGGTTGGCGGCATCCTTCAGTTTGTCTTTGATGTCTGCGCCGACTTTTCAGAGTCATCGCCGATGTGTTGGGGAATCTGATCAGCTATTGGTTGGAATATCTGTCAGCGTGTTAGGCCATGGGCGGACCTGGGAACGTTGCAAATAATTACCATTACATGTATTCTCGTTTGGTGCTTCAAGAAAACAATCCGATGTTTGCGAGTTCTTTGACAAGGGGTTGCGTATATATTATAAACTGTTAATTTGTTTCATTATTTCTTGCAATTCTTTATTGAAAATGTCCAGGTTATACACGGCAGTAATTGTGACTGCATCCCCGTCACACCAGGGTCCCCCACAAATACCTCCCACTGTCTACTAGTACCTATGTCCTCGTTAACTGCATTGTGTAAGTGCACGCCTTTCGCCGCAATTTCACCGATTAATGTGAAGCACGTGACTTGCCGAAATACGTAGCGGCGGCTTGGGAGTCGCGACCGAGATTAGCTTTACTTCGTGCAATTTTGCACAGTTACTGTCACGTCGTGCTCGTATGCAGTTTGCTCTAACTTTGCCAGAAACATCGGCAATATGGGCACTTGGCAGTATTTAATAGTAAGGGCCTGTTAAAAACTACATCGGGACGAATGAGACTATGAGGGCATGAGTATTCCTTGTTGTATATGCAATAAAACAGTGTAAACACGGAACATCGACAGTTTATAACTGTCTTAAAAATGAATGTAAAGAAGTCATCGTAATTTAGCATTTATCACTTGTTTACCTGGATGTAATACAGGGCGCATATATTACCGATTAATCGACTAACCGTCGATTATAGCTGCCGATTCGTCGATTATGAAAACTCATAATCGTGGCAACCCTAAAATGAATGGATATCCGGGGTACTAGTAGCTAAATGGGTGGATATCCGGGTACTAGTAGCTAAATGGATATCTGGGTACTAGTAGCTAAATAGATATCTGGGTACTAGTAGCTAAATGGATGGATATCTGGGTACTAGTAGATAAATGGATATCTGGGTACTAGTAGCTAAATGGATATCTGGGTACTAGTAGCTAAATGAATAGATATCTGGGTACTAGTAGCTAAATGAATGGATATCTGGGTACTCATAGCTAAATGGATATCTGGGTACTAGTAGCTAAATGGGTGGATATCTGTGCACTAGTAGCTAAATGAATGGATATCTGGGTACTCATAGCGAAATGAATATCTGGGTACTAGTAGCTAAATGGGTGGATATCCGGGTACTAGTAGCTAAATGGCTATCTGGGTACTAGTAGCTAAATGGCTATCTGGGTACTAGTAGCTAAATGGATATCCGGGTACTAGTAGCTAAATGGGTGGATATCCGGGTACTAGTAGCTAAATGAATGGATATCCGGGTACTAGTAGCTAAATGGATATCTGGGTACTAGTAGCTAAATGGGTGGATATCCGGGTACTAGTAGCTAAATGAATGGATATCCGGGAACTAGTAGCTAAATGGATATCCAGGTACAAGTAGCTAAATGAATGGATATCCGGGTACTAGTAGCTAAATGAATGGATATCCGGGTACTAGTAGCTAAATGAATAGATATCCAGGTACTAGTAGCTAATTAAAGATATCCAGGTACTATAGTAACTAAATGATTTGATATCCGGGTACTAGTAGCCAAATGAGTGGATATCCAGGTACTAGTAGCTAATTAAAGATATCCAGGTACTAGTAGCTAAATGAAATGATATCCGGGTACTAGTAGCTAAATGAAATGATATCTGGGTACTAGTAGCTAAATAAATGGATATCTGGGTACTCATAGCTAAATGGATATCTGGGTACTAGTAGCTAAATGGGTGGATATCTGGGTACTAGTAGCTAAATGAATGGATATCTGGGTACTCATAGCGAAATGAATATCTGGGTACTAGTAGCTAAATGGGTGGATATCCGGGTACTAGTAGCTAAATGGATATCTGGGTACTAGTAGCTAAATGGCTATCTGGGTACTAGTAGCTAAATGGATATCCGGGTACTAGTAGCTAAATGGGTGGATATCCGGGTACTAGTAGCTAAATGAATGGATATCCGGGTACTAGTAGCTAAATGGATATATGGGTACTAGTAGCTAAATGGGTGGATATCCGGGTACTAGTAGCTAAATGAATGGATATCCGGGAACTATTAGCTAAATGGATATCCAGGTACTAGTAGCTAAATGAATGGATATCCGGGTACTAGTAGCTAAATGATATCCGGGTACTAGTAGCTAAATGAATAGATATCCAGGTACTAGTAGCTAATTAAAGATATCCAGGTACTAGTAACTAAATGATTTGATATCCGGGTACTAGTAGCCAAATGAGTGGATATCCAGGTACTAGTAGCTAATTAAAGATATCCAGGTACTAGTAGCTAAATGAAATGATATCCTGGTACTAGTAGCTAAATGAAATGATATCCAGGTACTAGTAGCTAATTAAAGATATCGAGGTACTAGTAGCTAAATGATTTGATATCCGGGTATTAGTAGCTAAATGAGTGGATATCTGGGTACTAGTAGCTAAATGGATATCCGGGGTACTAGCTTGTAGTTAAATGAATATCTGGGTGCTACTAGCTAAATGAATGTATATGCGGGGTACTAGTAGCTAAATGGATATATGGGTACTAGTCTCACAGGGAGTATAAAAATACCATTGCAACTATCAAAATTATTATGCAAATTCGCTTATTATTCAGAGCACAATAACCCTAAACAATTGAAGCATGGCACAATTTAATTCTGGGTTCTACCAAGTAATTAATATACATTCTTTGAAAGAATTCCCTCAGCTATGAATGGAAAACATCCACGCAACATTTACTTTATAGTCAGTTTCCATCTGTCATAGCCAATACAAGTAATTGGCCAAAACCTAGAATTTTAATCCAGGGACATTCATTGGTGAAGCATAGCAGGCTAGCATCACTAACTTCACTTTCTGGGGACCTCATTCTGCTTAGGCCTCATCTTCTCTGGAAAGTATCTTTATTATCAAATTAAACAGATTTTCTTTAGAAAGTTTATTTTTTCTTTTTTAGTTTAGTTTAGTCAGGAGGCAGGTCAGAGAAAATGTGGCTAGAATAATTTTTGCTAAATATTTTTAGTACCATATGCCAACAATGTTAATAATGTGCTATGGGATACCCCGATAAATAAAATCATTGTTGGCAATTTTCTAGTTACCTCTGTCAAGGTCAAAGGTCAAGGTTAAATTAGATATGCCAAATTTGCATAAATTGGACTAAAAAGATTTTTTTATAAAATTTTCGACCGCCAGAAACTTTGTGTCCACATTAATGTTTCCCTCCCCATTCCTCACATGTTGATTGGGTTGTCAAATGTGTTGCCCATAACATCCCCAATTTGGCAGATGACACAATGTATAATCGAGGTGCCCAATGGGTACACATCACAATCTTCATCATTTGGGAACTTAAATCTGAGTCTACATGTAAGTCTCCCATAGCAGATGAGGCCATGCAGAATGAAGTCCCCAGAGGAAGAATTTTGTGACGCCAGACCACTGGTCGGAATAGCATCACTAAATTCACCCTCTGGGGACCTCATTCTGCAAATGACCAGCACCATATTTTGAGGCCTGGTTGAGCTGCTCTATAACTAAAACTCATTTCAATTGCTCCTCTCTAATCTAGTGGTTTGTTCTACAACCCAGAAAATTGTGGACTGCTACCTTACAGTATGCTACAAGGGGAATGTACTGCATAGGACAGGATGGTGTACATGTGTAGAAACATGCTGGTAAATATGTAAATGATATAAGTACAATAATGCATTGGTGACATTCCTCACGTTCTGTTTAGCTCACAAATACTTAATTTCATATTTTCAGCCCACCTACAGTAATGCTCTAAGTAATCGACTCCTTAACCACAGCAGAATTATGGGTAACTTTTCAGGATTTAGTCGGAAATATGGCTTGTTGCCATTCATCGGAAAGCTCTATTTAATGTCCTCATAGTTGTGAACATCCATTCCAAATTTCATTGAGATCTCAGCACAACTGTAGAAGTTATGACATGAACAGATACCAGACAGACCAAAAAGCCAACATTTCCAGATAAACAAAGATGTATAACTCTAGAATGGAAAATCCGAACAAAACAATGGAACCCTCTTTTTAATGTCCTCGTAGTAGTGAACATCCATACCAAATTTCATTGAGATATCCCAGCACAACTGTTGAAGTTACGACATGAACAGATACCAGACAGACCAAAAAGCCAACATTTCCAGATAAACAAAGATGAATAACTCTAGAATGGAAAATTCGAACAAAACGATGGAACCCTCTATTGAATGCCCTCATAGTAGTGAACATCCATACCAAATTACATTGAAATCCCATCACTACTGTTTATGTTATGACATGAACAGACACCAGACAGACCAAAAATCCAACATTTCCAGATAAACAAAGATGAATAACTCTAGAATGGAAAATTCGAACAAAACGATGGAACCCTCTATTGAATGCCCTCATAGTAGTGAACATCCATACCAAATTACATTGAAATCCCATCACTACTGTTTATGTTATGACATGAACAGACACCAGACAGACCAAAAATCCAACATTTCCAGATAAACAAAGATGAATAACTCTAGAATGGAAAATCCGAACAAAACGATGGAACCCTCTATTTAATGTCCTCATAGTTGTGAACATCCATTCCAAATTTCATTGAGATCTCAGCACAACTGTAGAAGTTACGACATGAACAGACACCAGACGGACCAAAAAGCCAACATTTCAAGATAAACAAAGATGAATAACTCTAGAATGAAAAATCCGAACAAAACGATGGAACCCTCTATTTAATGTCCTCATAGTAGTGAACATCCATACCTAATTTCATTGAGATCCGAGCACTACTGTAAAAGTTATGACATGAACAGACATCGGACTGACAGACGTAAGCACACACGCACGGACGGACAGATGCAAAACAGTATACACCCTTTTTTTTTTTAAAGGGGGTATAACAAATGAATGAATTTGAGCCATGGGAGAGTGAAAATACACTCATGTGCTCTCTGAACGATGCAATCAACATGGTAATTTTGATTAAAATGAATTTATGGCTGGAGTCATAAACTCATTTTCATTATAATTATCATGTTGTTTGCATCCTTCAGAGAGCACATGGGTGTATTTTGCACTAATCCATGGTTCAAATTCATTCATTTGTTGCATATATTCTATTGAGTATTACAGTAGATGGTCTCATAAATGGCCGGATTTAAGGTACAGTACCCCTTTAACCCTTTACCCAACAGAACGGCCCTGTGCCAATGCATTCTCTTATATATGCGAGTCGACCATAGGTCGCCTCGCATATATAAGAGAATGCATTGGCTTAACACATTAAAAATTATAAAATTGTTAAAGAATGTAAGAAAAATGGTAAAAAGTGTTAAAAAAAGATTTTTTTTAGGCCAATGCATTCTCTGATATATGCGAGGCGACCTATGGTCGACTCGCATATATAAGAGAATGCATTGGCACATGGCATAACTGTAACTATCACAATGTGGTCAAGGGGCCGGTTCCAATGATATCCATATTTGTATGGTTCTATTGAGACAGACGGAAGATATTTTAGGCTGTTGAAGCTTTATTTGGCCGGTTTTGGCCGGTTTGTTGGGTAAAGGGTTAACATTGGCAGTTATGTTCCCAAACTTAATTTCATATTTTCATCCCTCCTACAACCCACAAAATTATGCACCTGATATGACCTTCTACATGGTGTAAAATGCATAGGACAGGATGTCATGTGTGGAGAAGACATGCTGGTGAATCAGTAAATGATATAAGTACAATAATGCTCTGGTGACATTCTTCATGTTCTATTTACCATGGGGGAGATCATATGAGTGGTATTATGAATAATGGGTGGTAAGTAGCTAAGCTACATTGCATGTAGTTGTAAGCTAACACACACCTTACAAGTTGCAGCAACTAGATACACACACAAGGGCTGATAGGACGACAAGCCTGAGTTTAATTTGCCTAACATTTGCAGAATGAGGTCTGGTGATGCTAGCCTGCTACATGTACATGTATGTGGGATAGCGTCACTAAATTCACCCTCTGGGAACCTCATTCTGCTTAGGCTCATCTTCTATGGAAATTGTGCAATGCATGTGTTGTCTGCCAATTTGGGGATATAGAGAAACTAAACAAAACTAGAGGTGTGACTGTCCCAATGGGACTAAGGATATCCCCACCCTGTTTTTAAAACACTAAGATGTTTCAAATGTCAGAAAACATTTAGTTAAAATAATTAAATAACAGATTCCCATTGCAGGTGCACAACCCTAACCCAAATCCTAAACCTATTGACCGAAAAATGTAGGAATAAAAGCTCGGACAAAATTAAGTCGAAAAAAGGAATAACTCCACACACAAACAAAGTTGGACGGCCATCATAATCGCAGGTGCACAGGTTTCCATGGTACTAAATATCTGTGCTAAGTTTTAAAAAATATCGACCAAAAAATGTAGGAATAAAAGCTCGGAAAAAATTATGCATGTTGCAAAAAACTTTTCTGATGAAAAAATGGGATAACTCCACCAAAAAAAGTCGGACAAACGTCAATTGCAGGTGCACAGGTTCCCATGGTACTAAATATCTAGGCCAAGTTTAAATAAAATTTACCTAAAAATGTAGGAATAAAAGCTCGGATAAAATTATACATGCTGCAAAAATTTTATAAGTAAAAAAAGGGGGATAACTCCACCAAAAAAAGCCTGGCAGACGTCATGATCGCAGATGCACATGGTGGTTGATGTCTGTGCCAAGTTTCATGGAAAATGATTAAAAAACGACTGAGAAAAACTCCAGACAAATTTGTGTCCATGGACAGGCGATATAGACGGACGGACAAGCTGACTCCAGTATACCCCCCCCCCCCCACTTCGATGCGGGGGGGGGGGGGGGGGTATAAAAAGAAATAGCATCTTTGTGAAGAAGTTTCTATAGAAATTTGATAATAAAGAAAATTTCCAGAGAAGATGAGGCCTAAGCAGAATGAGGTCCCCAGAGGGTAAATTTAGTGATGCTAGCCCGCTATGCGGGATAAGCATAACTAAATTCACCCTCTGGGGACCTCATTCTGAAAATGACAGGCACACTAAACTCAGGCTTGACACACAAGGGCTGATAGGACGGAACCTTAAAACACTTCCAAACTTCTTACTTTCTAACAAAATTTTACAAATCAAACTGGTTATGCCACATTTAACACAGGCTACACTGACAGTTATGTTTCCCCAAATAATTAATTTCATATTTTCAGCCCACCTACATTGTACAACCCAGAAAACAGTCACTGATACCTTAAAGCTTTCTACAGGGTAAATGAAGTGCATATAACAAGATGGTACGTGTGTAGAGACATGCAGGTGAATAATTAAACTGAGATATTAAAGTACATGCAGACATATGCACTCAAGGCTTCCCTCACTATCTGTTTACTACCAGAAATTATGATAACGAATGTGAACCCAATAGAGGGCAGACAGGTGGGTGTTCTTAGACTCTAATTAACTGTAGCGTGGTATTTATTCACCATCAAAAAGGCTGTATGTTGAAGGGATATTATTCTCCCCTATTAAAATAATATACTGCTCAGAAATTATCCTTGGTAGCACCAAAACCAAATAGGGGCCTCTTCTCTCATAGGCCAATGCCAAAAATATACTACAATACCACAATTTATAGTCTGCAACTTTTCCATTTAACCATTTTATGAAGGTAGCTGAACTGGTGCCAGGGCATTCTCTTATATATGCAGGGAAAATGCACTGGCTTACGCTGCACTTACTAAACAAATTGGTTTTCATTTTTTACTGACTACTGGTGGCATGCAAATTTTTCTGGATTTAACCCGTAAATATTCTGTGCCAGTGCATTCTATTATATATGCGAGTCTCCCCATAGGGAGCCTCGCATATATAAGACACTGGCTTACAATGTCAAGGTAAATATTGTTAGGCCATTGTATTCTCATATATATGTGAGGCACCCTCTGGGAGACTATTATATATAAGAGAATGCATTGGCACAGGGTTTTCGCAAAATTTCAGGAAGCTCCAGTCATGGAAGAGTTAATAAGGGAGGTAACTCCAGTCATGGAAGGGTTAAGTCAGCTAAATTCAACATTGATGGTCATGGCAAATTTCTGAGAAACTTACTATTCAAGAATTGAAGTTATATACTCAAACTTAGTGATTCATTGAAAAGTCAGAGGACTTTATATCTGGAGCAAGTGTGGGTTTTTTTTTTTGCAGAATGGTGACAGATAACAGAAGCCGAAAGACTTAGATATTTGTTGGCAGTTCTATTTCCAAACTTCATCGAAACACTGAATCAGATGATAATCAGATGACTTGCACTGAATAACTGTATTTCAGGGCATATTTTGTCAATTGTGTTGACCGGACAGATCTAATTGAAAATGACAGTCATAAAGACTGAGTTCTGTGAAAAACTGTTTTTTTTTAACTTTCTATTTGGTTGACAAATGCCATAACATGTGTTGATTGCTTCCAGTAACGAACGAGGAGCAATGTGCTCCAGCAATGTGCTCCTAACAATTGCAGCATAAACAAACTTTTACTCCAAATTCAAAAGGAACTGTAGCATATCATTCAAGAGGTAAGGAGGTTGAGGGCTACGTATGCCCACAACAACTTCATAAAAATCCCATGGAAATGCAAAGTGACCATCTGGGATCCAACATAAAGCTGATAGTGGATTAATTAGCTCACCTGTGTGTACATATATTCAAAATTTTGATACGCAGAAAAAAATCAGAACTTTTGTACCTGTGCATGGTTGGTTATTAGAAGAAGCGAGGCAGTCAGATGTATGCTATATATGTACAATAACTAGGGATAGAGCATTATATTGAAATGCAATAATAACAGCCATGTGTGTTTTTCTCACATGAAATGATATGAATTGTTGCTTGAAGAAGTCTAAAAAAAATGGCCAACTCAATAGCTACACAGCTCGGCTACATGCATTGGTATAATATTATCATGAGCTGGTATAATATTATCATGAGCTGGTGATGCATAGAGTGTTCTTCACTGGTATAATATTATCATGAGTTGGTGATGCATAGAGTGTTCTTCACTGGTATAATATTATCATGAGTTGGTGATGCATAGAGTGTTCTTCATCGGTATAATATTATCATGAGTTGGTGATGCATAGAGTGTTCTTCACTGGTATAATATTATCATGAGTTGGTGATGCATAGAGTGTTCTTCATCGGTATAATATTATCATGAGTTGGTGATGCATAGAGTGTTCTTCACTGGTATAATATTATCATGAGTTGGTGATGCATAGAGTGTTCTTCACTGGTATAATATTATCATGAGTTGGTGATGCATAGAGTGTTCTTCACTGGTATAATATTATCATGAGCTGGTATAATATTATCATGAACTGGTGATGCATAGAGTGTTCTTCACTGGTATAATATTATCATGAGTTGGTGATGCATAGAGTGTTCTTCATCGGTATAATATTATCATGAGTTGGTGATGCATAGAGTGTTCTTCATCGGTATAATATTATCATGAGTTGGTGATGCATAGAGTGTTCTTCACTGGTATAATATTATCATGAGTTGGTGATGCATAGAGTGTTCTTCATCGGTATAATATTATCATGAGTTGGTGATGCATAGAGTGTTCTTCATCGGTATAATATTATCATGAGTTGGTGATGCATAGAGTGTTCTTCATCGGTATAATATTATCATGAACTGGTGATGCATATAGAGTTCTTCAGTCACTAATATGGGCATATCATACTCAAAAATGATGCAACAGGTAAGCATAGTACAAAACTAAGTGATATAACTCTTATATCTTAATGTTTCCTAATTAATCTTTGATAAATATGTTGCTTGGAAAAAATTTACATCACACCCTTTTTCCGACCTCGAATCACTCACACCCCCTCCCTGTGTCTGGAATTGTTCAGCAAAACTCAACCGCAACCAGGCAGTAGTCTGTGGTATTCCGCAGTTTCAGTACAATGGTTAACCGCCTGATCACGGTATTACACCGTGGTAATATCATGTGTCAACCTCGTTATTAAGGGGGGGGGTCGATTAATTATAGCATCGCTGTATATGGTTAAAACACTTGAGATAGAGATTGGTCACTGGTTGGGCTCTTGGCTGCAAACATTAACTCAGACGCAGTCACCAGTCACTCCATCTATGGGCCTTGACCCTTTGAACCCTGATATATATATCTATAACAGCCCCCCCCCACCTTGGACATAGAGTGATTTACGTATATTTCAAGAGACAAACTAGACATATTGTATGTGATATATTCATTCAAATGTTACCTAAACGTGTTGACATAATCATCATCAAGGGGAATGCAATCATTGGTTATAAATATTTGCCGTGAATACACATCACATTAGGGTGCATACATGGCCTACATCCGGGTAATATCACATAATAACATGCCTTTCTCAGTGCACTCTGAAAGCATATTTTATCGTTTTGCCACAATGAGCTGAACTGAACGTTGAACTCTCATCCTGGCGCATTTCATGAACGATAAAAAGTAAACATGTTTTCTCAAAGATTGATTTGTTAAAACAGTGTTCTGTTTCCATATATTCAGTCATGTGACTTGAAAATCAAAGATGTCCACCAGGCACCTGGAAATCGAAGATGGCTGCCAAATTGACCAACATATCAATAAAATTGTTTTTTTCATCTCATATCTAGGTGCCAAAAATGAAAGAATGCAAACCAAATCGATACATTTATGCACCATATAGATTATGTAGGAGGGTAATACTTCATGTTTTTATTTCCTTGGTCATGTGGTATGGGAATTCAAGATGGCCGCCTGTAAACAATGTTATTTATAGAAAATTTCGCAGAATTACGCGACATCATACTCATGGCCTCTATAGAGGCCCCGCCGGGTTATAGCCATTTTATATTTGGACTCTATAGAGGTCCATCGGGTTCAAAGGGTTAATCAAAACTAAATTCTAAACCTCCCTAATAATTATAGTTTACCTTCAGAAGAGGACTCCTTGTCAGCAGATGCTCGGAGTTCTTTCATTTCTTTCAGAATTTCTTCATCATCCATTTGGCTCGGATCGAATGCATCGCTAACGAATTCATCTTGAGTTGGGCTTGAGTCTGGGGTTGGTTCCGCCTCCTGTTGTCTGACTGGCTTTGTAGGTGACTCTGTAACAAGAGAATCTAATAATTATATATACACATCTTAAAATATCAAAACCAATGTCTGTCTATAATGCTGTCACGATTTTTGTGCATTTATAACAATTCATATCTGATATAGCCGAAATTTGCCAATTGGACGAAAGAAAACCTGAGATCTAATGTATTTCCTAAAGGTGTTCTTTTCCCATGCACGACATATGTAAGCAAGATATTGTATCATTAAACAGTAGATGTGACATACAGTAATGCCCTAAATAATGAACTCCTTAACCACAGTAGAATTATGGGTAACTTTTCAGAATTTTGTCGGAAATATGGCTTGTTGCCATTCATCGGAAAGCTCTCACTGAGAGCTTTCCGATGAATGGCAACAAGCCATATTTCAGACTAAATCCTGAAAAGTTACCCATAATTCTGCTGTGGTTAAGGAGTCGATTATTTTAGGGCATTACTGTATGGCAAGTTTCAACAGAATCCCATAAAGCATCCAATGGAGCGCGGTATAAAAAGAAAAAGAAACTTTCTGAAGAAACTAAAAAAAGTTAGTTTGATAATAAAGATACTTTCCAGAGGCGATGATCGAGGCCTCAGCAGAATGATGTCCCCAGAGGATGAATCTGGTGATGCGGGTAGCGTCCCTAAATTAACCCTATGGGGGCCTCATTCAGCAAATGTCATACCATATTTTGAGGCCTGATATATCATAAATTAATGAAGACCCCACAGTGGACCCATTTCTAATAACCAGATGACTCATACTAATTGTAGACATTCATTTCACAATTTATTGATCTAAAATAGGATGGTCTTTATGAATGCCAGGCTGCCAGTTCATATTTGTCTGGGAATGAATGTCGCTTATAGAAATATGATTCCAGATATTCTGGACGATGCTGTAAGAGACACTCGGTCTAGGTGCATATGCACTCAATGTTCTGCAGAATATATCGTATTCAGCACTTAAAGTGATGTGAAGGGTGATCAGATAGAAATGGGAAATAATCTTGCTCAAAGTAATAAATTTTTAGAAATATTATATCCAAGTTGACAACAAACATAATCATTCTTATATATTAATTAACACTTTACCCAACAAACCGGCCAAAACCGGCCAAATAAAGCTTCAACAGCCTAAAATATCTTCGGTCTGTCTCAATAGAACCATACACATATGGATATCATTGGAACCGGCTCATTGACCACATTGTGATGGTTACAGTTATGCCCTGTGTCAATGCATTCTCTTATATATGCGAGTCGACCATAGGTCGCCTCGCATATATAAGAGAATGCATTGGCCTAAAAAAAAAAATTAACACTTTTTACCATTTTTTCTTATAATATTTTCTACATTCTTTGACAATTTGATCATTTTTAATGTGTTAAGCCAATGCATTCTCTTATATATGCGAGGCGACCTATGGTCGACTCGCATATATAAGAGAATGCATTGGCACAGGGCCCTTCTGTTGGGTAAAGGGTTAATTAAATACAGTGACTCTCGATGGCGAAATCATTTTCGTTAGCTTATCGCAGATAGTTGCGTCCCTAATCGAGAAGTAAAAATTTACAATTGCGCGTAGTTCAGACAATGTTTTCTATGGAGTAGTAAGGTCGATTTGTTTGAAATTTTCGGCGATGTTACTAGAATGTTATATTCCTCCATTTGGCATAGTGCCTGAATACTTTACTAGTTTCACACACCCAAAAATATGTCAGTAACCCTTTACCCAACAGAACGGCCCTGTGCCAATGCATTCTCTTATATATGCGAGTCGACCATAGGTCGCCTCGCATATATAAGAGAATGCATTGGCTTAACACATTAAAAATAATTTTTTAGGCCAATGCATTCTCTTATATATGCGAGGCGACCTATGGTCGACTCGCATATATAAGAGAATGCATTGGCACAGGGCATAACTGTAACCATCACAATGTGGTCAATGAGCCGGTTCCAATGATATCCATATTTGTATGGTTCTATTGAGACAGACCAAAGATATTTTAGGCTGTTGAAGCTTTATTTGGCTGGTTTTGGCCGGTTTGTTGGGTAAAGGGTTAAGGTGGATCCCTTGATTATAATCGCAAGGCCAATAGGCCTCAAAATATGGTGGTCATTTGCAGAATGAGTTTCCCAGAGGGTGAATTTAGTGATGCTACCCTGCACAGCTGGCTATCATAACTAAATTCACCTTCTGGGACCTCATTCTGCTCAGGCCAAATCTCTGGAAAGTATCGTTATTATCAAATTAACAAGATTTTTAGAAACTTCTTTAGAAAGTTTCTTTTTTAGTTTAGTTTCTCTATATCCCCAAATTGGCACGAGACACAATGCATAATTGAGGTGCCCAATGGGTGCACATCACCATCTTTATCATCTGGGAACTTAACTCTGTGTCTAGGTCTCCCATAGCAGATGGGGCCTTGCAGATGAGGTCCACAGAGAATGTATTTAGTGATGCTAGGCTTTGCTAGCCTGCTGTGATGGGTAGCTGGGGACCTCATTCTGCAAATGACCAGCACCATATACTCAGGCCTGAAGGACTTTATAGAAAGCTGAATGCCCCCCCCCCCCCCCCCCACTGATCATGTTGATTATATCGCTATTGTTTCATGCTAATGTAGGAACGTGGCTAGTGTGTCTTCATTAGGGTGTATTATTATAGATTTGGGGTATGGTTAAGTATCCAATTCATTAAGAAGCTCTAGTGTTCTCCAGTGAAGGTGGTACAGTAATGCTCTAAGTAAGCGGCTTATTAACAACAGCAGAATTATGGGTAACTTTTCAGGATTTAGTCGGAAATATGGCTTGTTGCCATTCATCGGAAAGCTCTCGGGGATAGCTTTCCGATGAATGGCAACAAGCCATATTTCCGACTAAATCCTGAAAATTTACCCATAATTCTGAAGTGGTTAAGAAGTCGATTACTTAGAGCATTACTGTAGGTACTATCACTGCATAAAGAAAACCCTACCATTATCAAAAACATGGTGGACCACTTCAATGAATACCTTACCATTATCAAAATAATGGTGGACCACTTCCAGCGAGAGTTAAATTGACTCACAGCAGGTTGTCTGAATCTCCTTGAAATTGTGACATGACACGTTACATTCTCTACCATGATATTATGAAAAGGGAATGAAATAAGTAAAATATAGTTGAATCAGAATAAAAGGTCCACTAAATTTTTGAATCCCCAGATCACATTATAAATAACATATTCCACATTATATACCATATAATATGTGATATATAATGTGATCTGGGCATTCTAAAATTATAATAATGTTGACATTTCTTTTCACAAATGAATGCCAGGCTGACAGTTCATAGTTGTCTGAGATTGAATGTCACTTATAGAAGCATCATTCCAGATATTATGGATGATGATGTAAGAGACAAGTGAAAATGCACTCAATGTGCTACTGCAGACTCAACGAGGCACTATGTGGAATTGAGTCATTATAATTGCCAATAATACAGCTATATGCCCCATTTTACTGATGTTGATATTATATTGCTATTGTTTCCTACAAATGCAGGGCCCCAATGACTCAGTAGGTGCAGGTTACATTAACCCTTTACCCAACAAACCGGCCAAAACCGGCCAAATAAAGCTTCAACAGCCTAACATATCTTCGGTCTGTCTCAATAGAACCATACAAATATGGATATCATTGGAACCGGCGCATTGACCACATTGTGATGGTTACAGTTATGCCCTGTGCCAATGCATTCTCTTATATATGCGAGTCGACCATAGGTCGCCTCGCATATATAAGAGAATGCATTGGCCTAAAAAAAATCTTTTTTTAACACTTTTTACCATTTTTTCTTACATTCTTTAACAATTTTATAATTTTTAATGTGTTAAGCCAATGCATTCTCTTATATATGCGAGGCGACCTATGGTCGACTCGCATATATAAGAGAATGCATTGGCACAGGGCCGTTCTGTTGGGTAAAGGGTTAAGTTAACATAAGTGGTCTAGCGATGTTTCTATGTGTAGTGGAGTGATTTCCTGTGAAACTAACTCTCTCTATGTGGTCTTTCCTTTCCTCCACACATCAAATTCTATAGTCTAGTGGCTGAAGTGATGATGATAAACTGCAATCTCTACCAGAGCGCACCAGTCATACTTCCTTTCTGACTCTGTCACCGGCTGGGTACTAGTTTGTGTTTCTATATTTAGCGCAGGGTTTTCCGAACAAAATGGCGAAAACCGATCGCCCCAAAGTCAAATTTCCTATGTGCTTTGAGAACGATTCCTGCACTAAAAACTTAATGACAGAATGGAGGATCAGAGCGGTAGTTTTGTTGACGATTTTCGCAAGCAACTCATCAAAATTGGAGCAAATTAGAACTCTTGTGTCTGACTTGCCATGCGTGTTGTCGTGACAATGTCGTCCATGTGCGTTTTGACTTTTGTGTTGATAAAATAATCGGAGAACCGAATCACACCGTTTCGAAATATAGTTCTTTGGTTTTAGTGGGACTTTTCAAACTTAAGGTTCAAAATTTATACAAATTTTGTTCGATATTTTGTGTGCTTAACAATGGCAGCATTTTGCTCTGTTCGCTTAGTATATATCTTATTTTCGCGGAAGTCCACCAATTGTGGGTGAAATGTCACCGGTTGCAGCGGTATTACCGAGTCATCAAGGGAGGTAAACCCTGCATGGAGTTTGGATAAACTGAATAAACCATTTCAAATCATGCTAATGCAGGGACGTGGTCTTCATTGGCAGAGCTAGGGGTGGATTATTATGGAATTTCTTTCCTTTCCTCCCCAAATAAAATTATATAGTCTAGTGGCTGAAGTGATGATGATAAACTGAATAAGCCATTTCAGATCATGCTAATGCAGGGACATGGTCTTCATTGGCAGAGCTAGGGGTGGATTATTATGGAATTTCTTTCCATTCCTCCCCACATAATCGGAATAATAAATTAGAGTTTTTATGTTGTATTATAGAGTATACTGTTATGTACTATTATAGTCAAATGTATACATAACAAAATTATTGGAATTTATGGGTCACTCGCATATATAAGAAAATGCACTGGCACAGGATCTGTAAGGCAGCACCAGCACAGCCCCGGATTAAAGTGAAAAGGTCACCCGGACATGGAATACTTGGGTTAATAGAGTCAAATTTAAGTTTACAATGATAATGTATGAAATTGTACCAACAACACAGCCATCAAGATAAGCCACCTCACTGCAGACCCATTAATATCAATTATATAGCAGAGCTGTCAACTAATCACTGGCATTGTCTATGCTGAACCTTGGAATCTCTATTAAACCTATAACATTTATAATGACCTCAGATCATCTGTAGAGTGATATACCCAGCTGTGCAATGCAGCAAAGATTTTCTAGTCTACTGTTAATAGCATGTCATGTGTATTGTTGAAACATTTTTAAAAAATCAGATACCATAGCTTTCTTTATATGCACATTGGCATAAGAGACATCAGAAAATGATATAGCCATATTAATAGCTTTGCAGTCCAAAGGCATAGGATGGAATTGGTGAATTCAGTTCAATATCACTCCAAACAAATTTACCAGTACATAACACAAGATTTTGGACCAATTTAAACCAAATTTGGTGTGGTGACTCGAGTACCCTTCGCACAGTTATAATGGTGTTAGTTTTTCAAATTTTTTTAACATTAAAAAATAAAAATAAATAAATTTAAATTGAGCAAGGAGTTCACTCTAAATTAAATTTATAAAAAAAAAAAATTCATATACAAAATTTGGTTCTGATCAGATAGAAAATATTTGAGTTACCGCACCATGCATAAAGTGTCTACGGACGGACGGATGGATGGACAGACAGACGGACGAACGACAAGTGGTCAATCCAGATGTTGACACTATGTTTACCATACTATGGTATGGGTAAACATAAAAAAACATCTGAATGATCATACAGTTATCGCAGATGTACTTTCTTCCTAGGGCCAACAATGTAAACAGTGGGAAATTATCCCCTAATTTTACCAATTGGGAGGCTACATGTACGGTACAGTTGTACGGTGAAGGTGGCACTATTAGTGTATAAGAAATACCCTATCATTAAAAACATGGTGGACCACTTTAACTCTTCCATGACTGGATCTTCCTGAAATTTTGCGTAAACCTTGTTCCAATGCATTCTCTTATATACATGTATGCGAGTCTCCCATAAGGAGCCTCACATATATAAAAGAATCCTTGGCCTAACACTATTTACTTTGACCTTACCGTACAAGCCATGCATTCTCTTATATTTCCCAGGCTCCCTATGGGAGACTCGCATATATATGAGAATTATGCAATGGCACATGATCTTTAATGCTGCACCAGCACATCTCCCATCACGAAAGGGTTAATGAATACCTTACATTATTAAAAACATGGTGGACCACTTCCAACATGATATTGTGAAAGGGAAAGAAATCAGAGAAAGTATGTTGCGTGGGACTAAATGTAGACATTTCTTTTCACACATGATTGATGCCAAATCTAAAATTGGATCATTCTCATGAATGCCAGCTCATAATTGTTTGGGATATAATGTCGCTTATAGATACATGATTCCATATATTCTGGATGCTGATGTAAGAGACACTAGGTCCAGGTGTACTCAACATCCTACCAATTCAATGAGGCATAATATATCAAATTCATCAGTAAAGGAACATCCCTTAACCCCTTCATGATGGGAGCTGCGCTGGTGCAGCATTAAATTTCATGTCCCAGTGAATTCTCTTATATATGCGAGTCTCCCATAGGGAGCCTCACACATATAAGAGAATGCACTGGCTTACAAGGTGAAGGTAAATATTGTGAGGCCAATGTATTCTCTTATATATGCGAGGCTCCCTCTGGGAGACTCATATACATGTACATCAGAGAATGCATTGGCACAGGGTTTTCGCAAAATTTCCGGAAGCTCCAGTCATAGAAAGGTTAATTATAATGATAAGGCCAATATCGAAAGCTGTATGTTGATTATATACTCTCGTGTGCCAAGTGCAGGGTGGAATATAAATACAGGGTGGTAACTTCCGACAAAATTAATAATAGTGCAGGGCGGAAAAAAAGTACAGGGTGGAATTTAAGCTTGTCAATTCTCACAAAAAAGGCAATAATTATTCAAATGCCTGAAAGTACAACAACGTAATAACAACAATTACACATGTTCTTGTAAGAATACTAAGATGTTTGTCTCGTAACCGCCACTTGGGGAACCGGTATTCTGGTGTTTTATTTGCACCGGCAGCGGCTATGGACTTGTCACTTCCACTATCGAGCCATAACTTTTCAAAAAAACGTGCAGACCTGAATAAGCATCATGCAGGGTAGATTGTTTTCATAAAATTAATAAACACACAGGTATGTTTATTTGGCACACAGGAGTAACTGTTGTTTTATCCTATTGCAGGGAAGTGGTTTGAGAGTCCTCATATATAGACACTTTAGCCAGGCCACATCACATTCCCATGGAAATAAGTTATCCTTGAGATGTCTACCAGTAGTTATGAATTATGCTTCACAGTTTCTTTTGGTTTAGACCTGGTTGATGAGGAAATGGAAAACAGTTGATGCAAAGCATTGACAATGTATAAATCATGATTTGCCGTAACGACACAGCAGGTTTATAGGGGTGACTTTATTGATTATTAACTTGCATCAATTGTCTGCGGATATTTTTATTAGTGACACCCGGTCCCCCACGACGAAGTGGTTTATTGACAACGATGCGGTTTATTGACGCAGAGCTAACATGGCCATGATGTGGTTAGTTAATGACTCTATAACCGGACAATATAAGCCAGGGATTACAGTGAGTGTCATCATGACACTGTGTTGATGATACTATATTCCCTAACCTGTATTTGACAAGTAACTGGTAATATGACATTGCTTGTGACCATCAACAAAGTGGTATAAGGTCACAACACTTTGCTGCTGATCACAAGCTGTGGCCCTATAAACAGGCAGATATAGGTTAGTCGGGAATACACCAATGTCATGATGACACTCACTGTATTCCCTAAACTATAGGGCCATCAGTGATGTGGTGCTCAGAGGAGGAACTTCCAAGGAAGGTTGTATGTGTATGCAAGGGTGATGTATATGTATATCCGTATGAGTCTTGATCAAGTTATAAGATGACAGGAATTGAATGATAACAACTTTATAGACTCATTAGTGCATAACTCACACAAGCTTTCGGTCTTCTGTGAAGCCTTTATCAATAAGTGAGATCACTAACTCACGGTGAATCCGCCATTTGGTCTCCGAAGGTCAAAGTTAAGAAGTAGCATCTATTTTTAGCATATGGCTCCAGTCTGGGAATTCCCAAAATAAAATGGCAACAGTTCGTTACCGAATCGCAGGTGCGAGAATTTCATAAAACTAATTAAACAATCACCCTGGATACATACAATACGTACGTTTCACGCAGTAGATGGATTGAGTATATCACGTATATGTTTTTGAGTTATTTGTTTTATCACAAGTACTCGCTATTTAACAGTAACTTAAGGGAAGTTCGTTGACAAAAGAGGGCGTCTGAATGTCTGCATAAACACCAGATCCTAACTCTGTAGATGACATGGCCACAAAACAATTCTTAAACACGTAGTTGCACTCAGAATAAATGAATGTAAGCCATAAAATGCTGATAAAAAATACTCGTTCTCAGCTGTCGAATGTTTACAAATGGATGCTACTTCTTAACTTTGACCTTTTACCGGTGGGTTGGGTAAAATGCTAGGAATCGGACCATATGGAACCATCGGCCATCTTGAAAATCGTGAACCAGTGATAAGGTTTATTGAAACCTGAAATAGTCTGTGCATCATACACTAATGAGTCTATAAAGGTGTTATCATTCAATTCCTGTCATCTTATATGCAAGGGTGGTGAGGGAGAGGGAGGGAGGTGTGTGTGTGGATGTGTCACCCCCTCATATCTGGTAACAGCATGCAACAGTTGGAATACTCTTGGCTCAAGCTAGATTCATATTACAGACTGAATAAACAGTTGATATAACTTTTCAACTGATATAATGCATAGCATGTTGTTTTTAGGTCCACAGAAATTTTCTTAAGATGGGGGACTCAGGGGGAAGGGTGGGGGGTTGCAACTGAAATTTCCGACAGTTGGGAATTTGAGGGGGGGAGGTGCAATTGAAAATTTGACTTTCACCTAAACAAATATCCTTTAGCGATGTCACAATCAGGAAACAAACAAATATGTCAAAAGCACAGAAGGGCAAGAGAGCATAATATACAGTAATGCGCTAAATAATCGACTCCTTAACCACAGCAGTATTATGGGTAACTTTTCAGTATTTAGATCTGCTGTGGTTAAGGAGTCGATTACTTAGGGCATTACTGTATATGTACAGGGGAAAAAACTATTGCATATGATCTTATTGTTGCTGCAAACAGCTGCAAATGTCAACAAGTACAGGTCTACTCTGATAATTGGCAAGTGTTATCATTTCTCCAAGCTTATAATAGTGCATCTGTCATTTGCAGAATGAGGTCCCAAGAGGGTGAATTTAAGTGATGCTATCCTGCACAAGGGCTGGCATAACTAAATTCACCCACTGGGAACCTCATTCTGCTTAGGCCTCAACTGCTATGGGAGACCTAAGATAAGATTTTTCCCCCAATTGAAGTTGATGATGTTCAATCATTAATCACCTCGATTATGCATTTTATCTTCTGCAAATTAGGGGAAAAAGAAACTGAACAGACTGGAACAGAAGGGAAAAAGTAACTAAAAACAATGTTAATTTGAGACTATAGATACTTCTCAGAAGATGAAGCCTAAGCAGAATTAGGTCCCCAGATGGTGAATTTAGTGATGCTAGCTCGCTGTGAGGAATATACGGTATATACATGTGTACTGGTAGCCATGTATCACAAGATATACAGCCAATTAACTTCTGGTTATTGCTGTTGTTGAAGTATGGTTGGGCACCCAAAAATTAAATACATCACAAATGTTGACTTTAACAAGACAGTTTATGACTGTGGAGTCGCTCACCTGACTGTAAACTCTGAAAAGATTGGGACTCTGAAGACTATACATGTAAATCACTTTAAACAAGTAATTCTAAACATGGACGTAGCTAGAGGGTCTCTGTTTAGTGGTGGGAGAATTCCAGTTTGCAATTTCCTGCACACCCCTGAGCATCCCCCATAGCCCGTCTCTTCCCAACCGGACCAAGCTCCCAAGTACATCAAATTTCTTTTACATATCCCCTTAGGTTGAAATTTTAGAAAAGATACCTCAAGCTTTAACAAATTTTAACCTGACATGCTCCTACTTTTGACCAGCCAACCCAATTTAACCCTTTCAGTGCTAGGGGCCGATCTCATCGGCCCTAATTTACGGTCTGTAAAATCGGCCCTAAAAAAATTATAATAAAAAAAAAAAAAAAAAAAAATTTTTAGATTTAGAAATAATAACAAATGATGAAAAATTGTTAGGCCAATGCATTCTCTTATATATGCGAGGCGACCTATGGTCGACTCGCATATATAAGAGAATGCATTGGCACAGGGTATATGGGTTGATACAAAAATCGGACCTATATGCGAGGCGACCTATGGTCGACTCGCATATATAAGAGAATGCATTGGCACAGGGTATATGGGTTGATACAAAAATCGGACCTGGCACTGAAAGGGTTAAACATATTTGAATCCCATCCCTTTTATAGCCCCGCCATTTCTTGACTGGTCGACCTCATTTTAATAAATTTGTATCCCAGTCACCCAAGGACCCTCCACACTATATATGAGCTAACTAGGCCTGATGGCTCTTGAGGAAAAGATGTTTTCAGAATTACTATAGAGGAAAGGAGTTATGTCCCTGGCCTCACCCCTATTTGACCGGGTGCCCCTATTTGAACAAATCTGAATCCCAGTCACTAAAGGATCTTCATATTAAATATAAGCTAAACAGAAATGATGGTTCTTGAGAAGCTGTTTTAATAATTCCTATGGAGGGAAAGATTTATGTCCCTGTCTCTGCCCCTATTTGGCCTGGTGACAAGATGTTAACAAATCTGAATTCCAGTCACTCAAGAACCCTCCATACCAAATATAAGCTAAATAGGTCAAATGGTTCTTGTGAAGAAGACGTTTTAAGAATTACTATGGAGGGAAATAGTAATGTACCTGGCTCCGCCCTTTTTTGACTTGGTGACCCATTTTTAACAAATCTGAATTCCAGACACAGAAGGATCTTCATATTAGAGGTTGCACTACGGGTGTTGGAATACCCCCATAGTGAAAACTGAAATATGGGCGGGTCGGAAACCAAATTGTGAAAAAAATGTGATGAACGAACAAATTACTAGACAATTCTAGTTTAAGAGGGGTAACTCCTGTACGCAAAAATGAGAACAACGTCAATGAACCCTCTTTTGAAAGCCCTCATGATGCCAAACCTGCCTTCCAAATTTCATCAAGATCCAATAACCCATGGTTGAGATATATGAGCGTACAGACAGAAATCCAACATTTTCAGATAAACAAAGAGGGATAACTCTTGAACGGAAAAAGTGAACAATGTCAGTGAACCCTCTTTTGAAAGCCCTCCTGATGCCAAACCTGCATACCAATTTTTATCGATATCCAATAACCCATGATTGAGATATATGAGAGAATGGACACATGGATGGCTAGACAGATGGACAGACAGATGGATGCATGTAATCCAGTATAACCCCCATCTTTTGGGATGGGGGTATAATAAGCTAATAATGGTTCTTGAAAAGAAGACATTTTAAGAAATACTATGGAGGGAAAGAGTTATGACCCTGACTCCTCTCCTATTTGAACTAGCGACCTGAATGGATGAAACCCGTATTATGTGGGTATCCTTCACTGCATGCTGTGCTATTACCATATCTATTAAAGCACAACGAATCTTAAGATCCAAGCCCGAGTTACAAGCTGAAATGTTCATACAGCGACAAAATTCAGAATAATCAAACAAGGGCCGTAACTCTGGTAAATATAAATGGACGAAACCCATAGTATGTGGGTATCCTTTACCCCAAGCTGTGCAATCACCATGTCAAAGCACAACCAAATCCGATAATCCATGCTCGAGTAACAAGGTGATACGGTACCGTATGTTTGCAAGCCTTGAAATAGGGTGCCTGTCATTTGCAGAATGAGGTCCCCAGAGGGTGAATTTAGTGACGCTACCCCGCATAGCGGGCTAGCATCACTAAATTCACCCTCTGGGAACCTCATTCTGATGAGGTGTAAGTAGAATGAGGTCCACAGAGGGTGAATTTGGTGATGCTAGCCCACTATGCGGGGTAGCGTCACTAAATTCACCCTCTGGGGACCTCATTCTACAAATGACAGACACCCTATTTCAAGGCTTGTATGTTTGTAAGGTCATAAAATTAACAAATTCCCAAGTCAAACAAGGATAATAAATTAATGGACGAAACACATAGTATGTGGGTATCCTTTCCCTCAACCTGTGCTATCACCATGTCAAAGGGCAACAAAATACGATACTTAGCAACTGAGTTACAAGTTGAAATGTTCGGATGGACAGATGGACGGAGCCCTCAGTTAATTGCCCAGAAACATCCTACGGGGGTCGGGGCATAATAAGAGGTTGAACACCAAAATATTCCATGAAGAAGAGGGTTATTAAATGTGAACAATATGAAATTTATAAAGGGCAATAAATATGGTAACAAGAACACCGCCAGGGTGGGATAATACGCCATTGGCTTGTTTCACCCTTCCATGACTGGAGCTTCCTGAAATTTTGCAAAAACCCTGTGCCAATACATTTTCACAAATAGAAGGCCTCGCATATATAAGAGAATACATTTTCCTAACAATATTTACCTTGAACTTGTAAGCCAGTGTATTCTCTTATATATGCAAGGCTCTCTATGGGAGACTCCCATATATAAGAGAATGCACTGGCACAGGATATTTAATGCTGCACCAGCGTATCTCCCGCCATAAAAGGGTTAAATTGCAATTTCAGAAATATTCCATAACTTAATTGCTATCAGTCAAAAATTAATAACATTACAAAGTCATAAAGGGCCCACTGGTCTGGTGAGAATCATTGGACATATCCCCGATTCAAACACAGCTTGCATTTTGAACCAATTCAGCATCTTACCAAGTTTGTTGTGAACAACCAAGCCTAACTGAAGTTAACAACAGCAAACCAAGAAAGCCAGAATTTCAGTCGAAAAAGGTCTATAACTGTCAATGACACTTAGCTCAAATTAGGAACGAGTTAATTTTTGCTGAGCTATAAATAGAATGATAAAGAAGGAAAAGTAAACTAGAGGTCAACCCAAAGATCCATATGAAGTTTAGTGATGATCGGATGAGGGATGTGGTCAGTAGGGTGCGCCCAAGGATTTAGTCATACAAAGAGTAAATTCCAAGATGGCCACTGGTGGCTATTTTTTTCAACGAATTTCAATCAAAATATGAGGCTCCCATCTAGAGGTCACCCGAAGATCCAATGAAGTTTGGTGATGATCAGATGAGGGATGTGATCTGTAGGGTGTGCAAAGGATTTAGTCATGCAAAGAATAAAATCCAAGATGGCTGTTGGCGGCCATGTTTTTCATCGAAAATTGTTCAAATTTGATAGCTCCCATCTACAGGTGATCACAATCGTGCCTGCAAAATTTTAAAATGATTCTACAGGCTGTAGGGTGTGCCAATGGATTCAAATTTGAAATCCAAGATGGCTGCTGGCGGCCAAGTTCTTAATCAAAATTTGGAAAAAATTGATATGTCCCATCTATAGGTCACCCTGAAGTTACATATTTAATTTGATGAAGATCGATTAAGGGATGCACCCTGTAGGGGGTGACGAGGGAAATTGTTGATGCACGCACACATGCACGCACACACAGATGACGGACGCCAACCCATGGCAAACATGCCTTTAAATTTTCAAAACAGTTGTCCATTATATGCGGACTGCATGGTGTGCCAATGGATTCAAATTTGAAATTCAAGATGGCTGCTGGTGGCCATGTTTTTAGACGAATATCAGAAAATATAGATGGCTTCCATTTAGAGGTCACGCCATATGTGGTTTGGTGATGATCAGATGATAGATGTGACCTGTTGGGTGTGCCAAAGGAATTAGTCATGCAAAGAGTAAAATCCAAGATGACCTGTTGGGTGTGTTAATGGAAATTGTTGACGGGCGCGAGCACAGACACACACATAGACACATGCACTGGCGATAACAAATTTAATTCAGTAGAACTAAAGTAATAGTCCTGATGAAATATGAATGAACAGACAGGTCCACACTGTACTGTCCTAAGTAATTTGACCCAGTAACTAGGGATATTAAGCATTTATAACTGCAGTTAAACCATAACTGCATTTAATGGTTCTGTGAGTGCTGTCGCACCATGATTAAATGCAATTAAGAAATCAGTTATATTCCTTGACTGCTGATACACTGTAGCCAACTGCTGACTGTCGGCGAATTTTATTTCTATGACATAAATTTGCTGGAGCCGCAATTGTACTGGAAGTTACCGTTTTATTCCCGCTGATGATTATATGAGTTCTAACGAAATCTGGTATAACTGGGGGGCCACCCCAGTTCGACGAGTCATTTACTTACGGTTGGGCAGTACAGTAATACAGTTATATAATTAAAGTGTCAATGACACTGTAGCTCAACTTGGAAAGGGAATAATTGTGTTACAGTCAATGGAGCGATTAGGAATGCAGAAAGTTGAAATGTCTAAGTTATCAACATGAAGAGATGTATAAAGTAAAATCCAAGATGGTTTCTGACGGCTATGTTTTCAAACGAAATTCAAAAACATTTGATAGCTTCCATCTAGTAGATCAATATCAAGATTAATATGAAGTTTGGTGATGATCGGCTGAGGGAAGTGGACTGCAGGGTGTGCCAAAGGATTTAGTCATGCAAAGAGTAAAATCCAAGATGGCTGCCAAAATGACTCGTTCCCATCCACTTGTCAATATTAACATCTATACAAATTTCATGATGATCAGGCAAATAGTTCGGTCTGTAGCCCGTGCTAATGGATTGAATTTTGGAATCCAAAATGTCGCTGGCAGCCATTTTTTTTCTTCCGAATGACCCCAAAATGACTTGTTCCCATCTACATGTCAATGTCAACAGCTAATGATCCGGCCAAAGGTACGACATGTATCCCGTGCTAAAGGAAATTGTTGACGAATCATGCACACACACACACGCACACACACGGACGACAGATACCAAGCCATGGCAATAGCTCAAACTTTACAAATTAAAGTTGAGCTAATAAGGAATTCAACTCTCCAATCTCAAATATGTGGGTAATCATATCCTCCAGGTTTAAGTGTCTTCATTAGAAACTTTAGAAGGAGCGTCTGGATGGACAATGCTAATTTATATGTGGCATATTATGCCGGTGGATCATGTGATGCTAGTAGGACAAGGTGATGTACCATTTTATTTAAAGTTGTCATTTTTTGCCGTGTTTGAATGATCTGAACAAGCCACTATTTGTAGAAACATTCAAGAAGATGTATATCATGAAATACTCCAATAATGGCTCTGTTGGTTGCTGTATATGGACCGTAATTGTGATGGCTATCCCTGTCATTTTGCAGACACCGTGCCACCATTATTAATATATTTTAACACTACATATAGCTGAAACTGTGGCCCCTTTATCTGTTAGGGGCATATGGCCCCTGTCTGCACTTTGCGCACATTTGATCATTTAAATAGTTTGATTTAACAAAACAAAAATTTAAATAATTTTTTTTAATTTAATGTTTTTTTCCTAGATAAATGTTTTTTCATTTTTATTTATTTTTTAAAACAAATTTTTTTTAAACTAACACCGTTATAACCTCCGCCAGAGTACCCCGATTCACCACACAAAATTTGGTTGAAATTGGACCAGCAGTCTTGGAGAAATATGCGCACAGACAGACGGATGGAAAGACAGATCCTACTCTTTTATATATATAGATAAATGTGTTCTTGAAAGTTTCAGAGACACTGGATTTTGCTAAAATCGCTTGCATTAGCCAAGCACCACAAAAATGACAACGTTAGGAAAACTAAAGGTTTTTCTTAACAGGACCCACCAGCATCATAGCAAATTAGCAGGACCACTTGAGGATGGGTGATGATGTAACATGATGTGATTACAATTTCTGAGTGAGCAGAATGCATCTATCGATTGAAGACCCAACTTCAAATATGTTACTCTTAGCAGAATAAGGGATATAACTCTATAACCGAAGTTATTAGGATGGCAGATGCCTCACCTCATAAATCATCATTAGGAGCTTATTAGTGACAAGGAAGACAGACATATTAACTGCAGCATATTTATGTTCATTGAACACCAAGTCTTGAAATAGGGTGTCTGTCATTTACACCTCTCTGGGGACCTCATTCTGCAAATGACAGACACCCTATTTCAAGGCTTGTTGAACACATGCTTGTTGTGCTGAAGCTGTTTTAAATTTATAGACAGTTAACCCCTTCATTGTTCTACGTCTGTACTGAGTAAAGAGAAGCCTTGAAATAGTGTCTGACATTTGCACAATGAGGTCCCAGAGGGTGAATTTAGTGACACTATCCTGCATGGCGGCCTAGCCTAACAAAATTCACCCTCTGATGATCCCTCATTCAGCTTCGGCATCAACTGCTATGGGAGTCCTAGGATCAGATCGAAGTTCCCCAGTTGAAGTTTGTGATGTTCACCCATTAGTCATCTAGATTAATATGCATTTGATATTCTGCAAACTAGGGGATATAGAAACTGAACAGAAGGGAAAAAGTAACTAAAAACAATGATATTTTGAGACTAGATACTACCCAGAAGATGAGGCCTAAGTAGGATGAGGTCCCCAGAGGGGTGAATTTGATGATGCTAGCACAAATCAGCAATGAGTTAACCCTTCCATGACTGGAGCTTCCTGACATTTTGCGAAAACACTGTGCCAATGCATTCTCTTATATATGCGAGTTTCCCAAAGGGAGCCTCGTATATATAAGATAATACATTGGCTTAACAATATTTACCTTGATGTTGTAAGCCATTGCATTCTCTTATATTTGCGAGGCTCTCTATGGGAGGCGCACATATATAAGAGAATGCACTGGCACAAGATCTTTCATGCTGCACCAGCTTGGCTCCAGTCGTGAGAGGGTTAAGCTAAGAAATATTACCTTGTTTTTCGCTTCCTGTGGACGATCGTCTGGAGCTGCCACTAGATCTGTCTCCTGTATTCCCTGCAGGAGAAAAAAGTTAAAGACATATTATGGACTTGTTCGTGCGTGTGTGCAACTGATAAGTTAGTATGCAAGTGCTATGCCAACTGGAGGAATGTAGCATTTTACTAACCTCATTGAAAATCTCAAGCAAATCGACCATACCACTCAATAGAAAACATCGTCTGAACTATGCTTAATTGTAAATAAATTACTTCTTGATTCGGAACGCAACAATTTACAAACGAAAATGATATCGCCATCAAGAGTCACTGCATTTAATTCATAGATAGGAATGACGGTGTGTGTGTAGTCAATTTGGATGTAATATTTGTATAAAATAACTACTTTGAGCAAGATTATTCTCCATTTCTATTTGATCACCTTACAGGAGTGTTTTTTTCACATCACTTTATCCGTTTCTTTACTAATGGATCCTCCCATTAAGTTATAAAAGTAAACATTGGAATGTTCTATTATTCATTTGGAGGGCTGTTCAGGAAGTGTAAGCAGATGAGAGACAGAGCAACAGATAATACAAGTCCAGAACAATTCCTTTTCATTGGTGGGAAATGTTCAGCTAATAAGTCAACAAACAACCTAATTATGATTTCTGCTGACAATGAGTGTTTAGCTCATAGTTTGGATTAATCAGTAGAACTTGTATGGCATGGTAAGTGAAACTTCACTTAATTTAGCACTTAATAATGCCTGCTATGTGTTTCTATTGGTAATTAATTGACCACAATAGTTGTACTCCATTGTCCATAGTGAAGTTCCGATCATGAATAAGCCCATCGGACCGATTTCCAATAACTGGAGGCACAATCGGCCGATATCCGATTCCGATGTTTATATATATTGGGTGTTTATTCCCATATACACTCATTGCCCTCCCTATCGAGGTATACTTTTAAAGCCAAATATATCAAAGAAATATATTCACACTGTCACGAAAGTATTTCTGCCCATGTCAGCAGTGCGCTGCCTTTGATGTATGCTGATAGTTGTTTTGACAAAGAGATCACATGTGCCGACTCAAAGCAGTGACTAGCAAGTAACGTACATGCATGAAACACGTGCATACGTGTAAAAGTCTTTGATTGAATACTTGTAATGTGCGACAGTGTACACATGTATATGGAATGGCAATGATTATTAACTAAATTTAGATGAATGGATAATAATTGCTCATTGCTGTCATTATTAGACTTGGAGTATACTGAGCCACAGTGACAGTATGGGAGTTGCATGTTGTCATCACAGACTGACAGTTTGACACGCTTCAGCTATACCGTATGTTCCTTTAAATGTTTTTTGGAGTCTCCAAAGTATATTCCTTTAAACGTTGTGTTTAATGTTTATAATTATAAACATATTTCACAAATGCCCTCATTTTGGATATTATGCAATGCCCCCTCACGTTGGTTGTTATTGAAGATAGTTCTGATCGTGACTGTACTAATTCATTCAGGGTGTGCTACAAATTATTGACACAGCATATAACGTCACATGGCATGTGCTCAACAGGAAACTAGAATGTAATGAGGTCAGCTGTTTACAGGTTTCTTTGAGTCTATTTAGTATCCACAATTGAACAAATAACTTCATATTACACGGCACATGCCGGGTATGTGTATTGGCACGCTTATCTGTAATCATATTAGACTGTTTGGACGATGCCAATAGCTTCTTTTTAGACTGTTACAACTGTTTTCTACAGTCAATACAACGGATGTATTGCATACGTTATTAAAGTGTGCATATTGCACTTCGATACTATAATGTGTTTTTTTGTTTTGGCAATCGGTAAAAGATGATGCTCAACTGCGAGGTAAGATTAATATCCGATGGGCTATTATCAGTCGATGGCCGATTCCGATTCCATTTATCGGAACATCACTAATTGTCCAATCTGGATCACTCCATAGTCCACTCTGGTTGTGAACTGAGTACTCCGGTCACATATATTAACTCTTCCATGACTGGAGCTTCCTGAAATTTTGTGAAAAACCTATGCCAATGCATTCTCTTATAGGGAGCCTTGCATATATAAGAGAATGCATTGGCCTAACAATATTTACGTTGAACTTGTATTAAAGCCAATGCATTCTCTTATATATGCTAGTCTCCCATAGGGACCCTCGTATATAAGAGAATACATTGGCCTAACACTATTTACCTTGATCTTTTAAACCATTTGGGAGACTTTCATATGTAAGAGAATGCACTGGCACAGGATCTTTAATGTTGCACCAGCGCAGCTCCCGTCAATAAAAGGGATAACAGTAAGAGAGATCTTTGACGTTGTTATCAATCACTCGGAAAACATATCCGAATGTTGATCACAAATGTCACCCAGGAGCTTGAATTACTGGTATAAGTGAAATCATTGAGCTGAACAGTGACTATACTCCGCATATGAGAGAAACTAATCTAAGTTACATAACTTGTGTTCCAATCCCATGTGCACCCTATAAAATTGTCAATTTAATATTTAGTATGTTGTAATATTTGGGTCACGATACATATGTTCAAACAAATATCATTAACTTCATTGTGGAACAAGCCTTGAAATAGTGTGTCTGTCGTTTGCAAAATGAGGTCCCCAGAGGGTGAATTTAGTGATGCTATCCCAGGGCTATCCCAGGGAGGGCTAGCATCAACAAATTCACCTTCTTGGAACCTCATTCTGCTTAGGCCTAAACTGCTATGGGAGCCCTAGAATCAGATTGAAGTTCCCAAGTTGAAGTTGGTGAAGATCAGTATTGTTCATCCATTAGTCACCTCGATTATGCATTTATCTTCTGCAAATTAGAGCATATAAAAACAATATTATTTTGAGACTACAGATACTTCACAGAAAATGAGGCCAAAGCAGAATGAGGTCCCCAGAGGGTGTTTGGTGATGCTAGCCCACCATGGGGGATATTGTCACTAAATTCACCCTCTGGAGACCTCATTCTGCAACTGACAGACACATTATTTCAAGGCTTGTTGTTAGTGCTGGGCGGTATTTAAGCATAAAAATACCGCGGTAATCCTAAAATAATACCGCGGTATACGGTATTACCGATTATTTAAACTAATCCCTTAAAACCCCCGTTTAGTAGCATTCGTTTGGTGCACAGATCGACTGTTTATGGAGGAAAATCTAATCGCTACAGATTACATAAAATAAGGAAATGTACGCTCCGTTTTATTAAATTATGGATTGCAATCAATGAATGTATCATTATCTGCAAGCATGGATTTATGAGCTGATCTTAAATACAGGTAATAATTGCGATTTATGCAACTTAATGCAAGCATCATTCAGCGAAGCCGGATACACCCAAGAGCTTTGAAACAATCCCCCACTGACAGTGCCGACTTGCAGAGCACGTGCTGTGATGTTGATATTGGAATGTTCCGCCGGGTGTGAATAACTTACGAATAAGTACAATGCTTTTATTAAATGCCGGGAAATAAAGTTTATTACTTCCAAAGTATTTAACTTCTAGAACTATTATTGACTTCCCGTTGAATTATTATAATCATACTTTTAAATCCCGGTTTATGAATGTGATCATTTATTCCCACTCGATAACACCCTTGAAATAATGAGCTGCCCCATAAATTCGGTCGATAAAAAATAGCGCAGAATGATGCAATCATACCTTGCAATATAATGTTGGGCTGGGTTTTGTCCCAGGTAGCGAAGGAATACATTTTGTTTGGAAATGACATGGGGAAAGAAGTGACATGAGTGAAGATTGAACAGTTTTTTCCAACTAAAAGATAATGCAACATGGGATGAATACACATAAAGGGCGTTGCATAAACTTGCACACGCCAATCATTGAAACGGCCTAGTCATTTTAAAATTGTCAATGAGCACGTGCATGGGGTACACAACGTAAATCTTGAAATATATTCGCGATAATTTCGCGGATGACTTGGTAAACAGAATCCGCAACAATAGTAGCTACCTCAGCCCAATTTACAGCAACGCTGTCTCCTGACACAAACTAGCTACCTCTTAATTATGATTTCGATGAAATACGGTGTATAGAAACGAAGTAATTTCTTTGTATCCCGACAAAGGAAATCCACAATATACTCCGTAATGTGCCTGTATGACATGTAACCGCGATAATACCGTCTTCAAGGTTTACCAATTATGGAAAAGAATGAAGGTAACGGTAACGGTATTGAAAATCTTACCGATTATAATCGGTATACCGAAATACCGCCCAGCACTACTTGTTGTATAAAGTGAAAACTAGAGTTGTCTTCCATGGACATGAACAGTTCTGAGATTTTAAAACACTGCAGATTGAGATGACAACCAGCTCCCATAGTTTTGAAATTTCAAATGAGAAAAGTCTGGCTTACCATTTTAGGAGTTACTCGTATAAATTCACAAACTTGGAAAAAAAATGGAATTTGTAAAATGGTTTACTTAATTTAAGATGCAACGATGATACGACAACTAATCATTAACTGGCATGTGATCAGAGATATTATAAAGTCATGTCATTGCTTTACAGAAAATTAAACATGAATGGGGGTCCAATTTGGGAATATTCAATCTGTTTAACAATAGCAAAAGATTTTAAAATTTCTAATGCCACTCTAGCTGTCAGTCAGGAAGGAAAGCTAATAAGCTGAGCTATGTGCAGCAGCCCATCAACAAATAAATTTTTTATGTGAATTTGAAGTAAATCTTGAGGAAATATCACACTGAAATAAATAACATTAGTAAAATTTGAAAAATGGGATAATTGGGGAAAGGGAGTTTAAGGGAGCCCTGTTACTACCAAGGATAAATCCTGTAACTGAACTGAACCCGTTTGTTGTGTGTCTGACATTTGCAGAATGAGGTCCCCCGAGGGTAAATTTAGTGATGCTATCCCGCACAGAGGGCTAGCATCACCGAATTAACTTTCTGGGGACCACATTCTGCTTAGGCCTCAACTGCTATGGTAGACTTAGGATCAGATTGAAATTCCCCAGTTGAAGTTGGTGATGTTCGCCTATTAGTCACATCGATTATGCATTTTTATCTTCTGCAAATTAGGATGTATAGAAATGAACAGAAGGGAAAATATAACTAAAAACAATGTTAATTTGAGACTATAGATACTTCCCAGATGAGGCCTAAACAGAATGAGGTCCCCAGAGGGAGTGCTGTGCGGGACAATTATGGTCAATTAAATAGCAAACACTCATTGTCAGCAGAAATCATTATTTTACTGGATATAGGTCATTTGTTGACTTATTATCTGAACATTTCCCACCAATGAATAGGAAGTGTTCCCACCGTGTGGGATAGAATCACTAAATTCACCCTCTGGGGACTTATTTCTGCAAATGTGAGATACATTGATTTCAGGCTTGCTTGTAACTGTACCTGTTTGTTGTGCCAAGGTGGTAAGCTGTGTTGACTGTTTTATTAACGAGACCCGGTAGAAGTAATTTCGCCAAAAGATCTCTTCTGTAACTCTGTAATGAAAGACGAATCAATTACAGATTTATCCATGCAAGAGTCCAAGGGGTTTACAATTTTTTAAACAAGTACACTTCTGAACCGCGAGAAATCTCTGAATAACAGCACTGCAAGTATTAGAACTCTCGTTCTGGTATTTCATGAAATAAAGTTCAGATTTATGAGCCAATCTCTCGACATGTCAGGGAATGTATCTGTGGTAGCATTTTAGTCAACTTCCTCAGAAAATAGAATATAGAAATAGTTAACCCTTTTAGGACGGGGGCCTTGCATATATAAGAGAATGTACTGGCTTATAACATCAAGGTAAATATTGTTGGGCCAATGTATTCTCTTATATATGCCAGGCTCCCTATGGGAAACTCGCATATATATAAGAGAATGCATTGGCACAGTGTTTTTGCAACATTTCATGAAGCTCTTGCCATGGAAGAGTTAAGCATGTCAACGATCTTATGATTACACACAGAATCAGGTAGGCTTTGTTACACACCGTATTCAGATGCAAATCAAACTTTAGATTCTTGTAGATGTTGAAACCTAGAACATTTTCACATTCGCAAACCATAATTTCAGGCCTCTCAATTGTATCATGTTATAGATTGCAGCAGTTATTAAATGTAAAGTGATTAATATGTATCTATGTAAATTAATTAAATCACAACTGACATTGTGAAGACCATTTGCATGCAGCATAAATTCTGTCTTAATTGTTGCTTTTGGATAGTTTATATATCAGTTTGGTTAGCAGAATACTTACTGTTTAGGCACCAATTCGAACCTCATGTTCTTTAAATTTGTATCTTCCAATAAGGTTGCCATTGCAACGGGATTCATTGCACCATAATCAAATTGGAATTTAATACCAGAAGGAGGGTTTCGAAGGAAATTTCTCTTGTCCTGAAAAAAAAAAAGTACACTGATTAACTACAAGTGTGATGAATGTTTGTAATATCCTTCAAGCCTTGAAATAGTGCGTCTGTCATTTGCAGAATGAGGTCTGCAGAGGTTGAATTTAGTGATGTGGGATTCCTGCACAGCGAGCTAGTGTCACCAAATTCACCCTCTGGGGACCTCATTCTACTAGGCCTCAACTGCTATAAACTAGATACTTCCAAGAAGATGAGGCCTAAGCAGAATGAGGTCCACAGAGGGTGAATTTAGTGATGCTAATCCACTGTGCATCACTAAATTCACACTCTGGGGACCTCATTCTGAAATTACAGACACACTATTTCAAGCCTTGATGTCATCGTCTCATTGTAATTGGAAAACAATTTAACAAAGAATGAAACTTTTAATTTTTGCCAATAAAAATATTGCAATGCAGATGGGAAATTGGAATACAAATGTCTTGCAGTTAAGTCACTATTGTTATGAGGATGGCCTGACCTTTCTACAACATCTATTTTATAGCGAATTTTGCCAATATAAGCAAGCATTGAAATAGTGTGGCTGCCATTTGCAGAATGAGGTCCCCAGAGGGTGAATTTAGTGACACTACACAAGTGCAGTGGAGTAGCAGCACTAAACACACCATCTGGGGACCTCATTCTGCTTAGGTCTCATCTTCTGAGAAGTATCTACATGTATAGTCTCAAAATCAACATTGTTTTTAGTTGCTTTTTTCCTTCTGTTCAGTTTCTATATCCCCTAATTTGCAGAAGAAAAAATCCATAATTGAGGTGACCAAATGGTGAACATCACCAAATTCAACTGGGGAATTTCAATCCGATCCTAAGTCTCCAATAGCAGTTGAGGCCTCAGCAGAATGAGATTCCCAGAGTGTGAATTTGGTGATGCTAGCCCACCTTGGGGGATCGGGTCGCTAAATTCACCCTATGGGAACCTGATTCTGCACATGACAGACACTATTTCTAGGCTTGGATAAAAGAGAGTTTCACTTGTAACTTCAAATGCATTCATAATGTTTTAATGAATGGCGTCCTTGGAAGCAAAAGTTTGGTTGCACAAAATCAAACAACTTACGGAGGAAAGTGCCAGTATCTGTGTTTTCATTGCTTCTTCTTCGTGGTACCCGATCCATGGAGGCACCGCAGCTTCCGCTAGCCGCTCCTTCTCTTTTTTCTCGGAAACAAACTTAGTTTGCTCTTTGGAAAAATCTCCAAGGAATGTCTGTAATATAAATAATGTGGTTGACAAACACTGTCCATCAATATTCCCTCAGTTTATAAGAAGAATATAATAAATACAATTTATTACACTCCTGAAAATGCTGTTAATTAAAAATGGTAATGTCACTAGAGAACTATGTCATTTATTTATTATCATTACGTCATTGACATTAGGTCACTTACTGACTGAATTTTCGGTGGTTAATCTTTCTCCATATCGGGACTTTCATGCATTAATTCTGTGTGCTTTAATCATATTTGGTGAACCAAACTGATGCAGAAGTGTAATAAATAGAGTAATCAATAAGTTCTGAGAATTACATTAAATAATTCACTAGAGGTGAGACATGTTTAGGTAAGAATTGTTTCTTACCAACATCTCTCTTGCCTCTCCATGAATTATTTAACATAATTCTCAGAACCAATATATTACTCTCCATGTAATGTTTTTGTGAATCTGTTGAGATTATGAATAGCGCAAACTGAAGGCAAGAATGAACTGTGCAAGTTTGCCATTCAAATGAATAGTTCAATAAGATTTGATATTCTAATGCATGTTGTGTTCCGTTTTTGGACAATTGTCCCTTATACTGCCTTATAATTATATGACCTTTTTGACGGTTTACCTACATGTAAGTGAACCAACCTCTAATTGTACATTAGCATATATTGTCCTAAATGTCCAACATATTGTCAATGGATATTCGAATCAAGGGTTCAATTCGGGGTCAACACCGAATCTCAATGGCGGTATCGACATCAAATCAAATCTCTAATATGTTACTGGCTGTCAGTTTATGGCATGAGTGCAATGGTGTAAGGATAGCATGAGATGCTACAGGTCTGATACCAAGAGTGCCATAAATTATAGGCCAGTAACAGATATGTGTGGTTCTGTGTTTATTACATGCCAGACCACCATCTCCTAACCGATATTCTTCAAAAAAAAAATTCATATTATTTCTTGTCATATGTGATGATACTTTCATTTTAAAGTTCCAATTTCATTGTCGAGTTCAATGTAATTTACACTGTGGGACACAACTGTTCTATTCCACACACACATGTGGAATGGCTTTATAAATATGACATGGTTTAAGGTGGAGGATAGGTAGGTTTTCTCAGTAACAGATATGTAATACAAGACAGCCAATGACTGTGGGGTCGCTCACCTGACTGTAAAGACTGAGAAGACTGGGACTCTGAAGACTACAACAGTCAGTAATTGTCAAAATCACTTGACAAGTAATTCTAAACAGAGACATAGCTGGAGGTTCTCAGATGAGCAAGGCTCTTCACCTTGAAATTTTTAATTGCACACCACTGACAAATCTCCAACCCCTTACCCTTTTTAAATAAGACAACCAGAACACAGTCCTAAGTTCACAAAATTCCTTTTGCACATCCCTCATAGAATTAAATTTTACACTGGTACCAGTACTTCAAGCTCTCGAATTTGGAAATTACCAACCTGACATCGCCCATAAAGTAAAAATTTGTGGCCATTTCGGTCTAACAGTTTAACCCGAAGTAGGAAAAAATGGACTGTTACTGGTTGAAAAATCAAATTTACATCTAATGTTGTATCAGGCATGAAATTTCCAACTGTTTAAAATTTTGATCAAAGTAGGGAGTCAAAACCCCACCCCCTCTACAGTTCCGCCTCATTGCCCCCCACCCATGCAGCTTAGAAATCAATAGGAATCTATATATTATTATACCAGTATCAAACATCACAGATACAGGTAGGGTGGGTGGTTGAGAGTTAAATCTCTTATCTCTGCCCCTATTTTAACAAACGTGAATCCCCATCTATGAGATCCATTCATCTAGAAATTTCCAACGGTAGATTTAAGAGTTAAAGAGAACTGATTTTCCTCAAAAGTTTCCTAAAAATGACCCCATGTATACAAATCTGAACACCAGTCACGGAAGAACCCTCTGTACCAAACATAAGCTAAATAGGCCAGATGGTTCTTGAGAAGAAGTTGTAAAAAGCGCCATAACTCTTTCCCTCCATAATAATTCTTAATACAACTGTTGTATTAAGAATTATTATGGAGGGAAAGAGTTATGGCCCTGGCTTCTAACCTATATGACCTGATGAACTCATTTGAACAAATCTGAATGTGAGTCACCTAGGGGACATCCACACCAAAATATATAAACCCATTTGGTCTTTAAAATGTATCTGGAGAAGAAAAAATTAGATGGACGAATGGAGACATCCAACAGAGGGATGGATGGGAGGACAGACTGACAGAAAGACTGAAATTCAATCCAATATACTCTCAATGTTTTCTTTTCTTTGCAAATCAGGGTATAATGAGTTCAACTGGATAGGTGGTGGTTAAGAATATAATTTTGGAACATGCAGCCAAGCCTGAATATAGTATCTGACATTGCAGAATGAGGTCCCCCAAAGGGTGAATTTAGTGATGCAATCCTGCAAGGTGGGCTAGCATCACCAAATTCACCCTCTGGGGACCTCATTCTAATTAGGCCTCAACTGCTATGGGAGACATAGGAACAGACTGATGTTCTCCAGTTAAAGTTGGTGATGTGCACCCATTTGGCACCTCAATTTTATCTTCTGTAAATTATGGGGATATAGAAACTAAACAGAAGGGAAAAAGTAAGTAGAAATGTAAATTTGAGACCCTATATACTTCCCTGAAGATGAGGCCTAAGGAGACTGAGGTCCCTGGAGAGTGTATTAGGTGATGCTAGCCTACTGTGCAGGGCAGCATCACTAAATTCACCCTCTGCCCTCTGGGGACCTCATTCTGCAAATGTCAGACACACAGGTTTTGGGAAGAGCATTTTGTTTTGATTTGATTTTAATGACACACATGGGGCATGAGTGTTAAGCAGTTGTTTACAGTTTACACCTAATACCACTGGCTGACTCTTCTAGAGGAAGAGGTGAGTTGGGAGATGAGATGGGTGGTTGGTTGTGGGCAGGGTCATGTGGGGGGGGGGGGGGGGGGTGATGCAAAGGGAAAGTTTCCATGCTTTCATTAAAGATTTTCATAACTGCGGATGTTACAATGGTGTTAGTTTGTCTAATTTTTTTTTCTTCTGGACAGTGGGTGCATGGGCGGTGCCGAGGGGGGGGGGGGGGTTGATGGGGGGCTTGGGAATAGGGGTGGGTGGAATGGGTTGTTTTTGGTGTGACTAAAATTTTTTTTTAATTTTGATTTTTTTTTTAATTGAGCAAATCTGAACACCAGTCACCCAAGGACCCTCCATACCAAATATTAGCTAAATCGGCCCAATGGTCGTTCTAAGAGTTACTATGGAGGAATAGAGTTATGGCCCTGGTTTCAAAACTAATTGACCAGGTGACCTCATTTGAACAAATCTGAATGTGAGTCACCTGGGGAACATTCACAACAAATATGAACCAATTCGGTCTTATAGATCAGCAGAAAAAGACGATATTTGACGGACGGACGGAACGACGGACGGATGGACAGACGAGGTGTGATGACTATAGCTCCATGGGAGACTTCGTCTCAGGTGAGCTAAAAAGTACATAAGATACAGCCACAAATTGTGATCATTTGCTATTTATATTCTCACATTTTCTTCTACGGTATTCTTCAGTTGAAAAGCTGAGTCAGCAACAGTCTTGCCAGCGACTTTGCCCATACTGTAAAGGTAACCTGGAAATAAGCATAAATCAATTAGAATAAATAAATAAATAATTTATAAATTCATATCCAGAATAAGCATAATCAATGACAATCAATAGATTCACATTCAGAATATGAGATGTTGTGTTGGCACAATATTAAATAACAAGAGATGGACTGTCGCCCGGTGCATACCCCCTTGTGGCATAACGCCTAGTGTGGGCATACCTATATTAAACCTATGACTGATATACTCAGATGGACCCAAAAATCAGCATTTTCATATAAACAAAGATGAATAACTATAAAATGAAGAACCTACATGTAAACAAGTTGATTGAACACGCCATTGGATGTCCTCATAGTGGTGAATATCCATACAAAATTTCATTGAGATCCGAGAATTACTGTTATGGCCTGAATAGACAATGGACGGACCAAAAAGCCTACATTTCAGGATAAACAAAGATGATAACTCTAGAATGCAAAATCAAAACAAAATGATTGAATCCTCTATTGAATGTCCTCAGAAGTGAACATCCATACCAAATTACTTTGAGATCTGAGCACTACTGTTGAAGTTATGACATGAACAGACATCGGTTGGATGGACACACACACGCATGGCTAAACAGATGGACTGACAGGTGCAAAACAGAATATGTACCCCCTTTTTCTTAAAAAAACGAGAGGCCGATCACGATCGGCAGATGTTTAACCCATCCCTTGGCGATAGTAAATTGTTATAATCAGAATCATAATCTTTTAATGTTGAATTATAGAGTATACTGTTATGATATGAAGTAGTATATGGCAAATGTACATAATAACCAGTAATAACACAAATTATTGGAATGTATGAGTCAATATAGAAGGGTTAATATAACGTCTAAACTCTAGAGCCTGTCACCACTATCATAGTATAAGCAGTTCTATTCATGTTGTTGCAAATTGCCATGTGAGATATCAAAATAATATAATTATTTATTTAATGGAAAAGGTTAAAAGACATGGAATGGGTAAAAGGGGTTAAATCACCTATCTCTGCCCTGTTTGATCCAATGTAGTCCCATCATCCAAGGACTTAGAGAGCTCCATTGGTCTAGTTAAATAAATTCACATTAAGTTGTGGTTAATAAGATAGCTAAATCAATTTATCCAATAATTCACTAATTTGTGTCTCTTATACAGAGGGAACATATGAGGGCTATAAATAACTCTCAATAAACCATGTCTTTTTATCTCTCTCACAGAGAAGCTGTGAGGCTGAGGTATTCATTAATTGTAAGTTACTTGGGTTATAATTGGATAATTCTTAGTTGAAAAAGGGCCATATCTCTGGTATAACAAATTGGATCTAACCCATATTCAAACTCGTTCTGTATTTTGAGTTGAGAAACTCATATACCAAATTTGGCTCCTATCAGATGAAAAATGGTTGCTTTATCGAAGTATGTGTGAACTATATGTCAAAGGACCATAACTCCATTAAAAAACATCCGATCAAACCCATATTCGAACTCAATCAGTATGTTGGTCTGAGAACCTCATATACCATATTTGGTTACAATCAGATAAAAAATGTTTGAGTTATGGCAGAATTCATGAATTCTAAGTCAAAAAAGGGCCATAACTCTGTAAAAAACACTCGGATCAAACCCATATTCGAACTCGGTCTGTATTTTGGGCCGAGAAACTCACATACCAAATTTGGTTCCGATCAAATAAAAAATGTTTGAGTTATGGCAGAATGCGTGAATTCTAAGTCGAAAAAGTTCCATAACTCTGTAAAAAAAAGTCGGATCAAACCCATATTCGAACTCGATCTGTATTTTGGGCTGAAAACCCCATATACAAAATTTGGTTTTGATAAGGTAGAAAATGTTTGAGTTATCGCATTACACGTAAAGTGTCTACGGACGGACAGACGGACATACCAACAAATGGGTAGATATGTGGCTTCGACCTATGTGGCTAGAAATGGTAATGTGGCTTTAGTTTTTATGTGGCTTCTCAAGTAGCCATAAAATTTTAAGTGGCTATCAAGTAGTAGATAGTGATAAAACTCCAGATTATGGATTCATAACATGTTGGAATTATAGCAGAAGAAGCTGATTAAAACTCAAAAACTTGCTCACAGCAACTGGGACAGTGGAATAGGAGAAACTGACAGGTCCGTGATTGGGTGGCTAGCCACATAAATGTCTTGTCAGTGTCCGACATTTCCTATTGACGGGTCATGGATGTCTAAATCGATGGACTTTTTTTTCTCCAAATTTTGAGTGACTACAAAATTAAATAAGCTGATTAGGCCAAATAGATCATTTTAGAACGTCCATCTGAAAGCCACGCAACGAAGTTATGCACATAAATATCCATTTTACACAATCTTAGCCACATAAGTAATCATTAGTAAACACGGACGGACAGACGGACGGACGGACAGACGGACGGACGGACGGACGAACGACGAGTGGTCAATCCGGACAACGACACTATGTTTACCATACATGGTATGGGTAAACATAAAAAGGGGCTATAACAACACATTCTGTATCTGAAAGCTTTAGCCTCATGGTCTTTATCAATTATTTATAATTAATTAGGTTACATAGACCATTGGTTGATACCCATTGGTTGATATTTTGTCCAATAATTTTGGACTTTTTCCAATTGTCTGAGTGAATATCGCTAACATGAGTGACATGACCTTTGGGATGCCAGGATGCCACTGTGGATTGAATGCAGCTCAAATCCCACCATCGCTGTTGTACAATTTCCAGCAATTTTGGCCAACCTGGGAGGGGGTACTGTACTTCGAATCTATGCTTAGCCATTATCTTTAGAATAGGTCCCATCAAGCATTTTTTATTTTCAACAGAAATGGTACATGTAGGTGTAATGTCTGTACTTTGGTTTCTTCGTACAATTTGTCACTGGGTTATTCCCCTTTGTTTGCACACACAAAACGCTTAATTTTAAACAATTTATCTTTTACTAAATTTGACCATTTTCAAACCAAAGGCAGACCATGACAGAAAACACTTATATCAATTAATACTTATTTATATCGATGTTTTCTTATATATTGTGCAAATGAATTGGGACATTTTTTATTACAATTTTTAGAACAGACTGTCATATGGTACCTGGTATGTCCTTTAATGTATGTACATATCAAATGAAAATACAACTAGAAGGTTAACTTGCAGACAGTCAAGGTTCATTACGACCATTTGCATCAGATAATATTAACAATGAGTCACCTGCAGCCAGATGTCATTGCCGGTACTGCATGCCCCAAATATGATTTGATTTACAGAACATTATATAAGGCCGAAACTGGTCGTCTGCATTTTTGGTAATTACAATAAGTTCTTGCAGGTGATAATTAGAGATGAGTACCTGTACTTCTTAACTTAAATTTTCAGGCAATAAATAATATAAATCATGTCTCCAGAATCCATGTCCGGAAATTGAAATATTGTCTGACGCCAATGTTCATGCACACATATTTTATTAACAATGAAGATTTACAGCCCATTGTTCGGACAATCCCAAGGAAGGAATTCTGGCCACGAAGCTTTCCACCATAATTTTTTTTTTAAATGTTAAGTTGATGCTAACAGTTATTGTTAATTATATATGGGTTAGGTGGATAATATAATTAAATATGTATCATTTCTCTGATGTCTTTGACAAACTTTGGACCAAAATGTACAATTAGTAACATGACCGAGTTTCAATCAAAAACTTCAAGAAAAGTATTCACTATCAGTTTGATGTTTTTTATGTACATACAATTTACAAGCTAAGATTGCACCATGAAAATTAATTAGCCTCAAGTCAAATTTCAGTGTTAGTAAAAACAAGTTCATAAGTTCATCATGGACCAGATATCAGATATGGATACCCGATAGTCCGATACCATCAATGTCATATTTTTGTATGACCCCACATGTGTTTCAGGATAAGATACGTCAGATATGAACTGATGGATACCAACAAAGCAAGATGAAGATATGTGCATATTTCACATTATTAAATGTAAACATGCATGGGGCAGATATACATTTACCAGAATATACAGTAATGCCCTAAATAAACGACTCCTTAACCACAGCAGAATTATGGGTAATTTTTCAGGATTTAGTCGGAAATATGGCTTGTTGCCATTCATCGGAAAGCTCTCAAAGAATCTTTGTGAAGAAGTTTCTATAGAAATTTGATAATAAAGAAACATTCCAGAGAAGATGAGGCCTAAGCAGAATGACGACCCCAGAGGGTGCATTTAGTAATGCTACGGTAGCCCGCTATGCGGGATAGCGTCACTAAATTCACCCTCTGTGGACCTCATTCTGCAAATGACAGGCTTGCTGGTCAGCTGAATGTTAACTCTCTAAATTTTTACCAATTTTTGTGTGAAATCATACAGGGCATCTTTAAACTGTATACCTCATTAAATAGGTTTGTATTGAGTGTGTGCCATGTTACGTCATGTGATGCGTCAAGGCTCTGATAAATACTTTAATAGTACAATGATTTAGTACAGTCATGATCAGAACTATCTTCAATAACAACCAATGTGAGGAGCATTGCACAATATGCAGAGGATGATCTGGGGGATGAAAACTCAGACAAAATTGACAGTAATTATTATCGATCAATCTAAATTTAGTTAATAATAATAATCATCTCCATTCGCTACATCATCGCAACTTACAAGTACTACCCTGCTGGACAAAACAAGTGTCCACTTAGCCGCGGTGTGGTTAGCATTGCCACCACGGCTGAAATGCAACTACACCGCGGCTCCACTGGCTAACTACAGTTGGGGCACGGTGTACTTGCCATTCGGCCATGGTGTAGTTGCCGCAGTGTGAGTTCATTAAACTGAAAAAAGACGATACAAACCAGAAATCTAACCATGGTGTACATGCCATTCGGCCCCGTTGTAGTTGCCTTTCGGCCATGGTGTACCTCCGTTCGGCTGCAGTGTACTTGCCGTTTGGCCGCGGTGCTCAACTGCAGTTACAAACTCTGACACTGCAGCCAAACGGTAAATACACTGTGGTGCCAATGGACACTTGTTTTGTCCAGCGGGGTAAGTCAAAAAACTGCTTTACTGCTAGCCTTAAGTAATTGATCTGAAAAACAGGTAATGATCGACTGCAGTGTTACCGGTAGTATATGGTATCCATCGCTGTATCGAGACGGTCACTGTGATGGAGCTACGGTACCATGCGGTTATGATACTGCAGCCAATTAGCAATCGTCACACCAAAAGTTGAAAAAATAATACGTTCACAAGGATCTCGTTAAAAGTTCAACCGCTATAAGATGAATCACAGCATTTTATTTTCATGCCTGCATGTGTAATGTCAATCAATGCGGCCTGACCACAGGTGATGGGTGGAGTTTATAAATTGACAGCCGAAACAATGTTGGAAACTTCAAAGTTGCGTAAAGTTCACAGTGTGCTACATTTTGGGGCACTCAGCTGGAAGATTACAATGAAGACCAATCATGTCGCATTCACAAAAAGTGCACGTGATTTTATGTAACGTTTTTACATCAATACTGATCAATAACAATACTGATGTAAAATTTCCGGTTTGAAATTTTGCTTTTAATTACTGTGTGTTTCATGTCGGGTTATTATATCTAGGACAACCGCTTCAGATGTTGGCATAATTGATCAATAAAATGAGAATGTCCCTCTAAAAGTGGATCTGATTAGGTTGTGTGTCCATGACATCCATGCATGTGATAGTCAGGATTATCTCACTAAAAGTTGGATGCAACCACGCTCTTTCAATGGCTTCCCCGCATTTCTTTAAAAGTAGACCCATCTGATTCCAATTAATCTGTCTATCCATGATGTTCAGGCAAGTGATCGTCAGGATTACATGTATTGCAAGAAAAGTTAGATGCAACCACGTACTTAACCCTTTGAGTGCCAGGTCCGATTTTTGTATCAACCCATATACCCTGTGCCAATGCATTCTCTTATATATGCGAGTCGACCATAGGTCGCCTCGCATATATAAGAGAATGCATTGGCTTAACAATTATTATTATATTTTTTATTTTTTTACAATTTTAATATATTTTATTATATTCTTTAACAGACTTATTGTGTAGGTTTAGGGCCGATAATACCTGGCACTCAAAGGGTTAACATGACCTCCCCGCACACCTCTAAAATTGGATGATTACAGTTCTGATTAAGTTGTGTATCCTAGGCTTGCCACGATTATTCGTTTAATCAACTAACCTTCAACAGGTGCGGTAGTGGACGGTTATTTACTTTCGTTGATTAATCGCCCAAGGGGGGGCCTGGGGGTGGGGTTTGGCTATGGTTGTGTATGTAAGCAGTAATATGCACACATGCCATGCCTGGAAGTAAAAGTTAACAGTGTATGTAGCAAAATTTACATCCGACACCCTGTTCTCTCGTCACTTATGATGCAGCTTTGTTTGTCTTTGATGTCACAGCCGACGTTTAGCGGTCATCTTCAAAGAATTCGATGTGCGACATATTCTCACAGCCATGGCGGGCTAGCGGCTTCCTTTGATATCGTGTTACGTACGGCCTTATCATTGTTTATAAATTATGTTTAACTGTGAATTTATATTCCTATGGATCGGTAATTAGCAATCAGTATAGCCAAAATGAATGGACGACGTGCATCGGACTGCATCTACGTTTCATTTTTCAAATTTCATACATGTACTGTAAAAACGGTCAACATTATTCAGTCACAAAGTTCGCGAGACATGAAATAATCAAAATTACTAGACAGTTAATCAGTTACAAGTTTGTGTCATCACTTATTAATGCTACATACATTACAATCTCCAATGTGGTAACCTATAAAAACTATTAATTTGCTTCAATATTTCTGCCCCCCCCCCCCCCCCCCACGCTACTTTGCTGCACGATGTGATGAGCTGCACGCACTTTGAATAATTCTAACTGTAGTCCGTTTTCAATAAGTATGTGACAATTCCACAAGCTTTCAATAAGCACCCCGATGCATGTTCATGGGGAACATTGAATGACTGGACATGTGTTATACAAATATTTCGTCCGCGGGAATAGCGACAAACTTTGAGTTTAGGTGGCCAATGACGGGCGGGGGGGCCTCAGAATGACAAGCCTGCTGTGTTCAGACTGGATGCAATTTCGCATTTATCACTTGTTTACCTGGGTGTAATATATGCCGCATATATGAACGATTAATCGACTAACCGTCGATTATAACGGTCGATTAGTCGATTATGAAAACTCATAGTCATGGCAACCCTAGTGTATCCATGACGTTCGGGCATAAGATCGTCAGGATTATCTCATTATCAGGAGGACACACCACCCTACTTTAATACCAGAATCCACATTATTTAATGTGGGGTTCCATTTGGGCACCATATATTTTCATTTTAATAATTCCAATAAAACGACGAAATACTGCTGTAATCCAACAATTGTATTAGAGGTTGATAAAAGTTTTGACTTAAGATTCAGAATATTTCCTTTTTTGGATAAGTACGGTACTGCAGTTGATTATTCCAACTGTATAGCATTCCAAGTCCAAGTTTAAATTGATCTGAGTGTTTGGCACATACACATGTACTAGTAAGAGACACCATACATTTTCTATCGAGCATTCTCATATCATATACTACTCTTGGGCTCCAAATAAACATGCATGCACGTTTATTATTTTCTTGGGAAATCCCCCCCCCCCCCCCCCCCCCCTGCACAGTGCTTATTTGGGTCTGCACGTTTATTAATTTTGAGGCTATGAAAATTTAAATCGGCACAAACTCAAGATTTCTATATGACTCTGATACCAAAATAATGAGTTTATATCTTTATGCATGTACATACTAGTATTCAAATATATGACACACATGTGAACATTTAAATACTGAATAAAACACCACATGACACATACCGTACTATGTTGATTCCTATACTTGACCTACCGGTACACGAACTGTAAAAATAATATGTTTAACAGTTGATGTTTTGCTCAGAGTTTCCCCTGCACTATTATTTGGGTCTGCACTTTTATTAACTTTCAATGGAATTCCCCCCTGCACTATTATTGGGGCCTGCACTTTTATTTGGAGCCCGAGATTAGTATACTTGAATTACTATGAACATGTATTATCTACCTCACACATGGAACAGGACTTGACTTAGGCATGCGGAAAAATGCATACGCTGAGCCATAAATAAGGCCAGTATATTATCCATAAAATCATTCGGGTATAGCGAACAGTGACCACATGTATCATGGTGTAACTGCAGTATCATCAGTGTTGAAGCGGTAATAAGCATTAATCTTATCGCTGTCTTGGAGGTTAGTGTAAACATATTTTTATTTACAAATCCAAACAAATAACATAATATACAGATGACATAGGCCAAAATAAAAAAGAACTGTATTTCTGGTGACCCACCCGCCCCTATTGCGGCACCCCTGACCGTTTTCATTTTATTTGATTTTATTTTCTGTGTAAAATGATTCCTTTCCATGTAAAACATTGTGTGTACTGTTAAACTGGAAATTATACCACACTTCAATTACGGCCTGAATTTGGCGACAGGGAATAAAATAAATATTTATAGCGGAATCGGGTCTCAAAAGTCACGTAAATAATGTAATCTCGAGCTGGGAACTTCACGTACCGATGAATAAATCATTAAGCAACAGGTATGAACAAAGAAGTATATTCCCCGCGTTATTTTTTCGACTTTATACGGTTCCCTGTCAAAACTTAAAAAAAGTTCCCGGGTTTTGAACTGATGGAGTATGACCTCTATGGGCATTAGCATTAGTAGAGGTTCATGGCATGATCTAGGCATGGCCCACACGAGACCATAAAAAAATAAAATGAAAAGCCTACCGCCTGCCCCCTTTTTTTTTTTGGGCTCGTTACGGGAAACACGCATTCAATTTGTTTTGGCCTAGACAAATGTTGTAATGGGGGAAGTCGGCATTTTTGCATTCGGATCTTTATTCAGTGATCTCGAATGAGACTTTTCAGCCTTACAAACTTGGTATCTGACCAAGTTCTGATTTTTGTCAGAATACCCTGACCAGGTTGCGATCACGGTCCACTAGCACGAGAGACCAGTAGGCAGTACGCTACCTCTTGGCTAGTTGGTGGACCCAACTATTCAAACAGAGCTAGACGCTCTCGAATAGTTGGGCCGCCGTAGCTTTATTCACGACCTCCAAGTGCTTTTCCATTATTATGAATTTTGTTCCCACTTATAACATGAAAATACAAACATTGTATATAAATTATGTTGAAGACTAATCTGTTCTGAGTGAGTATCAACAAGCTACCCGACGAAAAAAATAAAAATGTGACATTTGTAGTTGTTTTAAAAATACATGGTAGACTGCTTGCCGAAAAACTATTTCGGGAAAAAATTAGACACTACCCCGCCTCATTTCAATTACCAAATTCACATATAACTAGATGGTTTTATCTGCTAACATTATGTTGTAAGATCAAGTGATAATGGCAGATTACGAAGGCATTGTGTACAATACCTGACTCTCCAAATATAATCCGAACTTTGAGATAAATCCGAGACGGTTAATTTGTCAACATTTAAAACTTGAACTGTAGTAAATTGACGGAACGGAACAGGCGGAACGAACTTACAACTACATAACCGGAAAGGAGATCAGATAATTACGGGAACGATCGACCGTGTGAAAGCAACAGCAACACATATTTTTAGAATTTTAAGTTTTAATAAACAATGGAGTTTGATTTCAAAGAAACAATGACCAAGGGCGTGGCGATATGTGCGGGGACACAATATAAAGTGTAAGCCAAGGCCGTGGCCGGCTCCAAATAAAATGTGTAAACGGGGTGTTATGTTTGGACCGTTGTTTCTCAATGGATATTAATGAAATTTGGTATATATGTCCGGGCTGAGGCATGGAATACACTAACGTTTGAATTGTTTTTAAATTCACAAATTTGTCGATTTTCTTCAACTTTTTCGTTCTGGAACACACATTAATATTCAAATAGTGGTCTCGGTATCAAACGCCCAAGTTCCGACCACGTCGCCATCGCTATGCGTATATAAGATTTACGTGCCAATAACGTTGACAAAGCATATTGGCGACAATATGGAGTCGAAACCGAGTAGAGATGGGCGGTTTTGATTTTTTACGTTCCGTTTCGGTTTTTCTGGGAGAAAAAACATCGGTTTCGGTTCGGTTTTCGTTTTTTTTTTACTAGATAGTGAAATTATACTGAAATGAATATACTTTCAAAGTAACCGCAATTAGAGTCAATAATGTCCCAATAACGTTGAATATTTGAGGAAGGAAATGCGATCACAGGTAAACAACGGGACAAAATGCCGACGCAAACTGAATCCAACACGATAAGATGATACAATTCGGTATTTAAAAAAATAAACACCCCCATCTTCACTTTTTATCCCTTTCTGATATGTTTAAAACATATTTATCATATTATATCCATTAGTGTCTGAGAATTCAACCACAAACAGCAGCAAATTCACAAACAGTGGGCGTCCTTGACCTGACTGTGTAACAATTCTTGACACGTGTATGATTGACCCACATTCAATGACTGCCGTGTGATCGCTTTGATGTCTGTGATGTTGCGACATAGTTTACAAGCTGCACATGGCTGCAAACTTCTACCAGATTACGTCACATCGGAATGTCCCGAGACGATCAAAGTGTTCATACCATTTACTTGATTAAGTTTTCGAGTTAGCAGACGCTTCCATTTTTTTGGTTGGCGATTATCGCCTTATTTGGACTATAGTGTACGTTCGGCATTCATATAGTTAGCCGGACTCTGGTAACTGGTTTAAGCAACGTTTTTATGACATATTAAGCAGCGACATTTTTTTGTAGTCGTCTCCAGTTAGACGCGTAAAATAACTCCAAACAGGGCTTTTTGTTGAACCATGTTCGTTTATTTTGTTCGGCCATATATGTTTTGAAAAAGAACAAAAACAGTCGGCGCCTATGATATTATAACAACACATATCTGAGACGAAATGGACACATTCCGATATAATATTGATCAGTGAGGCCGATAATTTGATAATAATATCAACTAATTATGAGTACCCGGGGAGGTATAATAAGTTGATTTAAGTGAAAAATAAACATATAAAAAAAACCGTAATGTCGGTTTGAGCAGAATCGCGTCGGTCGGTTTTCGGTTTATTGTTAAAAACCGAAACCGAGTTGTTTTCTCGGTTAACTGCCCATCACTATCTGAATATTATAGTCTTAGAGTCGTCAATTAGTTAAAGACGACATTACATACGCCGATAAGTCACCGTATAGCTACCTTATATTACAATTTGACGACAGTTGGTAAGTTAGGGTGTCATTTGGAAAATTCTTACTCAATTAGGATGTAAAAAATTTGGTCTTCACGAAAGAGGTTGGAATAATAATTTGGACACTTAATAAGGCACTTTAGCCACGCCCTTGAAAAAAATGGATTTGATGATATTATGATGATGTCATGGCGATGATGATTTTAATAATAATAATATGTTGATGTCGGATGATGACGATGGTGATTATGAAATGGTTACATGCATATATACATATATAATCAATAAGTTTATTTCTCATGTTTAAAAAAATATTTGAATCGAAAATAAACTCGAAATAAACAAGAACATGTTATAGCCGGAATCCAATTATGTTCGTTCCGTTTCCGATTCCTTATTCACTGTTTTGACGGATTTTTACAAATACAAAATGGCTGAAAGTTCGAGGCGGTAGAAATATGCTCTCGCTTTATGCGAAGAATGACACGACTAACATCTGAAACATGCATTGACACCGCACTAGAAATGTACTAGAAGCTCTGATCTACAAGTATGTGGGAGTTTTGGTTGTTAAATAATATTTTTTAGTGTGTGTTATCGCTTGTGAAAAGTCGAGTAAATGTCCATACCAATGATTGGTGACGGAGTACTGCTTACAGTAATATACCTGTCTGACTTTTATGGAGCTATGCTCTGATAATAAAAGTCAGATTTGCGGACTACCTCTTGGCTACCAACTCAACGATAGGTTGTAACTTATACTTATAGTGACATACTTACTTCCCCATACTTTTGCTGTGCTCACAGCTTTCTCCGAAGCATCTAATACTGTTTTCTTGGCTTTATCAATGTCTATGTCAAACTCAAAATCCTTTTCCTCACTTTCTGCGGTTTGTTCAGAGTTCGTTTCACCTTGTGGTTCAGATTTTGTGTCTACCTCTTTCAAGTCTTTGTCAGACTTTTTGGACTCATTTTCACAGGTTTCGGGAAGTTCTCCAAGGCCAACTGCTGGTGTTTCGGCTAATTTATCATCATTTTTGTCTTTCTCTGTCGTCTTCGATTGGTCTTGATCACCAACAAACCAATTCGAGACAGTGTTGAACATTTTATTTCTTCATGCGCAATTTCTGAGCTCAAAACGACATCACAAGTGCAAAACGTAAACACAAAACACGTACTGAGTGGTCATTGATATTTTCGTACTTTATTATATATCCAAATTATCATTATATTTACCACGAGTGCACAATATTATTATAAAATTACTGATTCGATAAAATGTTAATTAAATGTTGAATTTTACTATTCCGTGTACAGAATACGAAACGATTTTTTATTGTATCTTAGCAACCACGCTCTGGAGTTGTAAACAACCTGTGGAAGTTTTCTACCGAGGAAGTCGATTTTGGCATTTGCATTAGACTCAAACAGTCATGGGCGTCGATTATTACAATATTTTAAAGCTAACAAGGAGTGTCGAAGATGCTGATATAAAGAAGAGGTAGTTTATTTAATAATTGTTCTTAAAATGTGTCAATTTATGAAAGATATTCACAATTTTGTTTCAATTAACAAAAATTAATTAAACAAAAAAATTAACTGCACTGTCTGCAGTCTCTGAGTGAACATTCAGACGATTCAATCGTAAGTGGAAGGATTTGCGTCATAGGAAGTAACCGGTAGTTAGACTGCGCATGCCCACATCAATATCGCAAGTCAAACAATAATATCAAGAACTGTTTGACTTGGATACCTCCACTTGCGACAGTCGTGTGTACGTAAAAATCGTGGCTGGAAAGATCACAGGGTAGTCAATTACATGCTTACGAACAACCTACGATATCATCATGTATGACGACATCGCAATCGTGTGAACAAATTATCCACAATTTTGTTGGGCCCGATTCCTCCACTTACGATTGAAATTGAATCGTGGTCCCAAGTCCAATGCCTTCAATGCTTCATTATTCATATCAAAAGTAACTTAAAGTTCATTCGTCTTCCTTGGTAAGGCTTGCAGTCATTCACTGAGAATTCACTGCCAATTGTCAGGAATTTTGTCGAACCTGTGACTTAATCGCCACGGTCACCATAGACCATACATATGCCATGATATGGTATACGTGCATAGCCATATGCCCATAGCATATGATAGGGCCATACGCCTGTAGGTGTAGCCTGTAGTGTAGGGATTTTTAACAATTACATTAACATGTGCACATTGTTGAATTTGCACATGGTACAGCCATTTATTATAATTCACATTTAGCGTTGATACCGATTCAACAGACATACAGTATGTACAACGTCGAATATGAAGTTATTGGTTCAATCACATGGACACGAACGAGACTCCAGTCCAAGACCAAGAAAACTTTATGTAAATCATGATGCCCTGTCCAATTTGACACCATAAACCTCCACAGGGGAAGATATCCATGATCCAGGGGGGAGATGACGTATTACAACGGTACCAGAAAATATTTAGATTGGATATACACATGTATGAGCCCATTAATACTAAAACTAGTAATAATAATAGGAGGATTTCATCGCCAGATATCGGCTTTCATTTAAAAGAGGAAGTGTCAACATGTTTAAATATTTAAAGAGCTTCCATCATCCAAATTGAAATTGTCAAAATAAAGAGCGTTCCCTATTTATATGATCATTTGTACCGTGCTTGTTTTCAACGTAAAATGGATGTATCCTTTTGTATATCAACACAGACAGTTTAGGAATTTTTTACAATAACATGCGCACAATGTTGCACATGGCCACAGGACAGCCATTTACTATGAGTATGAAATACATTTAACGTCAACTCCAATTCGACGATGTGTCTAGCATTATGACATCCCTGCATGGCCATGACATGAGAGGAGTGGAGGAACAAATTTCTTCCAGTATGTTTTTAGATGTGTCTGAGATTCATTTCTAATTTGCTTAAATCACTTTCAGAGCTCTAAAGTCTAATATTGTCAATGATGGGTCAAATTAGTTGATGGGATTCTTGATGCTTTTAATAACACAGCTCTCGAAATTAGGATATATGTCCCTTGGCAAATTTAATGCTGTGGCATGTTAGATTCCACAGCATTTTCTATGGTACTGCTTAGAGTCATGGCCATTTTTGAGGACTGTTAAAAAAACGGTACTGGGAACACAGATGATTACACTAAGTCTGAATGATTCGTACCCTCGATCATGTCAAGAGTGTACCGACAGATCAGTCGGCCCACAAACCAACTGAGGGGGTGCGTGGTTTCGTGTATTATTATATGAAGGATATACCGTTTTCCAAAGCTTAGAAATCCAAGCTTAGGTTATCCTAGGATTTCCAAGATTTTTGACTAAATAAAATTATGTTGTAAAGCTGAACTTGAAAGCTTGGTTGTAAAATTAATCAATTCCTGTATTCAGAAAAAGGTACTCAATCTGATTCGATGGTCCCCATATCATCAGGTTCCAACAACAACAACATTTTTTTAAATGCCACTTCAGTTATCAGACTGGATTAATTGCCCCCAAAAAATGTTAACCACAGTCAGCTATAGTATATTTCCCAAAACCTGTTATTTATCAACATTTTGTTCAACGAAATTTGGCTAGTTTGACACACATTCACCTCACTTCTATTTATTAAAGATGGTCTATCTCTTTGTATAAACATGTGTTATATAGTTACCGGGGTATAAAATATTAGATATGAATCGGTGACCCCTGTCCGGAAATGAACTATCAATTAATATTGATTATATGTCACATATTTTCTGGTCTAAAAACGTGTGGTTGTTTAGCTAACGAACAATAGTGGTTACTTTTAACAGAGACCAGAATTTTCTTGTGTAATTTTGTCACAAATAAACATTAATTAAACTCATTATCACTTATAACTATGTAATAAAACAATACAAACAATAAATCAGGGACATTTGATGTTCTGAGCATAGCAATGGAAATACCTGAATGATCTCTATTGCTATATGGTATCGCCTGAATGGTTTGTTGTAAAAATAGAACAATAAAGTGTCCCACTTGATCATCTCATTTTATAATAAAATATTTGAAATAAAATCAATATTAATTGATAGAAGCTTTCCGGACGTGGGTCTACAATTCATATCTATGATTTCATACCCACGAAAATATTTCAAAATTGTTATATGAAGAGATAATCCATCTTTAATAAATGTGAGAATATCACTTCATATGTATGATAATGTACAGTAAAACCTCTCCATACCGAACACCCTTTTACCGGCCCTTCTGTTCAGTTTATAGAAAATCGTTATACGATCGGAAAGTATATAGTATCAGCCATACAACAGTTAAAGGTACTCAATCCAATTTGATCGTCCCCATATCACCAGATACCAACAACAAACAACATTTTTTTAAATGTCGCTTCAGTTATCAGAATCGATTAATTGCCCAAAAATAATGCTAACCACAGTCCAAAATGTATTATTTATCAACATTTTTTCAACAAAATTTAGTCGGATGTCAAATATCTAACACTTGAATTTAGAGTTATCAATTTTCATCTGCAATTTGGTTCGAGACCCTCTGCCAAAAATTACATATTACAATAACAAATTTTTTTTTATATCTGATCACCTATCTGGGTTCCTCGACTCGAATCAAATATATTTTGCCCCCGAAGCCAAAGAAATAGTAATTTGGGAGCATTAAATCAGAGTATGCATTTTCAAACAATTTAAGATAAACTTGTATTAACTGCTCACTTTTTCAGATTAGTAAATTTGCACTCATGACTGAGTGTATAGTTTTCCTAAACTATATATTTACTGGTACTAGTATTAGATGATTAGGTCTAGTTTAACTTTAAGAAATGACACAATTTTTTATTGCAGTTACAGAAAGCTTGCCTTAAAATTTCATCCTGAGAAGAATCCCAATAATCAGAATGCGGCGGACAAGTTTCGTCAGGTAGCTGAGGCCTATGATGTGCTCAGTGATCGTGAGTGGTATTTCATTTTAATTTCAGGTCAAATGTAAAAGCCAACTGTACATTATGAATTTATGGTGCCAGTATTTCACAATTGCACCTACATTTATATATAACACATATTAAGGATTAAATTTATGCATTGTTACAAAACATTCAGGGAATAATAATTAATCACCAATTATTGTATACCAGTTGGTTGAATGTACTAAATATTATATAGGTACAGGTCTACAGTTGTTGTTATTAAACGTGTAACACAGTGGGGAATCACATGCTTTTGAAGTTGGCGAGATCCACGAATACAAAATGGCAGAGGCTAGTGCAAACGCACAAAAACATAATATATGTGGAACTGAGACAAAACATAGCATTTTGACTAGTTTATTTTTGAAACAAGTTGATACCTTATTTGTTCGGAAATACTCAGTGGTTTTCTATAACATTCTGACCAAAGTTGCCAGTCGGAGGTGCGCGGAACAAACCAGTCCATACATCTTGGAGAATCCTTCGACTGGCCTCTTTGGTCAGAATGTTAAAGCAAACAAATGTGAATTTGGACACAAATGGGGTATCAAATTGTTTGAAAAATAGTATTGCATCTTGTTCGTAACGGACAAAATGCTAAGTAAGATGTCATATTCTATAGTTTATTACCTTTTCCCTCGTTTTTGTTCGCATTTGCGATTTATCGGCCATTTTGAGTGCGTGATAGTCATCAACTCGAAACCACGTGATTCCCCACCATGGTATAATGAGGCTTCTCAATCTTCAAATGACTTCTTTTGAGATAATTTCACATCATGATCTGGTAACTTCCTTCCAGTATTTTTATCCTTTTGAAATTCCTAAGATTTAATTTTCTTGTGTTTCAGCTCGGAAGCGAGCAGTATATGATCAGTTTGGTGAGGAGGGACTTAAGAATGGTGTTCCGGAGGGGAGTGGAGAGGCTGGAGCCTGTACACAAGGATACACATTCCACGGCAGTGCAGAAAAGGTCTTCAGAGATTTCTTTGGAGGAGACAATCCATTCCAAGGTATATTTAATTTTTAAAGATAATCCCTGTGCCTATGTATTCTCTTATATACTGTATGAGAGTCTCTCATTGTGAGAGAATATATAAAGAGAATACATTGGTCTAACAATGTTTACTTTGACCTTGTAAGCCAGTGCATTCTCTTATATATGTGAGGCTCCCTATGTCAGACTCGCTTATAGAAGAGAATTGACTGGCACAAGATATTTAATGCTGCACCAGCACAGCTCCCATCATACCAGATGCCAGATACATATGCACCATAACAAGACAGTTAAGAGTAATTATTGGGGTTGGTTAAAATTCAGAACACAAGGCTCTAAGTATGATGTAAGTCAAAGACAATAAATTTGATGTTTTTGACACTGACAATGCAAAAATCATAATGTGCCGCTTCATATTAATCATTTAGCTTTCTTTTTCAGAGTTTAATGATAGGGTTGACGGTGACCTAAGTATGGGCTTTGGAGGTCTCTATGGACGAGGTCGTAAGAAGCAAGATCCACCAATAGAGCGAGACCTTCACTTGTCATTAGAAGAAGTTTTCCATGGTTGCACAAAGAAAATGAAGATTTCAAGACGGGTAATTATCTTAGGATCTTTGATACACAGTATATAATGTAACCTAGTCTTGAGAGTTTTTTATGACACAAATTTACCTATCTATTTGATATCTTTTTCACATCAGAACTGGCATCATCAGTATCATTTAATTTTTGAGTCACTGATTATTTTTTTTACAGTGCCTTTATATCTATAATATTATAATCTTAATATTATAATCTATGACATAAAATATGATTAAAATAATATAATTCATCACCATTTGGAACGTCTTTGTCTCAGAAGGTACCCATAGAATAATAGAAAATAGCTGAAATCATAGAAACTAAGATATAGAGTTATTCCCCTTCCATTGAAAAAAATAGACTTTGCAGTATAGTCCAGATGAAACTTAGGCACAAAAAACACACCGGTACCTCAACAAAAACAACATGTTCAGTTTATTACACTGGATAAATTGATAATACAATGTTTTGGAGCTTCCTCTTTCAAATGGTATATAATATGGCATATATTTTATATAATGTGATCAGGGGGTTTGAAAATTAAGTGAGCCTTTAATGACCAAAGACATTTCTGAGTCATTTGTAAAAACATATTGCACTTATTCTCAGGTGCCTAATAATAGTGTCAGCATGATTATTAATTTTGGAGAAAATTCCCAACAATCACTATTATTTGGCATTGAGACACAGTGTGAAATTGCCATCACTATTATTAATTTAGGTCTAAATCCCCACCAATCACTATTATTAGGCCATCATAAGGCACCCGAGAGTAGTCATCAGTCTCAAGCAGAATTTCAGAATATTAAAAAACATTTACAAAGAGCATCAATTGAGAAATATGGGAGCCAAATTCACATTTATTAATAATTGCACTGAAGCGAAATTTTGAATTATGCTTCAGCACAATTAATTACGCTGAAGTTCAATTATCTTTCCATATATGGCTAAACCTCGTCCAGTTAATTAATAAAACAATCCAACTGATCATGTGATTAGCACATGTGGGTATCACATATGAATTGATGATAATGGAATAACCTACAAAGTATGTATCCAGGGGTGTAAGCATGTAATAATAATATGAATTAAGCAATTATTAATAAATGTGAATTCTGACCTACTGATAACGTATAACTGAAGTAATGAGTCATCCTTTATGTACTTACTGGTATGTGTATAATTAGCTTATGAATTGTTCTTGTTCTATCAGGTAATGAATGAAGATGGACACACCTCAAGTATCCGCGACAAGATTCTAACAATAACAGTGAAGAGAGGATGGAAACCTGGCACAAAAATCTCCTTCCCAAAAGAGGGTGATCAGGGACCCAACAATGTTCCAGGTGAGTTATTCCCCAAAGTTACATCATTCAAAGCCCTTCCACATAACTTGCAACATGCGTGATCACCAATGATGATGCCGTCAGATTAGATACTGTACCTGATTTAACTGAGCGGTCAGTTCAACCAATGAAATCACTTGACTCTTCGTTTGCGAAGAACCGCCAACATATCATTTGTCAGCAAAGTAGAACTCCATCTACAAGTACTCATTGCCTGTATGTATTCCAATTTGGCAAATGCACACAGGACACACGCTGTGTGAAAGGGCTTTTGCCCTTTTTTGTACTATCGCTGCATCACAGAACATGTTCTATAACCCGATGATCAATAACACACAAGTATAGGTTATCTTTCTTTTTAAATGGTCCTTACAAGCAACCAAATTCCAAGTTCTTTAAAGTGATATCTTCCATCAATTCATTAGTATTTATGAACCATATACTTTAATCAGATGTACATAGCTCTTTAGTGCGAAGGACAATTATTACTAATTAACTAATATAGATATCAAAAGTTGTTCGAACAGCAATTGTCGAAACACAATGTTGCAGATGTTCAATATTAACATGGATATTGGAAAGAAAAGTACTGTATGATCAAGAAATTCAAATGTTACAATATTTCCTACCTTAGTTGAATTGTATATGGGTATTTGCTAAAGTACACGCAGGCCAGAAATTTTCTTTTGCTATATGAAAATAAATTTTGCCAAATTATTTTGGAAGTTGCGGAATTCTATCAGTTTCTGCAACACTGTGTCCTGTATTTCGACAATTGCTGTTTGAATGACTTTTGATATTGATAGGAAGCAGTTAATTATTAATAATGCTCGCCACTCTAATGTGGTTAAGTTGCCAATAATTTTAACTTTCTTGAGAAATTAAAAAGTGACTTGCAAAAAGTTGTGCCACTGAAATTTGTTTTTGGCAAATGTGAATTATATTTTCATTTGGCAAATAGCAGTGTGAACCCTGTCAGCCATGATTGTGTCCTCACTTAATTACCTGACTCAAATTTCTATTCTTCAGCCGACATCGTTTTCATTCTGAGGGACAAGCCTCACTCACGATTCAGGAGGGTAGGGGCAAACCTCATCCACACAGCGAAGGTGCCACTGGGTCGCGCTCTAACAGGATACACAGTAGACATTACAACCCTGGACGAACGGGTGCTTCATATACCAATCAACGACATCATAAAGTAAGTTCATTTGGGATTCATAATATATGAAGTGTAAATCATACTAAGGATTATGTCAGCTACAATGACACATCAAAACTGAAATCAACTTGCATAAACCTTCCATTCATCAGGGAAAACCCAAACTCGATGTACTAATATAAACCTTGATTTGTGTAAAAAAAACCTCGATCGAGGTCCTTCGAGATCATGTGACCAGTGGTCAAAATACTCACCCATGACATAAGGGGAAACACTCTAAACAAAAAATGATACTAATGGAAGCAATATAATGTGGAGTAATTCATCTTGCAGTGGGTCCATGTAACTGATCACATGATCTCAAAGAACCTCGGTTGAGGTTTTTTACACAAATCAAGGTTTAGTACATCGAGTTTGGGTTTTCCCTGACCTGTTCTATTCTGAAATAAGACCTATTTGTGTATGCTCATGTTTATATCATCCATATATTCATACAAAAGAGATGCGCTTATAATTAGCTTTAACCCTTTCAGTGCCAAGTCCGATTTTTGTATCAACCCATATTTCCTTGATCATTTTTCAAATTTATTGATTATAATAATGTGATACATTGATGGAAAGAGCTCTTAGAGCTCTTTCCATCAATGTATCACATTATTATAATCAATAAATTTAAAAAAAATGATCAAGGAAATATTTCGTAGTTATAAAATGTTTTCTCCCTTTTCAGGCCAGGTTATAAGAAGGTGGTGCCATCAGAAGGAATGCCAATCTCCATCACACCAGAAGAGAAAGGAGATCTAATTATAGAATTTGACATTGAATTCCCAGTATCGCTAACTCCTGTCAAGAAAGAACTCATTCATGAAGCATTGATACGATGAGAATTCGACATGAGCATTCAGTGAGCGACTAAAATGTGCAGATTTCCAAATTCATAACCCTTTCAGTGCCAAGTCCGATTTTTGTATCAACCCATATTTCCTTGATTGTGATACATTGATGGAAAGAGCTCTTAGAGCTCTTTCCATCAATGTATCACATTATTATAATCAATAAATTTGAAAAATGATCAAGGAAATATGGGTTGATACTGGTTGATACAAAAATCGGACTTGGCACTGAAAGGGTTAATAATGGATTTCACTTATTCCATTTGCCAACAAAGCAGATTTACAGGCTAAAAAGTATTTGCATGGAGATTTGGTTGTGTCTTTTATTCCAACCAAATTCAATATTGGGGGAATATAGTGGTACTGGTGTCGCTCACTTTCCTCAATTACGACGGAGGCCGGCTGTAATGGATACATTCTGTGTCTTTATTCCATGTGAAACCAACAGATGGTTAGGTCCATATTGCGTTTCATATCTCATGCAAGATTTTGGAAGAAATAATTTACCTGTTTGTGACGTTCTGTGATAATTGTAAATAAAAATATTTATTACCACATGCATTTCTGTAACTTCCCCAGACCACAACTTTTAAGTAGATTTGCGTTGGTCTGTCGTGATGACATGATCTGTTATGCATTAAGCCATTAACACAGGGCATTGTGTTGTGATGCAGGGCTTCCCGCTGCCGATGATAAGTTGGATATTGGAATAAATGTAATATTGCCAATCAATCTATCTGTTATAAATGAACTCTATGATAATGCCAAACATGTCAAATCCCAACAACAAAATCTTTATTGCATTAAAGTGATGTGAAACAATCCGAGCAGGTGTTTCAAACGCATTAAAAATAATTATTTCAAAATAAGTTATTTTCATAAATTTTATATCCAAACAGTTAGAAAACAGCGTCTATGTTGTAATCAAAGTACATTGCCATAAAGTTTATGTCCAGTAATGCGTCCCGAATAAATTAGTAAATATTTACATTTGTTCTCTGAAATGGAACAGTTGATGTGGTTGAAATTTTTGAAAATCTTAGTATATTGCTACTTTCTTCTAATGGGGATACTCTTTAGATACTAACAGATTGGCTTTATTCAATGAAATGTCCACAATATTTCTTTAAATACAGGTCTAATTTTTTAATTGTGGATAAATTGTAGATTTCGTTTTGAGAATATTGAAAATTCTGGATAAATTTTGGGGAGGTGCCTGAGAAAATATTTCTATTTATTTGGTGTAAAAACGGTAATAAATTATAATATCACTCATCCAATGAATATGTAGTTTTGTAACAAAAAAAACAAACAAAAATTGGCTGAAATCATGATTATATGTTTAAATGGATACTCTGTTCCCAGACGACTCTGGCCTGGATATAGGGAGAGGTTCGCTTAACCCTTTGTAACTTAATACTGCTTCTGACAATTCTGATAATTCCAACCACCTTTTCAGAGAACACGATTGAACTACGAACAAATGTAAATATTTACTACTTTATTAGGGACGCATTTGGGGCATAAACATTACGGCAATGATTTCTGACTATTTGGATATCAAATTTATGAAAATATTTTGGCATTGTCTGTCTCTGGTGACAAGGACACACTAATAGCCCATGCAGTAATGTGAATATACATATACATGTATATATATGTATTACATAAAGATGCGAACATACAGCTAGGGTCAGTATATATGATTGTGTTTATAAACAATCTAACATGGCAGTCAACTGATCGTATCGTCTCTATTCTGTAGGCACATTGTTTGGTGGACTGGTTGACGGTGTATGAATCCATACTCACCCTGGCTGCATGTTTGTCACACTGGTCGAGTAGTAGTGTTGGTGTGGGATAGTATCCTAGTAGTTATTAAAACACAATTTAGAATGAAACAACATATTTTATATGTTTGAGAATGTTTGCATTTGCAAACAAAGTTAAATAATTTAACTAAATGGAACAGGTAATATATCCGATGATATATGACAATAGTAGGCTACTCAATATAACAATGTCTTCCAGCTGCAAATCGGCGAAATCAAAGCATGGGGCCACCCACATTGCCAGATTCAAACAAAACCGTTGACACGTGCAGCATGGGAATAAGGACATATATATATATATTAATATATATATAAGTTGTTTTTGTGGCATCAAAAATTTGACTATTAATCACATGAACACATTAATACATCCTTGCTAACTGTATGTTGAGACAAATATGCAATACATTCATGATAGTTACCTCACTGGAAAATAGTGGACCAGACCGGAAAGTACCGGACTGGGAGGGTAAACTGGTCCCGTGGCACCAGAGTCCACCGCAAACCGGACTGGTCCAGGGCGTCTGGTCTGCATCACTAATTCTAGAGTTATCCTTTGTTTAGATGGCAATCTTGGTTTTTTTTCTCCATCAGCGCAAATATCCCCAGCCATGCATTATTGGATCTGAATTAAATTTGGTATGGGGTTCGCAAACATGACCGCTTTCTAGAGTGCCCAATGATGTTGTTTGCATTTTCTGTTCCAGAATTATCATTCTTCGTTTATTTAACTTTGGTTTCTGTCCTACCCAAGTTTCAGGCACCATCAAGGTATGCCACACCCAAAGTGAAAATTCTTATCTAATTTGGAAGCTCTTGCATGGTAAGGGCCCATACAGACCACAATGCAAACGTCATGTTTTCTGTGACAAAATATGCTCATGGAAATTCCGTCATCCTACGTCGGGAGGTTCTTCTCATTTGTTCGCATTTTAAAATGGCAACGAGTCATTACATGGTATATATCTGGTAGTTTTCCCTCAAGGGCCTGTGGGCTCATTGGTCCAACATGCACACGAGTCCATAACACTGAAATGTTTTTTTTTAATGCCTTCTAACAAAAAATAAAATGCCAATTTAATTATACCGATTACTTGTACACAATGTCTATCCATATTCCATACATTCTCTTTCGTTGTTCTGAATGATACAATCTTGTTATTTAATACTTCATTATTTATAATTACCGCTATAGATATTTGATTTGAAGTAGCCATTCTGTTTACCTCGAATGAACTTGGGGAATCCGTGTGCGTGAATTCATCAGAGATATTACCTTTGTCCTAATTGAGCATCAACGCATAAGTCACATTGCTCCCATCACGGTCTGCATGGGCCTTAAATCATGCATATTTAACCTTTCTCTACTAAATGGATTCTCCCATTCATTATTAAAGTATACATTGGAATGAGCTTTTATTCATTTAGAGGGATGTTAAGGTGATACAAGCAGATGACAGATATATAAAAGTGCAGAAGGAGCCCTATTTTAGAAAATGAAATGTTTTAGATAATAAGTTCCATGGTCGTTTGTTAAACTTATTATATGAACATTTCCTATGGGATAACTACTCATCAATGATGCTTTAGTATAGAATGGGTACCTTATTATCTGAACTTTTCCTATGGGATAACTACTCATCAATGATGCTTTAGTACAGAACGGGTTAAACTTATTATCTGAACATTTCCTATGGGATAACTACTCATCAATGATGCTTTAGTATGTAAAGGGTTAAACTGGTCCCAAGAATATTATGGTGGGACTACATTATATCTCTTCTTATTAATGACAGATTGGTTAAAGGTACTCAATCCGATCAGGCCCTCATAAATTACTATTTCTTTGGCTTCGGGGATAAAATATAATTGATTCGAGTCGAGGAACCTACCTATAAACGCTCAGAGTGATCAGATATCAATTTTTGAAGTTTTGTTATTTCTATTTTTTCTGGCCCAGAAACACACTGTCAAAATTGCGTTATTAATACACTTGATTTTAGAGGTATCCATCTTCGTCTGTTTGAATAAGGGCTTCTGTGGAAATTATTAGTACACATCTTGAGAAATTTACAAACTTAGGGGCAATTATTAGTACACATCTCGAGAAAATTTAAAAAATCAATATCTAATAACTCTGAGCTTTGATGGGTGGGTTCCTCGAATCAAATATTTTTTACCCCCAAAGCCAAAGAAATAGTAATATAGGACCCTCTGATCGGATTGAGTACCTTTAAGTAATTGAAAAAGAGAAACATATTTGTGAAATCAAGTTTTATTTGAATTAAATGCTCTTTCTATTGGTGAACTCTCCTTTCAGAAACATGATATAAATGATCTTGTAGAAAACAATAACAAACAACCATAATTGGAATCAATAATCATCTCAAAATACAAGCAGTTACATAGGATCCCCACATAACCCTTTACCCAACAGAACGGCCCTGTGCCAATGCATTCTCTTATATATGCGAGTCGACCATAGGTCGCCTCGCATATATAAGAGAATGCATTGGCTTAACACATTAAAAATTATAAAATTGTTAAAGAATGTAAGAAAAATGGTAAAAAGTGTTAAAAAAAGTTTTTTTTTAGGCCAATGCATTCTCTTATATATGCGAGGCGACCTATGGTCGACTCGCATATATAAGAGAATGCATTGGCACAGGGTATAACTGTAACCATCACAATGTGGTCAATGAGCCGGTTCCAATGATACCCATATTTGTATGGTTCTATTGAGACAGACCGAAGATATTTTAGGCTGTTGAAGCTTTATTTGGCCGGTTTTGGCCGGTTTGTTGGGTAAAGCGTTAAAGTACATTACATATAGTAGGTTTCGTAACACTATTTAGTCGCACCTTGGGGTCATCAGCCATATACTAAATTTTGTTTAATTTAGACAGTATTTTTTTAATTTTAGAAGTAAAGCTTTATTGAAAAGTTCATTATAATTGTCATAATTATTTTTTCTTGAATGTTTATAATCTTTCCAGAGAAGCATTTGTTGGGCTTTAGATAAGATAGAGACACTGAAAGAAATTAATCCATTCTAGTAGCAATCATTTATGTGACACTCTGTCCAGAGATATATAATACGCTTTCTTATCAGTTGTGTCATGCCATCCAATTGGTCCAATTTCACAGTCAGCACAAGTTAAATATTTAATAGATCCAACTGAATTCGTGAATCCAACATTTTCAAATGTGAACATGTCATCAACAAGCCAGCACTGTGTTAGTGTCTCCCCGTCTGAAGTCTGCTCCGATTTCTTTGTCATGTGTGGCATGTAAATCTCCTTTGTTGCATATAAAGCTTTCTCTTGGAGCAGAATCACACTCTCGCATTTTTTGCAATACACAGTCATCTTATTTTTTCCGTTCACAACGAATTCTGATGGAGGATTTAGAGTGGAGTCTGCCATTTTATCTGTATCTGTAGGGATCTGGGCAAGCTCGTCACTCATGTTTATTATATAAGGATCTGAAAATAGACTTACATGTATTTGGTTGGTGCTTTAAAGACATACATGTATTATGCACTTGTTCGGGTGCATGAAACTTATAAGTCAGTATTAACCCTTTGAGTGCCAGGGGCCGATCTCATCGGCCCAAAACCTACAAAATAAGTCTGTTAAAGAATATAAGAATAAATTATTAAAATTGTAAAAAAAAATAAAATAATAATAATTGTTAGGCCAATGCATTCTCTTATATATGCGAGGCGACCTATGGTCGACTCGCATATATAAGAGAATGCATTGGCACAGGGTATATGGGTTGATACAAAAATTGACCTGGCACTCAAAGGGTTAAGGCGCTATGCCAACTGGATGAATGGAACATTCTACTAACATAGCTGACAATTTGAAGCAAATCAACCGTACCATCATCTGAAAACATCGTCTGAACTGTGCTCAATTGTAAATATTTACTACTCGATTTGGGACGCTTCTATCGGTGATAAACTAAAGAAAACAATTTTGCCATCGAGCGTCACTGAATGATGGCCTGTGTTGTCAATTTGGATATAATATCTGTAAAAAATTACCACTTTGAGCAGATTATTCTCCACTTCTATTTGGTCACTCTACCGGTCACTTTAATTGCATATAAGCTTACATAATTCCTGCTTTTTTGATGACTCGTCCTGTCAATTCAGCGGGCTCTATGGTGCTTCGACATCCAAATCTGCCAAAATTACCTTCCTGTTTTTCAATGAATCAAGAAGCAAGCCTTGAAATAGGGTGTCTGTCATTTGCAGAATGAGGTCCACAGAGGGTGAATATAGTGATGCTACCCTGCATAGCGGGCTAGCATCACCAAATTCACCCTCTGGGGACCTCATTCTGCTTACACCTCAGCAGAATGAGGTTCTCAGAGGGTGAATTTGGTGATGCTAGCCCACTATGCAGGGTAGCATCACTAAATTCACCCTCTGGGGACCTCATTCTGCAAATGACAGACACCCTATTTCAAGGCTTGTGACCAGAAGTGTCATGCAATTGAGGATTTTGCAAGAAAAGTAAATGCACAAACTACACTTTTTTGTGGCTTATTTTCAAAGATCTTTCATGTTGCTTTGTTTCCTGATTTTCAGTGAAATACACGAACCCATATTTTTACAATTTATGGTCAAATATAGGCAAAATTTAATCTGCTCAAATAATGGTGAAAAGTTGAAAACAGGTTGTTGTTGTTATTGTTGCAACACATGCCAAAATGGATTTTTATGAAATAAAAGAGTCAATAATCTTTTGGAAAATAGGCATAAGTGTAGTAGACCTCATGTTTTGCTATGACTGAAGCCCAAACATGGCTGATGAATCTCAAATACATGAAACATCTAGGGTTATGTTAAATAGCTTTCATAACAGTGTACAATACCTTAACAGTCAGATGGCTTACATGTGATCAAATAACAACAGTATATGGATGACATCTATATTGATTGGTCGGATAATAAAAGTTATCTCCAAGAATATCGGGGCTACATATGGAGATTTATTACCTGAGGGGTTCAAAAAGAGACATCCAAGTATTAAATCTCCATGTACCCCACAATGTTGTTAGAGAAAAGGATTTTTTCCCCCGACAACAATAGCCATATGGCATCAATTTAAGAGTGGTTTTATGGCTCTCACATTAAAGTGATGCGAAACACTCCGGTAGGGTGATCCAATAGAAATGGAGAATAATCTTGCTCAAAGTTGTTCTTTTTACGAATATTAATTCAAATTGCCAACACACACCGTCATTCTGATATATTAATTAAATGCACCGACTCTGGATAGCAAAATCATTTGTTTCTGTTTGTTGCTGATTGTTGCATCCCTAATCCAGATGGAAATATTTACAATTGAGCTTAGTTTTGACCATGTTTTCAATTGAGCTTTATGGTCGATTTCTTTGAAATTTTCGACGATGTTAGTAGCATGCTACATTCTCCAGGTTGGCATAACGCCTGAATACTAACTTATCAGTTTCACAAACTCGGACAAGTTCATAATATGTCTTTAATTAACACCAATAAGAATAATTCAGTAGCCGATCTACATGTATGGATCCGGTGTCAGGTAGAGCTGAAACGGTTGACCCATTCTTCTAACCGGTTAACCATCGGGGTTAACCGGATTTCAACCGGTTAACCGCTAAATATCTAGCGGACTTCTCTCACACTAATTATGTCGACATTATGCCATGCTCCAGGGACAAACCTAGGTGAGAAGTAGTAGCTGAAATAAAGACCTTATTTACGGCATTTAACGATATTCAAAAACACGCATTCCTTGTTCTTTTGCTGGCTCTCGTGATGGGGAATGAGCAAGTGAAATTTGTGAATGGCAGGAGAGATCGCTTATTTGCCGTGATCAGCATATGTTTGGGCATTTGTAAAATAGTATGGGTATTGGTAAAACGAGTAACAAAACTATATATTAAAGATCTGTAATATATCATTATCATCATTGGTATATCCTCCAATGCATTATATATAAAGACAAGAAAGTAATAACTAGAGAACAAAAAGGAAGGTCAGTTAGGTCAGACTCGCAGTCCTATTCAGTATTCGAGCTATTCGTCGGTATCATGATAGCGGACACAAGTGTTGGGAGGTTATATAATTTACGTTTCGGTTTCGGTTTTAGTATGCAATCACTTAACATATAGCAATTACTGCCAAATTGAGTGTTAATTAGTCCCACAGGCACAACCAGTTACAGAGTAGCATGGAGCATCAATTTCCTTGATAAAAGGGAAGATTATTGAAGAAGTTTTGGGTTGCTTCAACTACGATGTCTGTTTGAGTCACTCAATTGAATTGATCATATTAAATCACAACACGGAGGAAGAACGGGAAGAGTGAAGACATTGTGCAGCTGATCTCAATCTTCAAACTTTGTCGACTTACATAGTTTTTATAAACCCCACTGTAAAACAGTTTTATATATAGTATGACTGTATGTCGTGGTGTGGTTCCAATTTGAATCCATGTTGCTTCGTGCAGTATTAACTATTAAGTTACGAAAGCACCCATTGCCACACAACGTCACTTTTACGTTGTCACTTCCTTGTGTGCATTCAGAATTGATACACAGTGACTGCACACGTGCTTTTGTCGGAAGAAAACTTCAAAGGGTCGGAATTGATTGAAGGTCGCCGACACTTCCAGGCAGTTCGAGAATTGCTACTAATTATCTGATACTACCGCGTGTACCAATTAATGCTTGCATTGCACTCTACTATCGGTGACACGGGATTTAGTATTAGTTTTGCATCATTTAACCTAATATTTTGAGGATTATTCACGTTCACATTCAACTGACAACGGGATGCGGTTACGTCCGGTTAATTTTTTTCTAACCGGTTACGTCGCTAACCGGTTAACCGTCTAACCGTTTCAGCTCTAGTGTCAGGTGATGTGTAACTCGGTGTGCTGGTGCAATGTCACAATTGGTGGAAACTGTCAGTTCAAGGGTCATTCATATACCCTCAAAGTTCCACATACCATTTACCCCCACTATTTTACGCACATTCTCTTAAACCCCGCTGCCATGGGTTACATGGTGATTTAAACATGACGTTGTAGCCAATCAGATTGCTAGTTACAACTGGATGTGGGAACAATGGTATTTATGACATAAGCATAAAGGATAGAATTTATAGTATTATGATTGGCGTATAGATAGATAGATAGATATAGATATAGATATAGATATAGATATAGATATAGATATAGATATAGATATAGATATAGATATAGATATAGATATAGATATAGATAGATATATAGATATAGATATAGATATAGGATATAGATATATAGATATATAGATAGATAGATATATATATATATATATATATATATATATATATATATATATATATATATATATATATATATATATATATATATATCTATATCTATATATATATATATATATATAGCTAGATTGGCTATTAGGGCGACAGCTTCTTTTGTTTAAAGAATTAAGTTGACATTTTACTGTCTCCCTAAGTTTCTTCCCCTAAAGGCAACGAAATCAGATTTTTTTGAAAATTTTCGTCCGCACTAGGCGGAAGTATTGATGCGCATGTGTAATAAGATGACCGTTATTCCGTGAATATGTCCTCCTAATTATAATATTAACGAAATAACTGCCATGGTCATAATGCACGTTATTTAAGTGTCGCCCTAATAGCCAATTTAGCAATATATATATATATATCAGCAGAATTTCATAAAAGTTAGCACTGAATGAGTTGACCAAAACATAATGTAAAATTGACACTCAGGTGAGAGTTCCAAATCTTTCAAAATTAACAAATATATATACCAGTAGCAGGGTTCGCGCTGCCACTTGCCAAATTTGCCAATGGCAAAAATAATTCACATTTGGCAAAAAATATTTTCATTTGGCAAAAGTTTTGGCAAGTCACTTTTTAATTCCGCAAGAAAGTTGAACAATATTGGTCAATCAATACCATTCATTTCAGGAAACTTTTACAACATAATTATATTAGAGATGTTTTAACTCATAGCATTAGTACCGATGGTTGGAGTGATTACTAGTATTTAGTGTGGTGGTGGTGTTTACATTGCTAATCCTGTGCCAGTCTAATGAAGCAACCCTTCTACCATTGTATTGATCGGTGATTGATGCAAGTATAATTAATTATTTATTAATTAACTGCTTTTCTATCGATATCAATTCGTTCAAACAGTGAGTGTCGACATATAAGACTTAAGGTTGCAGAAAATGAAACTTTCAGGGATAGCATTTGGCAAATGGTAAATTAATTTGGCAAAAAATATTTTCATTTGGCAAATTATTTGGCAAAAGTAAATTTCGGTCCAGCATGGACCCTGACCAGTAGATAGACGATATAATTTAACATCACATTTAATGCAGTCAAAGAGGATATATTTCTGCCACAACATCTGACTTTTTAAATAACATTAGGAACTATTTAGAGTAAGTTGGAGTTTAATCTTTTCACTGCTAAAGACATTGTGTGCTAAGACATTGATAACGCAGTGGAAAAATATTTGATAAATGGATGTTGATTTGCTTGCATTCCATGGAGTATGGATGTAAGTTGAAAGCGTTCCACACATAAACATGTCAGACCAATTTGCATCATACTCCATGGAACGCAAAAAAAATCAACATATATTCCTTATATTTACTAGCAGATTAAAAGAGCACTTGGCGCCCATTTGTAATGATATTCTTATGGCAAATTGCAAGTTATATGGAAGCAAGTTGGGCTCACATGCGTTGTAACGTGACATGATTGCAACCAACCAACGTCCTGTATTCAAGTTCCACAGTGTGAATGTATGAGTGTAAATATGTGTATATTAAGTTGCCAAATTTTAGCAATAGATACCGAGTCCAAAATACAATTTAAGACAGCTTTTGGTTTTAATATTCATATCAAGGAGCACACATAAAAAAAACTCAGGTGCAGTAGCAAGACTGCATTCAGTGTACCTGTGATTTGCAGAACGAGGTCCCCAGAGGTGAACATAGCAGGCTAGCATAACTAAATTCACCCTCTGGGAACCTCATTCTGCATGGCCTCATCTGCTATAGGAGACTAAGACTCAGATTGAAGTTCCCAAAATGGTGAATATTGTGATGTACACCCATTGGGAACCTTGATTATACAATGTGCAGTCTGCCAATTTGGGTATATAGAGAAAGTAAAACTAAAAAATAAATAGAATCTATGTGAAGAAATTTCGAATGAAATCTGACAATAAAGAAACTTTCCAGAGAAGATGAGGCCTAAGCAGAATGAGGTCCCTATGCGGGATAGCATCACTAAATTCACCCTCTGGGGACCTCATTCTGCAAATGACAGACACACTAAACTCAGGCATGGAATAAAACCAGGCTATCTATAACAACTATTCATTCGATATGGAAGGGATTCTCATTACTTAAAAAAAACATTACGTCAATGTCAGCTAAACACAAACTACATTCAACTATCTTCTGATTGGCTCTGATCTAGCCGAGCTTTGTGGTTGGCTAATAGTGGTGTAATATTTGTTTTAATTCGGATTATCGAATGAGTAGATGCTCTATATATTCTGGGTTTACGCAGACTGAATGGATGCTCGTCTCAAGCCTCAGGCTACAGAGGTAACAAACCAGACGTCTGCATGCCATTAAAATAAAATATCTGTGTTCTCAGGCAATATTTTGAGATGAGGGAGGGAGGCTATTTTTGTTTTCACCTCAAAATCTGTAAAACATACTCCAGAAACAAATAAAAATTCATTGTCATTGTTGAAATCCAATATTGTAACAGAAAATGTTTGACGAGGCTTTTTAAATGAAATTTCAGTGATGAGGGAGGGGCCTGAGTTACGAGGGAGGTGCCTGACAACATAGAATTTTTATTTATTTAGCCTAAGTGGTACCGTAAGATCCTCTCTCTGACCCTTTCTGTGGTATTATGTCCCATCCATGGAATACACTGTAGAATTCACAATATTCTAGTCACTGCACTGGACAGTAGTGGTGCACTGGTGAAATTGGTGATGCTACTGTTGTGCCATGTCGAGCTATACCACAGAAAGTTTCTCATTTTTACCTTGGCAACACAAGTAGATTTTCTTTTCTCTGGTTATACTTCGATGGAGTTATCAGACCTGCAGAATAAATGGAGGACATCTATAGTGAATAGATATATCAAGGTCTTCCCAGACAGCACGCATGAATCTCACAATTCATGCTGCATGGTATTCATCAGCAAATTCCACATCTTGAGAATCAGCTGTGGATTTGGTTGAAATGTATTGTGTACTTTCTCTTGTATGTTGTTCTTGCAGGAATTTACTTCATTAGAAATACCTCCATTGACAATGTTTGTATAGCTGAATGACATTCACTATATTGAATATTGCTTGCCATTTTACTGTTGCAAATCACGCAATTTGTACACTTCTGATGCCAAATGGGTCAAATGCAAGCACTAATTGTGTTAAGGGCTTTAATCTTTGGAAACATGCATACTTGAACAATTCAGCCATAAATAACTAGAGGTTGGCTGTCCCAATGGAACTAAGGATACCCCTCATGGCAGCCAGTGGCCGAAATGTTTTATGCACTCAAGTTATGCTCTAGAAAGATAAGTCCTACGCACACATAGATGGACAGACTAACATACCAAAATAAAAATCGGACGTACTTCATAATCGCAGGTATACAGATTCCCATGGTACTAAATATCTGTGCCAATTTAAATAAAATTGACTGAAAAATGTTGGAACACAAGCTCGGACAAAATAATGCATCTTGTCGAAAAATAACAGGGTTAACTCTACACAAAAAAAGTCGGATTGACATAATAATCACTGCCACCCAGGTTCCCATGGTACTAAATATCTGTGCCAAGTTTAAAAAACATTGACTGAAAAATGTAGCAATAAAAGCTCGGACAACGTTGCATCTATGGACGTTGCATACAGATGGACGGACAAGCTGATTTCTATATACCCCCCATAATTCATTATGGGGGTGTAATAAAGGTCTTTACATAGGTGTCAAAAGCAGCACAAGTGTCACGATGATAACATCTATCAGGGTCTTAATGAGCTTACATAATCATATCACGAATATCCACTCTGGCTCCGCTCATAGATACAATATTCCACCCATTCAAAAACAGAACTTTTTTTACCTTTTCTGACAGGGAACTTTGAACAGACAATACAGGAAACACATCTCTTTGTTAATACATGTTGCTTAATAATCTATTTCACAGTAGGGGTGGTACCAGCTTGAAATTACATGATTTACGTGACTTTTGAGAACAGATTTTGCAATAAACATTGAATTGATTGACCTGGAAAAACTTGATAATTGTAAGCGACGTAAAGTAAAATCAACTCACAAAATTGGTCTAATCTTGCAACCGCAAGCTGGGACCTTCACCCACTGTGAAATATATTATGAACGAACAGGTATTAATTAAGACATAAATTACTTTCATTGTTTTTTCAATGTTATAAAGTTGTCAGTCAGAACATCAAAAAAGATCGCAGGTTTTGAACTGATGGAGTATGAACTCTACGCGCCTAGCCAGAATAGAGATTCATGGCATGATCATGTACATGTATGTCCACCAACCTTTAGAGAGTCACACCTTGAAGCCGAGTTTCCTCATACATTCTTTGTGCGCTTCTATAAGAGGACCACAGTTCTCCTCACCTTTTAAAAAGATGCTGAAAAGAAAAAAAGTAACACGTGATTTGACTGAAAAAATACGGAACATGATTTCTCGTTGATTAATCAAAGGAAATGTTTAGATAATAAGTTCAACAGGTCCTTTGTTGAACTTGTTATCTAAACATTTCCCTCAATAAATATGGTTCCTTCTGCACTTTTATTTATTTGTCGTCTGCTTTTGTCACCTTAACATGCCTCCAAATGAATAATAGACCATACCGATGTACACTTTTTAACTGACTGGGAAAATCCATCTGGTATAGAAAGGGTTAAACAGACGTGGCTCATTTGTGTCTCCAAATTATATAAACATATGTGTATTAAGGCCATAAAAAATTAATCATGTTTTTATTTGTTTGTGCACATAGTATTAGTAAGCATGGAGTACATATGATACATTCTAATGTCCAGTAATTGTCAGAAAATGTAGTGGGAACTTGGTTATCCAAATACACTCATTTAATCTGATATCAAAATTATATTGTACTAGCTGATTGCCCGACTTCGTCGAGGCTATTTAGGGATTTCTTTGTGATTGCCTTCGTCGAGGCTATTTAGGGATTTCTTTGTGATTGCCTCCGTCAGAATATACAGCGTCTGGACTTCAAACTATTGACAATGAGAGATTGATCTACTAATTCAAAGAAACATGCTTATATGAGCATATATGAGCGAGGTCAAGGTCAAGGACACGGTCACACGTGAAACTGGAACCACCCATATTGTTCCTGGGATCAAAGTAGGTCTACATACCAAATTTGAGTCAGATCGGTTGAGCAGATTTCGAGTCTATAACACACATACATACATACACACAGACAGAAGTTTCAAAATATATATAGACTACAAGTATATGACACAGTGATTACCTATTAAACTATAATGCCCCTCAGTTTCTCTATTATAGCATGTGATCCTAAATTTCCTCCAATGCTTTTCAATTTCAATTGTTCTGGAGTTATTAGAGAATTAGAACACCAGACTATGAGGATCAGTTAATAATTTTCTTCAATGTAGTCACCTACTTCATATTATATGTAATATGCATATACATGATAGTCACTCTTCACATATTCCAGAGATATGTTAAGAGTTCATGTATTTTGCAATTAATGCTCAATACGTGTGGACATGTTGGTAAAAACATAACGGTATTGACATTTTTTTTCTCTAACTTTTTTGGTAATAATATCAAAAATCAAAATAAAACGTCCAATATTTCATTTTTATATCAATGCGGCGGTGCATGAGAAACAAATGTTTAATTTTGGATAGCCTTATATTTCTGATTGAAATTGTCGATATAGCGCTGAAAAACTGTCTGCGATGTGATAATTGCGATGACTTCAATAACTATTTCTGTAGCATAGCAAGTCTTTATAAATGTTTCATAAATATCTATGGACCTATTTTGATCCATGGAATCCAGCACATCCAGCACTAATGTGCTAAGTATGAAATTAGCCAAGAAATGGCATAATTCTCCTAAATTTTAGGGAAATGTATTAATGAAACAATTTCTGTTTCATCATTATATATTTTATTTTTCACACAAGTAAACAGCAAGGACATGGTATGTCCATGGTAACCCTAGGTGGAGTGTCTAATTTAATGTTGTATATGTATATGCATAATTATTTTATAGTATATACATCTTGACAATAAACATATCTACCAAAGCCTTTTCAGAAAGAAATATGACTTTGCATCTGTTACAAGGTAGCGAACCCTTCATAAAGTTGTTCTATAATCTGGGCACTCAGATTCACTAAAGTTTCATACAGAAAGCATTGCGCACAGTACGCGATCTGCAATTTCTGCTTTTGACAGTGAATTAGAACAAAGTAAAATAAGAGAGGCTTTCAAATTAAATGCGTCATAAGCATTGTGAGATTCGGGTTGAAAATGTAAAATGAAAGATTAACGTAGTGATGTAATTAGGCATCGCATGTGGTGTATTTATTCAGCAGTTTTCATCCTTCACGACAACTTAGACTGCCCAAGATGCTAGATAAATCCTATCAAGATTGTTTGTGTAAACATAGCCGTCCAAATTCATTTCTGTTTGTGTAAACATGGCCGTCCAAATTAATTTCTGATTGAAAAGATTGAGGATCACCCCAACATGCTCAGCACATTTACCACTGTATTTACACCCAAGCCTTGAATACTTTGTCTGTCATTTGCAGGATGAGGTCCCCAGAGGATGAGGCACAGCGGGCTAGCATCACCAAATTCAACCTCTAGGGACCTTTGGGAGGGATTGTAGCAATATGATATTTATATATTCAAATAGATGATTTGGTTTCAACAAAGATGTTGCTGATAATACGTTAATTGAGTAAAGGTGTACTCAAGTGGAAAAAAGTGAGAAAGTGTATCAAAATAATATGATTATGACAAAGCATTGATGTGCATCGTTTCCCCCCCTTTGAGGTCTTAATAAAACTTGATCAGTATAATGCTACACAGATATACATACGGATAGAGTGTAGCTAAGCGAATGACAGCGTGTGTAAGCGAAAAAGGCATAAGGCCTGGCAAAGAAGCAAGAATGAATATTTCCCATGAGGTTATTAATCAACTCATCAGTAGCTCACTATACCACTGGCAAGTCTCATAATGGATAAAATAACTAAATAAAGGAAATATTATATCACAGATCAAATTAATGTTTAGCCCAGTTTCCCATCAAAAGAGAAACAGACTATAAGAAATGGGACCATTTCTAGATGAACCCAATAACAACTGGCTTCATCTCATTATAATGGTTTGTACAATGTGACTTACGTCATATGAAATACTGTTTCAGGCTGTCTCAGACACCGTGGCAGCAGATCCAGTCTTCTGAACCAGAACTAGACAACTCCATATTGAATTGGACCTTGGATGCTGGTTCAGACAGTTCCAAATTATATTGGATCTTTAGCTGAACTAGGTATGCAGACAGCTGACATGCAGTTCAGACTCACTGGCTTTGTGTCAAGCGAACAGACGTCATCGTCAGTAGATTCGCCAATAATAGATCAAATTCTTTCATGATGTTCACCAGTCTCAATTGCAGCTTCATGCCCATGGAATAGTGGTGGTACTTCAGCTGGATTATCAACTCCCATGCAGAACTGGCTCTTGTCTTGTTGAGGCCTTTGGAGCCGATATACAGACATGCAGAACTGGAGCTGATTCATCAACCTGAATCATTCAGAAAGATATTCTACAGCCTCATCTTATCTCGATATATTTGATTAATATGGTTGTGAAGTCTGTATCTTTCTTCCAACTATCTTCAGGTGATTCATTGCTGTATGTAGATAACCGAGATAGCCATCTGCGGCCAACAATGATCATGGTGATAGATGAATGCTTCAAGCCACAAGCTGTAGAGGTGTCAAACCAGATGTCTGCACACGGATCATGGTGATGGATGAATGTCTCAAGCCACAAGCTGTAGAGGTGTCAAACCAGATGTCTGCACACGGATCATGGTGATGGATGAATGTCTCAAGCCACAAGCTGTAGAGGTGACAAACCAGTTGTCTGCACACGGATCATGGTGATGGATGAATGTCTCAAGCCACAAGCTGTAGAGGTGACAAACCAGATGTCTGCACACGGATCATGTTGATGGATGAATGTCTCAAGCCACACGCTGCAGAGGTGACAAACCAAATGTCTGCACACTGATGGCAACTGATCAGATCCATGCTAAACTCTTCTGTGGTATAACATCCCATGTATGCCACTGCATGTAGAATTCACCCTTTTGTAGGCGGGACAATGGACAGAAGTGGCGCAAGGTGAAATTGGTGATTACTGTTGTGTCGATGTCGAGTTATACCATGAAAAGGTTGTTGTTTCTACCTTCATAGCTGCATGCATATAACAGCGTTAGTCATCCGAGGTGAACACAGATCATGGTTTGAGAATATATTACATCTTGGGACGAACCAGTTGCTTCCATACTTGTATACATGTAGCTACAGAAACAGTTATAAGTATCAGTAGGTCTTCGCTGATCTTCGGTATAAGGCTAGATGGTTGAAAAGAGAGTCCATTAATTTCAAGGTGAACTAGATCTTTAGCAGAACAAGACATGTAGACAGCTGAGTTGGGCATCAGCAGGCAACATCTTCAGCTTGTGCAGCATGCGCTTATGATTTGATTGGATTATTATTCTTCACTGTAATCTGAAGTTGAGTCTGTAGAGATATCAAAGAATTTCTTTCACTGATAAGCATTGCATGATACAACTGCAAAGACAGTCTGTCTAGATAATGTGGCATCTTCAAGTAATCTCCACATCCATATTACACTATCCAACATTATCCACTTCTTTATGACATTCCCCTTTGAAGTAAAGGTATCGTAGAATTTATGGTAGGTTGCTAATGATTTATGCAATAGGATCCATAATCTGTTCACTGCAATGTACTACAGAGACAATATCACTGTCCAGATAATATGGCATCCTCAGATATTCTCAACATCCTTTTTGCAATATCTGACAATATTCACTTCTTAACGTTGGTCGAACAGACTGACGTACATGCTTCTCACATTTCTGATACCATTCTGATATTCTTGATACCAATCTTGCAATATCTTTATGACACCCATTGAAACTATTGACAAAACAGACTACTTTTGATTGTCTGACCTTCAGCTGGAACTGCTAGCCTGAATGATGCATATTTCCCTTCAGCTCAATTATCAGGTACAAAAAAATCAACTGAGTTCACTACTATACATAAATATGGGCTCTATCCATGACTAAGCTCAAATGAACACAAAACTAATCAGTAACAAAAACTTCAAAAGAAACTTTCTAAAGGTATCCTTGTAAGAAATGCAAACATCACCAAAGTGATAAACAACTAAAAAACTTTGAACAACAATTGGATAAAAGGTATACACAGATGGCATATTAGCTAACAACTGAGGCCAACCTCAACAGAAATCACCGAAACAATTGGCCTCCATTAATTTAAACACAAAGATATCTGATTAACCCTTTGATGAATGGAGTTTCCTGAAATTTTTGAAAATCTTGTGCCAATGCATTCTCTTATATATGATAGTCGCCATAGAGTGCCTCACATATATAAGAGAACGCTAATAATATTTACCTTGACCTTGTAAGCCAGTGCATTCTCTTATATATGTGAGGCTTCCTATGGGAGACTCGCATATATAAGAAAATGCACTGGCACATGGTCTTTAATGCTGCACCAGCGCAGCTATCATCATGAAAGGGTTAAAAGTATCCAGGCCATCATAAATGAAGATTTTTGAAACAATAATATCCCTGTTTTGAATATCATCTCAGAGACAGCTTCCTACGTTTATAGTATAAGAAGTGGAATGTCAAAAACAAAACCTCGAAACTGAACCACGCAGATTCAATCAGAAATAATGACTAATATTTACAGCATATGATAATGTATTCAAGTCTGGAAATAGTGTGTCACATATTTGCAGAATGAGGTCCCCAGAAGATGAATTTAGTGATTCTATCCAAACGGCGAGCTAGCATCACCAAATTCACACTCTTGGAACCTCAATTGCTATGGGAGACATACATTGAAGTTCCCCAGTTGAAGTTGGTGATGTTCACGCATTACTAGTAATTACCTTGATTATCTTCTGAAAATTAGGGGATATAGAAACTGAACAGAAGGGAAAAAGAAACTAAAAACAATGTTAATTTGAAACTATAGATAATTCCTTGAAGATGAGGCCTAAGCAGAATGAGGACCACAGAGGGTGAATTTGGTGATGCTCACCTGCTGTGCAGGGCAGCATCACTAAATTCACCCCCTGCGGACCTCATTCTGCAAATGACAGACACACTATTTCAAGGCTTGGCTGGCAGGACTGAATCTCACTCATTACATATATAGACTATTTACATCATTGACAATGTGCCAATGGCTGTTCAATTTAGTCTGTGCTATCAGCCAAATCATCAATGAGTATCAAATGCAGGTCATCGTAAATGAAGATTTTGGAAATGATTCCTTTGTCTACGTGAAGACGAACGTCAATAACAAAACATCAAACCTGAAGCACACAGAAATCAGCACTGATATTTAGAGTATATGAAACTGTATGACCGTCCATTGTAAAAATAGTCCAGTGGTTGATGATGTACAACAATTTACACTGACCGACCTCAAAATATCTTGCCATTTTATTGACTGGATTTCACATGATAACATGGCTGTACATCATTCGGTAGTGTGGCAGACTATCACTCTACATATATAACATCTAACTATTTACATCAATCGACAGGGTGCCAAACTTATACTCTGCGATATAAGTTCTGGCTGTTAACTGTTGTCTGCTCAATTAGTTGCTGGACCGGAACCCCTCGGATAGAAGATACAATCTTGGCAATGTCTTCCAGCGATAATTTCTTTGAAGTGTCATCTTCTCCCACCAAGCAAGCCACATCCATCTCAAGAATGAGCCGATCCAATGGAATCTTTTTGATTGCTGCCCTCTGGCGGTCATTGAAGAACTTTACTTTTCCAGTAATCCCAAAATAACAATTCTGGAAGCGTATGGTCCAAGCATCAACAACATCTTCTGTACTAGTGAAGTCGAGGATATGAATTGATGGATTGGAGTCAGTGGAGGTTAGTAGAATCTGAAGCGCTCGCCCGTATGCATCACAAGCGGTTGGGTCTGTTGCGTAGTCTTGACCTCTGATGCAAAGAATTACTGGCTTCATAAAAATATCAGCTGATGGTTCGAGCCATGACTTTAAGATTTGAAACAAAATGTCATCCTGTTGTAACCACTGGGATATAGGTAATGATCGATCCAAGCCGATTGGTCCTACAGCCGCAGTATGGGGAAGCTTCACTAAATTTATTATCTTATCACAAACTTGATCTTTCCATGGCTGGATATCGACTGCTCGCCGTGGATGAAGCCCAACGCATATGCGAGATTTACTCATCCATGGTACTTCAGGATCAGGGAGCGTTTCTGGATGACAGAAGAACGATAAGCCACCCTCATCACTTGACCTTGACTCTAGAATCAATTTTGATGGATTGACTGTCGACATCTTTATCTGACCCTGATTTGTAGATGTTTGTCTTTGATTTCCAATATTTGACAGTATTGGCATTGCAGGTGCATTTGGAAAGTTTGTATAGGAAGTCAACGTCTGCCTTGGATTGGCTTGACTGGGCTGGATTGGCATTCGAGGCTGATTAGGCTGGATTGGCATTCGAGGTTGACTGCCACTGACTGGCGGCATAGTCTGATTCCCTGAATTCAATGGCATTCGAGGCTGGTTAGGCTGGTTTGCCCTTATTAAAGCTCCTCTTGGCTGGTTACCTTGATTACCAGGCATTGATAACATTGGTCGGTTGACTGCATTTGAGGTCATCTGCATCCGTGGTTGGTTGATAAGATTTGCTGCCATATATGGCATTTGTGGCGGATTCATTCGAATCATGGGAGCTTGATTCACAGAATTTTGGACTTGATTCACAAAGTTTTGGGCTTGATTTAGCTGACTCCTTGGAGGTTGCTGGAAACCAATCCTCTGTATCTGACGGGGTTGATTTAAGGTGGGCTGACTGATAGCTGTTTGACCTTGATTTGGTTGACCCCTTAATGGCTGCTGCTGGAAAACTTGACCTTTTGAAATATTTGACATTTGTTGTACAACATTCTGCTTCTGATTAGCAGACTGCGTTCCTGTATTCCTCCCTTCGAGTGATGTATGTGCTTGTGCTGTCCCCGTCGGCTTTATAGCAATAATACTTCCATCAAGTTCTTGTGAAAAATTTTTCTTTAACTCATCGTTCCATTTTGAGCCCCGATGAATATAGACCATTCGATGATATTCCCATCGATTTTTTGGACTCATTTTCATCAATAACCATAAAAGGGGGCGCCAGTGAAGCAACAGTGCTGGAGAATTCATAGGACGAAACACAAACTTGTCTGGAATATGCCAGTTGAGATAGATGCAGAGGTTTTTCATTGCCTGCTGATAAGTAATACTGGCATGTGAATCGTCGACAAATCCACTCTTGTTTAGAGGTTCAAGAAATTCGTGAAAGTCACCATTAAACTGAGGCTGCCTCTTGGCCAATTCCATCAGGGCATGATAAACATCAAAAACACATGGTGCTTTGTTTGGTTCAGGTTCCCAAAGTACCTTCGGCAAATGAGTAACCTCAGCGTGTTTGCGTAATGTTGGTGTTGATTCTAAGCAAACAGGACATTTCTTTGTTTTTGGCTTCTTCTTCCTTGCTTGTGAATCATGAGGGGTTTTGTCTAGATTCCCAGACTCTTGCAACATTGTTTGACCTCTGTATCCGGAAACATTATCATGTGCCATAATGCCAATGGTGTTTCTGGATGTTTTCCCTAGCTGATGATCTGGTGATCTCGATCTCTGTCTATCAAACTGGTTCCGGGTATCTTCTCGAATTCTCTCTCCATACATAGCAGGCGATCGTCTGTCATCTAAATATTCTGCAGAACGACTGCGGTGAGGTGAGTAAGCAAAATCGTCGGCTCTTATGGGAGACATTGGTCCACGGTCTGGTTGGAAAGTTGGTGAATCACCACGCCAGGTAGGAGTAAGACTGCGTGATCTCGATTGACGATCCGCGATGTTCATGTCATCACGATAGGAATAATGGCTTCGCGGAGAAGAACCCCTACTTCGTGACCTCATATAACGATCTCCATCTTCATATGACCTCCGACCTGGTGACCTCATATAACGTCCTCCATCATCACCACTCAAACCTGGTGACATGCGTCGCTGGGGTGATCCACCAAAAAGATCACTTCTATGTGAGTTAAGATAGCCAGGTGATCCTTGTCGAAAGTCTTGGTGGGAGAGGTTACTTCTGACAGGTGATCGAGAACGGCGATTGGAATGTGATCTTCTTGGACTTCTTGACCTACGATTAACTGGAGATCGAGAACGCCGTTGCTGCAATCCATGTTGCCGGGGACTTTTTGATCTGTCTCTTCTGGGTGATATCCGTCTGTTACCATGCCGACTGGAAACATCACGAGACCTGGATCTGCGGCGATTCTGGTTATTGTCTCGATTGTTCTGTGATGCACGTCTGTTTCTTTGTTGTTGACGACTCCTGTCCTCTTGGATCCGCCCATTTACAACTGTGGTCGGCCGTCTAGCTTTCCCTCCAGGCATCGTTATTCCTCAAACTGCTAAGATACCTGTTAGATGTTCCTGTAAAATGGAAGGAGAAACAAATACTAGAGCTGATCACCAGATAAGTGGTAATAGGTACACATACATTAATGCCCTAATTAATCGACTCCATAACCACAGCAGAATTATAGGTAATTTACCCATAATTCTGCTGTGGTTATGGAGTCGATTAATTAGGGCATTACTGTATTGTACATCCAAGCCTTGAAGTAGTGTGTCTGTCATTTGCAGAATGAGGTCCCCAGAGGGTGAATATAGTGATGCTATCCTGCACGTCAGGCTAGCATCAATAAATTCATCATCTAGGAACCTCATTCCGCTTAGACCTTAACTATTATGGGAGGCCTAGGATCAGACTGATGTTCCCCAGTTGAAGTTGGTGATGTTTACCCATTAGTCGATTATGTATTTTATCTTTTGCAAATTAGGGGATATAGAAACTGAACACAGGGGAAAAGTAACTAAAAACAATGTTATTTTGAGAAGATAGATACTTCCCAGAAGATGAGGCCTAAACAAAAAAGTGTCAACGACACTGTAGCTCAACTTGGGAAGGAGAATTTTTTGCTGAGCAAAAAATAGAATGATAAAGAAGAAGGAAAGTAAACTAGAGGTCACCCCGAAGATCCATATGAAGTTTGGTGATGATCAGAATAGTGATGTGGTCTGTAGGGTGCACCAAAAGATTTAGTCATACAAAGAGTAAATTCCAAGATGGCCACTGGTGTCCATGTTTTTCAACAAATTTCGGCCAAATAGGAGGCTCCCATCTAGAGGTCACCCGAAAATCAATATGAAGTTTGGTGATCATCAGATGAGGAATGTGGTCTGTGTGCCAAAGGATTTAGTCATGAAAAGAGTAAAATCCAAGATGGCTGCCAGTGCCATGTTTTCTTCGAAAATTGTTCAAATTTGATAGCTCCTATCTACAGGTGATTCTAAACATGCCTGTAAATTTTCAAATCAATTCTCCAATAAATTCAGGCTCTGTGGTGTGCCGATGGATTCAAATTTGAAATCCAAGATAGCTGCTGACAGCCATGTTTTTTAACAAATTTCCATATGAAGTTTGGTGACGATCGGATGAGAGATATGGCCTGTAGGGTGTGCCGAAGGAATTAGTCATACAAAGAGTAAATTCCAAGATGGCCGATGGCAGTCATGTTTAAAAAAAAAATTTGGTCAAAATAGGAGGTTCCCATCTGGAGGTCACCCCGAAGATCCTTATGAAGTTTGGTGGTGATCGGATGAGGGTTATGGTCTATAGGGTGTGCCAAAGGATTTAGTCATGCAAAGAGTAAAATCCAAGATGGCTGTCGGCGGCCATGTTTTTCATTGAAAATCGTTCAAATTCGACAGATCCCATCTACAGGTGATCACAATCGTGCTTGCAAAATTATAAAATGATCCGACCATAAATACGGTCTGTATGTGCCGATGGATTCAAATTTGAAATCCAAGACAGTTGCTGGCGGCCATGTTTTTCATCGAAATTCAGAAAATTTCGACAGCTCGACAGTTGAGCTAAAAATGAGGTCCCTAGATGGTAATTTGGTGATGCTAGCCCATTGTGTGGATAGCACCTCTAAATTCACCATCTGGTAACCTCACTCTGCAAATGACAGACACGCTATTTCAATGCTTGGCTACAACAGCTTCACAGAAAATAATAAAGGGTACCCATGCACACAACCTTTGGCAAAAGTGGAAAATAGTACAGATTTGCAGAAAGTCATACTGTAAACAGTCAGTTTTTATATGCATCCCTGAAAATCCATAAAATGATGATTTTGACAAATTTATTCCACAAAATTTACTAATTTCCCCATTTGTTGATTGTAATATGTTGTTTATATTTTATAATGGGTTTATGTACTAGTACTTATTGAATTCTATTGAACACACTGGACTAACACAGGCACACAGCCTTTGGCAAAAGTGGGAAAAGGTGCAGACTTCACAGAAAGTCCTATACTAATATACAGTCAATTTTATTTAATTACAAAGCATGGGTGCATGGCTTTTCTTATGCAATTAACCGAATATGCATATAGCCGGAATCACGTAATACCCAAGTTGTTGTTCTATGACCGCATCAACCTCTGAATATATATATATTTTTTTTTTTTGCAGTTGACTCATCACCAGTACTATTATTTAAAGGTACACAATCCATTTCGATGGTCTCCATATCATCAGATTCCAACAACAAAATTTCTTTAATTTGGTATTGACAGTATGTCGGTCAGCTTGTCGAATATTTACTAGGCCGCGAAATATCCCAGGTGGTGAAGAAAAAAAAACAGATTACAAAAATTGATATCTGATGACTCTTGAGCATTGATGGGTGTGTTCCTTGACTTGAATAAAATATTTTTTACCCCCAAAGCCAAAGAAATAGTAATTTAGGAGCATTAATTTGGATTATTTATCTTTTATCTTTATCATGTGGTCAATTGCATAAAAAATGTCCTGCACCGACACCATGCAATTAATTCTTTCATGACGGCAAGAATTTGACCAAAATCGATTACAAATAAGCGAATCGACTAATAGCAATTTTTGCCTGGGATGACAACGCTATAGTTATGATTGATTATATTCATGAGTGCAATCATTATATGGACAGCATCAAGTCTGAGCTTAGTGTGCCTGTCATTTGCAGAATGAGGTCCCCAGAGGGTGAATTTAGTGATGCTAGCCTGCTATGCGGGCTAGAATCACTAAATTCACCCTCTGGGGACCTCATTGTGCTTTTGCCCCATCTTCTCTGGAAAGTTTCTTTATTATCAAATTTATATAGAAACTTCTTCACAAAGATTCTATTTCATTTTTAGTTTAGTTTCTCTATATCCCCAAATTGGCAGGTCTAAGACACATTGCATAGTCGAGGTTCCCAATGGGTGTACATCACAATATTCACAATTTGGGAACTTCAATCCGAGTCTATGTCTCCCATATGAGACCATGCAGAATGAGGTCCCCAGAGGGTGAATTGGTGATGCCAGTCTGCTATGTGGACAGCAATTGGACAGCATTAGCATCATCCATGTGAAAGCACGGACAAGTGTTTTAAAATAATAATAACAAATTTGAGGTGAACGACCATTCAGTTCACCTGGAGGTTATCTAAAATGAAAATGCCACAAACGAAAAACAGGTTGTGCCAAAGTTTTATAAATGCAGGTCTCGCGATAACTAATTCTCACCTTAATATTTGTTCAATCATGTCCCGAAATGAGACATTCAAATTTATTATGGTAGTTCAATGAGTTGTCTATCTGTAGTTAATACCAGTTGTAGTGATTATAACAGTTTGTGTAACTCTCCTGCTAACCTATGGCTATGGTATGGGTTACCTAAGCACAAACCAGGCAAACGAAAAATAGGTTACACATAATTTTGAAACCTACTAGCTTAGTCTCGATTACATTTGCAGTCAACCGAGCAGGTACTCTATGGTGTAAACTTATACTTAGAGAGTCAAGGTTTACATTATCCTGCTACATGTACATATATATGTGATATGGTGTCAACTAGTCGTGTCGACTAGTTGGATACTAATAGACTAGTGACAATTTACTAGTCGACTAGTAAATTAGTAAATTCCCTAATGGTTTCAACATTACAAGTTATATTGGTGAAAGAAAGATGCTGGCAACGATGAAGTTCCAAGATTTAGCGCATACATTAAAGATGCATAATCCTAAACAATGTCCCAACATGGACTCTTGATGTGGTTCCCAGAGAAGGCTCCATGGATGAAAGTGTTACTTTCTCAGTTTCGGATTGTATTTTGTAGAGCTTTATCGTTATATCATATCACTTCTTTTTCGGTGGTATTCTAATGTTGCCAGTCTGTGTTTTTTGTTCGTTCATCATAGTCTAATTCATTGTTTAAATTCTGGAGTGGATACTAAATTTGTTGCTGTTCTTTCGACTATTTTATTCTTCCTAAGTGCCGGATTCCAAATGGATGATCCGTATTCCACCATAGGTCTGACTAGTAATTTAAGAAGTATTTTCATCATTTCTTCATCCATGTGGGCAAAAGTTATTATCATTCGATTCATTGGTTTGCTTTCCGATGAATGGCAACAAGCCATATTTCCAACTAAATCCTTAAAAAGTACCCTTAATTCTGATGTTGTTAAGGAGTCCGTTATTTGGGGCATTATTGTAGTTTGATTTGGCAATTGGTGGAATTTGTAATAGCATTTATAAAAATTAGGAAGAGTACCGGTCATAGTACAAACCCTGTGGGATTCTGCTGTTGATGTCTGTTATACTGGATGTGGCTCCGCCTACTCTTACTGCTTGCTTCCGGTTAGTTAAGAAATTTCCAATCCATTTGTGTACTTTCCCCAGAGATGTTGTAGCTGCTTAATTTCTTCAATAATCTTCTGTGTGATGTAGAACGGTGTCAAAAGCCTACATGCATATTTATATTATTATATCTACAGGTATGTCTTGGTCATTTTGCATGTAGTTGTTAAAATCGTCCTGGACTTCAAGCAGAGCAGGCTCTGTCACCACAAATGTCATGATTTAAATCTGTGTTGATGTTTTGTGAATAAATTGTTGTTTTTCATGTTCTCCACTAGCTATTTTCTGAATGTTATCTCCATGATCTTGCATACAATACTTCTTAAGACGGACATGCCTGTAATTCTCTGGGTTTTTACTGCCTCCCTTCTTAAAGATTGGGCAAACGGTGGCCATCTTCCAGATCTCAGGTACTATTCCAGTTTCCAATGATTTGTTAAAAAATGTGCTGAGTAAGTGGCAGATTTACTATGGCTGCTTCTTTTTAAATCTGAGAACGCATCTGATCTTCTCCAAAGCAAGAATCTCAGTACTATTTCAGGTGTCAAAACTACAGTAATGCCGTAAATAATCGACCCCTTAACCACAGCAGAATTATGGGTAATTTTTCAGGATTTAGTTGGAAATATGGCTTGTTGCCATTAATCGATAAGCTCTCGGCGCTTTATATACACTGCTTGTTTATCGTGTCTGCCTTCTCGGTGTTGTTGATGCATGACGCTCCATTGGGTTTCGCTATTTCTCCAATTACTGGTTTTGCTTTGGAGTTATTTCTTATGTATCTCCAAAAGAATTTTGTATCTCTCTTTATGTTGTCTGTTAATTTATTTTCATAAGAGCTGTGTGCGTTCTTACATTCCAGTGTCGCGTCATTTCTGGATTTTATGTTTATCTTTAACTGCTTTTAATGCTTGGATGTCATCCATGCTTTTTAGTGTAGTCCGGCAATCCCAACATTTACAAGGAATTGAGATGGTCGTCGTCGTTCAAGTTGCAGTAAACATGTACACAATACACTCAAATAACATTGCTTTGGACAGCAAATTGGTGCTATTTTAATAGAATAAAACTGCAAACGAAATAAAAGTGTTGATTTTTTATTTAGTTCAACAAAAATGTTATTCCTGGGATAATTTTGTACACCGCCAACTCATGGGAATATATTCCCTGGCCAACTCCCAAGTGGGATCGCAGCCCTCGTAATTGGTTATGGCAATCAGCAATGCCGAAGCCATTTGCTTAAGCAAACTGGGCCATGGCAAAGGTTGCCGTAACAGATTGCCGAAGCCAAATAATCTGAATTAAGAGGGTTGGATTGCATTGTTACTGATATTAAAGTCATTATGGCGAATTGGTAATCCGTACCTTTTAGTCTTTCCTGTTTCGTACGAACTGGTGTCTGTTTCATTGTGACTCGGAATCGGTCACCACATGCTTACAAGTATTGAGCAATGATGTCGTAATATAACTGATTATTTTCACAACATCATCTCTTTGATTGCATTGATGATCGCTCTGATTGTCTACGACACACATTGAACATTATGCACAGACCATTACGGGTTAGAAAAAACTAATCAGTGTATAACCTTTGATGCTTTGATTTCTACGATGTCCATTATTATCCCAACCCTTATTTTGCTGCATTTTATTAGTTAATTTAACCAAGATACCAGTAGTGGGGTGTGCAACTTTTCAATTCTAGGCACACGATGGCAAGCAAGATCAATTGTGCACCTCAAAATTGAAGGAATGGTTTACTCGCATTACTGAGAAAGCAAAAACAATCAGAACGGCAGAGGTTTGATGCCAATGCTGATTATAAACAGATAACCCAAATATCTGCCAATTCCAATTGCCGTTCGAGTTAAACTGTTCATCACTAAGAAGGCCGATGACTTCTCTGCACAAGAGGTCTGGATCTCTAGGTAAAAGTCACTAAGACACTTTGTGTGATCACTGTAGTTAAGTAACGTCGAGCTCGGTTAGTCCTGGGATGGGTGACCGGCTCGAGATTCCGGGTGCTGCCAACTTTCGGTGAGACTCCCGCACTTCTCTCTCTCTCTCTCTCTCGTTCTGTTAGTGTTACTATTAGTGTTACGGAACAAATGAGAATTTGTTTGCTCTCACTGAAGCAAGCCCATTTGAAGCAATGCTGAGGGTTCAATATGCCAAGGGTTCGATAGTACGAGGATCCTTAAGAAGAGGAATAAGATTATAATTCAGCCCTCGAAATTAACTGCTGTGGCCTGTTAGATTCCACATGTTGCCACAGCATTGTTTATTGCCATGATCAATTTTGAGGACTATATAATTTATATAGTCATTATATTTCCAGAGTTAATTCACTGTCACCAGGTTTGGGAAACATGAAAAATCAGCTACCCCAATAGCTGAATTCAGCTATATATATTATACTTTCCAACCGGCTACATGTAGTTTTATGCAATGTGGCAAAAATGCTCAAATTCGCATCAAAATTAGGTCACATGAGTCATGATCCCAGCCCTAAATGAGATGATCTGCCGCTTCTCACAATACCATATAGACGTTAGTACTGAATCTACAATGACATGCGACCTATAATATTTTTGATATTATGTTTTTACCTATTTAAAATTATATTTTTAAATAAAATCTCAGTCTTCGCTTGTAACATTAGAGTTTGATACATTTGTTTAAATATATTTGCCCAATAGTGTAGGGATCTAGAAATCATATGGTGAGTTAATAATCCCCCTTTTATACTAGTCAATAGGTTGCACCATAGTCATGATTGTGTCAAAATAGATGTCATATCGACAATAGGGAAGTTGGTCAAAGACAAATCACATTTTGTTTTATTTATACAGTAAAACCTCTCTAAACCGAACACCCTTCGGATCAGCCCTTCTGTTCGGTTTAGAGAGGTGTTTCGGTTTACAGAAAATCGCAAAACCATTGGAATGTATTGCCGCTGTCCCGACGGCTCATTAATTGTGATAAGTTGATTAAAGCTGACAGTGACAATAAACCACCATCGTGTACTTTTAGCTAATTAGTGATAAGTTTGGACAATAGTTGTAAAAACAAAGAGTCCCTTCCAGCACAATAACTGATGTAAAAACAATGTGTCGCTGCTCTAATTATCTGTGAAGTCACCATTGTTCAATCAATTTGTGAAATAAGCAAAAAAGTATCTATGTGTATCTGAAGGTGGTGCAGTGCAGTAACAAATTCTGGTTTAGGCGTATCCAATTAGACACCTGTTGTTTTAATCCATTTCAAAGCTTCGCCGAGACAAAAGACTTCTAATTAAATTGGTACGCTTATTCAATAATACGAAAGTACATTACCTATGTGCACCAGCGTTCGAATTTATTTAGAATAAGATTAAATATAAATACGGCCATATCTTTTTATTATCAGGCATTATATTTGTTTTAATTTGTAATTAAATTTGATTAATTTACGAAGAACATTTCGTCCGTTTGTAACTAACTGTGACGCTGATCGGGGTCACACACAGGTCAACTCAAAAAACGGAAAGGATCAAATCATTACCTTTTAACTGATTGCATTCGGTCTCTTCCATCACTTTCAATGTTCGGATTTTGGAGGTAAACATTAGTGTATTTGTTCACTTATGGACTAATAAAGCCGTCCGGTATTCGGAGTACAGAGGTTTCGGATTACAGAGGTATTAATCATCAGTGACAATGCACTTGGGTAATTCGGAACCGAACAATTCATTTGGAATGGAGAGGGATTCAGATTGTAGGGGGTCCGGATTGGAGAGGTTTCACTGTTCCTATCAATTCTGGATATGGTCAGGCAAAAACTACAACTTGTGTATTTGTTTGCCAGTGTGTGATGTCGTCGTCCATATGTTTCTGTGATGTTGGATGTGTTCCATTGAATGAGTATGCAATAAAAGCATGATCGAAGACTTTTAAAGGTAGGCTTAGTTTTCATAGACCCTGCCTGATGTTCAGACTCAGAGCATTTACAAATGTTCGTGATAAGCAAGGATGGCTCACTTAAGCCCCACACCCATGCTCTACCAAAATGGTGCTCCAACGTGCGGCTCAAACCCATGACGGTGACCCTGAGATTAAGAGCGAGTTTTCCCGCTGACCTCGACAGGACTTCGAATTGCATCACTGACTGCCGATTCACATGGTTTTGTTTACTAAAACATGGTTAGAGAAAAAAAAATTATGTATACTGGGGTCCCCTTTTACCGGTGGTTTTAACTTTGACCACAGATTTTACACATAAATATGCAATTTATATTATTTTTTTAATCAGTACTAGGGAAAGTGATTATTCTTTTACAAAATCACTCAAATTTATTTTCCGATCCGATTGTCTGCGCTTGCTATAAATAATAAAAGTAGGTCACCCAACCAGAAGGTCACCGGTAGACCTGTCACCCATTACCAGTGCAAATAAAAAATGGCCGGGTTTACTATGTCTGACACGTGGTTCGCGATGAATGTGAATAATTATCGACTCTCAATCAGAAGGAAATTTTGTTTGGGAGAATGTTAATCAAAACTACACCTTCTCAATCATCCAAAAGTCAAATAACACCATGCTGTACCACACAATTGAGACTAGCACTAGAAGCAGCGCTAGTTTTTGTTATTAAAAATAGTATATTAGCTGCTTCGTACCTGGCCGTTTTCTGAAATTTTAAATTAGTTCAAACAGTTTCAAACAATCTTCCGACAATTCCAATGATATTAAGAAAGAAAAAATGACAGAACTTCCCCACAGGCACATTCCAGTTAACTTATCCCACATGGCCACGCAAACATTCCAAGACAACGATGTGGTTATATTTAAGGCAAAAAGTCCTGGCATTTTTTCTTCAGACAACTTACTCATCTTAATTGGTAGAATCTTTATTAATACTCGCTCTATTGTCATTTTATTCATTAAACTGGTCGTAAATGGTAGTAATATACGTAAATAACACTGAATCAAAGCACAGTCAGGGACTGATAACGCCAAAATCCGTTAACATTGGCCTTGGCGTATCTGTATCTGTAGTGGGTTCAGTGCAGTAACCAATTCTGGTTTTAGGCGCACTGGGTGGAGGATGATGTTGGTTCCGTCGAGGACTCTGATGGTGCTGTGTCCTCAGGTTCAGTGATTCCATCGTTGCGGAGTGCCCGTAAGAATAACTCTGGATCACTGTTGCACACGATCCGGTCTTCCAGTTGGTTCCAATCCAGGATCGTCTTGTTAAAGAAAGAATGTTTTAATTGATTACAGCTGGTACGCCATGGCTCGAAGGCTCTTACATTAATACATTCTTCTTTTTCGACGATGTTTGTTGTCACACAGTCAACTAATTTTTTGGCTGTGATCTTCCTGCCTGATTTCTTAGGCGTTAGGTAGTTGTTTGCACTTAATGCTGGCACCATCCCCTCAACTATCTTATGGAACTGGATGAGACGCTGTTCTCTACGTCGCTCGTCTAGAGGTTTTAGATCTAGTTCCTCAAGCATGGTGGTGACTGATGTTTCTTGGTGACTATAATTATTCTTTATGAATCTCGCGCTCCTTCGCTGTTCTTTTTCAAGGTGGTCAATGTCTTTCTTTAAGTGGGGGTCCCATACCACTGCTCCACATTCGAGCGCCAATCTCACTGTAGCGATGTAAGCTGTCTTTTTACATTTCTCTGGAGCATGTCTGATGTTACGTCTTATGAGGCCTAAAGCACAGTTTGCTTTCTTTGTTGCCTTCCTAATATGGGCTGACCATGTCAGGTCGTTGGTAAAGGTCAGTCCCAGGTATGGGGTCTCAGCTGTTGACTCTAGTATGTGTTCTCCCAGTTGGTACATGTATGATGATTTGTTTTTGGTGCTCATGATGTTACATTTTTTGGAGTTGAAACGCATACCCCAGTTTTCAGCCCAGTCTTCAAGCTTCTTTAGATCTTTTTGGAGTATGTGGTGGTCTTTCTGTGAGGTGATGTTTCTGTATAGCAGGCAGTCATCTGCGAACAGTCTCACTTGGAAAATTTACACATGTTGGTAGGTCGTCCTGAATCAACTGGGACATATGAGTAGCTTCCTTCAACAACTACTCGCATTCGTCTTTCTATATATTTCCTTTAATTCCATAGTTTTGAACTTTCTGTAGTAGTTTGTTGTGTGGTATAGTGTCAAAGGCTTTTGAGAAGTCAAGTATTGCTATATAATAATAATAATAATAATAATATTTGTATAGCGCTTATCCCCAATAAGCGGGCCCTAAGTGCTTGACATAAACATAAAAAAGAAATATAAATATACACAATATCAAAGTCACTTTCTGAAACGCCGCGCAAACAAGTAAGTTTTCAATGACTTTTTAAAGTCGTCGAGAGATGGTGACTCTTTTATGTTCAATGGCAGAGGATTCCATGCATTTGCGCATGTTACTTTGAAAGATCGGTAGCCAACCGTGATCAAATTAGCACCAGCTGGTGTCAAAAGAAGTTTGTCCTCAGAACGAAGTGATCGGTGTGGGACATACGGAACAAGGATATCACTGAAGTATGCTGGAAGAGATTTTGGGTCATGGGTTGCTTGATATGCATATGTAACAAGTTTATAAATAATCCTATCTGTCACAGGTAGCCAATGTAGTTCTTGCAACATTTCATCTGTGTCGTCAGATCTTTTACGACACAGAACTATCCTTGCAGCAGTGTGTTGCAGACGCTGAAGCCTGGTAATTTGGATAGATGGTATACCAGCCAAAAGAGAGTTGCAATAGTCAAGTCGACTGAGAATCAGAGATGAAGCAAGTTTTTTAGCTGAGTCAGTGTTTATGTATTTCCTCATTTGACCCAGTTTTCGAAGTTCAATGTATATTGTCTTGCATATCTGGCTAATATGTGATGTCATAGAGAGTGATCTATCCAAAAATACACCAAGGTTCTTCGCGCGATCTGAGAAATAAACTTGGTTACCATCAATAGTCATAACATCTATGCCCACCTTTTCTATGTATGACGGCTTAGACACCCACATTACTTCAGTTTTGTCACTATTTAATTTTAGTTTATTAGCCAACATCCACGATTTCACAGAACCGATGCAGTTTTCCATTACAGTGAGAAGAAAATGGGGGTTATCACCAGAAATGTAAAGCTGTGTATCATCAGCATACATGTGCGCAGAGACACTGTGTCGCCTGATGATCTCACCAAGTGGTTTGGTGTAGATTAAGTACAAGACAGGCCCCAGGACAGATCCCTGAGGGACTCCATATTGCAGATGAAAGGTTTTGGAAAACGCACTGCCAATTTGAATCCTCTGAACACGATTAGAGAGATATGAACCGAACCACTTGAGCGCGCTGTCAGATATCCCAAAAGAAATTTCCAATCGCTTCAACAGTATTTCGTGATCAAGAGTATCGAAAGCTGCGCTCATGTCAAGCAGGGATACTAGTGAAAACTTGTTATCATCACTGGCAAGAAGAAGGTCTGAAGTGATACACAACAATGCAGTTTCAGTACTGTGACCAGGTTTGTACGCTGACTGAAATTTTTCCAGAAGCAAATGTTTCTCCATATGATTTCTCATTTGTTTGAGGACAGCTTTTTCTAACAGCTTCGAGACGAATTGAAGGTTTGAGATGGGCCTATAGTTCTTTAGCAAGTCGGCATCCAGAGAATTATTTTTAATCAGGGGAATCACAACGGCCTCCTTAAAACAGTCAGGAACAACACCTTCAGACAAAGACCAATTTATGAGCTTTGTGAGTGGTTCTAATATAAAATCGATATGTTCCACCAGTAAAGAAGTTGGAATGGGATCCAAAACACATGTTTTTGAAGTGGATGATAAAACAAGTTCCTTGACCTCATCACATGTAAGCTTGCAGAACGAACTAAGACTGTCACCAACGAACGGTTTGAACTCTGCTTCAGTATTTGATACATCTAGCTGGTAACGCAGGTTTGCAATTTTGTCACGGAAATATTCACCAAAAGCATCCGGTAATTCACTTTCTTTAACATTAGTAGGAAGAATTGGTACTTTTTTCTTACCACTTAGTTCGTTGGTTATGGAATAGATGACTTTTGTTGATTTAGCATTCGCGATTTTAGAGTTATAATATTCCGAACGGGCAGATCTAGTCATTTGATTCATACGGTTGTTCTTTTCAACATAGATTTGACGATCAACTGTTAGACCGGATTTTCGCCATCTCCTCTCAGCATGCCGCTTATCAGCTTTGGCACTCTTTATTTCATCATTGAACCACGGGGTAGATGGACGACATCGAATTTTGCGTGTGACTAAAGGCGCATGACCATCCAGTAAAGCACGTAGATTAATGAACCACTGAAGAGGGGATTTCCTTGGATGGGTGTAAAAACTAGAAACTAGATCACCGGAAAATTTAACACTGTCGATGGACTTCAAATCTCGAGAGGTAGTGGTTCGTTTAAGTGATATGGGACATAGAATGTCTGTTTTGAGAGTGACCAAGAAGTGGTCAGATAAATCGATGTCCTGCACCGTGAGGTTTATGGGTTGAGGGTCAGTTTTGCGAACAATCACCCAGTCCAAAATATGGTGTTGTCGGTGCGTAGGTACGGATACAAGTTGTTTCATGCCCGAATCATCAATTAAAGTTTTTATGGCGTTAACGTCACTGTCAGTTGTCGAATCAAAATGGAAATTGAAGTCGCCGAGAATAAACAATTGTCTTTGATGTCCAACGTAACTATCCAAGAGTGTTGTGAACTCAGTTAAGAACATCGAATGTTTTAGTTTATTTCTTTTATTAGGTGGTGGTCGGTACAGACAGAGGAGAGTTACAGATCGACCGGATGATCTGACAACGAATTCACAGAGTTCAAATGATTTGAATTTCGAGATGGTGGTGGATTTGACTATGAGGGTCTCCGAGAAAATTAACACAATGCCTCCGCCGCGTCCGGTCTTTCGAGCTGAAGAGAACAGCTTATAACCCGGAGGAGTTATTTCCTGTTTGGATGTCTTTGTTGAAGGATTGGAGCAGGTCATCTGATGTTGTTAGTAGCTGTGTTACGCATGAGTAGCCTTTCCTGAATCCATGATTTAATTTGGTCAGGACTTCATGTTTGTCAAGATGGTTCAGCAGGTGACGGCATATAATATGCTCCAGTATTTTGCAGCATACTGTTGTTAAGGAAACTGGTCAGTAGTTTTCCGGTTTGTGGACGTCCCCCTTCTTAAATACCGGAGCAACGTTTTCGTCCCTCCAGTCTTGTGGTAGTTCTCCTGTGGTGATGGATTTGTGGAAAATATAGGCCAGGCCTGGAGCGATGGAATTGGCCCCTTTTTTCAGGACTTGATTTGGAAGGGCATCTGGTCCGCTAGCTTTGCCGGGTTTTAAGTCCCTAAGTAGCTTTTCCACACCTTCAACTGATATGTTCAGGTCTCCTATGGTCAATGGTTTGTCAGATGGGAGTGGTACTTTGGTGGTATTTGTCTTCTTGGTGAATACAGAGCGGAACTGGGTGTTTAAGAGTTCTGCTTTCGTGACAGGGTCATTTGTGAGGTTTCCTTGGTGTTTTATTGGCGCTATCCCGATGTTGTCCCGCTTCCTGGATTTCAGATAATTACAGAATGGCTTTGTGTTCTTATTTGCCAGCCCCTCTTCAATGACTCGTAATTACGTCAGACGAAATAAGTAACGGAAAAACATTGACGGGCAATGCGTAAAGCACCAGTAAGATTCCAGATAAGCTAGTAATCGATGAGCAACAAAAAACATGAAATACGCCTGTAATAGGGGATCACTGGTAATAGGGGACATGACTATATATTAAATATCGACCAATGAGAAATAGGGTAACATTTGCTCCTGATTAGTAGCTGTAGATGTCAAGCAATTTTATCACTTCAAAGCTTACAAAAGGTTTTTATGGACATTCTGCTGCATTTGAGTCTGACACTGCAATGATCATGTTTTTTTTATAACTTTTGGACGAAGAAAAACAATCGACAATGCCGTTTATCGCTGCAGTAAGACAGAAATACAACGAATTTTCGGAATCGGAAACCGGAAGATCAACAGCTGATCAAGACAAGATGTCGGCATTTCTGTATATTAATTTTAATTTTTATTGTTTTCTGACAAGGTGTCTGTGGTTTTAGTTGCGTTTTATAACTGCTAGCGCAAACAAACTACGTTTACCATTCGTCTCTTGGTTTTCTAGTTTCTGGGCACGCACAACACGGTTTCAATTTCTTTTGCTCGCCTTCTTTCTTTTCGTTCGGCATGTCAAAAGAAATGAACGCAAAACGTGATGAAATTTTTTAAGGTGAAGGTCAAATAAACTTTGTCCTGACCACATGCTAAAATGTTCCCCTCAGAAGTACACATCAATTTTACAGGATAGTGGATGAGGATATTAAGAACAAATAATAGACATTACAATGGAGTAAATTAACTTCCATCATAGCTCACCCATAATATAAAATAAGAAAATTAGCTCCAATTATATACCTTTAAAGAATATACGACAATATCAATATTTCTAAGAAAGAAAAGAAAATCGATTTTTAAAAACGCATTCTGGAGATTTCTGCATCCATGTTTTAGCGACACCACGAAATTGAGCAACGCACAAACTTTCCCAAAAGTACCGGTAAATTTGTAAAGAATGGCAGAAGCTGAGGTTAAAGAATCTGGAGACAATGTCCGTTGCATTTGAAAAATCGAAGTGTTATTTATTATTTCTCCGTACCGGGGGAGTTTCTGGACATATTGTCGATGGCGTCGTCCGTCTGTCCAGTGTCCGTCCAGATACTTGATTGTCAAATAATATCTAAAACCCAATGCCACTTGATTTTTACTAAATTTTAGAGTTATCCATCGTCATCTGCAATTTAGTGCGACACCTTCGGCTTGATGAATATTTGCCTGGCCTCCAAAAATTACATATCTTGGGAAATAACAAATTTAACAAGAAATTATGTCATTGGAATCCATGTAAAAAAAGTGGAAACGGGCCCACTCGCCCTGGGCCAGCTCGCCCCAAGGTATAATGTCTTATTTAAGTTGGTTTTCTTTTGTGTCTTTTTGCTTGCTTTCTCACTCTCCCTCCCTCTGTCTCTCTCTAAGAGTTGTCAGGATAGTTTGGATAGTTGTGATAATTATTTATTCGGATGATAACAATAATAACATAAGAACATATATACATAATAATATGAAACAGCAAATTTAGGAGCGTCTGATAGGATTGAGTACCTTTGTGTATAACATATTACGGCTAACATGACGCGGTCGGCGCCTCTGCAAAGCAGGCCCAGTCCAAACCAGCTAATTGTACACGGCAGTGCGGTTTGATACCCCCGTGTAATTATCGGCTGATAGAATGTGTGTTACATCACTAATTAGTTTATCACAAGGATGTATTAACGTGCTATTGAACCTATTTACCAAATGTAAGCATACATTGCCACATTAAACATGTTTCTGAATTTCTTTTAACATGGTTGTAGTAAGAATTTAAAAAATGTAAATTAATTAAATAAAGCCGATTATTCTCATTTTAGAAACATACATAAAGGATGATAAGCCTTGAGTATGGCGGAAAATATTTATATTGCAGGTACCATCATGATACCTTTATTAGGTGATTATGTGCGGTCCGTGCAACGAACCGGACGACAGGCATAATATATATGTATATGATGTCTTTGGGCTATTCATATTCCACCGACACGGAGAAACGAAACAATTCCTAGGTGCCGCGTTGGTTTAAACATTCAGATTTTTTGTCAGTAAAAACATTCTACAATACGTTTTACGCCATCATTTTAATGAGAACAGCGCTCCTACATTAGCCGCTGGCGTGTTCTGTCGACATGTATAGGTCCTGGGGTATATCACTGTGACAACGGCATTCGAAATGGCGTCATTTTGGGCTTCACGTCAACTGAAAAAACTCAGCAAATCATCCTAGGTGCGATTTAAAACCTCCGGATCATTGTCAAGGTCAGGTCGGGGTCACAATTTAACCCGTCCATGACACTTCCCATAGGTAGCAAGTTTGAGCTCAATCGGTTCGAGTCTATAAAGGACACACACATATATATATAATTTGTGGGTACCCGTTTCAAGGTGAAGAAGACATAAGAATCACACAACACGCAGTACCTGTCCCTAAAAGAGGTATGATTTAAGGTACATCGGGCGGAAAAACTGACCCGATGAAAATGTCCCCCGTTCCTAGGAACGACAGACATACGAATCACACATCACGCATTTTTTTTCACACAACACGCAGTACCCGTTCCTAAAAGATGTATGATTGAAAAATTCCCCTGTTCCTAGGAACGACAGACATAAGAATCACACAACACGCATGTTTTGTTTTCCGATGAGTTAATTCTGCATTTTTAATCAAGATAAATGCATTTCGCGTTTTTCGTCCGTAGTTTCGTAGGCACATGCGACCGTTTAGCAACTATTTTTCAATTGATCCAGAAACATGCCTATATCAGCACGTTCGATGACATGGTCGCACGTGAAATTGGACCCGTCCATGTTGCTCCCGGGATCGAAGTAGTCCTACACACAAATTTTAGTCGCATCGGTCAAGGTCCAGAAACATGCCTATGAGCGAGGTCAGGTTGACACGTTAAATACCAAATCCGAGTCGGATCGGTCGAGCAGTGTGCGAGTCTATAACACACATACATTCATACACACATACATACAGACAGATATTCCAAAATGTATAATCGATAGCTACAAGAATTCTATGATAAATAGTTCACGGGCGATCTGATGCATGCATCTTAGTTTTCTTGTATACTGTATGTGGTCGGCATATGAAAGTGATTATCTATCACACGTTCTGAAGCCATCTCACCCTCTGAAGTGTGAAGTGTGATTAGTCGACTGGTTACTGTGTAAACAACCTGCTTCTATTGTTTTGATAGGATAAGAATGGGGACAATAACGGCTAAGGGTTTCCCAAACTCCAGAGATAGTGATATGAACTCAGAGAATAAGAGAAACTTTAATATCAATAATATGAAAACAGTTCATTTTTGTTATTTATGAATTCGCTGGTTCATCGTTCAAACCAACTAGTGTGATATACCGGCTATTATCTTTGCTAACAAACGTGCCTAAAGTAATCTAAATGTCGAAATTGATGGACATAACTCTGAAATATATCATAACTAGCAGGTTAGCCCGCCACCGGCGGCTTGTCCGAAACATGACATTTTTTTAATATTTGTTTTTAATTTTTAGCTCCACGCGTTTCAATAAGAAAAATTTGTACCCGGTAGCTCCACCCGTTTCCGAGATCTGGTCTGCGCATGCGCGAAGCTGGCGTCGCACGGACTCGGCGACCCGATAAAATTTGTACCCGGCGCAAGATACATTCACATAGCAAATTTCAAGTCGATAGCTCCACCCGTTTCCGAGATCTCGTCTGCGCATGCGCTGCACGGGCGTCGCATGGACTCGGCGACCCGATAAAATTTGTACCCGGTGCAAGATACATTCACATAGCAAATTTCAGGTCGATAGCTCCACCCGTTTCCGAGATCTGCCTTTCTGCATAATATTTCGAGCGATAACATTGCATTGAAATGTCAGACTCCCATCGTGAACCTCAACACGAAGTAAACACGTGTTTCGAGCGATAACATTGCATTGAAATGACTCCCATCGTGAACCTCAAGACGACGTAAAACACGTGTTGCGTTCTAGGAAATGCACTCAATGCAGATGCTAATAACGTTGACTTCGTATATATATATATAATGACGTTATTAACCCCGGCCGTGCCGTTTGAGCTGATTTTTATGACTGGGAGAGGAGTACGGGTGCTCGGAGCTTCTGGAAAACGCGTGGACGACATCGTACGTGGTATTTTACCTTTAGATAGGAAGTTTGAGCTCAATCTGTCCAGCCGTTCCCGTCCTAATGTACTATTTCGAGCGATAACAATTGTCAGACTCCCATCGTGAACCTCAACACGAAGTAAACACGTGTTTCGAGCGATAACATTGCATTGAAGTCAGACTCCCATCGTGGACCCCCAAGACGACGTAAACACGTGTTTGTTCCGGTATAACTTTGGAGACTCTGACTTCATATATATATATAATGACGTTATTAACCCCGGCCATGCCGTTTGAGCTGATTTCGATGACTGGGAGTGGATAAAGGGTGCTCAGAGCTTCTCGAAAACACATCTACGGCGGTGTCGGTGGGATTTTACACTTACATACGAAATTTGATCTCAATCTGTACACGCGTTTTGGATTCTATGAAGTACACACACACATATATATATACACACATATATACGAAGTCTCAAAATATATAGTATAGATATGAACTTAAAAAATTAATATATCAATATATATTAACTTATTTACAACTTTAATACAAATGTAACACCCGGGCCAACTCGCCCCTGAAAGCTGGGCCAGCTCGCCCCAAAAACTGCCTGGGGCGAGTGGGCCCTGGGGCGAGTGGGCCCGGATCCTAAAAAAGTATGCCCAAGTAGTGTCACGACCTGCCGGCTGCACTATATAATCAGAACTCTATGTGTTGACTTATATATATATGTGCATCAAGATTTAATTAACTATAAATATTTATTATAACCAATTATGTACATGAAAGTTGCTTGCTGATGGTAGGGGTGGGGTCTACCTCTGAATTTTCATATTGCAACCACATCTTTTACCATTTCATGGCTTCCAACTGTTAGACTGGCCCATGCCCATTCTGGATGAAATTTTAGTTGGGGAAATTTCGAGGGGAAATGTGCGTGCCAATATAGCGTCGCTTTGGATACAACATATGACGTCACCTAACAGTTTACGTGAACGTGCTTTTACTACCGTAATTTATTAAACTAAAGAAAAGTTTATTTAGTGATATGACAAACATTTTAGACATTTACGAGATGAGTCATGTTGTTTTCGCGATGTGGCTAACTATGTGCAGTTTTATGAAATTTCCATCATTTTCCGAATGGCATAGCAATTTAACCCGAGTCAGGTTGGCAATATTTATAATTTAAGTAAGGCCAAAGAAAAAAGATACTATGTTTCCGCACATCGACCAACCCTAAAAATAACCGCCGACCCCAATATTTTTATTGATATTTTGAGAAAAAGCCGAACATTTCTATAAAAAAAAAAAAATGATGTTCATTAGTGTGCAAAAGTAAACACATGTTTTCTAACATATCCCTGTGTAAATAAAGTGACTGAAAAGTGACAGCTGGACCTCAAAAGTTAAAACTCCAAGTGTGGATTGATGGATTGATGGGCATGATTTTGCGATTTTAATGTTCTGACAGTGGATCTCAGGCCTGCTTTAAGCCTTATTTGGGAACTATCAACAGACATGGTGGGTGTGTATCGGTATATATATATATATATACATATATATATATGGTATATATATATATTTATATATATATAGAGGTTATCACCACACATGGTAGGGTATAGCTGCTCTTTCCAAAAACCACGCATGCTAGGTTGGATGTACATGTACTGGCTACCTCCAGACAATGGGATGTACTATCCGATGTAGTCATCACAATACAAGTACCGGTGTAATGGCGGTATGGGTAAAATTCTCATAAAACATTAGTGACATTAATTTCATACCAAGTAATATAGCCAAAATTATGAAAATGCGGTATGTGAATAACAAATCACACACTTAAACATAAACCAAGTTTGATCTTTTATTCAATCTTAATGTATATTTCCAATGTATTGTTCAAGTAATACTTTCCTCACAACATGAGTTGGCATATTTTATGTCACTTCGGTCGAGGTAGTTCAATATTTCTGCAGCTAGATCAAAAATAAAAAAATAAAATACAAAAAATAAAAATTCCCTACCCTACCTACCCTAATTTTTTCACACTGTTAGCGGAAACATACTATCTTTCTTTTTTTTTGGCCTAATGATTATTGTTTAAAGTATAAACCATGTCGTAAGTTTCGTAACAGTCATTGGCCTATCATATATCTTGGATTCAAAATCTTGAAACGGTAACTCAGGCATACAAAGGGGGCACTGGAAGATATATTTAACGTAGTTAAACTTTTAACAGGACGATTGAAGCCCGTGCCACTTCTGGGGACCTCATTCTGCAAATATCAGACACACTAAATCCAGACTTGTTAACAATATAGATCTGGTATTTAATTTAATACTAATCACACACTCATACACCAGCAAGTGACAGATTGCTCTCAGCTGGCAATTACTGTGGGTGTTTATTACAGATGTCAGAGAAGATTAAATCTGACATGATGGCAATTAACTCAAGAAGGTGTTGAAATGCTTATTACTGACTGCAAAAGAGAAGTTTTAGGAAAACATTCTGGTTAGGGGTGACATTGGTGGGGTCTGTATCATGTGTGGGGGGGTGTGTGGTGAGGGGATGATAGAGTTTTAACGAGTCTCAGTGATTGCATTAAAGAGAAATTTGTTAAATCCCCTCAGCCCCTTTTTAGCTCACCTGAGACGAAGTCTCCGGTGGAGCTATAGTCATCACTCCTCGTCCGTCGTCCGTCCGTCTGACCGTCCGTCCGTCCGTCCGTCAACAATCATCTTCTTCTCCAGTATCATAAGGCCAAATGAGTTCATATTTGGTGTGGATGATCCCTGCTTGACTCAGACTCAGATTTGTTAAAATAAGGTCACTGAGTCAAATAGTTGCGAAGCTAGGGCCATAACTCTTTCCCGCCATAGTAATTCTTAAAACAACTTCTTTTCAAGAACAATCAGGCCTATTTAGCTTATATTTGGTATGGAAGGTCCTTGAGTGACTGGGGGTCAGATTTGTTCAAATGGGGTCACTGGGTCAAATAGGGGCAGAATCAGGGACATAACTCTCTTCTCCCTAGTAATTATTAGAATGACTTCTTCTCCAGAATCATCAGGCCGATTTAGCTAATATTTTTGTATGGTGGGTCCTTGTGTGACTGGGGTTCAGATTTGTTCAAATGGGGTCAGTGTGTCAAATAGGGGCCGTGTCAGGAACATAACTTTTTTTTTTTTTTTTTTTTTTTTTTTTTTTTTATAAATATTGTTAAATTTAAATCCTTGCTCAATTCAAAAAACAAATCACAATTCAAAATGAACCAATACAAAAATATTTTTTTCATTTTAACCCCTGATTTTTTGTATTTTTTTAGACACAAAACACCCCATTCCACCCCTTTCCCTCCTCACCCCTCTACACCCCTGTCCCAACTACAACCCCCCCCCCCCCCAATCTGCGCCGCCCTGCACCCACTGCAGTCAAGAAAAAATTAATTAGAAAAACTGACACCTTGTAACATCCATAAAGTATGGTATTAGCCCCAGACAGAAAGAGTTAATAACAGTCATCAATTCAGATGTTTAATATCTAGCTGGCTGACAGCTAGGTGTAAACAGTCATGCTCTGTGTGTATCATTAACATATCATATCAAAACAAAATGCTGTATGTCTGACATTGCAGAATGAGGTCCACAGAGGGTGAATTTAGTGATGCTACTCTGCACAGTAGGCTAGCATCACCAAATACAATCTCCAGGGACCTCATTCTGCTTAGGCCTCATCTTCAGGGAAGTATACAGGTCTTAAATTGACATTTCTACTTACTTTTTCCCTTCTGTTCAGTTTCTATATTCCCTAATTTGCTGTCAGAAGATAAAATTGATAATTGAAGTGCACAATGGGTGCACATCACCAATTAACTGGACAACTTCAATCTGTTCCTATGTCTTCCATGGCAGTTGAGGCCTAAGCATAATGAGGTCCACAGAGGGTGAATTTGGTGATGCTAGCCCACCTTACAGGATTGCAGCACTAAATTCACCCTTTAGTGACCTCATTCTGCAAAAGTCAGACACTATATTCAGGCTTGGCTGTTCCACTATTATATTCTTAACCACCACCTATCCAGTTGTACTCATTATACCCTGATTTGCAAAGAAAACTTGGGGGGGGGGTATATTGGATTGAATTTGTCTGTCAGTATGTCCTCCCGTCCATCCCTCTGTTGGGATGTTTCCATCCGTCCATCAATTTTGTTCTTCTCCACATACATATTAAAGACCGAAATGGTTTATATATTTTGACTCACATTCAGATTTGTTCAAATGAGTTCATCAGGTCATATAGGTGAGAAGCCAGGCCCATAACTCTTTCCCTCCATAGTAATTCTTCAGAAACCATCAGGCCTATTTAGCTTTTGGTATGGAGGGTCCTTTGGTGAGTGGGGTTCAGATTTGTACACTTGAGGTCATTTTTAGGAAACTTTTGAGGAAAATCAGTTTTCTTCAACTCTTAAAATCTACCGTTTGAAATTTCTAGATGAATAGATCTCATAGATGGGGATTCACATTTGTTCAAATAAGGGCAGAGATAAGAGATTTAACTCTCAACCACTCACCCTACCTGTAAGTATGCTGTTTGATACTGGTATAATAATATATAGATTCCTATTGATTTCTAAGCTACCTGGGTGGAGGCAATGAGGCTGTAGATTTGATTTTTCAACCAGTAACAGTCCACATTTTCCTACTTCGGGTTAAACTGTTCGACCGAAATCGCCACAAATGTTAACAGGTCTATTTTGCTGATATTTAGTATGAAGGGTTCTTTGGTGTCTGGTATTGAAATTTATTCAGATGTGGTCACCAGGTTAAATAGGGTGGGACCAGGGACATAACTGTATGTCTCTATAGTCATTCTTAAATTGTCTTCTCAAGAGAGGTTGGACTATTTAGCTTACATATAGTATGGATGATCCTTTAGTGACTGATATTCAGATTTGTTAACATCAGGTCAACCTGTTAAGAAATGACGGGGGCTATGGGGAGTTAACAATTTTGTGTTTAAAAAATCATTGAAATACCAAATTCATTAAAACATCTTCCTTGGAACTACCTAACTGATTAATCTGACATACATGTATGGTGTTTTGGGTCCATGGATAAATGGGCTTCAAACATGTCTAAATGGTTTTATAAAAAGGTGCTTGTGAGATTGGAAATTTCCAAAAATTGAGAAAGTTTGAGATGTCGGTTGTGAAATTCCAACCCAAGACTTGGGAGTCTGGAGCCCGGTCGGGAGGGGACTTGTTGAGCTGGAGGAGGGGGGGTGAACAGTGGGCAATTTCATGGTGGATATTCACCTTGAAATTACCCACTGTACACTACTGAAGCCTCTCTAGCCACATATCGTGTTTAGATCTACTTTTTTCAAAGTGCTTATGAAAAGTTCTGACTATTGTGGTCTCCAGAGTCCCAGTCTCATCAGTCTTTGCAGTCTGGTGAGCGACCCCACAGTCTTTGACTGTCTTGTTGACAGGTCTACCCCATTTTAACAAATCTGGATCCTAGTCACCCAAGTACCCTCCATACAAAATATAAACTAAATAGATCTGATGGTTCCTGAGAAGAAGCTTTATTAAGAATTACTATAAAAAGTACCTGGCTTGGCCCCTATTTGTCCTGGTGACCCCATTTGAATCTGAATCCCAGTCACATGGGGATCATCGAGAACCAAATATGACTCAATTCACACTTTCGGTTCAGGTGGGTGGGATTTGAACTCTTGGTTGTGTTATTGCCATTATTTATAAGTAGAAACATTGATAAATTTCTCATTCAGTTCGAGGATGAAGCGGAAGAAGAAGATGTGCCTCTGGAAAAGAAAAAGAAAATATTCTCAAAAGAATGTAAGAATATAAAGTTATTATACCATGTTATGTACAATAATGAGTATGTGTTTTTCTTGTGCAAGTCCAGGTTGTGGTGAAAAGTTATATTGGACGAGACACTCAGTGTCGAGTCCAATATGACTTTTCACCACAACCTGGACTCACACAAGAAATACACATACTGTACACAACATTGTATAATGACATTTTTATTATCCATCTGTATGTTTATCCAAATTTTGGGAATAAAACTTTAATGGTTACTTTTGGTATTTGTTGGCACTTAATTCTCAATAAAAGCCTGTATTTGATCATCAGAAAGCATGACTTGGAAAACTAAACATGGAAATTATCAATAAAAAAACTCAATGCGGAAGTGAAACGTCTGCTAAATCCACCAGTGTTGTGCGCGCATCACAATTTCACTGATTCATTTCGCAATAGTTAATTTGTGACGTCACAGATCTAGAGTCCCGATAAAAAGTCATATTGCACACTTGGGAGTCCAATATGACATTCGGGAGTCCACATGACTTTTTCCTGGATTATCACATGGCGGATTTGCCCAATCAGAAATAGTGTTAGTTAAGAGATGGATAATGAACACATAATGTATTCTATGCCTTAATTCTATTTAAATTCTCTCAGTACCATTTTTTTGTCAGTTTTAAATTTGGCACTTTGAAATCACGTATCGTGCTGCGCGACTACAAAACCGACAAAAATATGTTCGTAAAATTATTGTATCTGATGACAGTTTCCGTACTTAATCGTTCCTAATGATAATTGTGTATATTAATTTGTTCTGCTTGGTGTAAATTTACATCGAGCAGAACAAACTGCTTCATCATTTTGTTGTGACGTGACGATGGGTGTTAAGGCATGATAACTCTTAATTCTATGTATTTTAAATTGTTGGGTTGACGTATTTAACTCAGACTGTTTGACCACTCTTCGGTTGTTGATATGGAATATGTGTATTTCTCCTTAGCATCAAAACATCAAAGATTTTTGCCATAATTCATTCTTTATAGTAAATAATGGTGTTGAGATACGTTGCCCACAAAAAATATAATTGTTTATTCAGTCATAGTCTTTCCGTAATGTACACACAACTCATTAAAGACATATACCATTGAATAAAACCTTTCTGTTAGTATCCAAACACAATCCCCATTGGAAGAAAGTAGCAATGAACTAAGATCGTTGAATGTTCCAACCACACCGACTGTAACAGTTCAGAGAACGTAACATTTGAACTACACACAAATGTAAATATTTACTACTTTACTCGGGACGCTTTATTCGGCATAAACATTACAGCAGTGGTTACACTAGACCCCGAAGCCACGACGAATAGTTTTCATGGCTGGCTCAACCGATTTTCGTGGCTGGTTAGCTAGCTAAGCCGGCTCAGTCACGACGTTCGTGGCTGACGAAATATGGCGGCTCAGCCGGCTGAGATGTTATCGTTCAGCGTATTTTCGTTTCCGAAATGTTCCTAATCCCCTGTTACCGGTTATAGACGCCGTTTTTTTTTAGCGTTTGTGGTGAACCCGTAGAATTCCAGACCACACGTAATCTTTTGATGTTGGGCTTTTCCATTATGGCGAAATTTCACGAAGGACTGGCATGGATATACTATGTAGTTTCCCATCTAATCGGTATAAGTAGTTACATTGGGACTTCTGTCGACTTCAGACTGCTATCATCACTGCCATCTTGCGATATATGCATGCATCATTGAATGATGAACCCGATAGTAATGATATATAATATTTCAAACTATTTTCTATTCTTATGTGTATATATTGACAAATGCCAGTGATGTCTGAGACTGGGTGTGGTCGATATAAACAATTTATATTTTAACCCTTTCAATACCGAATGGATGCGCCCATTCAGTTGTATGAAAGCATGCATTGGGATAGTCTATTCCACATTAAGGGGCCATGTGTTCTGATAATATAACAACCATGCCGTGTACATGCGAGTATGCCAATATTAGGCAATGCGGTTTAGTTCTTTGCGATTCACAATACAGTTGTGCTTGACATATAAGCCCATGCACACGGCTCAGCCATTTTACAATTCCGGCGGCGGAGATTTTTAAATGTGGCTGGCGTTAGATATAATATGGCTGGCGGCGGCTTGTGGCCAATATGGCTGGCGGCGGCGGCGTGCGATGGCGGCTTCGGGCTCTAGGTTACACCAATAATTGTCACTGCATATAATTCGTTTGTAATAATGAAGCTGTTTTCTGACTATTTGGATATCAAATAATTTATTTTGGCATGAGTATGTCTTATTCCGTTCGGAACACATCAGCGGAGTGTTTCACATCACTTTAACGTAGCTCTCTTATTAGCTCAAATTTACTTTGTAAAGTTTGAGCTATTGCCATCGTCCGTGCATGTGTGAGGCATCAACAACACGGACTTTAGGTTGTACCTTTGGTCGGATCATCATGAAATTTGTCATAGCTGTTGACATTGACATGTAGATGGGAACAACTCATTTTGGGGTCATTCGGGAAAAAAACTTGGCCTCCAGCAGCCTTGGATTTTAAAATTCAATGCATGATCACGGGCTACGGGTCGTTCTGTTCGTCTGATCATCATGAAATTTGTCATGGATGTCAATATTGACAGGTAGATGACAAAGAATAATTTTGGGGTCGTTCGGCCAAAAAACATGGCTGCCGGCAGCCATCTTGGATTTTACTCTTTGCATGACTAATTCGGCCAAAAAACATGGCTGCTAGCAACCATCTTGGAATTCAAAATTCAATCCATTTGCACAGACTACAGGCTCCACTGTATGTCTGATCATCATGAAATTTGTCATGGATGTTAATATTGACATGTTGATGGGAACGAGTCATTTTGGGGTCCTTCGGCCAAAAAAACATGGTCGCCAGCAGCCATCTTGGATTTTACTCTTGGCATGACTAAATCCTTTGGCATGGGCTACAGGTCGTACCTTTGATTGGATCATCATGAAATTTGTCATGGATGTTAACAATGACATGTAGATGGGAACGAGTCAGTTGGCAAAAAACATGGCTGCCAGCAGACATCTTGTATTTCAAAATTCAGTCCATTCGCATGGGCTACAGACTGGAGTTTTCTTTTGATCATCATGAAATTTGTCATGATTGTTAATATTGACATGTAGATGGAAACTTTTCATTTTGGGGTTATTCGGCCATAAAACATGGCTGGTGGCAGCCATCTTGGATTTTACTCTTTGCATAACTAAATCCTACAGGTCGTACCTTTGGTCGGATCATCGTGAAATTTCTTTTGGCTGTTAACATTGACATGTAGATGGGAACGAGTCATTTTGGGCTCAATCGGCCATAAAACATTCCGCTGGCAGCTATCTTGGATTTTACTCTTTGCATGACTAAATCCTTTGGCAACACTACAGTCCACTTCCCTCATCTGATCATCACCAAACTTCATATTAAAGACATATTATGTACTCATTCGGATACGTGAAACTAATAAGTTAGTATTCAGGCGCTATGCCAACTGGAGGAATATAGCATTCTATTAACATCGCCGAAAATTTCAGACAAATCGACCTTACCACTTCATAGGAAACATCATCTGAACTACTCACAATTGTAAATATTTACTTCTCGATTCGGGGTGCTACTATCTGCGATAAGCTAACGAAAACTATTTCTCCATCGAGAGCCACTGTATTTAACAAATGTTAACAAATGTTTTTGAATTTCATTGGAAAACATAGCCGCCAGCAACCATCTTTTATTTTACTTTTTATATATCCCTTCATGTTGATAATTTGGTATTACTCAGACCTTTCAACTTTCCGCATTCCTAATTGGTCCATTGACTGTAACACATGAAATTATTCCCTTTCCAAGTTGAGCTACAGTGTCATTGACACATTCATTTATATCCATGAGGTTTGGTATAAACTCAGGAGTCATAATATTTTTCATTCTGTTTTGATTTTGCGCACTGATGGATGTGCGAAAAATAGTACTGTGTGAATTTAAATATGAGTAAGGTACCCTAGAGGCACAAATCATATGCAGACACCCAGAATTTAGCTCACCAAAGACAAAGTCTATGATGGAGTCATAGTTATCACTCCTCGTCCATTTGTTTTAAAAATATTTTGCTACAGAACCACAAGACCCAACAGACTTATTTGGTGTTGTTGTTACTTAGGTGACTCAAATATACATTTTCTCCCAAAGATTGCAGTGGAACTCCTAATGCATCTTATGAAACCAACGGGCCCATTTGGTTTAAAAGTTTTATTAAACCATAACTTACAAGGCACACAGACTATTCAAGTCACACATGTTTTATTTAACCAGAGTAAACAAATACTGATTTATTCTTAGCCATTATGTTTAATTCCAAAGTACCAACTTTGGAATTAAACATACAATTTCGGAACTGGACATAGTAAATATTTTCCAAACTATAGATTCCTTCTGTGTTTATCAAGCTCTTATGGTAAGTCAAATAGATGCTTCATAAGTATGCATTCACAAACTGGGACCAATCCAACCAATAAATATGAATTGCATTAAAATCGACAGTGTCAGTGTGTGACATGTTTGTATTGTTCCACACACCTGTGTCACTTTAACATTGACACCTCTGAAACTACAAAAACAATAAAACCTAGACATGAGAAATCTCTGATTATGATAACTTAGAGACAAATAACTAATATTGAACTCAATATAAAGAGCGTTTATAATTAAATCACATGAAACCCAACAGTTGTTAATGCTTTATATACCACGCATAAGTACATATCACACACTTGCTTGAAACTAACTTTTATTTTACTGTTAAAGATCGTACAACACCAGTAAAATTTGAAAAATATATAACTTATATAAATGGTGTGGATGTTTAATTCAGGTACAATGTATATCATAAACTCGATTTGGTGCTTGTTGCTCATTTTATTTAAATTCCTGATTGATTCTGAAACTGCCATTAGAGCAGGGTGCTCTGCCTGGTACCTCTTGTTTCAAGTGTCATCGGGCATCCTCCTTTACTCACACATGTGAGTCACACAAATCTGATGGTTTGTTTCGTCAATGTCTCCAATTCAGTTGTAATCATTTATCTTGTTCATCCGTCCATCTGTCAACAATTGTTTTAACCCTTTCTATACCAATTACTCAGTGATGATTAGTTATTCTATTGGAAATGTTCAGATAATAAGTTCAACTAACGACAATAGGGTCACTTGAAATTATAGAATATAGAAATGGGCTCCATCCATCCGTGAGTCCATGAGTCTAGCCGTGTGTCCGACCGTGAGTCTAGCCATTCGTGAGTCCATCTTCCCATAACAACTTTGAAGCTCTATAGCTTGGTCATCGTCAATCAGATTTCAGTATATTGGTGAAGCAACATGGGGGAAAGAGTATTTACAAAAAGCAGGTTTTGTCCATTTTTTCCAGAGTTATGGCCCTTATTATATAAATGGGATTCACTGTGAAAATGGATTTACTCTTTGCCTGACTAAATTCGTTGGGAAAACCTACTGGCCACATCCTTCATCAAATCATCACCAAACTTCGTATGGACCTTTGGGGTGGTCTCTGGATGGGATCTGTCTATTTTGTTTCTCAAAAAATGGCCACCACCAGCCATGTTGTTTATCTGGAATTGCATTTTTGTTTTGTCCATCCATGCATATATCTCAACCAATGGTTATAGGATTTAAATGAAATTTAATATGGAGCTTCACCATGACTGCTTGCAAAATTGGGACAAATGGCGTCGTTCAGTTTTTCCATTTTTGAGTTATCCTTTGTTTATCTGGAAATCATTTCTTTTTGTCTGTTCAAGCAGATGCATGGGTTGTCAGGTCTGAATGCAATTTGGTATGGATGTTCGCCATAATGAATGCTTTTAAAGGAATGCCAAATGGCATTGTTTGCATTTTCAATATATATTTTCAAAAGGGGAATAACTCTATATCTTTATATATAGAGTTATTCCCCTTCCATTGAAAATAATGAAATTTTAGCACAGAAAATCATTTCGGTATCTCAACAAAAACAACATGTTTACAGTTTATTACACTGTATAAGTTGACACTACAATGTTTTGGAGATTCCTCTTTCAAATGGTAATATAAAATGGCATATACTTTATATAAAATTATCTGGGGCCGGTTCGAACATTAAGAGGGCCTTTAATTATAGTCTACATTGTAATTTTCAGTGAGGTGCATGATGTTTGGATTCGGTGATGACCAGAATCCTTACACAGAATCAGTGGACCTGCTCGAAGATTTAGTTATCGAGTACATAACTGAAATAGTAAGTGTGATCTTTATCATTCTTATCTGGTTATGATTCTCAGACCTGGGCAAGCCTTGAAATATATCTGTAATTTGCGGTAATGAGGTCCCCAGAGGGAGAATTTAGTGATGCTACCCACACAGCGGGCTAACATCACCAAATTCACCCTCTGGGGAGTGACCTCATTCTTCTTAGGCCTCATCTTCTTGGAAGTATCTATAGTCTTAACTTAATATTGGGGACCTGCGAATATTCGAGATTCGATTCGATGTCGATATCGGGCACCCGATTCGAAATCGACACCGAATCGGTCCGCTGATTCGGATATTTTCGAATCGGTGTTACTTTGGTGTAGTCTCGTTTTGTGCATCTAAATAACACATGCCAAATGACCTGAACTCACAGAAATTGAAGCACAATGTTGCTTCGATCCCAACCCGTGACGGTGATCAATCACCGCATATATTTGTAATCTGTATCGACACTATGTAAATTGGCAAACAATGTCAATCACTAGAGCTCTGATTCGATTCGAGATTCGATTCGATGTCGATATCAGGAAGGAGATTCGATATCAAGATTGGATTCGATGCAAAATCCCTGATTCGCAGATCCCTACTTAACATTGTTTTTAGTTACATTTTCCATTCTGTTCAGTTTCTTTGTCCCCTAATTTTCAGACGATAAAATGATTAATCGAGGTGACAAAGGGGTGAACATCACCAAATTCAACTGGAGAACTTCAATCTGATCCTGTCTCCCATAGCAGTTGAGGCCTAAGCTGAATGAAGTTCCCAGAGAGTGAATTTGGTGACACTAGCCCGCCATGCGGGATAACATTGATCATTAAATTCAACCCCTGGGGACCTCATTCTGCAAATATCAGACACACTATTTCCAGGCTTGCTTGTCCCCACACCCGCTTGTAAAGAGCAATCTTATTGGTTACAATGCCACGTCAAATCGCAATGTCCCACATCACCCTCGACACTTGATAGCATGGTTGGAGAGAACGTGCATGAAATATTGGGGGTACATGAGTGCGTGATACATCGGTGTACATCAATAACCTTCGAACTGGCAGTTTCAACCAGTCAGAACGTTGCTCTAGCAACCTGGCACTAGGGCCCTGCGTATCGGGGATTTTCATTTGGAATCGAATTGAATCGGGTAAGAGATTCGAAATCGCATTGAATCTCGAATCGAATCGTTCTATCAAGTGTATCAACTAGGCCTGTAACGATTCATCGCGATTTCGATGCATCGCAATTCGTCATTCACGATTCCATACGCGATTCATTTGACTGTAATTTCGATATACTACGATACAGTTCCGCTATTATGCAGTTACCATACGAAGTCAATCGGGTCCCCTCGTTCGTTTCCGTAAGCTGTGAATGCTTACGAAGTGTTATCGGAAGTGAATCTGTAAATTTCGTTGTTTCCGTGAGCTCGCACTTTGACCTTTGACACAAACGTTGGCGGAAGTGAAATGACTGACCTCCGTAACCTAGCCTCAGACTGTAAGCCATGCTCTGAATGGTTTAATTTGATGAACTGCTGTGATTTCAACCAATCAAATACTAGTATATTGGATATATCGTCTGCGGCAAAACAACAACACGTGGGCCGTGGAAAGATGTCTGCTCAAAGCTTAAAACTTGTCAATCCGCCAGCGGTCTACAGGTCGAAAGTCTGGCAATATTTCGGTTTTGGGACGTACACCGTTGAACTTGAAGAGGATGGACGCATTAAGACAGACAGAACTAAAACGATCTGCAAATTATGTTCGATGGCAACCTCTTACAAGACTGGTGTTACGACCAACATGTAAAAACCTAGCATAACTTCAATGCCTCATGAATAAGAACATCAACTTCGGGTGAACTTACTTACAAACACTTCGGTTCGCTTCTGACAGTGTTATCTGTTACATGTTGTGAGTTGTGACTAATGTCACATTGTTGTGTTGAATTACTGTTGATTAAAATATGAAATGAATTTTTAAAATAAGACTTGAATCACTGTTGCATGAGTTTCGGATTGAAAATTAGCTTTTCTGACAATATACTCAGATATAACTATGAGCATAATACAAAGTAGTGTATAAGAGCCCAGCTGCCCAGCGACATTTCGTCATGTGCCATTATTAGGCATATAGTTTAATGGTGCATGGCGAACTGTCGCTGGGTGCTTACTTGTCAATAGTTATATCTGAGTATATTGTCAGAAAAGCTCATTTTCAGTCAGAAACTCCAGCAACTGACTGCCAACTGTGAAATGATATACTGTTCATCATTCTACGATAACACCTGAGAGTTGTGCAAATTTGGAGTGTTGAACTTGAATAGCTATTTACTCGTGGGATCAAATTTTGCGTATCGCGATACTTATCGTATCGTTGGCCCCGTATCGCGATACGTATCGTATCGTGACCAAGTGTATCGTTACAGGCCTAGTATCAACAATGAAGAGGGGATCAGTTTGGTAAACACTTAAATTGGTAGCTGTAACTGATCTTCAATGGATTGTATATTACCTAACAATATTAATAACTGATCTTCAATGGATTGTATATTACCTAACAGTATTAAAGCGTCTTCTGCGCAATATGCATGCATCTCATTTTCCTAATTAATATTGATGGATGTGAATCTTTGAATGCGATGAATGGTGGATGGGGAGTAACTCATACAACGTGCTTTCAAACTTTTTAGTCATCAACTTCGTCGATCTCAGTGTTGTACAGAAATCTTCCATTTGAGTTGTATCTCTCTAAACTCCTTGACCTATGGCATTATACCGGTATATGGGATGGAGACTTGTGAGGTTTTCCGATTGCATGACTGGCTGTAATTCCCTTGTGCCATCCCAACTCCTGGAATCCGGAGTCATGTTTGGTTTACATCATCTTAGTGAGATTATAATGAATTTGTCAGTCTATTTATGGATCACTTGTGAATGTGCTATCTGAGCATGCATTCGCTAGTATCGCAAAGTTTCTTAGCATAAGAGGAATGTTGCAAGTACTCTAGCTGTAGTCTATAGAAACCATGGGAACGTGGTCAATGTACCTGAGAGAACAGATTCGATCAAATTTGAATCAGGACAGCCAATTTCGAATCAAATAGAATCAGAAAAAAATATTCTGAATCGCATCCAATCAATTCAATATGCAGGGCCCTACCTGGCACCTGATTATCTCCTTAATGTGTGTGACGTCTCCTGACGTCCGATCCATTGGTCAGCTACTGAATTCTTATTTGTGTGAATTAATGTGAGGACTGATGAAAACCATGCCATTGTTGTGGGGAGAAATTTGATTCTCTGGCAATATCGCGTGAGATATTTGAGGCGAACGACTGTTCAGTTCACCTAAAGGTTACCGAAAATGAAAATGACGCAAACGAAAACCAGGTCGCGCCAAATTTTTCTGTACTGTACATGTAGGTCTCGAGGTCACTGATTTTGGTCAATGAGTTGCACATTAGTAGTTAATAATAGCAGCTGTGGTGATTATAACAATTTGTGTAACTCTTCTGATAACCTAAAGGTTACCTAAGCACAAAGCAGGCAAACGAAAAATAGGTTAAAAAAATTAGGAAATCTGCAGTCCTGATCATTCGGCTCTGCTTCAGGTCCAAAATGGACATCCAGGTATCAAATCTCCATGTAGATAACTTATAATCAGTATATCATCCAGGTATCAAATCTCCATGTAGATAACTTATAATCAGTATATCATCCAGGTATCAAATCTCCATGTAGATAACTTATAATCAGTATATCATCCAGGTATCAAATCTCCATGTAGATAACTTATAATCAGTATATCATCCAGGTATCAAATCTCCATGTAGATAACTTATAATCAGTATATCATCCAGGTATCAAATCTCCATGTAGATAACTTATAATCAGTATATCATCCAGGTATCAAATCTCCATGTAGATAACTTATAATCAGTATATCATCCAGGTATCAAATCTCCATGTAGATAACTTATAATCAGTATATCATCCAGGTATCAAATCTCCATGTAGATAACTTATAATCAGTATATCATTTTTCAAGCCGTACAGATTTCCCTAAATTGAGTTATTCATCAACCTCGAAATGTTCTGATTAATGATTACCTATCAAGCCTGAGTTTAGTGTGCCTGTCATTTGCAGAATGAGGTCCCCAGAGGGTGAATTTAGTGACGCTATCCCACACAGCAGCCTAGCATCACTAAATTCACCCTCTGGGGACCTCATTCTGCTTAGGCCTCATCTTCTATGGAAAGTTTCTTTATTATAAAATTTCTATAGAAACTTCTGCACATATAATAGATTCTATTTCTTTTTTAGTTTAGTTTCTCTATATCCCCAAATTGGCAGATGACACATTGCATATTGTATGATAATCGAGGTTCCCAATGGGGGTAGATCACAATATTCGCCATTTGGGAACTTCAATCTGAGTCTATGTCTCCCATAGCATATGAGGCCATGCAGAATGAGGTCCCCAGAGGGTGAATTTAGTTATGGATAGCGGGCTAGTATCACTAAATTCACCCTCTGGGGACCTCATTCTGCAAATGGCAGGCACCTTATTCTCAGGCTTGTTACCTATTCTCATTTACAGACAAAGAAGGGTATGGATGTTGGGCGTGCTGGAAGGATAAGTGTTGAAGATATCATATTCCTAATAAGGAAAGACCCAAAGAAATACTCACGTGTCAAGGAACTTTTGTTAATGAATGAGGAACTGAGGAAAGCTAGGAAAGCCTTCGATGAGATAAAATATGCCAACACGAAATGAGGAGTGGAAAAAACTATACCCGGTATCTTGATGAACTGTTCATCTAGGCAGCTTGGCTTGACAAAGGCCATATGGTGCTGCCTTCAATAAGATAAAATGTCTAACACAAACTCAGGAGTCACAAAAACTATATGGTGATGAATTGTTTATCTAGGCAGCTTGGCTTGACACAGGCCATATGGTGTTGCCTTCAATGAGATAAAATATGCAACACAAAATGAGGAGTTTTGCAACACAAAATGAGGAGTGAACTAGTCATCTAGCAGTTGGCTGGACATGCCATGCACTAGTTGGCAGATCTCATGTTTGTTTTTTTCCGGTCACAGTATAGTGGTGATTTAGATCATGTTATGAATATATACTCTGGCTGCACCCGTAGAGATCATATTCACAAGTTCAAAACCTGAGAACTTTTGATGTTCTGATGGGGACTTTATAACACTGAAAAAATAACGCAGGTAATATATTTATTTGTTGATACCTGTTACTTAACAATGTATTTAGTATGCGAAGGTCCCAGCCGAGATTGAATAATTTATGCGGCTGTCATTTGTGAAGCGATTTCGCTCCGTGTCGCCTACAATACTGACATTTCCCCAGGATAATTAATTTTTATGTTTATCACGAAATCTGCTAACAAAAGTCGCCTAACTCATGTAAGTTTGAGCTAGATGAGACTACTGATATGGTGAGGGACGTTGGCGTGCGTCTGGGTGGGCTGCAACAAACCTTATAACAGCCATTTATTGATGGATTCTGACCATTATTGGTATCTGAGTTAATTGTCATGTGAGACGACTGCACACAGAAAATCTGGTCCACCCCGGCTTTCTAACCAGAGTTATGCGAACTTCCACCGATCTATATTTATAGATGTTTGATGTCCGTTAGTGCGATAACATGAAAAAAAATCAACCAACTTCATTAATATTTGGTATATGGATCTTTCACAACAATATCTGGAATGAGTTTGAAAACCAGATTTGTCCGATCGTTTACGGCCCTTAATTTATCTATTTTGCAATTTTATGATCGTTATTGATAAAACATGATCAAATGTCAACCAATTACTTTCATATCTGATATATGGACCTTTCACAACAATATCCTGATCTAGATCGAAAATCAGGTTTGTCTGATTCGTTTTTACCTGAGTTAACTCAGTTAAGACCCTTAGTGCTGATTAATGGTTCTTTAGTTTGTCCAATTTTAGTGATTCTCGGTCGACCAGATTCATTCTATCAGGAAAAAACTCGACCAGAGCCATCTTTGATGCGCAACCCATGTTTCAATGTTATAAAGTTCCCCATCAGAACTTCAAAAACTTCCAAGCTTTTAAACTGGTGGAATATGATTGCTACAGGCATAGCCAGAGTAGAGATGCATGACATGATTTAAGTGATGACGCAGTGGAGAGGAGCGTCTGGTTGACTGATATCATGGAACAGAATGATGCATCAGAAGGTCGATATACTTTTGTGTGGACATAGGCTTGATGTATTATGGAGAAATAAAGATGGTCTATCTCTTTCCATAACAAGTTTATATACAGTAATGCTCTAATTACTCGACCTCTTAACCACAGCAGAATTATGGGTAACTTTTCAGGATTTAGTTGGAAATATGGCTTGTTGCCATTCATCGGAAAGCTCTCGCCGAGAGCTTTCCGATGAATGGCAACAAGCCATATTTCCAACTAAATCCTGAAAAGTTACCCATAATTCTGCTGTGGTTAAGAGGTCGATTAATTAGAGCATTACTGTAGTTTCCTGGGTATAAAATAATAAATATGAATCGAAGAGATGATTCTCAGATGAAGAGCCCTGTCAGGAAACACTTCTATCAATTAATATTGATTATACCCCCCGCATTTAAGATGTGGGTGGGGGGGGGGGGGGGGGGGGGGTGGTATACTGGAATCAGCTTGTCTGTCCGTCGTCCGTCTGTCTGTTGTCTGTATACACAAATTTGTCCGGAGTTTTTCTCAGTCATTTTTTTATCATTTTCCATGAAACTTGGCACAGACAATTGAAGCGGGAGACTCGCATACATATTGAGAATACATTGGCACAGGGTTTTTGCAAAATTTCAGGACACTCCAGTCATGGAAGGGTTAAGTACCTATACATGTGCGCCTGCTTTACACTATAGTAGTATTGTAGTGAGAAAGGGGGGTGATATAATTTCTCCCAAGTTACCATCGCTTAGACAACTAACAAATTTTTCCCATTTATCCGAGCAATGGCATCGATGCCACCACAGATGGATCGGCAGAGGATTCCCCGTTTCAATTAATACCACAAATGCCACTCAATTCCATTTCAACCAACCGACATATCACCATTAACATTTTTGATAGCAACGAAATCTTTTGATAATTCTGATATATTTCTTCATAATGCCGCTTTCACTTTGTATTCTCGTCTACATAATATTAATCACGATCGAAGTGCATGCTTATACAAGCCAATCAGCGACCTCATCTTCACAATCAGGTCGGGTCATGTTGAAAATGTAGATGAGGTCACAAAGTGAATTCGGAAAAAATGAAAATTATTTCAAAATTGTCCACAGATTTCGTCGCTATCAAAAATGTTACTGACGATATGTTGATTTATATGCGCAGTTAAATAATCAGCCGATATGTCTGCATATAGCGTTTAATGCGATTGGAAAGTGCTTTATCCATTTTTATGTTTACCCATACCATAGTATGGTAAACATAATGTCGACGTCCGGATTGACCACTTGTCGTGCGTCCGTCCGTCTGTCTGTCTGTCTGTCTGTCCGTGGACACTTTACGCATGGTGCGATAACTCAAATATTTTATATCCGATCGGAACCAAATTTTGTATATGAGTTTCTCAGACCGAAATACAGATCGAGTTCGAATATGGGTTTGATCCGAGTTTTGTTTTACGGAGTTATGGCCCTTTTTCGACTTCAAATTCACGCATGCTGTCATAACTCAAACAATTTTTATCTGATCGAAACCAAATTTGGTATGCGAGTTTCAGAGCCCAAAATACAGATCGAGTTCGAATATGGGTTTGATCCGAGTTTTTTTTACAGAGTTATGGCCCTCTTTCGACTTAGACTTCATGGATGCTACGATAACTAAAGAAAATATTATCTCATGAGAACCAAATTTGGTATGTGAGTTTCTCTATCTAAAATACAATTCGAGTTCGAATATGGGTTTGATCAGATTATTTTTAATGGAGTTATGGCCCTTTGATATAGAATTCATCCATGCTTCGATAGCTCAACCAGTTATCGTCTGATAGGAACCAAATTTGGTATGTGAGTTTCTCAACTCAAAATACAGATCAATTTTGAATATGGGTTAGATCCTGTTTTTTATACCAGAGTTATGGCCCTTTTTATCTAAGGATTGAACAGATTCGATATTTTTATGCTTATCATGTAGAACCATAGCAGCTAACCCCTGTGATATCAGTTAGCACTGAGAGAGAGAATAGATTAACTTGTATTATTGGAAATTAGAGTTATTTTTAGCCGTCATATTGTCAGGGCACTTGGAAGGTGTAATTGGACAGAGAACCATCTGTTGTTTATTGTATTTCCATACAGCTCTCTGGTTTAGGATATCAATGCAGTGTTCCAGTGACATACCTGTACCTAATTTTATTGAGTTAAAATTGTTAACCCTTGTCATCAATTTTATGCTTTTGTATATTTTTCATGTAATCATTCTCCTATTATATCCCTTTCACTTGTATGGATTTTTGTGGTTAAAATGAACCCTTAATTCTCAACATTCCGTATACTTAGCAGAAATACCTTTCATCTGATATATCTCATTTTATTGAGATGTATGTAAATTTTGTATGTGAATTTCTCAGCCCAAAATACAGATAGATTTCGAATTTGGGTTTGATCCATTTTTATGTTTACCCATACCATAGTATGGTAAACATAGTGTCGTTGCCCGGATTGACCACTCGTCGTTCGTCCGTCTGTCTGTCTGTCTGTCCGTCGACACTTTACGAGTAATGCGAAAACTCCAACATTTTCTATCCAATCGAAACCAAATTTTGTATATGGGTTTCTCAGCCCAAAATACAGATCGAGTTCGAATTTGGGTTTGATCCGAGTTTTTGTTACAGAGTTATGGCCCTTTTTCAACTTAGAATTCACGCATTCTGCCATAACTCAAACATTTTTTATCTGATTGGAACCAAAATACAGATCGAGTCCGAATATGGGTTTGATCCGATTAATTTTAAAGGAGTTATGACCCTTTTTCGAGAAAAAAAAATAATAAAAAAAATTCAATTTTTTTAGATTTAGCTCCTTGCTAAATTTAGCATATACAAATATTAAATTTTGTTTGAACTTTAAAGACATATTATGTACTTGTTCAGGTGCGTGAAACTGATAAGTTAGTATTCAGGTGGTATGCCAACTGGAGGAATGCATCATTCTACTAACATAACCGAAAATCTCAAGCAAATCGACCATACCACTCCATAGAACACATTGCCTGAACTACGCTAAATTGTAAATATTTACTACTCCAATCGGGACGCTTCTATCGGCGATAAACTAATGATAAAGATTTCGCCATCGGCAGTCACTGCATTTAAATAATAAATAAGAATGTCGGTGTGTGTTGTCAATTTAGATACAATATTTGTAAAAATAACTACTTTGAACAAGATTATTCTCCATTTTTATTTGATCACCCTACCGGAGTGTTTCACATCACTTTAATAACAATAAAAAAAATTTAAATAATAAAAAAAAAATTGACACTTTCATTTATTTTAGTTTTATACGATTAATTAGGTGTGATATCCTGTTTTGAAAATATGAAGATTTTATTGCAATAGTTTCATGTAATATAATGATATCAATAAATTACCATGTGATCATCCAACATCCAGAGTATATGAGAGGATTTTTATAGATGTTGTCATTCCAAGTGAAATCTGTTATGAAATGAGTGATGACATATGACACAGAGCTCTGGTGGGTCAAGCAAGATAAACAACACTGGTGGCTGGCTGTTTGTTTATTCTAACTGTCAAATTGATTAATGGCAGCACAAGACTGGTGTTTTTCCTATTCTTGAAATTTCATTACAGGGTGAGATAAGGGCCACCCTCACCTATATAAGTGTCTTCTAAATTCCATTAATTTGCTTCAAAAATAATTAACCCTTTCCAAGGTTTCCATAGACACATGCTATAATGTACATGGACTCTTCCTCGTATCTCTTAATATCTATTGGGTATCTTTGCACACTATTCACTTCTATCAATTTTGGTATTGACTGATTAATTGATTTTTGAAAAATATATTAACCCTTCAGACACCTGCTTTCAATTTGAAATTAAAACAACAGCTGATAGCCAATATGATTTATCTATGCAATGGGAAACGTGCAGATAAATATACATGACTATTGTAAGTGATGACTTGTTTTGAAAATCAATATGGTATTATTTCCAGGAACCTTATTTTCCCATTTGTTCACATTTTCATGGTTGATTGAATTTTAGGGGCCACATAGCACTTAGAAGATTAACATTGAAGGTTGTGGCTTTTAGTGCCCAAGCTACTTGTAAAACATTGTAATGTGTGAAACCATTCAAATGAGGGCTAACTTACTTTCTTTTATATGAACGATTTAGTGGTCATAGGGGCCAGCATCCCCATCATATTATGTCTTTATAACATTATATAGATAATACTTTTGAATTGTATAAACTACATATATTTTTGAAAACCATACACCCCTGTTATGAAACACCTAATCTTATTCAATACACAGGTCAGATCTGATCTTATATCTGTCCATGTTTGATAAACAAATAACTGGGGAGAATGGGGGAAGTGGGGGGGGGGGGGGTAATTAAAGTACCATTTAAATACGAGATGGAATCTCCTACATATATGTTGTTCTAAGCAGTCTGGCTTGTCAACAATTATAATTTCTCTTTAGAAGTGAATAATAAATTTTGAATATCTGGCATGTCAAAAGTGGCAAAGATAGGGATTTATCACTTTTGCTTCCAATGAGTTAACTTAAACTCCTAAACATGTCCTCCGAAATCACTAAACCATTGGATCTCACAGTGAGAGGTCCTTGTGTGAATAGGGACAGAGTTATGAGATTTAAAACTACTCCTCCCCAACCCAAATACTTTAACCCTTTCTTAAGACAAATTATTTGAGCTTTTGATTTCAAGTTGGGTACTGATATATGGATTAATTCCTGTGATCATATCTTTGACAAATGATCAGTTATGGCTAGTCGCTATCGCCAAGGTATGGGTTAAACATCTGCCGATCGTGATCGGCCTCTCGTTTTATATTTTAAACAGTTATGGCTTATGGATTTTCGTGTCAGAACTGAAAATAGCTGATCACTATCGCCAAGGTATGGGTTAAACATCTGCCGATCGTGATCGGCCTCTCGTTTTTATTAGAGAAGGCTTGAGGTGGTGGATTTCGAGACATCTTGTTTGAAATACTTAACCCTGGATTTATGATGCCCTTGGGAGACGATATTCGGTGTTCACAAATAAATTAAATGATATGGATAGAAATGGAATTGAGGGGAGTTTGGGGTATTAATTGAAAGAGGTGTCCTTCGCCGATGACATTGCTCGGATAAATAGTTCAAATTTGTTAATTTTCCGAGTGATGGTTAATCGGGGGAAATTTTATTGTTCTGATTTGTTCCCCTTCTCTCTACTATACTACCATAAAGTAAAGCAGCCGTGTATATAGGGATGGTGCATATGGGGTGGGGGCAGCGGAGCACATTACAAGCCCTTGTGGATTTAGCAGTTAAATATGCGCTATCTCTTCCCGGCAACACTTCCAAAAACAACAACAAAATTTCTGTCAAACTCTTTTTGAAGACATAGGGAGCATATATAAGAATGCACTGGCTTACAAGCTCAATGTAAATATTGTTAGGCCAATGTATTCTCTTATATATGTGAGGCTCCCTATGGGGGACTCGCATATATAAGATAATGCATTGGCACATAGTTTTCGCAAAATTTGTGATGAAAGCATTAAAAGATAAATTTAAATCAGAACTGTTGTGTTGTCCCAAAAATAGCCTTATTTTCTGTCCCAGGCAGGGGGGGTCGGAAAAAAATTCCAGACACGTATGCTACTTTTTTGCCGATGACCACTTTTTGGACCCACCAACCCCCAACCCCAAATTTTTTTCCATTTCGTAGAGTTTTTTCCAGCCATGTTTTGACACCCACCCCCTTGTGGAACGCAAAATACAAACATACAGAGAAAACCAGGACAAAACCTCCTACATTGAGATTCAGTGAATCTAGTAATGAACAGCAGGACTGGTCTCTAGCAGTAGTCTTGACTGCAGTGGATTTCTCACAAAATACTGAGCTTCCAAAGTTTACAATAAAATTTTGACAAAATATGACACAGGATAGAGTTATTCCTCTTGATTCCAATTGATTCAGATTGGTCAGGATTGGTTAGGAATTTTATAACGTTCACAGTTTATCAGCTTTATCTTGTATGAATTCAGGAATCTTGTATGAGTTCAGAAAAGGCATTATTTCTATTGGACTGCTCAAGTGTAGCATGTGAGAGTAAAGCATATAATAAAAAACAAACCTACACTTTTAGTAGAAACCTGTATTAACGCATTCATGACTACATGAGATTGTGAATTATTACCATTTTCTATCTCTTTTGTCACATATGAGATAATTGTGTTATCCACTCACAATTCTAGGTATGTTACATGTTTTTTTCTTTATACATCAGTGTATACATCAGTGTTTAATGTCCATGTTTGACCAGATTTGGCATTAAATTTATTTCTTTAAAGTTATCCTTATTTGATGTTAATTACATAGAATACTGCATGGGCGATTCAGCTGCATTAAGAATACTTTCCCTTGTCCTAAAGAGGCACAAACCAACATCCAATGGCCCTAGCGTGTTTAGTGTTGCCGCAGTTCCTTATTATTGATTTCTTAGTGTTACAAACCAGTACAAACTAGTAAAAATCCAATAAAAGGTGTGAAGGAAAAAAAAAAATTTTGTCACGGAAAAAATTGCTTTGGGCTTATTTTGACACCCACCACCCCCAGCATACGTGTCGGAAAAAAAAAATTCTCCCCCCCCCCCCCCCCCCCTGTCTCAGGAATTTTTTTTATATATTAATTAGTTCTAGTAATGGAACATTTGTTGACTAATCTCTCTGACTCAAAATTATTATATTATTTATCTGATTAAATACAGAAAGGTCGGGGAGGAGATACACTATATTTTAAAGTGATCAACCCAACAGTGGGTAAATGTGCAAAAAAATATATACAAGTCTGTACAAATATCTTTGCTCTTTGTTCTTATATTCATAATACATTATTGATAGTTCGCAAATAAAAAAAAATTGTGTTTTGTAACCAAAGTTATGTTTCAACATGCGAATTACATTATTGGAGAACTATCAATAATGAATATAAGAATTTTTTTTATGTATTTCTCCATGTTTTTCTTAGTGGTGATGTTTTTACAGACTTTTATTTTTTGTTTGCACAATTTACTCACTGCGAGTGACTTGAAGTCCCCCAGTTGAAGTTATTGATGTTCACTCATTAGTCACCTTGATTATGCATTTTGTCTTCTACAAAGTAGGGGATATAGAAACTGATAGAAGGGAAAAAGTCACTAAAACAATGTTAATTTGAGACTATAGATACTTCCCAGAAGATGCGGCCTAAGCAGAATGAGGTCCCCAGAGGGTGAATTTGGTAATGCTAGTCCGCTGTGTGGGGTAGCATCACTAAATCCACCTTCTGGGGACCTCATTCTGAAAATGTCAGACACACTATATTCAGGCTTGATTAGGAAATCTTTTTATATCAATGAGAGAAATAATTCAGTGTCGATCTTCTCAAAACATACTATTATCATAATGTTTTTATGAATATAATTCTCTTTCTGTGTATTGCCATGGATCCTCTTTATATGTTTACGCTTTATGTGGATTGTCACGGATCTGCTTTCCACAGAAGCACTCTTTTCTGACTTGGGTTCTTTGGTTTTGATTTGAAAGTATCACATATCCCCTGGGTTTACCTGAAATTTCAAGTAATAATCAAATCAGACCAAAACAAAAACAGGGTTCATAAACAAAATTTCATGTAGAAAATCATATTAAAGGCCCATAAATTTCGATTCCCCAGATTACATTATATACAACATATTCTATAGTATATACCATTATATACATGTACAACATATTCTATAGTATATACAATTTGAAAGAGAAAGCTCCAAAACATTGTATTGTCGACTTATCCGGTCGAATAAACGGTGAACATTGTTGTTGTTGAGGGTACCGACATGTGTTCTGTGCTTAAATTTGATCTGGACTGTACTGCTAGTCTATTTGTCTCAATGAAAGGGGTATAACTCTATATCTTAGTTTTGAATATTGGTGCAGTGAGTAATATAAAGGGGGGGGGGGAGTCTTAGGCTGAATCTGAGAATCTCTATCACTTGATGGACACCCCTAGGCCACAGTCGTATCCTGGTGGAATATATATATATTTATACCCCCACTTTCGAAGAAAATGGGGGGTATACTGGATCGACTGCGTCTGTCCGTCCGTCCGTCTGTCACGCTTTCTCCGCCCGTGTGTCTGTCCCGTGTGTCTGTCCGTCCGTCCGTCCGTCCGACTTCATAACTCGAACAACTATGAACCGATTTCAATAATTTTTTGTATGCAATCTCATTAGGACTGCCTCTCTGCATGATGCTAATTGCGGTTCGGTCCGACTTATTTTTTAAAGTTACGCCTCATTTTCGACTTATTTTGACTTAGAAAATTCTGTCCGACTTAATAACTTTAACAAATATGAACCGATTTCAATAATGTTTGGTATACATGCTTCTCACAACACCCTCTCTACATGATGCGGCTAGGGATTGGCTCAGACTGTTTTTCGTAATATTACACTTCATTTTCGACTTATTTTGACTTAATATGACCAATTTGAATATTTTTTTCTGTACAAGCTTCTTGTGATTAGTCCGAATTTTTCTTTAAAGTTAAAAATCTTTTTTGTTGGGTTTACGGATAATGCGGGTTGAATTTGCCACAGTGGGGGTATGCTAGCACTCGAGTGCACACCTCTTGTTGTTTTTATTTCAACAATTATAATCAATAACACTGACTCTATATAGAAATAAGTAATAACTGGGGACTCAAGTATTAAGTGGGTCTTTAATTATTTTAAATTGCTTTGTGAAGTAGATTCTATTATCATGTCAGTCCTATGAAATTCCCTGATACAATAGGCGATAACGAATCAGAGATAGAAACATCTGTATCATTACTATACAGTTGATATAAGGTGCGCGTGACGTCCTTGACTATTTAAAATCAATGGATGAACTGACGTCTTATACAGTAGTGTGCAGAATCAAAACAAATTCCACCTTAGATATGACGGAATATTTTGACAATTTTTTATCAAATTTAGTTTTAAGTAATGCTATCACACAGACTGGGAGTGTGATATCGACATTTTCATGATTTTGTGAAATGGTTGATTGTCGGAAGTTTGAGTTAGGATTTTTAGCTCAACTTTGCAACGTAACATTTGAGCTATTGCCATGGGTTGGCAACTTGGCATCTGTCGTCCGCCCGTCAACAATTTCCTTCATCACGCAGTACAGGCCGCATCCCTCATCCGATCTTCACCAAACATCATATGTAGCTTCAGAGTGACCTATATATGGGAGTTATCGAATTTTTCCTGATGTCGATGAAAAACATGGCCACCAGCAGCCATCTTGGATTTCAAATTTGAATCCATCGGCACGCCCTGCAGTCCGTACTTATGGCCGTATTTTTTTTATTTTTTTTTATTTTGCAGGCACGATTGTGATCACCCGTAGATTGGATTTTACTCTTTGCATGATTAAATCTTTTGGCACACCCTACAGGCACATCTATCATCCGATCATCACCAAATTTCATATCTTCGGGGCTCTAGATGGGCCAGAGCCTCCTATTTTGACCGAGATTCGTTGAAAAACATGGCGGCTAGCGGCAATCTTGGAATTTACTAGTCTGTGTATGACTAAATCCTTTGGCGCACCCTACAGGTCATATCCCTCATCCGATCATGATCAAACTTTATATAGATCTTCAGCGTGACTTCTTTATCATTCTTTTCATGGCTCAGCAAAAAATTAACTCCTCTCCAAGTTGAGCTACAGTGTCATTGACACTTCCAATGGGGTTGTTTTCGGACAATCATATTCGACAGTTAGTGCGGAAGAATAATGTTTAAGGAAGGGGTAAAACTTTCAACTGGGTTGGTATTTTGAAAAAAAAGAAGATGTTTTTGAAGCCCTGTTCATAGACTTGGTGTGATTTCCTCGAAAAATCCAGCTGTGACCGTTCTCAAAATAATATAAAAAAATAAGATAACAAAATGTACCCAGGTGCAATGTAGGCTTACATTGTCGTTTTGTTACACGGGTATGCTGATACTTACACAATACACATTGTCTCCCACGTTGGATAAATCTCGTAGTAGGTTTTATTTGAATGTTGTCGTTTAGTTCAATAAATTTGAATCAATTCTAACGATCGCTGCGTTTAATGGCACCACTGTCTAGATCATGTCATGAATCTCTACTCTGTCTACCTAAGCGGTGCCTCTGTGGCTCAGTTGGTAAGGTGCTCTACTCCAGGTCGACTCGCTCTCCAGTGCTGACGATATGGGTTCAATTCCCTGTGGAGTCATCGCTGACTTTATATGCCATGTATCGCTATCTGGGAGAGTTGCCAGTTACTCGCCGATGATCGGTGATTCCGCCATGCATAAATCAATAAGATTCATGCAAGCAGAGAGAAATCAGTGTTGAAGATGGGGTGGTCAGAGTAGCTTAAGCTGAAATTTTGTTTTGGACCAGTGACCTATATAATCTCATCACAATTTCCATTGATAAACAGGTATATCATAAAAATGACCAAAATTCAAAACAAATCACTGGCGGTTTTCTATGAAATTAAAATATTTATGAAAAATTAATTTCCCTCTCATAACCGTCATGCATAATTATATTGCATATATAAGTTACAATTATGAAAATAATTTAGGATTTTTCATGCTACACAAGTGTGGAAAGTGCTGCCCATTTGATGGGTGATTATTCAATTTTATGTGACGCACATTAATGCACTCAATCTAAAAACAATCTTTGCTGAGAGAACGTCAATTTTGAAATAGGAGTTTTAGCTAAAACGCGGATCAAATTATATCATACCCGTAACAGAATCGAGCGGTTTCATCGCTTCGAATAACAATTCGACCTTGATCCAGTGTGGTGGGTATTTGAATCTGGCCGTGTCTAATATCAGGACCATGTCCTCTGTCTGATGATATCCTCCGATGGGTGAGAAATGGCCGCACCCGGCTTGATCCAGAGTTACTCGCGAGTAGGACACCACCATGAAATATTCATTTTGTTGAACAACCTCTTTAATTTTCTCGCGAAAAATACTTAAATTTACGTCGTCCGGTCGCCTAGCAACAGCATGAATACCGTTTTGTCCCGCGATACAAGCGAATTCGTCCAGTGTTATCCCGTTACTGGTAACATACTGATGTGTAACGCACATTTCTAGTGTGTATTCTGAGTTCCATCTCCATGGAAGTTTCCATACTTTTCCAGGATCCACATATAATGCGTTCATTACCATCACTAACGACGTTAAACCACAAAATGACGGTTCCGCCTGGGTCAGGAATTGAGCAGACAACTCGAAATATGAATCCATGTAACCGGCAGATATGGCATTCCGAAATATATATTTGCCTTCTCGAGACAGCAGAGAAATGCAACATTCTGGCAAAACTTTTCGGTAAAAAATAATGGGAATATCGTCCATACTGACAGGTGTGCATGTATACCAGTCTGGGCACTGTATACTATACAAAAAACATTCGAAGCGTCATCCGAAATACATATAGATGACTTCACGTAAATGGTTTATCATTAAATGACCTACTGACAGGTGTGCGTGTATACCAGTCTCATTTCTTACTCGTTTATTCATTCAAATCGTCAAATATGACACAATAGAGCTCGGTGGAATACAGTGCATATAAGTCATATAATTTCTGTGCAAATTACAAAAGTGGTACGCGGTGAAAATTACACATATTATAATAATACAGTTGATTGAGAACAGCCCATGGTTGTGCAAATGTCGGATTTTAATGTATTACGTATGATATGCCTCAGGAATTTTTGAATAAAATCAGGACCCGTCTAATGAAAAGAGATAGGTTTTTCAAGGTTTACGTCGTTTACAGTTAAAAAGTTCACTTAAAGGTACTCAATCCGATAAAACTCCTCTCAATTACTATTTAAATGGCTCCGGGGGTCAAAAATATTTGATTCGAGTCGAGGAAGTCACCCATCAAAGCTCAGATTTGTTAGATATCGATTTTAGAAATCTATTATTTTTCATTATCGGGAATTCTTTCTGGCCCAGAAGACAGTGAAAATTTCGTTATTATTACCACTTGATTATAGAGTTATCCATCCTTGTCTGTTTGGATAGAGTTTTGGCGTAAAATCTGGAGCAGGTTACCAAATTGACGGCAGTTATTAGTACTCATCTCGAGAACATAACAAATTTCAAAAATCAATATCTAATAACTCTGAGCTTTGTTTGATGGGTTCCTCGACTCGAATCAAATATTTTTTACCCCAAAAGCCAAAGAAATAGTAATATAGGACCCTCTGATCGGATTGTTGTTGTTGGAATCTGTTGAGATGGGGACCCTCTTTACGGATTGAGTACCTTTAATCCATATGAACCAGATTCGATTGGTAAGTGGTGGTTGCGGGTACGAAATTTCAGAAGTATTTGGACGGTGTCGTTTTTCACGAAAGAGAGGAATTTTTCATTGGTGAAGTCGTGTTTTATAATTCTGTAAAAGTCATATTTATTTGAATTACATATTGTACCTCTCAATTCTTGAATGAATTGGTCTTCCATCCTACACTTGACCGACTTCTTAAATCTGTCGAGACTAGATAATGTGTGATTGATCCATATACCCCACATTCCAAGTTCATTTAACAGTTTATGCACATTTTCAATCCATGGGTTGTTAACGTTAGTTGAGTTGTAATAAGTGAGTAATATATAATACAGTATAAATGGTAGCCTATTGCTACGGAAGAACAGTAGCGCCACAAATAAAATAATAATTACGGCGTTATAACGCCGTAATTAGGGCGTTAATTACGGCGTTTAAACTCCCTAATTACGGCGTTTAAACGCCCTAATACTGCGTTTAAACGCCCTAATTACGGCGATATAACATCACCAGTCTAATTTAACTGAATGAGAAGCAGATTTAAGAATGAAGCAGACGTTATATCCTGGAATATCTTGCACGCGTGGTGAGTATAACAACTAAAGGGTTGTGTGTGTATATATGTTCATCTCAATGCCAAGATGAGAACGTCCCTTTGGTCGTGTTCCGTCAATCCAAAATGGCCGCCGTGGCAGCCATGTTGGAATTCTTTAGCAATTCGTTGGATTTCTTCAGCAATTCCTTCCGCGCAGGCTGCAGGTCACATATATCATCAGATCATCACCAACTTGCATATACTTGTTCACCACAATGCATATATAGATGAGAACGTCCCCCCTTTTGGTCGCGTCCCGTAATTCAAAATGGCTCCCATTATCCCATAGTGGTAGTCAGTGGTGCTTTACTGAATATTATATACAACATGGGTTACATGGGTAGTTTAGTGTCCATTTCACACATTGGCCAGAAAATATTTTATATAATTCTAAACCTGGAAAATGCATACTATATTTGCACTCATAATTCGCAAAGGGAGGCACGTGCCCATTCAGGCCCGGCTCCACCGCGCCCATGATCACAATCACTACATTTGGTCATGTTCGGACTAGTGTATATCTTCGGAATACAAAACCTTCGGACTACTGAACCTTCGGACTATTGGACCTTTTTTCGGACTAGTGAACCTTTGGACTAGTGGACCTTTTTTCGTATTTTCGGACTACTGAACCTTCGGACTAGTGGACCCTTTTTTCCGTATTTTCGGACTAGTGAACCTTCGGACTAGTAGACCTTCGGACTAGTGGACCTTCGGACTAGTGAACCCTACTCGGTATCCGCACCATCAGCAATGCACGAGAAGCCTTGATTTTCTGGTCTGTTACCACAGACATCTTATATTTATGTAAGAAATACAATTTTTGTCACAATTTACGTCCTAATTTCCAGATACAATATGATTAAACTGCGTCGATGATTCAAGAAGTATGGTGTACAGTTGGGCAAATTATAGCCCCTACTGATACCACCCAGGCCTGGAAATAAGGTGCCTGACATGTGCAGAATGAGGTCCCCAGAGGGTGAATTTAGTGATGCTACCCCGCATAGCGGGCTAGCATCACCAAATTCACCCTCTAGGGACCTCATTGTGAAGATAGTTCTCCATATTTGATCAATGTCTGAAAAGAATGAGGTCCCCAGAGGGTGAATTTGGTGATGCTAGCCGCTATGTGGGGTAGCATCTCTAAATTCACCGTCTGGGGACCTCATTCTGCAAATGTCAGGCACCTTATTTCCAGGCTTGATACCACTACTGCTGGTATGCGTTGCTTTGGGTGCAATGTGTCTAACCGTGAACCATGTAGTCCCCCGCGCTGTAAGCATACCTTTCGCTATGTGCATATCCGACTACATGGGGCTGTTTTTAGGGCATTCTAGTTCATTTTGGATTTTCGGAGAATCGGACCTTCGGAGTTATGGGCTTTCGGAGAATCGGGCCTTCGGAGTTATATATAGGCTTTCGGAGTTATGTGCTTTCGGAGAATCGGGCCTTCGGGGTTATGGGCATTCGGAGAATCGGCTCACGAGGTACCAAACATGAACTATGACCATGACACCCAGCATATATCCACATTGAACGGCGCATCAGCCTACCGAAGACACTCGATTCCGCAGATAAGAAACCGAAATACGCGCCATGTATGTATATGTATATAGCAGCATGGTGGAGTGTTGTGGGTTCTGTGTTTAGCATACACTCTTATACCCATTGTGATAATTCAATAGGATAGTATTTATACGCACGTGACTGATATATAGACCAATGAGTCATACATTTGGAACACGAAATACATGTAACATCATAGCTCACTTATACGCTGCATTGCCGACCGCCCCAAATGCACTTGCAGAGAACAACTATTTAGACCCACCAACAAAAAACACAGCAAGCGACACATGGACTAATTACTACTGTGGAGCTTTGCAGACGTCGAACACAAGACATGCATAATAACCTAGATGTTTTGTTCCTTTCCCTAACCAGTGCCCATGTTATCCAAGGATACACATTTCTATGAATAGCTTTCCTTGTGGTATTTCAATTTTGAACTTCACCTAAAACCGCAATAAGTTGGAAGATCCCTGTCAGCAGCCCAGACACCAGCAATGTACAACGTCCCGAGTTAGAAAATACTGAAAACTGTTACATGATCATATAGGCTATGGTCATCTTGGAATTATATGGCAGTTTCCGATAGGCGTTGTTCGTGTATGTTGTATATCAGATGCACGTGAAGTGTCCATAATAGCCCACAATGATCCACATCATCAACCGCCGACATCGCACAGCGATGTCTCCGCGTCAGTATTCAATGCGAGCATGTTTCTAAACAACTGACTCTACCATTTGCTCATATTCTGGAAACTAATGCACGGATTGCAATTTTAACCAAACACCTACTCAACTATTGTAGCAATACCATGAATTCAGTCAATCAGAGCACACCACCACATTGCAGCGAACACATAGCGGCGCTTCGTCCAGACACCATGCACCCGGTCATTAAAATACCATAAACATGACAGCAATCAGTCTAATCGTGGGTATGTTCGCCGCAATATGAGGACCCCACGTCCGACACATCGAATGCGAATGTTGTACGGTCCCCATCGATAGTTCTCTAAGAAGTCACGTTCCCACGAACCGGCAAGTAAGCACATGTACCACATAACAGCAGCGGTAGGCACACAGGAAGGGCGCGGGTCGTCACTATGGAGAGGTGAAAACGGTTCACAACATCAATCAATGTGAAACATGTATTTGTCACTACCTTCAATGCGCGTTCAACAGCACATTGCTATTCCTCACAATAGAGTATCAACATTGTGCACAAACAACATACAAAGCCAACATGATCATCACATTTTCAGGCCAGGCAATCGGAACGAAAATGAACACCGTATACTAATATATAATGAACTGTCGAATCAACAAACAATGGCCCTCTCGCAAAGAAAAAACTGTATGAGAAACATTTCAGATAACACACCCGATTGATCTGGACAAAAAAATTAATTTGAAGATAGATTCTTACTCCAGCTTAAATAGTAGATGCGGTTACCAAGGTGTACATGCATATCCAATGCTGATGCATATGCCAGCTATATATACTTGAGCGTCTACATTGGAAGCACTTTTGGCGAAACAAAACCAACGCATGTGCTCTTGGAACAATCATAGCTGCCACAAGTTGTCCAGGTTCAAATTGCCATTGATCCAAACAAGGACGCCCGTAGCACAGTAGATTGGGTGAGTGAACACTTCTGGATCATTTGGCCACCTGTCCTTATTAGCAACGTGCATGAATTGCGCTATGGTAACCACATAGCTGTTCCACGCTATTGTTGGAGGTTGTTGTGTGGCTGGAAGCTACTAATATGGTGTTCAATTATGAACACATTGATGGTATCCAAATATTAGCGTAGCACCTGAAATGAGTGTGTCAAAAAACCAACTTTAATGAATGGGGTGATCAATTGAGTTCATATTAAACCTGGCAATTATATATATTGCTAATTTCCAATACGCAGGTAGGACAGCTCCGTTCATCTGGTAGATTACAAAACTTTGGTGATTATACGTGAACTAATTTCCTACCAATGTTGACGCAATACATTATTATTGTCTGCACGATGTGTAAAGTCCATCTCTCGAGTAGCATTGTATTTACAGTGATGTTGGTACTCATTTAAATGCATCATACTGTAAACCAACATGACCAAATTAGTGTACTTGGAACAAATGCGGCTTCCAGAAGTGTCGGAAATAAATTTCTTATTCTGGTGAATAGAGTGTATAGTTTAACTCTTAGTTGTCCTAAGTTCCAAAATGACATATTTTTCGGAACATAGGACAACCTGGCCCTAAAATAGTGTTAAGGTCTGAACTGTCATTTGCGTGTTCAACAACAAATATTTAGTTCTATTTTGCTCTAAGTGCTAAATTTCACACCCTAGGTCTACATTTCTCAAATCTTAAGAGATATAACAGACTTATGGGGATATGTCTTGATAAAATTGAATAGCTAAGACATTAAGGAATCCAAAGATATGAAATTTTCCACTGTAAACCATACATTTCAGTTGTGTCAGCAATTCAAACTTTGAAAATCGATTTACTCAAAATCATAAAAAATGCACTTAGAACAGATTGGAACTCAGGTCGCGACATATTAACCCCGCCACTGACCGGACACCAGACGTTGCATTATTTTGTCGACAACTGACCTAACATGAAATTGTCGAAATCAAGGCCGTAGAACAGCTGTAGAAATGCATTTTTACAGCGATAACGCTATGCACACAAGCAAACTTGGTATTAAAATGAAGATTATCATCTATTGCACAACAAAACCACTTACTATGCAGCTACAACTACAGCCAAGGTAAAGTGGTCCTGTTAGTGAGTCACATATAACCACTTACTATGCAGCTACAACTACAGCCATGGTAAAGTGATCCTGTTAGTGGGTCACATATAACCACTTAGTGTGCAGCTACAACTACAGCCATGGTAAAGTGATCCTGTTAGTGAGTCACATATAACCACTTAGTGTGCAGCTACAACTACAGCCATGGTAAAGTGATCCTGTTAGTGAGTCACATATAACCACTTACTATACAGCAACAACTACAGCCATGGTAAAGTGATCCTGTTAGTGGGTCACATATAACCACTTAGTGTGCAGCTACAACTACAGCCATGGTAAAGTGATCCTGTTAGTGAGTCACATATAACCACTTACTATGCAGCTACAACTACAGCCATGGTAAAGTGATCCTGTTAGTGAGTCACATATAACCACTTACTATGCAGCTACAACTACAGCCATGGTAAAGTGATCCTGTTAGTGAGTCACATATAACCACTTAGTGTACAGCAACAACTACAGCCATGGTAAAGTGATCCTGTTAGTGAGTCACATATAACCACTTACTATGCAGCTACAACTACAGCCATGGTAAAGTGATCCTGTTAGTGAGTCACATATAACCACTTAGTGTACAGCAACAACTACAGCCATGGTAAAGTGATCCTGTTAGTGAGTCACATATAACCACTTACTATACAGCAACAACTACAGCCATGGTAAAGTGATCCTGTTAGTGAGTCACATATAACCACTTACTATACAACAACAACTACAGCCATGGTAAAAACCAACTTAGTCCAAATTTTTTCTAGGTCAAACCTTTTATCGACCAGACTATTAGTGGGTTCTACCGATGCACACATTTTCTTATTCCACAATTCGACCACGGCATTTTCGACACGTGCCTTTAAGAGTGCATGTCGAAATATCAAATTTCACTGAGTATTTACTCTGACTAGCGTTGTCTTATCAACAAAAAATACGAATGTGTAATAGAAATTATATCTATACCTATATTTGCGCATGTCCGTCTGTGTTCTATAGAAATTGACATGGGACCATCTAGGTGGCACCAAAGGGGTCTAACAGGGGTAACTTTTTACGAGAATATAATGGTGCAGGTTAGAAATTTCCTAAGTGACGCCGTTGTTGACAGGGGCAAAAAAGGGGAGGGGCATTTTTTTTTTGCCGCCGATTGCCACCAAACTTATATATAATCATCCCCATGATATGAGGAATCTAATGATGTGGTTTAAATATGTCAAAGTGGCACAATTCGAGTCAGGGATGCACGGAAGGGGAGAGGGGCACCAAAATTTATCAAAATAATTTTAGCTCCGATTTCCACCAAATTGATACACATTCTTCTCCATGATATAAGGAATCTAATTGGGTGATTCAAAGACGTTAAATTGATGTCGTTTCGATAAGAGATTGGGGGGGGGGGGTGTGGGCACTAAATTTTATAAGAATTGGTTTAGTCGCTGATTGCCACCAAACTTATACCAAATCATCCCCATGGTATGAGGAGTCTAATGGCGTGGTTAAAGCTGTCAAAAATGGCGTCAATCGAGTCAGGGGTGCACTGAAAGGGATAGCGACACCAAAATTGATACCCAAATATTTTTATCGCCAATTTCCACCAAATTGATACACGTTCTTATCCATGATACGAGGAATCTAATCGTGTGATTTAAAGACGCCATATTGGTGATGTTTGTGTGAGAAGTGGTGTGGTGTGGGTGGGCATAAAATTTGGTAAAAAAAAATTGTTTAGTCGCCGATTAGCACCAAACTTATAAATAATCATCTCCGTGATAACAGGAGTCTAATTGAGTGAGTTAACGGTGTCAGAAGTGGGGCATTCGAGACAGGGGTGCATATAGGGTGACACACACAATAATTGATAAACAATATGTTTTTTGTTTCCCGCCAGATTGATACATATTCCGTGATACGAGGAATCTAATCGTGTGGCATAAATATGCCAAATTGGTGCCGTTTGAGTGAGAGAAAGGAGGGCCCTAATTTTGATACGAATTTGTATACTCGTCAATTTTCACCAATTTTATATATATATTCATCTCCATAATGAGTCTAAGTGTGTGTTTTAATGAAGTCAAAAGTGCTTGAGTCCGAAATAGGGACGCGAATGTCACCATAACTGATAAAAAATATGTTTAGTGGCAATTAATTGCCATCAAATTTATACACGTTCTTCTCAAATGAAACGAGGAATCAAATCGTGCATGTTGAAAACGCCACATTTGGTGCCTTGATATATTTGCGAACATTTGTCTGTCTGTGTGTGTTTATATATATATAACTTCACGGGGTACAGTCGAGATCGCACCAAGGCGGTCTAAAATGGGGTAACATTTTACAAGGAAGATAATGGTACGGGTTAAAATGTTCAAAAGTGACACTGTTTGTGTCAGGGGTTGCGAGGGGCACCAACAATTGATTAAAACAAAAACACTATTTTAGCGCCAAATTGATATCTTATTCTTCTGCATTATACGAGGAATTTTACTGTGGGATTTAAAGACGTGAAAATGGTGGGCAGATTGGGTGAGAGATGATTGGGGGGTGGGGGGGGGGGGTACTGACTATGAAAAAATTGGTTTAGTTGCCGATTACCACCACTAGCATTGATAAGATTGTTCTCCTCGCCGATATCCACCAAAGTTATATAGTTATCTCCCATGCCATCTCCATGTCGTTCTAAGGAGTGTTTGGCGTTCAATGTTCACAATCTCGACAAATGGTGACCGAATTAAGTCACTTGAACAATTATATTTCTCAACTGTCATATTTATATGGGGATGGGAATCAGGACATTCATATAATGAGCTAGCAAAACAGATACATAGAAGAAAGTGTTAACAGTATATCATTCTGTTTAAGAGATACATTCTTGCAAACTGAGGGACCTTGAACCATCAGAGGATTGCATATTAGAATGGCTCATGTTTATATTAAGAACAATTGAGTCTGCCCCATTCAATATAGTTTCGACAAAAAAGTTACAATTTGTCAAGAGTTACCCTTGCATGGAACAAACGTCGCACTACCGACGAATCGAATTCAATTATTTGAATTAGATTCGTCGGTAGTGCGACGTTTGTTGCAAATAAATGCGAGTAGACGCACTACCGACGAAGAATGCGTGTAGTCAACACGAATTTAATTGCTGATGCGTCTGAGATCCGTGTTTGAAACAAACGTCGCATCACCGTCGATTCGAATTTAATTCCGAGACATGCAAACGAGCTGCATAGTGATATGCTAATGAGGGAATTCCAATTTAAACTGGAAAACACCAACGATCATGACGTAATTTGGTGGTATTTGAATTCGAGTCGACGAAAGTGCGACGTTTGTTTCAAATTAAATGCGAGTAGACGCACTAAATAAATATTTATTCCGTTGTGCTGCGCATGGACGTGTTAAATTTAACATCAACGATGGGTTGAAATTGTTCTTGTAATTTGATTTTCCAGCAATGAATTATTGGGGAATTTGTTGTTTTTAGACCACATTTGCATATTTTCCTACTTTTGGTCCAACATTTTTACTTAAATGGCTTGTGTCCTGGTCCCCCGTGGCCAGCCAAAAAAACAGCTAATTATTTGCGTATACTTCTGTTCAAAATTATGAACTTGAATGGTCATCAGTTGGAAATTTTCCAACCTTCGTGGGCGTGTCAGGTTGGAAATTGTCAGCACTTGGAAAGCTTGAGGCCAGTCTAATGCTATATAGGTTTTTGCGGTTTTCATGTTCAAAGTTTTCTCCCGCTGTGCCAAACTTAGTCCAAGTCTTCTTGTACTAAAACCAGCTAAGATATTGGGATGGCGATGCTGGTGTTTAGTCCAAGACCGCCCTATATGCTCGCTTGTGACACGGCTTAAGCGCTAGTGACCCGCTCAAATAAAACCACAATTATATGAAATAAAATATCACAATTGCGACAATAAACGGATATTTTCCGCAGAAGACATGCTATTTTATCTGAAACCCACATCAGTTGTGAATTTAAAACGGTGATTTAATGCGAAAAGAGACATTTACCTCAATGTTTACAATTTAAAAAAAATATGCGAACTCGGTTGACCTCGCGAACTGTGTTCGGCATTTTCCGTTGAAAATATTCCGTAGATTTTGGACAACAACGCAAATTACGATGAATTCTCCATTGTAATCGTAATTATGTGTGTCAATAAATAAAATAATAAATAGATTAATTAAACATTGGAGATATAAATGTAATACAATAAATAAATTACGAGAATTACAAAATTTTGAACCTTAAGTTTGAAAAGTCCCACTAAAACGGAAGAACTATATTTCGAAACTGTGTGATTCGGTTCTCCGATTATTTTATCAACACAGATGTCAAAATGCACATCACACGCATGGCAAGTCAGACATAAGAGTTCTAATTTGCTCCAATTTTGACAAGTTGCTTGCGAAAATTGTCAACAAAACTACCGTTCTGATCCTCCATTATGTCATTAAGTTTTTAGTGCGAGAATTGTTCTGAAAGCACATAGAAAACTGGACTTTCGGGCGATCGATTTTCGCCATTTTTGTTCGGAAAACCCGCGCTATATATAGAAACGGAAAGTAGAATTCCCAGAACAAACAGCGGATTATGCCGAACTTATTCGGACCACTTCGGCTTTCGGTTAAAACGTAAACAAACAGAGAAACAAATCGATGTTTGTGGCAATCAACCGGAATATTCTATGTGTAATTTAACATTAAAGTTAGATTATTATACACCATTATGACCATAAGATGTAAGCCTTTCCGATGTATATAGCATCATGTATTGATTTGCTAGGTAAATCGAGTAAAATACACCACAAATTCCCGCCACAGATCGTGGGCGTAACTCGTGTGATAGGATTGGTATACAAGCGGGCTTGGACTAAACACCAGCATCGCCATCCCAATATCTTAGCTGGTTTTAGTACAAGAAGACTTGGACTATGCCAAACTATGATCGGATTTTCAGGTTCAGATCTCTGATTTTTCTTCTACTGGCAGAACCATGGTCCGCCCAGTGCATGATCACAAGTCTACTGATCCATTCAGAATAGGCTATTATCCAGGCATGTGAAGGAACAGCCAAAGGGGTGCAAATTGAATTACGCAACTTAATTAGCCCCCCCCCCCCCCCCGCCCCCAACCGAGACCCTATAGCCGTACGTCCCTGCCCGCCATGGTTATTTTACCACGTGGTTTTAGATAGGCATACTGACGCAATATATATATTTATCACATGATTAGCACTATTTTCCGATGTAATATTCGAGCGTAATAGACACGTGTAATATCGTCGCGTGCAATGACATCACGCTGCTCTTTGGGACAATGATCGCTGGCTGCAGTTAATTGTTGTTTTCGATAAAATTTTAACGATTATATGATCATGTGATAAAAAGTATCTCAAACTCGTTCTATTTTATACGTAATTTATCAACCTCGTCCACTAAATTCTATTTGAGCCTCGGTAAACCTCGGCTCAAATCGAATTTAGTGAACTCGGTTGATAAATTCCGTATAAAATAGTAACTCGTTTGAGATCCTCTATATATAGTGATATAGCGCGTTGACCTCATCTTGCTATTAAATTGTTAAAACGGTACAACGTTTTCGTATAAAAATAAACTGGACCTGCTTTCTTTCAGACAAGTTCAAAGCAAAATACCACATAAAGAATCATGTCCGACCTAAAATATGTATCAAATACCTACGAAATAGCGATATAAAACCAATAATTTCCACTCCTCGGAATAGTAAGATTAATTTCGTCGCTTGGAAGTCAAAAGCCACATTTTCTCACTAAATTTTACGTTTTAGAATTGATATAAAACTTCCTATTTTAGCCGTTTTAACGAAAACCATTATGAACGCTTTATGCCATTTTAAGAAATCATTTAGATTCGTCTTGAATTAAATGCGACGTTTGTTTCAACAGACGAATTATGAATTAAACTCGAGTCTAATTATAATTGAATTAGATTCGTCGGTAGTGCGACGTTTGTTCCAAGGGATATGGAAATATATAGAAGGCCTGTTCAACCACAGGAGCCTGGAATTTTGTCAAAAACCCTCTTTTATTGGCGGAACCACCACCTGGGACCGCATGTCACAGAAGGAACGAAACAAAAAATTGTTGCCACCCATTTTGAACTCAACTGTATTCCTACAAAAAATATATTTTCACTAAAAACTGTTGGCACCTCTTACACCCTAGATGCCAATCTACAACATTCCATAGGTATATTTTTCCAGTTCTTCGAAAACCTCACTGTATTTCGGTAATTTATTGTAAATTCACAAACGAACACAAATGTGCCGCTTCTCCATCACCTGTTTACGAATCGAAGTAGCGGAACTAGTACCGAAATATGCGGAAACTTTAAAACTATGATCCGGAGACGGATAGCATAAAAGTACCGTTTATAATTTCGAAGATAGCTACCGATTACATGTTTATTACATGACCGTACCGATGCACAGATCATCATGATCTTTTTGATGGATGATGACATTGGCGTCTAGATGGGAACGAAACATTTTGGGCTCATTTGCATAAAAACATGGCCGCTGGCAGCCATCTTGGATTTCAAAATTGCATCATTTAGCATGGGCTAGAAGAAGCAGTGTTTATCTGATCATCATTAAATTTGTCATGGAGGTTTACATTGACATGTAGATGGGAACGAGTCATTTTGGTGTGAATCCTCCATGAAACATGGCCGCCATCATCTATTTCAGTGATAATACTAAACAAGAAATTCAATTAATTGAGGAAAAACACCCACTGTCCCGAGTGGTATTGTTAAGCTATTGGAGGGTCTTCCACTTCGCATGCAAAATAGCAAAATATTATTAATTGATGACTGATGTACATGTACAGTACACACATAGTAATAACAATTAACGTTATGATTTGAAACTAACCATGATAGGATATTGACAGTAAGGTGGTATTAACTACTACGAGTGGTATTAGTAATAATAGTACCATTCTAGCATAATATATGTGTACATGATGTATGGGAAATATTAAAGGACAAAACAATAGTTACAATACAATTAGAACTTTTTTGTATTAATCGCAAGAAGAGCTAATTGCGCTTAAGCACAATAAGGGAATCTCTATTGTGCTTAAGCGCAATAAGGATATATTTAACTGTACTCAAGCGCAATAATGGAATTTACAAATTGCGCTTATATAATAAAACCCAATAAGGAATCTCTTAATAAGGAATATATTATATATAGTACATAAACTCCCTATAATTCAGGTGGTGTAGTCCATCTCCATGGTACAATGGGTGGAACAAATATAGGATTATTCTACTATTTGCACAAGGGTGATCTAATGAGAGAGATATTAATTGCGCTTAAGTGCAATATTGATGTAATTTCGCTTACTTGTAATAAGGAATGTCTTATTACACTTAAGCGCAATAAGAATATTCCTTATTGCACAGGAATATCACATTGTGCTTAAGCGCAATAAGGTATCTCTAACTGCGCTTAAGCACAATAACTGAAGGAATATTCTTATTGGGCTTGAGCTCAATTAGAGATTCCTTAAGTTATTGCAGTTAATCGAAATTGTCTATTAAATGTCAAGTTGGTTTCCCATAGAGATCATCAACGATGTCTATGCGCAAGGGGCCTACGCCAGTCTTCTCTGTTGGGATTCCAATTGTTGGCTTATTAAATACAGTATGCACATATGCTTAAGATACAGTTATGCACGAAGCGCGCTCCCGTAGGTCGGGTTTTGTATCCCAGTGAATTAAAATATCATTGAAATAATCGGTTCCCCCCCCCCCCCAATAAACATCCATATATTGAATATACATGTTTTTGGAGCAGAATTAGATAGTCCATATTGGACACCATCATGGAATTTAATTTTTTTATTTAATTTTCACACATAGTTATTAGTTATGTGGAATCGTGGATGGCGTTATCATTAAACATCACACCCTTATATTGATTATGTGGATAGAGTTATCATTAAACCTCACATCCTTATATTGGTTACAGTAATGCCCAAAGTAATTGACCACTTAACCACAGCATAATTATTGGTAATTTTTCAGGATTTAAAAGCCTGAAAAATTACCCATAATTCTGCAGTGGTTAAGTGGTCAATTACTTTGGACATTACTGTATGTGGATGGAGTTATCATTACACCTCACATCCTTATATTGGTTAGGTTATGTAGATGTGAGTTATCATTAAACCTCACATCAGTGTGTTCGGGATTTTGGACCTTGACTTGGGACCTTTGGTTTTTAACGCAACAAATGCGAGTACACCTTATACACAAGTTTCTTGGATAAGATGAGTTTGAAGCCTGCTTACATTTCGAAATGTTGTCAGTTTTGTATCGTCTGCAGCGGAACTCGGCATGTTGAAGCAAAAGTTACAAGAGATAAAATATGTACGTAACGAGACTATAATACAAATGAAAAAATAAATTGACGGAGGAGTGGGCGATACAGGGAACTAAGGGTTGAACCAATATAAATTTGTAGAGCGATAACGACCAATGTTGACATATCATGCATCTCAACTCTACTGTTGCAACAAGGCTATAAAATGGGGGGGGGGGGGTGTCATAATCTTAGTTATCTCTATATAGTGCCAGAATAGTCATTTATGGACTTCTATAGTGGTACAATGCAAATTGGAATCAAATGATAAAAATATGTATATATTAACACAACTACGGTATACTGATGAAAATAAAAATAATAATTTAGGCCGGGATTAGATGTTGGGTTGGTTAAATAGACTCGGAGAAAAAGGGGAACGATGAACTGCCATAAATTAGTAGAGCGACAGCGATCAATGTTGCCATGTGATGCATCGCGACTGTACTGTAGCGGCAATGATATAAAATTGGGGGGGGGGGGGTCTGAAATTATCTTTATCTCTATAGATGGCACCAGGATTATATAGAAAGGAATAGCAATTGATATACGTATACCGTATACTATAGTAATACCATAGACATATACATGTAAGTACAAGTATCACGTGATAAAATATTACGTAACTTGACTATAGCGATGAAAAAAATTGGACCGGGATTAGAGGTTCGGTTGGTTATATGTGGATAATTGGATATGGAAGTCATACCGATGAGACGATAAAAATTAGTGGAGCGATAAAGACCAATGTTGACACTTAGTCAGGCTACATGGGGGTTGATACGATAGACCGAAATAAATTTGTCGGGTGATAATGACCAATGTTGACGTATAAAGTAACGCGACTGTACTGTCACACAATTATCAGGTAGAACCTGTCAAATATGGACTCTGGTGGCCAATATGGAACAGTTCAGAAAACATTCGCAGGGCCCTAAAATTTATTTAACATGGGATCTGCCATTAAAATTGATTTATGTCGATAAAATTCTTATTTTTCAAAATTTGAAGCTGAGACTTGGTGTGTCTGTGTGGAATACTTATATATTCCTAAAATGACAGGGTACAGCACGTAATTATTTTTTAGATGGAAGAAATTAATTTTTTTCGATGATAAATTTTAACATGGGATTTGCTATTCAAATCGATTTATGTCGATAAAACTCTTATTTTTCAAAATTTTGAGCTGAGACTTGATTTGTCTGAGTGGAATACTTATATATTCCTAAATTGACAGGGTACAGCACGTAATTATTTTTTAGATGGAAGAAATTATTTTTTTTCGATGATAAATTTTAACACGGGATTTTCCCATTCAAATCGATTTATGTCGATAAAACTGTTATTTTTCAAAATTTTAAGCTGAGACTGAGGTATGTCTGAGTGGAATACTTATATATTCCTAAAATGACAGGGTCCAGCACGTAATTATCTTTTAGATGGAAGAAATTGATTTGTTTCCATGATAAAAATCGAGCGTGTTCTGTGCCGCAGGCAGTGTGCGCTCAAAATGTAAACAACTTTCTCAAGTGTCGTTTTGGTCAACATATCGCTTTCTCGACGGGGAGATCTGATCCGAATAATAGCTAAGATGTATTTAGATATAATTATTGAAAGAATTTGACCGATTATTGTGCATTTTGAGAGAAACGAGTGAAGAAAACGTTTAGTCAAACACGCGAATTCTGCCAATTAGTTGCAGACGAGCGCTGTCAGAATCAGATAATCTACAGATTGACAACAAATGCAGGCCTGAAACTCACCTTTTTGGGAGGTAAATCCCACTTATTAGATATCAAAACAATCCTTCCTAAGCACATTCCACAAGTTTTTAATATCTTAGGACACAGTAACAGTCAAAATGAATGAATTTAAATCACGATTCCGAGACGAAGCGAGACATGTACTGTGTACGATTTTTGACTCATTTTGAGGCGCATTGGTTACGATGACGTCATTTGCGTTGCCCCACAACCTTAACCCTTTCCAATGCCAACGGCATTTCAATTGGTTGAAATTAAAATTTTCTCAAGTTCCAGCTCAACCTGAATCTAGTTACCAAATTGGTAGAATTACTTTAGCAGTACAATTTAGTTTTATCAATTATAACTATAATTTTATTGACGATATGAGCTCAACATCATAATATGAAACTGTTTATGGCGGTGTTATCCAAACGTGTGCTTTGATAATGGTTATAATTTTATTTTGCGATCAAACGTCAGTGCAGCTCAGCAGAAACGCATAGGCACTATTTCAATTCAGCAGAAACGCATGAGTCCTACGATAATAGTACACCCACTGAACGCGCTTCGCGCGTTGGTCAGTGGGTGAATAAATCTGAATCAATAACAGAGCCCGTGTCGATGCACCTATCATCACGAAATTTTTCATCGATCATGACATTGATATATAGACGACGCTGAGTCATTTTGGGCTTATTTGCATGAAAAACATGGCCGCCAGCAGCCATCTTGGATTTCAAAATTGAACCATTTAGCACGACCAAGAGGTCGCAGTGTTGGTCCGAGGTTGACATTGACATGTAGATGGGAACGAGTCATTTTGGTGTGAATTTTCAAAGAAACATGGCCGCCGTCGGATTTCAGCGATAACACTGCATATATAATTAAATCAGTAACACTGCCTAGAGCCTATGCCTATGTCGATGCACCGATCATCGTGAAATTGTTCATGGGTCATGACATTGGTATCAAAATGAGAACGACTCAATGCTAGAGACTGTAACATTGGTGCGATCGTCGTGAAATTAGTCATAGAAACATGGCCGCCGTCGGATTTCAGCCACTCGTTTCATCGACCATGCAAGTTACGCCGATGGGGCCATTGTCACAAGGCTCCGGTCACATTCGAAGCCAGCTTTTTAAATGGATCACAAATGCATGTAGCCAGCTTTTTTCACCGGCGATCACATTCGTAGCCAGCTTTTCTTATTTGTGGTTTATATTGCCCGAAATATGACGTCATCACGTTCGTGACTAAAATGTCGACGTCATGCTCCAAAACTGACTTCGTTTATCAACTTATAGTGGAATATAATTCGAGCATTCCAACGACATTGATCAGAAACATCAGGTTATTAGATGAACTAATATCAAAAATAAATTCAAGTTGTTGTTCATCCATCAACTCAGAAAAATTAGATTAACCTGATCGTGTTCATTGAGGCTCGCCTGAATATGAAAAGCTGGCTACAAATGTGATCGCCATAGAAAAGCTGGCTACATTTGTGATCGATTAAAAAAGCTGGCTACGAATGTGATCGGATCGCGGAGCCTCGTGACAATGACCCCATCAGCGAAAGTTACATTAAGTAATGTTTTTAATATTTTTTTTTGGTATTTTTGATTTTGAGAAAAACAATGCCGATGGTGGCTAGCTGTCTTAAATTTAAAAAAATGAATTTCCAATTCATGAGCACTGGCTATATAATCATATGCATAAAGCTATTCTTTGAGAGTTTTTGGTGCTGATTCGTCACGACACACGAGTCACGAGTGACGTATACTATTTATAGATCCTGGTACCGGTACAATTGACAATACTTATAGTTGCTTATTAAATAAAATTTATGTTAGCGAGTTTATCATTAACTCAAATTTATAAACTAGTTATTCAGTAAACCAGTTTGCATTACAACTTGCAAACGCACAAATAAAACGTATACGGTAAAGAATACGCAGGATAATTTTGTGCTCTTACATTAAAGAATCTTATTACATTTTGTTACTGTATTTGGTATATTAATGGCGAGTTTTTGTACCCTACATTGACAATTTTGAATTTCGCGAAACTAAACACTCGTTCTATATATGCATGGCAAATATCGTTACCTAACTCAAGAAAAATGTCTTCTCTCATCAACTAAAACATATATGACCCCATATATGTGTTCGTCAGAACTAGTAAAAAACAGCATTTTATGTGGAAATAATTAAGATATTCTGGCAACGAATCTGCACCAAAACGCACAAAGAAATCGTTTCATGCATAGGCATATATACCAGGCCTCCCCGTGAGTCTATATATATTCTTTTTCTTCTACTTCGTGATATCGACCAGTAATCAGTGGGTTGATTGCTATTACTATTATATTATTTTAGGCCTATACAACGGAGCGCGACACAAGCTCCCATGAGAAAGAGAGAGAGCTAGAGAATTATGGTCCCCTTATGACCAATCATTGCAACCAGTAGCATTACAAAGTCAAGTAGTACATAGGCCTACCGGTACACAACGAACATAAAACAAGAAGAAAAAAACAATACCACGTGGTCGTGCCATAAATAGAAATAAATTATATTTAAAAATATTTGTACTAATTACCATTCAGTCAAATGAAGAATATCTTCTTGGGTAGTCGTCATTTTCATGAGATGATAACAGCAGACACAGAAAAATACAGAAATTTTCAGGAAAATACACAGAACATCAGGATTAGATCTTCAAAAACGCTCATAGTATGACGCAAACAGAAACTGATTTAAGTTTTCTGCCGCCTAAGTTCGAAAACCGCACACACTTTCAAATATTTTTGAATTTCGCGGGCTTTAAGTTTAGGTTTCGATTTTATTTCGTTCCGACTTTGTTATTCCGGAAAAATGGTTTTGCGCCGTTTGTCATTTCCGATTCTAAAACAGGTGATGGCGATGCGGCACATTTGTGTTCGTTGGTGAATTTACAATAAATTACCGATATACAGTGAGGTTTTCGAAGAACTGGAAAAATATACCTATGGAATGTTGTAGATTGGCATAGGGTGTAAGGTACCAACAGTTTTTAGTGAAAATATATTTTTTGTAGGAATACAGTTGAGTTCAAAATGGGTGGCAACAATTTTTTGTTTCGTTTCTTCCGTGACCTGCGGTCCCGGGTGGTGGTTCCGCCAATAAAAGAGGGTTTTGACCAAATTCCAGGCTCCTGCGGTTCAACAATAGTGGTCACAGTGTGCAGTCAAATATAATTTCTTATTGACTTTTCAGGATCCTCCAATACTGACATCTGACAAGGTTATATATGCCCGATACAGAGGATTTCTTTAAATTTGGAACAGACTCATCGCCTAACATAAATAACTCAAAATCTCGCTCTGTGTCGGGCACATGTAGTTGATATTCATGCACAACAACATTTCTTTTAAACTGAGAATAATTAGTCCGTATATAGCACCATGTGCAGATCGAGGAGCACCCATGCAGACATTTCTTTAAAACATCTGTATCTTCTTGGAGATATGATAACCAGGACTGGTGTCCTCAAAATCTTAGTCTAGCCTACTAGATTGATTGATACATCTCTATGTACTACCCAATTGTCGTCTTTTATTTCTGTGTTTATGATGTTCATGTTTCATGTTATAACATCTGAAGTATACGCAGTTGTAAATAAATAAATACTTCTTTAATGGTGGGACGGATTAATCGCGATACACAAAATGACAATCGCTCCGATCCGACAAGGTGAGCCACTACTTACATTCCATGTGTACGAATCATGTTTTGTGATGCTATTTGGATATACAATTTATGAGAATACTTGTAACACTTTGAGCAAGAGTTTCCTCTATTCCCACCAAATATCCACAGCGTGCAGAGGGTTTCACGACACTTTAACCTGGGCAGCGCCGGGTAACCCTGCTATACGTTCGATATATGTGACCCGCCATATCAAATCCAGTCGTAAGTCGGGATTTTTTTTACCCTGTGTCAATGCATTCTCTTATATATGCGAGTCGACCATAGGTCGCCTCGCATATATAAGAGAATGCATTGGCCTAACAATTTTTTACAATTTTAATAAATTTTTCTTGTATTCTTTAACAATTTTATAATTTTACCCATACAAAGCCCCAGACAAACATGAGCAGACGACACTCTTCTATATGCTTCTATATATATGTGGGGCTCCCTGCAGGGTAATGGATGTTTTTTATTTTATGTTCTAAAAAATGTAAGAAACATTTATTTAAAAAAAAAGATAAAAAATTGTTAGGCCAATGCATACTCTTATATATGCGAGGCGACATATGGTCGACTAGCATATATAAGAGAATGCATTGGCACAGGGTAAAAAAAATCCCGACTTACGACTGGATTTGATATGGCGGGTCACATATACACATATCATTTACTAGATGGTGCATGGCTGTACGTATTGTATGAACGATTAAAGATACACAATCCGAATTAACGCTTCCAAATTACTATTTCTTTGGCTTCGTAGGTAAAAAAAAACTATTTGATTCGAGACGAGGAACCCACCCATCAAAGCTCAGAGTGACCAGATATCGATTTTTGAAATTTGTAATTTCCTGAGATATGTAATTTTTGACGGCCTGGCAAATATTCGTCAAGCCGACGGTCTCGGACCAACTTACGGATGAAGATGGATAACTCTCAAATCAAGTGGCTTTGGGAGTTAGATATTTGACAAAATCCGGCCAAATTTCGTTGAACAAAATAAATAACAGGTTTGGGCAGCTTTATACTATTGTTGAATGTGGTTAGCATTATTTTTAGGCAATTAATCGATTCTGATAACTGAAGCGGCATTTCAAAAATTGTTGTTGTTGTTGTTGTATGAATCTGATGATATGGGAACCGTCGAATCGTATTGAGTACCTTCAGAAAAAACAATGGAATTATGCGTTCTTCTTCTTGAAACGCGACTTTATAATGTACATATTTTATTTATTTACTTTGATGTATTGTTAAGGAATTGGTTTGAACCATGATTAAATTGGATGGGATCCGACTGCATTCGCGCGCACACGTCAAGTTTATTCTGCACATATTCACACGTGCCAGACATGGCACAAGAAGGATAGTCTGTTAATTGGAGCTTATGTGGTTACGTTTGAAGGGGATTAGTGGGTAGCCTGGGGTTGTAAAAGCGAGAAAGAGAATGAGTGGTTCGGGGGGCTAGCCCGGGATTGTCGGAAGGACCGAATGGTCCTCCCCTTAATCCCTCATGTTGTTGCCTTTATTTGTGATCATAAAAAAAAACAAACAAAAAAGGTAAACATTTTGTGATGGTGATTATTTTATCTTTTTTCTTTTCTTCTTTGCATTTGGTTTTTCGGTTGATGACTGAGGTGAAGGATGTCTCTGATGGTACTGTTGTGTGATACGCTGTAGTTCCGCTTCTTGCTTCGCTTCTTGCTCTTTTATGTAGCGTTGGAAGTTTTCTGATTGTTCTTTGCTGTGTCTATCAGCATTAGCGATGGCGTTATCTGCAAGCCGGATGGTTTCTTCTACAGACTGAACAGACCGAGTGCTGTTGTTGTTGCTGGTGGTGGAGCTGGGGGACACCGGGATGTGCTGGTAATCCGGTGTCCGTGGTAGCAAGCTGTGCAGTTCCACCTCGAAGCAGGCGGCAGGAACAGCAGGGGTGGTTTCCTGCTCCCTTGTTCCGCTTGCCTCGACGACGACAGCAGGGACCTCCGGAAGATCAACGGAGTCCCTGCTAGCTGGTGCGATGTCGCCTGTCTCCATGCAGGTCGGGTCGTCTGGGCGTCTCTCAGACAACTCCGACCTGCCGGCTGTGACATTGGACGTCGGCTGAACCACAAGGGGATGGGTGACTGGCATATCAACAGTCACCCCCATCTTCTTCCATTTTGGCTCGTCTGGCGGCGTCCCTTCTTTTCCTCGCAGGCGTCTTTTTCTTGGGCGGCCCCTTCTTCTTCCCACTCAGGTGACAGGAGGCAGTCTTGGAGTTGGTGTCCCGGGCCTGTGATTTCTGGATGCCAGCATCTTCGGTCCGGAACTCCAGGCAAAGGGTCAGGTATCCCCTGCTAGACTGGAGACTCCAGTTAGCAATGTCCAATACCCGACTTCTTTGCACTGCGGCCAACACGGCGTCTGGGATTAAATCCATAAGCCTAATCCAAAACCGTCTCACTGGCGTTAAGCACGGGGGCAGCTGCACCCGGAGGCGCGACCACAAGACTCACCCGTGCTCAACGCTCTGACAGAAGAGGAACTAATAAGGATCGAAGCAATCACGACCGTTTCGCTCCACTCTCCTGCCAGAGCGAGAAATTCTTTTGCATGTACCTTTTATTGGCTTGGACCCGACCGGGTGTCCCAACTATAAATATAACCTATTATTGGCGTCTTAGCTAGTCGGTTTTGATCGGCGATATATTAGTTGGAATTTCCAATATAATTCAACAGACTCTATATATAAATATACTTTAGTATTCGAACCTAATGTATCGGGTGTTCATGCACATGTATTTGCATTAAATGTCATGCACATGTATTTGCATTAAATGTCTGCATGTTCCCATGTGACCGATTTGAACAATTGAAAAAAATAATATAAGAAAATAGTCCCACTTGCATGAGACATTGCACTGACATTTTATTGCCAATTCGTCTGGAAAAAATTAGTGGGGTGAGGTCAGACCACTGCTATGTTACGGATATATACGATTCACTTCTGTGCGAATTTTGTTTTTTTTAACCCTTTACCCAACAAAACGGCCAAAACCGGCCAAATAAAGCTTCAACAGCCTAAAATATCTTCGGTCTGTCTCAATAGAACCATACCAATATGGATATCATTGGAACCGGCTCCTTGACCACATTGTGATAGTTACAGTTATGCCCTGTGCCAATGCATTCTCTTATATATGCGACTCGACCATAGGTCGCCTCGCATATATAAGAGCATGCATTGGCCTAAAAAAAATCTTTTTTTAACACTTTTTACCATTTTTTCTTACATTCTTTAACAATTTTATAATTTTTAATGTGTTAAGCCAATGCATTCTCTTATATATGCGAGGCGACCTATGGTCGACTCGCATATATAAGAGAATGCATTGGCACAGGGTCGTTCTGTTGGGTGAAGGGTTAAAATATAGCTGGGAAATGGCTGTGATCATCATGGCTTCTATTTTTCAGAGCATATGAAGCCGACATATCAATATTTCGCGTATTATTTTGTCAACCTATCGTATACCTCCTTCCAAATTACGTATAGACGCAAACTGGAATCATGGGCCACCAAATGGGGGATGCGCTTGAATCCAACTAAGTGCTACATTATGAGCCTAAAGCAGAAGACACAAAGATTTTACCAACTGGCAGGGCAGATACTCCAAGAAGTCACAAACAACCCGTACCTTGGCGTCCAATTCTACAATGACATGCAGTGGCATCACCACATCGAGTCCACCACGAAGAAGGCAAACTCCACCCTCGGCTTCCTTCGGCGTAATCTCAGCTACTGCCAAATGGATCTTAGAAAAACGGCATACATAGCATTAGTCCGCCCTCAGCTAGAGTATGCAGCAACAATCTGGGATCCTCACTATGAAAAGGACAAGACAAAGCTGGAGAAGGTGCAACGCAAAGGAGCAAGATTTATAAAACAGGACTACCGAACGAGAGAGAAAGGCTGTGTAACATCAATGCTAAGTGAACTTCAACTACCATCCATATAAGCAAGAAGAAAGGAACAGAGACTGACACTATTTTACAAAGTGGTAAAGGGATCAGCCCCGGGTATCAACTCCGAACACTACCTAAGAAACTACCGCCCAAAGAGGAAAAAGAAACCCACAAAATTCAAGGACTTTGTTAGTGACAACATCGTGGAGAAACTAACCACAAATAACGAAAGTGCCTACGAACCAATTCATACAAACACAGACCAATACGGATATTCCTTCTTCCCGAGGACTGTACTTGACTGGAACAAACTGGACAACAGCACAGCCAATGCCGCCGACCTAGAAACATTCAAGGCGGCGCTGGGAGAACAAAAATAGCGCTCCTCACACCGTCCTTTAAAAGCCAGCTTTGGTCACTAGGACGTAACAACTACATATACATACAGATATCTAGCATCATCCACGTTCTCCAAAGAAGCTTTTCCGAACATGGAACAAACAAACGATTCGAGATAGTCCAATGTCTCACGACTTACATTTGTCGATGTTCCTAAACTAGCGAAGGCAGATAAGAATCTATCGGATTTAATCGCCGTGTCAAAAGGTTTAATTTTACCTTTTCGCACGAAAGAAGTTGTATACAGTAAAGGCGTGTATTCCTGGTAATGCGTCACAAACGATTCTCCCAAGATGGTCCTGTATATTTGAGACATCGACAAAACGTCTTGTGTTGTTGCTCTCGTGACCAACACCTAACCATACAAATGATTCTATTCCAACCACGTGGTGCAGTAAGATGATCAGAACATCTGTATCGGAACAGCGGACGACTGCAGTTGGAAGCTGATATTGATGCGTTATATGGGCTAAATGCAAAACTTTTCTTGCACATGTCGGCTTCCTCGTGTTTACAGTGTAATTCAGTGGCATCTCTGCGGTTCATAGCGTTCCCACAGGCCCGGTACTCATAACACACATTGGCAAACCCAAACATCAAACAACATTCCCCTAGCACTTCAACATAAATATTATTTGCCCACTCATCTGCCAAAAATGACACTTTAAAAAGTCTCTGGCCGGATTCGTCATCTCAGGTTTAAACCTGGTCTACCTATCAACCTCTAGGTTTAAACCGCCGTGAGTCAGCTAAATCCGTGGTTTGAATCAGAGACCGCAGGTCTAAGTGACGCATTCGTCATCTCTGGTATAAACCTGGTCCAGCCAGACCAGCGGTTTAGTAGTAGTGTCTCTGTATCGTCGAGATAATTAGTCGTACTTTCCTAATGCGGACCGCCTCGTTTTATTAATTGGGAAAATCAATAATAACGACAGCGAGCATATTTTGATTGGAAATTTATATGCGAGAAGCACTCACACCTATAAAGTATGTGGGGATACGTTTTTATCAATTTCGATATTGTTTTTGTGTTTTATAAGCTTAAACCGGCAACTAAACCATCTAATTCGGCGGTCCAGCTAAACCATCTTTACCGAGGCTAAACCTGAGATGACGAATCCGTCTTTTCTTCATCGCGGTTTAGAATTGTTAAACAATCAGGCAAAAGGTGGAGCTGTAAATAATCTCGAGTGAGGGCGTATCTAAGTGGCGACTGTAGACTGGTGTTATCATGTTACAGTTGATTCATTCGCACGCGATAATTGAGGACGTGTCAGTAAGCATTACATCAGCCTACCTTTTGTTCCGCTTGGTAACAGGGTAGTTTAACTGCAAGCTCATATCACCGACTGGAGTTGTCAATCAGCTGGCCACTAAACGACAAAAACGCCCACTTAGACCCGGTTTGGCTGGACCGCCGATGGGGGTTTAAACCAGGATTAACTCGGAGGTTTAAACCTGAGATGACGAATCGGGCATCTGAGTTTAAATTTTCAGCAAAAGTTTTTCGGTTTGACTCTCTGATCTGGACCCGTAACGCGCGACTCATTGATGATTGCTTCACGACTCTCTCGCTCGATGTCTTTAACGGACGGATGTTTGTATGTGTCAGCTACAAAGTCGACACTATTTGCAAATTTGCTGAGTGTTCTGAGCAGATCACGGGCGATACAGCCATAAGTTGGCGATTGGTTTGTGAGTGTACGAACCATGAAAAATGCATCAACGATATAAGCGTCTACAAACTTTGGCGCTTCTGATTCTACCAGTCCTTCAAGTTTGTGAAACAATTTTGCTTTATCTGTTATCCGTCGATGTGAACCATGCACAGCGGCACTTGCGTCAGCGGGTAACTGAGAAGCTTGCGAAGATCGACGTCCATTAAACAAGATAGATATAACAATCGCCCAAATATAGGTCACGCGTGCATTCGATTTCTTTCAACTTCTTGTCTTTAGAAGTCAGTTTCATCGAAAGGGCGGTTGATGCAAAATTCTTAACCTTGCGCCTGACTATAGGCTTCTCGAATCTCTTGTCACCATTGAGGCATTCAGACTTGAATTCATCCCGCCATGCCTCTCCAGTTTGAACAGCTTTGAGTATTTCGGAAGCTACAATTTTCCCGACAGCACGGCCCGTGGATAGCGAATATAAATCAGAACTTGGCACTTTGTCCGAGAACGGATTCAGTGTGGACTGTATTCCTTCCATGAGCTTGTGAAGATCTGAATTGTCGCGTTTTACTCTGTATGTTTTCAAATCGTTCACACTGTCTTCTGTTGGGGACTTACCAGCTTTTATATTTACATAACTGATTATTGACCCCCTCATGGATCGGGTAATCATCCATCGTCTACGTGCACCAGCAGAAGATAGGGACGTTATTCCAGTGAGTCTAGATGCAGCGTCCTTATTGATGGTTTGCTCAAGGGTCAAATCAACAGGGCTCCTGGAGAACGAGTTATGAGTACGTCGAACTGACAGGGCTCCGTTTTCAAGCATCTCTCTTACACCTGGATGCATTGCTTCAACATTTTATAAATCCAGTACATACATCACCATCCATCTGGCATAATTGTTCCTGGATGTTGCAAAGAAGATAGCAGACATTGCAGACAAAGAATACACGTACAGTTCAAGGTCGTTTGTGTGGCAGGCTCGACTAAACAGGAGAAACAATTCAACCAGATCAATGTACATTTCCCAATACTTTGCTGTTTCGCCGTGGGCGCCCGCTCTTGTTTGGTCAAAGTATTGTTCATATGATGTCATGAGAGTCTCATATTCAACAGACTTCTCGACAGTTTGCATCAGATCTGGCGACGGATCATCGTTCATCTGTTGAAAATATTTCAGCAAACCTTCAGTCATGCCCTTTTGGTACCAATCTAGGAATTGTATGAAGTGTAAAATTCTGAATGCCTGTGCAAGTAATGGATGTAGGCGTTTGCACCTATTATAATGTTTTCCCAGATATAAATCCTTTCAAAGAACCACTTGCTAAGACTCCAGTGTCGACAAGGATATGCGGACCACCGGACTCGTCAAGTAAATATCCAAGTGAACCAAAATATGCTTGTTGAATATGGAATGCACCAAAACATACAGATATATTATCAAACTTCGGGCTCTCAACTGATTGAATTTGTTTGGCTGGTTTAGCTATCGCTAAGTCATAATGGACAACAACCGCATTCTGTCTGCACTCTTGTGCAACCTTCTGAGATATCCTCATGGTTTCCGCAACTACATCTAGACGAGTTGGGGGGAGGTTGATGTTCTCCATATATGATATACATTGCTGAGGAAGTGGATCACACTGAAGTCTAGAGTTCCAACCAACCCACATGGGTGTCGAATTAAATAGATGACATGAAATCATCCAGGCTTCGTCGCGTCTCTTCAATTGCTGAAGATTTGTGGGAGGTGGCTTGGTCTTTATTCGGTAATCAAATTTTGACAATCGCTCTGTATCAAGGGTTACTACTGGGACACAGATAACGATGAGAAATAAAATCACCTCTATAAGATTCTGTAACGCTTGTATCGCTCTGTATCAAGGGTTACTACTGGGACGCAGATAATCACTATAAATAAAAACGATTCTTTAACTTCTGTAACGCTTTTATCGCTCTGTATCAAGGGCTACTACTGGGACGCAGATAATCACTAGAAATAGAAACGATTCCTTAAACTTCTGTAACGCTTGTATCGCTCTGTCCCAAGGGTTACTACTGAGACGCAGACAACGATGAAAAATAAAAATATATTTTATCAGCTTTTGTAAAGCTTGTCCCGCTCTGTGTCAAGGCTTTCTACATGCATGGGACAAAAACATACCCCCTTAACTTTTTGCTCACGTTTCTTGCCATATATGTTCCGTCTACGCTGGTCGTGCGCTTGGGGTTCAAAAGTGTTTGTTTTTACGTAGGCACAATGGCTGGTTTGTTCTGATAACATATTCCGACAGTGTCATGCAGTGTCTCACTCCCAGATAGAGTATCTGTGTTTTCGTCAAAGTTATCCAAGGCCAATGCCGTGGAGAGACCAGGCGCAGTGGTCATACCATCAGGTGTAAATTGCCTTTTCTCCGACACCGAGAGAGTCATGTCAGTCTCCAGCTCCTCAATGCAATGGTAATTCAAAGAATGCCCAAATCGGTTCAGGATTTCGATGACGCGTCTACTAGTGCCAGTCATACTCTTCAAACCGAGACCAAGACACACGTGCTTAGATGGTTTTAATGCGCCCTTGGTGCAAGAAAACATACAGTCGTCAGCCGATGCTGCAGCATACCGCTCTGTGCGATGGCTTTTTGATGGTCTCGAATATCCTGTGTAAAGCACTCGAAAGAAATCTATCAGGAGATTTGGTTGTTGTGCAGTACCTTTAACAAGATCTTCTGGATACAACGGGAAGGGGAAATCTTTCGTCGTATTTTTAAGTTGCAAGATCAATGTTCGTAGACGAAGGGCTGTTTGAAATACAGGCCTGTTCCATGATTTTTTCAAGTGTCACCTGCTTCTCCATTTCAGTTGAGTAAATGACATTTCCCTGCTTGTTATTGAGTTTGCCCATGCGAACAGAACATTGGTACCGTTTGAGAATCTTATCACTCAAAGTAATTGCTTTATATGAACTATCTGAGAACACATGTGTGGCCAGATAAGCCATGTATCGTTCATGCAGGGATGTAAGCATTTCGGCACGTTTATCATTTATGATCGCAGACTCTATGTATGTGTATAGATCGTCAGTTGCACGAACGCGTGCTTCCCTCAACGATACGTGCATAGTCGGGGCTATTTAGTCGTGTGGATGGGTGTTGTCTTTGTCGTTGACTCTCAGTTTATTTAGATACTGTCTGCGACAGGAGTGGTGATATTTCACTTCTTTAGCAACAAAGTCTATTCCACAAATTTTGGCAATCATTTCGCTATCATCGTATTCCATTGCGGCATTTTGTATCACTTCTGCTGCTTCAAAATTTTCACAAGAACCCAATGGCTCGAAATTGGAGCTTCTGGTTCGATGTTTTCGCTCTTTATTAGAAGTCAGTTTCATCGAAAGGGCGGTTGATGCAAAATTCTTAACCTTGCGCCTGACTATAGGCTTCTCGAATCTCTTGTCACCATTGAGGCATTCAGACTTGAATTCATCCCGCCATGCCTCTCCAGTTTGAACAGCTTTGAGTATTTCGGAAGCTACAATTTTCCCGACAGCACGGCCCGTGGATAGCGAATATAAATCAGAACTTGGCACTTTGTCCGAGAACGGATTCAGTGTGGACTGTATTCCTTCCATGAGCTTGTGAAGATCTGAATTGTCGCGTTTTACTCTGTATGTTTTCAAATCGTTCACACTGTCTTCTGTTGGGGACTTACCAGCTTTTATATTTACATAACTGATTATTGACCCCCTCATGGATCGGGTAATCATCCATCGTCTACGTGCACCAGCAGAAGATAGGGACGTTATTCCAGTGAGTCTAGATGCAGCGTCCTTATTGATGGTTTGCTCAAGGGTCAAATCAACAGGGCTCCTGGAGAACGAGTTATGAGTACGTCGAACTGATAGGGCTCCATTTCCAAGCATCTCTCTTACACCTGGATGCATTGCTTCAACATTTTATAAATCCAGTACATACATCACCATCCATCTGGCATAATTGTTCCTGGATGTTGCAAAGAAGATAGCAGACATTGCAGACAAAGAATACACGTACAGTTCAAGGTCGTTTGTGTGGCAGGCTCGACTAAACAGGAGAAACAATTCAACCAGATCAATGTACATTTCCAAATACTTTGCTGTTTCGCCGTGGGCGCCCGCTCTTGTTTGGTCAAAGTATTGTTCATATGATGTCATGAGAGTCTCATATTCAACAGACTTCTCGACAGTTTGCATCAGATCTGGCGACGGATCATCGTTCATCTGTTGAAAATATTTCAGCAAACCTTCAGTCATGCCCTTTTGGTACCAATCTAGGAATTGTCTGAAGTGTAAAATTCTGAATGCCTGTGCAAGTAATGGATGTAGGCGTTTGCACCTATTATAATGTTTTCCCAGATATAAATCCTTTCAAAGAACCACTTGCTAAGACTCCAGTGTCGACAAGGATATGCGGACCACCGGACTCGTCAAGTAAATATCCAAGTGAACCAAAATATGCTTGTTGAATATGGAATGCACCAAAACATACAGATATATTATCAAACTTCGGGCTCTCAACTGATTGAATTTGTTTGGCTGGTTTAGCTATCGCTAAGTCATAATGGACAACAACCGCATTCTGTATGCACTCTTGTGCAACCTTCTGAGATATCCTCATGGTTTCCGCAACTACATCTAGACGAGTTGGGGGGAGGTTGATGTTCTCCATATATGATATACATTGCTGAGGAAGTGGATCACACTGAAGTCTAGAGTTCCAACCAACCCACATGGGTGTCGAATTAAATAGATGACATGAAATCATCCAGGCTTCGTCGCGTCTCTTCAATTGCTGAAGATTTGTGGGAGGTGGCTTGGTCTTTATTCGGTAATCAAATTTTGACAATCGCTCTGTATCAAGGGTTACTACTGGGACACAGATAACGATGAGAAATAAAATCACCTCTATAAGATTCTGTAACGCTTGTATCGCTCTGTATCAAGGGTTACTACTGGGACGCAGATAATCACTAGAAATAGAAACGATTCCTTAAACTTCTGGAACGCTTGTATCGCTCTGTCCCAAGGGTTACTACTGAGACGCAGACAACGATGAAAAATAAAAATATATTTTATCAGCTTTTGTAAAGCTTGTCCCGCTCTGTATCAAGGCTTTCTACATGCATGGGACAAAAACATACCCCCTTAACTTTTTGCTCACGTTTCTTGCCATATATGTTCCGTCTACGCTGGTCGGGTGCTTGGGGTTCAAAAGTGTTTTTTTTTACGTAGGCACAATGGCTGGTTTGTTCTGATAACATATTCCGACAGTGTCATGCAGTGTCTCACTCCCAGATAGAGTCTCTGTGTTTTCGTCAAAGTTATCCAAGGCCAATGCCGTGGAGAGACCAGGCGCAGTGGTCATACCATCAGGTGTAAATTGCTTTTTCTCCGACACCGAGAGAGTCATGTCAGTCTCCAGCTCCTCAATGCAATGGTAATTCAAAGAATGCCCAAATCGGTTCAGGATTTCGATGACGCGTCTACTAGTGCCAGTCATACTCTTCAAACCGAGACCAAGACACACGTGCTTAGATGGTTTTAATGCGCCCTTGGTGCAAGAAAACATACAGTCGTCAGCCGATGCTGCAGCATACCGCTCTGTGCGATGGCTTTTTGATGGTCTCGAATATCCTGTGTAAAGCACTCGAAAGAAATCTATCAGGAGATTTGGTTGTTGTGCAGTACCTTTAACAAGATCTTCTGGATACAACGGGAAGGGGAAATCTTTCGTCGTATTTTTAAGTTGCAAGATCAATGTTCGTAGACGAAGGGCTGTTTGAAATACAGGCCTGTTCCATGATTTTTTTCAAGTGTCACCTGCTTCTCCATTTCAGTTGAGTAAATGACATTGCCCTGCTTGTTATTGAGTTTGCCCATGCGAACAGAACATTGGTACCGTTTGAGAATCTTATCACTCAAAGTAATTGCTTTATATGAACTATCTGAGAACACATGTGTGGCCAGATAAGCCATGTATCGTTCATGCAGGGATGTAAGCATTTCGGCACGTTTATCATTTATGATCGCAGACTCTATGTATGTGTATAGATCGTCAGTTGCACGAACGCGTGCTTCCCTCAACGATACGTGCATAGTCGGGGCTATTTAGTCGTGTGGATGGGTGTTGTCTTTGTCGTTGACTCTCAGTTTATTTAGATACTGTCTGCGACAGGAGTGGTGATATTTCACTTCTTTAGCAACAAAGTCTATTCCACAAATTTTGGCAATCATCGTATTCCATTGCGGCATTTTGTATCACTTCTGCTGCTTCCAAATTTTCACAAGAACCCAATGGCTCGAAATTGGAGCTTCTGGTTCGATGTTTTCGCTCTTTATTACAAAAGAGCCATAGTGGGGCCAGAACTCCCGATGATGTGTTCATATGATGATCAACATATGTCCTCAGAACAACATTCCTAACAGCAGAGGTACCAACAAAGTCTGTAGCAGCAACTATTGTGACTGCTGTGAAGTTTTTGTGGCAAACGCTGTAATACCCATAACTCTCGGAAAACAACTTGCCAGAAAGCTTGGCGCAGATGTCTGAATATTTTTATGAGCCGACTTTCGACACTCTCGATTGACACGCAACTTGGACAGCATCCCACATCTTACTGTCGTAGCGTTTCACTGGCCCAAAATCACCAGTTCCGCTAACGTGCAGCACACATTCTATACCGCTTTGGGAGAATGTATATAGCCACCATGAAGCAAAACGAAAACGAAACTAGATATAATAGAACTATAATAGACAAAGAATACAGAGTTAGAGCAAACTACAAATATTAGAAGCTATGAGTGATCTGAACGTGACTGTTCTGTATGGACTACCTCGCGATAGTGACGCATGCCCGCACATAATGCTCTTTATTTGCCAACTACCTTAGTAGTTGGCAAATAAAGAGCGTTTTGCGCTGGCGGGAATTGTTCTGAATATGTCCAGACCAGATAGCTTCTAATATTTGTATTTTGCTCTAACAGTAATATCTCAACTGAACTATTCTAAATGTATTGGCGTATCGATTCTATAGGCTTAGTACACAATACAAACTTCCGGTAGCATAACTTCAATTACAGGTGCGGTACCCGTTTCTGTGAAAATTTAAGCGTTTGCATGGTTACCTTTGGATGGACGTATTAATATTCTAGTTTAGTTCAATGTTATTTCCTTTGATCATAATAACTTATACTCTATATATATTTTGCTCACTGGCAGTCTCACGGAAAAGGCATTTCTCTATTATGAGCGAGTGACATCACAGTGATAAGACTTATGTACACGGTAAAAAATTTGAATCTTGCACAGGAAAAGGCTTGAAATGTACACTTTTCGCAATTGTACCGGTCTTGGTGGTCTTCATTTGCCGATTAAGTAATCGAAATATACTCTGTCACATCATAACAACACCTTGTTTTAAGTATGTGACACAAACGTAACCAATATCCTTCCATTGTGGAGTCGTTTTCAATTCTTATAAATTTTAACTGTTTTTGGCTATTTTGGCACGCATTTTGGCTGACATCTTCAATGGTTGCAATAACGGCTGTGTTAATTTTCTTTCCACATATCCGAATCTGGTATACAGTAAAGTTCAAAATTATACTAAAACGGATTCCAACCGACGATTATTAAATTTCTGAAGCTAACTTTCCAATTTGACATTTAAAAAAAAAATGGCGTTTCAAAATATATTTGACCTTTCACCTCTCGTACTCGAGGTAAGTGGTCGAAATTCTAATTCTGTGTTTATTCACTAGAGAGAGTGACTTATTGCCGACAAAATGGTATATATAACGTGTTAGCTGACACTACATATGTTGCATACATTCGAGATAACTAACCCTCCCCACCACTTAAGTAAAAAAATTCGCTCTCACCGGGCATCATTCTATGTCAAATATCTCCCAAACGCCGCGTTTCCCACTCGCAATAAATTGGTTTCCGTAAACTACATATAATTTGCCACAAAATGAGCAGAGTGGGTCTTTTGGTCAGAGTGACGACAATAAAACCTTATGGGCTCTCGGACTAACATATTGGCAATAGAAAAAGGGACTCTTACGGGAGGCACAGACAACCAGTAATACCATTAGAAAATCGGCTCTGTTCCATGTGTGACAAACAATGTGTCGAATCTGAACTGCATTTTATCATTGAATGTAACGCATACGATGATTTAAGATCTAATTTATTCAGCGAAATTGAGAAACACGATAGTGAATTCAATAATTTGAATGACGCAGATAAATTTGCATTATGAGAAATGATAATATTAAATTAATTAACAAGGTTTGCAACATAGTCCGGCTATTCTTCCTTCGGCGGAATAATAAAACTTGAAGAAATTGTTGAGAGAATGTTGACAAGAAATGTGTTTGTTACAATAATTTTGTTATGTATTGCTTATTTATTATGTATATGATATTCATCAGTATCTTGCAACTGCCCATGGAGGTGTTTTGCAATAAATTATTGTATCTTGTATCTTGTATCTTCAATTTTTAACAAATTTTATATTTCCCCCCCCCCCCCCCCAAAAGATAAACTAAAATACATTTTGTCTTCTTCCGGGAGGCAATAATGAAAATAATATTTTATGGATGGAGATAATTAGTGTATACAGGGGGGGGGGGGGTAGTAAAAAAAATGCAGGAAGCTATGCCGTTTTTTTTGCATCTGGCATTTTCGGGGACCCACCACCCCCAGGCCTGCAAAACAAATTATTTTTTAGTCCCAGTTTTTTTACACCCACCCCCCAAATTTCACTAAAATTGGACTAAAATCGCACAAAACTCTACTGATATCACTCATGTGACTGGGATTTATCTCAGTTAGTTCAAATAACAGTTTAACCTGTTTCAGAAGCTGTTTTAATTGAAAAAACTGTTTTATAACTTGCTGATCATATGTAAACCTAGGTCATTGTGCAGAATACACAAAATTTCATAATTTCTAACTATTTCCTGATTAGTCTGTCAACCAGCCCATTATCTAACATATTCCATACCACTTATGTTAGTCTACTTGAGCAACTTACTTCTATTATACTAAACTAGCTGAAACATACTCCCTTTGGAAGCCTATATTCAGCATCGGGGATACCTGTGGCCCCCTTTGTGGGACTTCGCAAACATTTTGATCTGAGACAGAGCCTTCATTTAGCGGCGGCCCCTTTGTGCGCTTCAAGCACATTTGGTCGTTGAAACATTTTTGATATATATATATATTGTTTTAATATATTTTTTTAAAGATTGAATTCCTTGCTCAATTTAACAAAACCAATTTTATTTTATTTTTTTTAATTAACATTTTTGAAAAACTAACACCATTAGAACATCCACCAGGTTACCCAGAGTCACCACACCGAATTTGGTGAACTCGATCCAGGGGTCTGAGAGAAAAACCCAGAAGCTCTTACTCGTTTATATATATAGATGACAAGCAGTCACAGCACTATACCAGACTTGGACACGTTTGGTCTTGTGAGAGGTCATCTGATGACATGCAAATAATTCACCGATTGGCTTGATGCACTGATGACAGATATTTTCTACCCATTGATAGTCACATTAATGTTTTACATGTACACAATGATCTAGGCATTAGTTACATCAGGACAAGTTTACTTATATATGCAAACTTAGGTCAATGTACAGGATACACACAATTCCATTATTTCTAACCATTTCCCGATTAGTCTGTCAACCAGCCCATTATCTAGCATTATGCCTTAACACTTTTGTTAGTATACTGTAGCAACCTCTGTTATAATAAATGACAAACAGTCACTATGCCAGACTTGGATATTTTAGGTGTTGTGAGAGTAACAGATCATATGAGTTGATAGACATGTAAATATTTCACCGATTGGCTTGATGCACTGATGAACAGTGTGATGACAGTTATATTCTAGCCATTGCTAGTCACATTAATGTTGAGACAGTTGCTCGCTCTTTTTCCATGCACACAATGATCTACATCAAGACAAGTTTATTTATTTCAGTTTTCATTTCTCTAATCTACTTCCCGAAGGGTGTCGGGAACGAATTTTGTTCAACCCACCGCCCCATTTGCAACATGCCATATAGCTCAATGTCATCTCTACTCAGGCCCATATGAGGTCCCAGTAACATAAATATGGTCTTTTTGCAGTTATAAATTCTTATAATATATTTTAAACTGTTACAAATGTCATATAAGGGCACAAAAGGTCTTTAGTAAAAAAATTGCATGAGGGTCTAAAAAACGCGTCCCCCCATCTCGGGCCACCCACCACCCCGGCATACCTTCCTGCAAATTTTGTACTACCCCCCCCCCCTGGTGTATACGGTAATTTCGTTCCGTCTTGGTTTAAAAACTGGCCTAATAACCCAAGATGGCTGCCAATATGGTGGCCGGTATATAGGTGGGAATTGTGAAATTTGTAAGAACGCACGATGACTTGCCACAACTTAACTAACACAACGGCCGTTGACAAACTGCTACAGTTTTGTGTAATATATATATCCCGATCCATCGACTATCTAGAACATTTATGTGAAACCGGTACACAAAGCACCTCCTGGTCCCAATTTTTGATTAAATATTTAATTAATTGAGTCCAAACTAATCGAAAACCTATTTTTGTCATCTTCTCGAAATGCATAAAGACAATAATGTAGCGTGGGTGGATATAATTTGTATGTACGAAATTTCATGCCGTCGGCGGTTACTACATGACATATTAACCCCAAGATGGCTGCCAATACGGTTGCCGGTATATGGATAGAAATTGTAAAATCTGTCATGTCGCAAATAACACAACCATCGCAATGCAATGTCTTATAAAACGTTAGTCCTATTATATTAATATCATATTGCAATACTAGGAAGTAACATTGGCCAGTTCTATTAAATTGACAACAAGATTGGTACCCACGAGTGAAAGGATCGACAAATTTTGCATTCATTCGCGCTCAAGTAAGATTGTTCTTCGAAATCGGTGGCATGTCGTGCAGATTATTTCACAATAAACATGATTGATTTAAGGCAGATGGCTGTATGATTATCTTTGCGAAAAGAATAATGGAATGATATTGGTTATATTAAATCTAACACGACATTTAAGCATACTTGGCACTCTCTATGGCTATTTGTAACAAAATGCGACCGCGAATAACATAATTAACCAATTGACCAATTCGGATATATATCTCATCAAATAACTCACGTTGATACGAATCGTTAGTTACCCTCTACCAACGAGGAGTGGTTACAAGAACGGAGCTAGTGATACATTGGGTCTCATGTACACCGTTCTAAAAGTAAGTATAAATGGATCTCATTGACCAATAGCAATTGCTTCCCAGTCCGCAAGAGGACGTATCCAGCAAATTATCAAACCGTCACACCATACAGGTTCGTTCGAGTTTCATCATCACGCAATAGACTCGTTGAATTTGGTATTCTAACATTTACCGGATTATTGTCCATGACACATATTTCGCACACAGGGAGATGGAATCCAGTTTGATTTTCCTCTTGTAGTTTGTCAGCTGCTTAACGGGTGAGAGGTATTTGCTTGCACTAGCAGTATATAAGTAGCAAAGCAAAAAGGCTCTAAGCGACATTTCCAACAACGAAGATACCAGCAATGAGGTCGCGTGTCACCCCATGTGCCCTCGTGATTTCCAGAAGTGACTGAACAATTGCTTGTAAGACGAGGTACCCCAAATATGGACAGTTATCCCATGCTAGATGAACACTTATATTACCCATACCTTTCTTTGCTGATGAGTAGGTAGGATTACTTCTGGAAAACAGCATATAGATCGGAGTATTGGCATGGAGTTTTATCGTGTAGACGGGTACCTTTTTGACTTTTGGTATCCCAGTGTAAGTTTTAGCTCATTATTACAACAGAATGATAAAGGACGATAATTGCAATTATTTGTACACATGCCATACACAGGTTGATACCAGGAATCGTATAATAACTTTCCAGATAAGTCCAAAAATAATGCGGTTAGGGACCTGCTGATGCTAGCGGGTCGGATGTCTGACAACATACCATGGTTTTGATTATAGCCGTTCATGATTAAAGCATTATAATTCCACCCACCGGTCATATCTAACGCCAGATGTGTTACAGTTAAATTCAAATGTAGCTATAGTTATTACGCCACAAGGTGGTGTAAGTTGTTTTTGAGTTTTTGATAATCTATGGAGCAGTGAGCGAATACATTGTGGGAGAATAGGTTTTTGTACCTTGCTCAATCGTACCGATAGAATCACGTAAATGCTGAAATTGTAAAGTTAACGTCACCGTAAATAATATGTTCTTGAAAATATAACTCAAACATACCGATAGAGTCAGGACAGGCTGAAATTGTAAACTTAAAGTCACCGGTGTAATAATATGTTCTTGAAAATATAAATAATCTGATAGCCTGAAAATAATGTATAACCCATTGGGAACCCCTGGTGTAGTGACGTGAATTATGGGTAATTTTAATTGGAGCGCGCATGTCTGTTCTGTTGGAGACTTGGATTAACCGCCATCTTTTATTTTCTGGTCATCAAGTCAAAATTGTATCGTATACACAATGTGTTTGTACTGATGGATGTATCGCGACTCGACTCGTTTTCGTGGTCATATAGGCCCTATATAACCTATGATAACGAAAACGAGCAGAGTCGCGATATCTGATAGAATTCCAGGAATTGTACATTCACTTCCAATATTATAGATTCACTGCAATCTGCCGCGGAAATCCCAAAATTGTAGGCTACTTTCATTTCAATAGGATTTTCCACTTTCACTTTTCACTTTTACCACGCAAAGCGACCTTAGTTGACACATATATATATGGCACACTGGCTGAGTCCATGACAAATAGTTTATGTAGAATGCTTCTTTCGTTTAATTAAAGCTCACCTCGTTAAAACGCATGTCAATCGTATTTGTTTACAAATTGCATTGGGTGCGACGATTTGCAGTAGGTCACGATTTGTGGATGTCACTTTGCGGAAGTCCCCGAATTCGCTGAGGTCCCCTAAAATGGGCGATATATATATATATTTTAATGAGGGAACGGGTGCGTATATGTCAATTGATACGTATCTTAAACAAATAACGACACGATCATCATAATAGAGGTCTGTTCTATCAATTATATATGCGCCGAGTTCACTTGGTGCAAATCAAACGGCGATAAATATTCTCGTGTGCCAGAAGGACTCCTTAAAGTTGTGAATAAGATGAATATTTATTAGATGTTATTTAACAAGTCATTAGTTAGCGCCTATATTAGCGCTAACTAATGAATAATATTTTATATTATAATTATATTATAATTTATATTTATGGCTAATAATATGATCTTGGTGGCGTTACCATTTCTGACTATGGGTTTCTTGTCCCACTATGCGCGACGTGAGTGGACCATGTGTAGTGCGTATCCTGATATAGGGCTAGATGTTCTTTGTTTACACTCAAGTGCAGACAAAATATGCGTGTTTAAATAATATGTATGAACAACAAAAAAGATAAACGGCAAAAACAAAATAATGGAATAGTTGTTATGTTATTGGGTGTTCCAATTTTTCGTGTTTATATTTTCGTTTGATAAATATGACAACTTATATGTTCAGAATAAGGTAGGTTGGGTTATAGCAAATACATGTGTATGATGCGCAGAATAATTGTAATCGACGCATACATGAAATACTATCATCAGAACAAAATATATACGGAGTGGAGTGCAGTGACTACTTCAACTTTTGTTTATATTTTCAATTTGATCGCTAAATAGTTGTGATAATTTAAAAACTTACCCGACTTCGGTGCAAGTCTCAACGCGACTTCTATCATTTTCACAGCGCCGATGTCAATTCTTATATATACACATATCCATCTGGCTGTGTTTATTTTATTTCCCTTTCGTTTGAATTTGTCATCTATACATTTATTCGTCTAGAAATTCATATTTTGTACTCCCGTTTCTAAATAGCAATGGGCGCAAGGATATTCACCCGATGGTAAAGGGGCGAGGCAGTGTTTTTTCTTGGGTATGGTATAACTCAGATTCGAAGGTGACGCAGCCAACACGTGTACACGTGGTCGCTGTGACGTCATTGATTGTATACAAAATTCTCTCCTATTATATTGTGATAGTGTTTGATGTGCAAATGGGTAAAACAAAATGGGATCACGAGTCTTGGTGTAATTTGTCGCTGCATCTCAGAAATGATATATAGCAACAGCTTCTGTGCAGACCAGAATATGATCTACGATAACTCATCCAGAACTGGACACGATAGCCGTAGTTTAGTATTTACTGAACAGCGTGTGGGGAATACATGCATATGTCTTTGTTCAATCGGGACGATATAGGGACCAGGAATTATTCGCCATATTGTTTTCCGCCCGTGTTGCCTGTAAATACGAATATTGAATACAGCCCGATTGATAAATTTTACGTTTCAAACACCAATGGTACTTGCAACAGCAGCAGGTCTCCTGATCTGAATATGACCCGTTCAAATGTAACATAACGTAGACAAGTATACTTTTCCACCAAGTTGGAAACAACATTTGATATTTCTGAAGGTTATCGCGTTCATACATGTATATGCAAATAAAGCGGTCCTTCGTGGTGATCTTGTTCAACAGAAACTGCATAATTAAGTTAGACACACCGGAGGGATTCTAATTCTGGACATGACTATTCTTATGTTTATCACTGATCAGATAATTTTTTCGGAAGATGCAAAATCTGAACTGATTTTGTACGACGAGTGCTATCTATTTCTGAATCTCATCTTCTTTGCTTTATTGGACACTAGCAGGTTAGCCCGCCACCGGCGGCTTGTCCGAAACATGACATTTTTTTATATATTTTTTTTTAATTTTTAGCTCCACGCGTTTCAATAAGAAAAATTTGTACCCGGTAGCTCCACCCGTTTCCGAGATCTGGTCTGCGCATGCGCGAAGCTGGCGTCGCACGGGCTCGGCGACCCGATAAAATTTGTACCCGGCGCAAGATACATTCACATAGCAAATTTCAAGTCGATAGCTCCACCCGTTTCCTAGTAGATCTCGTCTGCGCATGCGCTGCACGGGCGTCGCACGGGCTCGGCGACCCGATAAAATTTGTACCCGGCGCAAGATACATTCACATACCAAATTTCAAGTCGATAGCTCCACCCGTTTCCGATATTTCGTCTGCGCATGCGCTGCACGGGCGTCGCACGGGCTCGCCAATACGACAGCGACGACCACCTGGTCAAACTACACTCACGTACCAAGTTTCGTCCCGATCGGTCGAGGTGTTGGTATCTGATGCAAAAGACGAAATTGTGAGTGTTGGTCAATAGTCCCCGCCGTGAACCTCATCGTAGCAAAGAGCGGACAGTCATTTAACCCCGTTGTGAACCTCAATCACCAACGCGACGTAAACATGTGTTGCGTTCTAAAAATAGGAAAGCACTTTCTCTCTGCATAATTCTGCAGATGCTAATAACGTTGCTCCCCGTAGGTAGCAATATCGTTGTTGTTGATATTTACGGCTTGGGGGCTATTTTCTTATTTAGCAAGTTTGAGCTCAATCGGTTCGAGTCTATAAAGGACACACTCATATATATGACACTTCCCGTGGGTAGCAAGTTTGAGCTCAATCGGCATTCCCTGGAATTTCCCGTAGATTGGCAGATTCCAGTAGCTTTATAACGGTATATCTGGGGAGAAATCTGATGCTATATTCGTGATTATCTGGGATGATTTCGGTATATAACTATATACTGTAAAAACAAAGCGCGCCATCCGTGCTCGCAGGGTTGGTCAGAAACAAATGTTTTTTAAATTTAATGTATGTTCCGTATATCTCTCTGCAGATGCAAATAACGTTGAATGGCAAACAGACGCTCTTTATAGAGATGCGTCAAAAACAAACGCTCATTAAATAATCACTTGATTAACCCACGCCGTGCCTTTGCGGTGTTTTGAGATTGGAGAACGGGTGCTCTGAGCTTCTCTAAACTGCGACCACGGTCGTGTCGGTGGGATTTGACACTCACATAGGAAGTTTGAGCTCAATCTTTACACGCGTTTTGGATTCTGTGAAGTACATACATACATATATACGAAGTCTCAAAAATATATAGGATAGACTAGTCGATGGAAGCGGCGATGGTGATGTAGGGTCTGGAAACATTCACTCTGTGTTATCACGACCGTCTTCTGTGGGTCGAAGCTATTGTACATCAATTGTACATTGTATATATACCAGATTAATGGATGCACTGACTCAGAATCAAAATAATTGCTTCAAATGTGGTTGCTTCAGTGAGTGTGAACAAATTATCATTTCTTATCGAAGTGGTCATGTATTTATCGGATGGAACAATGAGATGTTCCTTATCTCACATCTAGCTTTAAAATCGGTCCCACTTTTCGCCCAATAAAGTCGGATCAACCTCGTCTAGCCCAGACTTCGATCATGGTATCCACGACATATCCACCTCATATGTACCATCATATATGGTAGCACTTGGAATAACATTCATTGAGAAAGATTGACCTTCTATTGTCGGGTTTAAGTAATTTCATATTGATTGTGTCAAAGATAACTGGCATAAATAACAATCAGACATTCAATGTTTTACTGTTACTCGATTCTTCGTTTTAAACAATCATGTTCATCTGTAAGTACCTCGCTCAAATTTCCAACTATTTCAAGGGACACGGATTACGTGAGCACGAATGCTCATGAATGCAAGATTCGTCAATAATGGGCACCATTCTGGTAGAAATTTTAAATAGAATTTCGCATCATGATGTCCCGGAGTAACATGATACAATGAATATAATACTTTGGGTTGTGTGAGACATTATATGGTGGCAATGACGGTGATAAAAGTGAAACATGACATATTTCACCATTTATTCTGACCACCGTATTGGCAGCCATCTTGGCGTTAGTAAGCCATTTTGTAATCCAAAAACGACATTGTATTATAGTACACACCAAACATCTCCGCCACGCTACATTCTGCGCTTTATGGCTTCCGAGAAGATGACAAAAATAGCTTTAGGTTATTCTTGGAGAAAAATACCTAAATTTTATCAAAATTTTGTGCCAGGAGATGCATTGTGTAATATTTTCACTTTATTGTTCGAGTTTGTAGAACGGGATATATACCTTAAACTATAGTTTAGCAGTTCGTCAACGACCGCTGTGTTAGTTAAGCCATTTAAGCAAGTAATCGTGCATTCTTAATTTCTTAGATATTTCCCAATTTCCACCTATATTGCGGCTGCCATATTGGCAGCCATTTTGAGTTAGTATGTCATTTTTTAATCCAAGGCGGCAAATATGTCCACCCTTACTAATTCTTTTCTTTTTTTGCCTTCCAGAAAATAAATAAATGCGTTTTATATCATTTTTTAGGAAAAATTCTTAAATTTATTCAAATTTCGGGTCTGGGGTACATTATATATTTAATTTGTTTCTGCTTTAATGTTCGAGTTTGTAGACAGAAACTTATATATTATTACATTCTTTAGCAGATTTCAACGGCCGTTGTGTTAATTAAGGCTATTGACATGCAACCGTGAGTTATGTGTGCCTTATACCAGAGCATGGCGCATCTTAAATTTAGGGAGGATGGTTGATTTTTCTGCCTCTGATAAAAAATAATGCGGCCTGCAGCGATAAGTCACATATCAAAATATAGCCAATGGGCAGTAGTTTCGCATGGTATAAAATATTGCGGCATACCCGTCTTACTTTTTGATTTAAAAGAAACGAAAGACAACGCTTTGCGTGAATCGTCATATTTGTCTCACCCAAAATATTATTTGACGTCACATGACGTCATGCCTGCAATTCCGAGATTCAATTGTTACATGTATTAGCCTACTCTGGTTATCGCCCCACTCTCATGTATCAAAATTGGACGAATATTTCTTCTCAAAATGTGTGAAAATACTCTGTCAATAATGTCGGCTTTATTTAAAAAAATGACCGATTTTTGCATCAGGTGCCTCAAGAAAACACCCCCACCAACATCGGTTTGTATATTTAACAGCTTCATAGCGGATCCTCAACAACATCGCTTTGGGTCCATCAATTTATTTGTCACCTGCTTGTGCCGAATATATGCCATGTCCAAACACTTGTCACTGCCTAAAGCCTTCAGTATGCTTGTTTGTACCTCTCTACATGTCATGTTTATAAATTATTCCTATTATTTGGATATAAATGGCGAAATAACAGGAATGTCACAAATTGGATTAAAATGACCTATTTAATTCCTATTTAAGCCAAAACAAACTTGAGTGTGATTGCAGAAGCATTCCAGCAGACGATTGCACCACTTGAATCAACAATACGCCATTTTAAATTACTAAAATTACGTCTAAACTCTCGATGTGAGTTTTGACATATCACGCGGTCACCAGCATCTCTTTGTACTAACCGCATCATAGCAAAACAGCAGGACCCACCAACATCATAGCATTTCTGCAGGGCCACTTGACCAGGGGTGAATATTTACGCTAACCAAAAATGTAGGTCTCATAAATTCCCCCTCGAGGCGACACCTATGTCCATATTTGCCTGGCCTAATATATCAAGTCACTATAAAAAAAAATCGGTGACTCGAAAATTAAGTGGGCCTGACTTAAGGGCTTTGGTTCTGGTTCAAAGGGGTGCATGTTCAAGTCTGAGTTTAGTGTACCTGCCATTTGCAGAATGAGGCCCCCATAGGGTGGATTAGTGATGCTATCCCGCCTATCGAGCTAGCATCACTAAATTCACCCTCTGGGGACCTCTTTCTGCATGGCCCCATCTGCTATGGGAGACATATAGACTCAGATTGAAGTTCCAAAATGGTGAATATTGTGATGTACACCCATTGGGAACTTCGATTATGCAATGTGTCGTCTGCCAACTAAACTAAACTAAACTAAAAAAAGAAATAGAATCTATGTGAAGAAGTTTTTATGCGGGATTGCGTCACCAAATTCTCCCTTTTGGGACATCATTCTGCAAATGACAGGCACACGAAACTCGGGCTTGTGCATGTGTAGTTTGAATTTTGAGGTTAGAGACCTCCACAGGCCACAGCTGGTCAAGTTCGAATATATAGGTTCCGTCCAATTATATTTACATGAGTTATGGCCGCTTTTTGACTTTTCGAATTTTGCCGCGATTTCATATCATTTTGGAGGCCCCCACCCCCTCTTTTCGTACGCCGTATTCCATGCCCTGTTATGTGGTACGCCGTATTCCGTCCCTCTGTTAGGAGGTATTCGGTATTCCAAAAATACAGGTATTCGTACGCCGACCTTCCAAAAAATGGAATTTTCATATATTTTGATGTATTCCATATGGCTGTTAACTGGTATTCCGTATTCCATGCACCATCTGTGTTAAGTGGTATTCCGTATTCCATGGGGGTGGGGGAGGGGGCCTCATTTTGGTTTCCGACCGATAAATCCTGTTTGGATTATTTGATCAGAACCAGAGCTGGTGTGTTTCCCAGCTAAAAAATACATTCGAATATGGATTCTGTCCAATTATTTTCAGATGAGTTACGGCCCGTTTTCGACTTAGAATTTGGCCGCATTTTGGCATATATACATTAGGAGTATATATATATAAGATATTCTTTGTATTGAGCTCAAATTGTTGTTGCATTTTTAGGTATAGGACAATTCGAAATTGCTGAAGGGTGTGTTTTGCACGCCCTAGCGATGCTCTTGTTATATTCGGCAATGTAATGCTCGGTATAAAATGTTATTGAACATTAATATTTTTGTATCAATATACATTCCGATTCCGCGTCGCGCGCAATGCTTCGGGCCCATTGAAGCTCTCACGCAAACTCCATGCAGCGCCCTCTACGTTATCACTGCGATATATCATTGCCGGACCGATACATCTATTTGTACGTATCGTTGGAACTATATTCAGTCACATATTACCTTATTTTGACCACCAAAAGTTTGAAATAATTGTAATTCTTTCGGCATTGATAAGAACAATATCAACTGAGCCAAACATAGACAAGAGCTATGATCATGTCAGAAATCCTTACCAAATGTCCTTGTGGCCGTGGTATCTCAGCGGAGAGATGACATTTAACACTGCCTGGAGTTCAGCTCTCACGTATACCATGCAGAGGCCGCCATGCACGAAGTCACGTAAGCCACCCAAGCAGTTCAGGCGGTACGAGTCTATATAGAAAACTCTATAGCGTCGCCTGACCTCTCGATGATCCCTCTATAGCGTCGCCTGACCTCTCGATGATCCACACCATCTCCATAAGCTCACGCAGTCATGCAATAGGAAGCACCCTGTGCACCAAAGGCGTCACATAATTATATTCTGCCACCTGCTGTGCTGGAAAAAAACAGCATGCGTGCTACATAATGCATATTTTTTTCAAAATTGTTCTCAAAATCTTCTATATATAGGCAGGGAAATAATGTGGACACTATAAGCGCACCCCATGTACCCCCTCCGGGTGGTCGTTTTGGTATATTAACCCCGTCCGTTGCGTGTAAGGGAAAATCAATTTTGAGCTATATTGCCTTGGATTAGCGCCCGAGTACCCATCCGCCAACAATAATTTCATTTGGCACATGCAACAGGCCACATCCCTCATCAGAATCTCACCAAACTTCATACGGATCTTCGGAGTGACCTCTAGATGGGAGCCATTGATTTGCCTCCGAAAATCTTGGATATCACATTTTAACCACATCCCTTGTCCGCTCATCACCAAACTTCACATGGATCTTTGAGGTGACCATGCACTATATATGGGAGCCATCGATTCTGCACATCCTGGAGCCCGCTTTTATCCGAACATATATTTTTTAATTTACAGGTATGTTTAGGATCCGCTCTTACCTCTATATATATATGTGACCAGCCATATCAAATCCAGTCGGAAGTCGGGATTTTTTTTACCCTGTGCCAATGCATTATCTTATATATGCGAGGCGACCTATGGCCTAACAATTTTTTACAATTTTAATAATTTTTTCTTGTATTCTTTAACAATTTGATAATTTCACCCATACAGAGCCCCAGACAAACATGAGCAGACGACACTCTTTTATATGCTTCTATATATGTGTGGGGCTCCCTGCAGGGTAATGGATGTTTTTTATTTTATGTCCTAAAAATTGTCAGAAACATTTATTTTAAAAAAATGATAAAAAATTGTTAGGCCAATGCATTCTCTTATATATGCGAGCCGACCTATGGTCGACTCGCATATATAAGAGAATGCATTGGCACAGGGTAAAAAAAATCCCGACTTGCGACTGGATTTGATATGGCGGGTCACATATGGGAGCTATCGAATTTGAACGATTTTTCGCACAATCTACACGCCACATCCCTCATCCGACCGTCAATACAATTAGTTAATTGTGCTATTGTCATGGTTGGTTGGCGTCCGTCCGTCGACAATATATACACCATATATATAGGCCACATCCTTCATCCGATCATCACCAAACTTCATATCATATGGATCTTCAATATATAATAATTCAGGCATTTACGCAGGTCTCGTGCATGATGCATTCCAATTATTAATTTCTATATAGTGTGGCATTTGTAAATTATATATTGACATGGTATCATTCCTTGACACCATGCAGAAGCAGCAGTGAAATGTCAAGTATAGATCTGCCTACACTGCCAAGAAAATTTTCTTATTTGAGAAAATATGTCTTAATATAAGATAAAATATCTTATATCAAGAAATATTTTCCTTGTTTTAAGAAAAATATTCTACACCTAGAACATGTTTTCTTGGGAGCACTAATTACGTGCAACGCTGCGTCTTCACGTGCATTGCGCCCACGTCTCTTCCACGGGGACGTGACTAGGGGGTGTTTCGTCGTTTTAAGTGTGTCCACCTTAAAATTGCCATCTGCACTTCCAACTTGAGTTTCAAACGTTTTGGTATGTTCATTTGCACCGGCCCTATATATAGCTTGTGTTTGAATTTCCAACTGATATATCTCAAACTGTGCAAACGGTTGGAAAATGTCAACCTCCTCGGACAGTATATATAGTATATACAATTTGCAGTAATTTCGGCCAACTTGTATTGACCCCCATAAATAATCTGTGTATCTCAAACAGTTTGGTCTCAGAGAACAGCTATATATATATTATATGTACCATAGCCCTATGTGGTGACTCAGTTGGCAAGGTGTGTGGTGCATTACGCCAACATAAGCCGCGCCCAGCTACGGAGAAGCTGCACAGCTCTAAACCTTATATCACTCCGGTCAAGTGCATGGTCCTGCTAATGTGCTCTGGTGCTGATGGGTCCTGCTGAAATGCTATATATGTGATGTCGTTGTAGTATAGGGCAAACTGATGCAGTTAGGAAAAAGTACCGTAATTTTTTCTAAAGTTGTTATTTTCGCGGTGTTTGCTTGGCTAAACCGAGCGATTTGAGAAAAAGCCAGTGTCTGTACGAACACTCAAGAACAAATATATTTTTAAAACTACTAATAATAATAATAGCTCCGTCGGTGTTTGAATGGTAAATATGGCTTTTCCTGGAAATGTTCAAATTACCCGAACACCATGGACATGATAACGGTAGTGTTTATAACAGCAACAGTTTGCCCTATATATAACAGCATCATAGCAATTCACCGATCAGGACTCACCAGCATCACAACACATTAGCAGGACCTATATATATATTGACCGGGGTGTATATATAGTCGCGGATTTATGATCCAGCGGATTGAGGGATCTTGTGTAACCAGATTCGTTATGGGTAAATGTAATTGCTTTCCGGGGATCGGTGATTTATACGTGCAGTTTTTCCGCCTCGTGTGGAAGTTGCACGGAACCCTTGAAATAGTGTGTCTGTCATTTGCAGAATGAGGTGCACAGCGGGTGTATTCAGTGACGTTATCCCACACGGTGGGATATATCGTCACCAAGTTCGCCCTCTGCGTGGAACCCCATTCCGCTTATAGGCCTCAACTGCTATGGCCTTTGGGTGGCCAAACGGATAAGATTGCAGTTTCTCAGTTGAAGTTGGTGATATATATTCACCCATTAGTCACCTCGACGCTTTGTGGGGTAGCATAACTAAATTCACTATCTGGGGACCTCATTCGGACAGACGGATTATTTTAACGCTTGGGGCACAGACTAAATATATAGGAAGGTGCGGTTTTCGGTTTTTCAAGTATTACTTATATAGCCTACGATGGGCCACTCTGTCGCACCGTTTATTATGTCAAGAACTCTGAAAATCATAATGAGTTCCACTTTTGCCACCCGTGTGATGACACAGACTATATAGATCAATATAGAACGTTCGTCTTTTCTACACACACATATATATATATATATATATATATATATATATATATATATATATATATATACGTGTGATGTTTGGTTTCGATTATACTTTGGGTATATTATATATCTATCAATAAGTTATGTTGCATTTTTTATTAAGTTCACACATTGGTCGTTAACAAATGAAACTGTCGTTCGTTCGTCTTATGCTATTTCCCCCCAGCTCGATCTCTTCGTTAAGTCTCTATTGTTTGTCAAGTCAAGGCGGAGTTTATGGCCTTATATAGGACGGTTATAGTCTCGTTACCCGAATAATTAAACACCACTCCGCGTCCTCGCTTACACTTCTCTCATATTTTGCTCCACGAAGTTTTGAGTCTTTTCGGGATGAATCTAACAGCATCTGACGTGCATGTTCTGCAAGGATCGTGGGCAAGGGTCTCGGATCACAATCAATGTGGACATGATTTCTTCTACAAGTAAGTTCATTTATAAAGGGTTGTTTATCCCCTGCGTATATGTAGCATCGCAAGTCCATTTGTGGGAGGAGTTCCGATGGCAAGCCCCGCACTTGAATCACGTAGACCACAATCAGAGACACATATATTTGCAGTTGTATAAATTTTAAACAGCATTTTTCGAAAATCATCTATTGGATTCGTATCTTTTCATAAAATATCATTATCGTGTTCCTAATTTTGGATATATATTGAGCACTTCAAATATGCCCGGGAAACCAATGCACTTATCAGATCAGGATATCGTGAACCTACAATACTCCTGGTCCAAAGTCTCGAACAAGAATCAGTTTGGACATGATTTCTTTTACAAGTATGTATCATTTTAAGTTTCTGGACAGAGTTAACACGGATAAAACATACATTTCAGTGATAGGTCGTGCGCGTGACTAAAAACAAAATAGAAATTAAATTTCACGCTTGCTGTTTGTTTTCTGAAGCCCATCGTCTTTAGTCTACGCGCTTTGACCATGAGCAACAATGAAAATTTGTTTCTACATGTACGTGTCGACGTCCGGATTGACCACTCGTCGTTTGTACGTCCGCCCGTCTGTCTGTATGTAGACACTTTACGCATGGAGCGATAACTCAAACATATTCTATCTGATCGGAACCAGATTTTGTATATGAATTTATCAGCCCAACAGGCATATCGAGTTCGAATATAGGTTTGATCCGACTATTTTAAACTTTGATATGGCCCTTTTTCAAAAAATATTCACTCTTAAAAAAAAAGAAAATTAGAATTGAATTCCTTGCTCAATTTAACACCGAAAAAAAAATGTTTTCAATTTAATTTAGATTGAACTCCTTGCTCAATTGAATTTTTTTTTTTTTTTTTTTTTTTTTTTTAAAGTTAACAAAATTAAAAAAACCTAACCCTAATATAACTCCGCCAAGGATACACCGATTCACCATGCCAAATTTGTTTTAAATCGGTCCAAAATCTTATGTTATGTACTGGTAAATTTTGTTGCAGCGATATTAAACCCAATTCACCAATTCCATCCCATGCCTTTGGACTACTTAGCTATTAATATGGCTATATTATAAGAAAGCTATGGTATCTAATTAAAAAAAAAATCCTCAATACACATGACATGCTATTAACAGTAGACTAGAACATCTTTGCTGCATTGCACAGCTGAGTATATCACTCTACAGATGGTCTGATGTCATTATAAATGTTATATATTTAATAGATATGCCAAGGTTCAGCATAAACAATGCCAGTGATTAGTTGACAGCTCTGCTAGATCATTGATAATAATTGGTCACAGTGATGTGGCTTATCTTGATCACTGTGTTGTTGGTAGAATTTGATACATTATTATTGTAAACTTAAATTGGACTCTATTAACTGACAACAACAATTATGACAGACGACAGCTATCCGTTCTCTGAGCATTATAGTATATATACATTAATAACTGCATGAAAATCGCCATTCCAACATATTATAAACACAAATTTACTGTTAGAATACCAATGAGAGAAATCATAATACCTTACTCGTATTTAAATTCGCGCAGTACTATTTTTCGCTCAGTTTTAAATTCGCGCACTTTGAATTCGCGCATCATGCTGCGCGAATTCAAAACTGACAAAAATATTTTAGAAAGGTCCTGTGTTTGATGACAGTGTCAGTTCTGAATCGCTCCTAAAGATACGTGTGTGTATAGTAAAGACCATCGCGACGGAAATTTATATCGAGACCATGACTGAATTATAATTTTGTTGTGAACATGGGGGTATGATCCAAGTAATTATTCTGATATTTAATCATTGAATTGAGCTCAAAGGTAATTCCAAAATCGAGTAGGCTGCTGACTTCCGAAAAAAATGTTTGTTTGGACATGCAGTTGTATTTTAAATAATTGAGTTCACATAAATAACTCAAGACTGTTTTATGACCACGCGGTTTGTATAAAATCAGGAGTCGTACTATTTTTCGCTCAGTTTTAAATTCGCGCACCGATGGGTGCGCGAAAAATAGTACTGCGCGATTTAAATACGAGTAAGGTATCCTATTTTCATCAATTTCGCCAGACTGACTTCCACGGCTCCCAGTAAACTGTTCTGAAACAGAATCTATATATCAATTACTCCTCGTTTTGTTAGCCAAAAAAAGAAAGATTATTTGTTTCCGCTAACATGCATGAGTGAAAACTTTAGGATAGCTATGTAGGAAACTGTTGATGTGATGTAATTTGTTTATGTATATTTATATGACAAACCGGCCAAGATACACGAATATGTTGTTCCCCCCCCCTTCCCCATCGCTGTACTGTTTACGATTGCCTGGTGCGCCATGCCGTTTACCAATTGAGCCACCGGGGCACGAGAACCATAAAGACAGCTGTTTTCCCGGACAATACTGTCTGGAATAAACACGATTCACCATGGGGGGCAAATTCGATAAGAACATTATAGTTTTCATGTACAGCACCATGGCCTATATTGGCAGAAATAGCTGGAAATTGTGTATCGCTTTCCCAGCCTTGAAATTTCTGTCTGCTTCAAGGGGGTGCAGTTGGTAATTCCTAGGTGGATCTCCCCGTCAACGGAAACCCTCCAGATAAGTCACTGTCCATGCACGTCGAAGAGACGGTTTGAGGGACAATGTATAACAAGAAAACCATAGTCAGAAATGGTAACGCCACCAATATCATATTATTAGCCATAAATATAAATTATAATACAATTATTCTAAAAACTAGCGTTCAAATTGTATGTGGGAAATTTGCATATTTCCATATTTCAAGTTTTCCCGTTTCTCGTGTTATACATTACTTTCTTCAAACTGTCTACTTTATTACACAAGCTGATGGGCCCGACTTCGTCCGGGCTGTTTCCCATCTGATTTCCGGCGAAAGGCGCGATTTGACCTTCAATTGACTATTTCGAAAGTCAAGGTCAGGTCAGGGTCATGATTTGACCCGTCCAAAACACCCCCACCCGGAGAAAAGTACCCCTAGGTATCAAATTTCGTCGAAATCCGTCCGTTTTACCCCACTTGACCTTTAATTAACAATTTTGAAGGTCAAGGTAAGGTCGGAGTCATGATTTGACCCGTCCAAAACACTCATCCCCCCGACCGACAAAAGTACCCATATGTATCAAATTTCGTCGAAATCCATCCGTTTTACCCGATTTGACATTTGATTGACCACATTGAAGGTCAAGGTCACGCCGAGGTCACGATTTGACCCGTTCAAAACACTCCCCGGACAAAAGTATCCATAGGTATCAAATTTCGCCGAAATTTGTCCGTTTTACCCAAATTGACCTTGCATTGACAGTTTTAAAGGTCAGGTCGGGGTCACGATTTGACCCGTCCACAACACTTCCCGGACACAAATACCCATAAGTATCAAATTACGTTGAAATCTATGGAAAGCCGAAGAGGACATGTTAGTTGCTAATTGCTAGATATACGACGCACGATTTGTCGCGGTATTTTAAAGGTGTTTCAAACTAGGAGATAGAAGTATTCTGCGTTTCAAATGGTGATGAATTTTAGTATTTTATTCAAATTTTATGGCATAAATTGTGATTAAAACCGTATATACTATACACCAATGAATGACTCGAAAATTAAGTGGGCCTTTAAACAAAGTCACAATTGCAGTTAGGCTCATCTCATACTCGTCTATTCAGCGATATTCTGCTGCGCAGTTTGTTATTATAGCCTCCAGTATTTATTGAGCGTTATAGCCCCACTGTTATAAGTCGCCTTTAGCAGGCGTACTCTTGCCTCAGATTATTGAGATATTAGGTCACACGTAATGACATTAAATTGCATGGAAACATAGCAATTGTGTGGGCTGCTTGGCGTGAATATGTAATGAGAAATAAGGTCATACGTAATGACATTAAACTCAAGAAAACCCGCGAAAACAAAACAAAATCACATTTAATGTTTTAAGTTATTTCCTTCATAAAAAGAATCTTCGTGATAATGAACCCTCTCCATACTTTAGAATGTAGAATTAACCTTAAAATAACATAAACCTTCGGAATAACGAACCTTCGGATTGGTGAACCTTCGGAATAGCGACATTCAGAGAAATTTCGGAATAGTGGACCTTCGGGATAGTGAACCTTCGGAATAGACATGCCCCCCAATATTCATATTATATGCCCAGAGTTCAAAGGTATGGGCCCATAAAATTCTAAATTAGGCCCTTAAAATATTGAACTCCAAATTGGAGCCCACACAGAACATAACTTAAGTCAACTGTACCTGTGTCATGTCCCAATGCGGGAGGGTCCATATATACCACAACATTCATATTATATGCCAAGAATTCAAAGGTATTGGCCACGTAATCACATTAAATCCCGCGAAAACATAACAAAATCACATTTAATGTTCTAAGTTAAGTTATTTTCTCCTGTATCTGTATCGGTATGCGCGCAGGATCATTCGGATGTGAGCGCACACTCCATAAAAAGAATCTTTGTGATAATGAACCCTCTCAAATTAGTCTCAATACTTTACAATATAGAATTAACCTAAAAATAACAAAAACCTTCGGAATAGCGGACCTTCGGGATAGCGAACCTTCATAATAGAAACATGTCCCCACAATTACACCGGTGACGTAAACACACGTGCTAATCTTTGTCGTACTATCGTGACTATATCGGTACGGTTTATACTCAAGTACGAAATAACCATAATACATTCGCCCAGTGGATTATCGATCGACCACAGAATATGAAAAACTCTACACCAGCTTACACCACTGTGTGGCGTAATAATGAATGCAGCGTAGACAAATCGACTTGACATTTCACTGCTTCGGGTGTCTGGAAATGATTTCAATATATAATTTACAAATGTCACACCAGAAATGAATAATGGATTTGACTGGACTTGAACACATCACTAGACATGTGTAAATGCTTGAATTATTATACAAGCTGAAACAGGCTCCCTTCGAGGGTCTTAATTATTCGGAGTCGGTGTGGGGGCCTAAATATTCACATAGGTTCATATTCGACTTTTCAATTTTTTTTAAAACGAACGCCGTAATAACCTCCGTCAGGGTAACCCGATTCAACACACCAAATTTGGTTGAAATCGGTCCAGCTAGGGGTCTGCGGAAAAAAATTCGGACAGACAGACAGATCCTACTCTGTTATATATTGTCTCTACTATGTGGTGGTATATACTTCAACCACGTCCACTCAGCCAATCCAAGGTATTTCCATGGAAACGGTGAGATGTATAAAGACTGTGTATTCACTATAATCACTATTCGGGGCCGGAACAGTATACATCACAATTTGCTCGAAAATGACCGTAAAATGTCTCACATCGATGTTAGTATTAATAGTTGTTTTCTCGATATAAATAATTAAACCAAAAAGATAGCGATTGAGCTATGTATTATTAGCTCACGATAAATCGCGTCTCCATATAAATCTGACTGTTAATTTGAGAAGACATAAATGTTCAAGTAACTTCGGTCACCATTATTCGTGGAACGAAATTTGAACGCCAAAATCTCCTTTTAACAAATCTGTTCGGAGTCTGGTTTTTGCATTATCCGAGATGAGTTTTGGGGATATCTCATTGGTTTAATGACTTGCTGATATCTTTGGAAATCTAGAAAATAAACTAATTTTGAAATTGCAATGCGTGATATATTTGATCGTCTGTAAGCGGAGAAACAAACAAACAAAACTAAGTTTCATTATAGTATTGATAAGAGAATGCATTGGCACATGGCCTGCATATTCTCGGTGTTCGAATATTCGATAGCAGTTCACGAATGCTCACTCTGGCAGGTTCGATTATACTCAAAAGTGTGTATAGAAGTGCTTTAACGATTTCTAACCGGACGACTCGAGTTCAGTGCAAAAACAAGGCGGCTCGGGGTCTGGGGTTGGGATACTTTTGTCGGAATAGAAAATAAAAGTGGACCCGCAGAATATCAGATGTATGGATTCGAATCCAGATGGTTAGAAAATTTTCTGTCTTTTACCACATTGTGAAAAGATACGAAACCTTTATAGATAGGTCTATTTGTACGATTGTAAAGGTATGTTGTGAACAATTCAAACTTTATTATTTTCTTCTTTTTTTTTTGTAGTCTTTTCCTGGTTGCGCCTGGTGCTACGTCAAAGTTCCCAGGATTCAAAGGAAAGACCGCGGAGCAATTGAAAGGCTCACCACAACTGAAGGCGCACGGACAGACAGTCATGAAAAAAATGAATGAGCTCATCACTCATCTGAACGATGACGCGGTTGTCAGGGCCAACAAGCAATTCTTCGGCTCATTCCACAAGGAAAGAGGGATCGAATCGCATTACATGCTAGTGAGTATAATATTCTAATCAGGGACCCCGAAACACGAGGCAGACTGACACTAAGTGTCCTTTAATTGTTCATAGAATTGCAAGAAATACATTATATATCAGCCAAAGCAGCATTGCTCAATTGTCCTGACTCCTAAGAGGACTTGAGTTTTGACGTATTTTGGGTAAATAAAGGGGGGACTCTTAGTGTAAACAATATTTTATTCTCAAGAATAGCACATGTAATACATAATATAAGGACGATAACAATTTAACATTATAGAGAAGAGGATTTGGCAGTAAGCCAAAGGCTTATAGGTGGCCATTTCCTTAGTATATATATTGCATCATGGTTTGATTGGGTCTCAATGATGAATTGCCTGTTCCACAAGCACCCGCATCCTATCCCGTTGCCAATCGCTGCGAGTCCACCCCTCACACAGAATCACACCTCTGGCGTGCTTGAGTATACGAGAGCACAATATTTTTGTTTTATGTAGGCTTTTGGTTCACGCTTTACAGGTCATAACCATATTATGTCAGTTAAATCGTTTGGTATCGTCGATGAACTTTTGGACGGCAATGAATATGTCGGCATTTTTGGTATTAGATATATCTACGGACCCGTACAGTAATATTTTGACTTCCAAGTTCACGTTCAGATTGGCTAAATAACGGACTCTTTCACGCTCGAATATTGGACAGTGGAGTAAGAAGTGCTCAGCAGTTTCTAATTCTCCACAGTCGCAAAATGGACTATTATTCAAATGATTGCAAAACAGGTCATATTTCAGGTTACTGCAAGGGACTCTTGGGGGGGGGGGGGGGGAGATTTGAGAATCTCTATCACTGTAAAAATAATCGGAAACTCGAACATTAGGTGGTATTATGGGCCTTTAATATACGCATGATTACCAAAACTTTGCCATTTCGGAACTAAACATTACATCTCCATGGCTACTGTAAAATGAGTCCTATCCAGACTTTGACCCCCTTACAGGTATGGTACACCCGATCCTAATCAAATCTGATAAGAGTCGTTTGGCTACATTTTTTCGTGTTGATTGTACATGTCAAACTTTGAATTTCCACCCATCCTTGGATTGGGGTTCCAAACTCATACTGTTCAAAGTTCTAATCCAACAAGGTCCCCGACAGATATGTTGCATGTATAATATAAGCGTTGTGGGACCCCTACAGATTAATCACTCGAAATTATACGAAAAATCCGCCAGTCATTGACATGGTTAATTAAACGTATGATCCAGTATAATCGGTCGCCTTCCAGTATTTGCTGCACCAACAGCTTATATATGCATAAACTAAATCCGAATAATGTTAAATATATTATGCAAACCCATTCAGTGCTGACGTTTTTATATTTTTAATTTTCCAGGACGGCGCACGCGCAATGGAGATAATCATGAGGCAGGTGATGGGCAAGGATTTCTCGGCAGAAGTAAACTATTCGTGGAGGAGACTGATGGTCGAGCTTGCCAAAACAATCGATGAATGTTAAAGTCAATGCATAAACATTTGGCGTGAGCTCTACGATGGTTCTGTCAACGTGTATTGGAAATAGTTGCTACATATAACATTGCTTTAACCGAGGGTGTCATCCCCTACCCACATGCATCCTGAATACATATCAAAGGTCCACTTAATTTTCGAACCCCCAGATCACATATATAAAATATGTGCCATAGTCTATACTATTTGAAAGAGGAAGCTTCAAAACATTGTATTATCAACTTATCCGGTGTAACAAACTGTGAAAACGTGTTTTTGAAAGTTTCATCCAGGTTGAAGCAAAATTCATATTATTAGAGGAATACATGCTTAGTAAAATTCGTATTATTAGAGGAATACATGCTTAGTAATTTTACAGTAATATTATAGTTTTGACACATGTGCTGAAGTAATTTCCACAACTTCAACATATCAAGAGGTATTAATTAGACTGAACTACGTCATGCACAATAATATGTCATTTGGGCTGGAAAATAGTAAAAATATATGTATTTTTTTGTTTTGCTATATAACCTGCGTACCAGCCTTTTTGTTGAATCCTGAATACCATTTAAATTGGGAACATGAATCCCGAGTACCATTTAACAGATGGGTATACCGCCTGCAAAGGGTCTGAATCCCGCGTATCAACAGATGGGGGGGGGGGGTGACATCTTCTTAACTAATATATTCGTACGAAGCAGAGAAGCAAGCGCAACATGTTATGCTTCTAGAAGTCGATGAACATGTTCACCGTATATACATTTAGATGCATGGTTCACATGGGGCCATGCGATTGTTCAGCATTCGGAATAAACTCTGTGTCATCGGAAGCTGAATTCCATTCTGGGATCACTACAGGCGCCTAACTGCTTGGGCAGGTCTCGCATCAACTTCGTGATATGACGTGCTTGTTTATATATTTAATAAAATGATAACTACACAACTCTCGTTGCCATATTAACTGTTCGTGCATGTCATTATTGTGTGGGATATGTACGACCCAGAACCCTGGGGTGACCCAGATATAGTTAAATTATTTTATTGTTTCCCACACTACAACAGGACCAGGAAACTACGTCACCTATGTAATCTCTAACCCAAAGCGGTTTTGACTTAAAATTTATTTTAAACTTATATAATAAACATTTGTCTGTCGGGGTATACTTACACATGAATTATTGTGGAAATTCATAATGCACATTAAAAATTATAATTGGAATCATAACTGGAATTTATAAGGAAAATAGACAAACAAATGTTCAACATATAATAGATGTTCATAAAATGCCCATAGTGCATTTCACTCGTAACTACAATAACTCTTGCAACAAATATCTTGCTCGTGCATGAGTTCCAGATAGCAACTATCCGAACGTCTGAAGCGACGGCATTAAGATTGCATTGGTGTCGTAAGTTCCTGGCCATGTATTAACCAAACCTGCAAATAGCGTGTCTGTCCTTTCCAGAATGAGGTCTACATAGGGTGAATTTAGTTGCGCGAGAACCTCATTCAGCCTCAACTGCTATAGGAGACCTAGGTTCAGAGTGAATTTCCCCAGTTGAAGTTGTATTTTTATCTTCTGCAAATGGGGGATATAGAAACTTCCAAGAAAGGAAAAAGTAACTAAAAACAATGTTAATTTGAGACTATAGATAATACCCAGAAGATGAGGCCAAAGCACAATGAGGTCCCCAGATTGTGAATTTGGTGATGCTAGCCGACCCGCTTTACGGGATAGCGTTACTAAATTCTCCTTCTGGTGACCTCATTCTGCAAATGACAGAAAGACTATTTGCAGACTTGGTCTAATCTTCACCAAAACTCTGCGTCAGTCGTCTGTTCAAGCCGAGGTCACGTTACAGAGTGATGGCGACGCTGTGGGTAACATAATCAGTCTGGTCAATCAAACTATATAACTCTTACTTTCGAGAGACAATAACAATTATTGGAATCGGTTTCTCAAATTGTATTTTCACAAACGGAATTGAACAAATGCTCAAACTAGAATATGGAATAAGTAGATTTATGTCTAGGTTAAAGAACGTCTTTTGAACCTTTCTATACTAAATATATTCTCATATTCAGTTATAAAAATATACATATGAATTGTCTAGTATTCATCGGATGGTTTAAAAAAAATCATATTTCTTGGAGGGAAATGTTCAGATAATAAGTTTGTTGACCTTTTTGTCTGAACACTTCCTAAGGGAAATACTCGCCAATGAAGCTTTACTACGCTATATAAAAGGGTTCAGGGCTAAGGCCAATCAATAATAACGCACTCCACCAAACCCGGGGCATAAAATTATCCTGTTACGTTTATCTGCTTGTGTTTATTGAACAATCATGAACAACTCTGTCATATTGAGCCTACTTTTGGGCGTCATATGGAAATGTCGCCATATTGGCAGCCATCTTCTAGTTTGGATGGGATGTGGTAAAACCTCTCCAGACCAATCACCCTTCGGATCGGCCTTGGAGAGGTGTTCGGTTTATAAAAAATCGCGCCACAGTCGGAATATATTGCCGCCGTTATCAAGAGTGACCAAGACACACGCAAACACTGCATTATTGATTACAGGACTGTATTGAATAAACTACGAAAATCTTCGACAAATATAAACAAGAAAACCATAGTCAGAAATGGTAACGCCACCAATATCATATTATTAGCCATAAATATAAATTATAATACTATTATTCTATAAACTAACTTTCAAATTTTATGTGGGAAATTTGCATACTTCCATATTTCAAGTTTTCCCGTTTCTCGTGTCATACATTACTTTCTTCAAACTGTCTTCTTTATTACACAAGCTGATGGGCCCGACTTCGCCCGGGCTGTTTCCCATCTGATTTCCGGTGAAAGGCGCGATTTGACCTTCAATTGACTATTTCGAAAGTTAAGGTCAGGTCAGGGTCATGATTTGACCCGTCCAAAACACCCCCATCCGGAGAAAAGTACCCCTAGGTATCAAATTTCGTCGAAATCGGCCGTCCGTTTTACCCCACTTGACCTTTAGTGAACAGTTTTGTAGGTCAAGGTAAGGTCGGAGTCATGATTTGACCCGTCCAAAACACTCCCCTGACAAAAGTACCCATAGGTATCAAATTTCGTCGAAATCCATCCGTTTTATCCGATTTGACCTTTGATTGACCACATTGAATGTCAAGGTCACGCCAAGGTCACGATTTGACCCGTTCAAAACTCTCCCCGGACAAAAGTATCCCTAGGTATCAAATATCGTCGTTGTCCGTTTTACCCAAATTGACCTTGCATTGACAGTTTTAAAGGTCAAGGTCAGGTCGGGGTCACGATTTGACCCGTCCAAAACACTTCCCGGACACAAATACCCATACGTATCAAATTACGTTGAAATCTATGGAAAGCCGAAGAGGACATGTTGGTTGCTAATTGCTAGATATACGACGCGGTATTTTAAAGGTGTTTCAAACTAGGAGATAGGAGTATTCTGCGTTTCAAATGGTGATGAATTATAGTATTTTATTCAAATTTTATGGCATAAATCAGGGGGGGGTGGCGGAAAAAATTGCGGGACACAACGTACCGGGGGTGGGGGGTACATAGGCGTCAAATATTTACACGTAATTTTTTTTCTTATTCATTTAGGGGGGGGGGGTTGTCGGAAAAAATTTGCATGTAATTTTTTTCCAAATATGTATTTTCAGACTCACAACTTCAATTTTCTCTCATTTTATAGAATATGGATTAACCTTAATATCCAAATCATATATACATGAGTAGTATAATCCACATAAAACAATTTTGGATAACCACTGTCTTGGTTTACATGTGATGTTGACCCCATTAACCCTCTTAATAATGCCGACTATGTCAGTGTCTACCAGTCGATTGCATAATTCTACCCTGCGATCGCTTATCTGGCAAATTTTTACTGCAGAACTATCCCATGTATTAAACAATTTCTCCTCCAATGGTATCATAAAACAGTTATATGCTGGTATCTCACTCATCTCATTTGCATCTTTTTCAAATTCGAGGTAATGACTAGTTGTCATTTTTTTAAAGTGCATACAAAGCGTTGCGATCACCAATATACATGTTTGTACATGACATCACGAGGTAAAAATCTGCGTTCTACTGGTAGACAATGACCATTTTAGTCATAATAATCTAAACTAAGTTACCAAGAACCTTCTCATGAATTGTAACAATTTATGATATACACTCCGGTGTTTTTTTCGGTTTCCGGTCAAACCGAGTTGTTGTCCGGCTAGGGTATATTTGATTTTTCTGGGGGGGGGGGGGGGGGGGGGGGGGGGGGTCAGTGGAAAAAAACTGCAGTTTTTGCTGTTTTTTTGGGGGGGGCGTACCCAAATCGAAGAAAACAGTTTTTTCCACCCTGTGTCTGCAGTTTTTTTCCGCCCCCCCCCCCCACCCCTGCATAAATTGTTATTAAAACCGTATATACTATACAAAAAATGAATGACTCGAAAATTAAGTGGGCCTTTAAACAAAGTCACAATTGCAGTTAGGCTCATCTCATACTCCTCCATTCAGCGATATTCTGCTGCGCAGTTTGTTATAGCCTCCAGTATTCATTGAGCGTTATAGCCCCAACTGTTATAATTCGCCTTTAGCGGGCGTACTCTTGCCTCAGATTATTGAGATTTAGGTCACACGTAATCACATTAAATCGCATGGAAACATAGCAATTGTGTGGGCTGCTTGGCGTGAATATGTAATGAGAAATAAGGTCATACGTAATGACATTAAACTCAAGAAAACCCGCGAAAACAAAACAAAATCACATTTAATGTTTTAAGTTATTTCCTTCATAAAAAGAATCTTCGTGATAATGAACCCTATCAATACTTTAGAATATATAGAATTAACCTTAAAATAACAAAAACCTTCGGAACACAGAACCTTCGGAATAACGAACCTTCGGATTGGTGAACCTTCGGAATAGCGAACATTCAGAGAAATTTCGGAATAGTGGACCTTCGGGATAGTGAACCTTCGGAATAGAGACATGCCCCCCAATATTCATATTATATGCCCAGAGTTCAAAGGTATGGACCCATAAAATTCTAAATTTGGCCCTTAAAATATTGAACTCCCACGTAATGACATTAAATCTCAAGAAAACCCGCGAAAACAAAACAAAATCACATTTAATGTTCTAAGTTAAGTTATTTCCTCCTGTATCTGTATCGGTATGCGCGCAGGATCAGTTCGGATGTGAGCGCACACTCCATAAAAAGAATCTTTGTGAAAATGAACCCTCTCAAATTAGTCTCAATACCTTACAATATAGAATTAACCTAAAAATAACAAAAACTTTCGGAATAGAGAACCCTCGGAATAGCGGACCTTCGGGATAGCGAACCTTCATAATAGAAACATGTCCCCACAATTACACCGGTGACGTAAACACATGTGCTAATCTTTGTCGTACTATCGTAAATATCGGTACGATTTATACTCAAGTACGACATAACCATAATACAATCGCCCAGTGGATTATCGATCGACCACACAATATGAGAAACTCTACACCAGTGTACACCACTGTGTGGCGTAATAACACAGAGAAAACATGATCATAATACCTATGGCGTTGAATTTTTATACATGCCGAAACTTCTTCTTACAGAGTCTAGTTTTCCACTTCTTTTTTCTTTTTCTTGAAAACGTTAGGGACATGTGTGTACACAACACAGAATATCGTGTGTATCATGTGTATGGTGAAGTGGGATCTTGAGTCAACATGTAAATTTCTCAGTTCAAGATAATCTTGAATACTCTGAATATCAATTGAACAACAATCGGTGCTGAAGATGACAATCAATATTGCCACTGCGGCTAAGAATTTACAATATTACGTATACCTTTCAAAGAGTTCATATTCTATATCTATCCAGGAATATACAATAGTAATTTTGTGTACACAATATATCCGAAGCTTCTTCCAACAAAATTGATCATTTTCAGCTTGTTCCAATTGACAGCTCCCATATTGAGGTCACCCCGAATATCCATAAACCATAAAACGAATGATTTAGTCACGAAAAGAGTAAAATACAAGATGGCTGCCGTGGCCATGTTTTTTTTGTTGTTGCGAAAATCGTTAAAATTCGACATCTCCCTTCTAAAAGTGATGCTAAACATGCCGGTAAATTTTAACAACATTTCTCCAATAAATAGTGGCTGCATGGTCACCAGGGTGTGCGGGTGGATTCAAAATTGAAATCAAAGATGGTTGCTGCATGGCGGCACTGTTTTTCTCAACAAAACTCGAAAACAGATATTATATCTCCCATCTAGAGGTCATGCACCATCTGAAGATCTACATGTCGTTTGAGATCAATCGGATGAAAAATGGCTGTATAATTATATAGGGTATGCGAGAGTAAAATGGATGTCGATAGCCGAGAGGTAGCGTGCTCGTGCTAGCGGACCGGGGATCGGAATCTGAAATAATCAGAACTCGGACATATACCAAGTTTGTCAAGCTGAAAAGTCTCATTCAAGATCACTGAATAAAGATCCGAATTCAAAAGGCCGACCCCCCGACCCCCATTACAGCATTTGTTCAGGTATGTTGTCGTGTGTGCAGTATAGTCTGGTCGATAAAAGGTTTGACCTAGAAAAAAAATTGACTAAGTTGGTTTTTATTCCATTTTGTAGAGGAATATATCATCTATAATATATATATCCAAAATCCTCTTTGAGCAATTTTTTTTTACAGATATTTTTAAAATGCCCATTTTCCAGCCTTGTGAATTAGGTTTTTCTACAATATCCCTCACCGGCGATACCAGAACGCTTTACTCCTCCATCCGATACCAGTCAGTGTGACATTAGAGTACAGGAGCGAATAGAATGACAAGGACAGAAAATAATGCAACCACGGCCATGAAATGGCTGTAAAAATGGCCGCAACCCCAAGCCACATATGCTACGACGGAAGCAACATATTTGATAACCACATAGAAGTGAAAATACGTATTAGCAATTTACAAGTATGTTGTTAAATATCTTTAAAGGTACACAAATACACATATCATTAAAACAGATCCATCTGAAGGGTTTATCGGTCATTGCAACGCAAGTTAAACCCAATGATTCTGGTTTTCTGCTTAAATTATTTCGAGCATGCTACACACGAATTAATGTATCTCTACACATAGATCGTGGTAAGTTAATTTGTAACGTAGAAACTGATGTGCATAACCTATGAGGTATAAATTTTCAACACTCTTCGTGGCAATAAACCATACTCGTAATGCTTATTGTACTTTAAAGAAACACTCATCGCTTCGATATATTAGCACCCCATCTCAAAGAGAGACGGTACATTGTACATTTTATTTAAAGGCCCATCTAATTTTCGAGTCACCGATTTTTTTTATAGTGCCTTGATATACGGTTTTAATAACAATCTGTGATATAAAATATGACTAAATTATTATAATTCATCACCATTTGAAACGTCTGTATCTCAGAAGGTACCCATAGAGTAATAGAAAATAGCTGAAATCATAGAAACATTTTCCCCGTTTCGCCCCCATAATGCAACATAATTCAAACTAAGATATAGCGTTATTCCCTTCCATTGAAAATAATAGACTGTGCAGAACATTCCAGCTGAAACTTAAGCACATAAGACACGTCTGTACCTCAACAAAAAACATGTTCACATTTTATTATACCGAATAAGTTGATAATACAATGTTTTGGAGCTTCCTCTCTCAACTGGTATATAACATGGCATACGTTTTATATAATGTGATCTGGCGGCTAGAAAATTCCTTCGTGAATATTAGCAAATATTATTTCCAGGTATAAAAACAGTCTCTGTCACAGAGTATGTGTACAGCTTTCGCTTGCTCTCTCGCGAGACACATTCGAGAGAATTAGCACATCTCTTATCATTAGCATTCTTCCTCGCATAATTCAAGAGCATGTTCGTATTTATAGGACAAGATGTTAAATTTTTCACAAATTGTAAATTCATTCGATTCTATCAATTTTGGCGGCCATTTTTTGACAGACATTCTACAGATATGGTTTAAGACTAAGCATTATTTGTGTGTTTTTTATTTTATTACTAATCTGGTATTAGTTGGTGCGCCCTACCATAGAAATTCTGAATTTTTCGATACCAACTGCCATCATGGACGCCATCTTGGATTACAATAAATGCTCAAAGCTGATTTTGGATATGGTATAGAGGATATATTATAATTCCTCTCCAAAATGGCCCTTGTTGACAAAACCACCCTTATCATCCATGTTTATCTCACAGTCAACACCAAATAACCCAACACCAATAGAATATCATAATTATATTCAAATGAACATAATAGTATTTAATTTCTTTAACCTCTTACGTCAATTGATACGCGTGCCGATGATACACACGTGTGTGTCTTACTAAAAATATGAGGCGGGATTTAGGGGCTAATTGTGGGATAAATAAATATATATATTAGCAACCATGCACCAGCGCGCCGCAGTCGCGCGTGGTTGTTTATACCTCAGGTACAGGTGAATGTCGTCATATATTGTTTTCTATAATTATCAGTCAGTGATTTTTCAAAGATCGCGTTATGGATTTTGGAGAAATTGTCACGTGACTTCCGGTTAGCAACTGTGTGGAGATTGCCAAAGCGCGGATCGGAAATGGTTCATCGCGATGAAAATGATATTAGCTATTCTTCAATTCTTCATAACTTACGAAGAATTTCTATGTGATTTCAGGCCTATTAGTTTTATTTATACCAATTTCGCTGGTTAGCTAAGACGTCATAACACGGTGTCTGACGTAATTTACGTATTTTGGATTGGCGGGCCAGAACCCAGACAAGATGACAAAGATTGCACAATCCACGACAAGTCATTCGTCTCCCCCGGGACCACTGCGTGATGTTACTGAAATTATTCTTAGCGTTATATGTCGTCGAAAAAGGCACATTTGAGGCACATCATGTGTGGTTGCCCCACTACGTGGCACGTACGATTCATATTAAATTTATAATACTTCCCAAATATACGTGATTATTTCTCATAAAATAGTTCATGGGCGATCTGATGCATGCATCTTTTTTTTAGACTACTATGCTGATCATGAACCAGTGCACATGCCTTGGTGAATCAGCAGTTTAGTTGCCCCCCTTTCGCCCCATGCTAGCGGTCATGCGCAGTGAAACGTGTTGATCGTGCCGGTCTCCGGATACGGCCTTGATCCATGATCAAAATGTTGCAACTTTGTCACAATACAACACTCAGTATATCTTTGTAACCATCTAAGATTATGTGTCATGGACCCAGTGTGACGCTGTTATCGATATGTAATGGGTGGAAATATGTCATATTAATCATATGCTATATTCGCATTAATATGCCCATAAATTACTACATTGTATTCAATATAACTCACGAAAAGCGTTATTATAATTGATGGATTCCAGACAATGATATCTTACAAGCAGGAATCAATGGACCTGTTGATGTGAACGACGGTATTTCATGCGAGCAATGCAGCGTGTGTTCCATCACGTAGGCAATGCACCGTATGGTATGTGAACTTTCTGCGATCAGTGCGTGTCCAACTTTGAGTTGCAATTCGCACAACCTCGAGTTAGACTTTCCAACGATCTGGGTGCGACGTGAGAACTTGTTCGCTTCTGATAAATGCTACGGTGCGCGTACGAGGAGATATCGGTGCAGTTCCGATAAGCCATTTTTTGTCTGCCATGTTTTTAAAGAGTACAACACGGTACAGGACGCCATACTGCATTTTGATGACTATTGAGGGTAATACACGCATCCATTATAGAATAAACATGGAGAGTGTACTGAATTTGAAATATTATGTCTTGACTGTTTCCCCATTGGTTTATCATGTAAACATATACATGCAATTAAATATATACTCTCATCGAATTAAATAGTTTATGACATACACAATATTGAAAACTCATAATCTACAACAAGAAAGCTCATATTGCAATAAAAGCTGTGTCTAGCTCCCGAAATGGCCACATGAAAATAGCTACGGTTCAGGTCCCAAAACACGCTACTCTAGCTCTCTGTTCTCTTCCGGTATTTCGCGACAGTTCCGCTTCGATATCAACCTCGAATTTCGCACTCTTGCGACTGTTATGAGCACGTTTTTTTTATTATGAATATTGATTATTCTAATCTTAGGAGGCCTACCAAATTAAAAAATACCTTCTGCATGCAGATGGGGGCCTATATCAAACGCTATTTCTATCCTATTTCAAGAGGACCGTTCTATCATACTATATATATATATATATAAAACAAAATGACACGAGAGTGGGTGTTAATTGTCTGAGGCCTGTGGTGCTGATTTCCGCCCGAGCAAATTCCGATTCCGGTGTGAGTTTTTCCGCTTGTCGACAGAGCAAATTTCCAATTTAGCAGCCGAAAAACTTAAAAACACAGATATAATGCAAGTTTAATAACATATTATGTTAATGTTTACCTCTAGCTTCAACCGGGACATGTTTTCCTGTAATTGTGTTGCCTAAAAAGCCAGCAAAATGCTGTAATCGGTGATTTATGTTTTCGCTCCGATTCCCGCCCTGTATGTTTCGTTGTCGCCCGAGTAAGTTCAATTGTCGCCCAAGCAATGCTCTTTATTATTATTATTGGACCTAAGCGCAATTACATCTCTGGCTCCTCATTCTTATTGCGCTTCAGCGCAATTAATATATCCATCATGAGATAAGCCCTCTGTGCAACTAGAATCCGAATAGGCCTACGCGTGGAAGTTAACAGGTCACAAATAAACTCCAACAAATGCACTATGGACTACACCATTTGAATTAGTGTTTATGTAATGTGGCTAATTGTGCTTAAGTGTATTAAGGAAGATTTTGATTTCCACTGAAGCCCAATTAGCTCTTATTGCACTTAAGCGCAATAATAATATTCCTTATTGCGCTTTTAAAGTGATATTGGAGATTCCTTTTTTTGCTTAAGATCAATAAGATATGCCTTATTGCGCTTAAACGCAATAAAATATTCGCTTAAGCGCAATTATATATTTCCTTATTGCGCTTAAGCGCAATTAGATCTTCCCTTATTGTGCTTAAGCGAAATTAGAGATTCCTTATTGCGCTTAAAGGTGCATAGTCGGAATTAACGCTTGTACAATTACTATTTCCTAGGCTTCGGTGGTCAAAAATATTTTATTCGAGTCGAGTAACCCATCCATCAAATTTCAGAGTAATCAAATATCGATTTTTGAAATCTATTATTTTTTACCACCGATAATTTTTTAGTGGCCCAGTAAAAGGTCGACGAGAAGACGGTTTCGGACCAAATTGCAGATCAAGATGGATAACTCTAAAATCAAGTGGCTTTTTGTGTCAAATAATTGACAAACCTGGACAAACCGGCAAAATTTCGTTGAAATTTTTTGATAAATAAGAGGTTTTGGGCAATTTTGTACTATAGTTGACTGATATATTTTTGGGCAATTAATCGGTTCTGATAACTGGAGCAGCATTAAAAAAACATTGTTGTTTTTGTTGTTGTTGTTGTTGTTGGAATCTGATGATATGGGGACCATCGAATAGAATTGAGTACCTTAATTTAAGCTCAATTATTTATAAATATTAATTTGACTTCCCATATACATGTCCATGTATGTTTGGTCTTTTTAATAAAGTATCTTGATATTATAGGAAAATAAAAAAAATCGCATCAAAATCAACACTAGTGACGTTGTAGATCTGTTGTAGTATAAGTTACTAATTCGTTGTACTTAGTCAATCATTATAAGACAATTTACATGTGGAACCGCCATGGAGCCAGCAAAATGAAGCAATTAAAGGTACACAAACAGAGGGTCCCCATCTCAACAGATTCCAACAACAATCCGATCACAGGGTCCTATATTACTATTTCTTTGGCTTTGAGTGTAAAAAATATTTGATTCGAGTCGAGGAACCCATCAAACAAAGCTCAGAGTTATTAGATATTGATTTTTGAAATTTGTTATTAACTCGAGATGAGTACTAATAATTGCCTTCAACTGCCGTAATCTGCTCGGGATGTGTACACCAAAATCAATTCAAACAGACAAGGATGGATAACTCTAAAATCAAGTGGTAATAATAACGCAATTTTGACTGAGTTCTGGGCCAGAAAGTATTCCCGATAATGAAAAATAATAGATTTCTAAAATCGATATCTAACAAATCTGAGCTTTGATGGGTGACTTCCTCGACTAGAATCAAATATTTTTGACCCCCGAAGCCATTGAAATAGTAATTGAGAGGAGTTTTATCGAATTGAGTACCTTTAATTGGATACAGTAAACATTTATCCATGTCAGGAATCGGAACGCTGAAAATGTGCGTGTCTCGAATCGGAACACTCCGAAAACAGAATCGGAACGTACGGTAGTGATACTTTTAAGGCAACATGTCAAGCCAAAATCGCGTATTTTGATCAACTGTCGTTTTAAAGTAACGATGGGTTGTTTGTGGATGCACGTAAGCAATTTGTTCTACAAAACATTATCTGTTTCGCTTCGAAATTCACACTTATACACCATACTTTTCTTCTGTGTGTGTGGATTTGAGTGAGCAACCCTTGTAATTTAGTTCAGAGTGCTATATATGGGACTAATGAAAAGTAAGTGAAGAGTAGAATACCTTATAAACAAATCTTAACATTTGAATGTGTCATCCCATGAGTTGCTCCCTCGATATACACCAATTAGTAAACATGGTCGTGGAAAATCGAGCAAAACGTTCGCGGAATCGGAACTTATACCGCTCGGAATCGGAATTTTGCTGGGGCAGAATGAGATTTCGAGGAGCATATCGCCCACAGTGACCGCATGGGCCTATTGCAATCGGGCGAATTTTCTTTTATGTCCGACGGTACACGTATTTCCATTTCATGGTCGTCAAACGAGTATAGCTGTCACTGAGATCGGAGATATTTACACCGAAGTGTACAGCACGATACTATCTACGCCCGGACTCATTCAATATGTCGGAAACCAGAACTATTAACTCATTTTCCTTGTTTTTCTTTTGAATGTATTATCACATCTTCAGCTCCATCCCTAATAATTGCGAATCAACGCGATTGAATAGAAATAGAAATAGAAATCCATTGCATTGCCAACACATTGGAAAATGATCCCAAAAGTCAAAAAAACAAGCCAACTGATTTCCCAAGGTAGGAACCGTACTATATTACAGCTATAGCGTTTGATTTGAGCGACCCGTAGCATAATACGTGCTTCTTAAAACACGCACTGAATTGTGATATAATTTTTTATTTTTTTTTGAATAATTAACTGTGATTTCGAAGCTTGTCTCGACAACTTTTATTAGAATCAGTGATGCCTAATAACATATATTTACATACTAAGTGTTGTCATCACTAAATCCACCATTCTGATTGGTCGGCGCACACGTGGCTAGTTGCAGTTATTTCTCGGTGAATGCGCAACGCCTCATAACACCAAGTTAATAACACCATCGATACGTCATTGGGTTTGGAAAGACGAACACGTAATATTTTGGGCGCATTTGGACTCGCGCAGGATTGACTTAATACATCATCGGGTTTCAATATGAAGAGAAATTGTTCCTATTAACTTTTGCCAAGGGTGCTATTGGGTATTTTGGGCTGTTTTTGTCACGATACACTTTTCGATTTAAATACATTTACAAAAGTGGCTTTTTCGCTAAATGTATATCAATATAAGGATTAACTGTCATGTGGACTATTTTTATGGAGATGTAACCGTGAGGTAAGTGGTCATAACTTGTATGTAAAACCCTTCGGGTTTTACACAAGTTATGTCCACTTACCTCACGGTTACATCTCCATAAAAACAGTCCACATGACAGTTAATCCTTATATAATATATAAAAAAAATCTCATAAGGAGAACTGCATGAACTCACCATTGTTGTATCTTTTGTTGACTTTATTTGCTATTTTTCGGCTATGATCCATAGCATTTTCGTACCGGAACCGTAGCATTTATCGGAAGCGAACAATTTCTTACGTCGCAGTTCGCTCCCAGTGCACTGTTACCTCATATGTTCACTATTTTAGTAAATTCCAACTTAAAGGTACCCAAGACACTTACAGTATAGGTAAATGTGCAAAATATATTTGAAGTCTGTGACAACAGCACCACCACTATAAGAAGAACATGGAGAAATAGATCAACTTTGTTCTTATAGTCGTTTTTTATAGTTCTCCAAAAACTGAAATTTCGCATGTTGAAACCATTGTTATGTAAACGAAACTGTTACAGCGATTGATCAACAAACATCGCTAATTGTGTAGTAAGTTCAAATATTTTAATCTGAATATGATTTTCAGTATATATTTTTTAATGTTTTGACCATTTCCAATGTTTACCGTCAAGTTTTGATTTAACATTAATATATATTACTAGCAGATGAGCCCGACGTTGTCCGGGCTATTCAAAAACCAAATTTCAAGTCGATAGGTCCACCCGTTTCCGAGATCTGGTCTGCGCATGCGCGAAGCTGGCGTCGCACGGGATCGGCGACCAGATAAAATTCGTATCCGGGGCAAGATACATTCACATAGCAAATTTCAAGTCGATAGCTCCACCCGTTTCCGAGATCTCGTCTGCGCATGCGGGAAGCTGGCGTCGCACGGACTCGGCGACCCGATAAAATTCGTATCCGGGGCAAGATACATTCACATACCAAATTTCAAGTCGATAGCTCCACCCGTTTCTGAGATCTCGTCTGCGCATGCGCAAAGCTGGCGTCGCACGGGCTCGGTGACCCGATAAAATTCGCATCCGGGCCAAGATACACACACGTACCAAGTTTCGTCCCGATCGGTCGAGAATCGTAGATTTGTATAAATGACAGACAAACATACATACAGACAGACAGACAAACAGAGGTCTTCAAAATATATATGAGATTGGACTAATTGGACTTGTATGGGTAATTCCACAGTAACATCTCTCTGTCTGTATGCCAGCATGCCTGCCGGTCGCTCGGTCGGTAAGATAAGATAAGTTTATTGACAATTACACCCACACGGGGCCGATGTCACAACATAAATAACAATAAATATATATATGATACAATAAGTATGCACAATTGTAATCAGAATTAAAATTGAAAAAAATTCATGTTTGTTGTTGAAAATCTGGTGTTTCAGACCTTTTGTGGAAAAAGAGACGGACCATGTTACAGATGTTACTGCACGTTTCTGTTTTGTCATTTCGCAGTATGAAAATGAATTTTTGGGCATCAGTCATATTAATAAACTTGTGATTTACATTATTTATTTCGTCAAAGAAACGGAGACGTATGCTTTTGTAAATAGGACATTTTAAAATAAAATGTTCCTCGGTTTCCGTTTCCAATCCACACTTTCTGCATATTCTGTTGTCTACATGAATCTTCGGTTGTTTATGGCGCCCTTTTTCAATTTCTAGAGTATGATTGCTAATCCGCAATTTGCTGAAGATCTTTCTTACTTCGCTATTTTTTACTATGTCCAAATATGGCTGCAATCGGTAATCACTTATTATTTCTCTATATATATACCCTCAATTTGTTCTTACCTGGTGGTTTTTCATCGTTATATATATCTCTTCTGCGTGAAACACGACACATGGTCAACCTTGAAACTATCACAAATAGTGTGTTGAATTTTCTGTGTTAATTAATATAATGCTTCATAAACAACGGGGTATCTATTATTATTATTGTGTTAATTAATATAATGCTTCATAAACAACGGGGTATCTATTAGTGTAGGTGGTGCAACATATTATATTGGTCAATAGTTGACTGACCATGTAGATTTCCGGCTCAGTTAAGGAAAGGAGTTGGCTAGGAATATGTGTTCCCAAATAGTGTGCTGAGCTTGGTAGATACCCCGTTGTTTATGAAGCATTATATTAATTGCAGAAAAACATTCCCTCGTTCATAAATCAGCCACAATGTCCGATGTATGGTATCGATATTTTTAACGCATATTTAGTAGCACGAGATAATGATGCTTCATAAACAACGGGGTATCTACCAAGCTCAGCACACTATTTGGGAACACATAAACACATAAATTATTATAGTTCCCGACATAATATCCGAAAATAGTTGATTAAATCTGCGAATCAGATATCATGCAGTATGCAGTATGTCTGTCTGTATGTATGTATATTTGTATGTATGTATGTGTGTATGTATCATTGTATGTATGTATGTCTGTCAAACATATATATGTTATGTCGCATGAATCCACTCCGAAGACATTGATCCCTGTAATATGTTGCACCACCTACACTAAATCTCGTTGAGTAAGATTTTACTCAACACGTACTCAACAGCTGCGCAGTTATGGTCCCTAGCAACGTTGAGTAAAACGTCGATTTTTTTTTACTCAACTCTGAAAGTGAAATCGCGCAACAACCGATTGATTTTGGTCAATAGTTGACTGAACATGTAGATTTCTCAGTTAAGGAAAGGAGTTGGCTAGGAATATGTGTTGTTAGAATTATCGAAACTGAACTGGATCATATATCTTGGACCAGCGACCGAATCAGATTTGGAAATATCGGGACATTTATGAAATTCCCGACATATTATCCGAAAATAGTTGATTAAATCTGCGAATCAGATATCATGGTTTGTCATTGTTGGGTACTCGTTTCTTAACCGTTGAATACAAACCGCTCAACAAATTATCACTCAACGTGTTGAGTCGAGATTTTACTGAACAAGATGTGTAGTGTATCGCCCAGGGGTGGGGGTGATTTTCCGACACGTATGCTGGGGGTGGTGGGTGTCAAATAAGCCAAAAGCAATTTTTTCCGTGACAAAATTATATTTTTTCCTTCACTCCTTTTATTGGATTTTTACTAGTTTTTACTGGTTTGTAACACTAAGAAATCAATAATAAGGAATGCAGAAACACTAAACACGCTAGGGCCATTGGATGTTGGTTTGTGCCTCTTTAGGACAAGGGAAAGTATTCTTAATGTAGCTGAATCGCCCATGCAGTATTCTATGTAATTAACATCAAATAAGGATAACTTTAAATAAATAAATTTAATGCCAAATCTGGTCAAACATGTACATTAAACACTGATGTATACACTGATGTATAAAGAAAAAAACATGTAACATACCTAGACTTGTGAGTGGATAACACAATTATCTCATATGTGACAAAAGAGATAGAAAACGGTTATAATTCACAATCTCATGTAGTCATGAATGAGTTGATACAGGTTACTACTAAAAGTGTAGGTTTGTTTTTTAGCATATGCTTTACTCTCACATGCTACACTTGAGCAGTCCAATAGAAATAATGCCTTTTCTGAACTCATACAAGATTCCTGAATTCATACAAGATAAACTGTGAACGTTATAAAATTCCAAACCAATCCTTACCAATCTGAATCAATTGGAATCAATCGTAACATTAACTTTCTTTGATTTCCCATTGGTACTCCTGGGTGCTCTAGTGTATTGCTATATGTGCGATAAACATGTTTTAGTAATGTCTAATGAGTCTGGGTGGCACGTAGCATATGATAATTTAACCTATCTGATATAATACAATCACCTATCTGGTGTAAAACAATATCCCCTATCTGGTGTAAAACAAAATCACCTATCTGGTGTAGAGCAATATCAGCTACCTGCTGTATAGACATAATATCTTTATAAATTTCCATAACAAAGTAACAAAACACAAAAACTAAATAGGTCTCTAAAAAGAACTACCACACACATTTTGGCACTAAAACAGTGACTATTAATTATGACTAACTGTGCGCGCTGTGTCAGTGACCGGTTACCCACCCAGGCATAGCTGCTATTCACAATAGCAATAAAGCTGCTTAATAGGTTTTTTGACGAGAGGAAATGAATGCAACCTGGACACAATACAATGACTTCAGTTTAGCAATAAAATGTTCGATGGTATATAAATATTAGAACGTCAGTTTGTCTATAAATGTTCGATATAATATAATGATTAGAGCATATCTTGTCGTTGACTGTGCGAATGTAGTGGCCTGTGGGAATGGTGTAGTTCACTCGCCTTCGGCTCATGAACCACACCCTTCCAACTGACCACTACATTCGCGTAGTCAACTCCAAGCCATGCTCTATTCATATACCAAGAAAACCATAGTCAGAAATGGTAACGCCACCAAGATTATAGTATTACATATAAATAGAAATTATAAAAAATACATAAAATATTTTGATAACAATTGCGTTTAAACAAGTAATCCTTCAAATTATTACTAACAAAGCAAGTAAATGACTGTGGGGTCACTCAACAGATTATAAAGACTTGGACTTAGTATACTGTAAATACTGGGACTGTATATTTTTAAATTTTAGTCTAAAATTTAAATGAAATAATTAAAAGATAAAATTTAGCAAGTAGTAAAAGTTAATTTTATCATTTAATTTGTTTTTTTGGTTAAATAAAGGAATAATTTAAATGTAAAATTTGGTTTAAAAAAAAATGATTGACCGTGGCTCTTCCAATAATTGCGCGACTGACCTGGTCAATTGTTCTTAAGAAGTTGTTTTGAGAATTACTATGGAGGGACATAGTTATGGCTGTGGCTTCGCGAGTAATTGACTTGGTGACGTGATGTTAACAATCTGAACTCCAGTAAACCAAGGACGCTCCATACCAAATATAAGGTAAATAAATAATTCTTTATAAGTTGTTTTAATATTTACTATGGAGGGAAAGAATTGTGGTGCTGGCTTCGCAACTATTTGACCCCATTGTAACAAATATAAATATTAGTCACTCAGGCAATAGATGTATCTATTCTTTATATTAAGTTATTGGGTCTTACGTGTCTTGAGATGTCTAAATATGTTTTGATGGACAGATCGCGCAAGCGCAAGGGACCCCGCCAATCTTATTTGTTGTGCTTCGAATTGTTGACTTATTAAATATGCACATATACTTAAGAAACAGTCGTGTGCGAAGCGCGCTCCCGTAGGTCGGTTTTTGGATGCCAGTTAATGAAAATATCATTGAAATAATCGGTTTCCCCCCAATAAACATCCATATATTCAATATACATGTTTTTGGAGCAGAATTAGGTAGACCATATTGAACGCCATAATTCTGCTGTGGTTAAGTGGTCAATTACTTTGGACATTACTGTATGTAGATGGAGTTATCATTAGACCTCACATCCTTATATGGGATACAGTAATGCCCAAAGTAATTGACCACTTAACCACAGCAGAATTATGGGTAATTTTTCAGGATTTAAAATCCGGAAAAATTACCCACAATCTGCTGTGCTTAAGTGGTCAATTACTTTGGACATTACTGTATGTGGATGGAGTTATCATTAGACCTCACATCCTTATATGGGCTACAGTAATGCCTAAAGTAATTGACCAATTAACCACAGCAGAATTAAGGGTAATTTTTCAGGATTTAAAATCTTGAAAAATTACCCATAATTCTGCTGTGGTTAAGTGATCAATTACTTTGGACATTACTGTATGTAGATGGAGTTAAACCTCACATCAGTTTGTTGGGGATTTGGACCTTGACTTGGGACCTTTTTTTTTTAACGCAACAAATGCGAGTACACCTTATACACAAATTTCTGATGTAGCCAGAGTTTTTATTGGATAATATTAGTTTGAAGCCTGCTTACATTTCAATATGTTGTCAGTTTTGTATTCTCTGCAGCAGCTAGAACTCGGCGCGTTGAAGCAAAAGTTATAAAAGAAAAATGTGTACGTAACGAGACTATAATACAAATGAAAAAATAAATTGAGGGAGGGGTGGGCATTACAGGGAACTAAGGGTTGAACCGATATAAATCTGTAGAGCGATAACGACCAATGTTGACATATTATGCATCTCAACTCTACTGTTGCAACAAGGTTATAAAATAGGGGGGGGGGTGTCAGAATTTTAGTCATCTCTATATAGTGCCAGAATAGTAATTTATGGACTTCTATAGTGGTACAATACAAATTAGAATCAAATGATAAAAAATATGTATGTAACACAACTATACCGATGAAAGTAAAAATAATAATTTAGGCCGGGATAAGATGTTGGTTTGGTTATATGGACTCGGAGAAAAAGGGGTTCGTACCGATGAACTGACATAAATTAGTGGAGCGATGTTGCCATGTAATGCATCGCGACTGTACTAAAGCAGCAATGATATAAAATTGGGGGGGCCCCGGGGGGGTCGGAAATTATCTCTATCTCTATAGATGGCACCAGAATTATATAGAAAGGAATAGCAATTGATATACGTATACGGTATACTATAGTAATACCATAGACATATAAGTACAAGTATCACTCAATAAAATATTTCGTAACGTGACTATAGCGATGAAAAAAATAAATAAATTGGACTGGGATTAGAGATTGGGTTGGTTATATGTGGATAATTGGATATGGAATTCATACCGATGAAATGATACAAATTAGTGGAGCGATAAAGACCAATGTTGACACTTAGTCAGGCTACGCGGGGGAAATAGGGGTTGATACGATAGACCGAAATAAATTTGTCGAGTGATAATGACCAATGTTGACGTATAAAGTAACGCGACTGTACTGTTGCACAATTATCATGTAGAACCAGTCAAATATGGACTCTGGTGCCAATATGGAACAGCTCAGAAAACATTTGAAGGGCCCTAAAATTTATGGGATCTGCCATACAAATCGATTTATGTTGATAAATCTCTTATTTTTCAAAATTTTAAGCTGAGACTTGGTGTGTTTGAGTGGGATACGTATATATTCCTAAAATGATAGGATACAGCACATAATTATGTTTTAGGTGGAAGAAATGAATTTTTTTCGATGATAAAATTTAACAATAAGTTAAATTTTAATAACATGGGATTTGCAAATAAAATCGATTTATGTTGACAAAACTGTCATTTTTCAAAATTTTGAGTTGAGAATTCGTGTGTCTGTGTGTAATACTTATATATTCTTAAAATGACAGAGTACAGCGCGTAATTATCTTTTAGATGGAAGAAATTGAATTTGTTTTCGATAACCATCTACGGCCGTACTACGGCCGGGTTTATCGAGTACGCTATTTTATAAACAAACTTTTGTCAATAGCCGTTTTGGTCAAACTAAACCTTTTTCGACCGGGAAAGCAGATCCGAATAGTAGTTAAGATGTATTTAGATAGAATTATCAAAAGAATTTGACCGATTAGGGTGCATTTTAAAAGAATCGAGTGGAGAAATCTTGGTGACATTTTCATAAAACACGCCGATAATTCCAAAGATAAAAGATGGCGGTTACTACAAAAAAAACAGACGTGCGCACCCCATTTAAAATTACCCATAATTCAGTTCACTACACCAGGGGCTCCCAACAGGTTATACAATATTTTCAGGCTATCAGATTATTTATATTTTCGACTTTAAGTTTACAATTTGAGCCTGTCCTCACTCTATCGATACGATTTATCATAAACATATTATACACCAGTGGCGTTAACTTTACAACTTCGGCATCTACGTGATTATATCGGTACGATTCAGTAAGGTACAAACAATCTCCATAAAATACCCACAATTCAGTTCACTACATGCAGGGGCTCCCAATAGGTTATTCCTATTTATTATGGGCTCCCAATAGGTTATACAATATTTTCAGGCTATCAGATTATTTATATTTTCAACAAGATATTATTACACCGGTGACTTTAAGTTTACAATTTGAGCCTGTCCTGACTCTATCGATAGGATTTATCATATTTTCATAAACGTATTATACACCGCTGGCGTTAACTTTACAATTTCGGCATCTACGTGATTATATCGGTACGATTGAGTAAGGTACAAACAATCTCCAAGAATACATTCGCCCTGTACTCCATGCGATATAAAAAAACCAAATGCTAGTAACACCACACTAGGTGGCGTAATAAGATTTAAAATAAATTGACTGCAGAGCTGTGGAAATATGATATTTAACAAAAACGATTACAAATCCACTGCAGTCAAGAATATACTGCTAGAGACCAGTCCTGCTGTTCATTACTAGATTCACTGAATCTCAATGTAGGAGGTTTGGTCCTGGTTTTCTCTGTATGTTTGTGTTTTGCGTTCCACAAGTGGGTGGGTGTCAAAACATGGCTGGAAAAAACTCTATGAAATGGAAAAAAAATTGGGGTCGGGGGTGGGTGGGTCAAAAAAGTGGTCATCGGCAAAAAAAGTAGCATACGTGTCTGGAATTTTTTTCCGACCCCCCCCCCTGTATCGCCTGGTAATTTCTAACTGCATGAACGTTGGCCATTGATTCCGGGAACTGATAGGGGTACCCCTGCACCACCATCGGAATTTAACTTTGCCCCACTCATTTCCTTCCTTGTTATGTCCCTCAACTTATAAGCAATATTAGCCCGAAAAAAAGTGGCCGTGTAGACACCAGACAACATGACCGCCGTTTCTCAGACAAGGCACTGAGTCAGTATGATGCAAATTATAGTGAGAAAATCTTGTCAAATGTATAAAAATGTATATTTTTGTGACGCTAAGATATAATGCCACCTTTTCGTTGCAAAATTGAAACTCCCCGCCCAAGATGGCCGCCAAAATGGCAGCCGACTATTGGACAAATTGACATTTTTCGCTAATATATTCTATATCAGTTTCTGATGTTTGGAATATAACATTTAGTTGTCAGTGGAATATGTAACATGGTTAATAACAAGTGATTCACAATTTTCTATCTTTTCGGACCATCAGAGAATAATATTCGGAATATATCGGGGGGGGGGGGGGGGGTCAGGAAAAATATGACGGATACAAGGTGGAAATTTTGTGTTAAAGGGAGAAATTGTGGACAAACAAATTAAATATAGAGCCCCCCCCCCCCCCTCACTTGTATAAGGCTATAGCATGCACTACTATATGAATCTGATTGTTTCAATTAATTTTGAAGCTGTAATTTGTCTTAGAACTGATTTTGGAAAAAAATTGCATGACATCAGAACAAATCTGCATTCCGGGCTCGGGGACACCCACCCACCCGGTCCTTGTATCCTGTAATTTTTTTCCCGACCCCCCCCCCCCCTGATTTTGATGTCAAGTTTGTGATAGAAAAATCCAATATTTCTGGTAATGTCAATGGTTACAATATTAACAATTGACCAAGATGCACCCGCAATGTTAGTATTCAATGTATAGAAGGCACATTAGTCGATTTTATTCATCGGCCACATCTTGTAAGTGATTGCATGGCACGCTGGGGCAATATCTACCATTTACAAACTTTGGCCACCATTATTTTGGCAGCCATAAATTTTTGAGCCAAAGCCACAATTATAGTTCCATTGAGTTGGAATGTTCATAAGTGATGGTATGCATCACTTACATTGTGCGGTTCTGCTCATTTCTTGTTCAAATATGACTAGAATCCCACTTGTTGTTTTTGGTGAACCTTTTTTGGCGAAACGTTTTGTAAAATCGAATATTTGAGTGATCCCACGAATGACATATTTCATTGCTCTAATGATCAGTACAAAATAAGGTCACAATTTAGGCGGAAAGTCCCAATTTTTACCTAAAAGGTCAGTGGGGATTTTTTTTTGGACACGTATCCTGGGGGTGGTGGGTGTCAAAATAAGCCCAACGCCAGTATGTTATATGCTATGATAGAGTTGTGTGTGAACGCTCTTGTATGGGTGCTGTTTGTCGAGACCGATCTGTGCAACTTCAGATTGAAGCATGCGTTCTGTGTTCTCGTGAATAAATTCATCGATCTTGTCGTTATCTGTGTGGGGTTTGGTGTGGTCCTTCCTTAACAATGGCGTGGTGGCAGCTGCGGATTCGAGCAAACGTCTCATTTCATAAACTGGCGCAAGGACCCTCGGCAGAGAGTTGCAACACCAAAATTCACATCGCCTTACTTCGCGGCAGGTAACCGCCTCATCACGGAGGTGTTAAAGCTTGATTCACCTGATTTATTCCTACTGGAGACGGAATGCACATGCCTCATTGGGAGATCACAGTCCACCACTCAACAACACTCCACCGTCCACCGTCCAGTTACAGTGTCTGAACATTGTTGGGGACAGTGCGACAACTTCATCAACTTCATGCAGTTGCTAAAACCGAAACAGACTATCTTCAAATTTGTATTCACCTTCAATTTCATCGTGGGCATTTGGACAGTCCTATCTATTAGTATTAGTTACAATTTTTGAATCACTGTCAACTTCTCCTTCAAATTGGGATGCACATCAATTTCACAGTGGACATTGTTTTGAATTTGGAAGTCCTATCTATGAGCTACCGGTACAAACACTTCCAGTTCCACGGTTACAGTTTCACAATATTTTCTACTTTTACCAGTGGCAGTGTGCACGTACATGTGTGCTTTCCTATTTCTTCATTTTATTGTCTGACAGTGACAGCCTCCAATGGACCTCATGTCAGTGATGTCACATGACCACTTGCAGAGATTTCTCAGAACCGTCCAATTGGAAGTGTAATTGGGTTCATGGACAACATGTGAGATGGGTCTGCTTGCAAACTGCTGTTTCTGGATTATTTCACAGAAATGAAACTTTCTCCGATAGTCTATCGACATTGACAAAACCTTCAGTGATCGAAGTGTTCATAGAGTTCCATATTTAACTTTCTGCCAGCCATTTTCTTTGAACACCTGAACATTCCGACAATGATCTACAATGACCACATCAGAGATTCAGAGACATTCATTTTGTTCTGTTTATTTCCATTGTTATTCTCCGTGTAGTACGATAGTGTGGCAGATAGCGCGAGAGAGAAGAAAGTGGTCATCCCTGTGGTAATGTTGTGATAGTAGAGAGTGTATAGAAAGACAGAAGAAAGAAGGATTGCCAGTAGTTATGATGTAAGAGTGGTGAGTGTATAGGAAGATAGCGAGATAGAGAGCGAGAGAATGAATAGTAGTCTCGCCTGCAGTTAGGTTGTAAAAGTGGTCAGCGTATAGGAAGCGAGAGAGAGAGAGAGAGAGAGAGAGAGAGAGAGAGATGAAAGTAGTCACGTCAGTAGTGTGTATAGGATGAGTGCATTAGAGAGAGAGAGAGAGAGAGAGCAGAAAGAAGTCACACCAGTTGTTATGTTGCAAGAGTGGTTGTGCGTATATGAAGAGAACGAGTGGAAGTATAGTAAGAGAGCGAGAGAGAGAGAGAGAGAGAGAGAGAGAGAGAGAGAGAGAGAGAGAGAGAGAGAGAGAGAGAGAGAGAGAGAGAGAGAAAGAAGAAAGTAGTCACGCCAGTATGTTATATGCTATGATAGAGTTGTGTGTGAACGCTCTTGTATGGGTGCTGTTTGTCGAGACCGATTTAGTTCGTGTGATTGTGCAACTTCAGATTGAAGCATGCGTTCTGTGTTCTCGTGAATAAATTCATCGATCTTGTCGTTATCTGTGTTGGGTTTGGTGTGGTCCTTCCTTAACAATGGCGCAAAGCAATTTTTTCCGTGACAAAATTATATTTTTTCCTTCACACCTTTTATTGGATTTTTACTAGTTTGTACTGGTTTGTAACACTAAGAAATTTCAATAATAAGGAACTGCAGCAACAATAAACATGCTATTGGATGCTGGTTTGTGCCTCTTTATGACAAGGGAATGTATTCTTAATGCAGCTGAATCGCCCATGCAGTATTCTATGTAATTAACATCAAATAAGGATAACTTTAAAGAATAACTTTAATGCCAAATCTGGTCAAACATGGACATTAAATACTGATGTATTCACTGATGTATAAAGAAAAAAACATGTAACATACCTAGACGTGTACGTGAGTGGATAACACAATCATCTCATATGAGACAAAAGAGATAGAAAATGCTAATAATTCACAATCTCATGTTGTCATGAATGAGTTAATACAGGTTTCTACTAAAAGTGTAGGTTTGTTTTTTATTATATGCTTTACTCTCACGTGCTACATTTGAGCAGTCCAATAGATTTTCTGAACTCGTACAAGATTCCTGAATTCATACAAGATAAACTGTGAACGTTATAAAATTCCTAACCAATCCTTACCAATCTGAATCAATTGGAATCAATCGTAACATTAACTTTCTTTGATTTCCCATTGGTGCTCCTGTGCGCTCCAGTGTATCGCTATATGTGCGATAAACATGTGTTAGTAATGTCTAATGAGTCTGGGTGGCACGTAGCATATAATAATTTAACCTATTTGATATAATCAATCACCTATCTGGTGTAAAACAATATCACCTATCTGGTACGTGTAAAACAAAATCACATGTCTGGTGTAGAGCAATATCACCTACCTGGTGAAAAGACATAATATCTTTATAAATTTCCATAACAAAGTAACAAAACACAAAAACTAAAAATGTCTCTAAAAAGGACTACCACACACATTTTGGCACTAAAACAGTGACTATTAATTATGATTAACCGTGCGCGCTGTGTCAGTGACCGGTTACCCACCCATGCATAGCTGCTATTCACAATATCAATAAAGCTGCTTAATAGGTTTTGTGACGAGAAGGAAATTGAATGCAACCTGGACACAATAAAATGACTTCAGTTTAGCAATAAAATGTTCGAAGGTTTATAAATATTAGAACGTCAGTTTGTCTATAAATGTTCGATATAATATAATGATTAGAGCATAACTTGTCGTTGACTACGCGAATGTAGTGGCCTGTGGGAATGGTGTAGTTCACACGCCTTCAGCTCATGAACTACACCCTTCCCACTGATCACTACATTCGCGTAGTTAACTCCAAGCAATGCTCTATTCATATACTAAGCTTTAAAATAAATTGACTGCAGAGCTGTGGAAATATGATATTTAAAAAAAACGATTAAAAATCCACTGCAGTCAAGACCAGTCCTGCTGTTCATTTCTAGATTCACTGAATCTCAATGTAGGAGGTTTGGTCCTGGTTTTCTCTGTATGTTTGTGTTTTGCGTTCCATAAAGGTGTCAAAATATGGATGGAAAAAACTCTATGAAATGGGAAAAAATTTGGGGTCAGGGGTGGGTGGGTCCTAAAAGTGGTCATCGGCAAAAAAGTAGCATACGTGTCTGGAAATCTTTTCCCTGAAAAGGTGGCATTATATCTTATCTTCACAAAAAATATATACATTTGTATACATTTGACAAGATTTTCTCACTTTAATTTGCATCAAACTGACTTAGTGCCTTGTCTGAAAAAAGGCGGCCATGTTGGACGTTATCTTGTCTGGTGACTACACGGCCACTTTTTTCGTGTTAACATTGCTCAAAAGTTAAGGGGAATAATAAGGAATAAAATGAGTGAGGCAAAGTTAAATCCTGAGGGGGTGAAATGGTACCCCTATCAACTTCCGGTCCGAAATTTGTACTGGTAGTACAGCAGGGAGATTTTCAAATCTGGGTATGAAACTACAGTAAAGCCCTAATTAATCGACTCCTTAACCACAGCAGAATTATGGGTAACTTTTCAGGATTTAGTCGGAAATATGGCTTGTTGCCATTCATCGGAAAGCTCTCACCTATAAGTTGTCCTATAATAGAAAAGTCGAAATCGGCACACATAACCCTGAACATGCTAAATTGCTGGTGGGTGAAACATAGGTTGTACTATTCCTGATATAATTTTACTTTCCAACCCTTATTTAAATGTAAGTATTCCCATTATTTAGCTCGATTTTTTTACGATATAAACTTTGTAGTTTTTTTTTGTATTGTTTCGTATCCCAAATAATTCCCCTTTTATCAGGGGGGGGGGGTCTGGAAAAAAATTGCACATATAGGGCCCAAAAAGTTTTTTTTCCGACCTCGAGGGACCCACCACCCCATTTTTGCAAAAAAAATATGTTTTTCCTCCAAAATTTTGGGGACCCACCCCCCGTTTCTCATGTTTTTATCAAAATTTCAGAGGTTTTTTTTAGCCGTTCTTCAATAACTGTGTTAACTGCCTTACTAATTGGTAAACACAGATCAGAAAAACGAAAAATATACTGTATTTCCAGGGGGGGGGGGTCTGGAAAAAAATTGCACATATAGGGCCCAAAAAGTTTTTTTTCCGACCTCGAGGGACCCACCACCCCATTTTTGCAAAAAAAATATGTTTTTCCTCCAAAATTTTGGGGACCCACCCCCCGTTTCTCATGTTTTTATCAAAATTTCAGAGGTTTTTTTTAGCCGTTCTTCAATAACTGTGTTAACTGCCTTACTAATTGGTAAACACAGATCAGAAAAACGAAAAATATACTGTATTTCCAGGGGGGGGGGTCTGGAAAAAAATTGCACATATAGGGCCCAAAAAGTTTTTTTCCGACCTCGATGGACCCACCACCCCATTTTTGCAAAAAAAAAAACAAATTTCTTCCAAAATTTTGGGGACCCACCCCCCGTTTCTCATGTTTTTATCAAAATTTCAGAGGTTTTTTTTAGCCGTTCTTCAATAACTGTGTTATAAATCAATGCATCACATTATTTCAGTTCATCTATTTGTAAGTGATAACAGTATACAATTAGTATTTTAGTTTCGTCTTGTTGAGCAGTAAAGCTCCCAGATGAAGTTCGGAAATTCAATGAGAATAGCGTCACCTTCATTTGGGATTGTCTGAGCGGTAAACAGTAATGTCATTCATCATAACCAATTCAGTTTTATTTGGATAATTGTTGCAAATTAACATTACTTGCGATCATTCAAGATGAGAAATAACCAGAAGGAATGAATTTGATTACATGCCAGAACAAGACAGTATTTCAGAGATTAGAAATTTATGAGATACCCTTTTCAATTTCATGTTATGCAACAATCAGGTTAATGATATCTACTTGTAGTCATCATTGAGTATTCACCATGTAGTATCCAATTTGTGATAGAGTTTTTTTGTTTTATTACTTTTATTCAGATAATACAACTGGGTAATATATTAATTTTGTTACTAAATATTTCTTCCGTTGATCATAAGTTTCCTGAACGTTAATACGGTGGTCCACTGTGAAGTGGTCCGGGATACCGTGAAATCCAGAATGTTGCTAAATCTGAGGCTAAAGAGTAACTATAGCTACATATATAGCCCTATACCAACAAGCATGGTACTAACATGCTTACAAACAACATTACATGGTCAGTACTTGTAAATTGTTTGAAAAAAAAACCATTTTGGAAAAAATTTACAAGCAACATTTTTTCCGCCTCTGGTCCACCCACCCACCCCGTCCCTATATACGGATTTTTTTTGCAGACCCCCCCCCCCCCTGCTTTTATCAAGCTTAATATACTGCATGTAGAAAAGTTTTGTAACTTTTGTACTTTTGTTAGCAATAAATCCCTGCATCATATAAAATGCCCACAATGTGCAGTTCCCCCCCATTGAGATGCATTTCTACGAAAGTATTCAATGTCAAATGTACAAGGTCGACCGCATAAATGAAACATGTTGTTGCTTTTGAATAACGGATGCTATCATTCGAATGATGGATGTTATCATACTTGGCATCAAGGTTCACGTATAAAATGTGTTGCAGTTTCGAATAAATTACCATTCATCCGAATGATATTTGTGTCATATGATGCACAGTTATAGCTAAAACAGTACATTCACGTTCTTGTGATAAAGGTACTCAGGTCAGTGGGCGGGTCTGCATATTTTTTCCAGTCACATTGAAGGCGAGGGTGGGTATGTATGTCGGGGCTGGAAAAAAAAAATTACGAATGCGAATTTTTTCCTACACCTAAATTTAATCAAATTTGTCCATATATATATATATATATATTTTTAAGTGGCGATATAATTTTTTTTTAAATTAAAAATAAAGGCATAATTATGCCTGACTCAGTTGTCATTGTCATGGAATGCCATTGGTATACTATGGAATGCCATTGGTATACTATGGATTTAGCCCCGTAGAACGATTAGCCCTGTGTGAGCGACATGCGTACTACACAAACAGTAACCCATGTAGTGCTATCTCATCCTTTGGACATCAAAACCATAGTTTCTAGCATACTGGCTGGCTCTGGACCACCGATCAGTCACCACGTTGCTACACAATACGCATGGACCTGGAAGCCACCTGGTTTTAACACTGGATTTCACAACAATATCACGCTCAAAAGTATGTTGCATGGGGTTAGATTTTGTGTTTAGGCAGGTGTATGCATAGTTTTTTTTTCAGAGAATAAAGTACCTTACCTATATTAATATAATTGAAGCAGATTGGGATAGAATTATTTCACGCCATTTATTTTTTATCAATAGCCAAATAATAATGGTGAAGACTATAAATGGTATGGTAGGATGGCACATATATTTAGTCAATGTTAGTGACTTGTAAAGTAGATCGTGGAACATGATTGGAAACAAGGGTGATCAAGGAATACATTTGGGATGGTATTTCCAATACACAAATTAGCAAAAAAGCATTTAAAAGTGTCAAATATGGGATACGGGGGTGGGTCCCAAATTTTGCCGAGGAAGTGTTTTTTTTTGTTGCAATTAAGGGGTGGTGGGTACTTTGAGGTAGGAAATAATTTTGTTCAGCCTCGTGTCTGCAAAGTTTTCCCAGACCCCCCCCCCCCATGCCCAGGTTGGGAATAATCGTGATAAAGGTACCCAGGTTCATCTGCGGTCGATGGGGCATGTTTGTGTTATTGCAGGACAACATATCAAAGGTTACATTAGTTGATATACTTCATCCTTTAAATTTAAAGCAGCTCAAACAATTTAAAACTGAAAGCAACTGCTTAAAACCAAACGAATTTCCAGCAAAGACATTTAAATCTCGTTTATTTTGAGATTCGATAAACCTGGGTACCTTGATCACGATTTTCCCAACCTGGTAAACTGTATCACAATTTTCAGAACCTGGTACCTTTATCACAAATAAAACGATGAGTGTTACCAATTCAGCACTGCTATGTCGTAGATAATAAATGTATTGAGATCTTAACTTGTGCACGCTGCACATGAACATATACAATAATGGACACCTTTCGCATACTACTACTGATAATTACGAATCGGGCACTATACGTCACTCAAATCTGTGTTATTTCTATCAGTTGTCGTTTTGCCATATCCGTAGTTACGATTAAGTTTTCGAGATGCCAAATACGGGCAAGCTTTGCATGCAACCATCAAGTCTAACACTGACTATGACCCGATAACAACATAATTAATTAACAAATAATCACGGCAAACACAATCATACCATCTTACTGTGAGTGGCACGAAGTTTGAACGGCACTATTTTCTCACAAACGGACCCGTATAGTCGTCAATTTGGCAAATAAAAATGGCTTTTGAACTGTCAGAAATATTTACGACTACTATTATAGCTATTAGTATATATAGGCCTAATACTTATCAGTTTTAGTAGTTCATTAACTGGGGGGGGGGGGTCTGTGGTCCATGGTCATGATTCTATAAAACCAGTCCAAAAACTAAAACGAAAAACAAACAAAACATACACACAAACAAAGCAGTCACGGGTCTCATTGAGAAAAATACACACAACTACTCCCCATTATACTTAATTAAGGAAAAATGAACGAAAGAAAATCAACGACAGTGCATGTCTATTGACAATATATACGGTATATGGTTGTAATGCTTTTTTTAATTGTATTATTTACGTAGTATACACTGTATAACATATAAAATACAAAAATCCCGGAGCCATATGTATGGAATCCTATTACGGCCACTTGCTAATGGCGCTTTCGGCGCACTTTTTGTCGAAAGCGACAAAATGTGCGCCGAAAGCGCCATTAGCAAGTGGCCGTAATAGGATTCCATACATATGCCACGTTCTTCTCTCCGGTCGAATAATTTATTTTGATCAGTTATGTCTGTATCCAAGAAAATGACATGAACTCTTTCGTGAATAATTCAAAGCAAAATCGCGAATAGCATCTTTAATGCATGCACATAACAAGTATTTATAAAAACTAATATTAGCGATCTGTGTAGATGTAGCTTTGCGGAAAGAACGGAAACTTAAAAGGTAGAATTTGTAAACTAGTATACTCATTTGTTTATTAGTTCAAAATTTATTCTTTTTTTGGGAAAAAAAACATGTTAAAATTATCTTTAATCACAGGAAGTGTCATTTTAATTTAAAAACAAACATGTATCTATCTAAGTTTTCCTACAAAATAAGCTAATATTTGCACTATAGTAAGTGATACGACTTTTCAGAGCAGCCATCGAGTATGACACGATGTCGACCACCCATGCCATGCACCGAATCCAGAATAGATAAACGTAATCCTACAGTGTCTGTATTTTGGCGGAAAGTTAATAATGGCGCGCAATTGGGCGATTGTAACTACCTGACGACCGTGCGTCGAACGCGACGTTGTAATTGCGTCATAGATATGTAAGCAACGTACTAGGCGGAAAGAGGCTCCCGAACGTAAACAAACGGTATGTATAGTTTTAATTTTAAAAAGACTAGTACGATGCCGATGGTGAAACAATAAAAACAATTACAAATTAATTTGGCAACGGACATCTCAGTTGTTATTGTTTCCGCTGTTCCAGTGGATACTACTAAACAACGACACTCTTATTGATAAATAATTAATATCAACTTCAAAGTGTACAAGTACACACTGACTAAGACTAACACAGGAGATTGGAACTTGATCAATAACTTGAATACCGTAACTTGGCGTAACTTAAGTGAATAACTCTCAATTAATTAATAATTATTTGGCTCAGCCCCACAAAGACAGTCTGTTATTGATCAAGCTACTGTGCTTATACTTATAGTTATATTATAACGGTTATAGAAGTGGTACTGGTAGAGTCTAGAGAGAGCAAGTTACTGTATATTATCATATTCATAGTCTATATTTGGGCGCGAAGCGCCCGGGGTGGTCGAAAAGAACGATTGAATACTGTGGTAGTTATTGCCATTACTGGTAGTAAGTAGTTCCAGCTGGTAGTACTGACACTGTCTATATATAGTTCATGGTAGTGACTATTTGATTAGCAGTCGCGGGTTATACTTTTGCTTGGGTCAGCCAAAACTTGAACCACTTGCGGCATGCCATTGGTCACATCCTATGCCGCAGGCTATGGGATTGGGAATGGGAGGCCAAATTCACATTTAATAATGAATAACGCTTAAGTGAAATTGATTGCACTTAAGCGTAAATAATTGCACTTATTGACTTAAGTTAAGCGCAATGAATTAAGTGCAAATACCACATATTGTGCTTAAGACCAAATAAAATAGTACCTTCGTTTCCGGTAACGGAGGGCAAAAAATTAGGGTAGGCAGGGGGGGGGGGGGTAAACCTCTTTTTTCTCTTTAAAAAAAAAAAAAAAAAAAAAATCCCATAATGCACAAGGTAATAACAGCCCTTAATATATTTTAGATACAGATATACTATGTACTAATGTATATATAGTCTATCTAGTTATAATATTGTAATGAACTTGCAAGGTACTTTATTTTATATTCTTTTGTTTAAGTTTTTATTTATCATAGTGGCCTGGCAATAACAGGAGTCTGGCGTAGTTTGTCCTGATCTCACTATATGTATTGTGCAAGATTCAACCACAGAAATTATGATACACGTTTTATTGAAAATGCATTCATTTATATACTTCAAAAACACTTAAAGGTACTCAACCCGTAAAGAGGGTCCCCATCTCAACAGATTCCAACAACAACAATCCGATCAGAGGGTCCTATATTACTATTTCTTTGGCTTTGGGGGTAAAAAATATTTGATTCGAGTCGAGGAACCCATCAAACAAAGCTCAGAGTTATTAGATATTGATTTTTCAAATTTGTTATGTTCTCGAGATGAGTACTAATAACTGCCGTAATCTGCTCTGGATGTGTACTCCAAATCTATTCAAACAGACAAGGATGAATAACTCTAAAATCAAGTGGTAATTTTAACGCAATTTTGACTGAGTTCTGGGCCAGATAGTATTCCCGATAATGAAAAATAATAGATTTCTAAAATCGATATCTAACAAATCTGAGCTTTGATGGGTGACTTCCTCGACTCGAATCAAATATTTTTGACCCCCGAAGCCATTGAAATAGTAATTAAGAGGAGTTTTATCGGGTTGAGTACCTTTAAAGGTACCGGTACTCAATCCGTAAAGAGGGTCCCCATCTCAACATATTCCAACAACAACAATCCGATCAGAGGGTCCTATATTACTATTTCTTTGGCTTTGGGGGTAAAAAATATTTGATTCGAGTCGAGGAACCCATCAAACAAAGCTCAGAGTTATTAGATATTGATTTTTGAAATTTGTTATGTTCTCGAGATGAGTACTAATAACTGCCGTAATCTGCACTGGATGTGTACTCCAAATCTATTCAAACAGACAAGGATGGATAACTCTAAAATGAAGTGGTAATTTTAACGCAATTTTGACTGAGTTCTGGGCCAGATAGTATTCCCGATAATGAAAAATAATAGATTTCTAAAATCGATATCTAACAAATCTGAGCTTTGATGGGTGACTTCCCTGACTCGAATCAAATATTTTTGACCCCCGAAGCCATTGAAATAGTAATTGAGAGGAGTTTTATCGGATTGAGTACCTTTAAATCTTTTGAAGAATGAGTTATTCAAAGAAATAATGTTGGAAATCTTCTTCTCTAAGTAGAAACATTTCAAAATTATCACTTTCAAGTTGATTTGAACATGTAAAGCATATCAAAAATTTATAGCACGTAACACTGCAAAATTATTCCTATCACAAATACTTTTTCGTTTCCATAGAATTGATTTCCCTGACCTCAAAACATAATTATTCTTCCCCAATGCATGATTACTCTCATAAGTTGGGACTTTGAGAATTCAGACAAAAATCCATTCAAAGACATGTGGTCGCATTTCTGTGATGTAATGCACGTAACAAAAATTGCCAAGCTATAACTCTGAAGAATTAGCCAATATTGAGTTGAATGAAGATCAGCATCAAAGATGAGCGGGTTTGTCATTGGAAAAAATAAAATTGTTCCATATTTGAAATATTAGTATGGCAGTTGTCAGGTCTCAAATGTCAAAAAAGTTGTTCAAATTAACGCACGTAATGGGAGAATTGCCCTACTAGTATGGATCTTCGGGGTGACCTCTAGATGGGAGCCTCCTATTTCGACCTAAAGTTGTTGAAAAACGTGGCTGCCAGTGGCCATCTTGGAATTTACTCTTTGTATTGACTAATTCTAAATCCTTTGGCGCACCCTACAGACCACATCACTCATCCGATCATCAAACTTCATATGGATATTCGAGGTGACCTCTAGATGGGAGCCTTCTATTTTGACTGAAATTTGTTGAAAAACATGGCTGCCAGTGGACATCTTGGAATTAACTTTTAATGTATGACTGAATCCTTTTGCTCACCCGGCCTACAGACCATATCCCTCATCCGATCACCAAACTTCATATGGATCTTCAGGGTGACCTCTAATTTACTTTCCTTCTTCTTTATCATTCTATTCATTGCTCAGTAAAAAAAATCCTTCCCAAGTTGAGCTACAGTGGCATTGACACTCATTTAAAAACTTGGCACAGATGTCAAGTTTGTAGAGAAGAAATTAAATTTTCACACCCCCCTAATTGGTTTGGAATATTCTAAGTTATACGGTGTACCTCAAATTGCCATTTGTCCACATATGTAAAAAAAAAAAAACTAACTTTCAATGTACATTTTCTTATATTTTGTGCATCGCAAGGAGTTATCTCGCTTGGTCTAGTTGGTTATTATAAATTACACATTGTGAATCAATCAATCATTACATTAATCTCAATGCTAACAATAAGCCCAACCTTAGCGTGGTGGCAGTTGTTGAAATAATTTTGGTATGAAATTTCCAACTAATGTTCAAAATTTCGGCAAACATAAGGCATATCCCTCCCCCCACAACATCCACATATTCATTCAATTGTGGGCATAATTTAATAATATTAATAAATTAATTTATATATAATAAGTTAATTAATAAAAAGAGCCTAAGAATTTGCTGAACAAGCCTGAGTTTAGTGTGCCTGTCATTTGCAGAATGAGGTCCCCAGGAGGTGAATTTAGTGATGCTATCCCGCATAGTGGGCTAGCATCACTAAATTCATCCTCTGGGGACCTCATTCTGCTTAGCCCTCATCTTCTATGGAAAGTTTCTTTATTATAAAATTTCCGATAGAAACTTCTTCACATAGATTCTATTTCTTTTTTTAGTTTAGTTTCTTTATATTCGCAAATTGGCAGACGACACATTGCATTATCCAGGTTCCCAATGGGTGTACATCACAATACTCACCATTTGGGAACTTCAATCTGAGTCTATGTCTCCCATAGCAGATGAGGCCATGCAGAATGAGGTACCCAGAGGGTGACTTTGGTGACATTAGCCTGCTATGAGATGTGCTTGCTATTGCACCTGTAATTTTCAATTAATGGGTGCTAAATTTGCACCCATCCCTCTTGTCAAATTGTAAAAATGCTTATGGTGACCTTAATAGTCGGTTCAATATTGAACTAATTTAAGGTTTATTTAGATCCTTTACCATCTCATTTCAATTATGGGCATATGAAATGTAACTGGATATATGTCTATCCCAAAATGATATTTTCTTTGTTAAAACCCAATTTATGATTATACATGTATTATAGAATGCAATATTACACATGTCTTCTGGATTTCGGGAGCAAATAAATTCTCTCGCTGTGTTTTCCTTGTGGGAAGGACTGTAAATATGATATAGTTACATTGATTCATAAATGTAGCTTTAAAGAAGAATTAACATGGTTTTTATAAAATATTCAAAGACCAATTTTCATGCAGTTGAAAACGGTGGGATCCAAATTTGTTTGTTCAAAATTCAAATAGAATATTGTTTACACTAAGATTTAGAGGCACACTAACTTATAAAATTATTTATTACACGATCCTACCATTATTCCATTCAATAAACCCATTCTATAAATTGTGATATTAAACGTTCGTTTAATAACAGGAAATAGTGCCAGGTGACCTTTGACTTCCGGTTTACCGTCTTTTAACATTCCGTACGCTACGTCTCAAAAATACTATGACTTCCAATATTTTTCCAACAAACTATCATGACTGAAGAATTTGAAAAGTTATGTTATTAAATATACGCCATTAAAAGCGCCAAATGGTCTTTATTTATCTGGGACTATTTATTTACGCGGGCAAACAACGAATAGTTACGTGAAACGTCATCGCATGTCTTATAGAAGCCGATGTTAGTTTCTCGTTCCATTTGTTGATTTAAGTATGTTTTGTCGATGTTTTGGATCATGTAATAAATAGAATCTACAACTCGTCCCCAGTTTATAGCGGAAATTACAAAACTCGTCCAGTAAATTAGGTATGGACCTCGCCAAAGGCTCGGTCCAGACCTAATTTACTGGACTCGTTTTGTAAATTCCGCTATAAACTGGGGACGAGTTGTAGATCCTCTATATAACAGATGACAGAAACTTAAGAAATGACCTAATACCATTTATCGTCTATCTGTAGTTTGGGATACTTGCCATGAAGAATTCTGTCGGCAAACAAGTTTCAGCTCGGCTACTTATGCACATTCGATTCCAATATACACCACCTCAACTTTGTTGCAGCTAGTATTATTATTGAGATTAGTTGAATCGGTTGATCACTTAAATACCATTGAGCAATAATGAAAGTGTCCATGACACTGTAGCTCAACTTTGCGAAGAAGTAAAATTTTTGTGATGAGCAATAAATGGAATGATGAATGGAATTTTGAAATCTAAGATGGCAGCTGGCGGCCATGTTTTTTTGCCGAATGACCTCATAATGACTCGTTCCCATCTACATGTAAATTTCATAATGATCCGAGCAAAGGTGCAACCTGTAGCCCATGCCAAAGGATTTAGTCATGCAAAGAGTAAAATTAAAGATGGCTGCCAGTGGCCATATTTTATGGCCGAATGACCCCAAAATGACCTTTTCCCATCTACATGTCAATGTTAACATCCATGACAAATTGCATGATGATCCAACTAAACATGTAGCCTGTGATAATGGAAATTGTTGATGGACATCTCTACACACACACACACACGGACAACAGATACCAAGTCATGGCAATAGGTAAAACTTTACAAGTAAAGTTGAGCTAAAATTTCATGAAAAAGTGAAGAACTTTAAAATGGTCATCCCTAAAAAATAACCAATTAATTGATAGGAATCTGCTGTTCAGAATGAGAATTAGGCCATGGTTAATGAATTTTATGCTTTGTGTCAATCGTCACATTCCTTTTTTTGGGTAGAAAATAATAACGCATTTGATTAATTATTAGCGCAATGCACAATTCCATTGTCCCAAACAGTGTCCCCTGTGAAAATTCAGATAGGAACATTTACTTTTACAAACACATGCTTCATTCTCATAAAATGAATTTAAACAAGATTGTTGCTAATATTTATGTTATTATAATTTGTTATAAATGTACTATACAAGTAACTTCAGAAAGTTAAAGAAACCTATGGAGAATAATTAATAATGAATAATCACCACATTTCACACAGAATCCTGGATGATGCTAACATATACCATGGACTCAGTGATTGCTGTTTGTGAGATATGTTTTCTGAAAACTTCTGTTACATTTGCAGGATCTCGGCAAGACGCCAGGAGCATAAAATATGGCTTTTATGGCTGAGAGGGACATCAACAACCTCAATGCTCACTCTGTGGTAAGTTAGTTGGACTTAGTCGAGTTACATTTTAACCCTTTCAGTGCCAAGTCCGATTTTTGTATCAACCCATATTTCCTTGATCATTTTTCAAATTTATTGATTATAATAATGTGATACATTGATAGAACTTAAGAGCTCTTATATGGGTTGATACAAAATCGGACTCGGCACTGAAAGGGTTAAAGGCTTCACAGGGTGGTTAACCCTTCCATGAATGGAGCTTCATGAAATTTTGCAAAAAGCCTGTGCCAACGCATTCTCCTATATATATGCAAGTCTCCCATAGGGAGCCTCACTTATACAAGAGAATACATTTGCCTAACAAATTAACAATATTTACCTCGAGTCATAACCTTGTAAGCCAGTGCATTCTCTTATAGAATCGAGGCTCCCAATGGGAGACTTGCATATATAAGAGAATGCAGTGGTACATGATCTTTAATGCTGCACCAGCACAGCTTCCTTCATAAAAGGGATAAAATCATTGAAAGTGTATTATCCAGGCCAGGTATCCTTTGAAAAGTGTGTTTTTATCAGCAACAGTGTGGTTTATTTTACATACATCATACGGTACATGACCTGCTTATTTAAGACATTTTTTTTTTATATTTTAGATGAACATATCACTGTTAGCAGTTATTTCATGAAAATTTATTTGTTGTGTAACTTGTGTTCATAAAAAAAAATCTATAACATATATTGAAAATTCCTACCATTTACGTGATTGATTCAAAGTGAAGTGGTCAACAATTTTAACAAGAGCATCGCTAAGGTTTGGCTTTAGCCCTTTAGTCATTTTGAATTGTACTACCACAAAATAAAACAAGCAGTCGCAGACGGCGGTATCCCCTGCCGAATTGTGCAGTTGGGGAAGTGCATTCTCAATAATGTTTGCGTTCTCAGTATGTGCTATAAACAAGAGGTGGGATTTTGTCAAAAAGCCTGGCTTGCGAACTCATTTTAGGTAGTGGTCATGTGAACTCATATACGGTACCAAAAATCTGTAAAATCTATTGATATTTGTGGAAATTAGCCATGTGACGTCGTCCATTTGCACCAAAAATAATAAACAAAGTCCAATAACTCTGCTGAAAATATCCGACCGGACCTGGTTTGCGAACTCGTTCTAGATACTGGTCATGTGAACTCATATACCAAAAATCTTTGAAATCCGTTGACATTTGTGGAAATGAGCCCTGTGACATCGTCCATTTGCACACAAAAAAATAAACAAAGTCCAATAAGTCCGTTTAAAATATCCGGCCGGACCTGGTTTGCGAATTCATTCTAGATACTGGTCAAGTGAACTCATATACCAAATATCTTTGAAATCCATTGAGATTTGTGGAAATGAGCCCTGTGACGTTGTCTATTTGCTATTTGGTAAATTCGACAAAAATAACTCCGGTAAAAATATCAGTCCGGACCTGGCTTGCGAACTCGTTCTAGGTAATGGTCAGGTGAACTCATATACCTAAAATCTTTGCAATCTGTTAACATTTGTTCAAGTTATGACTCTTCCAAATTTGGGACGGACGGAACCCATTCCTTTTTCCACCGCAAATTTCATTTGGCGGGGGATAATAATAATTTGAGCTTACAAAGAATATTTGATATACCCTACTTTCAATGCCAAAATGCGGTCAACTTCTAAGTCTTAAAATGGCCGTAACTCATGTGAAGATAATTGGACAGAACCCATATTCAAACTTGGTCAGTAATTTTAGCTGGGAAACACACATACCGTCTTTGGTTCAAATAAAATAATCCAAACTTGAGTTATCGGTCAGAAACTGAAATGTTATGAACTTGGTCAAATTCTAAGTTGAAACAGGGCCGTAACTCATGTAAAAAATACTTGGGGTCTGTATCTTTAGCTGGGAAATAACCATACTAACTTTGGTTCTGATCAAATATTCAAACTGGAGTTATCAGTCGGAAACCAAAAATGTTAACCCTTTTATGACAGGAGCTTCCTGAAATTTTGCAAAATCCCTGTGCCAATGCATTCTCTTATATATGCAAGTCTTAAAAGGGGGCCTCGCATATATAAGAGAATACATTGGTGTAACAATATTTATCTTGACCTTGTAAGCCAGTGCATTCTCTTATATATGCGAGGCTGACTATGGGAGATTCACATATATAAGATAATGCACTGGCACAGGATCTTTAATGCTGCACCAACTCAGCTCCCATCATGAAATGGTTAACTGTCGGTCAAATTCTATGTCGAAAAAGGGCCTTAACTCATGTAATAATTGGATGGAACCCATATTCGAACTTGGCCTGCATTTTTTAGCTGGGAAATACACATACCAAACTGGAGTTATCAGAAACCAAAAATGTTAACATACAGACGTCCGGAGACTACACAATACAACCTTTATTAAAAAGGGCATATAAAAAGTATGTGTTTGTTGTTAAGAAATATATTAACCTAATCTATGTTATAGGTATTTTTGGAGTTGGTCATGTATATGAACCCTGTGTATTTATCCTGTTCTCAACGATCTCATTACAGATTGTATTTGAGGAGATCGTCGGGGAACCCGAAACAGTAAGAAGTATCGACTGTTCGTGGAAAAACTCAAAACCAATTTTCCTCGGCTCATCCAACTGCTGCTATAAACTGCTGAGCGCTTTCTGTGCCATCCCTGCGGCGGTCTGCTGGGGATTCCAGTTCGCCTGCCTCACATGGTCAATGGTCTGGTGTTATACACCTAACGTCAGATACCTAGAAATCTGGCTCAGCACAATGCAGAAGATATTTGGGATGTGCATTCACTGCTTCTGCGACCCAATCTGGGAGTCAATGGGCACGTGCTTCAACAACATTCGAGTTGAGAAAATCACAAAGTGATATTTATGCTGTGATAAGACATTTTGGAAGAGAATTTTGTGATATACTTTTGTATAATATATAGAGTAAATTATTGAAAAACATCATTTGTATTTGTAACTGAATAATATTTACAGAGACTTCTTAACCAATTCATGATGGCAGTTGCGCTGGCACAGCATTAAAGATCCTGTGCCAGTGCATTCTCTTATATATGTGAGTTTCCCATAGCAGCCATGCATATATAAGATAATGCACTGACTTACAAGATCAAAGTAAATATTGTTAGGCCAATGCATTTTCGTATATGCGAGGCGACTCGCATATATAAGAGAATACATTGGCACAGGGTTTTCACAAAATTTAAGGAAACCCCAGACATCAAAGGGTTAAATCTATGCACTTCAAAGACAATAGACAGATTCTGCTTTAACCCGAGCCCTATATATTGAGGGAAATGTTTAGATAATAAGCTCAACAAAAGAACTATGGTCGTTTTTTTAAATTATTATCTGCACATTTCCTGCAACTACTCATCAATGATGATTTGGTATAGAAAGGGTCAAACATTTGTGTAGTAGTGAAGTGTAGTGTTCCTATGTGTATCATGTGGATGGGTCTAGATGTTGATAGTGTTACTACTCATCAATGATGCTTTAGAACAGTGAGGGTGAAATCTTTGTACAGAGTGTACTCTTGAGGTCCAAATAAGCATACATTGCAGAATAAGAGTACAGGGTGGACAATTCTGCTAAATCCAATAAGAGTACGGGGCGGAATAAGAGTACAGGGTGGCAATTTACAACATGGAAGCAAGTCTATCTGAAATGCTATAAGGTCAAACATATATATTTCTCATATTGTGCAGTTTGTTGTCATAGGAATTACCAAACAGACTTCCAGCAACATGTTTGTACTATATTTTCCTGATCTGATTAAAGGCTCCAGCAATTCTGATAGGCATATAGTATAAATTTCTTGAAAATCCCACTTAAAATAAACATACGGACCCAAATAAGCACCATACAGGGCGGCAACTTTTCCAACAAGAGCTACGCTGGGCGTGCAATATACGCCCTCTCTTGGGTCGGCGGAAACTGTTAAAAAAGGGGCATAACTCTGGTAAAAATTGGCGGACGGAACTCAAATTTGAACTTGACCTGTGTTTTGGTGGGAGAAAGTAATATACCAAATTATCATTGAATCCGATAAGCTCTAGTAAAGTTATCATCCGGACAACAAATTTCAGGGATTTTCTAAGTCAAATTACGTCAAAAAAGGGGCCATAACTCTCGCAAAAATTATCGGATTAAAACGAAATTTGGACTTGAGTTGTATTTTGATATATGCAGCCCTTTTAATTCAGATTGTTTGGCTTCGGCAATCTGCTACGGCAACCCTTTATCGTGGCCCAGTTTGCTTCAGCAAAGGGCTGTATATGTAATCCACAAAAAAACGGGTTTTGCGTATAAACATTCCAAAATCGAGTTATCATCCGGAAACCAAAAAACATAAGAAAAACTAAATTTTCTGAATCGAAAAAGGGGCATAACTCTGCCAAAAATTATCGGACAGAACCCAAGTTCGAACTTGACCTGTGTTTTGGTGGGAGAAAGTAATATACCAAATTTGGATTCATTCCGATAAACTATACTAAAGTTATCATCCGGACAACAAATTTCAAGGATTTTCTAAGTCAAAAATTTTTAAATAAGGGGCATAACTCCGGTGAAAATTGGCGGGCGGAACCCAAATTCGAACTTGAACTTACTTTTCGGCTAATAAACCCACATACCAAATTTTACTAATTTTGGTTCACTCTAACTAAAGTTATCATCCGGACAACAGGTTAACGGACGGACGGACGCCCGCCCGGACGGAACGACCAATATTATAATACGGCCTTTTTTCCAAAAGGGCGTATAAAAATGAATAAGCATACGGGTATGCTTATTTGGATCCCAAGAGTAGTGTTTCTATGTGTATTCTTGGTAACTACATAGATTTTCCTGTGTATCATGTGAAACACAAGTTGCAATGAAAGAGATACAAATGTTGAATTATTGACACAAAAGTGTTTTATATGTGATTCCACAACAATATTATACTATTACACGCCATGTCTACAAGTATACATACAGCTACACTCGCATAGGTTAGTCGCTTATAAACATGTACGGTTTGACAATAGACGTCAGAATCCCTACACTCTGTATAATCACTAGAAGCGGAACTCTTTCACAGAGATGTTCCACTTGTAACTTGTGGGCCAGGGAAGGATCTACAACTGTTTTGATAAATGTTACAGGTTTGGGTGCTCAGACTCTGGAGACCCAAATGTCCCCATCACGAAATTCACCCTCTGGGGACCTCATTCTGCATGGCCTCATCTGCTATGAGAGACATAGACATAGGTTGAATTTTCCAAATGGTGAATATTGGGATCCAGGGTATCCCGGCGAATAACTCTCAATCAATCAACCAATCTCTCAAGAAGTTCTAAGAGATGTCGCCATTGCAGCAAATGTTTTATTATATATCTATCAACGTAATTCGCATGCTTGCACGAGTTTCCAGGCGTGTGATAATTCTCAGAATCGCACTAGTGCAATATGTCGACGGAACTATTTCATTCAGTGTTGTTAGACTGGTTCTCCTCGTTACTATTTTTACTTTTTCAATCACGACAATAAAGAAACGAGAGGCCGATCACGATCGGCAGATCTTTAACCCATACCTTGGCGATAGTGATCAGCTATTTCAGTCTGGACGCAAAAATCCATAAGCCATAACTCCGTTTAAAAAAAATGGATCAAACCCAAATTCGAACTCTATCTGTATTTTGGGCTGAGAAACTCACATACCAAATATACATACATCTCAATAAAATGAGATATATCAGATGAAAGGTATTTCTACTAAGTATCAGGAATGTTGAGAAGGGTTCATTTTAACTACAAAAATCCATACCGTACAAGTGAAGGGGATATAATAGAATGATTACATAAAAAATATAAAAAAGCATAAAATTGATGACCAGGGTTAACAATTTTAACTCTATAAAATTAGGGGACTGTACCAGGTATGTCACTTGATCACTGCATTGATAGGCTAAGCCAGAGAGCTATGTGGGAGTTGTTGTTGTTGTTGTGTAGTTTCCGGCTGCAGGCCGGGTAGGATGGTCGGAACGCATTGTGCAATTCCCTTCACCCTTTGTGGGAGTTGATAACAGATGGATATTTTATATGTGCAGCAGTGAGCATCAGATATCATTATCAATAATACAGGTTTACTCTATCTCTCTTAGAGCTAACTGATATCACAGGTAATTAATTGTTAGCTGCTATATTGTAAGCATAAAAATCTCATATCTGTTCAATTCTTAGTTGAAAAAGGGCCATAACTCTGGTATAAAAAATCGGATCTAACTCATATTCAAACTCAATCTGTATTTATAATTGAGAAACTCACATACCAAATTTGGTTCTTATCAGATGAAAAATGGTTGATTTATCGAAGCATGCATGAATTCTATGTCAAATGGCCATAACTCAGTTAAAAATAATCTGATCAAACCCATATTCGAACTTGATCTGTATTTTGGGCTGAGAAACTCACATACCAAATTTAGTTATCGTAGAATCCGTGATTTCTAAGTCGAAAAAGGGCCATAACTGCGTAAAAAAAAACTCGGATCAAACCCAAATTCGAACTCGATCTGTATTTTGGGCTGAGAAACCTATATACAAAATTTGGTTCTGATTGGATAGAAAATATTTGAGTTATCGCATTACACGTGAAGTGTCTACGGTACGATGGACAGACGGACGGACGAACGACGAGTGGTCAATCCGGACGTTGACACTATGTGTACCATACTATGGTATCGGTACACATAAAAATAAGCGATCAATCTATGAGATGATTCATTCAAGTAGTTTCATTTCAAGAATATGTTTGTCGAGGCACAGAATTTAATTTCAAACGCATCATTAAAGATGGGTCAAGGTCACTCGCGGATAGACAGGCTCCCTGTCTGATTGTTGCGTTAACCCTAAAATGCCATTAAAACTCAATTAAATTAACATTTTCTGTACCGGAGATGTACGATTGTGAGTCAACTTACTATGATACGAAGATATGTAATAAAAATAGAACCGCATGAGTGTCTGGATTTTGACGAATTATCGCACTTGATTTGTTGGCGGAACGCGATACCTCTCGTGGTATCTCATGCGGTTCTATCTATGTATATATCCTCGTCAACTGCAAGTCAGAGTCCTGTCTCTTTGCTACACTGCCATCGCATTCTAGTGTCTCAGAATAATGCAGAAAGTATTGCAACCAACAAGTCTTTATAAAACAATTTGAGAAAAGCTTATATTCTGTTTGTGATGGCAGTAGTTAGACCAGCATAGAAAGTGGACATAACTCTGCCTTGCAGCTTGAATCCAGGTTTGAACATCATATTGAGAAGAAATATCTCATTTCATATTGAGGAATGAATATTTTTTATTATGATGAAAATGAACATTTCACACAGATATCATTAACAGCAATTGATGTATAACCAAGCCTTGAAATAGTGTGTCTGTCATTTGCAGAATGAGGTCCCCAGCGGGTGAATTTAGTGATGCTACCCCACCTAGCGGGTTAGCATCACTAAATTAATCCCTCTGGGAAACTCATTCTGCTTAGGCCTCATCTTATCTACAGTCTCAAATTAACATTGTTTTCAGTTACTTTCCCCCTTCTGTTCAGTTTCAATATCCCCTAATTTTCAGAAGATAAAATTCACAATCGATGACTAAAGGGTGAACATCACCAACTTCAACTGGGGAACTTCAATCTGATCCTAGATCTCCCGTAGAAATATAGGCTTAATCAGAATGAGATCCCCAGAAGATGAATATAGTGACGATAACCCACTGAGCTGGATAGCGTCCCTAAATTCACCGCCTGGGGACCTAATTCTGTAAATGACGAGACACTATTTCTAGACTTGTGTATAACTTATCAACGTGTGCTTCTATTTTTTGTCCCAGACACCCACGATTATTGTGGTGAAACAGCAGTATATTTGTACTATTTAAAGATGGTCTATCTCTTCCGGACCACAATTACAACAACATCATTTTATAAATCCCGACCTTAATACTACTAATAGCTATTTTGTGAATAAAAACAGATACAACTGAAGATTTGGTGCATTATTTGTCGTTATTTTGATTGCATGATTGTGGTTAAAACTAGAATCGAAATTCAATTTGCCATGAGTGAGGGTACTAACAAGAGAGAGTTCTCCTCCTTGGCAAACTGAACGTTTTCATGTGGATTTATATGTTATAAAAATAACCCCTATAACTGACCCATGTGATAAGAAATGTTAAATAAAATTTATATTAACCCTTTACCCAACAAAACGGCCAAAACCGGCCAAATAAAGCTTCAACAGCCTAAAATATCTTCGGTCTGTCCCAATAGAACCATACAAATATGGATATCATTGGAACCGGCTCCTTGACCACATTGTGATAGTTACAGTTATGCCCTGTGCCAATGCATTCTCTTATATATGCGAGTCGACCATAGGTCGCCTCGCATATATAAGAGAATGCATTGGCCTAAAAAAAATCTTTTTTTAACACTTTTTACCATTTTTTCTTACATTCTTTAACAATTTTATAATTTTTAATGTGTTAAGCCAATGCATTCTCTTATATATGCGAGGCGACCTATGGTCGACTCGCATATATAAGAGAATGCATTGGCACAGGGCCCTTCTGTTGGGTAAATGGTTAATTGATAGAAACTTTTCTGGACAAGTGACCTTGATTAATATCTATTATTATATAAAACTTGATGGAAGATATAGACCGTCTTTAAACATGCAGGAAACTACTTAGATCTCTCCAATGATATAGGAGAGCGAAAAATTAGCTGCATATAATTATATGGTGGGGTCTCCTGTGGTAAAGATGAGAGCTACTGCGACAAAATCAGTCGATAAATAAATATCTCAACAGCATATAGATATGAATCATGCGGCCACCTCAGCTAGAGATCTTTGATCACATCATCAAGTTGTTCTTTTGAAAACATTTTAAATTTATCTTCTGTAGTCACAGTCGCTAGCTGGAAGAGAAAACAAAATACAGGTGAATCAGACTGAAACAGAAGGGAAGTCGGTAGCCAAGAGGTAGCGTACTGGTCTCTCGTGCTAGCGGAACGGGAATCGCAACCTGGTCAGGGTATTCTGACAAAAATCAGAACTCGGTCAGATACCAAGTTTGTCAGGCTGAAAAGTCGATCACTGAATATCTGAATGCAAAAAGCCAAATTCCTCCCATTACAACACTTGTCCAGGTATGTTGTCGTGGGTGCAGTACGCTGTCCAATCGGGCGCGGACATTAATGGCTGACCCATGTACACACCTCGGTGTGTGCACGTTAAAGAACGCTACTGGAGTCACCACAGGGTTATAAAGTTACTCGGCCGTGGTAGCACCTGGACCAGTGCATCTACAACCAGAATTGGTTCCTGCACTATATCTACAGATACAGACAGATACAGAAGAAATTAATTTTGTAAAGCTAACAAAACCGCAAAAAGGGTCAGCCTTGAAATAGTACATCTGTCATTTGCAGAATGAGGTTTCCAGAGGGTGAATTTAGTGACGCTGTCCCACACAGTGGGCTTATATATAGCATCACCAAATTCACCCTCTGTGGACCTCATTCTGCTGATGATTCAACTGGTATGGGAGACCTACGACCAGATTGACTTCCTATTTAGAAAATTGTTCTGCTTCACAACAATACTAAAGTGACATAACAGGAGAATATAATGCAACAATTATACAATATGATGGTCGGCTATCTGACACTTTGATACACAGCGAGATGCATCAGATTACATATGAATAACATACCTCAACATTGGTTGAACTGAGTTTTTCTTCCATCACCTGCTTTAGGATGGTCAGTGCATGTTTACACCCTTCTTTCAGGGTCATGGACTGAAATCAAACAAAATACAATAATTATCACCTTCTTTATGGCACAATATTAAAACTATTAACCATTATAGCATTGACGGGAAAACATAAAATCTTCAGAAAATTGTTCTAACTCCAAACACATTGGAGCGACTAGCAAGAAGAATACTGACATTTAATGCAGCGAAAATTCAAACTGATTAGTTTTTCGACACCACGGATAAATAAAAATAAAAGGCTGCTTAACTCTTAATAGTCAAAATATAATCTCAAATTGGAAAATCAACAAAATTCTAAGTTGAAAAAGATGCATCCCTGGATGTATGATTCTATGCAAAAAATGGCAATAACTCCAACTGAACTCAAAATCGCAGGTGTGCAGATTCCCATGCTGTTTGATATATTGGTCGGGGGAAGACATATATCGGGAACATTTATATGAAAACCGGCTGGTGAAATTTTCAAATCAAGTTTCCCACAAAAAACAATGAAAGTGTCAATATAACACTGCAGCTCAACTTGGAGAGACGATATTGTCATAAATAACAGTCAATGGAGCGATTAAGAAGGCAGAAAGTTGAAATATTTCAGGAATACGGGACATCAATCGGAGAGCCATATGAAGTTTGGGATGAACTGGATGATAAATGTTGGCTATATGGCATGTAAAGAGTAAAATCCAAGATGGCTATTTTTGGCCATCTTTTTCATAGACGAGAGGCCGATCACGATCGGCAGATGTTAACCCATCCCTTGGCAATAGTAAATTACTCTGATCGGAATCATAAATGAGAGTTTTGATGTTGAATTATAGAGTATACTGTTATGTATTATTATAGACAATGTACATAACACAAATTATTGGAATTTATGGGTCACTCGCATTTATATAAGAGAATGCACTGGAACAGGATCTGTAATGCTGCACCACCACAGCCTTGGGTTAAATGTGAAAAGGTGACCTGGACATTGAATACTTGGTCAAGAGATTCCAATTTAAGTTTACAATGATAATGTGTCAAATTCTACCAAAAATAGCCATCAAGATAAACACCTCATTGCTGACCCATTAGTATCAATTATACAGCAGAGCTGTCAAGAAATCACAGGCATTCTTTATGTTAAAAGGCTGGCATCTCTATGAAACCAATAACATTTATAATGACCTCAGACCATCTGTAGAGTGATGTTCTAGTCTACTGTTAACAGCATGTGATGTGTATTGTTGAAACTTTTTTTAAAATTAGATACCATAGCTTTCTTTATCTGCACATTGGCATAAGAGACATCAGAAAATAATATAGCCTGATCAGTAGCTATTAGTCCAAATGCATGGGATGGAATTGGTGAATTGGGTTTAATGTCGCTCCAAACAAATTTACCAGTACATAACACAAGATTTTGGACCGATTTAAACCAAATTTGGTGTGGTGACTCGGGTACCCTTGCAGAGTTATAATGGTGTTAGTTTTTCAAATTTTGTAATAGTGACTTGATATACGGTTTTAATGACAATCTATGCCATAAAATATGATTAATATACTATAATTCATCACTATTTGAAACATCTGTGTCTCAGAAGATGCCCACAGAGAAATAGAAAACTGCTGAAGACTTCCCCCCTCTGGCACCCAGAATGCAACAGAATTCAAACTTTTTCAATGAAAGGGGAAGAACTCTATCTTTAATATATAGAGTTATTCCCCCTGCATTGAAAATAATACTTATTTTTTACTTCAATCTTGATGACAAAACGCATTGGTAACTCAAGAAAAACAACATGTCCACAGTTTATTACACCATATAAGTTGATAATACAATGTTTTGTAGCTTCCTCTTTCAAATGGGTATATAACATGGCATATATTTTAAATAAAGTAATCTGGGGTTTGAAAATTAAGTGGGCCTTTAAACAAACAATATTTTATTATATTTTTGGTTTTATTTATTTATTTATTTATTTTTTTTTTGTTTTTTTTTGTTAAATTGAGCAAGGAATTCAATCTATGTTGTTTTTTGTTTTGTTTTTAAGAGTGAATATTTTTTCGAAAAAGAGCCATAACTCAGTTAAAAATAGTCGGATCAAAGCCATATTCGAACTCGATCTGTCTTTTGTGCTGAGAAATTGATATACAAAATTTGGCTCCGATAGATAGAAAATGTTCGAGTTATCGCACCATGCGTAAAGTGTCTACGGACAGACAGACAGACGACGGACGGACGGACTAACAACAAGTGGTCAATCCGGACGTTGACACTATGTTTACCATACTATGGTATGGGTAAACATAAAAACTGATCCTAAACATTCTGGTAAATTTAATTAAACATTTCTCCAATGGATTCAATTGTGAAATCCAAGATGACTGCTGGTGGCCATGTTTTTTCAACAATTTCATAGCTCCCATCTATAGACCACCCCAAAGATCCATATGAAGTTTGGTGATGATCGGATGAGTGAGTGTGGAGCAGAGTGTGCCAAAGAATTTAGTCATGTAAAGAGTAAAATGCAAGATGGCCGCAGACGGCCATGTTTTTCATAGAAAATCATTGAAATAGCACCCATCTAGCGGTGATCCTAAATATGCCTGTAAATTTTTAAATAAATTCTCCAATAAATGTGGGCCTCAGAGAGTGCCAATAAATTCAAATGTAAAATCCAAGATGGCTGCTGGTGGCCATCTTTTAAAATAAATTTTGTTAAAAATCAATGGCTCCAATATAGAGGTCACCCGAAACGTCCATATGAAGTTTGGTGAAGATCGGATGAGGGATGTAGCCTGTAGGGTGTGTCAAAGGAAATTGTTGACTGACGTACGGATGCCAACCCATGGCAATAGATCAAACTTGACTTTGTCCAGTCGGGCTAAAATATGGGACATAGACCACCATAGCACTCAGCAGACGATATCCTGAAATATATATCTTCAAATTTAGCGAACAGTATGTGTGGCTTTAACAGACAGCTGGTCTAACCTTGTGGTAGACATCTTGGAGCGATTGCTGAGCCCCTTCAGATCCGGAACCTATGGCTTTTGCTTCATACTCAATAAATGTTCCTGATGGATCCATGTGGAAACTGTAAAAGACAAAATTAGTTAAATTACAATAAGTATACATACAATGGAATAATAAAAACCATACATTTCTCTGAGTTAACCCTTTCATGACGGGAGCTGAGTTGGTGCAGCATTAAAGATCCTGTGCCAGTGCATTCTCTTATATATGCAAGTCTCCCATAGGGAGCCTCGCATATATAAGAGAATGCAATGGCTTACAAGGTCAAGATAAATATTGTTAGGCCAAAGAATTCTCTTATATATGTGAGGCTCCCAATGGGAGACTCGCATATATAAGAGAATGCACTGGCAAAGGGTTTTCGAAAAATTTCAGGAAGCACCAGTCATGAAAGAGTTAAATGTACTTCTCTGATTAACTCAACTTGTGCTGTTCAAGCTTCAAATTACACCTAGTTGAGCTCACTCTTGCTACATTAGGAAGAAAATAAGGTTTATGCTTTTCTATACTAAGCAAATGTTCCTACTTAGGAAATGTTCAGATAATAACTTTAACAAATGAGCTATTGTTGAACTTATTACCTGAACATTTCCCTCCCATAAATAGGAATCGTTCTGCACTTATATTAACAGTGGTCTGCATTTTTTCCTGAAAACCACCTCCGCATATATAACAGACCATTCCAATGTATTCTTTTATAACTGAGTGGGAGAATCTAATAGTGTAGAAAGGGCTAAATAAAATGTATAATGAATCATAATACACAACACAAATTTAGGCGCTACTGAAAATCGTAAACATAATTTAGACCCAACTGTTTTGCATGAAGATTGCCAACTCCATTGAAAATTTGGACTGTGAAAAATTAGAACAACCTGAGTTTCATAGCAAGTTACGAGAAACAAAACACTTTAGCTATTTATTGACTAATATATTCCATGTATGTATGTTTTGAGATCTCTCCTTCAAATTTACTTAAAGTCCCACTTTATTTTCGAAGACCCCCAGATCACATTATATAAAATATATGCCATATTATATACCATGAACCCCCAGATCACATTATATAAAATGTATGCCATATTATATACCATGAACCCCCAGATCACATTATATAAAATATATGCCATATTATATACCATTTGAAAGAGGAAGCTCCATAACATTGAATTATCAACTTATCCGGAATAATAAACTGTGAACATGTTTTTTTGAGAAACCAACATGTTTTCTGTGCTTAAGTTTCATTTCGATTGTACAGCAAAGTCAATTATTTTCAATGGACAAGGAATAACTCTATAGCTTAGTTTGAATTCTGTTGCATTCTGGAAGCCAAACGGGGGAAATATTTTCTATGATTTTAGTATTTATGTATTTTAATCATATTTTATGTCAGATTGTTATTAAAACCGTATATCAAGGCACTATAAAAAAAATACTACTTTTATATACATGTACTAAATAGATTCTCCCACTCAGTATTAAAAGCAGTTTCCAGTTAACTTGAAATTAATTACAATTCTTTATATTAAATACTTGACAGCCAACAAAATTAGGAAAAATGTCCATGGCAAATCTAATGATGTGGCATGTTCCCATGGCATTGCTTATTGCTATGGCCAATTTGACGGACTGTACTTGACATCCTACTAATTTTTCTAAATCATTCCCTGCCTGTACAATAGAAAACTAGAGGTGTGACTGTCCCAATGGGACTACAGATACCCCCCTGTTTTTAAAATACTAAGATGTTTCACATGTCAGTAAACATTTAGCTAAAATAATAAAATAACAGTTCCCATTGCAGGTGTACAACCATAACCCTAATCTTAAAACCTATTGACCGAAAAATGTAGGAATAAAAGCTTGGACAAAATTATGCATGTTGCGAAAAAAATTCAAAGTCGAAAAAGGGGAATAACTCCACACAAAAAATGTCAGACAGACGTCATAATTGCAGGTGCACAGGTTCCCATGGTACTAAATATCAGTGCCAAGATTAAAAAACATTGACCGAAAAATGTAGGAATAAAAGCTCGGACAAAATTATGCATGTTGCAAAAATATTTCTAAGTAAAAAAAGGGGGATAACTCCAACAAATGTCGGACAGACGTCATAATCGCAGGTGCACAAATTCCCATGGTACTAAATATTTGTGCCACGTTTTTAAAAAATTGACCTAAAAATGAAGAATTAAAAGCTCGGACAAAAGTATACATGTTGCAAAAAATTTCTAAGTCGAAAAAGGGGGATAACTCTACCAAAAAAGGCCCGACAGACGTCATAATCGCAGGTGCACAGGTTCCCATGATGTTTGATGTCTGTGCCAAGTTTCAAGGAAATTGATAAAAAAACGACTGAGAAAAACTCCAGACAAATTTCTGTCCACGGACGGACGACTCGACGGACGGACGAGCTGACTCCAGTATACCCCCCCTAACTTCGTTGCGGGGGGTATAATTAAAATATCTTCATATAACTTACAGCTGTGGACCTTTCTCATCAAAGCCAGCAAACAATAAGGCCACACCAAATGGTCGACTCTGAAAGAATTAAAATCAATGTTACTAAAATGTGATAAATAATAGGTATATATTGAATAGTACATATAAATTAGTTAAATTAAATAAATATTTTCCATAGGTGATAGTGTCAGGACTAAGCCACGCCCACAACACATTTCACACCCATGATATATTACACACCCACAATACATTATTATGTGACCAAGTCAAATCTGGGAAGTTGAGATTGTGATTCCGGACATAATATGAGGCTAGCAACATTATGGAGGTGGTCCTAAACACAAGCCTTGAAATAGGGTGTCTGTCATTTGCAGAATGAGATCCCCAGAGGGTGAATTTAGTGATGCTACCTCGCATAGCGGGCTAGCATCACCAAATTCACCCTCTGGGGACCTCATCACTACATTCACCCTCTGGGGACCTCATTCTGCAAATGACAGACACCCTATTTCAAGGCTTGCCTAAACATGCCTGCAAATTTTCAAAAAAATTCTCCAATAAATCCGGGCTGCACACTGTGCCGATAAGATTCAATTTGAAATCCAAGATGGCTGCTTTCGGAAAAAAATGATGGCTCCCATCAAGAGATCACCCCAAAGATCCATATGAAGTTCGGTGATGATCGGATGAGTGAGGTGGCCTGTAGGGTGTGTTGAAGGATTTTGTCATACAAAGAGTAAAATCAAAGATGGCTGCCGGCGGCCATGTTTAATGGCCGAATGACCCCAAAATGACTCTTTCCCATCTAAATGTCAATGTTAACAGCCATGACAAATTTCGTAATGAGACAACGAAAGGTATGACCTATATCTCCTGCCCTAGGATTTAGTTATGCAAAGAGTAAAACCAAAGATGGCTGCCGGCAGCCATGTTTAATGGCCAAATGATCCCAAAATGACTCAGTATTATCTACATGTCAATGTTAACAGTCATGACAAATTTCATAATGAGCTGACCAAAGGTACGACCTGTATCCCCTGCCAAAGGATTTAGTGATGCAAAGAGTAACATACAAGATGTTTTATGACCGAATGACACCAAAATGACTCGTTCCCATCTATATGTCTATGTTAACATCCACGACAAATTTCATGATGAGCTGACCAAAGTTACGACCTGTAGCCAGTGCTAAATTACTAATGAAAATTGTTGACAGACACCCACACACACGGATGACGGATACCAACCCATGGCAATAGCTCAAACTTTACAAACTAAAGTTGAGCTAAAAACAATGAAAATTGAAAGTAACAAAATTACAGCCCTTTGCATTAATATATAGTGAATTCATCAATGTTACATTTACCAGAGCCTATTAAACTGGTATAATATGACCAATTTGACCAATCAGGACCAATTGGAAAGATGATGTTGTAAAAGACCACAATTTACCTACCATTTCACCTATACAATATAATCATATCATGTATTCAGTGGCAGTGAGTTAACGCTGATCACAAAATACCTCATTTCAGGAACCCTAATTCAATGTGTCCAAATTACAATTACAAATGTGCAAAATTACCCAAGATCAACTCTAACTACCAGATTATATTTCAACCTACTAATATTTATCAAAAGAATGATAAATATACAATCTGAAACAGAACCTGGATGTAATACAAAAGAATTGAGAAGTAGTATGCATTACTATATGAAACAGAACACCAGAGATAACACAAGAAAAATGTATTACATAATATCCATTGTATCTATTTATAATTTTATCAAACATCTAGTATATATTTTGGAAGATCTGTGTGTGTGTGTGTGTGTGTGATCGCGATGAACTCGAAAACGGCCGACCCGATTTCAATGAAACTTGGTATGTGGGGGTACTTTCGGCCGGGAACTGGCATAGGCATATTAATTTACCCGTGCGACGCGACCTTGACCTTCAAAACTCATATATCCGGATCCGGCGTGATTGTCACCCGATGCAGGGAGGATAACTCTATATTCATACGTCGACGAACGTAAGCAATTTGCAGGCAATTACGCATCGTGTATTTATCCCCAAATTATAACATTTACAATATATATTGTCAATTTGCAGGCTATTAAGAATCGTGTATCTATCCCCAAATATATCATTTACAATTTCTGATATATAAATTTTGTTACAGCTGCTATTCTTAGGTCTATTGTCGATAGATTTATTTTTTGTATATTCACACCACGCATAGGCTCAAGTCGTTTACAGTTACCCCGCGGGTAAAAGTTCGCTAAATTATTATCATATTTATGGTCTTGAATCTCATCCAAGAATACATTTAGCTGAAATGGCTTCCGTGTACGAATCTACCAGTGGCCCCCAAGCCATCAATGCCAACAACATCGACATTGTTCAACTTTGACGGCGAGAAAATAATTAGTTATAATTAGTTAATATTTACCACACAATGCTAATTTATCTTTACGTTGAAGCTTGATAATTAATGAGCGTGTGTATATGATGCGCGTTTATATACTTGAGTGGAAATCAAATCGGGTAAAACTGGCGGATTTTTATGGACGAAATTTGATACATAGGGTATCTCGGTATCCGCTGGGCCGATTTCCCGGAATCCGCTGGGCCGATTTCCACCATTTTTGTGGTGTTGGTGTTGGAAAACTGCCTGACGGATTTTGACAAAATTTTATACTTACTGGTAATACGGGTCAAATCGTGACCCCACCTGACCTTGACCTTCAAAATGGTCAATTCAAGGTCAAAGCCCGGACGAAGTCGGGTCACCTTCTAGTCTATTATATATTTTGGGAAATTTGTGTGTGTGTGTGTTCGCGATGAACTCGAAAACGGCCGACCCGATTTCGATGAAACTTGGTATGTGGGGGTACTTTCGGTCGGGGAGTGGCATAGGCATATTAATTTGCCCATGCGACATGACCTTGACCTTCAAAACTCATATCCGGCGTGATTGTCACCCGATGCAGGGAGGATAACTCTATATTCATACGTCGTCGACGAACGTAAGAGATTTTGTCAATTTGCAGGCAATTACGAATCGTGTATTTATCCCAAAATTATAACATTTACAATATATATTGTCAATTTGCAGGCTATTAAGAATCGTGTATCTATCCCCAAATATATCATTTACAATTTCTGATATATAAATTTTGTTACAGCTGATATTCTTAGGTCTATTGTCGATAGATTAATTTTTTTTATATTCACACCACGCATAGGCTCAAGTCGTGTACAGTTACCCCGCGGGTAAAAGTTCGCTAAATTTATCATCATCTTTAAGCCGTCAATGCCAACAACATCGACATTGTTCAACTTTGACGGCGAGAAAATAATTAGTTATAATTAGTTAAAATTTACTAAATACACACAGTGCTAATTTATCTTTACGTCGAATATGAGGCGCGTTTATATACTTGAGTGGAAATCAAATCGGGTAAAACTCGGATTTTTACGGACGAAATTTGATACATAGGGTATCTCGGTATCCGCTGGGCTGATTTCCCGGTATCCGCTGGGCCGATTTCCACCATTTTTGGGGTGTTGGTGTTGGAAAACTGCCAGACGGATTTTGACGAAATTTGATACTTAGTGGTAATTTTTTCCAGGGAGTGTTTTGGACGGGTAAAATCGTGACCCCGACCTGACCTTGACCTTCAAAATGATCAATTCGAGGTCAAATCGGGTAAAACCGCATGGATTTCGACGGGTACTTTTGTCGGGTACTTTTGTCCGGGCAGTGTTTTGGACGGGTCAAATCGTGACCCCCACCTGACCTTGACCTTCAAAATGTACAATTCAAGGTAAAATCGCGCAATTCGTCGAAAAGCAGAGGGGAAACAGACCGGACGAAGTCGGGTCCACCTGCTAGTTTAGATATATATATGAAAGGAGAGGTAAGTTAAACAATAATTTTCAACTGTAGTGTAGATTGCAGTGTATGAATATGTCAAATTACTAAATTTCAACAGTGGGTGGTCCTAATACTGACACTGTTGTTATCACATATTTGAGCTCCCCAAATATTCATAGGATTTAATCAGTGGCCAGTACTGATAGCTATAGTGGTCTCAGGCTTAGGCCTCAACTGCTATGGGATCAGATTGAAGGTCACCAGTTGAAGCTGGTGATGTTCACCCATTAGTCACTTCGATTATGCAATTTATCTTCTACAAATTAGGGGATATGGAAACTGAAAAGGAGGGGAAAAGTAACTAAAAACAATGGTAATTTGATAATATAGATACTTCCCAGAAAATGAGGCCTAAGCAGAATGAGTTCCCCAGAGGGCAAATTTGGTGATGCTAGCAGGATAGCATCACTAAATTCACCCTCTGTGGACCTCATTCAGCAAATGTCAGACACACTATATCCAGACATGAGCACTAAGAGCTTTGAATAAGCACAATAAAATTGTTTTGTTTGTTATTTAATATATTTTTTGGGTTATTTATTGTGAGATTGTTAGAGTAATGTGGACATCTCACACACACAATCAGGAAGTCTTTACTGTAGTGGTCGGTGACAATATTTAACTCTTTCTATATAAATACTCATTAAAGTGATGTGAAACACTCCGGTAGGGTGATCAAATATAAATGGAGAACAATCTTGTTCAAAGTAGTAATTTTTACAAATATTATATCCAAATTGACAACACACACTGTCATTCTTATATATTCATTAAATGCAGTGACTCTCGATGGCAAAATCATTTTCATTAGTTTATTGGCGACAGATGCGTCCCGAATCGAGTTGCAAATATTTACATTTGAGCGTAGTTCAGACGATGTTAGTAGAATCAGGGTTTCCGCGAGGGGAAAATTAATGAGTCCATATTGGGGAAACACATAACGCGACGGGACGACCATGGTTCGTCCTGTCGGGCGAAAATTTTGTTATTTAACACTGAAAAGTAGCAATTTCCTTACACCTAAGAGTCTCACAAAGCTACGTATATATTATGCAAGTCAATCATTTCCATGGGTGCATTAATTCTGTTGATGGTATCCAGATAATCAATCAATTAATTACGCACATAAGACTGCCGTCTGATTGAAGATTATATATAAATGAACAAGCTACGAGTTAGTGTTTACAAATTTATACAATAAGATTCCGACAGGTATAATGAATCTAAACACTACAAAGCATCTATGCATTGACCAATAATGGATAGCAAGGAGAATTGAATATTAAGTATTTCCTAGAATTTCAAGCAGCTTCTGTGAAAATGAAACTGACATGATATACACTGTCAATCGTCAAACTACATGTATTTGTGCGCTTTGACGTCATACTGCAGGGTTTGTCTGCACGAGATATTTATAACAGCAAAATATGAATGGTAGCGACACAGGTATTTGGCAAAAAAATTAATAAAAAGAGATTTTTTATTAAATTAAAAAAAAATGTGTGCCTAATACCTGTGGGTAGCGACATCTTTCACTCGGAACGCGTAGCTTGTTCACTAGTCTATATTAGTACATAAACTGACGACCGCAATTGCTTAATACGGAACCTGTCCCGAAATCAGTCTTTATAGTGGGAATTCATAGTGACAAGTTAACAACAATATTCATTTGAACCATATTACATACATGGGGGATAAAGACAAACACATACCCCCTCCCCAATATGGAGATAAAGTCAAAGGACGGTAAATAATAGTTGCGTTGTCCCCAAGCACAATCAACGACGCATGTGTTCACATTTCCCGCCAAAATTATATTTTATAACACGTTGGCTAAAACTCTGTTCTATACCTCATGGACTCTGCAGAGGGACCCATTTATTATGTACTGGCGTTCTTTGATCAAATTATGTAATCGTAAGATATCACAGGATTTTCGAGCATGAGTAGTTTCATCCCGTGCACAAAAATATGCGTACTAGTTCAATGTTTTATTGCCCATAAATCACATATATACAAGTATAATGCGACAATAGAGTCATATATATATGAAAAACATAATACATTCAATGTCAAAAGTTGCAGACAAGAGGGACACCCATACATACGCACATATACAGATATATACATACATATATATACATATACACATATGTAAACATACACATGCACATACATACACATACATATATATATACCAGCGTACATACATATACACGTACATACATACATATATATGGGTAACATGATAATAATTCATCTCCAACTTGGTCAATTCAGCGCTGTGTGTGAGGGCGACTGACCGGGGCTTGGTGTGGGGAAACCTACGAGACACCGGTCCGTCTCCCACACCCACCAGCGCCGAATTAACAAGAATCGTACATGTGCTCAGCTCAATGGTGATCCAATTTTCTGGTAAGTTGTCTGATAACAACATAATTTATTTAATGGTACTATATCTTTCGGATTCATTATTTTTTCAAAGCCAAACAAATTATTGAGTTCAGTTAATGATGATGGGAGGAAACGTCTTCTGAGCGAGCTAATTTCTGGACACTTAAATAGATAGTGGTACTCGTCTCCAATCGGTTTACTGTCGCATAATGTGCAAACTCTTTTATCTATGTCTATATTGTACCACGATCAGGTTTCTATTGGGAGCCAATGGTTGGAACATCGAAATTTTGACAATGTTTGCGCTGTTCTTTGGTTTAATACTGAGAGGTATTTTTCTCTGCCAAATCTTATCTTAAAAAGCCTATACGTTCTACATTTATTCATGTTTTTAATATCATTTTTCCATTTTATCTTAAATTGGTTCTCAAATGAGGTCTTGATGTGTTCTTTAAACCAGCGGAGATAGCTACTTTCTGAAAATTGATTGATCCATATATCTGACATACCTAATTCCGATAAAAGATGTTCAATATGGCTAATCCATGGGTCATAAGGTTGTTGTCCTATTGACTTATGCAGAGAGTATTCGTACAGTATCTTGTTAATCTTCATATTATTATTATTAAAAACAAGATTAGCCCAATAGTTTAAAATTCTACATTTAATATCAATCACAAGTGGGTATACACCTGTTTCACCATATACCATAACACTTGGTGTGCTTGGTTTCAGCCCTAGGACATATTTTAAAATTTTTAGCTGTAGTTTCTCAAGATCTTCGTGGTGCTGGAAGCCCCATATTTCGCACCCATACAGCAGAATCGGTTTTACAGTTTTTGCGAACAGTTCAATTTGCAGATCCGGGGGAATATTCATCTTTCGCGCTTTATTTAGCAGGCCAAACATAGCTCTGTTTGCTTTGTTTAAGAGTTGCTTAATCGTTTTGGAATAAGAGCTGGATCTGTTAAAGATTATTCCAAGGTACGTGCAATGGGAAACAATACGAGATTTTGGAATCCTTTTGCCACCGAAAACCATCAGTTTTGTTTTATTGACATTAACCTGAAGTTTCCAAAAGGAGCAATATTCAGAAAAGGTTGTCATTGCCACACACATGTCTTTCGCAGTTTCGGCGAAAATGACGGTGTCGTCAGCATACAATAAGATTATTAATTTCAAATAGACACCAAGTTCCTTCTGCACGTCGTTCTCTATTAATTTCAGATTAGGAACCACATGCATTACGCTGTATCTAACGTCGCTATTTGACTGGCTTTTTCACCAGTATTCTGTTTAACCCCCAAACTCCCGTTGTAACCGGATTTCTTTACAACATTGCGACTGACATTTGATATATGTATGAACCAAACAGATAATCTGCGAGGGGAATGAGGCCGTCCTACGGACGCTGAGCTGTACTAACGGAAACCCTGGTAGAATGGTACATTCCTCCAGTTGGCATAGCGCCTGGATACTAACTGATCAGTTTCACGCCCCCGAACAAGTACATAATATGTCTTTAATGAGTAGTTATCACTTAGTAAAATATGGCTTGTTGCCATTCATCGGAAAGCTCTCGGCGAGAGCTTTCCGATGAATGGCAACAAGCCATATTTCCGACTAAATCCTGAAAAGTTACCCATAATTCTGCTGTGTTTAAGGAGTCAATTAATTAGAGCATCACTGTATTATCTGTCGTCTTGCCTATTTTTCCTGAACATCCCTCCAGATGAAAAATAGACCATTCCAATGTATACATTTATAACTGAGTGCGGAATCCATTTAGTATAGAAAGGGTTAATGAAGGAATCATTTGAACTCACCATAGCACTAGGATCAGCATCATCGTCTCCGAATGCTAGTGCTAGATTGCTGACAGCTTGTGTAACACTTTCCACGCTCATCTTCTCATTGAAGGTAAACCAGTGGTTCTGTTTAAAATTATGCACAAGGTTTTATGTTTGATGATGCAACACAATATTTAATCAATATTTAGTCTCCAAGTACTAAATAATTACAGACAGATACCTACAAAATTAGCCACAGAACAACAATAAACTTGAAGCCAAATTTAGAAAGAAACTCGGCATAGGTTTGTTTTTTTGGCCAAAAATGTCATAACAATACAATATTTAGAATATCTCTCTCTGAATATACAGTAATCAAATATTCAGTCTGATTATTTAACCCTTTGAGTGCCAGGGGCCGATCTCATCGGCCCTAAACCTACAAAATAAGTCTGTTAAAGAATATAAGAACAAATTATTAAAATTGTAAAAAATTGTAAAAAAAAAAAGAAAAAAAAAAAGAAAGATGTTAGGCCAATGCATTCTCTTATATATGCGAGGCGACCTATGGTCGACTCGCATATATAAGAGAATGCATTGGCACAGGGTATATGGGTTGATACAAAAATCGGACCTGGCACTCAAAGGGTTAAACATAACCACCATGGAATGTTTGATCCTTTCGAGTGCACTTACAATGTCAGTAAAGTTACAATGTAGTCTATCTCACAAATTGGCATTTTCAAGTCACATTCCTCCAAATATATATCTATGCAGATCAATAAGACCAATATGTCTGATAAAAAGAATTAATACTGAAAATTTCAGAATCCTATCATAGTATACTGCCATGAGAGATAATTAATTATTATCAGAATGTATGAGGCACTGGCTCAATATCATTTGCCAATATGATGGGATATTGAGAAGTACAGTAATGCCCTAAGTAATCGACTCCTTAACCACAGCAGAATTATGGGTAACTTTTCAGGGTTTAGTTGGAAATATGGGTTGTTGCCATTCATCGGAAAGCTCTCACTGAGAGCTTTCCGATGAATGGCAACAAGCCATATTAGGGTATTACTGTAACTCAACTCAGATCAAGCTTGAAAATTGCTCCCGCTTTATGCTCAAGGTGAGGTTCGTACCCACTATATTCATATAGCCCAAACTGCTGTCAGGCAAATTTGTAGGAATTGACTTGATGGTGCTAAATATAGAGTATAAACTGCATGTATCATTTAGAGTTACCAACATCTACAATATATGTGGGTATCGAGGCCTGGAAGTCAATATATGAGGTATTCGTAACATAACCTCCTTGGCCTCGGTGACATTTTGAAGAAGTCCTTTCACTGAGCGTTTAGCTCCTATCAGTCTAAACATGGGTTTGAATTGAGACACAGAACAGATCTACCTTTTTAAAACAGCACAATGAGCTAACTTAAGAATACCATACTGTAACAATTGGGTTCACTGGCATATAGATATATCAGAATGTATGCAGCACTTGCTCAATATGAAGAGTGCATTGCCGCGTAATGTACATGAACAAATTCTCATATCTTAGAAAGTCATTGTCCTAACTCACTTGTGCTTCAACTCTGGCTTTGTCTATCAGTGTTCTAGCATCGGCAATCAAACCACTCATGGCACAACCTGTAATAAACAGAGGATATCTCAACTCATACCACAGCCTGTAATAAACAGATGATATCTCAACTCATAACACAGCCTGTAATAAACAGAGGATATCTCAACTCATAGGATAACCTGTAATAAATCGAGGATATCTCAAACCATAGCACAGCTTGTAATAAATAGATGATATCTCCATTCATGGCACAGCCTGTAATAAATAGATGATATCTCCATTCATGGCACAGCCTATAATAAATAGATGATATCTCCATTCATGGCACAGCCTGTAATAAATAGATGATATCTCAAACAACTCATGGCACAGCCTGAAATAAATTGAGAATCTCTCAACTCATGGCACAGCCTGTACTAATTAGAGGATATCTTCACTCATGGCACAGCCTGAAATAAATAAAAGATATCTCATGGCACAGCCTGAAATAAATTGAGAATCTCTCAACTCATGACACAGCCTGTAATAAATAGATGATATCTTCACTCATGGCACAGCCTGTAATAAATAGATGATATCTTCACTCATGGCACAGCCTGTAATAAACAGAGGATATCTCATGGCACAGCCTGAAATAAATATAGAATCTCTCAACTCATGACACAGCCTGTACTAATTAGAGGATATCTCAACTCATGGCACAGCCTGTAATAAATAGATGATATCTCATGGCACAGCCTGAAATAAATATAGAATCTCTCAACTCATGACACAGCCTGTACTAATTAGAGGATATCTCAACTCATGGCACAGCCTGTAATAAATAGATGATATCTTCACTCATGGCACAGCCTGTAATAAATAGATGATATTTTCATTCATGGCACAGCCTGTAATAAATAGATGATATCTTCACTCATGGCACAGCCTGTAATAAATAGATGATATCTTCACTCATGGCACAGCCTGTAATAAATATAGGATATCTCAACTCATAGCACAGCCTGTAATAAATAGATGATATCTCAACTCATAACACAGCCTGTAATAAATAGATGATATCTCAACTCATAACACAGCCTGTAATTAATCGAGGATATCTCAAACCACTCATAGCACAGCCTGTAATAAATAGATGATATCTCAACTCATGGCACAGCCTGTAATAAACAGAGGATATCTCAACTCATAGCAAACTTATAATAAATACAGGATATCTCAACTCATGGCACAGCCTGTAATAAATAGATGATATCTCAACTCATAGCACAGCCTGTAATAAACAGAGGATATCTCAACTCATAGCAAACTTATAATAAATACAGGATATCTCAACATTTCATTTGGAATTACTTCATGAGTGATCATAAGTGGTACTACAGCAGACTGACACAAACATTATTTCCAGATTTGAAAGCACTCCTGAGTCCTGATGGCGAACCTAATACTTATTTCCAGAATCCAGTAGACAAAAAAGGATAACTCTAGAATGCATAAAATCATAAATCATAGAGCCCTCTTTTGAAAACACTCATGATGGCAATATTCCATGCCAATTTCATTCAAATCCAGTTCTTCCCATGAGAGCACTTATTTACTCCCACAATTCAGAAGACGAGTGTAAGTAATTGCTCCCGTCTCCTGGGAAGGACTGCAAATTCTATAACACATGGTTGAGATACATGTACATGCCTGGGGTATCTGGATAAGTCGGCCCGCGCTAAGACGGCCCCGTATGAAGATGGCCCCACGCTAAGATGGCCCCGTACGAAGACGGCCCCAGAGAAGTCGGCCCCGTTAATTAGATAGGAGTTGGTGAAGCCATAAATGATAGGATAGCAGAACTCATCACAAAGAATTATCATCTGGCATGATCCACCTCGAGATCCCGCTCGCGCTGGCCTTTGACGAACGCCTTGTTCTTTATCAGTTCAATTCTCTCTCACGTATTTCTACACACAAAACGAAACTACTCTCGCAATGACGTCACTTCCTTCCGCATCAGAATGTACAGTACAGTCACACCCAGAAACAAATGTCCATTCACCAAAACACATCGTAACAATAAATTGGCTTACATTGATTGAGATAGTGTTTATGTCGGCTAATTGTGAAGTCCACAATCATGTTATCTTATTATTATAGCACACAATTGTCCAATAAATGTGGTATACTATTAATTGGCACTTGAGTACTAACATTCAAAATTGATATTTCTGACTAATAATTGCCTTTTCTCGGCGACATATAACTTTAATATTCACAACAACATATATCACATAAAACTGCAAAGGTCAAGCTGGGTACCAAAAACACCAAAATGTGGCAACAATGACCCCTTCATTCACTGACGCTGAAATGGTCACTGTAGTCCAGTGCATTTATGGTTTTACCCAGAACTAATTGCAACAGAATTTTTTTTTGCTGGAATTGGTACATATACCCTCCGTAAACAACATACTAAAAATCGGCAAAATTCGGAAAAAGGGAAATTAGTGAATTTCGTGAAAAATAAATTGGGAAAATTTGGTCAAATCATCAATATATAGATTTTCATGAATGTATATAAAAAATTCAAATTGCCAAGTCCTACAAATATCATGCCTATTTTGTCGACCACATTTTCCTGAATCCAGAACTGGAAACCATTCCCAGATTCCTTAAGTATTTTTCGAGTTGTGTGCTATCAAAAACGCGAGTTTACCTGATTTTGGAGCCTTAATTTCACAGAATGAGCCAAATGCCGTATTATATGGTTAATTATTTAAAAAACTAGTGCCGAATTAATGACTTTTTCACTGTTTTAGTAATTTCCTCACTAGATTAAACACAAAATATGATTAATATGTGCATCTATGAATAAGTAGAATAAAATATTCTCAAACAAAATGTGTGTTCCATTGTATGTACTTAGCCAAATTTGCCTTGACACAGAACTTGTGTGATGAAATGCCATATTTGAGGTCATGTAACTCAATAAATTAATATCCATATGCTCTGCTTTTCTCATAACATTTTGAGAATACTAGATTGAAGAAATTGTGAAGTAATTTCCAAATACATTGGTGAAGAAAATAAAATTATGGTCCTATGAACTCTTAAGTCTAGCCTCTTTTCCGAAAATGCTATTGTGGGGCGTTTTTGTCAATTTTGAAAGGATTTTAGGCATATTCAGAATAATTAACGAAAGTTTATTATGTCAAATTATGTGATCTGTCCTCTTAAATCATTTTTTTGTTGAGAAAATAGCATTTCAATGGTTATACCAATGAATGTCACTGGATTTCACTCATCATTATGGAAACTTACTCCAAATTTGAACGGCAGAACAATGGGGTAGGGGAAAGCATATCAACAAAAACTTCAAAATTATGCATCTTGAAGCATAAAACTTTATATTAACAGCTTCTGCTTACATTGTTCTTTCATGCATAATTTCATATTTCCTTTGTTTATGTTTATTGACAGAGCTAAAATATTTGTTGTCATAATTTGGCAGTGAAATGTCAAATTGGCATTTTGAGATTGTTTTTATACAACATAACCATAAAATTCTAAATCAACGTCCGATAATGTATTAAGCAGTTTTATAATGCAACAGGAATGTACATAAACTGGAAGAAAACAACAATGTGTCTGAAATGGCTGTAATTTGGTGATAAGATTGCATTTTGTGATTTTTCCTACCCCTATACCAACGTTAGAATTTGGAGTCAGTTTCCTGAAAAATGAAAGAAATCTAGTGACATACTATGGCATGACCAATGTAAGGCTAATTTTTTATCACTTAAGTGTTGTGGGAGGAAAGTTCAAATAATTTTACACATTAAAACACCCATTGTTTTTTGTTTTTATGGCCCAAAATGTTTTAGAATGGACAAAAATGCCTCAAACTGGCATCTTTGGAAACAAGCTAAGACTAAGTATTCAAAGGGCCATAAGTTGATTTTCTTAAATAATGTCCTGTTAATACCTTTACAATTTGTTCAATCCAACATACTTAAAAGGTTATAAGAAACGCATGGCATATGGGTATTAAATTATTGAGTTATATGACCTCAAATATTGCATTTCATCACACACGTTCAGTGTCAGAGGCAAAATTGGCTAAGTCCATACAATGGAACACACATTTTGTTTGAGAATATAATCTTCTTCTTAATTATAGATGCACATATTAATCATATTTTGTGTTTAATCTAGTGAGGAAATTACTAAAACAGTGAAAAATCCCTTCAGTTTGCTCTAGTTTTTTTAAATAATTAATCATAAATAAGGCATTTTGGCTCATTCTTCGAAAGTGAGGCCCCGAAAATGGGCCGAAATCAGGTAAACTTGCATTTTTGAAGGCACACAACTCGAAAAATACGTAATGAATCTGGGACTGGTTTTCAGTACTGGGTTCAGGAAACTGAGGACGACACAATACACATCCTATTTGTAGGATTTGTGAATTTGATTGTTTTTATAAACATCCATGAAAATCCATAAATTGATGATTTGACCAAATTTCCCCAAATTTATTTCACGAAATTCACCAATTTCCCTTTTTCCGATTTTTGCCGATTTTTAGTATGTTGTTTATGGAGGGTTTATGTACTTACTCCAGCAAAAACAAATTCTGTTGCAATTAGTTCCGGGTTTGGCATTTTTTCTCATAAATGCACTGGACTACTGTCACCCCAGAGTACTACGACTTGTATCCTGCAAAATCTCGTCCAACGCATGGCTATATATACTAAGGAAATTTAACTGTAACAGTTATAAACACAGTGTGTGAGCAAATCTTTATAAATTCCCTTAGTAAATACAGCCAAACAAACTCCAAATATTTTAGAACGTTTGACCGTTGCATATTCATTCATATCCATTTATATCCAAACAACTAAAAATATCTGTTTATTCACTGGTATCAATATCTATAATTAAATTCAATATAAATATTAATATAATCAGGAAACTATAGTGAAATACTTCAAGTCTTTATATAGCCATTACTGCTTGTATTCTGTCAGTCAGGGGTGCCGGGTAGACGGCCATCATATTCATTGGCCACGGCACTCCACACAATACATATACAAATTGACATGTATTATAATGTATTAATGTATAATGTATTGTATTGTGGAATAAAATATTATCCTATCCTACCCCTTTCGTTCAGTTGGGTATCCAGCTTTTTTTAAATTTTCAGTTGGGTAACCTACTTTTATAAAATTTACATCTTCGCAAAGGGCCGACTTCTCCTGTATTCATGCCTGGATGGATGGACGGACACCGAGAAAGATATATATATATATATAGATGTCCAGACAGAAAGATGGACAAAGTCAATCCACTATGGCTCCTATTTGTATCAATTTTGGAGGGCTCTCAGTAAGCTCACCTATGTGGCTGTCAACTTCTAATACTTTCTCTATACTGGATGGCTCTATCAATGATGATGTGACCCTCTTCTCCACAGCTAACACACAGCCTTCACTTGTTTTTATTCCAATTGCTGTTGATCCAAGCTGAAAAATATTGTTTAGAAAAGAGTTCATCAAGTCATCTGCAAACAATTTCCTTCCAACATAATGAACATACAAATGAACATACAATGCAGTAAAAATTGAAGGAGATGAAGACATAAAATTCTATTTGAAAAGAAACATTCTGACCTTTATCAGAATCTAGTGAATTGTGTAATGCCATACACTGCCCTCATAAATGACTGCGGTAATTTGTTAGAGCCTCTTTAGAAGGGGAATAAGCTCTGGTTTTCTGGATCTGTATAAGAATGAAACACAGACCAGTTTAGTAGAGCGTGTTCCATGTCTAGCAGCCGTTTTTCCGTGTATATGATGGGAGTTCTATTCCGGGTTATAGGAAGTGCACAAATCTTGTGGAATTAGCTTTAATGTATATCACATACACCAGACGTCCAGCATACATACATGTATAACAAAAATATAAAACATGAGCAAAATAGCTGCATTAGGCCGAAGCACGAGGGCTTGACGCAATGCAAATTCGTGGAACCTCTCAGAACTGCATGTCTCGATGTTGTGTCCTTTTTTTATTCGTTGGTGTTGGGTCTATTCTTATAATAGATCAATATCCAACCATGCATACCATTGGTAACATAAAGGTATATAATTCGCCATAAATCTTTAACCCTTTGAACCCTGGCTCCCCACAACGATCGACACCCTGACCCTGGGCTCCCAGTGGTATTTTTTATATTGTGGCCAGTGTTTAGATGTATGGTGTTGTTTATGTTCAAGTGGTGTCACATTTCTGAAACTTTAGATGTATGTTCCCCATGGACCACTGATTATTTTACGATCTGGTTATATTGCCACGTGGTCACTCCCTGGTAACGGTTGCTAGGCATCTACCCGATATTGAAAGTAAAATACAATTATAGCTTTTACGGTCGTAATTCAGCCCAAGGAAATTGCGTTTTTGATGCAGTCAACACCCTATTGTGAAATTTGAGATATATCTGGCCAGATGTCATATCGTAACTTGTATTTAAGGGTATCAACGGTTGCTAGGCAAATACCCCAAATGATCGAATGACACCATTGCCCTGTGAATCCAATTGTATTATGCCCCAATTTAGACATTCTTTGCATGCACATGCTGATGGTTATGTTCAAATGGTGCTACAGGTCTGAAATTTTACAGGTATGTTCCCATGGGCCACTGTCACGGTGTATTTGTTTTTAGAACGGTATACTTTGCCACATGATCACTCCCTGGTAACGGTTTCTAAGCAACTACCCGGAACTGAAAGTATAATGCAATTATAGCTTATAGCGTCGTATAATTCCGTGCTAAGAAACGGCATTTTCTATGCAGTCAATACCCTATTGTGAAACTGGAGATACATCAGGTCAGAAGATTGAATCTATACATGTAGTTTGTATTTAACGGTATCAATGGTTGCTAAGCATATAGCCCAGGTGATCGAATGACACCACTTCCCTGTGCATTCAATGGCATTACGTTCCGTTTTAGACATCGCCTATAGGGCACGGTGATGGTCATGTTCAAATGGTGCCACGAGTCTTAAACTTTACATAATTGCTCAATAATGCACGATTTGACCACGTGTTTGTAATGTGCACTCGCAAGTAGATCTGACTAGATGGTATTGTGACCATACAACCCATATCCACAGTACTACTCTGGTGCCATGTCAAAATGTGCAGCTGTATAACGCAAATTTATGTACTATGGAGATCCTTGATGTGATTGTATCATTTCACAAAAATCCATACATTTATCATTTTATCCTATGCGCATGCGCGAAACAAATCGACTCAAATAAGAAACTGCGTGCGCCTTCCTCACATATAACAGAACACTGATGTATGCAATGCTAATTTAAACCAAAAAGAGTGATCAAAATGGTGTCTTTCTACAATCCTGCGAACCACGCAACAATGTAGAGCTTCAAATAATGTACGTTTGTTGAATTCTGCGCTGTGCGCATGCGCATGTTTTTATACCCCAACTAGTCGGCAACAAACTCATACGCATGCACTCATGGCACTGCTGAAGATCCTCGGGATAATTTACATAGATATAAGTGGATATACATATGGTTATAACATGTATACACATGCTACATATGTTTATGATGTCACTGAGTCCTGCTGGCCGCTTTTGCGGCCAGTCGGGTGTATGAACGTTTTCTGGCTGGCCGCAAAAGCGGCCAGCCGGGTTCAAAGGGTTAAGCACCATAAATGGCGTGATTGCGCAATTTCACCTATATGCAGACAGGTTTTCCATGAATTATTTGTCTCGATACAATCTAGATATTTTCACACAACAGACTCTTAATTTGAGCCACTCTTCATAAAAGATCTTTTGCGATAATAATATGACGCAAGCGTAACTCCATTGTATAAATGTTTTAACAGGTTTTAGCAATTTGCCGAAGGCTAGTAATTGACCACATGTCTTGTGATTAGTGCTGATTATGTCAAAGTCGATGTATTGTGGTATTTTTCATGGCACGCAATAATTAATGATTTGTAACATGCAGTGACGAATACGTATCGTAAATAGTGATACTTTGTTAAATTCTTTACGAGAAATACTCAGTTATGGAATCGTGTAATAAGTTGGAGCAGGGGGGATTTATCAACTCTGACAGTAATCAGCATGCCGAACCCATGTGCTGAAGGATTGCCAAAGCCCATCAATCTAAATTAAGAGGGTTGATGAACATGTATACTATGAAAGAAGATTTTGAGAGACTTAAATTTCTATACTGGTAGCTGTTGAGGGCCATGCTTGCATATGTTTCATAGTAAAAAACCTTTTATGATTCAATCCTCAACAAGTGCAATGCCAAGCATGACATTTGCCTGCGATGCTCGGTTTAGAGAGTGGGCAATAGATGTAATTTTTTTTTTATTATCTAAATCCAAGAAGTGAGTATCCTTTCCCCTTAAACTGGGCTATCAATACACCAATGCACAACCAAATACGATGATCCATACCCCCAAGGTACAAGCTGAAATGTTCATACTGAGACAAAATTCTAAATTCCCATGTTAAACAAGGGCTGTAACTCTGGTAGAAATGAAAAGATGAAAACTGTAATAAGTCAGTATCCTTTCACCCGAACTGTGCTATCAACATACCAAAGCACAACTGAATCATAAGACCCTTGCCCAAGTTACAAGCTGAAATGTTATTCGAACAAAAAATTCACAAATTTCCAAGTCAAACACGGGTCGTAACTCTGGTAAAAATGAATGGACGGAACCCGTAGAGCCTGTATGTGGATATCCTATCCCCTAACCTGTGCCATCACCATGCTGTTTCACAGCAAAGGGCCATAACTGTGGGAAAAAAGTGCGCAGACAAAACCTGATCCTTTCCACAATGCTGGCCTACCGGCATACCAAAGGACATTCAAATTGGACTATCGATACTTGAGCTGTGTTGCGAAATGTTTGTTATGGAAGGACGGACACGACCAAAGAAATGCCATAACTCTGGTAAAAATTAATGGACTAAACATGAAGTATGTGGATATCCTTTCCCCAACCTGTGCTATCACCATGCCAAAGGAGAACGAAATCCAATAATAAAGACATCCACAGCATAATGTTTGTTATGGATGCGTTGACGAGTTTAACACTAAGTCAAGCAAAGGGCCATAACTCTGGAAAAAAGTGTGAACAAAACTTGCACTGTACGGAGATCCTTCCCACAATGCTGGTCTACCGGCATACCAAAGGACATCCAAATTGGACTATCGATACTCGAGCTGTGTTGTGAAATGTTTGTTATGGCCGGACGGAGGTCTCCACCATATACCCCAGAAACATCCTTAGGAGGGTCGGAGGTATAATAAACAGAAATGCTTACATGTTTCATGATGTTTGATACAGTACTTGAATGTGGCTGACAGGTTTCGCGCAATAATGATAAATATATATATATATGTATATATTATACATATAAGTTGGTTTGACATTTTGTGTCAGACAAACTTGCCTCCATTCTCTAAGGAATGCAACAAAATCATCATCCATTACTTATATTTACACTCAACTGAATCAGCTGGTGGATTAAAAGGGCATTCAGCATCCAATTCTAATGTTATTCTCGTAGCTCGTTGCAAATTGCATCTACACAATATGAAAGCAAGTAGGGTTCAGTGTGCGATGTCATGTGACATAATTTTGACCAACCAATGTCTTGCATTCATGTTCCACAGCACGAATGCATGTGTGAGAGTAAATATATATATTTGCCAAGAAAATTGTGTTTAACCATACTAGTACCTTTATAGCCTCAATAGCGTATTCCACCTGGAACAAACGACCCTCTGGTGAGAAGGTGTTCACACCTCTGTCATATTCTGATCTTGTTAGAAACATGATGGTATCTGTAAAAAAAAGTTTTTAATAGATATATTAATATATATAAATCAAATGGCAGGCCCGTTTAGTAATGGTGATGGGGTCATCGGCGCAGGCACCGATTACTTTTGTAGCTTTTCAAAATAGTCACAAGTGTAGCCACTAGCCAGTTTTCCACCGTCTATCACATTTCTGGAAAGATGTTAATATTTTTAGACCACCACACTGGTAGACTTGACATCAGTGCATACTCTCGATTGAAATCCTTCTGTTTGGTTACTTTCAGGTCAAATATGTAAGGTGGGGATATAATAAAATGAAAACGGTCCGGGCACCAGAATAGGGGCGGGTCACCAGAAACACAGATCTTTTTATTTTGACTTAATGGGGGAAATCTTTCTATAATTTCAGCTGTTTTCTATTTCGCTATATGCATCTTCTGAGACATAGACGTGTATGGTATTTTAATCATATATTATGGCATAGATTGTTATTAAAACCGAATATCAAGGCACTATAACAAAAAAATAATTGGTGACTCGAAAATTAAGTGGGCCTTTAAATTTATGCCATTATATACGTCAAAGAGTCTTATTTATATATTTATCTTAACTTTTCGCTCCCGGACCCAAAACCTGTCCGCTTAGCTGATGCGTGAATGTTATTATGTGGGGATGTATGGCATCTGGTACCATGTTATCTAATCTTGGGTCAATTGAAACAGGAATGAAATAATTTGCGATGGCAGATTCAGGTAAAAATATACATTTAATGACATAGAATGCCATGGTTATGGGGAGAGTTAGCATTTTTGCTGGCACAGTGGCTCTCGGCTCTTTTGCACTTATTTTATATCGTCACCGATGAAATGCAAAATCAACGGAAACTGTTCGCGAGACACCCTGAAGTACATGTAACTGAAACAACTTGTCTTTGTCAGAATACAAATCTTTCACTATTAGATTAGCATATTCCCATTGTTCTCTTCTTTTCTAAATGATTTTGTGCCACCATAGACGTGCGGACTATGATTTCGTGCCACCATAGACGTGCGGACTATGATTTCGTGCCACCATAGAAGTGCAGAAATTCTGACAATTTTAGGGCAAACTTAAAAGTATTTCAGGCGGAAATTGTGGCAAATTACAGTATTGTTTACATTTCTCACCAAATTATACATATCTAAGGGTAATTTGAATCTATTTTGTTATATTTCTGAGAATAGAAGGTATATTCTACACAACAGTTACAACCGTGAATATATCATGTAGGGCCTGACGAATTGGCAATTTCAACATCGAATCGAATCTCGAATCAAATCATGATAATGATTCGAAATCGAATCTTTTTCAAACAAGTAGATTTGGCGTACCGATCAGCCAAAATGGGGTCAAATGTTCGATGACTTTATAATGTCAGTGAGATAACTCAGATTACGAAGAAGGTTCATTAAACTTAATTTCTATGACATGATATGAACAATATCTCACATTTTAAATCAGTTTAATATATGAGAATGGGACGACATCATTTCATATTTTGTGCCACTGAAACTTAAACAGTTTGGAACTTTGGAGCCAATTGAGTCTGATTCCAGTCATTGCAAATGGACGCTTCAAACTGTGTAGCACAGCAGGCACGTGCAATATCAAAATTGCACGTGACTTGGGGAATGGAGCATACGCAAACGGTATTACAAGAACTGTAGTATCCCAACTTGGGCCTGTCTGTCGTAGAGCTGAATGTTCAACAATATTCCATTTCCCGGATAACATATATGCTGTTTAAAGATGTTGGGTCAGATTTGGAGATGACATGATGGAGCCCAAAATGTTTATTTAATATATTTATATCCTTTAAATTTTAGATTTAAAAAAGTTATATTATTTGATTGAGTTGATTAAAGCAATGTAGGCTTATTCTGGTAAGAATGTCAGATAGCGACATGCAAATATGTCCCACAAGAAATTCACTCGTTTCGGCAGTTGGGGCCTGGCTATATCGCGACAACTCGTTATATATAAATAATGCAGTCTATTCCCTGTTAAAGGACTTGTATATAACAATTCGAAATATCCCGAATCACCCGACCACTTTCGAATCGGAGCGTAAGATTCGAAATCGAATCGAATCTCGAAGCTTTGTCGGGCCCTAATATCATGTAAAAACATTCGGGGAAAAAAGTCTCAGTTCCCCCCCAAATGCGATCGCCTGTACGGCATGCCAAAATCGTTATATGTCTTCTTTTGGTGTAGATGTAGAAAGCAACCATGAGAACGTCCCCTTCGTCGGGGAATCCATGGCGAAAGGACTCTATGTACACACAAATATTTCTTCGCGCATCTGCAAATGGACGCGTAAGCGCAGGGCTAAACGGACCTATGTGAAAGCATAACGCGGATGTCCACTGACGTATCTGTAAAAACGCATGTGTTAAGCGCCGTAATAAGCGGACATATGTGAAAGCAGCTTTACCCGGACTTCAATTCTAACAACATCGTCGAAAAGGAGGTTTGTAATAACCAACTTGGCCGTTTCAACTCTGGCATACTATTACTAGCTGTGACCAATACAAACACATTCTAACGATACAGGGAATCAAGTAATGTCTGAAGATGGGCTTGTATAAAAAATCAAAACCTGCAATTATCTCTCGTTTACATGTATACTAAGTATATTTGCAGGGTTTCCGCTACTACGGCAGGCCTCATTCCCCTTCCCAACCTTGACATAACATTGGTCACAAAATAGCAACAGACCAACTCAGCCCCCTTTTTACTCAGGACGAGCGATCACCGACACTGATGATTAACAGATTGCAAGGAATCCTACACTTGGTGCCTGAATAAGACACTATTAATACTGCGGTCCGCGGACCACGTGCACTGTTGTCTGCATCATCCTGGGTAACGCTTTGTTGGCGAATGTTTTAGAGCTGAAACGGTTAGACGGTTAACCGGTTAGCATCCGGTTAGCGACGTAACCGGTTAGAAAAATATGAACCGGACGTAACCGCATCCCGTTGTCAGTTGAATGTGAACGTGAATAATCCTCAAAATATTAGGTTAAATGATGCAAAACTAATACTAAATCCTGTGTCACCGATAGTAGAGTGCAATGCAAGCATTAATTGGTACACGCGGTAGTATCAGATACTTAGTAGCAATTCTCGAACTGTCTGGAAGTGTCGGCGACCTTCAATCAATTCCGACCCTTTGAAGTTTTCTTCCGACAAAAGCATGTGTGCAGTCACTATGTATCAAGTCTGAATGCACACAAGGAAATGACAACGTAAAAGTGGCGTTGTGTGGCAATGCGTGCTTTCGTAACTTAATAGTTAATACTGCACGAAGCAACATGGATTCAAATTGGAGTCACACCACGACATACTATATATAAAACTGTTTTACAGTGGGGTTTATAAAAACTATGTAAGTCGACAAAGTTTGAAGATTGAGATCAGCAGCACAATGTCTTCACTCTTCCCGTTCTTCCTCCCTGTTGTGATTTAATATGATCAATTCAATTGAGTGACCCAACAGACATCGTAGTTGAAGCAACCCAAAACTTCTTCAATAATCTTACCTTTTATCAAGGAAATTGATGCTCCATGCTACTCTGTAACTGGTTGTGTCTGTGGGACTAATTAACACTCAATTTGGCAGTAATTGCTATATGTTAAGTGATTGCATACTAAAACCGAAACCGAAACGTAAATTATATAACCTCCCAACACTAGTGTCCGCTATCATGATACCGACGAATAGCTCGAATACTGAATAGGACTGCGAGTCTGACCTAACTGACCTTCCTTTTTGTTCTCTACATGTAGTTATTACTTTCTTGTCTTTATATATAATGCATTGGAGGATATACCAATGATGATAATGATATATTACAGATATTTAATATATAGTTTTGTTACTCGTTTTACCAATACCCATACTATTTTACTCGTTTTACAAATGCCCAAACATATGCTGATCACGGCAAATAAGCGATCTCCCCTGCCATTCACAAATTTCACTTGCTCATTCCCCATCACGAGAGCCAGCAAAAGAACAGTTAATGCGTGTTTTTGAATATCGTTAAATGCCGTGAATAATAAGGTCTTTATTTCAGCTACTACTTCTCACCTAGGTTTGTCCCTGGAGCATGGCATAATGTCGACATAATTAGTGTGAGAGAAGTCCGCTAGAAATTTAGCGGTTAACCGGTTGAAATCCGGTTAACCCCGATGGTTAACCGGTTAGAAGAATGGGTCAACCGTTTCAGCTCTAGAATGTTTAGTAGTAATCAGCCGCTCGCATTTTAATTTACCGTATATTTTTGTCTATATAAGTCCCAACGTTCTGACCCACTATTTTCCCTCAAAATGTGCAATATACATCGGTAAGTCATTATGTGGGGGGGGGGGGGGGGGTTGCTGAATACTGAGCTACAACCATGAATGCAGGTTGAGTTTTTACCTCAAAACAAGGTCTGTATCAAATAAATGTTTGATTAAAACTAAAACAAAAATTAAAATATTAATAGTTATTATCAGTTTATTTATTCCTCATCCAACTTGAATGAATGCAAAATTATCCATTATAGAAATCAAGTATGTGGTAATCTCCATCTGAGAAATTTGGCTTTTGGGTTTACACCAACTTGTTCTGATCGGTACTGTATAAAATACAAAGAAATCAGGCATGCAGAACGTGTGCAAAGCACGTGACATCACTGACATGAGCTCTGACATAACACTGAGTGGGACAATCTGTCTTTCCAACCCCAGTAATTTCTTTAATGTCGGCTTTTAATATTGATACTGATATAAAAGTCGTTGTATCAATTGCATGTGGTGCATGGTGCTTACATGCTTTTAGTTCATTAACTTGAGATCAAAGAAAGACTATCTGTTTTTATATTTGGTTTCTATACGGAGTTTCAATGTTCCTGATTGTTGTCTCAAGTGCAAGGAAATGGATAAGTTTCAGTGATAAGTATCAAAATTTTCTCCCGACAGGGCGCTAGGTATATGCTTGAAGCCTTCCCAAATACGGCCACATTCCCCAACCCCTAGCGGAAACCCTGATATTTGACTCATCTAGCCAACAATTAAACTCCATTTTAGTTTAAAATGAACCTACCTCCAGTATAAACTCAGGCGGTAAGCCCTATTCATTTGTAAACACTAATTTAGTATATCGTGATATGTATCGTATCATTGATCATGTATGGTGATTCTTATCAAGTGTATCATTACAGCCCTAAAAACGACCATCGAAAGGAACAACTTGATGACGTGTGTGCGGCAGTGATACAGAGGAATTCTTAAGAGCACTCCACAAGATCGCTGTACCTGGAGATTTTCATCCATCGCACCCTCCAGTATTAACATCACAGACACCCTCCTCCCAGTGCGCCTTGACGCCCATAAGGCAAGCATTGCCCTCTACACAGAAACTCTACAGATCTACTAGTGTTGAAACGATTAGTGAATTCCAGAGTAGACTAGTCGAGACCCAAAAGTCGCATTGCGTCGACTAGTCGGTACCCGATATCAAAACTTTCAAACATAACATGGTACGGAAAATTCATCATACATGGCGTACACGGATGACTGATGCAATGACGGTCTATTGCATAGCGCATTTCCCTGCATAGACACCAATTTATTTGGGAAATAATACTGTAAACATCTTGATATTTATCCAACACACTGAATGTAATTATATAATTAGACATGTGGTCGATAATGATTAGAAACTCGATCATTTATACAGGTTTTAAATTTAATATCTGCGTTCGAGATTTCGTTTAGTCACGTGATCACCAATAAACCGGTGCCGAGTGCATGGTGTCACTATAAAATGTTAATGTTCCGACTAAATACGCAATATAGAATAGGCTATGTTGTAGAATACGATAGCCAGTTCTTAATGTCAGTATCATTTATATACGGTAGCAACAATGACGTCACCTTAAGCGACCTTCAATTGATCAATTGAAATATACACAGTGTCTAGATCAAAGCGGTCTCAAACAAACGATAAAGCCCCGTCAATCATTGCCAGCATGTCGCAGTGATGTCTTTGACCTCAAACGACGAGTGAGACATTGTGTTGTCAATTTCATTCTTTCAAGTAATAGTCGGGTCACTGTGTGTCTATACTAGTAACACTGTCAATTCCGGGTGCCAACAAACGTTATACTTACCGTAACTAACGCGCAGTTAACACTGTTTGTCGGAATTGATCTTGAAAACGTTATACATGGAACTAAATAAATACACTATGTTCCGACTAGTCGACGGCAAAATTCAGAGTCGACGTTCTGACATTTCAGCGTCGTCTACGACTAGTCGATTAATCGTTTCAACCCTAACAGATACAGTACATACATGTACATGTATTCTTTCCGAATTCCAGGAGAGTAATCTGAGTACCGGCATTATTGTTACATAACTTACAACACCGTGTCTATAAGTACCCAGAGGACAAGCAGTGAAGCACCTGAGCGCCTGAGGCTGAGGTATCTCACCAACACCAGCCAACACTAGTCCAACAAATTAGACTATTCGGATTAATACATATTTTTATATTTGGACATTTACGATTGTATTACTCTTTGAAGGATTAAATGGTCCATAAATGTCCAAATATTAAAATTCCAATTAATCCGAAAGTCTAATTTGTTGGACTAAGCCAACACCAGAAATATTATTAATAGCCAACGAAGAATCAAACAAACAATGGATAAATTTGAAATTGGATCTAATCGATTCCTCACCTTAATGCTAATGCTGTGAGCAGGGTGTGTGAGAGTTAAGAGATAGCTAGATAGATAGAAAATTTGAAAGTTGTAAAGGCCCACAACTCTTGAACAAAATCACAACGAATATAGGCAAGTCTTCTAGATCGGCGCAAAATACTATAATAGTATGAAGAAACGTTACGAGTAAATGCTATATAAAGTGGGTATGTATAGTAGTTAATAAAATCCATTGTGAAAAATAGTGTTATATTACCGGAGAATGTCAATTTTTCGCTAGATTTGCCAAGATGATGAAGCGTGATTTGTGGTAACAAAGAACGGCAACTCTTCCAGCTAAGGGGATAACTCTATTTTTGGCCACTGATGTAATTTGTAAACATAAAACTCACGCCATGAAACTGCGAATTAAAAGGAAAAATACAACAAAGATTGTAAATTTTGACGGCGAAGAATATGATGCATTAACTGTAGAATCTTTTAGAAGAACTGTTAGAAGAGAATTTCCTGATTTACCGAGGTAATTTATTCAGTCAATGGGAATGCCAATCATCCCAATGGTGAATGGATTTGTGTAAAATTATGGATTATAAATGTAATTTGTAATCCTATTGGAAATTGAATCTAGTAATTTAGGGAGTGTGATGGCCGAGTGGTTAGCATGTTCGTCTACTGACCAGAGGTTTCGCTTGGACCCCGGATCGATTCACCTCGATCCTCGACAAAACAAATGATCAAAAGTCGGGAGTTCTGAGCGTGCCTATATAAAGTACTGTGTATGCCTCGATGAGGTGTCGCTAAGCGGTAATCCTCTCCCGCCCGGTGTCACGTACAGGGATGACACTGGTTTGATCACGCCGTCCCATCGGGTGGGGACGTTAATGGCTGGCCGTGTACAACCATGTGTGCACGTTAAAGAACCCTACTGTGCATGGGCAATGATCCATAGGTTAATGGCAAAATTCCTGTCTAAATTCCTCCCTTCGGGGCGTAAGTTGATAGACATTTCAGGTGATGGTGTAATAGAGTTATCTCTCCTCGGTGGTGGTGGTGGAACACACTCAGCTGTGGTATGTATATAGTGTATATACAATGTATATGTCCTACATTACCACTATTGGGATCTTGGACGTAACAATACAGATACAGATACAGATATGTGGTGAGGTTGAAAAGGACATTTCAGATATTGGTGCGGTATGGTGGTGGATTACAGCATCAGTTGTCCTCCAGGACGGATCGACGGAATAAAAATAAAAAGTAAAAGTATGTGGCACTGCCCTGGCGTGTACTTGTATTTGAAATCTGTGTTTTGGGTGTTGGAGATCAGTAGACCACCAAGACGTTATCCACTAGTGACGATTCAAAAACAGATAACGAACATGAACGTGGGATGCTGGTATTGTATTAATGTCATAATGATTCTCACTGCACTGTTTTGGTTTAAATTGAGAGTGAGAATTAAATTCATGCCCATCAACATGAAGCCTAGAAGGTGCCCTAGCTGTTACCAAGCAAGTTCTCATGAAAAACTAAGTAAACAGATTTGATACACTCGATCTTCAGCCAAAGTTCTGACACACATGAATAATATTCAAAACTGGATTAATCTTGGGTACGGTATATAATGTATTCATTGCATGAGTGAACAGCCGAAAGATCTTAATGGTCTTACATCAATATTCGACAAGTCATGCATTGACAACTGGGAATTTACCCGAAGATGGGCTTAGTGCAAACATCGCACTAGTATATAAGAAGGGTAATGTCGGCATAGCAGGCAACTATCGACCAGTCTCTCTAACATCAGTTAGCTGTTAGATACTAGAATATATACTTTGATGTCATATACTAAAACACTTAGAGGATCAGCACATTCTAACTAACCTTGTGATCACAGTTTCAGAAAAGGACACTCGTGTGTAACAAAACTGCTCACAACAACAACTGACCTACTAATGGCATTCGATAAGGACACACAAATTGACATGGCAATCCTGGACTTTTCAAAGGTACTTGACACCGTGCCACACACCAAGTTCATCGCAAAACTGTAACATTATGGCATTGATGGTAACATCTTAGACCTTCCGGACTTAGAGAAACATGCAGGTGGTGTTGAAGGAAAAACATCCAAAGGCATTCCCGTAAAATCAGCAGTCCCACAAGGAACAGTTTTAGGACCACTCCTCTGTCTGTCACATAAACGACCTACATGTACCAGACACTGTAAATTCTCAAGTGTGCCTATTTGCAGACGACTTCTGCTATAAGAATATCACTACCATTGATGACCAGTTCACCCTTACAGAAAGAAATGCACAGCCTCGAGATCTGGGCAACAAAATGGAGCATGCGATTCAATGCTAAAAATGTTACATCATGTCCATCAAACCAAAGTCATCATATACACATTCAGTCCATTACCACCTCCTGCAGGAGGTAACTGAAAATCCATACCTCGGCTTAACAATATTTAGTGATATGAAATATGAAATGGACTGCGCATATTAACAAGGCAAATGCAACAATGGGGTTCCTTCAGAGCAAACTGCAAAAAGCCCCCACCAAGAGCAAAACCATCGCCAATGAAACACTTGTAAGAACAAAACTGGAATACGCAGCTATTGTCTGGGATCCAAACTTGGCAAAATGTATATTGATACCATCAGGAGGGTTCAAAAGAGGGCTGCCAGATTAATAACCGAGATAAATTTACAATGAAAAAACATGTATTGGTAGGGAATATGCTATACAAAATCTGCCCAGTGCTGCAAAATGCTATACAAATTTAAAACATTAAATCGACGCAGGGGGCTGATCATGATTTTAGATCTCGAATATGTCATTTTCCTGTGCTTCTGTTTTTGACTATCTGAAACAGTCTTTATTCAGCATCGGAGAGGTCTGTGGCCCATGCACAAAGGTGTAGTACCCAGTGTGCGCTTTGCGCACATTTTGATCTTAGACAGAGCCTTCATTCAGCAGCGGCCCTTTGTTTTTTTAACTTTAAGTTTTTCTTAAATTGCAATCCTTGCTCAATTTAAATTTTTTTTAATTATTTAATAACTTTAAAAAAAATCTAAATTATGAAAACTAAGATATAAAACATCTGCCGACCCCGAGTCACTGGACACACCAAATTTGGTTTAAATCGGTCCAGGGGTCTGGGAGAAAATCCAAACATAGACAGACAGACAGACAGATCCTACTCTTACAATATATATATAGATTCTTATTTTTATTCTTCCAAAACTTAATAAATTTTAAGCTTTGGTATCCGTTTTTGTAAGGAGTGATAAGAAGCCACAAACAATGACATCATGTAGTGTATCTGAATCTTCGTTCATAAGACATGATGATCTGCACTTGTTGAGGATCTGTATTGACTGTCATTGATGATAACTAACTTTTAGTCACATTTATATCACTTCCTTCATCTGGGTAAAACTATATTTAACCCTTTTAGCTCTTAGAGCTCTTTCCATCAATGTATCACATTATTATAATCAATAAATTTGAAAAATGATCAAGGAAATATGGGTTGATACAAAAGTCGGACTTGGCACTGAAAGGGTTAAAGATCCTGTGTCAGTGGATTATGAAGGAGTAGAAGTCATGGCAACTTAATCCGCTAAACCAATGATGATGTAGGACTTAACAAAAGCCCCTTAGCTTGTTGCCCAATCCTCTTCTGAACATTTTATAATTAAATGTCATGTATGTATTTTTTGTAATTTTGTTCTGTTTAGTTCAAATAATATATTGTTTAAACTAATGATGATGTAGTGTCCTTTGACTGATGTCTTTTTTTTCTTTCAGCGAATTTCAACTGAGCCTTAATAGATGTGATATCTTAGATGTCGACACAAGAACGAAAGTTAGTGATCTGAACCTCGTCCCGGGAGACACTATCTATGTCCTGTGTCGCGAGGATGAACGACAATCTCCCCCTACAAAAGATGCTGCTGGAACGACATCAACATGTGAAAACTCTAAACAGGTTCGAAACTCAGAACTGATGCAACAAGAAACCGTCTCTCATATGGACATAGACAAATCACCATCGACGAGTGAAGATACCGATACACAGACTGTTGTAGGCGGTGAGGAGTCTCAATCTGAAAATTGTCACGCAGTTGTGAATAGGTACCTAAATGAGCCGATGTTGTGCCGCGAAAGTACATCTGAGGCAGTACCATTCACCCTGCATCAGGTTTACCAGAGAGCCTCTGTGTGTAATGAGCATGAAGCAGTATTCATAGCATTGCATGTGATGTTTCTCGAGGCTGGATTCCATGCTGTTATTCAGGTAACATATCATTATATAAAATATACCAGCATCTCCATCCCAATATCTTAGCTGGTTTTAGTACGAGAAGACTTGGACTAGTTCTTTGGGACCATAGATTGTTAGGTGAATGGAAAAATGAATCAAATTATAACCTAGATGGGTCAAAAAATTAGTTTTACCCTGTGCCAATGCATTCTCTTATATATGCAAGTCGACCATAGGTTGCCTCGCATATATAAGAGAATGCATTGGCCTAACAATTTTTTACAATTTTAATAATTTTTTCTTGTATTCTTTAACAATTTTATAATTTCACCCATACAGAGCCCCAGACAAACATGAGCAGACGACACTCTTCTATATGCTTCTATATATGTGTGGGGCTCCCTGCAGGGTAATGGATGTTTTTTATTTTATGTCCTAAAAATTGTAAGAAACATTTATTTAAAAAAAATGATAAAAAATTGTTAGACCAATGCATTCTCTTATATATGCGAGGCGATCTATGGTCGACTTGCATATATAAGAGAATGCATTGGCACAGGGTAAAACTGTACCATTCACCCTGCATCAGGTTTACCAGAGAGCCTCTGTGTGTAATGAGCACGAAGCAGTATTCATAGCATTGCATGTGATGTTTCTCGAGGCTGGATTCCATGCTGTTATTCAGGTAACATATCATTATTTATTACATGATACTAACCTTATTTTGTCTGGGACTATTTCTTTACGCGGGCAAACAACTCATAGTTACGTGAAACGTCATCGCAGGCCTTATAGAAGCCGATGTTAGTTTCGCGTCCCATTTGTTGATTTAAGTATGTTTTGTCGAGGTTTTTGGATCATGTAATAAATAGAATCTACAACTCGTCCCAGTTTATAGCGGAGTTTTACAAAACTCGTCCCGTAAATTAGGTCTGGACCTCGCCAAAGGCTCGATCCATGCAGACCTAATGGTATGGCATATGATTATAAGGAATGACTTGCAGATATATTGGGGTCATTGGTTTTGACCAACAGATTAATTATATTGGGGTCATCGGTTTTAACCAACAGAGTAATTAAACAAAGTTCTTGTGAATCGGGATTGGGATTCACACTTTTAATTATTCTGTCTATGGAATCCTATTCACTATGGAATCCTATTAGGGCCACTTGCTAATGGCGTTTTCGGCGCGCGCTGAAAGCGACAAAAAGTGCGCCATTAGTAACGCGCCGAAAACTGGGAACTCGTTGTAGATCCTCTATATAAAATATATTTGCAAACATTTCTGCCCCATACTCATTCAAGAATCAAGTCTGCTAATAGTGTGTCTGTCATTTGCAGAATGAGGTCACCAGAGGGTGAATTAATGATGCTACCCTACACAGTGGGCTAGCATCACTAAATTCACCCTCTGGGGACCTCATTCTGCTTTGATCTCATCTTCTTGGAAGTTTCTATAGTCTCAAATTAACATTGTTTTTAGTTACTTTTTCCCTTCTGTTCAGTTCTATATCCCCTAATTATTAGAAGATAAAATATGTAAATGAGGTGACTAATGGGTGAACATCAGTTAAATCTTATCCTAAGTCTCCCATAGCAGTTAAGGCCGCAGCAGAATGAGGTTCCCAGATGGTGAATTTGGTGATGCTAGCCCACCTTGTTGCCTGTTTGTTATACTGATCATCTGAATATTTCCTCTGGGATAGCTACAGATCAATGAATATTTAGTATAGAAAGTCGATGATTAATGAAACATGGATCACAACGAGCTATCACCTCAAGATGTTAAAAAAATAGATATGTTTGCGAAATCAAATTACATGCACAAATTAGATGAATAATAACTTCAACCCAAACTCTTATTTTCCAGAGGGATGATGGTTCTGTGGAGTGTACACTGCCTAATGACCTTATGCCGTCTGACTGGAAGAAACCTGGGCTCGGGTACAAGATATTTTATACTCATCGATGCTGCAACGGACTGCCGACATGCAGCCTCATGGCTATAATCATGGGAACCTGTCTGATTGTACATGGTAATTCTACTTTGCTTTGTTATTCTACACAGCTTTCTTCTGTGTTCAATAATGGCAGTATTTTTGTCCCTTGAATACATTTTTTTGGAGGGTTATAGAAATCAAGCCTTGAAATTGTGTGGCTGTCAATTGCAGCATGAGGTCCCCCAGAGGGTGAATTTATTGATGCTACCACCCATAGCGGGCTAGCATCACTAAACTCACCCTTTGGGGACCTCATTCTGCTTAGGCCTCATCTTCTGGGAAGTATCTATAGTCTCAAATTTACATTGTTTTAGTTACATGTTCAGTTTCTATATTCCATAATTTGCAGATGATCAATTGAATAATCAAGATGACCAATGGGTGAACATCACCAACTTCAACTTGGGAACTTTAATCTGACACTTGGTCTCCCATAGCAGTTGGGTCCTCAGCAGATTGAGGTTCCCAGAGGGTGAATTTAGTGATGCTAGCCCATCGTGCGAGATAGCATCATTAAATTTACCCTCTGGTGACCTCATTCTGCAAAATGAAGACACACTATTTCAAGCCTTGACCTTCACTAGACATATCCTTGAATGAATTTGTAATTTCGTTTTATTTTCCAGGTAAACTGAATGTTGATGAAGATGTCTGGTTTAAATTTCAAATCAAGAGTCAACATTTTACAAGTGACACCACAGCAGGTAAGAATTATTGATTTGGGTTTCTTCTTTTTTTACCTGAAAATACATAAAAGTATCACTTAAAAAACGGGACGTATTATGTTATTGGTCCGTCTGTCTGCGTTGGGGTGTCCGGCCATCCATCCATCTATGTTCTGTCCATCCATCCATTTGCATTTCTTGTTTCCAGATGATGCAGAGCATCACTAAATTCACCCTCTGGGGACCTCATTATGCATAGGCCTCATCTGCTACAGGAAACCTAGTTTCATATTTAAGTTCCAGACGGTGAATATTGTGATGTGAACCCAATGGGCACCTCAATTATGCCATGTGTCGTCTGCTAATTTGGGGATATAGAGAAATTAAACTAAAAAAGAAAAAGCTAAAGAAACTAAAAAGCTTGTTAATTTGATAATAAGGATACTTGCCATAGAAGATGAGGCCTAAGCAGAATGAAGTCCCCAGTTGGTGAATTTAGTGATGCTAGCCTGCTGTGCGGAGTAGCCTCACTAAATTCACCCTGTGAGGACCTCATTCTGCAATTGGCCGGAGCCATATATTCAGGCCTGATTAGTGTTACCAAATATAATTTAAATTGTAAACATTTATTCCAGGTACAGAAACAAGTAAATGCTATAAGAGTCTCCCCAAACTGTCCCGACAGTTTAATGATTCAGTCGTCTTGCCACTGGTCCAGGCACTCAGACAAGGTATCTAACACAAGACAAATTTTATAAGAGTTTCCCAGATTATATTATATTATTCATTATTAGTCCACTACTGAATAAGATTGTATGGTATAAATTGGCATAATATACAAGTGGCCTTTGAACTGACAGGCTTTTCTTTCACAAATATTTCAGAACAAAATAGCTTGTTGTGACCTCCCTTTCAAGATTAATTAAAGGGATGGCCCAGGTTTCAATTTCTCGAGCTGATGTATTGGATATAATATTTGGTATTTGTAATCAGAAAATTTATTTTGTCACTTTTTAATTAATTCAATCTTGAATTTCACTTATGAGGAATACATAGAGAATCTCTAAGTCAATTGACCGAGTGCCAAGCCTTGAAATAGTGTGTCTGTCATTTGCAGAATGAGGTTCCCAGAGGGTGAATTTAGTGATGCTACCCTGCATAGCGGGCTAGCATCACCAAATTCACCCTCTGGGAACCTCATTCTGCTTAGGTGTAAGCAGAATGAGGTCCACAGAGGGTGAATTTGGTGATGCTAGCCCGCTATGCGGGGTAGCATCACTAAATTCACCCTCTGTGGACCTCATTCTGCAAATAACAGGCACACTATTTCAAGGCTTGCAGAGTGCACTATATTCAATTCGAACTGTGCTTTAGCGAGGCCCGAATTGAATTTAGTGGACGACGTTAATAAATTTTGTATATAATTGCGACAAATTTGAGATCCTTTTTATCACAGTTTAACAAGTTAAAATGATCTCGAAATGGCTGGGGTAAAAAAAAATTAATTTTTAATGATTTCCTTATTACAACTAAAGAGGAAGTGAAGACACATTCAAGAAAAAATAAAGTTTCATTTTAAATGTGCCTTTTCATGTTGACAAGATTGTTCAATCACCCTTATCATCCATGTTTATCTCACAGTCAACACTAAATAACCCAACACAAATTTAATATCATAATATTATTCTAATTAACATAATAACATTGAACGATATCATTGCACTTATCTCTTACGTTACTGCACATGCCAATAATCAGTGTTTCCGCTAGGGGGTAGGGGAATGGGGCCGGTTTGTAGATAGGGGAAAACACGAACACCTGCTTCGAAAATTTTGAAAAGTGCAACACTAGAAATGCATTGTCCTGCAGAACGCGAATTACGATTATAATTCTGGTATGTATACATTCTCAAAATTAAAACAAGAAATGTAACAATTTATGTGATACAACAGTCAGTCAATTAAGTTGATTAACCACATTATTGTGGTTGAACTGAGTGAAATAAAAACAAACTTTTAACTGAGACTAAATTTAGATTTATTTTTTATTTCCGGTGGGTAGAATAATTAAATGTACTATGATATTTCGTACCAGTTAAAAGTCAACTATACTCTTGAGGAGGTGCCTCGCCAAGTCATCAAGGGAAGTTCATGACCAACAGTAACATTCACTCGTCTTTTAAAAATTCATTCGATCTACGAACACTGGTTTAAAAAGCTCGGAACTATTTTGTTGTTGCATTCAATCATTTGGGGTCACACAATTGAAATTACCTCGAGAGAATTGCTGCTATCGGCGGGAAAGTGTTGGCTATGATGCTTCATTGGGCGGGAGAGGGGGGTCACACAATTGATATTGACTCGAGATAATTGCTATATAAAGATTTGTACTTGGTAACCAACGAAGCTATGATGCTTCATTGGTAGAGTTACGTCACAAATATCGCATTCGCATCGTACACAAAATATATCGTTTCGGGCTATATATTACGAATCGATATACTGAAGGTTTTACGGTTACACGAAATTCCAGGGTTTTCAAGGAGTTTGCATTAAAACAAAGGGTTCAAGGGCCCTGGGAGGGGAATGCGTCAGGGGAAAATCAGAGAAAAACTTTGCTAGGGGAAAACTTGGCTAGGGGAACGGGGCCGTCAAAGGGACCGCCTGCCGGTATAGCGGAATCCCTGCAATAATACACGTGTGTCTTACTAATAATTATGAGGCTAATTAGGGGCTGATGTGATAAATATATTTATTTAATAGCAGACATATCTTTAATTATTTCTATTCCACTAGATTGGGATTGTAGATATATTTATCCTATGGGTTCTGATATATGATATGAATGTAATATACGACTATGTATCAATTAAACAAGTATTCCCAAATTTAACAGGTTCATTTCGAAAACAACTGACAGAAATCACTAACTAAATCACATTCTATGTGAGATTTCATCATAAAGCTGGGTACCCAGATATAAATTATAAAAGCTGGGTACTCAACTGAAAATTAGAAAAAGCTTGGTACCCAACTGTACGGAATGAGGTAACAGTTACCATTTCAGCCATAATTAGCTGGGAGATCAATGTACTCTGTTGAGTTGGATATTCAGGGATTCGAGCATGAGAACAGTTTGTGAGCCATTGTAATTCAATCCACCAAAACAATTCATAGAAACTATATGAAACGCGTTTTTTATCGGCATTACATGCCGTGAAGTGAGATATCCTTTTCAGCGATAAATCTTTGGGTACGTTCCATGGGTTTACTCAGAACAGCGCCCAAACAACTTCCTGTCAACAATATGTATAGTAAATGTCTGTGAGCTGTTGACTCAATTACAAGAATCCTGGCTGCACAGTGACATATTTTACGCTTGTTGTAATGACACAGTGCTTCATTCATCATCTATTGACCAATCAGCGCTGATACTGGTGAAGCGAAAACTAAAGTTAGCAACTCTTGATCAATCAGAATGCGTGTTTCAGGGACAAATATTCAAATTGAGTTTATATAATTATAATTGTAATTCAATTGAGTATTTGTCACTAAAAACAAGCATTCTGATTGGCCGAGAGTGGCTAACTTTAGTTTTCGGTTCACCGACATCGGCTGCTTCAGCGTGCATCAAATCTGAATGTAGCATGGTAAAATTTCATCAGCGCAGACCGGAGTAGCGAGATGAACACACCCGCGCATTGTTGTCTATAGATACCGTTCATCGGCCGCTTCAGCGTGCATCAAATCTGAATGTAGTTTGGTAAAATTTCATCGGCGCAGAATGGAGTAATGAAACGAGCCAACTCGCCCCACAGGAAATTGTGACGGAGCAGTGTTCTGAGTAACGCAATGAACAAACACAACGATTTGTGCACGGTGACAACGGCAAAATGAAAATCTCGATTCGTGTCATGAAAATGACTAAATGTTACTTTTTATACAGTTTTTTTTGCAAAGTCACAAACTGTTTTCATGCTCGAATCCCAGAATGTACAACTCAACAGGGTACATTTATCTCCTAAATATGCTATACTAGCTGATGAGCCCGACGTTGTCCGGGCTATTCAAAAACCAAATTTCAAGTCGATAGCTCTACCCGTTTCCGATATCTGGTCTGCGCATGCCCGAAGCTGGCGTCGCACGGGCTCGGCGACCCGATAAAATTCGTATCCGGGGCAAGATACATTCACATAGCAAATTTCAAGTCGATAGCTCCACCCGTTTCCGAGATCTTGTCTGCGCATGGGCGAAGCGGGCGCCGCACGGGCTCGCCAATATGACAACGTCCACCGCCTGGTCAAACCACACACATGTACCAAGTTTCGTCCCGATCGGTCGAGAATCGTAGATTTGTACCCGTTTCCAAGATCTCGTCTGCGCATGCGCGAAGCTGGCGTCGCACGGGCTCGGCGACCTGATAAAATTCGTATCCGAGGCAAGATACATTCACATACCAAATTTCAAGTCGATAGCTCCACCCGTTTCCGAGATCTCGTCTGCGCATGCGCGAAGCTGACGTCGCACGGGCTCGGCGACCCGATAAAATTCGTATCCGGGACAAGATACACTCACATTCCAAATTTCAAGTCGATAGCTCCGCCCGTTTCCGAGATCTTGTCTGCGCATGCGCGAAGCTGGCGTCGCACGGGCTCGGCGACCCGATAAAATTTGTATCCGGGGCAAGATACATTCACATAGCAAATTTCAATTGATAGCTCCACCCGTTTCCGAGATCTCGTCTGCGCATTATTAACCCTTTCATGACAGGAGCTGTGCTGGTTCAACATTAAAGACCCTGTGCTGGTGCATTCTCTTTCTCCCATATGGAGCCTCGCATATATAAGAGAATGCATGGGCTTACACAGTCAAAGAAAATATTGTTTGGCCAATGTATTCTCTTATATATGCGAGGCTCCCTATGGGAGACTCGCTTGTATAAGAATGCATTGGCACAGGATTTTCACAAAATTTCAGGAAGCTCCAGTCACAGAAGGGTTAATGAAAATATATTTTATACTCATGTTAAAATTAGCATATTTTTTTATTTCCAGCTGTGGGGTTACCTATAAAGTCAGGAATAACAGCCCTCCCCTATGAGGTTAAGGTTGGTATTTATAATATAATAACAGCACCATAATGGGCTTGTATAATATAACTGTTGGTTCATCCTTCGGAGAATTAAAAAACATGACAGAATAAATCAGTAAACATTGATGATATGTTATTTACAAAACCAAATAAAATGCATGTACGTCAGTTGTATTGTCTATTCTATTTCGGGAGGAGAACCTTAACCAAATAGTGAATGGCCCATTTTATTACAATTTCCTGCCTATCGCAAACTAAAAAGAAAGCCTTGAAATATTGTGTCTGTCATTTGCAGAAGGAGGTCCCAAGAGGGTGAATTTAGTGATGCTACCCCGTAAAGCAGGCTAGCATCACCAAATTCATCCTTTGGGGACATCAGTCTGCTTAGGCCTCATCTTCTGAGAAGTGTCTATAGTCTCAAATTAACATTGTTTTCAGTTTCTTTTCCCCTTGTGTTCAGTTTCTATATCCCATAATATGCAGAAGATAAAATGCATTATCGAGGTGCCCAATGGGTGAGCATCACCAACTTCAACTGGGGAACTTCAATCTGATCCTAGGTCTCTCATAGCATTTGAGGCCTCAGCAGATTGAGGTCCCCAGAGTGTGAATTTGGTGATGCTAGCCCACTGTGCGGTGTTGCATAACTAAATTCACCCTCTGGGGACCTCATTCTGCAAATTTCAGACACACTTTTTCCAGACTTGATTGATGTGCTTAAATAGGGGCTGTACGCTAAATTCGGCCATTTATGGGACCTTTTCTTCTTGTGTATAATAGGAGATGGTCCCATAAATGACAATACCCAGTTAACATTAATCAGTAGATTAAACTGACTTGTGAAATTCCTTACCTGATACTCTTGTGTCCCAAATAAAAGTGCGGGGTGGAAATCATTATCTTAAATAAACGAGCAGTGGGTGAATCCTTGTAACTAATGTTTCAGGTGAGATCTGTGGCACGACTTAATATGCATATGTGCAAATACACAGTCATCATCATTCAAATGATTTGTCAAGGTAGGTGGACTATTGGTACCTAAAAACTTCATAGTTGCCAAGTAAAGTTCTTACTGATGTTTCTGTAGAAGTGAGCAAATGAAATCAATGTGCAGACCCAAAATTTTAACCCTTTCATGACTAGCTTCCTGAAATTTAGCAAAAACCATGTGCCAATGCATTCTGTTGTATATGCGAGTCTTCTATAGGGTGCATCACATATATAAGAGAATGGTTTGGCCTAACAATATTTACCTTGACCTTGTAAGCCATTGCATTCTCTTATGTACGTGAGGCTGTCTATGGAGACTCGAATATATAAGAGAATGCTCTGCCACAGAGTCTTTAATGCTGCACCAGCGCAGCTCCCGCCATGAAAGGGTTAATATGCAGAGCGTAATTTTATTTTGGAAGTTAATAGATGTGGGTGTTTGTTTATGTTATGTTTATTTGGAACACTACAGTAAATAATGTATTTTTGAATTATTGAATCAATATATTTTTGCAGATTAGACTGTTCAGCATTCTTGATGATGGCTGTGTCCTCAACATTGGTGCTACATGTAAGGAGCTTAAAATCGTGTGTAAAGACAGGGCTATATGGAGAGCGCTGTTCCTCAGGAGATTCGGGAGTGAGTGTCAATCAAACATACCCACGATGCTTTGTATTATATTGTTTATTAGGCGTTATACTAGAAACACAATTACAAGTACAAACAATTGTTTCATGATCACTGGTTCTTCAGATGAATAAATAAGACTTGTGGGAGATGTTTCCATATCTATCCTAATACCTGGATGAAAATTGCTTATACTTCAGCCTAGAGTTTTTTCGGTTATAGGGGAGAAGTGTACTGTTATTTGGGAGAATTCATAAAGGGTAAAGTTCATTTTACACCCCAACATCACCAATATCTATGATTATGGGTATTATGTAGCACAAGAGCCCATTTATAAAACCATTATAGTGAGTAAGAACACCAGTATAATCACTAAATAGACTGGTATATGCTGTTGGGATATATATATGCATACTGGTATATGAGAGAGAAGTCCCTGTGACTAACATAGGGAGAAGAGGCACATTTTAGGGAGAAGTTGTCTCCCAAGTCAACCTCTAGGCTGGTTCCTGCTATGTCCGTAGCATTTTTATGTTTACCCATACCATAGTATGGTAAACATAGTGTCGTTGCCCGGATTGACCACTCGTCGTTGGTCCGTCTGTCCATCCGTCTGTCCGTCTGTCTGTCCGTAGACACTTTACGAGTAATGCGATAACTCAAACATTTTCTATCCGATCGAAACCAAATTTTGTATATGGGTTTCTCAGCCTAAAATACAGATCGAGTTCGAATTTGGGTTTGATCCGAGATTTTGTTACAGAGTTATGGCCCTTTTTCAACTTAGAATTAACGCATTCTGCCATAACTCAAACATTTTGTATCTGATTGGAACCAAATTTGGTATGCGAGTTTCAGAGCCCAAAATACAGATCGAGTTCGAATATGGGTTTGATCCGATTTATTTTAAAGGAGTTATGACCCTTTTTCGAAAATAAAATTAAAAAAACAAAAATCCGATGCTATAACCAAAGTATATTTTGTCCGATTGTGTTCATATTTGATATGTAGGTTTATGATGACATGCCCCTCATCTGTATATTTTTTGGTATTGATTGGTTGATCGGTTTAGAAAATAATTAACCCTTTACACACATGCTATCCAATGCAATAAGTTGAACATATTTCTTCTGATCTGCCTCATATTTCTTACCTAGGTTTTTCTTAGCACGTTCTTAGTCTGTATTGTTTTTGGTATTGTTTAATTAACCCTTTTCACTCTTATGTTTACTTAGAATTCACCCAAGCTGCTATGACTCAAAACATTTTTCATCTGATCAGCACCAAATTTGGTATATGAATTTATCACCCCTAAATACAGATCGAGTTCGAATATGGGTTTGATCCGATATATTTTAACAGAGTTATGACCCTTTATAATTCAAATAATTACTGCTGGGAATTTTAAGAGAACATATCTGGCAGACCATGTGTTATTGAAATGAGTTAATTATCACTATGTCTATGGACATGCTATAAAGCCTGATAGTGGTACTCCTGGCTGGCAGGATTTGTTATCATATTAATGTCAAATTGATTGATGGCTATCTGGTGGAGTGCTGTTTTCTGTGCAATATTCTGCTGAAACAGGTTCATTACTAAAGTTTATGTAAACACTATAGGACACCTATTCTAAAATATTAAATTGGAATAGTCCATTGTTACTTAATTTGTAGGGATGTTTTACAGACATTGTTGTCTACATACACTGTTGTCTTATCTTAGACAAAAATTTATCCACACATTCCTCAGTTCCATGATGTGATGTCATTGCAAATGATTAACCCTCTCCACACATCATATGGTTTTGAAGCTTTTCGTTTGATCATTCTCCTATATTATGTCCAGGTTGATGGTGATCCACTTTTGATTTGCATGGATTTGGGATTAAAATTAAACCATTCCATAGACACATATTATGCGATTGACAGATATAATATTATCCCTTTCACTTTGATCCAGGTTCAGTAAGGGTTTCAATAAATCACCAATTATATATTCATCATTAGAGGAAATGTCTTATTTTGAAATTCCCTCAGTTGCATTTGGGCTCCAGGGTAATATTAATGGTGCTGGTATTCTTGAGACTGACTTATTGTATGGGTTTCTAAATCCAATGACATGCTTTGTATAGACTATTTTGTGTTTATCAGTTCATTAGTTTGGGTAAGATTAACCCTATTCTATCCGATTTGATAACTCAAATATTTCCATTGACTATGTTTATACATGTAGTTCTTGGCATAGTTGACAAGAACACACCACTAACCTGCATAGTGAGGGTCATTTGGTTTATTTGCTTAAAAATATTAACATCCTCCGCCAATCCTGTTGACACAATGTGATAACTAAATATTTTTCACATGATCACTATATTAAGTGTGAATTGTTGAAACTTTAGCACTCATGAAAAGGTTGATGTAAGGATTTATAAAATTTATAAAAATAGCTAATCGCTATCGCCAAGGTATGGGTTAAACATCTGCCGATCGTGATCGGCCTCTCGTTATTCTATTGTCATGGGTTGGTGTCTGTCGTCCGTCCGTCCATGTGTGTGTCAACAAATTCCTTCGGCACTCCCTACAGGCCGCATCCTTTATCCGATCTTCACCAAACTTTATACATAGCTTCAGGGTGGCCTATAGATGGGATCAATCGAATTTCGATGAAAAACATGGCCGCCAGCAGTCATCTTGGATTTCAAATTTGCATCCATCGGCACACCCCACATCCTGTATTTATGGCCTGATCATTTATAAATTTTGCAGGCACGATTGTGATCGCCTGTACATAGGAGCTATCGATTTGAAAGATTTTTTATGAAAAACTTTGTCGCTGGCAGCCATCCTGGAATTTACTCTTTGCATGACTAAATCCTTTGGCACACACTACAGACCACATCCCTCATCCGATCATCACCAAAGTTCATATGGATCTTCAGGGTGACCTCTAGATGGGAGCATCCTATTTTGACCAATATTCATTGAAACACATGGCTGCCAGCGTCCATCTTGGAATTTATTCTTTGTCTGACCATATCCCTCATCCGATCACCACCAAACGTCATATGGATTTTCGGGCTGACCTCTAGTTTACTTTCCTTCTTCTTTATCATTCTATTCATTGCTCAGCAAAAAATTATCTCCTTCCCAAGTTGAGCTACCGTGTCATTGACACTTTTTTTTCTCTCAATTAAAATAGCAATTTTTACATGGCCTTCATCTGCATACAAATTCGTCACATATTGATAAGGTTGTCTGCATGAGCATAGTTGAGCCTTGTTGTTTTTATATGTGTTCAAGAGCAAGCCTTGAAATAGTGTGTCTGTCATTTGCATCATTAAATTCACCCTCTCAAATTAACATTGTTTTTAGTTACCTTACTTTTTCCCTTCTGTTCAGTTTCTATTTGCCCTAATTTGCAGAAGATAAAATGCATAATCAAGGTGACCAATGGCTGAACATCACCAACTTCAACTGGGGGACTTCAATATGATCCTAGGTCTCCCTAGCAGTTGACACCTCAGCAGAATGAGGTCCACAGAGGGTGTATTTGGTGATGCTACACTGCTGTGCGTGATAGCATCACTCAATTCATTCTCTCGGGACCTCATTCTGCAATTGACAGACACATTATTTCAAGGCAGGTTTAGGAGAGGAATTGTCCAGCGCTTGCTCCCCTCGATCCCATTTCCAATGATGTGAGCATGGTACATTCAAGTGCATTTGGTAAATAAGTTTAAACTATCAACATAGTGAGTGAAAAACTTGGCTTTTGTATAATACATGTGTAATCGGACCAACTTTTACTTGTAATTGTGACTACTGTATCACAGAAACATCCATCATGTAACTTGAATACTTAAGAATTTATTTTACAGGCAAAGACAACAACAATCTGAACCAACACTGGCTAGAGGTAGGTGTCACACAATACATAGATCGAATAATGGGTTTACATTGTTCTAATTGTTTACTTTGGGGATAAACAGACTGTTGAGTTGGATATTCGGGGATTTGAGCATGAAAACTGATTGCGAGCCAGACAGCCAGCCTGCCGGCTTGTTCGCAAAGTGTTTTCAGGCTCAAATCCTCTGATATTCAATGAAACAGGGTAAGTTTATCCCCTTGTAATACAATCTCAACCAAAAACCAAATAATTTAAAGGTACTCAATCTGATCAGATGCTACCACATTACTATTTCTTTGGCTTCGGGGGTAAAAACTAATTGATTCGAGTCGAGGAACCCACCCATCAAAGCTCAGAGTGATCAGATATAAATTTTTTAAGTTTGTTAATTTCTCAGAAACACGTGGTCAAACTGAAAAATTGCGGATGAAGATGGATAATTCTAAAATCAAGTGGTAATAATAACCACTTGATTTTAGAGTTATCCATCTTCATCCGCAATGTGTCCGTTTGACCACGTGTTTCCGGGCCACATCTCAAGAAAACTTCACGAAAAACACTTTGATCGCTGTAACAAGACAAGATTATGACAAAAGCTAGGTATTAATCATCTGCTGTTTGTTTGCTTCCAGGAGTATAAGATCCAGTACAGAAAGTACAAGGAATGGATTCGAATGACAGAAGAGATAACCTTAGTTACGCCACACCCACACTGGGGCAGCCACCACCCTGAGCAATCCTGGACGCCACCCACATTCGGAATGATAGGTGGTGATTACGATCTCAATCCAAACTTCAACAGTAAGTTTCTGCTGATGTTTTTCAACAGATATGTGCAAGCCTTGAAATAGTGTCTGTAATTTGCTGAATGAGGTCCCCAAAGGGTAAAATTCTGACGATATCCTGAAGTGGGGCTAGCATTACCAAATTCACCCTCTGGGGACCTCATTCTGCTTAGGCCTCATCTTCTGGGAAGTATCTATAGTCTCAAATTAACATTGTTTTTAGTTACTTTTTTCCTTCTATTCAGTTTCTATATCCCCTAATGTGCAGAAGATAATATGCATAATCTAGGTTTCTAATGTGTTGAGGCCTAAACAGAATGAGGTCCCCAGAGGGTGAATTTGACAATGCTAACTTGCCGTGGTTGGATATGTGGGTAGATCATTTCAGAGGAGGATTTAGTAAAAATGGCATTCCTGTATTGTTTCACAATTAAATATTTTGTAAGGAGGTTCGCTATCACGAGTGCTTTCAGAGGGCTCAAAGATGTTCATATTTTCCATTCTAGAGTTATCCTTTTTTTTGTTCCCCTGAAACTTTTTGGAAGGATATTATAACTAACATGTCCATGCATGCTTTCATTCAACCATCCAAGTTATCTGGATCATAACGTCAACAATATTACTCAGAATTGCATGGGATTTTGGATGTACAGTAATCTCACAGAGCTTTTCAAGCCATATTTCCGACTAAATCCTGAAAAGTTAGCCATAATTCTGCTGTGTTTAAGGAGTCGATTATTTAGGGCTTTACTGTAGTTCAAATTTGAGAATGTGCAGATTAAGTTCAAATTTTTAGATTGCAGTCATATGAATTTTGACAGTGATTATTTCCATACAAAGCCAGCTCTCACAAAAAGCTACCTTTTTCGGGTTACGTGCGGTCAACAACCTTTTATTGCACTAACAACTTTTTAAAATTCAAGAAAGTATTCTTTTTTATCATATATTTTTTATCTTTGTAGTGTTCCCCAACCCCGGATCAGGATTGAACAGACGACAGCCAGGACCGAGGATCTTACCGACCGGTCCTATTCCAGGCATGAGACCGAACAGACCCTCTCCGAGGGGACCCTTTGGAGGATTTGGATTCTAAATGAGCTCAATTATTCTCTGATCATGATCATGTCCCAGCCCTAGTGGGTCAATCACACTACTTAAGCTGAATTGGTCAAGTTTGTATATTTCCGTTGATTGGGATACCAAGCAGGGTTCGCGCTGCCACTTGCCAAACTTGCCAATGGCAAAAATAATCGACATTTGGCAAAAAATATTTTCATTTGGCAAGTAACTTTTAAATTCCTCAATAAAGTTGAAAATTATCGGTCAATCAATACCATTCATTTTTTAGGAAACTATTGCAATAGAATTATATTGGAGGTGTTTTATATGGTTTCGGAAAAGTTAACACCTCCAATAAGATGCAGTTAATCTGGTAACATTATTATCGATGGGTGGATGGATTACCAATATTTAGTGTGATGGTGGTGTTTACATAGCTAATCCTCTTGTGATGTTCCCTTCTGTTGAAGCAACTCTTCTACCATTTTATTGTTCGGTGATTGGTTTTTTGTTGTATGATAAACCTCAATAGAGATGAATGCTAGCAAAATTATTAACTAACTGCTTTCCTATCGATATCAAACTTCATTAACCGCGAATGTCGAAACATAAAACTCAATCAAGGTTGCAGAAAATGATACTATCAGGGATCACATTTCGCAAATTCTAATAGAATTTGGCAAAAAATATTTTCATTTGGTAAATTATTTGGCAAAAGTAAATTTCCTGAAAAAGTAACTAAATAAATGTTAATTTGAGACTATAGATACTTACCAGAAGATGAGTTCTAAGTAGTATGAGGTCCCCAGAGGTGAAGTTGGTGATGCTAGCCTGCTGTGCATCACCAAATTCACCCTCTGGGAACCTCATTCAGCAAATGACAGTCACACTATTTGATCTTGACCTTGTAATAGGCATGTGACTTGTATTGACAAATGAGGCAATTAACTCTTTCATCACTGAATAGTGGCTTAATAGTTACTTATATCCCATAACCATGAATATCTAGCAATAATATTAAAAAAATAGTATTTGCATGTTATGTGAAATATCCACCATACTAGTAATTTTTACCTTTGGAAATCTATATATCGTCGTGTTCGGGAGATATTGACGTATAAAATTACTAAGTTTCAAAACAATTCACCATAGGATGCCTGTATTTGATATAATTGCACGCTCATGTGGGCTGCAGTGATGAAGTGTAATTTTTAATTTGCCTGCAAAAGCGGGCTGCCGTGATGAAAGAGTTAACATATTGGTTGTGATTTCTGACAATTTAACCCTTTACCCAACAAACCGGCCAAATAAAGATTCAACAGCCTAAAATATCTTCGGTCTGTCTCAATAGAACCATACACATATGGATATCATTGGAACCGGCTCCTTGGCCACATTGTGATAGTTACAGTTATGCCCTGTGCCAATGCATTCTCTTATATATGCGAGTCGACCATAGGTCGCCTCGCATATATAAGAGAATGCATTGGCCTAAAACAAATCTGTTTTTAACACTTTTTACCATTTTTTCTTACATTCTTTAACAATTTTATAATTTTTAATGTGTTAAGCCAATGCATTCTCTTATATATGCGAGGCGACCTATGGTCGACTCGCATATATAAGAGAATGCATTGGTACAGGGCAGTTCTGTTGGGTAAAGGGTTAAAGATGGTCTATCTCTTCCTAACAAGTTTTATATAGTTTCCGGGGTATAAAATAATAAATATGAAGCGAAGACACCTGTTTTATATAGTTTCCGGGGTATAAAATAATAAATATGAAGCGAAGACACCTGTTTTATATAGTTTCCGGGGTATAAAATAATAAATATGAAGCGAAGACACCTGTTTTATATAGTTTCCTGGGTATAAAATAATAAATATGAAGCGAAGACACCTGTCCGAGAAATTTTTTCTGGTACATTTTTACATTCTCTCGGGACAGTTTTATGGGCTATTTCTTTAACAGAAACTTCAGGCAATTTTGGAGCATAGCAAGAGGGATAACTCTCCATTAAGGGGAATTGTTATTATGCCTGTATAGAATATAATTTGTAGTCTTGAAATCGGGTTTATAAAAATTATGTTGTTGTTGCAATTATGGCCCTGAAGCAGTAGACCATCTTAAAGCTATTCAATTAACCACTTGACAAAAAGAGTTCTTTTGCACGGGCGCAAATGGAGTGGAGAAAAGGTTGTCATTAATTAACAGAAACATATGGAATTGACCAATTCAGCTTTGAGCCCTGTGAATTATCAATAATCAATTCAACTCGTATTCAATTCAACATCATTGCCATTAGTGCTGAATAATTAATTTTTCTACAAAATATATTGATCCTAAAGCCACATGGCGGTTTGCACTCCAAAATACAACTAATAATATTGGCTTTTGAATTGTTCCTGGTATCGAAATAGGTCAATAAATACCTGAACTACCTTTCTATGTGCATTATATGTCCCAGAAAGACGCATTGAAGTCTTAAAAATTACAACTTCGAACACAATGGACTGTGCCGTTTGTGTTCATCGGAATTCTTGAATCGGAATTTCTGGAAAAAATATTCCATTATCTTAACATGAAACTATTAAAAATCATAATGCACTGCTGTTTCTTCATTTTAATCATCAAAATTATTTAGTGCCATAAATGCTGCAGAGCGACGACAGCTCTAGATTTTTCTTCCCATGGTGTACAGGTGCACTATTTATGACCACTGACTAAAAAAATTGAACAGACTCAAACTTCTCAAATTTAGTGAAAAATGTAACAAAACACATATTTAAAGCACAATATTAACAGATTTTTTCGGAAATCTTCTGCGGATGTATGTTTTGAGATACCTCTTTCCAAATTATGTACATATAATTTCAGGCAAATGGATTGAGAAAAGGTACCCATTAGTTAACCCTTTACCCAACAGAACGGCCCTGTGCCAATGCATTCTCTTATATATGCGAGTCGACCATAGGTCGCCTCGCATATATAAGAGAATGCATTGGCTTAACACATTAAACATTATAAAATTGTTAAAGAATGTAAGAAAAAATGGTAAAAAGTGTTAAAAAAAGATTTTTTTTTAGGCCAATACATTCTCTTATATATGCGAGGCAACCTATGGTCGACTCGCATATATAAGAGAATGCATTGGCACATGGCATAACTGTAACTATCACAATGTGGTCAAGGAGCCGGTTCCAATGATATCCATATTTGTGTGGTTCTATTGAGACAGACCGAAGATATTTTAGGCTGTTGAAGCTTTATTTGGCCGGTTTTGGCCGGTTTGTTGGGTAAAGGGTTAACAGAAATACTTGGACTTGACCAATTCAGCCCTATTTTGGGCCCTGTGAATTATCAATAATCGATTCAACTCATATTCAATTTCAACATTGCCAATAAATTGTACTGAATAATTAATATCTTACAATGATTTTTGCAAAATATATTGACCTAAAGATAGAAGCAGGTAAACCATATGTTAATATCACCAACCAACCTCAGGAGATAAACTTACTTAGTAGTAGGTCCCTGCGAATTAGAACTTTTCTGCAGATTTGAAACCGAATTGGGAGGCCGATATCGAAATCAAATCGGCTAGGCACTGGCATATGCAATAGGTCCCAATGGTAATTTGTTCATGCTTGCGATTCCCGTGTTGTATAATTTATATATAATTCTGATTTTTTTTTAGTTTTAGTAATTATTAGCTCAACTTACTTTTGTAAGTTTGAGCTATTGCCATGGTTTGGCGTCCGTCGTACGTGTGTCTGTGTGTGCGTGTGTCCGTCAACAATTTCCTTTGGCGCGGGCTTCAGGTCATACCTTTGGTCTGATCTTTATGAAATTTGTCATGAATGTTGACATTGACATGTAGATGGGAACAGGTCATTTTTGGGGTCATTCGGCCAAAAAACATGGCCACTGGCAGCCATCTTGGATTTCAAGATTCAATCCATTGGCGCGGGGTACTGTTCGTCTGATCATCATGAAATTTGTCATTGATGTTAATAATGACATGTAGATGGGAACGAGTGATTTTGGGGTCGTTCGGCCAAAAAACATGGCCGCCAGCAGCCATCTTGGATTTTACTCTTTGCATGACTATATCCTTTGGCGTGGGCTACAGGTCGTTGCGTTGGTCGGAAGTTTATGAAATTTGTCATGGATGTTAACACTAACATGTAGATGGGAACGGGTGATTTTGGAGTCGTTCGGCCAAAAAACATGGCCGCCAGCAGCCATCTTGGATTTTACTCTTTGCATGACTAAATCCTTTTGCACGGGCTACAGGTTGTACCTTGGTCTAATCTTTATGAAATTTGTCATGAATGTTGACATTGACATGTAGATGGGAATGAGTCATTTTGGGGTCATTCGGCCAAAAAACATGGCCACTGGCAGCCATCTTGGATTTCAAGATTCAATCCATTGGTGCGGGCTACAGGTCGTACTGTTCATCTGATCATCATGAAATTTGTCATGGATGTTAATAATGACATGTAGATGGGAACGAGTGATTTTGGGGTCGTTCGGCCAAAAAACATGTCCGCCAGCAGCTAACTTGGATTTTACTCTTTGCATGACTAAATCCTTTGGTGCGGGCTACAGGTCGTAGCTTTGGTCAGATGGTCATGAAATTTGTAATGGATGATAACAATGACATGTAGATGGGAACGAGTCCTTTTGGGGTCAATTGGCCATAAAACATGGCCGCCAGCAGCCATCTTGTATTTTACTCTTTGCATCACTAAATCCTTTGGCGCAGGTTAGACATTTCTATTAGCACCTTTCCTATTCCTCCATTTACTGTCAACCATTAAATTATTCCCCTTCCTAAGTTGAGCTACAGTGTCATTGACACTTTCATTTCAGATTACATTTATATGGAAAATGAAATTTCACCCTTAATCTGGATGCAATTTGTATCTTTACGGTGCCATTGCCGCATAATCTGTAGACAGATTCGTGGCATACCGGTAACTGGTGATATATTTACATGTATACCCACCATCGACCAGCATGCAAAAAAAGGGTCTACACCAATCCTGATCACAACTAAAAATGAATTACCACATAATAAACTGCTAGGCCATTTAGGACAGTTGGTCTCTTTTAAGTATGTGCGCTTTTTGAGGCTATATAAGTGAACTAGCCTATATTGGGACAGACATCGCGGATTGATCACTCTTATCTCATCCCCATCACCCTGTGCAAAATTGGAAACAATTTCTAAATGATGGGTACAAATTGGATATTCGAATTGGATGTCCCATTTGGTGTCGACACTGAATCATACTGGCAATATCGACGTCAAATTGAATCGCAAATATTTGCAGAGCCCTTCTCAGTGGTGTTAATAATTATGAGTCAAGCAAAAATATTTGGGGTAAAAATGTACCATCTTTCCAAAAACATTTGTCCACTGTTTTAATAATCAAAGCAGCAGCTTACCAATGATCCACAATGCATTATGGTCAAAGAAGTTAGCTTCGAAAATCTAGTGATAAATTTTCTATATTTTTTACAATGAATCATTCAGGATGAAACATTAGTGCTAAATATTAACATCATATGTAATTCAGATGTCATGATAGGGCACAAACACTGCTGTTAAAGTTTCCAGCAACAATAGCTGAATGTCACATACTTCAAACTTATGCAGTGCCTAAATAGTCAAATACCTGGCTCTTGTTTTAAAAAAAAAAAAATCCCTCCTCCATCAAAAGATATTTTTCCCTGATGTCCGTAAACCAACTTAACAATACTACTGTGACCTAACTTTATATGGAAATAATAGAGACAAGAGAACACAAACATTGAGTGGGTCTCTAAATAATAGAGAGCACACAACATTGAGTGGGTCTCTAAATAATAGAGTGCACAAACATATTATATGTATGTATTTAAATAATAGAGACAAGAGAACACAAACATTGTGTGGGGCTTTAAAATTTTATGCCAACTTCAAAAATGTTATTTAATTATGATATTGTTAATGTACAGATTAAAATTTATTAATTCACAGAGTTATTTATTCCTGACACCTATTTCTCATAATAGAAGAAATAAATTTATTAAACGCCTGTTCCCATCAAAAAGCATTGTTCATTGTATTGGGATGTGTCATGTTCTTCAAGCGATTCCACACATGTATGGAATCGGAACGACCATGAAACCGGAACTGTTTTGTCTGTTTCTGAATTAACATTGTGAGTCTTTATTGTTAAATTGTTGGATTCTAGGAAGGGTGGTTTGCAATAAACACAAAACAACACATGTTAAAGGATTTGTTGATATGGTACTTGTGCCAATGCAGAAGGATAGAACGAGTGGCGACAGCGAGTTCTATCCTTCGGCACTGGCACTCATGTCATATCAACAAACCAATTTGTTTTCTTGAAGACACGGCACTTGTGGCCTCACATTACATTAGCACTTACAGCCACTGCACTCCTCAATAAAATAGACACTTTACATTTATTTCTTCTATTTATATAGCTATTTGCTCGTAATGACGTATATTCACGCCTCAACATATGGTGCCAGACATGTCACATCTCTGGTTGTGGGTAATCAACTTTCTTGTGGTCTGAATTCATATATTATGTCTTGAAAAATACAGATTTTTTACACTTAAAATGTAGAAATCCAACATATCCTAAAAACAAGTCGCCCAACTATTACACTGACAGGTTCGTATTCCAAGTATATTTACCTTCAGCTAGGAACAGTTGGGATATCTCTAAAACTGTTGAACACCATCAAAATGTTTGATAGATTGTTTGGTCCGATGGGATACAATGTCCAAGTAGTGTCATCAAGCCTTGGAAAAAGTGTGTCTGACAATGGACCTATCCGTACATCCTGCCCACCAGTAGACTGCATGGTTACTGTTACTACGCACCACAAGCCATCTCAATTTCGCTATCTCTTCAGTGCTAAAATGGCTTCCGATGAGAATGGACCGTGTTGTTAAACGCCATGTAACACGATAATATAGCTTCTTTCTGAATATCACGATTTTCAAGATACCTTTGTGTGTATATATGCATCTTGTAAAAGTGACTCTCGTTAGAAATAAACAAAAATAGAACCAGTTTTTAAACAAAAAACCATGTGTAATCGTTAGGCCACTTCCGATAACCAACAAAGATAGATGTTGAATCAAACTGTGTAAATGAAGCCATTATGAACCTTCAATAGCAAACTTAATATCGATGCTATGCTAATGGTTCACACCTTGATGAAATAAACCAAACGGAGGTGTGCATGTGGTAATTAATCTATAATCCCTCTTTTGTCGAAATAAATATAACGATATCAGTTTACCATAATAGTTACCACGAGCATCCTGAATGAACCCCGGTGACAGACCGGATGCAAAGGATTATCAAACAATGGCCTTTTAAAATTCCACATCCTATTTTGCCGTCACTAAAGTACATTAAAGAAAACGCTGACTATCATGGAGTCAGTTACATGTTGCCATGAGGCAACAATAGCGCAAAGTGAACTTGTTCGGTGAAGGTTGCGTGTATACACCGCGAAGCACATGCAATGTGTGAAATTTCGTGTAGTTCTCTTGGAAAACATCAGTGTTGATTCTCATTTATATGTACATTGTCGCATTAATATGGAGGAAGCTTTAGATTCTCAAATGGATTCAGTAAAACGTTCACAGGAGATCCTACAGGTAAGTGTGAATATCAGACATTTGAACTCAATATTACCACGGTGTTATAACAGCAACAAATGTATACATTTATAACGAAAAACACTTCGTAAAACACATACTCGCGGTACAATTAATATTCATAACGCATCATCGATCGGGACTACTATTTCCGCGTTTTAGTTTGAAATCTGTTATATATAAATATTTAAATTTAAATAACACTAGGATCCGAGTGTGGTCGTTGGCATTGTTTAATCCAGCGTAAACAGATGTCTTAGTTACTTTTTTATTTAGGAAACCGATCTAAAACATGTATAAATATCGTTCGTCAACCGGACATGTTCCCCATGTACATTTCAACGCCATTTTAGCTTTTTAACACTTATTTTGCTCTCGTGTTCGTAAATTCCCTATGGCTTACAATGGTAGTTAGGGAACCGATTGTGGTGCGATTCATATCACTAGGCAGGCACATGTCGCTTCCGGGTTTAAGCTATCGGCTCATTGGCTATAATTGAAATTGGGGCGGTACCTACGGATAGGTCCATTGCAGAATGAGGTCCCCCATAGGGTGAATTTAGTGATGCTATCCCGCATGGTAGGTTAGCGTGACCAAATTTACCCACTGGGTCCAGTCTTGGAACCTTATTCTGCTTAGGCCTCAACTGTTATGGGAGACCTAGGATCAGATTGAAGTTCCCCAGTTGAAGTTGATGTTCACCCATTAGTCACCATGATAATGCAATTTATTTTCTTCAAATTAGGGGATATAGAAACTGAACAGAAAGGGGGGGGGGGAGAGTAACTAAAACAATGTTAATTTGAGACTATATAGATACTTCCTAGAAGAAGAGGCCTAAACAGAATGAAGTCCCCAGAGGGTGAATTTGATGATGCTAGCCCACTGTGTGGGATAGCATCACTAAAATCACCTACCGGTGACCTCCTACTGCAAATGTCAGACACACTAAATGCAGACTTGGCTGTCATGTGGATCGATTACCCTGGTCCATTGCAACCTAAATTGTGAATGTGAGTAACATTGCCTGCTTCACATAATACATTTTATGGCAATATAAATAAATTGCTAGATTTACATGCAACTATTTCCGAAAAATGGGGCCGGAGCTGACTGGTGGGCAAATTTTTTTTATATTTTATTCTTCCTAACATAAATGGTCATTTCTAGATATTGAAGCTGAATCCAAGGTGATTTAGATTGTCCAATTTGATCAAAATAGACTGATAAATGGGTCATTGAAATGTGATTTGATAGTTAAGTGCCACCGCACACGCTGCGATTAAAAAGTGGGGAAAATCGCAGGAGGAAGCATCCAATGCGCATGCCCACGACAATATCGTAGCCAAATCGTAGCAATCAAGCACTGTTTGATTTTACCAGGAAAATCGTGGCGTGACTTTGGCAACGCGCGCGATCGTAGCTGTCACATGACCACTGTCGCACTGGTCATGTTGTAAATACCACGAAAATAGTAGCTGCAAAGATCGCAGCACCGTAGCGTCTGCGGGCAAGCTACGATTTTCCCCACTTACGATTTAAAATCGTAGCGTCTGCGGTGGCACTAAGAGATGAGAAAAATGTTTACAAAAAAGATATCCAAAAAATTTATGAGGGGACTATAAAATAGGGTCGGGAGGGGATGTAAATCTGGCATGTTTTTATATTGGCCTTGTCATAAGATGATCAGCCATTGATCGTTGGTGAGGAATAACAAGTTAAAGAGATTTGAGGTCATAAGTTAATTTATTACAAAATATCAACAATAGTCTCTGGACTTTCTTTACATACAATCTCACTGTTAGTCAAACCAGACTGTATACATAGGCCACACATAGTAAACATTACATTTGGATGCCCCTGAAATCTGCCTGCACACATTATATATTGTACAGCCTTCTGTTGAAAAATATACATTATTTGGACAATCAGATCTTGTTTTTAACCCTTCCATGACTGGAGCATCCTGAAATTTTACGAAAAAGTCTCAAATATCGCCATTAACAATCAACAAGGCCAGATTGGTGAACAGAGGCATATAGTTGGGGAGCCCGCATATGTTCTATTTACACTTTTGCGTACAAAAGGTTTGACCCCCTAAAGTTGGTACCAATAATGGAACATTCTGAAAAACCGATTTCTTAAGTTGCGCATTCCTGGGGTTTAGGGGGCCGCTGAACCCCAAAAAGTGCCAAAAATCACTTCTATTTACACTTCCGCGTACATCGATGAATTTTGGTTTGATGATACTCCTAAGTGTACTGATTAAGAAAACACAACTTAAGAAAGGGATTTTCCTGGGGTTTTCAGATAAGAAAGGGGGTCCCATGCTGAACCCCAAAACGTGATTGTTCACTTTTTTTTACACTTTCGCGTACATCCATAATTTTTGGTCTCAAAGTACTTTGATATATACTAATTATAAAAACACAACTTAAGAAGCAACTTTTCCTGGGGTTTTAAGTTAAGAAGGGGGTCATCGGGTCACCCCTCAAAACGTAAAAAATCACTTTTATTTACATGATTGCATTTGTCCAACGTGTGGGTATGTGCGTACACCCCTGGAACGTTGCACTATTACAACCAATACATCCCTAAATCGATACGATTAACTTAAGAAATATATATTCATGTCTACATTGAATACTAACATGTCTGATGCACCATGGTTAATTGTTACTATTTTCACCACTGACATCGTCAAAAATATTGGACTTTCTCTCACAAACTTGACATAAATATTGGCAAAAATTCAGTTTTCAGGTTTGGACCATTTTTTCACGTAAAATATAACTATCTTTGGATTGAAAGGTGTTTATTGTTTTGGTCTATCATAAATGTGTCACACTACGGTGTTTATAGACCAAATTGCTCAAGATGGCTTCCAAAATGGCAACCAAATTTGTAAAATAGTAATTTTTTACATATATCTCGAACATTCTCTGCATTATCCGAAAAGGTAGCAAATTGTAACTCACTTGGTTATTACACGTGTTAGTTAATTAACTAACAACTACATGTTCTATTCCCAGTTGTCCCAGTTCCATATGGGGCATGACAAATTCATTTTAAAGTGGGCAGAACTTTGAGACAGAACTGAGATGGACCATAATCTTTGGCTATTCTGGTCCATTATGATAAAAAAAAAATGTCAACAGGATACAGTGTGGATGCCAAGACCGTAGCCAGGGAGTTACTCTGTGATCATATGTGAGGTGAATAGGTATACAGGGAGTTATTGTATGTCATGACTGATGTGAGTAGGTATACAATGAGTGACTATATGGTTATGAGTGAGTTGTCCATGGTAAGATGCATCTAGGTATACAGGAAGAGATCATGGTCAGGTGTGGGGTGAATCGGTATGCATGTAGTGACTGTATGGTGTATGATTGTGTATATCCAGTACGGGTGCACCCGGTCATTGGTGTGGTGTATGGATATAGCTACATGGTCATCTATGTGTTGATTATGTATATATGGAGTGACTGTAAGGTCATGGGTGGGATGTACATGTGTTGTCTGTATGATCATGGATGGGGTGTGTGGATAAATAGGTAGTGATTTTATGGTTACGGGTAATGTGTATAAGTATACATGGAATGACTGTACGGTCATGATTGAATATGAATACCTGGATTAAGCTGGGTGGACATTATCGAGCGTGTGGGTACATAGGGAGTGTCCTTGTGGTAACGGGTGGGATGTATATTTATATATCTTGTGGATGTATTATCATTGGTGGGTGTATAGGGCTTAGTTGTATTATCATGGATGGCGTGTATGATTATACAGTGAATTGCTGAATTGTCATGTGTGAGGTGTATATGCAAGTATGGATTGTTTGAGTGGTCGTATATTTTTTGTATATCTGGAAGGGCTGAATGGCCATTACTGAGGTTTACATGTATACCTGGAGTGAATCTATGGTCTAGGGTGGGCTGCATATGTATATCGAGTGGTTATATGACTATGTGTGTCGAATAGGTATACAGGTAGTGACTGTATGGTTAATGGTGATATGAGTACATGTAGGTATACAAGTAGTGACAGTCTGATCATAAATGTAATGAACAGCTATACAGGGGGTGACAGGCGTATGAGTATACATGTACCTGGTGTTCTTGTTTGGTGACTCGTCTCGGTATCGTCATGTGTAGGTTATACCAGTACACACACGTGTTGCTTTATTGCCATGGGCGAGGGATATGTGTATATAGCGAGTGGCTATATGGCCATGGATGAGGTGCATATGCATACATGGAGTGACTATACTGACATGGCTGTGTGTATTAGTATATCTTGAGTGGCTATTCGGCTATGGTGTGACAAATAGGGATACAGGGATTGACATGGCCAATGTTGAGGTGAATATATATACAAGGATTGACCATGATCGTGTATGAATGTTTTGAATAGGTACACACGGGGTGACTATATGGCCACATGTCAGGTGAAGGAATATACCAGGTAACATGGGTGAGGGTATGTGTATGAAGCGAGTTGCTATATGGCCATTGGTGATGTGCATATGTATACCGGAATGACTTTATGGTCATTGTTGTGGTGTTGATGTGTATATTGATTGACTATTTGACCATGCGTTTGGAGAATAGGTATACAGGGGATGACCTTGTGGCCAATGGTGAGATGAATGGGTATACAATGAGTGACTATATGGTTATGGGTCATGTTTTGGAGTATACCCGGTGTGCCTGCACTGTGACGCGTGGCTGTATGGTCATCCGTGGTCATGGGTCAGGTGTACATGTATTCAGTGCGTCACTATATTGTAATGGCTGTGGTGTTTATGTATATATGTAATGACTGTGTGATAATGGGTGGCTATCGCTTTCCACGATATGACATGACCTCTCTATTGATTAACATATCATTGAGTTATTGTGAAAAGCGATAGCCACCCAAGGTACACATGTACAACCCACCCATTACTCCAGTCACTCCATATGTACATAAACACCACCACACAAATGACAACATAGTCACCCACTTTATACACGTACATGTACTAGTACACGTGATCATACAGCCGTACTTGGTTATACCCGTACATACCACAAATGACGATACAGCCACGAGTCACCATGCTTGAACACCACGTATACACCTACACCGACACATATAGTCACTGTATGTATACATATTCACGATCATACAGTCACTCATTGTGTACATATTCACCTCACCATGGACCATACAGCCACTACGTGTATACCTATTCGCCATACCCATGACCATAGAGTCAATCCAGGTATACATATGCACACCACCAATGGCGTGCCCTTCCAGATATACCAATATCCGCACATACGACCACTCATAAGTTCCATACTTGCCATACTCATACACGCCATCCATGATAATAAATCTACTCCCCATACACCACCAATGATAACACATCCACAACATATATAAATATACGTCCCACCGTTACCAACAGGGCACTCCATATATACCCACACATCATTCATGACCATACAATAACTCCCTGTATTATCTACTACCTATTATTCTCATCTATTATCATAGAGTAACTCCCTGGCTGCCATCTTGGCTTCCACCCTGCATCCAGTTGATAAATTTTTATCATAATGGGTCAGAATACCCACATATCATGGTTCATCTCAGTTCCGTCTCAAAGTTCTGCCCATTTCCTTTCAATAATATGGCCAGAATCACAAAAGAGGTTCTCCGCAAAATTCCATACTGCAACTTTAAAATGAATTTGTCATGCCCCATACGGAACTGGGACAAACATAATAGAACGTAGTTGTCAGTTAATTACATTGTAACTAACACGTACAATAACCAAGTGAGTCACAATTTGCCACCTTTTTCGGATAACGCAGAGAATAATGTTCGGGATACGTTAACTTTTAACTTTTAACAAATTTGGTTGCCATTTTGGAAGCCATCTTGAGCAATTTAGTCTATAAACACCGTAGTGTGACACATTTAAGATAGACCAAAACAATAAACACCTTTCAATCCAAAGATAGTTACATGTTACTTGAACAAATGATCCAACCCTGAAAAGTGAATTTTTGCCGATATTTATGTCAAGTTTGTGAGAGAAAAATCCAATATTTCTGGTGATGTCAGTGGTGACAATAGTAAAAATGATCCATGGTGCATCAGACATGTTAGTATGCGATGTATAGAAAACAGATTAGCCAATTGTGTACATCAACCACAACTTGTAAGCGATTGCAGGACACCCTGGGGCAATATTTACCATTTTCCATATTTTGGCGGCCATTTTCGCAGCCATTTTGAGCCAAGGTAAGATTTATGGTTCCAGAGATTTGGAATATTCATAGGTAATGATATGCCTCACTTACATTAGAATGTTCCTTTTCATTTCTTGTTGAAATATGACTAGAATCCCAATTGTGATTTTTTGTAAAATTTTGTACTGCGTTCTGTAAAATCTACAAGTCTCGTTATTATCAGAAAACGACATGAATATATATTTTGTAAGTTGATCGTATCGATTTAGGGATGTATTGGTTGTAATAGTGCAACGTTCCATGGGTGTGCGCACATACACACACGTTGGACGAATGCAATCATGTAAATAAAAGTGATTTTTTACGTTTTGAGGGGTGACCCGATGACCCCCTTCTTGACTTAAAACCCCAGGAAAAGTTACTTCTTAAGTTGTGTTTTTATAATTAGTATATATCAAAGTACTTTGAGACCAAAAATTATGGATGTACGCGAAAGTGTAAAAAAAAGTGAAAAATCACGTTTTTGGGTTCAGCATGGGACCCCCTTTCTTATCTGAAAACCCCAGGAAAAACCCTTTCTTAAGTTGTGTTTTCTTAATCAGTACACTTAGGAGTATCATCAAACCAAAATTCATCGATGTACGCAGAAGTGTAAATAGAAGTGATTTTTTGTACTTTTTGGGGTTCAGCGGCCCCTAAACCCCAGGAATGCGCAACTTAAGAAATCGTTTTTTCAGAATGTTCCATTATTGGTACCAACTTTAGGGGGTCAAACCTTTTGTACGCAAAAGTGTAAATAGAACATATGCGGGCTCCCTAACTAATGGTCTACTCCATACTGGAGCCTATATTTAGTTTGAATGTCACAGATGAAGGCGTGGTCGGATCGGCAACATACAATTCCTGCCCATCTTGTAGGCCCAGCTCTGAAAAGAAAGCATACATTGAGTGAATTGATTGTAGTTGGATAATGGTCAACATTTACCCAAAATTTATTATTGCCAAATTATGTTAGAAGTTGCTAAATTTATTATATCCATCGAGATACATGTTCATTCCCATTGTAAGAATATCAGATAGCAGCTATCTCACCATGAATATAGAACAGATAGCTAATATTTCTAAATTAATGAACTATTGTTGAACACACGATAATTATACCCCCTTTAAAAAAAAAAGGGGGGTATACTGTTTTGTACCTGTCCGTCCGTCGTGCCGTCTGTACGTCCGTCCGATGTCTGTTCATGTCATAACTTGAACAGTAGTGCTCGGATCTCAATGAAATTTTGTATGGCTGTTCATTACTATGAGGGCATTCAATAGAGTGTTACATCGTTTTGTTCAGATTTCCATTCTAGAGTTATTCATCTTTGTTTATCTTGAAATGTTGGATTTTTGGACTGTCTGGTGTCTGTTCATGTCATAACTTCAACAGTTGTGCTGGGATCTCAATGAAATTTGGTATGGATGTTCACTACTATGAGGACATTAAAAAGAGGGTTCCATCGTTTTGTTCGGATTATCCATTCTGGAGTTATTCATCTTTGTTTATCTGGAAATGTTGGCTTTTTGGTCCGTCTGGTGTCTGTTCATGTCGTAACTTCAACAGTTGTACTGGGATCTCAATGAAATTTGGTCTGGATGTTCACTACTATGAGGACATTAAGAAGAGGGTTCCATTGTTTTGTTCGGATTTTCCATTCTAGAGTTATACATCTTTGTTTATCTGGAAATGTTGGCTTTTTGGTCCTTCTGGTGTCTCTTCATGTCGTAACTTCAACAGTTGTGCTGGGATCTCAATGAAATTTGGTATGGATGTTCACTACTATGAGGACATTCAATAGAGGGTTCCATTGTTCTGTTCTGATTTTCCATTCTAGAGTTATTCATCTTTGTTTATCTGGAAATGTTGGTTGTTTGGTCCATCCAATGTCTGTTCAGCTCATAACTTGAACAGTAATGCTCGGATCTCAATGAAATTTTGTATGGATGTTCACCACTATGAGGACATTTAATGGCACATTCAAATGTTTGTTTTGTTTTTATTGTTCTATAGTTACTCATCTTTGTTTATATGAAAATGCTGGTGTTTGGGTCCATCTGTCTGAGTATAGTCCTCATAAGTTATAGATATGCCCACACGAGGCGGTATGCCACGAGGGGGTATGCACCGGACGACAGTCCATCTCTTGTTGTTGATAACTCCTTATTTTAATGTCCAAAGGACATTGTGACTCATTAGAGAATTGATTATTTCCCTTGGTCCCTTTGTTTTTGGGAGCAAGTCCCATGGTATTCATTATGCTATATCAAAATTAGGACTAATGAATTTATGCATGATCCATTGTTCTAAACATGTGTCATCACGAATCACCAATTTCATCTATCATTTCGCACATGATTCATTGTTCATTATTGCCCTGACAAATCAGATTTAACCATGTAGAGACAAGGGATCTCTGCAAGTTATATGTTATGGTCTAAGATTGATAATCCACATTCTCTCCCAGACACGAAATGATAACACATGATCTCCATGACTGCTTGTTATATTATTAATGAACAGAATAAATATTGTATTGTTTAAGAATTCTGATTTCATGAGGAAATTTGAGACCAGCCCAAAAAGCCATAGAGTGGTACACCCACAATTACAATGCATCTAGACTGAGCCACCTACCACATGAGGGGGTAATGAATAAATACCAACAGCAATAAGAATTAAGAATTTTTGTCTCGCCAGTCTATTTGTGGTATATAAAGTCGGTATATTAATAGTATACCAAGTATTTTTCAACCAATATTTAGTAGAAACTTGACTTATGGTTTGATGATGACTGCTTGATGGGCATCTGTCCGATTATTGATGGATTATCACAATTTTTGGTATTTGAGTGTATTGTTATATGCAACAGCTGCACACTGAAAATCGGGTCCGCACCAACTTTCTAATCAGAGCTATGGAACTTATTTTTTCTATTTATAGCATTTTTTTTTAGCATTATAACTTCAGCAAACATCAACCAATTTCATTCATATTTGGTACATGTATATGTATCTTTCATAAAAAATTCTTGATCGAGTTAGACAACCAGGTCTGTTTGATTATTAGCAATTTTATGACCGTTGGCGCGATAACTTGAACAAACATCAACTGATTCCATTCATATTTGGTATATGGATCTTTTACAACATCATCTGGATCAAGTTTTTTACCTGAGTTACGGCCCTTAGTCTGTTTGTCTATTTTCAAGTACCTGTGCTGCTTCAAGAAACAACATTCGCCCATTTTCAGTGATTCGCGATCGGACATATTCACTCTTATGAGCAAAAAAACTAGATGAGCGCCATCTTTGATGCACAAACATTGTACAGAGGGATGTGTATCAATTGGTGGGAAATGTTCCGATAACATGTTGAACTTATTGTCTGAACATTTCATAAGGTAACTACTCGTCAATGAGTATTTAGTAAAGAAAGGGTTAACTATTTCAGCCCTGATAACTAATACTAACCTCTGAGTGTTTTCTTTAAATTCTCTTTTGTTTTTTGCTCAATACTCTTCACAGTCTGCATATACAGTGTTTTATTTTTACCGTCTATCATCGTCGTCAATCCTGGGGACTTCATTTGACTGAAGAAACAAGAAATATCATAAAAACATTGTGTTAATCCAGTTGAATTCATCTGACTAAAAAACAACAAATGTTACACAAAATATTAGCTCCCAGGATGTTAATATCAGGCCTTCAAATTCCCCGAAATTCAAGCCAGGCAGGAGCACCTACCACTCAAAATTATCACCCAGTATTCCACAGGGTATCTGCGGCTCCTTGAATTCCTTGAAACTCCTTGATTTGGAAAATCAATTTTCCAGGGCCCTTGAAACCCCTGAATTGAATGCCCACCCCTTGAAAACCCTGGAATTCCGTGTAGCCCTAAAACCCAGGTATATCGATTCATCGGGAGTCAATAAATATAGATAGTTTAGTTCCGAACGCGTTGTTGGTATATGGGAAGTAAGTCCATTTTGAATTTCCGGCAATTCTCTCGAGTCAATTGTAATTGTGTGACCCCCCCAATGAAGTGTGGTATTGTTGTTGGTATATGGGACGTAACTCCATTTCCCGCCAATACCAATTCTCTCGAGTCTATTTCAATTATGTGATCCCCCTATCAAGCATCATAAAATTGAACACGACAAAAAATAGTTCCGAGCTTTTCAAACTCAGGTACCGTAATTAGTGTATTTTTATTGTATCGGATCGAGGTATTTTGTATATTATATAGACATTCGACATTAGAAACCCGTGTTTTATATCAAAACGTACAAATTAACAAAAACGAAAACATGGTATCACATGTAATGTTCAACAGTTGATTCCTGGAAACTCCTTGAAAATTGTCAGGGCAGTCCTTGAAAATCCTTGAATTGACTACTGGAACCTCCTTGAAACTCCTTGAATTCATTCACCAGAAATGGGCAGATACCCTGTTCCATTTTCAAACAGAAACACCCAGCATATTTTTATCTATAATGGTACCCATTTAGCTAAATTTTAAGCATATTAACACAGCCAGCTGATAGGGATAGCCTGTTACCCACTGCAGCAATTTTAATTGCCTCCCATAAAATGATAAGCTTGATTAGTGATTTTTCAGTGAGAGAGATTTCATCCAGATGAAACTAATTTTGTTCCTAAAAAACTATGGTTCACCCTGTTGGATTTGTGACCCCCCCCCCCCCCCAAGGCTATTTTCGGAATTGGCACATCACTGAAAGGTGTGCCTAAAATATGGAATTGTGCCCACATTATGCAGATGAAGTCTTCCTGTATTTGAATAGGAATATTAAATTTTTCGTTTGAGCAGAAGAAAAATCATTTTTAACCCTTGCATTACTGGACCTTCCTGAAATTTTGCAGAAACTCTGTGCCAATGCATTCTCTTACGGTATATATGCGTGTCTCCCAGGGAGCCTCGCATATATAAGAGAATGCATTGGTCTGACAATATTCACCTTCACTTGACCTAAGCCAGTGCATTCTCTTATATATGCGAGGGTTAAGGTTTCTTGAAGTAGATATTGAGAAAATTGTTTCTTTTGATGTAAAATTTCAAGGTCAGCCGCGGTGTGTCCAAATTAAGGGTATCTAAATGCCTCACCATTATAACAAGATACCTAGAGATGTGTGGAGTGGTGTTGGACTCAAATTGATGTTGAATTACTAGGTATGACTTGAGGCTCAAAACCAGTACCCTTTCTTTACTAAATGGATTCTCCCATACGTTTTTAAAAGTATATGTCAGAATGGTTTATTATTCAAATGGAGGGATGTTCAGGTAATATAAGCATTGACCTATGGCCGTTTGTTAAACTTAAAATCTGAACATTTCCTAAGGGAACTACTCATCAATCAGTATTTAATAAAGAAAGTAGTTAAAGTGACTTACTACTGTTGACTCTCCTTTAGATGGTCGATGATGTCCTGGAGTTTATCATTCTCTGAGAACGTCAGTTTCTGTGGAATCTGACTACATGCTATGCAGTCATCCTAAAAAAAAAAATCTCTGGGCTGGGTATCGCAGCATAGATTTTACAGAGCCTCTTAACAATAACCACTGGGGCCGGGCATTTATCTTATCCACAGAGAATCAAACTCCTTGTAGTTTCATGGTTATGAAATGCTCATCAGACAGTATACTGCATCAAACACATTTTTTCTCAGCAATGATTTTTGAACGAAAAGAATGTGATGGTGAAATGGACTGATATACACCATCTACCGGTAATATCAGTTCACTGCACATAGAAACCAATGACCCCAACAGAAAACAACTGACAAACAGGCCCAGATACACAAATCAGGTTATATTGCAAATATTGACAAGTTAACCCAAACATGTCGCATGACGAACCACTGCTATGATCAGAAGACGTTACTACACTTCATAGTTTAATAACTGAGCGATTTATTAAAAGATCACTACTGATACACACCACAAACTTATATTGTTAATTTTTTTCATAACCAAATATTTTGAAATTAAATAGAGACTCCCATCCATTATGATTTTCAATCACTAAAAGTAAAAATTGTTCAATTTTAAGGGCCCACTTAATTATCGAACCCCCAGATCACATATATAAGATATATGCCAAATTATATACCATACGAAAGAGGAAGCTCCAAAACATTGTATTAGTTTTCCAGTGTAATAAACTGTGAACATGTTGTTTTTGTTGAGTTACCGACTTGTTTTTGTGCTGAAGTTTCATCTAGATTGCAGTAAAAAGTGTATTATTTTCAATGGAGGGGATTAATTCTCTATTTAATTATAGAGTTATTTCCCTTCCATTGAAAATACATCCTTAGTTTGAATTATGTTGCATTCTGGGAGCCATAATGGGGGGAATCTTTCTATGATATCATCTGTTTTCTATTTCTCTATGGGCATCTTCTGAGATACAGTCATTTCAAATGGTGATGAATTATAGCATTTGAATCATATTGTATGGCATAGATTGTTATTAAAACCATATATAAAGTCACTATAAAAAACATAATGGTGACTCGAAAATTAAGTGGGCCTTTAAATAAGGATTAACTGTCATGTGGACTGTTTTTATGGAGATGTAACCGTGAGGTAATGGTCATAACTTGTGTAAAACCCAAGGGGTTTTACATACAAGTTATGACCACTTACCTCACGGTTACATCTCCATAAAAACAGTCCACATGACAGTTAATCCTTATATTTATATACATTTAGCGAAAAAGCCACAAAACCAGCCCAAAATATCCCATAGCACCCTTGGCAAAAGTTAACAGGAACAATTGAAACCCGATGATTTATTAAGTCAATCCTGCGTGAATCCAAATGCGCCCAAAACATTACGCGTTCGTCTTTCCAAACCCAAATGACGTATCGATGTTGTTATGAGCTTGCAGTTATTAGCTGTTGAGCATTCACCGAGAAATAATTGCAACTAGCCACGTGGGCGCTGACCAATCAGAATGCTGGATTTAGTGATGACAACACTTAGTATGTAAATATATAATTGTGAAGGGTTACAATAATCGTAAAGGCATGTATTTTTGTCTGAAATAAGAGATATCAGTGTTCAAGCCTTGAAATAGGGTGTCTGTCATTTGCAGAATGAGGTCCCCAGAGGGTGAATTTAGTGATGCTACCCCGCATTGCGGGCTAGCATCACCAAATTCACCCTCTGGGGACCTCATTCTGCTTACACCTCAGCAGAATGAGGTTCCCAGAGGGTGAATTTGGTGATGCTAGCCCGCTATGCGGGGTAGCATCACTAAATTCACCCTCTGGGGACCTCATTCTGCAAATGACAGACACCCTATTTAAAGGCTTGTCAGTGTTATTAAGCAGGTGATAGAATCTGAACAAGCCTAAAGTCATTCTAAAAAATATACAAGCTGGCATCACTTTTAAAAAATGTAAGATATATTCTACATGGAATGGATCAATTTGTTGATACCTACCCTCTTTTCTGCTTCAAATGTGTAAGTATAAATCCCAGCCACATCATTGAAGTTCATGTAATTGTTGAACGGTGGGTAGCAGCTGTAAAGAGGATGAAGAAATATTTACTGATGAATAATGAGTAGCCTTTATCTTTTCATCTGACAATTAAACGGACATGACTCATTTCAGCCTCCAAATTATGCATAAATAACTTGGGAGGAAGGATTTCAAAACACTCTTATGCATAAGATACTTCAAATATGCCACATGCACTTATGTAGCTACCGGATGTGTCAGGGACACTGTTATTTTAACATGATGTAGCCAGCAGTTAATTGCAAGTGGATATTTAGAACAAATCATTTTATAACATGACTTTTATATGTTCCAGTCATTGCTAGCCATATTAGTCATCACTGGAAATCATGTAACTACTCATCAGCATGTATTCAGTTATTAAAGGGTTAATGTTACTCACCTTGTGGCCACTTTGAACACTTCTGTTGCACAAGCAGCTGAAACAAAGATTGATACATTCCATTATTGTTTGGAATGTCAATAGGTTGTAGTTGTTTGTGACAAATATAAAGGTTCCCGTAATAAAATGTCACAGTTTTCTATGCTATATAACTACAGTAATGCTCTAAGTAATCGACTTCTTAACCACAGCAGAATTATGGGTAACTTTTCAGGATTTAGCCATATTTCCGACTAAATCCTGAAAAGTTACCCATAATTCTGCTGTGGTTAAGAAGTCGATTACTTAGAGCATTACTGTACATGTGTAATTATATCTTCCTCCCAAACTGCATTTTTAACCCTTTCATGACTGGAGCTTTCTGAAATTTTGTGAAAACCCTGTGCCAATGCATTCCCTTGTATATACGAGTCTCCCATAGGAAGCCTCGAATATATAAGAGAATACATTGGCCTAACAATATTTACCTTGACCTTGTAAGCCTGTGCATTCTCTTATATATGCGAGGTTCCCTATGGGAGAATCACATATATTAGAGAATGCACTGGCACATGATCTTTAATGCTGCACCAGCGCAACTCCCATAATGAAAGGGTAACAGTCCTGCATGGAGCCTCACACAGACCCAAGCAGACGACAGTCATCAGTGCATCGTTCGATCTGTCTGGGGCTCCATATGAGACATGACATGAGAGATATCACTTCTCTGAAGTACATCCCTTCCTGATTTCAGAGAGTTCTAATTGCTACATTACACCACTAACCTGCTATCACAGCATTGGTGGACGCCACGGCAGGAATAATATATTACACCACTAACCTGCTATCACAGCATTGGTGGACGCCACAGCAGGAATAATTCTCTTAACGACACCTGCGGTAAAATATAAATACAAAAAATAAAATGATATGGTGTAGTAGAATACATGTGTACATTAAACTTCACTTTGTTATCTGTCCTATCAAAACATTGTGTGGAAAGTTTAGCATGAAGAACACATAAACCAAACACAATCTTTTATTGTAGGAGTTGGGGATGGCGCAAGGATTTATTTCAAGAGAACCGAAGAGTATGGTATATAAGCCATCTACAACAGGAATGTTTATAGATTTGAGATTCTGATACAAATTGTGTTCTGTATTTATTCCACAACCCTGTACAGATAAACCCAATCATTTACTGTGACTTTCCTTGATGTTATAATCACCATAATTGTGATTTAAGTCTAATATAAAGCCATCAATTGTTCAGCCATCGACACAATGGATATCTGACATAATTTATATGATTGTAGGTACAGTGGATCTAATAATCTGAGGCCAAGTGGAAATGAAGGTTATGGAACGCTGTCTTTACAGCCCACCCTAGGTATTTTTTGTATTGTATTTATTACACACCCTGAGTAAGTCTGTACGAGATTCCTGTAATCTTGTATTCATTCGCTCTCTCCTGAGACTTCTCCATGATCCAGTTGACATGATCTGGGTTATCACCATCAATCGCGATGCCATCTACAATAATAGCATGAGATTACTGACAGGTAAGGAAACACATACATTAATTATAACTTATTAAGTCTTGAAGTAAGTGTTATCTACTTTTTTTTCAACATAAGGCGGCTGATATTTTTGTCGCATACATATGCACATTATATGTCACATGATTCAGCAATGATATTGGAAAAACTGGGAGAGATTGTGATCTGAAAAGTTGGCTACACTTGTGACAGTTTTGAAAAGGTGTGTATGATTGTGATCGCTGCATAGTGACAATGACGTATTTAGCAGTACTCACTCCTTTGGTCATAAGAGGATTCTCAAATATTATATGCAATAGAATAGTCTAGCAGTACTCACCACCAAATGGATTTTCCTTTGGCCATAACAGGATTCTCACGTATTCTATACAGTGTTCAGGCATGCGAGGAGTGTGAGCTATGGTACATAATGGAAAATTAATCTGAAATAAATAAAAATTAATAAATAAACTCATCATTCAGAAAATCTCAAAAGAGTGTTCAAGAAATACAGAACACAACTTTCATCAGAACCTCAATCATTTATTGATAGTGATGTTCCGATAATCGGAATCGGAATCGGCCGATAATAGTCCATCGGAAATTAATCGTACCTCGCAGTTGAACATCGGATTTCACCGATTGTCAAAACAAATAAAAACGTTCTAGTATCTAAGCGCAATGTGCATGCTTTAATAAACGTACGCAATACAACTGTAGTATTTAATGTAAAACGCAGTTGTAACAGCCTAAAAAGAAGCCATTCGCATTATCCAAACAGTCTGATATGATTATATATTATAAGAATGGCAATACACATGCCAGACATCCTGTGTAATATGAAGTTATTGGTTCAATCGCGTTAACACGAAATAGATTCAAAGAAAGCTTTAATTAAAAAGCTGACCTCATTACAGTGAATTAATTAGTACAGTCGTGATCAGAACTGTCTTCAATAACGACCAACGTGAGTAGGGGCATAATTAGCTTTTTCGCCTGTACAACGTATGCTATGAAATACACTTAGATCCACATTGAACTTGGTTGAACTCGGTCTCGCGAAACAAAAATTGAGCAGGCGGAACTATAAAAGCTTCCGAGTTGTTAAAAGATAAAAGGTGTGACCAATGGAAACTTGGGAAATCTCAGACAAATATGACAGCAATTATTATCCATCAAAATCATCGCCATTCCATACATTGTTGCAACTTACAAGTATTCAATCAAGACTTTTACACCGCATGCAAGTGTTCCACACACGGTCATAACGTTACTCTGAGTCGTCACCTTTGCTTTAATAAACGTACGCAATACAACTGTAGTATTTAATGTAAAACGCAGTTGTAACAGCCTAAAAAGAAGCCATTCGCATTATCCAAACAGTCTGATATGATTATATATTATAAGAATGGCAATACACATGCCAGACATCCCGTGTAATATGAAGTTATTGGTTCAATCGCGTTAACACGAAATAGATTCAAAGAAAGCTTTAATTAAAAGCTGACCTCATTACAGTGAATTAATTAGTACAGTCGTGATCAGAACTGTCTTCAATAACGACCAACGTGAGTAGGGGCATAATTAGCTTTTTCGTCTGTACAACGTATGCTATGAAATACGCTTAGATCCACATTGAACTTGGTTGAACTCAGTCTCGCGAAACAAAAATTGAGCAGGCGGAACAATAAAAGCTTCCGAGTTGTTAAAAGATAAAAGGTGTGACCAATGGAAACTTGGGAAATCTCAGACAAATATGACAGCAATTATTATCCATCAAAATCATCGCCATTCCATACATTGTTGCAACTTACAAGTATTCAATCAAGACTTTTACACCGCATGCAAGTGTTCCACACACGGTCCTAACGTTACTCTGAGTCGTCACCTTTGATCTTTTTGTCAAAACAACTACCGGTATACATCAAAGAAAGCACACAACCGACGTCGGCAGAAATACTGTGGCGACAGTGTGTATATATTTCTTTGATGTATTTGGCTTTGAAACTCTGCGGGATAGGGCGTGCATTGAGTGCATTGGTCCATTATAGGAACAAACGCACAATATATATAATCATCGGAATCGGAATCGGAAATCGGCCGATTGTGCCTCCAGTTATCGGAAATCGGTCCGATAAGCTTTTTCATTATCGGAACATCACTATTTATTGAACCTGTTAAAGATAGCGTATACTCACAGTTCACTGGATTTCTCTCATAAAATATATCCTAATGCCATCCAACAACTCAATCGCTAAAATATATTTCTTTACAATATACTACAAAATCAAACTAAAAACTTTCAAGTCAAACACATACTAACCAAATTTCATGCATTAATGAAGTATAAATTGCAGTTGAGAAACAAAAACAGTGTTGGCCATACTTTGCAAAAATGGGCCATTAGTTTTAAAGGAATACGGTCCTGAAAAAACAATAATATTTTCTTTCAATATACCGATAATATATATATATAATGTCCATTGGGCGCATATCATCTAATATTCGGCCGCCAATCGTTATTTTTATAACGATTTTAAAAAATTCCGAAGTTAGCCGAAGATTTTGTTGTAGACGAAGTCACGTGATCATCGGCCCGATCACGTGATTGTCACATGTAAACATAAGCATAGCACATGATCGATCACGTGGTAACTCATTGACAACGCATAGTTACGCGACGGCGGTATTTTAAGTTTGCATGTAGTCCATCGCGGCCTTTGAAGATTGTCACACTGTGAATGCCAAACTTCGCCGAAAACATTACCTTTCTCGTAATTAAATGTCCTTATCGTGTTATTATATGTATCGCGATGGGTTGTTACTATAAAGTCATGCCCGTATATTATTCAGTTTTGCGCGCATTTATCTATATAAACACGTGCTCGTGTTTATATATTTGTTTTCGTTACCGGAATAGTCCAAGTTATATTATGTATTCATATCAAGATTGCATATATACGCGAAGCCTTGCACGGTTATTAGGCAATTATCATCTCGTAAACATTCCAATTTCCAGATGCCATTAGTCGTGTGTCAATAAAGAGCGTTTCGTTTTAATTTATCGTAACGCAGTAAAACAAAACAAATTGGTTTATTGCTGTCGAATTTAATCAATTATAATCAAGTCATTCATTACCAATATGATATGATAAGTTCATTTTTCCTTGGTTATGAATCATGTATATATTAGGGCAATATGGTGTTTATATATATTTCGGAATATTGCTTCCCCCACCCCAAAACAATCTTGCCGACTGTCACTGATGGAAATTCACTGCTTCTATGCATGGTTATTGGCCTATAAAATTAGCACTCTAGCGATGCGGTCTATTTAATATCACGGTCATAAATCGAACTTTATGTGTCAATTACGCATAACAATAGGGTTATAAAATATATAAACATTCGCCGTGGTTCGTTTAAACATCCAATCATATATAACACTTTTTGAAGGAATGATAATAATCCGGTTTAATATGTAATCACATATACAAGCGCTCTTTATTCGCAATATATAGTAATAGTGAACGCTCTTTATTGTGTCAAGGTAAAGGGAATCGACTTAGAACAGTTGTTCTAGTGGTTTACGATTATAACAATACAGGTCAATATGACCTTCTGATATACATGCTTTATATATCCTTCCAAGTTATAGCAATTTCCGCTTTATTAAACTCTTTTTATTCGTACCATATTAGGAAAACTCTTAACATGGAACGCTTTTTATTGAACACGGTGAAGGAAATGGGGACTCGACTGAGAATAGTTGTCATCGTGAATTCTTCATCAACATACTCCCCACTTTAACTTCAATTGTATGTATTCGTAACCATGACTGACTCGTCACATTAAACGCTCTTTATTTGGTATATGTGATCGGTTTCTGATTTTGCGCAACGGGTTTCTCACAGAAATCCCGCCAAATGTCACGTAAACGAACATCGTTTGGAAATGAATACATAATATACCTAACTGAGAGTCACTAGACCGGCCACAGTCGAAAACACAGCATTTATATGGCATTGTCACGAATGAATGATTGTAAATACGGGACACTCGGGGCATATATATGGAAAATTAAACAACATCGCGAACACGCACCCGAATAAAGTTCACATGCCGGCTCGTGTTTTTATAAGCTTTACACGAAAGTGTTATCTACCCAGCTCAATCGGCCCACTATATTTTTTGTCAAAAACAATACCGTAACTTTCCAAACAGTACTTAATAAAATCACAAGTGAAGATAACTCACCGCAAGATGACAATTCACCATGTGTACACAATGCTATTGATATGCCCCGCAGTAATTCCATTACACTCACGCGATTCCGGATTTTCCATCGCCATATAGGTAGACATAATTAACTCCGACTCCGATTCCCTGTTTTTAATTAGTTTACCTCGCTTGACGTCATGCGAGGTTTTGCGACGGAGATAGCCGACAACCGGTGGTGGTATTATTTATTTATTTCTCGGCTTATTTATTACGCGATTTTTATGGGACTTGGATCATTGTGATCACAATAGGGGTGGCTTTCCGATAGAACTTTGTTGTTTCATGAGGATAGTAATCCTTTAAACAATAAATTATCAAATCTACATTTCATTTCAGTTTGATAAAAGGATGCATTTGCAGTAAATTCAGAAACACCCACCTGTGGTGGATACAAGTCTATTGTACAATCTACGCAGGCAGTTACTCCTGGTAATATCACTCGAGCATTCCCTTTGAACCCCTCTGTACCTCCGTCTATCATTGGTATTATGGAACTCTGGTCCAGTACGTCATCCTCATACTTCAACATGCTGATCTGAAATAATTCAATTAATTCTGATATAAAGAAGAAAGTTACAAATCTACTACAGCATTCTAAAGAACCAAGGGTAGTTATAAAATATACTGTAAACTCCTGTGTCCCGATGATTCTAAAGAATCAAGGGTAATTTTTAGCTCAACTTACTTTGTAAGTTTGAGCTATTGCCATGGGTTGGCGTCCGTCATCCGTGTATGCGTGCGTGTGTGCGTCCATCAACAATTTCATTTGGCGTGGGCTACAGGTCGTATCTTTCGTCTGATCTTTATGAAATTTGTCATGAATGTTGACATTGACATGTAGATGGGAACGAGTCATTTTGGGGTCATTAGGCCAAAAAATATGGCCGCTGGTGGCCATCTTTGATTTCAAAATTAAATCCATTGGCGCGGGCTACAGGCCGTACTGTTTGTCTGATCATCATAAAATTTGTTATGAATGTTTACATTTACATGTAGATGGGAACGAGTCATTTTAGGATCATTCGGCCAAAAAACATGGCCGCTGGTGGCCATCTTGGATTTTACTCTTTGCATCACTAAATCCTTTGACACATCCTACAGACCACATCTCTGATCTGATCATCACCAAACTTCATGTGGATCATCGGGGTGACCTCTTGATGGGAACGAGTCATTTTGGGGTCATTCAGCAAAAAAATATGGCCATTTTGGATTTTACTCTTTGTATGACTAAATATTTTTACAAAATCCATTAGCATGGGTTATAGACCGATCTCATTTACATCTTGTCTTACTTAGACATTTCAATTAGCACCTTTCCTAATTCCTCCCTTTACTGTCAACCATTAAATTATTCCCCTACCTAAGTTGAGAATGTTAATATTCATGAGACATTATGAATCTATAATAAGCATAAAATGATGGGTGTCTTTTCTTCATCAAACAGTATTTTATCTGCTTTAGAATAACAGATATATCATCTAAAATTGGTATTATTGAACTCTGGTCTGGTACGTCATCAAAGCAGAAACTTACTACAACATGTTGAATTGATATAAACATATATCTAATTCGAATAAGATGTGTATGTAACATAATATAGATATATAGAATCAGCCGAGAATGTGATGCAGATATTAAACAACAACCTTCCCTGCATAAATGAATTTGTTTCTCCTGTGATGAATAAGCATATTTGACAATAGTCAAGTGAGAAATGATGGCTGCAAAAATCTGGAATAAAGGGTAGAAATATCATGCTATCATTTGCAGAGTTAACCTATAGCATGTCAGGATCATCATACTCAATGACACCTGCCCTTGTCTATGAGTCAGGCAGGTTGGAAAGAGTGTGACCATCCAGAACAACTGCAAACAGCTAGAGCTAATGCTAATTTCTCATAAACCATTTTTTTCTGCTTATGTATGCATGTTTTGGCTACAGGGAATATTTCTCAGTTTGCGTACAGTGATAATATGTTGAAGCGATATATGAGTATCTTGATTATGATTGTATAGGGTAAGGTTTTTCGAAAAATATAGCGAGCAATACGAAAAGAAGTATTCTACATGTTTCAATGGTGGATGGAACCCAAAATTGAATCTGACCTGTATTTTATGGTTGTAAATATGCATACCAAATTTATTTCTGACAGGCGGATGGAAAGACCAAAAACATATTATAACCTTTTCTATGCTAAATACTCATTGACGAGTAGTTCCCTAAGAAATGTTCAGATAATAAGTTCAAAAAACGATCATAGGTTATTCTGCTCTTGTATTATCTGTTTTTCTGCCTGTCTTCGCTTTAGTATTAGTATAGAAAGGTTTAAACACGAGTGTATAATGAATGTAAGCTGATGTTGTCTTTCTGATTGAAATTTGATATTGATAATAAATAAAAAATCTCTCACATTTGAATTTAATCATGATATGAATAATTTGTTTTCTTACCAGCATGCCATTAATCCATCTCCTAGCAAGAATAGAATCAAGTCCACACACAACTATGTGAAAATCTGAAAAGGAATTCATAAAGAGATAAAAATCATTTACATCATCATATGAATTGGATTACTAAATACTTTTTAAAAATCATTATGATAAGGACGCGTCAGTCATTGCTATTAATTAATAATGGTTAAAAATTGTGAAGGATGGTAATCAAGTCATCCATGTCAAACTGAAACCTCAAATTATACTTAATAATGCTTGCTTTTATCAAATTATGATCCAGTTCAGGGGAAACAAATAGCTGGTGCAGCATTAAAGATACTGTACATGTGCATTCTCTTTTATATGCGAGTCTTGCAAAGGGAGCCTCGCATATATAAGAGAATGCAGTGGATTATTGTTAGACCAATGCATTCTCTTATATATGTGAGTCTCCCATAGGGATCCTCACATATATAAGAGGATGCACTCACTGATGCACTGGCTTACAAGTTCAAGATAAATATTGTTGGGTCAATATATTCTTTTATATATGTGAGGCTCCCTATGGGAGATGTGAGGCTCCCTATGGGAGACTCGCATATATAAGAGAATGCATTGGCACAGGGTTTTGCAGAATTTCAGGAAGCTCCAGTCATGGAAGGGTTAAATATGTGAATACGGCCCTCAAATTAAAAAATCTTTCATTTTGATTTGACTTGATTCAAAATTGGCTGTTTTGATTCAAATTTTATAGGGTCCTATATGTGAAAACTTGTAATCTGACTTTAAATGCCATGGTAAGACTCATTAAAGTCATAGAATATAACATCAAAATGGCAAAATAAGCACATGGTAATTCCAACAAAGGGCCAAAGCTCTGTTGAAAATTGGAGGCGGAACCCAAATTTGATCTTAACCTGAATTTTGGGCTAGTAAACTCGCATACAAAATTTCATTCCATTCAGACTTACTAAAGTTATCATCCGGAAATGAAAATTGAGTGCAAATTCCAATAAAAAAGGCCATAACTATGGTTGAAATTGGCGGGCGGAAGCCGAATTCAAACTTGACCTGTATTTTGTGCCAGTAAATCCACATACCCAATTTCATTCCATTCAGTTGAGTCTATCTAAAGTTATCATCCGGAAACCAAAAGCGAACACACAGACAGACGGACACCCAGACCAATGACATATTAAATCCCATTTTTTTTAAATGGGTAAATAAAAAGGACGACCTTTAACAGTACATAGTGTATTTTACTTTTGTGTAACTTCATTACAATGGAAATGGCTTTAAATACTTACCACTATAAAAAGATTCATCATAGTCTTGTATTTTACAGAAATGTCTTCAGTTGTTAAAGAAAACTAAGACCCAATGTACATATTATTCCTAGCAAAAACACAAATGGAGAAAAGTAACATACAAAGAAAATGTGGATTTCGAGTCCTTGTTTGCAAAAATCCTGATGTTTTGAAACATCATTTAATATTATTTTTTATATATTTTACAATTCCACCTTCCAATTAATACATCATGCTATATGTGGCATAAAAGATATTCAGAGCACACACAATATATTCACAGTTCTGTCCATAAAGGAAATGTGCATTGCACATACGGTCATCATGAGTTCTACAGGTGTGAGCATCTGATTCAATACCAGATAAGCACTGATTTTTGATCCACACAAAGGGAAGATAACCTGATAACTGACAAGCCTGGATATAAGTGTTTCTGACATTTTCAGAATGAGGTCCCCATAGGGCGAATTTAGCGACGCTATGTACACAGTGGGCTAGCACCACCAAATTCACCCTCTGGGGACCTCATTCTGCTTAGGCCTCATCTTCTGGGAAGTATCTATAGTCTCAAATTAACACTGTTTTTAGTAACTTTTCCCCTTCATTTCAGTTTTTTCAGCTTTTCACTTCAACTGGGGAACTTCAATCTGATCCTAGGTCTCCCATAGCAGTTGAGACATAAGCAGAATGAGGTTCCAAAAAGGGTGAGTTCGGTGAAGCTAGCCCACTGAGCAGGATAGCATCACTAAATTCACCCTCTGGGGACCCCATTCTGCAAATGTCAGACACATTATATCCAGGCTTGGATATTGGCCGAAACAATGATAAACCCAATAAACCAAACCAATCAGAGCAAACCCAAATCTGGAAACTTGTGTACAATCTAAAGGATATGGTGTAACATTGCATTCTGGGATATATTAAGTGTATGATTTAAAGGATACGGTGTAACATTGCATCCTGGGATTCTTTTATTTATGAACTCTGCTGCAACATCTGATTTCGCCTTACCAACATCTTTTGGTCTGAAATAAAAGATAAATTCACAATATACTTATCGAAATAATGGAGGAATAAACACAAGCCTTGAAATAGTTTGTCTGTCAATTGCAGAATGAGGTCCCCAGAGGGTGAATTTAGTTATGCCATCCTGCACTGCGGGCTAGTATCATCAAATTCACCCACTGGGAACCTCATTTTGCTTTGGCCTCAACTGCTATGGGAGACCTAGGATCAGATTGAAGTTCACCAGTTGAAGTTGGAGATGTTCATCCATTAGTCACCTCGATTGTGAATTTTATCTTCTGCAAATTAGGGGATGTAGAAACTGAACAGAAGGGGAAAAGTAACTAAAACAATGTTAATTTGAGACTATAGATACTTCCCAAAAGATGAGGCCTAAGTAGAATGAGGTCCCCGGAGGGTGAAATTGGTGATGCTAGCCCACAATATGGAACAGCATCACTAAATTCACCTTCTGGGGACCTCATTCTGCAAATGACAGACACACTATTTCAAGGCTTCAATAAAAGGGTGAATATGCTCCACATATAAAATTGGCTTTTACCTTTTTGCCAAGTTCTTGTGTTTGACAATATCTTATGTTTTCTAATTGAAATAGAGACAATTCTCTAGACAATTAATTATTCTGACAGAAACAAGGTAATTATTTTAGAGCTTTCATTGTTGTTTCTGATCGAATAACCATGATGTTCAAATATATTGCAATAATTATAAGATCTTGGAAACAAAATAAACTAAAGAATACCTGAATAGGAACTGTCGGTTGAGATTAGATACATCAATTGTGTCCATGTCGATTACATCTATATTTCTGATCCCCAACAACGCCTGAAAACAATGACGTGATACAGAGATCAATGAGGGAAATGGAATCCTGTTCGTCTTAATGCTTTCAATATGGAATGGAATCTCCTAATCAGGTGTGAAAGGATACCATGGAGAGGTCTATTCTTCTATGGGGATGTTCAGATCACATTGCTGATGAGAGGCAGACAAGTGCATCGCTAGGGCGTGGCAAAATACGGCTGTGGTAATTTCAACAAAGGGTCATGACACTGGTGAAAATTGGAGGGGATGGAACCCAAATTCGATCTTGACAAGTAAACTCACATACCAGATTTCATTCCATTCAGTTCACTTACTAAATTTATCATCTGGAAGTGAAAAAAGAGAATGGAGGGCTGAATGCCCCCTGCCCCCCCCCCCCCCCAGATTGTGCAGGTAATTTAAATATTTAAGTCTAAATCTCTGCTTTTCAGAAATATTTTTTCAATACTTTAACCTTTTACAATGTTTACCTTTATGTTTTGATTTACCATTCATAATTTATAGGACTAACTGGACATTGATCGGTAATGTGTCTGTAACAGTATTGTTTACATAACAATGGTTTTGACATAGTTGTTTTAAAGAATTTCATGACTTTTCCTTGCGTGCCTTTAATAACTGAGGTTCATCGTATAATTTCACTTACTAGATCTTTCAACAGTTCACAGCCGAGTCCTCCTGCTCCTATTACTAAAATTTTACATATGTCTTGAAGGAAACCTAACACCTGAAATTGGTATAATAAGATCAATATGAATTTTATTTTGATTGGTGGTGATACACATACTACAGCTGAACGACTCGTCTTTGTACATCTCTGACAAATTAGCCTATGAGATGACCTTCATTATGCACAATGTTTATTGATCATATGTAAGGTAAAGGTGCACTTAATTTTCGAGTCACCGATTATTTTGTTATAGTGCCTTGATATATGGTTTTAATAACAATCTATGTCATAAAATATGATTAAAATACTATAATTCATCACCATTTGGAACATCTGTGTCTTAGAAGGTGCCCATAGAGTAATGGAAAATAGCTGAAATCATAAAATCATTTCCCATGTTATGGCTCCCAGAAAGCAACAGAATTCAAACTGTAGTTTATTTTCAATGGAAGGGAAATAACTCTAAATCTAAATATCTAGAGTTTTTCCCCTTCCATTGAAAATAAACGACTTTGTGAAGAAATTTAGCATAGAACAGACTTCGATATCTCAATAAAAACAACATGTTTACAGTTTATTACATCAAATAAGTTGCTAAATGATACAATGTTTAGGACTGTCCTCCTTCAAATGGTATATATTATGGAATATGTTTTATATAATGTGATTTTCGAAAATTAAGTGGGCCTTTAATGCTACAATTTTGTAATGAGCCACAATAAACATGGTATAATCAATGCGAAGGTGCCCATTGCCTCAACCTTACAAACCCCTGATAATCAAAAAGCAAATTGGTTGAAATTCATGCCAGGTTTAAGAAAAAGATATGGATGGCTATCTGCTAACATTAGTCTGAGATATAACAAAAATAAGTTGTAGAAAACTGAAAAGCTTGCAGAAGATTTCTGCTTAATGGTATTTGATATTATAGCTTGACGAGAATAGCTTGATATTGTACCAAACAGAGACAAAAAAATTTGTTGATATAATATTCAGTCAAATTACAAAAGAAATACACGGGACATCACCATGTGCATGTATGTCAAATTTTCTTCAGACACTGTCATCCTACATTATATACATGCCATACAGGCACTTTTTTATTACACCGTTGATAAAAAAGAAAGGACTTAATCGGAACGATCTTAAGAACTATCGTCCTGTTTCTGGCCTGCCTTTTCTTTCTAAGATCTTAGAAAAGTTAGTTCTCAAACAACTCCAGGAACACCTCGTGAGTAACAACCTGTTTGAGAAATTCAAGTCCGCCTACCGCCCCAGCCACAGTACGGAAACAGCTCTTCTACGGATAACATCGGACCTTGTTAATGCCCAAGATGACCGTCAGGCGTCTATAGTTACACTGCTAGATCCATCGGCGGCTTTCGATACGCTTGATCATTCAATCATCATCCAACGGCTATCGGAATCTTTCAGCATCGCTGGAACTGCACTTTTGTGGTTTAAGTCCCATCTAACGAACCGCGTCCAGATGGTGCGCATAGGAGACCTAGTTTCTGACACCAAAAGTGTTTCATATGAAGTTCCACAAGGGTCTGTAATAGGCCCCGTCTTATATACTTTGTACACAATGCCAGTGGGAGATATCATCAGGAAACACCAACTGAACGTACACATGTATGCTGACGATACTCAGATTTACAGCTCCGTTCAACTGGTACACATCTCCACTTTGGCAACGCGCGTGGAGCAGTGTGTGTGTGCGGTCAAAATGTGGATGTTGGCCAATAAACTACAACTTAACGATGCCAAAACCGAAGTGTTATTTTGTCCACTGGTTAATTGTAAAGATTTCTCCATACCTGTCATCAATATTGGTGGAACCTGTATTCAACCTGCAGATTGTGCAAAAAATCTTGGTGTTGTTATTGGCAAATCAATGTCGATGCAAGCACAGTTGAATCAGGTGTGTACGTCGCTGTGCATTGAGATTAGACGTCTTAGTCGTCTTCGGCCCTATCTCTCAGAAGCTGCCATGAAGAAGCTTGCAACATGCACAGTTCTGTCTAGAATCGACTACTGTAATTCACTTCTAGCTAAATACCAGATAGATAGACTTCAGAACTCGGCCGCCAGATTGGTAAAAGGCGCACCGAGACGCAGCAAATCATCACCTCTCTTGGCAAAATTACATTGGCTCCCTGTCAAGGCTAGGATTGAATATAAACTAGCAACACTGTGCTTCCAATTCTTCGACAAAACTCTGCCACCATATATTTCGGACCTTCTAACTCGATATGTTCCTGGTAGGGAAGGGTTACGTTCTTCGGACAAACTGTTTCTTGACGTCCCAGACCCCAACTACAAACGTATCGGGAGACGAGCTTTTACGTATGCTGGTCCACTAATTTGGAACTCTCTGCCTTGCAACTTAAAGAACAGTAAAAGCATTGACACTTTCAAGAAACAACTCAAAACGTATTTGATGAAACGTTGAACAGTTCACTGGTTGCTATGTCCTTCTTGTGCTTCCTAGATTCTAGCACTCAAACAGTCTTGTGCGCTGTTATCTATGTTGTATATATATGTGTGTAACTGTGTATAGAATTGTTTATTTGCCAAAGGCGCTTTGAGCTACACCAGGGATTAAGCGCCATACAAATTCCATATTATTATTATTATGAATTGATTTATTTAATGATGCCTCACCTCAGGACTAGGTTCAAAATCTGGATGTGAGAAAGGTCCAGGTCGCTCCAAAATCTTCTTCAAATGGCTCCACTGTCCAAGTAAATTAGACTCCATGTTTTATATTTCTGAAAGGGAGCAATATGAGTTGAATTAATGGCCTACATGTATGATGGTTTTAAGCTCATGTACTTTTGATTAAGTTAAAGGGATTAAAATAGATTGATAAATGTAATTCATTATGCTTCTCTGGGAATGATTAACAGCCCTCGGGCCTATTAGCGGCCCTCGACTGCGTCTCAGGGCGACTAATAGACTCTCGGGCTGTTAATCATTCCTGTAGAGCCGTTAATAAACCATAACTCCCTCAAAAATCATGATATTGATATATTAGTATAATATTACCACTTTCTCTATTGTAACATGAGGTATGTGTTAAGTAGTATTTTTAAGTAAAATGTTTTCGAACAACCAATTTTTTTTTTAGTCTGCACAGACAACATATTCAATGAATCAATGTTTGTTTTCACCAGCCAAGGTATTTTGAATAGGACCATTGCAAAAATGAGAAACTGTTTTGCCTAGCTAATTGTCACCTGATGTGTAGGGCCAATAATGAGTTGACAGCTCATTATCAGCCCTAGACATCACGTGACGTGTTTTACATAACATTACATGTTGAGCATTACTGTCTCTTAACATGTTGAGTGCCGGCTATACTAGTAAGTATTTCGTACTACACTATTATGACTATATTCCAGGGTGCCACTATGGGTTATCTCGTACTTTATATGGGGTCTAGATATTCTGCTGTAGAAATTTAAGAAATTGAGTTCCCCACATAAACATGATTTCAACCATTTCAGGAAGCTCAAATATATGCTGATGTGAGTGATGCCACTGCATCTCTGTAATAAATTGACCTAATTGAGGCCGAAAGTATGGTTACACATAAGCGTAGGCCTAATGCCATTACACTTATGCATAATGCCATTACGCTTAAGCGTAATTCAAATTCCATATCTCAAAACTCCCCTGTAGCTGAAATGGATGCAGCCAATTATTGATGCTAGTAACTTTTAATATATATCTACATTAGATGATACCATTATATGTAATAGTAAGGCTATGAAAACCTATTATGCTTAAATGTAATGGCATTATATGCTTAACCCTTTGGCGAGTAGAACGACATATATATCGCCGAACGGTTCACGAGTGGAACGGCTGCATATATGTCGTTTCAGGAAGTGTCATTTTTATGTAGACATAACTTCAATTGATCATCTGATTTATAAATGATTTGTATAGGAAATACACAAAACACACAAAAATAAAATGAATTATTGGACCTTTTGAACCAAATTTGTTAATAATTATTGCTATGACATTGACGTTAAACTCACGCATGACGTCATGTATATGATGTTATAGATACTCTCCAAAGGGTTAATCATAATGGAGTTGTGAGTGAGGCATTACGCTTAAGCATATATACAAATGGCATTATGCTTAAGCATAATGGCATTATGCTTAAGCGTAATAACATTAAATAGCACTAGATAGCTATTAAATGTGAATTTGTCCTGAATTATGCTTTATAGTCTTAACTTAATGACTAATCGTAATGCATTTTAATACCCAAATTACTCTTAAGTGTAGCCTAATTCACGATCGATTAAGCCCAATATAAATGTGAAAAAGACCTCCCGTAAATTCGTACATATAACTTCATTTTGTAAATTGTTATTTTAGTTGTAATGTCATGGGCCCATTCAGGCCATTGCAATTATGAATTAATGACGGCCATTAATTTATTGCAAGTTATGAAAGTTGCAACGAAAATGGGAGTGACATTTATTAAAGGGGTTGTTTCAAATAGATAATAAAGTCACCGAAGAATAGATTTGGGTAGACATAAACACTTTGTTAGAACTGACATGAAAAGACAATAAATTAGATGTTCTTCGTTTGCAATCGTTTTTTTTCGATGAAATGAAAAAAAATAATTCAAAGACGATTATACGAAACGATATCCACGTCCGATTCCGTAATTTCTATTAGCAAAATTGTCCGAAGTTTCTGTTTGGGGCGAAATTGGACCTCACAAACAGTGACGTATTACACAATGATACAATTTTCAGAAATCGACTGCTAACAAATTTTCTTTTAAAACTACAAAATCCATGGTTATATAGCCCAAAAGATCACGAAATGGATTGCTCAGATAGCGACGCACCTTCTTCTGTAAGTTTTTTTCAATGGTGGCATTAAAAAATTTGGTTTTTCCAAGTCATTTGTAGCGGTCGTGGTGTAAGAACGACGACTTCTCTGCACTGCACGAGTCTCAGACTGACGTCAGTATCGAGGGGTCAAGAGGATTCTATACGTTTCATAGTATGGTCGTTTTATACCATTTTGTCGTTTCGTAACATATTTTGTTGTCGTTTCGTACCGGATTGTTTGGTCGTTTCGGACCAGATAGGTCATAGGAAATGAATTTGTCGTTTCGTACCATGTACGAAATTGTTTGGTCGTGTCGACAGTGTCGTACTCACTTACTTACCTTCTGGTGCTTTCGATTGGCATGGCATATTAAATTATCAGGCTTTGGAAGGTCGGCGCTGAGGTTCTTGTCTAACTGAGTAACTCGTCACAGTCATCCTGCATTAAATCTTCTCCCAGCATTGAGCTCAGGGACGAATATCTGCTCTGTCTGGACGGGCATTTGTCGTAGACGTGTTGAAATTTCTATTCTGTTCACATTGTCTGGTTGGTGGTTGTGAAATTTCATCGTCATTTTTCTCTGTTATGGTCGCTGGACAGGCTGCAGTCTTTTGCCGATGTGAACAGCACCAATGGCAATGCATCGCCTTGCTGGTCTGTCGCTTTACCATGCTTGCTTGCTTGTTGTGGAAGTCCCTCCTTTAGGTGAGGAGCACCCCATTAATTGGGTATATTAAATAATGGTAGTAAAAAAATCTAATAAAACTGTCATAATGATAAAAAGGTTGTTAAGCTGAATCCATCGCTGGATACTAGCTTGGGCTTGCCTCTTTTTGTTCCGTTGTTAATCTTCTGCCGCCTGCTCTATTGTCGTAGTTCGGCTGCATATGTGGTGCAGACCCAATTGATTGGATTCGCTGTTTATGGCATGTCTGTAGACATCAATACTGACGCCGGTGTTGCATATGTACGGTGCTGCCTGTATCTGTCTGTGTCTGTAGATATTACAGTGCAGGAACCAATTCTGGTTGTAGGCGCACTGGTCCAGGTGCTACCACGGCCGAGTACCTCTCGGCTGCCATCTGTGGAAACCTGGAAAGACATGTCAGTGTGGTAATAAATAAATAACAATGATTTTTTGTATTGATCCAAATGAATTTCTATCAATATTGGTTAAAACAACATTCGGCTCATCTTAAACAGTCATTTACATTAATATTCATATCTATATCCTATGTGTAAATTATAATTATAGAGATTTGTATTGATCCAATTAAATTTAGCAATTGTTAAGTTGATGTTCAAAATAAAATTGTATAATATATACTGGTACTAATCTTTGCATTGAAGACCGTGTTGATGCGACGATCCTCTCTTGAACACTGTATGCAATTAACGTCGGAGAGAAAGTCAGACATGATTGTGATATGAATGATGAAATGATGGGGATTCTCACGTTACTTATAGGATCCCAAAAAAAAAATTCATGAAAGGTGTGATCAAGAAGGCAGGTAATTAGTAAGAGCCATTCTTGAAAAAACAAACTGTTAACTTAGCGGTGTTAATACAAATGTGTTAACAGTGTGATCAGTATTCACACTCGATGTAAGCACATCTCATAAGATCTTTCGCCGCATTCCAAAACATGAATAATTATACTTTAAACTTGTTCTTATTTTCGAGAAATTAGCAGTCCGTTCTAGCTACGTTCCCATATATATAAAATACTGTTGTATGTTAATATGTTGCTGTTTTCCACATTTCCAACAAATGGTACGAAATGACCAAAAAATATGGTACATGTATGTCAAAACGACCAGATGGTACAAAACATCCAGTTTCGAAACATCCTGTACCCAGTCAAGATGATGCAGATCTCTTGTCTTGGTTTCAATTATTAGATGCTTTGTATTATTACCGAAGTTAAGCACCGTCAAACTCATTTAGTCCGCGGATGGTTGACCCGTCTGTGATTCTGGGCGCTGCTAACTTTCGGTGCGACTCCCACACTTTTCTCTCATTATGTTACACATTGTTATTGATAATTTTTTTGTCATACATTTTTGTAAACTTTCTTTTCCTAGTTTTCAAATTGCGGGTAAGTCATACGAAGGCTTACGAAGCTATGGAGTCAACTGTACCATATATGGTATTGACTTTTGTCAGTGTTTAGACACTGCCACTTTTGAGTGGGGCATATTCAAAATTGCGTTCTTCCATGTTTATAAACGTAGGTCACCAAGAAGCAGACCTGGACGTGAGTGACGATTTGAACATTCTGTAGAATTTTAACCAAGATCAAGGGGCACATAACTTTTTCAATTCCAGATGCGCAATGGCGCACCAAAGCAATTATGTGCCTCAAAATGGAAGGATTGGTTGGAGTGGTGGAAGTCAGTTATCATGAGAGCATCATTAGCTGAGCCATGCTCATTTCCGACTTGGTAATTGGCTCTCCACAGTTGTTTATAACTATAAGGTCAAATTTATAGCTCCCGGCCCAGTTATGTGTTCGAATTGTCAGGATGTGTTCTTAGTGTTCGGTCTAGGTAACCGGAGAACAATCAAGAAGACAGATACACCCAGGGCGTATAGCCCTATAGAATTTCACGTTCTTGAGTTGAGTATTTGCTGGTGACAAAGACGAATCACTAAGAACAGGTGCTTGACAATTCAATAACTGGGAATTGGTCCAGGAAAAATCTATGACAGGTCACCCCCAATACAGGTACTACTCCCTGCATGCTTGGACACTCCAGTACCAGTAACTATACTACACAGTCTGACACAGACAACATCACGGATCCCTTCTCAGATCCAATCAGATCGCTTGGACTCCTATGAACCAATCATTATGCAGCACGAGGCTATAAACATGAGTTAAACTAACTATTTTCACAACAATTAGTCCTTGAAGAAGCTACATTTAGTAGTGAAATCGATGAGACATTTATGATGGGATATCTCGACTTTCGGGATTCACTCCTGGGAGGTATTCTATCTCCGACTGTATTCTTCTATTGTAGCAGTGTTGGTAACTCAGGCCAAAAAAATAAAGACCTGTGTTTCTGGAGACCCACCTGTCCATATACCGGAGCCCCCAACTATTTTCGTTTTATTGATGTTGAAAAATTAGTATGCGTCCCATTTTATTTTCCATATAAACTGATTCATTTCCATGTAAAACAGACATACTGCATGTAGTGTTAAACTGGAAATTATACCACACTTCAATTAGGTCACAGTTGAATCAAACTTCCGGTCGTGTTTGTGTTGTCGGGCAACTTAAAAATGTTCCCTGGTAGTATTTTAAATAGAGAAGACTGATGAACACTCAGTATATGATGGAAGTAACTTTAAGTTTTGCGCATGCACTATATTGTTCTTGCATTCTGTGGTAAATATACCAGTAGATAGACTTTGTTCTTAACTTTTTACACCAATCATAAATATCGCGTGAATAGTTTGTTATTGTCAAGTTCATATGCTTCATTATGTAAACAAAAGCCAAAAACGTTACAGAACCTGGCTTTTGTATACATAACAAAGCATACAAACTTGACAATAACATAGTATTTAAATGATATTTATGATTGGCATATTAACCCTTTACCCAACAAACCGGCCAAAACCGGCCAAATAAAGCTTCAACAGCCTAAAATATCTTCGGTCTGTCTCAATAGAACCATACAAATATGGATATCATTGGAACCGGCTCCTTGACCACATTGTGATAGTTACAGTTATGCCCTGTGCCAATGCATTCTCTTATATATGCGAGTCGACCATAGGTCGCCTCGCATGTATAAGAGAATGCATTGGCCTAAAAAAAAAACTTTTTTTAACACTTTTTACCATTTTTTCTTACATTCTTTAACAATTTTATAATTTTTAATGTGTTAAGCCAATGCATTCTCTTATATATGCGAGGCGACCTATGGTCGACTCGCATATATACAGGGCCCTTCTGTTGGGTAAAGGGTTAAACAACAAAATATGTCTATATTTTAATATTCTTTCAGGTTATGGCAGTTTTAACGCATGTGACTATTTTAACAGCATAGTAGCATACCCACCGCAAAGGCCATTCGTACCTTTAATAAAACAATAAATTACACTACTTAGTTTTATTATTTTATAATCCATTCCAAACAAGGAGAAGCAGTGTGGGGGGTATTCATATAAATTTGGAGCAAAGTTGAAAATAAAATGAAAATATAAATAAAATTAAAAGAAACACGCACCCCCTCCTCTCCCTTAGCCTCTGTTTTTTTCTGGCATTTCACCAGAAAGATAGTTATATCCTTTTTTGGCCTAACTATGAAATTATGTGTGAATGGGTGTAACTGTCCTCCTTATTATGGGATCTTCAATAAATACATATTAAATTGAGAGTTTTAATTTTCTTTCAGAAGGGCAAAAACAGCAACTGGTCAGTGCTTCCAGAAAGACAAGCCAAGGTTACCCAACTTCTGCGTGCTATAGAGTATGTCGAGACCGGCGATGGAGGAAGTGAAGTCGCTCGTTACTGCATTTGTCGATCTACAGACTGTACAAGCTTTATGATGTATGTACAATGTACCATACTCATAATCTTCCACTTACAAATTGTTAATCACTAATTACATCATTTCCCAAGGAAGCTTTCACCTGTTAAATGGACCAGTATAGAGGTTTTAAATTTGGATTTTGAAGAAGTTACTTCTCCCTATTTGATTATTAAGGAGAAGTGGATGTCCAGGGACCTGCCGAGAGGGTGATAAAGGCGACTTATTTACCATATTCTGGATAATTTTTCCGAATTTTGATCCAATCTGAAAGCATGTTCACACCTGAGTCTGATTGCTGTAGCATAAATATTTTAAAGGTCTCGCTACCAGGGAAGTTTAAAGCTGCTAATTTGCATGTAAATTTATTTTACTGATGAAGGTTTCGCATTCAGGTTTCTACGATAATTTTTCAAAAAAGTCAAAACTCTTAACATTGAAATATCATAAATCATTCATCATCAAGAACATGGAAAAATACACTTTGTTCTTATTTTTATTAACAGATTTCCCTGCAAAATAAGAATTGAGTAAATTTTACTTTCATCTTGGTGAAGATGGTTTTACAGACATTTATTATTTTTCAAATCTTTCCCCAATTCGAAAGCCTTTACATCCCTTAAAATGTATTAAAGTGGTAACATTTTAACCCTTTCTTTCTACAGTGGTTGTGATAACTGCAATGAGTGGTACCATGGAGCTTGTATTGGAATTACGCCAGATGAATCATCTAAAATCAAGAGGTTCTACTGTCAGGTTTGTCGATGTAAGTATCGTGAACAGATATTAATATTTGTTTTTAGCAGTCACCCATGTCTGTCATCTCTGAGATGCACCTCCAAAGGTGATAACATTTTAATATGCAGCCCTCTTAATTCAGATTGTTTGGTTTCGGCAATCTGCTACAGCAATCCTTTGCCATGGCCCAGTTTGCTTCGGCAATTTTTAATGGCTTCGGCATTGCTGATTGTCGTAGCCAATTATGAGGGCTGAATATGTCACTTTAAGTTATACGGTAAGTCGAACCAATTTTGAGACAGCCAAAAAATAATTTCAGTCAGTTGGTTCAGAGGTAGTCGGGTAGCTGCAAACAAATCATAACCTTAATATAAACTTAGGGGGGAAATATTTTATGAAGTATCTCAAAGTGTGCTCAATGTCACATACCTGGCTTTGCCATTGTTCAGTTTACTATACTATGGAACTACATACCAAGGCTCGTCATTGTATTTATATCTAACAATAATTTTCTTTTCTTAGCCAAGAATTCTAGTCTAGAGGTAAAATATAAGAAAAAGAAAGAGAAGAAGTTAAACAGAAGTGATTCGAGTGACAATGATAGGGCAAAATACAAAGAAAAGGTATTCATCATTCAAATAACAATTATTTTATTGCAGATGGAAAATGGACAAGATTCATTACTGGTACTGTAGTACAGTAATGCCCTAATTAATCGACTCCATAACCACAGCAGAATTATGGGTAATTTTTCAGGATTTAGTCGGAAATACTAGTATGGCTTGTTGTCATTCATCGGAAAGCTCTCGGTGAGAGCTTTCCTATGAATGGCAACAAGCCATATTTCCGACTAAATCCTGAAAAATTACCCATAATTCTGCTGTGGTTATGGAGTCGATTAATTAGAGCATTGCTGTACATTATTTTCTACTGACCTTCAATGGACTACAAAGGATAGTGGCCAAATTCATTTTGTGTATGAATTGTATTTATGACTTGGGCTTTTCTTGATCTGTTTGGTCTAGGGTTTTTCATCTTCTATATGTGGAGAAAATACAGCCCAGAGGGTCAATTTACAAGTCACCCCTCTGCTTGTAGAAAACATCAACCCCAGTGTCTGCGAAGCTATCCATGTCAATTGAATCGGTTGCCATTCTGGCAAAGGATGCCATACTAGCAAAGGAAAGCAGCTGTAATGTTATTAAATCCAAAGCTGAGACTTCTGTACGTATTGAACAAGTTGCCTTATTAAGTTAACAATGCATGAGTTTTTTTTCTAACAAGTTGAAAATGGCCTAATGATATATTACGGTAAGTAAAAAGATTTATTAAATATTCTTGTTCCATGCACATTGTGTTTCTGCACTCCACACCAATCCTTACCTATTCAAATCCATTCTGATTAAAAAGAGATGCCTTGATATTTAATAAAACAGTAATATTTGTTTTACAGATGAGAAGTACCCACAATTATAAGAAGTCAACACGTCGATGTGGGGAGTGCAGCGCCTGTCAGAGGACATCCGACTGTAGCCGATGCGACTTCTGCAAGGTACAATTCCATGTTCTTATATAACTTTATGAATTATACCCTTCAATTGTTCAAAGTGAAACTTCACTGGGGTGTTCATTACTGTTCAAATGCTGGCATCGGCTCAATGCGTCTTGGAAGTTAAGGAATGGATGTTTCTTAACAAACTTAAGTTAAATGACGACAAGACTGAAATGATAGTCATAGGAACCACGAAACAACTAAATAAAATAAACTCTCCTCTTGTTATAAAAATCAATTCTAATTCAATTTCTGCAAGTGAATGTATTCGCAACCTTGGAGCCATCTTCGATGCCAATATGACCATGGAGTCGCATGTTAATAGTGTATGTCGGACTTGCAACTACCACTTGAGAAATATAGGAAGAATAAGGAAATACTTGACTCTATCGGCGACTAAATCAGTTGTCCAATCCTTGGTCAGCAGTAAGCTGGACTTCATGAATGCGTGCTTATTTGGCATCACTGGCACGCTAATGAATAAGTTACAGAAAGTTCAGAAGACTGCTGCCAGGATTGTGGCCCGGGTGCACAGGAGGACTGATATGAGTCCAGTGCTGCGGGATCTTCACTGGCTTCCTGTGCCGTACAGGATTGAATTTAAAATTTTGTTGTTAACATTCCGAGCGGTCGAAGGAACGGCACCATATTATATAAAGGAACTAGTTAATCTAAGGCAACCATCTGGTTCGATGCAGAAGAGATCAGACAGTAAACGACTTCTTATACTTCCTAAGTCCAGCCATCGCACGTTAGGGGATAGAGCTTTCTGTGTTGCCGCTCCTACCTTGTGGAACAATCTTCCCGACGATCTCAGACATATTAGTGATGTTTTAGAATTCCGAAAACTTTTAAAAACTCACCTTTTTTAAATTGCATATGGAGTCAACTGACTTAATCTTACCGTTAATGGATGTTTATGATTTTTATTTCTCAAACTGACTTTTAACTACAGATGTATTTTGAGAATCTTTTTTATTTTTTTTAGGATTCGCGTATCTCTTTGATTCAGTCATTTTAACCCTCACGTATTTCTTATCCAATCTGTTTTATTGTATATATACTTTTATCGATTCTTTTATGTAACAGCGCCTGCGAACACAATTCTGTTGTGGGTTAGGCGCTATACAAATGTAAATAATAATAATAATAATAATAATGTATGTTTTTTTTTCAAAATTTTATATCAAACTTGGCAGCTCCAAACATCATTTTATATTAATTATATATGTAGTGTTTCTCATTGGTGGCATAATTCTCACTTGTTCATCAATGATTTCTTTGGAATGAACGAAGAACTAGTCAATGTGACAACTGCGAGGTATAATATTATTTTAATACTTTATATCTTTGTGAGCCATGAAGAACTATTAATGGATATAATTTTGTCTGTTACTTTATATTTTGTGAGCCTTGAATTAGATAAATTTCAGCTGTTACCTTGTGAGCCTTGCTTTGGAGAGCTATATTCCAATATCCATTGCACAGGTATTTGGCCAAAAATTTATTTTTTTTAAACAATATATATAAAGGTAAATATCAAGGCTGATAGTGAAAATAGGAGGTCAAAAATCATCCTCACAAAAGCAACATTTTTTATCAAATTGATCTGGAATTCTAGCATTATGTGCCCAAGTAATCATATTTTTGGTTAAAGTTTAACTTTCCGTCGTACTTTAAACAAGTGAGCATAGAAAATCATTCGAAGTTGTCAATGAAATTTATTTTTTGGTACCCGAAATGTCCGTCCAATGAAAAATCAAAAAATCAAATAATCCAACCCCTAAATCACCGAAATCTATACTATTATCATCAAACTAAATAGCCCTATTGTCAAACAGACGTTGTTTCATGAAGTACAGCTAATTTGGGGGTGGTACTCAACATACATCGAGTTTAATAACGATTTATGTCCTTTTTTTCCGTCCGTTTTACAGAGTTCTTTTCGCGGGAGGCCATTTTGAAAAAATTGAAAGCGAAACTAACTTGAACTTAAATTAATTTTAATAGCTCTCTTTTAATTGATATCCGGCATTCTTAATGACAAAAATCATGCGGTGGATATATAGTACCCATTAGATAAGGAATTAGATAAAACATTTTTTTTTATCGATGTAAAATTTCTCGAGTTTGTTTCGCACTTTCAAAATGGCCTCCCGCGAAAATAAATCTGTAAAACTGACGGGAAAAAAAGACAAAAATCGTTATTAAACTCGATGTATGTTGAGTGCCACACCCAAATTAGCTGTCCTTCGTGAAACAACGTCTGTTTGACAATAGGGCTATTTAGTTTGATTTTTAGGGTATAGATTTCGGTGTTTTATGGGTTGAATTGTTTGATTTTTTTATTTTTCAATAAATTTGATTTATCAACTTTAAATGTTTTTCTATGTTCAATCTCAAATACGACGGCGAACCAAACTTTTTTGAAAACTATGATTATTTGGTCACATAGTGCTGCAATTACAGATCAATAAAAAATAAAATGTTGCTTTTGTAGAGAAAAATGCTGACCTCTATCAAAAATGAGATAGATACCTTTCTGAGATTTTTATTAAATTAAAAAAAAAAAATTGTGCCTAATACCTGTGATCCATTGTACACACATAGTATGTAACTGATTAGCGTGATCACTTTTAACCATGTTTAGTTTAAATTCTGTCTTACACAATATGATTATAATTTCTATCTTGCAGGATATGAGGAAATTTGGAGGAGAAAATAAAATCAGACAGAAATGTCGTTTAAGACAGTGTCAGAACTTTGTAAGTGTTTATATAGAATGCATAATTTTCAAAGAATTCAAACTTTCATCTATATATATAAGAGTAGCATCTGTCTGTCTGTCTGTCTGTTCGGATTTTTCTCCCAGACCCCTAGACCAATTTCAACTAAATTTGGCAGAAGCTATAACGGCGTTAGTTTTTCAAAATTTTGATTAAAAAAAATTTAATAACAAAAAAAGGATGTTAATTTGAGCAAGGAGCTCAATCAATTCATATTTATTATTTTATACCCACGCAACTATTTCAAATTTGTTATTTAAAGAGATAATCCATCTTTAACTGATAATTTAGTGTCTTTATAAGATCAATTCTCTTTCATCTAAATGTTTTAATTTTCAGGGCTTACTACTAACTGGTGAGAAGATGGAACGGATAAAGAAAACCAAATCCGACACAAGCTATCTCGAGTAAGTTAGTCACTCATGAAATATGGTCATTGATGTACGGTAAGCGAAAAAGTTGACAGTGCATTGAAACAATCTGGACCAGTATGTCACTTCATGTTGAAAAGACAATTCTCTGGCATAGAGGAAAGACTTGGCATAAAAGTCCATATTGCTTTAGGCCATGCAAATTTAATTTCCTGTTTCTGAGGCCCGCATGCATGGTCCCGAAACCCACCCCCACGTGTTAATGCAGGAGAACAAATTTAATTGGCATGAAATAATTACAGTACATTTTTATACAAACAAGTGCGGATGTGAAATTGAACACACCCGCTCCCAGTTTAGATTTCCGATCCATTTCTGTTATTTGGTTACTGGTTACTGTTTACGCAGAATGGTGTCTGCCATTTCGGTTAAAATAGTACAAAATGTTACTGCATAACTGTATTTCTTGATTGGGTCATCTTAGATTAATTTAATTTGAACAGAGCCCATCAACAAACTGTTCCCTGACATATGTGGCGGACATATTGGCCATGGCCCATGGTCATCTTGGATTTCACATTTGAATTCATCGGCACAACCTGCAGCCCACCACATTTATTAGAGAATTGTTTTGAAATTTTACAGGATTGTTTAGGATCACCTCTAGAGCTATTAAATGTTAACGATTTTCGATGAAAGACCTGGCCGCCAGCAGTCATCTTGGATTTTACTTTTTGTATGACTAAATACTTTTGCATACTCTTCAGCCAACATTTTCCATCCAATTGATGCCAAACTCTTCAGGATGACCTCTGGTATTACTTCAACATTTCAACTTTCTGCATTCCTTGTCGCTCTATTGACTGTTATATATGACGACATCCCCTCTCCATGTTGAGCTACAGTGTCATTTTCATTTTTGTAGTGATTCAGGAGATGATGAGAATGCTGCGTCACCCGCTCGGAAGGTAAGGATTTTCAGTGTATACTTTTGATAATAATTTGTTTTTGGCTGGGCTGATCACAAGCATCAGGGATGCTTAACTGTCACTTTAAGATGTCCATTTATAAATAGCTTACTCTTGGGGTCCAAATAAGAATACGGTGCAGAATAATAGTACATGGTGGACAATTCTGCTAAATCCAATAAGAGTACGGGGCGGAACAAGAGTACAGGGTGGCAATTTACAACATGGAAGCAAGTCTATCTGAAATGCTAAAGGTTAACCATATATATTTCTCATATTGTGTACTGTTTGTTGTCATAGGAATTACCGAACAGACTTCCAGCAACATGTTTGTACTATCTTTTCCTGATCTGATTAAAGGCTCCAGCAATTCTGATAGGCATATAGTATAAATTTCTTGAAAATCCTGCTTAAAATAAACATACGGACCCAAATAAGCACCATACAGGGCGGCAACTTTTCCAAAAATTAATTAGCATACAGGTATGCTTATTTGGATCCCAAGAGTATACTAGCAGAAATACCTTGATGGTGCCACTTTAGAAACTTTGAACCACACCATTAGGTAAAAAAAAATCATTTTAGTCACAGACACTGCCACATTGAAATAAATGGCCCGCATTGGATTTTTTATTTTTATTTTTTATATTATGACCAAAAGAAGTATTTAAAAAAACAATTATGGATTGACTTTCATGTATAGACATAGTGACATAGAACATAGTTGATGACTACATTGATGAAAATGATTAGCTGATCATCATAGTCTGGTGTACTTATTGTATCTCCAGAACAATTGAAAGGCTCTAGATGAAATAATGGAGAGGTGTCAATTTATAGACAACAATAACAATTGTGAATAGACCGGGGCATTATAACATTATAGGCAGTGTTCACACTGGCCCAAAATTTTCTTGAGCCACCACCTTAGCCACTTGTGATTTTTTTTGAGCCACTTTTCATTTACTTGAGCCACATTTTGTTAACCCATATTTTGTGGAGCCACTTTGATTTAAACATATTCAAGGAACAACACAAGCTAAGTAAATCAAATATTTATTATAATATAATATAACAGGTTCTGGTATGTACAATAACAACAATGAGAACAATATTAATAATCACACATTGAAAATTCTGCGGGATTTAACATCTGACCATTTATTAAATGATTTGCCAAAATTAAAATCTAACATTGGAGGGCCTTCAATTGCTATTTTCATTAACAAGTTCAAATGTGGCACTGAAAGTCGGTTTCGTCGTTTATCTTTAATCAAGTTTTGGTAGGAGAAGGCCCTCTCACATTCCACAGTCGACACTGGTATACAATATAGTCTTTCTGCTAAGTCATAAATTATGGGATAAGCGTCCTTTCTTTGGAGAACAAACTGGACAAGATCATCGATGTCGTTCATATCTTTCTTCCCCTTACACACACTTCGAAATGTTTCTATACTTGATGTAAGGTCTTCCAGTGTAATATCCTCGTCTGTCCGTTGTTTGAATGTCAGTAGTTTTGGAATTATATTTGCTAGCTGCCTAGGTTTTGATGCAGGATCGAAAATTGTCGTCAAACCAGTCAACACTTCAGCGTCCTCATTGTCAGTGAACCTGCTTTTCAGATTTTCAACCAATGCTGCAGAAAACTTTCGGCAAGCTGATTGTGCGTCTTTACGAACTTTCTCTCCGTCCTTTATGTCGCTACACCACACAGTTTGTCCTTATTCAGCCCTAAACTGTCAAGAACGGAATGAATTGCTGTCGTAATATTTTCCGCATTTGCACTATCCTTGAGCTCTTTAACACTGAGCAGAACACTCTTTGGGTTGTAACGTCCCTCAGATCGAATTAAGTAACGTCCGTGAATGACTACATTTTGCGAGGTTGAAATGTCAGTAGATTCATCCAGCATAATGCTGAAACACGAACTTTGATTAATTTCCTCGATTATTGAATCATCGATAACAGCAACAATTGCTTCTTGGAACTCATTTACACTCCGATTGTGGCTGTATGTCGTGTGTTTATCCACCCGAAGAGTTGATAGTTCGATGTTTCCTTGTTCTATGCACAGTGCATTTATTCCTTCAAACAGACTGTTGGACAAGTGGTTTTTCGCCATGAAGTAAACATTTTTCATGGCGGCAGTGATAGATTTTTCCGCCCTGGACAATACAACTTTCTGCGCGTCTTTCATTGATTTACCGTCTCTAATTATTCGCATGGCAGCACTGTGAGAATTATTTCCTGAAATAAATTAATTTATATTATTAGACATTTGTAATATATAAATTTAATTTAATTATAAACAAATATCGATATATTCATAAGATTCGTGATATTTGCCACGAAGATTAACGAATTTGACCGGAGATTCACGAGTGTAAAAACATTTATTTGTAGATAGAGTTGCTTCCCATTGTACGCTTCATGATAATTATGCACTCAGTTCTTCACTCGTCTTGATGTGAATGAATAAATATGCCTACCTTTGGAATTTTCATGTTTCTGTATGGAATCTTTCTTCAAGATATTACAGCCAGATGTAAACATATTGATAACATCCGCAGCCCGGCATGTTGTACAGAACATTACACGTTTGTCTTCATCGTAAGACAACCACTGGCGATTTAACTTCCATTCTTCTCTAAAGAAGCGTTTCTTCAAATCCTTTTGTGGCGTTCTCGTGGCATTGTGAACGATAATATTGTTCATTTGATTTTTGAACGATGTTGCATCACCCGAATTTGTCGAATCAACTACTTTAGCGCATACTACAGTTTTATCAGGAGTCCGTTCTATAGATGGCTTTCCAAAGAAATCGGTCACTTTTTTCATTTTAGTAGACGGTTCCGCACTATCTCCGAAATCTAACTTTCGTTTACGATTCATGTTTAGGATTTGAATGTTGAAGCTTTGGTCATTTGTGTTGGTACTTATGTAAAATGCGCTATCAAAACACAATGAACTAACGAGTATTACAAGCGGATGTTACTGTTAATGAGAAACACATGGCCTTTGTTTCACTAATGTCTTCTTATCGAGTAGAAATAAGAAACCATTCAGTGTACGCGATACAATTACATCCAGTCGCTGTGACATAAGCCGAGAATAAATAGCGAGTGCTTTCATTCAGACTGCCTCGCGGCGGGATAGTGTTGTCTGATTGTTGAACTCAATCTGTCCGACGGCATTCATTTTAAGAGCCAAACACCTAATTTCTTTGAGCCACTTTCTTTAGCCACTAGCACATTTTCTTGAGCCACTTTTGTTTTTCTTTCGCAATTTGCGACATTTGCTCACGACAGCGTGAACACTGATTATAGGTAATCCCTATGTCATATACTTGTAGCACAATTTAATGTTTATATCAGATTAAATCAGGGGGGAGTCGAAAAAAATTTGCAGGCACGTATGCTGATTTTTGACATTCGACTCTTGTTGGGACCCACCCACCCCCACGTCCAAATTATTTTCCATTTTCGGCAGTTTTTTCCAACCATTTTTGGATACCCACCCCCCCTTCTAACACTAAAACAGAAATTTGCGGGGGGAAATTCACTGTAAACAGCTGTATATGAATTTCTGTGCATACTATTAGTCATGGATGTTAACATTGACATGTAAATAGGAACAAGTCATTTTGGGGTCATTCGGTCAAAAAAAACATGGCTGCCAGCAGCCATCTTGGATTTCAAAATTCAATCCATTAGCATGGGCTACAGGCTATACTGTTTGTCTGATCATCATGAAATTTGTCGTTTATGTTAATATTGACATATAGATGTGTTTTAAGCCAAACTCATTGCAAAAACAGTCAAAAAGACTTGCAGGAAAAATATTTTTGAGTTGCGGAAAAAACTGATTGTTGGTCCTATCGTTCCCCCACCCACCCCGGCATACGTGCCCGGAAAAAACTTTTTTTTCCACCCCCTGATTAAATGAGTATATATGCATAACAAAGTTCCCTCTACATTCTCTGACTATTACTAGACAAGGGATTCTATTATAATCCATGCTTGCGATGTGCACAAAAAAATAAAAAATAAAGTCCTCCTTCCCTCATTGATTCAGAAAAAACAAATGTCTGAGACTCAAATAAATTCTTATTTTTTCACCTTAGGGATATAAAAACACAACTATGGAAAATTTATGACTAATAACTTTGTTGATATCGTGCTGAAAACATTCTTTTTATCTTATCATTTTCAATTCTTCATGCAAAAATGAATCGTGAGAAAAAAAGGACCTAATTTTTCCCACAAAATGATATTTCTATAACTTTAATAAGTATTTGAAGCTTCTAAAATTCACTTAAAATCTGTTTCACATATTTATGGACCAATTTTGATCTCCGGAACTGGGCAGATCTGGGCAGGTATGTGACTCTAGCGAGAATTAGAGTATAGTCTGAGGCTACAAAATGTATTTGTTTTATTTGTTATGCAGAAAAGAGGCAGAAAACCAAGCACAACTGAGTCTCCAAAAAAGAAGAAAGAAAAGAAGAAAGAAGAAAAAAGGCATTATAAGAAATCTGAGGTGAGGTTATAAAATAGCACACATTTCATGAAAATCATAACACAACAGTTTATAAAGCCAGTGTCTTTCTATTTTATTTTTTACTTCTGATGATGATTACTGGAATTTTTGTTTATTCCAATTTAGATCTCCTTGTTATCTCTGGATGTTTGGATGGAACTGTTTCAGAATCTGGTAAAACTAAACCTCATTTTGTTCCTCACCAACTCACCAATGGTTGGGGGAAGGAACCACTTCTTGAACACGTTATTTAAGATCTTGGAAAAAATATGTTGAAATGTTTTACAAATTGCCTTGAATTTCAATAGATCTGAATAGGGTGCGGTGCGCCATGTCACAGGATAACATCTCATAGCAACGACTTAGTATCTTGGATCGTGGCAATGCGATAAATTTTTGGGGCCTTTCATTAACTACATCCCAGGGTCCTGCGAATTGGAGATTTTGATCGAATCGAATATCGAATTGAATTGAAGAATTCGAATCGAATATCGAATCGAATTATACATGTGTGTTGCATTCTCAATTATGCATGTTTTGCCAACGATTAGATGATGTTTGAAATGTTCAATGAACTTCCATGAAGTTCCATCATAACTTATGTGGCGATCAACCGTCGATCGCGATACTATTAACTTCAATTGATTATTGTCGAGAAGAAAAAAAACAGATAAAAACGTCCATGCGGACGTCACGACGATTAATATATAACCGGCCTATCGGAACTAAAATCACGCAAAGTTTGTACAGTTTGCATGTACATGCAAAATTGCAAATGGGCATTCGGAAACACCCGTTGTTGTAAACTTGAAGATGCAACAACAGTCGCAGGGTAGCCTGTTTATGTAGTACTGGGTGCTTCTGGAACTGATGATTCCATAGATGGGTTGTTGTCCCAGATGCTTGCGATTTATACACCATGTTGTATTCGTCACACGTGTAAGTTCTTGCACTGCCTGAGAAGCTTATCATGTTTAAAATAAAAATGAATAACGGACGACTTATTGTCAAGTGCCAAAGGAACGCTCCGAAACTGACAGTCAACTTCAAAAGAAAACTCCACCAACATGCACTTTTCGACCCCTGAAACACGTGAAGTTTACATCATCAACGATGTCACATACAAATAACGCGGAACCTGGGATAGACAGTCGGCGGATAACGCTAGCAGTTGCTCAGTCTCATTGTTATTATAATTTACGTGCGTTGTCGGTCCAACGGCGATTTCAGAGATTTTGGCAACCATGTTCAAAGCTAGAATTCAGACGTATTTAGTGGTCCTAATCTGGTGGCTAATTACTGGCCATAAATATATTTAATAGCATGCGTACATTCGTGATGTACAATAAGAATTATAAAGCACACATATTCATAATTTTAGGGAATTAAATGGCACAGAAACAGCTAAGATCGACGTGTGTACGTGTTCGTAAGCAGCTAATAATTTCATCCATATATATTCGAAATTTCGAGTTGGAAATTTCGACTCGAATTTGACTTTCGAATCGAATCTCGAATCGAATATCGAATATTCGCAGGACCCTACTACATCCTTATAATCATTTCAGAAAATTAAAGAAACCAAAGCAGAAAAAGCAGCCAAGAGGAGGTATCCAGATTTTGACGAGTTGCCAAAGGAAGAAGAATCGGCCAAACAATGTCATGGTCCAGGGTGTACTCATCAGGCTCGACTGAGGTCAAAATACTGCTCAGACGAATGTGGACAGGCTTTAGCTAAACGGTAAGGCTGATTTTATAATACTGCTATTCTGGATTTAGTTAAAAAATAAGGCCTATGTCATAATACTGCTATGCCTGCAGTTACAAAATACAGACCTTAATGGTGCCACTTTGGAAACTTTAAACCACACCATTAGGGGTATAAAAACATAACTATGCTGAATATTTATGATTAACTTTGTTGATATAGCACTGAAAACATGCTTTTTATCTGCCATGCAATTTTCAATTCTTCATGCAAAAATGAAACGTGAGAAAAATGGACTTATTTTTTCGCCAAAATTATGATTCTATATTTTGATCTCCGGACCTGGGCAGGTATATGATATAAGCAAGCCTTGAAATAGTATCTGTCATTTGCAGAATGAGGTCCCCAGAGGGTGAATTTAGCGATGCCATCCCACAGTGGGCTAGCATCACCCAAGTCACCCTCTGGTGATCTCATTCTGCTTAGGCCTCATCTTCTGGGAAGTATCTATAGTCTCAAATTAACATTGTTTTAGTTACTTTTTCCCTTCAGTTGAGTTTCTATATCCCCTAATATGCAGAAGATAAATTGCACAATCAAGGTGACTAATGGTGACTTCAATATGATCTTTAGTCTCCCTAAGAAGAATGAGGTCCCCGGAAGGTGAAGTTCTCATTCTGCAAATGTCAGACACATTAAATTCAGGCTTGGTAGTTGTCCCTCAGGAAATGTTCAGATAGGGTACAACATACGACCATATCAAACTTATTATCTTAACATTTCCCAACAATAAATAGAAATCCTTTGCACTTTCTACTCATAATTCCTGAACATCACTCCAGATGAATAATAGACCCTTCAATGTATACTCTTATAACTGAGTGGGAGAATCCATTTAGAAAAGAAAGGGTTAACTCGATTCCAATTAGTTCATCCCAGTGGGCAGATGTTCCTGTTGTCTGTTCTCTCTGATTCTAAATTAATATTTTCTACCCACAAATCTATACAGAAACTTCATGAAAGAGATACATCATCATTAATTATACCCCAAAATCTATACAGAAAGTTCATGAAAGAAATACACCATCTGTAACAAATCTACTGTGATTTCTTTCAGACGTATATTTGAACTGTTACCACCCAAGATCAGACAATGGCAGAGCAGCCCTTGTATGGCAGAGGATAGCAACAAACACCAACTCGAGGATATACGAAATCTTCAGACAGAGGCTCGACAGAAGCTCGGAGAACTAGACGAGAAATCTCGAAAGCTGGAGGCACTCATCGAAAAATCAAAGAAGACGGATCCTATCCCTGATGACGATGTGAGTAGACGAAACAAATCACTCATCTTGATTGAGAAGAATCTTAACCCTTCCGTGACTGGAGTTTCATAAAATTTTGCGAAATCCCTGTGTCAATGCATTCACTTATACAGTAATGCTATAAGTAATCGACTTCTTAACCACAGCAGAATTATGGGTAACTTTTCAGGCCATATTTCCGACTAAATCATGAAAAGTTACCCATAATTCTGCTGTGGTTAAGAAGTCGATTACTTAGAGCATTACTGTACATGCCAAGCTCCATATCAGAGACTCGCATATATAAGATAATGCACTGGCACATTACCTTTAATGCTGCACCAGGGCGGGGTCCCGTCATGAAAGGGTTAATTGAGAAGAATCTTAATTGAGAATCTTTTATCGAATGAGTAGCAGACGGCACACAAATATGCCCAGAATGCAACAGTATCATAGATGGTTTCATGTACATGCTTCTGTAATTGGATGAAATATGTTCTTCCAGATAGACCTGATAGGGATAAACTTATCTTCCGACTCGCCATATTTCTAAAACAAATATTGGGCCTAAGGTTACACATCTTATTAACTCCTACATTTATTTATTATGTCTGTGCTATCTAACATGTTGAAAGCGATACGAGTGTTTATTGAACTAATTATCTAAGCATGACTACAAATGACTGGAATCCAAAGGCTAATTGTCTGCCTGACATCTGCTTATATTACCCCAATATCCCGGCCAATGATGAATAGAACTGGATGGTAGAATATATAACATCAATACCATTCTCATTCCACAGATCAACGATGGAGAAGATGACTCAGATTTTACAGTTTACTGCGTGACTTGTGGAGGAGAAACGCAGCAAAAACATGCACTCAAACACATGGAGAAATGCTTCATTAAGGTGAGCACTCAATCACATGGAGAAATGCTTCATTACTGTATACACCCGTCAGTAAGCCCAGTCTGGGTTTTTTACCCTAAACAAAACATGGGGTGGTCCTTGTAGATAAGCCCACCCCCATATCTGAGCATTTGGAAGGTGAATACAATCATGTCTCTATCCTGTATAATAGGAGAAGATACTCAAGCACATGTTTTATTATTTTTTCCAGTTGTTTTTCTTAACTAATAAAGATGTTTGTGTTAATATTGTGAATTATACACATCTTATTCTATTCTTAGTTGTTGGATCAATCAAAGAGGTATCAATTCAATAACATAAAAGGTGTCACTTATTGTTCACACCTCTATCAGAGTAAATCCAATTGGATGTGGACTAATAACTTGGGTGTTTTTGTAGGATCCTTTGATAATGCAGAAGAGTGACCTGCATCACACTGTTGTGTTTTTATAAGAATTAACTTGATTAATAATCATTAGTGTAACTAAATTAACTTGTGAACTCATCATACAACCCTATTGTGTTTACAAATTAATCCCAAAATCTACAACCTTATTTAAAATGATTCCAAATGTATAGAACTGTCTATCACTGTTTTTGTTATTATCATATGATTTTATCTTCTTAATAATATAAATAACACACATTATTATCTTTATTCAATAAGAAAATATGATATAAAACATGATGGAAGGCTAACACAATTTTTGCACAGGGGGGGGGGGGGTCCTCGTGAGTAAGCCCAGTACCCACTTTTTGAGCAAAAATATGCACGAGCCCCGGGCTTACTGACGGGTGTATACAGTAAGGTAATCACTCGATGCATTCTTATCCTTAAGAAGATTGTCACAAGTTCTGCAGCAGCAATCTGTCAGTCTCCACCAGGGCTGTTGTTGAGAGTATTTCCATTAATTTTATTCAACTCAAATTTGCATATTAATTTCAAATGAAATTCTTTATGGAATATCCTCAAGGGTAGAAAGATGGACAATTTTAATCCAGTATATTTCACCCCGACAAAGTGTAGGTATGGTAATGGTAATGTTTAAAAACAGTTTTTTTTACCAATTTAAAAATCTTGTCCTTTGCTTTCAAGGGGCTTAACACCACTAGAACCATATACATGTTTTTAACTTTGAATGAGTACTCCTTTTACTGTTTATACCATGTTTAGCAATCAATATATTTTCAGTCAATTTCTTTTCCAGTTTGAAGCACAGACTTCTTTTGGTTCCATATACAAGACAAAGATAGAAGGATATTCTATATTCTGCGACTTCTACAATCCACAACAGAAGACATATTGTAAACGTCTCAAACTCCTGTGTCCCGAGCATTCTAAAGAACCAAGGGTAAATTTGTTAATATTCATGAGACGTTTTGAATCTATAATGAGCATAAACTGTCTTTTCTTCATCAAACAGTGTTTTATTTGCTTTGGTTTGACCTCAAAGAGTCATGTCTGAAGGAGTACAACAGTGCCATAAGAAACTGTTCCTTGAGTGGTTTCAGACAAGTATGTTGTGTTGAAATTGAATTCCAGACAATAATATATGGCGTTCAGACGTCTGTTACGTTGAATCCATTAACACATGCAATGGAGAGATTCTATTTTCAATGCAGTGTCATGCATACCTTATATGCCGTACATCATGTTTCTTGTTTTCAATCGATAAAAGATGGTCGCTGTCTTCAAAATGAAGGAAAATCGACTTGTATGTACGTGTTAATTATTGGGATTTGACAGGTTTGACATTATTGTAGAAATAATTTATTACATATAGATTGATTTGCAATATTGCATTTATTCCAGTATCAAACTTAATAGCTGTAATTATTAATCAGAAGCTCTGCATTACAATGCAATTTATACAAAGTACTCACTTTAATGTAATGGTTTAATGCAGACAACAGATAATGTCAATGCAATTTATGGACTAACGCAATGAACAAAACGGATTCATCTGAATGCTACTTTAAGCGGCTTGGTGAAAGTAAAAAAATCTCACTGCAGATTGTGAAGAAACATAGTGCAGAAACCTTTCTATGAAAGTCAGTGTCAAAGTGAGAAAATAATTACATAAATGACTCTTTTAATAATCTGATGTTTCTTATGGGATATATATAGATAAAGCCTTGAAATAATGTGTGTCATTTGCAGAATGAGGTCCCCAGACGGTGAGTTAATTGACGCTATCCTGCACAGCGTGCTAGCATCACCAAGTTCACCCTCTGGGAACCTCATTTTGCTGAGGCCTCAACTGCTATAGGAAACCTTGGATCAGTATGAAGTTGGTGATGTTCACCCATTAGTCACCTCGATTATGCATTTTATCTTCTGCAAATTAGGGGATATTGAAACTGAACAAAAGGGAAAAAGTAACAAACAACAATGTTAATTTGAGACTGTAGATACTTCCCAGAAGATGAGGCCTAAGCAGAATGAGGTCCTCAGAGGGTGAATTTAGTTATGCTAGCTCGCTGTGTGGGGTAGCGTCACCAATTTCATCCTCTGGGGACCTCATTATGCAGACAGACACACTATTTGAAGCCTATTGAAATACATTAACTTCTGCTACAGATACCAGCAGAAGAGGTTTGTGGATGTCCACTGGTCCAAAATGTGTTCGAAGAGACAGGAGATTTCTGTAATGTTCGGAGGCGAAAATGTAACAGGCACCATTGCTGGGAGAAATTACGACGAGCACAAATAGACACGGAGAGGGTTAGACAGGTCAGTTATTTTTTAACCCTTTCTATACTAAATGGATCATCTCACTCAGTCATAATAGTATCATTGGAAATACCTATTATTCCATCTGGAGGGATGTTCAGGAAAAATCATTATAATTTTATAACCAATGTATGCTATAATACTAGAACACCTGTTTACCCTCACAATATGAGATATGTTCTAATTATATTAAACAGTTGTTAAAAAAAATTATGAGGTGGTCACAGTCATAGACAGTTCCATATATTGAAGCAGTATTCTATCCTATATATTAATACAAGGTAATTTAGATTGTCCAATTTGATCAAAATAGACTGAATATGGGTCATTGAAATTTTGACGGTTGAGGTATGAGGAAATAAGATATCCAAATTAAAAAAATTGAGGAGGGGATTAAAAATAAGGTCAGGAGGGGATGTAAATCTAGCAATTGTTTTTATATTGGCCTAAACTATGTGTGTGGCTGAAGTGTCTCAACATACAAGCTGTGTTCATTTTGGGGTTTGTCCAGTAATTGTGTGGTATTTTGGGGTTTGTCCAGTAATTGTGTGGTATTTTGGTGTTTGTCCAGTAATTGTGTGGTATTTTGGGGTTTGTCCAGTAATTGTGTGGTATTTTGGGGTTTGTCCAGTAATTGTCTGGTATTTTGGGGGGTTTGTCCAGTAATTGTCTGATATTTTGTTTTTCAGTGGATGAAGCTTGATGACCTCTTTGAACAAGAGCGGAACATCAGGATAGCAATGTCGAACAGAATGGGCCTTCTGGGATTACTTCTTCATCAGACGATCGACCATGATCCACTCAACCCTATCAAACCTAACGTCAAGGTCACGTGATGCATGTTCACGATCATTCATTTGTAAATAAGCATATTTATCAACAGATATATATTTGGATTAATTCCTTCAATGGTGTTGCTTTCAATTATTATAACCCCGCAAGTAAGTTGGGGGGGGGGGGGGGGTATACTGGAATCAGCTCGTCTGTCCGGGGACACAAATTTGTCCGTAGTTTTTCTTAGTTGTTTTTTGATCATTTTCTGTGAAACTTGGCACAGACATCAACCACCATGGGAACCTGTGCACCTGCAATATGTATAATTCTGTCCGAGCTTTTATTCCTACATTTTTAGGTCAAATTTTTTTTTTTTAAATTGGCACAAATATTTAGTACCATGCGAACCTGTGCACCCATGATTATGACGTCTGTCGGACTGTTTTTGGTGGAGTTATCCCCCTTTTTTTTACTTGGAAAATGTTCTTAACATGTATAATTTTGTCCCTACATTTTAGGTCAATGTTTTTGAAACTTGGCACAGATAATTAGTACCATGGGAACCTGTGCACCTGCGATTATGATGTCTGGCCGACTTTTTTGTGGAATTATTCCCCGTAGAACATTTTCGCAACATGCATAATTTTGTCCGAGCTTTTATTCCTACATCAATAGGATAAGGGTTGTGCACCTGCAAAGGGAATCTGTTATTTTATTATTTAAAACTAAATGTTTACTGACATGTGAAACATCTTAGTGTTTTAAAAATGGGGGGGGGGGGTATCCTTAGTCCCATTGGGACAGTCACACCTCTAGTTAATTCAGAAATGGATGTTGATCAGTCTCTTTGAAAAGCTGACGAAAGTCAATGAGATTTATGTCTCTAGATCTTTTGTTCAGATTTCATTTCTGTATTGATGGAAATCCTTCCATTTTATCGATTATGGCTCAGAACATGCATGGAATCCAATCACTATAAAAAGCCGATAATAATTACAAACACTGCATCATGGTTGGTTATAATTATCGGAGGTCAATGACGTGTTGACAATTTTCCCCACGCATAACGAAACACATCAAATTTTATGATGCAGAATACAGGCGGAATATTCATAATTATTTTTCAGTCAACGATATTTATTATTCTTTTGCATTTTGTTGTTTTTATAACTACTACCAAATACTACGATTCTCACAAATGTTTACTCTGCCAGGCATGCACTACATGGAAACAATTTATTTCGTTATATCTGAACGAAAGATCTAGACGTAAATCTGATAAGACTTTCGTCGGCTTTTCAAAGAGATGTTGATTTGGTTGCATTCCATGGAGTATGGATGCAAATTGGTCTGACATTTTGTGTGGGACGCGAACCTTTGGTGATGATGGATGTGGTCTGTATAGTGTGCCAAAGGATTTAGTCATGCAAAGAGCAAGATCCAAGATGGCACCCAGAGGGTGAATTTAATGATGCTACCCCACACATTTGGCTAGCATTACCAGATTCACCCTCTGGCGACCTCATTCTGTTTAGGCCTCACCTTCTAGGAAGTATCTATTCTCACATTAACATTGTTTTTAGTTATAAAAATTACAAGTATCTATTGTCTCACATTAACATTGTTTTTAGTTACTTTTTCCCCTTCTGTTCAGTTTACCCTAATTTGCAGAAGATAAAAATTACAAGGGTACTAATAAAAGATGGCTCTGGTCAAGTTTTTTTTTCCGTGTAAGAGTGAATCTGACTGACCGACAATCACAAACGAGAGGCCAATCACGATCGGCAGATGTTTAACCCATACCTTGGCAACAGCGATGAGCTATTTTCATATATCCTTACCCCATCCTTTTCATGAGTGCAAAACTTTAAACAATTCACACCTTACTATTAATTCACAAGTGAAATCACACTTATTGGGCACCTTGCTCACATTAACACAATGTTAACAGACGAGGCTTTGATTTCAACCTATTAGTGACTCAAACAGAGATACATGTATGTCTTATAGAGTTATAAGGCTAATTAAGCTCAATCCATAGTCAGAGAGAAGCACCATAGCTGTTAAATATCAAATAGTTAAGAAATTAGGTAGATAAACATCATAGCAACTCAATTTATCTATTTATTACATTGGAACATGAGACATTACATATTGTGTGTTTTTAGCTCACCTGAGACGAAGTCTCCGGTGGAGCTATAGTCATCACTCCTCGTCCGTCCGTCCGTCCGTCAACTTTTTTTTTAAACATCTTCTCCTCTGAAACCATCATACCGAATTGGTTCATATTTGGTGTGGATGTTCCCTAGGTGACTCTCATTCAGATTTGTTCAAATGACGTCACTGGGTCAAATAGTTGTGAAACCAGGGCCATAACTCTATTCCTCCATAGTAATTCTTACAACAACTTCTTGTTCATAACCATTGTGCCGATTTAGCTAATATTTGGTATGGAGTGGCTGGTGACTGGTGTTCAGATTTGTTCAAATGAGGTCACCCGGTCAATTAGTTGAGAAACCAGGGCCATAACTCATAGTAATTCTTACAATGACTTCTTCTAAAAAAATATTTGGCCTATTCAGCTTATATTTGGTACTGAGGGACCTTGGGTGACTGGGAATCAGATTTGTTCAAATTGGGTCACTGGGTCAAATAGGGGCAGAGCCAGGGACATTTCTAAAAACAAAAAATTAAATTTTTGCATTTTGACCTTTAATTTTTGTTTAGGACCCATCAGTCTCATATTTCTTACCTACATTTTTCTTAGCATGTTCTTCATCTGTATGGATTTTGGTATTGTTTATTTAACCCCTTCCACTCTTGTTTTGATATAGAATTCATCCAAGACAGGATTACTCAAACATTTTTCATCTGATCAACACCAAATTTGGTATATGAATTTTTGACACTTATATACAGATCAAGTTAAAATATGGGTTTGATCCGATATATTTTAACAGAGTTATGGCCATAATTCCCCAAAAAATAATAAAATATTCAGGAACTCCTTGATCAATTTATGTAGGCAGAGTCCCCAGGGAGTGTATTCATGTCATTCATAATTTAAATGAGATTAATGGTGTTATCAATGAAGCACCCTTGTTGTTTACATTATCACTCAGTGGTCATTAAAATCAGATTAATTTCATTTTCTCCAAGTGTCTGGCATTGGAGGTATGAGGTTCCCAGAGGGTGAATTCATGTTGTTCCACACAGCAGGCTAGCATAACCCAATACACCCTCTGAGAACATTATTCTGCTTAGGCCTCATCTTCTGGGAAGTATCTAGAGTCTCAAGATCTCATTCTGCTTAGGCCTCATCTTCTGGGAAGTATCTATAGTATCAAATTTACATTGTTGTTAGTTAAATTTCCCTTCTAGGAAGTTTCTGTATCCCTTAATTTGCAGAAGATAAAATTCATGATTGAGGTGCCCAATGGGTGAACATCACCAATTTCAACTGGGGAACTTCAATCTTATTCTAGGTCTTCCATAGCAGTTGAGGGCCTTATCAGAATGAGGTCCCCAGAGAGTGAATTTAGTGATACTAGCCCGCTGTGCAGGAAAGCGTCACTAAATTCACCCTCTGGGGACCTCATTCTGCAAATAACAGACAGACTATCTCAAGGCTTGATTGTATAATACAGTGTGTTGCTTGAGGCCAGACATGCACAATGTAGGAACAGACATGCTTGTAGTGATGCTATCCCACATAGCGGGCTAGCATCACCAAATTCACCATTTGGAGACCTCATTCTGCTTAGGCCTCATCTTCTGGGAAGTATCTATAGTATCAAATTTACATTGTTAGTTAAATTTCCCTTCTAGGAAGTTTCTATATCCCCTAATTTGCAGAAGATAAAATTCATAATTGAGGGGCCCAATGGGTGAACATCACCAACTTCAACTGGGGAAATTCAATTTTATTCTAGGTCTTCCATAGCAGTTGAGGGCCTTATCAGAATGAGGTCCCCAGAGGGTGAATTTAGAGTCACTAAATTCACCCTCTGGGGACCTCATTCTGCAAATGACAGACACACTATCACACTATTTCAAGGCTTGTTGTATAATACATTGTGTTGCTTGAGGCCAGGCATGCACAATGTAGGAACAGACATGCTTTTTGTGATGCTATTCCGCACAGCAGGCTAGCATCACCAAATTCACCCTCTGGCGACCTCATTCTGCTTAGGCCTCATCTTCTGGGAAGTATCTATAGTATCAAATTTACATTGTTGTTAGTTAAATTTCCCTTCTAGGAAGTTTCTATATCCCCTAATTTGCAGAAGATAAAATTCATAAATGAGGTGCCCAATGGGTGAATATCACCAACTTCAACTGGGGAACTTAATTTTTATCCTTATCAGATTTGTGAAAATGGGATCACAAAGTCAAATAAGGGCAGAGCAAGAGACTTAACTATTTCACTACATAGTAATTCTTAAAATATGTTTGCAAGAACTAGTTGGCTTATATAGAATGGAATGTTCTTCCTTGACTGCAATTCAGATTTTTTTAATGGGGTCACCTTAGAGCCCGAAGCCGCCATCGTACGCCGCCGCCGCCAGCCATATTGGCCACAAGCCGCCGCCAGCCATATTATTTCTAACGCCAGCCACATTTAAAAATCTCCGCCGCCGGAATTGTAAAATGGCTGAGCCGTGTGCATGGGCTTATATCAAGCACAACTGAACTGTGAATCGCAAAGAACTAAACCGCATTGCCTAATATTGGCATACTCGCATGGACACGGCATGGTTGTTATATTATCAGAACACATGGCCCCTTAATGTGGAATAGACTATCCCAATGCATGCTTTCATATATAACTGAATGGGCGCATCCATTCGGTATTGAAAGGGTTAAAATATAAATTGTTTATATCGACAACACCAAGTCTCAGACATCACTGGCATTTGTCAATATATACACATAAGAATAGAAATAGTTTGAAATATTATACATCATTACTATCGGGTTCATCATTCAATGATGCATGCATATATCGTAAGATGGCAGTGATGATAGCAGTCTGAAGTCGACAGAACACAATGTAACTACTTATACCGATTAGATGGGAAACTACATAGTATATCCATGCCAGTCCTTCGTAAATTTTCGCCATAATGGAAAAGCCTAACATCAAAAGATTACGTGTGGTCTGGAATTCTACGGGTTCACCACAAACGCTAAAAAAAACGCATCTATAACCGGTAACAGGGGATTAGGAACATTTCGGAAACGAAAATACGCTGAATGATAACATCTCAGCCGGCTGAGCCGCCATATTTCGTCAGCCACGAACGTCGTGACTGAGCCGGCTTAGCTAGCTAACCAGCCACGAAAATCGGTTGAGCCAGCCATGAAAACTATTTGTCGTGGCTTCGGGGTCTAGGTCACCTGGTCAAATAGGGGCCAAGCGAAGGACAGTTTCCCTCTTAATATGCTTCCTTCACAAGGACCATCAGGTCTATTTGACTGATATTTATGATATGTATGAAGGGTTCTTTGGTGTCTGGGATTCAAATTTATTCAGATGGAGTCACCAGGTTAAATAGGGTGGGACCAGGGACATAACTATATGTCTCTATAGTAATTCTTAAAATGTCTTCTCAAGAGAGTTTGGACTATTTAGCTTACATATAGTATGGAGGAATCAATAGGATCCTTTAGTGACTGAGATTCAGATTTGTTAAAATGAGGTCAACCTGTCAAGAAATGGCAGGCTATGGGGAGTCTAATAAAATCATCGAAATACCAAATTCATTAAAACATCTACCTTGGAACCAATTGACTGATTGGTTGGACATACATGTATTGTGTTTTTGGGTCCATGGATAATTGGGCTTCAAACATGTTTAAATGGTTTTAGAAAAAGGCGCTTGTGAGATTGGAAATTTCCAACAATTGAGAAAGTTTGAGGTGTCGGTTGTGAAATTCCAACCTAAGAGACTTGGGAGTCTGGATCCCGGTCGGGAGGGGACTTGTTGAGCTGGAGGAGGGGGGTGATCAGTAGTGTACAGTTGGCAATTTCAAGGTGGATTTTTACCAAGCTATATACTCGAAGTCTCTCTAGCCACATATCCTGTATAAATCTACTTCTTTTAAAGTGATTATGAAAAGTGCTGACTGTTTTGGTCTCCAGAGTCCCAGTCTTATCAGTCTTTGCAGTCTGGTGAGCGACCCCACAGTCATTGACTGTCTTGTTTTATTATTATCATTGCTATTTTTTTGTTTATTATATTTTGCGTCAGCTGCATATTAAAAATTCATAGCAACCTATTAATATTTCACCACTAAAAAACAATCAATACCTGATCAACTATAGAAGTGAGGGATGTATAGACCTGGATATAAAATATGATTGCTAATGATTGGATATAAATGTTAATTTTCTTGTAAGTTGATCATTAGAAAGATATGTTTGTGAACAGTTTAAATATAATTAAAGTTAAGGTTAATATTATCACAACCATTCGATCGATACCAAAATCTATACAGGTGAAGAATGTGTCATGATTATCACAGATGTGATTATTTATAGAGTAATCATGCAAAAAATATTTAGCTATCACATTGTGTCAACAGGATTGGTGAAGGATGTTAATATATTTAAGCAAATAAACCAAATGACCCTCACTATGCAGGTTAGAGGTGTGTTATCATAAACTGTGCCAGAACTATAAACATAATCAATGGAAATATTTGAGTTATCAAATTGGATATTAAGGGGTTAATCTTACCCAAACTAATGAACTGATAAACACAGAGTAGTCAACAAAAAGCATGTCATTGGATTTAGAAACCCATACAATAAGTCAGTCTCAAGAATCCCAGCACTGTTAATATTATCCTGTAGCCCAAATGCAATTGAGGGAATTTCAAAATAAGACATATCCTCTAATGATGAATTTCAATTGGTCATTTCTTGAAACACTGACTGAACCTGGCTCAAAATTAAAGTGATAATTTAATATATGTCTATCAGATAATATGAGTCAATCGAATGGGTTAATTTTAATCCCAAATCCATGCAAATTAAAAGTGGATCACCATAAACATGTACATAGAATAGGAGAATGATCAAATAAAAAACATCAGAAGACCATATGATGTGTGCAGAGGGTTAATCATTTTCAATGACATCATATGATGGAACTAAGGAATGCTGTATTCATTATTTTCTAAGTTATAACAGTGTCTCTGTAAACAATAATGCCATGAACTGCATGGTTTCAACAGAGAACAGAACTGGAATAAAGAGTCTAACATCAATCAAAGTTTGACAGATGTTTATAAGTCTGCAGCTACCAGTGGAACTATCAGGTCACTGTGTCCAAAGCAATAAATTATCTCCTTCCAATAACACAGGTGTGTGTTGTGTCTTGTTCTATTCAAATTTAATAGTGCGTGGAAAAGAGGTATGAATTATAAAGGGCCATAACTCTGTTAATATATACCGGATCAAACCCATATTCGCACTTGATCTGCATTTAGGGGTCAGAAATTCATATACCAAAATTGGTGTCGATCAGATGAAAAATGTTTGAGTCATCCTGGCTTGGATGAATTCTATTTAAAAACAAGAGTGGAAAGTGTTAACTAAACAATACCAAAATTCATACAGATGAAGAACGTGCTAAGAAAGACCTAGGTAAGAAATATGAGGCAGATCAGAAGAAAATTGTTTGACTTCGATACATCGGATAGCATTTGTGAGCAGGGTTAATTATTTTCTAAACCAATCAACAATTGATACCAAAAACTATACAGGTGAGCCATGTCGTCATCATAAACCTGCATATAAAATATGAACACAATGGGTAAAACAAGAGCTACGCTGGGCGTGCAAAAATACGTCCTCTCTGGGGAAAATTGGCGGATGGAACTCAAATTTGAACTTGACCTGTGTTTTGGTGGGAGAAAGTAATATACCAAATTTATCATTGAATCCGATAAGCTCTAGTAAAGTTATCATCCGGACAACAAATTTCAGGGATTTTCTAAGTCAAATTACATAAAAAAAGGGGCCATAACTCTCGCAAAAATTATCGGATTAAAACGAAATTCGGACTTGAGCTGTATTTCAATATATGTAATCCACAAAAAATACGGGTTTTGTGTATAAACATTCCAAAATCGAGTTATCATCCAGAAACCAAAAAACATAAGAAAAACTGAATTTTCTGAGTCGACGGACAGACCAATACTATAATACGGCCTTTTTTTCAAAAGGGCGTATAAAAATACATGAGTTATGGCATCAGATAGAATATGACCAGGTATGGATGGAAAGTGTTAATCATTTCTAAACCGATCAACCGATCGATACCAAAAACTATACAGGTGAGGGGTGTGTCATCATAAACATGCACATAAAATTTGAACATGATCCGATAAAAACTACTCAAGTAATCGAATCGGATAGCAAGTGTCTATGGACAGACGGACGGATGGACAGACGGACGGATGAATGACGGATGGTTGATCCGGACGTCGCATTATGTGTACCATACATGGTATGGGGACACATAAAGATGGATGAACTAACAAACCATAACTCAGAACTAAGGGCCATAACTCTGACCTAAAAAATGCTATAAAAAATAGACAAACTAAGGGCTGTAACTCATGTAAAAAGGATTGGATAAATCTGGTTTTCGAACTCGTTCGAGACATTGTTGTAAAAGATCCATATACCAAATATGAATGAAATTGGTTTGACATTTGTTCAAGTTATCGTGCTCATGGACCTAAAATTTCTAAAAATAGACCAACTAAGGGCCCTAACTCAGGTAAAAATAATTGGACAACCTGGTTTCAAACTCAATATTGTTGTGAGAGATCCAAACACCAAATATGAATAAACAATGGTTGATGTTTGATTAAGTTATTGCTACTAACGGACATCAAATTGCGAACGATAACAAGAGCTACGCTGGGCGTGCAAAATACGCCCTCTCTCGGGAAAATTGGCGGATGGAACCCAAATTTGAACTTGAGCTGTCTTTTCTCCTAATAAACCCACATACCAAATTTGATTGAAATCGGTTCACTCTAACTAAAGTTATCATCCGGACAACAAATTTCAGGGATTTTCTAAGTCAAATTACGTCAAAAAAGGGGACATAACTCTCGCAAAAATTATTGGATTAAAAAGAAATTCGGACTTGAGCTGTAATCCACAAAAAAACAGGTTTTGCGTATAAACATTCCAAAATCGAGTTATCATCCGGAAACCAAAAAACATAAGAAAAAGGGGCATAACTCTGCCAAAAATGGTCGGACAGAACCCAAGTTCGAACTTGACCTGTGTTTTGGTGGGAGAAAGTAATATACCAAATTTGGATTCATTCCGATAAACTATACTAAAGTTATCATCCGGACAACAAATTTCAAGGATTTTCTAAGTCAAAACATGTCAAATAAGGGGCATAACTCCGGTGAAAATTAACGGGCGGAACCCAAATTCGAACTTGAACTTACTTTTCAGCTAATAAACCCACATACCAAATTTTATTAAATTTGGTTCACTAAAGTTATAATCTGGAAACCAGGTTAACGGACGCCCGGACGGACGGACAGACCAATACTATAATACGGCCGTTTTTTCAAACGGGCGTATAAAAATAGATAAACTAAGGCCCATAACTCTTGTATAAAAGATTTGACAAACCTGGTTTTTGAACTTGAACTAGATACTGTTGCAACAGACCCATACATCAAATATCAGTTAAATCAGTTGACGTTTGAGTTATCATGCTAAAGATCTCATGCCAGCCTGGTCCCTCGTCCGCCCGCCTACCGAACTCGCCAAAGCATAAGCAGAGTTTTTTTTTTTTTTAACTTTACTAAAAATGCATAATCAAGGTGACTAATAGGTGAACATCAACCAACTTCTACTTGGGGAACTTCAATCTGATCAAAGGTCTCCCATAGCAGTTGAGGTTCCCAGAGGGTGATTTTGTTGATGCTAGCTCGCCATGCACGATAGCGTCACCAAAGTCACCTTCTGGGGACCTCATTCTGCAAATGTCAGACATTATTTCCAGATTGTCCTCCATTCAAATTTGTTTAAAGGCCCACTTAATTTTCGAGTGACCGATTATTTTTATGGTGCCTCAATATACTGTTTTAAAAACAATCTATGCCATAAAGTATGATTAAAATACTATAATTCATCACCATGTGGAACATCTGTGTCTCATAAGGTGCTCATTGAGTAATATAAAATAGCTCAAATCATAAAATCATTTCCCCGTTTTGGCTAACAGAATTCAAACTAAAGATGTATTTTCAATGGAAGGGGAATAACTCTATCTAAATATATAGAGTTACTCCTCTTCCATTGAAAATAATTGACTGCATAAATTTGATCACAGAACAGACGCCAGTTTCTCAATAAAAAGAACATGTTCACAGTTTATTACATCGAATAAGTTGAAAATACAATGTTTTGGAGCTTACTCTTTCAAATGGTATATAATATGGCATATATTTTATATAATGTGAATTGGGGGTCGAAAATAAAGTGGGCCTTTACTCCATCAAGAGCCAATTTTGATGAACGGGAAAACTAAATTTAGAACTGAACAAATCAGAATGTGTGTTTTAGGGCAAATATTCAATTTTAATTACAATTTTAATTGTAAAACCAATTGAACGATCGGCCGATCACGATCGGCATATGTTAACCCATCCCTTGGCGATAATAAATTACTCTGATCGGAATCATAAATGAGAGTTTTGATGTTGAATTATAGAGTATACTGTTAGGTACTATTATATATAATGCACATAACACAAATTATTGGAATTTATGTGTCACTCACAATTATATAAGAGAATGCACTGGAACAGAATCTGTAATGCTGAGCCACCACAGCCTTGGGTTAAATGTGAACAGGTGACCTGGACATGCAATACTTGGTCAAGAGATTCCAATATAATGATAATGTATCAAATTCTACCCACAACAGCCATCAAGATAAACACCTCACTGCTGACCGATTAGTATCAATTATACAGCAGAGCTTGTCAACAAATCACAGGCTTATGTAGGGCAAGGAATTCAAACTAAATTGTTTTTTTAAGAGTGAATATTATTTTTTTTCGAAAAAGGGCCATAAATAAGTTAAAAATAGTCTGATCAAACACATATTCGAACTCGATCTGTCTTTTGTGCTGAGAAATTCATATACAAAATTTGGATCCAATCAGATAGAAAATGTTCCAAGTTATCGCACCATGCATTAAGTGTCTACAGACAAACAGACGGATGGACTAATGACAGTTGGTCAATCCGGATGTTGACACTTCCATACTATGATATGAACATAAAAATTAGTCTTTTGTGGGTATTAAAGTATCAATTTTCCCATCTCCACTAGTATGGGCATGCATTTGATATTTTTGTCTGTGAAACACTGGACAAACATGACAAAATATGTGATAAAACACAATTTATTCCCATCTTTCCTGGCATAGAGACCTTCTCAGAAACTCAGACTAAGAGTGCAAATTAATTGCATAGAGCTGCAGCCTCTATGCTAGTGTCCTATCTCTCAAAAAAGTATATCTGGTTATGCCTCACACTGATGGCTAAAAATAACTCTAATTATCAATAATACAGAATTTACTGTTTGTCTCTCACAGAGCTAAAGTGATACCACTGGTAATCAATTAGTTGTAGACTGCTATGGTTATCTGTTCAATTCTTGTTGAAAAAGGGCCATAACTCTGGTATAAAATGTCAGATCTAACCCATATCCAAACTTGATCTGTATTTTGAGTTGAGAAACTCACATACCACATTTGGTTCCTATCAGTTGAAAAATTTATGATTTATCGAAAGCATGCATGAATTCAATGTCAGAGGGCCATAACTCTGTATAAACAAGGGGTACACATCAAAGATGCTTTTGTCGAGTTTTTTGGCAGTCGAACCAAACTTCTGCCAATAAGGTGCACAACCCCCGGGAAAAAAAGTTGGACAGTGGTATATTATTGCAATAGACCTATATATCAAATATCAATTGAATCCGTTAATATTTCATTGAGTTATCGCACAAACGGTGATAAAATTGTGATTAAATTAGACATACTAAGACCCATAACTCCGGAATTTTTTTTCGGACAAACCAGGTTTTCGAACTCGTCAAAGATATTGTTGCAATAGACTCATATACCAAATATTGTTTAAATCGGTTAATATTTCATCTAGTTATCGCGCTAACAGTGATAAAATTGCTAAAAATAGACAAACTAATACCCATAACTCCGCGAAATTTTTTTGGACAAACCTGGTTTTCGAACTAGTCCGAGATATTGTTGCAGGACACTCATACACCAAATATTGTTGAGATCGGTTAATATTTCATCGAGTTATCGCGCTAACGGTGATAACATTGCTAAAAATAGACAAACTAAGACCCATAACTCCTCGAAAAATATTTGGACAAACCTGGTTTTCGAACCTGTCCGAGATATTGTTGCAGGAGACTCACATACCATATATTGTTGAAATCAGTTAATATTTCATCGAGTTATCGCGCTAACAGTGATAAAATTGCTAAAAATAGACAAACTAAGACCCATAACTCCGTGAATTTTTTTTGGACAAACCTGGTTTTCGAACTAGTCCGAGATATTGTTGCAGGACACTCATACACCAAATATTGTTGAGATCGGTTAATATTTCATCGAGTTATCGCGCTAACGGTGATAACATTGCTAAAAATAGACAAACTAAGACCCATAACTCTGCGAAAAAAATTCGAACAAAGCTGGTTTTCGAACTCGTCCCGAGATATTGTTGCAGGAGACTCATATACCAAATATTGTTGAAATCGGTTAATATTTCATCGAGTTATCGCGCTATCGGTGATAAAATTGCTAAAAATAGACAAACTAAGACCCATAACTCCTCGAAAAATATTTGGACAAACCTGGTTTTCGAACTCGTCCGAGATATTATTGCAGGAGACTCATATACCAAATATTGTTGAAATCGGTTAATATTTCATCGAGTTATCGCGCTATCGGTGATAAAATTGCTAAAAATAGACAAACTAAGACCCATAACTCCGCGAAAATAATTTGGACAAACCTGGTTTTCGAACTCGTCCGAGATATTGTTGCAAGAGTCTCATATACCAAATATTGTTGAAATTGGTTAATATTTGAGTAGTTATCGCGCTATCGGTGAAAAACTTAACTAAAAACCATCTAAGATGGATAACTCTTGTAAAAAAGTTCGGACATGACCCATTTTCTACAGGCAGTAAATAGTCATTGGGAGCAACTGCCATACCAAATTTTTTTTGAATCCGTTCACAAATGTCAAAGTTATAAGGAATTCTTTAGGTCCGCCCGCCCGCCAACCGTCCCTCGCCAAACCATAAGTAGAGTTTTTGAAAAACTCGACTAAAAACTCGATCTGTATTTTGGGCTGAGAAACTGAGTTATGACAGCCTGCATAAATTCGAAATGGAAAAAGGGCCATAACTCCGTATAAAAAACTCGGATCAAACCCATATTCGAACTCGATCTGTATTTTGGGCTGAAAAACCCATATATAAAATTTGGTTCCGGTCGGATAGAAAATGTTCGAGTTATCGCACCATGCGTAAAGTGTCTACGGACAGACAGACGACGGATGGACGGATGGACGGACTAACGACAAGTGGTCAATCCAGATGTTGACACTATGTTCACCATACTATGGTATGGGTAAACATAATAAAAAGTTGAAAACCAAGGTCCCTTCCCACCGGGCATAATAAAGTCACCAATAGTTAACATCTGTAAAATATAATTTATTATGAAGATCATTCATAAAAATATTCTATTCAAAATCCTGGCTCATAACACAGAAAATAATTTATTACAGTCAAACCAAATGCAAAGTGAGTAAACGAGAAAATGGAACTAGAAAGAAAAAATAAAAAATCTAACACAAAATCCTGTCATAATTCATCTCTTTCATTCTCATCTTTTGAGCTGGATTCTTCAGTTTCATCCTTGGCATCATCGTCGTCAGCTAAAATAAAGACATATTTACACTACACGTCATAGTCATGCAAAACTAGTTAACCCTCTGATGAGGGGGATCTGTGCTGGTGCAGCATTAAAGATCTTGCGCCAGTGCATTCTCTGATATATGCAAGTCTCCAATAGGGAACCTCCCATATATAAGAGAATGCTCTGGTTTACATGGTCAAGGTAAATATTGTTAGGCCAATGCATTCTCATATATATACAAACCTCCCAATGGGAGACTCGTATATATAAGAAAATGCATTGGCACAGGTTTTCGCAAAATTTCTGGAAGCTCCAGTCATGGAAGGGTTAAATATCAGGTGGGATGGAAGACCAACTAAGGCAAAACCGCTTTCTATCTTCACACTCTTAAGTTAATCTAATTACCTCCAATATGTGTATATACTTAAAACATAAAAAGATTTAAACCTTTCTGTACTAAATACTCCTTGACAAGTAATTCCGATAATAAGTTCAAAAATTACCATAGGTTGAACATTTCCCACCAATAAATATGACACCTTCTGTACTTGTATTATCGTTTGGAAGCTTATTTTTCCTGAAAACCCCTCCAGATGAATAATAGACCATTCCTATGTATACTTTTATAATGAGTGGGAGAATCCATTTAGTATAGATAGGGTTAAAGAAGAAAAAAAGACAACAAACTCATTTGAACTCAAGATTTTTTTTTATGGAAATTATGTGATTCCCAATTAACCCTTTCAGTGCCAGGTCCGATTTTTGTATCAACGCATATATCCTGTGCCAATGCATTCTCTTATATATGCGAGTCGACCATAGGTCGCCTCGCATATATAAGAGAATGCATTGGCCTAAAAATTTTCATCATTTGTTATTATTTTTTACAATTTTTTACAATTTTAATAATGTTTTCTTACAATGTATATTCTTTAACAGATTTATTTTGTAGGTTTAGTGCCAGGGAATCTTACGTTTTTCATGGGCATCAAAATTATTACTATGAATACTTGGTTATAACATGCCCCTAAGGTTTTATCCAGTTTGTTTTTAAATTCGCTATAGCATGCTTAAGCATACCCAACAAAGTTCAACCCAAAAAAAATAAAAATATTTTTTTTATTTTGTTAGGGCCGATTTTACAGACCATAAATTAGGGCCGATGAGATCGGCCCCTGGCACTGAACGGGTTAAAGTAGCTCAATATATTTTCACTTCATTACAACCGTACATCATTCAGTTACACACAGTAACCCTTTCTTTTACTAAACACTCCTTGACTAGTAGTTCTCTTAGGAAATGTTCAGATAATAAGTTTAACAAATGACCAAATTTCCCTCAATAAATAGGACTCCTTCTACACTTATTTTCTGTCGACAACTTATATTGTCTGTAGAGAGTAGATCCCTTCAAATCAATAATAGACCATTCCGAAGTACACATTTTTAACTTACTGGTAATGGGAGAATCCATTTAGTAACGAAAGGGTTATAAACGAAAAACTAAAGCAACAGATCATGCATTCCTACACATTCCTAAACAGCATACATTAATGGTATAAATTATTACACTTTATTTGATAATAACACAAATATTAAGGCTGGATTTTTTTTTAGAACTGTGGAAGGCTTTAGAAAGGAAGGACATCTAGACACCAAATGGTGCATCTGCCGAGAAGATGACTGTCTAATAGACTAATTAATGAATTCTCAAAAAAAGAAACATTCTCCTCCAATAATATGAGCTATATTCACAGGCCTGCAAATTTGAAGCGTACGTCTGTTCTGTTCGTCGGGAGGTTACGTAAAAAGTTAATACTTTGAACGTAAAACAGGTTACGCTGGTTCCGCCAAAGTTTTCTACAGGTCTCGCAATCACTTATTCTTACCTTAATTATTGCTCAATTAAGACCCAAAAAGGGACATTCAAAATTATTAATTCAATGATTTTCCCATTAGCAGTTAATAATACCAGCTGTAGTGATTATAACGATTTGTGTAACTCTTCTGGTAACCAATTGGTTACCCAAGCACAAAGCAGGCGAATGAAAAATAGGTTACGAATAATATTGAAATCTGCAGGTCTGCATTCATACAATTTCATCTGAAGGGTGACATAAACATTCACTTTCTGCAATATGACTTCAAAAGAGACAACAATACATTAGGCACATAAACAACTGATTGATATTGAAGCCAATAACAGAAATATTGAAATAATCAAATACGAGCTTAGAATACAGAACATGAAGTGTGAAACTCAACTCTGAGACATCATTGATTGAATGAGAGTTTTAACATTGTTTCAATCGGTAAGTGCGACATCGAAAATAAAACTCAAACTGCAAACATCCAGAATGAAACTCAAATTGTAAAGATCCACCGTGAATGAATGTGAAACACTGAAATCCACTGATGTGTAATCCTGAACATAATAACTGTGTGTAATCCTGAACATAATAACTTAGGCCACACAAAATTTTGTTTCTCAGACACCTAAACCTCATAAAAATATGAATCGGCTTCAAAATGCGCTCGACTTCACAATGCGATGTCCACTACTGATCATAAATTTAGCTAGACAGTTTTGAACTTGTATTTTATATTTTCCTTTGTTAATTCTGATAATAATTTAAGTTTTCTTTTTGGTTTGTTTAAAATGTATATACTTGGGTTGTACATTCTCTTACATTAAAATTCCATCAACACACATTAATCATGGAAAGTCTTTTCACACCCAAAATGTTTTTTTTATTAATTCATAAGTAAACAAACCTGTCTGCTGGGAAATTTTGGCCGCAAAAAGTGTGAATAAAAACCTGCCTGCTGGAAAATTTTGTGGGTAAAAAATAAATGGAAAAACCTGCCTGCCCATTTTGAAAAAAAAAGTGTCTGAGAAACTTATCAACTTTTGTGTGGTGTAAATAATCTCCTTCAGTCATACTTTGAACCAAACGAGTACAAATAAATTCCGACCACATAGGTTGTAGGGAGGGTCATTAGAATGCTTCCCTTTGATACATTCCCCGCAATTCCCAACGTAATTAAAACTATGATGTATGTGAATAAACTCGGCTTCGCATTATCTTTTTTTTTTTTCTTCTTTGATTTCTTTGATTTTTCAGATTTTGGTTTTTGGAGATTATCTTCTGTTTTAGGTGGATCAGGTTTTACTGAAAGTATACAGAAAAATTCTGTGAGGTTCCACAAAGTCTACACTGTTTTCCATTTGAAGACGTTACTGGGCATATTTCAACGACGTACAATGTAATTGTGAGATCAATTGATTATCCTATGACAGTGCTCTAGAAATTAGGGCACTGAGATTCAGGTATTATTTTTTTGATTCGATTTGGATACATAATCGCAATTCAATTTGATTCGGCAACAGTACATCATCTGTTGATAATATTGGGGCAAAAAACACAAAATAACAAGAGCACGACATCGGGGGGTGGTATAATACGCCCGTTTCTGGAGTAAAGTGGGGCAAGGTTTAATTCATTTGTTTGAAACCTTTGACTGAAGACGAAATAATAACAAAAATAAAAAACAATAATGTGGAAACCACATATCAGGTAAAATCTAAGTCGAAAAAGGGGCATAACTCAGTCAAAATCAAGCAGACGAAAACCCATATTCGAACTTGATCTGTATTTTGGGGCGGTAAACTAATATACCAAATTTGGCGTATAAAAATTATCGACGATGTCTGCATAAGATCTCACTCATGTGAATCTTCCGATGTCTGTTCTTGCCAATTTAAATATGGGCATCTGTGAGCAGATGTGACTATCTGATGTCTGATTGCAAAAATAATTTAGAAAATATATCAGATATTCAAGCACAAATGATGTGTCATATATTTTCATGAAGACTTTTGTCTTGTATGAGAGAAGCTACAGTTTCAAATATGCAAGCATAGATGAGCTATTTAATTTTAACCTACCAACCACTCTGTTCTTTTCATTATCAGGATATTTAGAATGAGATATACATTATAATATGCATGTGAGATGCTGTGTTTGTCTTATGTGTCTCTTAACCCATGACCCACACTTTAATATACTAGTACATGTATGTAGAATAAAATATATTATATCACGTTTAACTGCAACATGTTTATCAATTCTGAGAGTGAAGGATTATTCCCGGGTTCCCCACTAGCAGACGAAAATAGAAAAGATGTTACAGCTAAGTTAATTTAAATTATGGGCCACTTATGTAGAAACCGGGTAATTTATGGTCTATGTTCCTGTGTGTGGGCTGCATATGAATCTATGCTAATTTAAATCCATGTATAGAAAATAAGTAAAATGAAAGTGTCAATGACACTGTAGCTCAACTTAGGTAGGGGAATAATTTAATGGTTGACAGTAAATGGAGGGATGTGGTCTGTAGGGTGTGCCAAAGGATTTAGTGATGCAAATGGTAAATTCTAAAATGGCCACTGGCGGCCATGTTTTTTTGCCGAATTACCCCAAAATGCCTCGTTCCCATCTACATGTCAATGTCAACATCCATGTCAAATTTCATGAAGATCAAACAAACAGATCGGTCTATAACCCATGCTAATGGATTTTGTAGAAATATTTAGTCATACAAACACTGATACAAAGAATAAAATCCAAAATGGCCATTGGTGGCCATATTATTTTGCCGAATGACCCCAAAATGACTCGTTCCCATCAAGAGGTCACCCCGATGATCCATATGAAGTTTGGTGATGATCAGATCAGGGATGTAGTATGTAGGGTGTGTCAAAGTATTAAGTGATGCAAAGAGTAAAATCCAATATGGCCACCAACGGCCATGTTTTTTGGCCGATTGATCCTAAAATGACTCGTTCCCATCTACATGTCAATGTCAACATTCATGACAAATTTCATAAAGATCAGACCAAAGATACGACCTGTAGCCCGCGCCAAAGGAAATTGTTGACGGACACACGCACACACAGACAACGGACGCCAACCCATGGCAATAGCTCAAACTTACAAAGTAAGTTGAGCTAAAAACTTAAGTTACCGAAGCATACACATGTATATTTTCTGCCATATTGCGTACCAACATAGCGAATGACAAATGGAGCCATTCTATAATAAATTTTCAGTTTCCATCCATTGTAGCGGTTTCCATGTTAAGTTGTTGCTATTATGTGATGCTGCTGGACCTGACACCAATGTTGCCATTATGCTTGTCCATGCATTTTGGTAGGGCAACATTATGTGATGTGATTTTTCGAGAAATTGATGTGTTAAATGCTTTGTATTATCATTAAACGATCGATCTACATCCGCTATACGAGAAATTTCAAATTTCGATTTTGATGCAACGCAGGGCCCTACTAGAAATGATGTGATATACAGTAAAATCCTTTTAATTTGTGGGGGGTCTATTATTCGTTGATTTCATTGTTTTACCCACCCACGAAATCAACATCGAACAAAATAATTTACCCTGAGTTGGTAGCAGGAATGGGGCGATAACATGGCTAATGTATTTGATTAAAATACAAATACTTTTAAATTTAATGATTACAAATACCGGTACAATACAAATACTTTTCCCAATTGATGTTTTACTTTTCTAAACGTAATCAAATACATTTTATTACAGCCGATTACTTTCAACCAACTTGGTATCAGTATACAATGTAGGAGATGAAAATGAAGATCTCACACTGTATACCACGGTATGTCTGTTTTTGGCTTTCGGCATGTTGTAAAATGAGTTTGGGAAAACACAGAAAACGAGATGAAATGTAATCAATTTAATAAACATATTAGTCATTTGTTGTTTTTTTGTTTTATTATTGTTTACTACATTGTCTGATCCCTTCTACAATAGTTTGTATAAACAATGGCAAATGAATTGGTCTCTTGATAAAGGCTAATGGTTTCACCACGTGCAGGTTAAATAGAATGATAAATAACTACATTGCCAGCGTATGAAATTATTCCAGTGCAATGACTGTGTAATGTCCTTTCTGTGCCCAAATACCTGGATGTACAATTTTTCAATAGTGACTACTCAAAAATGTCATAGACCTGCTATTGTTGGACATGGTGATGTGGATAAATATTATATCTAGATCGACGAATTCACGTCCCCGCGAAATTGTCTTTTTATAAGAAACCACGAAAAGTTGATGACGACGAAATCAAAGATAATTCACAGTAACATCAGGTGTAATGACAATTAAGGAGAAACAGTCAGAACTTTGGGCAGAGGGCTAAAGGAGCATTTAACCCTTTCTATACTAAATGGATTCTCCCACTAAGTTATAAAAGAATACATTGGAATGATCTATTATTCATTTGGAGGGATGTTAAGGTGATAAAAGCAGACGACAAATAAATAAAAGTGCAGAAGGAGCCCTATTAATTGAGGGAAATGTTTAGATAATAAGTTCAACAAATGTCCTATGGTCGTTTGTTGAACTTATTATCATAACATTTCTTTTAGGACAACTACTCGTCAATGATGCTTTAGTATAGAAAGGGTTAAATAGATATTCTGCAGCAGGATACTACCCGTTTTACACCCGAAAACACCAAGATATCAATGATAACGAGCTATCAAACAGAAGGAAAAGAAAGTCATCAAAATAAAGAAGTAACCAGCACGTGTAAAAGCAGAAGGCAGAGCTGTACAGGATCTATGGCACACTTTAAAAAGTTCAACTACTTGTATTTCTTTATTTCAATATGAGGTACAATGGTAAACAGAAAGTGACTAGACCTCTATCTGAAAAGTCCACACTTTCTTCAACAATGATCCTAACAAGCCAAAACATAGTCAGCAGAGGGTGGCATGTTGGTGTCCCCAGAGGGTGGCATGTTGGGGTCCCCAGAGGGTGGCATGTTGGGGTCCCCAGAGGGTGGCATGTTGGTGTCCCCAGAGGGTGGCATGTTGGGGTCCCCAGAGGGTGGCATGTTGGGGTCCCCAGAGGATGGCATGTTGGGGTCCCCAGAGGGTGGCATGTTGGGGTCCCCAGAGGGTGGCATGTTGGGGTCCCCAGAGGGTGGCATGTTGGGGTCCCCAGAGGGTGGCATGTTGGGGTCCCCAGAGGGTGGCATGTGGCCAAATTCAAACAGTGGATTACATAGCGCATTTCATTTTCAACAGTCAGAAATCATGTTGTTTCATATATGCCACCTCAGATGCTGCGATTAAAATCGTAAGTGGGGAAAATCGCAGGTGGAGAAGTGGCTTGCCTGCAGATGCTACGGTGCTGTAATGTCTGCAGCTGCGATTTTAATCACGTGATCAATCACATGATAGGATGTAAATTGTGAGACCAGTGCGACCATGGTCATGTGACAGCAATGATCGTGTGCGTTGCCAAGGTCACGCCACAATTTTCCTGGTAAATATCAAACATTGCTTGATCGCTATGATATGGCTGCTATATTGTCGTGAGCATGCCCAGTGGATGCTCCACCTGCGATTTTCTCCACTTAAGATTTTACTCACAGTGTCTGCAGTGGCTCTAATGATGATAATTAACCCTATCATGATGGGAGCCATGCTGGTGCAGCATTAAAGAATGTGCCAGTGGATCCTCTTACATATGTGAGTCTCCCATATGGAGCCTCGCATATATAAGAGAATGCACTGGCTTAAAAGGTCAAGGTAAATATTGTTAGGCCAATGTATTCTCTTATATAGGCGAGGCTCCCTATGGGAGACTCACATATATAAGAGAATGCATTGGCACAGGTTTTTAGAAAACTATCAAGAAGCTTCAGTCATGGAAGGGTTAAAGACTTGTCCAAATACCCAGTAATATAATCACTCACTTTGTTCTTTAATACAGTTAGAGCCCTCTCTGACATAGCCAGTGTCACAGTCACATTCGTAACTCCCGGGTGCATTCAGACAGACCTCGTTGTCTCCTTGACACTTACTTTCACATTCATCTATGTCTGGAAGGAAATATCAAAATAATATCAGTTTTAACAGTTTCAACATTCAGCTTCGTAAAATTATTAAAAGTCTGTCTGATACATAGCACCTAACTAATAAAGAAAACCTGTATTTTGTCTAAACAAGAAAGTTAAATCTCTTGTTTCATGATGGGAGCTGTGCTGATGCAGCATTAAATATCCAGTGCCAGTGTCTTATAAATGCGAATCTCCCATGGGGAGCCTCTCATATATAAGAGAATGCACTGCATAACAAGGGCAAGGTAAATATTGTTAAGCCAATGCATTTTCTTATATATGTGGGGCTCCCTATGGTCAGTCGTGGAAGCTCCAGTCATGGAAGGGTTAAAAGCATTCTGTTAAAGTCATTGCCAAGTATATATTAGCAGTGAAATGATTTCAGTTGAATTTCAATGTAATGCTCAAATGAATTTGTTGAAAAATGTGATCCATATAAAAGGCTGATCTATCAGACTGAATCAGATAACAACTTAAGCCTAGAAAAAATATTGATGTTTCCGGTAATCAGCCCAACCCTAGTCCAGACCGCCATACCTACTAATTTGTATCGTCCCCGTAAAAAAAATAAAAACAAAACTGAAACAAAAATGAAAGTGTCAATGACACTGTAGCTCATCTTGGGAAGGAGTTAATTTTTTGCTGAGCAATGAATAGAATGACAAAGAAGAAGGAAACTAAACTAGAGGTCCCCCCTGAAAATCCATATGACATTTGGTGATGATCGGATGAGGTATGTGGTCTGTAGGGTGTGCCAAAGGATTTAGTCATACAAAGAGTAAATTCCAAGATGGCCGCCAAACGGCCATGTTTTTCCATGAATTTCGGTCAAAATAAGAGGCTCCCATCTAGAGGTCACCCTGAAGATCCATATGAAGTTTGATGATCGTCAGATGACATATGGTGTCTGTAGGTTACACACAACTGGGCGGCAGTGTTAACTAAAAGTCCCGCCGGCCATGGGTTAAGCCTATTTGAACTTCAAGTGGTCAATTTTCCCTTAGAACGTCATCCGCTGCACCAGTCTGTGACAACAAACGCGCACTTTTCGGTATTTTTTTCAAACAAAAATCTTGCATTTCCACAACTACCCAATTTACTGCACAAAAATCAGCAGCATAAAAATACCCAGACCCCTCCCGTAACTTCTGGACACCACCAGACTCTTCCTGGACATCTAAACATACACGATCGCCATATTTACGTAGGCTATGATTTTCTGTTCCCGATTAGGGATATTTCTCTCAATGATAATCAACCAATCAGCAGCCAGATTTTTGTTTTATGCTGACTCGAGTTTCCCTACACAAATTCAAGAAGCGTAACTCTATATAATTAGTTGCTTGTAACCTGTAGAGTGTGCCAACGGATTTAGTCATGCAAAAGAGTAAAATCCAAGATGGCTGCCAGTGGCCATGTTTTTCATCGAAAGTTGTTCAAATTGATAGCTCCCATCTAAATTTTCAAATCAATTCTCCAACAAATGCGGGCCGCCAGGTGTGCAAATGGATTCAAATTTGAAATCAAAGATGGCTGCTGGTGGCCATGTTTTTTAACAAATTTCAGTCAAATTAGGAGGCTCCCATCTAGCGATCACCCCGAAGATTGATATGATGTTTGGTGACGATTGGTTGAGAGATGTGGTCTGTAGGGTGTGCTGAAGAATTTAGCCATACAAAGAGTAAAATCCAAGATGGTTGCCGGTGGCCATGTTTTTCATCGAATTCTATAGCTCACATCTAAAGGTGATCACAATCATGCCTGCTAAATTTAAAAATGATCCAGCTATAAATACGGGCTGTAGGGTGTGCCAATGGATTCAAATTTGAAATCCAAGATGGCTGCTGGCGGCAATCTTTTTCATCGAAATTTGGAAAAAATTTATATCTCCCATCTATAGGTACCCTGAAGCTACATATGAAGTTTGGTGAAGATCGGCCTAAATTTCAAATTTGAAATCCAAGATGGCTGCTGGTGGCAATGTTTTTCATCGACATTCGGAAAATGTTTATATCTTGTTTATCAATGTTTATCAATAACTGCATTATTTACACTGGAAGTCGGTGTTTTAAGATGACAGTGCCTTTGTGTATATGGAGCAGTTCAACTGTGGTTGATGACGCGATCATTAAGGCTTAATTACGCCTTCCAATACCTACAGTAATGCGTTTATTGTGTCCTGCTATTTAATGTGTGCTTCCATGGGCATATATTCAGAAAGAATATAATCCATATATGTTTCCAAAAAAAAACATAACATTTGTTTTATTTCTGGCTACGGTACCCTTACTTTTTTCCTTATTTTACTGAAAACATCACTATTTTTTAGACCTAAGCATGCCAAGACATTTATTTCTTCCTGACGTGTGTTGTTTCAAGACTTAAAAACCCTATTCCATTAAGCCATGGTGATTGGCTTGACTTTTCACTTAAGTAAAAGATCTTTAAAGCTGTGTGGTGAATATGGACACATTGAACTGTGTGGTGAATATGGACACATTGAACTGTGTGGTGAATATGGACACATTGAACTGTGTGGGGAATATGGACACATTGAACTGTGTGGTGAATATAGACACATTGAGCTAACAGTGTAAGTTCTAATAAGGCCCTGGTTAATTAATTTTATGTTTAGCAATAATAGCTTATTTCCTTTTTTGGCAGAAAATGATAAATTATTGGCAAAATGCACGATTCCATTGCCCCAATGAGTGTCCTTTGTGACAATTCAGATAGGAACATTTACTCTTAGTCCCTAGACAAATGCTTCATCATTATATTAAAATTACATTGTACTACCATATATAACTAACTTCAGAAACCTATCGTGAATAATTAAATAATAATGAATAATCACCGCATTTCACATTTAATGCTCAGAATCCTGGATGACGCTAAACTTACACTTAATAAACCATGGCCTAATAATAACTTTTGTTATATCACAGTCTTCATTTGTCAGATGTTTCTGTTGACAGGTGTTTTTTGATTCAGAATTATTATATGTTATAGTTTCAAATATAATTGAAAAAAGAAGGACTGAGTGATCATATCATTAATACTTACCGACACAACTGTTGTCGGTTCTAGTGTAACCAGAACTACAGTGAAGACATTTATCAGCACCAGACCCTGTACAAGCGTAACATGCTGAGTCACATTCTGAAATTGACGTTCAAAATTAATGAAGAAACCTCAATAAATAATAAATTGTAATCACAAACAAACAGCATGCACTACCATCAAGTTATGCGGAACCTAAATATTCACATTTTATTCTGAAATAGGCCCATAGTGAGCCTATTTAAATTCACTACACCAAATTTGATTGAATCGGTCTAGGGGTCTGGGAGAAAAATCCGAACATAAAAACGGACAAACAGACAGATCTTACTCTTTTATATATATATATAGATATGACTTAAGGTAGTGAGATGACTCCTGATGATTTTAACTATCAATGTAGCCATTTACATCAGTGAGTAATTCTCAACACAGGGGTCGGGTCACATTCACATTTAATTTAGGCAGAATTAGGCTATAAATTAGCAACTCTAGTTTATAAATGCGGCTCCCGCTAGTGCAACAGTGCTCCCAATGTCACCCGTTAGTCAAATATGGCCGTGATAATCTGTAAATCCAACTGAGAAAATGTAATAAAACAAAGACAACAAATCATGGTTTTTCTTAACTAGGTGGCATATGATATACAACCTTTTTGACTTGGGCAAGTTACATTTATCAAAATTAATGTAACAACCGAACATTACTCTTTTGTCAAAACTGAAACCGAATTGAAATTTCATAATTGGAATGCCCAACTGATTCACAGCCTCTCAGAGCAAATAAGCCTCAGTGTTCTACATAGGCTGTGCGGGAACAAAGATGAGTCCAGTGTTTGATAACCTTAAAATTCAAGAAGTAATTCTGCCGGTAAGCACAATTGGTATGTTTTAAAGAGGTGTTTGTGGTTCAGAGGTTAAAGCGGGAGTGAGTAGTTTCTCTCACGCACGGGTAGTTATTTCAAGAGTTGGGATATCATGTGGCCAAATAAGGTCTGAGACATCAAGATACCTATGTTCATAGTGTATATCACACTATTGTTACTAGATCATGATACTCCTCCAATCGTCCCCACAATTATACAATGAATACGACGAGTCGTAAACTATTAAGGATATGATACTGTTAATTATGTTTGATTGCTCGCATATACTGTATAAATATATCTTCTACGTATTGTGCTTTTTTTTAAATACCACTACATTTAACCATATCATTACAATCACCATGGAATGAAACTTAATTCTAGATCAAGGAATTACAGCAAACTCTATTTAAACTATCTTATGTACTCTCGGCAAAACAATGAGACTCCCATTCGCACTGAAAGACCATGCATCGGTTGGGTAGTGTGATGCTCATGGAACTATAAGAGTGCTACTTTTTAGTTTTTTCCTGATATGTATTTTAACCTTTTCATGAGGGAAGCTGCACTTTTGTAGCATTAAAGATCCTGTGCCAGTGCATTCTCTTATGTATGTGAGTCTGGGGAGTTTTGCATCTATAAGAGAGTGCACGCGCTTACAAGGTCGAGGTAACAATTGCAGGGCCAATGCATTCTCCAATATATGCGAGGCTCCCTACAGCACAGGGTTTTATATGCGAGGCTCCCTACAGCTCAGGGTTTTATATGCGAGGCTCCCAATAGCACAGGGTTTATATGCGAGGCTCCCTACAGCACAGGGTTTATATGCGAGGCACCCTACAGCACAGGGTTTATATGCGAGGCTCCCTACAGCACAGGGTTTTACGAGGCTCCCTACAGCACAGGGTTTATATGCGAGGCTCCCTACAGCTCAGGGTTTTATATGCGAGGCTCCCTACAGCTCAGGGTTTTATATGCGAGGCTCCCTACAGCTCAGGGTTTTATATGCGAGGCTCCCTACAGCTCAGGGTTTTATATGCGAGGCTCCCTACAGCTCAGGGTTTTATATGCGAGGCTCCCTACAGCTCAGGGTTTTATATGCGAGGCTCCCTACAGCACAGGGTTTTCAAAAAATTTCAGGAAGTTCCAGTCATTGAAGGGTTACATCTTCAGTATAATAAGTATATCAAGTATTTGTTTATTTTGATCGCCACAATGTGAAAATATTGATAAATTTCTAGGTTTATCAAGAGACTTGATAATTATGTGGGCCTTTATAATTTATTCGGAATATGATTCATACTTTTACAAATATCCTCTTCTTTATAATACTCTGTTTTACAATCAATACAATTTTCAGGTCCCCCGCCTGTGCATCCTTTACAAGCTTCATCACACTCTGAAAAATAAAATGTTAGGAATTAAAATAGACAGGTTCTCCACCTGTGCATTCATTACAAGCTTCATCACACTCTGATAAATAAAATGTTAGGAATTAAAATAGACTCATTCTCCACCTGTGCATCCATTACAAGCTTCATCAAAAGAAATAGTTCTTGATGTTGTAAGATAATCAGAGATTTCTCAGTATAGAATCCATTTATTTGATCATTACAGATTTACCTCTGATGACTTGTGCATATCTTACCTGTACATTCCAAAGATATATCACTTCGGATCTTTTCGTAGAATCCATTTGTACAGTTATCACATAGTTCGCCTTTATACCCAGCATCGCATTTACATTTTCCTGTTCCTTCTCGTGTGCCCTCACCCTAAAATAAACAAGAACTCTAAATGTTTTAAATGATGTCAATTCTTGGATATAATATCTAAGCGGAAAATTCATTGCTGATCCAAAAATAATAACCATGACATATTCTGAACTACTCATATCAACTTATCGAATTATCGAATGTAAATTTATAAAAAAAGTTTGAAGTCACTTCAATGATATAATTGTACATGGTGTACAAGGATTTTTAATTGCTATGTCCTCATTGCCTGTGTGAAACATCATATTCACTCATAGTGAATTCTGGGCTAAGAAAGTAGCATTGCAGATATTGCAATGTCTTGAGTGACAAGTAATGTTATGGTAGTAATGCATAGAATATTTTCATCACCACAGCAAAGCAGGCTAGCATCACCAAATTCATAGGTTTAAGTTCTCAGATGGTGAAGTGCACCCATTGGGCAGCTTGATTATACATTGTGTCATCTGCCAATTTCACACTGACCAACCGTTTCCTCGTTGTGGTGTGAATTTGGCCGTTGTGGTGTGGCGAAACGCCGTTGTATGGTGTTTTTGGCATAATTCGCAAGCGGGTAGAAGAGGGCTGACCACCAAAATCGGGATGGAGAGTTAATGTGCATATTTATTATAATGAGACCCCCCACAGCCCTGAAGAAGGATATTATACCCAACGAATGAGCGCTTCCCTGGCTCTCTGTTTGTTTGTACGGCTGAGAAATAGCCTACACAAAATGCCAGGGTGGGCATTCCGACCATGGTTCCTCGACATAAAAACCCTATTTGCTCACCTCTGAACACATTTTGACACCCCGCTGGTATTCTCCACGTAAGAACAATTATCCCCGATCATGCTGGTAACGGCCACAACTCTCCAGTGGCCTAAATATTCAATAAAATCCCAATCGAAGTGATTCAACAGCAGCGAAAAAATGACAACGCCGTTGTGGTTTTGATGGCAACAACGTTGTGGCGTTGCTGGTTTTTCGATTTTTGGCGATCATGCAGTATTTTGATGTTTTTGAGACCAGAACAAGGTGTTTCACGCCTATTTCGTATTGTGTATCCAAAATATTACATGTATTATCCGTATAAGCAATATTTACTTGTGTATACATGCCACGTAACCTGTCCCCATAAACACGTTTTTTGTGCTCCAAACAAGGTATATTATTGTCCACATAGGCCTATACTACGGCGTGGAACGCGCGTACATCACATTTTGAATCTCTAACCAAAGCGGATTTGATTTAAAATTGATTTAAAGCGGATATAATAGTCGGGGAGCCAATAAGGTCCACGTGCAATATTTCACCATATCTTCCATTTTTTTTCACATTAATCACTAGTAAATACCAATGTTTTTGAGACAGTCATCAAGCGTGATAGTATAGCGTCATTTTAAGACATTCGCCATTGACGAGGGTTCAGTAATAGATACATAAAGAGGAATTAATAAAATAGGGGTGAAATTTTCGAATTTTTTTGCAAGACAATTTTGCTGTATTTAATCGTTGTAATAGATCGGTTGTTAGCAAAAGACACAGACAAAATGTATGCCATTTTGTTGGTATGATGTCCTTCTTCAAAATGACGGCAAATAATTTCGAAAGAAATTCAAAATGGCCGCCGAAAAATGACGTCATATGCACGAAAATAGGAAATTTAATTAATATTTCACCATATCTTCCATTTTTCTTCACATTAATCATTAGTAAATGGCAATGTGTTTGAGACAGTCATCAAGCGTGATATTATAGCGTCATTTTAAGACATTTGCCATTGACGAGGGTTCAGTAATAGATACAGAAAGAGGATTTTAAAAAGAGGGGTGAAATTATCGATTTTTTTTTTGCAAGACGATTTTGATAGTCATTTTAACGACAAACCACACATGATGTTAATAGAATGTCAACAACTATGTGCTTTATTTTTTTGGACGGATGTTTTACTTCAATGGGAATGAAATTGGTGTAGAAAATTTCCAAATTGGCCGCCGAAAATATGAAAAATGGTAAATATTGCCCCAGGGTGTCCTGCAATGGCTTACAAGTTGTGGTTGATATATAAAATTGGCTAATCTGTATTATATACATTGAATACTAACATGTCTGATGAACCATGGATCATTGTTTCTATTGTCACCACTGACATCACCAGAAATATTGGATTTTTCTGTCACAAGCTTGACATAAATATCGGCAAAAATTAACTTTTCAGGGTTGGACAATTTTTTTAAGTAAAATGCAACAAGAGATGGACTGTCGTCCGGTGCATACCCCCTCATGGCATACCGCCTAGTGTGGGCACATCTATAACTTATGATGGCTATACTCAGACATATGGACCCAGAAATCAGCATTTTCATATAAACAAAGATGAATAACTATAGAACAAAAAACCAAAACAAACATTTGAATGTGCCATTAAATGTCCTCATAGTGGTGAACATCCATAAAAAATTTCATTGAGATCCGAGCATTACTGTTCAAGTTATGAGCTGAACAGACATCGGATGGATCAAACAGCCAACATTTCCAGATAAACAAAGATGAATTACTCTAGAATGGAAAAGCAGAACAGAACAATGGAACCCCCTATTGAATGTCCTCATAGTGGTGAACATCTATACCAAATTCCATTGAGATCCCAGCACAACTGTTGAAGTTACGACATGAACAGACACCAGATGGACCAAAAAGCCAACATTTCCAGATGAACAAAGATGAATAACTCTAGAATGGAAAAGCGGAACAAAACGATGGAACCCTCTTTTTAATGTCCTCATAGTAGTGAACATCCATACCAAATCCCATTGAGATCCCAGTACAACTGTCGAAGTTACAATATGAACAGACACCAGACGAACCAAAAAGCCAACATTTCCAGATGAACAAAGATGTATAACTCTAGAATGGAAAATCCGAACAAAACGATGGAACCCTCTATTGAATGCCCTCATAGCAGTGAACATCCATACAAAATTTCATTGAGATCCGAGCACTACTGTTCAGGTTATGACATGAACAGACACCAGATGGACCAAAAATCCAACATTTCAAGATAAACAAAGATGAATAACTCTAGAATGGAAAATCCGAACAAAACGATGGAACCCTCTATTTAATGTCCTCATAGTTGTGAACATCCACACCAAATTTGGTTGAGATCCCAGCACAACTGTTGAAGTTACGACATGAACAGACACCAGACGGACCAAAAAGCCTCTATTTCCAGATAAACAAAGATGAATAACTCTAGAATGGAAAATCCAAACAAAACGATGGAACCCTCTATTTAATGTCCTCATAATAGTGAACATCCATACCTAATTTCATTGAGATCCGAGCACTACTGTTCAAGTTATGACACGAACAGACATCGGACGGACGTACGGACTCACGGACGCACGCACGGACGGACGCACGGACGGACGGACGGACAGGTGCAAAACAGTATACCCCCCTTTTTTTTAAAAAGGGGGTATAATTATCATTGGTATCAAAAGTATTTATTGATTTGGTCTATCTTAAATGTGTCACACTACGGTGTTTATAGACCAAATTGCTCAAGATGGCTTCCAAAATGGCAATCAAATTTGTAAAAAGTTAATTTTTTACATATATCCCGAACATTATTATCTGCGTTATTCGACAAGGTAGCAAACTGTGACTCAATTGGTTATTATACATGTTAGTTAATTAACTGACAACTACGTTCTATTCTGTTTGTCCCAGTTCCGTATGGGGCATGGAATTTTGCGGAGAACCTCTTATGTGATTCTGGCCATATTATTGAAAGGAAATGGGAAAAACTTTGAGAAGGAACTGAGATGAACCATAATATGTGGCTATTCTGGCACATTAGGATAAAAAGTGATCAACTGGATAAAAGATGGATGCCAATATGGCAGCCAGGGAGTTACTGTATGATCATATGTGATGTGAATAGGTATTCAGGGAGTTATTGTATGGTCATGAATGATGTGAATATGTATACAATGAGTGACTATATGGTTATGAGTAGGTATACAATGAGTGACTATATGGTTATGGGTGGGGTGTCCATGGTGAGATGCAAAGGAATATAAGGAGTGGCTGTATGGGCATGTGCGAGGTGAATCGGTATACATGTAGTGACTGTACGGTGTATTGTGTGTGGCCGATGTGATCGTATGGGCATTGCTGTGGTGTATAGCTATAACGAGAGAAGCTACATGGTCATCCGTGTGTTGTTTATGTATATATGGAGTGACTGTAAGGTCGTGGTGGTCGTGATGTATGTGTATCGTGTGTGGCTTATAGTGACATGTGGTGTATATATATATTTGTGCTGTCTGTATGATCATGGATGGAGTGCGTAGATAAATAGGGAGTGATTTTATGGTTATGGGTAATGTGTATAGGTGAACATGGTATGCCTGTAGTCAAGATTGAAGTTATATGCATGCCTGGAATAAGCTGTATGGTCATTGACGAGCGTGTGGCTATATAGGGAGTGCCCTTTTGGTAACGGGTGGGTCGTATATTTATATATGTTGTGGATGTATTATCATTGGTGGTGTATATGGTGTAGATGAATGATCATGGATGGCGTGTATGAGTATACAGTGAGTTGATGAATTGTCATGTGTGAGGTGTATATGCAAGTATGAGACTTATGAGTGGTCGTGTGTGCGGGCATTGGTATATTTGGAAGGGCTCACCATTGGTGGTTGAGGTGTATATGTATATCTGGATTGATTCTATGGTCATGGGTATGGCGAATAGATATACATGTAGTGGCTGTATGGTCCATGGTGAGGTGCACGTGGATCTTATTGGCTCCCCGACTATAAGGGCTGTGTCCGACGGAATAAACTAGTGGATGAGGCATATAATTTCTCATAAAAACTCGGAATTTATAAAAGAAATTAGATGAAAAATAGGAACGAAATATGCACCGAATTTGAACATCAAACACTGCTTAACCGTTTAATTGATATTTGTAAAATTCACACATATTAATTTGTTCTCTCATAGCCCACAACTCATGCACCAAATATATAACATAAAATGTACGAAGTGAGCGGCTTATAGATTACAAAGTGACGTAAGTTCCCCGTCCTGTATACTCATGATACTGCATGCTGTTTGACCAACTCAAGTTTATTTGGCGCGAATAGGCGATTTGATTACGAAAATTATAAACGTACTCAAAACCTACCATCACCCTATTTCATAAAAGTTTTACCACATGGTATTTCCAAGAAAGCCACACATATAAATATATTAGTTTCCATATATGCCATATGATGATTACGTTCATGAGTATCATGTTCTCTTAATACATTTTATAATCGCCGTCGAAATTCTAATTTATGAATCTGATGTATGCTATATAATAACACGTGTCTGGTCTGCTTCTTGAGTATTGTTATAGAATAGAAATAGCTTCATTGGTCCACTGCTGGAGCTTATATACGGTAAGGATCGTTATTGGGGAGATGAGGAACATGAAATATCTTCCGATAACGCAAGGATAATTCTACCCAAAAGAAGTTATTTTTTCAATTTGTTTGTAATATTACACACTAAACTCTCACACCACATTTAGTTAAATATTATTTATCATGACCCAAATTCGCTTTTCTGTGTGGGTGGGTCTGGGGTAGGGCGGTGTCATTACATTGTAAATGATGCACGTTATTTTGTTAGTGTCTTTATACGATATAATGCGAATTGTTCCTAAGTCCCGTATCCTATAGGAGCACTGGGGGATCAAATATCTATCCCTTTTCGTGGTTCATCACTAAACAAAGCTCTAAATATGTAGGTTTTGTTTGTTATTTCTATACATGTCGTTTACTATGTAATTGTGTGTCTCAAGTATGTCCATCTAAGTTCAGGGTTAGTGGCTATAACCAGTTTCCCTATCAGTGTTATAATTATCGTGTAAAGTTTGTACGCCTTGTTATGCAAAACAAAGTCGGGATATGTAACATTTTGACTTTTATTTACACAACATAAACGGACAAACTTGACAATACCATATTATCTAGTAATATATCTGCGATATATTTATGATTGATGTAAGTCTATTATAACATAAACTCTGTATTTTAATATTCTGTCTGACTATTTTTAACAGCAATCATCATCTCGAAGGCCATTATGAGGTTACATATCATGGCACGGGTGAATACAATGAGAAATATCTGTCCACCTGATATACAGAATTTCAACCAACTTTTCGGTCGTATATTCAAACTAAATATACCAAAACCATACAGCATATAAGTCAAAATGAAGATTAATGTCCCGCATATATGGACAATTAACAGGCAGTTCATAACACCTCATAACTGGCTGTGAAAAATGCATGACTTGTTCGATTTGGAGCACAAAAACGTGTTTATGGGGACAGGTTACGTGGCATGTATGCACGAGTAAACATTGCTTATACGGATAATACATGTAATATTTTGGATACACAATACGAAATAGGCGTGAAACACTTGTTCTGGTCTGCATGATCGCCGAAAATCGAAAAACCAGTCCGACCACAACGTTGTTGCCATCAAAACCACAACGGCGTTGTCATTTTTTCGCTGCTGTTGACCCACTTCGATTGGGATTTTATTGAATATTTAGGCCATTGGAGAGTTGGGGCCGTTACCAGCATGATCGGGGATAATTTTTCTTACGTGGAGAATACCAGCGGGGTGTCAAATTGTGTTCAGGGGTGAGCAAATAAGGCTTTCATGTCGAGGAACCATGGTCAGAATGCCCACCCTCGCATTTTGTGTAGGCTATTTCTCAGCCGTACAATCAAACAGAGAGCCAGGGAAGCGCTCATTCGTTGGGTATAATATCCTTCTTCAGGGCTGTGGGGGGTCTCATTATAATAAATATGCACATTAACTCCCCATCCCGATTTTGGTGATCAGCCCTCTCCTACCCGCTTGCGAATTTCGCTAAAAACACCGTACAACGGCGTTTCGCCACACCACAACGGCCAAACGCACACCACAACGGGGAAACGGTTGGTCAGTGTGAATTTGGGGATATAGAGAAACTAAACTAAAAAAGAATCTTTCTAAAGAAACTAAAAAAAACTTGTTAATTTGATAATGAAGATACTTTCCAAAGATGAGGCCTAAGCAGAATGAGGTCCCCAGAGGGTGAATTTTGTAATGCTATCCCGCAGATAGCTTCACTAAATTCACCCTCTAGGAACCTCATTCTGCAAATGTCCAGAATCATATTTTGAGGCCAGTTTATAACACAATTTTGTAAAACTAACAATGAAGTTTAGGCCATGCAAATTCAATTTCAATTTATGAGGACAGTTTTGTTATAAAAGCATGCATGCACTATTTAATTTAAACAACATTATGGGGCCCACACCAATCACGCATACCATATCTGCATTGCTATATCTGGGTTTAATAATTCCATTTGCCGGGACCATTATTATCTAAACAGATGTCCATAAAAGTTAGTTTATTTCGTCAAAAATCACCCAATAAAGTTTCATTGACACATTTTTTTACTTAGTTTGGAGAAGCATTACAACATGCGTCTAACAGATATTTGAACATAGTTACCAATTACGGTAATGAATCGAAAATTTCAATCGGAGGGAAATGGATATGTTCGATCTCACTTATATATAAACAGGGCTTCCACTTGGGATAATATGTTGGGGGGGGGGGGGGGGGGGGGGGGGGGGAACACAAATGTCATTGTTGGCAAAATGCAAATACCCATACAGTATAACTGGCTTATACTCTGGTTATTTTATATTTCAAACTGTGTTTTCAACCACCTCACGACAATATATACCGATTATAATATTGCTGATCAGTCCATCAATTGAAGACAGACCTGAAGATCGAATAATAAAAAATCGCGGTAGCAAAACTATCAATGGATAAAATAATTACAGTAAAGATGTCTGGCTCCATACTTGCGAGCCTGAACGGGAATTTGACTTTATGTGGCCTTATATTAACTACATTCATGTAATAACATGGCCTTATATTAACTACATTCATGTACTAACATCACCTTCTCACAGCTGTGTTATGAAGGTTTGTTGCCACCCGCCCGAATTCCCACCTGCCAACCGTCCCTCGCCAAACCGTAAGTCGACTAAACTCGACTAAAAAACGTGCCACAATTATTTTGTACTGACTAAATTGATCGCAATTGATTGTAAGAACAGGGTTTAGGGATCATGTGCGTGGGCCTGAGAAACAGGAATTTACGTGGCCTTATACTAACATCACATTGTCCGTTGTTGTAGCATGGACGTTCTGATCCTCCGAGACATGCCGTGCATTCCTCTCCATACATATTCTTTGGACAGCAAGCTGTGAGAACAAGAAAGTGTTTTACCAGAAAGTCGTTGAGGCACAATTTGTGTCATTCTCAATTTTCATGGCCATTTAAAATAGTTCTGCGGCACTTCATTTTCAGGTGAACAAATTGAGCAAAAAGTAGGTGTATTAAAGTGTATTTAGCAGAAAACATGGCCTATAATTAATAGCAATTGTAACAGATACTGACTGAAACACTGTTGAAATTTTGACATGATCAGAACATAACATGAAAGCTTTGTCTATGGTCAGGGATGGGGTAATTGTAATTTGTAATTGTAATTGACTGTAATTAATTACATTTTTTCAAGTAATTGCATGTAATTGGTAATTGAGTTTATTCTCAATTACATGTAATTGCAATTGTAATTGGTTAGGATGTAATTGTAATTGTAATTAGGGTCTAATTTCAATTACTTCAAAATCACAGGTACTTGTTTCTTCTCAAAGTACTCTTTCATGATTCATCCAATGGTTTCTTCAAATGTTCTTTTCCAAATTTCAAAGTGTAAGACTGGTGACTGGCTATCACTATGTTCTCACAACACTGAGTTTTAATCCACTGTGTCTCAATGGTGAATTCTGTTAACACCTCCTCTTTGTTTGCTTAAGCATTGGTTAACCTTTGAGGTATAAGGCTTGTTTTGATAAATACAATGAGAAACCAACTTCAAATAATTGACAATAGATCATTATAATCTCATATATATTTTGAAGACCTCTGTCTGTCTGTCTGTCTGTATGTCTGTCTGTATGTCATTTATACAAATCTACGATTCTCGACCGATCGGGACGAAACTTGGTACGTGTGTGTAGTTTGACCAGGCGGTCGACGTTGTCGTATTGGCGAGCCTGTGCGGCGCCCGCGTCACGCATGCGCAGACGAGATCTCGGAAACGGGTGGAGCTATCAACTTGAAATTTGGTATGTGAATGTATCTTGCCCCGGATACAAATTTTATCGGGTCGCCGAGCCCGTGCGACGCCAGCTTTGGTTTGGTGATGTTAGTTGATTTTTTTTTTTCAAAGGGCTGTTATGACTCTCAACTTATGAAAACTAATTCATGTTTGGAATTATGATACACAGTGCCTTTTATATATTATAACCTTACTTTTATTACACACAACTTGCATCAAATTTGGCTAAAATTTGTTTACCATCAGGCAGACTCCATACCAGTTTTGTGTTTTGTTAGTTACAAGAGTACAAAACAAAACTGTTAACTAAACATACCTTTAATATCTTCAATACAAAACCATTCTTGAAAATCTTTCCTTTTTGCTTTAGAGAATTCTTTAAACCAATATTGTTCTACATTATCTTCATACTTTTCTAACATGGCATGGGTCTGAAAAAGAGAAAGTGTTTATCATTAAAAACTCACATCATGTTTGATTGACATTGATTAAAATTGTCTGACAGTCAAAACTCACGGTGAAAATCTGGATCTGGATCGCATTTTCAAATTTATTTATAAGATAACAGAAATATTTGAATGATAACACCTTTATAGACTCATTAGTGTCTAATGCACACAAGCTTTCAGCCTTCTGTGAAGCCTTTATCAAGTGAAATGACAATTGATTATACACGTTAGTAAGTTTGACGTTAACTTGACCATACGGCTGTACATATCCAAGACATATGTGTGTAGAAGTAACAAAAGCAATTTTGATCAAAATCAGATTATCTTCGTTGAATTTTTTTCACTGCTGACATTGAATATTCAAATGATAAATTACAGCTCTGGGAAAAACACTGACCTGGACTGGTTTCCAAAAAATTATTAATGTTATCTCACCGACAATTTTACATGGTCAGCAGCCCAGACAAAACATGCCCAAAAACCAAAACAATTTTCTAGGAAACTGAGTCAGAAAAGTTTATCATCGATGCCAAATTATTATGTACATGTACTTACGTCCTTTCCCAAATTATACAGCTCTTCTACAACTTCTATCAGTCTTGTCTCACTAAGAATAGAAACAATCAAATCAATGAAATTAGAATATTGTTCCCAGAGTTCAAATCTAAAATGAAATTCACGATCATTCAAGGCCATTTTGTAACAATTTTTAAGGGTGTACAAACCCTAGATTCTGTAATCAAGATAACGTTTTTTAATTTTCATGTAATTTCAAGATTTCAAGTAGATGATCAGCCAGTGGTGCATATATTACTGAAAACCAAGGCTATTCACCACTTGAATGTCACTTTCCATGTCCTGAATGGTTATGTGTTGGCCTTTCGAAGCACAGCAAGAACATGAACAGAAGTTTTATCTCCATTGTTTCTTCAGGAGTTACAATTTTCTTATCCCAACCAGACACAACTGCAATAGGAATAGGAATAGGAATAGTTACAACCTGCAGTTGAGCTAAAAACCCTACTGAGATTTCAACTGAGATACCGGTTGTTGTCTTGAGATTAGGTTTGGGAACAGCAGAAAAACTTCAGATGAAGTGTGGGTGTGGGTCTCTGGAGTCCGAACAGGATCCAAACAATAATCTCCGCTGGAAGAATATAACAATCAACTGAGATTGTCGAAAATTCCAACCACATCGAGTGTACTATTTCAGAGGACGCAACATTTGAACCATGCACAAATGTAAATATTTACTACTATATTGACTATTTTAACAGCAATACCCACTGCGAAGGCCACCGACATCTCTAACCCTTAAATGACTGGAGCTAACTGAAATTTTGCGAAAACCCAGTGCCAATGCATTCTCTAAGTCTTATATATACGAGTATCCCATAAGGAGCCTCACATATATAAGAGAATAAATTGACCTAACAATATTTACTTTGACCATGTAAGCCGGTGCATTCTCTTACATGTATATATGCGAGGCTCCGTATGGGAGACTCGCATATATAAGACAATGCACAGGCACATGATCTTTAATGCTACTCCAGTGCAACTCCAGTCATGAAAGGGTTGAATTTGTGATTTTCTTACCTGTGGAGAAAGTTACCAAGCCTGCTCCCCTCCCAGTCTGCATCACCGCCCCCGAAATGTGATTTGGCTGTTTTCTCAAGAGCCTGAAAGAAACAGTATCTGATATATCAGGGTTTCCAGTAAGTTAAAATCAAGCCTGGATATAGTGTGTCTGTCATTTGCAGAATGAGCTCCCCAAAGGGTAAATTTAGTGATGCTAACCCGGGCTAGCATCACCAAATTCATCCTCTGGGAACCTCATTCTGCTTAGGCCTCATCTTCTGGGAAGTTCCGGTATCTAGTCTCAAATTAACATTGTTTTTAGTTACTTTTTTCCTTCTGGGAAGTTTCTATATCCCCTAATTTGAAGAAGATAAAATGCATAATTGAGGTGACTAATGGGTTAACAGCACCAATTTCAACTGGGGAACTTCAATCTGATGTTAGGTCTCCCATAGTAATTGAGACCTAAGCAGAATGAGGTTCCCAGAGGGTGAATTTGGTGATGGTAGCCCGCCATGCAGGATAGCGTCACTAAATTCACCCTCTGGGGACCCAATTCTACAAAATGACAGACACACTATATGCAGGCGTGGTTAAAATATATGGAACTCTTCTTGGTGTCTGGGGGGAATTCAAATTTCTGCCATCACTATCACAGATGTGGGAATAATAATATATATCTCATAAATATATCATGTGTATTTGATATACTGTATATGGAGCCTGGCAAGGTTTGCCAAATTTTATTGACTGAGGTCTGGCATATTTTATTGACTCCATATGCATCTATCATGTGTCATAAAACTATAAGTCATTGCCAAATTTTACAGACTGGCAAGGTGTGCCAAATTTGATCAACTGAGTGTGTCAAGGCACATGGTCTGCATTTCAAGTTGACAAGTCTGCTAATAGCGTGTCTGTCATGAGGTCCCCAGAGGGTGAATTTAGTGATGCTATCCCGCATAGTGGGCTAGCATCACCAAATTCACCCTCTGGAGACCTCATTCTGCTTAGGCCTCATCTTCTGGGAAGTATCTATAGTATCAAATTAACATTGTTTTTAGTTACATTTCCCTTCTAGGAAGTTTCTATATCCCCTAATTTGCAGAAGATAAAATTCATAATCGAGGTGCCCAATGGGTGAACATCACCAACTTCAACTGGGGAACTTCAATCTGATCCTAGGTCTGCCATAGCAGTTGAGGGCCTTAGCAGAATGAGGTCCCCAGAGGGTGAATTTAGTGATGCTATCCCGCTATGCGGGATAGCGTCACTAAATTCACTCTCTGGTGACCTCATTCTGCAAATGACAGACACGCTATTTGCAGGCATTTCAAGTCGACAATCTTTCACTATATGGTTGTAAATTGAACACTTTCTATACTAAATGGGTTCTCCGAACAGTTATAAAAGTAAATATTGGAATGGTCTATTGTTGATTTGAAGGCGTGTTCACGAAAAATTAGCAGACAACAATATGACGAAGAGATAACACAAGTGCAAAAGTATTCATATTCTTTGGTGGGAAATGTTCAGATAATAAGTTCAACTTTAATATTATCTGAACATTTCCTAAGGGAACTACACATCAATGAGTATTTAGTAAATAAAGGGTTAAGTTTCAAATCAAGTTAAAGCTATCATGAACTAAAGCTGTGTATTCGCACCCAGCCTGAATAACACCACGACCCTTCGCATTCTCTGATGTTTTAATCATAATGCCACTTGCATTGACTGGTTTCAATCTTAGAGGCTAACTTACAGTCTTACACTGCCAGGTAAGCAAAATGTGCTATATTTTGACAACAATGATAGGTATACATTGATGTTTTGTGCAACATAATTTCATTGCCATATAATTTCATAATCAGTGGGTGATTTTTTTTATCAAATCAAATTTCAGAACCGGATACATTTAGTATACAATTTATAATGCTGTGTACATAATATATTTTGAAATCAAAGTTGTATAAATTATCAGGAAAATTAACATACCTTATCAAAATTTGATGCAAGAGTTTTACAAGTTGAGCAACTTGGTGGTTTACAAGAGACAAGCAGGGTGTTGATGCTCATAATTAACCAGAATAACTGGTTTACAAAGATTTTGAGTTGGATGGAAACCTTCATGATGCAGATTTATTGCCACCAAATTCTGTGTTCTCTGAAAAATACATTTTATTGAAGACAAATTATTAAACAAAAAATGAGGTTTAGATTGGAGAACATGCATGTAAGATGTTGTAATTCAATAGACTATCGAATCAAAGCTAGACTTTACCAAGCTATATGCAATATGGGGAAATATAATCTAGTAGTGTGATAGCTATTTACAAATAAAGTCCATGCAACAGTTCTTATCAGTTTCTTCAGTTGACATTCAAACATGAAATCTACTGTCTTATAGTCCACATTATCATATACCTTGAAGGCTTGAGTTCACATAGGGTCATACTGTCTTTTGATTTGATGAAGCACCATCACACGTCAGAGAGTAGTTTGACCAGCGAGCAAACTATCATGCAGGCTATTATGACAGACCAGATTCGATAGTAAATAACTGTTTTCTAAATTAAATTATTTACGACCCGACCTGCCCGGAGACAGGCGACATCAGACCAGCTAGCAGGGACTCCGTTGATCTGCTGTCGTCACGGAAACAAGCGGAAACAGGGACACAGACTCCACCAGGGACGTTCCTGCCGCCAACTTCGCTGTGGAACTGGAATCACCACCTGGCCAGTTCCCGTCAGGGGCGGAATCGAACACTGACGCCCCTCCGACGCCAGAGAGGCCGGTTTCTCCCACCGAGGGAACTTCACCGATCTACTCAGACAACACCATCAGGATCATGGAAAAGTTCTTGAAATTTTACTACATAGGGCCGGAACTTGACAGAATGAGAGCTCAGATTGAAGAAACCAGGGCAATACGAGCTAGATGCACTACTTTCCACACAGAAGACGACCAGGGAAACAACAGCGGTGTGAGCAACACCCCTCCCTCGGATGCCTCTTCGGATGCACCACCGGCTAAAGAGGCACAAGAAGAAGAAAAAGAAGAAATAAGAAAAAAATCCAAAAATTGCTTCTTTTTTAAAAAAATTTTCTGATTCTCTTAATAAAGGCAATAATATGAGGGATTAAGGAAAGGGCCTTTCGGCCCTTTCGACAATCCCGGGGCCAGCCACCCCAAACCACTCACTTATATGATAATGACAGTTGGTTGAAGCTAGAATATAGACTTGGATGCGAGGAGTGCAGCATGCAGTGCAACATGGATATTGAGAACCATAATTCGAAGTTAAGTAATATAGACATATTCAATAATTATCACCTATTCAAGAATATAACCATAACATGCTGGTTTAATTGTTAACTAGTATACATATCACTATTAGTGCTAGTTGCAGGTTTTTATCATTAATACTACCTATCTCAATTCAATATGTATGAATTATTACTCCAGATTTCACATTGTCTAGCATGGTAGAGATCTGTCGCATGTGAACATTAGAATGAAGCATTGTATAAGGTCCTATTACTAAAAGGGGTCCCCAGGATGATGTTTCTGAACATAATATTTCATATATATCTCATTTGGCTTGAGGCCAGAATTTTACTATAGTCTTCAAACTATTTCCCACCTGCTGACATCTTGGTTGGCGCTCTGCCAGAATTCTGGTGAGAGGTCAGACTTTTGTGAACTATCGCCCGGATTATAGTCTTTGAACTATTTATCAACTTGCTGATGGTACAGTTGGTGCAAGGCAAGATTTTTGACAGATATAATAAATAGATTTAGTCTTAAAAATTTTTCACTGCAATGTTTGTATTTGTCAGTTATAAGCAGGAAAAATATCTCATCAAATGTTCAAGCCTTTGGAACTAGCAAATGGACATACAGCTGCCAGACCATTGTCAGCGATAGGTAGCTCTGTTAGAAAACTTAAAATGGTCGGGTTCAGACTCAGGCCTTAAAATCCAATGAGTATCAGAATCATGATTTTCATTTTGATTCTCGTAAAAAGTCTTGATTCCCTGTAGAACATGCTATATTTTGGTTATAGAAAAATCTGATGGATTATACACATGTAAAGCCTGAGACTATCCTTATCGCTGACCACAACCGCTATAGTAGCCTTTAGTAGGCCTACAACATAATCATGACATGACCGAAATCTATATAAATATGTTTAGTCTGTATCTGTAAGATATCAGCGCAGGAGCCTTGCGACAACAAAACAATACAAAGATGAAAGCACCTAAAATGTTACAACCACAACTCATATTTGTAATAAACATTATTCTGAATTCGGTTCTTTGTAAACATCATTAATCTAACACGGCGCTGGTACCAGGTTGTATATAGAGAGTAATCACTTGATTGAACTGCTGATGTGAAATAATTCATGAGAGGCAGCATCATTGTACAAACACAGGAGTACAAAATAGTCCCTGCCTCGAATGAATTATTTCACATCACCTGTTCAATCAAGTGATTATTCTGTTTATTATATTCCACTTTAAACATCTGATTGACCAGATATACAAATAATATAATTGAAACATGATTTCGGAAGGCGTTATGATTTATTAACAGCCCTCCAGGAATTATTAACAGCCCAAGGGCCTATTAGCGAATAGGTTCGAGGGCTGTTAATAATTCTTGAAGGGCCGTTAATAAACCATGACACCTGACAAAATCATGTTATTTTCATTAGTAGCACTCCATCATCATGTGATCGGTGACTTAACAGGAAGTGGGCGCTAACGAAAACAAAGGTTAATTAACGCCCGCTTCTAGTCAACTTTACCTCAAAATTATTGAATCTTACTGTGTGGGTAAAATAGTTTATAAATCTACCGGTACTTGAGAATGCCCCCGAAAGTGGTTCATCCGGCCATATATATTTATATACCCATGATGCCTAAATGTGAAATAGAATGAAAACTCATATGGTGAAACTAAATGTTCTCCTACCTCTGTTGCAGAAAAACTAATACAACAGGTACCCCACTGGACAAAACAAGTGTCCATTGGCACCGCGGTGTATTTGCCGTTCGGCCCGCAGTGTCAGAGTTTGTAACTGCAGTTGAGCACCGCGGCCGAACGGCAAGTACACCGCGGCCGAACAGCAAGTACACTGCAGCCGAAAGGCAACTACACCGCAGCTGAATGGCATGTACACCATGGTTAGATTTATGGTTTGTATCGTCTTTTTTCAGTTTAATTAACGTACACCGCGGCAACTACACCATGGCGGAACGGCAAGTACACCGCGGCCCAACTGTAGTTAGCCGGTGGAGCCGCGGTGTAGTTGCATTTCAGCCGCGGTGGCAACGCTAACCGCACCGCGGTTAAGTGGACACTTGTTTTGTCCAGCAGGGTAGTGTGAACCTATATTTCGTCGACAGGTCGTTACTTCTAATTTACTGACGCAGATAACTCTCGTCATATTTCATCCAAATTTTCAGATATGATAAACTCCTGTGGTAAAAATTATATCACATGAAGACTACCATCTTGCAGCGTCATCAACTCACAGCATTATACATAAGCAAATATTCTCACAAGGAGGAAACTACATCATAGTAGTACATGTGGTCTTCAGTCAACTGCAAGTGACTAGACTAGTCCAAGTCTGCTCGTAATAAACCATCTAGGATAATGGGTTACTTTTATTATGTTTGTAAAACATATTAAAAGATTTAATTTTCTCGGAGTGACTTATTAATCATCTATATTTGCCTCACTCTGAGAACATTTTGTTTCCTAATTGAATTATTCATTGGATCGCTCGATCAATAGTCCGTGGACTATCTTGTAATAGCTACAATATTCGATTGCGTTAATTTGTCCTACAAATAAAGTAATTATGCTTGATTTTGGCAGTTTAACATGCTTTCGCCTACATGTATATGTCTTCGTATCCCAATAAATAATCCATATGGCCTAATTCATTCTTCGTTCATGCGCCACAACACGCATGCCGCACAATAGCCTGTCATTTAATTAACACGCAATGAGTTGTTCTCTTCTTACCATGGGTCAACATGCAGACGCATTTATTTCATATTGAATTTACTTTTACTGCCGACCGGTCGAACTGATGGAGTTCGACGTATCGATAACTTTATTTTTACCCGCCCACCCAATATTTCCCATAAAATTTAGGATTTTATTCTAATTATTTCTCCTAATACATACTACAGGGGCCTGTTTAGCCAAAAAAAATATATAAATTGAACGGTCTACATGTACCGGTACATGTTATACTTTTCCAATTCTCTTCTATGGCATTATTGTATTCTCATACTTTGAAATCTTGATACTATTTACTGTAAGCCAATTAACTGTAAATAATAGTACTTGTATTGAGATTTTGTAATAATTTATAAACATGTGTATATTGGGGAGCTAGTAATTACGCTCCCCAATATATTTCGGCAAATAAATATATATAATAAATCTATCACATTGAAACTGAAAGAGTTCTCCATTGGGAAAATTTGATAGCAAGATGCTGGTTTTGATAAAATATAATGGTAAAGATAACATAGACAAATTGGCAAGTTGCAGCGCGAACCCTGCACGCAATATAATAAAATTATTGTATATTGGTACAAAGACTATAAAGAATAACTTCATTAAAAGACTAAGAGTAAGACGAAAATAGGCGATACAAACATTCCGAAATTGAATAAAGCACGCACAAACTAATTCCATAAACAACTTCTCGGTACCTATTTGGTGAAAAGCAACTGGGGCTTTTACCGCACATGTGCATATCCTCTTACCTAAGTCAGATAGGGCTCTTTTTCGCCAACAAGCCCATTTTGCCAATCAAATTTAGCCACGAATTTTACGGGAAAGTAATGCGCATGCGCAAAACAGGTGCGAGAAACCGATTAACTCTTTTCTGCCAAGTGCTGTCTTTGAGAAAGTAATAAATTAGTCTCAACTCTGCTCAAGGACGGGGAGTGTTAACATGCATTCAAACATAACTTCAGCCAAATATTTTAGTAATTTTTTTTACGATGCGAAGTGTTACCTATATTATCACCCTGGCCAAGTGGTCCTGCTAATATGCTACATGATGCTGGTGGTCCTGCTGTATTTCTATGACACGGCAGGGCAAACTGATGCCGTTACGAAAAAGTACCGTTATTTTTAATAAAGTTGTCATTTTAGTGGGGTTTGCCTGATCTGAGCAATTTCAGAAAACACCAGCGTGTGTATGAAACATTCAAGAACATATATATTTTTGAAAAATATTATAATGTCTGCGCTGGTGTTTCTATAACCATCTTGATTATAGTCGATTTTCAACATCTAACACAACCGGTATTACATTCTTCGCAATAAATATGTTGTCGAATGTTTGATACGCATAATGGCTTTTCCTTTATATGTTCAGAATATCGGAACACCGCGAAAAAGACAAATTAATAAAATATACCGGTACTCTCAGGGGGGGGGGGGGTCTGGAAAAAAATTGCACATATAGGGCCCAAAAAGTTTTTTTCCGACCTCGAGGGACCCACCACCCCGTTTTTGCAAAAAAAATATTTTTTTCCTCCAAAATTTTGGGGACCCACCCCCCGTTTCTCATGTTTTTATCAAAATTTCAGAGGTTTTTTTAGCCGTTCTTCAATAACTGTGTTAACTGCCTTACTAATTGGTAAACACAGATCAGAAAAACGAAAAATATACTGTATTTCCATGTGTTTCCTGGTGTTTTCAGTATCTAACAACAATATTAATTAAGCATTGTGTATGTACACTATATGTCACAAATTGCGCTAGACCCCATTATAGCCTTAATATATCGAGTGTGTTGTGTCTGACAGAGAACACTGGCCAGTGTAAATAGTGGTAAACAGGTCAGGGGTTCCACAATTATATGTGCATGATCAAAGAACTCTTTAGTCTTATCCAACGGGATGGGGTGGGGAGGGGAATTGTTTTTTGGTTAGGTATACACATAGATATATGGTTATTATACTGCCCGATATTAGTCGGCGGGTATATAGTTGACGTCTCGAGCCGTCTGTCCGTACAAACATTTTGAATTTTAACTCAAGAGTCAGTTGTCATATTTGATGCCCTATGGCATGGTGACGGACCAGAAATGGGGGACGAATATGCATAATATCGCGGGTTGTGACCACCAATGCCTACCAGAGTTATGGGCCTGTTCGACTTTATGAAATTCAGTCCATACAAAGTTTTTGCAATATAAGTTAAGTGTCGGTTGTCAAATTTTGATGTGGTTTGGTATGGTGATAGACCAGAATGAAGAATTGAATGTCATTTCTCAATGCATCTGAATGCATCACATTATTTCAGTTCATCTATTTGTAAGTGATAACAGTATACAATTAGTATTTTAGTTTCGTCTTGTTGAGCAGTAAAGCTCCCAGATGAAGTTCGGAAATTCAATGAGAATAGCGTCACCATCAGTTGGGATTGTCTGAGCAGTAAACAGTAATGTCATTCATCATAACCAATTCAGTTTTATTTGGATAATTGTTGCAAATTAACATTACTTGCAATCATTCAAGATGAGAAATAACCAGAAGGAATGAATTTGATTACATGCCAGAACAAGACAGTATTTCAGACATTAGAAATTTATGAGATACCCTTTTCAATTTCATGTTATGCAACAATCAGGTTAATGATATCTACTAGTAGTCATCATTGAGTATTCACCATGTAGTATCCAATTTGTGATAGAGTTTTTTTTGTTTTATTACTTTTATTCAGATAATACAACTGGGTAATATATTAATTTTGTTACTAAATATTTCTTCCGTTGATCATAAGTTTCCTGAATGTTAATACGGTGGTCCACTGTGAAGTGGTCCGGGATACTGTGAAATCCAGAATGTTGCTAAATCTGAGGCTAAAGAGTCACTTTAGCTGCCTATATAGCCCTATACCAACAAGCATGGTACTAACATGCTTACAAACAACATTACATGGTCAGTACTTGTAAATTGTTTGAACAAAAACCCATTTTGGAAAAAATTTACAAGCACCATTTTTTCCGCCTCTGGACCACCCACACACCCCGGCCCTATATACGGAATTTTTTTGCAGACCCCCCCCCCCCTGGTACTCTTTGTTAACATCATCATTTTGTCCCAACCGCATCATAGCACGTGACATTAGCAGGAACACTTGACCAGGGGTGATTATGCGAAGAATTTACGTGTTCATTGTCTGGCTAAAACGTACATGCCTTGACACCGTGGAATGAAGTGAATTATATGCACCGGAGGCATTGGTGTATACTACGATATAAACGGTGGACCTATAATGGAATGGCGGCTTTCTATAGTTATCAGACGATAAAGCTCTGATCAAAATGCAAACTCGAGGACACAAAGGAACTGCGCAAATTACTAACAAATCGCTAAGAAATTGATTGATTGATTGATTTATTTATTTTTGATATAAAGACATACATGTATATTGTTTTAACAGGTTACAAATATAATGAAATTACAAGCAAATAAATAGGAGTTTTTAACATAATTTCAGTTGTAGGCTATATATAAGAAATCACAAATTTTGAAGCAAATATGAGGCTGTAAAGAAGTCTAAGTGAATACCAATGGTATGATGGCTGAAATTTAGAAAAATCGTAGAGTACATGCACGGCTAGATATCGGGGATGGCACAAAAAGCACTCGAAGGCTTAATTCCATTGTGGTCCCCTGATATGCTATACCGGCCACGAGGCAGACAATATAGTTACTAAGAAAATTCTCTATTTTAAAGGTACTCAACCCGATAAAACTCCTCTCAATTACTATTTCAATGGCTTCGGGGGTCAAAAATATTTGATTCGAGTCGAGGAAGTCACCCATCAAAGCTCAGATTTGTTAGATATCGATTTTAGAAATTTATTATTTTTCATTATCGGGAATACTATCTGGCCCAGAACTCAGTCTAAATTGCGTTAAAATTACCACTTGATTTTAGAGTTATTCATCCTTGTCTGTTTGAATAGATTTGAGGTACACATCCAGAGCAGATTACGGCAGTTATTAGTACCGATCTCGAGAACATAACAAATTTGAAAAATCAATATCTAATAACTCTGAGCTTTGTTTGATGGGTTCCTCGACTCGAATCAAATATTTTTTACCCCCAAAGCCAAAGAAATAGTAATATAGGACCCTCTGATCGGATTGTTGTTGTTGGAATCTGTTGAGATGGGGACCCTCTTTACGGGTTGAGTACCTTTAAAATACTAAAAAATAATGGTAGTGACATCAATGTTAATATGTTAATATTATACATTGATAATGCCATCATCAATATGGATAATATAATTTATCGTCATAAGTGCTACATTTACAAGTAATCTTATGATTGTGAATATGTTTGTTTTAAAAGAAATGTTCTTTTCACCGACCAGGTGGATGAGACGCCTGGCAGATCCATTATACATAACAAGTCTGTCAATCGTCTCATTCACCGGGTCTATGAATACTGACCGATATAATATTATATTAAATTATATTAATATTAATGCTGCTGCAAGGGGTGCCTGTGGGTTCTGTGTCGGTTCGGTGACTTTGTAAATGATGGAATGGCGAGTGCCAAATTGTCGCTCAAAACGACCACGTAGACCATCTCAGAATCCACAGACATCCCTCTTGCTCTGCGATAACTTTAAGGATGTCAGCTCGGTGTGGGACAAAACAGGTGAAAAATAAACGAATAGAGCAGTAATAAATACTCATTCAACATGTGCCTATATATAGTGTGATTATTAAAAGCATACCGTGACTACCACCCTTTGTCCCTCGTCGAGCCGGCAATCCTCAAAGGCAACTGCGTGCAGATATATTTAGATTGCAGAGATGAGTAATTGATTGGCAAAATTTTGTTCACAGTTTCAATTCAGTAGTACAGAAAGGGATCTTCCTCTCGGTCCTTCAGTTTAGATATGAGATGTTTTTTTATGCAAAATTTTCGGTACTTGATGTCAATGGGTAGATGTACAGTTTTGTCAAGTCTATTCCAGAGTCTTATTCCTGTGTAGAAAAAAGACTTTTTCCCATAACAACTTACATGAGGGAGGATGAATTTCAGTTTACCTGACCGGGTTTCAGATTGATCAGCCTCATTGTCCGAAACATTTATATCCCCTTCTTTATTTGATCGTTTGAAATGTTCATTAAACTATACTGATGGGGCTTCCTTATCTGAGATCTTCATAACCATTGTCAATTTCCTAAAGTTAACTCTTTCACATACCGGCAGCCAATTTACTTTTATAAATTCCGGATAGCCAATGTGTCCTACAATTTAGATCTAAAATTTGAACAGCAGGAGGTGGGGAGATCACTCTATATTGTGTATATAATGGATTATGTTCCTCCTCTCCATCTTCTGTGTTATACTTTCCATTTCTCGATATCGTTGTTATTTTGATCAGAGAATAAAGCATTCATGAATTGGAGGATATAATACTTCAAATGCCCTGGCATAGATTAGGAGAAGAAAACAGTTACTGTCAAGAACAATGTACAATACAAATCAGTACAAGAGGCTTCCTGGATAATGATCTCACCATAGAATTTGAGATAAAATTCAGAATATAATTTGATACCTTGGGGGGGGGGGGGAGGGGGGGGGGGGCGTAGGCCTACATTTAGTTTCATTTTTTTCAGATGTGAAAATCCTAACTATAACTCTTAAGAGAAATTTATCCATAATTAAACGCCCTATAGCTATATACAGTAATGCTCTAAGTAATCGACTGACTTCTTAACCACAGCATAATTATGGGTAACTTTTCAGGATTTAGTCGGAAATATGGCTTCTTGCCGTTCATCGGAAAGCTCAGCTTTCCGATGAATGGCAACAAGCCATATTTCCGACTAAATCCTGAAAAGTTACCCATAATTCTGCTGTGGTTAAGAAGTCGATTACTTAGAGCATTACTGTAGTTGCGAACGCAGTCCAATATTAAATTTAGACAATATCCGAATGCAAGTTCTACGTTAAACGGATAATTTTACTTATATAACACTATGATGTATGTTACAATTCTTCTTTTAATTTAATGCTAATGTACCTGTACTATATATAGAGGATCTCACATGAGTTTCTATTTTATACGGAATTTATCAACCGAGTTCACTAAATTCGATTTGAGCCGAGGTTTACCAAGGCTCAAATAAAATTTAGTGGACGAGGTTGATAAATTACGTATAAAATAGGACGAGTGTGAGATACCTTTTATCACATGATCAAATAAACGCGAATCAATGCGAAATATCCATCGAAAACAACGATAAAAACCGCAGCGATCGCAAGTCATTTGAAGAACGATGTGACGTCATCGCACGCGCTGATATTAAACGTGTCTCTTATCGATAATTATGAAACTGCTTTTGTGGGCAAATTATGTGATAAATATATATATAGCATAATTATAGAGTTGATATCGTGAAGACAAAATACATATCGCAGTCAATGTGGGAGGCCAAATTCACTTTTAATGATTATTTGGACTTCAACGAAATTATTTGGACTTAAGCACAATTGTTTGGGATTAAGCGCAATTATTTGTTCTCAAGCGCAATTATTTGTGCTAAAGCTCGAATAATATAATTACGCTTAACCTCAAATAAGCAATTTATGCTTAAGCACAATTATTTGCGCTTAAGCAATAAGCACAATTATTTACGTTTAATCACATTAAGTGCAAATAAGAAACTTTAAAAACATTACCTAACAAACCATGTTGATATTAATATTGTTATTATTATTATTATATCTTTATTTCCTCCATATATTGAAGATTTTACAAAGAATATAACATTGTTATGCACAACATAATGAATAGATATCATTATTAAATTTTATAGAAACAACACAAGTAAATATGATAAGCAAGACGTATTTACATTTCTACAATGGTAGATATACTGACGATGATGATGATGATGATGATGATGATGATGATTGGGATGATGTTGAGAACGACGACGTTGATCGATGATGACGATGTTAATGTTGAACATGAGGAAGAAGATGACTATATTGATGACGATGATGATGATGTACATGATGATGAAGATGATGTTGAAGATGAGGAAATTAGATTATGACGATGACGTCAATGATGACGGTGGCGATGACGACGATGAAGATTATGATGATGACATGGACGACGGCGATGATGATGACGATGATTATGTCGATGGTGGTGACGACGACGACGATGATGATAATGATGATGAAGATGATGATGATGATGGGCTGACTGATTTGTATTATTCAATGGACTAGGAAATATTTCTCTGCAAGAGTGCATTGTACCACATCCATAATTTGGCAGTAATCGTTACCATGAAGTCCAGAAAGACGTCTATATCATCAACTGCTGTACACATATCACCAGTAATATGAGTCAAATGAAGCAAGATCATTTCGTCCATTGAAAGATCATCAATCTTGATAAAACATTCTACGCCATAACGATCAATAATATCAAAAAACATATTATTCCGTAGTGATGTCAGGGAACTGCATTCAATGAGAACGTGCTGTACTTTATCAAGGTACATTTTATAGCAGTTAGGACACTGGATTAGTGCTTCGTTTAAGTACGTTGTTGCATCGATCACAAGAGCTGTGGTTAGATAGGAATGTTTATTATGTGAAAATTTTCGACAGAGTCGCCAAAGATCAGATATGTTTAGGTTGTCATGTACATTCCGAAACCGATTGAATGATGGGTCAATTTCCGTTCTAATTTTCCAATCTGACTCGGTTGTGTTTCGAATATTATTTCTCGTTAGCGCCTTCCACGACTCTTTCGAGAGAAATACGCCAGACCTGATGTACTCATATACTGCATCAGTCAAGTTGTATTTCACGAGTAATGAAAATACTTCGCCAATAAAAGTTGTTGTCGGGTTCTGTGAGTAAACGTAATCAAACAGCCTAGTTTCAAAGATTGTTTTACAAGCCTTTCCAGGCGTTAGTCGACAAAGGGCTCCAAAGAGTGAAATTTTTCAGGCATCAATACTAACTTGAAGTGGATATGTTCCTAGCAGGCCAGTAACGACATCGGTCCTGCATCGGGCAGGTAGGCCCTGAATACGCTTCAAGCAAAATCTGTGAACTCTTTCGAGCTTGATCAAGTTTGAGGCTGATAAGCCACAGAGAAATTCTGAACCGTAAGGTCCACGAGAAAGTACCACTGATTTATATATTACCATTGAACTCTGAGGTGTTATGCCTCCTGCGTACAGACCAGCAGTGCTTAACATAAGATATGTCGACCGAATTTTTGAGCTGACACTTTCTGTAAGAGTGTTTGGAAAGTCACTTTTGTGTAATGGTATGCCCAGGTGCGTGACTGAATCCGTTTTATTAACTGCTATGCCATTTAGCATCCATGTGCGATTGATAGAGGCGTATTTAGATTTCTCATTGAAGATAATTACCTGACATTTCTGTTGGTTATACACAAATCGCCATTTTTTACTGTAATTGCCACATATATTACACATTTTTTGTATGCCATATGATGAAAGCGAGAGGAGGGCCATATCATATGCATGTGTGGGAGACGAGCAGTTGATATCTCGCAGCCTGAAACCAAAGTTCGAGTGTTCGAGCTCACTGAGCAAACTGTCTATGTAGATGGCGTAGAAAATCGGAGCGAGGGTACTTCCCTGCCTTGTTCCCTGGCTAATAGATATTATACGTGATGTAAGATTTTCGTGACGTATATTGCAGCTCACGCCAGTTAAGAATTGGTTGAATAAACGCAAAAGACCACAATTTGCTCCCCGTTCAAAAAGCTTGTATAGAAGGCCGTTGATCCAGACAGTATCAAAGGCTTTGCGTACATCTAGAAAACATGCGAAAAGACGTGAATTATTTTCCCCTGCATACGAAATGCTTTCCTGAATTATGTATGATGACATAAGACAGCTTATATTTTTTTGAAAACCGTGTTGTAAAGGGTGGGTTGTTATCAGGTTAGGGGCGTTTCTCTCCATGCGGTTCAGAACGATTCTTTCAAGTATTTTGTATATGACTGGGAGTAAGGTGATGGCTCTGTAACTGTCGAACTTTGATTTCGATTTGCCCCCTCCCTTGTACAACGACACAATCACACCTAATTTAGCTCTTTTGGGGATATGTGAAAAACGAAGCATATATGAGAGTAGCTTTGCTAAGTGTATAATTAAGTGATGTCCACCATATATGATGTGTTCGTAACATAATAAATCTGAGCCGGCAGCTTTGCCTCTTTTCAGTGATTTTAAGACCGTTGTCAGTTCTTCCATGGACACAGGGTATGTCATTATGTCATCGTATGGCCCACGGTCGGGGTCATTTAAGAGATCAGACACCAGTGCATTAATGTCGTTAAAGAAAGAGTTGTCAAATTCATCGGACCTTAGCGGGGAATATAAAGTTTCATAATAATTTGCCCATGCATCAGTTATTTCATTGCGTGTTCTAAGCGTGATGTCATCAACCACAAATATGCTGCTATTTGTCTCTTTTCGTTTAGATCTAACCGAATTAAATTTTCTAAAAAATAGTTCCTGGTCCATTTCGGCAGCTTGGTCTAATTTATTATTCTGGTCAGCTCAGGGGGGGGGGGGGGGGGGGTGAAAAAATTTCTTCCGGCACGTATGCCGGGGTGGGTGGGTGGTCAAAGCCACCAACAAGCAATTTTTTCCGCAACTAAAAAAAAAAATTCCTGCTTGTTTTTAGTGTTTTGGCAATGAGTTGGGCTTCAAAACCACTTTGAATCAGTTTGAATGAGAGAAATAATGTAATTCTAACTGGTAAACTGACTCCAGGCAGTTATCGTGTTGTATTTTGTTGCAAATTTTGAAATCCAAGATGGCCGCTGGCAGCCATGTTTTTTTGGCCGAATGACCTCAAAATTACTCATTCCTATTTACATGTCCATGTTAACATCCATGATAAATAGTATGCACAGAAATTCATATACAGCTGTTTACAGTGAATTTCCCACCGCAAATCTCTGTTTTAGTGTTAAAAGGGGGGGTGGGTGTCAAAAAATGGTCGAAAAAAACTGCCGAAAACGGAAAAAAATTTGGCGGTGGGGGTGGGTGGGTACAAAAAATGATCGAAAGGGAAAAAATGCCATACGTGCCTGAAATTTTTTTCCGACCCCCCCCCCCCCCCCCCTGGTCAGCTATGAATTTCGAATTGCATTTGCATAATTCTTTTCGAAATAATCGCTTTGATTCTTTATACAACGAGTAACTTTGGTGCGAGTGCCCTCTAGGCCTTCCCTCTGATAACCATGTGCTGCGATAAGAGCGCATTTCTCTGTGTAATTGTTTTAATGAAGTATTCCAGTATGGTTTAAGAAAAGGCTTAAATGATTTTTTCGGGATTGTGAATTCAGCTGCAGTTTGAATTGCTGCCACTGTTCTATCGTGAACAATGTCAAGCATTTCAGTATCAGACACATTGCAAACAGGTAAAGTTGCTTCTAGATTAGAATGGTAGCATGTCAGCATGTTATTATTAGCCAGAAAGTTACGCCAGTCCCATGTCGGGCACCGCGTTTCAGTATCTATATTTACTCGATCACACGTAATCTCCATAAGGATTGGCCTGTGGTTAGAAGTGTTTTCCCCGTGATCATCAAGCACTACTACTCGGCGGACTCTGTGGAATTCATCATTATGTATTAATATATGATCAATGATAGTCCCACATGTTCCGTCCGCGGGGACAAACGTTGTGAGACGATCTTCACAAAGAATTGAGTTGTTGGCGGACATATATCTACGAGCATTCAGCATATCCCGAAAACATCGGTTACGCGAGTCTGTTTTCTCAAGATTTCCGTTGAAATCTCCAATAAAAATGACTTTACCTAAAGATGAATAGGCTATATTATTAGATCAGAAACTTTCTCAAGATATTCTTTGTAAAATTCGACCGAATAGTTAGTCGATGGCAGATAGACTTGGAAAATATAAAGATAGTTGTGTTCTGAGAGCTGGATTTGGATTCCAATTATTCGATCATCATTGTACTCTACAGTAGATATTACGCTATCGTAGCGTTTGTGCCAAAAAAGAGAGACGCCACCTTTGTACCTGCCACGCTGTAAAGGTATTCGATGTGAGAAATCGCAAACAGCGAAATATGAATAATGTTTGCTGATAGCCTCAAGAAATGAGACATTGTGTTCCGGTAACCAATGTTCACTAATTCCGAAAATGTCTATCGACTCGTCCGATAGCAACCGACTGAGGTAACTACTGCTCCCTATTATACCTGTGGCATTCCATGTGCCTATTTTCAAAGAGCATCTTGTGGAAGACATTGTTAACAATAATTATTGTTATTTATAATGACAGTGAGTTATAAATATGATATTGATCTGAATAAATTAATATGTCTTATATGTATCTATGAGCTTAAATTAAAGTAGATTAATAATCTAGAGTTATTCTTCTTGTTCGGCAAAACCGCCACTCACATTGATACTATTTATTTCGGCCAATTTGGCCGGTTACTTCATGTGACTTTTTCATCTGACGTGTGTGTCGGATAATTGATCTGGAGGATTTATGTAAATGTTAGCCCAAACTACATTTCCAAGTAACGATGGTTTTGTTGTTTATTTTGAGGAATAATACCGCGTCAGATGAATTCAGCCCAAATATGTTAACAGTTGTCGTGTCAAACATTCGGCAGTAGGTTAGCGTTATTTAGTATTTGTGGATGTCCTTTAACATGGGGAAAATAGACTAACTGCGCTTGAACGAGCATGTGAATTTGTCGTTTTTAATGTACAGCAACTTGATAATCAATAACAGAGGCATTCTCTGTCAAATAAGGTCGCTCTATTTACGGTATTAATTGCGGAACTTTCTAAAGTAAACTACGCGTAAACGGATACATACGGTAAATTCTAGAATATGCCGGAATCGGCCTAATCGCCCCAGGGCCAACTCGCCCAGTCGACGTGTGTCAATTCGGTACCTACTATAACATGTACCCGAGTCCGATACGGAATAAAAGATGTATACGGGTGCTATATAGCGTTTGGTCCGTTGTTTCTCAATGAATATTATTGAAATTTGGTGTATATGTCCGGGCTGGGACAGGGAATACAACAACGTTTGAATTGTTTTTAAATTTACAAATTTGTTGATTTTATTCAATTTGTTTTCGTTCTGAAAACACACTATAAAGTGTATATAATATAATAACGAACACGAGACATACATAATTTATAAACTGTTAACAAAAGATATCAAATTCAATACATGACAAAGATGACTCAGTGGAGTTTATAAAGTGAACATAAAAACATTGAGGTAAGAATCTTTTAAGGAATGCAACTTTATTTAATGATAATAAACACATAAATTAAAATAACAAACATGAGACATACATGATTTATAAACTGTTAACAAAAGATATCAAACTCAATACATGACAAAGATGACTCAGTGAAGTTTATAAAGTGAACATAAAAATATTAAGGTAAGAATCTTTTTAAGCATTACTAAACCGTTTAGCACAGACCACAGTCCACTTCACTCATCCGATCATCACCAAACTTCATATTTATCTTGATATTGATCTATCAGATGAGAGTTATCAAATATTTTTTTAATTTCATAGGAAAAAATGGTCGCCAGCGGCCATATTGCATTTACGTTATATTTTATCGCGTCATGTCGATATCTAGTATTACTTAGAAATTTCACCTTTCCAGATTCATAATTGCTCCATTGACTGTAACAGATGAAATTATTCCCCTCTTCGGATAGAGTGTCACTGAAACTTTATTTTGTCAGACTGTCTGTATAATCACTGATTATATATGGCAATAATCTGTAATAAGATGTAGCACTATTTTATTTTATATTTACATGCAGTGCTGTTTTTATACATCAATTCTAATCCCCCTAGATCATCATGTGATCGATCATACATCGCGCGAGGACCTGGTTGAATTAAGGGGGTTTTATGGATCACTTCTGTCCTCAAGCTAGATTATACTTATGACATTTAATGGCATGTTTCTAACGTGGAGGGTTAGATATGCTTGAGAAACCACCACTCTTTAATTCACACCAAGTTCTCAGCTGTCATGTTCGGATATTAGAACCCATAGCCATGATATATGGTTTATTTTGTGTATACTAGTAATATAGTTATTTTCAGTACCTTTATATACCAGTACTGTGTATAACAATGCATATAAATTAATCCATGTATACATGTATATTGATTCAACGGATTCAGTGGTTTTGTCCATCAGTCTATCAAATTTGCGGGGAAAACATGGCCACAAGCAGTACACCCTGCTAAATTTCGAATTTGAATCAATTGGCGCACCCTGCAGCCAGCTTTTATTGGAGAACTTTTTCTTATGTGGATATTTTGGGTCACCGCTAGATGTGAGCCATATTTTGTTCTCAAACTGTCCTTGTGAAGACATCACTGCCAGCGGTGATCTTCAATTTTACTATTTTTATGGCTAAATAATTTGGTTGATCCTACAGACGACACCCTTGTCCGATCGTCATCAGATTCCACAATTATCTTCTGGATAACCAGGGTGAGAGTAATCTAATTTTCCCGAATTTCGTTAAAAAACATTACCACAGGCAGCAATTTGGTATCTTACTCTTTGATCCTCTTTTGCATGACTGAATTGTTTAGCAACTGTACAGACATATCCCTCATCTGGTTTTTATATACATGTATATCTCTTCATGCGGATAGCCAGTATTACGTAGGTACTTCAACTTTCTGCATTCCTGTCATCATTTGAAATATAAAAATTTACCTGATACATGCACCCTTCAAAATTTGTTTCGTCGTATCTATTTTAATGACCCGTATGGTAATATTGATACAGATATATTTGTCAAACATTTCTTTGTACAATATACAGGTATTTAGTTTGTAACTAAATCTAGAAATATATAATAGTAGCTCGTGGACCCCACTTCGTCCGGGATGTTCCCCTCTGATTTTCGGAGAAATGCGCGATTTAACCTTGAATTGACTATTTTAAAGGTGAAGGTCATGTCGGGGTCACGATTTGACCCGTCCAAAACACTCCCCGGACAAAAGTCACGACAAAAGTACCCGTCGAAATCCGCCCGGCTTTATACCCGATTTGACCTTGAATTGACAATTTTGAATGTCAAGATCAGGTCAGGGTCATGATTTGACCCACCCGAAACACTCCTGGGACAAAAGTAACAGTAGGTATCAAATTTCGTTGAAATACTTCCGTTTTACCAGATTTGACCTTGAATTGATCTTTTTGAATGTCAAAGTCAGGTCGGGATCAAGATTTGACCCGTCCAAAATACTCCCTGGAAATAATTTCCCCTAGGTATCAAATTTCGTCAAATCTGTCCGGCAGTTTTCCCGGCCATAGCTAACAGACAAACAGACAGACAAATGTCCAAAATATATATTAAACTAGCTGATGTACTCGACTTCGTTCGGGCTAGTTAGGGATTTTTTTTGTGATCGCCTCCATCTGGACAGTACCCAGTATATACAGCGTCTGGCCAAACTATTGTTCAATTGGTCCAGAAACATGCCTATATCAGCACGTTCGAGAACATGGTCCCACGTGAAATTGGACCCGTCCATATTGCTCCCGGGATCGAAGTAGTCCTACACACAAATTTTTAGTCGGATCGGTCAAGGTCCAGAAACATGCCTATGAGCGAGGTCAAGTTGACACGTTAAATACCAAATTCGAGCAGTGTTAGAGTCTATAACACATACACACATGCATTCACGCATACACACATACATACATACATACAGACAGGTGTTTCAAAATGTATAATCGATAGCTACAACAATTCTATGGTAGATAGTTCACGGCCGACCTGATGCATGCATCTTAGTTTTCTTGTATCAACACTGTCTCTGCTGTGGTATGAAGATCGCCTGTGATGCGTGTAGTCATCATGTCGATGTGAGTGCCAATGTGGTCTTCTATATGAGTCATTCTTTTCGAAATTTTGTTGAGACAGCCAATATCGACAGAATGCATTACCATGCCAGAAATAGTTCTCGAATACCACAGACACATCATCGCGATGCACATTGATTCTTGCTGATACGAATTTCGAGTTATTTCGGCTTCTCATTATCCTTACAATGGAGAAGCGAACACCAAAGTGATCCAAGTGATTCGCCAAGTCTTCATTTGTTGTGTCAGCTGGAAGATTACCGACAAACACGCGTTTTGTTTTTATCGGACCGTTGTTTCTATGTCGTCTCTCTCCATGACTGTTGTTTGGAACCGAGGAACTATGAGTTGGTGTTCTACTCGTATTTATGTGGTCGAGATTGGTAGTGTTGTTGTTGTTCATGTTGTTACGACTTGTGACCGTACTTCCAGTAGTAACATTCCCTGGTCCAATTACTTGTAGGAAGAATCTCTTCAGTGCACTTCTGCCTGCCATATTGAAACAAGAAAACTAAGATGCATGCATCAGGTCGGCCGTGAACTATCTACCATAGAATTCTTGTAGCTATCGATTATACATTTTGAAACACCTGTCTGTATGTATGTATGTATGTGTGTATGCGTGAATGCATGTGTGTATGTGTTATAGACTCTAACACTGCTCGAATTTGGTATGTAACGTGTCAACTTGACCTCGCTCATAGGCATGTTTCTGGACCTTGACCGATCCGACTAAAAATTTGTGTGTAGGACTACTTCGATCCCGGGAGCAATATGGACGGGTCCAATTTCACGTGGGACCATGTTCTCGAACGTGCTGATATAGGCATGTTTCTGGACCAATTGAACAATAGTTTGGCCAGACGCTGTATATACTGGGTACTGTCCAGATGGAGGCGATCACAAAAAAAATCCCTAATTAGCCCGAACGAAGTCGAGTACATCAGCTAGTTTAATATATATTTTGGACATTTGTCTGTCTGTTTGTCTGTTAGCTATGGCCGGGAAAACTGCCGGACAGATTTGACGAAATTTGATACCTAGGGGAAATTATTTCCAGGGAGTATTTTGGACGGGTCAAATCTTGATCCCGACCTGACTTTGACATTCAAAAAGATCAATTCAAGGTCAAATCTGGTAAAACGGAAGTATTTCAACGAAATTTGATACCTACTGTTACTTTTGTCCCAGGAGTGTTTCGGTGGGTCAAATCATGACCCTGACCTGATCTTGACATTCAAAATTGTCAATTCAAGGTCAAATCGGGTATAAAGCCGGGCGGATTTCGACGGGTACTTTTGTCGTGACTTTTGTCCGGGGAGTGTTTTGGACGGGTCAAATCGTGACCCCGACATGACCTTCACCTTTAAAATAGTCAATTCAAGGTTAAATCGCGCATTTCTCCGAAAATCAGAGGGGGGTCCACGAGCTACTATTATATATTTCTAGATTTAGTTACAAACTAAATACCTGTATATTGTACAAAGAAATGTTTGACAAATATATCTGTATCAATATTACCATACGGGTCATTAAAATAGATACGACGAAACAAATTTTGAAGGGTGCATGTATCAGGTAAATTTTTATATTTCAAATGATGACAGGAATGCAGAAAGTTGAAGTACCTACGTAATACTGGCTATCCGCATGAAGAGATATACATGTATATAAAAACCAGATGAGGGATATGTCTGTACAGTTGCTAAACAATTCAGTCATGCAAAAGAGGATCAAAGAGTAAGATACCAAATTGCTGCCTGTGGTAATGTTTTTTAACGAAATTCGGGAAAATTAGATTACTCTCACCCTGGTTATCCAGAAGATAATTGTGGAATCTGATGACGATCGGACAAGGGTGTCGTCTGTAGGATCAACCAAATTATTTAGCCATAAAAATAGTAAAATTGAAGATCACCGCTGGCAGTGATGTCTTCACAAGGACAGTTTGAGAACAAAATATGGCTCACATCTAGCGGTGACCCAAAATATCCACATAAGAAAAAGTTCTCCAATAAAAGCTGGCTGCAGGGTGCGCCAATTGATTCAAATTCGAAATTTAGCAGGGTGTACTGCTTGTGGCCATGTTTTCCCCGCAAATTTGATAGACTGATGGACAAAACCACTGAATCCGTTGAATCAATATACATGTATACATGGATTAATTTATATGCATTGTTATACACAGTACTGGTATATAAAGGTACTGAAAATAACTATATTACTAGTATACACAAAATAAACCATATATCATGGCTATGGGTTCTAATATCCGAACATGACAGCTGAGAACTTGGTGTGAATTAAAGAGTGGTGGTTTCTCAAGCATATCTAACCCTCCACGTTAGAAACATGCCATTAAATGTCATAAGTATAATCTAGCTTGAGGACAGAAGTGATCCATAAAACCCCCCTTAATTCAACCAGGTCCTCGGGCGATGTATGATCGATCACATGATGATCTAGGGGGATTAGAATTGATGTATAAAAACAGCACTGCATGTAAATATAAAATAAAATAGTGCTACATCTTATTACAGATTATTGCCATATATAATCAGTGATTATACAGACAGTCTGACAAAATAAAGTTTCAGTGACACTCTATCCGAAGAGGGGAATAATTTCATCTGTTACAGTCAATGGAGCAATTATGAATCTGGAAAGGTGAAATTTCTAAGTAATACTAGATATCGACATGACGCGATAAAATATAACGGAAATGCAATATGGCCGCTGGCGACCATTTTTTCCTATGAAATTTAAAAAATATTTGATAGCTCTCATCTGATAGATCAATATCAAGATAAATATGAAGTTTGGTGATGATCGGATGAGTGAAGTGGACTGTGTGGTCTGTGCTAAACGGTTTAGTAATGCTTAAAAAGATTCTTACCTTAATATTTTTATGTTCACTTTATAAACTTCACTGAGTCATCTTTGTCATGTATTGAGTTTGATATCTTTTGTTAACAGTTTATAAATCATGTATGTCTCATGTTTGTTATTTTAATTTATGTGTTTATTATCATTAAATAAAGTTGCATTCCTTAAAAAGATTCTTACCTCAATGTTTTTATGTTCACTTTATAAACTCCACCGAGTCATCTTTGTCATGTATTGAATTTGATATCTTTTGTTAACAGTTTATAAATTATGTATGTCTCGTGTTCGTTATTATATTATATACACTTTATAGTGTGTTTTCAGAACGAAAAAAAAATGAATAAAATCAACAAATTTGTAAATTTAAAAACAATTCAAACGTTGTTGTATTCCATGTCCCAGCCCGGACATATACACCAAATTTCAATAATATTCATTGAGAAACAACGGACCAAACGCTATATAGCACCCGTATACATCTTTTATTCCGAATCGGACTCGGGTACATGTTATAGTAGGTACCGAATTGACACACGTCGACTGGGCGAGTTGGCCATGGGGCGATTAGGCCGATTCCGGCACATTCTATAATTTACCGTATGTATCCGTTTACGCGTAGTTTACTTTAGAAAGTTCCGCAATTAATACCGTAAATAGAGCGACCTTATTTGACAGAGAATGCCTCTGTTATTGATGATCAAGTTGCTGTACATTAAAAACGACAAATTCACATGCTCGTTCAAGCGCAGTAGTCTATTTTCCCCATGTTAAAGGACATCCACAAATACTAAATAACGCTAACCTACTGCCGAATGTTTGACACGACAACTGTTAACATATTTGGGCTGAATTCATCTGACGCGGTATTATTCCTCAAAATAAACAACAAAACCATCGTTACTTGGAAATGTAGTTTGGGCTAACATTTACATAAATCCTCCAGATCAATTATCCGACACACACGTCAGATGAAAAAGTCACATGAAGTAACCGGCCAAATTGGCCGAAATGAATTCCTTTGCGGTCTTTCGCTTTGCTCTTATACAGCTCGTCCCTGATTCCATTCGCGGATGCAAAAAACTTCAGACGTATCCACAAATTCAAAATTTGCATTTCGATCACACACGGAAGAGATAACGTCGTTCACAGCATAAACTGCAGAGTTGTGGTCATCAGTTTCAGGATCATGATCATTTCCTTTTCTCTGTGGCACACTGCATAGAACAATCTTGGCATTTGGCAGCAGCGTGTTAATTTTAGTAACAGATTCTGTAATGTTCAAGACAACGGGTGTGACATTATACCTGTGTTTTGTTATATCGTTGGTACCGAGGTGAATGACGACAGAGGTCACATTGCCCAGCGCATTCCCTACTACAGGATCTCTCGCTATTGACTCCAAAAGAACAGATATGTCACCGTAACTGGCTCCGCTCACAGAATAGTTTTTAACATTGGGTTTTTCAAGGTCAATTCCAGCACAGTTACTTGCGCCCAATATAACAGTGTCAACAGTCTCATGAACTGATGGAGAGATGTCACCAGATAGGTTAGATTTGGAATCAGAATATGCATCTTCATTAGTGTTGGAACATGGTGCATGGTGTGAAGAAGGTGAAAAGACCATAGATGGGTCCGACGATATTGACATATTCTGGAAGTAAGCTGGCGATTTTATTGCTCGTATAACATTGTAAGCGAACTTGTTCAATTCACCGAACATATGAGCAGAGAAGGTATTCAGGTCGCTTGTCCAAGCTTCGCGACATTGTTGTTCACAGTTATGGTCACGTTTGGTTTCATTGTGTGATTGCTCCTGTTGCTCGTTAGCAGTTTTCACAGCTTTCTCCACTGTCATCGCACGCGCTGATATTAAACGTGTCTCTTATCGATAATTATGAAACTGCTTTTGTGGGCAAATTATGTGATAAATATATATATAGCATAATTATAGAGTTGATATCGTGAAGACAAAATACATATCGCAGTCAATGTGGGAGGCCAAATTCACTTTTAATGATTATTTGGACTTCAACGAAATTATTTGGACTTAAGCACAATTGTTTGGGATTAAGCGCAATTATTTGTTCTCAAGCGCAATTATTTGTGCTAAAGCTCGAATAATATAATTACGCTTAACCTCAAATAAGCAATTTATGCTTAAGCACAATTATTTGCGCTTAAGCAATAAGCACAATTATTTACGTTTAATCACATTAAGTGCAAATAAGAAACTTTAAAAACATTACCTAACAAAACCATGTTGATATTAATATTGGCAGAATCCACCACTCATCATGTATCACGGAACATGGCAGTTCAAACATTGACAAGCCTATTTTATTTTTGAGGAAAGATACATATTGATGGGGAATGAAATGTACATAACTGTGCCCACTTAATTTTCGAGTCACCGATTTTCAAACTCTATTTTATTTTCAATGGAAGAGAATAACTCTATATCTAAATATATAGAGTTATTCCCCTTCCATTAAAAATAATAGACTTTGTGCAGAAACTTTAGCACAGAACACCCGTCGATATCTCAACAAAAACAACATGTTTACAGATTATTACATCGAATAAGTTGAAAATACAATATTATGGAGCTTCCTCTTTCAAATGTTATATAATATGGCATAAATTTTATATAATGTGATCTGGGGGTTCGAAAATTAAGTGGGCCTTTGAGTACAAATATTTGCATTAAGCTCAAATATTTGTGGGCATATACTTGTGTATATACTTGTGCTTAATGCAAATATTTGTGCTTAAGCGAATTTTTTTACGCTTACACGTAAATTATAGTGCTTAAGCGCAAATAATTGTGATTATAAGCACAAATAATTATTAAAAGTAATTTTGGCCTCCCATAGGAGTCGCTATATGTTAATTGTTGAAAAGGAAAAGTTTAATTATAATCTATATTTGCCCATTCGTCAGTTGGGAAGATATAGGCGGGGTGATGTCATGTGTATTACCACGCATGTTCCGGGAAGGCTCGTCATGGAATAAAGGATATGGTATGCATGTCGTGCGAATGTTTGTCAGGAATGTCGATACAGCTACATTCCTATAATCACCTGATCGCCACACCATAAACCTTTCAGAAAGGAGCGATTTTGGGACAGATAAGATATCGCAGTATATATTAGAAAAGAACACCAGCTGATAGCCGCAATATTCTACAGCGAGCAGTGTACTGACGGACAATAATATAATGTACACGTTGGTGGTTTTAGCAGCATGCGCCTATGTGGCATCAGCAGCAATGACATTCAGAGACTGTGGTGAGTATGTTCAGAAAGACGGCTATAGAGTGTCCCCGTTGCGGGGTCTCCACCTTGAAATTTCCAACTTCACCCCTTAATTGAAGCAGACAAAAAATTTAAAGTCAGAAGAAAAAAAAATACATTTGCACACCTTGAGTGGGAATTTTACCTATTCTCTTTAACTCTCAAAACATTTCAACCTAACACACCACCACTATGAGTAGAAGACACAAGTGACACTTACCCGATATGAACTGGACATACCCAATAGGTTATAGAAACCTTTCCTTTATGATTTTATTTCAACAATATTTGGCCAATTCGTGATTATGATTCCTCGAAAAGACTATAGCTGATAAAGGCCTCTGCATGTGGGACACTTATATGCCTCCGTTTGCACTGATGCTTCAAGTAGATTTGACAGTATATGGACATTATATATATGCACAAGGCTTTGGGCATGGGCATGAAAGTTGTGGTTACATAATTATATAGTTATGTTCCAATCATGTGTACGGCGAACTTATTCTGCATGGTTGCAGATATACATGAGCACCCAAATTTCAAGGCAGAATTCAGTCCCCTGCTACGCTGGACTGATCACTGCCATCATGTACACAGAATATGAGCAAATCGCTCATTTTTTATTGAAAACTTTTGTCATAAACAGTTCATTCCGCATTATTCTGAGAAACCGAACTGTCCGTATGCATTTGAAAATTGGCTAGATGAAGCCAGAATGAATTGTAACTGAAAAAAACAATTAAATAAAAATGATTTAATTACGAAAATATACATGATGGCAGCGGTCAGACCAGCGTAGCGAGGGGACTGAACTCTGTCATGCAGCTTGGTGTGCACCATCACTGACCTGCATTTGTGTCTTAACCCTTTACCCAACAGAAGGGCCCTGTGCCAATGCATTCTCTTATATATGCGAGTCGACCATAGGTCGCCTCGCATATATAAGAGAATGCATTGGCTTAACACATTAAAAAATATAAAAATGTTAAAGATTGTAAGAAAAAATGGTAAAAAGTGTTAAAAAAAGATTTTTTTTAGGCCAATGCATTCTCTTATATATGCGAGGCGACCTATGGTCGACTCGCATATATAAGAGAATGCATTGGCACAGGGTATAACTGTAACTATCACAATGTGGTCAAGGAGCCGGTTCCAATGATATCCATATTTGTATGGTTCTATTGAGACAGACCGAAGATAATTTAGGCTGTTGAAGCTTTATTTATTTGGCCGGTTTTGGCCGGTTTTGGCCGGTTTGTTGGGTAAAGGGTTAAAATTGTCTAAACATTATTCTTCCTTTTAAATATACAGGCAATGGCCACAGACTCATATCTATCAGTGAGTTCCACGTCACTCCGTACCCGGTTTCCGTTCCTGGTCACGTTTACGTAACTATTCATGGAAGCATTCACCAAGCCATCCCAGCAGATGCAAAAATGGACGTGAAAATCCAGAAATATTTGCTGAGTCATTATACCGATGTTCCGTGCGTGGACAATGTTGGATCCTGGTAAGTGTCAACTGGCCTGCGGCATACAAGGAAGTGCGTTGTGTTGGTCTGAGAACAGAACGGTATAGATTTACTCTATCTTAAATGGGTACTGTACACCATTTTCATTAAATTTCCGGTGACAACAACGATCTAATATCGATAATATATAGAAACATAAGTAATTTGAGTCGAAGATGATATATTCTGTAAACGCTCAGGTTAATAGGCTATCTTAAAATTTAATAATTTAAAAGTTAATAATTTGATATAAATTGAATTTATGACTGGAGCCATAAAATGGCGTCAATTAAATTACGAATTTCCGTAATCAAACAAAGTAATTGAGGGATACTGGATTGTTAAACCGATCGCACACACGATCGCTTAAAATATTATGATGATACGGGGAGAACACTCGGGCCACTCATTGACTAGCGACGATACAATAACTTAAATGATTATATGGGACTAGTATGCCTATAATATAACTTTTATTTGATTCATTTGGTTGGAAACTGTACAAAAATTACTCGACAACGACAATTTGTATTTTTGCATTCCGGTAAATTTGTCATCCGTAACACTACTTCGTACTCAACAGACTTTCAAATAATGAAAAAATTGTTACCTTATTCTCCGACTCGGAGACTATAGAAACCAACAACACCATTTGGCGTACAGTACCCCTTTAAACATCGGGGGCCCATGTTCAAACTCATTCGAAACTCGAATATATATGTTGGCGAATTTGGCCCATATTCGTAAGACCATGCTGTTCAATTGGAAATTACTGGTTGAATGCACTTTCTGGACAGCATGCAGCTCTCTTCGTCGTTTTCCGCTTTTTGCAAAAGTATAAAAACAGAACAATCATTTGGGCACAGCATAAGGGCATAATAGCAGCGACAACCTAATTACCATTCTCAACGACTCGGCCATTTCCGCTTCGCTAAGGGAGAATCAATCGTCACCCTCGTCGAATCGGCTTACCTATTTCAGAGAATTAATCGACGGAAAGTAGTTTCAAAGTACCGAGGTTTCCGATTGAGGGAGAATGCCTAATTGCGTGCAATTATGACGCACTCTATACATATTATTTCGCCCTCCGGGTGTATTATCAGCTACAGTTTCTTGATAATATATGGGCGCATGGGGGGTTTTATTTTTAGAAATTGGGATTTTTGGGACGCTTTAAAAGTTGTAGTTCGACCCCGATGTCGAGTCCGGTAAAAGGTGTAGTTGGGAATTTCAATTTCGTTTATTGTCGTTTACATTAATATTTCATGCAGCGGGCGTCACCCTCGACATGCTTGATTGACCCATGGTTTGTTATTCGCATGCCAAGAAGTGCAAGGCGATTAATTCTAACGGGAATTCGCGCGTTAACCATTAGCGCACTGCGCGTTATGTGTTTCTATAATTCTTTAACCTGCTTTGTTGCATTGTTATTTGAACACCTTTCGCGTGACATAAATCGGAATTCTATCTACTATTATACTGCACGGGGATTTGACGATTGTATACGAAATTTAATTCGAACATGAATCCTACGAGGTGTTTGTTTATATCGGTATTTAACATGTTATTTAATATCGTTTCGTTAACTTTTTCATTTAGTTATACGCGACAAATATCGGCATGTTGTATTCTAAATGAATTGGGATGGTAATTATTAACCAATTCCCACGTTACTCCTTCGTGTTGTTTGTAATTATTGACTTTTCATTTCTTTGTATGCGGAATATATCGGAGCTATGAATAGAGATGTTACTAAGAAAGGTTCCAACACTAACCCTTCACATTGGTTGTTTAACATACAATGTGGCCTAATTCTAAATATCATTTTTATTTATGTGTACCGAGGATATATCAGAAGGCTATATGAATTGAAGAATGTTCAGAAATTACCCCCCTTCCTGTGACCATGCTTTAATTGATCATCATGGGGGAGGGGCATATTATAATTAGTCCTCATTGGACCATATTTTAATTGACGCTCATGTCACTAGTTGTATTTTACCCCAGCGGTACCGTATAGTTTAATCAACACTGATGACACCATATTTTTTATTTTAATTAACCCTCATAATGCGACCATATATTTATTCTTTAATTGAGTCACGTTACCATATTTTAATTAACCTTAATGGGACCATATTTCAATTAACCTCCCATGGGTCCATATGTTTATTAACCCTCATGGGACGATATTTTAATTAACAATCAAGGTACAATTTTAATTAACCATGCATCATGGGACCATATTTTTTATTAACGCTCATTGGACGATATATAATTAACCCACATGGGACCATATTTTATTTAACCGTGATGTGACCATATTTTAATTTACCCTCATCGGGTCATATTTCAATTAAACCTCTCTGGGTGTGACCATATTTTAATTTACCCTCATGGAATTACCATACATGTATTTTAATTAATCCTTATGAGAGGTCATATCAGGAGTGCATTACCTGAGGCCATTCTGAGACCAGCATTACGCCCTCCTAGGGTGTATATTGGCAACTATGTCTGACCCTGTCGCAGGAGGTGATGGACTAAATGTGATTAAAAACATACTCGGTATTTGCGTAATTGGATACTAAATGTGATTAGAAACGTGCTCGTACTTGAACCATGTTACGAAGATCGCAAATTTTTGCCCGATTATTATTCTGCATGCTATTTCATGCGCTACTCAGACCACTATATATTTCAAATGAAATTAGAAAAAATATCACATATAATCAACTACATAGGCGTTACCTACATACAGATTTTTCACAATCACCACATTAAAGTTGTTATATTGTATGTATGACTAGTAATATGATCTTGAGGGCGTTACCATTTCTGACTATGGTGTTCTTGTTATATATGGGAACATGTCGTATTATATATATGCACGGCCTTTATATATTTGATGTGTGTATTTTTCAGCCATTATGAGACTCCGTGCGACTTTTTGAAAGTATTTGGCGACGGAACCGCGGCAAACTGCCCGCCTCAGTTAGCCCACCACGGGCTTCCATGCACGTGTCCATTCCCCGCCGCCAAGATCGACCTTGATCACGAATTATTCGAGGTCGCACACGTCAACCCTCAGTTCAACTGGATGGCGTCAGTAAGTATAACAAGATTATCAATATTATAGGGGTACTGTACGCCATTTTCAATAAATTCCTGGCGATAACAACGATCTAATATCGATAATATATAGAACACTAAGTGATTTGAGTCGATGATGTATTCTGTAAACATTCAGGTTAATAGGTTATCTTAAAATCAAAGTTAAAATTTGTATATAAATTTAATTTATGGCTGGAGCCATAAATTAAATTACGAATTGTCGTGGACAAGACGTAATCAAAATAATTCACGGATAGTGGATTGGGTAACGCCTGGCACATTTCCTATAGGTGACCGCTGGGTGGCACCGCACGAAAATACAAGGATTCCCGGGTGGCCACCATGACTTTGACACATGATCGTGTAAAAAATTATGTTGATACGGGCGTAAACCCAAGACACTCACAGACTAGTGACGATACAATGACTTAAATGAGTATATGGAACTAGTATGCACATAACATAATATTTATTTGATAAATTTGCTTGAAAACTGTCCAAAAATTACTCGACAACGACAATTGGTATTTTCGCATTCCGGCTAATCTGCCATCCGTAACATTACTTCGTACTCAACAGATTTTCAAATAATGGAAATCTGGTTACCTATAGCTTATTCTTCGACTCAGAGACTATAGAAACAAACAACAACATTTGAGTACGGTATCCCTTTAATTTATTTCGAAAGAAGTCAGTTGACTTTTTGTTCCATGTTTTTGTTTCATGTCACAATATAGATATTTCTGTTTTTCAATTTGAGAAATCATATATTCATAATTTCATGCAATAAAGAAACTAGAAAGCATCAATTAATTTTTTGAATTGGTCTTGAGATTCAGCTTCAACAACAAAGTCCGGTAAATTGTTCCAATACAATGTTTGACTGATCGTTGAGTAAACAAATATGTGTTGCCCTGCGCTGTACTTGTTCTAGTTTAACGCTCTGGTATAGTTTAAATATGGAAACCAGACAGTATTGCTGTATTCCAACACTGGTCTGACGGGAATCTGACGATGCTCGTATACAGTTTCCTGAATGTATCTAGATCTGGATTTATTTCTGAGAATGCCGTTCGAATGGCCTCTAGTATGGAATAAGCCAAATACCGAATTTATATATATCATGTTTGTCATCAATGGCCGTTGACACCCGTTTTTCACATACAGTTACTAGACAGTATGTTCGGTGTTTCGGGAACATTTGTCATAACATATAGTTCTTTTTGAATTGTTGTGCATGACCTAAATGTATCGAGTGTATTTTTGTATATTTAAATTGGAGCTGCCACTTCAGTGCAAGCTGCATTTATATCTTCCTGTATGTTGATCGTATATTTTGATTTCCAAGTTTAATCGTCGTTTAAATTCAACCATATAATCACAACCATATCACGACATTGTCGGCGGAGGATGCAGATGGAGGACTAATTTCACATAGAAAAAAACACCACTGCACATAAAACCTGGAGAGCACATGACAATAAAGTTGTCAAGATACACGAATCATGCATGCTATACATCCATGCATACCCGTACGGCCGTACGCTTATAATCGGGATTCGACATTCAAGCTTCGTCGGTGGGTGTTCGCCACCACATGTCGCCTTAATATGTTGGCCAATAAATGCACATAATAATGGTGTTACCATGAAGTTGCCATCAGGGGTTTCCGTGTACATGTCCAGTTATGTCACATGTGTTTTTTCAAATAGATGAACGGATGCATGCGTGGCTATATATAGTTTGAACATATCAGTATGTATACGCACATTTATCGAAAATTAGGTAACGGGCCTCAAAAATATTGAGATTTAAAATTATAGATTACTAACTCCTCTTGCTATTGTGTTTGTAGGTGTGGGAACCTGGGTATATCCTTTTTGTCAAATGTATTTCAATTGACTTCAAATATGTTCTCTTCCAGGGCAAATACCACATGCACATCGAAGTTTCAACAAATAATGGCCACAACGTGATAGGCTGTCTGGACACTACTATGGAAGTTTCTAATCACCAATGTCCATTTGGATGTGGTAAATAAATATGTATAAAACATTATTTTATTTATCGACTCTGCAGTCTTTCTATCTATAGTTGCACCTGGTGTTTAAGGGTCAAGGCTCCGGGGACCTCAATTGGTATCAAACTGGAAAACAATTTGTATCCATCTAAAATTTACAATTAATTGCATACAAGTTGACCCATCTGTATAGAGATGCAGAAAAACATTGCAGATGACAATTGTATAACAAAAACATGAAATTTACTTTGAAAACTTCACGGCAAAATTTCTTTCTAGTTTCCCGATTCACTGTAAACATGTGCTCGGTGCTCGTAAAATTATTACCCATACAGCAAACACAAGTGATGATAAGGTATTGCTTCTAAAAAATATATACATATTTTGCAGCAAATGATTTCAAGTTGCCTATTCCAATTGTAAACATGCATGCATTGGTTATAGTCATGTCAAGTGAGCTCCCATGATCCTTAAGTTGTATTCAAATTGTATTGGCACAAAATCCATGCAATGCCCGAATTATTACCAACTGGAGAACACCAAAATGCCTTCACACTATATGGTGGTGTTTTAAGTAATACCAGAGGTCAACCCGAAGAGCCATATGAAGTTTTGGATCAATTGGATGAAAACTGTTGGTTGTAGTGCATGCATGCCTAAGTTTTTAGTCATTCAAAGATTAAAATTCAAGTTGGCTGCCGGCAGCCATGTTTTATCGAAAATCGTTCAAATTCGATAGCTCCCATCTATAGAGGTGATCCTAAACATGACTGTCAATTTTCAAAACAGTTCTCCGATAAATGCTGGGTGTGTCGATGGATTCAAATTTGAAATCCAGGATGGCTGCTGGTGGCCATGATTTTCAACGAAATTCGGAAAAATTCGATGGCTCCATCCATCTAGTGGTCACACAAAAGATTCATAATTATGAAGTTTGGTGACGATCGGATGAGAGGGGTGTTATCTGTAGGGTGTGACAAAGGATTTAGTCATGCAGATTTGAGTAAAATCCAAGATCAATCGTTCAAATTCGGTAGCTCTCGTCTATATATAGGGGTGATCCTAAACTTGCCTGTCAACTATCGAACAATTCTCCAATAAATGCGGGCTGCCGATGATGGATTCAAATTTTAAATCCAAGCTGGCTGCTGGCGGCCATATTTTAACGAATTTCGAAAAACCCCGCGAAGATGCATTCAATTTCGCTGACGATCGGGTGAGAGATGTAGGGTGTGGTAAAAAATGTTGACCACAGACGGACGGACGGACGACGGACGCCAATCCATTGCAATAGCTCAAATTTCGTCAAATTGAGCTAAAAATTACGAGATCGATTCTATAAATTATGTATGTTGACATGCTGCATGCCGGGTAATGGTAGAAGGGAAATTAATTTAGAACTCTAGCATCTGCATATAACAAGAATGGGAGGCCGTTTTAAATTTTATTAAATAATTGGACTTAAGTGAAATTAATTGCATTTAAGTACAATTAATTACGGCCCTTAATTCTTATAAAATGATGACGATCCCCAGAGACTCTTTTAGAAAACACAAAACAACCAGACAAACCTGATTATGAACCTCATTTGATCTTCGATGAGTGCAAACTTGTTATGGGCATTGCGCAATTCAATTGCCCATTGCGTAATTGGTAGATATGTTAATGGACAGACAGATGGACAGATGGACGGCTTGACGAACAGATGGACGGACAGACTGATTACATAATACAACCTTTTTTCAAAAGAGCGTATAAAAAATAATAGAATATGAAAATGTCTGTAATGCCCGAAAAGGGAGCTGACAGGTAATTCTAGATAGATAGATAGATGTTACAAGTAATCGCACTTCAGCGAAATTGAATAAATGTGAAATAAATGTGAAAACGGCCTCCCATAGACATGAGACACATTGTTCACAATTAATAAGAATAATTAAGATATACAATATATATATGGAATACTGGTTGAAATAAAATAATTTTGTATTTTGACGTGGCCAGAGGTGGTTAAAGTCGCCACGCTGGAACTGGAATTTCGAAGTTATTTTAGGAAACATTGGGGAAATCCCACAAAGGATCTTTCACTTCCGGGTTGTGAACTCAGCAAAACACTAACTTTCACGTGATAGAAAGTTCAGTTATTTACCCATCTTGTAACCGATACTAAACACAGCAGGCTGTCAAGATGATGTGCGGTGGCACTAAACCGAATTCACCAGCTGATGCTACTATACAAACCATTTGTGATGAGGTAAGTCACTGGAAATAAATGATAAATAAAGAAAACGCATTTTATCAATTGTCCGAGTCGCCAGGTGGGTGGGGCTAAATATTGGCCATTGTCGCACGGCATGGCTGGAAAGATTGGGTTAGCAACAGCAAGATTAAATTACCCAGAATCTCTTGAATTTCACGTCCAGCAATATTGTGACCCCCCCCCCCCCCTCATAACTCACAATTTAGAATTTGACAACAAAATATATGACATATTTTAAGGGCTTTGTGGACCCAATTTTTCCAAAATTTTATACTTATAGAGTCCAAATACAGGATTCTGTTCATGTATGTTAGTAATCACAGAAACCATGCCCATTGAATTTGATGCAACATTTTAGGAGTATACTTCATGGTGGATTATGTTAGAAATACAAAATGTGAACTTTATTGTGATTTAAAGAAATAAAATTTACAGGCCGCAATTATCCAATCAAAACAAAGTCCATATCTAAGAATCAAATATGGGAATATGTACTGAACACTGTGATGAATGATGTACTACAAAAAAATACTATATTTCTTGAGTGTTCTTTGAAAAAATTACTTTGAACCAGTTGTCGACTTTGGACCATTGCCTGTAAATTTAATTTTTTTAAATCTCAATAAAGTTCACATTTTGTTTTTCTAACATAATCCACCATGAAGTATACTCTTAAAATGTTGCATCAATGGGCATGGTTTCTATGATTACTAATATACATGAACAGAATCCTTTATTTGGACTCTATCAAATTTTGGACAAATTGGGTCCACAATGCCCTTAAATATTTGTTATTTGGGCGGTGCCTAGTCCAAAATTGACTATACATTGAAATATATCTTTAGTATTCCGTCGATTTTCGACTAGGCGGTGCCCAGCTTGATGTAGTCCACCATAGTAGACTTATCGGTAAACTTAAGAACTTTGTACATGCGACTGTTGTTTTTTTCCTCAAACAAAGGGTGTTGTAGGTTTTCCAGACAGTTGCCATTTTGGATCAGGGTGGTTTGTAGGGGCACGGTGATTTTTTAGAATTTGGCTTCATGGCACCCTACAACACACTTTGTTTACTTAAATTGGTGAAGCGACCTAAAAATGGCATGAGTGCCCTGTTTGAAGTTGAACGCCTCTGGACATTGGCCATTTTGGATCGGGTGGTGTGAATTTATAGAATGGCTTGGCGGCTGCCCTACAACACCCTTTGTTTGAAGTAACTCAGTCAAGGGATTGAGAAATGGCATGGGTGCCCTATTTGAACCCATCAGGATGGCCATTTTTGATTGGGGTGGGGTGAATTTTTTTAAGTGGCTTGGGGGGACCACCCTGCAACACCCTTTGTTTGACCTAATCAGTCAAGGGACCGAGAAATGGCATGGGTGCCCTATTTGAATCCCTCTTGATAGCAGCCATTTTGGATTGGGTGTGTGATTTTTTTTAGAGTGGCTGGGGGGGGGGGGGCACCCTTTGAATGATCTAATTCGGTCAAGGAACCGAGAAAAGGCATTGTAGGGTGAATTTTTAGAGTGGCTTGGGGCGGGGGGCACCCTTTTGTTTGACCTAAATTGGTCAAGGGACCGAGAAATGGTATACGGGGTGAATATTTAGAGTGGCTCGCGGCTTGCTGGGCCACCCTACAACACATTTTGTTTGACCTACATTGGTCAAGGGACCTAGAAATTGCATTGGTGTCCTATTTGAACTCCGTTGGATGGCGGCCATTTTGGATCGGGTGGGAATGTGGAAAAGTGTATTGGAAGGAGGCACACTACAATACCCTTTGTTTGACCTAAATCAGTCAAGGGACCGAGAAATGATATGGGTGCCATATTTGACCCACCCCTCGGGCCTTGTAAATGATAATCCGGCCTTGTAGATATATATAACGGCGGTATATACGTACGAGTTATATAGGTTGTAACTAATAAAAACGGTATCAGAGACACCAGAATATGGACACAAACACGATGAATGACGAGGTAAGTTTGCACTGTTTACATATCCACACCATGTTCGTGATATTCCGCTAGAATTGATATTTTATAAACGTTTATGTAAAAAAAAAAAAAACATAAATTCCATTTTTTTCCTCGGTCAAATGGGATAACACGAATAATTTTTTCTATGCCAATATATGGCATGGCATACTACCCAACGAATACACTAGTTTATTTTATGAAATAGTGCATTATACGCTTTATCTTGACTCTCTTGAGTTATTCATACACATGGTACAGTGGATTTACTATCTATATACATATGGTGGTCGCGTTATCTATGAGTATGGCCGCTTTATCCACATCCGATGTACCCAAGTGTATATATACCAATAACTCCAGAAAAAGTGTATCACGCACTAGTTCATGAAATAAACTAGTGCATTCGTTGTGTTCCACCCCATGCCGTATTGGCATCGAAAATTGATTAGTGTTAACCCATTTATCCGAGAGAAAAAAAATGGAATTTTAATGGTATTTTTGTTGTTGTTGCATAGTTAGCTAAAATCGTGATAAACAACGTTTATAATTATAAAATAGCAATGCTAGATGAATATCACGAACATGATTTGGGAATGTGAATTAAGCACACTTACCTCATCGTTATTCGTGCATGTTCCGATATTCTGGTGTCTCTGATACAGTTTTGATCGGTTACAACCGAACTTAAAATTATTATTGACCGGCCGGATTATCAAAATAAGGCCGACTTATACGGATACCCCCGTGTGGGATGAACCGGGAATTTTAAAGTGGCTTGCAGGCCACCTTACAACACCCTATGTTTGACCTATAAATCGATGAAGGGGACAGAGAAATGGCATTGGTGTCCTATTTTAACACCCTCTGTACGGCGGCCATTTTGGATCGGAGTGGGGTGTGTGTAAAGATTGTCTTATAAGGGTCACCATACAACACCCTTTGTTTGACATAAATATTAAAATTTTCGAATAAGGAATAAGTAATCGAAGTCACTTTCATCTTTGATTTGGATCCCTGGATTATACAGGGACTATCTCAACGACTCTGCCGGCCACCTTCGCTTTCTCATGGAAATAACCTGTCCCATAAATATACGCCATATTCGCGGAAGACTACAATGCACGGCCCTGGTGATATAGCGATGTCCTTGACTTGTTATTTAAAGGTACTCAATCCGATTCGATGGTCCCCATATCATCAACAACAACTACAACAATTTCTTGAAAAGCTGCCTCAGTTATCAGCATCGATTAATTGCCAAAACAAATATGCTAACCACTGTCAACTATAGTATAAAATTGCTCACAAAGTGTTATATATATCAACATTTTGTTCAACGTAATTTGGTATCGAGAGTATGTAGGTCGGCATTCGTAGAATATTTGCCAGGCCGCCACATATTCGAGGTGGTGAAAATAACATATTTCAAAACTCGAAATCTGATCACTCTGGGCTTGGTGGGTGGGTTGTAGGCGACAACAATAGCACTGAACTGATCCAAAGCCGATTTGACACGAAATTAGACAAACTTTCCTTAATAGATAATTTCCACATATCATGCACACAAAAAAAAAACTTGCCATCACCATTATTTGTACTTTGTAGGCACGGACATTACGAAAATTCACAAAAGCATCCATCAGTTTTATGTTGAAAACAAGTAGGCTACCAACGATTACAATTGATAATGCTCAGAGATAATCATTGGAATGTTTGACATCAATTTAAAACGTGATAAAGGCTCTCTTAATTTTCGAGTCACCAATTATGTTTGTTGTAGTGCCTTGATATACGGTTTTAATAAAAATCTATGCCATAAAATAGTTTTCAATTTTTGATTGTGAAATATACTCAACAATCAACCAACAGACTAGTGGTCTGTGTCCCATGTTCCATGTACTATAATTCATCATCATTCGGAATGAATGTGTCTCGTAAGGTGCCCATAGAGTAATGGAAAATAGCTGAAATAATAAAATAATTTTGCCCCTTTTGGCTACCAGAATGCAACAGAATTCAAACTAAATATGTATTTTCAATGGAACAGGAATAACTCTGTATCTAAAATATAGAGTTATTCCCCTTCCATTGAAAACTTTGTGCATAAACTTGAACACAGAACAGAAGCCAGTTTCTCAATAAAAACAACATGTTCACAGTTTATTACATCGAATAAGTTGAAAATACAATGTTTTGGAACTTACTCTTTCAAATGGTATATAATATGGCATATATTTTACATAATGTCAATTGGGGGTTCGAAAATTAAAGGGGCCTTTAATTTTTTTCCTTTTGAAAGTCGATATCTCTGACCATCACAACATCCTACTAATTTGCTCATTGGCACGATCTTATTCATGTTATTATTTTGTGGCATAGAAAACATACCAACGGTAGTTTGTTTTTTGGTGTCAAATCGGACAGCGTAAATTTAAGTTCACAGTTGTTGGAAAAATATTATCAAAAGTGTCCGAAAGTCGACTTCGGAATACAACGGCCATTTGAGCTTCCTTTTGGGGGTCGCTTCGGTGGCCGTGTGATATTGACGTCGGACTTTGAGTCGCAATGCGCGCTCATCGTCACGGGTATGGGTTCGAATCTCACCCAGTACAAACAATTGCATTTGTCTAAAAAAACAAACACTTGCAGCTTATCAAAAGCAGTTGATAAATACACATTCCCGTCCGCTTAATCATATAGACGTATTATAAAAGGGACGAGTAAGTGTCTATACACTCTTAGTATTATTTGTAACCAACTGCATGGGTTTTCATTGGTTCTGCAGCGTGTCCCGTATTTGTAACAAAAGTATAGCACCATTGGTTCTTGGTGTCCATAGTATACCAGGAGGCTCCAGACCAGTTGGAACAAACATAGAACAAAATATTTCTGTTCTTGGTTCCCCGTGATGAACCAATTTGTGAACCAGCAGCTGGTTCTGAACACGACTAATTGTTACTTGTGTATAACCTATTTCAGAACCAAATGATTCTTCACTCATAACCAAATACTAGAATCGATGGTGCTGAAATTTTGTCCTGTATTTGTAACCACGCAGTAGGTTCTGAATACGATTATTGGTTCCATGCACATGATGAAACCAATTTAAAAATTCTGAACTAACCAAATGATTCTTCCTTTAAAACAAATTTCTCCGTTTAGAATCAAATGAAGAACCCAATGATTATTCATTGAGACTCCCTGGATAACAAACGTTATCTATATGTGAGCAAGTGGACAAACTATGGATTGAATATAAATATATTAACAATTATACTCAAAAAAAACTTCTTGGATATTGATTCACCGTTGAAGAGTTATTCAAAGCAAGTTACATGTACATCTGAATATCCAGACAAGAGAGTCAGTCTCACATTCAAATAGTTCAAACTTGAATCTAATATAAGGAAAGTCAAGTCCCATTATATGCTTCAAGGTTGGAGATGTGCATATCAGATTATAGTTATCTCTCATTGGAGTAACAGAAAAGCGGCATCTGAAATTTCAGGTTTTCGAGTCAACAGACTGCATGAATAGTACAAGTTATAATGTAACAACTGGAAAATAATATTAATCTAAGTCATATAATATTAATCTAAGTCATATAATATTAATCTAAGTCATATAATATTAAGCGCCTCTAAAAATCTCCACCAACTCTGGCAGACCAGATTCTGCCAGCCACTCTTGTACTTGTGACACCCTTCACTGCCTCCACTCCATAGTAAAAAAGAAAACAAATGATGACTCAGACGAACGTCTGCCGCTTATTTGAAAATAAAAATGGCGCTCAGATACAACGTGTCGCGGTTTGTTGCCTTATCTCGCGCCGATGTTTTGGTTCTTGGCGGCCAATGCTCGGTTCTTAGCGGCCTGTTGAACCAAATCATTGTGTGCTATATAGAACCAAAATCTTTCATATTGGTTGCAAGTCAGTTACAAATCGGTTCTACGGCCAAAAAATGTCTTGGAGAACCAGTTGATTCAAACTGGTATTTAGAGTGTATTGACTAATTTTGCTAAGAAGTTCCAACAACTATTATTATTATGTAATAATTTCATTGAATCAAACTGACATGCAATGAGTACCCAGGAAATTTGCCAACCGAAAGAACGTATAGCATTTAACTGATATTATGATTAGTATCGATAATTCCAGCCAAACTGATTGTAAATTTGCAGAAAACACAATGTTTGAAATACTCATCCGTTCGGGACAATTTTTTACTGATAAACTACACGGCAACGTTCATTCCTGTGAGAGTTGCTGCATATAATTTATTTAATAGAGTTATGTGCTGCTAATTTGAATATAAACTTTATGAAATTAACCATTTTAGTATCTAGTTCCATACGATCAACCCAGCAGAGTGTTTCATCAGTAACTTGATCTGAAGAATCTTGTTGTTTTATTTCAGATAAAGTCAACATTAGAAGGCAAAACAGGAAAGACATTCTCAGAGTTCCAAGCCATAGAATATACAAGTCAGGTTGTAGCAGGGACAAATTATTTCATCAAGGTTTGTAAACTATTCGCTATATGGTGTGTCTAGTTAACTGGTCCTGCTACAATGTTATGATGATGTTGGTGGGGGTCTTCTGATTTAGGTTTGAAGTCAGTAGTGGAGCGATGCTATTAAAATAATAAATGCTATTAGTATTAAGTATGGTTATTTTCCCCCGCAAAAAAACGTTGAGGGCGGGTATAGAAATGGGCTCTGTCCGTCCGTCTGTCGGCACAGATGTCCCATGAACGTAAATTATATACATCGCTGGACGTCCGTCCGTCCGGATCCGTAACAAATTTGAAGCTCTATATCTTGGTCATCGTCTGTCAGATTTAATTAAATGATCTTCTACATGTTGATGAACAAACATGGGGGGAAGAGAAATTACAGCGGGTTTCGTCCGTTGATTATTTCCAGAGTTACGGCCCTTATTGAGTAATAGGACTTAGTGTGAAAATGGATTTTTTTTTTCGGATATAGAAATGGGCTCCGTCCATCGGCTGCCATTCCGTCTAGACGTCCGAGTCGTCTGTATATGTCCGTCCGTTTATTGAGTAATGGGACTTAGTGTGAAAATGATAACTGAAACAAACGTGAACCAATTTCCATAATTTTTGGTATCGATGCAGGTTTTTTTCAGGCATCACAGGCCTACATGGTTACATGAAGATAATATTAATTTTCATAGTTTTTCATTGATACACAATTCCAAATGACAGGTTCATACTAATTTCGTTCAATCGAGAAAAGACTCTACATGTATGTTAAATGCATGTTAGAAATTATTAAAATATTTTCATCTTTTCAGATAAAAACAGGTGATGATGACTATGTCCACGTTCGAGTTTTCAAGCCACTTGGAGCTGGAGCCTATGAGGTTCATGGCCATCTGCTGGACCAAAAGTCCCATGATCAACTCAAATATTTCCAGTCTTAAGCTTATTATTTTTTTTAATTGCTCATCTATTTTTGTCTCCACCAATCATTTTTTTCATCTGTCAGCTAACGTATAATCCCAAAAAATAGCATAGACAACAGACAGTGTGGACAACTAAGATTAGCAGTTGAAGGTACCTCAATTAATACAAGCTCTTTGGTAAATGTTTTGAGACAAATCTCTGATCAGAATGGATATGTAGTAGTGGGGGTCTCCCAGCTAGCTCATTGTAAACTGATATGTGACTAAGTAGCAAGTTTGGTTATGGATTTAGAACTGGCATGTTAATATAACATCGAACATCATATCACACATATTGGTACTCTTGTTGCAAATCTGTACTTTGGTGGTATTTATTACTATTCATAGTCAGTTTAGTGAATTTATGGACAATATTGGTTAGCTGCAAATGCATAGCTTCGCCTTAAAGCCACACATAACTTTTGGAGAATTGTCAACATTATCATTGACATTATCAGGGTTGATAAAAGCCCGAAATAGCGGTAAAGTTTGGACATACTAGCACGCATTTACCAAAGGGCATTGTACTAAAAAATGGTAGTCAAAATATTAACAATATTAAGCTTGCAAAAAGAGGAGCACTTTCTTTATTCTAGAATGGAATTAAAATTCAATGACCTCTCACTATAGTGAAGTGAGTATGTTGAACACGATTCAGGAAATCTATGAACATTTGTTGTTATATCAATTGAAGTCTAGTCGAAAATGCATCCGTTTCACTTCAGATTTTTTTTTATTAGATTTCATGAATGTCTCAAATTTCATTTTCTTCTGATGCCTATAATACTCATATCTTCACAGTTTGAATTGTTAACATTGACACGAAGACTTCACTGTGGCATCTCTTCATGGTAAACTTTCATACATGCAGATAGGCCTGAGAATATGGTGCCGGACATAAATTTTGCAGAATGCTCAGGACTCATCTGTGAAAAGTATCTTTATTATCTATCAAAGTAAAAAAAATTAGTTTCTTTAGAAATTTATTCACAAAGATTCATTTTCGTTTTAATTTAGTTTCTCTATATCCCAAAATTGACACACGACACATTGCATAATCGAGGTTTCCAATGGATGCGCATTACAACAAGCACCTTCTGGGAACTTAAATCTGAGTCTGGGTCTCCCATAGCAAATGAGGCCACGCAGAATGAGTGCCCCAGATGATGAATTTGGTGATGCTAGCCTGCTGTTCGGGGTAGTGTCACTAAATTCACCCTCTGTTGACCTCAATCTGCAAATCTCCGGCACCATTTTCTTAGGTCTGCATGAAGATTTATGTGCTACCTTTCAAACATTTCCATTTTCAGGGTTAATAAAAGCCTAAATTTGCGGTACAGTTTGGACGTACTGGCATTGTACTATAAAATGGTAGTCAAAATGTTCAAAATATTAAGCTTCCAAAAAGATGAGCACTTTTCAGGACATAAAACGACAGTTGTCACATGCATCATGCCTTTATTCTAGAATGCAATGAAAATCCAATGACACCTCACTATAGTGAAGCAGGTATTAAACACGATTCTTGAAGTCTATGAACATGTGTGGTTTATCTGTTGAAGTTCAGTCGAAAATGCATCCGTTTTACTTCAGATATTATGATAACTTTACATGAATTGTTATTGTAATTGTAATTAATTACTTTGCATTTTGAAAGTAATTGTATTTGTAACTGAGATATTTTAAAGTAAATGTAATTGTAATTAATTACTTTGGGCAAGTAATTGACCCATCCCTGCTTGGAGAGTTCGCTGTGGCACCTCTTCATTATAAGCTTTCATACATGCAGAGAGGCCTGAGAATATGGGGCCAGACATCATAATGTCTTTACTCTTAAATGAAAATTCAATGACCTCTCACTATAGTGAAGTGAGTATTTTACACGATTCTTGAAGTCTATGAACATGTGTGGTTATATCTATTGAAGTTCAGTCGAAACTGCATCCGTTTCACTTTAGATGTTCTGATTACTATATTATTATATAATATTCATACGGTATGTTCAGATTGAATTGTGAAAATTAACGTGGAGACTTCACGGTGGCATCTGTTCTAGATTAGCTTTCATACTATGAACATTGACATAGAGACTTCACGAAGTGCACTGTGGCATCTCTACGTGATACTTTTTCATACATGCAGATTTATTGATATGGAGGCTTCACTGGCATCTCTTCGTGATAAACTTTGAATTGTTACATTAACATGGAGACTTAACATGGAGACTTCATCACTTTTGCACCTCTTTGCAATAAACATTTAATTGTTAACATTAACATGAAGACTTCACTATGGCATCTATTCGTGATAAACTTTGAATTGTTAATATTAACATGGAGACTTAACATGGAGACTTCACTGTTGCATCTCTTCTTGATAAACTTTGAATTATTAACATTAACATGGAGACTTAATATGGAGACTTCACTATGGCATCTCTTCGTGAAAATCTTTGAATTGTTAACATTAACATGGAGACTTAATATGGAGACTTCACTGTTGCATCTCTTCTTGATAAACTTTGAATTATTAACATTAACATGGAGACTTAACATGGAGATTTCACTGTGCATCTCTTCTTGATAAACTTTGAATAGATAGCATTAACATTGAGACTTAACATGGAGACTTAACATGGAGACTTAACGTGGAGACTTAACATGGAGGCTTCATCACTTTTGCATCTCTTCTTGATAAACTTTGAATTGTCAACATTAACATGGAAACTTAGCATGGCGACTTCATTGTGGCATCTCTTCTGATAAACTTGGAAGTGTTATCATTAACAAGGAGACTTAATATGGAGACTTAACATGGCGACTGCACATGGTGACTGCACATGGAGAATTCACTGTGGCATCTCTTCTTGGTAAACTTTGAATTGTTAACATTAAAATGGAGACTTAGCATGGAGACTTCACGTGGAGAATTCACTGTAGCATATCTTCATGGCAAACTTTGAATTGTTAACATTAACACAGACTTAACACGGAGACTTACCACCGAGACTTCACTGTGCATCTTTTCCAGATAAACTTGAATTATTAACATTAACATAGAGATTTCACAGTGCCATCACTTCTTGATAAACTTTGAGCTGTTAACATTGACATGGAGACTTCACTGTGTATCACTTATATTACATGATACATGCAGATGTATGTGTTACTTTTCAACAATTTCAGAGATGCACATGGGGCCTACCAAATTTGACATTAAACTAAAATAAGATCATAAACTCTATATGTTAATGAGATACTCCTGCTGAAAATATTAACCACAGTGCACACTAATAGTTTGAAGGCCCACATAATTTTCGAACCCCCAGATCACGTATATAAAATATATGCCATATTATATACCATTTGAAAGAGGAAGCTCCAAAACATTGTATTATCAACTTATACGGTGTAATAAACTGTGAACATGTCGTTTTTGTTCAGTTACCGATGTGTTTTTGCACTTAAAGTTTCATCTAGATTGTAGTAAAAAGTGTATTTTTTCAATGGAGGGGAATAACTATATTTTAAATATAGAGATATTCCCCTTCCATTGAAAATACATCTATAGTTTGAATCTGTTGCATTCTGGGAGCCATAACGGGGGAATATTTCTATGATTTTAGCTTTTTTCTATTTCTCTATGGGCATCTTCTGAGCCATAGACTTTTCAAATGGAGATGAATTATAGCATTTTAATCATATTTTATGGCATAGATTGTTATTAAAACCGTATATCAAGTCACTATAAAAAAATAATCTGTGACACGAAAATTAAGTGGGCCTTTAATAGTTTTGACGACCTCAAAACTTATCTGCACCTTTGATGTCCAGCAATATTTCGCACCAGAAGGTTAGCTATCTGAACACCACTGGTGTTATTACTTATGGGAACAGACATATGATTGTTATAATTCTGCATGGTTGTGCATACACATTGATTTTCATACCACGGGTATTGACATGACTGTGAAACTTATTTTTGGATATTTATCTATTTGCATTTTAGTTTAGCAATAAATAAGTTATCTTATTTAATTGTTCTTGCATTGTTTATTACATTTGACATGCCATAACACATTACGAGATAAAACGGAATGTCAGTTCGTTAAAATAGATTATGATAACAGACTGATCGATTAATAATTATAATATAATATTGGTTTGTCATGCATGACCAACTTTATGGTAGTTTGTTAAATTGTTATAACAGAATACTAGTTTGGTTTGGTTGACTTGACTATTGAGACACTACCATATTCGTATATATATAATCTCTCATAAGCTGTTAATTAGCGAAATACTATACAATAGCTAATATTGGATGTGACTCAATTAACCATTAAGGTTATTTATCGATATAAATCGGTGTCGGCCACTCTTCCAGAAACTAGGAGTGCGCGCAGCCGTTTTTAGCACGATGCCAGAATACGCCCTGTCACTAACTCGCGGCAATATTGGATTCACCAGGCCCTGTTCCTTGGTTTTAGTGCGACAGGTCAATGTTCTGGAATAGCACTTCCATATATGAAAGTCATGAATAAAAGCTCCATATATGAAGTGCTACTCCCAAACTTTGACATGTAGCACTAAAACCACATGCAGATACGGGGTTGGAAGAATCTCTGAAAGCACGCCAGTGACGGAACGGAGCTGGATGAATCCAATTTGCCCGCGATTCAGTGATCTCGCTTATTGTTTATTGCTATTTCGCGGCCAATGAAACTTTATCAAATTGATATTTCATCCTCAACGGGATGCGACCTTGACATGTGTTGGTTCCAAAGACATAAGTGTTGATAGCGAGGCATGATTGTTTCAATTCTATGGAAATATCTGGGTGAAATTTAACGCATTTAACCAATTGCAGTACTGCGATTAAATGATAAGAAAAAATTAATTAATTAATAGATTAATTTGATTAAATTTATGAGTTATAACCAAATAGTTTGAAGACAAATTAACTATAACTCGCGTTGCAGGATAGAATTTGTCTTCAACCTTTATAGTTATAACTTATTACATACAACAATTATAACATCTGATCCAAGCACCGTGCAACCTGAAATAACTGCGTATACTAATGATCGTGGGGCCCCCGTGTGTCCTGTTTCAGACGCGTTTTATTTAATTTTATATATGTTCTTATTCCACACCCATTTGGTTGGATCGAAGGTTGGGCCCAGGAGCTCTGTGACGAACTCCGGCCCCGATTCTTTCTGGAGCTCGTCTATCCTTGTGTTGAGATACTGCGTCCTCCACACGAGGACCGTGGAGCGTTTAGTTTTACCGACACGACCAGCTGCGTCGGGGGAATGCGGCCCGGGCGATCCAGATCGTTTGTAACTAGCCTCAGAGAACTCTACGTATGTTTCTGGAATTACCTGCAACAGCAGCGGGTAATGCGTACTATAGAAACGGACCGCCTTTGCGTTAGTGTCAAAAATAGGTGGCTTGAGAATAAGAGGGGCACAGAAAGCATCGAACAGTGCGTCGTTTATGTGTAAACGGACGGTAGTATCAATGGTCGGTCTTCTGAGATACATCCGGCGATCCTCGAGTCCAGCGAGAGGTCCTGGTGAACCGATAAGTGAGCTATCGCTTCGCCAATCAGCGATTGAGTCTGGACGTTTCAATGCAGATGGCGATACTTTTAGCGTCTGTGTTTCCCCTTGATGGCTTGACGTATCGTCGTGTTTCTTTTGTTTTACTCCTGATATTCGACCAAAGGGTTTTCTTGTGCCCCTCTTACGAAAAACAGGGAATTGTTCACGTAGCTGTTCTTCTGAGAGTTTGTCTTGTAACTTCGGAACTATAGAATAAAAGAGAACAATCTAGAGCAATACCACATGCACATATATACACATGTATATTATAATATATCGCCTATATATATATATATATATATATATATATATATATATATATATATATATATATATGTATTACCAATATCACCGGAATTTCCGTATATATAGCGGGACGGGAGGGATGAATTTGTTTTACTATTTAAATAGCTTGATAGCAACAGTGATATAAATAACTGTTTGCTGTTTTTGGAACAAATTATAGCAGACCATCATGCAAATAATTGATCAACCACTGTCACATACCTCCCAGCATTTTAGATGGTTATTGAATATTACAATTTCCGAAACACCCATCCGTGTTCGCAAAATGTTATACAGTAAAATGTATTTATAATGATATACACGAGCTATAGGTCCCATCCATCTTTCCCACTAAATGAGGATAATCAGTTTGGTCTAACATTTGTTTCAAATATATGACATTCTTTGGGTACAAATTGTAAGTATATATACTTAACAATGGACCGGAACAATAGGGAGTGTATATATGGGGTATATTCTACCACATGCAGGTGCCTGGAACAAAATTACCCCATTCCCATAAGTACATGTATATAACAGGTGAATGAGAAGATCACTCGATCTTTTCGACCATCCCGGGCGGTCGTTTTGTTCCGGGTATGAATACCTGTGTATTCTACCCGACCGACACTATAGAAATATTTTATTGCGGTCTTAACTATAATTCAGCAATTTGCTTACATTTGAGATGTTCCATATACCCAGTGTGTCCGTATATCGGTTTCCAATCCGGTCGCGCTTTCTCTCTCGGGTACATTCTTGTCTGGTAGCATTTTCTTCATGACATTGTCGACAGCAGCTTTGACACTATAGTGTTACGTCATAATTCGACGTGAAAATTACTTGGCAACCTGTCAACTAGACGGAGTTTGGGCTTGCCTGCACAATCGATCTATATTTATACGTCCACGCCTGCACTACCTGCTATTCTATATAGTTATGCATTATTGGTCAATAATGTGCAACAATCATACACGCGCGATGTACTGACATAGAAAGGAATTCTATATGTATAAATACACGTCACGCATGTATATATATGTACGCACCATACCACCGTGAATGCAACTATACCGAGTATAACCGACACCATGCAGTGTGCCTATAAGTTAATCTTTATTAATAATCATATTCAGCTAATTATATAGCACGCTTGTTCAAGTTTGCGATTTGGACTAATCAATTTCACTACCTTGATTAATCCACTTAACTTAATTCATTATCAATTCGTGATTTTTATTATACATTCTTTGTCCGGCTTTCAGTCACCATATTGGGAGCCATCTTTGATATTCATTATCTTCTAAGAGCAGATGTGGATGTAATTTCACATTTATTGCTTCTTCGTTGTGTTTAGAACAAAGTAATTCCAAAAGTTGTACTTAATTCGTTTTATTCTGGTCTGTATACAATCCTTAGTGACCCCTTTTTGTGGAAGTTTGACTTTCGGATGGTTAAATTTGTGTCCATTATTTCACAAGTTGATAAGATAGATTAATGGTGAAATGACTGTTTGATATGCAATGTAACTCCATGTAGTCAATAAAATAATATACAATACTAACTGAAAAAGACTCCCGTATTCAGCGTCCTTTGTGTGTTAGCGGCCTGTGTCTCCTTGTGCGAGTCGTGCCCACTTTTATCGTTTAAACATTTTTTTTTATTAAATTAATTTGTTTTTAAATTAAAATTTTGAAAATCTAACGCCGTAAAACTATAACATCCGCCTGATTCCACCATGCAGGGTACCCCAAGTGACCAGACCAAATTTGGTTGAAATCGGTCGAGGGGTCTGGGAGGAAAATCGCGAAAAAAAATAATATATATATATATATATAACACTATAGTTTGGAGACGTTCCATTTATGTTTTTTTTCCTATCTCCGCGTTCACAAAGTTTTAAAATTAAAACTGGTGGCCATATTGGACGCCATCTTCGATTTTGATGCTATTTTTAACAGTGGATGTGGATGTAATTTCGCAAGTGTCGCATCTTATGTGTGTTCCATATTAAATAAATCCAAATACAACCGGAGACTTCGTCTCAGGTGAGCTACAAAGTACTAAATGTCCTATCTGAAAGTGGTCACCTTATTCTACCCTTACACATGTTTAAATAATAATAGGCAAAAATTTAACCATCGCCAATGTCATGCAATTCGAAATAAAGCAATCGCTGCATTTGTATTGGAAACAAAAATGACAGAACAGTGCGCAGTTTTAGCTATAGTCATCACTCCTCGTCCATCGTCCGTCCATCCGCATGTCTATCCGTCCGTACGTCCGTCCATCCGCCTGTCAACAATTCTTTAAACATCTTCTCCAGAACCATCAGACCGAATGGGTTCTTATTTGGTGTGGATGTTCCCCAGGTGATTCACATTCAGATTTGTTCAAATGAAGTCACCAGGTCAAATAGTTGTGAAACCAGGGTCATAACTTTATCCCTCTTGAGTAATTATTAAAACGACTTCTTCTCAAGAACCATCAGGCCTAATTAGCTTATATTTGGTATGGAGGGTCCTTGTGTGAGTGATTTGTTCAAATGGGGTCATTGGGTCATACATGGGAGGGTCCATGGACATAACTCCTATAAAAAAAAATGAACGCCATTAACATCCATCAGGTGACAACCAAATATGGGTTAAATCAGTCTAAAATTGAGAACATGCAAACAGCAGATACACAGAGCTATATAAGATATGAGATATGAGGAGGTTGCATCAGAACACCATATAGAAGTCAAATTATGCTGGCTAATGTGATTATAAAGTAATTAATAAGACGGCAGTGTTAACAAACTCTGCTTGCGGTGACAGCTTTGTTGATTGGTATCCTAGAGCTCTGCCTGGTAGAGAGTTTGTATATAAATGACCAATGGCTTATGATAACAAACTAGCTCCCAAATGCCAAGTGTGAATCCAACAGTTATGCCATTAAAATTAATAACCGTTTTCTCAGACTGGTTTAGGCTTTTTCTTTAGCTTACCTGCGCTGAAGAATTGAGTCATATTTTGTGTTGATTGTTCCTAGGTGACTGGGAGTGAGTTGTGTTCAAATTGGGTCACGTGGTCAAAAAGTGGCATAGCTTGGCACTTAACTCTTTCCATCGATAGTAATTCTTAAAACATGCTCTCAAAAACCATCGGGGCTATTTAGCTTATATTTGGTATGGAGGGTCCTCGGGTGACAGAGATACAGATTTGTTCATATAGGGTCACCTGGTCAAATAAGGGCTGAGCCAGGGACATAACTTGCCCATCCATTGTAATTCCTAAATATGTCTTATCAAGAACCATATTGCCTATTCAGCTTGTATACGGAATGGGTGACTGTGATTCAGATTTGATTCAGAATAGGATCACTGGGTTAAATTGGGCCGAGCCAGGGACAAAATCCCCCCCATTAGTTATTCTTAAAACGTCTTTTCAATAACCATTTAGCATATTTAGCATATATTTGGTATGAGTCCATGGCTGATTAAAATTCAGATTTGTTCAAATTTGGTCGCCAGCTAAAATAGGGGTGTGACCTAGGGAATAACTCTTCCCCATAGTAATAGTCATCCTGCTAAAAAAAAAAGCCATCATGCCTATTTAGTTTATATGTAGTTTGGAGGGTCATTGTGTTACTTTGGGACTGGGTTACATATTTGTTAAAATTGTTTTGACCAGTCAAGAATGGCGTTTGGTGTGTATGGCCTATGGAGATTTGGGGTCAAAATGTGTTTGAATGTGGTCCACCATTAAAAATGGGGGCATGTCAGGTTGGAACTTTGCAACATTTAGGAAAGCTTGAAGTATCAGTTGTGCTAGCCTAAGGAATTTTACGAACTTGGGAGAGTGTTTGCCTCAGTTGGGAGGGAGCGAACTGTGGACTCTGTGGGTGGGGGATAAGGGTCAAGCAGTTGAAATTTTCAAGGTGGACACCCCACTGCTCAAAGCGGACACTCTAGCTACGTCCCTCTATAGAACTACTTGTTTTAAGTGATTTTGACAAGTACTAGATATTTGTCTTCAGAGTCCCAGTCTTCTCAGTCTGTACAGTCAGGTAAGCGTCTCCATGCAGTCATTGGCTATCTTGTTTTAATATATATAACAACTAGCAGGTTAGCCCGCCACTGGCGGCATTCGTCCCATGGCTTTGTGAATTTAATGTTTTTTAAATTTAATATATTTTGTTTCTGAATTGTTTTTTTATTGTTAATTTTTTTGAATTTTAAATTGTTTTAATTAAATTGTAAATTGTTTTAATTAATTTTTTTGTTTCTGGCGGAAAAATTTACCCGTAGAAATCCCCCCCCCCCCTTCCTAGGAACGACAGACAACGCATTCTTTGTTTCGTGAAATCTCTCTACGATAACATTGCATTGAATTTAAAACAAACGCTTCCCGTCGGGAAATCTGTCTTCGGGTCGTTGTTGTTGGCATCACGGCTCCCCGAAAACTCTCACATTGCCGAAAACGTGTATTTAGTAATATCGTTGTTGTTGATATTTACGGCTTGGGGGCTATTTTCTTATTTAGCAAGTTTGAGCTCAATCGGTTAGAGTCTATAAAGGACACACTCATATATATGACACTTCCCGTAGGTAGCAAGTTTGAGCTCAATCGGCATTCCCTGGAATTTCCCGTAGATTGGCAGATTCCAGTAGCTTTATAACGGTATATCTGGGGAGAAATCTGATGCTATATTCGTGATTATCTGGGATGATTTCGGTATATACCGAAGGTATATATTGTAAAAACAGAGCGCGCCATCCGTGCTCGCAGGGAATAAATTTCGAGCGATAACGTTTGCGTTCCCGTATAACTCTGCAGATGCGAATAACGTTGAGTGGGAAACAGACGCTCTTTATAGAGATGCGTCAAAACAAACGCTCATTAAATAATCACTTGATTAACCCCCGCCGTGCCTTTGCGGTGATTTGAGATTGGAGAACGGGTGCTCTGAGCTTCTCTAAACCGCGACCTCGGTCGTGTCGGTGGGATTTGACACTTACATAGGAAGTTTGAGCTCAATCTGTACACGCGTTTTGGATTCTATGAAGTACACACACGGGTCCTACTAAACAACGAACACAAACGAACATAAACGAACACAGGTCCAAAAAGCGGAGTAGAAGGGTGAAATTTGGTTTATGGGTGCGCGTGGGTCCATTCTATGTGTATGTGGTGTTATTTCCAACTTTGATGATTTATTTTTTGAGTTATTACCATTATTTGAATACAAAACTACTAAACAACGAACACAAACGAACATAAGATTAGCGGCAGTGCAGAGGTTACCATGCAGGCTTACTACGGCTTACTCTGTCTCCTTGTTTTTACTGCAAGATGATTGTCAATTTTATCACTGATGGCAATAAAAACACGGCGAAACATCAGAGGTCGGCGTTTTAATGCATAGCTAACAAAACATTTGAGTGAGTCATTGTTGTCAGTCTCTGAGATGACTATATATATTTTCTCAGTCTCGGAGATCACTCTGGTAAATGCTATATCTGCTTGCTTTCCTGATACACGCATACGCTATGTACCAGGCATCTTAAGCAAAATCTCAATCGTAATTTAAGTAAAACAGACAGTGATCAAACTGTCAATAAGATGGAAAAGTATTCAATAGCGAGAGCGGCTTGGTAACAATAGAAAACAAAATCATTTATGACGAAATACAGACAGACATAATTGACAAATATATGTGACAACAGACGATACCAGAAGAATAGGGGTCTCGTTACTCTCACATCTAAAAATAGAATCTTTGGGTCTAAAATTGGTTGTACTAAAATATTCCCAAAATATCAAAACCCCAAAAAAAAAAATTCAAAACTTCAAAAAATTATTTTTTCCAAAAATTATTTTTTCCAAAAAATTTCCAAACTTCCAAATTATCAAAACCCCAAAATTTCCAAACTTCCAAATTATCAAAACACTCAAAATTATTTCTCCAAAAAAAGTTTAAATAAAAAATTTATAACGAGTTTTCGGTTTCTGATAATCTCGATATTAAAATGTCGAATGTTAAATTATTTGCGTGTAATATCTTTCGTTATTTTTTTTTTGTTCAAATATTTTTCATGAAATTATTAATCGATGTTTAGAAAATAGCTTTATTGGACATTGGGACCATCGATATGAATGCATACATTCCAGTGTTTTATCGGACGCAGTTCATATAATTGTCATACCTGAAAATAGACACTATTACTTTTACATAAATAATAAAGAGCGTTTATTCTTTACACTCTCTCTATCCCATATGACAGGTGTGTATTATCGTGAATTATTGGAAGTATTGAGACTAACGGTCGAAAATTGTAATGTGAAATTACAACCCTCCAGAATGAATTGTTCGCTGTACACGCAATCACACACGCGACATTGGTCGTGTGTCACACCTTTGCTTTACCAAATGAATTCTATTATTTCCCCCGTTCACAGCTATATGGTATTCAGAAAACATATCGATTTAATGTCAGAACAAACGGGTTAGTATCAATTAAGGTTGATAAACTGTGTCATTCACACGATAATTAGTTAGCCAAAACATGCATACATAATACGTCCAGGACACTCAATTATAGAAATTGCTTTGATGGCATTGTTATAACAACATTACGTAATAACCCCTTATCACTCCAGTCACACTTACGATCATATACCGAAACTACAGGTAGCACCGATGATGTAACATTATATCACTGCTATTGTACCAATGATAGGTTCAGACATGTCAACAGCTACAGGCATTATCATAGGGTTATACTGTCTTGCATGTACACACGCTATGACATCATTAAAGGCGGACAATCCACTCACGGTGTGACAACAGATACAGACATAGGCATAGTGTTATACTATCTTACATGTACACACGCTATGACATCATTCGAAGGGGCAATAGACTCAAGGAGTTAATGTGACACGAAACAAGGGACGTGATGTAATATTGGTGTTTGAATCTTAAAGGAACACAAGACACTCTAAAGGGACATGCATTATGAATGAATGTTAACAATACAAGCACACGAATGAAGAGCGTTGAACATATACAAAATTACTACACGAATGAACCTTGAAATTTATATTTCACATCTTACCAACAGCTACAGACATAATCATAGTGTTATACTGTCTTGCATGTACACACGCTATGACATCATTAAAGGCGGACAATCCACTCACGGTGTGACAACAGATACAGACATAGGCATAGTGTCATACAGTCTTCTATGTACCCATGCGATGACACCATTAAAGTACATTGGATGTTAGGTCTATGACTCTTGAGTATGCACCAATCAATGAGCAAATGAGCAATAAAAATGAGCAAATGAGCAATAAAAATGAGCAAATGAGCAAAAAAATGAGCAAATGAGCAAAAAAATGAGCAAATGAGCAAAAAAATGAGCAAATGAGCAAGAAAATGAGTAAATGAGCAAGAAAATGAGCAAATGAGCATAAAAATGAGCAAATGAGCAAGAAAATGAGCAAATGAGCAAGAAAATGAGCAAATGAGCAATAAAAATGAGCAAATGAGCAAAAAAATTAGCAAATGAGCAAGAAAATGAGCAAATGAGCAATAAAAATGAGCAAATGAGCAAATAAATGAGCAAATGAGCAAAAAAATGAGCAAATGAGCAATAAAATGAGCAAATGAGCAATAAAAATGAGCAAATGAGCAAGCAAATGAGCATAAAAATGAGCAAATGAGCAAGAAAATGAGCAAATGAGCAAGAAAATGAGCAAATGAGCATAAAAATGAGCAAATGAGCAAGAAAATGAGCAAATGAGCAAGAAAATGAGCAAATGAGCAATAAAAATGAGCAAATGAGCAAAAAAATGAGCAAATGAGCAAGAAAATGAGCAAATGAGCAAAAAAATGAGCAAATGAGCAATAAAATGAGCAAATGAGCAAGAAAATGAGCAAATGAGCAAGAAAATGAGCAAATGAGCATAAAAATGAGCAAATGAGCAAGAAAATGAGCAAATGAGCAAGAAAATGAGCAAATGAGCAATAAAAATGAGCAAATGAGCAAAAAAATGAGCAAATGAGCAAGAAAATGAGCAAATGAGCAATAAAAATGAGCAAATGAGCAAATAAATGAGCAAATGAGCAAATGAGCAAAAAAATGAGCAAATGAGCAAGAAAATGAGCAAATGAGCAATAAAAATGAGCAAATGAGCATAAAAATGAGCAAATGAGCAAGAAAATGAGCAAATGAGCAAGAAAATGAGCAAATGAGCAATAAAAATGAGCAAATGAGCAAAAAAATGAGCAAATGAGCAATAAAATGAGCAAATGAGCAATAAAAATGAGTAAATGAGCAAATAAATGAGCAAATGAGCAATAAAAATGAGCAAATGAGCAAAAAAATGAGCAAATGACCTAGAAAATGAGCAAATGAGCAATAAAAATGAGCAAATGAGCAAATAAATGAGCAAATGAGCAAAAAAATGAGCAATAAAATGAGCAAATGAGCAATAAAAATGAGCAAATGAGCAAAAAAATGGGCATACCTGTATGCAGGCCTACCAGTGGATGAATAGTCTGTCGGAGAAGTACTGTGTAGACAGGTCTTGCCGGTAAGAGAGTCAGACGAGAAGTGAAGGCTCGGCTATTAAAACATAGTAATGCGATAGCGAACATCAAACGAGTCTGCGCACGCATATCTGTCAAAAGGATACAATAGCAGTCATTGGTCAATTTATCCCCGGTGTCATCTCAGTACCCAATCGGGACGAAGCCGAAGGTCAACTCATTTTTTTTTTTTGCTCATTATAGTACGTCACTTGGACATTTTATTTTTTTTGCTCATTTGCTCATTTTTTTGCTCATTTGCTCATTTTTATTGCTCATTTGCTCATTGATTGGTGCATACTCAAGAGTCATAGACCTAACATCCAATGTACTTTAATGGTGTCATCGCATGGGTACATAGAAGACTGTATAACACTATGCCTATGTCTGTATCTGTTGTCACACCGTGAGTGGATTGTCCGCCTTTAATGATGTCATAGCGTGTGTACATGCAAGACAGTATAACACTATGATTATGTCTGTAGCTGTTGGTAAGATGTGAAATATAAATTTCAAGGTTCATTCGTGTAGTAATTTTGTATATGTTCAACGCTCTTCATTCGTGTGCTTGTATTGTTAACATTCATTCATAATGCATGTCCCTTTAGAGTGTCTTGTGTTCCTTTAAGATTCAAACACCAATATTACATCACGTCCCTTGTTTCGTGTCACATTAACTCCTTGAGTCTATTGCCCCTTCGAATGATGTCATAGCGTGTGTACATGTAAGATAGTATAACACTATGCCTATGTCTGTATCTGTTGTCACACCGTGAGTGGATTGTCCGCCTTTAATGATGTCATAGCGTGTGTACATGCAAGACAGTATAACCCTATGATAATGCCTGTAGCTGTTGACATCTCTGAACCTATCATTGGTACAATAGCAGTGATATAATGTTACATCATCGGTGCTACCTGTAGTTTCGGTATATGATCGTAAGTGTGACTGGAGTGATAAGGGGTTATTACGTAATGTTGTTATAACAATGCCATCAAAGCAATTTCTATAATTGAGTGTCCTGGACGTATTATGTATGCATGTTTTGGCTAACTAATTATCGTGTGAATGACACAGTTTATCAACCTTAATTGATACTAACCCGTTTGTTCTGACATTAAATCGATATGTTTTCTGAATACCATATAGCTGTGAACGGGGGAAATAATAGAATTCATTTGGTAAAGCAAAGGTGTGACACACGACCAATGTCGCGTGTGTGATTGCGTGTACAGCGAACAATTCATTCTGGAGGGTTGTAATTTCACATTACAATTTTCGACCGTTAGTCTCAATACTTCCAATAATTCACGATAATACACACCTGTCATATGGGATAGAGAGAGTGTAAAGAATAAACGCTCTTTATTATTTATGTAAAAGTAATAGTGTCTATTTTCAGGTATGACAATTATATGAACTGCGTCCGATAAAACACTGGAATGTATGCATTCATATCGATGGTCCCAATGTCCAATAAAGCTATTTTCTAAACATCGATTAATAATTTCATGAAAAATATTTGAACAAAAAAAAAATAACGAAAGATATTACACGCAAATAATTTAACATTCGACATTTTAATATCGAGATTATCAGAAACCGAAAACTCGTTATAAATTTTTTATTTAAACTTTTTTTGGAGAAATAATTTTGAGGGTTTTGATAATTTGGAAGTTTGGAAATTTTGGGGTTTTGATAATTTGGAAGTTTGGAAATTTTTTGTAAAAAATAAATTTTTGAAGTTTTGAATTTTTTTTTTTGGGGTTTTGATATTTTGGGAATATTTTAGTACAACCAATTTTAGACCCAAAGATTCTATTTTTAGATGTGAGAGTAACGAGACCCCTATTCTTCTGATACCTTACATTTATGGAAAGACTAAAGACGAAAGTTTTCAATGCTAGAAAACAAAATTCAACAATTCCGAAATATTGGACAAATAACAATTATGAAAGCATTAAAGGTGCGGGAGTCCTTGGCAGTGGGTATATGCTGTGAAAAATTTCCAACGGTCAAAAACCGACACAAAAAGCAAAATGTAGACAGACTTTGTCCGTATACAAATAAGAACTAATAAAGATTGTTTATATCATTTGTGTGTGATTAGCCAGTAACACGTACGGTGCTGTCTTCTGTAACACAATCAGGCTCTTGCTTAGGTAATATATAGTAGGTCTTTATGATAGCATGCTGTTTACACGATGAACGAAACTGTATGCGTTTTAGTGTTTTTTCTGTTTACGGTGATTGGAACAAATATGAATATTTTCGACAACTAAGGCCTCCCGTGCCTTTAATACTATAATTAACAAAAAAATTGACTGAGTTTACAGACAATTTAAATGAAACAGTGACTGATAACTGCGTGACATTCGAGTGGAGGGGATTTTACATTATCAGGCATTGCATCATCTTTGGAAGTGAGACACGAAATTTGAACAAATTTGACGGCCGAACAACAAGACAGACTAATGCGAAGACTTCTTAATTTTGTGAGTGACAATTCCAAATTCCAAACTTCAACTGATGGCAATTAACTATACCCAAAACTACCGCTCTCGCAAAAAAAAAAATGGACAATAAAAAAAGGAAAGAGTGAAGACATCAAAAACCAAGACGATCACCAATAAACGACAGAAAGTTAGCATATAGTATGTAAATATACATATAGGATCTCACATGAGTTTCTATTTTATACGGAATTTATCAACCGAGTTCACTAAATTCGATTTGAGTCGAGGTTTACCGAGGCTCAAATAGAATTTAGTGGACGAGGTTGATAAATTACGTATAAAATAGAACGAGTTTGAGATACTTTTTATCACATGGTCATATAATCGCTTAATTTTTATCGAAAACAACAATAATTAACAGACAGAGAACTTTGTCCCAAAGAGCAGCGTGACGTCATTGCACGCAACGATATTACACGTGTCTATTACGCTCGAATATTACATAGGAAAATAGTGCTAATCATGTGATAAAATAACATATAGACTTCTTGGATTCATATCAAATAAGTGCATTACTTGATTTTAATGATTTAAATAATGCAACATTTTGCTGGAGCCATTTTCATCCATGCACTGACTTCAAGGAGAACAAACTCTGCCCATCGTTCCGCCGGGGCTGAGTCAGTGTAAAATAATATATAAATATTCGATTGTATATAAAACAAACTTTGATTCTAGTACCTAAAGCTCTACTCAAAGAGCAGTGTGATGCCAGGGAAGTTAAACGAAGTAATAATAAGACAAACTAACTAAGTCAAAACAACTCAGTGACAAAGAGACAGAGTATAAGCCATAGAGAAGGCGGTAGTTAATTAACACCTTTATTAACACCTTTGCAATACGGCTAATCTCATGTTCGTTTGTGTTCGTTGTTTAGTAGCTTTGCATTCAAATAATGCTTATAACTCGAAAAATAAGTCATCAAAGTTGGAAATAACACCACATACACATATAATGGACCCACACGCACCCACAAACCAAATTTCACCCTTCTATTCCGCTTTTTAGACCTGTGTTCGTTTATGTTCGTTTGTGTTCGTTTGTGTTCGTTGTTTAGTAGGACCGACACACACACACATATACAAAGTCTCAAAATATATAGTATAGATAACATTCTCTATCGCGAATACAAATTTGTTTTATATACGGATTCACGGTATTTCGTGATCCACGAGACAACGTCTTTCCAGATTACCCGTACGCCATCAAATTGGGCCACAGCGTCATTGACACTTTTCAGTTTCATTGCCATATCGAGGTTGACGTAAACATCCGGTTAAATTTTTTTTATATAATATTAATTCTCTTTTTCGGTCCAATTTAAGACTATCTTAGGTTTATATTTAATTGCAAACACATCTATTAATGACAAATGTGACCTGTTATCCATCCCTGATGAAAGAAAGAGACCAGTCTCCCTTCGGAGGTGAGAATTTGAAAGCATTCATTTTATGTTTCTTGATTTCGCACTACGAATCGTAGTACGAATCTACGATCATTCAATTCAATAAGTTTTTTTTATTTGATATTTATAGAATAATAACATGTTATATACAACAGGATCCCACAAAAGCTGGGCTTATGAGGGCAGGACCCTTATACAAATATATGAGATTAATATTGGAAACGGGCCCACTCGCCCCAGGGCCAGCTCGCCCCAGTCGACCTGGGCCAGCTCGCCCCGAGCCAGCTCGCCCCGGGCCAGCTCGCCCCAAGGGATAATGTCTTATTTAAGTTGTCGTTTTGGGGTCGTTTTGCTTGCTTTCTCTGGCTTACAGTCAAGTGATACCCGAGTCAAGTGATACCCAAATCGGTCAACTGATACCCAAGATGTGTATCATTGAATTTGGAATGTTGAATTAAATATACACACATTCGAGATCATTATTTGTCAGAACGTCATGTCGGAATATACTCCATTCCTCGATCGAAAATGTGCTTGAGTCGAGCCACTGCCGTTGTATATAGTCGGCTTAGTCGCAGATACAACGGAACATATTTGTGGTTATGATGTCAGATAAATATTGCACTGCTTATATACGGTATGTGGTCGGCATATGAAAGTGATTATCTATCACACTGAAGCCATCTCATCCTCTGAAGTGTGAGGTGTGATTAGTCGATTGGTTACTGTGTAAACAACCTGCTTAGAACTATTGTTTTGATAGGATATGAATGGGGATATAATAACGGCTTCTAAGGGTTTCCCAAACTCCAGAGATAGTGAGATGAACTCAGAGAATAAGAGAAACTTTAAAATCCAGAATGTGAAAACAGTTCATTATTGTTATTTATGAATTCGCCGGTTCGTCGTTCAACCAACTAGTGTGATAAACTGCATGGCTATTATCTTTGCTAACAAACGTGCCTAAAGTAATCTAAATGTCAAAATTGATGGACATAACTCTGAAATATATCATAATCTGAACTTAAGAAATTAATATATTAATATATATTAACTTATTTACAACTTTAATACAAATGTAATACCCGGGCCAGCTCGCCCCTGAAAGGTGGGCCAGCTCGCCCCAAAAACGGCCTGGGGCGAGCTGGCCCTGGGGCGAGTGAGCCCGGATCCATTAATATTATATTGATATTAAAGTTGCTGTGTATATTTACAGGTGGTGCAATGGTGTGCGACAAATATAAAGATTTTGGGGATGGGTATGGGAGGGGTGTGGGCATGGGGGGGGGGGGGAGGGGTGTGGGCATGTCACAGTTCACAGTATATTTTCATGTTGCAATGATATAATTGGTCATGTAAATACCAAGTTCCTTCTCATGCTGCGACCTGATGTAGATGCATCATATCACAACCCACATGAGTCGATCCAGGACGTCTAAATATTATATTAGAATTTATTTACTTATACATGAAATTACTATATATAGATGCAGAGGTTGAGACATGTTTCGATAGATTAGATTTGGTTCATTCTGAGTTATCCATTGGTTAATGTACGGATTTCAGTATGGGATGACACGTTAGATATATAATACATGCAGATGAAATATTCAGACTGTTCATTCCCTCACCATGTAAGGCTAATCAGAGTAGGAGGAATTATACATTAAGAGTATGAAACAATAAGGAGCTTGTCCTAATCTGAATAGCCCTGTGGTGACAGAACTCTGTTTTGTACTAATATTAGAGTACATGTTGGTAACCAGGGAGGAGTACTATTCAGTGGGGGAGGTTGGTTTATGTTGCTTGCTAATGAAATATTCTTTCAGATATTTTGAGTAATTGCTATCAATTTCTATTCTGAGTTTGCAGTCAGTTGGTAGTTCATTCCACAGGCATCTGGCTCTGGTTGATATGGCATTTTTTGCTTTTTTCGTTCTTTTAAATACACAGAATAGATTTGAATTAGCTTTGGACCGTGTATTGTAATTATGGATATCATGTAGGCTTGTAAATAGGGAAGTCAGTGATTTAGGGAGTTTCTTGTGGTGGAAATCATGTAAAATTTTAAGCAGTTGCATATTTCCAATGTCTTCAAGCAGTAATAAGTTGTGTTTCTTGCATATTTCCTGGGTATTTTTATTATTTCCATATGACAGTGTTGCAATTGCTCTGTTTTGTATTTTTTCAAGTTTTTGAAGATTTTTCACTGTTGTTGCACTCCATATAGCATTACAATAGGTGAGATATGGGATAATAAGTATCGAATAAAGTGATTTCATCGTATCCTTTAGTACAAACTCACTAACCTTACGCATGACTCCTAGGTTTCTAGATAATTTATTGATAATTGTATCCACATGTAAATCCCATGACAAAGTTTCTTCAATATTAATTCCTAGGAATTTAGTGTTTTTAACCCTTTGGACCAGTTTATCATTAATTTTTAGTTCTGGTAGAAAATTTAACGACTTACAAAGATCTGTATTTGTGAAAACCATATAGTTTGTTTTATCAAGATTTACATTATGATTATCAATCATACTCTATTGTCTATGTTATACATGTTACTACGAGGCCTTCAATTTACTCAAGATTATGCGGAGGTCCACTGTTACAAAATGCCTAGTGGAGGAAAAATGTACCGGATTCATGCAATATATGTAGGGCTAGTCTAAGACAGTAAGATCCACCCTTGAAAGTTGATTGAATATGCAGCAGAAGTTTGGGATCCATACCAACAAAAAGACATCAACGCCATAGAAAGAATCAACAAAAGAGGGGTGCGATTCATCGAAAACAACTACCACGCAAGAACAAAAGGGGCCGTAACTGAAATGCTAATGCAGGAACAACTTTATATGGAGCCACTACACCAAAGAAGAAACACGATGAGAATGAAGTATGGAGAATTTGGGTATCTCTCCACAGAACGGGTGATCTAAGTTGTGTTACTCACCTTGTAGAAACACCCCAACTCCTGTCATGAGTGACCCTGGTCACGATGAGGCCGGCCTCGTCCCTGCAGGTCGGCAGCTAGGTCTTATTCACAGCATGTTCAGGTATCAACTAATTTGCCCACCTGGGTTCAGATATCAGCTGGGAACTGCATGCTTTTAGGGTGAATACGCAATCAATCACACCTCTGGGGTCAGTCAAGATCTCTTAAGATTGGAGCACTGAGGCTATCAGTAATCACTGACTGACCCAAATACTTCAAGCATAACCAGATTTAATGGTCCCAATCTGAACCCAGAACACTATTAAGGTGGGACTTACCTAGCTGTATAAAGGGGTCAATACAGGTGTAATTATAATCCAAATTATACCACATTCCTCCCTGTTTTATAAAGGTCCCTCATCCCTGAACTGTCTACTCTTATCCAAACCAATATTTCAATAAAATGCACATTCATGTTATTATTCTCAAAAATGATATTGCCTGACTCTTCGTGTGTGTTGCCTGAGTGAGAACGGAATACTGAGTGCACGATTTGGCAACATTAATTAGGACATGCATGTATACACTATTTCAGACCGGCATGTGAGCATATGAGCAACCAAGTGATCAATCTTCCAAATAATAAAAAGGGCCGGGTATTTAACTATACAGCCCTAAAAACCCAGCTGTACATTACTTACAACATTAAACAAGGAACCTCTTCCTAGCGGTTAACATACTCCTCGAGCAGAGGGAAACAATCCCTTCCAGTTTGCTTAATTGGTACAATTAACCTATATGTGGAGGGACTAGAGGGTCACTCTGGTATTCACTTGAACGTACAGTATATAATATGGGCATCCTACCCTGTTTCAAGGGTACTTCTGTTAAACCCCCCAAATCAATCCAAAGCCCGCACCGTGATCCATACACTTCCCCAACACCACGCGGCCCAGACCACCGGCATCACAAACTGACACCCACAATCCTTTCCCTCCCCAACCAAAATTAAAATGTCTCATTTTCTGAAACATCTCCCACCAGATTAACTGGTGATGAGATGCTATTGACTACATCCATCTTAATTGATATAAATGTGATAGCCTGTTTGCCATTGTACACAATTGAACAGAAATTGTTTAAGAAGGGTGTACCCACATGGCACCCTAAGTTTTAGACAAACTGTTTACATATCACATTCCACCAAAGGCTATCCATTGACTGTCACACTGCATGTTATTCCAACCCAGCCTATGCCACATCAAACACCTGACTTCTGCCACTGAGCTGACCATACATGGATCCCACAACTAAATTACTAGTCATTACCGACCGCTCACTCACCACACTGCACCAAGGTCAAGACCCCACGATTACCTATTCTAGTCTACCACCTGAGAATGTAACTGATACCACACAGCAGTGACCCTATTCAGAGACCACACCTGACAATTATGATTGGCCACAGAAAATCAACAGCTCTCCGAGAAATATATTTCAAGAAATACAATATCAAACTTTAAGGGGTGGGATACTGCACCAAACACCCTCAACAAAACTTTACAATAATTACAACAACCAAGGGACCTCTACTTGATTGTATGTACCAGAGCAGAGGGGAATGAATGTTCCCTCACAGCTCCAACAAGAAATCTCAACTTGCATAGGTACATTCACATATATTATATACATCCTCAAAGGGACTCTGCTCCCTCTCCTGCCCCTTTAAAGAACACGAGGGAATCTTATCCTGCATGCGTTGTGGGAAGGGTTATAAAACCCTATAATTGTGTTGGCCTATATATAATACTGGTATACTATATAGTGACCAATTTAAATTTATATATAATCTCCTTCCCCACCAAATTAAAGGGATTCTTCCTATTCCAAATTATATATCCAACCAGTTTAAAGTATTCTAACCTAAATCGATTTTTGAACTGAACAAGCTATTGTATATTTATGTGAAAGTTTGTTCTTGTATATACAATGAACAGCAACATGTTAGAGAAGGGTGTCACGGGTGTGACCCACATGACACACTAAAGCTGAATTCTATTTTCAGAACCATCCACTGCTATATATTCCAATTAATTAGGTGGGGTATTATGGGTATAATATTAGTTCAGTTGATGGTACCCAATTTGCTCCAAGCCAGTGAATTATAATATGAACACCAGACAAATAAACATACAAATTTGACAGCAATGTGGCTTACTATTCCATCAAATTTAAGTTCCACCAGGCCAATTCTCAGAATGCCCAATATTGACTATTGTTATTATATGACTTCCAATATTTATCCTGGTTCCACATATGTCCACTGTTTGCATCAGAGAAAATACAAACTTATACATACTAATAATTTTCAGATCAATATGACCAGTCAAGTTATTTTCCCCGTTTTTATTCCACCGAAGTAGTTATCAGACGTACTGGTACCTGTACACTAGGCATTCCACAGACATGGGCAATAAACCAATCACTTTATTGTCAATAAAATACAGAGTACGTGTACATGTATGTGAGAAAACCAATACCAGGGTGTCGACACCCTATCCCAATTTCTAACCCTATGGAAATTACCGAAACAATTATGATATGTTAAATGCAAGCCCACTGAACATTTCCTGCTTTTAACAGATAAATTTGTGGAATAAGGTCTACCCGTAATTTCAATTGTATGGTCCAAGAATAATTGCATTACACCCATGTGAAATCGGGTGACTATGGTGTGTAGGGATCCTCCATTACCAGGGCGCTGCCCTACGTTTGATGAGTACAACTTGCATGTATGTACACAGGGCTGCCCTACCTTGATATCAGGTAATGATTGTGAAATCCTGGGGGATAAATAATTGGCTTGCCAATCTGAAAGCCCGAAATGGGACAGGTACCTGGAATGCTGACTGTTAGGCTGCACCAACAAATAGAGCAGACTACTGTGTACCCCTCCCCCAGACTTAGGTTGTCTATGGCCCAAGGGAATTTGTGGTAACCACCCTGCATCCCCATCTGAGAAGCCAAAACGTGCTTCATTTGCATCTTCTGGGATATCGGTGGTTGCATCAATGTTTTCCCTTTGTGGGTCCCAATTCAATCTGTTCTGACAGACTGAGATATCAATTTGAGTCTGAGGCCTCTCCAACCCTCCAACTTGAGGGTTCATCAACCCTCTAGACATGTCTTCATGTTTGGTTTCACCCAGGGCTTCTCCATTCATATTGGAACCTGTATGAGGTAAATCTCTCAAAAGATTAACATAATTACCATTTGAGGGCCTCCATGAAGTTAATTTAATTTGTTTAGGGCAACTCATGGACCCACACAACTGTGGCCCTAACACGGGGTAGGGTCTGTGATTAAACCCTGTATCTCCCTCATCCCAATCAGATAACCCAAGGTGACAATCAGAAGAACCCTGGCATGTCCTGTTCATAGTTGCTTGTTGACTAACAACCCCCAACCCAACTTCCATGGGTGCGAGATGGTCATATAACTTATTGTATTAATATGCTTCAGGGAATTTCAAATTTTCCCTCTTTGCATCTCTCAACACAGTATTTTGGTCTGTAATTTCTTTACTGACCGATCCCACTGAGCTATGCTTGCCCTTTGAGAAGGTCTTAACTAGGCTATGATATATGGCTGGGGTTGGAGGAGGCCCTAGTTCACCTGCTCCAACCCGTTTAAGTTTAAATCTGTTTCTTCAACAACGTTACCCAATTGCAAATTTGTCAGAGCCCCACCAGTTCCAGTTAAGTTTTGAGGTCGGTCTGTTTTTATCTTAACTGATGTTCTTTTACCAACAGTACAGGGGGAAGGTTCATTATCATTATATAACTCATTTCTGCAAGACCCATCTCTGAGACGGGTAATTGAAGGGGATCTACCCCTAGAAGGTTTATATGAATCCTGCAATGAATCCGGGACATTTTGGTTACCATCATTTGATTCACGTGGTCCAATAATGTTCTCAAGTGTGTTCCCTTTAACCTCCGTGAATTTTGAATTGTGGCGGGAAGATATCTGGCCAGCTTTATTTACTTCACCATATTCATCCCTTCCCGGTCTATTTTCAATGGCTGCAGGTTGCCTGCAATCATTATAAATGAAATTGTTTTCATGCACGTCAGGTCCCTTTCGTGATGAAAACATTTGAAAGTGGGTCACTAAATCTACTAACTTCCTTGAAATTCAGGGTAAAGGGGTGGCTATTCACCCTAGTAGATGCCTGTCGGTGATTACATATGACAGAACCCAAATCCTCACTTGGAGGTGAACTTTCCATTTTCCCCGAACAGCCACTGGCCCCATGTTTTAGATAAGAATTTATTTCACCGGGATACCTATAGTGTACTGGTTTAAGGGACTGTTTACAGAGTCCCTGATTTACCTTTGAGGAAGAATCCCATTTTATAACTTCGGGTTCTAGTTCCCATTCCTTAAGTTTTTCATTAAGTTCGGGACGATTCCCATAGACCGATGTCTGACCATGGTCACTGTGAATAACTCTCAATGAAACATCCAAAATGGGATTTGGGCCATAACGAGATATATTTGTGTCATGGACTGAAAGCTGTCTGAATTCAGGAGAAAAGGGGGCCAAAACCTCACCATCCCCGGAACTATGATACCCACCTGCCCCAAAAAGCTGTTTGTCTCCCATTTCCCAGTCGGACTTCTGGTCAACACATATGGTGTCGTAATCAAGTGTGTCAAATTGATATGGGTGATTCGATAACTCACTATACACCCAATCATTGTTAACCGGGTCACTGCACGTGGACTGCGTGTCATACTGTGATCGATAAAAATCATTGTCCCATTCATCCAAAGGGAACTTCCCATGTGCATAATATCTTGACCCAATGTAATCTTCCAATTCATTCAATAAGTCCGAGAAATCAATTGAGGGAAAATATCTGATAATCTCGCAGTAACATTTTTTGGTTTCCCATACCAAACAGTTTCTGAGAATATCTACAATTTCATCATTGTTTGACAGCCGCTTGTAAATCACAAAATTTATAAATCTGAAGCGAAACGATGGCCAATTGCTACCATCAAACCATAAATTTTGAGGGAGGTGGTCCCATTCTCCCTTTCCAATTTCATAAGTTTTACTTGGGACTCTATTCTCATGAAAAGATGAATATATATCTTCACTGGGTGGGGATGAAATTCCAGATTCCCCCTGTTGGTTGATAAAGTCACCATACTTCCTCCCCCTCCCTTCAAAAAATACATCGGTGTGCACATTCGATGGGAACCCCATTATCAATATTGCAACGAAAAATTTCTTTGGTCACAGGGAAAAAATCCGTAAGAACAACTCAGGCAACACAAGAGGGTAAGCAAAACCCTGTTTCAGTGAAAAAAAATAATATATATATATATTTTTTTTCAATGACTGAACACAAATAAATATTAAATATAATCATTAAAGGGAAAGAAATTCCCTAATGTGTAATATTTATCAATATTACTGAAACATCGACATGTCTCAATGTAAATTCAGACAAAAGTTGAGAAAAATTTCCTCAATTTCTGTCAAGTGAGTAACACAAAAGTCTTAAATCACCCATTTTCCCAACTTTTTAGAGAAAATAATCTCAAATAATGTTTATTTCATTAGACGAATGAAATATGTATAAACAATCGGGACGGATGCGGCCCGATGACAACAGATTTTAATGGATTGAAAATCAAGCCATCAAAAAAATTATCTGTCACCTAATGGCAGCTAATTTGAATATCAAATTTGTCTCAAATTTTAATTGAGACAACAATTCAGAAAAATTTCCTCAATTTCTGAAAAAATTATGCGACACCGCACAAGTTTTTGGAATTTCCCACGCAAGTTCGTAGGCTTGCAGCGACAATATGGAGAATTTGGGTATCTCTCCACAGAACGGGTGATCTAAGTTGTGTTACTCACCTTGTAGAAACACCCCAACTCCTGTCATGAGTGACCCTGGTCACGATGAGGCCGGCCTCGTCCCTGCAGGTCGGCAGCTAGGTCTTATTCACAGCATGTTCAGGTATCAACTAATTTGCCCACCTGGGTTCAGATATCAGCTGGGAACTGCATGCTTTTAGGGTGAATACGCAATCAATCACACCTCTGGGGTCAGTCAAGATCTCTTAAGATTGGAGCACTGAGGCTATCAGTAATCACTGACTGACCCAAATACTTCAAGAATAACCAGATTTAATGGTCCCAATCTGAACCCAGCTGTTCGGCAGAGTAGTGGATGGGCTGGTGCCGGCTATTCTATCAAAAGACATACTAATACCAAAAAAGAAAGGAAGGAAAATAAAGGCGAAAAAGTACCCAGGCTATATAACATCAAACCCTGTCGAAAAGGAGGAGTGTATTAACTCCATCGAAAGGATACGAGCTAACACGGCACAATTCAGACACTCGTTCTTTGTTCGAGCTATCGAGGAGTGGAACAGCCTGGAGGATAGCATATGCGAGGAAACAACGGATAAAACAGCATAGTCCTCCCACAGCGCTAACACAGTCGAGAGGCTCCAGCGCTGAAACACATACAGATACAGATAGGAAAGTTGGGAAACAACATGTTAAATTTAAAAAAAAAAAACCCACGCACCTCCCCTGTTGCACTCGAAATCTCATCAAAACGAATACGCTTCGGACATGAATAACTACGTATGCAAAACTATCGAATATCGATAATCACACTTACCATACATTTCTTGAGAGGTATATATCCAGAAAAACTACTTTTATCAGGTGAATATAATCAAAATCACTATAAAATTTGGCTCGACACAACATCATTAGCACGGAAATGTTAGGATCGATAACTCTTTCGAAATGTCGGGTTGGCGATTACCGCAATACGATAGGGGAACACTTTGACGTTCGTACTCATATTTCACCAATTTTTGTACCTGGCTTACCTGTCCTAAGTTTCACGGGAAAATGGCTAATTTGATTCTATTTGTCATTTTATACATATTTATCAACCCATTTATTATTCATTTTCCTAAAAATAAAATAAAAAAGCTGAAGATGACATGTTTAAAAAGCATGAATGCCATTGGGGATAAGTGTCATAAGTTATCAGAGTACGTAATACTTGTGATAGTTACGTTACGCACTCAGTTTTCCCCTATCGTATTGCGGTAAACCAGCACCACTGAATCAAAACAATTTGGTGTAAAATCAAAAGCCATTCATCAGACAGAGATGACCTGATGCTGGATTCATAATGGATAATTTTTGTATTACACATGTAATTAGATAGGGAAAAAATACACTGATAATAACTATTAATATTTTAATTGTTTTATTTTTATTTATACATTTCTTTGATACAGACCTTGTTTTGAGGTAAAATGTCTGCACTGTTCGATGCAGCGACTGCCAGACCTCATCTGTCTTCATGGTTGTTGCTCAGAATTCAACCCCCTATATATATACCAATGTATAATGCGCATTTTGAGGGGAAACAGTGGGTAAGAAAGTTGGGACTTATAGACAGAAATCTAGGGTAAATTAAAATACGAGAGGCTGGTTATAACTTAATTAACATTCGCTGACAAAGCGTTACTGAGTAGGGTGTAGACAACTGCACGTGGTCTGCACTACTGATCATGCCTTATTCAGTGTAACAAGTACAGGATTTATCATTAGGTTTGTTTTGTCTTCTGGTATATCACTATATGTTAATATTGCTTTTACGTCCAATCGATGTAAATGTATTAAGTGAAAATTTTGTCAGAAGTACCCAGCCAGATATGGTCAAAACGTACCATTCTGAGAACAAAATTTACCATTTCATGTTTTGATTGCTAAAACTTTGCATAACAAGATGTGCTCTTTTAACAGAGGGTTCTGGGAATTTTTTTTGGGTTATTTTATTATATTATTTCAAAATAATATAATAACAAAAATTCCCGGTTACGAGTTACAAAAATGTTCAGAGTTTATGTAAGTTATTTTCAATTTCATTTGTCAATTTATTATGCAATATCAGTCTTATCTGAAACTTTTTTCTTGAAATGTGTTTAGGAAACTGACTAATAATAAATTTCTCTGGAAAATGTTCATTTTTATGTTTACCCATACCATAGTATGGTAAACATAGTGTCGTTGCCCGGATTGACCACTCGTCGTTCGTCCGTCCGTCTGTCTGTCTGTCCGTCCGTCTGTCTGTCCGTAGACACTTTACGAGTAATGCGATAACTCAAACATTTTCTATCCGATCGAAACCAAATTTTGTATATTGGTTTCTCAGCCCAAAATACAGATCGAGTTCGAATTTGGGTTTGATCCGAGATTTTGTTACAGAGTTATGGCCCTTTTTCAACTTAGAATTCACACATTCTGCCATAACTCAAACATTTTTTATCTGATTGGAACCAAATTTGGGTTCGAATATGGGTTTGATCCGATTAATTTTAAAGGAGTTATGACCCTTTTTCGAAAAAAAAGAAGAAAAAAATAATCGATTTAAAAAAAAAATTACTTTTAACTTTTATAATAATAATAACAAAAATGTCATTGACATTGTCATTTGTTTTCATTTAGATATTGATGATTATGATAAAAGTTGATAAAAAGATTTCCAATGTGGACCTTTAATTTTTTTTAATAATTAAAAAGTTTTTAAGTTAAAAAAATTTGAAAAACTAACACCATTATACTCTGCCAAGGGTACCCCGAATCACCACACCAAATTTGATTAAATCGGTCCAAAATCTTGTGTTATGTACTGGTAAATCTGTTTGGAGCAACATTAAATCCAATTCACCAATTGCCTTTGGAATACTTAGCTATTGATAAGGCTATATTATTTTCTGATGTCTCTTATGCCAATGTGCAAATAATCTGATAAAGAAGGCTATGGTATCTAATTTAAAATAAAGATTCAACAATAAACATCACATGATATTAACAGTAGACATCTCTGCTGCAGAGTTATATCTTCAGATGGTCTGATATCATTATAATTGTTATTGGTTTAATAGAGGTCAGTGTTCAACATAAACAATTCCTGTGATATTTTGACAGCTCTGCTATATAATTGATATTAATGGGTCAGTGGTGAGGTTGCTTATCTGTATACTAGGACACATTATTATTGTAAACTTAAATTGGACTCTCTTAACCCAAGTATTCCATGTCCAGGTCACACCTACACATTTAACCCATGGGCTTGCTGGCTGTGGTGGTTTAGCATTACAGATCCTGTACCAGGGCATTCTCTTATATAAATGCCAGTGACCCATAAATTCCAATAATTTGTGTTATGTACATTTGTCTATAATAGTACATAACAGTATACTCTATAATTCAACACCAAAACTCTCATTTATCCGATCATATTAAATTTTTATCGCCAAGGGATGGGTTAACATCTGCCGATCGTGATCGGCCTCTCGTTTGAATTTTGTGTAATCCCGCTCAATGTCATGCAAAGAGCACATTGAGTAATGCAAAGATTTAGCCATACAAACATGAAATTTGCATGAGAAATGTTGGTAAATTATGTTCTCAAAATGGTACGTTTTGACCACATCTGGCTTGGTATGTTCTGTCCAAAGTGGTTTGGTTAGTGGGTACATTCTGTCTATAACCCCTTTGATACATGTCATACGTTCTAATCACAATCGCATGATCACACATAAGTTTTCTTGTCCAAAGTGAGTCACAGACCCTGTCATTTCGATGATTTCCCAGACAGGTCACCCCGGGCCAAAGGACTTAATGTATGCAGTGGCCCTGGTTGAGAGGACATAACAAGACTTTCACAAGTCATGGATTGTGCAATTTTATCTGGAAAATGGCCCGCAAAGCCGAAATGATGTCATGAACCGTGCCATGATGTCTTCGCTTGTTTTCATTAAACTATTACCGAAGATATTGGTATAAATGAAACTAATACAGTAATAGGCCTAAATAGCATGGGAAATTCTTCGGAAGTTGTGAAGTAGCCAAATTTATTTTCATCTCATGGTCCATTGCCGATTCCGCACTTTGGCAATATCCTCACAGTTGCTAACCGGAAGTGACATGACAATTTCTGCAAAATCCATACACACAATTTTGAAAAATCACTGATGGATATAGAAAAAAATCAATGACGTCATAAGGTAGAAACAACCATGTGCGGCTGCGGCATGCAGGTGGTTGCTACCAGTACATGATCATATAGACTAACACATACAGATAACAAACTGTTCACATGGAGTCCATTTGCAATGTGTTTTCAGTGATTTATGACACACATTTGACCACCTGTTTCTTCCACTAAAACTGCTCCCCCCAATTTAATATATTTATGGTCTGCAGTGATTTAATATATTTATGGTCTGCAGTGATTTAATATATTTATGGTCTGCAGTGATTTAATATATTTATGGTCTGCAGTGATTTCACTGATTTGATATATAAGTGATATGATTTTGTTTCTCTTACAGCTTATCTGGTAGTTTTATGACATGGATGCAGAAGGTATCATAATTATGTAGCTTGTAGCTTTAATGCATGTAGTTCCTGCTGTCAGGCCTGGAAATATGGTGCCGGACATAATAAGAATGAGGTTCCCAGAGGGTAAATTTAGTGAAGCTACCTCACACAGCAGGCTAGCATTACTAAATTGACCTTCTGTGGACCTCATTCTGCTTTGTCCTCATCTTCTCTGAAAAGTGTCTTTATTATCAAATTAATAAAAAAAACTTCTTTGAACAGAAATATTTGTTTTAATTTAGTTTCTCTATATCTCAAAATTGGTAGACAACACATTGCATATTATAAATCAAGATGTCCAAATGGATGTACATCACCATCTTCACCATCTGGGAATTTAAATCTGTGTCTATGTCCCCCATAACAGATGAGGCCATGCAGAATGAGGTCATCAGACGATGAATTTGGGACAGCAGGGTAGCATCACCAAACTCACCCTCTGGCAACCTCATTCTGCAAATGTCTGGCACTATATTTTCAGGCTGGTAGTACTAGTCTTAGTAGTCTGGTAGAATAATAATCACCTTCATCAGTTTCATCACCAGCAATTTTGCCAATTAGGGTTAGGGTTAGGGTTAGGGTTAGGGTTAGGGTTAGGGTACATCCTAATTGCCAATTTTGCCAATTTTGTCTTCATCATATTAACCCTTTACCCAACAGAATGGCCCTGTGCCAATGCATTCTCTTATATATGCGAGTCGACCATAGGTCGCCTCGCATATATAAGAGAATGCATTGGCTTAACACATTAAAAATTATAAAATTGTTAAAGAATGTAAGAAAAAATGGTAAAAAGTGTTAATTTTTTTTTTTTAGGCCAATGCATTCTCTTATATATGCGAGGCGACCTATGGTCGACTCGCATATATAAGAGAATGCATTGGCACAGGGCATAACTGTAACTATCACAATGTGGTCAAGGAGCCGGTTCCAATGATATCCATATTTGTATGGTTCTATTGAGACAGACCGAAGATATTTTAGGCTGTTGAAGCTTTATTTGGCCAGTTTTGGCAGGTTTGTTGGGTAAAGGGTTAAATCACCATTATCATCATCATTGTTTAGTAATGAAAACTCGTGCTTTGACTGGTCCATAGCGATCCAGTCACTGACATGTACATGTGCTGATATATACATACATTGTTCTTTTTATCAAAGTGTTCATCTCTAGATTGATAGTCAAGTTTACTGCATTAAAATAAGATATTAGGCCCAAAAAAGTTCTGTGTTTCCGCTAACCCGACCAACCCTATTTGGAACTGCCATCTGAGTCTAGAGATATTATTGTAAATTTTTTTGGTCCCCAGTGGCCATCTTCAATTTTACTCTACGTGCCACATCCCTCATCCCTCATCCAAACTTCATATGTTCATTTGATGTTACCTCTAGAAGGAAGCTGTCCAATTCTTCTGAAATTTGTTAAAAAACATGGGTGCCTGGAGCCATCTTGGTTTTCACATTTGAATCCATTGGCACACCCTGCAGCCCACATTTAGTGGAGAAATGTTTGAAATGAAATTAATTACATTTTCACAATACAATCCATTTACTGAAACTTTTTGACTTTCCTGCTTTATCATTCTATTGACTGCTAAGCATAAAATTATTAACGCCTCCCAATTTGAGCTACAGTGTCATTGACACTTTCATTTTTAGTTTGAGTAAGCGTCTTTCTTAAGTTTCTTTTGTGGAGTTAACGACTGTTGTGCATCATATATAAACTCTTTAAAATGGGTTCATGTACCAGTAGTTTAAAGGTACTCAATGTAATTGAAGTTAAACTTGGAACATGGAAATTGAATTGTTTTGTCTATACCTGTAGTGTTCTTTAACTTTTATTAAGGGAATTAAATGACATTGGTCATGTTTGAAAATGGAATGTGTTTTGCTAAAATGGAGTAAAACAACATTTATATATATGTGTATGAAATTACTTCAATTTTCCCATCTGACTATGTCCCTACTTCATCTTACAACGGGATTATTCAAAATAAAGTCAAAATATTTGAAGGAGTTGATTGTTTCTTTATTCACTGTATTTATACCCACCCACAATGAAGTTATGGTGGTATACTGGAATCAGCTTGTCCATCTTTCGTCTGTCCGTCGCCATGGACACAAATTTGTCGAGAGTTTTTCTCAGTCGTTTTTTAACCATTTTCCGTTAAACTTGGTACAGACATCAACCACCATGGGAACCTGAGCACCTGCGATTATGACGTCCGTCAGACTTTTTTTGGTAGAGATATTCCCCTTTTTCTAATTAGAAAATGTTCGCAACATGTAAGATTTTGTCCGAGCTTTTATTCTTACATTGTTAGGTTAATTTTTTATAACTTGCCACAGATATATAGTAATATGGGAACCTGTACACCTGCGATTATGATGTCTGTCCGACTTTTTTTGGTGGAGTTATCCCCCTGTTTCTACTTAGAATTTTTTTTGCAACATGTGTAATATTGTCCAAGCTTTTATTCCTACATTTTTGGGTCAATGTTTCTAAAACTTGGCACAGATATGTAGTACCATGGGAACCTGTTCACCTGCGATTATGATGTCTGTCCAACTTTTTTGTGTGGAGTTATTCCCCGTTTTTGACTTAGAACATTTTCGCAACATGCATAATTTTGACCGAGCTTTTATTCCTACATTTTTCGGTCAATAGGTTTAGGATTAGGGTTTGGGGTTAGGGTTGTGCACCTGCAATGGGAATCTGTTATTTTATTATTCTAACTTATTGTTTACTGACTTGTGAAATATCTTAGTGTTTCAGAAACACAGGGGGGGGGGGGTATCCTTAGTCCAGTTGGGAGTCACACCTCTAGTTTTACCAGACTGTTGGTGTTTGGGGGTAAAAAATTGGGGATGGGCATCATATTGTTGAAATAATTGGAAGATATTAAAAAAAATGTGTTTATCTACAAATGACTGCTGACTATATTTTTTCTCTCAGTCGTTTAGAGCAAACAAAGGTTTTTAGCTCACCTGAGACAAAGTCTCCGGTGGAGCTATAGTCATCACTCCTCGTCCGCCATACCGTCAAGCCGTCCATCCGTCCGTCAACAATTCTTTAAACATCTTCTTCTTCGGAACCATAAGACCGAATGGGTTCATATTTGATGTGGATGTTCCCTAGGTGACTAACATTCAGATTTGTTCAAATGAGGTCACCAGGTCAATTAGTTGCGAAACCAGGGCCATAACTATATTCCTCCTTGGTAAGTCTTATAACGACTTCTTGTCTAGAACCATTGGGCCGATTTAGCTTACATTTGGTATGGAGGGTCCTTTTAAACATTCAAAAAAATTAGAAAAACTGACACCGTTGTAACATCCGCAGAGTTATGAAAATCTTTAATGAAGTCATGGAAACTTTCCCTTTCCATCACCCTCCCCCACATGACCCAGACCACCACCCTGCCCCCAACCAACAGCATCCCACCCCATCTCATCTCCTAACTACCAGGATCTCTCCCACCAGCAGATTCAGTCAATTGTATTGGCTACAGACAGAGAGAGCGTTAATATAAATACACAGTCATCAATTGAGATGTTATCAGGCTGACAGGTGTGAACAAATGCTTAGCCAGCACTGATGCCAGTGTGTGTCATTAAAATCAAAACAAATTATTGTTCTCAAACCTCAATTTAGTGTGTCTGACATTTGCAGAATGAGGTCCCCAGAGGGTGAATTTAGTTATGCTACCCTGCACAGCAGGCTAGCATCACCAAATACACGAGCCAGGGTCCTCATTCTGCTTAGGCCTCATCTTCTGGGAAGTATATAGGGTCTTAAATTTACATTTTTTCTTACTTTTTCCCTTCTGTTTAGTTTCTATATCCCCTAATTTGTAGAAGATAAAATGCATAATTGAGGTGCCCAATGGGTGCACATCACCAACTTCAACTGGAGAACTTCAATCTGATGCTATGTCTCCCAATAGCAGTTGAGGCCTAAACAGAATGAGGTCCCCAGAGGGTGAATTTGGTGATGCTAGCCTGCATTGCAGGATTGCATCATTAAATTCACCCTTTGGGGACCTCATTCTGCAAATGTCAGACACTATGTTCAGGCTTGGCTGTTCGAATATTATTTTCTTAACCACCAGTATCCAGTTCAACTCATTATACCCTGATTTTGCAAAGAAAACTTGGGGGGTATATTCAATTGAATTTGTCTGTCTCTATGTCAGACTGTTCTCCCATCCATCCATCTGTCATTATGTCTCTATCCGTCCATCAATTGTTTTCTTCTCCAGATACATATTAAAGACCCAAATGGGTTTATATATTTTGGTGTGGATGTCCCCTAGATGACTCACATTCAGATTTGTTCAAATGAGTTCATCAGTTCAAATACATGTAGGTGAGAAGCCAGGGCCATAACTCTTTCCTTCCAAAGTAATTCTTAAAACAATTTCTTCTCAAGAACCATCGGGCCTATTTAGCTTATGTTTGGTATGGAGGGTCCTTTGGTGACTGGGGTTTAGATTTGTTCAGATTTTGGGTTATTTTAGGAAATTTGAGGAAAATCAGTTCAGTTCAACTATTAAATTCTACCGTCTGAAATTACCAAATTAATGGATCTCATAGATGGGGTTTCACGTTTGTTCAAATAGGGGCGGAGATAAGAGATTTAATTATCAACCAGCCACCCTACCTGTGCTTTTTGATACTGGTATAATAATGTATAGATTCCTCTTGATTTCTAAGCTGCCTGGGTGGGGGGGGGGGGGGCAATGGGGCGGAAGTGTGGAGGGTGTGGGGTTTTGACCTCCCCCCCTATTTTGATCAAAATTTTCGAACTGTTAGAAATTTCATGCCTGATAGTGTTACATTTGATTTTTCAACCAGTAACAGTCCATATTTTCCTACTTTGGGTTAAACTGTAGGACCAAAATGGCCACAAATTTTAACTTTATGGGGGGATGTCAGGTTGGAAATTTCCAAGTTCGAAAGCTTGAAGTACTGGTAACAGTTGTAAAATTTCATTCTAAGAGGGATGTGCAAAAGGAATTTTGTGAACTTAGGACTGTGGTCTGGTTGTCTTGTTTAAAAATGGTAAGGGGTTTGATATTGTTCAGTGGTGCGCAATTTAAAATTTCAAGGTGAAGAGCCTTGCTCATCTGAGAACCATCAGCTATGTCCCTGTTTAGAATTACTTGTCTTAAGTGATTTTGACAATTACTGACTGTTGTAGTCTTCAGAGTCCCAGTCTTCTCAGTCTTTACTGGCAGGTGAGCGACCCCCACAGTCATGACTGTCTTGTTATATTCAGGCCTTGAATAAATCAGCCAATCACTGGTTCATTTTGGGAATTCTACAGCATCATGATAACAAAGTATGGCCATAAAATAATAAGTAACAGCCTCAACCTGATGCAGGACTTGTCTACTTGTATTGGTTCGTCTGGCCTGGCCATTTCCTCATTGCATTAACTATGCAAATTTCATGCAACTTTGCCAACGAAATATTAGGTAGTACCATACTAAAGCTAGTTGTCTGAGCCAAAACAGTCCAGTTTCATTAATGACCCAGTTATAACAAGGGACCAATCTGTCTGCATATCTAACATCATCATAATCATTGTTATGTGTAATGCATACATGTACATAGGTGTTTGTTGAACTTATTAACTGAACATTTCCCTCAATAAATAGGGCTCCTTCTGTACTTTTACTTCTGCTTTTATCACATTAACACCCCTTCAAATGAATAATAGACTGTTCCAATGTGTACTTTTATAACTGAGTGGGAGAATCCATTTAGTGGTAAAAAAAACCCACGACAATCAAATCAAATATGAAAGGTTATTGTCAGCTTTTTAAAGAGACTGGCTTTACAGTAATGCTTTAAGTAAACGACTTCTTAACCACAGCAGAATTATGGGTAACTTTTCAGGATTTAGTCGGGAAATATGGCTTGTTGCCATTCATCGGAAAGCTCTCCCCATGTCAACTATAGTATAAAGTTTTCCAAAACATGTATACATGAACATTTGGTTCAACACAATTTGGCATTGAGAGTATGTCGGTCAGCTCATCGTTTATTTGCTAGGCCGCCAAATATTCCAGGTGGTGAAAAATAAACAGATTTCAACAATCGATATCTAATAATTCTGTTCTTTGATGGGTGGGTTCCTCGACTCGAATCAAATATTATTTTTACCCCTGAAGCCAAAGAAATAGTAATTTATGAGCATTAATTCGGATTATATATCTTTAACTTGACAATACATGCCGCTGTGATTTGAAATGAATGAGCCTGTCACAAGCTTTATACATCTTGCTGTTGGGGACTAATGGCTATGGTCTCTCCGTATTTGATTTTCCTATGATAACGTGAAATAAAACATTTTTGGTTAACCCTTTACCCAACAAACCGGCCAAAACCGGCCAAATAAAGCTTCAACAGCCTAAAATATCTTCGGTCTGTCTCAATAGAACCATACAAATATGGATATCATTGGAACCGGCTCCTTGACCACATTGTGATAGTTACAGTTATGCCCTGTGCCAATGCATTCTCTTATATATGCGAGTCGACCATAGGTCGCCTCGCATATATAAGAGAATGCATTGGCCTAAAAAAAATCTGTTTTTACCATTTTTTCTTACATTCTTTAACAATTTTATCATTTTTAATGTGTTAAGCCAATGCATTCTCTTATATATGCGAGGCGACCTATGGTCGACTCGCATATGTAAGAGAATGCATTGGCACAGGGCCGTTCTGTTGGGTAAAGGGTTAAATAGTAACATATTTTACAAAAATGCACCGGCATCATTGTTTTTCAATGTATGTAATAAATATATACTGTACTGCCCTAAGTAATTGACCCATTAACTGGGGTTATTATGCATTTATCACTGCGGTCAAACCAACTGCATCAGTTCTGTGGCACCGCGATTATATGTGGTAAAGGAACCCTAGTTATATTCCTTGACTGCCGATACACTGTAGCTAACTGCTGAGGGTTTCATTTGTTTCGCAATTGTACTCAAAGTTAATGTTTCATACCAGTTGATGATTACAGCGTTTTAACAGCACAATACTCTTGTTGTCTTGCGGTTGATAACCGCGTTTAAAGTCTAACCGAAATGTGGTCTAACTGGGGTGCCACCCTGATTCGATGAGTCATTTACTCAGGGCAGTACAGTAGTGACATCTAGTGGTGGTAGGAAGACAGTCATATCACCCCTGACAATATATATTCTATGATATCTATTTGTATTTGTACTTTTCATGTGTATATTGTAAATAAAATTATCCTATCCTATCCTATCCTTGTGACCCCCCCCCCCCCCCCCCCCCCCCCATGGCCCTATGGTCCTGGTATCTGAAACTGCTATTTTATACGCAGTATATATACTTACATGTCTGTGTGTACATTTTTCTGTGCTTTAATCGATATTGTGAAGATGTCCATTTTTAACCGACTTCATTTGCTTTATTATATTTAGCTACATGTGTCTCAATTACTTGTCATTGACTTTGCAAGATGTACATGTAATCCTGCATATATCAATCAGCTGACATGTGGTCTGCACAAATCATCTGATTTACTAATAAAGATTTTCGTGAATGTTCATTGCTACTATGAATATCCGAGACCAATTCATATTGACCATCTGCCAGGTTGCTGTAAGGATGAACAAGCCTTGAAATACATGTAGTGTGTCTGTCGTTTGCAAATTCACGATCTGGGAACCTCATTCTGCTTTAGTCCTCAACTGCTATGGGAGACCTAGGATAACATTTAAGTACCTCAGTTGAAGTTGTTGATGTTCACCCATTAGTCACCTCGATTATGCATTTTGTATTCTGTAAATTTGGGGATATAGAAACTGTTAGAAGGGAAAAAGGAACGAACAACAATGTTAATTAGATATTATAGATACATTGTACTTCCCACAAGATGAGGCCTAAGCAGAATGAGGTCCTCAGAGGATACATTTACTGATGCTAGCCCGCTGTGCAGGGTAGTGTCACTAAATTCACCCTCTGGGGACCTCATCCTGCAAATGACAGTCACACTATTTCAAGGCTTGAGGATGAACAAAATATGTTTCTTATTGAGGCCATCAATATACAATGTAAATATAACAACATCCACAACATGCAATGTAAATATAACAACATTCACAACATGCATTGTAAATATAACAACATGGCAACATGCAATGTAAATATCACAACATCACAACATGCAATGTAAATATAACATCACAATATGCAATGTAAATATAACAACATCACAATATGCAATGTAAATATAACAACATCACAATATGCAATGTAAATATAACTACATCACAACATGCAATGTAAATATAACTACATCACAACATGCAATGTAAATATAACTACATCACAATATGGTTATTCTTTCCCGTTACTAACCTTATTAAGAGAAGAAAAAAGCCATTTTGTCCAAGCTTGTACTCCTACATTTTCATGCATTGTAAATATAACAACATTACAACATGCAATGTAAATATAACATCACAACATGCAATGTAAATATAACAACATCACAACATGCAATGTAAATATAACAACATCACAACATGCAATGTAAATATAACATCACAACATACAATGTAAATATAACATCACAATATGCAATGTAAATATAACAACATCACAATATGCAATGTAAATATAACTACATCACAATATGCAATGTAAATATAACAACATCACAACATGCAATGTAAATATAACTACATCACAACATGCAATGTAAATATAACTACATCACAATATGGTTATTCTTTCCCGTTACTAACCTTATTAAGAGAAGAAAAAAGCCATTTTGTCCAAGCTTGTATTCCTACATTTTCATGTCAATTTTTTTTAAACTTGGCAAAGATATTTTTTAGTGAAGTTATCCCCACTTAGTTTTCGAATGCCCAGATCACATTATAAACAACATATTCCATATAGTACATGAAAAAACCATTTGGAAGAGGAACCAAAAATATATATATTCCACCAGAATACGGAACAGCTGTGGCCTAGGAGTGTTCACCAAGTGATAGAGATTCTCAGAATCACCCCCAAGACTTCCTTGTTATTTACTCCAGAATGCATAATTTTCAACTAAGAGATAGAGATATTCCCCATCCATTGAGAATAATAAACTGGCAGTACAGACCAGATCAAAATTAAGCACAGAATGCACATCGGTACCTTAACAAAAACAACATGTTCCCAGTTTATTCGACCAGATGAGTTGATAATACAATGTTTTGGAGCTTCCTCTTTCAAATGATATATGATATGGAATATGTTGTATATAATGTGATCTGGGGGTTCATGGTGTATAATATGGAATATGTTGTATATAATGTAATCTGGTGATTCAAAAATTAAGTGGGCCTTTAAGAGATATTTCGCAACATGCATAATTATGTCCGATCTTGTATTCCTTGTTTTTTTTTTCTTCAAAAAACAAATATGTTAAAGTGTTGTGAAACACTCCGGGAAATGGAGAATAATCTTGCTGAAAGTAGTTATTTTTTACAAATAGTATATCCAAATTGACAACACAACACCTTCATTCTTATATATACAGAGACTCTTGAGGCAAAATCATTTTCGTTAGTTTATTACCAATATTTGCACCCCGAAACGAGGAGTAAATATTTACAATTGAGCATTGTTCAGACGATATTTTCTATGGAGAGGTACTGTCGATTTGCTTGAGATTTTCAGTGATATTTGTAGAATGCTACATTCCTCCAATTGGCATAGCACCTGAATACAAATTTATTAGTTTAACCCTTTACCCAACAGAACGGCCCTGTGCCAATGCATTCTCTTATATATGCGAGTCAACCATAGGTCGCCTCGCATATATAAGAGAATGCATTGGCTTAACACATTAATAATTATAAAATTGTTAAAGAATGTAAGAACAAATGGTAAAAAGTGTTAAAAAAAGTTTTTTTTAGGCCAATGCATTCTCTTATATATGCGAGGCGACCTATGGTCGACTCGCATATATAAGAGAATGCATTGGCCCAGGGCATAACTGTAACTTTCACAATGTGGTCAAGGAGCCGGTTCCAATGATATCCATATTTGTATGGTTCTATTGAGACAGACCGAAGATATTTTAGGCTGTTGAAGCTTTATTTGGCCGGTTTTGGCCGGTTTGTTGGGTAAAGGGTTAACGCTCCCGAACAAGTACATAATATATCTTTAACCCTTCCATGACTGGAGCTTCCTGAAATTTTGCGAAAACCCTGTGCCAATGCATTCTCTTATACAGTATATGTGAAACTAATCAGTCTCCCATAGGGAGCCTCACATATATAAGAGAATATGTTGGCCTAACAATATTTACCTCTAGTTCAAGAACATGACACTGGCTATAGGGTACTTTATGTGTACCACAAAGTTGTACAATTTAGTCCTCTATAAAACATTCATTTCTCATATTTATAATGCTTTTTTTGCTCACTATGTCCAACAATACTCTCATAACACTAGCTGAAACATTTCTTATTTCTTTTAACGAAACATGTCCCGATCGTGGACTGAATTCTAACTGAATTATCGATCCATTTTTGTTTCTTATTTACATGTAGGTGACACTGGTTAATTTTATGGTTTGTATTTTGAGTATGAATGTGTCTTATTTACATGATACCGGTTAATTTTATGGTTTGTATTTTGAGTATGAATGTGTCTTATTTATGCGATACCTGTTTATTTTGTGGTGTGTATGCAGTATTCACCCCTCTCAGTTAACTGATATTCAGGATTCAGGGGGGTACGGAGGTGACAAGCAATTCATGACCCAGAAGCATAAGCCTTTTTATCAGGATTAACTATCAAGATATCAACTTGTTTTGACCTTGACTTGTGGTCAAAATCGAAAAATGTATTTGTCCTGAATCATAAATTTGTGATTTCAGGAGGAACGAGGAAATTTCTGTACAGGGGGCCGCAGAAACAGGAATCTGAAGATAAACAATGGTCATCAGCTCCGAAGTCACAAAACAAAGCAGGTAATATAACTAACAAGCCTTGAAATAGTGACTGTGTGTCTGTCATTTGCAGAATGAGGTCCCCAGAGGGTGAATTTAGTGATGCTACCCCCGCATAGCGGGCTAGCATCATCAAATTCACCCTCTGGGGACCTCATTCTGCTTACACCTCAGCAGAATGAGGTTGCCAGAGGTTGAATTTGGTGATGCTAGCCCGCTATGCGGGGTAGCATCACTAAATTCACCCTCTGGGGACCTCATTCTGTAAATGACAGACACACTATTTCAAGGCTTGGTAACTAACAGGTCTGGTTCCAGTGCAATTTGTGCGTAATGTGCCAATTGAGTAGCCTACGGGTATATCAATTTATCATCTATCATAATTCTGATATTGTGAAGAACAATTTATTTTTTCTGTCACCAATTGTTGGCAGGCCTGAGAATAAGGTGCCTGTCATTTGCAGAATGAGGTCCCCAGAGGGTGAATTAGTGACGCTATCATGCATAGTGGGCTAGCATCACTAAATTTACCCACTGGCGACCTCATTCTGCTTAGGCCTCATCTTCTCTGGAAAGTTTCTTTATTATCAAATTTCCATAGAACCTTGTTCACATAGATTCTATTTCTTTTTTAGTTTAGTTTCTCTATATCCCCAAATTGGCAGACGACACATTGCATAATCGAGATTCCCAATGGATGTACATAAAAATATTCACCAGTTGGGAACTTCAATCTGAGTCTACGTCTTCCATAGCAGATGAGGCCATCCAGAATGAGGTCCCCAGAGGGTCAGTTTGGTGATGCTAGCCTGCTATGCGGGATAGCATTACTAAATTCACCCTCAGGGCAAATGACAGGCACCTTATTCTGATTGTTGGATTTGTATCATTTTATATGAGAATACACATCAGGCCATAATTCGGCCTTTTTTTTTTTTTTATATTAAGATGGTTTGCGGATTTTTTCCCGGAATATTGGGTCGGACGGAAAAAAAATAAATTATAACATGGTTGGGGAAAATAAATAAATAAATGGCCGTGTGGTATTGACGTCGGACTTTGAGTCGCAAGGCGCGCTCGCCGTCGGGGCCGGGGTTCGTATCCCACCCAATCTCAAAAAATTTGCATTGTCTCAAAAATCAAATTTGCTTCTAAAAATAGGCGCCTGGTGTGTTGTATAGTCCCAAGCATGTTCTAAGAGCATGCTCGCCATGTTTCGGAGGCAAAAAATATATAACATTGCCGCTGTGCCGTACCTCCTACATACATATATATATATAGAGACCTTAAAATGTGAATATAGTGTCCTAAGTGCGACGTCGGAATACAGCGGCCATTCGAGCTTCCTTTTTTGGGGTTGCTTCGGTGGCCGTGTGGTATTGACGTCGGACTTTGAGTCGCAAGGCGCGCTCGCCGTCGGGCCGGGGTTCGTATCCCACCCAATCTCAAAAAATTTGCATTGTCTCAAAAATCAAATTTGCTTCTAAAAATAGGCGCCTGGTGTGTTGTATAGTCCCAAGCATGTTCTAAGAGCATGCTCGCCATGTTTCGGAGGCAAAAAATATATAACATTGCCGCTGTGCCGTACCTCCTACATACATATATATATATAGAGACCTTAAAATGTGAATATAGTGTCCTAAGTGCGACGTCGGAATACAGCGGCCATTCGAGCTTCCTTTTTTGGGGTTGCTTTGGTGGCCGTGTGGTATTGATGTCGGACTTTGAGTCGCAAGGCGCGCTCGCCGTCGGGCCGGGGTTCGTATCCCACCCAATCTCAAAAAATTTGCATTGTCTCAAAAATCAAATTTGAGTCTGAAAACATGTTTTTTGTTTGTTTTTTCAACACTGTTTTATTTATACTAAGGAATTATAGATAATTCCAGTTATATTGCTATGTGATAGGACATATATATTGGCTTGGAATCCTTGGTTACAGAGAATTCACAGATGTCAGACATATGCACCAAATTTTAAACTGCAGGTCGTGTGGTAGAGATGGTCCGTGTGTGGGTATTGAACTACCTGTATTGATAGTATTAATTGGCGGGCGGGGCCATGTTTATGTACCGAAAGCGGAAGTTCTAACAGGGTTATTCCCCATGTGTTGTCGCTATAGTGTAAAAATTGGAATAACAGAAACGGACGATTTATGCAGTTTATTTTAACTATTTTCGTCGACATGACGATCAACGATGTTGCTCAATGAAATCAATATTTTGATTTTTATGTCATCAGGTGGGCTTGTATAGGGTCGGCGGCAAAAAAATAACATGAAATTTCAGATCCGCAAACCATCTTATAAAAAAAAGGTCTTACAAATCATTTGTTTCCCTTCTCCCGATTGACCCATTTTTTGTTGCTGCCTCAAAATATTATATTCGTCTCATTTTTCAATATTTTGTTCCCCAACATCAAAGCAATTCTAACATATAAGCAGGGACCAGCCTAGATAATTAAAATTGGATGAAGTCACTTCCTATGATATTATTAGGGAGAAATGGACTGTTATGAAGGAGAAGTCATAAAGGATGAAGTTACATTTACTTTCTGACATCACCTTTCTGCGATCCAATAAGCATCATGCAATACAAGAGTCTATTATTACAATGTACCATTATAATGAGTAAGTACACCGTTATAATCATTAAACACACCTCAAATATACTGTTTTGAAACATGCAAACTGGTACAGTAATGCCCTAAATAATCGACTCCTTAATCACCGCAGAATTATGGGTAACTTTTCAGGATTTAGTCGGAAATATGGCTTGTTGCCATTCATCGGAAAACTCTCAGTGAGAGCTTCCGATGAAAGGCAACAAGCCATATTTCCGACTAAATCCTGAAAAGTTACCCATAATTCTGCTGTGGTTAAGGAGTCGATTATTTAGGGTATTACTGTATATGAGAAAGAAGTCAGTTCTCTGAAGGACAAAAATAGGGAGAAGTGGCTCATTACATATCTTATGGTGTTTTTAAATATATAACAATCTGTTATAATTTTTTATTACACTCCTATGCGCGACTTCCATTGAAAACACCGTTAATTAAAAATGGTAATGTCACTAGTGAATTATGTCATTTCTCATGACGTCATTGATGTTACGTCGCTTTCTGATCTAGACTGAATTTTCTATGGTTGATCTTTCTCCACATCGGGACTTTTCTGCATTAATTCTGGGTGTTTTAATCATATTTGGTGAACTAAATTGATACAGAAGTGTAATAAATAGAGTAATCAATTAGTTCCGAGAATTACGTTAAATAATTCACTCGAGGCGAGAGATGTTTAGCGGGTTATTAATTATTATGCATACTGGACTGAATTACCTGATAATTTAATACCTGGCTAATGTTAGTGTTTATGATCACTCTAGGTTCCGTTCCATCAGTTGACCTGGACAGCGTATGGAGTATCAGGAAGAATGTGAGTGTCGCGAAACAGCAGAATGATAACCTCAGCTTTAACACCAACAAGACGTTCTACTCAAGACACGGAGGCTTCAGAGGTATATACTGTCAATTCACAATATAGTAGAAAACAACTGGCTTAATTAGGCAGATTCAACATTCAATTGACATTTTCCCATCTGTATGATACTGAAGTTGATCACTACATGTTTTTATACCCCCTATCAGCCTTTTATTTCTTTTGTCAAAAATCACATAATCAAGTATGACCGATGCATTTTTTTCACTGAGATAGCGGTCTTAAAGGTACTCAATCCGATCAGACCGTCCTCATATCATCAAGTTACAACAACAACAACATTTCTTCAAAATACGCATTAATTATCAGAATCGATTAATTACAACAAAATAATGCTAAGCCTGTCAACTAGGGTATAAAATTTCCCAAAACGTGTTATTTATCAACATGTTGATCAATGATATATGGTCGTATTGTCACTTGAGTATCATGAAATTTGGCCATATTACCACTTGATTTTAGAGTTATCCATCTTCATTCACAATTTTGTCTGAGACCGTCAGTTTGACAACTTTTTTCCAGGCCACAAATAAGTACAAATCTCGAGAAATAACAAATTTCAAAAATCGATATCTGATAACTCTGAGCTTTGATGGGTGGCTTCCTCGATTCGAATCAAAAATATTTTTTACTCCCGAAGCCAAAGAAATAGTAATTTGGAAGAGTTAATTCGGATTATGCATCTGTAATCCATCACATGTTTAACAAATGTTTGATCATATGTGTAGTTACCAATTACAGTTTTGAATCAGTGTTCGGAACTGGGTAGCATGTCTGGTTGATCTCTATTCAGTGTGTGTTTGTATAACAAAAAGTACCGCAATTGTTTTGTACTGATTAAAAATTTCCCCAACAGATTGAATGTGATTAAAAAGTTTGCACACACAGGTTTTCGGGTATCCCGCATACAGGCCTGAAAAACTGAAAATTTATCGCTGCATGCCCTTCGGGAAAATATTTTTTTTGGTTCTAAAATATAATTTTCACATTGATAACTATATTGTTATAAATTAAAACATTTGAAGAGGATGTGGCATTGTAGTACTCTGCTAGTCAATCCAGCCACTATTTGTTCCCGTATCTAAGGATATGGAGCCTTGAATATGGTATAAAATTCTTCACGTGATACCCTCATAATTATTTCGTAATCCTGTATCAAAATGTGGAATCTATTTATATTCGACATTATGTCATCTAAACAGTCATTACTTTAACCAAAATGGAAGATATATCTAAAAATACTTGCAGAATCCTTCATGTACAAAATGAAAAAAGGCTGCTATTCATCAGCTGTGTTCATTGTATAAAAATGTTTATTTTTATTCCTCAGAAAAAGAACCAAGTGAAAACGCCAGCAAAAAGAATGCAGAAGGTGAGATCTAAGCCTGATTATAGTGTGTCTGTCAATTGCAGAATTAGGTCCACAGAGGGTGAATTTAGTGATGCTATCCCACACAGCGGGCTAGCATCACTAAATTCACCCTCTGGGGACCTAATTCTGCTTAGGCCTCATCTTCTGTGAAGTACCTATAGTCTCAAATTAACATTATTTTAAGCTAATTTTCCCTTCTGTTCAGTTTCTATACCCCCTAATTTGCAGAAGATAAAATGCATAATCGAGGTGTCTAATGTGTGAACATCACCAACTTCAACTGGGAAAGTTCAATCTGATCCTAGGTCTCCCATAGCATTTGAGGCCTTAGCAGAATGATGTACCCAGAGGGTGAATTTGGTGATGCTAGCTCGCTGTGCAGGGTAGCATCACTATATTTTTGGGACCTCTTGGGACCTCATTCTGAAAATATCAGACACACTATTTCAAGGCTTGGTGAGATCTATCTATCATCTACAGTTATTAGCTCAACTTTACATGTGTATGTGCATGTGTGTGTGCGTGGAGACGTCCGTCAACAATTTCCATTAGCATGGGTGGATCATTATGAAATTTGTCATGGATGTTAACATTGACATGTAGATGGGAATGAGTCATCTTGGGGTCATTTGACAAAATAAGATGGCAGCCAGTGGCCATCTTGGGTATCCAAATTCAATCCATTGGCCGGAGTTTTTGTCTGATCATCATGAATTTTGTCATGGATGTTAATACAGGTCATACCTTTGGTCAGATAATTATGAAACTTGTCAAAATTCAATCCATTAGCACTGGATACAGGTCGTACTGTTTGTCTGATCATCATGAAATTTGTCATGGATGTTAATATTGACATGTAGATGGGAATGAGTCATTTTGGGGTCATTCGTCCAAAGACATGGCTGCCGGCAGCCATCTTTGATTTTACTCTTTGCATGACTAAATCCTTTGGCACCGGCTACAGGTCGTACCTTTGGTGCGATCATTATAAAACTTGTCATGGCTGTTGACATTGACATGTAGATGTGATACAAGTCATTTTGGGGTCAATCGGCAAAAAAACATGGCCACCAGTGGCCATCTTGGATTTCAAAATTCATTCCATTAGCATGGGCAACAGACCGGAGTTTTTGTCTGATCATCATGTAATTATCGTGGATGTTAATATTGACATGGAGATGGGAGAGTTTCATTTTGGGGTCATTCAGCCATAAAACATGACTACCGGCAGCCATGATCTTGGATTTTACTCTTTGCATGACTAAATCCTTTGGCATGGGCTACAGGTTGTAGCTTTGGTCGGATCATCATGAAATTTGTCATGGCTGTTAACATTGACCTGTAGATGGGAGTGATTCATTTTGCGGTCATTCGGCCATAAAACATGTCCGCTGGCAGCCATCTTGGATTTTACTCTTTGCATGACTAAATCCTTTGGCACACCCTAGAGTCCACTTCCCTCATCCGATCATCACCAAACTTCATGTAATCTTGATATTGATCTAATAGATGGAAGCTATAAAATGTTTTGGAATTTCATTGGAAAACATAGCCGCCAGCAACCATCTTGGATTTTACTTTACATATATCTCTTAGTGTTGATCGGCATGGTATTACATCTTGTCTATTTTCATGCATAAAGCATGATTACTGAATCATGACATAGACCTTGCACAACCTCCCAAACTCTGGTGGTGCACATGTCCATATATATTTTAAGTGGAATTTTTACTCGCTGACAACAAATCGAGGTGGAAAAAAATAAATAGATGTCAAAATTCAAAATATCAATGGTTTTGATACCATTTTATTGTGTCTCACAATAGTTTGAATAATTATTCCCTATTGGGATTATGAATTGTATATATTTTTCTGTACCATGGCCATTTTGAACATTTGAATATATTCTATCATCTAAACTAGTTTGCAGCAAGCTCCAATGCTATTTATGCTTAGACTCTCAACAGGACGGTACCGCATTAATGTGTTTTCTGGATATTGTCTACATCCTGCCCAGGTTGTCCTTTATTTTGTTAGAGGTTGGACTTATAGCGGTACCTATTTCTTTAGGACTCCGCTTGGTTTGTTGAACAGATTACCCGTAAGACAGTGTATCGTTTCAAATGGACTCTCAGGCATGGGCACTGAGAGCCGTGTATTTAATTTATATTAATATATATATATTTCAAATTAATAAATAAAATAATCTGTATAAGATTAGAAATGAATAAACATTTATTATATATGGGTAATATTGAGAAACAAAGGTGAGGGCTTTAAATGGCCTGGCATGTATAGCTGAGGTGGAAGGTGGTGTTGAAACGACCAGCTGAAACCACAAATGTTGAGACCTGGAGACCTGGGTTGATAAAAAGTGAAGCAATGTCTCCAGAAATGAGGGAGGGTGGGTGGGAAAAGAAAAACATGTGTGTCAAAATAAGGGAAGTCTAAAGGGTTGTATAAAATGTCAAGTTCTAAATTTTTGTTCACGAAAGATAAACCCGACTTCCCTGTCCGAAATTCTCAACGCAAAAGATTGAGTTAGGGTTGATTCATTTCGTCCTCAAGTTTGACCATTTCTATAACTCCATCTCTGATTGGCTTGGCTGACCCACACTGAACTATATCTTCGTGTCTTTGATTGGCTCTCAGCGTACTGACCTTAATCACTACGGTCTTGACCATATCGCTACTGTTGTTTACCTCAAGACACGACACATTATGGTTTTTTGTCTTTGCATAAAGCCAGCTATGGTGCCTTGCCCCAAACTGTATTTTTGGTCGAGTTTAAAAAAAAGAAGTTTTGCGAGGTTGGTTCACTGCCGGGTGTCTACATATGGCATTAGCACTATAACTTGAACAAATAATTAACTGATTTTGATTATATTCCATATATGAGACTTGCTCAACAATATCTTGACGGGTTTGAAAATCTTGCCAGGTCTGCGTATTGCGAGCAGAGTTACAGTCCTTAATTAGTTCATTTTTGTGAATGTTAGACTTCCTCAACAGTGTTGTGTATGATAGCCAGTTACGATTAATGCATTTTCAATCCAAGCCCATGTTTTGCATAGCTACCACAACTCTGACACGAATTCTTGTTTCACATTTGCTGACTATGGTCGGCTTCCTATTTGTATCTACCGACAAGAAAACTGGTTTGTTGAAACTTTTTCTGTTTGTTTTGGCAATTTGAAACACCTTTATGCATATCTTTATTCAACAGATACACGAAGCTGGATTAATGGAAAGCGAAACTACAGTTATGGTGGGAGCAACCAAAGCAGCGGACCAAGCTCCCCAGGAAATACCAACGACAGGCAACACAACCGAAACGGTTCCAATGGTAACAGCTGGGGTAGCCAAAATAATTTCTAATGGCCTTTACATATGTATTATCTACCCACCCTTTGTTTCAGGCTTTGGATAAAAATGATGTAGATGTCACGATTTTATATCTGAATTGTAAACTTTAAACCTCCATGACTGGAGTGTCCTGAAATTTTGCGCAAACCCTGTGCCAGTGCATTCTCTTGTGTATGTGACTCCCACAGGGAGCCTCACAAATATAAGAGAATACGTTGGTCTAAATAATTTTACCTTGACCTTGTAAGCCAGTGCATTCTCTTATATATGCGATGCTCCCTATGGGAGACTTGCATATATAAGTGAATGCACTGGCACAGGGTCTTTAAAGCTGCACTAGCACAGCTCCCGTCATGAAAGGGTTAATGGCTTGACAGTTGTTTGGTACCTTTATCAATTCCAGCAATAAGGAGATATCTTTCTGAATCTACATTCAGAGAGAAAAGTTTCATTATGATGTAAATAATCTTCAATAGTTTTATGAACTATTGAATGATAACAGTATACCATTATTGATCAATGTTGGTATAAACATTTGACATCTTAGGAAGAGACATATACATTTGTATTATGCCTGTAACCAAGCTTGCGAACTATTTCTTGCGACTCATTCGTGGGAGATGTATTGTGTTATCTGTGATACTCTATATACTCTATAATTCATCATTACTTCATCCGGAGATATGTACATGTATTCTTATCTGTGATACTCTATATAAGGACATTAAAATAAAATATCTGTGTTCTCAGGCAATTACATCTCAATTTTGAGATGAGGGAGGAAGGCTATTTATTTTTATTTTTTCTCTGGAAAACATACTCCAGAAACAAACAAAAATTAATTTGTTGTTCAGATCTAATATTTCTAACAGAAAACAAATGTTTGACAAGGTTTGTAAAAGAAAATTCTGTCATGAGGGGGAGGTGCCTGAGAACACAGAATTTTTATCTATTTGGCCTAAAGTATGATTCATCATTATTGAACCTATGCAGGTTGAATTGTGATATAGCTTGAATATATCGAGGCAGACCAAATATTGAGGACTATCTGAAATGGCTCCCTTCAGGCCTGTGGTCCCTTTGTGAGCTTCGCTTACATTTTGATCTTAGGCAGGCTCCCTGTGGGATCTTTTATTCAGTGGTGGCCCCTTTCGCTTCGCCCATATTTTGATCATTTAAACATACTGATTAAAAAAAAAAATTAATTTAGATTTAAAATTCCTTGCTCCATGCTCAATTCAATCATTTAAAAAAAAATCAATATTTTGACAAACCAACACTGCTATAACATCCACTGGGGTGCCCCGAGTTACCACACCAAATTTGGTTGAAATCGGTCCAAGGGTCTGGGAGAAAAATCGTGAACAAACAGACATACAGATAGACCTCTCATGTGTATGGTAAGCAAAACATGGTGTGTCATAGATGATTTAAGCCCATTTATTTTTGGAACATCTTCAGAATTAGCTTTGATGGCTGTAAAGTGTGTGTTAATTAAATCCTTTTCTACCTACAATTCAAAGTTTGACACATCATGCAGGTCCATATCACTCTCTCCAAATCTGTGTGGCGTCTTTGATACTATCCTATCTGATACTGACCGCTTATAATTACTGTACAAGCATGCATGGTGGTAAAGCAGTTCGAAGCTGAAATCTATTCCATTAATCTAAGTGTGGCTGACAGCTAGAGACCTGAGTTATGTAACATGCTCTGTGGTCATTTATAGCAACCAGCAGGCTGTCAGTTATTATAAATAGCTTTTGCCAATTTGGGATGCCAGATGTCCATGTTTACATGCATTTACTAGGAGTCAAACTTCAAGTTTAAAGATTTTACATATTTTAAAATAAACGGGCTGTAAATGTCACGTATATTCGATACATGGAAATTTATAATCCTCAGTGAAAAGCCACCTTTATGTGGGATGTGTCATGCACTTGTTAAATTATCAACTGGTTTTACTAAGATTAAGTCTCCCATATTTGAAATAGAGGCTGTCATTATGGACTCAATTCCAGCACTTTGTCTTACGTATGCAATTTTCTGTGTGAATAAAACATTCTTTGCTGGATTCTCTTGCTTTATTGTTCCGCATCAGTTTGGAGCACAAATAATATTTATTTCATACACCATTTCAGTGGCCTTTTTTATCAAGTGCTAATTGAGTAATGAGTCGTATGTTTCGGAATGTTCATCCTTATATATTTATGTCAACAGATACTGAGAGTTTTGTAGAAGATAATTATATTTTGTTTTGAGTGTTGTTTGTTATTTGTTATGACATTTTAACTCAGAAATTCTGCCAGCCTCATTTGATTTTCTGAACACCTCTCCTGCATTGACGTCTACAAAGATTGTAGTAATTTTCACCATATCTGTCTTAACCCTTTCTATACTAATGGATACTTCCACCCAGATATAAAAGTATACATTGGAATCATCTGTTATCTACAGTAATGGCCTAAATAATCGACTCCTTAACCACAGCAGAATTATGGGTAGCTTTTCAGGATTTAGTCGGAAATATGGCTTTTGCCATTCATCGCAAAGCTCACAGTGAGACTAAATCCTGAAAAGTTACCCATAATTCTGCTGTGGTTAAGGAGTCGACTATTTAGAACAAAACTGTATTTTGAACAGCAGACAACAGAAATTAAAAAGTTCAGAAGGATTCTTATTCATTGGCGGGAAACGTTGTGATAATAAGTTCAACAAACGACCTAATTATCTGAACATTTCCTGAGGGATAACTACTAATCATAATCAATGAATATTTAGTATAAACAGGGTTAATAGCCAGGTTCAGCCACAGGTACTTGTAACTTGTAACATGTGTTACTATGGTGTTGCTATGGAGATACACTTGGTGGGAATAGTCTCATGATTGTGCAGTGCCAAACCTACACGTTTATAGATATCTATAGTGAAACATGTAAATAATAGTTGGGTGGTGAGGACAAGTTGCCACAATGCAACCACTGATAAACTTAATTGGCTTAAATAAAAATGAACTCTTTCCGCGCAGACAGATCCCATTAATCCACCGCCCTCGAAGCATTGGTCACTCAATCAGTTATCAGAAGATTGAATTATTCCTCTTTGCTATAAGTCTTGTATGCTACACATTGGACACAAAACTTCTAAACGGTTTGACTGTGTACGTGTTGGCAAAATGGTGATGTGAGTCAGGTGACTAACGTTGGCAATGACAACACATGTTACGAGTTACTTGTACGTGTAGCTGAACCTGGCTAATATTTTTTTTAGCTGCATACATTTTTCAAGCCTCACATAGAATTATCTTTTTTTCTCTGGAAAAGCACATACCGAGTGTATTCTTATATTTAGCATCAGCTTTAAAAAAGTAGCTCTTTTATGAGTTCAATGGAAATTATATTTCTTATACGCTCAATGATAAATTATTGGAAAAAATTGCTGACAGATAATAATTGTATCCCTGTGAAGAATGAAGATATAGCAATTTTCAGTTCCACGCTATCGATGTTTGGCCGTTTCTGTGGATTCTATTTCAAGCTCATATTCAAAGATACAGTAATGCCCTAAGTAATCGACTCCTTAACCATAGCATAATTATGGGTAACTTTTCAGGATTTAGTCAGAAATATGGCTTGTTGCCATTCATCGGAAAGTTCTCGGGAAGAGCTTTCCGATGAATGGCAACAAGCCATATTTCCGACTAAATCCTGAAAAGTTACTCATAATTCTGCTGTGGTTAAGGAGTCGATTACTTAGGGCATTACTGTAGTGTAAAGGAATTAGTTGTGATATTATTATTATGAAAGATACTCACTGTTATTATTATATAAAAGTCAAATGGTCACATTTATATCCACCTTGTCACATGCGAACATAATTATTTTGTAATCAGTTCTAATCTCGTTATTTTAATATGTCACGTGCTAGGTGATGTGTTTACACTTAGGATCAAATGGCGGCATCTATTTTTCTGATGGTAATGTATTTCTAATGAAGTGACCTCATATGCCCATTTTATATGTCGCGCCAAACATGGGTCGTTCTATCTTTGCTTGGCTCAACATTAGCATGTCTCCGGCACTTGTTACTTGTGTTTGATTTATACTTCGACCCAGCTGGCATGTGTATATTTCCAAAAAAAATTGCATTTCTGATACAAAATGCTGTCTGTTATAATAATTTCCCTTAACAAGTTCACAAAAATCGGGATCTTGTCATTCATCTCCCTTGAATCTTCATATATATTTATTCCCAAATTTCTTGAAATGTCCTTTTTCAGTCAATACATGTACATGCATGTCCCCATAGTTCTTTGCTATTGCCTTCAATGTATATTGACAAATGCCAAGAGTCAACAGGTCTGTGGCCTGATACTGTTTTAAAAGGACTTGCCAGACACGAGTCATGCTAGAATGACCCAGGAATGACATAATGACGCTAAAAACTTAGTGCAATCCATGTCTAGCATGACGTATAAAACAGTGTTGAGCCACAGATGTGTAGCACGTCGTCACCAGACGTTTATCATACCGGGTCATGCCAGCGAAATTCCAATGAGCCTGTTGGTTTTATACATCGTGCTTCAGTTGTGCTATCTTGGAGATTGTAATTTTTACACTAATTAGGCTGGCGCGATCCATGTCTGGCTCGATGTATAAAATGGGCCTTATGTTGTCTCTACCAAAACACAAAGAAGAACATGGTAATAGTTAGAAGCTACACTTGAGAAGCAGAAACTCTCCATGCTGTGACACTCTGCCATGCCTTGATAAGGGTGTCATAATGTTTGTGTATGATACCGTGCCAAATAGATTAATTGATTCTCATCCAACTTTTTACATACATGCAATTGTTGTGAGTTGTTAATCAAATTCTTGTTTTTACTCTTAACCCTTTCATGAAAGGAGCAGCGCTGGTGCAGCATTAAAGATCCTTATATATGCGAATCTCTCATGTGGAGTCTCACATACAAGCCTTGAAATAGTGTGTCTGTCATTTGCAGAATGAGGTCCCCAGAGGGTGAATTTAGTGATGCTACCCCGCATAGTGGGCTAGCATCACCAAATTCACCCTATGGGGACCTCATTCTGCTATTTTTTGGCCAATGTATTCTCTTATATATGCGAGGCTCCCTTTGGGAGACTCACATATATAAGTGAATACATTGGCACAGGGTTTTTCGGAAAATTTCAGGAAGCTCCCACCATGGAGGGAAGTCAGCTAATCTATATTAAACAAAGTTATGTTTTTATTTAGCTTATTGCCGAGCAATATTGAAACTAATGAAAAACAAAGGTTCCATAAAATCCTTAAAAATATGAAACAATTGAGGCACGGCAAAACATGGGTAGGTTGTGGATGAGACTCCAGCGGTTATTTTTAATACTGGCCTAAAATCATAAATCATCGCCTTCACCAAGCGAATTTCTACTATGCTTGGAGTAAAAAAAAGTTATTTATATAAATAAAAAATCAATATAATGTGGTTGAATATAAGAGTTCATAGCTTGTATGTCGTCATCTATTCGGCTTGCAAATAGATTCCCATATAAATTATACCCTCGCCAAGTGACATCTTTATTTGACCACACAACGCTTATATTCTGTATTAATCACTCCATATCACCAGTTCAAGCCTTCAAATAGTGTGTCTGTCATTTACAGAATGAGGCACCCAGAGGGTGAATTTAGTGATGCTACCCTGTAGAGTGGGCTATCATCACTAAATTCACCCTCTGGGGACCTCATTCTGCTTAGGCCTCATCATCTGGGAAGTATCTGTAGTCTAAAATTAACATTGGTTTAGTTACTTTTTCCCTTCTGTTCAGTTTCTATATCCCCTAATTTGCAGAAGATAAAATGCATATGGTAATCGAGGTGACTAATGGGTGAACATCACCAACTGAAATTGGGGAACTTCAATCTGATCCCAGGTCTCCCATAGCAGTTGAGACCTCAGCAGAATCAGGGTGAATTTGGTGATTCTAGCCTGCTGTGCGGGATAGGGTCACTAAATTCACCCTCTGGTGACCTCATTCTGTAAATGACAGACACACTATGTCAAGGGTTACACCAGTTATAATTATCTCTTACTGTTTTATTATGGTTATGTTAAAGGTGAACTATCTCCTCCTAAATATGTTTTACATAGATTCTGAGATATAAAATAATAAATATGAGTTGAAGACACCTGTTCGGAAATGCTTATAATCAATTTGAAGGCCCACTTAATTTTCGAGTCACCGATTATTTTTTTATATAGTGACTTGATATACGGTTTTAATAACTATCTATGCCATTAAATATGATTAAAATACTATAATTCATCACCATTTGAAACATCTGTCTCATAAGATGCCCATAGAGAAGTAGAAAACAGCTGAAATCATAGAAAGATTCCCCCCATTTGTCTCCCAGAATGCAACAGAATTCAAACTAAAGATGTATTTTCAATAGAAGGGGAATAACTCTATATTTAACATATAGAGTTATTCCCTCTCCATTGAAAATAATACACTTTTTACTACAATCTAAATGAAACTTAAGAACAAAACATGTCAATAACTCAGCAAAAACAACATGCTCACAGTTTATTACATCGGATAAGTTGATAATACAATGTTTTGGTGCTTCCTCTTTCAAATGGTATATAACATGGCATATATGTTATATATGTGATCTGGGGGTTCGAAAATTTAAGTGGGCCTTTAATATTGATTTCATATAGATATTGCGAGCAATGAATTGGGACATTTTTTCGTTACTATTTTAGAACAAGACTGTCATGAAACGTTCAGGCGATCTCAGATAGAGATAGAGTTCTCTGTTTCCACGAGCCGTAAAATGTCCCAAATTGATTGTATACCTGTATTATACCTGTATTATACCTGTATTATACCAGAAAATTTGAAATGAAATCAATATTAATTGAAAGTATTTCCCGGCAGGGGTCTTCGATTCATATTTATTATTTTATACCCAGGAAATCAGAGGAAACTATAAAACTTGTTATAGGAAGAGATAGACCATTTTTAAATGTATTACATCTTACATTGTATATTCATGGATTGTTGAGTTATTTATATTAAAGATAGTGCTGTTTGATGGAATTGAGAATTGTTATCATTTCCCTTCTAACCCTGAGGTTCATGAGCTGAGGTGGTGCAGCATTAACCCTTTACCCAACAGAAGGGCCCTGTGCCAATGCATTCTCTTATATATGCGAGACGACCATAGGTCGCCTCGCATATATAAGAGAATGCATTGGCTTAACACATTAAAAATTAAAAAATTGTTAAAGAATGTAAGAAAAAATGGTAAAAAGTGTTAAAAAAAGATTTTTTTTAGGCCAATGCATCCTCTTATATATGCGAGGCGACCTATGGTCGACTCGCATATATAAGAGAATGCATTGGCACTGGGCATAACTGTAACTATCACAATGTGGTCAAGGAGCCGGTTCCAATGATATCCATATTTGTATGGTTCTATTGAGACAGACCGAAGATATTTTAGGCTGTTGAAGCTTTATTTGGCCGGTTTTGGTCGGTTTGTTGGGTAAAGGGTTAAAGATCATCTGCCAGTGCTGTGGCTTACAATATCAAGGTAGACAAGCCTTGAATTAGGGTGTCTGTCATTTGCAGAATGAGGTCCCCAGAGGGTGAATTTAGTGATGCTACCCCGCATAGCGGGCTAGCATCACCAAATTCACCCTCTGGGGACCTCATTCTGCTTACACCTCAACAGAATGAGGTTCCCAGAGGGTGAATTTGGTGATGCTAGCCCGCTATGCGTGGTATCATCACTAAATTCGCCCTCTGGGAACCTCATTCTGCAAATGACAGACACTCTATTTCAAGGCTTGAAGGTAGATATTGTTAGGCCAATGTATTTTCTCCCTATAAGATAATGCATTGGCACAGGGTTTTTGCAAAATTTCAGGAAGCTCAGTCATGAGAGGGTTAATAAATTTAACATTCATTTAAGGCCCTGCAAATTGAGGATGTTAGATTCCGGGTACGCTTAAAATGATAGGCCTAATGAATCGAAAAACCTCATAATGATAAGAGATTGTGAATGGACCTTGTATTATCTAACCATATTAATGTGTATTTGTTCAATAGGCTATCTACATTAATATGATTACAGAAAGCTAGAATATGCATGCAGCTCATTTTAATCATGATATGAATGTGAGAAGGTATGGATGGGAGTAACTTGAATGTTTTTCCATACTTTCACATTTGCAAACTACAATGTACGTCAAGTCTCCATATGGTATACCGTAATAAAATCTCCCTGACCTTTCCCGGTATCTAGAATGAAGACTGACAAGGTTTGCGGACTGATTTTGTATGAAATTCCCAAGTCACATTCAATTCCTGGTGGGTTTGGGCCTAGACGTCATTCTTGCAGAGATAGGGAGATCTATTAAAAGATCATTTGCAATAGTGTTATCTGTATGTGCAATCGTTTGTTAGATTCCGAAACACATTGAATAAAATCGATTCACAGGACCCTACATTTATGTATTTCAAAGTATTTGGCAAATCTGAATAATTCAAGACATTATCTATATCAAATATGCATAATCAAATTAAACACCCCTAAGTTCAAGCCTTGAAATAGTGTCTGTCATTCTGCTTACACCTCAGCAGAATGAGGTTCCCAGAGTGAATTGGTGATGCTAGTCCGCTATGTGGGGTAGCATCACTAAATTCACCCTCTGGGGACCTCATTCTGCAAATGACAGACACCCTATTTCAAGGCTTGCCTAAGTTACTATTTCTTTGCCTTGAAATCTGTTATTTTTCACCATCTGGAATATTTGGCAGCTTGACAAAATCAGCTGATTTCTTACAGAAATAGTAGACCTGCGTGCACGAGCCGTTATGAGAGGTCATGCTAGGTCACGGCAGTGGCGACCAATTCATTTCGGAATAGAAGTCGATGAAAAATATTGCCATCAACAAGAATACGGTATGTTGTGATAGTTGACATGAGGATACATGCATTATAATTATTTACGAATCGGTAATCATGTTTTATCCATGCAAATATTCATGTTATATGGCACCATGCTGGTTGCACGTGAAAATACTATGTGTATACATTCGTGACAACACTTTTTGGGGAATTCCAATTTGAAGTAGGAATCACCATATATGGAAGTTGTAAACCACACTCGCTGAACTCCAAACTGCCAAAAAACGTTATTTTAGGTCTTCTGCGGCAAATATTATATGGTGATTGATATTGATGTGAGTATTTATTGGGAATAAACTAATTTTGAAAACTAAATCGGCTTTTGGTGAAATTCCATTGTTAACTCTTTCGCTGCCAAACGCGCATAAATGCGAACTTCGAAGACGCTGCCAATCGCGCATTTTTTGCGAATTTGGTATGTAGTCTAATGTATGGGATATAACTCTATTCTTTCCGGCATGTTTGACAGTGTACAATGTATTTATCTGTAGTACTGTTGCGCGCGAACAATTTAAAGCAACAATGTCCTCAAGGTCATGCTATTTCTGATGTTATGGGAGTACAGTCAGAGCCGGAATATTGCGTCATTGTTGTTAGCACGTGGTTATCAGTCGAAAATGGCTGCTCGCAAAAGACTCAGGACTGAAGAAGTTATTGTTATTACCTCTATATTCTAATGATACTTATACCTATTATTTATGTGGGCAGTAGCCTCTATAGGGGCGCCTGCGGCTCATAAGATACTATGGGTGGCGGGATCGGGTGGTGGGTGGGTAACTAACCTCTATACTCTAATGATCGAGGGGCGCCTGCGGCGCATAAGATACTTATACCTATTATTTATGTGGCAGTAGCCTCTATAGGGGCGCCTGCGGCGCATAAGATACTATGGGTGGCAGGATGGGGAGGTGGGTGGGTAACTAACCTCTATACTCTAATGATCGAGGGGTGCCTGTGGCGCATAAGATACTTATACCTATTATTTATGTGGGCAGTATCCTCTATAGGGGCGCATAAGATACTATGGGTGGCGGGTGGGTAACTAACCTCTATACTATAATGATCGAGGGGCGCCTGCGTCGCATAAGATACTTTTACCTATTATTTATTTAACCCTTGTCTATTGTATCATTTTCCAGTGGTGATAACAGGCACCTAAATTAATTATGCTGGTGAGTTGATCATGCGTACGCCCGCGTGACCCATATAATTCACATAAATCATCGTAAAACCCAATTTTCCTGAAATTCAAGATGGCCGTCAAGATCACGTGACTTATAAGGGGCAGAGCAGGGTCATATGTCCCCCTGCAGGTATATATACATATGGGTATGGTTATATATATATATATCTATATTTGGAATTGTACCTATCAGGGAATATTCAAGCAACAAAAGCACGAACTCAACAAAGTGCGCCATTGTATCCCATTTTGCTACAAATAGGTGGCAACTTGCATAAATCCAAGATTGACGCCAAGGTCACGTGACCTGTTTTATGTCCAAAGTGGGTTCATATAGGTTACTCCCGTGTACCTTACTGTTGGATATCGTATAATTGGGTTGAAAATTAGAAAACAAACAACACACCCATTCATACCCACACAAACTGTACATATACCGGCAAATAGCCACTAATCCAAGATGGCCGCCAATGTCACGTGACCTTGGTGGGCGTGTCCACGGCGGCATTCGACAGGGTATACCTATGTCTATATACATGTGAAGTTTCAACTAATTATATTAGAAACTGATTGAGATATAATGTATTACCCATATATACCTGAAATACATGGATATATGTACAGGATGTGTGGCACTGGGGGGTACGTCTGTGGTGGCGGGTTGGAGCGAAAGAGTTAATGTAACTGGATGATACGTGGACCATCGAATTGGATTATGTACCTATTTAAGTACAGTACATAGATATCTTTAGTGATGTTATTTAATTGTGGTTGCATGAATTATTGTTAACCCTTTCATGATGGGAGCTGCGCTGGTGCAGCATTAAAGATCCTTTGTCAGAGCATCCTCTAAATTATAAATACGAGCCTCGCATATGTACGAGAATGTACTGGCTTACAATGTCAAGGTAAATATTGTTAGACCAATGTATTCTCTTTTATATGCGATAGGGAGTATCACATATAAAAGAGAATGCAATGACACAGGTTTTTCGCAAAATTTCAGGAAGGGTTAAAATTAGAGGAAGATTCCTCTTCAGCAACCAACTAGATGTCATTCTTACAGAGATAGGGCAATCTATTTATGGATCATTTGTCAACAAACCTGAGTTTAGTGTGCCTGTCATTGGCAGAATGAAGTCCCCAGAGGGTGAATTTAGGGATGCTAGCCCGCTACGGAATAGTGGGCTAGCATCACCAAATTCACCCTCTGAGGACCTCATTCTGCATGGCCTCATCTGCTATGGGAGAGATAGACTCAGATTGAAGTTCCCAAATGGTGAATATTGTGATGTCCACCCATTGCAAACCTCGATTATGCAATGAGTCGTCTGCCAATTTGGGGATATAGAGAAACTAAAAAAGAAATAGAATCTGTGTGAAAAAGTTTCTCTAGAAATTTGATAATAAAGAAACATTCCAGACAAGATGACGTCTAAGCAGAATGAGGTCCCCAGAGGGTGAATTTGGTAATTCTATGCGGGATAGCAACACTAAATTCACCCTCTGGGGACCTCATTCTACAAATGACAGGCACACTAAACTCAGGCTTGTTTGTCAAAGTGTTATTGTCTCTTCATGCACAAAAATAAAACATTGCGGTATGTGGAAACCATAGCAATGCACCAGATGGAAAAGATTCGATGAAGTACAAATTGGACAAACGATTTCGAATCGGATCGTTGAAAGATTCCAACACGCATTGAATAAAATCGATTCACAAGGCCCTACATTAATATATTTAAGAAATGAATGTAGTTTAAGTGTGTTTTATTGATGGTATAGCACTGTGGCCATTAGGCACGTTCAGGTGTCAACCCCGCATGCGGTTCACACTAAATATGTTACAACAATCACATTGACATACCCCTCAATAAAACACCTAAAATACATTCATTGCTTATTATACCCCATCCCAAAAGGTGGGGTGTATACTGGATTACATGCGTCTGTGCATCCGTCATTCCATCCATCCGCTCATATATCTCAACCATGGGTGATCTGATCTGAATGAAAATGGTATGCACGTTTGGCATCAGGAGGGCTTTCAAAAGAGGGTTCATTTCATTATCTGAAAATGTTGGATTTCTGTCCGTTGTTTGTTAGAATTGTCAAGTATTGTGTTCGTTCATCACAATTTTTTTTTCACAATTTGGTTTCCGACCTGCCCATATTTGAATTTTCACCATGGGGGTATCCCAGCACCCATGGTGCAACCTCTTGTATTTATATATCTTTTTCATTATTAATGAACTCAGCTGAATTTTGTTAATGAAATATGTCTGCAGTTTGGATACTATACCATGCATCACTTTAAGTTAGCCCAATATTCTACCTGTGAATTATCGATCGATTAGTCTATGGCCGTACATTTTGAAAACACGCCCCGTTATTCTATCGACCACTTTTAGTCATCTGGGTAAACGAGATGTGACGTCGGTTTGTGTTACGATGTATTTTATTGGGTTATAAAACACATTAACCAATTGGCAATTGACCATTCACGGAACAGGATTGTTTTTTTTATAACACACACAGGCTATGTAACTATTTTGAAGTAGTTGACAAATTTTAATAATTCAAGACACTGCCACTATCTACATTAAGTATTTAAGTACAGTACATAGATATTTTAATATATTTTAATTGTGGTTGCTTGAATTATTGTTAAACTTGCTGACACAGGCTTCCTTTATTTAATTGAGTTCAATACTGCTTCAAGAATTTTAACATATTAAGTATGTGCTTAATTAATGGTGACCATCCATTTTTCAAGATTTGATATAAACATTTAGGCAGAGATGAGTTTCAGCCTCACTTTCAGATCACAAGTACATAGCCAAATTCCCATCTTACCAGCTATCTCTAACACTGTGGCCTATTTTTGTTGATTGCTCCCAGCTTGAGCAGACTGACCTGAATATCAACATTGACAAGTTCCTTGATGTAACAGTTCATGGTAATGGCTTCTCACAATTTCTTACACACAACTGACATGTTGATATTCTTGAAGCAGTATTGAACGCAATTAAATTGCCATTCCACCATTTTACTATAGCTCAGATCATGTACTTTCTATGGCAGTTATTCATTTCCCCTCAATTTGTATATTTGCTGAGAAACACTGTTCCCCCAAAATTTCCCTTCTAAAACTATGATTAAAGTAATCTTTTTGACATTTTGATTGTTATATGATATGCTTGATGTGGTTCTTAGATAGTATAGATTCCTTCATGTGGTGTACCAGCTTAACAATTAAGTAGTTTTCTGTGTAGGTCCATCTAAAATTTCCACCTCTTGACTTAGCTCAGGCGCAGAAACCCCTCAAGCACACAATTTCTTACATTTTTGTGAAGTTTCGAAGATAAAGTGGCAAGCACTCATCAAACCGAACTTTCGAAGATAAATTGGCAAGCACTCATCAAACACATTTCAGACTACATATTGGTTGGAAAAACTATCAAAACAATTTCAACCTATTTTTTTTGCCAGTGTAATTTCTTATATATGCGAGTCTCCCATAGGGAGCCTCGCAAATATAAGAGAATGCACTGGCTTACAAGGTCAAGGTAAATATTGTTAGGCCAATGTGTTCTCGTATATATGTGAGGCACCCAATGGGAGACTCACATATATAAGAGAATGCATTGGCACAGGGTTTTCACAAAATTTCAGGAAGCTCCAGTCATGGAAGGGTTAATAATTTTGACTTTCTTGCAGATATTAAAGTTGCGAGTCAAATGAAAGAAAATAGGTTTGCCAAATGTCAATTATTCTTGAATATGTCAACTTTGGCAATTGTTAGTGTGTACAATACACAGAACTAGCGGAGAAAATTCCAAATGTATTGATATATCTCAAATTTGACAACGAACACACCAATGCACCATGACTTTTTGAGAGCATCAGTTTGGGGGGGGGGGGGATTATAATGGGCATATGAAATCAAAGTGAAAATGTTGCATAGTTCAACAATTTATTCAACAAATAAATGCATAAAGCTCTTCCAAACTCAAAAAATAAATAATTTAAATCACAAAAATGACTATAAATGAGATTGTGACTTCTTTGTTATCAACTTTATGGAATGTGAACAAAAATATCAAAAGTTCAATATAAAAAAAACAGCTATGATTGAGGAAAGGAGTGACTGTTTCCGAGTGAATGTTTGCGGCAAATTGCAGGTAAAAGCTTGTCTAGAAAATAATCTCTAAGTTGGGTAGTTTGAATATATATGATAATTGCAGGTCTGGCAATACTTGGATATCACTTAGTTGGGTATAGGGGTATAGGGGTATAGGGGTATAGATATGCAAATTAATATTAATTGACCATTTAATTGTGGGTAGAACAGAGCCTGTGGTCAGCATATTTGAAATGGGCAATTACAGTAATGCCCTAAATAATCGACTCCTTAACCACAGCAGAATTATGGGTAATTATTCAGGATTTAGTCAGAAATATGGCTTATTGCCATTCATCGGAAAGCTCTCACTGGGAGCTTTCCAATGAATGGCAACAAGCCATATTTCCGACTAAATCCTGAAAAGTTACCCATAATTCTGCTGTGGTTAAGGAGTCGATTATTTAGGGCATTACTGCAAGTTTATTTTTGTGATCGTAAGCTATGGTATAGTGAAATAGTATTGAAGTACTGGGGGACGGGAGCCAGACTAAACACTAGTTCACTCAAAAACAGTATCTCCGTGACTGGAATTGGAGAGACTAGGTAATAAATCAATTGTCAAATGAAGAGGTCATTAAAGATGGATTATCTCTTCCTAAATACGTTTTATATAGTTTACGGGGGTATAAAATAATAGATGAGACAAAGACGCCTCTCTGGTCGATATTTCTTATATAATGCGATTATCAATTGGGACATTTTTTCGTTACTATTTTTATAACAGACCGTCATGAGACGTTCATGAGATCTCAGATAAAGATAAGATTTCTCCCGCTTGCTTTGCTCCGACCGTTTCGAGCCATAAAATATCTCAAATTGATTGTACATATTTTACCAGAAAATATTTCAAAATAAAATCAATTTGTTACAGGAAGAGATAGACCATGTTTAACATAAATACCCATGTTCTCAAGCAATTTATATGGAAAACTTGGTGAGGGACCATGGATGTAAATTTTTAGGAAATTATCAGATGTATAGATAAGTTTATGGAATTGTAATAACATATAAAAAAAATTCCAAGTAGTCCATAAAATCTATGTTCCAGTGTATTTAGCCATATGACATCTTCAACAAATATACAATCTTATAATTTTCAAAAGATGAAGTAAACATTTGTGATAAAACTCTATGTGGAACAAAGATTATTATGATTAATAATCAACATTGCATGGACGTATAGGAGCACTTATCACAGCAACACTATCACAGGATATATAAATATAAATATATTAATACATACATTAAATATATTAATACATAAATAGATGGAAATGAACATGAATGTATTGTGAATACAATATGAATGGGAGTTATCTTAGCAAAAGTTTAAAAAATAACTTGAAGATACAAAATATGAAAACACATGAGACATGATAAGACCATGTAAAATCAATATCCCATATCTCAGGTCAAATAACTGTGAAAAGCATAACACGTTTGATTATATATATATATTCCACATCCGCTAGCTCCGAGTTTAATTTCAGTTGCCAATATTTCCCAAACAGATATCCATAAAAAGTTTTATTGACCATCTGATTTGTTTTTTCCAAAATCACTCTATTAAGTATAGCACTGTATAGGGGATTCATTTTTTTTACACTTTTGACTGAAATTGTAGTCGGCCATTTTCACATTTTTAACGCATGTCTGAACATAGGATCAAATTAAAGTAATGAATCGGCAATCTGAACCAGAAATCAATCTCACTTCCATGAATGGTTGTATAAAAAACATTCTGCAGTTATTTTGTACCAATTAAAATAAAAATGTTGCACAAGAAAAGATTCGGGACCATGTGCATGGGCCCGAGAAACAGAAAATTGACTCTGCATGGCCTAAACAGGAGATGAACCAAATTGTCAAGCTTTATGCAGTTATCTATATATAAAGCAGCAGGTGAATTGCTATTGGCAAGTTTGCGATTTCAGTTTAGTATCATCCAATCTCTCAACTAAAACCTGTCAACGCTGGAGTGAACATAGATTGTTTATGAAAAATTTACCTCTATAATTAGCTAAGTACTGGAAGCCACCTCGAGAATTTTTACATAAAGTATGGCAACTTGATCAATGATATTTGTTGATGAAAGGTCGCAAGATATAGATTAATAAATAGGCTAACCTGATATTTCATAGAATTTACATACTTCTGATTAAGTAAACCTTAGTGAAAGATTATCAGTCAACTGGACACATCTATCTGTGCCAAATCGCTATCTCTTGATGTGCCGCATTGAAAGTACTCAAATATCTGTGACGAAGTTCACCATTTTGCCCATACCAGTTGGCCGTCTATCGCAAACTCACTATTGATTGAACCAACAAAGAGACGCATGAAGCATTGAAAGTAAGTCAAGCAAGCAAGCAAACATTTTTATGTTTTGGTCGCTAATACTGAAAGGTGGTGATGTACAATAATATTCATCAAGCATTAAAAAACAGCTGCGAGCCTACAATCTGTTTATCGTAATACTTCGTAAAACAAAATAAATGAAAAATAAATACGAATGAAACGCATATGTATATTAAAGGGAAGAACCCTGGTACAAAAATATGACAATTTGTTTCATTTTCACAGAGAATTGGCAAGTTTAGAGTAAATCATTAGAAATCAGCAGTTCTTGGTCAGGTCAGGCACATCCTGAATTCCACTATTATAGCGATATTCCACTATTATAGTGGTATTTGACCATTACCGTTTTGTTAATTTGATAAAAGAGGGATAATCCAAAATCATATTTCCCACAAATATTATTCAAAATTAGATCGCACTAACTCGATACCATGCATATAGTTTGTCCAGGAGAATTATTAATCATGACGGCACACGATAAGCAACTCAATTAGCATGTAATTAGTTGAAATATTGTTATAAAGGAGCGATTGAGTCATCCTGCTATTGTCATTTAGAACGGGATATATTAGTAATAGTATAATATTATTGAATATCAAAGCTGGCGCAAAAGATTGCACAACGAAATTTGTCGGAAGACTGTTCATTCGCTGCGATATTGTTATGAGTGACATTTGGCTGTGCACTGGTATGCGCCGTCTTCTATTCCCGACGCAAATAAAGGAAACATGAATATGTTATAGTCAAATATCACTATAATAGTGGCATATCGCTATAATAGTGGCATATCGCTATAATAGTGGCATATCGCTATAATAGTGGCATATCGCTATAATAGTGGCATATATCGCTATAATAGTGGAATTCAGGATGTGCCTGACCTGTTGGTAGGATGATTATAAATGCTGTTTTTTGTGCGTTGATGTTGATGTGACCAAATTTATTTTTCATCAGATTTCCCAGCTCTTGAATTCATATTAAAATTTAACTGCTCCAGTATGTTTTGGGTTCCAGGCTACTCATTGATGTCAGTACCACATACGGACAAAGCACAAGAAGAACATCCGCAAACAGGCCTCAAAATACGATGCGGGTCATTTGCAGAATGAGGTCCCCAGAGGGTGAATTTAGTGACGCTACCCCGCACCGTGGGCTAGCATCACTAAATTCACCCTCTGGGGACCTCATTCTGCTTAGGCCTCATCTTTTTTGGAAAGTATCTCTATTATCAAATCAACAAATCTTTTAGTTTCTTTAGAAAGTTTCTTTTTAGTTTAGTTTCTCTTTATCCCCAAATTGGCAAATGACACAATGCATAATCGAGGGGCCCAATGGGTGCACATTACCATTTGGGAACTTAAATCTGTGTCTAGGTCTCCCATAGCAGAATAGGCCAACAGCGGGGTGGCATCATTATATTCACCCTCTGTGGACCTCATTCTACAAATGACCAGCACCCTATTTAGAGGCCTGTCCACAAACAAACTTTGAAAATACTCAAGTATGGATTATTAGTCATAACATAACATTTATTCTGTGAGCATAATTCCAGACAGGGACACAATGCTTGCTCTTAAAGGTCACTTAAGATGGCCGCAACACGCATGAAACACGCATATGGTCTCTGAAACATCTTGAGCTATTTGTCTCTCTCTAAAACATCAGATTTCCATTTCCTAGATAACTGCATGATGAGTTTTCCAATCATGTTATACACTTATGCTAGCAGTGATTGTCCGAATTGTAAATTCATATTTTCTCTACCCATATTGCAATATCTTCATTTTTATTTGAAAATGTGATGTAAAGGTATGGTAAAGGTTCATGTACCAAAATGGAGTGTTTATTTTGTGTCACAGAGAAGGCCGACGCCCCGAAGGGTCCAGTGATCAGGATTCTTGTTTGTCTTCAGTGACAGTGGGAAGATATAAGTGAGGTCTGTTCTCCTTGGTTTCTTGTAAACAGGACACTCATACTGATTAGACACCTTGAGTTGGTCTATCTGTACAGCGCTAACGTGAGCCACTGGTAGCATTGTGTAGAGCACCTTCGGTGTCGGTTCGATGATACGACAATTACGTTTGTCCCAACCAGCACCGTCCAGATAGAGACCATGAATATAAACTCCTACAATAAGAAATTATATTAATATTTGGACTTTAATTATATATAACTAGTTAACTATATATAACTGGTTAGCAGCTACATGTTGCACGAACAGGTACACTTTCTCAGCACCCTGCATTTTAGTGTTAACCCTTTCATGACCGGAGCTGAGCTGGTGTAGCATTAAAGATCCTGTGCCAGTGCATTCTCTTATATATGCGAGTCTCCCATAGGGAGCCCACATATATAAGAGAATGCACCGGCTTACATGGTCAAGGTAAATATTGTTAGGCCAATGCATTCTCTTATATATGCAAATCTCCCATAGGGAGCCTCGCATATATAAGAGAATACATTGGCACAGGGTTTTTGCAAAATTTCAGGAAGCTCCAGCCATGGAAGGGTTAAAGGTACCCAATCCGATCAGACAATCCCCATATCATCAAAATACAACAACAACAACATTTCTTCAAAATACGCTTTAGTTATCAGAATCAATTAATTGCAACAAAACAATGCTAACCACTGTGAATTATGATATAAAATTTCCCAAAACGTGTTATTTATCAACATTTTGTTCAACAAAATATGGCCGTATTATCACTTGAGTATCACAAAATTTGGCCGTAATACCACTTGAATTTAGAGTTATCCATCTTCATCTACAATTTTATCTGAGACTGTCCATTTGATGATGTTTTTATGGGCCACTAATACTTGCACATCTTGAGAAATAACAAACTTCAATTCCTCGACTCGAATCAAATATTTTTTACCCCCAAAGCCAAAGAAATAGTAATTTGGGAGCGTTACTTCCAATAATGCATCTTTAAGAATTAGATAAAACTAATTATTATTATCATAACCTATGTCAGAAATAACAAGAAACCCTTACCCTCAGCAGGTGGAGCCATGACATCCTCCTTCATCATCTTAGTGATGTCATTGGTGAGAATGACAGTGTCGAGGGCCCAGCCTTTATGAGCTCGAGTTATCTCCTGCCTCATTGCTGTCAGGAAGCCCTGAATAAATTATAACAGTATCATGAATATTCATGTCAGAATGAGAGGTTACACAGAATAAATTATAAGTATCATGAATATTCATGTCAGAATGAGAGGTTACACAGAATAAATTATAAGTTACATGAATATTCATGTCAGAATGAGAGGTTACACTGAATAAATTATAACAGTATCTTGAATGTTCATGTCTGAATGAGAGGTTAGACTGAATAAATTATAACAGTATCATGAATATTCATGCCAGAATGAGAGGTTACACTGAATAAATTATAACAGTATCATGAACATATATGCGAGAGTAGAATGAGGGGATACACTGCGTGTTTGTCAATACAGATCAACACTTGTTGGGTGTGAAGTGACTTTTCTGATAAAGTCTTAATGTAATTTTAATGTAACAGTCTGCTGTACAACCCAAGTACATACAATTTAAACAAATAAAAAAAAACCTTTAATTATCAGAAATCACAAAAGGAAATATCTAATACAAGATGAAATGTGAATAGCTTTAATGTACAAATCAAAATTTCAGTTCACTATAATTTGACAACATAAAAGTTGTTTGGAAATAGGCAATCTAACACTGAAAGTATCAGCAGATATAAAAATTAAGGCGAACTAAGAATTCTCAATACAGCAAACGTACGACTCATTCGCTAATTGGTAAAAAAAACATCTACCAATATGATTTGATTGACAGCTGTGGAAAGTTCCATTTATCATTGGATTCGGATATTTGTCTTGAATCTGACTGAGCTAAACAACGAACCTGTGAGTTGAAAAATCCAGTCATCCAGAAACTGTTCGGTCTGCCTTCAGTCAGCCAGGTATGGAACTGAACGTGTCTGTCCAACAAATCAGTAAACCAGAAGCCGAGTGTGGCTGAATCCCAGGATATCTGGCAGAATAAAGCAAAAAGTGTTTAATAATATGGTTATAAAACATCTAAAATTAATGACTTTGAAGGGTGGCTTCCTCGACTCAAATATTTATTACACCCAAAGACGAGAAAATAATAATTTAGGAGTGTTAAATCAGACAGGTTATCTTTAAGAAACTATTAGCTATCTAGACTATTCCCAGTCTCCTTAAAATGCCGACGAAAATTTTACAATATTTTCATCTCTGGAAATCTCATTCATAATCAGTTATTGAATTGATGGGATTCCCTACATTTCATTGGAGAGTGGCAAACCACATGCATGATTTCATTGGTTTATGGCATAACTGAACACTTCACTGATCAGAGGTCAATGATGTGTTGATAAGTTTCCCATGCATTGTTAACCCTTTGAGTGCCAGGTCGATTTTTGTATCAACCCATATACCCTGTGCCAATGCATTCTCTTATATATGCGAGTCGACCATAGGTCGCCTCGCATATATAAGAGAATGCATTGGCCTAACATTTTTTTTGTTTTTTTTAAATTGTTTTTACAATTTTAATAATTTATTCTTATATTCTTTATTAGACTTATTTTGTAGGTTTAGGGCCGATGTGATCGGCCCCTGGCACTCAAAGGGTTAAGCTCAACTATTGTTGTAAAACTGAATACAGACAATATATCCACAACTCATTTTACTCATCGCAATATAGGACATCTTCGAGTTATTATCAGTCAACGATATTCGTGACTGATTATTCTTTCGCATCTTGTTGTAATTATAACTCACAAACATTTACTACGCCAGGAATGCACTCCATATTTGGAAATGGTTTATTACGTCATGTTGGGATTGCCATTGTAGAAATGAAATTTAGTGGACACTTCTAGAGACGTATATCCATTAGGATTATTGTTGTATTATTAAAGAGACTGGTCTATTCCATGTCTGAAATCATGTTGGAATATACAATATATGCTTGTCTCAAAAATAAATTTTGTTAACAACCCAATACTTAGTATATTGGTGAACATTAAATATTTAAAAAATAATTACCTTTTTCCAGTTTTCCGGGACCCTGGCATCAAACATGTTATCGAGCGCATCTTTGAGATTCTCGCTCATAATGATCGTTCCATCGATCGCAAGCTTCAGATCGTTCAGCGTGCTCCTCACAAGTGTTATCACCCTCTGAATCCTGTCGATTTCCTGACGCAGGAAGATGTTGATTGGCTGGAGACTTCCCATCTTTCTCAGTCTCTCTTTGACCTGAATCAGATATTATTACATTAACCCTTTACCCAACAGAAGGGCCCTGTGCCAATGCATTCTCTTATATATGCGAGTCGACCATAGGTCGCCTCGCATATATAAGAGAATGCATTGGCTTAACACATTAACAATTATAAAATTGTTAAAGAATGTAAGAAAAAATGGTAAAAAGTGTTAAAAAAAAGATTTTTTCTAGGCCAATGCATTCTCTTATATATGCGAGGCGACCTATGGTCGACTCGCATATATAAGAGAATGCATTGGCACAGGGCATAACTGTAACTATCACAATGTGGTCAAGGAGCTGGTTCCAATGATATCCATATTTATATGGTTCTATTGAGACAGACCGAAGATATTTTAGGCTGTTGAAGCTTTATTTGGCCGGTTTGTTGGGTAAAGGGTTAAAGATGGTTTAACAAATCTAAAAATAGCCCCTAAAACTGTTCTGCAGATATGATAAGACAGGTGTCCTTGATACATATGTGTTATATACACAATGTGTTTGTATCGATTCATGTATTGCGACTCGGCTAGTTTTCATGGCCATATAGCGACGAGGTGACTTGGTCGGCGAGTCGCTATATGGCCACGAAAACTAGCCGAGTCGCGATACATGAATCGTTACAAACACATTGTGTATATAACACATTTATCTACCATTGGTGTGACAGAATCCACGGCACAAATTACATTTTAGGAGTTTCTTAAATGCCAAAATTGTTGAATTTGTGCCTGACGATTAGCTTTCTTGAATAAATTCTCCGAACCTGCAAAGGTTGCTGTGTCACGCGATTACCTCGCTTTGCTAAATTCTCCCAACCTGTAAGTTCACGCGAATATGCCTAACGGAAATTGAATTCAATGGACAAAATCTCTTACACCTGCATGTTTTATATAATTTATATTAAATACTTAACAAATACATATTAGTTACTTTGTGATATGTCATACCCTAACACCCATGATGATAGGCAATCAAATAATGTTAAAACCTAGGAACTATTTGTTTATAGTATGCAAGAATATACGTTGGAATGTCGTTTTGATTTTTCACGCGATTGATGTGACATCAGTTCATTCATGTTTTTGAACCAGTCAACGACGTCACGAGCGCCTTGTATTGCAACTGCAGTAACGATACGGATGTTTTTATCGCCAATTCGTTATCGCCAATTGTATCAGGGAATTTCATAGGAAATGGTAGATAAATATCTATTATTTTATTGCATACAAAGGCGTTCAGATGGCTGCGATGTGTCTGTTACATTGTGTCCATTATTATAATCAATAAATTTGAAAAATGATCAAGGAAATATGGGTTGATACAAAAATCGGGCTTGGCACTGAAAGGGTTAACTCATACAATGGAGAGATTCTACTTTCAACTAGGGTTGCCACGACTATGAGTTTTCAGAATCGACTGTTATAATCGACAGTTAGTCGATTAATCGTTCATATATGCGGCATATATTACACCCAGGTAAACAAGTGATAAAGGCGAAATTACAATGACTACTTTACATCCAGTCTGAACATAGTTATAAACTGTCAGTCAGCAGTCTTGTCATTCTGAGGCCCCTGCCTGTCATCGGCCACCTAAACTCAATTTGCACAGCCGGTAAACGCCCTCCTTGTTGCTATTCCCAGATGAGAAATTTTTATAATATCTGTCCAGTCAATCAACCTGCTTCCATTTTTTAGTAAATATAAGTAGTGAATGTTGATTTTGTTGCGTTCCATTGAGTATGGATGCCAGTTGGTCTGTCAGTTGGTTCCACACAAAATGTCAGACCAACTTGGAATAAAATATGTTTACATCAAAATCCACATCCATTTCTTACATCAAACTTATTAGCTGCAATTATTAATCTGAAACGCTGCGTTATAACGCAATGTACGCACCAGTGTGAACTAGTGTTTAACCCTTTCAGTGCCAAGTCCGATTTTTGTATCAACCCATATACCTGTGCCAATGCATTCTCTTATATATGCGAGTCGACCATACGTCGCCTCGCATATATAAGAGAATGCATTGGCCTAACAATTTTTCATCATTTGTTATTATTTTTTACAATTTTAATAATTTGTTCTTATATTCTTTAAGACTTATTTTGTAGGTTTAGTGCCAGGGAATCTTACGTTTTTCATGGGCATCAAAATTATTACTATGAATACTTGGTGATAGTTTTGAGTTATAACATTCGCTATAGCATGCTTAAGCATACCCAAAAAAAATTCAACCCAAAAAAATCTAACAAACAAACAAACAAAAATTTAATTTTTTTTTTTTAGGGCCGATTTTACAGACCGTAAATTAGGGCCGATGAGATCGGCCCCTGGCACTGAAAGGGTTAACACAGACAGCGTATCATGTCAACACAAAGGACACAACGGATTTGTCTGAACGCTACTTAACTGGATTTCTTTATGACATCACTTGCATCAGATGCCCTCCAATAAATAGGACTTAAATTCTTCTGTACTTATATATTATGTTACATAAATTCATTTATCCTGGACACCCCTCCAGATGAATAATAGACCATTCCGATGTAAATTTTTATAACTGCATGGGAGAATTCATTTAGTAAAGAAAGGGATAACTAAGCTGAGATCGGAGATCTGACACATATGATGCTGTAACACTTACCTCATGAGGAATGAAATCTGTGGGTAACTTATCCAACATGTCGTCAGCCAGATGATAGACAACACTCTCCCTGGTTTCACCACTGCCGCCACCAGAGTCCTTTGGCTGTATGTTGACTATGCCTGATAACATTTCATTGGCTGTGTTAGTCTGGTATCTGCAGAGATAATAATGTATATGGTACAGTAATAATGAGGGGTAAAGAATGGGTGGTTAATTGATTACCATATATTCATTCATCTGTCTGGATGTTAAATATGTTAGCTGAAATTTCATGGCTGTGTTAGGATGTTAAATATGTTAGCTGACATTTCATTGAGCTTCCTGAAAGTTTTTAAAAACGATGTGCCAATGCATTCTCCTATATATGCGAGTCTCCAATTGAGAGCCTCGCATATATAAGAGAATACATTGGTCAAATAATATTTACATTGTCCTTGTAAGTCAGTGCATTCTCTTATATATGCGAGGCTCCCTGTTGGAAACTCGCATATATAAGACAATGCACTGGCACAAGATCTTTAATGCTGCATCAGCGCGGCTCTGGTCATGAACAGGTTAAACAAAATAACGTTTGAATGACATAAACCCATGTGAAAGAAGACAATAGATTAGAAGAAATGTAAAGATGAGATAACCAGAAACAACTGTTTCCCCCAAGATAGATGATGGCGGTATGAAATCGGATCAAACGGTAGCTGATCCGACTGCCCGGAAATAATTGATATTATGTTGTGGTATTTTGGGATGATAAACAATGTCGTATAGTAAATATACTTACGTGATGTCGGCATTGGAATGAAGTCCGAAGCATTCGGGTGAGTCTGTGATTGGAAGTGTTTCGATACTTGATCTATAGTCATCAACAGATTTACATTTGGGAATCTTGTAACCTAAAATAGATCAAATGAATAGAAATTATTAAATATGATCTATATATTCTAGGTGATAGTTACAATCACACTATTTATATATAAATTAACTTTACCTAAATCACAAAGTGAACTCACTTCCAAATATATATTCAAGGTTAGGACTTTAAGAAGAAAGAGAAACAATTGCTTCACAAATTTCAGACATAAATTGGACCAATGAATGGACAGACACACAGACGGATGGACAGAGGACCGATGCATGTAATCGAGTATACCTCTAGCGGGCAAGCATACCAAATTTACCCTCTGGGGACCTCATTCTTCTTAGGCCTCATCTTCTGGGAAGTACTATAGTCTCAAATTAACAACAATTTTAGTCATTTTTTCCCCTTCTGTTCAGTTAATTCCTATATCACCTTGTTTGCAGAAGATAAAATGCATAATCAAGGTGACTATATATGATGGGTGAACATCATCAACTTCAACTGGGGAACTTCAATCTGATCCTAGGTCTCCCATAGAATTTGAGGTTCCCAGAGTGTGAATTTAGTGATGCTAGCCCACTGTCACTGACTGTGTGGGTAGCTTTACTAAATTTACCCTCTAGGCACCTCGTTCTGCAAATGTGAGACACACTGTTTCTAGGCTTGAACATACCTGTGTAGAATTGGAAGCTGTCTGACATCATGGCATCACTAAACCAGACTTTAGAGTATGTGTTTAGCAGTCGCTTGTCGTAGTCATCAGTGACACGTCCTCCGTATTGTACCTCTCCTATCATGTATCTCACTGTCGTCCATGATATGCCCTGTAATATCATAGAATATCACCATTTAATCACACACTCTCTATATGCACACAATAGTTAGGGATCTGCAAATCGGGGATCTTGCATCGAATCGAATCTTATTATCGAATCTCCTTCCTGATATTGACATCGAATCGAATCTCAAATCGGAGCTCTAGTGATTGACATTGTTTGCCAATTTACATAGTGTCAATACAGATTACAAATATATGCGGCAATTGATCACCGTCACAGGTTGCGATCGAAGCAAATAATTTGCATAATGCACGTCTATTCTGAAATGCATACATTCAAAATTACCTATGTTAGCTAAAATGGCAACCTTGTGCTTCAATTTCTGTGAGTTCAGGTCATTTGGCATGTGTTATTTAGACGCACAAAATGAGACTACCCCAAAGTAACACCGATTCGAAAATATCCGAATCAGCGGACCAATTCGGTGTCGATCTCGATTCGACTGCCCGATATCGACATCGAATCGAATCTCGAAATTCGTAGGTCCCTAACAATAGTGCCCATAAGAATCAGTACAAATCTGTTTATTTGAACATTTCTGAGGTTTATCAAGCCAGGGACCAGCCTAGGCCTGATTTTCAGGGCGAAGTGACTTCTCCCTGTCACAAAATTAGGGCGAAGTGGGAGATTTCCAGGGCGAAATGCGTTTTGCAAAATTGAAATCCGCCCGCACTATAGTCACCTATAAAAGGGTATATAAAGAAAATAGGAGATATGTAATATTTAAATTAAAATGGTGAAACAATGGTTCAAATGTGGAAGCTTTATGTTCAAATCATCACACTAATAACTATGAATAATGTCCAAATATAATTGTGAGAGAATGGTTTTGAAAGAACGGCATTTTTACAACCGCTTATGAATACAAAATGAAATAAGAATTACGACAGCTTATGAATACAAAAAGAAATAAAAATTAGACAATGCTTATGAATACGAAAAAAATGCTAAAAAAAAAAACGATAGAATTCTTGAACATTTTCACTCATTAAAAGCCCCTAACGTGGGTACAGATATTACTATGTTGCAAAAATGAATTTGTTTTCAAAGCTAATCTGGCCTTTACATAATTTTACAAAGGGGTGATGATCTGATGTAAGGTGTAGAGTTGTAATCTTCAGGTGTGATAATCTCAAAATCACAAGTCACTGGACACCTGACGATGTATTCACAGCTGTCTGCAATCAACACTCAGGTGTGAATGTGCTCCCAAATCGGATTAATACAGCTGTTAATAGTAACTATGGTGTTATCTACGACAGTGTCAATGGATAACTGGGTTCAATCAATCTTGGCAGTAAATAGTGGGTGAATATTTTGCCGATTTTCTTATGTAAACTTCGGAAATTTCAGGGCGACTTAAACTTCGCCCGGCTGCAAAATTAGGGCGAAGTGAGCAAGAATAGGGAGACTTCTTCGCCCACGTCGCCCTCTCGGCTGGTCCCTGTATCAAGCAATAACTGCAGGCACCACTGCATAAAAAGCGATGAACCACCTACAGTAATGCCAAAAGTAATTGACCACTTAACCACAGCAGAATTATGGGTAATTTTTCAGGATTTAGTCGGAAATATGGCTTGTTGCCATTCATCGGAAAGCTCTCGGCTGTGGTCAATTACTTTGGGAATTACTGTATGTCACTTCAAGCTGATCATCTACACGTGTTGCCTGTTATTGAAAAACTGAATTTTAACAATATGTTACTTACAATTGTTTTACTGGTTTTGAAAAGTTGTTCATGTTATTAAAGGTACTCAATCCGATCAGACGCTCCTAAATTACTACCGGTATTTCTTTGGCTTAATTAGGGGGTAATTAGATATCAATTTTTTAAGTTTGCTATTTTTATTGTTTGTGGACCAGAAGCACGTGGTCAAACGGACGAAGATGCGGATGAAGATGGATAACTCTAATCACCCTGAGCTTTGATGGGTGGGTTTCCCGGCTCGAATCAAATATTTTTTACCCCCAATGCCAAAGATATAGTAATTTAGGAGTGTCTGATCGGATTGAGTACCTTTAATGTTCTATTAAAAAGTACTGTTATATGATTATAAGGAACAACTGGAAGATCAACTGGGGTTTTTGTTTTGACCAGCAGAGTAATTAAAAAAAAAACTTTAATTTATTACTCTGCCGGTCATTATCAAATATTATAGGTGCAGAATAAACTTACCCTCTTAGGATCTAAATCGTCCAAATGATTCTGAACAAACTGTATAGTAGCTGTGAAATCTGACTGGTTAAACTCATATGGAATGTTCCAGCCGATTGGTCCAAACTTTCTTCTCTCCTGGACAATGGTATGCAGGAATGCCACGCCATACAAAACTGGTTTCCAAACTGGAACATTGGTGTACTCTAGTTGTTCCTAGAATAGTGGTGGCAAATCAATATACTGTAAAAACCTTTTGATCCAACCACAAAATCAACATCCAATAACATAATTGACTCAGAGTTGGTGAAGTAAATCTCAATATACGAGATGGAAACAAAGATCGGACATAAAGTCTGTTTTCAGCATGTCGTAAAAATGGTTGACAAAAAATACAGAAGATGAGATGAAACGTAATTAATTTAATTTGTCTATTTATAATTGTTTATATACAACATCGTCTGATCCCTGTTATAATAGTCTGTATGAAGAATGAAAATTTGTCTCTTAATAAAGGTTAATGGCTTCACCATGTGCAGGTTACATAAAACAATAAATGACTACCTCACCAGATCGTAAAATGAAGCTGGTAGCTATTAGTGCATAGATTGCATGATGGCCTTTCGGCGCCGGAATACCTAGGGGTCTGATTTGTCCATAATGTCTACTCAAAGATGTCATAAATCTGCTATTGTAGGACCTGTTGATGTGGATATCTGATCCACGAAATAATAATAACTGTAATTAACTGTGTGATGCTGGCATAATAACTGTAATTATCTGTTTGGCACTGGCATAATATCCAATTGCCTGTGTGACCCGGGCATAATAACTGTTATTACCTGTTTGGCACTGGCATAATATCCAATTGCCTGTGTGACCCGGGCATAATAATTGTAATTACCTGTTTGGCACTGGCATAATATCTAATTGCATGTGTGACCTGGGCATAATAACTGTAATGACCTGTTACCATTATGACGCTGGTATAATATCTAATTACATGTGTGACACGGGCTTAATAACTGTAATTACCTGTGTGACGCTGGCATATGTCCTCTTCAAACCGGCCTTCACTCCCTGTGGAGGTTCATTGGTAAATTTGATTGAACTCTGTAGCAGATTGATGGGGAATTTCGGGTGTGGCTCGAGTGTCAGCCAACAGCGGAACTTATCGTGGCACTGCTCTGATTGAGTAACCTGCAGAATAGAAGCAGTAATAAAAGGTCAGCAGACCAATTGGTCCCCTGAAAACGTGGCAAGTCGATGCTACTTTGTTGAAGAAATTAAAAAAAATGTTGAAAAGGATTAATAACTCCGTAAAAAAATAATTTTTCCATTATCTATATCATGTTGCACATCTTCAATATATGGGCAACAATATTCTGAAGTTTCAAATCTCTGGGATGAAATCTGTAGGAGGAGATGATTACACCATGAAGGTACTCAAAAGTGTGACGGACGGACGAACGGACTGACGGAGCCCGTTTCTATAGTCCCCCAAAAATAAATTTTTCGGGGGACATTCAACCAAAGCATCAAGCACCAATATCACAATAAGAACAGCAATATGTTAAAGATGGTCTATCTCTTCTGGGCAACAATTACAACAACAACATCATTTTTATAAATCACGATTTCAAACTACAAATGTGAATAAATTACAGATAAAACTAAAGATGAATGTCTATAAAGTCATAATAAAGTGGTTTATTTTAAATTTAAATGAAAACAGACTAAAGATTTGAAATATCCATAAGAAACTAGAATATTGAAAACATATTTACTATGAAGAGATTAACATATTTACTATGTATATTTTATGAAGATCGAGGTAACATTTTTATATAGTAACAAGAGCTACGCTGGGCGTGCAATATACGCCCTCTCTTGGGTCGGCGGAAACTGGTAAAAAAGGGGCATAACTCTGGTAAAAATTGGCGGACGGAACTCAAATTTGAACTTGACCTGTGTTTTTGTGGGAGAAAGTAATATATCAAATTATCATTGAATCCGATAAGCTCTAGTAAAGTTATCATCCGGACAACAAATTTCAGGGATTTTCTAAGTCAAATTACGTCAAATAAGGGGCATAACTCCGGTGAAAATTGGCGGACGGAACCCAAATTCGAACTTGAGCTGTCTTTTCTCCCAATAAACCCACATACCAAATTTGATTGAAATCGGTTCACTCTAACTAAAGTTATCATCCGGACAACAAATTTCAGGGATTTTCTAAGTCAAATTACGTCAAAAAAGGGGCCATAACTCTCGCAAAAATGATCGGATTAAAACGAAATTCGGACTTGAGCTGTATTTTGATATATTGTAATCCACAAAAAAACGTGTTTTGTGTATAAACATTCCAAAATCGAGTTATCATCCGGAAACCAAAAAACATAAGAAAAACTTAATTTTCTGAGTCGAAAAAGGGGCATAACTCTGCTAAAAATGGTCGGACAGAATCCAAGTTCGAACTTGACCTGTGTTTTGGTGGGAGAAAGTAATATACCAAATTTGGATTCATTCCGATAAACTATACTAAAGTTATCATCCGGACAACAAATTTCAAGGATTTTCTAAGTCAAAAAACGTTAAATAAGGGGCATAACTCCGGTGAAAATTGGCGGGCGGAACCCAAATTCGAACTTGAACTTACTTTTCGGCTAATAAACCCACATACCAAATTTTACTAATTTTGGTTCACTCTAACTAAAGTTATCATCCGGACAACAGGTTAACGGACGCCCGGACGGACAGACCAATACTATAATACGGCCTTTTTTTCAAAAGGGCGTATAAAAATGCTTCGTATTCAGTGTTAATGATAGGAATCCATTATCCTCGGCCAAAATAACAGAGCGTGAAACCTAGGTGAAGATCACGTTTAAAATTAAATCCCTTCCTACTGCGTCTGTGCAGTTGGGGCCCTAGCGCATCACTTCCTTTATCCTGGCGGATCAGATAAACGTTCACTTCGCCATTTTTTAAAATTATTGTGGCATATTTCTCATAAAGAGACTCGGAGGTTTCAAGTTCTACTCAATGGAACCAACTTAGAACTGATGACTCTAATTTTGCTGGGAGTATTTTTCTGTTTTCATTAGAAAATAATGAGTTTTTTTTCAAATGGTATAAATAAACGACTCATTACCTATTAGCACAGAGAACTGTAGATTATAGAAAACTAGCCATACCATATGTGGCATTGTACCATTTATTTTACACATACCGTGTCGAGCAGTTCATCCATAAAGTCAAGACCGAGATGGCAGTTCTGTAGGAGGATCCAGCGCCCCTCCTGCATGGAAATCGTTAGTAGTTTCCTGGCATGAACATCCTGGCCCTGTCCCATCGATATCGCAGCACATTCTGTAAAAGCAATCATATAGTTAGTCGTTCAATGAATTCAGGTATATTCAAATGATATTTTATAAAATCAAAAAGCAAAAATCTATATATGAGAAATTAATGTAGTTTGGCTGTTCACACAATGTGCCCAAAGACCAAAGCACCATATTCTTCAGTAAAACACAACCATCTGCATTCATTTCTTAATCGCTTCCATGAATATATTGACTGAGCAGGCAGAAAACATTATCCATCTTTCTTGATCCATCACTTGGTTAGCTAAATGAAGGCATGATGTAAATACAGAGTTTCCTGATGGAGATTTCGACACATAATTATCAGTGAAATGATCTTGAGGTTACATTTGCTAGGAGACACGCCGTCTGCAGAGATAGTTTTACAGTGCATGCCTACATGCTATAATACACCGAGGATATACCTTCTTTTCATCTTTAATTGTGAGATATTTGATGACTCTCACGCAAAATAAAAAATAGTGTTAATCATGGATGATTTTCCAACATTATTGCAGAAATCAAAATTTCAGTACATCATAATTTGACAACAAAATAGTGTTTCTGTCATTTGCAGAATGAGGTCCCCAGAGGGTGAATTTAGTGATGCTACCCCGCATAGCGGGCTAGCATCACCAAATTCACCCTCTGGGGACCTCATTCTGCTTACACCTCAGCAGAATGAGGTTCCCAAAGGGTAAATTTGGTGATGCTAGCCCTCTATGCGGGTAGCATCACTAAATTCACCCTCTGGGGACCTCATTCTGCAAATGACAGACACGCTATTTCAAGGCTTGAATGCAAAACTATAATTATCGCACATCATGTTTGAATTTAAGATGGTACATACTGATTGCCATTTTCTTGGCAAGTCTTTCTATGTTATCAGTCGGATCAGAACCCATGGACAGGAAGCAGGTGAGCGGCGCTTTCTTGTTTGATTCCTCAACCATCTCTTCCATGTTTAGGATAACACCCTCAGCAAACTGTAGACAAAAAGGTAAACAATATACAAGTGAGAATAGAGAATTAAAATTGGAAAAAAAAGAGTCTTCTCCCTGATAGATTATTGGGGAGAAATAGATTATTATATGTGACCCGTCATATCAAATCCAGTCGTAAGTCGGGCCTAACAATTTTTTATCATTTTTTTTAAATAAATGTTTCTGACAATTTTTAGGACATAAAATAAAAAAACATTCATTACCCTGCAGGGAGCCCCACACATATATAGAAGCATATAGAAGAGTGTCGTCTGCTCATGTTTGTCTGGGGCTCTGTGTGGGTGAAATTATAAAATTGTTAAAGAATACAAGAAAAAATTATTAAAATTGTAAAAAAATTGTTAGGCCAATGCATTCTCTTATATATGGTCGACTCGCATATATAAGAGAATGCATTGGCACAGGGTAAAAAAATCCCGACTTACGACTGGATTTGATATGGCGGGTCACATATGAGAGAATTAAGTCATAAAGGCTGCAGTTCACTTTACTCTCTAATATCACATTTCTGTGATCCGATAAGTGTTATTCAATAGAAGAGCTCATTTATTATACCATTATAAAGAGTAAGTACACCATTTTATTATATGCTTACCAATGTCGTTATTTCACTCTAGATAGCATTATTTCACTTTAGCTTATCGGGCGGTTTAAAGCGAGGAAAAATTTTAAGACAAATTCTATAACCCGCGCTATAGTAAATTATCTGCAAACTTATATCGGTTATAACCCATAACCTTATTGAAATCAAGAGTTATGTCTTATAATTTAATCCATCATTTCACAGGAGAACCACAATAAGTAGAAGCAAGCCTTGAAATATGGTGTCTGTCATTTGCAGAATGAGGTCCCCAGAGGGTGAATTTAGTGATGCTACCCCGAATAGCGGGCTAGCATCACCAAATTCACCCTCTGGGAACCTCATTCTGCTGAGGTGTAAGCAGAATGAGGTCCCCTGAGGTGAATTTGGTGATGCTAGCCCACAATGCAGGGTAGCATCACTAAATTCACCCTCTGGGGACCTCATTCTGCAAATGACAGACACCCTATTTCAAGGCTTGAGTAGAAGGCAGAAGTAAAACATGCGAACAACTTTCTGAAGAAAATCACATGTGCCTAAAGTTGAAACAAACAATCTTGACATCCAATTATCGATTGATCATGCAAGTGTCGTCAGAAATTCGACGTTTTTTGATTGGCTAGCCGCAACTTATCAAGCACCATGCAGTTGTAACCCATGCATGTGGGATTTATATATTTCAACTGTGGTGACACAGAGACTTGTTAGTTTTGATTCTGGGTTTCATTTCTTTGTACGAGTCTTGTTGCTTTATCTATAGGTAATTGTGCACTTACGATTAGTAGGAAGTATTCTAACCGAGTATTGTTTAAATTACTGTAGCGCACTGTGCGAGATAGCGTCACTAAATTCAGCCTCTGGGGCACACTAAATTCAGGCTTGGGAAGAACATATGTTCTGATCCATGAACATCACACTATTTTCAATCAACCTTCAGTCTAACAATGCGCTTTAAATAGGAAGACTTTCAATTCATGGTCTAAAAAACACATATTTTACAGTAAAATATTATATAAATAGCATAAATCGTACCCTTTTGCCAAGAGCCTCGGAGACATATTTCCTAGCCATAGGAATGGCTCTGTCTGGACACCATGCTCTTACGAGTAACAGAGCATGGAATGTGTCAAGTGTTTTACTGTAACCATCAGGAAACTCACATTCCTCAGGTGCGTCCTCGTCGAACCAAGATTTCCATACCTGTAATTAGAACAAGGGTTGCATATCAAAGATGTCGCTCATAAAGTTTTTTGCCTAATAAAAATAAAAATAGAAAAAGGGCCATAACTCATGTGAAAATTAAAATAATAGGACAAATCTGGTATTTGAGATATTGTTGTAAGAGATCCATATACCAAATATGAATGGAATGGACATTTGTTGAAGTACTAAAAATAAACAAAGAGGACTCTGGAAAACATGTTGGGGTGGGCCCGATTTTATGTGTGAAGCTGTCACACATGGCTATAAAGTCACATACCAAGAATTGTCAAAAACCATCAACAAAGTTATTGAGGATTAGAGCTGAAGTTATAGAGTATTAGAGCTGAACGACTGTCCACCAGGTTTCACACGGGCCCATTTTGAATTTGATCGACCCATTTTTCAGAAACTTTGGTCAAATTGAACAAGAGCATCACTTGGGTATGGAAAAATATAACTAAATCTGTCATCCGGAAACCAAAATAATTGTCAAATTATAAGTCAACAAGGATGCGTAATCCATATACCAAATTTGAAAACAGTCAGGCAACTCAAATTAAAGTTATCATCCGGAAACCAAAATAATTGGTAAATTCCAAGTCGACAAGGATCATAACTCTGGCAAATATTGGTGGGTGGAACCCAAATTCGAACTTGATATGTATTTTTTCATTCCATTCAGATCAGACTTACTAAAGTTATCACCTGGAAATGAAAAAAGCAAACGGTATTACCGACATACAGATGGACGGACCAATAACATAATGTGAAATAAAAAGATATCTTCAAGTTGGTCTGGCGATAATTTACAATACCTTGTCATTCTTGGCAATTTGTTGAGTAATCTGTGAGAATTGAGGGAGTTTACAGAGCTCGACTAAGTTAAGCCACGTCATATCTAGGATCCATTTCTTGGGTTTAGGTTCCACGGCATTCAGATCCAAGGCTGCTCCACCTGCAAAACATACACCAAATTTATAGTCACATATCTACTGAAAGGCCCATAGTGGTTGGATAACGAGTCAAGCATGATATCATAAATCAATCTCAATCATTTAATCCTTTACCCAACAGAACGGCCCTGTGCCAATGCATTCTCTTATATATGCGAGTCGACCATAGGTCGACTCGCATATATAAGAGAATGCATTGGCACAGGGCATAACTGTAACCATCACAATGTGGTCAATGAGCCGGTTCCAATGATATCCATATTTGTATGGTTTTATTGAGACAGACCCAAGATAATTTAGGCTTTTGCAGCTTTATTTGGCCGTTTTTGGCCGGTTTGTTGGGTAAAGGGTTAATCCTCTGTAAAAATGTGTACAATTTTGAAGAAATTCCTTCTGTTAACATGAAAGTCTTGATATTGTTAATGATTCTTTTCTTTTCAGAAGTACTATAGAACAAACCTGAAGACAACTAATGCATTCAACCCAGTGTTTTCTTGAATTCACTTGAAGAAGTTCCACTTCACTCATGCACTACTAATTTAAAAGTACAGTAATGCCCTAAATAATCGACTCCTTAACCACAGCAGAATTATGGGTAACTTTTCAGGATTTAGTCGGAAATATGGCTTGATGCCATTCATCGGAAAGCTAACAATGATTATATTGACTAAATCCTGAAAAATTACCCATAATTCTGCTGTGGTTAAGGAGTCGATTATTTAGGGCATTACTGTAGATTGGTTTAAAAGTGATAGAGCAGCCTATAGAAGGGACACATGTGAGATCTGTTATTGTGCTTCATTTCTCCCTCTTTAAGCCAGGAAGAACAATGCACGCACATCAGTGTAATTCAAAGGAATAATTGTGGTTAAATGTACTCAATCCATTTCGAAGGTCCCCATATCATCAGATTCCAACAATAACAACATTTTTTTAAATGTCGCTTCAGTGATCACAATCGAGTAATTGCCCAAAAATAATGCTAAACATAGTCAACTATATTATAAAATTGCCCAAAACCTGTTATTTATCAACATTTTGTTCAACAAAATTTTGCCCGTTAGTCAAATATCTGACACATAAAAGCCACTTGATTTTAGAGTTATCCATCTTCATCTGCAATTTGGTCCGAGACCGACTTCTCGTAGACTGTTTACTGGGCCATTTAAAATTAGCGGTGGTAAAAAATAATAGATTTAAAACATCAATATCTGATCGGTCTCTCGAGCTTTGATGGGTGCGCGTTCCTCGACTCGAATCAAATATTTTTGGGTGGGTTCCTGGACTCGGATCAAATATTTTTACCCCCCAAGCCAAGGAAATAGTAATTTGAGAGCATTAATTCGGATTACGCATCTTTAACTGATTGAAATGGATTTTTTATTGCCAATTAACACTCATAACATAGACTTCTGTTGTTGAGATGTCAATTGAACAAAGCCTTGAAATAGGGTGTCTGTCATTTGCAGAATGAGGTCCCCAGAGGGTGAATTTAGTGATGCTACCCTGCATTGTGGGCTAGCATCACCAAATTCACCCTCTGGGGACCTCATTCTGCTTACACCTCAGCAGAATGAGGTTCCCAGAGGGTGAATTTGGTGATGCTAGCCCGCTATGTGGGGTAGCATCACTAAATTCACCCTCTGAGGACCTCATTCTGCAAATGACAGACACCCTATTTCAAGGCTTGAATTGAACTTCAGACTTCATGAATTCTGATAAATCTCTACTTCTACCTAATAAATGAATAGGGAGAAGTGACTTCATTTTATTTCCATGGTGATAGGAATTTAGCTCACTTTATGCTGTTGTTCAGTCGGGCTGTCAGAACACTAGAAATATGTGCACTCACCTTTGATGAAAACCTGGAATTCATCACCCTTAACCTTTCCAAGGTTCATTTCTATCTTTAACGTCATGAGAATCGTTAGGAGGAATTTGTCTGCCTCGTATAAACCTCTTGCTGTGTAGCGGAATACTGCGAATGTGAGGTATTCTATGATGTTGTGTATTCTTTTGTTGGTTACAGGTGACTTCTGTGACCTTGCCATTGATAGGTCAAAGATGCCGAGGAACTGTTTGAGTGATGTCTGGTACATGGCATTTACCATGCTCATCTCCACGATCAAGAAGTACAAAATGCTCCCTCGGGTGGCAACTGAAATACATACAAACCATAGATCAGACCTCAAGGTCAGAAATCTTGTCATCTCATATAGAAATAAAAGATCGTTGACCAAAAAATATAAAAGTTTTCTTAGGAGGTTGGCTTCTTCGGAACAAAACAAATCAAACTTTGGTTAAAAAAAGTCAAGAAAGGGGAATAACTCTCAGAAAACATAACGCATAGTGATAGTAAATTTTTTATAATACTGTATGTGTTTTCCGATTTGGCCAAAGTCGATAAATTGCCAAAACAATTCACAAACGGCCAAATAATTTTCTTGCCAGCAGAGACCCAGTCAACTCAAAACCTTCGAACTATTTTGTTACGCTTTAGCTAAAGAGTGTTAAATTTAAGTCAAGCTTACCTGCTCTGAACTCCTCTCGAGCTGCATTAATTTTAATCTCCGTCTCCGCAGCCACCGCTAACTTCTCGCTGACGTCCTGCGCTGTCGTCTTCGTCGTCTGCAGTACCTCAATTAGAGACTCGTCCTCTACCAATGAGCCTTTAGTCGACGTTAGACGATACAACAAATTATCCTCCAGTTGCTGCATCTTACGCTTGTTACTTGTGACTTCTTCCATTAGATTTGTTCTCTCCGCTTCCAGTTCCTGTTTTTCTGTTAATATGACTATGCCTAATAACTGGTCCTCCAATCCCTTCATGGTGACGGTGAAGTCGATGATGGAGGTTCTTGCCGAGATCTCAGGTGTGTACGCTGGGTTTGATAACTTAGTTGTGACGTATAGTCTGAATGTCTTCATTACATCTACTTCCTTATCTCCAACTTTCACCTGGGATAATTGAGAAATAAATTTAGAATTGATTGTGTACATTTAAAGATGCATAATCCAATTAAGCGCCCCTCAATTACTATTTATTTGGATTCGGGTGTAAACAATATCTGATTCGAGTCGAGGAACCTCAAAGCTCAGAGTTACTAGAGATCAATTTTTGTAATCTATTATTTTTAACCATCGAGAATTATTAGTGGCCCAATAAATAGTCGACAAGCCAACGGTCTCGGACCAAATTGGGGATGAAGATGGATAACTCTAAAATCAAGAGGCTTTCTGTTGATAATAAGGCCAAATTTCGTCGAACAAGATGTTGATAAATAACATGTTTCGGGCAATTTTATACTATAGTTGACAGTGGTTAGCATTATTTTGGGGGAATTAATCAATTTTGATAACAGAAGCAGCATTCCTAAATTGTTGTTGTTGTTGTTGGAATCTGATTATATGGGGACCATAAAATCGGATTGAGTACCTTTAATATACATCTGATTTCTTCAAGAGGGCATGGTTTCTAACCATTATTAATGTATAAAGCTTTGGATTGACTTGGGCATCAAAGATCACAAAAATGTTTATCTGGGCACTTAGAATGGACAGAAATGATTGGGATGTCAAGGGTCCAAAGTCCACTATAATTTAAAGCTCTCTCCAGGGCTCATGGTAATTAATATACTGAAGGTGGAACTACAGGAGCTCGGACAAAAATGGGGCCTTTTGTATATTACTTTCCCCATTACTTCTACAGTGTGAATTGTTAAGTGAGAATGAATTACCTTGAATGTTGACCCAGATTTGATGAAGTTCTTCTCAAGAACATTGTCCAATGCAGGATCAAGTTCCTCCCCTACGTCCTCTATCAGCAGAGGTCGCCCCAAGGACAACGCATCCTCTAAATGACTTCGGAAGTATTTATGATTCAGTGAGGTGATCTGAAAAACAAGCCATGGATTGTAATATACTGTGAATTGAAACAACTAATTAGATTTATTTCCTTCTATAAACACAATGCCTTACCACTAAATACAGCCATAACTCAATACTCTGTGATGTGTAGATACTGGATTCATTTGAGCACAAGCCTTGAAATAGGGTGTCTGTCATTTGCAGAATGAGGTCCCCAGAGGGTGAATTTAGTGATGCTACCCTGCATAGTGGGCTAGCATCACCAAATTCACCCTCTGGGGACCTCATTCTGCTTACACCTCAGCAGAATGAGGTTCCCAGAGGGTGAATTTGGTGATGCTAGCCTGCTATGCGGGGTAGCATCACTAAATTCGCCCTCTGGTGACCTCATTCTGCAAATGACAGACACCCTATGTCAAGGCTTGTTTGAGCATCCATTCAAATTCATCATCACAGTTTTCCTCCGCATAAAAACATTATCAGTCTTCCTCCGCATAAAAACATTATTATTAAAAAATAATTAACCTGGTCAGCTGGCCTGGTGGTTGAAATGATGTTAAACCACAAGAAAGCATACCAAATATGTGCACATGATCCCAATGTAAACCCTTTTATGACAGGAGCTGCGCTGGTGCAGCATTAAAGATCATGTGCATGTATTCTCTTATATATGCCACTCCCATTTGGAGCCTCGCATATAGAAGAGAATGCACTGGCTTACAAGGTCATGGTAAATATTGTTAGGCCAATGTATTCTCTTATATATTTGGGGGAGACTCACATATATAAGCACAGTGGTTTTGCAAAATTTCAGGAAGCTCCAGTCATGGAAGGATTAATAATTAATAGACCAGAAAATGGTTAGAAAAAAGCTTGGATATATAATATTTCATCCAATGATGGATAAACACACAATTGTTCCAGTATAACTGTGGCAGCTAGGTGCAAAAAATGGAATAAAAGCTTAGGTGTACACTATCGAGACACATCCAGGGGTCATCAACCATACATGAAAAATTACATATTTTATACACCATATTCTGACAGAAATGAGTATTGGATCATGCTTATTGTACCATAGAATGTAAAAACGCTTATTTGGTTGGTGCTTTAATTGTCTGTAAGAGTCCAGACTGACTTCTGCTAACTTGACCTCAGTTGAGTCGTCGAGATCTATGGTGTCTTGACATCCAAATCTGCCAAAATTACCTCCGTGTTTTGATATGAATCAAGAAGTGTCATGCATGTGAGGTTGTTATGAAAAAAGTACTTTTTGTGCCTAATTTTCAAAGAACATTTCAAGTTACTTCATTTCCTTAATTTCCGTTGAAATACACAGATCAATTTTTAATAATTGAGGGTCACATATATGCAAAATTTGACAGAAATCATTTAAAATTAGGGTGAAAACAGGCTTTTTTCTAAACAGCGGTCATGTGCATTATTTTCAGACAACCACATGTTGCTGCAACACATGCCAAACTTGATTTTTATGATATAAAAATGTCAAAAAATAGACTACGGTAAGAAAATTAAATAGCTGAAATGAAAACAATCTGTAATTAAATGGTCATTAATGTGAACTGGGTGTCATATAATAAACCTTTTATCACAGCAGTGAGTTGATCCATGTCGTTGCATCATGTCTCGTTCAGTTGTGCAGATTGCTAGATCAACGTTTGATCCCGCAATCTGCCCACCTCAACTCGACGTGATACTATATGACACCGATCAACACAGTTATGATAATATGTATATACACTCACCTGTAACTCATTGGATTTCTCTCGGTTTTTGATCCATGCTTTACCCTGTCCCTGTGGATCAATGAACAGCGGGAATCTGGTTGCCTTGGTGACAATCAAACCATTCTGTATGGATAACTCATCATTTGGTAGTCCTTCAAGATTCCATTCTCCTATCGTAGCATTGTCGACTAACATACCAACAATATTAAGGTCCTGAGGAAGACAGAATTAATTTTTCCATATGATTACTTCTAAAACAATATGAATTGTACAGAGCCTACATGGTAAAGTAAACATAAAATAGATTTGTGTTCTGGGGTAACCCATTGGACCTAAGATCAAACGTCACAGCCAAGATTATTTATCTAAATTTTGGGCTTTTTTGTCACTTAATATTTCTTTGTATATCATCGTCGATACTTTATTTTTATTCATTTTTCAGTTTGTTTTTTTGATTTTGTTTTAAGTTTTGATGCAGATATCGACTTTCAAGAGTGGAAGTTTTTAATTGTTGATAGCCTAGAAAAAAATCCAAAGATCACCTCCAATAAAGAGCATCCATGCTTTCGTCGCCCAAATGTGGTAGACAATGAAAGTGTCAATGACACTGTAGTTCAACTTGGAAAGGGAATAATTTAATGTATTACAGTCAATGGAGCGATTAGGAATGTGGAAAGTTGAATGTCTAATACTAGTTTATAGACATGAAGAGAAAAGTAAAATCCAAGATGGCTGCTGGCGGCCATATTTTCCGCCGAATGACCCCAAAATGAGTCGTTCCCATCTACATGCCATCGTTAACATCCATGACAAATTTTATGACGATCAGACTAAAGGTACGCCCTGTAGTTTTTAGTCATACAAAGAGTAAAATCCAAGATGGCTGCTGGCGGCCATGTTTTTTAGCCGAATGACCCAAAAAATGACTCGTTCCCATCTACATGTCATTATTAACATTCATGACAAATTTTATGATGATCAGACGAACAGTACGACCTGTGGCCCATGCTAATGGATTAAATTTTGAAATCCAAGATGGCTGCTGGTGGCCATGTTTTTTGTCCGAATGACCCCAAAATGACTCATTCCCATTTACATTCCAATTTCAACAGCCATGACAAATTTTATGATAATCAGACTAAAGGTACGACCTGTAGCCCGTGCTAAAGGATTTAGTGATACAAAGAGTAAAATCCAAGATGGCTGCTGGCGGCCATGTTTTTTGGCCGAATGACCCCAAAATGACTCGTTCCCATCTACATGTCATTATTAACATTCATGACAAATGTTATGATGATCAGACTAAAGGTACGACCTGTAGCCCGTGCTAAAGGATTTAGTCATACAAAGAGTAAAATCCAAGATGGCTGCTGGCGGCCATGTTTTTTGGCCAAATGACCCCAAAATGACTCGTTCCCATCTACATGTCATTATTAACATTCTTGACAAATTTTATGATGATCAGACTAAAGGTACGACCTGTAGCCTGTGCTAAAGAATTTAGTCATACAAAGAGTAAAATCCAAGATGGCTGCTGGCGGCCATATTTTTTGGCCGAATGACCCCAAAATTACTCGTTCCCATCTACATGTCAATATTAACATCCATGACAAATTTCATGATGATCAGACGAACAGTACGACCTGTGGCCTGTGCTAATGGATTAAATTTTGAAATCCAAGATGGCCGCTGGCGGCCATGTATTTTGTCCGAATGACCCCAAAATGACTCGTTCCCATCTACATTCCAATTTCAACAGCCATGACAAATTTCATGATGATCAGACTAAAGGTACGACCTGTAGCCCGTGCTAAAGGATTTAGTCATACAAAGAGTAAAATCAAAGATGGCTGCTGGCGGCCATGTTTTTTGGCCGATTGACCCCAAAATTACTCGTTCCCATCTACATGTCATTATTAACATTCTTGACAAATTTTATGATGATCAGACCAAAGGTACGACCTGTAGCCCGTGTCAAAGGATTTAGTCATGCAAAGAGTAAAATCAAAGATGGCTGCCGGCGGCCATGTTTTTTGGGCGAATGACCCAAAAATTACTCGTTCCCATCTACATGTCAATATTAACATCCATGACAAATTTCATGACAATAAGACGAACAGTACGGCCTGTAGCCCGTGCTAATGGATTGAATTTTGAAATCAAAGATGGCCGATGGCGGCCATGTTTTTTTCCCGAATCACCCCAAAATGACTCGTTCCCATCTACATGTCAATGTCAACATACATGACAAATTTCATAATAATCGGACCAAAGGTACGAACTGTAGCCCGTGCTAAAGGAAATTGTTGATGAATCACACACGCATACACGCACAGACGACGGATACCAAGCCATGGCAATAGCTCAAACTTTACAAAGTAAAGTTGAGCTAATAAAGAGCGTTCTCAATTATGAATGTGATTGTTTTTGAGGTATCATGGGTGATTTTGAATGTGGTATTGTGACATTTTAATATAAAGAGCATCCATGCTCCCGTCGTCCAAAAGTGGTAGACAATAAAGAGCGTTCTCAAATACGAACTGTGTTGTCTTTTTAGAGGTACTACATAATAGGTGATATGTATGTGGCATGGTGGCATATACGAATGATTGAGAATTTGGAAATAACTTGCAAAGAACAAAAAATGAAACACCTAATATATAGTTAACATCATTCCGCCCAGTGTTTTTATAACGTTTGGGAGCTTCTTTCGACAAAGTAGATGCGATCGTCAGCTGCCACTACCACTCACTTTTGGTGCCATTTTATAGTGCAAACAATTTCGCCGGTTGACACTGATGAATAGTCGTTGAGTGACTATCAAATTTAGCACTATATAGTAATATCTATTCAACAAACCAAACATGTGACACATTGTTATTAATGGCTGCAAAAACGACTATCATATGCACTACTAATTACTTTATTCATATAAAATATGGTCTGCTATACGATAATGACTTCCAAAGTGAACAACACTATCTTGATTACTTAAATAACTCATCGCATAGCGATGTAATCTATATATACATCACGCGCACAAACCGATTCCGCATTTATAATATCAGCTGACTTATAATGATTGATTACATAATCATAGTCGTCATTATAAACTCTGGATCCGAATCTGTGGTTTTAATTTGCTCGCCCACTTCTATGTAATCCGTAGTTTAGTCATGGAAATCTCTGAATATCGGTGGTGGTATTATTTATTAATTTTTCAGCTTATTTATTATGCGATCGGAATGGGACTTGGATCATTTTAATCACAATAGGGAGTGAATTAATGTAATTGTCAACACATTACAACTTATAAGCCATATTACATGTTAAAACATTTGATCTGAAAAGCTGGATGGGAATGAGATCCCTGCCCTATGACCAAGCCTTGAAATAGGGTGTCTGTCATTTGCAGAATGAGGTCCCCAGAGGGTGAATTTAGTGATGCTACCCCGCATAGCGGGCTAGCATCACCAAATTCACCCTCTGGGGACCTCAGACTGCTTACACCTCAGCAGAATGAGGTTCCGAGAGGGTGAATTTGGTGATGCTAGCCCGCTATGCGGGGTAGCATCACTAAATTCACCCTCTGGGGACCTCATTCTGCAAATGACAGACACCCTATTTCAAGGCTTGCCTATGACAATGTAATACTCACATCTGAATAAGGAATCTTATTTATTATCATCTCTTTCTTCCAGTTCTTCAGCAGAAGGGTTCGGAATTCCTGGTTGAATGGCCCGGTGTATGATAGGAAGCCGATGGCTAGAAGCACATCACCGACCAGCCTATTAATCTGTGCCTCAAAACCTTTACTGGCCTCCGTCCATCTAATTCTCTCACCCGAGAGACCCTGAATTAGGGCCGTCGCATTGTTCATCTTACGTCTGCATGCTTCCGCATCATCCAGTAGCAGCTGAAAGGGTAAAGGTCATGGAAGTCAAGAATTATATAGGTGCCAGTGGCGAATTTAAATTGCAAATATTTGAAGATTTAATAATAATTGTTCTTCCAGAAAGTACTATGTACTACAAGTACAAGGGTAGCAATCATTCTGTGCAGGCCTTAAAATATGGTGCTGGTCATTTGCAGAATGAGGTCCCCAGAGGGTGAATTTAGTGATGCTCCACTGCACAGTGGGCGAACATCAGTAAATTCATGCTCTGGGGCAAGCCTGGATTACAGCGTGCATGTCATTTGCAGATTGAGGTCCCACAGATGTTGAATTTAGTGATGCTATCCCGCATAGCGGGCTAGCATCACTAAATTCACCCTCTGGAGACCTCATTCTGCTTAGGTCTCATCTTCTCTGGAAAGTTTCTTTATTATCAAATTTCTATAGAAACTTCTTCACATAGATTCTATTTCTTTTTAGTTTAGTTTCTCTATATCACCAAATTGGCAGACGACACATTGCATAATGAAGGTTCCAATTGGTGTACATCACAATATTCACCATTTGAGAACTTCAATCTGAGTCTATGTCTCCAATAGCAGATGAGGCCATGCAGAATGAGGTCCCCAGTGGGTGAATTTGGTGATGCTAGCCTGCTATGCGGGATAGCGTCACTAAATTCACCCTCTGGGGATCTCATTCTGCAAATGACAGGCACATTAAACTTAGGCTTGCTCTGGGGGTCTCATTGCTCAAACTTGCTGAAATTGAGCCACAAATATGATACAGAAATGCCTAATTAATCCACTCCATAACCACAGCATAATTATGGGTAATTTTACAGGATTTAGTCGGAAATATGGCTTGTTGCCATTCATCGGAAAGCTCTCTGTTGATTAATTAGGGCATTACTCTACTGAACTGACCTGCTTCTCTTTCATGGCAGCGTCATACATCGCCTGCACCTCGTCCAGTTCTCTCTGCTTCTCGTCTAGTTGAGCCTGGGCCTCATTCAAATCAGTCATTGCCAAATTGTATTTAGCCTCCTGAACAGCTAAGTTAGCCTGTGAGAAAAAATTTAAGTAATAAATAATTTTATTAATTAGCTATAGGTTATCGGCCGCAATAAGTAACAAAAGTCAGCCAATAAGTGGAAAACACGGTAAATAAGCAAAAAAGTCGGGCAATAAGTAAAAAGGCAGCCAATAAGTTAACGGTAATGTAAATGACATCACATATTTAACTCGATCGGCAAATAATATTGGGTCAACAGAAGATAGATTGCAGTTCACAAGAATAAAAATTGCTGGAATAATTGTTAATTTAATAAAGCACACAATGGTGTATATATCTATATTAATATATAATATTCATCCTGTGAAACAATTATTGCCAATGTTGCTAATTAATAAAATACTTATTAATTGGTTGTTTCCACATTGACCCAAGTTATGAGGCCTCAGTCTGTTGTATTAGCCTTCGGCCTGCGGCCTTAGGCCAATAAGACAGACCTCAGCCTCATAACTCGTCCAATATGGAAACAACCAATTAACAACATACAGTATAAATTCTAGAAAAATATGTGTCATTGAAACACACATTCTGATTGGTCAGAGCTGCTAACTTTAGTATTTTCATTCACCAGCTGATCAGAGAACAAATTTTGAATGGATCAGTGTCATTGACTACGCATGTAAAATATGTCACTGCACTGCCAGAAATCACATAATTGATTCAACCAGAATGTATTTACTATATATATCAGATTTATGAAGCTCGGCACGGAGTGTTCATTACTTCAAATGTGCTTGCTTCAGTGAGCGTGAACTAATTCTCATTTCTTATCGAAATGGACATGCATCGATTGTAATGGTACATTGAGATGTCCCTTGGTACCGATTTTCACCCATGTCGGCTTCGAACCAGTGGCAAAGGATGTCCAGTTGGACTCAAGTCTTTCAAATTTCTACAAGCCTTGAAATAGTGAGTCTGTCATTTGCATAAGCAGAATGAAGTTCCCAGATGGTACATTTGGTGATGCTAGGCCCACTGTGTGGGGTAGCGTCACTATATTCACCTTCTGGGGACCTCATTCTGCAAATGACCGACACCTTATTCTCAGACCTATCATTGATGGCCATGGACTCTTACCTTGAGTGGAAGTACTTCTTTGTTGATTGTATAGAAGAATGCCATAGCCTTAGTCCATGCTGCCAGGCCGGCTACATCTCCGCACACTTTTTTAGCACTCTCCAGGGTATAGTCCTCCATGGTGAGATACGGCTGAAGTAATTCTACTGTTTCCTCATTAATGGAGTCCTACAGTAAATCATTAAGTTATATTAACATTGGATTGTCTAACATGGTAAGTGGTAAACATATGACATATTGGTGTTTGTCTTATCTTTGTATGCAATATTGATATATTCTTTTAAATCTTGATTTTAGGTGCATTAATATAATGTGAAACACTCCAGTAGGGTAATTAAATAGAAATGGAGAATAATGTTGTTCAAAGTTGTTATTTTCACAAATGTTATATCCAAATTGACAATACACATCATCATTCTTATATATTAATTAAACGCAGTGACTCTCGGTGGCAAAATCATTTTTGTTAGTTTATCACCGATAGATGCGTCCCGAATAGAGTAGTAAATATTTACAATTGAGCATTGTTCGGAGTAGTACGGTCGATTCGCTTAAGATTTTCGTCGATGTTCAATAGAATATTACATTCCACCTGAGTACTAACTTATCAGTTTCATGCACCTAAGTATAAAATATGTCTTTAACCTGTCCAGTCCAAATGTGATGAAAAAAAATTAGCTGATAGAGTATGTTATAACTGATTTTGAACTGTTATGTTTGGCAAAACATAAACAGACCTTTGTTTCCGCTAATGCGCTGAAAAACATTTGGTAGCCACAGATAGGCAGGTAAATTTATTTTTTAATAATATGGTTCCCTCAGTGCTAACCTTCCAAATATCAACACCCTAATCCCAGGCAAGTCATCTTAGATTATGATATTTTATATTCTTTTCCACAAGCCTTTGTGGTTAGTCTTATCAGTTGTAATGAGGCAAGACACTTTACATGTAGCATGTCTAAAGCAAGCCTGCAAATAGCGTGTCTGTCATTGTCATTTGCAGAATGAGGTCCCCAGAGGGTGAATTTAGTGACGCTATCCCGCAAAGCGGGCTAGCATCACTAAATTCACCCTCTGGGGACCTCATTCTGCTTAGGCCATCAACTGCTATGGTAGACCTAGGATCAGAATGAAGTTCCTAGTTGAAGTTGGTGATGTTCACCCATTGGGCACCTCAATTATGAATTTTATCTTCTGCAAATTAGGCGATCTAGAAACTTCACAGAAGGCAAAAAGTAACTAAAACCAATGTTAATTTGATACAATAGATACTTCCCAGAAGATGAGGCCTGAGCAGAATGAGGTCTCCAGAGGGTGATTTTGTGATGCTAGCCCGCTGTGCGGGATAGCATCACTAAATTCACCCTCTGGGGACCTCAATCAGCAAATGACAGACACGCTATTTGCAGGCTTGGTCTAAATAGTAATTATTCTGAGGAAGGAACATAATTAAAGTACATTGGGAGACATTTTCAGCACTCAAATTTTTTTTTTGGTCATAAAACAGGAACATCTAACATGTTCCCAAAAGAATTTGTTCCTTGTGTGACTCTTTTACAACACCAGAGATAAATAACATCACTAGTCCTAACTGGTAAGAGGCACATCTTTTACAAAAATGCAGTTTTTTTTATAAGTCTGCAAAAATAGAAGAAAAAGGTCCATTTAAATTTACAGATCTCAATAAATATATAGACTAGGGGGAATGAGATAGGGTCATTCTGGTTAGCGGAAACAATGTTTCTTAGGCCTAGTTATAATTTCTGGAATATCACCACTTTAACCCTTTGAGTGCCAGGTCGATTTTTGTATCAACCCATATACCCTGTGCCAATGCATTCTCTTATATATGCGAGTCGACCATAGGTCGCCTCGCATATATAAGAGAATGCATTGGCCTAACAATTTTATTTATTTTTTACAATTTTTTTTACAATTTTAATAATTTATTCTTATATTCTTTAACAGACTTATTTTGTAGGTTTAGGGCCGATGAGATCGGCCCCTGGCACTCAAGGGGTTAACTTGCATGGGAAAATAAAACAACTGAAATTTGACTGATAAATATGTGTTATATGCACAATGTTTTTTTATTGATTTATGTATCATGCCGAGGCTAGCTTTCGTGGTCATATAGCGACAAGGATACCTTGGACGCCAAGTCCCTATATGGCCAAGAAAACTAGCCAAGCCGCGATACATGAATTGTTACAAATACATTGTGTATATAGCACGTTTATCTACCATTCGTGTGACAGAATCCACCACACAAATTACATTTTAAGAGATTTTTAAATGCCAAAATCATTGGATTGTGTTCAATGATTAGCTTTCTTGAGTAAATTCTCCCAAACTGCAAATGTAACAGTGTCACACGATTATCTCGATTTGCTAAATTCTCCCAACCTGCAAGTACACGCGAATATGACTAACAGAAATTGAAATCAATGGACACAATCTTTTATACCTGCGTTTTATATAATTATATAATAAATATTCAACAAATATGTATTAGTTACTTTAGGATATGATTTACCATAATACCCATCATGGGAGGCAACCAAATAATGTTAAAATCTAGGAACTGTTTGTTTAGAGTGCGCAAGAATATATGTTGGAATGTTGTTTTAATTTTTCACGCGATTGATCTGACGTCAGTTCATTAATGATTTTGACCAGTCAATAACGTCATGCACGCCTTGTACCGCAACTGCAGTAACGATACAGATGTTTTTATCGCCAATTCGTTATTGCCAATTTTATCAGCGAATTTCATATGAAATGGTAGATAAATTACAGTAAATTGAACATGCTCATTGAGAAATATCTTTATCAGCAAGAGCTCAATTGGTTTATTATATTTATATAATTATCCATTTTTCGTTTGGCAAAATGCGTGTGTGACCATTAAATTTATAAACTTACCTTACGGAAACTTAACAGATCCTTCAGGAAGGAGCTACCAGACATACATTTCATAGCGTCACCCCAGGATGGTTTGGGACAAGGTCTCTCTGGGTCGGCTTCCACACTTCCGATCTTGGCTTGGAACAATAGCAGCACACAATCCATGATTCTCATAATCAGATGAGGTGGTTTACCCAACTTTCTCACTGTGGAAGAAAACAACAAATGTGACCCGCCATATCAAATCCAGTCGTAAGTCGGGATTTTTTTACCCTGTGCCAATGCATTCTCTTATATATGCGAGTCGACCATAAGTCGCCTCGCATATATAAGAGAATGCATTGGCCTAACAATTATTTATAATTTTTTTTAAATAAATGTTTCTTACAATTTTTAGGACATAAAATAAAAAACATCCATTACCCTGCTGGGAGCCCCACACATATATAGAAGCATATAGAAGAGTGTCGTCTGCTCATGTTTGTCTGGGGCTCTGTATGGGTGAAATTATAAAATTGTTGAAGAATACAAGAAAAAATTATTCAAATTGTAAAAAATTGTTAGGCCAATGCATTCTCTTATATATGCGAGGCGACCTATGGTCGACTCGCATATATAAGAGAATGCATTGGCACAGGGTAAAAAAATCCCGACTTACGACTGGATTTGATATGGCGGGTCACAAATATCCCCTATAAAATACTTTATCATGTGAGGCCGACGGCTATTGACCACCCATATTCACAATGCTAATCACCAGAGACCACCAGACTATTTTACATTTGATTTTGCCCCAACATCTGATTGGCTAAAATGGTACGTTCATGTCCTCGGTTACCCAGGGAGAAATAGACAAGGCTGGATATAGTGTGTCTGTTTTTTCCAGATTTATGTCCACAGAGGGTAAATTTAGTGATGCTACCCACACAGTGGGCTAGCATAACCAAATTCACCCTCTGGGGACCCGATTCTGCTTAGGACTCATCTTCTGGGCAGTATCTATAGTCTCAAATTAACATTGTTTTTAGTTACTTTTTCTATATCTCCTAACTTGCAGAAGATAAAATGCATAACGAGGCGACTAATGGATGAACATCACCAACTTCAACTGGTGAACATCAATCTGATCCAAGGTCTCCCATAGCAGTTGAGGCCTAAGCAGAATGAGGTCCCCAGAGGGTAAATTTAGTGATGCTAACCCACCATGCGAGATAGCGTCACTTAACTCACCCTCTGGGGACCTCATTCTGCAAATGTCAGACACACTAAATCCAGGTTTGATCAGGGACACATGCAATTTGATATGTCGATGTCTTTACAACTTCCTGGGGCCATTTGTTGATCGAATTATCTCAACATTCTTTAGTGAACTACACTCACTACCGGTAAAGTCACAAAAATGTTAAACCTATTGTGATCATAATGGTAGCAGATGTCCATGTTGTTTCTGGACCAAAATGCCTGAGATCGATGGTAAAAAATAAATGACTGTAAACTGCTGTAAATTGCATAAAGTGAATGCCACCTGCAGGTAACCTTTTGGCGGTCTTATTTCTGAGTTTGCAAAAGGTGATTGTTTAAACATATTTTATTTGTTCATAATTTAAATTAGTTTATGTCAAAAGGGATTGGAGGACAAGTGCTAAATCACTTAGAATACCCTCCTCTTGCTTGCTTGATCACTATCCAGACTATTACCTGATGATACCCATTTTTCCCAATAACTGTGCTCGGAAAGTCGCCCTGCCAGCCCATCATGAACAAATTGCCAGAAAAACTCAGATCAGGGCGTTAATGGGCAAAAATGTGGTACTGATAGGTTTCGAGTCATCAATTATTATTTTTATAGTGACTTGATATACGATTTTAATAACAATCTATGCCATAAAATATTATTAAAATACTATAATTCATCACCATTTGAAACATCTGTGTCTCAGAAGATGCCCATAGAGAAATAGAAAACAGCTGAAATCATAGAAAGATTCCCCCGGATTTGGCTCCCATAATGCAACAGAATTCAAACAAAAGGTGTACTTTCAATGGAAGGGGAATAACTCTATATTTAAGATATAGAGTTATTCCCCCTCCATTGAAGATATAGAGTTATTCCCCCTCCATTGAAAATAATACACAATCTGGATGACAAAAACACGTCAGTAACTCAACAAAAACAAATGTTCAGTTTATTACACAGGATAATATGGAATATATTTTATATATGTGATCTGGGGGTTCAAAAATTAAGTGAGCCTTTAACCCTTTACCCAACAGAAGGCCCCTGTGCCAATGCATTCTCTTATATATGCGAGTCGACCATAGGTCGCCTCGCATATATAAGAGAATGCATTGGCTTAACACATTAAAAATTATAAAATTGTTAAAGAATGTAAGAAAAAATGGTAAACAGTGTTAAAAAAAGATTTTGTTTAGGCCAATGCATTCTCTTATATATGCGAGGCGACCTATGGTCGACTCGCATATATAAGAGAATGCATTGGCACAGGGCTAACTGTAACTATCACAATGTGGTCAAGGAGCCGATTCCAATGATATCCATATTTGTATGGTTCTATTGAGACAGACCGAAGATATTTTAGGCTGTTGAAGCTTTATTTGGCCGGTTTTGGCCGGTTTGTTGGGTAAAGGGTTAAGAAATGAAAACAGTACGCACCTGTTGAAATGTGAGCTGGTTTAATTGTCTGTAGGGCAGCTTCGGCCTCAGCTAAGGCTGGTTTGGCTGCTTCAAGCTTAATCTCAGCTGATGATTTATCAACCTGTTTAAAGAGAAATTGATGCTTTGTTTCAACACTGAATTGATAACATATATATACATAACATATACATAGGCATAACAATGCATACCTGCGGGAAATACTTCCGCACGAATTTATCAATAGAAAAAAGTGCTTTGTTTCTTTCAAAACAATGCTGTGCAATCTTCGTGGTTAACATTTGAAGCGATAATTTCTATTACTTAAGCCTTCCTTGACTGGAACTTCCTGAAATTTTGCAAAAACCTTGTGCCAATGCATTCTCTCACATATGAGAATACATTGGCCTAACAATATTTACCTTGACATTGTAAGCCATTGCGAGGCTCCCTATGGGAGACTCGCATATATAAGAGAATGCACTGGCAGATAATCTTTAATGCTGCACCAGTGCAGCTCCCCATTATGAAAGGGTCCTTTCAAAGTGTTAGACTGGCTCCCGTCCCCCAGTGCCATTTCACTATACCAGTACTCAGGATCTCAAAAATAAATAAAAGTCGTCCATTTTGCCCATATGCTGACCCAACTTAGAAATTATTTGTTAGACCGGCTCTTGCCCACAAGAGTTCAGTGAGAAACAGTCATTCCCGAATTGTAATTGCATGGGGCCAATGTATTTAATACAAATTAACATACTGTAATGATGTCGACGATCTTCTGAGCTTTATCCTTGACGACCTGCACATTAGCTTTGACCTTCTCAGCAGCTTGTGCCTTGACAGTGACCTCTGTGAGCACGGTATCTGCTTTCTTTGACGCGACAGCCAGCTCCTTTTCTTTCACGGCCAGCTCCTTCGAGAGCTCATTCACTGATTCTGTGGCTTCAACCAGCTTCTCCAAACCTGGAGTGATATTATATAGGAGTTAAAATTAGCCAACTAAAGGTAAAATGTGCTTATTTCAAACCACAATATCACTATTCAGCCACTACACTCACTTACAGATGGTCTACAGTAATGCTCTAAATAAGCGACTCCTTAACCACAGCAGAATTATGGGTAACTTTTCAGGATTTAGTCGGAAATATGGCTTGTTTCAGACTAAATCCTGAAAAGTTACCATTAATTCTGCTGTGGTTAAGGAGTCGATTATTTAGAGCATTACTGTAGACCCATCATACCTTACTCATATTTAAATTCACAAAGAACTATTTTTTTGCTCAGATTGCAGACCCTCTAGTCATATCCCTGCTTTTTTCATATCAGTTTATGTTAGCACGCACCTGTGTTCATTCTTTGAGCCAGCGTACCGATCTCGGATCTCTTCTCGGAGTAAATCTGTTTGTACCCAGCGAGGAAGGACAGGTATGATTTCGGTGTGACGTGAGTCTGTCGTCTGAATCTTTGGAAATATTCCACACAAACATCCGACACGAGGTCCTGAAAATCAAAGAAACTAATTAGACACTGAATGAATAAAAAGACTGTTTTACTAGCAAATTGGAAAAAAAATTCATCTAAAAGCAATCCTCCGCATACCAACATTCTCTGAGGCATAAAGCATAATGGACAGATCACTAGGCAGATGGATAAAGTCAATCCAGTATATAATCCCCTAAGGACAAATAAATAAATATTCCGTGTTCTCACACACAGGCCTCCCTGTCACTGAAATGTTCTTTTAAAAAGCCTTGTCAAACACGATTTTCAATATTTTCTGTTAGAAATATTGGATTTGAGACAAAATAATTACAATAAATAGCCTCCCTCATCTCAAAATTGAGATCTAATTAATTGCCTGAGATATTTTATTTTAATGGCCTTATTAGGGATACAATTTTCCAATCACCTGCCATATTTTCAAAAATATAATCCTACAGGAATGTAAGTAAATGAGCCTTTTCATGGTTCATACCATGGGAAATTCTGTTAGGTTTATATTGAATATGGGAAATTATCAATTTGTTTTCGTTACCGAAATTGAATTTGAATGGCAAGGACATCAAACGGGATGTTGGCCGGTTGCACTAAAAATGTGATCTTACTCCAGATCTGGACACGTAAACCAGGTGGATGGAGTTCTTCCATAACAAGTTACAGTAATGCCCAAAGTAATTGACCACTTAACCACAGCAGAATTATGGGTAATTTTTCAGGATTTAGTCGGAAATATGGCTTGTTGCCATTCATCGGAAAGCTCTCATCGAGAGCTTTCTGATGAATGGCAACAAGCCATATTTCCGACTAAATCCTGAAAAATTACCCATAATTCTGCTGTGGTTCAAGAAAGGGAACACAATTCCATGGCTTTTCAAAAACCTTGCCCAAATGGGAGATAATTCTCCATGACATTTTTCTATACTACCCCAAAAAGATACCATTTTCCAGGATTCCAGTCTAGCGTACGAACCCTGTTTTTATAGTCATTTCCTTTTTTCACCATTTTATTTAGAAAAATGCAGATTCTACCCCAAAAAAAGAAAATAATACATACTACCACGGACATGTAACAGGTATAATTAATTACCTGAAATTAGAACATTGTCAATAACTTTTATCAAATACCATGTAATTAGCTCACCTGGAAGACACCCATGGTGTTAACGACGGCCTGTTTGACATTCGGAGTACACACAATATCGTATGAGGAGAGGAAATGGTTGGACACAGCCACTAAGGCATCCTTCGGCCATCGCTGGAACCAATTCATCGTACATCCAGAAATTAATCCAGGAAACTTCAGAGATCTGTTCCTGAATTTTTCTCCAACCTGAATAATAAACAATAAACATCGTTGGGATGTGGAAAAATATGCGTGTGGTAATTCCAAAAAAGGCGATAACTCTGGTAAAAATTCGAACTTGACCTGTATCTTGTTCTTGTAATCCCACATACCAAATTTCATTCCATTGAGTTGAGACTATCTAAAGTTATCATCCGGAAACAAAAAGCGAGCAAATGGACGGACAGATGACCCGACAGACAGACAGACCAATAACATAATATGTCCCATTTTTGAAAAACGGGCATCTTTGGGCCCGCGGCAGACTTACGGCGCTCGTCCCCCTTTTCGAGTCTCGATAGCGGCCGTTCGAACCGATACCGGTCAGGGCGCGGAGGAGATCGGCGATCGATCGTCCCCCTTCGTTTCGTTAGGTGAAGCAGAGCATGCGTAGCTCTGGATCGTAACGCCGTCATATATAAATGTTTAATTGAAGATTCATAATCTCGAGGTTAATTAGTTAGCTAACTTCAAAACCAGCATCATGTTGACCCTTTTTATACTAAATACTCATAGGCGAGTAGTTCCCATAGACAATGAATCAGACTATTTTAAATGTATACATTTATAATTGAGAGGGAAATTCCATTTAGTACAGAAAGGGTTAACCCTTTCAGTGCCAAAGTCCGATTTTTGTATCAACCCATCTCTTAGAGCTCTTTCCATCAATGTATCACATTATTATAATCAATAAATTTGAAAAATGATCAAGGAAATATGGGTTGATACAAAAATCTGACTTGGCACTGAAAGGGTTATTAGTCTGTTTCTGATTCATCCTGTTCAACTCAACATTTTAATCTTGCAGGATGAAGTAAACCGAATGTAGTTAAATTGCTCAATGATTAAAATACCTTTCCTATAAATAATGGGGATCCAAAAACAATTTTGAAGCATGTATGAGGCAGTGGGTGGGTCGTCAAGAGGACCCAAAAGCAATTTTTTCCGCAGCTCAAAAAAAATATATTGCCTCCATACTTTTCAACTATTTTTGGCCTTGTATCTTAAAGATAATATAATTTTAACAACAAAACTGCCTTCAGTCAGTCAGTAGAGATTGTTTCTTGTTGTATAAATACTAAATACCAGTATATGTCAGTCACTACGAACATAAAATGAATGGACACATGGCATAAGCAATCACTGCCATGCCAAACTGAACTAATCACTTACACCAACCTGTAATATGTAGTTGACAGGAAACAGACAGTTAGTGGTGAAAATTGTAATATTCTTCCGAAAAATTTTGATTTCGACTTTCTAGGCAGTGGGTGTCGAACAATGGGTGGAAAAATCTTGCTAAAACAACTGGATAAGATGGAAAAATATTTGGATCAAGGGATGATTGGGTCCCAAAAATGGCCAAAGTTAAAAAAGTATCATACGTGTCTAAAAATATTATCCCATACCCCCCTATATATAAATTACCTAATAATAGTAACATAAATATGTTAACTATAGTTAATATTTCACTTTTGGTAATGGATACTTCATATTGTTCATTTGTTAATGTTTACTAAACTTTGTTTTAATTGATTATTTTAACTGTTGAAAATACACTGCAAAGTCCATTTTAAAATTTAATCAATGAAAATATTGACCAATCTCCCAGAAATAATTTTTTTTAGGTTAACAAGTCTTGTTCTGATGAAAAGATTATAGCTCTATTCTATTTGTCAAATATTTGACTCACAGGAGAGAAGCACAGGACAACATGAAGATTCTTTCTGACTCGGCTCATGTAGAAATCGTACAAGTTCTCATTGGTCGGTGGTCGTTTAGGAAAGTCTTTCTTCATCACTGCAATCAGCTCATTTAATATTTCATCCATTTCATCTCGAGCAAAAAGTCCGGACACCTAAAATGAAGCAAATGAGTACAATGATAATCAGTATTATTAAAGATGGTCTTTCTCTTCCAATACACGCTTTATATAGTTTCCGGGGTATAAAATAATAGATATGATTCGAAGACACCTGTCCAGAATGCTTCTATCCATTAATATTGATTTTATATCAATATTTTCTTATATAATGCGATAATAGGGAACAAAATTCAAAATTAATCAATATCAATATCACTCTTGGATCCTCATTCTGCATGGGCTCATCTGCTATGGGAGACATAGACTCAGATTGAAGTTCTCAAATGGTGAATATTGCGATGTACACCCATTTGGAACCTCGATTATGCAATGTGTCGTCTGCCAATTTGGGGATATAGAGAAACAAAACTAAAAATTAAATAGAATCTATATGTGAAGAAGTTTCTATAAAAGTTGATAATAAAGAAACTTCCAGAGAAGATGAGGCCTAAGCAGAATGAGGTCCCCAGAGGGTGAATTTAGTGATGCTAGCCCGCTGTGTGGGATAGCGTCACTAAATTTACCCTCTGGGGACCTCATTCTGCAAATGACAGGCACACTTGACTGCTTGGGGTGAATTTTCAGACATTCCAAGATAATTAAACCAACAAACCTCTCCAGATGACAGAATGTTATTCATGTATTCCAGGAAAGCTTCGTCCTTAATCTCGTTGTCAGTGAAGAGGAAGGTGATGCCTTGTCCCTGGTGACCGGCTGTCCTATACAACAACTTCAAGTCATCCATCAAGTTAGACACATTGTATGATCTAAAATATAGAAAGACACACATCATTATAATAAATGGCTGCTTGGCTACAAGTCCTCTTAACCCTTTCAGTGCCAAGTCCGATTTTTCTATCAACCCATATTTCCTTGATTATTTTTCAAATTTATTGATTATAATAATGTGATACATTGATGGAAAGAGCTCTAAAGGTTAAAAGGTGGCTTTTTTGGGCAGTGGGTTTTTTTTTAAGTAAAAGAATTAATTATGGCAACAATCATTGGATCCGATAAGTTTTTGACATTCCGTGTGCCATATTATGATTTGTTGTCATGGAAACAATAAACAATATTTAACCTTTTCTATACTAAATACTCATTGATGAGTACTTCCCTTAGGAAATGTTGAGGTAATAAGTTCAACAAACAACCATAGGTCATTTGTTGAACTTATTATCTGAACATTTCCCACCAATAAATGTGAACCATTCTGTCTCTTGTATTATCTTTATTACTGACTGTCGTCTGGTTTATTACCTGAACAGTATAAAAAGTGTTAGGAAGATAATTTGATAGATTTAATGTTTTATTATTGTTTCACATACCTTGTTAGAGTGATCTGGAATGTTTTATATCCTGCGATGTAAGATGCCAGTCTCGTTAAACTCTGTTTACCAGACCCGCCCACTCCGACTAACAGGGCGTGGCCTCTGGAAGTTCTGATCACTCGAGAAATCTTGACAAGACTTGTCATAGCATCCTAAAATAATGAGAAGTGATACATCAATAGTTAGAGATGTTTTGAAACATTTCAGTCGGCACACATGTTACAGTGATGCCCTAAATAATCGACTCCTTAACCACAGCACAATTATGGGTAATTTTTCTGGATTTAGTCAGAAATATGGCTTGTTGCCATTCATCGGAAAGCTCCCAGGATTATTAACTGAACATTTTTCAATCAGCAAAATAAAAACAAACAAACCTTGAAAAACACCAGGTCCATCTTGGCTCCCCTAACTGTTTCATTAAACAGTTCCATGTATTCACTGAGCCTGCTTGAGAGCTTTTCTAGACTGGGGATCGGTTCATATATTTTAGGGGCATCCAAGTCTGCGTCATCCGCTTCCTCCCCTGTTTACGACAAAAGAGAATACATGTATATTTTCAACAAATTATCATTACAAAGAAAGATAATATATGTATATATGGCAAGACAAACCGCTATTTAATATTAATTTTACTTAAGTAAAATAAAATGACACTTTATTCACTTAAGTGAAATAAAATGACGTTTTAATTTACTTAAGTAAAATAAAGTGTCTTTTTATTTTACTTAAGTGAAATAAAGCGCCATCTACATGGTTTTATTTTACTTAAGTAAAATAAAATCACACTTTATTTTACTAAACTAAAATAAAATAAAAATGACACTTTATTTCACTTAAGTGAAATAAAATGACATTTTATTTTACTTAATTAAATAAAGTGTCATTTTATTTTACTTAACCCTTTACCCAACAGAACGGCCCTGTGCCAATGCATTCTCTTATATATGCAAGTCGACCATAGGTCGCCTCGCATATATAAGAGAATGCATTGGCTTAACACATTAAAAATTATAAAATTGTTAAAGAATGTAAGAAAAAATGGTAAAAAGTGTTAAAAAAAGATTTTTTTAGGCCAATGCATTCTCTTATATATGCGAGGCGACCTATGGTCGACTCGCATATATAAGAGAATGCATTGGCACAGGGCATAACTGTAACTATCACAATGTGGTCAAGGAGCCGGTTCCAATGATATCCATATTTGTATGGTTCTATTGAGACAGACCGAAGATATTTTAGGCTGTTGAAGCTTTATTTGGCCGGTTTTGGCCGTTTTGTTGGGTAAAGGGTTAAGTTAAATAAAGCGCCATCTACATGGTTTTATTTTACTTAAGTAAAATAAAATCACACTTTATTTTTCTTAATTGACATTTTATTTTACTTAAGTAAAATTAATATTAAATAGCGGTTTGGCTTGCCATATGTATATAGATATCAACAAATTCTTAAATTGCGTGATCATGTAATGATAATTTTTCCAAGTTCGCCGTTATTTAATTTTTTTTACACAGGTTCAATAATATTGGTGTTTTTTTTACCCAGGTTGCAGCAGTTATAAATAGTTGGTGTTATATCAAAGTTGTTGTTTGGTTAATGAATTTGAGACACATTTTTTTATTTTCCTGCCTTTATTTTGGAGAGTCTGAAGTCTATTAGATCGCGTCTATAATTTCTCGAATAAACACTCCTGGGGACATGAAAAGGTGATGGAGGATACTATTGTTATTGTCGCATGTTCTATAAATGACAATTGTCCAAAATGACTATAAAAAAATCCCGTTTTATGAAACCTGGATAAAAAATTCCCCGTACTATAGGATAACAAAGCTTGGATATATAGTCACATTACTTGTGTGTCTGACAGTAGCAGAATGAGTTCCCAGAGGGTGAATTTAGTGATGCTATCCCGCAGTGGCTAGCATCACCAAATTCTTCCCCTGGGAACGTCAAGCCAGCTTGAAACATTCCGTTCTCTAAATATACCACTAAATTTTAAAATGCGTGATGATATATCCAGTGCCATGTGGAGTAGACAGACCAGTGTACACAGCACAACATGTGTTGTGGATGGGTATAATTCTATTGGTATTTGGGCTAGCTACTAAATCTGAGTCTAGGTCTCCCATAGTAGATAAGGCCATGCAGATTGAGGACTCCAGAGGATGAATTTGTAACACTGGCCAACTGTGCAGGGTTGCGGCACTAAATTCACCCTCTGTGGACCTCATTCTGTAAATGTCCAGCACCATATTCTCAGGCCTGGTGGGAATCACCTGTAGGTTCCGGAGCTTCTCTCAGGAAATCAATGAAGAACGGCTCATTCTGCATGTTTGATGCGGCAGCTGATCCACACTCCTCCTCCGCCACCTAAAATCAGAATGTGTGCTGAAGAGGTATTGCTATTTATTGAAGATCCATAATCCAAATTAACGCTCGCAAATTACTATTTCCTTGGCTTCGGGGGTAAAAAATATTTTATTTGAGTCCAGGAACACACCCATCAAAGCTCAGTTTGATCAGATATAAATTTTTGAAATCTCTTATTTTTCACCACCAATAATTTATAGTGGCCCAGTAAACAGTCGATGAAAAGACGTCTCAGACCAAATTGCAGATGAAGATGGATAACACTAAAATCAAGTGGCTTTTTTGTGTCAGATATTTGACAAACTGGCAAAATTTCGTTGTACAAAATGTTGACAAATAACAGGATTTGGGCAATTCTATACTATAGTTCACTGTGGTTAGCATTATTTTTGTGCAATTACTCGATTCTGATAACTGAAGCGGCCTTTCCAAAAATGTTGTTGTTGGAATCTGATGATATGGGGACCATCAAATTGGATTGAGTACTATTAAACACCCATGCTTTTTTTTAACAATTTCTATACTAAATACTCAATAAATATCTTTGAAAATCCCTGTTTGTCCACAGATCGATCAAGTTGACATTACTCATTATGACCCGTTCCAAAATGAATAGACTGGTGCCAAACAACCAAGTTGACATTACTCATTATGACCCGTTCCAAAATGAATAGACTGGTGCCAAACAACCATAAATGGTTTTCTATTTTCTGAAAAATGCCACATTGAAACTTTTTAATAGATTTTGTTTCAACTATATGTATATTTCATCACAAAAATTCAATAAATCTTCTCAAGTAAGCAATATATCAATGCTAATCACTGACTGTGATGACATGTTGTCTTACCTGCTTCAATGCCTTGTCAAACCAATCTTTGTCTTGCAATTCTGTGAATCTATCTGCAATCACACGGGTACACTCATGTTTCCATAGCGACATGAGGATTCCAGTGTCAGTGATGATATCTTTAGTCACATTAAGCATGCCCTGCCAGATTCGGCTGAGATCCCTAAGATTGAAGACGTAGTGGAACTTGGCAGGTGTCGGCAGCATCTTGACCTTGACGCGTTGCCATAGTTTCCTCGTTGCTGGAATCAAACTACTGACTAGCTCACAAACATCTTCGTTGAAATCTCTTTTCTACAATGAGTGAATTATACAATCTGATTCAAACAGATGAAGTTGGATATTACTGTTACGAGTTAATATTATAGTAAAGAGTTCTCAAATTCAGATACCTCCGTTCATGACAATAAGGGGATTGTGCACTAAATTCAGCCATTTATGGGGTCATCTCCATTAAACTCAACAGAATATATGAAACAAATTAATGAATTTGAGCCAGGGATGAGTGCAAAATACACTCATGTGCTCTTTGAAGGGTGTATACAAAACATGGTAATTATAATGAAAATGAGTTTATAACTCGAGTCATTAGCTGGATTTGGGGTACAGTCCCCATTTCATATATATTTAAAAACATCTAAATATTATTAAATGTCAAATAAACTACTGTGTTCTCACATAGACACAAGGAGAGCCTCATAAAACAAATTATTTTAAAAAGAGTTGAAAACTCAATCTTCACTTTAGCTAAATTTAGAAATTTAGATATATTTCTGTTGAAGAATCTGTTCCAAGATTTCATAGAGAAATTGTAAGTATTTTATCAATTATCCTTGCTATTGTAAATTTCTAGAATTTTCTGAAAAAGCAATAATAAGAAAAATAATAATATCCTGTGCCAGTGCATTCTCTTATATATGCGAATCTCCCATAGGGAGCCTCACAAATATAAGAGAATGAACTGGCTTATTTTTATTTACAAGGTCTAGATAAATAATGTATTCTCTTATATATGCAAGGCTTCCTATGTGAGACTCACATATATAAGAGAATGAAGTGGCACAGGGTTTTCACAAAATTTCAGGAAGCTCCAGTGATCTAAGAGGTAATGGCATTACCTTGATATAGTATCCTGTTCCGATTGTCCTGAAGATCTTATCAATGGAGGCATTAGCGGGCAAGCAGCAATTGAAAATGTTAAAGTGTCTCTTTAACCTCTGTGGAATATCGTTTCTTCCTCCACCAGGGTGGATCATGGCCGCCACCATCTGGATGTCAACGATAGACGTGAACTCTCCGGGCTTCTCCAAGTTATAAAAGCCACGCTGTTCCATCAGCTGTCTCACAATCTCATTGGTCACCTGAAAGTGCAAAGGTCGCTTGAATATAGATATATACATCTATGGGCGACTCGCATATAAAAGAGAATGCATTGGAAGAGCGTCTTTCACAAAAATTCAGGAAACTCCAGTTAAAGTTAAGCCCCTTTCATTCTAAATGGATTCACCCACTCAGTTATAAAAGTAAACATTAGAATAGTTTATTATTTATCTGGAAGGGTTTTTCACCAAAAATAAGCAGACAACAGGATCATGTAGGAATTACTGGTCAATGAGTATTTAGTATAGATAGGGTTATGCACCTGATCTCCCCATTCGTTGATGCTTGGCATGTTAATATCATCAACAAACACCGTCATCTTTCTGCCAGCCGGAGGACCGTAAGTTGTACCCATTCTCTTGTCAACATAGCTCTCTATTGTTCTCTGAAAGAAGACATGATATAAATAATTATAAATATTTACAATGAAAATTACACTGAAAGATTAGCTGTTCACACCTGTTTATATGTGATTATTGACTGACAATTAGAGAGAGAACATCTTTTAATGATCAAGACAATCATTGTGGTGAATGAAAACTGCATGTCCACTGATTTAGTTTGTTAACCCTTTACACAACAAAACGGCCAAAACCGGCCAAATAAAGCTTCAACAGCCTAAAATATCTTCGGTCTGTCTCAATAGAACCATACAAATATGGATATCATTGGAACCGGCTCCTTGACCACATTGTGATAGTTACAGTTATGCCCTGTGCCAATGCATTCTCTTATATATGCGAGTCGACCATAGGTTGCCTCGCATATATAAGAGAATGCATTGGCCTAAACAAAATCTTTTTTTAACACTTTTTACCATTTTTTCTTACATTCTTTAACAATTTTATAATTTTTAATGTGTTAAGCCAATGCATTCTCTTATATATGCGAGGCGACCTATGGTCGACTCGCATATATAAGAGAATGCATTGGCACAGGGCCCTTCTGTTGGGTAAAAGCTTAAATAAAACAAAATTTAAACATTGTTTTGAGATAATACTGGCACATATAAAGTTTTAATTGGCACAATGTGTAGATTGTAAATGGTTTATTTGTATAATATTTATAAACATATGCTAACAATGAAATATTAAAAAAATAGATTATATTATACAGGACCGGAGTCTCGGTGAAATATTTTGTTTTTATTTTGGACCAAACCATGAGCCTTTTAAGATCACTTTTAATTTTTTTCATATTCATCTGATTATAAAGGCCAAGTTTATGTATCGTCCAGCCAAAATTCATGGTCAATATACCCGGCTTTTTTATACAAAAAACCTGCAACTCAGGGATCATGGCTTTGGATTTACCTGGAACATCGTTGGTGTAGTTGCACTGGAGAAGTTCAAGCTCTTGAACATGTGAGCTTCTGGGTCAAACTTGCCTGTGTAACCCTGGATCATCACAGTCTTAGCTGTTCCCTGTGTGTAGAAAATAATACAATATCATTAAAGACATATTATGTACTTGTTCGGGTGCACGAAACTGATCCGTTAGTATCCAGGTGCTATGCAAACTGGGGGAATGTAGCATTCTACTAACATTGCCGAAAATCTGAAGCAAATCGACCGTACCACTCCAAAGAAAACATCGTCTGAACTACGCTCAATTGTAAATATTTACTACTTGATTCGGGACGCATCTATGCAATAAACTAACGAAAACGATTTCGTCATCAAGAGTCACTGCATTTAATTAAGATAAAAGAATGACGCTGTGTGTTGTCAATTTGGATATAATATTTGTAAAAATTACTACTTGGAACAAGATTATTCTCCATTTATATTTGATCACCGGAGTGTTTCACATCACTTTAATAAAAATACCTATAATAGTTAAATGTTTTCTGAGAGCCATAAATAAATGTAAATCAGGAGCTCCGTGATTTAGAGGATGGAGATATAGAGGATCTCCAATGAGTTATGTTGGGATATAAGATTTTATGAAACGAGTTTGATAAAATTGATTCACAACAAGTCGTAGACAATCCACATTTGGCCCAATTGTCTAGCATTTCGCGCCCATTATATATAGTTCATACTCTGCCATCTGATATCAAATACAATTTTTTTTGGAAAATGGTGCTTAGGACAGTAAGTTCCCAAAAGCAACGACATTTATAATGGTAGGCCTCTCACCATAGTGGCTGGCTATCACAGAGATTTTGTTTTATGCATTCACGTACCTGTTCACCTATGAGGAGCACAGCCTTGCCTTGTTTGGAGATGGTGTCGATCAGGTAATCTGTTCTGCAGTTATCCACGTTAGGAATGAGAATCGACGTATACTCCGGGATACTGTCCACAGGATAAGTATACTCCGACACCTGTCAAAACAGATACAGGTATGCCATGATATATTCAGTTAATATATCAATAACATAATTTGGGAGGGCATTATGGTTTACTAACGGCGTGCTAATAGGCCTGTGGGCTGTTAATCATCCTTTGAGGGCCATTAATAATCCATGACACCTGACAAAATCATGCTATTACTATTATTACCACTCAATTCTCACATACCAAAATATACAAGAGCAAACTAAAATAAATTTCTTGTGGATATGATACATTAATCAATTCTCTTTCTTTCACTTTTTGCTGCAAAAACACCAGCGACTCAAATTTCCTATTATCTTATTATAGATTAAATACATTTAATCTACTAGAGAACACCCTCTAAAGTGGTAATGATGAAAGATAAGCAAATATTCAAGTCCCAGACAATTTGGATTCAGTTTTAATCACTACACAATTATTCGAAAGGTTCAACCATACATACATGTAGCTTTTAATGTGCGTTTAATGTGCTAGAGCGATGCATATGACAGAAAAATTCAGCTGATTTGGTGGTGCGAAACCTTCATATCTATACATCGACCTGACATGTTACAAAAAGTGTGAATTATAGTCAGATAGTCACGAAGATATCGACAAAATTTTGATAATGTATATACTGGAATTGTAACAATAACCATGATATCACCACCCTATATGCATAAGCCATGCATGGTGTCACATGATTGAGGCAAACCAAACACATGAAAGCAATTTCTTACGTGAGGATTCATAAATTTAAAATGGAACTACACTGATAAAATCAGGGCTCAGGAGACTAGTAAAATATTTTAGGATATGGGAAAATAATGTTGAAACGGTTAAATGTACCTTAGTTGACCAATGGTCCCAGTTGCCGCTGTCGCCGATAACATATTCATACATTGTGTCATCACCACTGCACTGCGGTAAAGGCAGGTTAGATTTCGTTCTCAGTAGTTCCTCCAGCTGAAAAAAAATATATGTATTTATTAAGATGTGATGCTATTACATAACATTTATCCTGATGAAAGATTAGAGGTTGTGGAAAATATCTTGAAGACATACTGAGTAAATTATGTTTTCTAATTCAGTAAAACTTATGAGTTAAGATGGTGTGAAAAGTAAAGCATTTGAATCCTGCATGCTGCCATTTGGATGTCACACTGCGTTAGTCGCCTAAGTAAGCAATTTATAATGTGAATGTTGCAGTGGACTCACAAGAAAATCTGGCTTGGGTCAGAAATTCTCTACCAAAAGTTGTGGTGTTGTAGCTGTATGCTCCATGCATTGAAACTAATTACTATCAAAAGCATGTAATAAATGGATAAATTATAAAAACACCAACATGACTTCTTTCTGCCTTGAAATAGTGTGTCTGACATTTGCAGAATGAGGTCCCCAGAGGGTGAATTTGATGATGCTAACCTGCTGTCTCATCTTCTGGGAAGTATCTATAATCTTAAATTTAAGTTACTTTTTCCCTTCTGTTCAGTTTCTATATCCCCTAATTGTCAGATGATAAAATGCATTATCGAGGTGACTAATGGGTGAAAACTTCAACTGGGAAACTTCAATCTGATCCTAGGTCTCCCATACCAGTTGAGGCCTAAGCAGAATGAGGTTCCCCGAGAGTGAATTTGGTGGTGCTAGCCCACCATGTGAGATAGCATCATTATATTCACCCCCTGGGGACCTCATTCTACAAATGTCAAACACACTATTTCAAGGCTTGTCTGTCAGAGTTCGAGCAGTTTCTTAGTAGAAAACTCAATCCATACCTTCTTTCTGTCATCCAGTTCGAGCAGCGCTCCGAGGGACCACATGATGGCGAAGACTATGAGTTTCTCCAGATGGTCCTTAGTTATGCTCTTGGCATCATCGCCGCTTGGTATCAACCCTTCCAATAAGTCAATAGCCTGTCTGATGTAACTACATTGAAGAACCTGAAACAATAAGTCAGAATTAGCATCATGTTAGTCAAAATGTTATCCCTTTCATGATGGGAGCTGTGCTGGTGCATGCTGTATATTCTTATATATGCGAGGCTCCAAATGTTGTGCTAGATGCATTAATTAGATGCATTAAATATCCTGTGCCAGTGCATTCTCTTATACAGTATATGTGGGTCTCCCATAGGCAGCCTTCATAATTAGCTATGGCAATCAGCAATGCCGAAGCCATTTCTGAAGTAAACTGGGCCATAATAAAGGGTTGCTGTAGTGGATTGCCGAAGCCAAATAATCTGTATTAAGAAGGCTGCATAGGGAGCCTGGCATATATAAGAGAATGCACTGGCTTACAAGGTCAAGGTATATATTGTTAGGCCAACAAATTATCTTATTATATATACGAGGCTCTCCATGGGAGACAGATGAACAGACTGATTACATAATACAACCTTTTTTTCAAAAGGGCATATTAAAATGGGGGGCTTTTGTCCTCCATTTGTTTTTGCATGTTGACTGTATAGTAAATTAAACAAATTAATTAAACCATGTTGACTGTATAGTAAATTATACAAAATAAAGCATGTTGACTGCACAGTAAATTATACAAACTAAAGCATGTTTTTCAAGTCTATATCGACAAATTTGTTAGGCATTATTTCACTGTTGCATTTATATATTTAAAGACAAGTGTTTTATCGATGTATACACATAACTTAGCAAAAGTTTATATGACAAGATGATGTGAAACCACAAAAAGGTTCCTCTTAACTTCACATTGTCTTTCACATGTTTGTATTACAATCACTTACATTCATTTTTGGAAACATGAATTGGATAACATTGTTGTAGAGTTCCATGAAGATGTTATCAAAAACATTGAAGATGACTTCCTGTTGCATTGCTGGTCTAGTTAACAGCCAACCTACAAAAAAATATATTAAAATTAATCTGCTAAATATATATTGTAATTTAATACAATTGTGAAACACAATGGGACTGGTAGTATTTACCATGCAATTTAACTGGTGTAATTTTATTTTTGTAATAATACTCTTATTGTTACAGCTCTTAGAATTTTTTTTTTAATTATGGCATGTATTGCATTTTATGTCATTATATATCAGCATAACATTATTACAGCATAATTATATATATATGTTAAATTACATATTATGTAAAATGTAGACTGGCCATCGACACTCATTGTAAATATTTTGTCTATATGTTCTAAACTGTTCTACCTTAAATGGTAGCTTAACCCTTTACCCAACAGAACAGCCCTGTGCCAATGCATTCTCTTATATATGCGAGTCGACCATAGGTCGCCTCGCATATACAAGAGAATGCATTGGCTTAACACATATTAAAAATGATAAAATTGTCAAAGAATGTAGAAAAATATTATAAAAAATGTTTAAAAATGTAAGAAAAAATTATAAAATTGTTAAAGAATGTAAGAAAAAGTGTTAAAAAAGATTTTTTTTAGGCCAATGCATTCTCTTATATATGCGAGGCGACCTATGGTCGACTCGCATATATAAGAGAATGCATTGGCAGAGGGCATAACTGTAACCATCACAATGTGGTCAATGAACCGGTTCCAATGATATCCATATTTGTATGGTTTTATTGAGACAGACCGAAAATATTTTAGGCTATTGAAGCTTTATTTGGGCGTTTTTGGCCGTTTTGTTGGGTAAAGGGTTAAAGCATTCAACATACAACAATATGGCATATGATGTTTGTGAATTGCATACCTTTAAGTATTGGGTTCCAGTCCATGATGGAGCTGCTCATGAACACCATACCATTCCTAGATACCGTCGCAGGTGAAGCGTTGTCAATATTGTGCACCTCAAATACAATCTTACAGTTGCTTGCCATGGGGATACGATCACCATTAGCCAAGGTCAGAGTTTTGTTGTCATCAAGTACAGAGTTCAAATTCTCAATCCAGATAGCATCTACCGGGCCGTCCAATAACAACCACACATTCTCCCCCTGTAAATTAGAAGAACAAATTTTAATTCAGGCCACAAAATATGGTGCCGGATATTTGCAGAATAAGGTCCCCAGAGGGTGAGTTTAGTGACGCTATCCAGCACAGCAGGCTAGAAACACCCAATTCATCCTCTGGGAACCTCATTCTGCATGGTCTCATCTGTTACAGGAGACCTAGACACAGATTTAAGTTCCCAGATGGTGAAGATGATAATTAACACTCATTGGGCACCTCGATTTTGCATTGTATCGTCTGCCAATTTTGGGGATATAGAGAATCTAAACTAAAAAAGAAAACAAATTTCTGAAGAAGTAAATTCAAAAGAAACTAAAAACTTTTTAATTTGATAATAAAGACACTTTCCAGAAAAGATGAGACATAAGGAGAATGAGGTCCCCCTATTTTCAGGCCTGCATGGTTGAGAAAGTAAAATTAAAAAAAAATTAGAAATTTGATGACTACAGAGATAGGACAAGAATTGAATAATTCTTATTTCTGTTCCAGCCAAGTTACACAGCAAATACTTCTGTCTAATAGTTGAGGCTCTCAGTGTGACCCAGAAATAAATTGTCTTTCCTTTTTTTTGGTATTTTCTGAATTAAGAACATTTTATAGTTCATAGATAGAAATATTTACAACAATGGCTGCATTAGTTGTATTCAGTTTTATTCAAAACGACCAAGTCTATGTGCCTGACATTTGCAGAATGATGTCCCCAGATAGTTAATTTAGTAATGCTACCCCGCACAGCAGGCTAGCATCACCAAATTCACCCCTCTGATAACCTCATTCTGCTTAGGCTTCAACTGCTATGGGAGACCTATGATCAGTATGAATTTCCCCCAGTTGAAGTTGGTGATATTCACCCATTAGTCACCTTGATTATGCATTTTATCTTCTGCAAATTTGGGGATATAGAAACTGAACAGAAGGGAAAAAATAACTAAAATAAATGCTAATTTGAGACTATAGACACCTCCAAGAAGATGGCACTTAAGCAAAATGAGGTTCCCAGAGGGTGAATTTAGTGATACTAGCCCACTGTGCAGTTAGCATCACTACATTCACCTTCTGTGGACCTCATTCTGCAAATGTCAGACGTACTATATCCAGGCTTGGTCAGTAATGTAAGACATCCATCTCAAACCTCACTGATAATGTTTAATGTTTAACCCACTCTTCTGATTGTCTGTAATAACATACAAATAAAGGAATTCATGAAAACATGAAGGATCTACCTTCTTTGTTTTGTGTGTTTTTCTCCAAAGTGTTGAGAATATTCCATCCGTCCAATCATTAGTCGCCACATCGAGCCGCCCAAACATCTGAGGTGCCGTAATGGCTTTCGGGTTCATCCTCATTTCTTTGTGTGGACTTCCACAGGCCGTCATCGCCTTCATCAATAAGTTGATACACTTTGTTTTGCCTGCACCTGTAGGCCCGAGGGCCATCATTCCGTGACGGACATTCTGTGTCTCGTAGAGTTGGATAAGCTTAAGCACCCAGGGATCATGGTGAATCAGACCATTTTGTGGAACCTAAAATAGAGACAGGCAAAAATGGTAAAATCATGTGGTAAACAAGAGCATCACTAGGGTGTGGCAAAATATGCTTGGGGTAATTCTAACAAAGGGCTATATCTCTGGTGAAAATTGGCGGGCGGAATCCAAATTCGAACTTGTCCTGTATTTTGGGCTAGTAAACTCATACCAAATTTCATTCCCTTCAGTTCAGACTTACTAAAGTTATTATCCATATATGAAAATTGAGTGCAAATTCCAACAAAAATGACAGTAACTCTGGTGAAAATTGGCGGGCAGAATCCACATACCAAATATCATTAAATTCAGTTCAGACTTACCATAATAAAGTTATCAAACGGAAAGGAAAAAGCAAATGGATGCACCAATAACATAATACATCCTTTGTCCCAATGACGTGACAAATTGAGAATTGTTTTTTACGTAAATTGTAAACAGCTTAAAATTTCCAGCTACAAGGAGGGTCCCATTTTTTACACTCAAATAAAAATACCAACTAAAAAAAAAAAAAAGGGAACCTGCTACCCACCTGGGTGTTAGATAATGTCAGAATGGAACAGAAACATTGTAATTGTCATGTATCGATATACTCATTAACTGGGGGTGTAGAATATGAACAATCTGATTCATGTCTGCATGTTTCATCCCTTGTTCATGCAACATGCATGCAGCAATTTACCTCCAATCGCCCCCTCAAACCTCACCTCATTTTACTCTTTCATTGAAACATGGACATCTAGTTATTTAAGAAAACATATATATCTTATTTACCTCTGTTGAAATAGCAGCCTCTATATCTGGGTAACCAGCCTTGTCCAGCTGTATGCCAGGGAACAAGTCATCAATGAGAGACATGAACAATGGTTCATCCTCATCAACCTAAAACATCAATTAAATGAATAATGTCATCACAACACACAACATATTCCGATATGGATACATGCACCCTTTCATAATGGGAGCTGTGTTGGTACAGCATCAAAGATCCTATGTCAGTGCATTCTCATATTTATGCGAGTCTCCCATTAGGAGCCTCGCATTTATAAGAGAACGCACTGGCTTACCAGGTCAAGGTAAATATTGTTAGGCCAATTTATTCTCTTATATATGCGAGGCTCCCTATGGGAGACTCACATATGTAAGAGAAAGCATTGGCACAGGGTTTTCGCAACATTTCATGAAGCTCCAGTCATGGAAGGGTTAAACATTTCTTCCATAACTAAAGCCAACCATCTTCATTAAAGATAAATATTAGTTCATCAATATTTATGGCAGTTTTAAAGTTTTTCAGTAACATTTCAATATTCCAGTTTTTAGTTTATTTTGAGATTTTTTTTGTCTTTTATACCAGAAGAGCCCTTCAAGGAGGCCTCATTCGCAAATTTTAGTTTCAAATTAACAGTTTTTCAAAAGTTCAAACATCATTCCTCAAGTTATCCATAATTAGACATATGATAGGTATATGCTACAGTTTTATTGGGTAAAATATGCTGGGAAAGATCCTATAGATTATTTTGTAAATTGTACGACTTATTCTATAAAATTATACAGATATCCTTACCATTCCGAATATTTATATTTATAACGATAAAAGTCCTCACTGATAACATAAGCATTTATTCTCGATGGCTAAACTTGTAGGTAAAAGATCATTAAAACAAGTAGTTCAATCAAAATGAAACAACAAATATCTATGATACACACCAGTTTGGAGAGGTTCATATCCCTGAGAACTCTCATGACAATCGTATTCTCGCTGTCTCCGGGATTCAATCGTTTGAATGCTCCGAGTGTTCTCAACACAGATAGAATATTTCTCAAACCAAAATCGTAGTGAACCTGAAAAAAGCAAAATTAAATTAAATCAAAATGGCACGATTCCATGTTAAACAGGTCTCATAGTACTCCAACACCATGCAGGTTGTTTATCTCCCTTGATCACTCCATCAGACCACTGCTACCAGCGACATTTTACCCACATTTGGTGGACTTCCGTGATATTAATGTATAATATACTAACCGAACCGAGCCACGTGTTGTCCTTATCAAGCTCACAAAATATAAAGTAAAATTTGAGTAACCTTAAGTTTGGAAAGTCCAAAGAACTATATCCCAAACAGTGTGATTTGGTTCTCCGATTATTTAATCAAATAACAGTCTAAATGCACATGAATGACAACACGCATGGAAAACATACTTGGCCATGTTTTCTAAAATATGCTTTTATATAAAAAATGTGCCCTTTTCATCCATTGGTGCCCCTTGCAACCAGGGTCAGCGCTGGACCGAAATTTACTTTTGCCAAATAATTTGCCAAATGAAATTTTTTTTTGCCAAATTATATCAGCATTTGCCAAATGCTATCCATGATAGTATCATTTTCTGCAACATTAATTATTATGTTTCGACACTCGCGGATTGAACGACTTTTCATATCGATAGAAAAGCAGTTAGTTAATAATTAATTATACTCGCATCTCTATTGTGATTTATCATACAACAATAGGCCAATCACCGAACAGTAAAATGGTAGAAGGGTTGCTTCATCAGAAGGGCACATCACAGGAGGATTAGTAATCCCTCCAACCATCAGTACTAATACTATGAGAATAACTGCAGCTTAATACAGGTGTTAACTTTCCCTAAGCCTTATAAAACACCACTAATATAATTATGTTGTAAGAGTTTCCTGAAATAAATGGTAATGTTTGACCAATATTTTTCAAATTGTTTGAGGAATTAAAAAGTGACTTGGCCAAATGAAAATATTTTTTGCCAAATGTGAATTATTTTTGCCATTGGCAAATGGCAGCGCGAACCCTGCTTGCAACTCACAGCACATTTTCTGAAAGGCGACAGACCTGAAAATATGGTGCGGGACATTTGCAGAATGAGGTCACCAGAAGGTGAATTTAGTGACGCTACCCCACACAATGGGCTAGCATCACTAAATTCACCTTCTGGGGACCTCATTCTGTTTAGGCCTCATATTCTCTGGATAGTCTCTTTATTATCAATTTAAAAAGTTATTAATTTCTTTAGAATTAAGTTTCTTTTTCTTTTTTAATTTCTCTATATTCCCAAATTGGCAGACGACACTTTGCAAAATCAAGATGCCCAATGGGTGCACATCTCAAATCTGGATATGGGAACTTAAAATCTGATTCAATGTCTCACATAACAGATGTGGCCATGCAGAATGAGGTCCCTAGAGTATGAGTTTGGTGAATATAGCCCACTGTGTGGGATAGCGTCACTAAATTCACCCTTTGGGGACCTCATTCTGCAAATCACCGGCACCATATTTTCAGGCTTGAAAGGCAGTCAGTAATAAATAACGCGGAGACAAACCTGCTTCGTCAGTTGCTCTTCACATAGCTTGTACAGTGTGTAGAACTTCTTAGACAAGACAACATTCTGTATGAAACCACAAGCGGCAAGTTTTACTCGGATAATGATCTGTCTGTCTGGCACCATCATAGCCACGGTTCGGAAGTTTATCTTCAAGTTTTCTGGAAGCTCTTGTCGACCCGCATAACCAGGATTCTAAAATTAGATAAACAAATTGAAAAATATTAGATGTAGGACAGTGAACAAAAGTGAAATACATATAGATCTGTTATTCAGCACCCAAAAATCAAATTTTGAAGTCAAGTCTGGATATAGTGTCGCTGTTTACTTTTAATGTGTAACCTTGTCGAATGACCCCCAAACTCAATGCTATAAGGAACGTGCATCATGAATAGTGATGCATACTTTCACGACATGACATCAGCCTGTTTCTAAGCCATCAGTCACTTGTTATTCCCATTCATATGTTCCTAGTTCAAATAACACTAACAAGCTACGTCTGATTGAAATGTAGGCCATTTTCCTCATATTTAATTGATATCATAACTTCCAATTTTAAATGAATGTAACGGAAGAATTATTTTGCTAACTACGATATAATTCTACTATATAGGTATAAACGTTTAACCCATGGAATGAGGTTAGAACATTTACGACCCACAGTAGAATTTTATACCCACAGTAGGTGTAAAGCTAAAATTTACAAAATAGGTGTTATATACACACTAACATAGACAATTATGGTATAAAACTCAAACTTACATATTATATTATATTCTTTTCAAGAATGGATGAAATAACGATGGAGAATCTTTTGGAAAATTACTTGTGATCAATGTTTTTTGGAAAAGTCTGCAAAACAATGTCAGTTAAAACTGTTACACCACAATCACAGTCGATTTTATATAACTTGCATATGGTAAACGTATATAGAAGAGCCGTTTCAAGTAAAAGGTGGTTAAACTTGTAGCTCATGCTTTTATTTACCATGGTCAAGAAGATTCCAAATTCTGGGTCCATGTCGACTGAGTCACCATCAGTAAAGATGAACTGTGTCTTCTTCTCCTTCTTACACGCAAGAACAATGGCGATCTGCTGCGCGGCTACTGATAACACGGGTAACTCAATACGATTAAACTCATCAAAGCAACCCCATGCTCCAGCCTGGGCCAAACCTGTAAACAATTTAAAGCGATGTGAAGGGTTAGAGTGATGCTAAACACTCCGCTGAGGTGTTCAGAATGCAATAACAAAGAATCATGCGGCAAAATAAGTTTTCTAAAATTTTATATCAATATAGGCAGAAAACAGAGTCATTGTTATAAATCACATGTAGCAACAATGGTTGGCATAATCGTAGTCATAATTTTTATGCCTAATAATTCGTCCTGAATAAAGTAGTAAATATTTACATTTGTGCGTATTTCAAATGTTGTTCTCTGAAATGGTAGAGTTAATGTGGTTGGAATTTTCGATAATTTTAGTATATTGCTACATTCTTCCAGTGGAGATAGTATTTGGATATGAACTTATCGGTTTTATTCACAGAAGAATTGAAACAGAGATATGCAATGGCACAATTTTCATTGTTATGCTAATTTTGGCATATTTCCATATTTTTGGCATAAAAAGGCATGTTCGGGTATTCAACCAAAAACCGTAGGTATCCTCTATATTTTATTATGGTCCGAGAATTCAAGTTGGCATGACTAAAATGCCAGACCAACTTGCATCCATACTCCATGGAACACAACAAAATCAAAAGGAACATGGTGGCGTTGACTGATGTTCTCACATGTTTACTTTCTCCAACAATCAAAGATTTAATTATGTACCTTTGTAGATTCTGCCGAGTCCTCTGTAGTCCATCTGATCCGAACAATTAAAGACGACAACATATTTTCCCAGACATCTTCCCATGTCCTTGACTGACTCTGTTTTACCGGTACCAGCTGGTCCCGCTGGGGCTCCTCCTAGAGACATACCCAATGCCTGTGCCAACGTGATGTAACATCTGGAAAAGATGATCAAAGATATTCAGGTAACAATACACAATTTCAAGTTCCGAATCTGCCAAAAGGTGTTATTGGATTCGGTTTTATTTATGATCCATCATTTCATTACTTCCATATTAATTTGCGATTGAAAGAAAAACAAATGTGAATTAAGTGTATTACCTGTCAGTTAGTGGAGTAATGACCAATCTATCTGTACACCCGAGGAACTCATTCTGATAGGAGAAGTCGACATCGGTGATGGAGATTACACACTGGTCCGAATCCTCATTGTAATAAACCCGAGACTGCATCAACCATTCAAAATCATTAGTAGATTTGACGTGATTTTTCACCTGAAACAGAATTGAATGAATTGATGAGAGTTTACTATCTGAAAGAGTATGTTTATTATTTAACCTTTAGTCCCTGTATATAGGCATTCCTGGACGCCTTGAATTATTTCCCCAGTAGCCATACCTGAATGCCTTACGTTATTTGTGCCAGTAGCGACTCTGAGTGAATTGCCAGATGTCCTCACAGGTGCCCCAGATGCAAATATTGTTAGGACAATGTATTCTCTGATATATGCAAGTCTCCCATGGGAGCCTCGCATATATAAGAGAATACACTGGCTTACAAGGTAAATATTATTAGGCCAACATATTCTCTGATATATGTAAGTCTGCCATTGGGAGCCTCGCATATATTAGAGAATACACTGGCTTACAAGGTCAAGGTAAATATTATTAGGCCAATGTATTCTCTAATATATGCAAGTCTCCCATTGGGAGCCTTGAATATATAAGAGAATACACTGGCTTACAAGGTCAAGGTAAATTTTATTAGGCCAATGTATTCTCTTATATATGGGAGACTCGCATATATAACAGAGTACATTTTTCACAAAATTTCAGGACGCTAAGTCATGGAATGGTTAGGAATTTGAAAAACAACTAACATTACTAGTACTGAAAATCTGTGCCAATTGAAGAAAAATATGGCAATTAGGAAATTGAAAAAATAACTGTCTTAATTAACTTCAGTTAAGACTTACCAGGTAATCAAAGATGTCTTTTTGATGGACATGAATCGTGACAAGAGTTTCAAACTTGGTTCTCTCGATCTTCGTCAGTTCGGTTGTTGTGATATCAATTAGTTCATTCAGCATTTCAAGGAATCGCTGGTTGGTTGATGCCATTATTTTCTTGTCACTTCGAGCATTACGAATGGCATCCTCAGATTCTTTGGTCCACAGCATTTGAATTCCCAGCAATCCAACCTGGATGACAGTGGATAACATAGAATAGTTTCTAGTAATGCAATAGAATTTAAATATCGCAATCTATAAAACATGGATTCCCAGCATCATAGCTTTGATGATTATAAATAAAAATTGCCTTTAATAAAATTTGATGGAATTAAGCCATACACAAACGCTAGTGAGTAAAAGAATCTTATCATTGTTGATTATAATTTTGGTCTTTGTTTGAAGAGTTTGAAAGTAAACTTTTTAAATTTAGAATAAAACACCTACAATTTATATATTGTGTCTAGGGCCCTACGAACCTTAGATTTTAGGTCGAACCGAACCTTGAAACCGAATCATCTTCTCGGTTTCGAATCGAACCGAACCTCAACCCCAAACACTGACCGTGTTGTCGTAGACTCGTGATACAGTGGACAATCAGAAGACATGATTATAGTAAAATTAACGGTTATTTAAAAATTTACCATCTGCACTATAAGATAATTACATAATAAAGAATTAGTTTATATTGGAGATGGGTATTCTCTTTATTCGTCCGCGACTTTGATTTCAAAATCTACACATTTTGTGTTCTGATCTTTTCTGTATTTGCAAGTGACTTACATTTTTTTTATCGGAAGAGTAATAAACGAAGGGTCCCAAATAAGCACTGTGCAGGGGGAATTTTCTCTTGTAAATAGATTAAGTACCCGTACGGCATATTATTATTGTAATGACGGCACTCAGTAACTATTAACAGACAGCTAAATTGTAGCAAGACATCAAAGCACTCGACCGTCAATCGATAACTCTGACAACACACAACAAAGATCAAAGCGTGCAGATGTGGTTCTGTAACAATTTAAGTGTCACACTCACAGTTACAAGACAGAGAGCATCGGGTAACATAATCATGTCAATCATTTATGCTGATAAACAAAAATCACACCCTCTCGATCCTCACTGTGATTGGTTGAATCCAATTGTAGACACTGAAGTGCTGCCCAGAAATACCTGTTTCAGCCAGTTTAAATAGACTACACTCGGACCCGACAACATCGATCGATAATAACTTCAATTGATAATACAAAATACTGTATTCAAATACGTTTCGCCATGATGTAAATTCTTAGGAGTTCCCGACCTACTAGATAGGTATATAAGTATGATATTTATTCATGTATATTTTATGTAGTGACAATTAATACTCCAGGTAATCAAAGATGTCTTTTTGATGGACATGAATCGTGACAAGAGTTTCAAACTTGGTTCTCTCGATCTTCTACAAAAAGTTTGTTCGTTCTGTATTTATGTATTTATCTATAACCATAACTTGTTGTCTTGTTGTTTAGGTATAACCACATGTCTATTAGTAAAATTACATGGGGAATAAAACAACCTTTGACAACAGACTGTGATAGAACACCAGTAATCTTATAGTTTTACTAATTAATTATCCCGAATTTGACATGTCCGACCAGACCATTTAGCGTGAACAGAATAAAGTGATTATGCCAAAAGACCTCTTCAATGAATTATCACCCAGTGACCCCACCCGAGTAATGATCAAATTAATTATGTCCAATGCAATGCAAACAATGTAAACATAAAATCATAGTATCATTCAGATTTAGCACAGTTGTGTGTAAACCAATTAATATACTGTATATTGCAATAACAATTCCTTATAGTATGCAAAATTTGGTCATTTTGCGGGACTAACGAAAAGGTTCGATATAAACGAATCCCGTTTAAGGTTTCGAACCGGACCGAAACATCTCGGCGGTTTCGAATCGAACCGAAGCTCAAACGGTTCGCAGGGGACTAACTGTGTCTTATGTATAGATTAATAAGCATACCTGAGAAGGATAAGAGTTCTCGAACTCGATGAGTTTAAAGCTTGGATCTCCTATCGCAACAGACGCTGATCTGATAATTCCGTGGAGAGATTTACGGGAACCTTTGAGCAAGAGATCAAGCCAGTTCTCCACATTGCCCTGAAATAATAACATCACAATTTTTATTTCTTTGTCAAATCCCAATTATATTAAATATGGTGAGATCAATGTGTCAAAAAATTATCTACTCATGTCAGGGGCAGGGTCCGCGCTGGATCAAAATTAACTTTTGCCAAATAATTTGTCAAATAAAAATGCTATTCCTGATAGTATAATTTTCTGCGACATTGAGTCTTATTTTGTGGTTTATCATACAAAAATAAAACAATCACCGATCAATAAAATTGTAGAAGGGTCGCTTCATCAGACGGGCACATTACAAGAGGATTAGCTATCCAAACACCACCGCCTCACTAAATATGGGTAATCCCTCCACGCATCGATATTAACCGCATCTTAATAAAGGTGTTAACTTTTCATGGACCTTATAAAACATCACCAATATTGTTTTATATTATGACTTTCCAGAAATGAATGTATTGATTGACCAATATTTTTCAACTTTCTTTACGAATTAAAAAGTGACTTGCCAAAACTTTTTCCAAATGAAAATATTTTTTGCCAAATGTGAATTATTTTTGCCATTGGCAAATTTGGCAAGTGGCAGCGCGAACCCTGGTCAAGGGCGAACAAAATTAATATGTGCACTCAAGCAATCAATGAAAAATTTCTGGGAAAATGATTCACATTATTCTTTCTAACAGATTTTCAAAAACATTTTTCCAATGTCAGTGGGGTGTTCAATCAATTTTGTCTGTCAATAGTGCATATCACTTCATAAGGAAGCAAGCAGTTCATAAGCTCATCACAGCGAAGTCACCCACTGAAAGTATATTACACAAGGCTTGATATAGTGTGACTGACATTTGCAGAATGAGGTCCCCAGAGGGTAAATTTAGTGATGGCACCCTGCACAGCGGGTTAGCACACTAAATTTATCCTCTGGGGACCTCATTCTGTATGAACTCATCTTCTGGGAAGTATCCATAGTCTCAAATTGACATTGTTTTTAGTTACTTTTTTCCTTCTCTACAGTTTCTGTATCTCCAAATTTGCAGAAGATAAAATGCATAATCAATGTGACTAATGGGTGAACATCACCAACTTAAATTGGGAAACTTCAATCTGAACCTACCCTTACTGAAAGAAATCACTAAATAAGTGATACCTTAGTGCTTGCTTAGTGTTTAGCACTAAGAATCATTAATTTCCTCATTTCCTTAATGTTTGAGGGGTCTAAGCACTAAGAGTAGCACTAATGCTAGTGCTTGAGCACTAAGGGATTTTCTCCTTAGTGATTCTTAGTGCTTCTTAGTACTCCAACCATCTGATTGTTAATGTTGCATGATGTTTTAAACCATGAGACTGGAGTAATAGGAAGCACTAAGCATTTATCTTCAAATATCTGCAGTCAGTTAATGTTTATGGGATTTTCTCAATCACTAGTAAGGCACTCTTAGTGCTTACAGAGAACTTAGTTTAATTTCAAGAGAATCTCTGCTTGAAATAAAGTAAGTCAGGTTAATGAAATTCACGGAAGAAGTGAGAAAAAATCCATTGCTGTATTAACAAATATTGGCTAATATGTGCATTATACATATAAAAAGAAGCGGTTTGATGAACTCTTCATGCTGAGTCCAATTATTTTTTTTATATAAAATAATTTTTGAGTGAGACAGACCAGTTAACATGAGTTTGTGTCACATCACTCACATGAACATATTTTTCTCCATTTATTTTATCTGAACAAGGACAGAAAATGTGGCTGTTTAAGATACTTTTGAAAACATTTTTTTTTATATTGGTAATCTATCTTTTAAGTGAAATATTTGCAATAAAAGATATCTATCCAATACGCAATGTCACTGAATCATGACCATATTGGATCCACCCAGTCCCAGTTTTAGTGGTACACATCAAAGTTATGGAACTATAGTTCTCCCATAGCAGAGAGGCCTCAGCAGAATGAGTTTCCAGAGGGTGAATTTGGTGATGCTAGCCCACCATGCAAAATAGCGTCACTACTAGTAAATTCACCCTCAGGGGACCTTATTCCACAAATGACAGACACACTTTTTCAAGGTTTGTTATTACGATATATTTACCTGAGCCAGGACTGATTCTTCCAGGTTGATGGTCTCCCCTTCCTGGGAGTTTACAGCGAGGATCTTATCATAAATCTTTTCATCGAATGTTACTGTCTTCGTGTTATCAAACACACTCAGTAAATGGGCCTGAAAATACGAAAACATTTTCATATAGTTTTTTTGATTGATTGATTTTTTATTTGTACAATTAATATCCATAACAAAATGAACATGATATGTGTATAAAACAATGTATTGTACAGGAGCAGCATGACCCTGGTCGGTCGTTATAAAACAATGGATTGTACAGGAGCAGCATGACCCTGATCGGTCGTTATAAAACAATGTATTGAACGGGGGCAGCATGACCATGGTCTGTCATTATAAAACAATGTATTGTACGGGGGCAGCATGACCATGGTCTGTCGTTATAAAACAATGTATTGTACAGGAGCAGCATGACCATGGTCTGTCATTATAAAACAATGTATTGTACGGGGGCAGCATTACCATGGTCGGTCGTTATAAAACAATGTATTGTACGGGGCAGTATGACCATAGTCTGTCGTTATAAAACAATGTATTTTAAAGGAGCAGCATGACCATGGTCGGTCATCTTCCTGCTACCCCTCAGTACGGAATGAACAACTAGAGGTGGGCTGTCCCAATGGGACAAAGGATACCCCTGTGGCAGTCGAAAAATTCTGCAAAAAAAATTGCCCAATCGGCCTCTATTCCAAGTTTTATAACAATTGAAACTTGCAGGTGCACAAGTTCCCATGGTTCTAAATATGTGCCAAATTAAAAAAAACATTACAGAAAAATATAGGAATAAAATATCGGACAAAATTATGCATCTTGAGAGACAGCAGTCCACCTTGAAAAAATTCTGATGAACCTGATAATTGCAGGTGTACAGGTTCCCATGGTACTAAATATCTGTGCCAAGTTTAAAAAAAATTACTGTAAAGTTTAGGAATAAAAGTTTGGACAAAATTTTGTCCACAGACAGCTAGAGGGACAGACAAGCTGCGGGGGGGGGTACATAAACAATAGATGGCGGAATGGATCTATCTGCTTGAATACAGTATACATTCTGTTCCAGACTTGAGCTAACAGCGGAAGTTTAATAAGGAAACATATAATTACAATTTATGGCAATGTATCGTGTGTATGTGTTTGACACCCTATCATTTCAGGAGAGAGGACAACTGATTTCACAGTAAAACATTACTGGCCTTCAAATCTATTTTATGGCTTAGATAACGCCAGCCACTAGAATACAGATAGTGAAATTGCTAACAGACCCCTTTCCCAATGCAAAAAGAACCTGATTTTCACCAATTTACGAAGGTGATTAATATATATAAAATAATATCGGTATTAGGATTCCCAAGAGTTACTCCATATTTCCTCAAATGAAAGTGAATGTTTGCTAGGTTAGAACACATTACTCAACAGTTAGTCCATGCAAGTCAATTTCCTGCTTCTCAAGCCAGCACATACAGTAATGCTCTAAGTAATCGACTCCTTAACCACAGCAGAATTATGGGTAACTTTTCAGGATTTAGTCGGAAATATGGCTTGTTGCCATTCATCGGCAAGCTCTCGGGAGAGCTTTCCGATGAATGGCAACAAGCCATATTTCCGACTAAATCCTGAAAAGTTACTCATAATTCTGCTGTGGTTAAGGAGGCGATTACTTAGAGCATTACTGTATGGTCCCGAAACCCTGCTCGTGCAACATTTTTATTCGTGTTTTATGTTTGAAGAAATTATAATCAGTAAAAAATAATTGCGGTATTACTCCAAACTGTGATTGAACATACCCGTTTCCGGATTCAAATTTCCAATTCCATACACGACATGCAGTCTTGATAAATTGAGTCTGCAAAACTCAGTAAAAAATGTGTGACTGATCTTCTTTGTTAGGTGTTTTTTTTTACGAAATAAATCACATGGAATCTATTACCTAATTTTTATGGACATTATGTTTGGGTAATAACGGCCATGGGCAACTGAAATTAAACTGACACAGAGCTAGCCAATCCAGGGGTGGAACATTCGCTGGCATTATATGTCAGTGGCAGAGAACTGGATGCCTTTCAAGATACGATTATTACTTGTATAGCCCTGCCAGGAAGAGAATAGCTGCCTCACGGTATACTGACCTGAATCGTATGAGAATCGCTTGCTTGACCTAAGATTTCGAGGAGAGCTGGATCCGACACAAAGAAGAATCGTGGGAAAAGCAGTCTCTTCTTCTCGAGGTAGCCAGTCAGCGACTTCTGACATGTCTCCAGTGACTCAAGTAAATGAGGAAGCAGCTGACTCAGTGTGTCGTCTCCGACGCAGCACTGAATGACGTTAGAATTCTCATGCGCTCGCTGCATGATCTTCTGCCATGATTTGTCAATGTTGGCGAATCGTTTGGCTTCCTGTTGGGTAAATGATGTGATAAATAATATAATATGTGGTTTGCATATGACCATTTGTTTCCAACAATTTGCACTTTCTACAAGAACGGATTAAGATCGATTTTGCACACTGACACAGAAATAAAATCCTTAACACTTCCAAGACTGGATCTTCGTGACATTTTGTGAAAACCCTGTGCCAGTGCATTCTCTTATATTGACCTTGTAAGCCAGTGCATTCTCTTATATATGCGAGGCTCCCTATGGGAGACTCCCATATATAAGAGAATACACTGACACATGATCTTTAATGCTGCACCAGCACAGCTCCAGTCATGAAAGGGTTAAGTATCTACTATTGTCTTGTGAAATGGATGATAATTGTGTTGGGTTCCATGCAATATGGATGCATGCAAGCACAGATGAACAAATGGATGGCTGTAATCCAGTGTACCACAATATTCAATCGGTGGCATAAAATTCCATACTAAAAACTGAAGACATTTCTTACTCAAACAAACCATAATTAGATACCATGATGTAAACACAAATAGAAATAATATCGTATATATATATCAAGCTCTGTTTTTGACAGCCTAGAATTTTTAATTATATAGTTACCTGTGGTAGCTGTTTAGCAATGTCACCTCCGACAAACACGGCCTCGAGATAAATCCATAAGTTCTGTACGATCAGCCAGTTCTCAATGATCTCGGTCGTACCGGTCAGCTTCTGTACCCACTCCTGAATCTGTGGCTTGAAGGGTGCATTATATCTACAAAAGCGTAAATGATTTACAGTAATTTTGTGTTCGATATCGTTATTTAATAAAGAGCTACATTGATAAATAGGTCAAAATTTGTTCATTTTAAAAAGATTTCTCTTTATCATATTATGATTTGGTCACATTCGAAATCATATTCGTTTTAACTGATTCATTAATAATAGACAAAGCTAGCAAACAAGTTAATATTGGGCTTGCTTACGGTAATGTGTGAAATAATTTACAAACTCAGAGAATATTTTAGAGAAAGAAATATGCATTGTTTTTGCTCATTTTATCAGTGATTTTATGGGAATAAATGCACAAAAAAGAATAATATCGAATAGATGCAGCATGAATGTATTTTATTAATGAACACAGCACTGTGGTTATTGGCATAGTTAATGTGCACAGCTTTGCGGATCACACAATGTGCCCAATGGCCACATTTTACGCTGTATTCTTCAACACAATAACCCTACATTCATCTCTTAAAAATAATTTCATGATTTGCCGATGGAGAAGTTGATGGGTTACATACTCTTCGCTAAGTAATGAGTTACCAGTTGCTAAGTAATGACTTACCGGTTGCTAAGTAATGCACCGAGAACCATGAGACTGTCTTCCATGAGAGCCACAACCTCTGCAGTGGAGTCACCTGAAAAAACAGCCAGAGAATTGACAATCATTCAAATAGAATGAACATTAATGTGTTGACCGATTATACAAAAGCCTGAATATAATTGATGTGATACAAAGGATGAACAATTAAATTTGATGAATGTACTTTATTTGATACCAATAACATACAAAATTGAATAATTTATTTTATACCAATAACATACAATCTTGAATCATCATTTTCGTCAAATTTATACATACTAGTATGCATGAATAAAACTGAGAAAGGATGTTGATCTCAAGATTTTGAGGAAAACTTAGATTTCTTTCTTATTAAATATAACTTATTTCTAACGTTAGTATTAAAGTATGCATCCATCAAATTGGCTTTGATTGGCATTAGAAGAACTGAAACATATAAAAATAAAACTTTAACCCTTTGGCGGGTGAGTACGTCATATATGATGACATATCCATGGGTGAACAAGCCTTGAAATAGGGTGTCTGTCATTTGCATAATGAGGTCCCCAGAGGGTGAATTTAGTGATGCTACCCCGCATAGCGGGCTAGCATCACCAAATTCACCCTCTGGGGACCTCATTCTGCTTACACCTCGGCAGAATGAGGTTCCCAGAGGGTGAATTTGGTGATGCTAGCCCGATATGCGGGGTAGCATCACTAAATGATCCCTCTGGGGACCTCATTCTGCAAATGACAGACACCCTATTTCAAGGCTTGTGGGTGAATATATTTTTTGCAAATAATCTGAGTAATATTATAACATTGACCTATTGTAAAAAATAAATCATACAAACAACATTATTAAAAGCATGAATCAATGTAAATAATACAAATAATATCCATCTGCATTATATATATGAAAGGTTCCCATTTAGGAGACTATTTTTCGAAGTTATTTGCACAGTAACATATTACACTAGATATTACCCTAGATCTACCGTAAATGATATAAATGTCATTCCCCCCGCCATCCGTATGGAGACATAAATGTCGTTCTAACCGCCTAAAGGGATGGAGACATAAATGTTGTTCTACCTGCCCAAAGGGATGGAGACATAAATGTCGTTCTACCCGCCCAAAGGGATGGAGACATAAATGTCGTTCTACCTGCCCAAAGGGATGGAGACATAAATGTCGTTCTACCCGCCCAAAGGGTTATGTAGCATTTAAAGGTGGTGTATCTCTTCTGGGCCACAATTACAACAACATCATTTTTATAAACCCTATCTCAAGACTTACAGATAGCTATTTATAAACCCTATCTCAAGACTTACAGATAGCTATTTACAAACCCTATCTCAAGACTTACAGATAGCTATTTATAAACCCTATCTCAAGACTTACAGATAGCTATTTATAAACCCTATCTCAAGACTTACCGATAGCTATTTATAAACCCTATCTCAAGACTTACAGATAGCTATTTATAAACCCTATATCAACAAGACTTACAGATAGCTATTTATAAACCCTATCTCAAGACTTACCGATAGCTATTTATAAACCCTATCTCAAGACTTACAGATAGCTATTTATAAACCCTATCTCAAGACTTACAGATAGCTATTTATAAACCCCAATCTCAAGACTTACAGATAGCTATTTTGTGTGAATAAAACACTGAAAAACTAATGATTGGGGGTATTATGTTTATAAAGGCATAATAACGTGGTATATTCCTGATATAACCGAGCAAAATGAATCGAAATGATATTTTGTCATGATGGAGATCGCTAACAAGACAGAGTACCCCCTAACTTTTCCATAATCTTGCCAGAAGTTTGTTCTAAAAATAGCCTGTAAAACTGTCAAGAAGTGTTGAATGTATTACGCCAGACAAAATCGAAAGAAAATCATTATTAATAAATAAAATGTGTCCTCGATTCATATCTATTATTCTCGTAAAATTGTCCTGAAAAGTTAAATGAATTTCACAATACAAAATCGAAAGAAAATCAATATTAATTAACAGAAGTTTACCTCGATTCATATTTATCGCTTTATATCATGGAATCAATATAACAATAACATGATTTTTGAGGGCGTTATGGTTTATTAACGGCCCGGCTGGAATGATTAACAGCCCAAGGGCCTATTAGCAGCCCGAGACGAAGTCGAGGGACGCTAATAGGCCCGAGGGCTGTTAATCATTCCAGAGGGCCGTTAATAAACCATAATGCCCGATGGAATCATGTTATTACTATTATTACCACAGTTTTGGACATTTGACCCATTTGAGTATTCAGTGGAATAACGAAGTAGATTAAGAGAGAAATATTTTCAAGAACATTTAAATTTGATATCATTTGACTTGTCAGCTGACACAGAGTCTCGAAAATAGGACAGGGAAAAAACCAGCATTGAAGACGAGTAACAAACAATGAGAGGTTGACAGCTAAAATTATTAATGCATACTTACGCTTGATACAATAATTTAATCATATAGCGTGAATTCCAATCATAAAACCACTATAGTGTCGGGAAAATCGGATACATCTTCCCATTATTTTCTTGAAATAAACACGCCAGATCGGAAGTTGAAGGGACGTAACTCGCGCGATAATAAACGAGATCTAGTTTCCGGGCCGCGGGCCGATAATGAACTAGGCTTCTCATTATCGCCCCCCTGTTTTGGTAACAATACACTATTTGGAACGCCCCGAAAAACATTATCAATGGCCTAGAGAACGCCCTATAAAGTGGTAATAATATTAATTAATAGAAGGTGTCCTCGATTCATAATTATTATCTTATACCATGGAATCGATATGAAACTTGTTACGATGAGATAGACTATCTTTAAACAACAGAGACAGCAAAATTTGATCAGTTGAAAAAAAATGATATGAATATATGGTGCAAAAGTTTTTCAATATAGTATGTGACCTCAATTTATTAAAAAGAAGATATTGTAAAAAAGAGTGAGCATATATGTGAGAATAATAAAAACGTTTATATCTGCTTAACCCTTTCAGTGCCAAGTCCGATTATTGTATCAAGCCATATTTCCTTGATCATTTTTCAAATTTATTGATTATAATAATGTGATACATTGATGGAAAGAGCTCTTAGAGCTCTTTCATTCAATGTATCACATTATTATAATCAATAAATTTGAAAAATGATCAAGGAAATATGGGTTGATACAAAAATCGGACTTGGCACTGAAAGGGTTAATGTATGTTTGTCAAGCTTTCAAAGGGATGATTTTGACTTAAAATAAATCTGACATTTTTAAATGTGACAAGCAATATTTTGTGATAGACGATGGAGTGACACATAAATACTTCACCATTTCTCTCATCGTATGAATCTGGTTTGGCTGTTAAACAGGATATACAGGTATAGTATAATATTACATTAAAATGTTGTTTCTTCTGATAAGGTTGAATTCATAAATACTATAGAAACATTGCTGGAAGGTATACCAGAAACCCAATTTTTTTTATTTTAATACTTTTATGTAAACTTTTTCTCATGCTTTAACTAACAAATTAGTTAAATGACCCATTAATTAGTCTATTTTTATCAAATTGTACAATCTAAATCACCTAGTAATATATAAAATAGGATACTGCTTATTTTTTTTGGAAAAAGTTGGATGTAAATCTAGCACTTTTAAATTTTTTATTGACATTATGTATATATAAAATGTGATGTTTGCCTCTAGCAAGAACTGCCAATCAACTACAATATCTTGATACTGTAGTCATGTATAATGTTTAGTAGCGAGGTGACGTACCTTTAAGCAGCAGCTCTCCCCTTGCTTTGAATGCTGAGAACTGGAAATTCTGTGAACTCCAATCATTGATGACCTGTTTGAGTTTGGCTTCGATATCTTTTTCCTTTACGGCTGAGATGCACACATCCTGAAATCAGAGAACAAGGAATGACTGACTGAGCTTTCATGATGGGAGCTGCGCTGGTGCAGCATTAAAGATACTGTGCCAGTGCATTCTCTTATATATGCAAGTTACATATCCCACAGGGGGCCTCACATACATAAGAGAATGCACTGGCTTACAAAGTCAAGGTAAAGACAAATAGTAAATAATTCCTTAATATGATTTCTTCCAATCGTTTAACACTTTCATGATGGTAGCTGCGCTGGTGCAGCATTCAAAATAATGTGCAAGTGCATTCTCTTATATACAAAAGTCTCCCGTGGGGAGCCTCACATATATAATAGAATGCACTGGCTTACAAAGTCAAGGTAAATTCTTATATATGCGAGGCTCCCTATGGGAGACTCATATATATATATAAGATAATTCATTGGCACAGGGTTTTCCCAAAATTTCAGGAAGCTCCAGTCATGGAAGGGATAAAGAGTGAAGCTTAAACAAGTGAACCCACAAATATGCAAATCAGTTATAATTATAAAAAGATGACCAAAGATTCAGACAAAACCTTAGAACAACTTCTAAATTTGTTAAAACTAGTGCAAGTTGGACTGAGGAGCATCCATTCTCCCAAAGCACTTTTAATGACAGACCAAGAGACAATTCACATAAGCTGCAGGTGACCTTGGACTGATAAGAATGTGGGGAAAAAGATTTATGCAAAGGGTGGTCAAACCGGAGTTAAATTGTTGGATCTGAATCTCAAGACCAATCCAAAACACTAATTGGCACATTATTTTATGAACTGAAATTTGTCAGTATATATCATTCCTTTAATTAAAGGTGAGGCAGATCACGATGGGCAGATGTTTAACCCATACCTTGGCATAAGTTATTAGCTATTTTCAGCTTGGATTAAAAAATAAAATTCTTTTGAAAAAGGGCCATAAAACCTCTTTAAAAAAATCAGATCAAACCCATATTCGAACTCGATCTGTATTTTGGGCTGAGAAACAAATATACACAAAATTTGGTTCTGATCGGACAAATTTGTGTCGATCAGATAAAAAAATATTTTTGAGTTATTGAGTTATTGACTTATTCTAAGTCGAAAAAGGGCCATGAGTCTGTAAAAAAAAAAAACTCAGATCAAACTCATATTAGAACTCGATCTGTATATTGGGTTGAGAAACACATATACAAAAAATTTGGTTCTGATCGGATAAAAAATTATTACCCAATATGATAAATATGAAAAATTACATAAACTACAAAACAGTTTTGAAACTGAAAGTCAATCGACTTGTTCTGAAATAAATGATATTGATATACTTGATAGCCCCCCCCCCCCCCCCAGCTCCCCTGCATTAAATAATAAGAATAATCACCTCAATGTCTTCTTTAAACTGTAATAGTGGAGCCTTCATCAGATCTCGGAGTAAGAAATTCTCTGACTCAACGTCGAATGAGTGGCTCGTTATATTAGAAATCCTTTCCCAATGTCGACCCATCATGGCTTTGTTCGACATCATCTCCAGGAGCGGACAAGTCTCATTGAAGTCGTCAATTGTTTTACGCAATTCCTCATATGCCTGCCATTCCTTCAGTGCTTTTGGTAACTTGCGGCACCTATGGGAAAAAAGTAAATAGTGTAAGGGTGTGTTGAAGGTTATGAAAGCCATATTGCTTCTGATTTGAGTATGGTATTTAAAATAACATGGTTGAGTCAACGAGTGTAACCTTGAAAAGCCCACTGTCCATTTCAGGTCGGAAAATATGGTGTTGGATATTTGTAAAGGTCCCCAGAGGGAGACTAATTCTGCATGGCCTCATCTGCTATGGGAAACCTAGACACAGATTTATGTTCCCAGATGGTGATATGTGCAACCCATTGTGCACCTCGATTATGCATTGTGTCATCTGCCAATTTGGGAATATAGAGAAACTAATCTAAAAAAAGAAATGTTCTTTTTAACTTTCTAAAGAATCTAAAAAAACTTGCTAATTTGATGATAAAGATACTTTCTAGAGAACATAAGGCCCAAGCAGAATGTCCCCAAAGGTAATTTAGTATGCCAGCCCACTATGCAGGGTAGCGTCACTTAATTCACCAACAGGGGACCTCATTCTGGAAATGACCAGCACCATATTTTGAGGCTTGGTCCATTTATTTCAAATATTTTCCATGATTTATCTCCCTGGGTGGGGGCAATATTACATTGAGCGCCTGAAGCAAGTCGGTTCTAATTCAAACTGGGACTGTTTCGGTTCTGAAAATAACTCCAGTACATGTAAGCGATAAATTTAAGCTACAGAATCCGACATAAGTCAAACCAATGAGCATTTTGGCTGATATGTACTCATACAAATCAACAGATTGTAAAACATGAGCTAGAATAAAACTTCTAATAACAATGGCACAAATACCAAATACAGAAACCAATGTTCTTATTTTAATACTTTTGAGACAAGTAGACCAGAAAGGATTATTGCAAAGGACTATGCAGTGGATTGAAGGCCGTACCATGTGGAATCACTATAATACAACCGGCCCCCGGACCACAAACCACGTCGAAGGGTGGCACAGAAAACTACTTCAACTGACTGGTGGCGGCAGAGTTCAACCACAGAGAAGAAAATATCGGGCGGTCAACGCGTCTCTTAGACATTTCAAGAGAATATTCAAGGAAAACGAGATCGACGTTGTAGAATACTTAGATTCAATCGCTAAATTAGTTCGCCATTGAGCTTTTTGTTAAAGTATTGTCGTGTATTTGTTATATGTTTGTTATCTCCTTGTATGTATTTTATTAATTATTTTGCATCAATAAATAAATAAAACATGACATAGATTATTTCCTGACATCAACATTGAATCAGCACCAAAGGTTCCAAAACCCTCGTTCCCAAATTGACAAACCATTAAAACACTACAAAAAGAGAGGACAAACCATTAAAACACCAAAAGAAAAGAGGAATAGACTATAAGCGGCAAATGATTGAAGTAAGGGATTATTGCCACCTCGTGTAGGTACCCCCGGAAACAATAGCCGTCGGCAAAGTGAGATGCTCCCTCCAATTTAACCCTTCAATAGACTGGAGCGTCTTGAAAATTTGCGAAACCCTGTGCCAGTGCATTCTCTATGTATGTGAGTCTCCCATAGGGAGCCTCGCATATATAAGAGAATACATTGGCCCAACAATATTTACCTTAACTTTGTATTGGACTGAGTGTCTTGTCCAATATGACTTTTCACCACAACCTGGACTCGTACAAGATAAATACATACTGTACACAACATTGTATAATAACTTTATTTATACCACGATCGCCTATCTTACTATATAAATAAAGCCATAGGGGGCCTTGCATATAAAAGAGAATGCATTGACCCAACAATATTTACCTTTACTTTGTAAGTCAGGGCACTCTTTTAATTATGCGAGGCACCCTATGGGAGACTCACATATATAAGAGATTGCAATGGCACAGGATCTTTAATGCTGCACCAGTCATCAAAGGGTTAAAATTAAAATTGCCCACCTGTTTTGGAAGTCTATGAGTTCATTGTTAATTTTGTCGATGTCGATTTCATTCCACAGAACATCGTAGTAACCGTTGACATTCTCCAAGACGGTGTTATAAAGCTGATAGAGTTTCTGCAGCAGGTTGAGCTCCTTTTTAATCTTCTGGAGTCCAGGGTACTCTGTGATCTCTAACCCGAACAGCTCCTCGCCACCAGAATAGGTCACATATTTACGATAAAGTTCGTCAAACTGAGCCTGGAAGATGTTGAGTCGGTCTGATGCCTCTCTTGGGGCTATTCCATCCTCCATAGGTCCACTGAAAATGTATCACATATTATTATCCATCCCTTTACTAACGCCTTTTCTGATTGGGCAAAAGCCGCCATGTGATAATACGGGAAAAAGTCATATTGGACTCCAGAATGTCATATTGGACTCCCAAGTGTGCAATATCACTTTTTTATCGGGACTCGGTGACGTCACGAATTAACTCTATTGCAAAATTAATTGGTGAAATTGTGATGCGCGTGCAACACTGGTGGATTTAGCAGACGTTTCACTTCCACATTGAGTTTTTTTTCACTTCCGTGTTTACTTCGAAATCATGCTTTCTGATGATCAAAATGCAGGCTTTTATAGAGAATTAAGTGGTGACAAATACCAAAAATAACCACAAAAGTTTTATTCCCAAAATTTTGATAAACATAGAGATTGATAATAAAAATGTCATTATACAATGTTGTGTACAGTATGAGTTTTTCTTGTACTTGTCCAGGTTGTGGTGAAAAGTCATATAGGACTCGACACTGCGTGTCTCGTCCAATATGACTTTTCACCACAACATGGACTCGTACAAGAAAAATACATACTGTACACAACATTGTATAATAACTTTATTTATACCAGGATTGCCTATCTTACTATATAAATAAAGCCATCTGTTTAAAATTTACATTTAATCAACACCTGTTGATTAAACGTGCCTACTGTTGATTAAACTTAAACTACAGATAATAAAGAAACTTTCCTGAGATGAGGCCTAAGCAGAGTGAGGTCCACAGGCCTAAGCAGAGTGAGGTCCACAGAGGGTGAATCTAGTGATGCTATCCCGCACACTAGCTAGCATCACAAATTTTACCCTCTGGGGATCTCATTCTGCTTGGGCCTCATCTTTGGAAAGTATCTTTATTATCAAATTAATTTTTTTTTAGTTTCTTTAGAATATTCCTTTTTCAGTCGTACACACTAAATCCAGGCTTGACCCTCATCATTTAGTGTACTAGTCATTGGTCTAACTACGAGACATTTAATATTTCATTTTTGTTTTTGGAGACTTGCCACGATACGATACTAAATTTTGAAAATCTGGGTATCAATGTGATTGATGGTTTGTGACAATGACCAAATGAAGCACTAACATATCATAGTATGTAGTATGGTGAATGTCAAGATGACACCAACAGAGGTCAATTCATAAGTTTGGGTCATACTGAAAACCGGGGCTGAGGATGATAACTTAAAATGTATATAACATTATACAGTTATCGCATTATTTCGAGGTTGACACGAGGAATTGTCAACCCGAGTAAGTCAATATTCACCTCGGCCGTAGGCCGAGGTGAATATCGACTTCCAAGGGCTGACAATTCCTCGTGTCAACCAAGAAATAATGCGATAACTGTTTTATTATATGAAACACGCTTTGATTGGACAAGACGTTGTGACGTTGAACGTCGCTGGGAAAATCCTATCTATTTTCAGGTCTGATAATAAGTTATGTTAACCCCTGAAGTATCTGACGTCACTCAGAACTGTTATTAACCTCTTGTTTAATTAATGAGGTGAATATCGTTAGATATCTCGATATTTCGTTACGTTTTAACATAGGAATTGGGGAAGAAACTTATGATCATATAATAATATAAATTCTCACCTGTTGTCGTAATCGCTGACAAAGCAGTTGGCGTCCTTCACAAACTTCTCAACTCCAGACAGCAGATTAGATTTAAACTCGGGTTGTATCACCAGTAGATGTTCCTGTGCTGTCTTCGACTGAAATTTTAAAAATAAACTTGGTGTAATCATTATTTAACCCTTTCAGTGCCAAGTCAGATTTTTGTATCAACCCATATTTCCTTGATCATTATCCAAATTTATTGATTGGCACTGAAAGGGTTAATAACCCCAAATAATAGATAATTTATTTACAATATAATATAAATGTGATGAAGTATGAGAGGGAAGAAGAGGACCTTATGAAATTGAGGGCCATTTTCCATAAAGTTTTATAAAGCGATTTCTCCATAGTTTTTCAAGTGTTTTCAATTCAAGATCTGCAAGTAAGAATTCAGTGAGCAGAAGATTGCCAATGAATCAAAGCTGTTCAAGTACACACCACTTTTCAGTCTATGATAGGCCATTTGTCAGATTCCAGCCTATTTCATGCATTTATACCTGCACAAGCCTTGAAATAGTGTGTCTGACATTTGAAAAATGAGGTCCCCAGAGGTTGAATTTAGTGACACTATTCCACATAGTGGGCTAGCATCACCAAATTCACCATCCTTCTGGGAACCTCATTCTGCTTAGGCCTCAGCTTCTATGGGAGACCTAGGATCAGATTGAAGTTCCCCAGTTGGTGATGATCACCCATTAATCACCTTGCTTAATATGGAAATTATCTTCTGAAAATTAGGGGATATAGAAACAGAACAGAAGGGAAAATTCAATAAAAATATGTTAATTTGAGACAATAGAATTTCACTCTGTAGGGACCTCATTCTGCAAATGTCAGACACACTGTTTCAAGGCTTGTTCCTGTGTTAACCTCAAAGATCCTTGATAAATTATTGCCCTTGATTATTGAGTTTGGTCATAAAATCATATAAAGTTTATCCGGGATAAAGAAAAGGTGCAACCACAAGATCTTATGACTGTTCCAACCTGGAACATTTGTTCCTACCTGTGAGCCGAGCTTTGTCCATCCATAAGACAGTGCATCCACCCTTTCGGCATTTCCATCATTAAATGTGATGTTGTATTTATTCAACAAGGCATAGGATTCCTCAATCGGCGTGACTGTCATGTCGACCTTTATCTCCATCTCACGAATCTCGACCAAGGACGCCATATGGGAGCGGACATCATCAAGATCTTTGACTGGGCGTGACAGCCTCTTTGTGAGGTTTTCGATAGTTTCCATCAGTTCGTCCATTTCTTGTCCACATTTCTGATTGAGTGCCTTGGCGTAAGCCATCTTCCATTTCTGCACCTCGACATTGAGTCCGAGTTTTAGGTCGTCCGTCATCATTATAACCGGTCCCACTCTGCTCGATGCTTCAATCTCTTCAATCTCAATCTCAAGTTTCTAAATACGAATTAGATTAGATTAGATAATTTATTGGTAATGGTATATATCAATACAATTCATAACCTACAAATTACACTAATATACATTTAAATGAGCAATATAAATATGGATATGGATGGAACTGTTGACAACAATAAATTTTAATGGTAATTGAGTGGATATATGTTCAATGTTCAGATGTTTAATGATAATCCATAATAGATTGAACACAGTCACTGCCAAAACCCATTCAATTACATGCAAAAAAGTACCAGATAACTCATAGTCAGCAGTGAAAGTGTTAACAAATAAAATTTAAAAAGATGGTTCATTAGTGATATTTAACATTTTATACTGGTCAACATTTATAAATAAATATACCACTACAAGGGATAACACCAAAAGGACAACAAAAAATACCTCTTATTTCCAGTGGTCCCAATACATATGATGAATTTAATTATGAAGACTGTCCAGTCTTAATTGTTAAGCCATTAAAAATGAATACATTCTCAATCTCCAGTTTCTAAATGCGAAATTTTAAGTAGAGTAGTAATTTTAGTAAAAGTTAATGGCGAGTCAGGTATATGCCATAGCAGACCCCGAATCCAACATCCGAAAAGCTACCCTCATAAATTATACAAACCTGGTAGCAACTCATGGCAGCTTCTATCTCTGACATGATCGGTTTCGTCGCCATAAACTCCTTCACGTTGTCATCAACCTCCTGTAAATAATGGACTATGTTTAGGTACAACGTCGTATGATCCCTACTATAATAGTTTGTATAAAAATGCTCAATGAATTGGTCTCTTCTCTTAATAAAGGCTAATGGTTTCCGTGCAGGTTACATAAAACAATATATGACTACGTATACCACGCCAGCATGTGAAATGAATTTAAGCAAGTATAGCTATTCGTGTACTGATTTTTTGTGATGCCCTTTTGGCACCGGAATACCTGGGGTCCGATTTCTCAAAGATGTCATAAACCTGCTATTGTAGGACATGTTGATGTGGATAAATGTGATATCGGAACCCTGAATTTATGTCCCCACGAAATAGCCTTTTTATACGAAATGACTAAAAATCGAGGCCAACAAAATCAAAGCCATTCACAGTAAATGGATTCTCCCATTTAGTTATAAAAGTATACATTGGAATGGTCTGAGGAAAAATAAGCAGAAGTCAGATAACACAATTGCAGAAGGAGTCCTATTCATTGGTATGAAATGTTTAGATAGTAATTTCAACAAATGTTTGTCTGAACATTTTGTAGAGAATGTTTACTCATCAATGAGTATTTAGTATAGAAAGGGTTAAAAGGGTACATGAAGTTATGTTGTACATGTAACATTGTAATTCAATTGAGTATTTGTCACTAAAAACAAGCATTCTGATTGGCCGAGAGCGGCTAACTTCAGTTTTCGATTCATCGACATCGGCCGCTTCAGCGTGCATCAAATCTGAATGTAGCACAGTAAAATTTCATTGGCGCATAACGGAGTAGCGAAACGAGCACACCGCGCATTGTTGTCTATAGATACCGTTCATTGGCCGCTTTAGTGTGCATCAAATCTGAATGTGGCACGGTAAAATTTCATCGGCGCAGAACGGAGTAGCGAAACAAGCCAACCCGCCCCACAGGAAATTGTTATGGAGCAGTGTTCCGAGTAACGCAATGAACAAACCCAACGAGTTGTGCACGGTGACAACGGCAAAATGAAAGTTTCGATTCATGTCATGAAAATGACTAAATGATACTTTCTATACAGTTTTTTTTGCAAATTCCTTGCTAGATTGAATTACAATGGAGATAAACGTACCCTGTTTCGTTGTACATTCTGGGATTTGAGCATGAAAACAGTTTGTGAACTCGCCGGCAAGCTGGCTCATTCACAAACTGTTTTCATGCTCGAATCCCAGAATGTACAACTCAACAGGGTACGTTTATCTCCTAAATGTTAACCAGTTCACACACTTGTGTCATTCTATCCATGTATATACATGAATATTTCTTGTCGTTCTTCTGTACCTGCAGCCTTGAAATAGTGTCTGTCATTTACAGAAGAATCAGGTCCCCAGAGGATGAATTTAGTGATGCTATACTGCACAGCATGACCAAGTTCACCCTCTGGGAACCTCATTCTATTTAAAACCTATAGGAGACCAAGGATCAGTATGAAGATCCCCAGTTGAGGTTGGTGATATTCACCTATTAGTCACCTAAATTATGCAATTTATCTTCTGCAAATTAGGGGATATAGAAACTGAACAAAATGTTAATGTTAATTTTGAGACTATAGATAATTCCCAGAAGATGAGGCTTAAGCAGAATGAGGTTCCCAGAGTGTGAAGTTAGTGATGCTAGCCCACAGTGCGGGGTAGCATCAAATAAATTCACTCTCTGGGGACCTCATTCTGCAAATTGCAGACACTATATCCAGGCTGGCACTTACTCATGCTGATAAGTGAAATAACTCATGATTGTTTTATAGGTAACCCACATGAAGCCTCACACAGATGGAAGCATGCACTATGGAGTGTCGTCTGCTCCAGTCTGTGTGGGGCTCTTCATGGGTTAGACACACTATTTCAAGGCTTTCTTCTGTAAGATCTTACCTTTGTCCAGAGCTCGCTGTATTTCTGATAGACATCGAGTTTCTCCTGAACTTCTCCTTTATACGTGTTAATGATAGAGTTGAGCTGTTGAGAGATTTTAGCGATATCTTTCTGTTCGTTGATGATCTTGTGCAGCGGTTTGAATGCCGTTTGTGGGATGGGTTTTAGCTCGTCTTTGTCATCTAAAGCAGCAAGTTCCATCTCCTGATCATATAGATAATTATCATTAGATCATTTACGCTAATTGATGGTACCATTAATGATTTAATATATAATGGCAGTTGTGACTTGTAATATTATGAAATCAGTAGTTCAGTTGACTTAAATATATTACTAGTGATTCAAAGACTACAGTGAACATACAGATAGTTAGTGAAAAATATGCATTAAAATGGTTAAAAAAAGAAAGAAATTCTCAAATTGTTCCTTAGAGCGACCTTGGTAACTGGCCATGCATAGAGAGGCTATTTTAGATAAGAACTCAAAACAGTGTATGAAATGACGATATGTGACCCAAAAACAGATCTACCCCTTTGAATAAAATATTTCACCAATCTATGTTCAAGGATTAGTTCTTTTTATCGCAAATGCTGAAAAGAGAAGTCACTCTTCAAAAGCTTTCGAACTTAAGCCTAATTCTTCAGTTGATATTCTTCAGACTAAATCATATGATGGTATTCAAGTAAACATGCATGAACAAATAAGAATGGGAGATACATGTACTTGGGAAAGTTTAGGCTATTGTTATTTGTACATGTATGTTTACCTAAATGCCATCATGTGATTTAGTCTGAATAATATCAACTGAATAAGCCTCAACCCTTTACCCAACAGAAGGGCCCTGTGCCAATGCATTCTCTTATATATGCGAGTCGACCATAGGTCGCCTCGCATATATAAGAGAATGCATTGGCTTAACACATTAAAAATTATAAAATTGTTAAAGAATGTAAGAAAAAATGGTAAAAAGTGTTAAAAAAAGATTTTTTTTAGGCCAATGCATTCTTACATTCTTTAACAATTTTATAATTTTTTCTTACATTTTTTAACAATTTTTATAATATTTTTCTACATTCTTTGACAATTTTATCATTTTTAATATGTGTTAAGCCAATGCATTCTCTTATATATGCGAGGCGACCTATGGTCGACTCGCATATATAAGAGAATGCATTGGCACAGGGCCATTCTGTTGGGTAAAGGGTTAATGGAATTTTAAGTTACTTTGCTGACTTTGAAAGAATATGGTGATCAGTTCAATATATTGCTATGGTTCACCTTTACCCAACAGAAGGGCCCTGTGCCAATGCATTCTCTTATATATGCGAGTCGACCATAGGTCGCCTCGCATATATAAGAGAATGCATTGGCTTAACACATTAAAAATTATAAAATTGTTAAAGAATGTAAGAAAAAATGGTAAAAAGTGTTAAAAAAAGATTTTTTTTAGGCCAATGCATTCTTACATTCTTTAACAATTTTATAATTTTTTCTTACATTTTTTAACAATTTTTATAATATTTTTCTACATTCTTTGACAATTTTATCATTTTTAATATGTGTTAAGCCAATGCATTCTCTTATATATGCGAGGCGACCTATGGTCGACTCGCATATATAAGAGAATGCATTGGCACAGGGCCATTCTGTTGGGTAAAGGGTTAATGGAATTTTAAGTTACTTTGCTGACTTTGAAAGAATATGGTGATCAGTTCAATATATTGCTATGGTTCACTACTCATAGAAACCAGCAAACTTTCGTGAACAACTGATAATTGGGGACATAGTATCTCACGAAATAAAAGATAAAATAATTTTCCGAACTAAGTATTACAATGAATTAATGAAAACTCAGCTTTAAATGTCCATCTTAAACCGTGCTATTCTTTAGAAGGGGTGGAGAAGGATTACAGGTGAGGTTTTTTCAGACTAACATATTTGAACTTCTTGAATGTTTAGTGATGTTTGTTGACAAATCAGAAACAGTTTTGTTTACATAACAATGGTTTCAACACAAAAAATTACATTCTTCGAGAACTATCAATAATGAATATACGAACAAAGTTTATTATGTTAACATCAACTTTTTACGTCAGAATATAAATTGTATCCAAAATCCCAGAAGAACGAATATGTTATCCTACTATCAAGATGTTATCTTACTCTCAGAACTGAGTCACGACGTCAATGTTTGCGTCTTTGGTATCCTTGCACATTATTTTAACAGAAATAGCTGGTGGTTTGTAGCTTTAGGAACATATTAGGTCCGAACCATGTGTTTCATTTTGGTCTGGGTTGTAACAAACTGGTATAGATAATATAATAAACAGTCAACCCTTCACAGTAGCGTATGGGATTTCACCTCTCGTGAAATTTTCGCTCTATTTTCACTCAGCTAGCTCCTTGTAAAAATAATCCTACGTATATTGCTCAAGGAGAAAAATGTACGCTACTCAGAAAATTAACTATTGTCAATTATTCTATTTCTCTATGTTCTTCTTAGTGGTGATGTTTTTACAAACTTTTAAATGTTTTGCACATTTACCCAATGTGTTTATTGAAGTCATTGTTAGACTAGGACTAAAAAATAAAGAATTGAAAATGCTACAATTCCGCTTCCCATCAAAACAGAATTAAGAAGAGAGGTTAAACGCTAAAAAACATGAGAATATATGTGTTTACTAATTATTTTATTGTCACTTGAGTGAATTTGGGAAATAATAATGTCAGAATTAGACATTGATATTAAATTTTATATACGTCTTACATTGAACATGCAGGCATAACCATGTCGGGCGAGTACGTCATAGATGACATCATATCCATGGGCGAATATATTTTTACAAATAAACTGAGTATATAATATTGTAACAGTCGCCTATTGTAAACAAATAAGTTATACAAACATCATTATTAAAAGCACAAATCAATGTAAATAATAAAAATAGCATCCGTCTACATTATATCCATGAAAAGTTTCCTTTTAGGAGATGAGTTTTCGAAGTTATGTACATAGTAACATAATATTACCCTAAAACTACCATAAACTAAATAATGTTGTTCCACCCACCAACCGTACGGCAACATCAATGTCATTCTACCCACCAACCGTACGGCAACATCAATGTCATTCTACCTACCAACCGTATGGAGACATAAATGTCACTCCACCCACCAACCGTACGGCAACATCAATGTCATTCTACCTACCAACCGTATGGCAACATCAATGTCATTCTACCTACCAACCGTACGGCAACATCAATGTCACTCCACCCACCAACCGTACGGCAACATCAATGTCACTCCACCCACCAACCGTACGGCAACATCAATGTCATTCTACCTACCAACCGTATGGAGACATAAATGTCACTCCACCCACCAACAGTACGGCAACATCAATGTCATTCTACCTACCAACCGTATGGAGACATAAATGTCACCCCACCCACCAACCGTACGGCAACATCAATGTCACTCCACCCACCAACCGTACGGCAACATCAATGTCATTCTACCTACCAACCGTATGGAGACATAAATGTCACTCCACCCACCAACAGTACGGCAACATCAATGTCATTCTACCTACCAACCGTATGGAGACATAAATGTCACCCCACCCACCAACAGTACGGCAACATCAATGTCATTCTACCTACCAACCGTATGGAGACATAAATGTCACCCCACCCACCAACCGTACGGCAACATCAATGTCATTCTACCTACCAACCGTATGGAGACATAAATGTCACCCCACCCACCAACAGTACGGCAACATCAATGTCATTCTACCTACCAACCGTATGGAGACATAAATGTCACTCCACCCACCAACCGTACGGCAACATCAATGTCACTCCACCCACCAACCGTATGGAGACATAAATGTCACTCCACCCACCAACAGTACGGCAACATCAATGTCATTCTACCTACCAACCGTACGGCAACATAAATGTCACTCCACCCACCAACAGTACGGCAACATCAATGTCACTCCACCCACCAACCGTACGGCAACATCAATGTCATTCTACCTACCAACCGTACAGCGACATCAATGTCATTCTACCTACCAACCGTACAGCAACATCAATGTCATTCAACCTACCAACCGTATGGAGACATAAATGTCATTCTACCTACCAACCGTATGGAGACATAAATGTCATTCTACCTACCAACCGTACGGCAACATCAATGTCATTCAACCTACCAACCGTATGGAGACATAAATGTCACTCCACCCACCAACAGTACGGCAACATCAATGTCATTCAACCTACCAACCGTATGGAGACATAAATGTCATTCTACCTACCAACCGTATGGAGACATAAATGTCATTCTACCTACCAACCGTACGGCAACATCAATGTCATTCTACCTACCAACCGTATGGAGACATAAATGTCACTCCACCCACCAACAGTACGGCAACATCAATGTCATTCTACCTACCAACCGTATGGAGACATAAATGTCACTCCACCCACCAACAGTACGGCAACATCAATGTCATTCTACCTACCAACCGTATGGAGACATAAATGTCATTCTACCTACCAACAGTACGGCAACATCAATGTCATTCTACCTACCAACCGTACGGCAACATAAATGTCACTCCACCCACCAACAGTACGGCAACATCAATGTCATTCTACCTACCAACCGTATGGAGACATAAATGTCACTCCACCACCAACAGTACGGCAACATCAATGTCATTCTACCTACCAACCGTACGGCAACATAAATGTCACTCCACCCACCAACCGTACGGCAACATCAATGTCACTCCACCCACCAACCGTACGGCAACATCAATGTCATTCTACATACCAACCGTACAGCGACATCAATGTCATTCTACCTACCAACCGTACGGCAACATAAATGTCATTCTACCTACCAACCGTACGGCAACATCAATGTCATTCTACCTACCAACCGTATGGAGACATAAATGTCACTCCACCCACCAACAGTACGGCAACATCAATGTCATTCTACCTACCAACCGTATGGAGACATAAATGTCATTCTACCTACCAACCGTACGGCAACATCAATGTCATTCTACCTACCAACCGTATGGAGACATAAATGTCACTCCACCCACCAACAGTACGGCAACATCAATGTCATTCTACCTACCAACCGTATGGAGACATAAATGTCACTCCACCCACCAACAGTACGGCAACATCAATGTCACTCCACCCACCAACCGTATGGAGACATAAATGTCATTCTACCTACCAACCGTATGGAGACATAAATGTCATTCTACCTACCAACCGTATGGAGACATAAATGTCATTCTACCTACCAACAGTACGGCAACATCAATGTCATTCTACCTACCAACCGTATGGAGACATAAATGTCACTCCACCCACCAACAGTACGGCAACATCAATGTCATTCTACCTACCAACCGTATGGAGACATAAATGTCACTCCACCCACCAACAGTACGGCAACATCAATGTCATTCTACCTACCAACCGTATGGAGACATAAATGTCACTCCACCCACCAACCGTACGGCAACATCAATGTCATTCTACCTACCAACCGTACGGCAACATCAATGTCATTCTACCTACCAACCGTACGGCAACATCAATGTCATTCTACCTACCAACCGTATGGAGACATAAATGTCACTCCACCCACCAACCGTACAGCGACATCAATGTCATTCTACCTACCAACCGTACGGCAACATAAATGTCATTCTACCTACCAACCGTACGGCAACATCAATGTCACTCCACCCACCAACCGTATGGAGACAAATGTCATTCTACCTACCAACCGTACGGCAACATAAATGTCACTCCACCCACCAACCGTACGGCAACATCAATGTCATTCTACCTACCAACCGTACGGCAACATAAATGTCACTCCACCCACCAACCGTACGGCAACATCAATGTCATTCTACCTACCAACCGTACGGCAACATAAATGTCACTCCACCCACCAACCGTACGGCAACATCAATGTCATTCTACCTACCAACCGTACGGCAACATAAATGTCACTCCACCCACCAACAGTACGGCAACATCAATGTCATTCTACCTACCAACCGTACGGCAACATAAATGTCACTCCACCCACCAACCGTACGGCAACATCAATGTCATTCTACCTACCAACCGTACAGCGACATCAATGTCATTCTACCTACCAACCGTATGGAGACATAAATGTCATTCTACCTACCAACCGTATGGAGACATAAATGTCATTCTACCTACCAACCGTACGGCAACATCAATGTCATTCTACCTACCAACCGTATGGAGACATAAATGTCACTCCACCCACCAACCGTACGGCAACATCAATGTCACTCCACCCACCAACCGTATGGAGACATAAATGTCATTCTACCTACCAACCGTATGGAGACATAAATGTCATTCTACCTACCAACCGTATGGAGACATAAATGTCACTCCACCTACCAAAGGGTTAAGTACAAATTAAAGATAAGCCGTAGTGTCATGCTTTATATATTTTACGCATTCCAGTGAGATATAGGTGTTGATTCGGATGTATGCAATGATGTTAAAGCAAGCTTTCCATCTTATAAAAATTAACATAATGTGCATCTGACTTGTGATATTTGGTTTGTGAAACATAGAGCATTTTTATTGTGAGCTTGCACAGGAGAAAATTTTATGGTGATAGTAGTGATGTGCGGTTTTGCGGTTTCTCGGTTTTCTTTTGGTTTAATTTAAAAACCAAACCGCAACCGATATATTCTATAAAACCTATTCTTCCGGTTTCAATTAACCGACACACCTGGTCGCTTTTCAAAGACGTGTGGTCAGTTTGCGCTTTTGTCAACTGCTATTTACCAAATTTTAGCAGTTTCAATTTGAACATTTGGGTGTCACCATAGACTATGGAAATCACTGCAAAATTGCAGGAAATATTAGGCCATATATTATACCTTCTGCTCTATGCATATAGTCATCGGTGTATTAAGTAAAACAATAACCGAAACCAAAACCTGTTTTTTTCTACAAAAACCGTAACAAAACCAAAACCGAAATTAAATTTCAAAACTGCACATCACAAGGTGATAGATATCGTGATGAATTATATGGTGATAGATCGTGATGTCAGTAAACTCACTCGTCGTCTGATAAATCTGATATAGGCATCTCGTTTCTAATGATGTTAGAGAGTGAAAATGTTAGAAAAATGACATATCGAGAGTGAAGTAATGAGGGAAAATAGGATACTAAATGTTAATATATGTGTGGAAGCTATGTCTCTATTAGAACTTTACAACTTTACTCTTCCTCACATATAATGAAGGCTTCATGAAATCTGTTGTTATACATGCTCAACTGCAATTTACTGGGCCAATAGCTGAAGAACAAAACGGTGTTGGTATATTTTGTTATTAACTTTTTCATCATAGATACTCATTATCTGATTGGAAGAATCTTTAACATATTACTCCACTCTCAGGTTATTATTCAACTAAGATTTAAAAAATGGTCAATTATGCCAAATAATTAGTAACAATTCGCATTGATTGGGATACCCATGATATCTGAAACATTAATTAGGGTACACATGAGTAGAACTCTGTGATTAGTATATGACAAAATATCAATATTCAGCTGGTGCATGTATTATTAGTTGCATCCACTTACAGTTGCTTTTTGCTGAAAAAAATGCATAAAGAACGCATATCGTAATTATGATAATTACATTAGGAAGGAAGGAAATATTGAGTGTAGGAATATTGAATGGCAAGAACAACATCGCAGTAACATCACTACAAAGTTCCCAATATTTAATGATATTTCAATCTCAAAATGCATTTTCAAACTTTCAAACTGACAAACTTGCCCAGATACACAAATCAGGTTAACATCCCTTTGGATGAATCACAAATTGGTGCTTATTGGAAATAAAACCAACTTCATTATCACACAAGCCTGAGTTTAGTGTGCCTGTCATTTGCAGAATGAGGTCCCCAGAGGGCTCATTCTGCATGGCTTCATCTGCTATGGGAGACATAGACTCAGATTGAAGTTCCCAAATGGTGAATATTGTGATGTACACCCATTGGGAACCTCAATTATGCAATGTGTTGTCTGCCGATTTGGGGATAAAGCGAAACTAAACTAAAAAAGAAATAGAATCTATGTGAAGAAGTCGTATAAAAATTTGATAATAAAGAAACTTTCCTGAGAAGATGAGGCCTAAGCAGAATGAGGTCCATAGAGGACTCAGGCTTGTTATCACTGGATGGCTTTTGAAACACCATACTGACTGAGCCACAGGGGCCACCCATGAATATAAGATACTAACCTTTTGTAGTTGTTTTTGATGCATGATGAGATGATCCCACTGTGGAATGTTCTCACACGTCTTCAGTATCGTCTGTGTAACATGCTGTAACGCCGTCTGTAGGTCGTCCAGGCTAGGCTTCAGCACGACATTAGGAATAGACAGAGTGATATCAGCTTTGAATAGCGGAACCTTCGTCGAGCTGGAGTCAATGACATTCATGCCATATTTGTTTGATGTCTGCAAACGTCTCTTGATAGCATCCAGTGATAGTTTTGTACCTGTAAATAGCAAGTGTTCAAAAGATATTGTAAATACATGATTCCACAAGAGAGATATATATGATTTGCTTTATTTCTATGGTTTAGTCATCCAACAAGATTGAAATTTTACGTTGCCTTTAGATTTCAAAGTGTTATATTGTTGTTCACACTAAAGATGAACTACTGGCGCCATAGCGCCTTATTCCTCAATTAAATAAACACAACATTCTTTATACAGGTTTTGTTCACTTATTCCACAAACAAATTCATGTCTTATATTTACATATGTTTTTGCTCATTTATTGCCACAAATTAGCTGAACTAATTCTTTATTTGTTTTCTTAAATCTGTCCCGAGTTTGGGGATTTTCCAATGTACCACCATAAGTTAATTAGCCCAATATTAACTTATTCCTATCTGTACATGAATTATCATGTGCTTATCAACGATCACATGGTCAATATAAACAACTGGCTTCGAATAAAATTCAGCAGTACATTTAAAAAGCACACACAATTATTCTGCCCACCTATTCTAACCATTTTAACCAACAAATTGTAACATCAGTTTAATTTTGGTGTGTTTTATTGTGGTATGAAACACATGATCAAATTGGCAGTTGACATATCAGTGAACAGAAATTAGTGTAAAACATATGGGTTACATAAATATATATTGATGAAACTTACATTTAACGAGAGCATCAGTGTTTCTTTGTGTGAAATGATTGAGGAATGTATTGTAGCAGCACGGCAGACACTCCTGACATCGCTGCTTTTTGTTCTTAAGGTCGGGATTCAGACACGTGTAGCCATCATTAATGCTGAGATTCGTAAGTTGGTCTGGCATGAGCTTCACCTTTAACACATCCAGGATCTCGCACACGGCTCTCTCAACTTGCTGACTCTGACTGTAAAGTGATCATTTCAAAACCAAATCTTATTATTTTATTACTCTCGGATCTGGCAAAGTGTTTGGGAATATTCCATTGGAAATATTAATGCCACAGAATCTTTAATAATTGGGAATTTCTAAGAGTGATAAAGAATATAGGAAAATTCATTGTCAGAGTCAAAATCAGCCTGATGGATTTCTTAATTTGCTGAATCTCAGTTTAAGTGAACAGATCATTATGGCTTGAAAAATTTTATAACATAAAGTAGCAGTCAATATTTTCTTCACACCAAGAGAGTTTCTTTAAATTGCAAATTTTTGGGCCATATATTTCCCATTGGGAAGACCACCCATTCAAACAATTGCCCAAACATTTTCTGCCACAACAGCAGATATATCCCTTTCATGACAGAGCCGTGCTGGTGCAGCATTTAAGATCCTGTGCAAGTGCATTCTCTTATATAAGTGAGTCTCCCATAGGGAGCCTCGCATATTTAAGAGAATGCACTGACTTACACTGTCAAGGTAAATATTTTTAGGCCAACGTATTCTCTTATATATGCGAGGCTTCCTATGGGAGACTCGCATATATAAGAGAATGCATTGGGACAGGGTCTTCATAAAATTTCAGGAAGCTCATGTCATGGAAGGGATATATATCTATTTCTGATAACGATGAGCTGACAATCAGAACAGGCATCAGTCATAGGCCGATAACAAACCATTAGTTGATAGTTGTAAGCCGGGGTTGAGTATTAACAACAAACAACAAACCGGCCAAAAACACCCAAATAAAGCTTCAACAGCCTAAAATATCTTCGGTCTGTCTCAATAACACCATACAAATATGGATATCATTGGAACCGGTTCATTGACCACATTGTGATGGTTACAATTATGCCCTGTGCCAATGCATTCTCTTATATATGTGAGTCTCCAATAGGGAGCATCGCATATATAAGAGAATACATTGGCCTAACAATATTTACCTTGACCTTGTAAGCCAATGCATACTCTTATATATGCGAGACTCCCTATGGGAGACTCACATATATAAGAGAAGGCACAGTCACATGATCTTTAATGCTGCACTAGCGCAGCTCCTATCACCAAAGGATTAAATGTATCTTGTATAATATAAATACTGCATATCCAGGTACTTACAGTGCAAGTTGTTCAGAAGATGCGTTGACCACAGATTGAGTTAGGTCCATGAATTGTTGCATGGATATAGCCTCATTTTCTGGGAGGTCGCACAGTGCAGTGACGGACATATCCTGTAAGACGTCCTCCACACGGCACTCTAGAATATCCAACACGGTCTTTGTCAGCTTCTCCAAATCATTCATAGCTGTATAGCACTTTGCTATATCTGCGAATATTAATGTTGAGAAAATTCTATACTCAGCATATTTTTAATAATGAAAACTGTAATATTCAGCTACAGCGCAGACAACATTTATCACCCCTAGCCAAGTGGTCTGCTAATTTGCTATGACGTTGGTGTCCTGCTGAATTGCTATTATGCTGGTAGTGCAAACGAGATGCTGTTGAAAAATGTACCGTTATTTTCTCTAAAGTTGTAATTTTCTTGGTATTTGGCTAATCTTCAAGAACCGATATACTTTGAAATATTTCAACAATGACTGCTCTGGTTCTTGCAAAACAACATGAATAGCCATCCTGATTATGGTCGGTTTACAACAACCAACACACCCATTATTAAAATACACATAATGGCATTCCTAGATTCATTAAGATCAGCAAAAAACCTCATAAATTAGCTGTATTTGGTCAACGTGACTCCATGCACTCATTCAACCATATCTTTACTGGATGGATTTTCCATTCAGTTATAAATGTACGTTTGGAATGGTCTATTATTCATTTGGAGGGGTGTTCAGGAAAAATGAGCAGACGACATTATGACGAAAAGAAAATAAAAGTGCTGAAGTATTAATATTCTTTGGTGGGAAATGTTCAGATAATAAGGTCAACAAATGACCTAATTGTCTGAACATTATCTGAATATTTCCTAAGGGAACTACTCATCAATGAGTATTCAGTATAGAAAGGGTTAAACTAACAGATAGACTTACATTCAGGAACATTGAGTGATGTCCATGTTAGAGCAGCTATCCCAGGTTCCATTGCGGCATCAACCTTGGCCTTATATGGTTTCATCAGTGGGGCTAAGGAGCTTGGAATGCTGCTCAGGATGCGTTCATACTCCTTCAACATCTCAGTCAACCTAAGATTAATTCACCATTTGTTACAAACAATTTCCTTAAAGAAACAAGCTATTTCCTCGGGATTGTCATTTTAAAAATAAGAAATCTAAATTCTGAAACCAATTGGACAACTGAACTAATGCTATGAGCCTATGATCCAGAAATAACATTCACTTCTATAATTTAACAGCAATGAGATAGATATAGCTAAAATTATCATCCCACCTACAAAATAGGTTTTTCAGGGGACAAAATAAGAAATATTCACTCAACGCATTGACAAGGATGAAATATGGCTTTTCTGATTAAATATATTTTTATTCTTATGCAAAACACATTATTCAATTAAAACCCTCGTGAATAGTTAGTAGCTCTGCTTTTTTTATTATAAAGTTTTTTATTAAATGATCTGACTCTTATTCCATTCATTAAACCCATTCTATAATAATGATATACAACAGTCATTGTATAACAGGAAATAGCGCCAGGTGTACCCAAATGTATTAATTGTTGCACAAACGTGACCGTTGACTTCTGGCTTGTCATATGCTTACATTCCGTATGCTACATATGCTAAATCGATGTTTGTGACTATTTGTTGATATAGTTTGAACCAAATATTTCATTAAATTTATGTCATTAAATATGTCAAAGAGTCTTATTAATCTGGGACTATTTCTTTAAGCGGGCAAACAAGACATAGTTACGTGAAACGTCATCACAGGCCTTATAGAAGCCGCTGTTATTTCGTCCAGTAAATTAGGTCTGGACTGACCTTTCGATCTCGCCAAAGGCTTGGTCCAGACCTAATTTACTGGAATCGTTTTGTAAATTTCGCTATAAACTGGGGACAAGTGTAGATCCTCTATTTATTGTAGCACTTACGCTGTGTTATTTTCTTTGAGACTTTCTTCTTTCATGATGAGCTCACTTGCTGCTTCTGGTATCTCGAGATTCATAGCACTTAAACATCTACTCTCCTGTATCAGCTCAACAATCTGAGGGTCAAAGTTCACAAACATACCGTCGTCCTCAGGGTTGGCTACCAACAGTGAGGCGTGTAGTCCCGTCTTAACAGCTTCTATTGCCCTGCACCACCCTCTATAGTACAGCATCTGAGAAGTAAATTAAGTTGCTTCATAGAAATATATTTTACATAGGTCATGTAAGTTTCACGCCGTCGGTGGGCCAATTTTTAATTATTAATGAGGACTGTTTATCAACTGACATGGACAACCGATCACCTGAAAACACGACATGGGGATACACTGGCGATGTCTTGGCATTACAAAAGAACGAATGATCTTTGCTTGTACATATCCCCTGGATACACATGTGAATAATACACAACCTTCGTACATCTCACCATTTATTTGATGAACATATTAACTGAACACAGCATATAAATGAATGCTGTTTTTTGTGCCTGATAACTAATTAGATTATAGAACGATTAATTAATCATTCCAATGTATAATCTTTGAACTGAATGAGAGATTCCATTCAGGAGTCAGTGGGTTAAGGTGATATAGCATACAACTCACCTCATATTCAAAGAGAACAGTGGCCATCTTGTTGTAATTCCTAATTATCTTCTTTCCTTCAGAATGCTGAAATAAAGGATATACAAGTTATACTAATCTAACAAGTAATGAGACGGATATACTAATCTCATAAGAAATGAGTCGGCTATACTATTCTCACAAGTAATCAGATGGCTACTAATCTCACTAATTCTGATGCCATTGCAGTAACACACGGCCATAATGTACTTAAGGATGTATCCATGATTCCGGACCTATTGTGAGGAAATTTACCTTAATAACAATTGATGTCTAGTGTAAGACATGCAACATATTTCACAAATCGCATTTGATCAACCAACATTTCCCCAGAGAAGAATGCAAAATAGCATTAACAGGACCTTACTTTTCTTTAAATTTGGAGGTCCGAACCCATGTATACATCTTGGACTACTACTACTTTAACCACTTAACCCTTTACCCAACAGAAGGGCCCTGTGCCAATGCATTCTCTTATATATGCGAGTCGACCATAGGTCGCCTCGCATATATAAGAGAATGCATTGGCTTAACACATTAAAAATTATAAAATTGTTAAAGAATGTAAGAAAAAATGGTAAAAAAAGATTTTTTTTAGGCCAATGCATTCTCTTATATATGCGAGGCGACCTATGGTCGACTCGCATATATAAGAGAATGCATTGGCACAGGGCATAACTGTAACCCTCACAGTGTGGTCAAGGAGCCGGTTCCAATGATATCCATATTTGTATGGTTTTATTGAGACAGACCGAAGATATTTTAGGCTGTTGAAGCTTTATTTGGCCGGTTTTGGCCGGTTTGTTGGGTAAAGGGTTAAATGGGATATATCCTTTTCTGATCAGCACTACAATCTCTTTACTATATTCTCATGAGAGCAAATGAACACGGGAAGAGGATCATCAATAAGTTGTATAACTTGTACTCCAATCCCCTGTTGCCATATCACATGTATAAATATATCCTATTTTGTAATTTAACCTATATATTCATGGCACAATAAATATGTTACTACTATTATGTTACTATTAATCTCACAAAGTAATGAGGCGACTATATTTTGTTTTCTAAACAAGGTCTGTTTTTGCCACTTAAGTGCAATCCAGAAATGTACCATATCATAGTCCATTTTATATATATTATGAAAAACAAAGCCCACATATGCATTGTGTGGTGATTATCAATAGTTTAGAATTAGTTATATTATGATTTAACATCATATGAATTCTTGAACTGGGGGTTTACCCATATATGGAACATACTTCGAACTATTAACAGAGATGAGTGGTTCTGTGTATAATAAATGCCCAAGCATCATTTCTGATCGATTTTTGCCCTCAAGATTTCTTTTATTCTTTTATTCTTATTTTCTCGTGTATGAAGATTATATTCTAAAGTTCCAGTTACAATGTGGAATCCAATGCCATTTACGTTGGGTGTTTCTAAATTATATCCATCCCATCTGATACATGTGAGAAGATCTCATAAACAAAAATGGATTGGAAATTGCATCATAACCACATTCCAAAATTGAGTCGTATAAACGTTCTGACTAAGGTGAATTCCGTGTTTTGTAATGGCACATAAATCTGATTACTGTTGGGAGTGGAAATGGTAGAGATATATTTTTTTTCCACTGATGACTTTCCCAGAAAAAATTCTGCTATAAGTTATATAAAAAAGTGGAATTACCTTTACAATATAATCTTTGGTCTTGAAAACCTTCATGGGGGCTTCAATCTTCCTGTAAAGCTGTCTGGCCCAAGCAATCTTCCCGGAAATTGGTGGCAGATTTCGTGGGATTCCTGGCTCGGTCTTCTGTTTCTGATACAACTTCCGTATTGATTCGAGATCACGACCGTAATTCATCAGTACTTTCATGTATTTTTCTCTCATTTCAAGCTGGGCACCACCAATGTTCTCAAACTTAGACAACAACACGATAGCCTTCTCAGTCTGAAATAATATAATTAATTCATTCATATACTTTCAGATTGAGCTTGGGATTCAGTAAATTAGAAAGTCATTTTCAGGTAAATAGCCTGCAAATTGTTTGTCTGTCATTTGTAGAATGATGTCCCCAGAGGGTGAATTTAGTTACGTTCCTCTTGGAACCTCATTCTGCTTAGGCCTCAACTGCTATGGATGAGATGGATGAGATTGAAGTTCCCTAGTTAAAGTTGGTGATGTTCAGCCATATGTCACCTTGTTTATGCATTAATTTTATCTTCTGCAATTTAGGGGATATAGAAACTTCCCAGAAGGGAAAAAGTAACAAAAAACAATGTTAATTTGAAACTATAGATACTTCCCACAAGATGAAGTCTAATCAGAATGAGGTGCCCAGGGGGTGAATTTGGTGATGCTAGCCAGCTGTGTGGGATAGCATCACTAAATTCACCCATCCAATCCTTGTTAGAACTTTTTTTCTATATGTATAATTGTCAATGTGATGTTCTGTTCTTTCGTTTACACAAAATTCACCCTCTGGGTACCTCATTCTGCAAATAACAGACACACTAATTGCAGGCTTCTATGTTGACACAATCCAAATAAAAAGATTGTAAAATAATAATAATACTATAGGTAAGAGAGGACACCAGTAACTAGTATGAAGCATAAATTAAGATTGTATTCTTCAGCGTATACTTACTGGTAGTGAGCGAGCGAACCAGTTATCCATAAACAGTTGGATCATGTTCTTTAACGCATCAATCTGATTGCGGAACTCTGTATAATCGATATCAAACTGAAAAGAAAAGGACAGAATTGAATCATGAGTAGAATGAAGAATTTAATGACCAACGAGTCAGGTGGAGATTACAAGTTAATTAACTAATTAATAATTAATTAACCCATTTAATGAACTTTAACCCTTTACCCAACAAACCGGCCAAAACCGGCCAAATAAAGCTTCAACAGCCTAAAATATCTTGGGTCTGTCTCAATAAAACCATACAAATATGGATATCATTGGAACCGGCTCATTGACCACATTGTGATGGTTATAGTTATGCCCTGTGCCAATGCATTCTCTTATATATGCGAGTCGACCATAGGTCGCCTCGCATATATAAGAGAATGCATTGGCCTAAAAAAATCTTTTTTTAACACTTTTTACCATTTTTTCTTACATTCTTTAACAATTTTATAATTTTTAATGTGTTAAGCCAATGCATTCTCTTATATATGTGAGGAGACCTATGGTCGACTCGCATATATAAGAGAATGCATTGGCACAGGGCCGTTCTGTTGGGTAAAGGGTTAATGAACACTTTCATTTGTGGTTTTTATTCACTACATACAATTAAATAAACAAGTTTTGATAACAATTGGTGTATTTGTCAAGTCTTAAATGGCTAATTTTACTTGAATTCATTAATTAGCATGATACTGGTATAAAGACTGCGTTACATTCTATCTGAATTTCAAGAGATCTGCATTAATATTTGATAAAAATAAACTAAAATTTAGTGATCAGAAAATCTACAAAATATTCTAAGTTCCTTTAATGCTCTAAACCAACTCAGCAAAGCTATCACTCACATCTTCAATTCTCACTTTTTATTTTGTGGGTAATAAAATATAAAATGAAACATTTCCAAAATTTCTAATAAAAGAAAACATAATATTCACCTCAGCTTTTCTGTGATCGAGCAAATCATAATTCTTCTTCTTTGTTCCATCAACAATTGATTTGTATTTGACGTTGATTGCATCCAGACCTTCAATCTTGACGTCGACCAGACCAGAGAAATTTTCCATCGTGGTTATCATATCCACAATCCTCTCAAGTCTCTTACAGAATGTGTCAAATTTCCCAAAGATATAGTTCTCACTGCAGAAGAATAATGCAATTCTTGAAAATATCAAATAAAAATTTTCTCGCAAACATACAGGAGATCCAAGCTTTAAACTCATCGAGTTCGAGAACTCTTATCCTTCTCATGTATGCTTGTTAATCTATACATATAACAAGAACAACATCTTATCATTCTACAGGATTGGTCAGAAATCTAGAAAAAAAAACCAGCCTGTAATGATAAGTTTTAAAATCAAAGCAACTTAGAGACATAATTATATACAACAGAAAAGAACTTAAGAGAGCAGCTAATTCGAACATATATTTTAATCGAGATTACACGAAATCGAGGAATTTCCATTTGGAAAACTGAAAGGTGGTAGAACATGAACATTTTCAATATTACGCTGAAAAAATTATTGTGATGTTGCAAATGTTAAAATACATAATATAGTTAACAGGAACCAAGAGTCAATGAGACTCGTTCCTAGAATAAAGATGATGATGATGATACCTGAACTCAAACTGTTTTTCATTTGGGTTCTCCTTTAATCTCAGTTTTGTCTTCTGGAACTGCCTCTGATACCCTTCATTCAATAAAACACAGTCCTTTATTCGGTCCAGGAGGTCCTTTCTGTAAGATAGCAAGAAAGCATTGATTAACCCTTTGAGTGCCAGGTCCGATTTTTGTATCAACCCATATACCCTGTGCCAATGCATTCTCTTATATATGCGAGTCGACCATAGGCCTAACAATGTTTTTTTTACAATTTTAATAATTTATTCTTATATTCTTTAACAGACTTATTCTGTAGGTTTAGGGCCGATAATATCGGCCCCTGGCACTCAAAGGGTTAAAACTTATTATCAAGTTATCCAGGTGGTGGATAAAAGTCAATATTTCCAGACGAGTAGCTAAGTAAAGATAGAATAAATTTCATTTTCTATAATATTTTGCCATTAATACCGAAAATGTTAATGTGTTTAAATAGATACATTAAGTTAAAAGTGATCAATTAACTCTTTGATGATGTCGAGCTGCAGTGGCGTAGCATTAAATATCCTGTGCCAGTGAAATATCTTATATATGCAAGTCTCCTATAGGGAGCCTCGCATATGTAAGAAAATGCACTGGCTAACAAAGTTCATTGTAAATATTGTTAGGCCAATGCATTCTCTGATATCGAGGCTCCCTTTGGGAGACTCGCATATATAAAAGAATATATTGGCATAAGGTTTTCGCAAAATTACAGGAAGCTCCAGTCATGGAAAGGTTACTAGTAAGTTTAAATTTATAATCTATCACAGCCCTTTATGTTTGTATCTCGATAACTTCAGCTAATGGTCTTACCTTGGGATATCCCAGAGTTTGAATGTCCCCTGGTGAATGTACGCCTTACATGTGGTGATCATCTGATTGGTCACTTTCACAAAGAGTGATGTCATTCGCTCGGATGTGTTGTAATACTGAGAGATACTGTAGATCATTCTGATAGCGTTCATTAGTTTAGGAATGTGTTCAACCATAGAGGCCTGTAAAAAAAAATCTTGTTTTATGGTAACCAAATCAGAATGAGAAATGGGGGATGCCACAGTGTCCGGAGCCCACTAAAAAGCTAACCTGCCTTGCTCATCGGAAGCCTAACTTCCACTAATGATGTATTATATTCCATAAAGGCCTGTCAAAAATATATACATGCGTTCAACCATAAATGTCTGTCAAAGATAAAAACACATGCATTCAACCATAGATGTCTGTCAAAGATAAATGAATTTACATGACAAAAAGGCGAGCAATAAATACAGAACACAACTTGCATCATAATCTCAAGTCTTTTATCGACCTCATTGTGGACTGGGCATAGTTATATTTCACTTGAGGTCTGGCGCATATGGCCCTGTAATCCTGTGCGTGGAACCTTTTTATTCGCATTTAATGTTGGAGAGATTCTTTATCGGTACGCATTAATTGCGGTATACTTTTTATACAAACATGCATGGAAGTGAGATCAAACAGACCGCTTTCCCTGACAGGGACCAGCCTAGAGGGCGACTTGGGAGACATCTTCTCACTAAAATGTGCCACTTCTCCCTATTTTTGTCACAGGGAGAAGTGAATTCTCACTCATATACCAGTATGTATATGTCCAACAGCATGTTTTGAGTTTATTTACTGATTATAATGATGTTCTTAATCGCTATTGTTATTTGTATAAATGTGGTGCAATTTTAACTTCTGCCATTGTTACTACTCCCTGATTACAGTCCACTTCTCCATTATAACCAAACAGGGAGAAGTGACTTCTCCAAATTTTAAAACTCCAGACTGGTCCCTGGTATCCCAGTGCAAGTTTCTGATTCTTTACTGTAATTTGGTAACTATGTTCAACCGTTAAAATGTGAAGAATGGCAACTAATCTGAGTAAATACCATGTCAGTGATACTTGATTGGGTGGCTTAGGACGAAATGAATCTCACTAAACATTTTATGGACATCTAATTGGGAAATGTTAGCCAGAGACAGTTGCAGTAGCTGATTCTTTGTTGTTGTGTGCCCCAGAAATAACAAATATGATATAAAATCACATGCGCATGCTTTAGCCCTTTCATAACGGGAGATGCGCTGGCGCAACACTAAAAACCCTGTGAGGCAAACTATGGCCTAATAATTTGTTATCATTTTTATAAATTTTTCTTAATTCTTTAACAACAATTTTTATCATTTTTATAAAAAAATTCTTACACTCTTTATCAATTTTTATCATTTTTTCTTACATTCTATAACAATTTTTATAAATTTTTGTTATATTCTTTAAGAATTTTATAATTTTTTCTTATATTCTTTATAAATTTTTATCATTTTTTTTTCTTAAATTCTTTAACATTTTTATATAATTTTTTTTATTTCATTATTTCTTACATTCTTTAACAATTATAAAAAATAATATAAAATTTGTTAGGCCAATGCATTCTCTTATATATGCGAGGCACCTATGGTTAAAAAATGTTTTGACCTGAGAAATGGAGAATTGCAATTGGCCTTATATTTGTTGTTTTCTGCATCAATAATGAATTCGTTTCAATGTCTGCGGTAGAAAAATAATACTAATTTGCGAATACAATGCATGCTGCCGTGACTATATCTATAGGTCTCATGGTGACAATGTCATTAGCCGTAGGGAATATGAATTAATCAATAAACAGTCTGTAAAGACGACAAATTCAAATCAATGAGATGCTTCAGTTTGTAAAGTGATCTTTATCTTGTCAAAAAATGAATTGATCTCGATAGAGAATAGAGATCGCAAGGGTAATGCCAAATGTGGCCTATCATTGGCGAGCTCCTTAAATGTTGTATTATGGTGTTTTGGCGCGAAGGCACTTTTTTGCATATTTAGAATCTGAGAGTATAATTACGTAAGTCCCTCAAATTTTTCAAGTATTAATTCCTTTTTTCAGGAACAATCATGTTCTAAATGTTGTATCAGAGTTTCCGGCAAATTTTTTAGTTAAGTCTAAAATGTCGCATTTCTATTTTCATAAGTGATCCTAGTAGGATAATTCAGATTGGATTGTTTTGAAGAGGAATGAATGGAGAGTGTTTCCTCCTCTCCAGTAATTCTTTCTTATCCTGAGTGACATGTGGGTATTGTTGTTTATTTAAGCAGTACTATGCGCAAATGCCATGCCTGGAAGTAAAAGTTAACACTGTATGTCGCACAATTTACCACCCGACAGTCTGTTCTCTCGCCACTTCTGATGCGGCTTCCTTTGATCCTTTGATGTCACAGCCGAAGTTTGGCAGTCATCTTCAAAGAGTTCGGTGTGTGACATGTTCTCAGTCAGTGGCGGGCCAGCAGCATCCTTTGATTTTATGCCGTGTCACGGCCTTGTCATTGTTTATAAATTATGTTTAACTGTGAATTTATGTTCCTATGGATTGGTAATTATCGATCATTTTATCCATAATGAATGACGTGCATCTGGATGCATCTATATTTCATTTTTCAAATCTCATACTGTAAAACGTTCACCATTATTGACAAAGTCATGGAATGTTTAAAGTTACTGGACAGTTATCAGTAACAAGTTTGTGTCGTCACTTATTAGTGCTACATGCATTACATTCTCCAAAGTGGTAACCGCCTGCACGCACTTTGAATAACAAAACTAAAAGTACAGCAGACACCTAACCCGCGAAATCAAATATATGTCAAGTGACGCAATCGATACACAATGGGATTATCTTTAAAACTAACCATAGTCCGTTTTCAAAACGTATGCGACAGTTCCACACGCTTTCAGTGGCACCGCGATGCATGCGTGTTCACGGGGAACATTGATTGACTGGACAGATATTTTTAAATATTCTTGTCCGCGGGAATAGCGATGAGGAGGACGTTTACCTGCCGTGCAAATTTGAGTTTAGGTGACCGATGACGGGCGGGCGGGCGGCTCAGAATGACAAGCCTGCTGAGTGACAGTTTATAACTGTGTTGAGACTGGACGTAGTCATTGTAATTTTGCAGTTATCACATGTTTACCTGGGCCCGTGTAATATGGGGCCGCATATATGAACAATTAATCGACTAACCGTCGATTATAACGGTCAATTAGTCGATTATAAAAACTCATAGTCGTGGCAACCCTAAAATCTAGCTGGCATGTGGATACATAGGTATACTTATTCCCGATTCAGTAATCATGTTTTATTCATGAAAATAGACAAGTTATAATACCATGCCAATCACATGTGAAAGAAGATGTTTGTTTACTTTTGTAATGACACATGCTGGAGAAATCCAGTTCAAACCAGGCATCACTATATATGGAATTTGAGAATGATAAAATAAATAGTTTAAAAAAATCCAAATCTTATAAATAGCATTGAAACACAGGTTTCTGGACTCAAATCAAACAATTTTCACTCCCGATTCCAAAGAAGTTGCTAATGTCGGTCAGACATATTTATGCTCAAAGATGTTAAAATAGAAAAAGACTTACGGGAGTGCATTTCTCTAGAGGTCCAAAGAACCTATCTAGTGTGTAGAGATATTTAACATTGTCCTTCGCTTCATTAGCAGCGTCTGTTATCCTCCCGTCCTGCGGAATAGAAAGTAACGAACTCAAAAACTATGCTGAAATACTATCACACAGGGATAAAATGTAACAGGAGGTAATTATTCAATCACAGTGCCGTATTCCTCAATTCCTCACAGTTAAAATATTTACTTATTTTACCTATAAATTTATTTCTGTGTTCCGGTCGTTTTACGATGTGTTTTATTTGGGTATGAAATACATGATCAACCTGGAAATTAACCAATTGGCAAACAGGTTTTCTTTGTAAAATACACCAGCCAAGTAACTTCTCAAGATAATAGTTGAATCCCATGGTGGAGTAAAGGCCATCACAAGTAAGCACATACTGAGGTGATGACTATATTTTGAGAATATTGTTGAGAGAATATGGAGGAACTTAAAAATAATTAATAGAGTTACACTTACCAGTTCTTTCCATCGTCTGAGCGTCTTTGACTTGGCGACCTGTAACACTCCTAGTACTCCCTTCACTCGCTTGCTCTTCATTTGTTCAAGCAAACTAAAATGAAAATAAAACGAAATAATATATTTAGGTTTAGTTCAAGAATTTAATTAATTTATTAATTTTAAGCAGAAATTATTAATCTTCAAAAATGTAATCGAAGGCTTGGCTAAAAGCATTTTGCACATGTCGGTCAAAACAAATTTAACCCTTTGGCGAGTAGAACGACATATTTGTCGCCGTACGGTTTGCAAGTGGAACGACATAAATTCATTTCAGGGAGTGTCATTTTTATGTAGACATAACTTCAATTAATCATCTGATTTATTGTATAGGAGATATTTTTATTAATATAATGTCCCAATGTATAAGTGCAATAGATTATGATAGTACATGTAAACAGAAAATACACATCAATTAAAACAAATTATTAGACTCTTTTGACAGGATTTGTTAATAATTATTGCTATGACGTTGATGTTAAACTCATGCATGATGTCATGTATATGACATTATAAATACTCTCCAAAGGGTTAAGGTATTCCACAAAACAAGCAGATACTCTTTAATTTTGATCAAAACACTCAGTAAGGCCTTATCTATTGAATGAAATCAGTGGATGAGTATGGAATCAGTGGATGAGTATGAAATCAGTGGATGAGTATGAAATCAGTGGATGAGTATGAAATCAGTGGATGAGTATGAAATCAGTGGATGAGTATGAAATCAGTGGATGAGTATGAAATCAGTGGATGAGCATGAAATCAGTACACTGGATGAGTATGAAATCAGTACACTGGATGAGTATGAAATCAGTACACTGGATGAGTATGAAATCAGTACACTGGATGAGTATGAAATTCCAAGAATTATAATTTTTTTGACATTTTAGAATTTATTATATTTGTAAATTCAAAGGGTCAAATAAAACACAAAGAAATCATATCACTTCTAAACGGCGCCAATTTTTTCAATTTTTGCATCATTTCTTACATTTTTCTGTAATTTGAAAAAGTTATCGAGTACCAGAAAACAAAAATCTTCTCCAATTATATATTGGCTTCTTTTGATACTAACCCCATGTTTATATGCAACAAACAAGTCACATCAGGACATGGATTACAACCTTTTGAGTCTCACATTGATATCTCTTTCAGGATTTCAGTCTGAGATTAATGGCTCATCAAAATCATGAGGACCAAGCTGATCGAAAGGAGATTAAAAGGCCCACTTAATTTTCGAGTCACCAATCATTTGTTTTTATATTGCCTTGTTATATGGTTTAATAACAATCTAGGCATAAAATATGATTAAAATACCATAACTCATCACCATTTGGAACGTCTGTGTATCATAAGGTGCCCATAGAGTAATAGAAAATAGCTGAATTAATAAAACCATTTCCCCCCCCCCCCCCCCCCCCCCCCCCCCCGTTTTGGCTCCTAAATGCAACATAATTCAAACAAAAGGTGTATTTTCAATGAAAGGGGAATAACTATATATCTAAATATATAGAGTTATTCCTCTACCATTGAAAATAATTGACTTTGTGCATAAACATGATCACAGAACAGATGCCAGTTTCTCAATAAAAACAACATGTTCACAGTTTATTACACCGGATAAGTTGATAATACAATGTTTTGGAGCTTACTCTTTCAAATGGTATATAATATGGCATATATTTTATAAATGTAATCTGGGGGTTTCGAAAATTAAGTGGGCTTTTAAAAACTGAAAATATTGTCCAAATACAATATTATGATCGACTTACTTGTTAAATTTAGACATTCTGCTTTTCCAATAAGCGAGTTCAGCAGTCGGTCCGATGTCATCTGCTTCACGTCTCATCTGCTCGCTTTCAGCCAGCACCTGTTCGATCTGACGGCACCATGTCAGCGCAATGCTCTCGAATTTATGCAGTGACTCTGAGTTGGTCGCTATGGCCTGGTAGTCAGACGGGTAGTTCACAGTGTCAATCATAGAATCAATGCCGTTATCTGCGAGTTTAACTTGTCCGTCCATGTTACCCACGGCCGAGTCTAAGCTTCCAACAAACTTCTTCAGTTGTTCGAGGAATTCGCCGACTTGTGCTTTGTTTCCGTTGTCTTTACTCAGAGATCCCCAGTCCTGAAATAGAATGAACAGGTCAATTATTTTATACATGCACCGTCAGTAAGCCCAACCCTGAGGATAAGCCCAGTTATGTTTTTGCCCCACGTTTTTATGTTTTTGCTCCAAAAAACATGGGGTTGTCCCCGTAGATAAGCCCATCCCCATTTTTAGAACTTAGAGGGCGAGTATAAATTTATGTCAGGTTAACTCTGAATGAAGATGACACAAATTCATGCACAAAAATTATAAGCATTACTCCAGCTAATTTCCATTGCAAACTCATTAATACTACCTGCCCCATTGTCATTTACAAAATGCTGTATTAAAGTATATAAGTTTATCTTTGTGTCTTATTTTAAATATATACTCTAACAGAATAAAACAAAAAACTAATTATTTATAATTAAAGGAATATGATCCTGAAAAAAATTGTATTTTCTTTCAATATTCCGATAATATATATATAAAATGTCCATTAGGCGCATATAATCTAAAATTCGGCCGCCAATCATTATTTTTATAATGATTAAAAAAAATTCCGAAGTTAGCCAAAGATTTTGTGTTGTAGACGAAGTCACGTGATCATCGGCCCGATCACATGATTGTCACATGTAAACAGAAGATAGCACATGATCGATCACGTGGTAACTGATTGACAATGCATAGATACGCAACGGTGGTATCTAAAGTTTGCAAGCGCAGAGCGCTCATGAATTCGATCGCGGCTTTTGAAGTTTGTCGAGTTATGGGAGAACACTGCGAATGCAAAACTTCGCCGAAATACATCGTAATCTCGTAATAAAACGTCTTTATCGTGTTATTATTATATGTATCGCGATGTGTTGTTATATTACGTAGGACGACTTTGGTATATTAATAAGTATATTCTAAGATTGCATATATATGCGAAGACTTGCACAGTTATTAGACAATTATATATCATCTCGTAAACATTCCAATTTATTTCCAGATGCCCTTTGTAGTGTGGCAATAAAGAGCGTTTCATTTTAATTTATCATAACACGGTAAAAAAAAAAAATATTTGGTTTATTGTTGTCGGATTTAATAAATTATAATCAAGCCATTCATTAGCAATATGATATGATAAGTTCATTTTCATAGTTATGAATCATGTATATATTAGGGCAATATGGTGTTTATATATATTTCGGAATATTGCTCCCCCCCCCCCCCCAAAAAAACAATCTTGCCGACTGTCACTGATGAAAATTCGCTGCGTCTATGCATGGTCAGTGGCCTATAAAATTAGCACTCTAGTGGCGCGGTCTATTGAATATCCCGGTCATAAATCGACTTCTTTGTGTCAATTACGCATAACAATAGGATTATAAAATATATAAACGTTCGCCGTGGTTCGTTTAAACATCCAATTATATATAACACTTTTTGAAGGAGGGATAATAATCCGGTTTAATATGTAATCACATATACAAGCGCTCTTTATTCGCACCATATCGGGAATAGGCTTAACAATGAACGCTCTTTATTGAGTCGTCATGGTAAAGGAACATGGGGACTCGACTTGGAACAGTTGTCATCGTGATTATTTACTGATTACACCAATACACGTATATACATGTACACGAACTTGCGATAAACATGCTTTATATATCCGTCAAAGTCATAGCAATTTCCGGTTTATTAAACTCTTTTTATTCGCACCATATTAGGAATACTCTTAACATGGAACGCTCTTTATTGAGTCATAGTGAAGGAAAATGTGGACTCGACTTAGAATAGTTGTCATCGTGAATACTTTACTAAATTATTCATCAATATACTCCCAACTTTAACTGCAATTGTATGTATTCGTAACCTTGACTGACTCGTCAAGTTAAACGCTCTTTATTTGGTATATGTATTCGCTTTTTAGCGATAGGTTCAATTGGATATACTCACGACTGGACGCTCGGGCAAATTTATATTCTTTACGAGAGTTGTGCTCAAAACACCTTTTCTCGAAGTGGACGGAACAAATTCTGGACCATTTCGTTGGCAATCACTTCAATAGTTTCTGATTTTGCGCAACAGGTTTCCCACAGAAATCCCGCCAAATATCACGTAAAGATCGTTTGGAAATGAATGCAGAATTATAACTAATTGCGAGTCACTATACCGGCCACAGCCGAAAACACTGCATTTATTTGGCATTGTCACGAATGAATGATTGTAAATACAGGACACTCGGGGCATATATATGGAAAATTAAAAAAAGTCTTGAACACGCATCCGAATAGAGTTCACATGTCGGCTCGTGTTTTTATAAGCTTTATTTTTGACACGAAAGTGTTGTCTACCCCGCTCAATTGGCCTTCTATTTTTGTCAAAACAATAACTTTCCAAACAGCACTTATGACAAATTACAAGTGAAGATAACTCACCGGCCGATGACAATTCACCACGTGTACACAATGCTATTGACATGCCCGGCAGTAATTTCATTACATGCACGCGCTGATGTCGATTCCGCATTTCCATCGCCACTCATAATTATGACGTCATATAGATAGACACAATTAACTCCGACTCCGATTCCGTGTTTTTAATTAGTTTACTCATTTGACGTCATATGAGGATTTGCGACGGAGATAGCCGACAACCGGTGGGGTTATTATTTATTTATTTCTCGGCTTATTTATTACGCGATTATTATGGGACTTGGATCATTGTGATCAGAATAGGGGTGGCTTTCCGATAATGTTTTGTTGTTTCATCAGGATAGCAATCCTTTAAATAAAATAATATACACCATTCATGATTCATATAAATCCTGAAAAGTTACCCATAATTCTGCTGTGGTTATGGAGTCGATTAATTAGAGCATTACTGTATGGCTATCAGGTCATGTCTAACAGTAGGACATATGTTTTTTTTCTTCTAATCATGAACATCAAATTTACCTTAAGGCTTACAAATGCAGGCAGGACAATTTTCGACATGTATTTCTCGAATCCATTCAGCACATTTCCACTTGTACAATCGAGCAGACCGAAGGTGAGCTGCTGTACTATATTACCGGTTGTGACAGCCTTCACTGTATCCGTTCTCAAGAAATATAAACACATTCCCTCTAGCTTCTGAAAAAGCACAAAGAAAAAGATATGCAATGAATGCTATGCAACATTAATGGAACAAGCATGATTTATTACTTTGTACTGATTATCTGAAATAATCAATCACAAGCCTGGAAATAGTGTGTCGGACATTTGCAGAATGAGGTCCCCAGAGGGTGAAATTAGTGATGCTATCCTGCAACAGCTGTTACTAATTATGTGAACATTTCATATGGGAACCTCTCGTCGATGAGTATTTAGTAAAGAAAAATCCTTGAAAATGTGTGTCTAAGATTTGCAGAATGAGGTCTCCAGAGGGTGAATTTAGTGATGCTGTGCGTAGTAGCGTCACTAAATTCACCCTCTGGGGACCTCATGCAGATCTTAGTTATCCCATATCAGTAGAGGCCTCATCAAAATGAGGTTCCCAGAGGGTGAATTTGGTGATGCTAGCCACTGTGTGGGATAGCATCAGTAATTTCACCCACTGGGGACCTCATTCTGCAAGTGACAGACACACTATTTCAAGGTTTGACACTAAGTTTATGCAAGCAACATGCCAACTGAAAGAGATAAATTTCTACCAGAGAGATATTAATTGGCACAGACAAGTTATATATTAATGTCATGGCAAATTGAACAAAATATTTAATTTCCAAAAGCAAGGTAGTATTTTAAAACAAATAACTTTTAAAACTATAAACTCAAAATAGAAATAACATGATATAGGAGTCTAGAGGGAATTAAACAATAAATACCTCACAATCTCCAGCAGTGATGAAGAGTTTCTTCTGTGTTGTTTCCTGAAATTTGTAGAAAATAATATCATATCACTCAAAATCAATGGCACAGAACAACAGTCCCTTGTAGTGAGACGAAAACATCGTAATCTACTTTAAGTTCTAACCTGTCTACATTGTAAATAGTTTTACTGGTTTTTATCTTTAACAAAAACAACAAACAAACAAATTTCTAATGGCGCATCAAATCAAATTGATCATGTACGACTCATAAACATCTTCAGCCAAACCATCTCATGATCAGGCTACATCTAACATCAATTGAGTCATATAATATTTAGTCCTTTAATTCTCCTCCTCCAATAGTCAGTAAATGACTACAAGCCGTTTACCAAAGAAGGAGGTAACAGTAATATCGGACACGTAATAAATGTAATATCGGATTTGTAATAAATGCTAATAAGAGATTATTATTATGATTATACTGTCATGCTTAAAACTGATATTTTAGGACTCCTCATGTAGTGCACATGGTTAGTCTATGAAACTTTCAGGTATTATTGCCAAAACCTTATATATATATGTACTATTTCATAGATATAGAATATTCAAATTACCGTATCCAAGGCGTACTCTAACTCTATAATATAAGGATATTCAAGGTAATTTTTTTTGGCAATTTTCAAGTTTTGTTTCAAGATCTCCAATTATGCGTTCAGTGGTCTGTGAAAATCAATTTAAGCACTTTACAAACCATAAATGCTCATTAACCCTTCCATGACCGGAGCTTCCTGAAATTTGGCGTAAACCATGCGCCAAAGCATTCTCTTATATATGCGAGTCACCCAAAGGGCACATCACATATATAAGAGAATGCATTGGCCTAACATTATTTACCTCGACCTTGTAAGCGAGTGCATTCTCTTATATATGTGAGGCTCCCAATGGGAGACTCGCATACATCAGAGAATGCACTGACACAGGGTCTTTAATGCTGCACCAGCGCTGCTCTCATCATGAAAGGGTTATGTACTTTCCAAACCTTAAATGGGTGTTAGTCAGATTCAAGGCTATTCCAGGGTTTCAAACATTATGTACAGTAATGCCCTAAGTAATCGACTCCTTAACCACAGAAGAATTATGGGTAACTTTTCAGGATTTAGTCAGAAATATGGCTTGTTGCCATTCATCGGAAAGCTCTGTGAGAGAAAACTGCATTTTATAGGGAATTCAGATTAATTCAGTAATAACTTACTCCCGATTGGTAGAAAAACATTAGCCTTCTTGATCCATTAGCAGCAAATATCTGCTGAATTGTATCAAACTGAAATAATATATATAACATGTATTAAATATGTTATTGCTATTGTGTACAGCTATGAGTGATATCAAAGCCTATTACTATATTATTAACATTGCAACAAAAAAAGGCATTTGATGAAACATGATCCTTTATCCAATACAGTATATTCATTCATTCACATGAGAAACTCTTTATCAGTAAAGCAGAGCGAAGTCAAAAAAACATCAGCTCAGTTTACAGCAGTAAACTGGAGAGGAGACTACTAATTTTTACCATAAATCAGTTTTAACTGAGGTGTGACTGTCCCAATGGGACTAAGGATACCACCTAATGGCCACAAAAAAAGTTGGATGGACCTCATAATTGCAGGTGCACAGGTTTCCATGGTACTAAATATCTGTGCCAAGTTTTGAAAAAATGTAGGAATACAAGCTTGGACAAAGTTGTGTCCACGGACAGATGGGCTGAAGGACAGACAGATGAACAAGCTTCGTTACTAGGCAATTAAACTGTTGTTATCAAAAGTTGTTTTATGTTTGCTTATTACAAGCTTTCAGGGATACTAATACATAGTTATTGGAACTGATGTCGAGACCCCACCTTTAAGTGAAACTTGTATTGTATTGAACTTATCAAGTTTCTATGCTATTTCTATGCTATTTTATCTGTGAGGTGGTTCTATTGAGTGTCACCTTCCTGTTTGTGACAGTTGTTTATAGGTATGTTAAGAGGAATTGATCGGCGACCTGACGCACCATTGTTTAGTCTGTTCAACACTTGTACGGCCTGTTTGTCCCATTGTGACATCACTTGAGTTGTCAACAAAGCCGGCTCATTGATTAGATCCACATTGTAACCGTTATTTAAGTGTCTCATTGAGATTTCTGATCGCTGAAATTCGATTTTATGAATCTTTCAATGCACATAATTGTTTATTCAACTCCTCGCAACATAACAGTCTGAAAGATGCAGCCTCAATAACAATTGTTATAAACAGTACCCATGTCAATGTGATTCTTAATGATGGTACTTATCATGTAACAAGGTTTCGCTAAAGACAGAATTCTAAAGACTTTCAATTTCTATAGAAAAATCTTTACCAGAGATGTACTATCAAGCACCAACTTTGAATAAACAAAAAATAATTACGATCATTTCAGCTGGTGATTTCGTGAAATTTGAAGTTGTGAATAATTAAAGGTATATTACTAGAAGTCCTTCCTGTTCACACCGAGTGGGGTCAGTGTTTGGAGGGCGAAAATCCAGTGGATTTCGCATCTTTGCGAGGTTGGGTTTCCAATTCGCTCTCTGGGTCACAGTTCATGATCTCAATGACCCAATGTTGAAGGTCACTTGTATCGTGGTCAGGTAGATTGAAGTGGAATGCTAACAGAGTATCTCGACCAGGTGTTTTGATAGGCATGTTTTAAATTTATGCTTTGTCTCCCCTACGTATTGGGAGTTGCATTTGTTGTATGTGAGTAGATAGATACAGTTTTTCGTGAGGCAAATGTATCATGAGGCTCCCGTGAGATTGCGTATGTTTCTGTATGTAGAAATATTCGCATCTGTGATGCAGGCTTTGGTGTATCTACTTGGTTCCTCTTCCGTGCGGGAGCGTTTTTTCGGTCTGTTGTGACAGACAAGACAGTTGTGTCTGATACACGGTTTAATAGTACTGTCTCCAAATCACTGGCCATAATACTGTCTGGTACAAAAGTAGCCATTGTTTAATACTGGTGTGAAGTAAAAATAGGTTAGGTATATGAGAAAATTAATTCTCCAATGAAAACACCAAATATGAGAACCATGTGAGAACCATCCCACACATGAAAACCATATATGAGAACCATCCTACACATGACAACCATTATCGGCACTACACACACTCATCCATGCCTGACCCAAATGAAACCATGGCAACAGCCAATCACAACGAAGCTTCTCCCCACATGGACTATATAAAGGCGAGGTAATCCGTACTTTTTCACAAACCAGATTTCATCCTGAAGGAGGATTTACAATAATTGAAACACATTGACCATATAGCAAAGGATTAGTTTTTTACTGGAGAATTCATTTTCTCATACAATAATGCCCTAAATAATCAACTCCTTAACCACAGCAGAATTATGATTCTGCTGTGGTTAAGGAGTCGATTATTTAGAGCATTACTGTAGCATTACTGTATGTTCAACTATTTTAAAACTTCACACACTGCTTTCTCTTCCTTCTAATCATAAAAATTAATATGTGACACGTAGTGGAGAAACCACACATGCTGTGCCTCAAATTTGCCTTTTATCCCATTTTATCGGCAACATAACGCTAAGAATAATTTATGTCACATCATGCAGTGGTCATGATGGAGTTGACATGCCAACTTGACAAGATGTGTCACGGATTGTGCAATCTTGTCTGGATTCTGGCCCACAAATCCAAAATGACGTCTTCATTTTCTTTTTCATTAAGCTAACCAACGAAATTGGTCCAAATGACATTAATAGGCCTAAACCACATGTGAATTAATTTGTGAGTTGTGAAGTAGTTACTTTCATTTTCATCGAGATGCTTCATTCCCAATTCCGTGTTTTTGCAATCTCCACCATGTTGCTAACTGGAAGTCACGTGACAATTTCTCCAAAATCCATACCCGTGATCTTTGAAATATATGACGTCGTTCACCTGTGCCTAAGGTATAAACAACCACCTGGTGGTTGACATGAAGTGCCATAAATGTTTCAGAGCTCTAGAGTTTCTTCCCATTGTCTACAGTTGCAAATTTTCTATGACCGCTGACTAAATAAAATAATTGAACTGGCACAAATGAAACAATCTCAAATTTATCGAAAAATATAAGAAACAAAACACATATTTTCAGTGCTATAACGATGAGTTTGTTCAGAAATCTTCCACCTAGGTATTTTTTTTTAGATACCCTGTACCTATACATAATGTTGGGGTTTGATTGAGCCATGTCTGTTTAAAGTATGGATCTATAAAACATATCAAACAATAATATAACAAGCATTCTAGATTACTTGTCGATATCATGCCTGAGTAACACCCATTTGATCAATAAAAGGCATATTCACGGACGCAACTGATGAGGACAACAGGGCATAGTGTCTGCACCCTTAAGAATAGAAATAAATAATCATGTCTAACACTAATATCAATAATGAGTACCTTTGTACTTAAATAACAAGAGTTGCAGGGCTATTGCCCGCTACAACAGCATATACCTACCTACATGGCATACCGCCTAGTGTGGGCGAAACCTTAGTAGAAAAATCATTGAATCATGACGATTCTTGATCACATCAATGGGTTATTATTTTTTTTAAATCTGTCCTTGTGTTAAACATCCTCCCTGAATTTCATTAAGATCTAATAGCCTATGGCAGAGATATTTGCTCGGACGGTTGAAAATATAACATTTCCAGACGACCAAAGAGGAATAACTCTATAATGGAAAATGCAAGCAACATCATTGAATATGTCAATGTAAGCCCTCCTGATGATCAACATTCTTATCATTGTGCCAAATTTCATTGAGATCTGATAAACTACATTAAATAAATTCATTGAGATCTGATAAACTAGACATGTGTTTTTCAGAATAATTATATGGTTGATATCAGGGAAGAAAGAACATAAACATAAATAATTGCGTAAGCATATATAGCCTGTAACATAAGCAGCATCAATAAAGTATGAGTATAGTACAGTCAAGTCATGTACCTGACTTAGATTCTAACTTTCACCGATAACCAATAAAGACCCAAGGTCGAAACCTTTTTAATTAACCCTTTGTATACAAAGTGGATTCTTCCAGGCAGTTAAAAAGTGTACATCAGAATGGTCTATTATTCATTTGGAGGGATGTTGAGATGATAAAAGCAGACGACAGATAAATAAAAGTTCAGAAGGAACCCTATTTTTTGGAGAGAAATGTTTAAATAGTAAGTTCAACAAATGTTGAATTTATTATCTGAACATTTCCTATGGGAATTACTCATTAATGATGCTTTAGCATAGGGTAAAGGGTTAACCCTTTACCCAACAAACCGGCCAAAACCGGCCAAATAAAGCTTCAACAGCCTAAAATATCTTCGGTCTGTCTCAATAAAACCATACAAATATGGATATCATTGGAACCGGCTCCTTGACCACATTGTGATTGTTACAGTTATGCCCTGTGCCAATGCATTCTCTTATATATGCGAGTCGACCATAGGTCGCCTCGCATATATAAGAGAATGCATTGGCCTAAAAAAAATCTTTTTTTAACACTTTTTACCATTTTTTCTTACATTCTTTAACAATTTTATAATTTTTAATGTGTTAAGCCAATGCATTCTCTTATATATGCGAGGCGACCTATGGTCGACTCGCATATATAAGAGAATGCATTGGCACAGGGCCGTTCTATTGGGTAAAGGGTTAAAAGAGAATGTATATGATGATAATTTATGTAAATAATTTCACCCGCAACTTTCAAATTTTAGTCATGATAGAAACAAAAATCATTTTTCAATTTAAATATGAAATAATAACAACATACCCTGTCATCACCAACAATGAAATCCTCAACAGCAGTATCATCTATAGCAAGAGCATTAGAAATCTGAAAGAAACGAAGGCAATAAGAATAAACAAACTCAATATTAATTGCTAGTTAGTTGAAACAACATACATATACCTATTTGATTACTTGATTTTCAATAAAAAAAACATTACATTTGACTCAAGATATGAACTCATTTTTGTTAAAATTACCATGTTGTTTACGTCGTTCACAGAGCACATGAGTGTCTGCGCACGCATTCATGGCTAAAATTAATTAATTTGTTGCATATATTCTGTTGAGTATAATAGGAGATGGTCTGATAAATGGCCAGATTTAGTGTACAGTACCCCTTTAGGAATAAAAAATATAAAAAAATAATAATTCACATGCCTGCCCCAATTTTCCAAAAAAGTTGAATGAGAATCTAGCAATTTAAATGAGCTTTTTCACAGGTGATCAATCGAATATTGACACAAAATCTGATAAAAATTCCTCTTTAAAAAGTCAATATCTGACCATCAAAAGATCCAATGAATGGTCTCATATGTTCGATCTCATTATTTGGTCGATATAGAGATTTACACAAATATATTTTTATGGTGTCGAGTTGGATCGGGCATCTTTAAATATTGTTAATTACTCCCAGCTTGACCTTGACATGAAGGTTTAAATGCCGAGTTCTATTAATTAACATACCTTCAAAATGAGATATCTGTGTCTGTCATCCAACTGAAAAGAATCAACAAAAACAATTAGTAAATTAATAAATAATTACAGTTGACCATAGGCGTCTTTTCACAGAGTTAATGAGCTCGAGTCATTAATGTTTCATATCGGTCATGCCCGGCAAACCATCTTAAATCAGGTTAATCAATATACTTCATTAAAGTTTCAAATCTCATCAACCAAATGACCAATAAATAAGTACACTGTACACTTAAATACTATGGCCAGGGCTGATGAACTCCATGTATGAAGACAAATCAATTTACTGAAAACTTTAACCCTTTGAGTGCCAGGCGCCGATCTCATCGGCCCGAATTTACGGTCTGTAAAATTGGCCCTAAAAAAAATCAAAAATAGATTTTTTTTTTTGTGTTGAATTTGTTTGGGGTATGCTTAAGCATGCTATAGTGAATTTAAAAACATACTGGATAAAACCATAGGGGCATGTTATAACTCAAAACTATCACCAAGTATTCATAGTAATAATTTTGATGTCCATGAAAAATGTAAGATTCCCTGGCACTAAACCTACAAAATAAGTCTGGTAAAGAATATAAGAAATAATCATTAAAATTGTAAAAAATTGTAAAAAATAATAACAAGTGATGAAAAAATGTTAGGCCAATGCATTCTCTTATATATGCGAGGCAACCTATGGTCGACTCGCATATATAAGAGAATGTATTGGCACAGGGTATATGGGTTGATACAAAAATCGGACCTGGCACTGAAAGGGTTAAACTAGGGCAGATGAACTTAGCTAATTGAATTGAATTCAATATATTTTATTATAGTGACTTGTGTATAAATAGAATACATATGCGTACAAAAGTTATGTTACATGTCCAATACACCCGGCCGTTAAGGCCTATAAGTCACTTTAAGTCCCATATTTACATTAAATTGCATTGTGTGGTGTCAAAACTATGGACTGTCTCCTCTCGAATGCTTTATGTACAAATTTTGATGTCTGACGTGGAAAGTTAGTCATTAGATAACCAGCCATGAAACTAAGAGTAGTTACACCATTTATCCAGAAATGTATCTTTGTGAAGAAGTCAACTCTGATGTCATCGTATGCTCCACATGAAAAAATGAAATGGAGTTCATCCTCAACAATGTTCCTCTCGCAAAATACTGTATTAAAGCAGCTCATAATATTGATGTTATAGATTTTATAATATAAATTTATTATATAACATTAAAAAGGTCCCTTTGGAATGAAATCATTCTAAAGCTTTCTATTAACCCTTTCATGAGGTTCATGATGGGAGCTGTGCTGGTGCAGCATTAAAGATCCTGTGCCAGTGCATTATCTTATATATGCGAGTCTCCCATATGGAGACTCGCATATATAATAGAATGCACTTGCTTACAAGGTCAAGGTAAATATTGTTAGGCCAATGCATTCTCTTATATATGCAAGGCTCCCTATGAGAATGCATTGGCACAGGGTTTCCCAAAATTTCATGAAGCTCCAGTCAATGGAGGGTTAATGTACCGACAAATAGGACACCTTCAACTTGAATATCAGAGACTACCAGAATTACCCATAGGAATATCAGTTGCTCCATCTCCTTAATGGAAACAGAGTACCAAAATTCCAATTTCACAAAGCAGTTCCAAAACATCATTATTGGAATTTGGAATAGGAACACCACTATTAAAATGATTTGAAGATATGAAAATTGGGAAGGGGGGGGGGGGGGGGGGGGGTAAGTATTCTAAGAATCTCATGATGTACATTTAAAATTAAAGTAATTTTTTTTCTCTTGAGCATTATATAAAGCAATGGTGCATAAATAAGAGGTAAAATATTTCAAATAAAACTTTTGAGGAATATTGGCAGATAGAGCGTTAACACATTCAATGCCGACGCCCATTCAACTACATCCACAAAGTACGAGATAACTCGTAGTCGGCAGTGAACGTGTTAACTGGATAACAACATGCACTAAAGACATTCATATGAAATGCATGAAAGACTCCCGCAATGTTTTAAATCTATTGAGTACATTCCGGTATTGTTACGCTGCTCTATTCTTATTGATCGTTGGTTGATATTACATGCTGCTTGCTCAATGTCTCCTGCTGGTCTCTCCCTACGTATTCATGATTAAATCAAATTATATGGGGCAAGAAATATATGAAGACAAACTATCTGACATGACAATACATGCTTCTATGGTGACGGAAATCAAGACATATTTGCTCAATCAGTTGCGTGACAGAACACAATGATAATTTAGCAGGCTCGCATTAACAGTCGGAGAATTAAGACTTTCCTTTAGGCTAGTCCTTGCATTTTAGACTCGGAATAGAATGGAGAGCAAACAGGTACACTGAGAAGAAATAACTAATTTGATGGCGTGATATATCTCCAGGTACTTGTGAGAAAAATGCACCAAATCAATAAAGGGTGAATACACATGGAGATACAATGTCTTACGAGGCTAGTTGTCACAGTTCGGCATAGCATGGGATCGCAAACAAGTACACTGAGAAGAAATAACTAATTTAATAGTGTGAAATAACTCCAGGGAGCGAAAAGGCACCTAATCAATAAGAGCTGAATATACAGTGTGTCTTTTATAAGAAATTACTTACTACCCTATGCCAGAAACTATTGTGGTTGTTAAAACAAGAACCTCAGAATATTTTTTATTTTCAGACCAATTTCCATGTAAAAAGAACAGTTGCAGAAGTTAAATACATACATTTAACATGTATTTATTGTGGAACAGACTGAGAATCTGAAAGAAGTCATTTCTTCCTATCAATTTTTAGAGGAAATTAACTCTAACCCGGAATAGCCATGATGATTGAATGATGTTGATTCAATACCTTCAACTTTTTATATTAAAATAGCTTGCATTTTAGAGAAATTTTATGTTATAAAAAAAAAACAAAAGATTTATGTTATATCTCGACTGATAGGATGTATGTCTGAATAATGCAGCATCCACTTTATCCACTGGGCAATCCCAATGGGACTAAGGATACCCTCCCCCATAGCAGCCAGGGCGAAAATGTTTTACTCACTCAAGTATGCCCTGGAAAGGTAATTAAGTCGGATTGACCTCATAATCGCAGGTCCACTAGTTACCATGGTACTAAATATCTGTGCCAAACTTTTAAAAAAATTGACCAAAAAAAGTAGAAATAAAAGTTCAGACAAATTTGTGTCTATGGACAGACAGACGCCCGACAGACATATATTATCTATTTGTCTGACTGCCATCTACCAATTTATTCTGAACACCCCTCCAAATGAATAATAGGCAATTCCTATGTATAATTTTATAACTGATGGAAGAATCCATTTTGTAAAGAAATGGTTAAAAACGTTAACTCTTTCTATACAAAATACTCATTGATGAGTAGTTCCCTTGGGAATAAGTTAACAAATGACCATTGACCGTTTGTTGAACTTATTATCTGAACATTTCCCACGAATTAATAGAAATGATTCTGCGCTTGTATTAACTGTTCTCTGTCTGCCATCTTCAAATATTTCCTGAACATCCCTCCGAATGAATAATAGACCATCCCAATCTATACTTTTATAACTGATGGGAAAATCCATTTTAGTAAAGAATGGGTTAACCCTTTACCCAACAGAAGGGCCCTGTGCCAATGCATTCTCTTATATATGCGAGTCGACCATAGGTCGCCTCGCATATATAAGAGAATGCATTGGCTTAACACATTAAAAATTATAAAATTGTTAAAGAATGTAAGAAAAAATGGTAAAAAGTGTTAAAAAAAGATATTTTTTAGGCCAATGCATTCTCTTATATATGCGAGGCGACCTATGGTCGACTCGCATATATAAGAGAATGCATTGGCACAGGGCATAACTGTAACCATCACAATGTGGTCAATGAGCCGGTTCCAATGATATCCATATTTGTATGGTTTTATTGAGACAGACCCAAGATAATTTAGGCTGTTGAAGCTTCATTTGGGCGTTTCTGGGCGTTCTGTTGGGTAAAGGGTTAATAACAGAATAATGAGTGGATATGTGAATGGGAGTTGAGAAAATCGGATGTGAAGACCGAGACAGGCAAGCTACATAAAACAGGACAATGATCACGATATTTCTCTAGAATTAACTCCATCTAAATGATAATAGACTGTCTCCACTCAAACACATTAAACATACACAAGTAAGTAATGAACATAATCCACGCATTGTATATACCAAGAGAATACCACAACATAAAAGAGGTATATTGATTATAGCCATGTTTGGTTTAAATGTTCTATGTTGTTACGGCAGTTAATAATCTTCCCTTTCTTCATTTATTTTTTGCACGAGGCTGCCTTGACATTATATAGAATATGCTCCAGACAGAGAACAAATACTGATCCTATATTGGTATCATTAATGGTCAGCAGATTTGTCGAGAGTGCTGTATTAAAATTTTGCAAGAGTATTGTACTCCATATTCGCGGCAGCAATTAAATACTAAAATTATCAATATTAACTGTTTTTTATACTACTAAATGGATCAGTCTGAAAGCTGCTGTATCTAGGATTGTTTTAACACTTCCATGACTGGAGCTTCCTGAAATTTTGTGAAAACACGGTGCCAATGCATTCTCTTAACTATGCGAGTCTCCTATAGGGAACCTTGCATATATAAGAGAATACATTGGCCTAACAATATTTATCATGACCTTGTAAGCTAGTAAATTCTCTTATAAATGCGAGGCTCCCTATGGGAGATTTTCATATATATAAGAGAATGCACTGGCACAGGATATTTAATGCTGCACCAGCTCCCATCATGAAAGGGTTAATACCAACTGTGCAAGCAATATGATGACTATTTTCAACAAATAACAGAATCAACTTGAAGATCATCCTGTTCCTTAAAGTAAAATCAATGTCATTTCAATGGTATTTTTTGTTGTTGGGTCGTTTCCGGCCAAAGGCCGGATGGTTGGACTGCAGTTTGCATGTCCCTTCACCCTTTCAATGGTATTGTTTCATTTCCCTATTATTATATAAGTACAGTCTATATTAAATGGATTCTCACAGTCAGTTAAACAGTGTACATCAGAATGGTCTATTATTGATTTAGAGTGATGTTAAGAGATAAAAGCAGACGGCAGATAAATAAAAATGCCAAAGGATCCTGAAGGATCCCTATTTATTGAGGGAAATGTTTAGATAATAAGTTCAACAAATGACCTATGGTCGTTTGTTGAACTTATTATCTGAACATTTCCTATGGGATAATTACTCATCAATGATGCTTTAGTAAAGAAAGGGTTGAACTTATTATCTGAACATTTCCTATGGGATAATTACTCATCAATGATGCATTAGTATAGAAAGGATTATTCCACACGTTTCTGAGGGCTAGCATCACCAAATTCACCCTCAGGGGACCTCACTCTGCTTAGGCCTCATCTTCTGGGAAGTATCTATAGTCTCAAATTGACATCATTTTTATTAACTTTTTCTGTTCAGTTTCCCTTAATTTGAAGAAGATAAAATGCTTAATCAAGGTGACTAATGAGTGAACATCACCAACTTCAGGTGGGGATCTTCAATCTGATCCTAGGTCTCCCATAACAGTTGAGGCCTAAGCAGAATGAGGTTCCTAGAGGGTGAAATTGTAGAATCTAGCCCGCTGTGCGGGGTATCATCACTAAATTCACCCTCTGAGGACCTCATTCTGCAAATGTCAGACACACTATTTCAAGGCTTTGTTAATATGAAGAATAAGTATCATACCCATCAATGGAGGCAAACAACCAACTAGTAACTAAGAACTCTGTCAACTAATTCACAAGTAAGGTGCAAATATCAATAGTAGAAAACAGAAAGCCCACGGAACGCCCAAACAAACATGATATAAATATGAACAATGTTAATTAAAGGAAAGATACGGATATCAGCGATAATCAATAGGATAATTGGTTTTAATATGCTTAATTCTGATTGTGTCCTGAAGGGTTCTAACCCGGGTAAATACATGATAGCAGACTATCCGAGATCTCGACATAAATTGCCTGCTAGTTGAGTGCATCGTAAACAGTCTGTAATGTTTTCAGTCAGGTATACATTACATTACCAGGATTGCATGCTTTAAAATAGAGGTGATAGTGATCTCTACATGATATGCCAGAGTTTTTACCAAGATCGTTCCTTGTCAGGCTAAATTAGCCAACATCAGTGAGAGAATGGTGACGGTACAGTAATGCCCTAACTAATCGACTCCATAACCACAGCGAATTATGGGGAGAGCTTTCCGATGAATGGCAACAAGCCATATTTCCGACTAAATCCTCAAAAATTACCCATAATTCTGCTGTGGTTATGGAGTCGATTAATTAGGGCATTACTGTAGGTTCAAGTCTGAAAATAGTGTCTGTCATTTGCAGAATGAGGCCCCACAGAGGGTGAATTTAGTGATGCTATCCCACACAGTGGGCTAGCATCACTAAATTAACCCTCTGGGTACCTCATTCTGCTAAGATCCCTATTTATTGAGGGAAATGTTTAGATAATAAGTTCAACATGATCGTTTTTGAACTTATTATCTGAACATTTCCTATGGGATAATTACTCATCAATGATGCTTTAGTATAGAAAGGGTCATCCCACACGTTTCTGAGGGCTAGCATCACCAAATTCACCCACAGGGGACCTCATTCTGCTTAGGCCTCATCTTCTGGGAAGTATCTATAGTCTCAAATTAACATTGTTTTTAGTTACTTTTTCCCTTCTGTTCAGTTTCTATATCCCCTAATTTGCAGAAGATAAAAGGTCTCCTGTAGCAGTTCAGGCTTATGAGGAATGGACATTAACCCATAGTACGTGGGTATCTTTTCCTCCAACTGGTACGATCACCATGCCAAAGTGCAATGAAATCTGATTATTAATGAACATCTAAGTTACAAGGTGATATGTTTGGAGAGATGAACGGATGGATGCACCAACTGACATATGCCCCGCACCTCCTATGGGGGTTGGGGGCATTAAGAAGAAAGATAACTTTTTAGAACTGAAAATATAAACAACATCATATGGCGACCTTTGGAAAGAGTTCCTGATGACGAGCATCCACACCAAATTGAGATACCTGCACGGATGGACAGAAGACCACTATTTTAGATAAACAAAGGATAACTCTAGAATGGAAAAAATGAACAATGGGCCCTTTATTAAAGCAGTCCCGTCGGCGAACATCCATGCCAATTTTTATTCATATCGATCACCTTGGCTGAGATACATGCCCACACAGACGGATGGAGCAACAAACGGATGGACAAACAAAGTCAATCCGATATATCTTCCAGTTTTACACACACAGAAAGCGCCAATTTCAACAATTATTCGAAACAGGGACAGACCTGTCCAAACCGGATAACACTTAAACAAAAAATTTAGATTTTGTATGAAGTCAGAATGGAAAACATTGTCATATTGTGTACTCTTTACTTCAACTACCGGCATTTGCCCCATAAAATCAATTCCGCACTAGATCGCATTTCATTTCACTGTTTGAACAGTCAGCTCAGTTTATTGGGAACAATCGTCTTTAATTGTTCACAGGGTTTGGTTTCTTGGGGTTTAGCGTCGGTTCAGCTACCAGACCATTCGCAATGATTTTAGTGTTATTGATCGAGCAGAGGGTTAGCTTGACTGAGAAACCACTCCACTGCAATCTAATTGGGAATTGTTTCATTCTTATTTTGTCATTGCTGGTTGGGCTATTGGACTATGTACCTTACTGATTGAGCCACTTGGGAGGGGTCCTATTACATTGAACAGATTTCCAACTCGACACAGATGACATACAATATGGATATTTGGACATTTAATTGATACATAATTTTAAAATTGAGACTGATATGACGACTATTTTCAAAGTACATGTTTGCAGAAGATGCACCATAGGCATGGATAACATTGAGAGGTCTAAAATGTCACATTGTGTACTATACATCCTTAGTGGGTACGGGCCTACTTCATCACATTAGCAGTCGGTCATTATTCATAACTGGAACTCAGAGACTGGTGCATCAGAATCATTGTATCTCAAAGTATGAAACAGTGTATGATGTTCCAGGGTTATGAATGACAACAGCCTTTCAAAGGATTAAGTTTTAGGGTTTTTGTGATATTCCCGATATTTAACATCAATCGCCCAGCACACGTCGTCATCTTGTCATTCAGCAGTGAAGAGGTTAATAATGTTGAGAGGTCTGATAAATCAAGGGAGGAAACTTCCTCAATTTAATACAACAAAGCTTGATCTTTATGCAGCATATCACAGGGTTCATATGGTGCTTTGTAAAGAGGATCGACATACAATATGGATTTATTGATATTTAATCGATACATACTTCCTCAAATTGAGACTAAATTACGTCACTGTCTACTGTGTTCAAAGTACATATTTATAATGAAGCAATAATTCATGAATAACATTGAGGTGTAATAATTCAAGGAAGACAGCTAGGAAACTTCCTCAATTGGAACAAAGTTTGATGTTCATGTTGGGTTCATACAGGTGCTTGAAAACTTTGAAAGTGCTTTAATTTGACTTTTGTTTTAAGTCCTTTTTTTCTGGGTTGGTTCCTTGATATTATGAAAAGTGTTTTACCCAATAATTGTGGGGTTAACCCTTCCATGATCGGAGCTGAGCTGGTGCAGAATTAGCGACCCTGTGTCAGTGCATCATCCTATGTATGCGATTCTCCCATAGGGAGCCTCGCATATATAAGAGATTGCACAGGCTTAAAAGATCAAAGTAAATTTTGTTAGGTCAATGCATTCTCTTATACTGTATATGTGAGGCACCCTATGGGCAACTTGCATATATAAGAGAATGCATTAGTACAGGGTATTCGCAAAATTTCAGGAAGCTCCAGTCATGAAATGGTTAAGTAGCATATATGGCTTTTTTATTCATGAAAACTATCAACTATCAAATATCCTTGTTACAAATAATTCATATCTGTCGTATTGATGATATTATTTACAAAGAATATACTATTACATAAGATAAAATATATTGAAAAATTCTACCACCTGCAAGAAACTGGTCATAATATAGTAATTTACATACCTGTAATCTCCTGTCCTCTCTGGTGGCCTTCGCTTGTTTCTGCATTTCTTTCATTGCTTCCCCAGACAATACAATATTCTTTGTCTGAACTATTTTCTACAATGAAAATTTTCAAATTTGAAATAAATGTGAAATTTAACATTTTCTATAATAAAAACAATTCTATCAATAAAATTTAATATAATAAGATTAGTGAACCTTTAGTCTCATTAGGAGGACAGCTACAGGTAATCTCAAAAACATCTTCTCAAATCACAATCGAATTGGAAATGAAATGTGTTTGCAATCTCAGTTAACTGAAACTTATACTAATCTTTTTCTTCTTAGGGGGTGGAAATTTAATTTTAATACTACTGTTTTCAGTCATGATCAATCAGACATTCACAGTGATTGAATTGGAAATTAAAGTTTAATTTAATGCATATATAATGAGAATGATTGCCATATCAGTGTCTCCCAGGGTGAGAATAAAGTTCTGATTATACATGCATGATTGATAATAGGATGTAATCAAGTCTAACTTATTGTGCGTTCGTGACCAGTAGACCAACGAACCCATGAACAAGCGCCAATAACAAACAAGAAACTACACCTCGGGTTCTGGCATTCCAGTCACACAGTGCTAAATTGAAACATGGGCAAGACGGAAACCATATTTAACCCTTCTATGACTGCAGCTTCCTGAAATTTTACAAAAACCCTGTGCCAATGCATTCTCATATATGCAAGTCTCGGCCCATTTATGGAGCCCCAGACAGATAAAACAATACACTGATGACTACCGTCTGCCTGGGTCCATGTGAGGCTTCATAGGCTGGTGCAGCATTAAAGATCCTGTGCCAGGCATTCTCTTATATATGCGAGTCTCCCATAAGGAGGGAGCCTCGCATATATAAGAGAATGCACTGGCTTATAAGGTCAAGGTAAATATTTGTAAATATATATAAGAGATTGCAATTGGCACAGGGCCTTCGTAAAATTTCAGGAAGCTCCAGTAATGGAAGGGTTAACTCACACATTTAACAGATTTATAGCACTGATCTGCCGTAAAAGGTAGTGTTTTCTTACCTTTCCGCCTGGTGGGGCTTGTGTTTTCTGTGGCGTTTTCTTTTCTTCATTTTTCTCTGAAAGAAGAGAGAAAGTGATAATATACATTAGTGATGGGGACCGGACCGCTTTGGACCGGTCCGGTCCGCGGTCCAGGGGTGGACCGCGGTCCGGTCCGGACCGGGTGTCACTGGACCGGACCGCTTTTTGCCGCCGGTCCAGTACTCTCCAGTCCGGTCCACTATTTTACTTCAGTTATAATAAACTATCGCGAATATTATTGCGTATTTGCCGTCATACCAATTAGCAACGATGTATTGACGCATTCAAGTGGTTAATATCTATTAAACGTTTGATGCCACGCAAACAATGTATAGATGTACTTTGTACATGTCACTTTCCTTATGAAAGTGCCAGTGTGGGCGGCCGCCTACTTTGATGTCGCCGATTACCGGCCGCCTGCTTTGATGTCGCAAAATGTTAAGCATTCTGAAAACATTTTCAAAATATAAAAATTGCTTGTTTCGTTCTAAATTGTTTTTAATAACTACTATCCTACACTGGCCAACACTTTGTAGCACCCTATCAATGCGACAAACATGCAACTGAATGAGTATGGAACTATTTGTCATAAACATTGTAACATGGCATCAACTAATCAATTTGGATGGATATCGAATCGAGTATTCTATTGTTTTTCACAGTTATAATTATCGAAGAAACATGCAAACCACATTACATAGTACATATACAAGACAGTCACATTAATCGAATAGTAGTTGTACATAGGTATATATATCTTTATTTCCTCCATCTAGGAGAGTATGTTTAAAAAAACAAACAAATTATAACAATAAAACAGAGAAGACAATAGATAATAATAGTATAGTTATTTCGTTTAAATTTCAATTTAATGAAAATAAGTATATGATACGAATCATGAATACGAATAGTTGAGTGTCATTTAGTTTGGTTATAACACATTATGACCCTAGCTATATATCTGTCCAATACATTTAATTAGTGCATGTACTAGAAATACTATTATCGTGCATCGTTCCCAGTATATCCCACCAGAGACAGACAATGATGCATACAATATGGACTCATTGCAATGCACTGAACTCAGTAACCTTATATGTTGTACTATACAGAGTAAAACTTTGAGAAAACAGAGAATTCATTAACATATAGCCTATTATAGGTGGACCAGACCGTTTTGGACCGGTCCAGGCATGTGTACCGGACCGGAATGGCCTGGACCGGACCGGACTGGACCGCCTTGGCAAAGGTGGTCCGGTCCGGTCCGCATCACTAATATACATCTATGAGAGCGTGTTGTGTTTGTAATTCTCAATTGTTCATCCATGTATATATCTTAAACTATAAAGTAGAAGGAAATCAAGAACTTGGAGAACGAGTATATTTATGAATCAATTATTCGTAAGGCACTCAGACCGGTTTCATTGCTAAATGCAGCTCATCAGCGAGATTCTGTTTGGAATTGGGATGGGCAAACAATTAGTATACTTCATATACTGTTGCTATGTAGCAGATGGCGGTTTTTTTTAGCTGGTTTCGTAGCCTGTAGCCTGTTTTTTGGCTGGTAACTTGGAGCCTGTTTTTTATCGTTTTTTTGGTCGGAAGCTAGGTGCCGTTTCATACCCGGTTTGAGCTGGTTTTGTGTCCTTTAGCCAGTTTTATAGGCGTTTTTTCTTAAGAAAAGGTTACTTATTTTTTCCATTTTTTTGAGGTATATATCTTACTGTGACAGCAAATCTGCTGACATTTAACATATTGAATTGTTTTTTAGCATATTAAGTATAAAAATTCTGGAGTAGTTGATTCAGCAGATGTGGGACTTATAGAGGTAGACCCCCTCCCACTACTGAGCCCGATGTAGCCATATCATGGACCAGTACATATACTTTAGATATAACCACTTGACATTGATATTCATTGTCGCCCAAGTACCTTATGAGCAAAGCTTCTTATCATTCCCAAATAACATGGAAATATCTCAAATCAATATAATGATTCTTAAGATTTGATCATACATCATACAGAAAAGTGTGTCCAATACACCCCGGTATAATACCGTTATTATATCGACTTGTGACTTTAAGACTACGAGCATAGAATAACTGTATCGAGACTTTATTTACTCATTAAACATATTGGTGTTCAATTCTGGATACATTTTGTTTGCCGATATAGGATTTTAATAGGCTATTAAAGCTGGCGTCAAACAAGTCGAATACAATAGCACAATTGTGTTGGCTATACCTCGAGGCTATCTGATTTTATTTATGAACAATATGCATATAGGCAGAATATGTCCTTCAGCTAAATGGGTACTGACAAGTGCTTTTATGCTGAGGGGTGTATGACTAGGTCTGAGGGGTGTATGACTATGGGTATGTCACTTAATTTCATTATGTTGCATATTCAAGGACCGAAAAGAAGAGCAAAACTTCCAAAATTTCAAGGAATACAAAATACTAGGAAATAATTTGAGCAGATTATTCTTTCAGTTATATAGTTGGTGTTTTACAAAGCAAAACTAAACATATACAGTCAGAACAAATTATGAAGGAATTAAACCATGATAAACCTCAAAACAATTTTTGGAGTCAACCAACATCAAGAGTTCAGCAGCAGTGTATATTTAAGATATCCATTTGACAGGTTTAGAATTAAGAACTTCTAACTTCGCATCAAGAGGCTATATTGGTGGAAAAATCAGCTCAATGATAGCTGAATTATAATGTAACTCATTTGTGTTTTATTAATTTAATAAATTATCAGTAAAAGTAATATTTTAGACAATATAGCCAGACATCGATCATAATCCTTTGAACTCAAAAGAATTTGGACTATATTCAAAATTGGTTAATTCTAGTTAGTATTTTCTCCTAACCTACAGTAAAGCCCTAAATAATCGACTCCTTAACAACAGCAGATTTATGGGTAATTTTTCAGGATTTAGATCGGAAATATGGCTTGTTGCCATTCATTGGAAAGCTCTCACTGAGAGCTTTCTGATGAATGGCAACAAGCCATATTTCCGACTAAATCCTGAAAAATTACCCATAATATATTCTGCTGTGGGTAAGGAGTCGATTATTTAGGGCATTACTGTATGGATATTCCATCATGTGCCAAATAAGGATTGTTACAACTTTTAGTAATCATATTAGTAATCATATAGTAAATTGTCATGGGCGTGTTCTAAATAAGGAGATGACCACGGTACAGCTTAATAATATTTATTATAGCGTGCTAATCGCTAGATTTTTGTTGGATCGATCTTTATTATATAGCATCTGAATGGCAAAACTTCTATTGGTGAAGCAATCTTTGAAATGCGCATTTTATTGCATGAAAATTGGTTAGAGGAAGAGTGACTATTCTCGCATGTGTACATAATTTAATGATATTTATCAGACTGGGTATGTTACATGTCCACCTGTGGACGGAAGAAAACGGTGATAACTGTTGCATAAACTTTGTTTGGAAATAGAACATAGCTGTCTCTTTAATGGACATGACATCTTTCCACCACATGTTTGTTGGTGCTTGAAGTGAGAAATTTGACACTCACCAATCTAAATCTGGCTATTTTAGTTGCAGTGAAGATGACTAGGCAAAGGTGCGTGTAAAATGTGTTATTAATCACAGTAAGGTGACAAGTAGTGTATATTGTTAGTAGAGCGTTTGTAGATAGCTACTCCACGAGTTGGCAGATCACAGACTGGTCTTATCAGTAAAGTCAACAGTGGTAAGGGCTCAATATACCGAGCATGCATAAATAATGCACGCTGTTATGTACACATTATCATGAGGTTCAGTCCCAATTCTATGAATATCTAATCTGGCTACGCCTGTAGAGATCATATTCGACCCTTTCAAAACCTGGGAACTTTTTGATGTTCCGACAGGGAACTTTATAACATTGAACAAACAACACAGGGAATATAATTCTTTGTTACTATATATACCAATAGCATGATTTTCGAGAACTCTCTAAAAGCGGTAATAATACCTTCACCTACTGTGAATACATTATTAAGGAACAGGTAATTGCTAAGAAGAAATATATTACCTGCCCTGTTTTTTTAGTGTTATAAACTTCTGTCAGAATATCAAAACATTCCCAGGTATTAAACTGGCAGAGTATGATCTCATGGGTGTAGTCAGAGTAATCACACCCACCCTTTCTTCAAATTCAGAATTCTCCCACATCCCTTGGACACAAATAATTACCTAACAGGCCATTACAACAGCAGGTTTAATTCAATCACCACCACACTGAGTAAGTCAATAAGGGTTAAGCCTGCAGTCCATATGCCCTATCACTAACTCGCTGCCATTTTGGATCCACCAGGTCCGGTTCTGTGGTTTCATAGATTCATCCAGCCCCGGTTCCGTGATTTCAGTGCTGCAGGTCAAAGTTTTGGTGTAGCATTTCCATATATGGAGCTTTTTAATTATTCATGACTTCCATATATGGAAAGTTAAGTAAAACCACGGAACCGGTCCTGGTGGATCCAAAATGGCCGCGAGTTAGTGATAAGAGCATATTGAGCAGACTAGTGCCTAATTTTTTTTGGACTAAATCGGAACACTTTGTATCAGCTGTCATAGCTGGAAATGTATGTCCTTAATGAGGGAGGAATTATCACGTTTGTAGGATCGTCCCTGTGATCTAGTAGCAGCTACATGTTGAGACTCATAACACAGTTATTGGACAAAGTCCACACACAGAAAAAACAGGCTTTAAATCAAATTTCTAAATTGTATCACTATAAGAGAGGAATGATACCAGTTAGAAATTCGATTAAAACCCGTTTGTTTTTTTGGGGACTTTATGTCCAGTAACTGTGCTTATAATAATTGTTTCTCACCTTTTCCAGGAAACGGAATCGGAGCCGTTAACTATAGCAGCCGCGACACATCGTCAGAAAACTAATGGAAGCAGGTGAAAATAAATTTAACAAAGCTGCCCCCTCCCCCACGCGTTCTAGAAACATCCCTATGACTTTTAATAATTATAGTTTCTCACCTTTTCGGGGGGATGGTGACGGGCCGCTAACTAGTGGTGGCGACACGTCGTCAGATAACTTAGCGTCGCCGTCCTTTCCAGACTCCCGGGGGGTCGCCGATTTCGGTTTAGAATCATCCTGTGTGTCTGTATCCGGCTTCGGGCTGTCGGGTTTTGTAGATTCCTTATCTCCGGTGGTCACGCCACCTTCTTCCGTATCAGACATACTGTTTTAAAGTTCGTTTAGCTGGCGGAAAAAGCCACGAACTAAACGCGGGAAAATACGTCCGAGTGTCGGCGCTATCAGACGCACGCACGTAAAGGGTTAACAGAAATATAGTCCCGATTCACGCGCTGGTGAATAATATAATTCCAAGATCGTCGACTATCCCGACCTCATGACGGCACTAAAATGAACAAAGTTTCCAGACTGCCGCTAACTACGTTTATTGAACTCACGGTCGGAGATCGATCGAGAAACTAATGCCAATGCGCGTGACTTAATCACTAGGGTAAACGTTACTACGGATACACCAAACTACTTTCGTGTTGTCGAGGACTCGGATTTCCCAAATCCTGGGCTGTGTTCCAGTAATCGGATTTGCCACACAGGTGATCGGATTAGCCCCCATTGAAGCGAAGTGTATCGACCATAAGGCGATCTGACCCACTCGAGGGATTAAGTTGCCGTTTATTTTCAATAAACAATGACATTGATGACAATAGGATAGACAAAGAGGCCATAAGTCCTGCTTGCTCGACACGCAAAGGTTCTGCGAGTCATGCATGTAACTAATGTTTTATGGGTTTTCTTATTCTGTCCAGGGACGTGACTAGAATCTCTGTTGAAAGTGTGGGGGGTGTATTTCACCCCCCCCCCCCCCCAATTGAACAGAATTCCCAACTAGGCCCTATATGAATCCTCATGCACGTGCCCCATCTATAGATGCTGTTCACCGTACTGTGACGCGTGCTCTGCCCAGAATTATCGACGTTGATATCAATATTTTTCGTATCTTCGGCCAAGTTTTTTTTTACTGAAATTGCCATTCAAAAAATCAAATTGGGACTCATCAATTAAGGTCACTCTAGCCACACTGCTGCCCGTTGCGTTTGGTGGAATACTGTAATTTAAAATCATCTCGCTCTATCCAGATTCAGGGTCATCTGTATGAGGATATAATCATGATAATTGCATGGAGAAAGTACACTGCGAACATATATATGTTGAAAGTCGAAAAACAAAATTAGCACCGGCTGTCCAGGAGGGGGTTCGGCATAAAAGGCCTTCAGTGCGCTGTAAGACGTTAAAGATTCATAATCCGTTTATCAAAACTCAGTTATTAGATATCTATTTGTTAAATATATTATTTTTCACCATCGAGACTTATCAGTGGCCCAGTAAAAAGTCGACGAGCCGACGGTCTCGGACCAAATTGCGGATGAAGATGGATAACTCTAAAATCAAGAGGCTTTGTGTTGATAATAAAGCCAAATTTCGTCGAACATGTTGATAAATGCCACGTTTCGGGCAATTTTATACTATAGTTGACAGCGTTAGCATTATTGTTGGGCAATTAATCGATTCTGACAACTGAAGCGGCATTTCTGAACATGTTGGTGTTATTGGACTATGACTATATGGGGACCATCGAATCGGATTGAGTACCTTTAAAATCCTGCCGGATTCGCCAAATTAGAACATGCACATAACACCGTACAGCGCAATTCACCATGCAGCGACGGCGCCGCTAAATTAGATGCGTGTTTTTTTTGTTTGCACGTCACGGGAGTACGGTTCCAAGTATTACGCCGATGATCGGCGTACTTAACGCCGAACATCGGCGTACTTACGCTGACGTACCATCTGCGTATAGTTACGCCGATCATGGGCGTACTTACACCGACCATTGGAAACTTGCCCTCCTTGCCTTTAGTCACCTTGTATGTGACTATCGGCGTAGTTACGCCTACCATTGACGTATAGTTACCCCGATCATCGGCGTATATACGCCGACCTTTGGTATAGTTACGCCGACCATCGGCGAAGTTACGCCGATGGTCACATATATTTTGAGGTAGGGCGGGTGTGTGGTAAATGATTATATATTATTCCCATAACCCTTATTGTAAAAGGTGGGGCAGGTCTCGGCTCACAAATCTATGAAAATTCACGTTTTCAATACCCCCCCCCCCCCCCGATAAGAATTTAACAGTCCCAAAACACCTGTTTAGATTGTATTCTTTGTATATTATCATATTGAAAAAATAGTTGACGAAGGGAAACACCATTCTCAGAAACTAAAGACCAGAAATGCACATTTTACGTAGGTCAGGTGTGTGTTAAGGCAGATGGAACTTGATCTCCTTGCCTTTATTCACCCTGTATGTGACCACGCCAATGATTTTACGCCGATGGTTAGCATACCAACACCGATGATCGGAGTTAGTATTCCGATTATCTAGTACGCCGATCTCGTGAAATGTTTTTTTTTATAGGTGGCGGCTCCATGCTTCAGTACGGGAGAGTCCCCAGACTCGAGTACTTTGTGATTTCCATTAAGTTGACATTTTGCATGATGAAGTTACACATAACTCCAAAATCTCATTGGAAACTGACAAATGGAGTTGTATCCTGCCCGTCAATGCGTAAGTTTCATTTCTAATACATGGGACATAACGTTATAGTGTTTTACTTTGTCTTGTCACTCAGGATATGCAATTGTTCAGAACAATATCCGTTCTCTGAGGTGACAGATATGTGCATCTCAAATTATACATAACTGATCCATAAGCATGTGAGAATGTATAATCTCAAAAGTGCTACAATTACTGGCATATCTCATGTAATGGTCCACCTGAACTTGACACTAGGCTATTCTATGCTGTATTTGTAGCTGATATGGGGTCTGCCTGCACATGAATTCATCAGTAGCCTTGATGCTTTGTATTAAGTAATTTAGCTTAAGCGCAAAAAGAATATTCCTTATTGCACTTAAGCATAATTGAATTTTCCTTATTGCACTTAAGCACAATTAGATAATCCATTATTGCACTTAAGCACAATTAGATCTTCCTTTATTGTGCTTACGCGCAATTAGGGATTCATTATTGCACTTAAGCGCAATTAAATTTTCCTTACTACGCTTAAAGCCCCACTTAATTTTCGAACCCCCAGATCACATTATGTAAAATATATGCCATATTATATACCATTTGAAAGATGAAGCTCCAAAACATTTTATTATCAACTTATCCGGTGTAATAAACTGTGAACATGTTGTTTTTGTTGAGGTACCAACGTGTTTTCTGTACTTAAGTTTCATCTGGATTGTACTGCAGTCTATTATTTTCAATGGAAGGGGAATAACTATATCTTAGTTTGAATTCTGTTGCATTCTGGGAGCGAGACAGGGGAATGTTTCTATGATTCAGCTATTTTCTATAACTCTATGGGCACCTTCTGTGACACAGATGTTCCAATTGGTGATTATAGTATTTTAATCATATTTTATGTCATAGATTGTTATTAAAACCGTATATCAAGGCACTATTAAAAAAAAAAATCGGTGACTCGAAAATTAACTGGGCTTAAGCTTAATTACATCCTTTTTGCGCTTAAGCGCAATTAATATCTCCCTCATGAGATCACCCTTAAATTTATGGAATAATCCTCAGCCAACATGTGGACAGTCACCAGGTCACCAATAAACTCCAACCACTGCACTATGGACTACACAATTTGAATTACAGGGAGTTTATGTAATGTGGCTAATACGGTTATGCTCTGTATGATGTTCTAAAGGATTTAGTCATGCAAAGAGTAAAATCCAAGATGGCTGCCGGCAGCCATTTATTTTCATCGAAAAATCATTCAAATTTTATAGCTCCCATCTAGAGGTGATCCTAAACAAGCCTGTAAAGTTTCAAAGCAATTCTCCAATAAATGTGGTCTGCATGGTGTGCTGATGGATTCACATTTGAAATCAAAGATGGCTGTCGGTGGCCATGTTTTTCATTGAAAATCGTTCAAATTTGATAACTCCCATCTAAAAGTGATCTCATATCATATACTGAATATCATTGAAATCGGTAAAAGTTATCGCACTAATGATAAAAATTGCTAAAAATAGACAAACTAAGTCCCATAACTATTATATAAAAGATTGGACAAACCTGGTTTTCGAAATTGTTCCAAGATATTGTTGCCACAGACCCATTTACCAAATATGAATGAAATCGGTTGACGTTTGTTTGAGTTATTGCACTAACGGTCTCGTGCCCGTCTGGACGGCCACCCGCCTACCAACCTCACCAAAATCAGATCAAACCCATATTAGATGTGCACAGCGTAGCTTGTTTAATTGAAATTAAGTAAATTAATAGCATGCCCGAGGCTGGGATTGTCTTTTGTGGTGATGAATGCGTCCTTGATATTCCTCCCTCTGGGAAGCTTTAATATCTTATCAAAGTTCTTTGTGTATTGATTTTAATCCAATCCTAGGTCTTCCCCAATTCATATATCTGGCGAGTTATACCGTTACTTGCATCAGGGACGACAGAGGCAGGGCTACAGGGGGCATGTGCTCCCTTCACATTTTGATGGAACATGGTTAGAAATTTTTAACAGCGCCACCACTTACAGCAAAATTTGTGATAGAACTTGGCACATTCCTTGGTGTTTTATCATTAAAGACGTCACGATCTATCTCTTCCCAGCAAGTTTGATAGATTCCGGGGTATAAAACAATAGATATGAATTGAGGACACCCAGAAAGTTTTATATAGATTCCGGTGTATAAAACAATAGATATGAATTGAGGACACCCAGCAAGATTGATATAGATTCCAGGGTATAAAACAATAGATATGAATTGAGGACACCCAGCAAGATTTATATAGATTCCAGGGTATAAAACAATAGATATGAATTGAGGACACCCAGCAAGTTTTATATAGATTCCAGGGTAAAAAAAACAATAGATATGAATCGAGAAACCTGTCCAGAAAAGCTTCCATCAATTAATACAAAGTTTATTTAGAATTTCGTATGACATTAGTGGGGCAGTTTATTGGGATATTTTTAGAACAGAAATTCACCCGAAAATATTCGGAGCACTCTATCTTGTTAGCAACCTCAATCAAGGAAAATTGCAGAGCAGCTAAAAGATTTACCATGAATTACAACGAGAGGCCGATCACGATCGGCAGATGTTTATCCCATACCTTGGCGATAACGATTAGCTATTTTCATAAATCCTTACACCAACCTTTTCAACAATTCACATCTTACTATTAAAGCTACTCGATCCGATTAAGCACCCCTCAGTTATGTTTTATTTGGCTTCGGGGGTAAAAAATATTTTATTCAAATCGAGGAACCCATTCCTCAAAGCTCAGAATAAGCAGATATCAATTTTTTAAATCTATTATCTTTAACCACCTGGAATATTTAGTGGCCGTATGAAAGTTGATGAAGATGGATAACTCTAAAATCAAGTGTTTTTTTTGTGTGAGATATATGACAAAGTAGCAAAATTTCATTGTTCAAAATGTTGATAAATAACAGATTTTGGGCAATTTTATACTAGTGGACTGTGGTTAGCATTATTTTTGGGCAATTAATTGACTCTGATAACAGAAGCGGAATTTCAAAAAAAATGTTGTTGTTGGAATCTGATGATATGGGGACCATCAAATCGGATTGAGTACCTTTAAGTTCACAAGTGGCATAAGACTTATTGGGCACCGTCCATATGAACATGGATATGGCATTTGATTCCAACCTATTAAGTCAGTTTAAAATAGATATATAGTCTTATAGAGCTCAGTCCATAGTCAGGCAGAAGAACCATACATAACAGTTAAAGATAAACTATTTTAAAAATTTCGTAAAATATGATTGATAATGATTGGATATAACATACTTTAATGCATAATTATGAGATAACTAGAGGTCACCAGGGATATGAGATTGAAGATATTAGATTTATTACATTGGATAGCATACTGTATGTCTATGGAATTGGTGGGTTAATTTTGATAATATTTTAAAGCAATTAAACCAAATGACCCTCTCTGTACAGGTTAGGGGTGTGTTATCATAAACTATGACTTGAAATATAATATAATCAATGACAAATATTTGAGTTATTAAATGAGATAGCAAGGGGTTGATCTTAATCACACTAATGAACTGATCAAAATAGTCTATAAATGCATGTATATGGATTTAGAAGCCCACACAATAAGTCAGTCTCAAGAATACAAGCAACATAATTATTATCCTGCACCCCAAATGCAATAGAGGGAATTTCAAAATAAGACATTTCCTCTAATGTTTTTAGAAATCCTTACTGAACCTGGCTCAAAGTGAAAGATATAATTTAATATCTGCCTATCAGATATCATGTGACTATGGAATGGGTTAATATTAATCCCAAAATCCATGCAAGACCAGAGAGCTATGTTGGAGTTGATAAATCCTGAGAAGTCACTGTCCACACACTATGGAAATTCAATAAACAACAGATAGCTATTTCTCCTCACACTAATGTCTAAAAATAACTCTAATTATCAATAACTCAGATACTGCTTCTCTTACAGAGCTAAAGTTTTACTGCTGGTGCTGGTAATCAATTATTTGTTGACTGCTATGGTTATCTGTTCAATTCTTAGTTGAACAAGGGCCATAACTCTGGTATAAAATGTTGGATCTAACCCATATTCAATCTCGATTTGTATTTTGAGTTGAGAAACTCGCATACCAAATTTGGTTCTTATCAGTTGAAAAATGGTTGATTTATCAAAATATGCAGAAATTCTATGTCAAAGGGCCATAACTCCATTGAAAAATATCGGATCAAACCCATATTCGAACTCGATCTGTATTTTGGTCCGAGAAACTTGCATACCAAATTTGATTCTGATCAGATAATTTTTTTTTGAGTTATGGTAGCATGCATGAATTCTAAGTCGAAAAAGGGCCATAACTCCGTGAAAAAAACTCGGATCGAACCCATATTCGAACTCGATCTGTATTTGGTGCTGACAAATTCATATACAAAATTTGGTTCCGATCAGATATAAAATGTTCGAGTTATCGCACCATGCGTAAAGTGTCTACAGACAGACAGACAGACAGACAGACAGACGGACTAACGACGAGTGGTCAATCCGGACGTTGACACTGTTTACCATACTATAGTATGGGTAAACATAATAAAACGAAACCACTTTATTTTGCCTTTATTAACAAATAATATACCCCCATCTTCAGTTTTGTCTGTATTTTTATTTTATTCACAAAATAGTAATTTGAAGTCGTGAAATTTATAAAAATGATGTTGTTGTAATTGTAGCCAGGAGGAGATAGATCATCTTTAAGTGTACAATTTTACCATGATTCCTCCCATATGGTCCATTATCAACGTACAAATCAATTTTACCAGGATTCCTCCCATATGGTCCATTATCAACGTACAAATCAATTTTACCAGGATTCCTCCCATATGGTCCTTTATCAACGTACAAATCAATTTTACCAGGATTCCTCCCATATGGTCCTTTATCAACGTACAAATCAATTTTACCAGGATTCCTCCCATATGGTCCATTATCAAGGTACAAATCAATTTTAGCATGATTCCTCCCATATGGTCCTTTATCAACGCACAAATCAATTTTACCATGATTCATCCCATATGGTCCTTTATCAACATACAAATCAATTTTAGCATGATTCCTCCCATATGGTCCTTTACCAAGGGACAAATCAATTTTACCATGATTCCTCCCATATCGTCCTTTATCAAGGAACAACTCGATTTTACCATGATTTCTCCCATATGGTCCTTTACCAAGGGACAAATCAATTTTACCATGATTCCTCCCATATGGTCCTTTATCAATTTTACCATGATTCCTCCCATATGGTCCATTATCAAGGTACAAATCAATTTTACCATGATTCCTCCCATATGGTCCTTTATCAACGTACAAATCAATTTTACCATGATTCCTCCCATATGGTCCTTTACCAAGGGACAAATCAATTTTACCATGATTCCTCCCATATGGTCCTTTACCAAGGGACAAATCAATTTTACCATGATTCCTCCCATATGGTCCTTTATCAATGTACAAATCAATTTTACCATGATTCCTCCCATATGGTCCTTTACCAAGGTACAAATCAATTTTAGCATGATTCCTCCCATATGGTCCTTTATCAACGTACAAATCAATTTTACCAGGATTCCTCCCATATGGTCCTTTATCAATGTACAAATCAATTTTAGCATGATTCCTCCCATATGGTCCATTATCAAGGTACAAATCAATTTTAGCATGATTCCTCCCATATGGTCCTTTATCAACGCACAAATCAATTTTACCATGATTCCTCCCATATGGTCCTTTACCAAGGGACAAATCAATTTTACCATGATTCCTCCCATATGGTCCTTTATCAATGTACAAATCAATTTTACCATGATTCCTCCCATATGGTCCATTATCAAGGTACAAATCAATTTTACCATGATTCCTCCCATATGGTCCTTTACCAAGGGACAAATCAATTTTAGCATGATTCCTCCCATATGGTCCTTTATCAAGGTACAAATCAATTTTTAGCATGATTCCTCCCATATGGTCCTTTATCAACGTACAAATCAATTTTAGCATGATTCCTCCCACATGGTCCTTTATCAACATACAATTCAATTTTACCATGATTCCTCACATATGGTCCTTTATCAACGTACAAATCAATTTTACCATGATTCCTCCCATATGGTCCTTTACCAAGGTACAAATCATTTTACCATGATTCCTCCCATATGGTCCTTTACCAAGGGACAAATCAATTTTACCATGATTCCTCCCATATGGTCCTTTACCAAGGGACAAATCAATTTTACCATGATTCCTCCCATATGGTCCTTTATCAACGTACAAATCAATTTTACCATGATTCCTCCCATATGGTCCTTTACCAAGGGACAAATCAATTTTACCATGATTCCTCCCATATGGTCCTTTATCAACGTACAAATCAATTTTACCATGATTCCTCCCATATGGTCCTTTACCAAGGGACAAATCAATTTTACCATGATTCCTCCCATATGGTCCTTTATCAACGTACAAATCAATTTTACCACGATTCCTCCCATATGGTCCTTTACCAAGGGACAAATCAATTTTACCATGATTCCTCCCATATGGTCCTTTACCAAGGGACAAATCAATTTTACCATGATTCCTCCCATATGGTCCTTTATCAACGTACAAATAAATTTTACCATGATTCCTCCCATATGGTCCTTTATCAACGTACAAATAAATTTTACCATGATTCCTCCCATATGGTCCTTTATCAACATACAATTCAATTTTACCATGATTCCTCCCATATGGTCCTTTATCAATGTACAAATCAATTTTACCATGATTCCTCCCATATGGTCCTTTATCAACATACAATTCAATTTTACCATGATTCCTCCCATATGGTCCTTTATCAATGTACAAATCAATTTTACCATGATTCCTCCCATATGGTCCATTATCAAGGTACAAATCAATTTTACCATGATTCCTCCCATATGGTCCTTTATCAACGTACAAATCAATTTTATCATGATTCCTCCCATATGGTCCTTTATCAACGTACAAATCAATTTTACAATGATTCCTCCCATATGGTCCTTTATCAACATACAATTCAATTTTACAATGATTCCTCCCATATGGTCCTTTATCAACGTACAAATCAATTTTAGCATGATTCCTCCCACATGGTCCATTATCAAGGTACAAATAAAATGTTATTAACAATTTCATGAACGGAGCTGCACTGGGGCAGCATTAAAGATCCTATGCCAGTGCATTCTCTTTATTTTGTGAGTTTCACCATAAGGAGCCTGATATATATAAGAGAATGCACTGGCTTACAAGGTCAAGGTAAATATTTTTAGGCAAATATATTCTCTTATATATCAAGGCTCCCAATGGGAGACTCATATATATAAGAGAATGCACTGGCAAAAATTCTGGAAGCTCATGTCTTGAAATGATTAAAGGCCATGAATATCCATCTTTATGCAATTCCAGAACATAAAATGTTCTTGGGTTGACTCATTTTTGCATCTATTTGTGATCCCTCCCCATAGTTTCACAACTTTGTTACAAACACTCCCCTCCCCCCCCCACTTTTTGGCAACCTTGCCTTCATTACATAATGTTGTGCCTGGAGATGGTCTGTTTTTGCTGCAGTCTGTGTCTTCTTTCTTTCGTACCACCTATTTTTCCAAGATTTGTACACATTTCACGCACGTCATTCTTATCCAGGCCTTGAAATAGTGTGTCTGACATTATTTTGAAGAATGAGGTCCCCTGAGGGTGAAATTAGTGATGACAACTCGCACGGTGGGCTAGCATCACCAAATTCACCCTCTGGGAACCTCATTCTGCTGAGGCCTCAACTGCTATGGAAGATCAGAATGAAGTTCCCCAGTTGAAGTTGGTGATGTTCACCCATTAGTCACCTCGATTATGTAATTTATCTTCTGCAAATTTGGGGATATATAAACTGAACAGAAGAGAAAAAGTAACCAAAAACAATGTTAATTTGAGACTATCAATACTTCCCAGAAGATGAGGCCAAAGCAGAATGAGGCCCCAGAGGGTGTATTTAGTGATCCTCGCCCGCTGTACGGATTCGAAACGATAAAACCATTTCTGTACAAATTTTGTCTAGGTCAACCACTACGTTGACTGGACTTGAAAATGCTTGTTCCTATATTCTCTATATATTACCAATTACATGTATGTCAAGTCTCTAGGGCCTTTCCTAAAATGGGTAGAAATTTCGGTTGTTTGTCAGATCATGTTTTTATCCCAATTATGCATCAGACCAAGTAACTGCTATTGCGTATGTCAGATAAATTATGTGTGATGTTTATATGTAAGATCTGGTGTATCTGTGTTATAGTGCGCAGTACCCTGGGGTAATAGTGACCACTGTAATAGTTTGCTGTTCTAATAGTCCATGCAACTTATATTACTTAGATTTCAAATTTATTTAACCCTTCCATGACAGAAGCTTCCTGAAATTTTGCGAAAACCCTGTGCCAATGTATTCTCTTATATATGCGAGTCTCGCATATATAAGAGAATACATTGGCCTAACAATATTTATATTGATCTTGTAAGCCAGTGCAAACTCTTATATATGCAAGGTTTCCTATGGGAGACTCGCATATATAAGAGAATGCACTGGCACAGGATCTTTAAAGGCGCACTTAATTCTCGAGTCAGATTATTCTTTTTATTGTGCCTTGATATACGGTTTTAACAACAATCTATGCTAAAAAATATTATTAAAATACTATACTTCATCACCATTTGGAATGTCTGCGTCTCATAAGGTGCCCATAGAGGAATAGAAAATAGCTGAAATCATAAAATAATTCCCCGCTATGACTCCCAGAATGCAACAGAATTCAAACTATAGATTATTTTCAATGGAAGGGGAATAACTCTATATCTAAATATAGAGTTATTCCCCTTCCATTGAAAATAATTGACTGTGCATAAACTTTATCACAGCACAGACACCAGTTTCTCAATAAAAACAACATGTTCAGTTTATAATATCGAATAAGTTGAAAATACAATGTTTTGGAGCCTACTCTTTCAAATGGTATATAATATGGCATATATTTTATATAATGTGATCTGGGGGTTCAAAAAATTAGTGGAAGGTTAAATACAAGCCTTGAAATAGTGTGTCTGTCATTTGCAGAATGAGGTCCCCAGAGGGTGAATTTAGTAATGCTACCCCGCATAGCGGGCTAGCATCACCAAATTCACCCTCTGGGAACCTCATTCTGCTGAGATGTAAGCAGAATGAGGTCCCCGGAGGGTGAATTTGGTGATGCTAGCCCGCTATGCGGGGTAGCATCACTAAATTCACCCTCTGGGGACCTCATTCTGCAAATGACAGACACACTATTTCAAGGCTTGGTTAAATATCTCCTTGCAACACTTCCAACAGCAACAAAAACAAAGTGAAGACACATTTGTATTACTATTGCTAAACACATAAGAAATACACTTGTGCCATTGCAGAAGGATATCCTTCCGTGCTAGCACTCGCGCATTATCAACAAACCTATTAACACTCGTGACGTTCGGTGTTTATTTCACGCCACCATCGTAGATTCAGTGAATTAAAAAAAAAAACTTAACAAGGTTTATTCTGGCAGATACAGGGTTTATTTTGTCATGTGTGATGATGCTTTTATTTTATGTTCCTCCGGTTTCATTGTTGAAGCGAATGTCATTTATGTCATGTGACGTCAGCGGGATGCACACGGAATGCGTGTTCGATACAGATTTATAAAATACGGTACAGCAGGAACACTGTAATTCTAGGAACAACCGTCTAATAAATATATCTGGTGTTTAACTCAAAATAAATGTTTTAAAGGATACATTTCACAGCTGAATAGAAAATCATTCTAAAAATAGCAACATTTTTGGTCCCATTCAGGGGGGAAAAAAAACAAATAATATATCCTAGTGACAGAGCCTCCAGTTGACTGATCTCTCAGACTCAAATTGATCAGGTTATACCTCTGAAAGTTCAGGGAAAAGATACATCATCAATATGTGCTTTTATTACTAAAATCAGCACCTTAAAGTGATGTGAAACACTCCACGAATAATCAGGCCAAAAGAATTAATTTTCATAAATTTGATATCCAAATAGTCAGAAAACAGTCATTGTTGGAAAAAAAAAAATTACACACAGTGTTATTATTGGCCCAATAATGCATCCCGAATAAAGTAGTAAATATTTACATTTGCGCGTAGTTCAACCATTGTGTTCTCTGAATTGGCAGTCGATATGGTTTCAATATTCAACAATCTTATTTTATTGCTATATTATTCTAATGTGGAGTGTTTGGATATTAACTTATTGGTTTTATTTAATGAAATAAGTTCACAATAAGTCTATAACCTAAGTAATTTCTCCTCTCGCATTCCAGTATTGGAGGAAATATGGTAAATATTTTTTCTTTTATTTATTGCTTACATGCTGTCATAGAAGGTACAATATATAAAATAAATATAGATAAATTATGAGATTGTCTGCACCACCTCCGATAACAATTATGACAGTAAATATATTAAATGTAACATATTTGACAACTTATAATCTTTATCCTTCATGAGCTTTCGGCAAACAGCCTTCATCAGGTACAAATGAACATAAACATATTGGTTTATGTTCATTTGTACCTGAAGAAGGCTGTTTGCTGAAAGTTTGTAAAGGATAAATGTTATAGGTCGTCAAAGATGTTACATTTAATCTATCATTTGACAAATACAAACCTTGAAATAGTGTGTCTATCATTTGCAGAATGAGGTCACCAAAGGGTGAATTTGTTAAACCCAGCCCACTGTATGGGGTAGCATCACTAAATTCACCCTTTGGGGACCTCATTCTGCAAATGTCAGACACGTAATTTCAGGCTTCAAAGAGACATGGGGTCTAACAAAAATTATTGGGACATCTGACTAGCCCTGACACTAAAAGAGTTAACCCTTTCTATTATACTAAATGGATTCTCCCAATCAGTTAAAAAGTGTGCATTGGAATGGTCTATAATTGATTTGGAGGGATGATATAAAAGTGATAAAAGCAGACAACAGATAAATAAAAGTGCAGAAGGAGCCCTATTTATTGAGGGAAATGTTTAGATAATAAGTTCAACAAATGACCTATGGTCGTTTGTTGAACTTATTATCTGAACATTTCCTATGGGATAATTACTCATCAATGATGCTTTAGTATAGAAAGGGTTAAACTTATTATCTGAACATTTCCTATGGGATAACTACTCATCAATGATGCTTTAGTATAGAAAAGATTGAACTAATTATCTGAACATTACCTATGGGATAATTACTCATCAATGATGCTTTAGTATAGAAAAGGATAATTAAAAGTCATATTATTACAGTCAGTTACAGCATTGTTTCAAACTCATACCTCAGTAGTCAGACAGTGACCAACAATAGTCTCTCATATTATCTCAGTCACATATAATCAATGAAAACTCCACTTATTTCAGGTCATCATTTTTATAATAAAAAGTTTTCTGTAAAAACATCTATGGCATTCTATCACCTGCGAAATTCATTTTCATTAATGCACAAATTTTTTAAATAATTAGTTTATTCAGCAATGATAGCACTTATATAAATTAATAAATAATAGCAGTTTTAGATCAGATTATCTTGCACTTCAAACTTCAAGAATTGAAAGACTATAATATTCTAATGTGACTGGTGGGAGGAAAATTGTCCAAAATTTATACTTATGGCAGGGTATCAACTCTAGTTGTTTTGTATGGGTATCAGCAGGGCAGAATACAGTTTGCCACATATTTAGCCCCTAAACCCAGCCTCATATTTTTTAGTAAGACAATTGCGTGTATTGTCAGCACAGTGACTCCAAGAGATTAGCATGATGATGTCGATGTCAATGGTGGAACTTTATTATGTTAATTAGAATATAATTGTTGACCGAGAGATAAACATGAAAAGACACATTTAAATTGGAACTTTATCTTTTCTTGAAAGAGACTTTACTCCCTCTTTGGTTGGGATAAGGAAATCAATATTAATTTATTTTAACCCCAGCCATTTCGAGATTGTTTTTCTTGCCAAAATGTGATTATCTGATAAAATAGATCTCAAATTAGTCACAATTCTATACAAAATTATTAACCTCATCCACTAAATTCAATTCAAATCAAATTTAGTGCACACGATTACTTAATTTCGTATAGAATTGCGACTCATTAGAGATCCTCTATCTATAAGATAGTGCATTTCAGATTTCGTGGTCGATTAAAGAAATCTGTGAAAACTGTTGCAAAGACATTGTTTAGAAGAATATAGCCCTTATAACACTGGGTGAATGTTCCACCACAAATAGCATTGTAGTCCTCCAATTCTTAATGATAAATGTGCAAAATAAGAGAGGTTCAGTGACATGTACATGTAACTTGTGATGTGTTTCTATGGTAATGCTATCAGGGTTCACTCTGCCACTTGCCAATGGCAAATATAATTCACATTTGGCAAAAAATATTTTCATTTGGCAAAAGTTTTGGCAAGTCACTTTGTAATTCCTCAAGAAAGTCGAAATATATTGGTCAATCCAATACCATTCATTTCAGTAAACTCATAACAATATATAATTGTATTAGTGGTGTTTTATAAGGTTTAGGAAAGGTTAACGCCTCTATCAAGATGCTGGTAATCTGAGACATGTAGCATTAGTATCGGTGTGTGTCGTGTGGAGGATTGCTTGTATTTATTGGTGTTTGCATAGCTATAATACTCTTATGATATGCCCTTCTGATGCAGCAACCCTTCTACAATTATATAGTTAGGTAATTGGTTTATTGTTGTATGATAAACCACAATAGAGAAATGAAAATAATTATTTAACTAACGACTTTCCTAGTGATATTGGATTATCGAAACATAACATTCAATGTTGCTGAAATTGATACTATCAGTGATTTCTAAAGAATTTTGCAAAACAAATTTATATTTACCAAAAGTAAATTTTTGTTCAGTGCAGACCCTGATTGGTATGGCTATGCATCTGATGGAAAGTCAGTCGATTTAGTAGTGTGCCAAATATACATGTTTATATATGTAAGCCCATCATGTTATTACACATATATATAAGTGATAGTATGACATAATGGCAACCTAGCCACAATTTGATCATCGATAGTCAGTTGTCTTTATTCGACATAAAACCTTTCTGCACAGATAAATAGAATTCTTTTATTGGCCACATGCATTTCTCTTTCTGAATTTGTCTCCTTGATTATGGCAAGACTACAAGTTACACATCAGACAGAAAAAATCTGAGCTGAATGAACATGTAAGTGTAGTGTAGTCACAAGTTGAATTTCATTAGCAATAACAACACACATTACAAGTTACAATTTTAAGTAACTGAAACTTGCTAATGTCATATCTGAACCTGTCCGATAACAATTAATAAATAATTAAATCGAGCACATGATTCATCTCCAGGAGGCCTCAAAAGATGGTGCTGGTCAGAATGAGAATGAATTCAGTGGGCTAGCATAGAGGGCTAGCATAGATGGCTAGCATCACTAAATTCACCCTCTGGTGACCTCATTCTGCAGCTATAAGAAACCTGGACTCAGATTTAAGTTCCCAGATGGTGAAGATGGTGATGTGCACCCATTGGGCACCTCGATTTTGTATTGTGTTGTCTGCCAAATTAGGGATATAGAGAAACTAAACTAAAAAAGAAAAAGAAACTTGTTTATTTTATATTAAAGATACTCCAGAGAAGATGAGGCCTAAGTAGATTGAGGTCTCCGGAGATGAATTTAGTGATGCTAGCCCACTGCGGGGAAGCGTCACTAAACTCACCCTCTGGGGACCGCATTCTTCAAATGTCCAGCACCATATGTTGAGGTCTGATCTCCAGGAAGGAAGAATGCTTGCATTCCATAAAGTAGTGTTTATATGAAGCTGCTGTGTCCGTTACCTTGTGTGTTGGCACGTTGCATTGAAGATAGACACCAACAAGGAATTCAGATTGCTGTGATATCTCCCATTACGTTGTATACATAGATGCAAGCAACAGAGATTCTAATTTCAATGCATACCTTATTTGGCAGAAGTGGAAATTTGACTTTTTGTGACAATTTAGAAGTTGGGATTTGATAGGTTCAGCATTATCGTTGAAGTTTTCAAACTGATAGATTGGTCTGCAATATAGTATTTATCCTAATATCATACTTATCACCTATAATCATAAGGTCTGTGTTATAACACACCCGTGTGAACGGTATAATGTAGACAACAGATTGTGCCATTGCAACAGAATAATGTATGGACGCAACACAGCCATCTGAACACTGCTTAATCATCCTTCCTTCTATTTCCAAGCCATGAAATAGTGTGTCTGTTATTTGCAGAATGAGGTCCCCCAGAGGGTGAATATAGTAATTCTACGCCGCCCAGCAGACTAGCCTCGCTAAATTCACCCTCTGCAGACCTCATTCTCCTTAGGCCTCATCTTTTGGGAAGTATCTATAGTCTCAAATTAACATTGTTTTTAGTTACTTTTTCCCTTGTGTTCAGTTTCTATATCACCTAATTTGCGGAAGATAAAATGCATAATCGAGGTGACCAATGGGTGAACGTCACCAACAATAACTGGGGAACTTCCATCTGATCCTAGGTCTGCTATAACAGTTGTGGCCTAAGCAGAATGAGTTACCAGAGGGTGAATTTGGTGATGCAAGCCAGCCGAGCGAGATAACTTCACTAAGTTCACCCTCTGGGGACCTCATTCTGCAAATGTCAGACACACTATTTCAAGGATTGAGAAGTGAATGGTGAATCAGAATGAATATCTCCTTTATGGTAATAATCAACTGGCTTTAGTTTCACCGGTTTCCTTCTTTTCACCAGATTCCTTCTTAGTGCTTAGAGCAATGTCTTTAACAGTCGGTAAAATATCTCCCATATCAGACACAAGTTGTTCTTTTTCCTCTGATTTCTCTTCTTGAATCTTCATATGCTGAACAATCAAATCTAAAAGATAAAATATCTCGGTTGTAACAAACAATTTGATTGGCTATAACAGCATGTTCAAGTCACAATATAGTGCAGCGGCCAAATCGAAAAAGAGCTCTAGTTTTCGAGATACCCCTACCCACGGTAGAACAAGTTAAAACTAACTTTATTTAAATGAGAAATATATACTCTTTACGAAAATGATAGTGAAAAGTAACGGAATTGGTGGTGGCTATTCTCAAATTGACGATGAACGATACCCACCAGTGACTTTTCCCAGAAATTAACGATTTTGGTAAAGTGAGCCCTGCGGCTATGTCCTAAATTATTTGCCCACATTGTTGGTGTTAAAATGACTACAGCATACCATATTTGTACCTGCTATGCAAGAAGTGTTGGTTAATTTGGATTTTCATGCCATTTGGAGCCGAAACATTTATTTTTTATTGAAAAATCACTCTTTTTCAAAATAATTATATTTTTCGAACATTATCATTCAAACGTATATTGCAATAATATTGAAATATTTAGGTCATATGGTGTAGTAGTTATCTAACAAGCATATAAAGGAAGAAGTTAAAAAAAAATTTGAACGGTTTGCGAGCTATTGGATTTTAGCTACCCCTCCCCCAAACACGTTTTTGGTCGAAAAAAATACATATTTTTGATAATGTCATTACAAACACTTTTGAATTGATCTGAATGGGACCCAACATGAATCTTGTACTGAAAGTGTTGTCCAGAGATGCCGTTTAATCGATTACAGATGTGTTCAGGCTTTCAGACCCCCAGTTACAACAACAACAATTATTTTATTGATAACATTTAATTTTGCATGCATTAACATCAATGTTAAGTACTAAAACCTTTGTTATAAACAACGTGACCAACTATATAACATATGGCTGAGAAGTTATCTGGACAACACAAGTAGAAAGAATTTGACAGAAATTGAAAAATAACGGAATAGGTGGTGGCTATTGTCAAATCAACGATGAGCGATATCCTCCAGTGACTTTTTCCAGAAATTAACGATTTTGGTAAGGCGAGCCCTGTGGCTATGTCCTAGCCTATTTGCCCACATTGTTGGGGTTAAAATGACTACATCATACCATACTTCTACCTGATATGAAAAAAAGGGTTGGTTAATTTAGATTTTCCTGCCATTTGGAGCCAAAATTTTTATTTTTTGCTGAAAAATCGCACTTTTTCACAAAATATAATTTTTCGAACATTATCATTCAAATGGATATTAGCGAGTTTGCGATTTCAAACGGGTACGGGTACCGGTACGGGTACTGGTAGCTACCCGTACCGGTACACGTTTTGAAATCGCAAACTGTTTTACGGGTAGAATTAAGCATATCGACGGGTAGTGTATGGTGAGCCAATTGCAGCACAATATATATGATATAGAGAAATTGTTATCCGCATTCGCTTTCTTGGCCGACGTTATACTTGCTGTTATGGTTATATGATGAACATCTGCGTGGATAATGGATTGCATTAACCAGGGACGAGGCGAAAGTGGAAGGGGTTGCCGTCTTTCTTTGGCTCATTTTGGTAACATTTTCAATAATTAGCTTTCATAAGTAATTTCCCAAACCGTTCGAGTGTCGTCTAGAACAGATGGAATTTTCTGACTGAGAAAATATGTTATGATAGCACAAATATACAATTACGCTAATTTAATAATCCAACCATTATTCGGTGTAAAATGTGTTGGTTTAGACCCAGGGTCCAAGAATGTCCTATATACATGCATGCACTTTTAGTCAGATATAAGACCGAAATTGCCCCTTATATTAGTTGGGGAATATTTAGTCATATAACTGGTAATGGGTTGGAATCTTTCGAAGGGTCGGGCAAGAGAATATTCATCCCAAGAACTTCGATATTTGTCTGGGTCTAAACCCGGATGTAGGTAGAACAAGAGCTACGCTGGGCGTGCAAAATACGCCCTCTCTTGGGTCGGCGGAAACTGGTAAAAAAGGGGCATAACTCTGGTAAAAATTGGCGGACGGAACTCAAATTTGAACTTGACCTGTGTTTTGGTGGGAGAAAGTAATATACCATATTATCATTGAATCCGATAAGCTCTAGTAAAGTTATCATCCGGACAACAAATTTCAGGGATTTTCTAAGTCAAATTACGTCAAATAAGGGGCATAACTCCGGTGAAAATTGGTGGACGGAACCCAAATTCGAACTTGAGCTGTCTTTTCTCCTAATAAACCCTAATAAACCCACATTTGATTGAAATCGGTTCACTCTAACTAAAATTATCATCCGGACAACAAATTTCAGGGATTTTCTAAGTCAAATTACGTCAAAAAAGGGGCCATAACTCTCGCAAAAATTATCGCATTAAAACGAAATTCGGACATTAGCTGTATTTCGATATATGTAATCCACAAAAAACGGGTTTTGCGTATAAACATTCCAAACTCGAGTTATCATCCGGAAACCAAAAAACATAAGAAAAACAGAATTTTATGAGTCGAAAAAGGGGCATAACTCTGCATAACTCTGCATAACTCTGCATAACTTCATTCCGATAAACTATTCTAAAGTTATCATCCGGACAACAAATTTCAAAAGTCAAAAAACGTCAAATAAGGGGCATAACTGCGGTGAAAATTGGCGGGCGGAACCCAAATTCGAACTTGAACTTACTTTTCGGCTAATAAACCCACATACCAAATTTTATTGAATTTGGTTCACTCTAACTAAAGTTATCATCCGGAAACCAGGTTAATGGACGGACGCCCGGACGTCCATACGCACGACAGGGTACTTGTGAGGTGCGATCTTTTGTTTGCATGACTTGTGGGGTGGACCCCACAAGTAACGTACGGAAAATCCAAATTTAAAGAGAAAATCCAATTTACAGACCAATACTATAATACGGCCGTTTTTTCAAACGGGCGTATAAAAATCAAACTTGTTAAATATAAAGGGTGTTTAATGGTACACTATTCATTATATGGTTCGAATAAAGAGCGTTTGCTTCACGTCTATGCGAAACAAAGAAAACAGCTAAAAGTCGCTCTGCATGATGACGGTAAGATTGTGCCGAGTATGAGGTGTGTATATCAGTATTTGGTGTCACTATCGGCCACTACAATATACAACAGTCTTGGGGTTCAAATGCGCCATGTCCGTTCAAAAGTCAAATATCTATATTAAAATGAGAAATCAGTCACCACCACATAAGGTACAATAACTGAACGGTTGTATTCAATCGTGTAACACATTCACGGTGTACTTATGCCCATGCACAAAGGGTCGATAGGGGACGTGGCGAGAGGGTGGGGTGTATCACCCCAACTTTTGTCAACAGTTGGATATTGCATATACCTAACACACCAAAACATACGTTGAAATTATTCTGTCATTCAGTTTGATTTTCCAAAAATGTATTAGTGGGGATTTTTTTTTTATAGTTTTAGACCAACATTTGCAAATATTCCTACTTTTGGTAGAAAAACATTCGGGCTATATGGTCAACAGCAGGTTGGAAATATCCAACAATTGTAAAGCTTGAGGAAAGTCAATAATTTATCAATTTTCATGTTCAGATTTCAAAACGTTCTCACACCAGACCGAACCATGGTCGACCCGGTATGCCCTGGTCTAACCACATTCAGTGGCTCGTCAATACTGATCATTAATTTGTGAAAAACAAACCAGGGCGTGAATTTGCCTGGTGTTAGACCACTAGATGTTATGATTTTGCAATTTCCAGGTTCATATCTACAAAACTGTTCTCGTACTGCATGGTCGGCAAGGTGGACCCCCCCCCCCCCATCACAGGACTTCTGCAACAAGACCACTGATCCATTTAGAACAGTCCACAATAATATTCAGGACAGTGAAGGATCAGTTGGGGGAAAAGAGCCCAACGGCGTGCACAATTTGAATTACGCACAAACCTCTGTTTGGTGTGGTTTAAGGGGGTGTATAGTTGGGAATTTGAAGGTGGACACCTTCTCAACGCGGAGACCCCCTATAATTACGTCCCTGTGTCGAGACTGCGTATAGCACCGCCAACTCACTCTCTTAATCATAACATGTCATTACGTGAGTGAAGACAGTTGTCAGTAAACAAACCGGCGTTCCATAGTTATCTTAGTGTTAGAAGCCGCCTCGATTCTTTGAACATAAAACATGGCTTAAATGACAAATGTATCAATGAGATTTGGCAATGAAATCGTGCAATAAATAGATTAATGCATAGCTGACTGTTATTTCGTAGAACTAATGTACTTTTGAGTGAGAAAACTTTAGCGAAAGACTACCAGTCAATGGGATACATCTACCCGTTCCAAATCCCTATCGCTGTATGTGCTGCATTCAAAGTACGCAAATGACCGTGACGATTTTCACCGATCTACTTGGATCTACCGGTACCCGTACCCGTCCGACGGGTATCGCAAACTCGCTAATGTTATAATTCCCAAATATTTAATTCTTATGGTGATGCAGTTATCTGCCAAGCATGTGCAGAAAGAAGTTAACAGAAATTTAGAACAATTTGCGAAATAATGGATTTTAGCTACACCTCCCCCAAACACGTTTTTGGTCGAAAAATTACATATTTTTGTTCAGAACTTTACCAAATTTCCCAGTTGACCATACTGGGAGTCTGGGACCCAACATAATTCTTTTGCTGAAAATTGAGCCCGGGGACATTGCTTAAGTGATTAAAGACGTGTTCAGGCTTCCAGACCCCAAATTTCAACAACACATTTTATTTGCTATTACATACAATAAGTGTCGCATATCAATCAACCAATCAATAGTTTATTCTCAAAAAACCAATAATGGTATACAGAGATTACAATAATTGGACATCTGGAGAACCCAGCATGTCCGACGTATAGATGCACAAGTACTCCATTCCCGTTTAAGATTGAAATGCAGTAGTTTGAACTATGGCCAATTGAGTAATCACATGAAAACGTCCCCTCTCTGTTATTGTGGCAAATAGAAAAAGCATATCATTACTTTTTGGAATACAGTGTTTTTTATGTACAGCAACTCAGTCAGCGCGAAAATATTAAAATAGTTGACGGGGTTCAGACATTTATCTCGAAAACAAAGCGATTTCCATAATGCTGTCATTTGTTAAAACTTCGTGAAAAGCATTGAAACCCTGCTGAGTGCGAAATTTACCACCTCCAGATCGTCTGCAATCTCACTGCGACGGGCGTATCAATGACGAAAACAACATTATCTGTGTAGCATTGCGTCCAATCAGCTCCAACGAAACTATGTGTATATCATTGTATCCAATCAGTTCAAATTGCATTACATCCTAATTTTCCCCATACAATCTCCCTCCCAGATAAATTGTTTACCTCCGGATAGAACTACCACATACTTATATATCGCATAGTTTCGGCCACAATGTATGTTGATATTGAATTCATAATCCCTTCAGTACATGATGTGTTCAAGACCTCAAATGGGGTAGGGGTACATACAACTCGCGAGACCATTGCCATTCGGCCACAATCTTGGGTAATATGGATAGCTTATGCATTGAGCTAGTGTTGTGTTCAAGACTTCAGATAGGGATGGAGTCCCCTGAGAGTAAAATTTAGCCCTTTCATTTGCTGACTATTTGTTGTAAAGTGCCATAGGCTATCTGGAACCTTCTCATCCATAACAGATTCGTATTGCCAGATAATAACCCCATTTGTCCGCAACTTCAGTTAACATTGAGAGCATATCATTTTGTTAAGACTTCAAGTTGGATAGTGGGGTCCTCAAGACATAGAAAATTCGCCTTCTTGTTTGCCAGCCGCTTTTTGTAAAGTGTTCCAGGATTTCGAGGGAACCAAATCACCCATATATCAATTAATAATTCCATGACAGCAATACCTTTCGATCACATACTCAGCTAAGTATGAGAGAATATAACTTCAGTTCATGCTCTGATCAAGATATTAAATGGGTTAATGGGGTCCCCCCCCCAAAACAGTGAGTATTCGCCTTTCTCTTTCATCAACAACTTTTTGTAAAGTGACCCAGATATTCAAGGCCCTGGTATACTATACTTTTTATAAAGCGTCCATTTCTCTACGCACGCAGTTAAGAATGGGAGCACAGCCTTTCGGTTCATTGTGTGTCCCAAGATTGCAAATGGGGCAGTGTGGCCTAACACATTACATTTCGTATTTGCCAGCCTAGCCACTTTTTGTAAAGTGCCCAGACATTGGGAAGCCAGCCAACCCACCCATCGTGCAATGAAGAGGTATATTAGCTGAATTACATACCATTTGTCCACACCCCAGTTAATATTGAGAACATGTCCATCCATTAGTGTGTTTAAGACTTTAAATGGGGTAGGGTGCTCAAAGAAAATATTCAGCTTTGGTTTTTGCCAGCCGCCTTTTGTAAAGTACCCTAGGATTTTGGGAACCAAACTACCCATATAACATGTATATTCTCTGATAGCACTACCTTTCGTTCACACTGTGATTTAATAATAAAAGCATGAATATTCGGCGCATGGTGTGTTCAAGAGTTTAAATGGGCATATAAAGGGGTCCCACAAAACCAAAAAATATTCGCCTTTGAGTTTGCCATCCGATTTTCGTAAAGTGCTAAAGGCTTTCGGGATCTAATAAACCCATCCATCAACACCATGTATGTGCCCCGATATTACTATTTTTGCCCACATCCTCTGACATCCTCAGTTAATAATTACAGAAATCATTTCAGTTCGTGAGTTGTTCAACTTTAACACTTCAATTGTGTAGGGGGGGTCTAAAACAGCAAATTCGTCTTTCTTATTTATCAGCCACTTTGTGTAAAGCGACACATGCACAACCCATCCATACAAATTATGTATTCTCTGATAGAACTACATTCCCGTCACACTCTCGGTTAATATAGAGAATTAGAGATCATAAAGCTTAATTTCGTATTGCGTTGAAGCCTTTAAATTGGGTAGCGTGTTCTTGAAAAATATAGCAAATTCGCCCTTCATATTTGCCAAGCAAAGTGCCGCACTGTTTCGGGAACAAACCCATCCATAAACATTGTATATTTCCTTATGTAATTGTCCTTTATAATTACATGATTCTTAATACTGAGATCATATTTTGTTCAGTCCGTGGTGTGTTCAGGACGTCTAATAGGGCAGGGGAGCAATAATGATTTTGTTCTGTATGATTATGTTAGTCTATATAATGTGTCGTATAGAACAAATACTTCAGTTGCTCAAAGTCGATATGTGTTAATATAAAATTACATGTCATAAATAAAATATTGTGTTGTTGTTGTTGTAACTGGGGGTTTAATTGGAAACCTGAGGTCATCTAAAACCAGACTTGCGGTGTCTACGGATCAGGTTTTCATCACACGAATAATGATTAGATGCTCATTAGAATAATTTAGAAAGGTCTGTCTTGTTATCATAAATATGTAGTTTTCTACTAAATCGCGTCCGGGGGAGTGGTACCTAATTTCAATATCTTGAAAACCGTTGACAATTTCTGTCAAATTCTTTCTACTTGTGATGTCCAGATAACTACTGAGCCATATGAATTATATAGTTGGTCACGTATTGTTTATAACAAAGGTTTTAGTACTTAACATCGATGTTAATGCATGCAAAATTAAATGTTATCAATAAAATAATTGTTGTTGTTGTAACTGGGGGTCTGAAAGCCTGAACACATCTGTAATCGATTAAACAGCATCTCTGGACAACACTTTCAGTACAAGATTCATATTGGGTCCCATTCAGATCAATTCGGAAATGTTTGTAATGTCATTATCAAAAATATGTATTTTTTTCAACCAAAAACGTGTTTGGGGGAGGGGTAGCTAAAATCCAATATCTCGCAAACCGTTCAAACTTTTTGTTAACTTCTTTCTTCATATGCTTGACAGATAACTACTACACCATATGGACTAAATATTTCAATATTATTGCAATATCCGTTTGAATGATAATGTTCGAAAAATATAATATTTTTGAAAAAGAGCGATTTTTCAACAAAAAATAAATGTTTCGGCTCCAAATGGCACGAAAATCCAAATTAACCAACACTTCTTGCATATCAGGTACAGATATGGTATGCTGTAGTCATTTTAACGCCTACAATGTGGGCTAATAACTTAGGACATAGCCGCAGGGCTCACTTTACCAAAATCGTTAATTTCTGGGAAAAGTCACTGGTGGGTATCGTTCATCGTCGATTTCAGAATAGCCACCACCAATTCCGTTATTTTTCACTATCATTTTCGTCTACAGTATATATTTCTCTTTCAAAAAAAGTTAGTTTTAACTTGTTCTACCGTGGGTAGGGGTACCCGACCACTTTTGGCGTTTGGCCGCTGTACTAATATACTTGGTCAGTGGTCACCAAGCGTAATGCAGTCTAACAGCATGAAACAACGGAGGTATATAGATTACCTTCACACTGCCAGTTCATACCAATCGTGACACTCTATCATGTCATATTTGATATCACTTAATGTCCGATAAAATGTAGAAACCAGTAAATTATTGCAGAAAGAGATACTAGTATTTTTGCCCAATTTCATAGCCTTCATTTAGACTATATTCGCTTTATATATTGAACTAACAAGGTGGCTTGGGCACAGGTCCTCACATTGAACCAATGAGGAACAGAGGCTTGAGTTTAACTGACACAATGATGAAGAATTAATACATTAAACAACCTGCATCAAAATCCCAAATCTGTTTTTGAACTTGTTGCAGATGGCACAGTCACATTTCACTCCATGTCACATAACATCACAGATTTATGAATGTATAACTAACATTTTGTTTATTAATGTATCAACATGGAACTATATTTTGCCAGGGAATGATTAATACTGGTGTTACTGTAATGCGAACAACCCTCCTGATAAATAATAGACCATTCCAATGTACACTTTTATAACTGAATGGGAAAATTCATTTGGTATAGAAAGGGTTAAACTCTGGAAGATATTGAGGTAAAGGTGAGATTTCGCTGGAAAACACAGTGAAGTTTGAAGGCTTATCGCTGTGAGAACAAAATCATTATCTCTGGTTTCTCCTCCTTGTTGTCATCCAGGTCAAGCTTAGAAAATGGTATCAAAGTGATGGAACCTTCTAAAACATGGCATTTAGCTCAGGATCTTCACTTAATCACACGTCTCATGGACGGATGGATGCATATAATTCAATATCTTTTGGATGGGGGTATAAATATGCAGCTTTTTTTTGGAATTGAGGCTTTCCCTGAGAAATGAACTATTTTGGTTATATTACATGAAACCCCTATTATATCATTAAAAAACCATTACATATTTCCTTATATCACATAGTGTATATGTCACTAGTGATGAATAAGCATGTGCTTCCTGCCAACATGGCAGCGCACCAACAAAAATACTTTACATTGATTAGGCGGATTATTACTATTTTGAAAAGCTGCGCATGACACAAAAATCAGACAATGCAAAATGATTGATTTGTTCATTAAAGTTAAATTCTTGTCCAACCTCGTTGCACTAACGAAAATAGACACAAAAACAGAGGCAAATTGGAGGGACTATAATTTTCATTGTAAATCTGAGCGTGAATACTGTCATATAGGGTTGTGAAGCATCTCATCCAACGGTGTAATGTATGCATTTTTAAGCTTCTTTTAAGGATTTTGTTTTGTTAAAAAGGCATAAAGCTCTAGTTTTTTTCATGTGATATGAGTTATGTTGGGATATAAGATTTTAGAAACTATTTTCATAAATTTGATTCACAACTCGTCTACGACTCGTTGTGAATCAAATTTATCAAACTCATTTCATAAAATCTTTCTTCCCAACAGAATTCATTGGAGATCCTCTATATCTCACCCAAATAATTAATCTGCTAGCAACTGTATGTGGGGCACCATTATTGTCATTAGAACTCAGTCCTTTTGATTTTGAAAAACGCAGGTGCAAAGTTTATTGTGTGCTTGATATTTGGATATAGGGGCGCAATTTTGCTTTGGTGCACCTAACGGGAAATATAAGTTATAACAATGCATGTAATCATGTAATATAATACACTCAAATAACATTGCTTTAATAAAATTAAACTTCAAACAAAATCAAAGTGTTCATAGATGATTTACTTTTTGCACAATACTTTTCAATTCCAGGTGCACGATGTGAGCGCAAAAGCAATTGTGCGCCTCAAAATCGAAGGTCTGAGAACTCACCTTGTAGTTTGACGAGACTTTCGTGCCTATCTTTATACATTATTGTTTTCAGGAACTGTATGACATTAGGAACACATTTCCCAGGCACATGCGCGATAGACTGTGTGTACGTGTTAAATAGTATAACCGACGCTAAATGCAGGGTCATCGCTGGGTCAGTCTCATCTTTTATCTGTTCCAACAACGCCTGTCTGTGGTTAAATATCAGCTGTCTGAAAATAAAGAGCAAGATGTAATACAGTAATAATGGTGCTTATATAGCGCTTTTCATAAGCACTTCAAATTATTACCCCAGCTGTTGAGTAATGCCTGACATTAATGGTTGACATTGTTAACAAGATAGAGTAGTCCTTCTTTGTATGCTTTTGGTATGTTCTGACCATTTTCGCGTGGATTTTCTGTTCTAAAAATAGCCCCTAAAACTGTCCAGCTCATGTGATAAAAAATTCTTAATAAAATTTGTATTAATTGATAGCAACTTTTCCGAACAAGTGTCTATTATTTTATACCCCAGAATCTATATAAAACTTTCTGGGAAGAGATAGACAACGCTTAACTTGAAATACAGGAATACTTGCCTTTCTTTCCTTTTGTCAGGTTTTTTCAGCATAATTCCCAGTCTGGCTCCACTGCAGGCTACATCCAGATTATTGTAGAAATCTTCTAACGTCTAACAAAAAAGAAGAAGAAGAAATTCAATATAAAAAAGAAATATTAATAGTGTATAAAAATGAAAGGCCATCCAAAATTAATTATTTGTTTCCTTAAGAAATCCCTCACTGATTTATGAGACTCATTCAGGGGGGGGTCGGAAAAAAAATTCAGGCACGTATGGCATTTTTTCCCTTTCGATCATTTTTTGTACCCACCCACCCCCACCGCCCAATTTTTTTTCCGTTTTTGACAGTTTTTTTCGACCATTTTTTGACACCCACCCTAAAACACTAAAACAGAGATTTGCGGGGGGGGGAAATTCACTGTAAACAGCTGTATATGAATTTCTGTGCATACTATTTATCATGGATGTTAACATGGACATGTAAATAGGAATGAGTCATTTTGAGGTCATTCGGCCAAAAAAACATGGCTGCCAGCGGCCATCTTGGATTTCAAAATTTGCAACAAAATACAACACGATAACTGCCTGCAGTCAGTTTACAGTTAGAATTACATTATTTCTCTCATTCAAAGTGGTTTTGAAGCCCAACTCATTGCCAAAACACTAAAAAACAAGCAGGATTTGTTTTTTTTAGTTGCGGAAAAAATTGCTTGTTGGTGGCTTTGACCACCCACCCACCCCGGCATACGTGCCGGAAAAAAAAAAATTCACCCCCCCCCCCTGACTCATTATCTTTTTTATTGCAAGCAATTTATGCAAAATGAAATTTCATGACAATTGTTTTACATTATCATAATAGGTTCAGAGTTGTAAAAGCTAAACAGGCACACTTGTCTGAGTAGTAGACACAGAGTAGACACAGAGTAATAAAATTGACATGCACTATACTATTAATAGTAACACTGTCCTTTATTTAGTTGAAAGTCACTTAACAGCAAGCCTGAGTTTAGTGTGCCTGTCATTTGCAGAATGAGGTCTCCATAGGTGAATTTAGTGATGCCATCATGCACACGGGCTAGCATCACCAAATTCACTCTCTGGGGACCTCATTCTGCATTGCCTCATCTGCTATGGGAGACACTCAGATTGCAGTTCCCAAATGGTGAATATTGTGATGTGCACCCATTGGGCACCTCGTCTGCCAATTTGGGGATATTGAGAAACTAAACTAAAAAAGAAATAGAATCTGTGAAGAAGTTTCTATAGAAATTTGATAATAAAGAGAAGAAGAGGCCTAAGCGGGCTTGCATCACTAAATTCACCCTCTGGGGACCTCATTCTGCAAATGACATCCACACATAACTCAGACTTGCTTAACAGGCATCCCACAATCCCACAAAGGAAGTTCTTAAACAATGATGTAGATAAACCTTTACAAGGACGATTGAGTCCAAGTCTGGAAATAAAATGTATGATGTTTCAGAATGAGGTCCCCAGAGGGTGAATTTAGTGATGATAACCCCATATAGTGGGCTAGCATCACCAAATTCACCCTCTGGGGACCTCATTCTGCAAATGTTAGACATGATCCAGACTTGATTGAGTGAACCAACCTCCAACATGATGACTATCATTCGGCATATACTTATGGCCATTTTCCAGTGGAAAAATATAAAGGGAATATCACGAAAACCATAAAACTTACTCAGTTGAAGGCTTACTATCATTCACAATCATGGAACATCATACACTGTTTAAAAGTTTGAGATACAGTTGTTCCATTTTTTAATACTGGCCGACTGTTAGTGTGCTGAAGTAGGTCTGTACTCAGTATGGAGATATAGCACACAGAGTGACATTTTAGCCACAAAGCCACTGCTGGGAAACTCAATTGTCCACTGACAGGTATTTATCTCAGTGCTGTGTTGACAGCATTACAAGACAAATATTCTAACGGTTCTGTAATAACGCGGATGTACATATGTCTACACTATGTCTAACGTTCGGTGTATACTTACCATCCTCTGGTTTATTGTTGTATCTAATTTCCTGACATAGAACATTGATCTCTTTTCGGGGAGCTAATACAAATATTACAACAATTTATTCAACAAAAATTACAAATTTATAAACTTCCGATTTATATACGAGGAATGCATGGTTGTATACGATATGTTATTCACCGGACTCAAAACATGGGGTTTTCTCGCTAATCACTACCTGTCACCGAACTGATATATTCGATTCGATGTTCGATTCCCGAATACTGTGCAGTATTCGATTCGGTATTCGATTTGATTGTATTCAAATATTTATTAATGTAATTTTGGTTGAAAGGAAAATCAGCATAAAACTCTATTATGAGTATAGATTTAGAATGGTGCTGTTGGACCAAAATGCTGCATTCGTTCAGAATGCAGCTAACGATGATCTGGATTTGACTTCTCTACATTAGAAACTGTAGGAGAAGTTGAGGACACCATAAAGTTACACAAAGAGCAAAGAAAGACACCACATTATATACATTTAAAGACGCATAATCCGATTAAGCACCCCTCAATTACTAGTTATTTGGTTTCGGGGTTAAAAAAAAGTCGAGTCGAGGAACCCATCTTTCAAAGATCAGAGATTAGATATCGATTTTTGAAATCTACTATTTTTCACCATCAATACTTTAGTGGCCCAGTAAAAAGTCGATGAGCCGACGGTCTCGGACCAAATTGCGGATGACGATGGATAACTCTAAAGTCAAGAGGCTTTGTGTTGATATTAAGGCCAAATTTCGTCGAACAACATGTCAATAAATATGTGTTATATACACAATGTGTTTGTATCGATTCATGTATCGCGACGAGGCTAGTTTTCGTGACCATATAAGCGATGAGTCGACCTTGGTCGCTCAGTCGCTATATGGCCACGAAAACTAGCTAAGTCGCAATACATGAATCGTTACAAACACATTGTGATATAACACATTTATCTACCATTGGTGTGTGACAGAATCCACCGCATAAATTACATTTTAGGAGTTTCTTAAATGCCAAAACTGTTAAATTTGTGTCCGACGATTAGCTTTCTTGAGTAAATTCTCCCAACCTGCAAAGATATCTGTGTCACGCGATTAGCTCGCTTTGCTAAATTCTCACAACCTGCAAGTTCACACGCGAATATGCCTAACGGAAATTGTATTCAATGGACACAATCTCTTACACCTGCATGTTTTATATAATTTATAATAAATACTGAACAAATACATATTAGTTACTTTGTTATACCATAAAACCCATCATGGTAGGCAATCAAATAATGTTAAAACCTTGGAACTGTTTGTTTATAGTATGCAAGAATATACGTTGGAATGTCGTTTTGATTTTTCACGAGATTGATGTGAAGTCAGTTCATTCATGATTTTGAACCAGTCAACGACGTCACAAGCGCCTTGTATCGCAACTGCAGTAACGATACAGACGTTTTTATCGCCAATTTGTTATCGCCAATTGTATAAGGGAATGGTAGATAAATAACACGTTTCGGGCAATTTTATACTATAATTGACATTGGTTAGTATTATTTTTGGGCAATTAACGATTCTGATAACTGAAGCGGTATTTCTAATGAAAGTGTCAATGACACTGTAGCTCAACTTGGAAAGGGAATAATTTAATGTATTACAGTCAATGGAGCGATTAGGAATGTGGAAAGTTGAATGTCTAATACTAGTTTATAGACATGAAGAGAAAAGTAAAATCCAAGATGGCTGCTGACGGCCATGTCTTCGGCCGAATGACCCCAAAATGATTGTATCCCATCCACATGTCATCGTTAACATCCATGACAAATTTTATGACGATCAGACTAAAGGTACGACCTGTAGCCCATGCTAAAGAATTTAGTCATACAAAGAGTAAAATCCAAGATGGCTGCTGGCGGCCATGTTTTTTGGACAGATGACCCCAAAATGACTCGTTCCCATCTACATGTCATTGTTAACATCCAGGATAATTTTATGATGATCAGACTAAAAGTACGACCTGTAGCCCGTGCTAAATGATTTAGTCATACAAAGAGTAAAATCCAAGATGGCTGCTGGCGGCCATGTTTTTTGGCCGAATGACCTCAAAATGACTCGTTCCAATCTACATGTCATTGCTAACATCCATGACAAATTTTATGATGATCAGACTAAAGGTACGACCTGTAGCCCGTGCTAAAGGATTTAGTCATACAAAGAGTAAAATCCAAGATGGCTGCTGCGGTCATGTTTTTTGGCCGAATGACCCCAAAATTAATCGTTTCCAATCTACATGTCAATATTAACATCCATGATAAATTTTATGATGATCAGACGAACAGTACGACCTGTAGCCTGTGCTAATGGATTGAATTTTGAAATCAAAGATGGCCACTGGCAGCCATTTTTTTCATCCGAATGACCCCAAAATGACTCGTTCCCATCTACATTCCAATTTCAACAGCCACGAAAAATATAATTTTTATATTAAAATTAGTTTTTCCTCAAGGGAAGCCCGAAACTGAACTATATGGATTATTATCCTCGGCCTTGTGTTATCAGGAGGGTTAAAATTTATTGTCCGTTTATTAGCCTACTCCGGTCAATCAGCGACTCCGGTCAATCAGTGCTCGGATTAGCTCACGCATGGATGCGTCCCGTGCAAATCTCGCTCTCCTAACAATTCATCTAGCCAGTTTTATTTCCGACTTTTAATAGTAAGATTTGCGAGTCGCGGGGTTGGGAATGGCACCGCCATGGGAGGGATCTATGATAGTTCAGTTTCGGGCTTCCCTTGAGGAAAAACTAATTTTAATATAAAAATTATATTTTTCCGCCAAGGAGAAGCCCTTCAACTGAACTATATGGAATAGAATGCAAGCCCAGGAGGAGGCAACGAGCAATAAATTTAATATTCCAGTTTGACGGGAATGTACTCTTCCAAACAGATTTCATGTAAATGTGATTTAGTCATGAATCGGCTTTGATATGTTATGTGAAAGAGCTCATAAATTCAGATTCCAGCATTGCTCAAGCTTGTACCTCCCCCCTTGTCTTTTGGAATAAACATCCCAGGCAGTGCCATACCATACGTGCCAGCTATTAGTAGAAACCGAGCAGTAGAGACTTCTTCTTCTGCTGCTGCTTTTCTCTCGTGTCCTGCGATGAGAGTGATGGCGGTATTTACTATTTATATCTTCCCAAATAGAAAGCGCTATAGACGGTACGCGACAGCGAGTCTTCCTCACACAGAACAGCCTCCAAAGGCTCGGGTGCTATTGTCCCGGAGGATTGGTTGCCCGAATCTCCGAGAACGGCACTCTGCCTGCCACGGTCTGCTGATGCAGGACCAGGGGGCGCGAACTGGTACAGCCCAAGGACTGGTACAGTTGTGTAATTCATTGTAACAAGATTTGACACACATCCTGTGATGAAGTTTTTTCCAAGAGATCGACCCGTGTCGTGTCCGTACGCAAAGCGAGTTCCCTAGGAACGACAGAATCCTTGACCGACAGTGGGAACCACCGTCGGCCCGAGATCCTTGCTCATCGTCGTCAAAGCCATCAGACGCCAGGAGAATTATAGAAACTAGAAAGCATGTCAGGATCGACGCCAGCAACAGAACAGCCTGCATCAGGTTGAGGTAAGGTACTAGAGGGAAGCCCACACTGGGAATGGCTCGAACGAGGAACAATTGCGCTCGCAGTTAGATTGTAAGGTGTTATTTCCCACCCCAAGGCCAAAATGGCGGAAAAAAGGGAAATTGAAAGGATCCATTTGACCAGGGAAAGCCCCCCACCGAATCTCCCAAATGCAGGTGGTCCCGACACGCTGACATAAACGTCGATGACATACCACTAGGATCCCCTGACGGCAGAGGAGCAGGCCTGGACGTATCACTTGGGATGACGTTTCCAGGGGGACAAGACCGACCCTCGTAATGGAGTGGGCCACGGCGCCGTGGGGAAGCGTCAGAAGGCCAGTTGGCTAGTGCGCTTTGTGCGGCACGGGACAACGAGGCTTCCCCACCCAGAACAGTCGCCAAAGGCGCGGGTGCTTGTGTCCTGGAGGATTGGTTGCCCGAATCTCCGGAGGACGGTACCCTGCCTCCCACGGTCTGCAGAAGACGGGGCTTGCAGCATGACCAGGGGGGACCGAATGGTTCCTGCCCGAGTTAAGACTGGTACGTTTGCTCAAAATGTAAAACCATGGACCAACGGGCCCTCAACCAACTATGACAATATCGTGTAAATTCATGAGCAACCCGTACGGCCATCAAAGTCGAATCTCGTTCGACAATAAGCAAGACAAGACATTCTGTTAGTTATTAGCAAGCATAATATACAAAACATTTGTTAGTTATTGCAAAACAAGGTTAATAAGGTAAATTCCGTTCTTTACGATGGCCACGTGATCTTACCTGCTAGAAATTAAACCGCAGGTAAGATACTGTCTTTTCTCGGCGAAGAGGACGATGAGATCCGATTTCTCCTGTGCAAGAACATAGCGGAGTCCTTGCTTACGGTGAGGAGAACGTTTTATACACTTACAGAAAGTCCGCAGATGGTGGAGCAGGCCTGGAATATCCCGAGGGAGTATGAATCCAGGGGGACAAGACCCACTCTCGTAATGGAGTGGGCCACGGACCGTGGGGAAGAGTCAGAAGTCTCAGTCCTTCCCAGGAGACAGGAGCAATTGTTCACGCAGCCTTAAGCAATTGTAATTTTCTAATTCACGAATATTAAACTGTGCACTGTTCCCTCTTGACAGAAGGTGCATGGTCATAGTAATCATTTATTCAATATTAAACTATTGGAAGGTATATATAAAATCGTTCCCATCGCAGTTAAATTATGGGAATGTGAAAGTGCCATGGAACATGCATGTTTTGAGGTCTATCCCACAATGACATTGAATTTGAGAAAAACACAACTGATGATTATACAGGCGCAAGTACATCCGTCTTCTGAATTGCGGTTACATCTGGGAAGAACTGAAGTCTGGTTGGCTGGTGCGCTATTAGTGGCACATGATGAGTCTTCCCCACCCTAAGGCTCAGGAGCTGTGGCATTCGCCCTTGAAGATTTGTTTTCCAAATCAACGATGGTAGCACCCCGCCAGTCACTGGTACTGGGCAGTGGTCATGCACAATATAAAGGCTTCTTTGGGAACGGCGCTTTATATGTGTGATGATACAAATGCTTTCATTTGTGTTATTCATAGAGGTTTTCTATTTACCAGATAATCATGGATACGTAGTAATAGAAAGAGAAGAGCCATGTTTTGGACTCTTTTGAAATTGGCACTGGCAGGCCTGCCGAATGCAAAATAAATCTGAAGCCGTAACGTATTTGTCGGTTGTCTGGTTGTGCTTAGGTACCCATAGGTTACACAAACTGTTATATTCAGTATCACGAGAGCCACATACAACTTTGACGCGACCTAGATTTCACAACCTCCAGGTGAACCGAACCGTCGTTCGCCTCCAATACGCAGGCCTGCAGTGGTCGTGCGCAATATAAATAGAAACACTGTTCATGTAACTGCACTTTATATGTGTGACAATACAAATGCTGTCCTTTCTGTTATTTGCCCGATAATCAATTGGATATGAGGCAATAGAAGGAAAAGAGCCATGTGTTGGTCTCTGATGGAAATTATAGTGGCAGCGGCCCTGCGCAATATAAATGCATTTCCTGTAACTGTGCTTAATACAGGAGTGAAGGCTATTTGACATTTGATCTTTCTATGTGGAAATAGAAGGTAGAGAGCCAAGTGATGGACTCTGTTGGAAAGGCTATTGACAGTGCATCGGGGGCACATGACAATATAAATGCATAGTAGTTCACCTTGACTATTCACGGATTGAAAGCGCAGAAGTATGTCGGTATCAGTGAAAATTTACGCCATATTGATATAGTCAGTTCGTATGTCATTGAGCCTTTGAGGCACTGATACCCTTGTACTAGTATGGAACAATTATGGCTGGCCATACATGTTTTTAAGCTCACCATTTTGTATCATTTAAATTCGTAATTTGAATGTATCTACAAACACTAATATCTGAGGATAACAGTTCAGATGTTGTCTATTTGTTACAGTGAACACGTGGAAATGTCAAACATCAAAATCATCAAAAGTATAAACATTGTTGACTGAAAATTTATTGAGACACTGGCTAGCCAATGAATCATTTCAACACTGCGACCATGCTAGGTCACACGGATATGGTGACATGCCACAAGTACTGTCAAGTAGGCCAGCCAAAGGCTCGCATCCCAAATTTCTCCAAAGAGATCTGACCGCGGACGGAAGTATCCTTGGATATTTAAGCAAACTATAGCTGAAGGTTCAGGCTACTGCATTTGCATATCTGTGCACTCATCGAACAGGGAAGTCCATTCTGCAAAATACATTGAGTGATTGCAAAGAAACAGACACAATTGTCACCGAAATAATGACAGAGTACCGATATGAAGTGATGGAGATCGCCATTCGACAATGGGAACTCAGGCTTCAAGATTCGACGAGAATCACCGAATCGATTCCCATAATGATTCTCACAAAACTTTACAATTTTCAGTGCCTCATGACTGACATGATTCAGCATTTGATGCTCGCAAAATGAAATGTATTTTGAGCCCTGGAACTTGAAATGAAAATCCTTGGTGCCCAATCTTGTGTCAGATAATCCTAGTCCCCAATCAAACCAGTTGCACGATTAGTAGCAAGCGGACACTGTCAGTAATACTGGACAGACATGTAAAGAAAGAGACTATTCAAGAGACACAGCATTATTTGAACACAGGCCATATAATACTATATGTTATAACAAACATAATCTCATTGTTTCTAACGATTGTTCCGATAATACAATGAGGGAAAGGAAATGGAATCGCAAGAACAGAGTCAGAATTTCAAATAAATATCTTGAAGTCGATGTAACGTTTGCGACGTTCCAAGTATCCAAATAAGAGCCATCATGTTAATAGTAATACATTCGGGCTAGCTAAGATATGCAAAAATTAATCGGTAAGCACAATTAATTATAACGACATGTTGTATATGTACAATGATGTTCTGTGATAATCATTTACCAAATGTCGGTTAAGTTCCAGTCGCTCAACTTCAACTTACAATTGAATTAGTTGAGGCAAAAGAAATTTCATTGGATTACAAGTTCTATCTTGTTTATTAATACATGTAAATTATCGCCAAAGGAGACATTTCTGTCATTGCCAACTTTCTGCGCACTAACAGAGCTGTTGCAGATACGATTATGTAGTGTACATGAAATGAACGTAGCAAGAAGTCGGCATCATGAAATATAGTTACCACGAAATTAGGAGACTTCGCATACCGTACCACGTGGACTCAGAAATCGGACGATTCATGCCACCGTATATGTTGCACAATAATGCAAAATAGGTTCGCTACAAGTAAACGATGTGCGTCTGTAGTCATTGTCAAAATGGCCATCAATGGCGAAGTTCACAACGTGATTTTGTCGATTCCAATTCCAAAATTTTTTGAGATAAAATGGGTCGATAAAAACACGGAATATTTATAAATAGCGTGGCGCATACTATGAAACGAAGAGTTTCTGCGCGAACTTATAAATATTAAACGACCGGTTAAGCAACGGATAAATTGCAAGTTTGTGATCAACAATAAATATTGAGTTGATAAACTCGCAATAGAGAAATACTTCCTTTAGTTAAAACCACGTCTGATAGGTCCAAGGAGAGAAATAAAACTGGCTAGATGAATTGTTAGGAGAGCGAGATTTGCACGGGACGCATCCATGCGTGAGCTAATCCGAGCACTGATTGACCGGAGTCGCTGATTGACCGGAGTAGGCTAATAAACGGACAATAAATTTTAACCCTCCTGATAACACAAGGCCGAGGATAATAATCCATATAGTTCAGTTGAAGGGCTTCTCCTTGGCGGAAAAATTTCATGATGATCAGACTCAAGGTACGACCTGTAGTCCGTGCTAAAGGATTTAGTCATACAAAGAGTAAAATCCAAGATGGCTTCTGGTGGCCATGTTTTTTGGCCGAATGACCCCAAAATGACTCGTTCCCATCTACATTACAATTTCAACAGCCATACAAAATTTCATGATGATCAGACTCAAGGTACGACCTGTAGTCCGTGCTATAGGATTTAGTCATACAAAGAGTAAAATCCAAGATGGCTGCTGGCGGCCATGTTTTTGAGCCAAATGACCACAAAAATCATCGTTCCCATCTACATGTCAATATTAACATCCATGACAAATTTCATGATGATCAGACGAACAGTACGACCTGTAACCCGTGCTAATGGATTGAATTTTGAAATCAAAGATGGCCACTGGCGGCCATGTTTTGCATCCGAATGACCCCAAAATGACTCGTTCCCATCTACATGTCATTATTAACATTCATGACAAATTTTATGATGATGAGACTAAAAGTACGACCTGTAGCCCGTGCTAAATGATTTAGTCATACAAAGAGTAAAATCCAAGATGGCTGCTGGCGGCCATGTTTTTCGGCCGAATGACCCCAAAATGACTCGTTCCCATCTACATGTCATTGTTAACATCCATGACAAATGTTATGATGATCAGACTAAAGGTACGACCTGTAGCCTGTGCTAAAGAATTTAGTCATACAAAGAGTAAAATCCAAGATGGCTGCTGGCGGCCATGTTTTTTGGCCGAATGACCCCAAAATTACTCGTTCCCATCTACATGTGAATATTAACATCCATGACAAATTTAATGATGATCAGACGAACAGTACGACCTGTGGCCTGTGCTAATGGATTAAATTTTGAAATCAAAGATGGCTGCTGGTGGCCATGTTTTTTGTCCGAATGACCCCAAAATGACTCGTTCCCATCTACATTCTAATTTCAACAGCCATTACAAATTTCATGATGATCAGACTAAAGGTACGACCTGTAGCCCGTGCTAAAGGATTTAGTCATACAAAGAGTAAAATCCAAGATGGCTGCTGGCGGCCATGTTTTTTGCCCGAATGACCCAAAAAAGACTCGTTCCCATCTACATGTCATTGTTAACATCCATGACAAATTTTATGATGATCTGACCAAAGGTACGACCTGTAGCCCGTGTCAAAGGATTTAGTCATGCAAAGAGTAAAATCTAAGATGGCTGCCGGCGGCCATGTTTTTTGGCCAAATGACCCCAAAATTACTCGTTCCCATCTACATGTCAATATTAACATCCATGACAAATTTCATGACAATAAGACGAACGGTACGGCCTGTAGCCCGTGCTAATGGATTGAATTTTGAAATCCAAGATGGCCACTGGCGGCCATGTTTTTTTTCCGAATGACCCCAAAATGACTCGTTCCCATCTACATGTCAATGTCAACATCCATGACAAATTTCATAATAATCGGACCAAAGGTACGAACTGTAGCCCGTGCTAAAGGAAATTGTTGACGCATCACGCACACACGCACACACGGACGACGGATACCAAGCCATGGCAATAGCTCAAACTTTACAAAGTAAAGTTGAGCTAAAAATGTCATTGGAATCTGATAATATGGGGACAATAAAATCGGATTGAGTACCTTTGAACAATGCCAAAGACAGCAATTATATTATTGGGACATATTACTTACTCTAACCTCTAAACTCTTTATATTTCGGGACATAATACTTACTCTAACCCCTGACCTCTTTATATATATATATATATATATATATATATAATACTTACTCTGCCATTGAGAGAACCATTGAGTTGTGACATGACCTCTGACCTCTTTATATATTGGTACATAATACTTACTTTGCCACTGAGAGAACCATTGAGTTGTGACATGACCTCTGACCTCTTTATATATTGGTACATAATATTTACTTTACCACTGAGAGAACCATTGAGTTGTGACATGACCTCTGACCTCTTTATATATTGGTACATAATACTTACTTTGCCACTGAGAGAACCATTGAGTTGTGACATGACCTCTGACCTCTTTATATATTGGTACATAATACTTACTTTGCCGCTGAGAGAACCATTGAGTTGTGACATGACCTCTGACCTCTTTATATATTGGTACATAATACTTACTTTGCCACTGAGAGAACCATTGAGTTGTGACTTGACCTCTGACCTCTTTATATATTGGTACATAATACTTACTTTGCCACTGAGAGAACCATTGAGTTGTGACATGACCTCTGACCTCTTTATATATTGGTACATAATACTTACTTTGCCACTGAGAGAACCATTGAGCTGTGCTGAGACCTCTGACCTCTTTACATATTGGTACATAATACTTACTTTGCCACTGAGAGAACCATTGAGTTGTGACGCGACTTTCTTTTCCTCATCTGGCAGCTGATTGACCAACTTCAATCTTGCCTAAAAATACAATTCTGGATGAACTACAGTCTATTGTAGGCTAACCCAAGCTTCAGCAATATACAAGGATCTGAGCACATATGGTTGACTAATTTGAGGTTTTAATATGCAGACTTTGTCTGACAATATCGTGCCTCACTTTAAAGGGAAGTGCGTAACTTACAAGTGCATTCAATTTCAAAATTTAAAGAATGAAACTTTGTGTTACTAACATACCAGTATAGATTTATGACCAGTATACCTATATGAAAAAATCAGATTGATACCCTCAACTATGGGGGGGGGGGGAGGGGCAGACAGAAAAACAGATATTATAACAGCAGAATGACCTGTGGTCATTTGTTGAACTTATTTTCTGAACATTTCCCAGTAATGGATATGATTCCCTCTGCACTTTTCATCTTCTTTTATTGCCTGAACATCCCTCAAAATGAAAAATAGACTATTCTAATGTATTCTTTTATAACTGGGTGCAAAAATCCATTCAGTATAGAAAGGGTCGATTGTTGAACCTATTTTCTGAACATTTCCGAAGGGAACTACTCACCAATGAGTATTTACTAATGAAAAGGTTAAGTAGTAGAGTGCATTAGGCCATCATAAGTAATCCAGCGATGGTGAAGCTCGTTCAATTCCTGATACGTGCATATTTATTAGCCCCACAAAGGGAGGGAAGACCCAACAAACCAACCCTGAACTATAGATTTACCTCAGCAGTTAGTTGGCAGTCTTCAGGTACTTGAATCATATGTTCTGTTGCCATGGAGCACATTATGTTATTTGTTATCTCCGAACAGACTGTCCGCAGTAAATGCCGTGCAAGGTTCTCATTCGTGTAGGCTGAAACATTGGAAAATACAGACTTTATTTTCAACTAATTTTATCAATTGAATATACTGGAAATAGAATAAATTTCTAATACCAGACAATTCTAATAATTTTTCTTTGCAAATAATGGCTGCTGAGTTGAATATATTTCAAGTGGTTTAGGATGGGAGATAATTCTGCACATAAATGCCACAGATACCACCAGAACTGAATCGCTATGAAATGTCTGAATGGGAATCCAGTGACTACCCACAAGTTAACAGATGGTAAAATACCTTATTCTGTCTCAGGATTCAGAATCAACATCAGGTAAGATTGATCACACAATTGACAAACTTGATCTACAAGGACCAGCCAAGACCATATTTTCAGGGTGAAGTGATACTTCCACAAATATAAGCTAAGTGGTCTTTCTCTAGGGTGAAGTACATGTTGAGAATGGTAGAATTTTACTTCATATTTTATTTATCAGAAGTTGTTACAAACATGAACATTAACCAAAACGAAAGGAAATCCTAAATGTGAGCACACTTTCACCATGTTCTAACACTGTTTTGGACTATAATTTGCGACACAAATGAATTTGTTTTCAAAGTTCTTTTACCAAACTTCCATCGAGAAAGTGATGAACTGATACACTGTTCGACATATGAGTTGTAATCTTCATTGTAAAGTGCGATAATCTCAAAATCACAACCGGAATGAGATTAACATTTGAGGACACCTGGCAATGTAGCTCTCAGCAATCAGATTCAGGTGTAAACATGCTTCCAGATTGGAGAAATACAGGTGTTAGTGGTTTTATAACACCATAACAGTGGATAAGTGTGTACAAACAGAATTGGCACTTCCAACCTGACTTTAGTGTGCCTCGATTTGCAGAATGAAGTCCCAGCGGGTGAATTTAGTGATACTATCCCACATAGCGGGCTAGCATCACTAAATTCACCCTTTGGGAACCTCATTCTGCATGGCCTTATCACCTATGGGAAACACAGACTCAGATTGAGGTTCCCAAATGGTGAATATTGTGATGTTCACCCATTGGGAACCTTGATTATGCAATGTGTCGGCTGCCAGTTTGGCATTATAGAGAAATTAAACTAAAAAGAAATAGAATCTATGTGAAGAAGTTTCTATAGAAATTTGATAATAAAGAAACTTTCAAGAGAAGATGAGGCCTAAGCAGAATGAGGTCCCCAGAGGGTGAATTTAGTGATTCTAGCCTGCTATGCGGGATAGCATCACTAAATTACCCTCTGGGGACCTCATTCTGCAAATTACAGGCGCACTAAACTCAGACTTGTGGCACTTGTGAGCAAAGTAAATTAGCATTTTGCCGATTTTTGTCAGTCAAATTTGGAATTTTAAGGGCGACTTTCACTTCGCATGACTGAAAATTTAGGGTGAAATGAGCCAAACTAAGGTGAAGAAGTCAGTCGCATCACCCTCTAGGCTGGCCCCTGTATCTCCATGTACCTTTGTCTTCACTTGATATGACACAAATATAACGCAGAACTTACGCTCAAGGAGTTTCATGCCCTTCTCAAATTGCTTGACATTTGACCACAACCCGACAATCTTGTCTTGTAGATCTCCATGCATTTTCTTCCTGTCTATTGAACTTGATGCTCCCGTTGATTGTAAAAAGATGGACTTGGCAACTTCAACAAATTTCTTTGACAAAGGCCTGCAATGTTGTTGAGTTTAAAAAGTTTCTGTAAAACAATATTACGTCAACAAATCTTCATAATATTAACAACATATTAGGCCTGAATATCAAAAAGTTGAACAAACTCAAAACCTCCAAACTTACGTTTGCGTAACAAACCAGGTACCCATTTCAAGTCTAGGTATGACGAAGTATCCACAGTACAAATGGCCTTGCCCATAGGTCACAACTTAGCACACAACTCTGCAGTCACAAGTCACTTAACCTCTTCAATGCTAATGACGTTATGACATCAAATGCTGAGCCGTTGATGTAATGGCCATTTTCCACTGGAACAATATAACAGGAATATCACAAAAACCATAAATCATACTCAGTTGAAAGGATATTATCATTCTAAATCGTGGAACATCATACACCAGGGTTTCCGCTAGGGAAAAATAAATGGGTCCGGTCCTGGGTGGGGGGGGGGGGGGGGGGGGGGGGGGGGCACAGTTCGGCGGAAGCGACCATGGTTCGCGCATGCATACAAAAATGTTCCGTTTTGCAACAGCGGCGGAAATGCCAGTTCCATGCATCTGAGACACGGAGAATACACATGCACATGCCATCAGCATGTCACATCTAATCGGCTAACGATGGACGGTAGCAAAGTTTTCCTACCGACACAATCACGACAGCGGACGGTGCCTTCAGAAACGAACGAGGATGTCAACCAGTGTCCTTCTGTAAACGGTGCTCGCAAAAATGTGCATTCTCGGACTAAGCACCCAGCGTTTTTTTAAAGGTGATTTACTGATATCTTAGGAATGTGGACAGACATGAAAACTTTGGTGAAATGTGGAGGCCAGTGCAAAGCTCAAACTGGGATCAGAGTGCTACATCGCTAGTCTCCCCAAGCTGCAAAACAGGGTGGCGGGGGGTAACGTTGCAAGCAAGAGCTATACTATGACCTTCACCCCAGAATGGCAGTCACGTTATATTAAACTAATTAACGGATCTCTTTCCGGTGGTTTTTAGAACACCAAAGTGGGTGGAACATCCTGATATATAAGTCATAACTAAAATTGTACATGCGGGTGGGTGGAGTCGATTTGTGAGTATAGATGTGCGCCATACAAGTATACCCGTTGACCGAGGTCAAGGACGAGTATAGCTCTTCCGACGTTACCACTCTTCCGTAAAACAATTCAGTCCCACAGGGATGTGCCAATCCCCAAAATAGTCCCGGGCGGGAGGGTCATCGGTTCGATTGGGCGACCATGGTTCGCCCAATCTGAAGAAAATTTGGATTATTAGCGCCCGCAAACGCGTTTTCCTTGCATTTCAGGTGTAAAATACACCACAAGGTCTCTGACAAATTATCATAAAATAGGGACATTTCATATTTAAAATTTGGGCGAACATAATTTGAAAGTCAGTGTAACTCACCCGGTATAAGTATCCTCTGCATATTCTTTATATAAATCCAATTATTTAACAAGTTAATCCGGTACAGTAAACTGAAACGGCGGCATTATATCAAAGGCTGTCTGGGAGAGAACTAACAACAGCGTCACACGAACACGTGCCAATCATCGCCTGAGTACTAATCGCGTCATGTCATATTTCCCACGTGATTTCCTTCTTTTTTCTATACACAGTGACGTATATTTACAATGTTTATACAACTTCTGTTACGTCACACTTTCATGGAATGGACTTTTAATCGCCTATTCTTTCCGTCTGCTCACAGTTTAACCGCGCCGTGGAAGGGGGCGGTCCTTCAATTACAATTACTATACGCATGACCGCGTCTAACGTTTCCTCCACCATGCAGTTTCTGAGACATGATTTGAGCTTTTTACTTTTCGAAGTTTGAGTGAAAAATTTCAATAACGACATCGTTTTGGCTTAGGATCATTGAAACTGAGCATTCCAAATTCAACCCGGGACTTTTAACTCCAGCGCGTGACTTCAGGTCAGCACGCGCGGAAAGTATTTGATTATGTCGGCTCTTTGTAATAAAATTCACCGGTCATCGCAGACCTTTTGACACCTCATTAATCAAGGCTCCCCACGTGCTTTATAGGAGGCATTAAAATGCCACAGACGGCAACATGTCGTCGCTATCAGACATGCAAGATGTCGTTTTCATCAAGAGAACTCGGCACAATTTACAATGCGAGTACAGTTGTGATCGTAAAAATGTGCCGGGCGCACCGGTTTGAAAACGTAGTCACTCCCGGGCGATCGTTTTGAGTGGTGGGCGCCCCCGCCCGGCGTGAGGACATCCCTGGTCCCATTGCTAAGCTAGCAGGGGACTAAACTCGGACTTTCAGCTTGAGTCTCCCATTGCGTAATTGGTAATTCTAATTTACAATGAATTTACAATCGCTCTATTGGGCAACTATTCGTGACTTTTTCCCCATGGTTTGAAGGGAATCAAGGGTTTTCCGGATGGGGTCGGAAACCTAAGGAATTCAAGGGCTTGGAAAATGTATTTTAGTATTCAAGAATTAACTCCACAGAAGGCGAATTTGGTGACGCTAGAAGACTAGCGCCACTAAATTCACGTTCCGAGGACCATGTGTAAAATTTTTGAACAGTTATTTACAAAACTTGTTGATGTCGACAACAATCGGAACCATTGTCTACGGCCATATTATTGCAACATGCTCAGCAATAATTCTGTGGTTTCCTGGAAAATCATTAGGCCCAGAAAAGTATGCAGCTGACGCACGTGAAGCTTGAGCAATTCGGTATACCGCACGGAGTCCTATTCAGCGTATTGATGTTTTCCGCCTTTGATGTTTTGCTCCAATGTATTTGCGTGCTATTCTTATTGTTTTTTCGGGAGATGGACTGTGTCGATTTCATTTTGTCAATATTAATGATAATAAGTGTAGATATATAGCCTGTCGACACAGACAAGACTGAATAAGTTTTTAATAACGTCATTTATTTGTGTATGAGCAGAATTTCATGCAACGACCGACGGGGGGAATGGGTCCGTGGGGCAGACCCGCAGCCGGCCTGGCGGAAACCCTGTACACTGTTTGAAAGATCGAGATACAGTTGTTCCCGTGAAGTATTCTCTGAGTTCCAGTTTTGAATAATGGCCGACTGCTGTGCTGTGCTGAACACAGAGTGACATTATACTTCTGTACTCAGTTCTGATGTATAGCAGTCAAGAGGTTAACTTGAAACAAAGCCACTGCTGAGAAACTCAATTGTCCACTGACAGCATTACAAGACAAATATTCTAACCAATGGGCCACATGTACAACCCGCTTGAACTCTCAAATTATTCACTTAAACCAATGATTGCTAATCTACCACAGTCTTTTTTGACCAATAGAATAGCAGTATAGTCATTGAATTCGAACAGTCTTCACATACCTGCAAGCTAGGGTCCTGCGAATATTCGATATTCGATAGTCAAATTCGATTCGAATTCGAGTCGAAATTACCAACTCGAAATTTCGAATATACACTGACGGAAAAGTATAGGCTGTTTACGGACATGTACACATGTCGATGTTAGCTGTTTCTGTGCCATTTAATTCCAGAAAATAATATATATGCACCTTACAATTCTTCGAATGTTCGTATGATATTATATATAAGTATAGCCAACAATTAGCCACTATAGGACGACTAAATACGTCTGAATTCTAGCTTTGAACATGGTAGCCAAAAGCTCGGAGATCGCCAATGGACAGACGACGCGCGTAAATTATAATAGCTATGAGACTGAGCAACCGCTAGTGTTATCTGCCATCTATCAGTCTCAGATTCCGCGTCATCTAATATCGCTGAGAATGTAGACAACAAGTGTTCCCGGCATCGAAAAGTGCATTTTGGCGGTGTTTTTCTTTACTGGCTCTCAGTTTCGGAACGTTCTTTGACACTTGACAAAATGTGGTCCGTTATTCATGTTTATTTTAAACATGACAAAGCTGCAGGCAGTGTAGGGACTTACACGTGTGATGAATGCAACATGGTGTATAAATCGCAAGCAGCTGGGACAACCACCCATCTATGGAATCGTCTGTCCAAGAAGCATCCAGCACTACATAAACAGGCTACCATGCGACTGTTGTTGCATCTTTAAGTTTATAACAATGGGTGTTTGAACCGAGTTTCGGAATGACGATTTGTAATTTTGAATGTACATGCAAATTGTACAAATGTCGCGTGATTTTAGTTCCGAATGAACCGTTTAGTGGTTATATATTAATCGTCGTGACGGCCGCATGGACGTTTTAATCTGTTCTTTTTCTCGACAATTATCAATTGAAGTTAATAGTATCGCAAATGACGGTTCATCGCCACGTAAGTTATGATGGAACTTCATGCATGTAGTTCATAAAACGTATCACAAATCGTCTAATCGTTGAAAAAACATGTCTAATTGAGAATGCAACACACAGGTATGATTCGATTCGATATTCGATTCAATTTCGTGAATTCGATTCGATTCGATCAAAATCTCCAATTCACAGGACCCTACTGCAAGCATGCAAATAATGTGTCTGTCACTGCAGGCTAGCTTCACCAAATTCACCCTCTAGGGACCTCATTCTGCTAAGACCTTTAGCAGTTGAGGCCTAAGCAGAATGAGGTTCCCAGAGGGTGAATCTGATGATGCTAGCTCTCAGTGCGGGATATCGTCACTAAATTCACCCTCTGGGGACCTCATTCTGCAAATAACAGATACAATATTTGAAGATTTGCATACCTGTGTAATCTCTCAGCTACATCCACAACAAATTCATCTGGACATTCCTCAAATGATGTCCCCTTCCTAAGAACGTCTGCTATTTCGTCCACAGACATGAATTCCAGCTCTGTCTGCTTCCCTCTAGCAGCAGCTCCACCCACTTCATCGTCAGAATTATCGTCAGCTTCTCTCGCTCGCGCCCCTTTCTTTTTGGTTGACTTAGTTTTGATTTCTCGTCCCGTAAAACCTCCTCCACTTTTAGAACTGCCACTGCCAGCTTCAATAAAAATAAATTACTTTAACCCTTCAATGACTGGAGCTTCATGAAATTTTACAAAAAACCCTGTTCCAATGCATTCTCTTATATATGCGAGTCTCCCATTGCCCTAACAATATTTACCTTGACCTTGTAAGCCAGTGCAATAAGTGCATTCTCTTATATATGCAAGGCTCCATATGGGAGACTCACATATATAAGATAATGCACTGGCACAAGATCTTTTAATGTTGCACCAGTGCAGGTCCCGTCATGAAAGGTTTAATGACTGCAATGTTTGTGGTTTCTCACAAAAAGGCCATTTCATGGGGATGTGAATTTGTGGATAAGAGATGGTATTTGTCCACCCCAACACTCGGACCTCCATGTAGTCTGGTGCTGATAGGTCAACATTTGATCAGTGTGCTAATTAATAGCTACCAGCTCTATTTGACGAGATAGTTATAGCATTGTTTAGAGAGACCTTCATATAGCGAAACAATTAGCCTGTATTGAGTATGCAATTCATCAAGCCTTGTTTGTTTGCACAAAACAGTATAGAACGGATCACAGGTATCTATCTATATAGACAACAAAACGATTTTAGATAAATTTATTATGTTTCTTCCACCAATGAAGTGTTATCTAATTTGAATAATAGACCCACAACTAACTAATACAGTATTGAATATTTATCTTTTAAAGGTACTCAATCGGGGGGTAAAAACTATTTGATTCGAGTCGAGGAATCTACCCATCAAAGCTCAGAGTGATCAGATATCGATTTTTGTTTGTTATTTCAATTGTTTGTGGCCCAGAAACATGCCGTCAAAAGGATGGTCTCGGTCAAAATTGCGGATGAAGATAACTCTAAAAACAAGTGGTAATACGGCCAAATTTCGTGAATACTCAACTGATAATACGGCCATATTTCATTAAACAAAATGTTGATAAATAATAACATCTTTGGGAAATTTGTTACCATAGTCGACAGTGGTTAGCATTATTTTGTTGCAATAAATCGATTCTGATAACTAAAGAGTATTTGAAGAAATGTTTTTGTTGTTGTATCCTGATGATATTGGGACCGTCTGATCGGATTGAGTAACTTTAACTCTTTTAGTGCTAGAGCTCAGGATTTCTGATTACACTTTTATGTTAACCCTTCCCTTACTGAATGAATTCTCCCATTCAGTTATAATAATATACATTGGAATGGTCTATTTTTAATCTGGAGGGATGTTCAGGAAATATGGGCAGACAATAGAGAAATGAACAGATAATACATTTGCAGAATGATTCTTATTCATTGGTGGGACAATAAGTTGAACTTATTTATTACCAACCCTTGAAATACTGTCTGCTATTTGCAGGATGAGGTCCCCAGAGGGTGAATTTAGTGATGCTATCCCACACAGTGGGCTAGCATCACCAAATTCACCATCTGAGGACGTCATTCGGCTTAGGCCTCATCTTCTGGGAAGTATCTGTAGTCTCAAATTAACATTGTTTTTGTTACTTTTTCCCCTGGGGAAACTGGGTAACTTCAATCTGATCCTTGGTCTCCCATAGCAGTTGAGGCACAAGCAGAATGAGGTCCCCAGAGGGTGACACTATCCCGCACAACGCTAAAATCACCCTCTGGGGACCTCATTCTGCAATTGTCAGGCACACTATTTCAAGGCTTGGTAAAGAAAGGGTTATATAATGACTGGGGATTGACGATACCTTTTCCTATAGAATATGAATAATCTGTACTGCCATTGCAAGCTATGCTATTTCAAAACGCTAATGAATTATCAGTTATAGTGTCAAATATCATATTGTGGTATCAAAATGTTTGGCAGGCAGTGTGCATGAGTAAGTAAGAGGCCCTTTTTTTAGATAAATGCTTGATAATTTGGTATTGATATTTTAAATTCATTCATTGATGAAAGTTGTCGGAGAAGCATTTTTTTTCCAATACATACAGTTGTGGTTCAAAATTGTCACAAACATTTCACATCAGTTCAACAAAATAACTTTTATTTTGAAAACATTCTTTGTGACAAATCAGACAAGTGTTCTAAATGGAGGTGTACATACCAGCAGCTTTTTTCCTCCTCTGTTCCTTGTTATCCTCTCGGCCGTCTTTTGAATCAAGCTTACTAGAACTAGGAGTCAGAATGGATGGATTCGTCTTCGCAACCTTGAATAAAATTAATATAAATTGAACATACTTTCTTATGCATTCACCTTCACAGTCACAGGGGGAGGGGCACTTACTTTATTTTATTTAGGTGTTTAGATACATTGACAATGTAATGCTTAAAGCAGTCAATCCATTTGGGGCCAGAAGCATTTGTCAAACAAATCATCTGAGAAAGCAGAAAGTGGATTCGCACCATAGGGAATCAGAATAAAGGGTTCCCCATGAAAAAAGATGGTATTCTTAGGTTAGCTTTTTCAAATCCACAAAAATCATTGGTAACTTGGCAAAAATAATTCAACATCAGAATGGTAAAAAGTTTTCGGAGTCAAGAACGAGGAATAACTCTGTGAAAATGATTTTTTTTCTATCGTCTATAAACATGTTGCACATCAGCAATATATGGGTAACAATATCCTAAAGTTTTAATTCTCGACATTCTAAATTGTGGGAAAAGTTGATTACACAATGAAGGTACCCAAACTCAAAACAGTCCAAATTGTTATAAGCCAAGAAAGGATAATAACTCCGTGAAAAACAATATCAGCAATATATTGGTAACTACATCTTAACATTTCAAATCTCTACATTCAAAACTGTAGAAGGAGTTGATTACACAATAAAGGTATCCATATTAAATGTGTAATGGACACACATAGATCTCAATTCTTTTATCCCCCGAAAATCTATTTTTCGGTAGACAAAAATATATTATACACCTATTAGGTAATGCAGGGGCAATTATTTTCTAGAGCACTTACATGATCAGCTTTAGATGCCATCAGGTCAGCGAATGGTTTAGAACATTCCATAATAAAGGAGTCCGTCGTTACTATGGTATCACAGCATAAAAGGGCGCTTGGTCGAGTTTTCATAATCTCGTTCAATAATTCCCCGGCATCCTCAGTGGAAAAGATTGAAGGCAGATATGGCTGAAAAAGAAATTAAACAAGAGGTGTGCACTCGCGTGCTAGCATACCCCCACCATGGCAAATTCAACCCGCACTATCTGTAAACCCAACAAAAAAGATTTTTAAAGACAAATTTGGATTAATAATATCGATATGGTGTCGCAAGAAGCTTGTACAAAAAAAAATATTCAAATTGGTTCATATTTGTTCGAATGATTGCAGAAACCCAAAAAAGGGTAGAAAATGAAACGCAACCTTAACATCTAAGGTGGCTTTTGTCGAGTGTTTCGTCAGTCAAACCAAACTTCTGCTAAGAAGGCACACAACTCCATGGAAAAAATTTGGACAAAGCTGATTTTCGAACTCATCTGAGATATTATAGCAATAGACCTGTATATCAAATGTCGGTAAAATGAAGTGAAATATTAGGAAAAACAGTCCGAGCCAACCCTGAGCCGCATCATGTAGAGAGGGTGTTGTGAGAAGCATGTATACCAAAAATTATTGAAATCGGTTCATATTTGTTAAAGTTATTAAGTCAGACAGAATTTTCTAAGTCAAAATAAGTCGAAAAGTAAGGCGTAACTTAAAAAAAGAAAGTCGGACCACACCGCAATTAGCATCATGCGGAGAGGCGGTCCTATGGAGATTGCATACAAAAAATTATTGAAATCGGTTCATAGTTGTTCGAGTTATGAGGTCGGTCAGACAGACGGATGGAACGACACACGGAGGGAGAAAGTGTGACGGACAGACGCAGTCAATCCAGTACACCCCCCATTTTCTTCGAAAGTGGGGGTATAATAAAAGCATCCAGTGAAATTATGAATAACAAATACTGTCATATATGCTCAATGAAACAATACGATAAAATGTATTAAATTTCTAGTATACAATCATGCAGTTAATCAGCCACAAAAGAAATGTTTTCTTCAATTAGTTTTATTCTCTTAAATCATGAAACTTCATATTAGATGACTGGATTAATAGACAGATAGGTTCTGAGACATCAGATGAAGAGATCTTCATTCTCCTACATATGTAAGTTAAAATGACGCGCTGGTGCAGCATTAAATATCCTGTGAAAGTGCATTTTCGTATATATATGCAAGGCTCCCTATGGGAGACTCGCATATATAAGAGAATGCATTAGCACAGAGTTTTACGCAAAATTTCAGGAAGCTCCAGTCATGGAAGGGTTAAAAATAGTCTATCACAAGTTTTATATAGTTTCCTGTGTATTAAATAATAAGTATCAATTGAAGACCCCTGTCCGGAAACGCTTCTATCAATTAATATTGAATTTTTACATACAATCAATTTGGGAAATTTTTCGGCTCGCATGAGGGATAACTCAATCTAACAATTTACCATAATATCAACCCATGTATCATTCTGTAAAGCTTCATCGACATGTGCTTCAAGAAGATCTAAGACTCTGTGTCCTGCACAGCAACTCTTCAGGAAAAACATCTTCTCATTCTTATACTTCTTCTTGATAAAAGCTTTCGGATCAGAAATTCCTAGTCTCACCATAGCAGCATATTCTACAAAACAGCGATTTGTTTTAAGCTAAATTCACAAAAGATAGATGTCAAAACAATGCTATTGGACACCCATATTGCACAATATGTTCTATCAGAAATATGAAAAGTATGTTTTGATGTACCTCCTCAAAATTAATTTACCCATAATTTAGACCAAGTCTTCTCGGTCCACAAAAGCTAGGGATATCAGTTGGATTGATGCTGTTTTGGACCGAGTACTGTCCCATTCTCTTCTAGAACAGACTTTCATTGAAAAGACGTACTACATCCATACTTGGAGCCCAGGCATTCAAGCAAACCCACTGAATGTAATCATCTGACATGTTTGCGATTATCTGCCTTCAAAATGATATATCTTTTACCATGATAGAAAAAGTTCAAGCAAGTTTTTCCATCCAAATGATAGTGCACCATGCTAACATATAGGTGTGGCCTAAGCAAACAAGCTATGTCCGTTAAGATATTCCAACTCAGTCTGTCTATCCATATATACTACGTATACAACATTTCTATACTAAATACTCATTGACTAGTAGTTATCCCTTAAGAAATGTTCAGATAATAAGTTTAACCCTTTCTATACTAAAGCATCATTGATGAGTAGTTATCCCTTAGGAAATGTTCAGATAACAAGTTTTGCCCTTTCTATACCAAAGCATTATTGACGAGTAGTTATCCCAAGGAAATGTTCAGATAATAAGTTTTACCTTTTCTATACTAAAGCATTATTGACGAGTAGTTATCCCATAGGAAATGTTCAAATAATAAGTTTAACCCTTTCTATACTAATTACTCACTGATGAATAATTATCGGTTAAAAAATTGTTAGATAATAAGTTAATACATGTCGTTTGTTGAACTTATTATCTGAACATTTCCCTGCAATAAATAGGACTCCTTCTGCACTTTTATCATCTGTCATCAACTTATTTTTCTGGAAAACCCCTTGAAATGAATAATGTACCATTCCAATGTATTCTTTTATAACTTGGGAAAATCCATTTAGTATAGAAAGGGTTAATACATCAATATTTATACCGAGATATCCATTCTGTTTGTAGAAAGATTCGACCCAGTTCCCGAGTGTGCGTGTATATATCTCAGGCACAAACGTCGACTTGAGCTCCTTCCCACCAGACAAGCTGCCTTTGACCCTTCCTGAATGTATCAGATCATCCAACACAACTGAAATAAAAATAGGAGAGACGTATAATGTTTGTGTAAAATACATCTGCATCAAGCCTGAATATAGTGTGTCTGATGTTTGCAGAATAAGGTTCCCAGAGGGTGAATTTAGGGACGCTATCCCGCACAGCAGTAGAGCATCACCAAATTCACCCTCTGGAAACCCCATTCTGCTTGAGCCTCAACATATATTGGGAGACCCAGGATCAGATAGAAGTTCCCCAGTTGAATTTGATGTTCACCAATTAGTCACCTTGTTTATGCATTTTATCTTCTGCAAATTAGGGGACATAGAAACTGAACAGACGAGAAAAGTAACTAAAAACAATGTCAATTTGTCAATTTGAGACTATAGATACTTCCCAGAAGATGAGACCTAAGCAGAATGAGGTCCCCAGAGGGTGAATTTGGTGATGATAGCCCACTGTGCAGGATAGCGTCACTAAATTCACCCTCTGGGGACCTCATTCTGCAAATGACAGACACGCTATTTCAATGCTTGGTCTGATTGACAGGATCAGCAGCATCTAATGCAGCTATGAGATTGGTGAGGGTGTGCAATCCTATAAAACGATAATTCTGTTGTCAAGCTGAAATGGGCAAATAATCCTGGATAATCACCAACAACGCACCACATGACTATGTGTTTTGCTTGGTATAGCTACTAAATACCCACATGTAAAATATACAAACTTCAAATATCTGGTAAAATAGTCAATTATAGAATGAACTCAGTATAACCTTTCTGTGACAATATATTAATTATTGTCTCCATATAATTAGAGAAACAGTTATTGCAACTGTAAAATAATCTTGCTATTATGGATTGAAATCAAACAAGGTTATGAGCTGAGATAAAAGTACTTACAAAAGAGCAGCCTCTGTGGTATTTTGTGCTTATTATATACTGACAGGACCTGTATTGGCCTGAAAAACAAATATCAGAAAGGTGGTAAAATCGAAATATAGGAACTCAACTTGGTGCCCAGAGAAGTAGAAGCAACCATTTATAATATAGTGCCCACGCCACCCCATTACAACAATCTGATATCAAAGGTACTGAATTGCCTATCATATGACAATCTGACACATAAAAAACATCTATCTAACTTGAGATGCTCTATAGTCTATATTAAAGGTACTCAATCCGATTAGACGCTCCTAAATTACTATTTCTTTGGCTTTGTGGGATTCGAGTCGAGGAACCCACCCTTCAAAGCTCAGAGTGATCAGATATTGAAATTTGTAAATTTTTGATGTGGTCCACTTCCACATCTCAAACGGACAAATTACGGACAAATTGTGGATGTAAGATGGATAACTCTAAAATCAAGTGGTTATTATTGTTAATTCATTCCATTCAGTTCAGACTTACTTAAGTTATCATCCGGAAACAAAAATTTAATGCAAATTCCATCAAAAAGGGCGATAACTCTGGTGAAAATTTGTGGCGGAACCCGAATTCGAACTTGACCTGTATTTTGTGCTAGTAAATCCAATTACCAAAATTTCATTCCATTCATCTCAGACTTACTAAAGTCATCATCCAGGAATGAAAAAGCGAACGGACAGACAGACTGACCAATAAAACAATACATCCAGTTTAAAAAAAAAATAGATTGAAGCTTTCTACTTTCAATTTTATCCAAGAAATCTAGAAATTAATAGACACATAGACAATTACATAGATTAAATACTACAATTTTTCAAATAAATTTATAGAATCTCTCCCCTCTAGTGCCTTTTAGCTATCAGATCTTCAATAGAAACCTATCTGAAGTTCTATTTGAGGATAAATTGGAGACTGACTTTTGAAGTATATATCTTACCTCGTAATAGCACTAAATGTTCCCGTCAGTTTTGACTTGACCCTTTTAACATATGCATCGGTGTAAATAACATCCGTATCATAACTGTCCACATGGCCCTTTATCGTCCTTCCCAGGTAGCCATCAATTTTCTGAAAATGTGCATATGTTAAAGTGATGTAAAAGGAGTAAAAAGAACGCAAATCCTGCCTCGAAATCAGTTTGATAAAGGACTTTCCAGAGGTTAAATGGTGAATTCTGCATCTTCAGATAATTATACGAAAAGATCAAAAGTCGCAGATTACCAGGAAATTATGTTTGTCGGTTATCAATAGTGAAAATTCTCAAGTTATTGTATGACATTTATTATATTGAACACTCCTTTTATCTAAATCTTCGTCATCTTACGTCAATGTAAACAACAAAATAATTTGATAAATCAATTGCAAATGGCACAAATTGAGCAATGCTGTGTGCTTCATTTGCCATCTGCACTTATTGCTCCCTATGTACTCTAAGTTGGTGGACTCGCACAGATCCCATACGATGTGGAAGGGCTTTAATTCAGAGGCATTCCTGGACTAATCCTATTTCAAATTTTATGGGATAGTGCTGTTTTATGACAAAGTCTGTGTGTATATCTCTATATCAGGGTTTAGCTTTGTTGACCCGCTCACCAAAAATCTCCAATAACTGTCACAATTGGGACAGTAAATGGTTTGTTCCACAGTGATCCATAGAAAATATTATATTTGATCTAAACTCCACAAGAGTTGCCAACTGAAAGTAGTGATGTAATGCAAAAAATATATTTTATCACATTGTTTATATAAATACGAACTCATTTAACCTCGCAAATTAGAAGTGTGAATTAAATGTAAACAAACCAAGGTTACTGGTGTTTACACGGCATATTATAAATGCGCAATTTAAAATGAAAGTTAGATTATAATACATCATTATGACCATAAGATGTCACTCTTTCTGATGTATATTAGCTTCATGTATTGATTTGTTATGTAAAATCTTGATTAAAACCGACAATTTATCCCACCACTGAATCTGGGTGTAAAGTGTTCTAGAGAAAGACATATACAAAGGGCTTTGATAATAGCATTATTCAAACTGATTTCATCAGCTGTTTTGCGTCGGAAGAAACTTGGACGGACTAATGCATTCCATGAGTAGATGAACAAGAGCCTTGAAATAGTGTGTCTGTCATAAGCAGAATGAGGTCCTAAATTCCCTTCTGGGGACTTCATTCTGTTACAGGCCTCATCTTCTGGGAAGTATATATAGTCTCAAATTAACATAGTTTTGAGTTACTTTTTCCCTAGTGTTCAGTTTCTATATACCCTAATTTTAAGAAGACAAAATGCATAATCGAGGTGACTAATGGGTGAAAGTATCACCAACTTCAATTCAATCTGACCCCAGGTCTCCCATAACAGTTGAGGGCCAGCAGAATGAGGTTCCCAGAGGGAGAATTTGATGGTGTTAGCCCGCGGGATAGCATCACTAAATTCACCCTCTGGGGACCTAATTCTGCAAATGACTGACACATTATTTCAAGGCTTTGTAGATGAATATGAATAAAATTTATTTAAAACACAAACCTCTTTGAGGAAATCGGTCGGCAGTGAGTATTCAGTGGAGAGTTCTCCGAGGGACACATGACCAACTTCCTGTAACTTATCATTTATCTCCTCAGCTAATTTATCGATGTAAGTCCTGCAAAATATAAAAAATAATATAAGCTTTAGAAAATGCCTCAGATGTATACTGTACTGCCATATATTGTTAGAAGTATACTGTACTGCCATATTGTTAGAAGTATACTGTACTGCTATATTGTTAGAAGTATACTGTACTGCTATATTGTTAGAAGTATACTGTACTGCCATATTGTTAGAAGTATACTGTACTGCTATATTGTTAGAAGTATACTGTACTGCTATATTGTTAGAAGTATACTGTACTGCCATATTGTTAGAAGTATACTGTACTGCTATATTGTTAGAAGTATACTGTACTGCTATATTGTTAGAAGTATACTGTACTGCTATATTGTTAGAAGTATACTGTACTGCTATATTGTTAGAAGTATACTGTACTGCTATATTGTTAGAAGTATACTGTACTGCTATATTGTTAGAAGTATACTGTACTGCCATATTGTTAGAAGTATACTGTACTGCTATATTGTTAGAAGTATACTTTACTGCCATATTGCTGACGCAACAATGATAAACAAGTTTGGAGCAGTTCAGGGTATCCTAAGTGGAGGTATCATTTGTAAACCCAGAAAACCCAAATTTATAAGTAGAAAATTGCCAATATCTCTTGCAACAATCAAGAATTGCCTGCATGTTGTTCCCTTATAGTATCTGAAATCAGGTCTTCAATGATGCATTATGATTTCAATGCATCGCGATTCTTTCTCTGTATTGCATTGTCAGGATGTTGCCACGATGCATCATGATTCATTTTTTAAATAGCAGCAGCATCCTACTCATCAGAGTTGTTGGAAATTTGTGTAAAAAAAACTCGAAAAAATAAACATTTCCACCACTGTAGTTTACTATATAGATTATACTGTATACATACCTATCAATTAGCTGACCTAGAACCAATGTCAGTGACCTGTCATGGCTGAGTAAGTCTGCAACCTTGGTATTAACATGACTGATATCAATATTGAGCACAGATTGCAGATCGACAACATTCAACCTCCCTAAAAACAGAATTAAAATAATCGAATTTGACCATGAAAAGTAAATTTCCCCATTTCTCAGGCAAAAGAAATTTGAAAAGCATGCGTGCAGGGGTATTTATATTTTAATATTTTATTTATTATTTCTGGGACACATGCGAACAAAGCATTCCACCTCTGCATTGGTTAGTTCTGGGACTAATTTCAGTTGCCTGTGGCCAATATATCCCGAACAGATGCACGTGAAAATTTACTTGATAGATTCCATGTGATTTATTTCATCAAAACTTGCCCAATCAATTATAACTTATAAGCGATGCATTTTAACACTTCTATGACTGGAGTTTCCTGCAATTAAGCGACAACCCTGTGCCAGTGCATTCTCTTATAAATGTGAGTCTCCCACAGAGAACATAGCTACCAAATTACAGTTATGAATCTGAAATCTTAACTGGTAAACAGGTCTGTTTGATCTGATTTCCATGCACGTTTGTATAAATGAAAGTATCAATGACACTAGCTCAAATTGGAGATGAGATCATTTCATGTGTTACAGTCAAGGAGTACTTTGGAATGCAGAAAGTTGAAATACGGTACGGTCTGTAGCCCGTGTTAATGGATTGAATTTTGAAATCGACGCTGACAGCCATGTCTTTTTGCCGATACTCCAAAAATGATTCTTTCCCATTTACATGTTAACGTCAACATTCATAACAAATTTCATAATTATCAATCCAACAGTGCGACCTTTAGCCCATGCTAATGGATTTACATTGTTTATAGATACATAATCAGGTTTGATGGTCCCCGTGTCATCCAGTAACAGCAACAATGGAATTTCACCGAAAGCTGATTAAGTTATCCAAGTTAGTTTATTACCAATAATATACTCACAACAATACTAATCACAATATCATATTTGCCGAAAAAAGTCCTATAATAACGTTTCTTGGCAGTTTGAACGATGAGCGAGTGTGGTTTACAACTTCCATATATGGCGATTCCTAGTTTAAATTTGAATTGAATAAAACATGATTAACGATTCGTAAATAAGTAGATGTATGTATCCGCACATCAACTATCACACCATACTGTATTCTTGTTGATAGTGATACTTTTCATCATCTTATATTTTGAAATTAATTTGCGATCGGCGCTTATGCAAATATGTTTATCCCTGAAGAAATAATAATTTAGGGGCCTTAAATCGGATTATGTATCCTTAATACTGAAAAGATGGCCGACCATAACCATGTTTTTTGTCCGATTCATACCAATTAAAACTTTTCACGACAGAATGAAAGCGAATAATGAAAGTGTCAATGACACTTTAGCTCAACTTGGAAGGGAGAGGGGGTAATTTCATTTGCTACAGTCAATGGAGCGATGGGAATTCAGGAAGTTAAAATGCCTGAGTAATACAAATGTGATCATGGAGAGAGAGATAAATATAAAGTAAAATTAAAGATTGCTGCTGGTGGCCATGTTTTCCAATGAAATTCCAAATAGTTTTATAGCTCCCATACAGACCTCCTTGGACGAAGAGTTCCTCTTTGATTTCCTTTTCGAGTTGTACCGGAGTGATATACTCTTTTCCATCTAGCGTATACCAAACATCCAGTAGTTTGAGCTGTGTCAGCTTACTGACGATCTCTATAACATTTCTCTCAGACAATCTACAAAATAAAGCAATCTAACTTAACGGACATGGCTTGTACCAACCCCAAAACTATGCATACATAATTTGGTAACTATGATCATATCTCAATATGGGGAATTTGTTGACATAGCGCTGAAAATACAGGTTTTATTTTTAGTTATATTTGAGATTTCTTCATTTTTGCCGGTGTAACACGTCATCTCCCCCCCCCCCCCCCCCCCCCCACAGGATATCTTCTGAAATGGCCAGAAATTTTTTTTTTTTTATTAAAAAATTTTTTTATTAATTTTTGTTTTATTTAAAAACAAAAAATGACAAAATTAGTTTTTTCACGAATTTGATTGTCTGTTCATGAAATGACCAGAAATTTTTATTTTTTTTAATTCAAATTTTTTCTTTTCTTTCAAACGTCCAGGCTTGGATATTCCACCCCCCCACCCCGCACCTACATGACAAATAAATCATTGTATGGATTTATTGCTTGTTTTGCTTTATATAGTCATGAAACAGTGAGAAATTAACATCTTCAGAGAAAAAGTTTTTTGAGTCAGGGTTTGGGGGGGGGGGGGGGGAAATGTCCAGGTCAGGATATTCCCCCCCCCCCACCCAGCACCTACACCTATATAAAGCTCGTTTTGCTTTATATAGTCATGAAATTAAAATTTCTCGCTGTTTCATGACTATATAAAGCAAAACGAGCGATAAAACCATAAGATTATTTTTTTGTCATGTAGGTGCTAGGTGGGGGGAAGATATCCTGACCTGGACATCTTCCCCCCACCCCAAACCCTGACTCAAAAAACTTGTTCTCAGAAGAAGTTAATTTCTCGCTGTTTCATGACTATATAAAGCAAAACAAGCGATAAAACCATAAGATTATTTTTTTGTCATGTAGGTGCTAGGTGGGGGGAAGATATCCTGACCTGGACATTTGATACATTTTCAAAACGTTGGCCTCACAACCCGTACAGATATGAATCATATGATAAACATCAGTCATAAAAGTTTTCCCAACTCGTATATTGTTAAGTACCCACCCACCTCCCCATCCCGCCACCTATAGTATCTTATGCGCCGCAGGCGCTCGTATATTGGTAAGTACCCACCCACCTCCCCATCCGCACCTATAGTATCTTATGCGCCGCAGGCGCTCGTATATTGGTAAGTACCCCGCCACCTCCCCATCCCGCCACCTATAGTATCTTATGCGCCGCAGGCGCTCGTATATTGGTAAGTACCCACCCACCCACCTCCCCATCCCGCCACCTATAGTATCTTATGCGCCGCAGGCGCTCGTATATTGTTAAGTACCCACCCACCTCCCCATCCCGCCACCTATAGTATCTTATGCGCCGCAGGCGCTCGTATATTGGTAAGTACCCACCCACCTCCCCGCCACCTATAGTATCTTATGCGCCGCAGGCGCTCGTATATTGATACTCTAGCGTGGAGCATATTCAGCTCCCATCAAATTTTAGAGGTGATAATATGCTTTTATATCATAATAAAGAGCAGCTCAGCCTCGTATCAGACTTTAGAGGAGGAAATCTGTTAATTTCCCACAACAAGGAGAACAAGCCGATTAGCCGAAGAGGGAAGACAGTTAATTCCAATCTACATAGTTTTTATGAACCCTACTCTAAAACAGTTTTGGTGTTTCGTGGTGTCAGACTTATTGTTATTGCCTACTCCGTGGTACGCAACGATATCCTTACATTGTTTGGTTTTAGAGTTGTCCTTCCTCAAGGCTTCCTGTATTGGAACCTCATAGCAGGGAACTTAAAAGCGACTGCTAGATAGAGTTATCCTCCTTTCACCCCCTGCATGCACACAGTGCAACATGATGATCGCCATGGAGTCAAATTCTCCGTGACGTTGTTTAGAATGAAAGAAACGGAACGCTCAGTCACTGAACGTCTCTGGTCCACTGTGGGTAATCTGACAAAACTGACATAATACTGTCATATTATGACACGCCCATTTTGACTGAGAAATTCGCCATAACCAATTGAAAACTTCAAAAGCGGAATAGCACGTGATCGCTGAACATCTGCTATCACGTGTGCTGTATACACATGTGTCGGCACATTAAAAGAAAAACCGCTGTGACGTGAAACCAAGACGGAACTAGATTACTCTGTCGGCCCGACCTCAAAAGACGCCGCAACTGAAAGTTACATTGTCACAAATGTTTGCGTGGGTGGGATTCTGGGTTAGATTAGTGCTGTAAATACGGTGCAAAATATTGCCTCTTAAGTTGAGATAAGTTCTTTGCAAATACGCTGTATGCCAGCGTTCTTGTGTTGTATAATATGCATTGTTATTTGAACTAAAAAAGTCAATTAATCGACACCACTGAGTCACTGACAATTGTTCGATTATTCCCAAAATCGCGGCAAGCCTATCAGTATCACACATACATGGGTTTATGTTTGCTGGGTGTCTTAAACCTTTAATCTGGCATCTCTCATCGAAGCACATAAAATAGCGCCAAACAGGGCCTTTTTTGTCGGCGTGTTCACTCGACAGTTGAAAAAGAACAAAAACGGTCGCTTATGATAATTACTGTTTTCCTTTTAACCATGTTTAATTTTTTTAGCATTGCTGCTAACTAACTCTTAATTTCAACTTCAGTTCAAGGACAAACATGGGAACGGGACTACCCGCCCCTGAGACAACCCGCCCCTCTGCTGTTTTCGGGGCGGGTTGTCCCGATAAACACGGGCGGGTTGTCCAAATATTGTTAACAGTAATTATGTTCTTTTATGATCTTTGATGATATATTATTAAAGATTTTGACCAACAAAACATGTGTTTATTCATTAATTATGTCAATGCGTGGACTTTCGTTAAACTTCCTTATTAAATTTTGTTTTTAGACTTCGTTCATATTCATATTATATACTTCATTCCGTTTTTAAATCTTTTTTTTAAACTTCGTTCATTAAACTTGAAAAAATATATTATCGTTAATCAATACATTTTTGTGTTCATAAGTTATATTATATTACATGTGTATTTATAGTAACATCAAATAAAAATCTATAAACAACCCAGTTTCGTTAAACAAACATCTCATAATCCCCTCACACATAATTAGCCACTAATTACCGCTAATTAATTTTAGGCGGGCGGGTTGTCCCGGGGCGGGTTGTCTCAGAGTGAAAGGGGGCGGGTCGTCTCAAGGGCGGGTAGTCACGGACCCGACAAACATTATGTCATTTGCAATGGGCCTACACAGGCTATTATGTATACAGACATTTGACAGACATTGTATGGCAAATTAAGGGTGACAGTGAATTACCGGGTAGCATAATTCATTTTCCTTAGGCGAATGAAAATTTAAAATATTCATGGGAATGTTTTTTTTGCTTTCTGTATGCTAATTGCTATGCTGGCTAACTTGCTTGTAGATGTCTGGCTTTGAAAAACATTGAAACCTAGTCTAGGTTACCTAGACAGTCACTTGATTTTTTCAAAAAAACCTGTTAACTATCGCTCTCTCAGATTGTGATTGGAATACACCAAGATGTCAATCCGAGAATAGCAGAAGGGACTAGAACGATCTTCAAACATAGTGATTGCGAAGGTGAGAATTCAGATATCAACAAGTTGCAACAACAGCTGAACAGTGAACAGATAAACAACAACAACAAGTTTAACTTTAAGCTTGAACATAATGAACAACAGAAAAATGTATTTTTATCACTCGCAGAGGTGTCAGATTATTATTTACTATCATCTACAAAGTATACACCAAACATTTACTTTTGTTTTGCGGCAGAGAGTTGTGTTTCCTTGAAATCTGCTTGCAATTTCCGTACATCTTCCCACGTTGCCATTTTTCGCACTTGTGCAATTTGTCAAGGACGACAACCCACTCCGCAAGGTGCGCGATAATCCACGTCGGAAAACGTCGAGAGTAGAGTTGTCGTTCGTTTTGAAAATCATTGTTTTCATTTTTCTTGTTCCAATAAAACTCTATTTTTTTAGTAACATATTGTTTATAGAAGAAAGAAAAGATGTCAGAAAGAAAAGTTTTAAATGTAAGTCTTTGAATATTTGTCAAATGAGTTGGCAATTTACCTTACGTTTGTCAAAAACTAACGCCAATATCGCATGCCCAGTTTTCGTTGTATTTAATTATCAATTTACGTTGTGCGTAATTCAGTGAACTATCTGAGGCGTAATTTACCACCTTTTAGCAGTAGCACATCGTGAATTCAACTATTATCATACCTTCCCCCTGCTTCCTGAGAAAAAGGGGTATACTGTTTTGCATCTGTCCGTCTGTCTGTCCATCCGATGTCTGTTCAGGTTATATTTATAAAGTTACACACCTTCTCAAAAGTAATGGCCCTCCCGACCGCGTTACGACCGTGTTGGAGTAACTTTACGACCGCGTTACTCCAACACGGTCGTAACGTTACTCCAACGCGGGTCGTAACGTTACTCCAACGCGGTCGAGGGTAACCGTCAACGCAACATAACGCGGTCGGCATGACCGTCAACGCAACAAACGCGGTCGCGATAACTGTCAATGCAACAAACGAGGTCGAGAGAATAGCTTATCAACTGTAATAATAATTATTGAATAACATTACAAACAAGAATATTCACCACAGGGAATTCAAACTTTCAGGACATGAGCTCATTTTATTAAAAAAAATTAAAGAGAGAAAATGAACGACGGCCACCAATGTTAGTTTCATACAATTTTCTGATCGGAAACGGAACGATTGTAATCAATCGAGACGATAACATTTGGTTCACAAAGGAACGTTGCCAATATAATACAATGTTTTTGGCTTGGGTAATGCATGATTTATTGGTGATAAGGCCAAATAAAAAAGATAATATGTTTCCGATAACGGAGAGAAAAAATTAGGGTAGGTAGGTAGGGAAATGTTTTTTTTTTATTATTTTTTGATATTTTTTTCCAGCTGCAGAAATATTGAACTACCCTCGACCGAAATGACATAAAATGCCTACTTGTGTTGTAGGGAAAGTATTACTTGTGGAAATATACATTAACATTGAACAAGATATCAAACTTGCTGTTATTCTTAATAGTGTGTTTCAGTATTCACATACTGATTTTGGCATAAACTCAAGGGATGGGGCTCGGAATTTATGTCCGAAAATATTATAGAACCTATATATTTGAATTGTTCATATGGGATATTCTGCCTGATTGTTGAAGATGACAGTTGGGCTGAAGGGGGTCACTCACCAAATAAAAGTGCAGAAGGGTATTTTACGGTACACAGGTTTTGAAAATCTGCTGAAGGGTACACAGGGTTTGTGATCAGCACTGATGCAGTTACTTTAAGTGTGTTCCCAAAAGTCTGGCAGCCACCAGCAGTTCGTCTTCAGTTAATTTTAAATTTCCTTGCAACCTATACAAAGATCCTCTAACAGAAATCATGACAAGACACAAATATACTGTTCAGCACATTTTCAAAACCTGTGTAGCATTAGTTGGTGTCAATTATAAAAGCAAGTTTATCAAAACAAAACATTTATTTTGAACAAAATAATATATTAAAGGGGTACTGTACCCTGAATCCGGTTATTTGTAGGGACTATCTCCTTGTATACTCAACAGAATATATGCAACAAATGAATGAATTTGAGGCATGTATTAATGCCAAATACACTTATGTGCTCTATGAATGGTGCAAACAACTGGTAAGTATATTGAAAATGAATTTATGACTCCAGTCATATAAATTACCATGTTGTTTGCATCGTTCTCATAGAACACATCAGTGTATTTGGCACTAATCCATGGCTCAAATGCATTAATTTGCTGCATATATTCTCTTGAGTATAAAAGGAGCTGGTCCCATAATTGGCAGATTCAGTACCCCTTTAGATAGCACCCAGCATTTTTAAATGTGTGCAAAAGAAACATGGTGGGTGAAGCAATGAAGTGTACCAGTAAAATGTTGTTTGAATATTAAGTGTCAAACGAAATGTAAATGTACATTTCTCATGCTGTCAAGAAAATAATAAATGGGCATGCAGGTTTATTTGGAACTCATGAATATGTTCCATAAGTCCCAAACAAGGCATAATGGTAAAGCAGGCATGAGATCCACTCTCTTGAAATTAAAATTGCAAGATTCATGCCTATCAATCCACAACCCATCACACACCTGTGGCTTTTGAGACAACTGTCACACTTCATGTCACTTATCACAGGCTTATGTTAGAAACCATGTGTTTTGCACCTAATGATTATCAATATTTATGAGCATTGGCGGTAAAAAACATTAAGAAAATTTTGACTTTTTCTCAAAATATCAATAAAAAGATTAGGGTCGGCGGGTTATTTTTAGGGTCGGTCGATGTACGGAAACATATTATATTTTTTATTTGGCCTAATGTTTTACATTTACATTTAGAATTTTTCCCCAAAAAAAAAAAAAAAATGTAATAAATAAATGCAGATCACATTGATCGTGCTGCGCGAATTAATAGAGATGCAATTGACATTTCTAACAAACAAAACATTTGAGTTCACGTCGCAATGTACATGTACATGTATTCTTTGAATATTTAATATTCAGCGTCACCTAATACAGGTCGGTAACCTGTACGCAAGGGTCCGATGTCATTTGAAATCTTCGTGATGGTACACTAAAACACACATGTACATGCATGTGGGTAATCGATGCAAATAATTAAAAATATTAATTATCCATGTGTTGTGCAATTCCTGTGAAACAAACAGCGCTCTGATTTGGTAACCAATGATTTGTCACTTTCACTGACAGACCGCGGATCAAACGCCTGCCGCGAATGATTGACAGCGGTGTCAATGAACTCAAACACAATAGGGGGCGTGTCTTCGGTAAATCGCCTGTGTCGATTTTTACAAACAGGAAATGACCTCGATTGAACACACTGTGCTGTAATAACTTTGTCGGTTTTGGTTGGCTAGTGGGCAGCGTGCATCACAATTACCACTCGATGAGGTCGTGTTATTTCCATGATGACGAAATAATGAAATCGTATTCAAACGGCTTCGAAGAGTTCTTCATGTACGTTTCAGTAATTGTCCGCTATTGTATATAAAGACAATCATATGATAAATATTAACTTTCTTTTTACCGTAGTATACTACATGTAGTATATAAGTTTAATAATTTAGTTAAATTCTGTTTTTCTTACCAGAATTAAATCACTATAATTCAATTATTTATTTGTCTTCATCAAATATTTGAAAACATATATACATTTGAAGATCCAAGCGCGGTCCCACGCATTCGATAACAAATTAGACAAAATTGTATTTTTTTCTAGCATCTCGGGTTGAAATAAATCTTTAATATACATGTAGTCACCATCACAGAAATCGCCAAAACACACAAAAATGTCCACCGTTTTACCATCGATCTATATTTACATACAATTATGGTTTTACATTGAAAACTAGTACAAACTATCATAATTTAAATGCTCTTTATTACATACCACGTTTCGGTTGAAATATGGACGCTTTTTATAAGAAGCGATAATTTGAATATTTGCAAGACTGACAACAAGTGAAAGCCGATATCTGGTCATAAAAACCTCATATGTCAATTATAGAAACCCTTTACATGTAGTTCATGGTATGATACATGTACGATAGACGGTTGCAAAAACGGCACACATTCTGCAACATAACCACCGCAAGATAAACGTGCAATGATATCTTATGCACACAGGGGTACTGGGACATTTTTTTTATCATTTTATTATGACATTAATTAAAAATTAATATAATACAATAAAAAGTTCCCAGCCCCCTGAGTCATTTTATCTTTTGCACATTTATTTACATTATTCTCCGAAATTCGTTATCATTTTTGCTGACAAGTACATCATGAAATATCAGCAATTCAAATCATAAGTCTACACACAATGGCTTACCCATTTGATTTCAAACGTTGATGCCGGACAAAATATATACGGTAATTCAATGTCCCGCTAAAAAAAAACACAAACACACCACCACTACCAGATAACTTTTCTGTAACTCCACCCACATTTGAAAATTGATCTTCTAATTGGTCAGATTCCACACCCTGAACGGAGACTGACATACTGCTGCGGAGAAACAACAAACATCATGCTTACACTGCGCGTTTTAAATCTATTATAGTTGACGAAGTTAACCGTCTACGAAACCAGAATGATAGTTAATAGTGGTTTATTTACTGTTGATAAGCCTATTAGATATATTCTTTGTTCCGTTTGCAACGACATGTACATGTATGTTTACTCTCCAGCAGCCAGCATTTCTATAGCGGACATATACAGTATGGCAATAATTTCGTGCATAGTGTTTTACTCCATATACATTGGGAAACGCGACCGCTCCATGCGATACACTATTACAATGACGTATACAATGTATACATGTATGACAAACAAAGTCTAACGCGAGTCAAAAGCTGCAAATAAACTGCCTTTTTTGGAACGAATGCATAGATATGTGATTTTCGGTGAGTGGTGAAATTACACTAAATTAATCACACATGTTGGTCATCGTAAATAAATCCCAAAAATTTAACAGTATAAAACCAAATAACATGACTCATCGTCTGTTTACTTTTCGGCGCGGTGATTGTAATCTCCAACGTGTGTGCGTTGATCCTTAACGCAACGCGTTTAAAGTAAACGCGGTCTGCGTTACACTTCAACGCAGTCTGCGTTAAACTACAACGCGGTCCGTTGATTTCCAACGCGGTCGTAACGTATCACCAACGTGTTATCAACGCAAAGACTGCGTTGGCGTTACGACCGCGTTACAACCACGTTGATGACCGCGTTAAAAGGGCCACTTATTTTGAGAAGGTCTGTATGACTTGAACAGTAGTGCTTGGATCTCAATGAAATATGGTATAGATGTTCACTACTATGAAGAAATTCAATGGAGTGGTCAATCGTTTTCTTTGGGCTTTCCATTCTAGAGTTATATTCATCTTTTTTATCTGGAAATGTTTGCTTTTTGTCCGTCCGATGTCTGTTCAGGTCATAACTTGAACAGTAGTGCTCGGATCTCAATTAAATTGGGTATGGAAGTTTACTACTAATCGTTTTGATAAGGTTTTCTGTACTAGAGTTATTCATCTTCATTTATTTTATCTGAAAATATCAGGGGGGGGGGGGGGGGTCAGAAAAAATTTCAGGCACGTATGGCATTTTTTCCTTTTCAATCATTTTTTGTACCCACCCACCGCCAATTTTTTTTTCCGTTTACGGCAGTTTTTTTCGACCATTTTTTGACAACCACCCCCCTTGTAACACTAAAACAGAGATTTGCGGAGGGAAATTCACTGTAAACAGCTGTATATGAATTTCTGTGCATACTATTTATCATGGATGTTAACATGGACATGTAAATAGGAATGAGTCATTTTGAGGTCATTCGGCCAAAAAAACATGGCTGCCAGCAGCCATCTTGGATTTCAAAATTTGCAACAAAATACAACACGATAACTGCCTGCAGTCAGTTTACCAGTTAGAATTACATTATTTCTCTCATTCAAAGTGGTTTTGAAGCCCAACTCATTGCCAAAACACTAATAAAACAAGCAGGAATTATTTTTTTTAGTTGTTGATGGCTTTGACCACCCACCCACCCCGGCATACGTGCTGGAATTTTTTTTTTTTACCCCCCCCCCCCCCCCCCCCCCCCCCCCCCCCCACTGAAAATATTGGGGTTTTTTTTCCCTACTGAACAGATATCTCAACAATAGGTTGTCAGATCTTTATGAGATTTGTTATGGATGTTCAGCTCTATAAGGACATTCAATGGAGTGTTCAATCGTTTTGTTCAGGTGTTCTGTTCTAGAGTTATTCATCTTCATGTTTATCTGAAAATGATGATTTTTGGGTCCATCTGCCTCAGTAGCTCAGTCATAGCTTTCTGGACCAGTGCATCTATAACCGGAAGGTTCCTGCTCTGCAATATCTATACAAACAGATACATGCCATATGGGGATATGCACCAGACGACAGTCCATCTCTTGTAGTAATAATGTTGTGTCATAGCATCCTATTTGTATTTCAATTAGGGCTAAGTGAATCGGGTGTTTTCATTTTGAATCAAATCTCGAATCAAATCAGGCAAATGATTCTAATTCGAATTGAATCTCGAATTGAATCATTGTTACTCAGCCAATCGAGTTCAAATACTTCAAACTTCGAAGAAATACATGAAATTGCCTGGCGAAAACCGTCTGGTGATCGTCGATGTAATGCAATATGTGCAGATTATGTGCTTATCTACACACCTCTATGTATTTTCTATGCCTAAGCAATTGTTGAGTACAGATATAAAGAGCATACATGCGTGAGAGAACCAATGTCGTCGTAAATATCCACAAGCGTACGGCGTGATGCTGTTTCATTTCGTTGAATAGCACAGTATTTTTTCGCTACATGTACACTTGCGATGATTGTGTTGTCTGTCACTTGAACTGACAGACTTACTGAACAATGTTTACAAAAATACTCAGGACTTAGATTCAGACTCACATTTACGCAAATCAAATGAAGATCTAAAATCTGGCATGCATGTGTTATGGAATTCCCATGATTCCTGGAACAACACTAGCACACAGCCTTGTATGGCAATTTTGTTGTTCACTTATCATCTTATGTCATTCTTACAGATTGGGTCAATTAGTTATAGATTAGTTGGCGATAACATTACACGTCCTGCCATCAGGCATAATAGTATGTGCGTACGTTTAAGTAATTTACTACGGTATTATTGTGAATTTTCTTTTCTGGTAATAGCATTATGGTCTGTAGATAGCACAAAATGCACCTGTCACCAAAGATTCGACGAACTCCGAATCATGATAGACGATTTCGAATCGAATCAGATGAACGATTTCGAATCGCATCAAATCGATTCGCAGACCCCTAATTTCAATTCTCATATAAAAATACTCTCGCCTCCAGTTCTTGTTGTTGTTGGCTTCAATATGTACACCAGTTCTGTGTAATGTCTAACTTTTCTGGTTTTGCAGAGTTATCGTTCAAGGAATCAAGACTTCTCGAGATTACCTTCACTCCAATTTTGAACGTATTTTTGTTTAGGCCAAATAAATTAAAAATATTTGCGTTTCAGATTTGTTTGCCCAAAAAATCCAACCAGTCAGCCAGGGAAATTATTTTATTTTATTTTTCATACAGATGTCGGAAAGAAATAAATGGGCATGTTTAACCCATTACTGGGTATATTGGATAATATGCAAATTATATCTTTATCCCACATAATTTTCAGATCATCTATAATAGCCTGCCATTTATGTTTAAGGGGGACTGTACACTAAATCAGGCCATTTGTGGGACCATCTCATTATACTCAACAGAATATATGTAACAAATGAATGAACTTGAGCCATGGATTAGTGAAAAATACATTTGTGTGCTCTATGAACGATGCAAACAACAGGGTAATTATAATGAAAATGAATTTCAAAATGAATATTAAAGTTTTTTTTTTAAATCCAACCAGGGCCATTTTTTCCAACCAGCCAGGCAAACATAAACACAAATATTTTTTTCATTTTTGGCATTACGGTACTATTAGCTCCGAATTACTGCTCTTTCTAAAACTTATCAGCAGCAAAATTATACCGTTACTGACTATTAAACAAAATCAATGCAAAAAAGAAGGTAGGTTATCTCGCGAAGTTTCAGTTTCAGGAACGATAACTCTTCAAAACCTATGAAAGTATGACATTACGCACCAGTTCACTGTTTGCAGGCGATTTCTCATTGACATTGGTTACTGACAGTGATGCTGCCATGGAATAGATAATAATTTTAATTATCACATTATTAGCACTATTTTCCGATGTAATATTCGAGCGTAATAGACACGTGTAATATCGTCGCGTGCAATGACGTCACGCTGCTCTTTGTGACAATGTTCGCTGGCTGCAGTTAATTGTTGTTCTTTTCGATAAAATTTTAGCGATTATATGATCATGTGATAAAAAGTATCTCAAACTCGTTCTATTTTATACGGAATTTGTCAACCTCGTCCACTAAATTCTATTTGGGCCTCGGTAAACCTCGGCTCAAATCGAATTTAGTGAACTCTGTTGATAAATTCCGTATAAAATAGAAGCTCATGTGAGATCCTCTATTTCTGCAGCTAAGATGATAATATTATCCTCAAGCTGTATGTGGCTATTATGTCGCAAAGCTATATACATCAGTGTATTTGTGCAGCACTGTTAATTAGGCTGAATTGGTCATTGTCTTGAATCAAAAAGCAACCTACAATCTCCCAAACATGCAAAAATCCACTCAGGATCTTTCAAATGTTCAAAAAGTCACCCATAAAAAATCTATTCATCTATGGCAGTCAAAATAAAATCTCGCAGAATACCCATTCAAATTTCTTTGAATTTCACTTGATAATCATAAACAAATAATCACGTAGGATTTTGAGAGTGTGGATTTTTGCATGTTTTGTAGATTTGTGTAGCTTTATGTATGAAAATACTGATTCAGGATTAATTAGCATTGGCTATCGGCTGAGCCAAGGCAAAACAAAATTTCATCGACTACTTTTTAGCCGCGCCAAATTTCATAACCTGCCTATGTTTTGTCTCAATTTTAAACTCATTGCTGCAGATATTGTTCTAGTGTCATATTGTGGAAGTCTGCAGACTGACTGTTGTATGTCAAGTACTTCTGAGATAACAAGGACTGTTTTGATCATTTGCATTTTTAGCTGAATTTTAAGCTGAAGTTTAGTTATACCAATAATGGTATGTGTGTAGAGCATGCAACTATGTGGAACCTGGGCTTCTAGTATTTAATCAAGGAAAAATTTCTGGCAAACTTTTGTCTCCTTTTAATCCAAATAATCGTACCCCTACATTTATTATTTTTGTCAAAATTATCACAGCCCTATGGTGCTTATTTGGACCCCTACATTTATTAATTTCCAGAAGTTTCAAATGCATAAATGATTACATTTTCTCTTAGTTTCAGCTTCTGATTAAATCTAATGAATTATTATCCTAATTAATTTTGGCGAGTCAAATATTGGGACTTAATTTCTTCGAAAGTATATATAATACTCACCATATCACAACAACAGCTCCCTGCTTTACAATATTTAACACAATTGTTTTAAGATTACCATATTCTGTGTTTGTGAACTCCAATGACATGGTAACTTCTTACAATCCACTCTGCTTGTGGATTATGGCAGAATTCTGCAATTTTGTAATATTGTACATCATTTAAATTTTCGGGTAATATTCTAACCATTGTTACAAGCATGAACAATGCTGTATGTGTTTATCAGTGACTTTTTCTGAAAACCAAATGACATTATGAGAATATCCTTCAATTTTAACATCCCTACTGGGTACTTTAATTCCACTCCTACTCTTATTTGGTTTGGGGATATTTTCCACTCACTAATTTGATTCCACACCCTTCTTTTATTTGTATCCCGATAGTAACAGCCACTTTATTTCAAGTATTCCATTTAAATTAGGATGATCTTGCTAACCTGTTCTTATTTATTACAGAAATACTATCCTCCAGATTTTGACCCGACCAAAATCCCAAAACTCAAGGGACCTAGGAACAGGACATATAGCATCAGAATTATGGCTCCATTTAACATGAGGTAAGTACCATACAGACTGATATTAGATATACTGCTCGAAAGCTACTAGTATAAACAGAGAAAGCTCACAGCTTTTGTAAATATTGTTACAATATTGTTAAAATTGGCAACTTTTGGAGCAGCTGTCAGTTAACAAACGTCAGTTGCATGAAAAATTATTTACGTTAAGTTACAAAAGGCGGCCATAATAAGGGCATAATGTTATTGGATTTTCACCTTTAAAACAGTTTGAACTTGCAAATAACAAGCGCAAAAAAGGATGCAACATTTCTGATCTAAGCAATTTTAGCCTAGGCAAATCTTAGTTAATTACTAAGGCTGATATCGAACAGACATAAATATCTAACACAGAATAGTACTGTTAACAGGTGCAAGACATAAAAATCTAACACGGAATATTATTGTTAACAGGTGCAACACATAAAAATCTAACACAGAATAGTACTGTTAACAGGTGCAAGACATAAAAATCTAACACAGAATAGTACTGTTAACAGGTGCAAGACATAAAAATCTAACACAGAATATTATTCTTAACAGGTGCAACACATAAAAATCTAACACAGAATAGTACTGTTAACAGGTGCAAGACATAAAAATCTAACACAGAATAGTACTGTTAACAGGTGCAAGACATAAAAATCTAACACAGAATAGTACTGTTAACAGGTGCAAGACATAAAAATCTAACACAGAATATTATTGTCATCAGGTGCAAGACATAAAAATCTAACACAGAATATTATTGTCATCAGGTGCAACACATAAAAATATAACACAGAATATTATGGTTAACAGGTGCAAGACATAAAAATCTAACACAGAATATTATTGTTAACAGGTGCAACACTTGTGGAGAGTACATCTACAAAGGAAAGAAATTTAACTCCCGGAAGGAGACAGTAGAGGATGATGATTATCTCGGCTTGAGAATATTCCGTTTTTACATCAAATGTCCGAGATGTGTTGCTGAAATAGCTTTCAAGGTACGTGTAGTTCCTGTTATCTTTTAAATCTTGCTTCTGTTTTCATTCAGTTCGGTGTATCTCAATTGGTTATTCTGACTGACTAATTGGCGAACAGGATTTAGTTTCAAATACGCAGGCTACTATAGCTGATTGGGTCATTGTCACACGGCATCGATCACATTCGTAGCCAGCTTTTTAAATCGATCACAAATGTAGCCAGCATTTCTATGGTGATCACATTTGTAGCCAGTTATTCATATTCGGGCGAGCCTCGTGCAATGAACACGATCAGGTTAATCTCATTTTTCTGAGTTGATGGATGGACAACAACTTGAATTTTATTTTGATATTAGTTCATCTAATAACCTGAGGTTTCCGATCAATGTCGTTGGAATGCTCGAATTATATTCCAATATAAGTTGATAAACGAAGTCAGTTTTGGAGCATGCCATGACGTCGACATTTCAGTCACGAACGCAATGACAATATATTTCACGCCATATAAAGCATGGAATTAGAAAAGCTGGCTACGAATGTGATCGCCGATGAAAAAGCTGGCTACATTTGTGATCCATTTAAAAAGCTGGCTACGAATGTGACCGGAGCCTTGTGACAATGACCCCATCGGCACTACTTATGTAAATATAGTTTAGTGTTACATTGTTCATAACTCAATAAAACAATTTTTTAAAACATAATTAATTTATACAAACAGTGAATTATTGGGGACAGCGTAAGCAGAAAAGGCTGTCTTTCTGCTGTCCCCAAAATAGTACCTTAGCAAATTTTAGCCACAGCAAAAATACTTTAGAGAGTACTCATTCTTTAATACAAAGTATTCAATTTTCCATAACTAATGTTGAGAAGTATAGAATATGAATCAGAAAGTTTTTTTTAAAAGAGATCAAAACATTATTATTGATCTTGTAAATTAAGAATGGTCATTGTCTTTTTCCTTAAACAATTTCTTTCTTTGACTTGATGATGTTATTTTTGAATGAAGAACTTCCGCAAAAAACGTTTAGTTAGATCTTTGGCACTTTATCTTGTCAGTTGCTAATAATATAATATCACAGGTTATATTTAAATGCTAACAGGGAATGCTTATTTTGTAGACTGACCTAGAAACCACCGATTATGCTTTGGAAGGCGGCGCGACAAGGAACTTTGAAGCTTCAAAGACGGCAGAACTCATGGCTAAAACAGAGCAAGAAAGAGTGGAGCAAGAGGAACTCAACAACCCTATGAAGGTATGATAGATATTCAAGCTAATGTCATTAACTGGTTAGGTTAGAAATGTTCACCTGTCCACCTGTCACTATTTCTGTTTGATAGGTGGATTATTGTGTTAACTGCCACAAGTGACGGATGACCTTAATCTACTGGCTCTTTGAAATGTAGAATAATATCTTCTTGTTTATTAGAGACATCTCTTAATTTGATATTAGCCAGGTGCAGCAACATGTACATCATTACATGTAACTTGTAACGTGTTCTGCTATTGCCAATGGAGCCTGAGGTCTCTTGACTCACATGATAATTTCTCCTAGACGTAAACGGTCAAACTGTTTAGAAGTTTTGTGACTATACAAAACTTGTATTAAAGAGGAATAATCCAATCTTCTGATAACCAAATGAGCTACCATTGCGGTGCATAAATATATTTGCCTGCGAGAAAGCCAGTTAAGCGTGTTGCTGGTCGTATTGTGGCCGCTTGTCCACGACTATTATTTACAAGTTTCGCTAGACGTTAGCCGATATCTATAAATGTGTAGGTTTGATGCCGTACAATCATCTTAGCAATACCATAGTAACACACATTACAAGTTACACATCTCCATAGCAATACCGTAGTAACACATGTTACAAGTTACACATCTCCATAGCAATACCATAGTAACACATGTTACAAGTTACACATCTCCATAGCAATACCGTAGTAACACATGTTACAAGTTACATGTCTCCATAGCAATACCGTAGTAATACATGTTACAAGTTACACATCTCCATAGCAGGCCCCACGCTAGGAGGCGACTCAGGCAAAATTCTCGCCCACGGATGTCCGCAAGGCGAAAACGAAGACGCCTTCCAAATTTGACAAAACTAGCTTAGGATTTACGGTAATTTTACCGGTGAAAATCTGACTCGTTTTGCAAAAAAAAAATATATCTAGATAGACTCAACTGTGCCAACGAGGCATTTTATTTATCAATTATACATGGTGTACCCTATCCACATATTCTAATCAGGTTGTGTGCTTTTGGAAATGGCAAATTGCTCTGACCAACGAAGTTTATGATGAGCTACTGGTTCGTTTTAAGGAGACTGGAATTTAGACCTTACTTTGTTCCGTCGGGTCATTTTGTAACCGCAAATTGTATAGCCATACATGGACACCACCGCTCATGCAGTAGCCAATGTGAACAAATAATAATGTCTTTGAATTTAAACTAAAACATATCTATGAATTTTCAATTTTACAAAAGTAGTTTGTGTCGGACTCCGTTTCCCAATCAAACTTTTTAACTTTTTGGAATTGCATATTTTATATGTTTACAAACAAGAACACATGCTTGCTTACTATTAAACACAGATGTTTGAATGTGCATTGGAAGTACTTTTAATGGTCTTAGTTAAATCAAACATCTACATAATAAACTATTACTATCCAAACTCATTTAAAAGGATTAATTTGTGTCAAAACTATGTGTTTGCAAATTACAATAATATTGTTGTCAATCTATCGCTCAGGCCACGTGCGCAATATACGTCTGTCAACGGTTGCAAATTAATTGCATGTAGGCCTACTTTGTTACAATGCAGGTATTTAAATAACCTGCTGGTTTATATTATTAGCTCAACTGGTCTCTGTTAAGAACACATTACTAGTAATCAATACCTTTTGTGACACAGCTATCAAACTCGTCAAGTTTATTGCTTTAATCGGATTATCATCAGACATCACTGATGGCATATGGTCCTGATGATGCTACTCAACAATAAACTCGTTCGAAACAAAATTAAAAGCTTTTACACCTCCTTAATTAGTCCTTATTGTTTATTTTAACGGACACCCACATTACAACAGTGGCCAAAAGCCATTTCCAAAAAATTTAAATTTATAATAACAATTCAGATATTAAAAGTTATGAAGTCAACAATTAATTTCTTCAGATAAAGTCAACACTGACAACAGTTTAAAAAAAATTTAAGTTATAAATTTAGTTAAAATTTCAGATTATCGATCTATACAGGTGCTATACTTGTGTTGTATCTTGCAAAATATGTTTTATCTTGTTGTTTTATCTTATTTATTAATGTCATAAATAAAGCAAATTTTGAAAATTTCTCCCTGAAATCTCCCTAAATTTCCTGAAGTCTCCCTAAATTTCCTGGAGGGAGACTTCAAGTATCCCTGTTCTGAATCCCTAGCCTGAGGCCTGCTCCATAGCAATACCATAGTAACACATGTTACAAGTTACACGTCCCCATAGCAATACCGTAGTAACACATGTTACAAGTTACACATCTCCATAGCAATACCATAGTAACACATGTTACAAGTAACATGTACGTGTGGCCGAAGCTGGCTATTATCAGATCAATTTCATGTTATTTATCATGACTTGTTCACTAACAACTCTAGAATTCTGAATGAGAATGAAATAATCAGCCCTCGAAATTAGAATGCCAAAAGAAATGTTAATTTCAAAGGCTGAAATAATTGGGTGAGATTATTAAATGCCCAGTTTTAGTGAATAAGCTGAAAATATTAAACCCCAAAATTCTGTATATATTCTTTCTGATTATTGTAATACAGATTAAAAATATTATTTCTTTATTATTCCCTAAGACATGTTATGATCCCACATTATATACAAAAAAAATATGAGGCGACAGAAGCAAAAAATTCTACCTGTCTCCATGACAAGTAAAATTTTAAGAATATTTTGAGTTGTGTTACCAGGCTCGTGTGTTCTATTCCTTAAAAAGTCGTAAGATACTTTCTATTTCATGAATAGCAAGATTTGATAAGAGCTTTCAATTATTTTTTTGCTGAACATGTAAAATGTTATACCATGAATTAATTAATATTATAATTTCTTACACATAGCACACACATATTTCTCTTAAGGTTGTCTGATTATAATGTGGGAATGTTTTAGTCCAAAATTATAACTACCATAACTACCTGCCCCCGGAAGTATCAATTAAACTATTGCTATACATGAACAACATGCTTAAAATATTTAACAATAGTATGATGAAATGAAATGAATAAAAGCTGGAGATGTTCTAGAACTCCCCAATTCTCTAACCAATACCTCTGTTGTAGGCCCTTGAAAACCGAACGAAGGCGAGTCGATTTGAGATGGACCAGATAGAAGCATTAGGAGAGCTGAAGGAATTGAACACGCGCCACGCTAAAGTGGACTACAGTGAAATGTTAGAAGTGTACAAGGTTTACGAGGAGAAACTATCCAAGCTACAAGATGAAGAAGATGAAAAATTAGTTCAGTAAGTTTAATGCTTTGGTTAGCCAGAGTGATGTCTATGCAGACTAAAAAATAAATATAGAATGTGTCGCTTAAACTTTATTAAGTATGATGGAAATTTGAGCATCTATTGATGAATTAATTTAAGCCACCATATTAGCTCCATATTATATTTTTCAATCACCCAAAACTTGAACTTATTGCAGGAAAGCTGTCAATTTAAGAAGTTTTTCATTTATTTTTTTTATGATGCCAAATCAGTGTTCACAGTGCAGAAATTATTCCTTGATAGTATTTGAAATTGTTCTTGTCAAAATAGTTTAATGATGTTTTTTCTTATTTTATATCAATTACTAAGAAAATGTTCCGAAATGAAAAAAATTATGTCATTTGGGCAATATTCATAGTTAATTGCATCATGAATTTAGTACTAACATAATAATTTTTATGGGAATTCCAAACAAAATAGTTATGTTGCTGAATATGTGCCAATTTATTGGTCACAGAACAGTCATTGATTTTCAAAGTATGATTCAACAGAATTTGTCTAAAACTTATTTTTATATTATACACACTATATTTGATTGGCTTTATACTAATATTTAATTTTGGGAATGCATTTTGATGTCCAGATAATTTAATAATGTAAGAAATTACCTTGGCCTCTTTTTCTACAGCTATTAATCTAATATCATCATGTTTATAAACAGCCTACCTTTTCATACGTATAATGCAAAGCCAGTATGTTGTATATTTCTGTATAGTACTTTTCTAACAAATTAGTGTGTTTTTTAGATCATTATTTGGCAAGAAAGAAACCATGAAAAGACTGAATGACTCGGACAGTGATGATGACGAACCTGTTAATAAGAAGTTAAATATGGGATCTAAAGCTACAGATATCCTCACAGAGGTAAGCTTTATGTTGAATACTTTATCTCTTATCCCCTTTGTATGCACATTATCGACGACAGTGTACATCACACATTTATGATATCCATGTGTTGCAACCAGCGATTATAAGACAATAGGTTAATTGGTCGAATGTTAATGATGAGCAGGGGATTACTTGGTTGTTCGGCTTTGTTGCCAACTAAGACGTAGGATGAAATAATATGTATGCTATGATTGCTGTGATGACAGATACTTATAAAGTTTGATAAATGTCTTAGCAAAATTAAATTAAATTTCTGGTGTCGCTTAGATATTTATTGTTACTTTGATATATATTAATAATACTAGCTTGTTTCACTTGCTCAATATACCTGTGTGTGTGGTTGGCTTTTACATTGTATCAAGCATTGAAATAGGGTGCCTGTCATTTGCAGAATGAGGTCCCCAGAGGGTGAATTTCACCCTCTGGGGACCTCATTCTGCTTACACCTCAGCAGAATGAGGTTCCCAGAGGGTGAATTTGGTGATGCTAGCCCGCTATGCGGGGTAGCATCACTAAATTCACCCTCTGGGGACCTCATTCTGCAAATGACAGACACCCTATTTCAAGGCTTGGATTGTATAACAACAATAACAGATGAGAATTTCCTTCCAATTTCCCCAATTATATACCCTCAATTAAATTTGGCAAATCATTTTGAAATTTGGCCAAAAAAAAATTCATTTGGCAAAATTTTTGGCAAGAGAAAATTTGGGTCCAGCGCCAACCCTGGCTTTGGGCCCTGAACAAAAACTGTGCCTTTTATATTCGTCGGAATTCTGGAATCAGAAACGGAATGTCAGGAAAAGGTATATTGCGTTATCTTAAATGAAACTATTAAAATATTTCACGAACTGCTTTCTCTTTATTTTAATCATCAAAATTATGTAGTACCATAAACCACTTCAGAGCGACAGCAGCTCTAGATTTGCTTCCCATGGTCTACAGTTGCATTTATTATGCTGACTAAAATGACTAAAAAAATTGAACGGGCACAAACAAAATGATCTCAAATTTATGAAAAAAAAACCTGTATTTTCAGCAAATTCAAAACTAAGGAAAATTATTACTCTGCGAATTTGAATATGAGTAAGGTATTATCAGACTGTTACACCAGTAGAGTTACACATTTTACAATGCCTTCAATATGTCAGAGGGTTACTATGGGTCCATTCTATATAAATGTCCTCGAGCCTTTTGACATTAAATTTATATAGTTATAGCTTTGGCAGTATGGGCTCTGTCAATGAATTCTCAATCTTGGTGGGCAGGGTCAATGGAAAGTTCATATTACCTGCATAAGTCTTCAATAGCATTTATTCATTTTTCACAAGAATAACACATCTCGATTATCATCATCACCATCAGCACATACAATCACTTCAAACAACATCTACAGACTGGCATAGTCTGCACACATAACACAGAGAGTGTTATAATACACCAGTATAGGCATAGAATAGGCCCTGCAACCAAATGCAAATATATTACCATTTGCATACATGATAAGCACGCATGTGTGCATACACAAATATATGTTAAAGGAACTTGAGGAGTTCCTGAAAATACAAGAGATGCCAGATATCCAAACTATCTAATTGAGATATCTACAAACTGGCATCTCAGGTTATCGGGAGATAACCTCACAAAAGTAATCACATTAAAATATAATTAAAATAGGAAATATATTCCTAACTATTGGGCTGTATATACTTTATGTCAAAATGGACAAACTCTATGCTAATTTACTTGAAGACAAAAGTATTAATAAAAACATGATTATAACGATAAAATATAGAAACTGTGAACATACCAGTTCAATGGGACATAGGCCACTATGTCAGCATAATCTGTGTTCAACCATAATCTTCAACCATAACCATAACTTGACGACATTTAGATGACAAAATAAACTGAAGACTTGAAGACAGTACTTTCTGACAAGACAGGTAAACAATCTGGAAACCCCGCGAAATATTTGACCTTTGATAATTTATGCGCCGGCTATGTGTCATCCAATCAGCAGAGGGCTTACCTGTGGTATTTGAAATAGCAGTACTAGAGCGTTTAGCATTGGGCTGAAGTGACAGAGTAATAGTTACAGGGACGGATCGAAAACAGCAAAGTTGATAGGGTAAACGGGATGTCGTAAATACCGGTGATATGGATGAATATGTTAGCTGCTAATTGTCAGTATTAACTTGTATTAGTTGTAAAAAACTAGGGCTAAATTACACCGTCACAAATATATACCTAATAATTCCTGCTTTCATCACATTGTTGCCTGGCTCTGGTGAACAAAATAGTACAAATTTTACAATGCCTTCGAGATTTATTGAAGCCAGAGTGAACAAAATTAGATTATGTTATCATGCAATATGTTCTTGTGTGGTAGACCATCAACTAACTTTTAATTCTATTACAGGAGACAAAGGAACCTCAAGAGATGAAATCGTCTATTTCTAAACCAAAAACAGTGAGACCTGTATCAAATAAGCAGAAACTCTCTCAACTGGTGAAAAGGAAACCTGTCACTTCAACTAAAGAGACTTCAGACAATGTTACGAAAGAGACAACAGCAGTGCCACAGAAAGAGAAGAAGAACAGTGATCCTTCCTTATCAACAAAAGACTCAACAATCCTTCTGGCAGAAAGAGGGACAACCTCTGTGTCACCACTCGAGAAAACTTCACAACCAGAGCCGGCTCAAAACGGTGTCGGGAGGGCATCCACTTCAGATGATGGACCTTTTCGTAATAAATCAGAATCTGCATCACTAGTTAGAGCGACTGTGCCATCTGGTGGAGGTTTAAGTCTTCTGGGGAACTACTCTGACAGTGATAGTGAATCAGATTGATAACAATTGTCGTATACATGAAAATTCTTTGAAAATAACTGATGGCAGATATATTGAATTGATTCTGACTGTTTGGCTTCGGCAATCCGCTACGGCAAACCTTTGATGTGGCCCAGTTTGCTTCAGCAAATGGCTTCGGCATTGCTGATTTCTGTAGCCGATTATGAAGGCTGGGGGTTCATATGTGTCCTTAATAACCTGGAATAGCCTTGTGTTTAATCCTTTCATGATGCGAGCTGTGGCATGGTGCAGCATTGAATACCCTGTGCCAGTGCATTCTCTTATATATGTGAGTCTCCCATAGGAAACCTTGCATATATAAGACAATGCATTGGCTTAGAAGGTCAAGGTAAATATTGTTAAGCCAATGTATTCCCTTATACAGGACATAGGTGTCAAAACGTACCTGAAAATATTCTTGACCTGTGTGTGCCCAGTTATGGATTATGCATCCGCTATTTGGGGATATCGTAAATACTCATGTATAGATATGGTGCAAAATCGAGCGTTAAGATACTTCCTTGGGGTCCACAGATTTTGTCCGCTTTTAGCTGTAAGTGGGGAATTTGGTATTCATTCGAGTCAAGTCCGAAGATGGCTTAACATGGCAAGACTATGGAATTATTTTATACACATGCAAGATGACAGATTAGCAAAAATGGTTTTTCTTTGGGATCTCATGAATAATAGCGATGGATGGTGTGCATCATTTAGTAGTGTTTTGTCGGAAATAAATATGACAAGCACCTTTGAAAACCTACAGATATGTAATATACATGACCTCGAACGAGAGCTTTTCGCATTTAAACAGAAAACTTGGATTGAAAAAATGACATATGTACCAAAGCTACGCACATACAGACTCTTTAAGAAAAATTATGCTATTGAAAAATATATTCCCATGAATATGTATAAGTCCCACCGCTCCATACTTGCACAAATTCGATGTGCGATTTTACCTCTGCGGATAGAAACCGGTCGTTTTAGAAACGAGAAAATCAAACAAAGAATCTGCATTATGTGCAGCTCTGACAAAGTTGAAGACGAAAAACATTTTCTTTTGTATTGTCCCTTTTACAATGACATCCGGATGTCTCTTTTAAATTCCGTCCCAAGATATATTAACGACATGTTTAAAACAGACCACATTGACGACTCTTTTAGTGAGCTAACGTTATTTCCCCGACAACTAGCAAAATTTCTTTTTGATGCTTTTATGCGAAGAAAACGATTCATATACAGGTAAATTATACACCAAACGTATCAACATATAAGAATACAAAATATATAAACCCGAATATCTCCAAATTGTGTAAGATTAAAATGAAATTCTCTACTTTATATTCTCTTTATATCATCACTGAGGATAGTCCACATGTGTTGGACCAAACCAAGTACATACTTACATGTATACTATTACCGTACTGACCCGGGTTTAGGCCCAGGGGGCCTTTGTTTTATTTGAGCTCAAAAACACAAGTGGGCTTAAACTCGGATATGGCCCTTTGCAAACCAAAAATCCCAAGAAATCGAGACAGTAAAACTGATGAAATAGATGAAAGCCGATCTAACGCCGAGTATCGGGAAATATACCCGGCTTCCAGATAAATGACACCATTTGACTAATTTGTAAACAGTGTGGGTTATCGGTAAATCCCGTATCTATAGTCTATACTATATAATATAGTAGTCTAGACTATAGTTTATATCAATGTTGAGACCAGTCTGAGTAAACTCATACCTAAATATTCATTACAACATTGAATATTAGGTCTGACGGATAACATCGCTATCTCATTTCCAAGTCCTCGGGATTCCGTAATCTGATTGATTGCGTAAATTATTTTCCGTCCAATGAAACCGTATGGGTTGATAAACAAGTGTTAATGGGCGGAGACTCCCATAATGTCACCTCTAAATATCATTCTGAACTCCTCGACCTGTGACCTCTGCGGCTGAACTCCTCGACCTGTGACCGCGACGAGGTTTGCCGAATGCTCTAAATATAGTAACAGAGCGGAATTTCGAGGCTTGCAAATTCAACAGAGACAGAAAAAATGGCTTCGAAATTATATATTCGGTACGATTCTGATTAATTTGAAGGTTGTGCTGGACCTGATAGATAGGCCTGCGTATGATACCAACTTGGCCTCCCATAAATATAAATAGAACTTTACTCAAGTCCGTGTATTTGATTTACTTTATTGTAACATACATGGTTTGCAAATCGACAAATTATTTGCCGTAAAAAAAAAGTCATCTGAAAGTCAAACACCGAGGAAATGACTTAATTTTATGCTTTTAAATAGTTCTAAAGCATCATTTTTGATGACGACCTTATTTTTTGCTCTCGGATGCAGCTTTCCCGTTGATGCAGCGAGTTCATCTCCCGAAAAAAGAATAGTCGCACACACGACAAATATTATCTTCTGTAAGTTTTAATGTCGCGACACAGGCCTTCTGTGGGTTGATGAGTCGGCGAAGCACAACAAATAACACGTGGGGACACCTGTCAATCATCGATGTATTTTAAAAAATCCGTGACGTCATTTTGGGGAAGCTCTTCGCTGAATAGAAATGGTTTTGGCTACATTAGCTCCAGACTCTATATTTCAAATATAGAGTCGACGTTCACCCAGACTGTGTTGAGACTTAATCGGATTAGAATAATAAACCCGGCGCTTTATTCGTGATCCGTTGTCCGCATAGAGGATGTTACAATAGCGACTAATTGCATGTTTAACAAAAGCCAGTGAGTGTAATTAATTAACAGTATTGACAAAAGACAGGACGATGTATTTCTGCTAAAAGCATGTGTTTGAATATTTAGAGTTATTGCTCCTAAACTGTTTATACTGTAAAACGTGAACAAAATGCAGTTTAAAAATGTTAATGTCGATAACCTTTATTTTGGTTTCGAGTGTATAACGCATTGACATAGTTTGGAAGGCATGGTTGTTGAATGACAAGTTCCCCTTCTGCCCCATTATTATACCCATGGTGTTAACACTGTGTTTACATAACCAGGAAGCCAGTTCTTTGTGTTTGGCCACATGTAGGAACATACCGACGTTGTCACTGAACACGAAAATATGTTTTTACAGTACCGTGGTTGGACAGGTTAGTTTTGCACGCGCTTGGCTTTTGAAGCACTCATGTTTATCGCGTTTTCAGATATGATGTCTGTTAACGATTGGTTTCCCCGGGAAGTATAATTGAATAAACAAATGAGATTTTAAGATTCACTTTATTTTATTGATTATTCTCACTTGCCTACAAAGTATAATTTTTCCGTTTTTAATATAAATATTATATTTGTCGAGTTCGTCAATCTTTATTGCTGTCTACAAGCCGATAGAAAATACTTACTTACCACTGCTGAAATTGAACAAAATTTGGGGTGGGCCTAAACTTGAATATACCCCTGTGCATGGAATTTGGCCAAAAGATATGGGTGGGCTTAAACGCGGGCATGGGCCTTGAGCCGGGTCAGTACGGTAAGCGTGACATATAGGCCCTATGGGCCGGGTGCTAATTGTAATTGAAATATATATATATTAATGATTTATGTATTGCACATGTCACATTAATAAATGATTATCTCTCTCTATACAGGGAGCCTCGCATATATAAGAGAATGCATTGTCACAAGATTTCTGCAAAATTTCATGAAGCTCCAGTCATGCAAGGGTTAGATGGCCTTGAATTTTTGAATTAACAGTTTTGTGAAAAACTTTGAAAATTGTTGAGAAATAGCATTGATGGCCTTGAATTTGATGAGATCTAACCTGTGTCTACCCTGCGGTAGTTCACAGTCGATATCTCAAGTTTTTCTTGTGTGTAATTTAAAAGATATTCGGCATCATCCTGCCACTCAGTTTCACAAGGCAATATCAACAATCTCTGTCCACCAACCATAAATTTAGCAAGAAAAATACCATATTTACTTGGGTTGCCCAACAGATGGTAACATTAACAATTGATTTGGGGAAAACAAATTCACACCCAACAACGTTTTTTTTTGCTACTTTGGAACTAAGCATATAAATATCTGTCTGCTGGGTAATTTTGTGGGTACTAAGTGGGAATAAAAACCTGCCTGCTGGGTCATTTTGTGGGGGTGAAAAATATATCTAAAAATCTGCCTGTTAACCAATATTGAAAAAAAGTGTCTGAGAAACAGATATTCTACTTTATGTGCCCTTTATTTAGATCTTTTTCATCACCAAATGAAGTAAAGCTCTTTTTCTTCTGTAAACTGACCCCTTTTAGCTTTGAGTATAGGTAAAACAATGTTATGTACATGTGGAATTGCAACTAAACTGATAACAAAATGTATCTTGCTGGAAAAAGATTAGTATATGTACAGGTTTACTTATATTTATTTATAAAACACATATGTTACACTTATGTTTATATGGCTTTTATCTGGCATTAAACAAAGTGAAGAGACTGATGCAAAAAGAATTTTAACTTTGTTTTCCAGTGAATAAAACAGACTGCTTAATTAAACAGAATGTGTGAATGAGTATTTGATGGAATTTTAAAATATTTTACCAGCATAGTATAGAATTTACAAAACTACCTTGTCTTGTTGAATGTATGTTGAGGATGTTACATACCATGTATGCGCATACATGTATATATACAGTATATTAAATTTATTGCTTCATTCTTACTGGAGATTTCATGGGATATTTTAGCATTATCGTTCAGTTTGATCAATATACATAGATCCTAGCCAATTACCCAAGCTATTGATTCTATGATCAAACATATAACTAGAGTTACAATCCTTGGACTGGTGTTTAGCCACCTTCACAATCACTTAGTTTGACATCTCAGTTACATGCAGATGGGATGTAAAATCTTTTGCAATAAATTTATAGGTGAAACTTTTGTGAGCTATTAAACTACCATATATCCAGATAATAAAGCATAAACCACTGACCCATTAATTACCCAGATTCCTCTATTGATGTATGCCCCCTTTGAATCGAACACTAATCTGCACTTTTTCAATTTGTATCCCCGGATGACTTGTAATGGCCCAATGTGCTTTGTAACATTCTTTCAGCCTTGGAATAGTTTGTCTGTCATTTGCAGAATGAGGTCCCCAGAGGGTGAATTTAGTGTGCTACCCCGCATTGCGGGCTAGCATCACCAAATTCATCCTCTGGGAACCTCATTCTTCTTAGACCTGATCTTCTGGGAAGTATCTATAGTCTCAAATTAACATTGTTTTAGTTACTTTTTCCCTTCTGTTCAGTTTCTATATCCCCTAATTTGCAGAAGATAAATTGCATAATTGAAGTGACAATCGGTGAACATCCCCAACTTCAACTGGGCAACTTCAATCTTATCCTAGTTCTCCCATAGCATTTGAGGCCTAAGCAGATTGAGGTTCACGTCACTAATTTCACCCTCTGGGGACCTCATTCTGCAAATGTCAGACACACTAAATCACAGGCATCCGAGAAACCCCCCCCCCCCCCCCCCCCCCCCCCGAAAAAGATTGAGATTGTTCTGATATTTTAATTTTACCAGGTAGATGTCTATCTAACAAGTATCACCAGATTTTGATTTGTTAAAAGAATGCAATAACAATGATTTTTAAAAGCACTGTCTATCTAAATAACTGATCCAATTATGTAGCCCACAAACAATATGTTTCAATGTGCTTTACACCCATCATTACCCCAGTCATAGGGCATGCGCCACTGTTGTCACTCCCATTCTCCAATGACGAAGCAACCTCATGCTGCAACAAATTTGTGCACATATCAAGGTTTGCATAATGCCAAGATCTTTTGAGACCCACAACCCAGTAGTCTCTTAACCCTTTGAGTGCCAGGTCTGATTTTTATGTGTACCCATACCATGTATGGTACACATAATGATGACGTCCGGATCAACCATCCGTCGTTCGTCTGTCCGTCCGTCTGTCCGTCCGTCTGTCTGTAGACACTTGCTATCCGATTCAATTACTCGTGTTCAAATTTTATGTGCATGTTTATGATAACACACTCCTCACCTGTATAGTTTTTGGTATCGATCGGTTGATCGGTTTAGAAATTATTAAAACTTTGCATCCGCACATAGGCATGAGCTATCCGATGCTGTAACCAAAGTATTTTTTGTCCTGATTGTTTTCATATCTGATATGTAGGTTTATGATGACACACCCCTCACCTGTATAGTTTTTGGTATCAATTAGTTGATAAGTTTAGAAAATAATTAACCCTTCACACATATGCTATCCAATCCAATAAATTGAACATATTTCTTCTGATCTGCCTCATATTTCTTACCTAAGTCTTTCTTAGCACGTTCTTCATCTGTATGGATTTTGGTATTGTTTAGTTAACCCTTTCCACTCTTGTTTTTAAATAGAATTCATCCAAGCCATGATGACTCAAACATTTTTCATCTGATTGACACCAATTTTGGTATATGAATTTGTGACCCCTAAATACAGATCAAGTGCGAATATGGGTTTGATCCAGTATATTTTAACAGAGTTATGGCCCTTTATAATTCATACCACTTTTCCATGCACTATTAAATTTGAATAGAACAAGACACAACACAAACCTGTGTTATTGGAAGGAGATAATTTATTGCTTTGGACACAGTGACCTGATAGCACCACTGGTGGCTGCAGAATTATAAACAACTGTCAAACTGTGATTGATTACAGACTCTTTATTCCAATTCTGTTGAATCCATGCAGTTCATGGCATTATTGTTTACAGAGATACTGTTGTCATAACTTAGAAAATAATTAATACACCAATTCCTTAGTTCCATCATATGATGTCATTGAAAATGATTAACCCTCTGCACACATGATATGGTCTTCTGATGTCTTTTATTTGATCATTCTCCTATTCTATGTCCATGTTGATTGTGATCCACTTTTAACTTGCATGGATTTGGGATTAAAATTAACCCATTCGATAGACTCATATTATCTGATAGACATATATTAAGTTATCACTTTAACTTTGAGCCAGGTTCATCATTAGAGGATATGTCTTATTTTGAAATTCCCTCAATTGCATTTGGGCTACAGGATAATATTAACAGTGCTGGGATTCTTGAGACTGACTTATTGTATGGGTTTCTAAATTCCATTCTTTTTGTTGACTATGTGTTTATCAGTTCATTAGTTTGGGTAAGATTAATTCCTTACTATCCGATTTGATAACTCAAATATTTCCATTAATTATGTTTATAGTTCTGGCACAGTTTATGATAACACCCCTCATACCTGCATAGTGAGGGTCATTTGGTTTATTTGCTTAAATATATTAACATCCTTCACCAATTCTGTTGACACAATGTGATAGCTAAATATTTTTTGCATGATCACTCTATAAATAATCACATCTATGATAATCATGACACATTCTTCACATGTATATATTTTTGGTATCGATCGAATCGTTTTGAAAATATTAACCTTAACTTCAATTATATTTAAACTGTTTACAAACATATCTTTCCAATGATCAAATTAGAAGAAAATTAACATTTATATCCAATCATTAGCAATCATATTTTATATCCTGGTCTATACATCCCTTCTATAGTTGATCAGTTATTGATTGTTTTTTTAGTGGTGAAATATTAATAGGTTGCTATGAATTTTTAATATGCAGCTGACACAAAATATAATGAACAAAAAATAGCAATGATGCTAAAAAGAAACACACAATGTTATGTCTCATGTTCCAATGTAATAAGTAGATTAATTGAGTTGCTATGATGTTTGTCTACCTAATTTCGTAACTATTTGATATTTAACAGCTATGGTGCTTCTCTCCGACTATGGAGCTTCTCTCCGACTATGGATTGAGCTTAATTAGCTTTATAACTCTATAAGACATATATGTATCTGTGTTGGAGTCACTAATAGGTTGAAATCAAAGCCGCGTCTGTGTTAACATTGTGTTAATGTGAGCAAGATGCCCGATAAGTGTGATTTCACTTGTGAATTAATAGTAAGGTGTGAATTGTTTAAAGATTTGCACTCATGAAAAGGATGGGGTAAGGATATATGAAAATAGTTCATCGCTGTCGCCAATGTATGGGTTAAACATCTGCCGATCGTGATCGGCCTCTCGTTGTATCAACCCATATACCCTGTGCCAATGCATTCTCTTATATATGCGAGTCGACCATAGGTCGCCTCGCATATATAAGAGAATGCATTGGCCTAACAATTTTTCATTATTTGTTATTATTTTTTACAATTATTTACAAGTTTAATATTTTTTTCTTATATTCTTTAACAGAATTATTTTGTAGGTTTACTGCCAGGGAATATTACGTTTTTCATGGGTATCAAAATTATTACTATGAATACTTGGTGATAGTTTTGAGTTATAACATGCCCCTAAGGTTTTATCCAGTTTGTTTTTAAAAATCCCTATAGCATACTTAAGCATTACCCAAAACAAATTCAACCCAAACAAATCTAAAAAAAAAAGATTTTTTTTTTTTTTAGAGCCGATTTTACAGATTGTAAATTAGGGCCGATGAGATCAGCCCCTGGCACTGAAAGGGTTAATGCATGAGCGGTCCGATCAGTTACTTGCTCAAGGGTAACAACTTGTCACAAGATCTGAACAGCGTATAACTCTACGATCACACTCTGCTTAATTTGAAAATCTAGCCATGTTAGGAAACTCAGTAATCTGTCGGCAGTTATTAAACTTACATCATTGTGTTGACAGTAATGACAAGCCAAACACTCTATCTACTAGACCACCAACCTCCACGATATACAGTAATGCCCTAAATAATCGACTCCTTAACCACAGCAGAATTATGGGTAACTTTTCAGTATTTAGTCAGAAATATGGCTTGTTGCCATTCATCGGAAAGCTCTCAGTGAAAGCTTTCCGATGAATGGCAACAAGTCATATTTCCGACTAAATCCTGAAAAGTTACCCATAATTCTGCTGTGGTTAAGGAGTCGATTATTTAGGGCATTACTGTAATTCTGTCCTAAATGAATTGAAATTATTTGCCACAACAAATTGGATGTGATATGGAATCTGAACATTATGATCCATGCTTGACATGTAGTAACAATAAAATCATTCTTGAAGGATATTAATGTTGGTAAGGAAGGCTTTGATTTTCTCTTTGGACTCATATTTGTCCAATTTCAAATGCTCTATGTTTTCTTCCATACTATATGAGTGGAAATGAAGCATACTATCAGCATTGTAAGCCATATTAGAAATAATATCTGCTATTAGCACAATGTCACTTCACTTCATTCATTTTCACATCAAACTTAAAACATTTAAAAATAATACACCGAATTTCAGTGGTAAAAAGGTATGTGCAGGTAGGTGCTAAGCTGCCAGAGAAGATTGAAAGGGTCAGGTGGCTTCTCTCCTGCAAATGTATTACCCCCCCCCCCCCCCCTCCCCCCTACAATTAAAAAGCAGAACAGGTTTCGCAAAACCTTCATACATCTTTAAGATGTGTGGGACATTACATGGTGTTTCCGTTCATGATCTCCACACTCATGCATGGCTCATCACACATCAGTAATCAATATATAACACTGAATATGGTGATCTGTTTTTGATAGAATCCTTGTTACTGCTCCCATGAGAATAGGTTCAAGCTATTTTGCTGAAGTAGAAGGGAATGTGTTTATGGCAGCATAATTACCCCCATTTTCTTCATATAGGTATGAAAATGAGTTTATTGGCTGGAAATTTATGGAGCAAAATACTATTTATTAGTGTGTGTAGATGTATGTCTAGAAGGATCTAAACAAAAATGCCCAGTAATCCATTGAGGAAATAATCAGCTATTTTCAAGACAGTCCTACAGTAAATCAGAAAAAACTTAAAGGGGCCCACTCTGTTAACTTCGGCTAACTTTTGTACCATTCCTGTTTTCAGTACACAGATCTAAACTATATTATGAAATGCATTATATATTTTAAATCTGTACAGGAAACAGGAAAGGTAACAATTAAGATAAGCAGCTATGTTTGGATAGTTGGGTGGCTATTAACCCTTTACCCAACAGAAGGGCCCTGTGCCAATGCATTCTCTTATATATGCGAGTCGACCATAGGTCGCCTCGCATATATAAGAGAATGCATTGGCTTAACACATTAAAAATTATAAAATTGTTAAAGAATGTAAGAAAAAATGGTAAAAAGTGTTAATTTTTTTTTTTTTTTAGGCCAATGCATTCTCTTATATATGCGAGGCGACCTATGGTCGACTCGCATATATAAGAGGATGCATTGGCACAGGGCATAACTGTTACTATCACAATGTGGTCAAGGAGCCGGTTCCAATGATATCCATATTTGTATGGTTCTATTGAGACAGACCGAAGATATTTTAAGCTGTTGAAGCTTTATTTGGCCGGTTTTGGCTGTTTTGTTGGGTAAAGGGTTAATTACCTCAGGCTAATTAGGCAGCTTGTTTCCATTTAGACAGTATCATGGCAGTCACATTTGTGTTATTTCTATTGTATTTCATTGTTAGCTCACCTTTACTATGTAAAGTTTGAGCTATTGCCATGTCTTGGTATCCATCGTCCTTGTGTGTGTACTTGTATGCATGTGTGCGTTTGTGAGGCAACAACAATACAGGCTGCATGTCGTATCTTTGGTCAGATCATTATGAAATTTGTCATAGCTGTTGACATTTGACATATAGATGGGAAAGAGTCATTTTGGGGTCATTTGAAGAAAAAAAAACATGGCCACCAGCGGCCATCTTGGATTTCAAAATTCAATCCATTAGCACGGGCTACAGATCGTACTGTTTGTCTGATCATCATGAAATTTGTCATGGATGTTAATATTGACATGTAAATGGAAACGAGTAATTTTGGGGTCATTCGGCCAAAAAACATGGCCGCCAGCAGCCATCTTGGATTTTACTCTTTGCATGACAAAATCCTTTGGCACGGTCGTACCTTTTGTCGGATCATTATGAAATTTGTCATGGGTGTTGACATTGACATTTAGATGGGAACTAGTCATTTTGGGGTCATTCGGCAAAAAAATATGGCCGCCAGTAGCCATCTTTGATTTTACTCTTTGCATGACAAAATCCTTTGGCACGGGCTACAGGTCGTACCTTTGGTCAGATCATTTTGAAATTTGTCATGGCTGTTAACATTGACATGTAAATAGGAATGAGTCATTTGGGGGTCATTCAGCCAAAAAACATGGCCACCAGCAGCCATCTTGGATATTTTAATCTTTGCATGACTAAATCCTTTGGCACGGGCTACAGGTCGTAACTTTGGTCAGAAATTTGTCATGGGTGCTGATATTGATATGGGAACTAGTCATTTTGGGGTCAATCGGCAAAAAAACATTGCCACCAGCAGCCATCTTGTATTTCAAAATTCAATCCATTAGCATGGGCTACAGGCCGGAGTGTTCATCTGATCATCATGAAATTTTTTGTGGATGTTAATATTGACATGTAGATGGGAACGAGTCATTTTGGGGTCATTCGGCCATAAAACATTGACGCTGGATTTTACTCTTTGTATGACTAAATCCTTTGACACAGGCTACATGTCGTACCTTTGGTCGGATCATCATGAAATTTGTCATGGTTGTTAACATTGACATGTAAATGGGAACGAGTCATTTTGGGGTCATTCAGCAAAAAAAACATGGCTGCCAGCCGCCATCTTGGATTTCCTAAATTTAATCCATTAGCACGGGCTACAGGCATTACTGTTTGTCTCATCATCATGAAATTTGTAAATTATATTAATATTGACATGTAGATGGGAACGAGTCATTTTGAGATCATTCGGCCAAAAAACATGGCGCCAGCAGCCAATTTGGATCTTACGCTTTGCATGACTAAATACTTTGACATGGGCTACATGTCGTACCTTTTGTAAGATCATAATGAAATTTGTCATGAATGTCAATATTGACATGTAGATGGGAAATATGTCATTTTGGGGTCATTCGGCCAAAAAACATGGCCACCAGCAGCCATCTTGTATTTTACTCTTTGCATGACTAAATCCTTTGGCACGGGCTACAGGTTGTACCTTTGGTCAGATCATCATGAAATGGCTGTTAACATTGACATGTAGATGGGAATGAGTCATTTTGGGGTCATTCGGCCATAAAACATGTTCGATGGCAGCCATCTTGGATTTAATCTTTGGCACACGCTACAGTCCACTTCCCTCATCCGATCATCACCAAACTTCATATTAATCTTGATAATTGATCTACTAGATGGAAGCTATCAAATGTTTTTTAATTTCATTGGAAAATATAGCCGCCAGCAACCATCTTGGATTTTACTTTATAGAAATCTCTTCATGTTGATAATCTGGTATTACTTAGACATTTCAACTTTCCGCATTCCTAATCGCTCCATTGACTGTAACACATGAAATTATTCCCTTTCCAAGTTGAGCTACAGTGTCATTGACACTTTCATTTCTATAAAGTGAGCTTGTAATTTCTAGCAGATGATCTTGTAATCGAGCTGTCTGCACCAAGTTTTGCCTCAAACTGTATTTGACATATGTTCCAATAAATCCAGAATCATTTAAATACAGTCATATATTGAATCGGGTTACGTGATATATTGCAATAAAAAGCTCATGCGACATTAGCCCCATACAAAGGGAATAATGGTGCAGAAAAATATCAATATTACCATCAAGATTCCCTATTGTCATCACGAGGTACTATTGGGTGTACAATAACAAATTGTATTGAACGGAAAGTGTGATCTTTGATCTGCAGAGATCTTTTCAATGGGGACATTAAGACGTTATGGAATTCCTTTAAGCCACAACGATATTGGAATCAAAGTCGCTTATGAGTACGATGGTGGTATTTTTCTAATTGGGCAATTTTTCCCACTTTGATCGATCATTCCTACGGATTTTATTTCTCTTCTTATTTGTCTATCTGTTATTGAAGAATTAGTATGTGCTCTGGTTGTATCTTCAAGACACTTAACTCTTGGGATCCAAATAAACGTAGGAGTACTCTTATTAAATATAAAGTAAAAATTCCCCTGTATGCTGCTTATTTCGGTCCCTATATATTTTTTTATTTCATTCCGAATGACTGCTTTTCATATAAAAACCACTTTTAATTATTAAGAATCGGAAAAGGGTTGACGCATCTTCTCTTGGTTCTTACAGAGCTAAACAAAGAATATGTTGGGAAATGACCCCATTACTGTTTTGTAACACCCATAATATATTAGCAGGGGGATGCTCATATCCAGGTCCTACAAAGGTACCCCTGTTTTGGACTGCGGTAGTGGAAACTTCACCAATGATGTCCAGAAGCAGTCTGCCCACAACGATATTGGAGTCAAAGTCGCTTATGAGTACGATTGTTGGCTGGTAGTGGACTAATTTCCTGGGTTTTAAATATTCATAGAAATACAGCCTATGGACTTTATTTCCCCGTCTTATTTGTCGATCCGTTATTGGAGAAATGGGATGTTCTCTGTTAGTATCTAGATGATTCTCTATATTAAATATGCTGTGCATATATAGAGTGTATTCTGGTATATATGTCAACATTTGTAAACCCATACATTTCTCATGAGAAGTTGTTAGAATCTTATAAGAATCTCATGAGAAGCATATTAGAAAGATATGCAAAGCAGAGAAATCTAACATGAACCTTGTGAGAAGATGTTAGAAATCAATTTTCTAACCAAGGGTCTTATGTGAGAAAAATTTCTCACGTGAGAAATATGAGATCTCGTAAGAAATGCAGACTTAGAAATATTTCCACTGAACCGATAGTATATTTTTCTAAGTTGCAAATTCTAATTTGAGTTCTCATGAGAAAAATAGACTTTGAAATTATCATCCTTCAAGTAAGTTTTAAAAAAATTTCGGGGTTAAGAAATTTTCACTTGATTTCTTCAGGAATGCAGACTTTGAAATTTTTTCACAAAAACTTATTGGATATTTTCAAAGTCAGAAATTCTCACGTTAGATCTCATAAGAAATACAGACTTTAAATTGTGTGGTCTCCAATTCCAGAAAAGTAAGCTAAGTGTGATTTTCTTACATGAGAATATGTTAGAAATAGGGTAGATATTTTTAAGTCAGATTTCAATGGTGGGTAAAATGATTTAATCTAGAACATGTGGTCTTGAGAAATCTGATCTGGTGTATGCTGGAGAATTCAAAATATAAAATGCGCCAAAACAGTTACTGGAGTTAACCTGTACATGTCAGTTGCTGTGCATGATTTAGACTGTAAATTATCTTTATATCTGTGCTAGAAGCTTAAGTTGTGTTATATTCACGAGAAGGGGAACATGGAGTTATATTTATTGTTTTATTTGTGGATATTCTTTAATGATAAGTTCCACAACATGGGATACACACTATACTAGGTAAGTGTAATATTTATATAAATGGCAGAGGGCTTTAGGCCTCATGCATCTGGCATCATGGCAAGATTATATGGCATGTGGTCTCTTGTGCTGCCTTTACTGCAGGTTCTAATATGTAATTTATCAACCAGGTAGACTACATGCAGTATATATATTAAAGTTGATTTAAATTTTATTTTCAAATATTTTAAATTATATTTCTAGAATAAATAATGATGGCCCATATATCACATCAAATAAACTTCTGTTATTGTTAATTGATTCTAAGACAGAGTAAATGTTCAAATCTATTTTAACAAAATGAATGAATTTTAGGAAATAAACAATTTATGGCAGTTTTCATTGTTTCATGGAAGTGATTTTTACAGTTATTTGGAATATTCCACGAAGAGCAGTTAACATGTTGCAGTGTAAACATGCACACATGTTGAAAAGCAATTGAAAATTGGTTGATCAAATATTAAGAAAAGTTAAGTTGAAGTTTAGTGTGAGATTTGTGTGAGAATACAGATCTGTATTTGTACAATATAGATTCATCGCACACACAAATGCCTCTAAGATCAGGGACCCCAGAATAAGAAAATGGCAAGGGGGCAAAAGCAGTCCGAAAGCATGGAAATTCTCAATGACAGTGTTTGTTATTTTATAACCTTAAAAAGATGATAAATGACAGTATTAAATTGTTAATGATACCAAAATGAATTTGGTAGCACATAGATTTGTTTGAATTAGATAGTCCTTATTTGTTATACTGGTCATTATATTTTGAAATATATAGAACAGGAATTTTTCTTATATGCATGAAAAAAGGATTTTTCTCGCGAGAGAAATGATTCTTTCTCACGTGAGAAATGATTCTTTCTCATGTGAGAAATGATTCTTTCTTACGTGAGAAATGATTCTTTCTTACGTGAGAAATGATTCTTTCTTACGTGAGAAATGATTCTTTCTTAATTACGTGATAAAAAATTATTTCTCACGTGAGGTTTTTAATATGCAAATTAGCAAATCACCTGAGAAAAAATTCTTATGTGAGAAAAAATATTTCTTACGTGAGGAAAGATTCTTTCTCATGTGAGAAAAAATTCTTACGAGATCTTGCTAATTTGCATATTAAAAACCTCACGTGAGATTCTAACGTGAGATTCTAACGTGAGAATCTAACGTGAGATTCTCATGAGAATTATGTTAGGACATTTTGGTAAGGGAAGGGACCTGCCTTTATGATCAGCCAATGAAGAACATTTCTTAATGAAGTGAGAGATTCCGATGAATGGCAACAAGCCATATTTCCGACTAAATCCTGAAAAGTTACCCATAATTCTGCTGTGCTTAAGGAGTCGATTACTGTAAACTCATATTATAGCCTGAAATAAAAAAAAATGGAATATGCTGCATATAAAGTGATCGGGGCATTCAAATATTAAGTGGGGCTTTAAATCCAAGGCCCGTCCTCACATTCAAATCCTACATCCCCTTTTCATAACCACCTGGAATAAACCAGTATATCCCATTGGTAGGCCAGATATGGAATTCCCAACGACCCATTGATTTAAATCACATTTTCAGCCATTTAGTATTTACATTTAGCACCAGGGCCCCTCCCTCCCAATCCCAATCCTTTATCCCCTCCCATAACCATCTAGGAATCGGATGAGCCAGTATTTCCCAGTGGGCACTATACAGATGATATCTGGGGATATTGATTTTTAGCAGTAATTGCTCTGCACTACAGTAAGAGGGTGCTGGGTGAAATGATTGAGTATTGCCTCTCTTTCCATCTGACTCTCCCATCAGTCCCAGCACTGATTGCTTCCCTGAGAGGAGGTATACTACTGCTGTGCTATTTATAGCTTACTCTCAGATACTCCAACATGGTGGATTAGTGCGCACAGCCATACTCTGGATTATTGGAGATCTGGTGAGTGCTCTATGGTAATTTTGTGGTTAATAATTTCATGAATATTTTCATGTAATTGTATTTATTGATTTACATGGTTATTGTAGATATGTCTCCTTTCTTAATCCTATTGTTTTGTCTTCATTTTGTATTATGTTAATATTTAATGTCTACTGCATCATGGATGAGATTCTGTCTTAGCAAAATCTTGGGATTCTTGAATATAGTGGTGGTGGTGATGGTGATGGGGGGATATGGGTCTTATTGAAATTCTTGGGCGATTGAGGTTGGGCCATGACTATGAACTTATGAAGGGCTTTCCATACACAAACAAGGACTATATATGAATAATCATAATTTGCATGCCATTGGCGGGATCGAAGACAGTTCTTGTAACTATTTACCATCCCATACAGAAGTACCTGGTGCTGTACATTCTTATGGAAACTTTGAAATTTATATACCTATATTTTGATATAAAATTAACATTTTCACCCTTATTTATCATGCATCTCTATTATTTAATGTCTGTTTCCTTTCTTATGTTTTGTCTTCACTTTTGTGTTATGATAATACGTACTAGGGGATTGCTCGTCACTTTTGTGTTATGATAATACTAGGGGATTGCTCATCAAAAATGACAGGTCTACAGTAATGCTCTAAATAATCGACCCCTTAACCACAGTAGAATTATGGGTAATTTTTCAGGATTTAGTCGGAAATATGGCTTAATTGTTGCCATTCAACAAGCCATATTTCCGACTAAATCCTGAAAAATTACCCATAATTCTGCTGTGGTTAAGGGGTCGATTATTAAGGGCATTACTGTATATAGAGTTCCGTTGGTTTATTGATGCAAGCGGCATAACTCTTATCATATATCTATCATGCACTTTAGGTGATGGACATTTTTCCATCGCGAGCCTTATAAAATGTGCTATATCTTATCAGGCCATCTTTAATCGATCAGCCTGAAAATATGCCCGTCATATTATAAGATGTGTATACACGGTATGTTCCAAATTTGGGCTACATTGGACACATGGTTGAAAAGTTATAAATGTGTCAATAATGTAACCGAGTTACAAACACACACACACAGGCTACGGGTTTTAACCCTTTACCCAACAGAAGGGCCCTGTGCCAATGCATTCTCTTATATATGCGAGTCGACCATAGGTCGCCTCGCATATATAAGAGAATGCATTGGCTTAACACATTACAAATTATAAAATTGTTAAAGAATGTAAGAAAAAATGGTAAAAAGTGTTAAAAAAATAAATTTTTTAGGCCAATGCATTCTCTTATATATGCGAGGCGACCTATGGTTGACTCGCATATATAAGAGAATGCATTGGCACAGGGCATAACTGTAACCATCACAATGTGCTCAAGGAGCCGATTCCAATGATATCCATATTTGTATGGTTCTATTGAGACAGACCGAAGATATTTTAGGCTGTTGAAGCTTTATTTGGCCGGTTTTGGCCGGTTTGTTGGGTAAAGGGTTAATACATATATTTAATGTATACTGCATCATAGATGAGATTCTGTCTTATCAAAATCATGGGGAAAAATTCTCTGAGAATTACTAGGTTCTGGGGGAGGAGTGGAGAGATAGGGGTGGAGTTGAGTTTCACTGAGACCAGGGGGTAGGAGCCTAACTTCTAAAATCCATGCACAGACAAGGAAATATACATGTATATGATTAATCTTTACATTGGTATATTGGCAGGAACATAGCTCTTGTAGCTATGCCACTTATTATCTGGAACATTTCCCACTAGTTAGTAATAATCCTTCAGCACTTGTATTATCTTTTCATGTTTGTCGCCTGCTTTTATCACCTGAACATCCCTCCATATGAATAGATCATTCCAATGTATGCTTTTATAAATGAATGGGAGAATCCATTCAGTATAGAAAGGGTTAACAGATTGTCAGATTGGGACATGCATGCAATAATGGAATCCATATATAACACAGGTTTCCATAAATAACACAGGTTCTGATTAGGACATGCATTCCACAATGGTTTCCATACATAACACAGGTTTCGCAAAGTTAAAAGTCTCAATTTACATCAAATTAGAAGAAAGAAATTTGTAAAATGATGATTTGATGCCATTTTATTTTGTCATTTCTCAGAATATCATTCTGATAACTCAGTAAAAACCCAGACATCAAGCTTGTTGTAATAGAAACTTTATTGCTTAGTCGAATAAAGGCTCAATTTCTTGTTATGTGACAGCAGTTACCTTTCACAATTATCTCCCCAGAACCAACACACGGACATCAAGCATGTTTTAGTATGGTTTAATATGAACTACTGCTTTGTCCAATAAAAGGCTCAATTTATTCTTTATGACACAGCTGTCAATTCCATCAAAGGAACCCGAATCTGGCCGATTAATAAGAATTGTACTAAAATTAAAAGGTACTATAGTATATGTGACATGTTTGTATTGTCCCCACACATCAGTGTCGCTTTAACAATGACGCCTTGAAATTGCACAGACAATAAAACCTATTTGTGAAATCTCTTGAGATAACAGAAACACATAACTAATGAACTCAATATAAAGAGCGTTTTTATTCAACTCACTTGGAACCCAATAGCTGTTAGTGCTTTACATATCATGCATAAGTATATATATCTTACCTGCATGAAATTAACTAATTTTTACTGTTATGGATGGGACAACACCAGTAAAATGTCTAACTTATCTATAAATACATGTACCTTTAATTCAGGTACCATATATATGGTAAACTCGGTACCCAATATACCGAAGGACGTGGGGCTTTCTTGCTTATTTTATTTCAACTTTCTGACTGATTTCTGAAACTGCCTAATTACTAATGAAAAATAAAATCAAAACTGACATGCAGGTGATTCCATAAATTGACCCTCTTAGCGAATCACATCACAATGTAAAAAATTGTCAATTGTTTTCGACAGTAACCTAAAATGCACGCAGTCATATGAACGAGTTGTACATTAAACAAATGGATCTTTTGTGATCACATAGTAGCAGTAGAACATGGACCATATTTAAATGAATTGCCAACTGTAACTCTTTTACCGTTTCTTACGAGATTCTGAAGAAAATATCTACTTTTCTTTTGGAGTCCCTTCAGGAGAGTAAAAGTCATTTTATTTGTAACCCCAGTTGCCAGATACAAATTATTAATAAGAAATATTTTGGATAACAAATTTTGACATATCTAAAGCAATGAAGTGTAATGGGGGCATAGCCATCAAAAGGAACTTTTTCCTGAGTTAAACTATGAATTTGTACTGGTGTCAGTTGAGTGCAAGGGGGTGACACCCCAGCATGCCTCTCTTGCTCACCCACCCCTGCATATCTACCACATAGCTCACATAAATCACAATATGATCTGGGCATATTTAAAGACATATTATGGACTTGTTCGGGTGCATGAAATTAATAAGTTAGTACTCAGGCACTATGCCAACCTGGGAAATGTTGCATTCTTCTAACATCGCAGGAAATTTCAAAGAATTCAACACTACCAATCTGTAGAAAACATATCTGAACTATGCTCAATTTTAAATATTTACATCTTGATTCGGGATGGAACTATTGGCAATAAATTAACACAATTGATTTCACCATCCAGAATCATTGCATTTAATTATTATATAAGAATGACAGTATGTTTTGTCAATTTGGATTAATATTCGTAAAAAATAACCACTTTGAGCAAGATTTTTCTCAATTTCTATTTGATCACCCTACTGGAGTGTTTCTCATCACTTTAATAGTAGGTGGCTGGACAGTGTATCATCATGCAGGCATGTAGACCTCTGTCTGAAGGCTACAAACCTCTTCTTATCCTCTTGGGATGCAATCATCTGTCTATATAAACACCTCTTAAGTACTCTGTAATCAGATTTTGATTTGTTTTGATGGCCAGCATATGTCTCAGGCATGGTCTCTTAGTCCCCTATATTTCTTATGTTCATCTTTATCCTCACAAAGGTATCATGGGTAAAGATATCTGGTGTATTGCCTGATGATGTAAAAATGGTAGTGGCTTTGATGTTTTACCAACAGAATAGGTTCTCCTGTGTATAATGCCTGCTAACAGCATTATGTTTTTGTTACACATATATTACAAAGAGTTGATATAAATTCATGGTGGTACAGAATATTTCTCTTCTTCACAGCCATTGTCAATTCCATCCAGCTCTTGTCTCGAAATTGGCCGATCCCAAACCTTGGTCAACACTACTGCAGGGATGTCAGGACAGAGGATATTTCAGGAGGGGGGGGGGGGGGGTCTCATCCTTTAACTGTGACGAAAACTTTAAATTTTTTAGAATTTCATGTAACAGAAGTTGAAAATTTGAGACAAAAATTTGATTGATATTGTAATTTAATTGATATTGAAATTGCAAGCATGCTAGTGGTTGGACATTATGTCACCTTGGGGTACCTCGCGGCAAAGTTGCAAACACCATCTCACATTGTATCACCATTGCTGGTCCATGCATGTCTATAGACCTGTCTGGCTCATTCTCTTGGAATCTACTAGTATACATCTGTGTATATAAACACCTCTCAATGTACTCTGTAATCAGATTTTTATTTGTTTTGATGGATAGCATGTGTTTCATGCATGGTTTATATCTATATCCCTTATATTTCTTATGTTCATCTTGATGCCTGATGATAGGTAAATGGTCCTCGCTTTGATGTTTAACCGACAGAATGAATTATCCTGGGTATATTGCCTGCTAACAGCGTTCTGTTTTGTTACACATATATCATAAAGAGTTTACATAAACTCCTCATAAACTCCTGGAAAAAAGAATATTTCTCTTATTCACAGCCGGTGGCACACTCATGAAGTTCTCATCTCATAATATTGGCCTATCCCACACCTTGGACCAAACTAAAGCCTGGGACAGAGGAGGTTTGGTGGGATGTCTCATCATATATTTTATGGAGCTTCGTCGCATCTCGCAGTTACGGCCATATTTAAAACAGACATCGTCACAGACACTTGTTCCATCATTTGTATTTTCAAAACTAGACTATTATAATGCCATTCTCGCCGATATCTCAACTGAACACTCAGATAAATTGCAAAAAGTAATTAATGTTGCTGCAAGGATTGTTTCCTGCAAACCAAAATTTTCATATGTAACACCATTTCTACAAGAATTACACTAGCTTTCAAATATATAGACTACAAATGTGCGTCATTCCATTATAAAAAATAAGAATCCAATTCAAGCATTCTCCCTGTATTACCTCAATATTTTGATAAACTTTTAAGTATGACTATGTTCCACCTATGAATCTGAGGTCAACGGCACATTAAGCTCTAATGGATATTCCATCAAAAAAATTAAAAACTTATGGTGATAGAGCATTTGATTCGTATGCTCCAAATGTTTGGAACTCACTGAGACACGACACAAGATTTGCAAACTCTCTGACGGAATTCAAATCTTTGCTAAAGAGTGAATTATTCTGTGCTCACTATGGGGAATTTATCTCAGATGTTGTTTACTATTATTTTTATGTATGTGTATAGGTCTATGGTGTGTGTATAGATAGATGTGTGTATATCACGTGTGATAGAGGGCAAGGTACCAGTAGGAATGTAAGAGCTCTGGGCCATCTGGGATAAAGCACTATATAAAAATTGTTTATTATTATAACTTGTGTAACAAAAATTCAAATAGTGGAAATTTCATGCGAGACAATCTTATTTGAGATCAAAAATAGGTTGAAATTGTTCTGATAATTTGATTTTCCAACCAGAATTTTTTGCGAAATTTGTTTCTTTGAGACAATAAGTCAAATATTTTTCTTCGGTCAAATTTTCAGACTGAAATGATCATCAGTTGGAATATTCCCAGCGATTGAGGGGGAGGAGTGGGTTTTATGCCTGAAATTATGAAAAATTAATTAATCTTTAACCCTTAGCAGGTAGAACAACATTTATGTTGTTTTTCTATTGTCACTGTAAACATTTGGCAGATTCTTAGAGGAACATGCATATGGTTCTTATTTCTGGCATGCATGACCTTTTGTAGAATATGTCGTCTGCATTACTCAAAAATGTAACAAACAGGACTTCATTCAAGCACCGATAAACAATTGAGAATGATTTTTTCAACAAGTCAATTTATTTAATTTATATGATAGAGTGTCATTGTGCTCTGGCAATTTTTATACAAAATTTATTGAAATACATGCATTGAGAAAGATCATTTGCTGTGAGGCCCAACATAGTGTTTCAAATCACTTTAATTAGATATTTGTATTTGTTGTTGACATCGGAGGTCTGGAATCCTGAATAAAACTTGAAGCAGTTTGTATAGTGGCTGAGAAGTAAAATATAAGTTTGAGGTGATAAAATCAGTGTCTTTAACCCTTCCATGACTGGAGCTTCCTGAAATTTTGCGATAACCCTGTGCCAATGAATTCTCTTACATATGCGAGTCTCCCATGGAGAGCCTTGCATATATAAGAGAATACATTGGCCTAACAATAATTTCCTTGAACTTGTAACCCTGTGCATTCTCTTATATATGCGAGGCTCCCTATGGGTTACTCGCATATATAGATAATTCATAGCTCAGGATCTTTAATGATGCACCATCACAGCTCCCATCATGAAAAGGTTAATATGTCTTTAAAATATGCAAGATGGGGAAAACATATGTATAGAAACCGATTGAGATGCAAATTCCTTCATGGCATAAGAATAACTGGAAAAAATTGGCAGATTCTGACAGAGGAACATGGTACTTACATGCATTTGATATGGTACTGCACTTCAATTCATGTGTTTATTAATGTATTCTAGAGTGCTTCCCTGCTAAGATAACTCATCTGCACTCTTAACTTCTCTCAGGAAGTAATTCCAACAGAGATGTTTGAATTGGCACAGAAATGGCTTACATCATTGTTATGGCACCCACTTACCCCCCCCCCCCCCCCCCAAGGCACCCCCTCCCCCCATGGCACCCACTTACCCCCCTCCCCCATGGCACCCCCATCCCCCAATTCCCCCTCATTCTGCAAACTGATTTAAAATGCTTCCGTCTGTCCATCCATTCATGCGTCTAGCTAAGTGTTCTTCCTTTCAAGGTCTCTATCTCAGTCACCATAGGCCAGAACTGAATGATCCAGCACTGCCGGGCGAAAGTATTTCCACGTGGAATAGGTTTCTTCCATTCATGTTTTACAGAGTTATGACTCTTGGGAGTGAAAAATGCATCAGTGCAAATTTTCTATGTCTGTAACTCTGTTATTGTACAGTAATGCTCTAATTAATCGACCTCTTAACCACAGCATAATTATGGGTAACTTTTCAGGATTTAGTCGGAAATATGGCTTGTTGCCATTTATTGGAAAGCTCTCGCCGAGAGCTTTCCAATGAATGGCAACAAGCTATATTTCCGACTAAATCCTGAAAAGTTACCCGTAATTTTGCTGTGGTTAAGAGGTTGATTAATTAGAGCATTACTGTAGCTCATTTTGGGGGGAACAGTATCCACATGTAACAGGATTACCCCCTTCATTTCTATTGAAGTGTTAGCTCTTAGATAATTAATAAACCTAAGCAAAAAGCCACCTTTGAAGGGGGGAAAGAGGTGCCATACACTTGTGCTATCAATAACTAAACACTCTAAACATGAAGCTTTATCTTCAAGTTAAAATTAATAGATTCTTTTCGGAGCTGGAGTATTTAATTGGTGGCAGCTTTATATGGTTAACGTTTTGAGAAAGGATATACTGGTACGGTGACTATTAGAGCAATTTTAATCATTTCTTTCAAATGAAACTTTCTGATTTTCACAAGAAAATAACTACCTTTTTGTGATTTTCATGATTCAACTTTAATAAAAAAATATTTTTATGCTTGAAGATGGTCTATCTCCTCCTAGATTTTATATAGTTTTCGGAGTATAAAATAATAAATGTTAATCAAAGATACTTGTCCAGAAACGCTTCTATCAATTAATATTTATTTTATATCGATATTTTCTTTTATAATGTGATAATCAAGTGGGACATTTTTTTTGTTACTATTTTCCGATAGAGTTATTCCACATACTACACTCCGAACGGATGCTAGCCGTAAACGCGAGTTATAGGAGGAGGTGGACCATCTTTAAGATGTCACCGAGATGACTAATATTTTCACACTCTCAGGGATATCTGTTCTTAACAGCTTGAAAACTCATGAACTCTCTTAATATCAAAATTTGGAAATACAGTTATTTCAAGAAACTAAATTTTAAGTGCTTGGAATGAATATCGACTATCTGGAGTTGCACTTATTTAGGTCCCTACTTTGTACAGACATATATCACCATACAGCCGTATATTGTGACATTTTACATCATGCATTCAGTACGAAAGTAGCAACAAAGGTCTTAATTATTAGAAGCAGAAATTTGGAAATTAAATATTAAAAGACTACCAGTTCTTTGCTATTGGTGTAAACATATTTTTGTAATAGAGTTAATTTATTATATTTTCATAAACTTTTTACGTCAAAATATAAATCATATCCCCACTCACAGAAGACCAAACGTGTTATCCTACTCTCAATATGTTATCCTACTCTCAATATGTTATCCTACTCTCAATATGTTATCCTACTCTCAATATGTTATCCTACTCTCAATATGTTATCCTACTCTCAATATGTTATCCTGCTCTCAATATGTTATCCTACTCTCAATATGTTATCCTGCTCTCAATATGTTATCCTACTCTCAATATGTGATCCTACTCTCAATATGTTATCCTACTCTCAATATGTTATCCTGCTCTCAATATGTTATCCTACTCTCAATATGTTATCCTACTCTCAATATGTTATCCTACTCTCAATATGTGATCCTACTCTCAATATGTTATCCTGCTCTCAATATGTGATCCTACTCTCAATATGTTATCCTGCTCTCAATATGTTATCCTACTCTCAATATGTTATCCTGCTCTCAATATGTTATCCTACTCTCAATATGTTATCCTACTCTCAATATGTTATCCTACTCTCAATATGTGATCCTACTCTCAATATGTTATCCTGCTCTCAATATGTTATCCTACTCTCAATATGTGATCCTACTCTCAATATGTTATCCTGCTCTCAATATGTTATCCTACTCTCAATATGTTATCCTACTCTCAATATGTTATCCTGCTCTCAATATGTTATCCTACTCTCAATATGTTATCCTACTCTCAATATGTTATCCTACTCTCAATATGTTATCCTACTCTCAATATGTTATCCTACTCTCAATATGTTATCCTACTCTCAATATGTTATCCTGCTCTCAATATGTTATCCTACTCTCAATATGTGATCCTACTCTCAATATGTTATCCTACTCTCAATATGTGATCCTACTCTCAATATGTTATCCTACTCTCAATATGTTATCCTACTCTCAATATGTTATCCTGCTCTCAATATGTTATCCTACTCTCAATATGTTATCCTACTCTCAATATGTGATCCTACTCTCAATATGTTATCCTGCTCTCAATATGTTATCCTACTCTCAATATGTTATCCTACTCTCAATATGTTATCCTACTCTCAATATGTTATCCTACTCTCAAGATGTTATCCTACTCTCAATATGTTATCCTACTCTCAATATGTTATCCTACTCTCAATATGTGATCCTTCTCTCAATATGTTATCCTGCTCTCAATATGTTATCCTACTCTCAATATGTTATCCTACTCTCAAGATGTTATCCTACTCTCAATATGTTATCCTACTCTCAATATGTTATCGTACTCTCAATATGTTATCCTACTCTCAATATGTTATCCTACTCTCAAGATGTTATCCTACTCTCAATATGTTATCCTACTCTCAATATGTTATCCTACTCTCAATATGTTATCCTACTCTCAATATGTTATCCTACTCTCAATATGTTATCCTACTCTCAATATGTTATCCTACTCTCAATATGTGATCCTACTCTCAATATGTTATCCTGCTCTCAATATGTTATCCTACTCTCAATATGTTATCCTACTCTCAATATGTTATCCTACTCTCAATATGTTTTCCTACTCTCAATATGTTATCCTACTCTCAATATGTTATCTTACTCTCAATATGGTATCCTACTTGTCAATTTTTTTGCGTCATTCGGTATCATTGCACGTTATTTTAACAGAAGTGGCTGGTGATGTTGTAGCTTTAAGAACGTATTACCCTGGTGGACAAAACAAGTGTCCACTTAACTGCGGTGCGGTTAGCGTTGCCACCACGGCCAAAATGCAACTACACCGCAGCTCCACCCAATAAGTGAGGGAGGGGTATAGGTCAGACAGGAAGGGTTGGAAATAATGGTTTTAGGAGAAATGGAGATATATAACTGAATTTGAGTTAGGGATGGAAAAAAAGGGAGAAGATAATGTTAGGGATAGCAGGAGGCAGAGAGAGAGAGAGGGGAGGATCGAGAAACTAGAAGACAAGAGGAGGACAGATGAAGTCATGACTCCACAGCAGAATTATGGGTAATTTTTCAGGATTTATTGCATGTTGCCATTCATTGGAAAGCTCTCAGTGAGAGTTTTCTGATGAATGGCAACAAGCTATATTTCCGATTACATCCTGAAAAATTAACCATAATTCTGCTGTGGTTAAGGAGTCGATTATTTGGGGCATTACTGTATGACTAGAAAACACTAGGAAGCTGGACGCCAGCAAATAAAGTCAATAGAGGTTCATTTACCAGTAGTTTATTTTCCTTCTCATTAATATTTAATAACTTCTGAGCTGGTTTGACATTATAGCTGGTGGCCTTTCCATGTTTGTGAATGAAAGCCATCACAGATTGCTTTCTGGCGCCTAATTACATAATTGTTTACATCATATGTAGACTGATTACTGTGGCATATTACATAATTTCTCCTCACATCTTTTCTTTACTGCTGTATGCATAGACTGTACAAAGGTCTTGGTGCACACATCTGATGCTAACACATCCTCATTAGCATCATATATTGTCACCATGCTGATACACATGCAAAGCATTGCATTTATAGCTGATTTCCTGACTTCGTCCAGGCTATTTAGGGATTTCTTTGTGATTGCCTCCATCTGGGCAGAATATAGGAGAATGAAAAAAAATTTGAGAAAACTATTGACAATTGAGATTGATCAACTAATTCAAAGTGACAACTTGAACAATACTGAGCGAACAACATTGAAAAGATTTAGGTGAAAGAATAAAACTATTCTTCCATCAGAACAGAAACATGCCTGTATGAGCATATATGAGCGAGGTCAAGGTCAAGGACACTGTCGCACGTGAAATTGGACACGCCCATATTCCCGGGATCAAAGTAGGCCTATATTCCAAATTCGAGTCGGATCGGTCTAGCAGTTTTCGAGTCTATAACACACATCATATACATACACACAGACAGAAGTAAATTCCAAAATATATAGTAGATAAGTTTAGTTGTGCTAGGATTATCAGCAAGAGATATTCTTGTTTTTACTGTGTGAAAATAGCACTGGAGTATCATAGAGTTCAACATCGGAAATTGGCAACACATTTATTTAAATATTAAAATTTCAACTAATCTCATTTGTAGATATATACTGGATTTTTTTAGTTCTTTATTAACACCATGTACATGGACATTATAAAATATATACTAGATTTTACCATATTATTGGTTATCTAGTTATTTAAGGCTAGAGGGAGATTCCAGGAAATCTGACCTTTCTCATGATTGTTCACTTCCCATTAACCCTTTGAGTGCCAGGTCGATTTTTGTATCAACCCATATACCCTGTGCCAATGCATTCTCTTATATATGTGAGTCGACCATAGGTCGCCTCGCATATATAAGAGAATGCATTGGCCTAACAATTTTTATTTTTTTTTTTTTTTTTTTTTTATTTTTTACAATTTTTATAATTTATTCTTATATTCTTTAACAGACTTATTTTGTAGATTTAGGGCCGATCAGATCGGACTCTGGCACTCAAAGGGTTAATATTGTATAACATCTGGGCTTGTTTAGCATTATATTCGGTGGCCTTTCCATGTTTGTGAATGAAATGATCGTAGATTGCTTGATGGCAGATTTGTTTATATCTTCTGTAGACTGATTATTTTGGCACATTACATTATTTCTCCTCACATTTTTACATTAACTGTTGTATGGATCATGACTCTACAGGAGTCATGGTTTATACAGCACTAATCCTGGCTCATTAGCATCCTAATTGTTGGGGTACTGCATGTGGTAAACTCATCATAATCTGTAACTGAAACACAAAAGTAAGGTAGTTTACAATCAAAACAGTACAGTTGATTCTTAATTATATATAAAATGTGTGAAAATTGTACTGTAGTAACATACATGTATTGTTCAACATCTGATGTTATCAAAAAGAAGATTGTGGGTAATAATACACAGACCTAAAGGTATGGATGGCCTTTGCAGTGGGTATATTGCTGTTAAAATAGTCATGTCATTTAAAACGCCATAAACAGAAAGAATATTAAAATATATTAATATATAGACATCTTGTTCTTATACCAATCATAAATATTGTGTAAATAGTATTTACTGTCAAGTTTGTATGCTTTGTTATGTAAACAAAAGCCAAAAATGTTACAGAACCTGTCTTTTGTTTACATAACACAGCATACAAACTTGACAATAACATACTATATACGCAATATTTATGACTGGTATAGGAACAAAATATGTCTATATTTTAATATTGTTTCTACTTATGGCAGTTTTAAAGACTGTGACACTATGTTAACAATATACCCACCTTATAGGCCATCCGTGCCTTTAACACTTGACATTTCAACTAATTATGCTTCTGTGAGACACTACTTTGACATAAATCCTCGTAAGTGTGTTTGTGGGTGCTGATTTAATTCTCTTGACCTTTTTGACAATTATGGAATTTATTTAATTAACCCTTTCAAGATGGGAGCTTTGCAGTATAAAAGATTCGTGCAGAGAATGCACTGGCTTGCAGTGTAAATGTAAATATTGCTAGGCCAATGTATTCTCTTATATATATGAGGCTCCCATAGGAAGCCTTGCATATATTAGAGAATACATTATACAGGTTTGTCGCAAAATTACAGTTATTAATTACAGTTATTAATTACAGTTATTAATTACAGAAAGCTCATGGATTAAGTGAGAACTCGGTAAGCATTTTGAGAAGATAGATTATGCAGTAACCCTTTCTTTACTAATGGATTCTTCCACTTGGAGGGATGTTCAGGAAATAGCAGCAGAGGACAGATAATAGAAAGTTAAGAAGGAATCCTATTCATTGGTGGGGAATGTTCATATCATAAGTTCAACATGGTCGTTTGTTGAACTGAACTTAATTATCTGAAGATTTCCTATGGGATTACTACTTATCAATGAGTATTTAATATACAGTAATGCTCTAAATAATCGACTCCTTAACCACATCAGAATTATGGGTAACTTTTCAGGATTAAGTCGGAAATATGGCTTGTTGCCATTCATAGGATAGCTCTCACTGAGAGCTTTCCGATGAATGGCAACAAGCCATATTTCCAACTAAATCCTGAAAGTTACCCATTATTATTCTGTGGTTAAGGGGTCGATTATTTAGGGCATTACTGTAGAAAGGGTTAATTGTAAATTATTATATATGTGGATGACTCGACCCTTTATCTACTTTTATTGGGAATTTAAGTGACCAGATAATACATTGTAAATTGTATATTAACATTTCAACTAATTTTGTTTGTAGATTAATACGGAGATTGTAACATTCCATTTGACGTCTCGTGTAGCAGCATTGTCAAGTGACCTGGTGTATCAGCAGTGTCAGTCGAGGTGGTGTACCAACAGTGTCAGTCAACGATGGGACGATTCCAAGAAATGTTAACCCTCGTCTGCTGTTTGATGGTTCTCTTCAAACAGACATTACAGAACCCATCGGAGATCGTCATCGGAGGGGTTCTCAGCGGACGGAAGTACATCGATGAGTTCGAATCGGCTGTATACAAACTGAATGAGAAATATAATGGCTCAATTGACTTTAAATTCAAACCCGTATCTATGCAGATGAACAAGAATCCGCTGAAGTCGGCGCTTTCTATGTGTCAGAAGATGATAAAGGATCAGGTTTATACTGTGATTGTGAGTCATCCGGAAGGCAGTAATGAAGCGCCCATTTCTGTGTCGTATACGTGTGGATTTTATAAGATACCTGTGATAGGAATATCAGCCAGAGATAGTGCATTCTCTGATAAGGTACGCCTATTTGTTTTATATACAGTAATGCCCTAAATAATTGACTCCTTAATCACAGCATAATTATTGGTAACTTTCAGGATTTAGTCGGAAATATGGCAATATAATTATGCTGTGGTTAAGGAGTTGATTATTTAGGGCTTTACTGTATATTTATTGTTTATAAGTAACTGTAATCGGTAATTGGATGTCTCGGAGGTAATCAACAGGCAGGGTCAGCCAACCCGGTACCTGGCACACTAGAAACTTAACTTAACCGCTTTATGAATATCAACTTAGGTTTAGATAAAACGGCTATAATTATTTAGTTATGTTAATTTGTTCACATGATACAAGTGGCATACAAAATGTCAGTCGGGATGTTGAAAATAAATTTGGCATTTTAAAGGGGAGGATGTCTGGAAGGCCTTTGAAAGATAAGGGGATTTTGAAGGTCAGGGGCCCAGTTTAGAGCAGACTAATGTTATAAGATACCTGTAATAGGAATATCAGCGGGAGATAGTGCGTTCTCTAATAAGTTATGGATATTTGTTTGTTTTCTTTAGAGTAGCCTTACATTTATTTTGCTGAATTGGTCATTGTCGCATGGGTTTGTCCGAAAAGCCACCCAGGATCTCCTAACATTGCAAAAAGATATCCAGGATCTCCCAAATGTTCAAAAAGTCACCCAGCCTTTTCAACGTCTTATAAAAATCAATTTTAAATTAGTTTCATGTTACAATAATTATTTGTTTGATATTTTCGAGTTAAATTCAAGGGAATTTGAATGGTATTCAACCCACTTTGAGTTTTGCTGTCGCAGACGAATGTGACTGAGATGATGGGTGACTTTATGCACATTTGGGAGATCGTGAGATCAACAAGTTGTGACATCAGTTCATGTTATGTTTTACTGTGATATTAATCGTATGACCCAATTGGCAGTTGACCACTTGTGGAACAGGATTTAGTATAACATACACAGGCTATGCAAATATTTGACCCGCCATATCAAATCCAGTCGTAAGTCGGGATTTGTTTACCCTGTGCCAATGCATTCTCTTATATATGCGAGTCAACCATAGGGATGGATATTACCATAATGGATGTGTTTTATTTTATGTCCTAAAAATTGTAAGAAACATTTATTTTAAAAAAATGATAAAAAATTGTTAGGCCAATGCATTCTCTTATATATGCGAGGTGACCTATGGTCGACTCGCATATATAAGAGAATGCATTGGCACAGGGTAAAAAAAATCCCGACTTACAACTGGATTTGATATGGCGGGTCACATATTTCAAAATATGGAGCATCTACATTCTTGAAGTGTCCACTAACTTGGCACTACATAAATAGTGATATAAACTAGCTTAAAGGTTTTCCCTTCTTTCATCCACAATGCATTTCACATCACTAAAATTTGTACCATTTTTACATGCAGTGTGATTTGCTAACAGTGCTAGAGAAATCACCTAGTCCAATCAAGCCTTGAAATAGTGTGTCTGTCATTTGCAGAATGAGGTCCCCAGAGGGTGAATTTAGTGTGATGCTACGCCGCATAGCAGGCTAGCATCACCAAATTCACCCTCTGGGGACCTAATTCTGCTTACAACTCAGCAGAATGAGGTTCTCAGAGGGTGAATTTGGTGATGCTAGCCCGCTATGCGGGGTAGCATCACTAAATTCACCCTCTGGGGACCTCATTCTGCAAATGACAGACACCCTATTTCAAGGCTTGAGTCCAATACCCATTTAATAATAAAACTGAATTGGTCATTGTCGCATGGTATCGTACAAAAAGACACCCAGGATCTCTCAATGGTGCAAATAGACACCAGATGACTAAAACCGGATTGATAGAATAACTGGGCGTGTTTTTAAGTGCGCTGCCATAGAGTAATTATCAATAATTCACAGGTAAAATATTGGGCTATCTTACAGTGCGGCATGGTATAGTATCCAAACTGCAGACAGATTTCATAAAAAAAACCCAGCTGAGTTTATAGTAATTAATAAGGAAAAAGCTATTTAAATATAAGAACTGAATGTAGTTTGAGTGTGTTTTATTGACGGGTATATGCCGCTGTGGCCACTGGTGAACATTTAGTGTTCCCATCAATCACAGCGCTATACCCTTCAATAAAACACACTCAAACTACATTCATTTGTTAAATATATAGGTAGTTGTTTTGCTGCTAGTTTATAGGCATGCGTTATCAGAAAAAAAACTGTATATTAATTAATAATTACACACCCTCTGTATTCACACAATTAGCAAGCCTTGAAATAGGGTGTCTGTCATTTGCAGAATGAGGTCCCCAGAGGGTGAATTTAGTGATGCTACCACGCATAGCAGGCTAGCATCACCAAATTCACCCTCTGGGGACCTCATTCTGCTTACACCTCATTCTGCAAATGACAGACACCCTATTTCAAGGCTTGCTCCTAACATTGCAAAAAGATATCCAGGATCTCCCAAATGTTCAAAAAGTCACCCAGCATTTTCAACGTCTCATAAAAATCTATTTTAAATTAGTTTCATGTTACAATAATTATTTGTTTGATATTTTCGAGTTAAATTCAAGGGAATTTGAATGGTATTCAACTCACTTTGAGTTTTGCTGTCGCAGACGAATGTGACTGAGATGCTGGGTGACTTTTTGCAGGGTAGCATCACTAAATTCACCCTCTGGGAACCTCATTCTGCAAATGACAGACACCCTATTTCAAGGCTTGACAATTACAGTAACGCCCTAAGTAATCGACCCTTTAACCACAGCAGAATTATGGGTAACTTTTCAGGATTTAGTCGGAAATATGGCTTGTTGCCATTCATCGGAAAGCTCTCACTGAGAGCTTTCCGATGAATGGCAACAAGCCATATTTCCGACTAAATCCTGAAAAGTTACCCATAATTCTGCTGTGGTTAAAGGGTCGATTACTTAGGGCGTTACTGTAGCTTCCATGAGAATCAGTACAAATCACAATATGGTTTCACAAACTTATCTGACATTCATCAGGCAACAACTGAAGTCGACATTTAACCCTTTGATTGCCAGGTCGATTTTTGTATCAACCCATATACCCTGTGCCAATGCATTATCTTATATATGCGAGTCGACCATAGGTCGCCTCGCATATATAAGAGAATGCATTGGCCTAACATTTTTTTTTTACAATTTTTTACAATTTTAATAATTTATTCTTATATTCTTTAACAGACTTATTTTGTAGGTTTAGGGCCGATGAGATCGGCCCCTGGCACTCAAAGGGTTAAAAACAAGCGATGAAACACCTACGTCACTTCAAGCCAATCATGTGCTCGTGCTCGCTGCGTGTTGTTATTGGCAGACTCTGTTACATGGTATTTGAACAATATAAGTAACAATGAACAATGTTACTTACAATTGTTGTGGTAGTTTGGAAAAGTTGTTCTATTAACCCTTTACCCAACAAACCGGCCAAAACCGGCCAAATAAAGCTTCAACAGCCTAAAATATCTTCGGTCTGTCTCAATAGAACCATACAAATATGGATATCATTGGAACCGGCTCATTGACCACATTGTGATGGTTATAGTTATGCCCTGTGCCAATGCATTCTCTTATATATGCGAGTCGACCATAGGTCGCCTCGCATATATAAGAGAATGCATTGGCCTAAAAAAAATCTTTTTTTAACACTTTTTACCATTTTTATGTTTACCCATACCATGTATGGTAAACATAGTGTCGTTGTCCGGATTGACCACTCGTCGTTCGTCCGTCCGTCCGTCCGTCCGTCCGTCCGTCTGTCCGTCCGTCTGTCCGTCCGTAGACACTTTACGTGTAATGCGATAACTCAAACATTTTCTACCTTATCAAAACCAAATTTTGTATATGGGGTTTTCAGCCCAAAATACAGATCGAGTTCGAATATGGGTTTGATCCGACTTTTTTTTTACAGAGTTATGGAACTTTTTCGACTTAGAATTCACGCATTCTGCCATAACTCAAACATTTTTTATCTGATCGGAACCAAATTTGGTATGTGAGTTTCTCGGCCCAAAATACAGACCGAGTTCAAATATGGGTTTGATCCGAGTTTTTTTTACAGAGTTATGGCCCTTTTTTTACTTAGAATTCATGAATTCTGCCATAACTCAAACATTTTTTATCTGATTGTAACCAAATATGGTATATGAGGTTCTCAGACCAACATACTGATTGAGTTCGAATATGGGTTTGATCGGATGTTTTTTAATGGAGTTATGGTCCTTTGACATATAGTTCACACATACTTCGATAAAGCAACCATTTTTCATCTGATAGGAGCCAAATTTGGTATATGAGTTTCTCAACTCAAAATACAGAACGAGTTTGAATATGGGTTAGATCCAATTTGTTATACCAGAGATATGGCCCTTTTTCAACTAAGAATTATCCAATTATAACCCAAGTAACTTACAATTAATGAATACCTCAGCCTCACAGCTTCTCTGTGAGAGAGATAAAAAGACATGGTTTATTGAGAGTTATTTATAGCCCTCATATGTTCCCTCTGTATAAGAGACACAAATTAGTGAATTATTGGATAAATTGATTTAGCTATCTTATTAACCACAACTTAATGTGAATTTATTTAACTAGACCAATGGAGCTCTCTAAGTCCTTGGATGATGGGACTACATTGGATCAAACAGGGCAGAGATAGGTGATTTAACCCCTTTTACCCATTCCATGTCTTTTAACCTTTTCCATTAAATAAATAATTATATTATTTTGATATCTCACATGGCAATTTGCAACAACATGAATAGAACTGCTTATACTATGATAGTGGTGACAGGCTCTAGAGTTTAGACGTTATATTAACCCTTCTATATTGACTCATACATTCCAATAATTTGTGTTATTACTGGTTATTATGTACATTTGCCATATACTACTTCATATCATAACAGTATACTCTATAATTCAACATTAAAAGATTATGATTCTGATTATAACAATTTACTATCGCCAAGGGATGGGTTAAACATCTGCCGATCGTGATCGGCCTCTCGTTTCTTACATTCTTTAACAATTTTATAATTTTTAATGTGTTAAGCCAATGCATTCTCTTATATATGCGAGGCGACCTATGGTCGACTCGCATATATAAGAGAATGCATTGGCACAGGGCCCTTCTGTTGGGTAAAGGGTTAAAATGTACTGGTATATGATTATGAGAAATGACTTGCAGATCGATTGGAGTAATTGGTTTTGACCAACAGAGTGATTAAACAAAATTTGTGTGAATCCCTTTGGGATTCATACACATCGTTTAATTACTCCGATGGTCAAAATCCAATGACCCCCAATCGGTCTGCAAGTTATTTCTTAAATGGCTGCATCTAGAAATAATCAGGGACTCAAACAATTTGTTAATTTTTAATGTAAGATCATTACAGAGTTTGCACATAATTTGACAACCAGTGATATTGGGATTTAGTGCAACATTGACTATATTTAGCAAGTCCAAAATCACCTAAACTGCACATCAATATTTATACCCCCAGAAAAATGGGGGATGTACTGGATTGACATTGTCCCTCTGGGTGTATATCTCAGCCATGGATCTCTGTGAACAAGCCTGGATTTAGTGTGTCTGACATTTGCAGAATGAGGTTCCTAGAGGGTGAATTTAGTGATGCTACCCCACAGCGGTGCTAGCACCACCAACTTCACCCTCTGGGAACCTCATTCTGCTTGGGCCTCATTTTCTGGGAAGTATCTATAGTCTCAAAATAACACTGTTTTTTGTTACTTTTTCCCCTATCTGTTCAGTTTTTATATCCCCTAATTTGCAGAAGGTAAAAAATTTGCCTAATCGAGGTGACTAATGGGTGAACATCACAAACTTAAACTGGGGTAGCTCTCTGATATAAAATAGCAGTTGAGGCTTAAGCAGAATGAGATCCCAGAGGGAGAATTTTGTGATGCTAGCTCACTGTGCTGGATCCTGTCACTAAGTTCAGCCTCTGGGGACCTCAATCATCAAATGTCAGACACACTATATCCAGGCTTGTCGGTGAACTGTGGTAACAATGTGCGTTATCAGGAATGCATTCAAAAGAGGATCCAATGACATTCACATTTTCCATTCTAGAGTTACTCTTCTTTTTCTTGTTTGTTTGTTAGTGATGCTACCCCACAGAGTCTGCTAGGAAAGTAATATGTAAAACACGGTGTTACCACCCGGAGAGCGCTTCAGCCAGTGTTCGTAGCAGCCTGGGTCCATATTATGCAGGGCCGGTATCAGTCAGGGTCCGTCTGAATCATTGCATTTATAAAAGTATACTTTGGAATGGTCTATTATTCATCTGCAGGGATTTCATGATAAATTACGAACAGATAATACAAGTGTAGAAAACTTCATATTCATTGGTGGTAAATGTTTATATAATAAGTTCAACAAATAAACCACGAAATCAACGATTTAAAAGGATTTTACAGTAGTTTCTTTTTTGTCTGGAAATGTTTATATTTTGTCTAGTTCAGCTTAATATTTGGTTTAATCTTGTTCATGTTTTAATTTTGCATCATGGGGATGAATCATGGGGGTGCATAAACTTATTTTTCGGACTCTTATCTGAAGAATAACCTACAAATACTCTACTGTGAATGGCTTTAATTGATTTCATCGCCATAATTTTTTCGTGGTTTCTTATAAAAAGGCTATTTTGTGTGGACGTGAATTCATTAAAAGAGGATATCATATTTATTCACAACAGCATGTCCAACAATTGCCAGTTTATGACATCTTGGATACTAAGTCACTATTAAGAAATTGGACCTCCAGGTATTTCAGTGGCGAAAGGGCATCATGCAATCGGTGCACCAGCTTAATTTCACAGGCTGGTGGGGTAGTTATTTATTGTATTATGTAACCTGAGAGTGGTGAAACCATTAGAGCTTCAAGAGATCAATTCATTGCCCATTGTTTATACAAACTATTATAGAAGGGATGAGACGATGTACTATTAGTATATATAAACAATAACGAATAAGCCACTTTATAAATTGATTATGTTTAATCTCGGTCTCCCGTGTTTTCCCAACTCTTACAACATGCCAAAAACGACATATTCCTTCACCCCCACCACCCAATCCCAGTTTAATCTAACCAACTCAGAGTAAATCAATTATTTTGTTGTATGTTGATTTCGTGGTAGGGCCAGACCACGAAATCAACGATTTAAAAGGATTTTACAGTAGTTTCTTTTTTCCGATACACGCCAGAATACTGCCAGTGCTAGTTACTTGCTTTGATTTTGTCTCTTGCTGATATATAGAGGCGCACTAGCACTTGTTTGGTTTTGGTTAGGTATTATTGAATAAGAGGGTTTGGTATAAAAATACCATGAGAGCCAAGGGTTCAACACAGGCTCAAGTATACTATCCTTGTGCAAAAATGTTTGAACCAATATGAGCGTGGTTCTATATTTATTGCCATAATCTATAATGTACATGATGTCAACGATCCCATCTGAGTGATGCACAGATAATTACCCGATATTTTGTCAAGATTTTAATCACAATAAAGGTAGTTATAGCTTCAATGGCTGTTACTGTTATTGATCAAACTTATCCTGCACAAAGTTGTGGAATAAATAGAGAACACAACTTGCATCATAATGTAGAATTTTTCATCGAACTCATTGGGGACGGTGCATAATCACATTTCACTCTCATTCTCCACTTTTGTAAAATATGTCGTTGCCCCGTCCGCTGCTCATTCGATAAAAGATTCTCGTTTAAGATGCATGTTGTGTTCTGTCTATTTATTACATATCTAAAGCATCAATGAAAGTGATATTATTCAAAGCTCTTCCAATCAAAAATAAATGTTTTGCAATTATTTTGATAAATTATCATCTGAAATTCTATAATATCCCATTTAGCAACTAAATTTGTCATATATCTGCAGGTAGAATCAGAATTTTGCTTGAGCGTTTTTGTCAAAAATATTGCACAGGCTGGAATCAATGCTTTTACTGAGAAACATACACTGGTATGTAACAAGAATTCTTTTTCTATTTGTAGAATATGCACACATCATTCCTGCGAACAGTACCGCCATACTACCACCAGGCGGATATCTGGGTCGATATCATACGAGAGTATGACTGGAGGAAGGTCGTTTTTATACACAGCATGGACGAAGAAGGGAGAGAAATCCTGTATCGATTCCAAACGCTCGCTGATAAACATAATATAGAGGTATAGCTTTATTTTGATAATTTGAATTTTTTTTTAAGTCTCTGTGCAGGGTAGTGTCAGTAAATTCACCCTCTGGGATCTCATTCTGCAAATTCCGGTTGTTTTAAAATTTGATATGTGGACTACTACATGAAAATACAGGTCATGTTCAAATATGGCTGAGTTATGTCCCTTGTTGACTTAGAGCTTGCTGATTATTTTGGTATCTAGATGATAACTTTAGTTTTAGTTATCTGACACATGACAATACAGGTCAAGTTCGAATATGGGTGTGGTCTGTCCATTTTTACCAGAGTAATGGTCCTTCTCGACTTAGTTTTACCCTTGTTTTGCAGATGGAGAAGGTTCTTAAATACCAGCCTGAAGAGGAGGAAGAGTTAGAAGCTATACTAAGCAACATCGACCAATGTCAGACCAGGGTCGTCCTTCTATCTGCAAAGTACGTTTTCTAATGATCAGATAATTACTTTTACACAAAATACTTTGGCTGGAGGCGTCAGATTACTTTGTTTTCAGATTTATCAGATTTGGACCAGGAACCAGTCTATGCAACAAGAGACATTGAGTGTGCTCAAATAAACAGAAACGAGATGCGCAGAAACAATGACAGACAACAGCTAGATAGATATTTTCATTCTCTAAGCAATTACAGTAATGCCCTAAATAATCGTCTCCTTAACCACAGCAGAATTAGGGGTAACTTTTCAGGATTTAGTTGGAAATATGGCTTGTTGCCATTCATCGGAAAGCTCTCACTGAGAATTATGGGTAACTTTTCAGGATTTAGTTGGAAATATAGCTTGTTGCCATTCCATGGCAGCATGGCAGCCATATTTCCGTCTAAATCCTGAAAAGTTTCTCATAATTCTGCTGTGGTTAAGGAGTCGATTATTTAGGGCATTACTGTATATCAACTTTGAGAAGACAATCGGTTATTAAAATGTGCTGTTACTTCCATGAAGTACTAGAAACTTAAACAGTGGTTGTCAAATTCATTTGACTGGTTCTTGCCCCAATCAAACCAGCTGCCTAATTCATAGTAACCTGATCCTTTCTGCAATACTTTGGACCCTTGCTATTATTGCGTCTCAGAATTGCACACATCCGGGGATCGGTTTTCACTTTATATTGAAGGTACTTTCTAGGGTAATTGTCAACAAGGAAATTGACTGATTAAATGATGCTCAAATTAGAGTTTTAGGGGCCTAAAACCAGCATTTTATTTGAACATCAATTCCCGGATAAGTACATTTTTAAAGATGGATTATCTCTTTAAATAACAAATTTTAAAAAGTTGCGTGGGTATAAAATAATAGATATGAACTGAAGACCCCTGTCCGGAAAAGCTTCTATCAATTAATATTGATTTTATTTCGAATATTAAATCGGGACCGTTCATGTTACTATTTTTAGAACCGACCATTCGCATGATACCATATTGCGATATAGAGCACTGGGCTGTTCCTACGGCTATGCAACGAAAGTCAAATGTCACAAATTGGTTGTTTGTATTGTTCTGTTCTACATATATAAGCGCTATTAAGTATAATTAACGTTTATTTGTGACAAAATTGTTGAATAAATTTCTGGTCTCTGTAAACATGTAGTAACCACTATTGTTCGTTAGCTGAACAAACACACCTATTTAGACCATAAAATATTAGAAATAAAATTAATATTAATCGATAGAAGCATTTCCGGACAGGAGTCTTCGATTCAAATCAAATATTTTATACCCCGGTAACAATATAATACATGTTTACAAAGAGATAATCCACCTTTAAGACAAACTATATGTTTTATCAGCATAGGACACATCAAAGTTATAGAGGATGTTTTGATAAAGTAGTTGTCGGCCATTTTTTATATTTTAACTGGGAATTAGTTAAATTTGTGAATTTATATCTGTAAAGTTTGATGGCAAATTTCATTCTAAAGGTATATATACATAATTCAACTATAAAACTAACAATGTTATTTCTATATTATTATTTATATGTGAAGATTCTAACATGGTAATTAATTTCATACGTATAAGCATTTTGAAATATTTTTCAGCATGGCAGATGCTGAGCGAATATATTCAATGGCCGAAAAACTCAAGATAACGGGAAACTCATATGTCTGGATTGTATCTGAGAGGGCTCTCGATGGACATAATATACCAGAAGGTCAGATTAAGTTTCATTATCGAAACATGTTTGCCACATTCATTTGCTGTACACAATGCAGTGAACTGCTGTCACAAACGCACACAATTATCATGCAAATTTAGTTTGTGGCAAATGTGCTTCGAATTTAGTTTTTAACATAATTTGGATAGCATAATTTTGTCGTAAAAATTCTGCAAACTATTATTATGTCATAATTAACGTTCAGCTCATTTCTCTGCAAGCTATCATGAACATCATCAGCATTACAAAAGTTTGCTGCAACTTTGCAGTTGGAAAATTGCCAGTAGTTGCAGCGACATTTTCTGATTGGTGCATACTGATTGCAATTATTGTTAGAACTGATTGAGAACATAAAACAAGTCAAAGGAGTTCGGACTTAGGGCCCTGCGATTGGTTTCGATTGCTATTCAAAATTGTTCGTCGTATTCATTTCAAAATCTGCTGTCCTGATTCAATTTGTATCAAATCTTTGCCATCAGGTGGATACACATGCTGTCAATGTACAAACATTCGGTTTTGTGCAAAGAAACTTTGGATACTAATGAACAATTACACATAACGGTTTATAAATAGACCACCCCATTTCTGTGTGAATGAAATATGTTCACCGGGACTGCAGTGTTTAAGTAATTGTATGTCACATATATGGGAATTACTTGTGCATCTAACTGTATATGGCAGATTTCAGTATACATTAGAGACCTTTCACAAAATCACTATTATGATTATGGATAGGATATATATTGTCCTAGTAAGGTGGAAACCATCACAACTTACATACGACGGTTAATTGGTGACACGGAATATGCCACACTATATTCAGTTGCACATTATATTTCATGGAAAAGGAAATGTGTGTCTATTTTAGATCCCATGTTCTTATCCGTGTGTTATGCACCACACGCATAAAGGTAGAGCGTCCCCAAGCAGGACCGGTGGCACATGCTTGACACATCTGCACATAATTAAACTGAGTGGGTATATTTCGTCTCGCATAAGTACCCGCGTATCTGTAATCGTATTCATGATTTTGCGAAAGGTCTCTATTGATAATGAGGTTTTCGACTCATTACGGTGACCAATTTGACTGTTTCTCCAAACTATTCCTTGCATTCACTCGTGTTTGCTTGATACAATGAATTGATTCAAGATTTGATGTGATTTAAAATCTTCTGCATGATTTTATTCGAAATGAAAACACCAAATTCGCAAGTCCATATTAGGACTTAAAGGTACTCAATCCGATAAAACTCCTATCAATTACTATGTCAATGGCTTCGGGGGTCAAACATATTTGATTCGAGTCGAGGAAGTCACCCATCAAAGCTCAGATTTGTTAGATATCGATTTTAGAAATCTATTATTTGGCCCAGAACTCAGTCAAAATTGCGTTAAAATTACCACTTGATTTTAGAGTTATCCATCCTTGTCTGTTTGAATAGATTTGGAGTTCACATCCAGAGCAGATTACGGCAGTTGTTAGTACTCATCTCGAGTTAACAACAAATTTCAAAAATCAATATCTAATAACTCTGAGCTTTGTTTGATGGGTTCCTCGACTCAAATCAAATATGTTTTACCCCCAAAGCCAAAGAAATAGTAATATAGGACCCTCTGATCGGATTGTTGTTGTTGGAATCTGTTGAAAATTTGTTGTTGTAAATGGTGAATTTATTTTTGTGTTGATACTAAAAATGATCTCATTCGAGACATGAGACTGATGTTTATTTTCTTTAGTGGTGAGCCACATTTGTCTCTTGTCACTCTTTGTATCTTAACCCTTTGCGAGTAGAATGACACATATGTCGCCCTACGGTTCGCGAGTGGAACGACATATATGTCTTTTCAGGAAGTGTCATTTTTATGTAGACATAACTTCAATTGATCTTCTGATTTATAAATGATTTGTATAGGAGATATTTTTATTAATATAATGTCCCAATGTATAAGTGCAATAGATTATGATAGCACACGTAAACAGAAAATACACATAAATTAAAAACAAATTATTGGACCTTTTGACCCTAATTTGTTCATAATTATTGCTATGACGTTGACGTTAAACTCACACATGACGTCATGTAATGACGTTATATATACTCTCCAAAGGGTTAAAGAATAAAATGAAGAAAAAAATAATATTTAACTAATGAACTGCCAGACACCTGACAAACTTCTTGGATCTGATACCAGAAAGACAATCTAGCTATCATTTGTTAAATCAATAATCTTTGACTAGACATTAACCCTTTACCCAACAAACCGGCCAAAACCGGCCAAATAAAGCTTCAACAGCCTAAAATATCTTCGGTCTGTCTCAATAGAACCATACAAATATGGATATCATTGGAACCGGCTCCTTGACCACATTGTGATAGCTACAGTTAGCCCTGTGCCAATGCATTCTCTTATATATGCGAGTCGACCATAGGTCGCCTCGCATATATAAGAGAATGCATTGGCCTAAAAAAAATATTTTTTAACACTTTTTACCATTTTTTCTTACATTCTTTAACAATTTTATAATTTTTAATGTGTTAAGCCAATGCATTCTCTTATATATGCGAGGCGACCTATGGTCGACTCGCATATATAAGAGAATGCATTGGCACAGGGCCGTTCTGTTGGGTAAAGGGTTAAAGGACTAGTTTCTCCTTTGTGGTGAGCATCCTGTTTATTTTTAGGTTTTATTGGAGCATCTCTGCAAAATATGGATGAGATGGAGCACATGCATGACAGCGTTACTATCATTGGTCAGGGCTTCGTACAGCTTCTAGCTGCCGAGAATATAACGGAAGCTCTGAAGGAGTGTGAAAACTATAGGAACCCATGGAGCAGTGGTTCCAGAGTGTACAGGTAACAAATTATAGGAACCCATGTAGCAGTGGTTCTAGAGTGTACAGGTAACAAAATTATAAAAACCCATGTAGCAGTGGTTCCAGGGTGTACAGGTAACAAAACCTTACATGACGGCAGCTGTACTGGTGCAGCATTAAAGATCATGTGCCAGTGCATTCTCTTATATATGTGAGTCTTCCATAGAGAGCCTCGCATATATATAAGAGAATGCACTAGCTGGCTTATAAGGTAAAGTCAAGATAAACATTCTTAGGTCAATGTATTCTATTATATTTGCAAGGCTCATTTGGGAGGCTTGCATATATAAAAGAATGCATTGGCACAGGGTTTTTCGCAAAATTTCAGGAAGCTCCAGTCACGGAAGTTTTAATATTTACACTCCAAAATTCATTTGTATTGTAGAACCTGAATGGAGAACGTTGATTGGTTGAAATCATGTCATGTGACGGTTTCATATTTTATGAAAGCAACTTGCAATGCGATACCAGAATTTCATTCAAAATGGGTGCTAAATGCTCTTTTACTTTGCAAGTTGAGTAACCATAAGAAATGGATGCTGATTTTGTTGCATTCAATAGAGTATGGATGCAAGTTGGTCTAATATTTTTACGAATGGAGGCATATTTCACATCCCACACAAAGATCAGACCAACTTACATTCATACACCATGGAATGAAAGCTAATCGACATCCATTTCTTGAGAAAGAAATTATGGCTTACAACCTATCCTTCGTATAATTTCCCCACATATTAAACCTGGTTTATCAATGTATGTATGACATGAGAAAGGGGAGGATGTCTGCTGAGCATATTAAAGAAGATGCTTAATATGATAATGACCAAGGTTCTAATTTATCGCAGACAAACTGCTATTTGTTCTCATATGACATAAATTTTGAAGAGGATGCTGTATCCTGGAGCGGTTTTATGGAATTTAAAAAAGAGTTTTAGAAAAAAGCCAATTTTATTTTATGCCAAAAGTAGAATTTAGACATTTTCAGAATTTGACTCCTAATGAGTTGAAAAGATGCCAATTATGTTTCGATAGAATCATCAGTTGAAGATTGCTGACTCTGTGCTATAATGAGCGTATGTCACATTACAGCTCTTTACAAATTAATATTCATTCCTTAAAGACATATTATGGACTTGTTCTGGTGTGTGAAACTGATAAGTTAGTACTCAGGCATTATGCCAAGCTGGGGAATGTAGCATTCTACTAATCGCCGAAAATGTCAAACAAATTGACCATACCACTCCATAGAAAACATTGTCTGAACTACGCCCAATTGTAAATATTTACATCTCAATTCGGGATGCAACTATCGACGACCAACACACACAAATGATTTCTCCATCGAGAGTCATTGCATTTAATTAATATATCAGAATAACGGTGTGTGTTGTCAATTTGGATTAATATTCGTAAAAATAACTACTTTGAGCAAGATTATTCTCCATTTCTATTTAATCACCAACCGGAGTATTTCACATCACTTTAACAAACCACAATCTTACGACATGTTTGCTTATCTCAGTACCTCATTGGAAGCAATAAAGCATAGGAGTTACTTCCCTTATACTGTCCTCGCAAACATTACTTGCTTTGTGTTAATAACTATACAAATAACCGTCAGTGGTTCATTGGCTTTGCTACTTTTGACAGATTTTTGTATCAACCCATATACCCTGTGCCAATGCATTCTCTTATATATGCGAGTCGACCATAGGTCGCCTCGCATATATAAGAGAATGCATTGGCCTAACAATTTTTCATCATTTGTTATTATTTTTTACAATTTTTTACAATTTTAATATTGTTTTCTTATATTCTTTAACAGACTTATTTTGTAGGTTTAGTGCCAGGGAATCTTACGTTTTTCATGGGCATCAAAATTATTACTATGAATACTTGGTGATAGTTTTGAGTTATAACATGCCCCTAAGGTTTTAACCAGTTTGTTTTTAAATTTGCTATAGCATGCTTAAGCATACCCAAACAAATTTCAACCGAAAAAAGAAAAAAAAATATAAAAAAAAAAAAATAATTTTTTTTAGGGCCGATTTTACAGAATGTAAATTAGGGCCGATGAGATCTGCCCCTGGCACTGAAAGGGTTAAACCTGGTTTATCAATGTATGTATGACATGAGAAAGGGGAGGATGTCTGCTGATACGATCTTCACAATGTCTTTAATTTTTCTATACTAAATCGATTCTCCCACCAAGTTAAAAAAGTGAACATTGGAATGGTCTATTATTGATCTGGAGGGATGTACAGGTAATATGAGCAGACGACAGGTATTACAAGTACAGAAGCCCTGTTTTTTGGAGGGAAATGTTCAGATAATAAGTTCAACGAATGATGTTCAACAAACATTTGTTGAACTTATTATCTGAACATTTCCTAAGGGATAACTACCCATGAATGAGTGTTTATGATAGTAAGGGTTAATATCATATTTAACTTTTTTTTTTTATGTAATTATTATTAGCGACCACAAGAAATACTGGACTCATTTGATTATCTGACTGTTTGATAGAGCATAGAGCAAAAATTGCAAGTGTATATGAAAGGTTCATCCACTCTATACAGACAATCTTTCTGTCAATTTCAAAGATTGTATGTATATGTGTGACATGTATATAGAGTAAATAATGAATCAGGTCTGTCATTCAGAGAGAAGAAAGTAATTTTCAAACTCAGAGCACCAATTACATGTACAGTAATGCTCTAAATAATCGACTCCTTAACCACAGCAGAATTATGGGTAACTTTTCAGGATTTAGTCGGAAATATGGCTTGTTGCCATTCATCGGAAAGCTCTCACTGAGAGCTTTCTGATGAATTCCAACTAGCCATATTTCTGATTAAATCCTGAAAAGTTACCCATAATTCTGCTGTGGTTAAGGAGTCGATTATTTAAGGCATTACTGTAACTATTTCATACCTTAATTAACAGTTACATCCAAAGACAGCAGCTGGAGGATGGATTGACTGGAATCGTCGGATTCAATGATAAGGGAGACAGAACAAACGCTGTGTATGATATAAAAAATGTGCAGAGAGAGGGAGAAAAGATGACGCTAAGGTCTATTGCCATTTATGGAAGTAAACGAGTAAGTTGAAATACACGTTTATCACATGATCCAACCATTATTCCATTCATCAAACCGATTCCACAATAATGATATGCAACGGTCATTGCTTAACAGGAAACAGTGCCAGTTGTAGCCAAATGTATTATTGTTGCACAAATGTGATTGAGAATCAGGGGGCGAGGAATGAAGAAGAATCGATGTTTGTGACTGATATTGATTTAGTTTGAAAGTTTATTTCATTAAATTTACACCTTAACCCTTTACCCAACAGAACGGCCAAAAACGCCCAAATAAAGCTTCAACAGCCTAAAATATCTTCGGTCTGTCTCAATAACACCATACAAATATGGAACCGGTTCATTGACCACATTGTGATGGTTACAGTTATGCCCTGTGCCAATGCATTCTCTTATATATGCGAGTCGACCATAGGTCGCCTCGCATATATAAGAGAATGCATTGGCCTAAACAAATTCTTTTTTTAACACTTTTGACCATTTTTTCTTACATTCTTAAACAATTTTAGAATTTTTTCTTACATTTTTTTAAAATTTTATAATATTTTTCTACATTCTTTGACAATTTTAGAATTTTTAATATGTGTTAAGCCAATTCATTCTCTTATATATGCGAGGCGACCTATGGTCGACTCACATATATAAGAGAATGCATTGGCACAGGGCCGTTCTGTTGGGTAAAGGGTTAATACATGTTACAAATTTCATCTATATTATTATACGTATGTCTGAGCCTGATTGTTAAGTTCAACACACAACCATTGCTGAACTTATTATCTGAACCTGTGCCAATGCATTCTCTTATATATGCGAGTCGACCATAGGTCGCCTCGCATATATAAGAGAATGCATTGGCTTAACACATTAAAAATTATAAAATTGTTAAAGAATGTAAGAAAAAATGGTAAAAAGTGTTAAAAAAAGATTTTTTTTAGGCCAATGCATTCTCTTATATATGCGAGGCGACCTATGGTCGACTTGCATATATAAGAGAATGCATTGGCACAGGGCCGTTCTGTTGGGGTAAAGGGTTAAATATGTCAAATAGTCTTATTTATCTAGGGACTATTTCTTTGCTCAGGCAAACAATACATTATAGTTATGTGAAACATCACCACACATCTTATAGAAGCCGCTGTTAGTTCCAAGTCCCATTTATTGATTTAAGTATGTTTTATGGAGATTTTGGGTCAAGTAATAAATAGAATATACAACTGGTCCCCAGTTTATAACAAAATTTACAAAACAAACTCGCCTAGTAAGTTAGGTTTGGACCTCGCCAAAGGCTACAATTAGGGACGAGTTGCAGATCCTTTATATACACGTATATGTATGCATTGTATTGAAGCAACTCTTAAGATCATTCAAGCAGGTGCCTTAGGTTATCCGGTGCTGTGATGGTTGTATACATCACCAGCATATTCGATCAATTTGCCTGCTTTGTACAAGGGATGAGTTGATTGATTAATAAACACATACATGTGGGTATAATTTAGGTGTATTTTAATATACATAACAATCCATTTTGGCGATAGTCGCGTCATTCCCATGTCTTCGTGTTGTCAGACACATTTTTTTAATCTCTGAAAAATTGTGGTGGTAAATTTAAATTGTTTTTTTTTGCGCCGAAGGTTGTTCCACTTTGCACTTTCGCCTAGCTCATTTAGGGATGAAATGATTGATTAATAAACACACACACATAAAATGTTATTTTATTATAAGTAACAATCCATATCAGATATATTGGTGGTCTTTGCATTGTCATTCTCTCAACAATCGTCATCAGACACGGTGGGTATTTGCCGCATTACCCAAATTTCAATGTCTGAAAAATTGGGGTAGTAACTTGAATTGTTTTCTTGATCTGATGGTCATTCCACATTGAGTTTTCGCCGGGCTCATTTAGGGATGAAATGATTGATTGATAAATACACTGTAGTTTGTTATAAGTAACAATTGATATCAGTTATATCGGTGGTCATCGCGTCATCATTCTTGCGTCATCGACGTACATGGTGCGTATACATGTACTTACCATTTTCCATTGTCTGAAAATTTGGGGTTGGTCTAAATGGGGATAAGGCCTTCGAAAATATTATTCAAAAAGTTGGGTGTGAGCCTAATAATGGGTATGAGTTAAAAACGTGGCACTATACGGTATATATACTCACTAGTATATGCATACATGACTACATTAATTTCTAAATGTTGACAAGAGATATATTTACACAATTAATATGCCAGATATGTTGCATTCAGGTTCATTTTATGACCAGCAGGAATAGATGTGAAAGTGATTACCGCTTATATCTCTATTTCCAGCAAGTATCAGAGAAGTTGACATTCCGGCGTGATAAAATTGTGTGGCCTGGAGGTGCGACAGAAACGCCTCGAGGTTACAAAGTCAAAACAAATATCAAGGTAAGCAAAAATTTGGTTATGTAGTAGCTCAATATTAAACTTAAAGACATGCAAGCTCGAAAATAGTGTGTCTGACATTTGTAGAATGAGGTCCCTAGAGGGTGAATTTAGTGATGCTATCCCGCATGGTGGGCTATAATCGCCAAATTCTCCCTCTGGGGACCTCATTCTGTATGACCTCATCTGCTATGCATTTTATCTTCTGCATATTAGGGGATATAGAAACTGTCAGAAGGGAAAAAATAACTAAATGTTAATTTGAAACTATAGATGCTTCCCAGAATATGAGGCCTGAGCAGAATGAGGTCCCCATTGGGTGAATTTGGTGATGCTAGCCCATATAACGTGAACCACTACATAAGGGCGCTTGGTGATGTCATGGTCATGTAATTGCTTCATCACTGTGTCACTGGTTATCATATTTTAACCAATGATATTAACAATTTACTGAAATACAGCAACCTATACCCAGCAAGATATGTTCATCACAAGCTTATAACCCAATGAAGTCGAAAACAAAACCCAAAATACAGTTATACAGATGTTAAATCTAAGATGGCCACTGGGGTCACGTGACCGTGGGGTGGCCAATGTGGTTGTTCTTGGTCAACAGGTCAACTGTTATATATCCATCACAATAAGACAAAGACATTTATGATAATCACATGTATTAAAATTTTAATGCATTGGTCATAAATATAATGTATGTCCTGGTATATGGGGTGTGGCCACATACAAATTGTATGGTAATCACCATGGTCATGTGACCTTTTCAAATATGGGTGTGTATATATAGCACATATATAGGCAGGGGGTATGGGTCCCTCCCTGTAAGATAGAGCCTGAAGCCACCATCGCACGCCGCCGCCGCCAGCCATATTGGCCAGATACCGCCGCCAGCTATATTATCTCTAACGCCAGCCACATGAAAAAATCTCCGTCGCCGGAATTGTAAAACGGCTGAGCCGTGTGCATGGGCTTATTTGTCAAGCACAAATGTACTGTGAATCGCAAAGAACTAAACCGCATTGCCTAATATTGGCATACTCGCATGGACACGGCACGGTTGTTATATTTTCAGAACACCGGGCCCCTTAATGTGGAATAGACTATCACAATGCATTCATTCATATAACTTAATGGGCGCATTCATTCAGTATTGAAAGGGTTAAATTATAAATCGTTTATATCGACACGACTCAGTCTCAGACATCGCTGGCATTTGCCAATATATGCACATAACCTGTAGAAGAGAATAGAAAATAGTTTGAAATATTATATATCATTACTATCGGATTCATCATTCAATGATGCATGCATATATCGCAAGATGCCAGTGATGATAGTCAACAGAAGTCCCAATGTAACTTATACCGATTAGATGGGAAACTACGTAGTACATCCATGACAGTCCTTCGTGTATTTTCGCCATGATAATGGAAAATCCCAACAACAAAAGAATATGTGTGGTCTGGAATTCTACGGGTTCACCACAAACGCTAAAACAAACGGGGTATATAACCGGGGATTAGGAACATTTCGGAAACAATAATGGGCTGAATGATAACGTCTCAGCCGGCTGAGCCGCCATATTTCGTCAGCCACGAATGTCACGACTGAGCCGGCTAAGCTAGCTAACCAGCCACGAAATCGGTTGAGCCAGCTGCGAAAACTATTTGTCGTGGCTTCGGGGTCTACTGTAAGACATCAACTAATGCAGATAAAGTGAAAAATAAAATGCTGAGAATTATATATTTCTGTATCGACCCCATCTATATATACCCATATAAGCATGAATATGCTTCAAGCTTAGTCAATCATGTGTAAATCAAGAATCCAAGATAGCCAACAAGGTCACGTGACCTCTGGTGGTGTTAGGAGTGGCTATGGAGTATGGACATATCATGCCTATGTCTATTCACATATGAAGTTTCAACAAATTATTCCATGCAATACTTGCCATACACTATATTACCCATATATACACCCATAATACATGTATGGGATACTTGGCAGTGGGCAATCTGCCTGTGGTGGCGAGTGGCAGCGAAAGAGTTAAGCATATTAAGAGTTTATTTCACAACCATTTGAAAAATGCACCATTAAACTATTTTTGCCAAAATATTGTTCAACATTGGCTGTGCTCATTCGCAGGACTCAACATCTGAATGACACAAAAATGTAAACAAAGAGTTTTTCATTCGTCCGAACAAATCTCCGATAAAAAACTAGAATTATTTCATCAACGAGAATCACTCACTTTATATTTATATGTGTTCTGGCAAATTTGTTACCAGATTTATTCAAATACCTCGGTTGAGCAAGTTTATTTGCTTTGAGGTGCAGAAGAGTGTTTCAAATCACTTTAAGTACAATTTACTCCTAACTTCCGCTAACTGTATTTCTGTGCATATCTTCTTTAGGTTGTTACAATAGCTGAGAAGCCTTTTGTGTATGTTGACGAGGATGAGAAATCCGAAAATCCAGTTTGTGATCTCAACAATGGACGGGTTAAATGTGACCATTTAAATAAAACTACTGGTATGTATAAATGTTACTAAATGGTCATACAAATAAAACTACTGGTAAACAATTATCCCAAAAAAAAGTTTCTCTTGAAAACCAGGAAGCAGTATTGCAGTTTAAAGAAGTGTGTACGGGAAAATAAATAAATGCTTGCGTAATTTGCACTATGTTTTCAGTTAATCCATTAGGCCATTTCTCAGGCCAAAAAATAATTAAAAGCTTTTGAGCGCACGTTTTTAGCTCACCTGAGACAAAGTCTCCGGTGGAGCTATAGTCATCACTCCTCGTCCGTCCGTCCGTCAATAATCATCTTCTCCCCCAGAAGCGTAAGACGGAATGGGTTCATATTTGGTGTGGATGTTCCCTAGGTGAATCATATTCAGATTTGTTCAATCGAGGTCACCCGGTCAAATAGTTGCGAAGCTAGGACCATAACTCTTTTCCACCATAGTAATTCTTACAGCGACTTCTTCTCGAATTTCATTCGGCCGAATGGGTTCATATTTCCGCCAAAGGAAGCCCTCACACTGAACTATATGGATAGATGTCCTGCGTTTGTAAACCATAGCAGAAAAGGGGTTAACTTTTTGGTCGGTCGCCTACGGTCACTCACGGTCTTCACTCTTCAATGGCTTGCCTCGGAATCAGTCACGCATGCGCAGTCCCAATATAATTCACTGTACAGATTGAATTAGCCAGTTTATTTTTCTGCTACCAACCGAACGGATCTAAGGGAGTATTTTTCCGAATTTGTCATTTAACAATAGCGACAAATTCAATTTATCGATACAATAATTACTGGTCGCCTACGCGTTCGTTTTTATAATTATCGTTTCGAATTCACGGACCGTTTCGTTTCAAACATATAACTTAAAAACAATTTATCGAATATGAAAATCAACATTTCGCCATAATTAGCCACCATTTCAAGGCCTTACGAGGCGCACAGATTATTGTGAGAAATACATCTATGGAATTATTATAGCACCTATAAGGTATGATAGAATTTGTCAGATATCAAAAATGCCACGTGATTCTCCGCCGGAAGTATAGCCTAATTTCGTGGGAATTATTTTGACGTTTTAATGCGTGGAAATTTATTTAGCAATAATTCCATCGCTACTGACGCTATCTCTCGTCATGTTATGAACAACGTGCTTTCACATAATACTATGTTGTTTTATGTTTCAATACAAATGATCCAGATGTGTTAATCACGTTTGACCTTGAAGTTGATTACAATCTACACAAGGTCAAGAATACTGACAGTTGATTAAATCTTGGTTTATCAATGTCACATGCATAACAATAACTTCATATGACAGTAGTACCGTAGTGCTACGAATAAAATCTCAGCCATGTCATAGATGTATGTTGATTAATAGCTACCTTGTATATAGGTCTAATGAACAATAGCTGCGATTATACACCAGCCGGTTCAGCAAGCCGGTCTGAACCGGTGGGCTTGTAAATTTCTGAGAAGGATCCAGGGATGTTTTTCTACCTGTTACAGGTTTGGGCGCTCAAACTCTGGAGACCCTGGGGATAGTAATTATTCAAGTTGGTTCTCCATTATTTCAACCAATTTTTCTATAATTCAACAACTAAACATGAAAATCGGATAAGATATAGAGCCTTTATTTGCACCATCTCTGGATCCTCCCCAGGTAGTATTTCTTGGTCGGATCTCTTCTCGGGCAGGAACAGTTCATGCTCCCCCGATTATGCCTCGGCATTAAATCAATTAGTGGGGAGGCGACCGGTGGCGATGCAGGGGTACTTGGGACCCCCAGGACATTTGGTCCCACACCGGCGCAAGCGGTTCTGTGTGCTGAAGTTGCCAAATCGCGTGCGAACGTAACGACACCGGCTGGGCGGCCTACGGCGACTTCGGCATAGGGCAGTGGCCCTACCCATGAGGTAGCAAGTCCGGTCCCCCTGGTCACGATCTCTCTAAAGACACGGCCTTGCCTGCCTCTCAGCCGTCTTGGGGTTTCTGCTGCAATGGCCTCTACCCATCGTTCTGCTTGGACAGGACATTCAGCTTGGTCGGGACCACCTGCATTTTGGGGGGGGGGCTCACCCCGGTCCGATGGCTCCACCTCCTTCCGGTTATCAGAAGAAACCAGTTTTGGCTATGGGATTCTTCATTTCGACACTGGACTCCAAAATTGGAACTCAGTTTATCAGCCTTTTGCTCAAGCAGTTGGCCGTAGCTTAAAAATTCCATGGGAGGTATTTACACCTCGATTGAGCCATCGCCGGAATGGGCCTCCCTCTAGTGTTTTGTCGTCCATTATGGACATTGCAGGTCGTTCCGACGCTAGGGCAGGGAGCGACATGCTATCCTTACACCCCAAGGCGTCTGAGGCTTTCGATGACGACCCGTCTGCGCACAATACGTCAGACTGTGGGTCTTTTCGGTCGTCACAGTCTGGCATCGGTAAGGCAGAAGCTGCGGATCGTGATTTCCTATCCACGGATTATCTCATCTATAGGCTTCTTCCTACTGAACTATGAACTCTCAAGCCCTCCTGGCACGCCCTGCGCACTCGTACCACCGTCTTCAAAATGCATCGAGAACTCGATATATCTTACCTGTGATATACATTTCATAGGTAAGGTACACGACCCGCGACTGACACACTGGTCAATAGACTTCACACATGAATGAAGCACATTTACATGGAAAGCATTTCTCTTGTCACGTGCCACAACGACCCTGCCAATGGCCTGACCGACAGAGTACTCTCGTGTCCGGAATAAAAGTGCAGTCTGGAATATAGGTGCAGGGTTGAAAATCCGACCTAATGTAATACAAGTGCAGACTGGAATATAAGTACAGGGCGAAACAAATTTATTATTCTATTTACCAATAAACTATTTGGCATGGCCTATTGTGAGTTAATAATATAACAGCAATCGTTAAAACCTGATACGTGGTGCAATATCAATATATTGTTACAGTATACTGACATTTACTCGGAATTTATAAACACCCTCTTAAGATTTGAAGTGGGGGGGGGGCAAAATCGGCCTGTCAAGACATGTCTTCCAAAAAATGCACACAATTAATAAACGTGCAGACTGGAATAAGCCTTGTGCAGGGTGGAAAAATCTTCCAAAATTTTAATAAACGTGCATGTACGTTTATTACAGACACAAGAGTACATCTCATGGCTCTTCATACTCCTATTACCAATATCAATTTGATTATCTGGCACATGGTAATAAAATTAACAGGGCACTGCACGCCTATAGACAATAACGCGGGCAAAGACGTTTGCACTGTCCAGCTCAGCTTTCTAGGAAGCTCATTGACTAGCGTTATAGACCTTTCCTTGCAGGCAGGGGACCACCCAGTCCGAGTGGATCCCAACCCCATGGCACCAGACACCCGATCAAAAGGGCCTGAAACCATGCTGCCAACTCTGCGCGCTTCGGTATATGCCGGATTTGTCCTATCAACATTCGACAATAAAACAGGCAAAGACGTTTGCGCTGTCCAGCTCAGCTTTCGAGGAAGCTCATTGACTAGCCATCAGACCTTTCCTTGCAGGCAGGGACCAACCCATATGAGGGGATCCCAACCACATGGCACCAGCCGCCCAATCATAAGGGCCTGAAACCATGCTGACAACTCTGCTCGCTTCGGTCTATGCTGGATTTGTCCTACCGCTATGCTTAAAGTAATTGACCACCAATGGCGTGGTGTCACCCCGTTAATATGGCGGTACTATACCGCGGTATCCTCCAATACCACGGTACTGATAACGCTTGTTAACGCGAACAAGTATGTGTGAGTGGGTGCCTCCCCTGGGGGAGTTCCATGGGGGTCACCACGGTGTTCAACAAAATTGGTGCGGTGCCCGCTAAAGGGCCGCGGTGTCGTTGTCGCCCAGTACCGTAACTCCACGCCATGACCGTCTCGGTGCCGCTGCCATTTGTTGCCGGTGTCGCCGTGGTCATGACCGGGGTGTCACCCCGTTTTTCTGGTCGGTTGCTTTGAGAATGGCGGTATTTCCTTAAACATGCCTTCAACAGGACCACTTAGGTCGGGGGAGCTCCTCTCTATCATGGCTCTTAAAATTCAATAAGTAACAACATTATAAAGGGATGTGTGTCCTTTACTAGGAGGATGATAATTTCATTTGTTTCCTTAATCAGCGAGCCATTTTGGAGGGGGTCTTCCCCTAGTTTGCTGAATGCCTCACACTAACATACCTATCACACACCTAGGTCGTTCTGCTGCATGTTTGGGGGGGGGAAAGTGACATGATGTTCTGGGCAGAGGCTCAGAACTGAATATTCCGTATGGTGACAATTTACCCGTGGTTATCATCTGATTACATTGTACATCATTTGAACTGATTTCAGTTGTCAAAGAGCCAAAGGGCCTTCTGCAATGATCTCATTGCTGACTTATAGATCACCTTGATATATATTTTTTATATCATTTTTATATATTTATATACCCGTAAGATTTGTATCACAGGATTTCTGTCGGATATCTTGTGATGCATAGGTACCTCAGAGACATGTGATCAGTAGAAGAAAAACAAGGAAACTGTTCTAAGAACGACAGGGGGCATGACCACCTTGCAAGATGCGGTGGTGGGGGCTCCCTCTGTTCAGATGGCTTGACTCCATTATCGTTGTACAACCTGTTTGGCCTAATGGGTTCTCAACTCAATCCCTGTGCCACAAATTTGGCATCAGGTTCTCTGGCTTTTTCTTTGGCGAATAGCAGTTAGTTAACTTTGGTTGTCTCGCCATCGTTGGAGTGGGCCTCCGTCTGTGCAGGTCGCTCTGTTGCTAAGGCGGAGAGTGAGTTAGTCTCCTTCCTTCATGATCCTGCATCATGGGACCTTGACGGGTGGGACCTTAGAACAGACAGCTGAAGAAGACGACACAGAGAAGAACGAAGAGTTTCTTCTTCCGTTATACTTGCTCGGTTCGCTCGCAACTATGCATTGGATGGCACCTCATGGGATGTTTGTTTCAAAACAAGGGGGGCGGTACACATTTGAGCAATATAGCACTCTAACTATATGAGTTATTTCACGTAAATAATCCTAACAGATTCATTAAAGTGTTCATATATGGTACAATCTGTTTTAGAAGAGTACCTTTACTCAAAATTTGGCTATTAACTTTATTGCTCGTGCCTCCTCCTGGGCTTGCATTCTAATCCATATAGTTCAGTATGAGGGCTTCCTTTGGCGGAAATATGATATTTTTAAAAATATAATATATATTTCCTTAAAGAAAGCCTGAACACTGAACTATCATAGGGCCCTCCCATGGCGGTGCCATTCCCAACCCCGCGACTCGCCAATCTTCTGATTGAGTTGAAAATAAACTGGCTAATTCAATCTGTACAGTGAATTATATTGGGACTGCGCATGCGTGACTGATTCCGAGGCAAGCCATTGAAGAGTGAAGACCGTGAGTGACCGTAGGCGACCGACCAAAACGTTAACCCCTTTTCTGCTATGGTTTACAAACGCAGGACATCTATCCATATAGTTCAGTGTTCAGGCTTTCTTTAAGGAAATATATATTATATTTTTAAAAATATCATATTTGGTACAAAGGGTCCTTGGGGGACTGTGGTTCAGATTTGTTCAAATGAGGTCACTGGGTCGAATGTGGGCGGAACCAGTGACATAACTAAAAAAAAAAAAAAAAATGTTAAATTCAGATTTTTGGAATTTTCATGGCGACCTTGCTCAATTTATCAAATGAAATTTTTTTTTTTTAAACATGTTATAAAATTTGAAAAAAGTGACACCATTATAACATCTGCAGAGTTATGAAACTTTACTCTTTAATATGAAATTATGGAAACATTCCATTACCCATCCCCCCTCCCACATGGCCCAGACCCACCCCCACCCTGCCATCAATCAACATCCCTTCCAACCCATATCATCTCCCAATTTAATACCTCTTCTCACCACAGAAGCAGATATATCTTTGCAAAGACACAGGTCATTAATTTAGATTAGAATAATAGATGTCATCTGGCAGGCTTGTATAAACATAACTGCTAGCAAATTAAAAACAAACTGCTGTTCCCAAGGTTAGGTGATGGCTGATGGGAATTGGTTTCCCTGCCATACAATGGTACTGTGAATGGCTTAGATTTCTTCAAGCCTGGAAATAGTGTGTCTGACATTTGCAGATTGAGGTCCCCAGAGGGTGAATTTAGTGTTGCTACACCGTACAGCAGGTTACATCACCAAATACACCATCCAGGGACCTAATTCTGCTTAGGCCTCATCTTCTGGGAAGTATCCTAAGTATCAAATTGAAATTTTGTTTTAGTTACTTTTTGACACCTGTTCCATTTCAATGTCCCCCTAATTTGCAGAAGATAAAATGCATAATTGAGGTGCTCAATGGGTGTGCATCACCAACTTCAACTGTAGAACTTCAATCTGTTCCTAGGTTTTTATTGGCCGTTGAGGCCTAATCAGACTGAGGATGAATTCGGTGATGCTAGCCCGCCTTGCGGAATAGTGTCATTAAATTCACCTTTTGGGGACCTCATTCTGCAAATGTCAGACACACTAAATTCAGGCTTGGCGGTTTCATATTATTTTCTCAACCACCACTTATCCAGATGAAATCATACCCTGATTTTTCAAAGAAAAATTGTGGGGTATATATTGGATTGAATTTGTCTTCTGTCTGTCAGGCTTCCATCCGTCTGCCTGTTGGGATGTCTATCCATCCATCTATCAACAATTGTTTTCTTCTTCATATTAAAGACCGAATGTGTTTATATATTTCAGTGTGCATGTTCCCTAGGTGTCTCACAATCAGATTTGTTCAAATAAGTTTATCAGATCAAATAGGTGCAAAGCCAGGGCCATTACTCTTTCCCTCCATAGTAATTTCTTAAAACAATTTTTTCTCAAGAACCATTGGGCCTATATAGCTTATATTTAGTATGGAGGGGCCTTGGGTGACCGGGCTTCAGATTTGTTCAAATGGGGTCATTTTTAGGAAATGAGGTCCCCAGAGTGTGAATTAGGTGATGCTAGTCCACATTGCGGAATAGTGTCATTAAATTCACCTGCAAAGGTCAGACACACTAAATACAGACTTGGCTGTTCCAATATTATTTTCTTAACCACCACTTATCCAGGTGAAATCATACCCTGATTTTTCAAGGATATTGGGGGGTATATTGATATTACTAGATGAATCGATCTCATAGATGGGGATTCACATTTGTTCTAATAGAGGCAGAGATAAGAGATTTAACTCTCCTCTATGCTGTTTGGTACTGGTATAATAATATTGATTTCTAGGCAGCCTGTGGGGGCAATGTTTGAGGCAATGGGGAGGGAGTCTGGGAGTGTAGAGGGGTGGATATTTGACCCCCTACTTTGATCAAAATTTAAACAGTTGAAAATTTCATGCCTCATACTACATTAGTTGTAGATTAGATGTTCACACCAAAAATAGTTTAGAATTGTTCTCATAGTTTGGTTTGAATTTCCAACATGTATGTTTTTAAACCATCAGTCCATATGTTCCTACTTCAGGTTAAACTGTTGGACCGAATTGGCCACAAATTTTAACTTTATGGGGGGGTGTCAGGTTGGTAATTTTCAAATGTTTGAGAGCTTGAAGTACTGGTACCAGTCATAAAATTCAACCTAAGAGGGATGTACAAAAGGATTTTTGTTAAATTAGTACTGTGGTATGGTTGTCTTCTTTAAAAGGTAAGAAGTTGGAGATTTGTCAGTGGTGTGCAGTTAGAAATTTCAAGGTGAAGAGCCCTGCTCATCTGAGAACTTCCAGCTATGTCCATGTTTAGAACTACTTGTCTTCAGTGATTTTGTCAAGTACCGACTCTTGTAGTCTTCAGAGTCCCTGCCTTCTCAGTCTTTACAGTCTAGTGATCGACCCACAGTCTTGACTGTCTTGTTTAATTAAATTTTGTATTTCTGGGGCACACGCCAACGAAGCAATCCACCTCTGCGTCGGCTAGCTCTGGATTTAATTTCAGTTGCGCATGGCCATTATTTCCCGAACATATGTCCATAAAAGTTTATTTGAGAGATTCCATGTGATTAATTTCATAAAAAATCACCCACTAAAGAAGTATCATTGACAAATGTTTTATTGAGTTGGCAGACACAGAACATCATGTGTTTAACACATGGTTACAAATTACAGTAATTACAGTAATTAATTGGAAATTTTAATCAGGGAAATGGGACTCAGTTCCGCGTAGTTAGTTCCTACTCATTATAATTTTTCCGACATATCAAATGCGTATAACGCAGGGTTTCGGGACCAAGCATGCAGGCCTGTGAAACGGGAAATTGACTTTACATGACCTTAGCTTCATTTCTTGAATATATTGTTTTTTTTTAAATATTTGTTGAATTATAAAGCTATCTATGTGCCAACCTAATAGACTCCTTTGAATAACATAGTTTGCACCTATTTTTCAGGAAAGGTCGCACACTACTGTTGCTTGGGTTACTGTATGGACCTGTTAGTTAACATATCTCAGGCTATGAACTTCTCCTTTGAGTTACATTTGGCTACAGATAACAAATACGGATCATATATAAAGGTAGGTTCATAGGACCAATTCAGACTCAATTTGATCACTCCAGGCCACTTCCAACTCCCTTGGAACACTCTGAGCCACTTCAAACTCAATTGAGGTTTTCCAAAAATGTTTAAGTAGTGGGAGGTGCTTACGGTTACTAGGAGACAAGGCGTCGGCCGAAATAGTTTACTTAGTTTTACAGAGCCTATAGTAATGCTCTAATTAATCGACTTCTTAACCACAGCAGAATTATGCCCATAATTCTGCTGTGATTAAAGAGTCGATTAATTAGGGCATTACTGTACCTACAAGATATAACACACCCGAGAACATGCATTCTTTTCGTCTTTAATTGTGAAAAATATGACGATTGACACAAAATGAAAAAAACTGCTATAATCATGGATGAATTTTCAACATCATGTAGGTATTTCCAGAATGAGGTCCCCAGAGGGTGAATTTAGTGACACTACCCCGCACGGTGGGCTAGAATCATCTAATTCACCCTCTGGGAACCGCATTCTGCTTAGGCCTCAACTGCTATGGGAGACTTAAGATCAGATTGACGTTCCCCAGTTGAAGTACGGTAGGTGATGTTCACCCATTAGTAATTAGGAAAAAAACAATGATAATTTGAGACTATAGATACTTCCCAAAAGATGAGGCCTAAGCAGAATGAGGTCTCCAGAGGGTCAATTTGATGATGCTAGCCCGCTGTGCAGGATAGAATCACTAAATTCACCCTCTAGGGAGCTCATTCTGCAAATGATAGACACTATTTTAAGGCTTGATTTCTTACATAAAATATAGATAATTGTGTCTTCTGTAGAATCCAGAAACTGGTAAGAAAGAATGGAATGGGATGATTAAAGAACTGCTGAATCGGGAAGCTGAGATGATTGTCGCTCCGTTGACAATTAACCCAGAGCGGGCTGAAGTTATAGATTTCTCAAAACCATTCAAATATCAAGGACTGACTATTCTAGTTAAAAAGGTAAGCAGTAAAAACACCAAGAGCAAGTGACTACAATTGACCACATACCAGTTTAGCATATACATAAGTTTGTGTAATAAAATGGCCTAAAATAAATTGTTGTGCTGTAAATGATCTGGCCAAGATCACCCAGAAGTTACAAAGTTAGTTTCTGCAGACTCAATTACTCAACTTTTCATGATAATAAAAAACGTCAGCTCAGATGTAACATTCATTGAGAAATAAATTACTGATGGGTGAAAGATGGATTCATTGTTCAAATTTATTTTTAATTACCTAGTTTGATTTTGATTCAGATTCTAGTATACATAAATAACACGAGTCAGTACAGGATGTTCTGATGTGATTTAGGTGTTTACTAATTTGACTCCTGTATAATCTGAATCTGTATTTACCCCCATGTTCTATTCAATAATGATTGATTTACTAATACCTTAGAGAAAACTGGGGTGGAGTAAGACATTTTTTCTTCCAAGACCCAATACTCAATTGGTGCTACATATCCAACTGATATTTTGTTATACAACATGACTACATGACAACATGACTAGGACTGTGTATACCATTGTCAACTTGATTGATTTCCCATGCTGGCTACTTGCAACCAGGAATGGTATTTTCCAAAGATCTGCTCAACTCTACATTACTGTAACTTTCCTTCCCAATATACACTGAGCTACATGTCCCACTCTACTCCGATAGGGCAATGCATCTGTTAATATTCTGGCAACATGCTTTGACTAGGGCATTGAAATGACATGCAATTTAAAGCCCAAACACAGTTATTTCAAAGTTCAGAGACTGGTAAGAAAATATGTACTTTTAAAATTTCAAAATGTTGTGATCTAACAAAATTGATCAGATGCCACAAAAACACTTTTGTTCTCATAAAATTGTGAATATGCTTGCTGGGTACATCCTATGAGCATCACATGAATCCATATAGATGAGGCAACTCATTGATAGTATGGAGTTATCTCCACTGTGCCACATTACCCACTCTCCCAATCCATCCCTGTTTCCCCTACTTGTATTTAAATTCTCGCAGTACAATTTACGCACACCCCCAGGTATGCGATTTTAAAAGTGAGTGAAAAATAGTACGACTCCTGAGTTTAAACTAGACCACATGCTGTTACATTATGGAAGATCGGACTGAATATCCACTTGATGGCAACCAAACTCAACACCATTATTCGCATGTAAAGCGATAAATCATGGAAAAATTGTTGATGTTGCAATGCTTGTAAAAATATTTCTACTCAATATAAAATTCCATCTTGATGGTCTTTAATAGTAGTACCCACGTGTATTCAGTAGTTATTAAGAACTGATACTGTCATCTGATATAAAATATTTTGTCAGTTTTAATTCGCGCATCGATCACCATGTGCGAATTCAAAGTGCACGAATTTAAAACTGAGCAAAAAATAGTACTGCACAAATTTAAATATGAGTAAGGTATCTTAATATCTGTGTTTTTTCAGACCAGGAAGGACTCGAGCTTGGGTTCGTTCCTTCAGCCGTTCCAGGACACACTATGGATTCTGGTTGGTCTCTCTGTGCATGTGGTTGCTCTGGTGCTTTATCTATTGGATAGGTTCAGTCCATTCGGGAGGTTCAAACTTGCCAAGTCCGAGGACACAGAGGAAGATGCACTGAATCTCTCCAGTGCCATGTGGTTTGCATGGGGTGTGCTGCTCAACAGTGGTATAGGTGAAGGTCAGTAACTGATTTTCTAAATCCTTTAACACACCCTACAGGTCACATCCCTCTTCCCAATCGGCACCAAACGTCATATAGATCCTCGGGGTGAGCTCCTATTTTTTCAAATTCTGTCTAAAAACTTTGCTGCCAGGGGCCTTATTGGATTATCAAATTTGAATACATCGTTACAACATTGAACATGCAGCCCACAATTATTGGCAAAATGTTTTGAAAATTTACTGACATGTTTGGGATCAGCTCTAGATGGGAGCTATTGAATTTGAACAACGAAAAACATGGCCACTAATAGCCATATTGGATTTTACTCTTTGCATCACTAAATCCTTTAGCACAACCTACAGGCCACATCTCTCATCTGATTGTCACCAAACTTCATATGGAACCTCGGGTGATCTCCAAATGGGAGCTTACCATATTTTCCCAATTCAGTTAAAAAACATGGATGCCATCGGTCATCTTGGATTTTACTCTTTGTATGACTAAATCCTTTAGCACACCCTACAGGTCATATAACTCATCCTGTCATCACCAAACTTCAAACGGACATTTGGAGTGACCTTTAAATGGGAGCTTACCATTTTTTCCGAATTCTGTTTAAAAACATGGCTGCCAGTGGCCATCTTGGATTTTACTCTTGGATGAGTAAATCTGTTGGGTGTTTAGTATTACATAGATTTACCAATTTTTTTGATTCCCTATCGCTCAATTAACTGTAACATTTGACAATAGCCCCTCTCCAAGTTGAGCTTCAGTGTAATTGACACTTTCATATTGTGTTGTAGTCACTTGAAGTTTACTTTATATTGAGAAATAGTTTTCTAAACATCATTGACGATATTCAAAACATGTTCATGCGAATCACACAAATTGGGAAATTCGCCTAGCAAAAACATCCAAAGCATTTTCAGCAAATCAAATGCTGTCTGAAAGTAATCATTGTGCCATAAGTGTTCACATTTGGTGAATCTGCACAATTCACTTGATCAAATGTGTTGCAAGCCACTTGGAAAGACATTAACACAGAGCACTGTTTACAAATAAAATGATCATCCACTGACCATGTTCAAGCCTTACATGCTTACACCTCAGCAGAATGAGGTTCCCAGAGGGTGAATTTGGTGATTCTAGCCTGCTATGCGGGGTAGCATCACTAAATTCACCCTCTGGGGACCTCATTCTGCAAATGACACACACCCTATTTCAAGGCTTGTTTGATGATAATTTCCATAGCCACCAAAGAGTTCACAGAGTAATCTGAATGATAGGTCACAGTGTAAGATTTGATATAACAGGATGGAGAAAATTTTGTATTCTCTCTACATGTAAATTTAAGCCAGGCTGAAGTTGACTGTATACCTCTGATTTTAGGTACTCCGAGAAGCTTCAGTGCCCGAGTGCTTGGAATGGTTTGGGCTGGCTTTGCTATGATCATCGTTGCATCTTACACTGCTAACTTGGCTGCCTTCCTCGTGTTGGACAGACCAGAAGCATCGATTACTGGTATAGATGACGCTAGGGTATGTTTTCTGCCATTAAAGAGCTTTGAATATTTTCCGCTTTGGTCCATCGCTTCTGGGCCACAATTAAAACAAACAACATCTTTTTATAAATCCGAATTTCAAGACTTCAAATGGCAATTTTTTGGAGAAAATACTGATAAAACTGAAGAATGGGTATCTTTTGGTTTGTAAACTTTCAAGTTTTATAGTCAACCTAGAAAAAAGTTAGACTAAGTTGGTTTTTAATCTATTTTGAAGAAGAATATATCCTTTATAACATATCCAAAATCTGCTACATTCCGCTTTGCGCATTTTTCGTAATCCAAGATTCCATCCATGATGGCAGTTGATATAGAAAAATTATGATTTTCTGTATTAGGTGCATCAACTAATAACAAATTAGTAATTTAATAAAATACACACAAACAATGCTTAGTCGTAAACCATATCCGTAGATAAAATCGAATGAAATTTACAATTTGTGGGAAATTTAATAGCTAATCCTGTAAGAGTGAACAAGATCTCAAATTATGAAAGGAAGAATAATTTCAGAGTATATAAAGGGAAACTTTGAATAAGATATGTACAATTTCTCTCTAATGTATCTCGCCAGAGAGCAAGCGAAAGCAGGGTCTTATACAATGGTTAAAATTGACCTTTTTGGGTACCCAGAAACATAAAAATATGTTTATCCTGAATTGTATGATATATGTGTAATTAAACATGTAAATGTGATTTATTAGGGATGTATTGATCCTGTGACCTTTTCTAGAAGTAGAAATATATGTACTCAGAGTAGTCTCGTGAATGTGACCGATCATCATTTATTTATTAGAACAGTATGAGAGCTATTCATAGAGTACTGGGTAAAACTATTGTCCATGTCTTAAAATAGTTGTCAAAGTTACCTAACATGGCCGCTAAACTTCATATGGATCTTCTGGTGACATTACATGAGAGCCATTAAAATTTCCAAATTTTGTACAAAACATGGCTTCTAGTGGCCATCTTGAATTTCAAATTTCAGTCTATTGGCAAACCATGAATTTGTCATTTATTGGAGACATGTTTTGAAAATTTACAGGCATCTTCAGGATCACTTCTAGATGGGAGCTATCAAATTTGAATGATTTTCGATCAAAAACATGGACGACGACAACTCTTGGGATTAATAAATATATTGACATGGATCTACAGCCAACATTTGTTATCTAATTGATCCCAAACTTCTTATTAGTCCATGAGCCTCTTGAGGGGAAAACTCCAGTGCCAAAATAAAGCCCACCAAGGGTTGCACCCCATGTCGATGCAAAGGTACACGTACTGCATTAAACTTTCTAGTTATACACCATTATAAGCATATTTTTTATACCAGCTAAAAACACCCTCCGTTACCATGGAAACACAAATTTTGTACACTAAGCTACACTGCCCCAGTGCGCCCCAGCACTGAGATAAACTTCAGGTTATAGGCTTTCAGAAAAATGTTGATAGAATTTGCCCACCAAATTGGTACCATTTTCCATTTTTGGGGAGCCTGGCTCATGGACTATATGGCTCATAGGCCTGACCTCTGGTATTACTTAGACATTTAAACTTTCTGTATTCCTTATCGTTCCTTTGACAGTAATATTTGAAATTATCCCCTCTCTTGAGTTGAGATACAGTGTCATTGACACTTTCATTACTCATTGACTTGAGACTATCTGATTCCTGAATGTGGAGATGGTTGTTGCTCCAAATCAGCACATGAAGTTTATATTCTTATAAAAGACATTAGGTGGATTAGGTGCATACGATATATACTTTATCATTTGTCAGTTTGGAGAAAGTTTGGACATCACAACACCCACTGAGTCATTTGGAAATTGCAAAATATGTAAACCATCATTTGAGGCTCAATGGCATAATGATCTTGAAAGTTCTTTGTGAGGGATATTTTGCGGTAGTTTAAAAAAAGGTATAAGTTTGGAAAGATACCTCATGAATATTCGCCTAGACATGGCATTTTATATTACAAAGTTAAGAACAACTAACCATAGACTCCCCATCGAGACCTCTCGATGCGAGAAGAACAAAACGAAAGGAAAGAAAATAAAGGAAGAATCCCAAACATGTCGACTATGTTTCAAAAATGTTGGGGACGAATATCATTTGACTTTAACATGCGAGGCATTGATCGACAATCCATTACCAAAACTATGTCACGAGAAACCGTGTAATGATAAATTAATAGAATTTCTTCAAAGTGAAGACTGAAGCACTCTGAAACATCTTGCCTTATTCATGAAATTAAGATTGAGTCAACTAAATGACAAGCCATAGTTGATAACAAAGATAGTGACTATGAAGGAGCTAATGACGATGGTACTGATTATGATGATAACTCATAGCAAGGATAGCAACAGGATGATGATGATGACTGAGGATGATGTCATTGATGATGATTTTTTATGATGATGACGATGATAATTACTATGATGATGATGATGTTGATACATGACATTAGCAACAATAATGATGAGGATGATGAGGATAGGGCCCTGAGAATCAGAAATTTGTCAACCGAATCGAATCTCGAAACGAATCGGTGTCCGACGTCGACATCAAATCCGAATCGAATCGGGACAAGAACTAGACATAGACAAATCATAGCTGACCATCGGATATATCTCTAATTATTGTTCAATTATTTGTCATAGAAGCTGAGACTTTTTCCAAATATGAAACAAAGAACCAATCTTGACAGAGTTCACAGACAAACGTTTTGCGACTCAGACTGACATTGTTCTCAACATTATTTTTGAATGAAAATCAAAACTATATGTCGCTTAGTATAACATGTGACATACATGTCATCTAAAGCATTCTAAGCACAGAACTTGACTATGAAATGAATAATTACTACTGAAGATACACTACTCGACTACTCTAGTAGTATGTGTGTATAATGGTGATAGCAGGTTATGCCGTCCCCAATGTTTGTATACATTAATTTTGTAAACAAAATCTTATTTTGAGTTATGAATAAATAACCATCGTAACGTGTTAATATATGTGGATCATTGGATATTAAAATATAATATTATGACACATAACACACTTGGCAAGTTAACATAGGTATTTATATAACTAGCAGATTAGCCCGCGGGATTGGTCCCATGGCTTTGGTTGATCCATTCATTTTTCTTTTTCAAGGTAACCCCGTACGTCGCTTCCACCGCTGATGCCCGAAATATTGCCCAAGGTCATTTGCGGGTACCCGTGTCAAGGTCATGTTGGATGGACAAAATAACCCGACAAAAATATTTCCCGTCCCGAGTTGACCATACATAACAAATTTCACATCGATGTCACCGCTGACTACCGAGATATCGCCCAAGGTCATTTGTGGGTACCCGTTTCAAGATCAAGGTCACAAAGACAAACCGACCCGATGAAAATCTCCCCTGTCCCTTGGAACCCCTAAGTACGAAATTTCGTCTCGATATCCCCAGTTTTGACCGGTATATTTTCACTAAAGTAGATAAACGCTCTTTAATAGCGACGCCTCATATACAAACGCTCATTAAATATCACGCGATTAACCCATCAATCCCCATTACAGTGGCAGTTGAAGGGTGAAGGAGTGGTCGCACGGGCTCGCGAATGGTCCGAGTGCACTGCCTGTGTCTTTTTACCCTTCTTACACAGCAAGTTTGGGTTCAATCGGCCCAGCAGTTTTCATCTCGATATCCCCAGTTTCCGAGACGGTCAAATGCCGTATATTTTCACTAAAGTATATAAACGCTCTTTAATAGCGACGCATCATATACAAACGCTCATTAATTATCACGCAATTAACCCATCAATCCCCATTGCGGTGGCAGTTAAATGGTGAAGGAGTGGTCGCACGGGCTCGCGAATGGTCCGATGACACTTCCCATGGATTTTTACCCTTACACAGGAAGTTTGGGCTCAATCGGTCGAGCCGTTTTCGAGTCTATAAGGGACATATTTGTATATGGATATATTCCGTAGTTCTCAAAATATATAGTAGACTAGCAGGTTAGCCCGCCACTGGCGGCATTCGTCCCATGGCTTTGTTCGAAAAAGCAATTGCAACAGGTTCCGAGACACTTGTGCTGCATTTGCAATCGTCAGAAACATGACAATTTTAAATTTTTAAATTAATTTTTAAAATTAATTTATGACAATTTTTCAATTTGTTAATTAATTTTTTTATTTTAATTTTTTTTTTTTCAATGAGTTAATTGTGCCTTTTTAATTTTTTAATTTAATTTTTTGTTTTTTAATTTTACCCGATTTGACCTTGAATTGATCATTTTCAAGGTCAAGGTCAGGTCGGGGTCACAATTTAACCCGTCCATGACACTTCCCGTAGATACCAAGTTTTTAACCCGTCCATGACACTTCCCGTAGACACCAAGTTTGAGCTCAATCGGTCCGAGTCTATAAATAACACACACATATATATCACTTGTGGGTACCCGTTTCAATGTGAAGAGCTTGTGCGAATTTTGTATACATTTTGGGTTCAAAGTGACTTAGTCGGACAGGTGCGTAACATACTGTGCCATCAGAAGTAGGCCAGCCATGCAGCCAATTCTATTTTAAAGAGCGCGGATTTGGGATAACTGCATTGTGTGAGAACGCAACATGATTCGCGTACATCTATATGCATTTCAGTAGGTTGCTTTCCCGAGTAATGGTACCTTTTTCTGTGCATATAAATAGCACCAAAGTGAACATAAACTTTCTCACCAGCAAAATGATAAATAGCAAGATGTGTTGGAACGGAAGTATCAGCAAGATGTGTTGGAACGGTAGTGTACCATATACACAAACATGGCATGTCGAGCTTGTAAAATATATATTTTTTTGAGTATACGGATATGAAAGCACGTATTTGACCATTTAATATGTTATTGGAAGTCTTCACCATCGTTATTCACACACAAACATAATTAAATATGTCGTTTAATTATGCTACATATAACGATCATCCATTTCGCAATAGCGAAATAGCGTATGATGACATTAAACTCTCTTTGCTCGCTTGCCTATATCGCGATTCCCCCAACAGTTGACGGTGTTTTATATTAACTAATAGAATGTCATGATATGGTAGGATTCTGGGAATGATATACACATGGCAGCTTATACATACACATTCCATATACAATTCGCTTAATTTTGGTGTGATTCATATTCTTGAATACACGCAGGTGGTGAATTATTTGGCGCTTTAAGGCATATTTGTGCTATAAAAATATACATATACAGATGTAGAGTTACTCTTCTTGGATTAACCCCTTCCGTGTTTACGGATCAATAAAATAATTGGGAGTGGAGAAATAGTGCTCTGAGCGTCTCCAAAATGCTACGCGGACGACCCCCGTGGCTTTTTACCCTTATATACGAAGTTTGAGCTCGATCGGACCAGTCGTTTTGGATTCTATGAAGTACACACACACATATACGAAGTCTCAAAATATATAGTATAGATAGACTAGCCGATGAGCCCGACGTTGTCCGGGCTATTCAAAAACCAAATTTCAAGTCGATAGCTCCACCCGTTTCCGAGATCTGGTCTGCGCATGCGCGAAGCTGGCGTCGCACGGGCTCGGCGACCCGATAAAATTTGTATCCGGGGCAAGATACATTCACATAGCAAATTTCAAGTCGATAGCTCCACCCGTTTCCGAGATCTCGTCTGCGCATGCGCGAAGCGGGCGCCGCACGGGCTCGCCAATACAACAACGTCGACCGCCTGGTCAAACTACACACACGTACCAAGTTTCGTCCCGATCGGTCAACCCGTTTTCGATTCTATAAAGGACATACAGACAGACAGACAGAGGTCTTCAAAATATATAAGAGACTAGCCGATGAGCCCGACGTTGTCCGGGCTATTCAAAAACCAAATTTCAAGTCGATAGCTCAACCCGTTTCCGAGATCTGGTCTGCGCATGAGCGAAGCTGGCGTCGCACGGGCTCGGCGACCCGATAAAATTCGTATCCGGGGCAAGATAGATTCACATACTAAATTTCAAGTCGATAGCTCCACCCATTTCCGAGATCTCGTCTGCGCATGCGCGAAGCTGGCGTCGTACGGGCTCGGCGACCTGATAAAATTCGTATCCGGGGCAAGATACATTCACATACCAAATTTCAAGTCGATAGCTCCACCCGTTTCCGAGATCTGGTCTGCGCATGCACGAAGCTGGCGTCGCACGGGCTCGGCGACCCGATAAAATTTGTATCCGGGGCAAGATACATTCACATAGCAAATTTCAAGTCGATAGCTCCACCCGTTTCCGAGATCTCGTCTGCGCATGCGCGAAGCGGGCGCCGCACGGGCTCGCCAATACGACAACGTCGACCGCCTGGTCAAACTACACACACGTACCAAGTTTCGTCCCGATCGGTCGAGAATCGTAGATTTGTATAAATGACATACAGACAGACAGACAGACAGACAGACAGAGGTCTTCAAAATATATATGAGATATATTAATGCACGTTCATCAATTAGAAGAAACTAACACTAACTATATAAAATTATATAGACCTTAGATATCTTGACTTTTGACCTGTATATAGTGATTATAGTCATTTATTTTACCCAAATATTGTCCAAGAACCACCAGTGTTCCACATACTGACATCCAGGATGTACATAGCTCTGTATATGCGTTTTCGCTCTCTACAATTATGTTTGAGTGAAGTAATGCAATTCAACAAATTAAAAATGTCAATGTACTCTGAGTCCCTATTCTCTAAGGACAAGTCAGATTTACTGCTATTTTAAAATCATTCATAGTTTTCTATATAAATAAAGCCAAATATATATAGAGGATCTACAACGAGTCCCCAGTTTATAGTGGAATTTACAAAACGAGTCCAGTAAATCAGGTCTGGGCCGAGCCTTTGGCGAGGTCCAGACCTAATTTACTGGACTCGTTTTGTAAATTTCGCTATAAACTGGGGACGAGTTGTAGATTCTATTTATTACATGATCCAAAAACCTCGACAAAACATATTTAAATCAATAAATGGGACGCGAAACTTACATCTGCTTCTATAAGGCATGCGATGACGTTTCACGTAACTATGCGTTGTTTGCCCGCGTAAAGAAATAGTCCCAGACGAATAAATACTCTTTGGCATATTTAATGGCGTATATTTAATAACATAACTTTTCAAACTGTTCATTCAGTATTGTTTGTTGGAAAAATAATGGAAGCCATAGTATTTTGAGACGTATCGTACGGAATGTAAACAGACGATAAACCATAAGTCAAAGGTCACCTGGCACTATTTCCTGTTATTAAACGAACGTTTAATATCACAATTTATAGAATGGGTTTATTGAATGGTATAAGGGTAAGATCGTGTAATAATATAAAGTTATTATACAATGTTGTGTACAGTATGTTTTTTTCTTGTACGAGTCCAGGTTGTGGTGAAAAGTCATATTGGACGAGACACGCCAGTGTCGAGTCCAATATGACATTTCACCACAACCTGGACGAGTACAAGAAAAATTCATACTGTACACAACATTGTATAATGACATTTTTATTATCCATCTGTATGTTTATCCAAATTTTGGGAAGAAAACTTTTGTGGTTATTTTTGATATTTGTCGGCACTTAATTCTCTATTAAAGCCTGTATATTGATCATGAGAAAGCATGATTTGGAAAAGTAAACACGGAAGTGAGAGAAAAAACTCAATGCGGAAGTGAAACGTCTGATAACTTCCATCAGAGTTGCGCGCGCATCACAATTTCACCGATTCATTTCGCAATAGAGTTAATTCGTGACGTTACAGAGTCCCGATAAAAAAGTCATATTGCACACTTGGGAGTCCAATATGACATTCGGGAGTCCAATATGACTTTTTCCAGGACTATCACGTGGCGGCTTTTGCCCAATCGAAAATGGTGTTAGTTAAGGGGTGGATAATAAATAATAATACATAACATATTTCAGCTAAGGAATCCACAGGATAACTACAGATTTGCAACAGTGAGTGAGACAGCAGTAGAGATGTATTTCAAGCGACAAGTCGAGCTATCAACTATGTACCGAAATATGAAAAACAAGGAAAGCGTCGATGAGGCTATAGCTGCCATCAAAAACAAGTGAGTGCAAACTCAAGACTTTCTGAAATGTTACAGTTTCTAAACTTTAGAGACATTAGTAGGTGGGGAACTAAGAGTATGTATCTAACACAGCTGTGCCAAAAATCAACCGTATAAGAGCATGTAATTAGCAATGAGTTCCATTCTGTGGGGAAAACCTGTGTTGTGATATTAAACGTTATATTAAAAATTCAAGGAATGCAATTTTGTTTTCCCTATAACATTAAACTTTGAGAGCCATCAATTTGAAAATTGTAAAAAAAATTATTATTTTAGTAAACAGAACAAACAAATTTAACTAGCCATGACTGCAATCATTGCTGAGCAGTAATATGGGGTTTTATCTTCAAAATATTGAATATGCCATGACTTTGGTGTACCGATTAAAAAAAATCAGCGATAATGCTGACGGTGACGTGACGGTATTTTAAAATTCTTTACGATTATAATCTATATACTAAAGTACTGCCCTCCTTCAATACTCTATAACTCATCATATTGATGGTTGTCTTCCAGTGATCTGCAGGTGTTTATCTATAGCTCATAATAATTATATATGTATTCCAGTGATCTGCAGGTGTTTATCTATAGCTCATAATAATTATATATGTCTTCCAGCGATCTGCAGGTGTTTATCTATAACTCAACCTTTATCTATAACTCATAATAATGATATTGTCTTCCAGTGATCTGCAGGTGTTTATCTATAACTCATAATAATGATGGTTGTCTTCCAGTGATCTGCAGGTGTTTATCTATAACTCAACCTTTATCTATAACTCATAATAATGATATTGTCTTCCAGTGATCTGCAGGTGTTTAAATTTATAACTCATAATAATTATATTTGTCTTCCAGTGATCTCCAGGCGTTTATCTGGGACTCTCCGAGGTTAGAGTATGAAGCTTCTAAAGTGTGTGATCTGATAACGCCCGGAGAACTATTCGGACGCTCAGGACTCGGAATCGGTCTGAGAAAGAACAGCGTGTTAACACATAGAGTCTCATTCAACATACTCAGTTTCCACGAAAGTAAGTGATCATTGTGAACATTATGATTTATTTTGATGGTCTTTGTTTTTTCTTGTTATTGTGGTAAGAGACAGATGTTTAGTGTATTCATTTTTATATCATATTTAACCAGTTGGTTGGTATTGATAAGTTCAACATACCTAAACCTGTTTGTTGTACTTACTATTATCAGCTAACCATCCCTAAAATTAAATTGAATTAAATTTTGAATTAAATTAGTGCTGTGATTTTTTCTTGAATTCTTGAATTCTAAAATAGCCTACAACAGTGTTTCATGTAATTTTGTCTTCTGAACGTCTGCATGTCAGATTTTTATAGGCTGTATTTTTATATTTATAAGGTGGCTTTATGGAGCAGCTGGATAGTAAGTGGATCCACGTTGGCAGCGAATCATGTCAGGAAAATAACTCGGCTCCAGCAACGTTAGGGTTAACTAACATGGCAGGTAAGGCTGCATTAAGTTGTATCCAGGGTCCATGCGGATAGAGTTAACCAACATGGCGGGTAAGGCTGCATTAAGCTGTATCCAGGGTCTGTTGATTATGGTTAAGCAAAATGGCAGGTAAGGCTGCATTAAGTTGTATCCAGGGTCCGTGCTGGTTGGGGTTAACCAATATGTCGGGTAAGGCTGTGTTAAGTTGTATCAAGGGTCCACACTGGCACAAAAATACATTTGCAAAATGTTTTGCTATATTAAAATACCTTTTCCAGAAATTCTATCAGAAATTAAGGGGTTTGAATCTGCATCAGGACCAAATAAAATTTGTCCCTTGAGATACTCGAGATGCTATCACCTTTTCTGAAAAAATTGCAATAAATCTATAAGCTGCACCAAGTTAACATCCAAGGACAATAAATAAATTGTGACAGCAGATATTTCTAAATAATTCTTGACAGAAAGTTCATTATCATAAAACAATAAACTAATCATCGGCCAGTAGAATTATGGAAGGGTTACATTTATTTTTGGGTATCTGCTGTTTGTCTAAAACCGACTTTTACAATGACATCTCTGTTTCATTATCATCAGTACTTCACAGAACCTGATAAAGTTCATCCTTAAAAGATACGGCATCGCTGCATCATGCAACCTTTGTAAACAAAATCATGAGAATACCAAAAATATATGAATAACTGCCGCAGATTCCGAAAACAACAAAGATGCTTCTACATCGCAATCAGTGCTCCTGGAAGGGCCTTTAAAATGATAATTGTCTCTTGTAGGTGTGTTTATGATGGTTGCCGGGGGTATCGTGGCCGGGGTGTTGCTCATATTTGTTGAAATTGGGTACAAGAAACACCGAGGTCTCAAAGATAAAGAACTGGAACTTGCAAGAAATGCAGCTGATAGGTGGAGAGGAAACATTGAGGTAGGCTGGACATTAAACTTTAACCCTTTCATGATTGGAGCAAAAATTTTGCAAAAACCCTGTGCCAATGCATTCTCTTTTATAGGCTCCCAATGGAAAACTCACATATATAATAGAATGCACTGGCACATGATATTAATGTTGCATCAGCACAGCTCCTGTCATGAAAGTGTTAACCATTTGATAAGTGAAGTCTCACTGATGGGTAGCTAATTGATTCATTTTGAATCTTAAATGATCTATTCAGAAATCATGGGCATAATTGCAATTATAGTTCATTTCAATTAGGGCCATAACGTTTCGCCGTGAATTCGATGTATCGCGATACACTTTCAAATGATACATGTATCATATCGCAACATGTGTATCGTGGTACAAGTAATTTCTTTAGGTGGGCATGTGTAAATGAGCAAAACATGCAATTTTATCTCAAGTTTATATGTCTATTACATATATTTGACTCATCTAGCTAACTATTAAACTTCAGTTATAAACATGTCGGTTCCAATAATCCAGGCAGTAAATTATTTGAAAACACTTATTTTGTGTATCATATCATTGATCATGTATTTTGTATCGTGACCAAGTGGATTGTTACAGCCCTAATTTTAATGGAAATTTGAAAATATTGATTTTATTTTGAATTTTCTTGTATTATACATGCAATCGATTGGGACATTTTTATGGGCTGTTTTAGAACACATCAGCTATGAAACTTTAGGTGATCTCAGATAGAGATAGAGTTCTCCTGCTTGCTATGCTCCAAACATTTCCGCTAGGCTCGCAGATGTCCCAATTGACAGAGATCTTTGATTCATATTTATTATTTTATACCCAGTAAAATATATAAAACTTGTTTTGGAAGAGATAGAGTATCTTTAACCCTTTCAAAGCATCAGTAATGAGTAGTTATCTCATAGGAAATGTTCAGATGATAAGTTGAACTTATTATCTACACATTTACCTCAATAAATAGGGCTCCTTCTGAACTTATATTTATCTGTCGTCTGCTTTTATCATCTCAACGTCCCTCCAAATGAATAATAGACCATTCTGATGTACACTTTTTAACTGACTGGGAGAAACCATTTAGTATAGAAAGGGTTGAACTCTCAAACTGGTGAATTACATTGAGGGGGACCATTTGAGTTCTATGGGACTCTAAAGTAAGTTTTGGAGATTCATAATTGTTTTCAACAAGATAGCATTACCACATGTGAAAAAAGGACCGGATGTAGCTATTAGAACTTTAAGTTCCTTCCTTAGTTACTGCTTTAATATTATGAGCACCCATTTATATATACTTTCGGATTTATTTATCCTTCCAAAAAATCCTGGTTTTGTTATATCTTTATTATAAATGTATTGTCAAATATGAATGTATTAGGAATTTTAGTCTGCTAATATTGATGAAATTATAGTCTTCACATTTATCACCAAACATGTGCTTGCTGTGAAATGAAAGGATTTCATGTTGCATGTTTTCAATGCATGGAAAGTTACATAAACAGGTAGGAATACAATATACTAGGAAGAGTGTCTGCACCCCAGTGTTGAGATATTATTAGCCATTTTATGCCGTGATTTGATTTGACCCACCATCACAACTCAGTAATGAATGAACAGGTTTTTTTTCTGTTTCATTTGTTTGATATTTATGACAATTTTTTTTAATTCTTTGCATTCAATAGTAGATAATCAAATTTTAATTAAATATATTTTTTATCCAACCTAATTGAATCAGAATGTAATGATGCAATGTATTGAATGAATTTACGCTGATTTTTTTTATATAAGCAGCAAAAAGAATATATTAAATTAAATGATATTACCGGCTCACATAATGTTTTCACTCTATGAGTATTTGACATCGGTGACATAGCAATGTCAACCAAGTGAAAGAATATATCAATCTCTTCATTTCCAAACTACCCACTTCTTCTATCATAATGCTTTGTGGTTACAAATAACCAATTATTTTCCATAGGTAAATGTATTAACTATAAATCCCGCCAGCGATGGGTTATACCTATTTGAACTTCAAATTATTGATTTCTGCTTAGAACGTCACATCATGCACTATTTGGTAATAACAAAAGGATCCCTTTCGGTATATTTTCTAAACTAAAATCTTGCATTTCCACCTTTCTTCACAAAAGTCATCAGCATAAAAATACCCAGATCCCTTCCACAACATTGGGACCCCGCCAGAGTCTCCACACAGTTACGTAGGGTATGGATTTCTTATCTTGCTCAGTACAGGGTCTTTCCCTCAGAAGTAATCCACCAATCAACAGCCAGATTAAGAAAAAACAGATTCCAGTTTTCCTACACAAATTCAAGAAGCATAACTCTATTTAATTAGTTGCTTGTAACCTTGTGTGACATCCATACAAGATAGAGTTATCTTACTTCCATCACTAAAACAGTTGATGAATTCGGTTGTGATCAAAACAAGTACAGAACAGCCCAGAATTTGGATTTTGACAAAAGAACATTGTTTTTGTTATGTATTAAAATATCATCGACCAGATATTAACTTACCTGTATCTATGTTTTGAAGCTTTCTCGTTCCAATCGTATATAACATAGAATGTGATTAAACCTTTGAAGGTTATGTGAGCCTTTAACTATAGTTGCTCCTGCGATGTTGAATTCTAATTAGTAATAGGCGACAACAATCTAATTAGTTGGTTTACGAACCCGCCAACAACTTTTTGACCGAAAATGCAAAAAAAAATGTTTTGTTGCTTTTGTTTTTTTTGCCGAAGGTGTTCAGTTGGTGCAAGACTTCTCACCAAGCCATTTTATCAGTCATAATAGCATGGGAAAATGATAATAATTGTGATATCAATGCATTGATTTTATTCACAAACAAATATTTTAAGTGAATATTTTAGATTTAAATTAACCAGTGATCATAATGTGGAATAATTGGCAATCTGTATATATGTCAAGAAGTGTCTGGGTTTTAAAAAAAAAATCCATCCTCCATCAATTGATTTTCCCCCTGATGTTCATAAACCAACTAGTAAAATTACTGTGTCTTAGATTAATTTTCAATGAAGTTGAAACTAAGATTCCTGATTCCTGAAGAAAGAACTGAATTCTTAGGATGAAATTGCATGAGCATTTAGATTTAATTCACTCACTGGTGGAAGCTATGCACGAGTTAACTTCTAACTGAATTTGCATGGGGGTGAACCTGAGCATGAAATTTAGGAACACTAGTTTAGTTAATTTTGAGTGCAGACCGGAGGGCATAATTGGTGGGATACAGAACAATCCAAGAAGAAAAAATCAAGTCTTCGTGGTTGGTTCATCATTGTACGAGGTGAGTAAATCATGAATTAATAACTTTGCATGATAACTTGATACAACCCAGGTGATAGGCTTGTGAATTTAGATTGCCTTATTAACACAGTATTCATATATAGATAAAAGATGTATTCAGGGTGTCAGAAATCTATAGTTATAAAAACAGCAGCCCTCAACATTAGGAAAAATGTCCCACGGCAAACTTAATGCTGTGGCATGTTATATTCCACATGTTGCCACGGCATTGCACCAGCGCAGTCATCAACCTCATGGAAGAGCTAAGATAGTTTCCTCAATGTTTCACTTTTCTGATCAATCAAGTCATTTTAAAGACTACAATCTAAATAAAAAGCAATACAGATCTCATAAACATAGCGCGAAACTTGCTGAAACCCTGAATGCATCGTTAAGCACTAAATCACTTTAATATGTGCGGACATTATAGTTTACTAATTCATTAAATAAATAGAAAATAAAAGTGATCTAAAAATTGTAGGTTATGGACCTTCTAGTTAGCAATTGTAATATTTGTTAGCTATTGTGCTAATTGATTAATAGTAAGGCCAAATAATAAAAATACTGTGTTCTCATGTACATCACTCATAAACAAAAAGAGGGCCCCATCAAACATTTTGATTTACAATTTTATCCCGAATTTTCAAAGAGTTCAAAAATCATTCTCCAATTTGTCTACAATTTGTAATTTAGATTGGTTTCTTTTGAAGAATTAATGGTTAAAAGGCAATGGAGGGTGAATTCTATACATTGCTTGGAAAAAATTGTAGCATTTTTTACCATAAATTACCCATACTTCCATTAATTTTGAGAATTCTGGGAAAAAAATTAAAATTAAAAACTTCCCTCCTTCATCCAGTTTCCCATATGTAATTGCCTGAGAACGCATGTATTTATTTTTAAAGGCCTAATAGATCATGATACTTAGCTTAGAGACATCTATTAGGGTTCCCGTGGGGTCTTGTAAGTCTGGAATAGCCTTGAGTCTGACAAATGACCAATCAGAACCTGAAAAATGCTGGATTTCCAGAGGGCCTTGAATATCCTTGCATTTTGGCGATCACGCTTATATATAAAAGAATACAATGGCCTAACAATATTTACCTTGACTTTTTAAGCCAGTGAATTCTCATATATATGCAAGGCTCCCAATGTGATACTCGCACATAAAGGAGAATGCACTGGCACAGGATCTTTAATGCTGCACCAGCGCAGCTCCCATCAAGAAAAGGTTAAGATATGGATGTTGGTTTGCATTCCATGGAGAATGGATGCACGTTGATTTTGCATTTTGCGTTCCACACTTAAAAATGTCAGATCAATTTGCATCCATACTCCATGGAATGCTACAAAATAAACATCCATTCCTTATTATTACACTCAACTAGCATATTAACCCTTTACCCAACAGAACGGCCACAACCGGCCAAATAAAGCTTCAACAGCCTAAAATATCTTCGGTCTGTCTCAATAGAACCATACAAATATGGATATCATTGGAACCGGCTCCTTGACCACATTGTGATAGTTACAGTTAGCCCTGTGCCAATGCATTCTCTTATATATGCGAGTCGACCATAGGTCGCCTCGCATATATAAGAGAATGCATTGGCCTAAAAAAAATATTTTTTTAACACTTTTTACCATTTTTTCTTACATTCTTTAACAATTTTATAATTTTTAATTTGTTAAGCCAATGCATTCTCTTATATATGCGAGGCGACCTATGGTCGACTCGCATATATAAGAGAATGCATTGGCACAGGGCCCTTCTGTTGGGTAAAGGGTTAAGGGGAATTAAATTTAGCACCGATTTTCAAATGATATTCTGTTAGCCCATTGCAAGTTGCCGCATACCATTATGGAAACAAGTTGGAGCTTGCGCTAAATTGTTGAAAATGACTTTAATTAGGTTTGGTATGTTCATTGATACTTTTTAGAATTTTTGTTGTTGACAATTGTTCCTGTAGATGAAAACATGTGGTTGAAATTATCACTTAATATTCATACTAACTAGGAGCATGATACAAACTGGTGTGGGTTTGGTTGTGGAATATTTGCATGGTAACTCACATAGCAATAATATCACTGAACATCTAGTTACTAACTTTCGCTGCTAAAAGCATGAGTGACCATTAACAGGGAGATGGTTTGAGATCTCCCGGAGAAGCATGGAAACCTTTATAGTATGATATCCAACATAGGATGTGCTCCGAATATGTGGTTGAGTAGAATGGCTTAAAATAAAGTTGTGTATTTCCAGAAAAGGAAAAAGCTGCGAGAGACATGGGACTACCTGCATGAGATTACAGGGAAGAGTAAGAACAGCTCATTTATGCCAGACGTGGGAATGCTGCGAGGCGAGCCACCAGGTCCGAGTCCTCATGCTCATCCGCAGCAAACAACGTCAGGTGCAAGTCCACAAGTTGATCAACCGACTGCAGCCACCACTCCTCATGTTCAAACTCAACCAAAAAATATACCTCCCATCCTAGGAATTCAAGTCTGAGGATAGAAGTATTTGTTGAAACATTAGATATTTTGTATACATTATATAACTTGATGCAAGTTGATGATGTAAAAATTCACAACTCAGTCTGATATTCCCGTCAAAGATACGTTACACACTGAACTACATGGTATATTCATCTTTATTCACAAGAAAGGATTCTATGAGATCCGTTTAAAATTTATTATTTTGGTACGAAATAGCTTAAGTACCTTTTGAATCATTATTATTATGACGTAGCAGGTCAAGGTCATTTGTCCACTCATTATGTATATAAGCAAGTGGACCCACAGTAATCGGCCTCTTTTTCTCTTGTGACAAGATTCGAAGGGAAGTAAAAACTAACGCTATGAGAAATGAAACCACATATTATTGTCGGCTTCATTTAACAATTCCGTTCCACATTTTTTAACTTGTTGTGACATCGGTTCCATTTTGGAAACGACACAATAATTATTAAATTAATATCAGAGTGACAATTTCATTTAATTTCCCTGTTTTATTTGTTTTAACGCAAATAAAATACAAAAACTATATTGTTCTGTTGAAAATTGTGGGTAATTTCCCAACTTCCGGTTTCGGAACACGTGGTTTAGAATTCGGAATTAATTTTGGAATTGCACTTCGTCTGTTTATATGCAGCGGTTCACGTGTTGAACTTTCTGGGACAATGCCTATACAGCACAGTTGTTATGTTATCTCCGTTTCTTGTGGTTTTAGAATGTAAGTATTAGAACATTCAACCAGTGAGACAACATTGGTTTATAACTTTGTTTATGTTGAAATTGGCACGTGACAACATTCGTTTTGTTTACGTCGAAATTCTGAAATTGTCACTCACAAATCTGTTTCATGTTGACATATGTAGCAAAATTAGGGATCAGGTTTGGGTCCCTTTTCGTTTATCTATGAATTAACTCACTTGTGTGGTTTTGCTTGGCTCATAGTTCACTATGAAATAATTTACAATACATTGAGATTGTTTGCCAACAAAATAACTTTTTTGTCAGATCAATATGACACAATTTCACAAATAATAATGTGACGCATCAGTCACCTACTTTCATGGTAAATTTTTGGGTCCCTTTCCTGATCCTTCTACATGTAACTGGTCATACCACAGGCTATTTTCTTCCTTGTGTGGCCTCGGTTTCAGTAACCCCATTGTCAAGCAGGTTCAGGCTAATCCAATTCCTCGTTCCATGCGGACCTTGAGGTGGCCCAGCCGCATACTTCACCATTGAATTCACTGTAGCCAGACGCCATACTGTTCCGAGGGTGGGTTCCAGTGTTCACGGATCCGACCATGCTCACCCGCTCCTGCTGGTTCCTACCTCAGATTTCGTCCTCCCACATCCCTTTCACAAGCATGTGCGATGTACAAAATCTGTCAGCCCCCTAGGGAGCAACTTAACTGGTATCGCATCCCAATTTGCCATCCAACCTTGGATAATAGCCATGCAATTTGGTATGAATTTTATGTCAACTTTGAGATTGAGAACAAAATACTATCTCATCATGTCCATGTGAGGCTATTTATTTGATAATCAAAATTTCCAAGTAAGTTGCTCCCTGGCGTCTACCCTCGGGTGGAATTGCTGTTAAGACCATTTCCCGGGACTCTGCATGACCTTCAAATGCTTGCTATTTGGCGGGAGGCAAGTTGTACCAGTGTAGCCACTGGGGCGGTAGCGTTTCATAGTCACTGTCTTGGGGGGGGTGATACACGAATCGAGTAATATCTCAGATCTTGGGCTCGTGTCATCTAAAAGTTTTGGTTCATTCTATGTATATTTGACTGCTCTGCCCATTCAACATGTAGTTCAATGCAGATTGTGTGCATTTAGAAACACTAGTGTGGTGTCGTCCTGTTGGTCCGGTTTTTTGATTCGTGTCGTGACCTAGTAGGTCGCCGCTGCCGTACTGGCTACACTGTATGATTCTGCTTCCTGTCAGGGTTTAAGCTGGCTCCGGTTAGGGGGGAATCAGTCTGCTCATTAATCACTCCTCGATGTCTCTTCCAAGGCTTACACAGTCCTGTTTATTCAGTTTTTTACTCTAAAGATAACAAAATCCATTGCTTGGATCTGACGATTCCACATTTAGATTACATTTCTAATTAACAGGGCTACTTGCCATCCAACGCGAATCCTGATTCTCACTTTGGATTTCGAAGAGCTCTTGCTGCTTTTTCTTGTCTGTCACAAAGAACTAAGTTAATTGCAAGGCATCGAGGGGTTGCAGACGCAGTTTCTCTCCTCGGATATGGGTCCTGGGGGGTTCGAGGGGGGACCGAGGACTGGGCCACCAGACAGCGCGCCGTCTAATGCCGGGTAATCTCGGGTGCTGTCTATAACAGTGAACATAGCGCAGTCATCGGCCGGGGCAGAGACTTTTAACAGACACTCAATTTGTTTTTTCATGCGGTTTTACCTGGGCTCAAACTTATTACCTTTCCACCTGTCACTGATTAGCATTGTCCTTTGTTTATGGGTGACCGTTCGATTCTTCTAGGGGTAAATGTACACAGATCATCTTTCACCCTTACTACGGTACCATGGGGCATAACACCAAGCCTTGGATTCCTTCTAAGATTTTTGCGAGCATCACTCGGGCCTTCTGCGGTGTTGGGCTGGGTTTTTCTGCGAACCAAGTTGGGAATCATATTTCTCTTTGCGTAGAACATTCATCATCTTTTGACTCTACAGCCTTAGGACAATCCCAATGAGCTTTCCCTGTAGTACCAGGATTAGATCTATTCACGCTCAATATTATCGCTTTACAGGTTTGGGTTCGCTTATCGGGTTACGATATAGACAATTGAACTCACGCAATCTTCTGGGGTGGCGGGTACGGTAGGTAATAACCTGTTCCATGGGAAAAGGTGCATTTCAGAACTTTGAGCCCTGCGTCATGCCAACAAAACTCTTTGATGCCCTGCTTGATTGAGTTGGGCGTTACTGTACTCAGTGCTCCTTTTTTGACAGGCTGTCTTGAATTACTACACAACAGACGAGCTATTCGTCTAACGGCGCACATGAGGCAATCATTGTTGGTGACGGAGTCTCTGCCCACGGGGAGGAACTAGGGTCCGGGTCCTCGCTATATGAGCGGCAGACAACCGTCCGACCATACACACATGTGATTGGTCTTCAGTAAAATGTGCCCTTCTGTTCACATTACTGGCGTACCTCCTTGACCACATGTCGAATGGGTGTACAGTGGTGCTCGGGGTGTTTGGCCGCTTGGCCGCGGCACAGTTGTGGGTGGTTTTTTGGGATTTGGTCGGTGGTGTGGCTTGTTGCTGTTCATCGGGGGGGCTCTCAACGAGAGCTTTCCGATGGGTGGCGGCGGGCCGTGTTTCCGGTTGGGAGAGTTGCGCGTGGTTCTGCTGTGGTTGGGTGGTCGGTTGCTTTGGGCATTGCTGTGTACTTTCGCCTTGGTGGATGAGGTGAGCTACACACAGCTCATGGACCCGGGCCCTTCGTCTGTTAAGAACAATCAGTGAATAACAAGAAGATACAATCTTCTTGTTATCGACATTCTGGTTGTTTTTAGACCTTAATCATCCATGGCCTGTTCTTTCTTTCAAATTGTTTGGAGTAGTTCCATCACGATGGGTCTCCTCCTTCTACACATTTTCTAATAAGTTACATGCAGACTGCAAAGTATTCCTTTCAATCATGTGTACATGTAACTGCATACACTATTGGATTGACAGGCTGTGGAAGTAGTTTACAACTCAGGACTCTCCGAACTTTTTCTTCTCGATTGTTTCGATACCAGAAAACATTTGGGACTTTCCAAGTCATTTGACCGACAGAATATGGCCTCTGTCTGGTGTATTTATTAACTGAAGTAAAATACTGTCATTTGACGGTCAGTCAGAAAATACTTATTTTGCGCCTTGATCAGTTTGTCGATTTGGGGTTGCACATTTACTGACAGTCGGTCGCAGACCTTACAAGCATGATGCAGTGGCTATTTAACTCTGGGTTTTCTTCACCATACATGAGTTGGTGGTATGTTTCTAATCGTCTTTACAGTTGCTACTTCCTCGTGTTACATCCAGATTGACCATTCAGGTAACAATAGATTTCCTTCCTCTGGTGTCGAAACGTCGGGATAGCTTGGTTCGTTCAGTCACATACCATGGAGCTGGGTGACCTATGCTTTCTGCATATAACCCGCTTACTCCAGGGAGGAGGTGGCACATGCATGTACCTGCATATGAGATTTCACAATTACCGGTTTGTCTGACTTCAGAACCAAAGGGGGGAGGTGCAGAGTTTCAGCCATTGGGCTTATTCTCCCACTTTCTCCACTCTACCTGGTAGCATCAATAAAATCTGCAAATCCGTACCTTTTGATCCATTTGTTGCTAAAAAACTCAGCAGGTTCAAAAGAATTATTCTCAACTAAAATACAATAGTATCTCATTCCTCGCAGCCTCCTCCTATGAGTTGATTCTACCATGTAGTTCAGTGTGTAACGTATCTTTGACGGGAATATAACATTTTCAATAGAAAATACATATTCCCTAATAAGATACTTACACACTGAACTCACATGTCCCTCCCAAATTGGGATTTTCCCTCCCCGCAGCTCGGTCACACCCCTCGAATCTTGTAAGAGGATAAAAAGAGGCCGATTACTGTGGGTCCACTTGCTTATATACATAACGAGTGGACAAATGACCTTGACCTGCTACGTCATAATAATAATGATTCAAAAGGTACTTAAGCTATTTCGTACCAAAATAATAAATTTTAAACGGATCTCATAGAATCCTTTCTTGTGAATAAAGATGAATATACCATGTAGTTCAGTGTGTAAGTATCTTATTAGGGAATATGTATTTTCTATTGAAAATGTTATTTCTTATCATTCATATGTGTACATAGAGTACATGTATTCTTAATCCTTTATTGACTGTAGCTTCCTGAAGTTAAACCCTGTGCCATGCAATGCATTCTCTGATATATGCAAATCTCCCATAGGGAGCCTCACAAATATAAGAGAATACATTGGCCTAACAATATTTACCTTGACCTTGTAAGCCAGTGCATTCTCTTATATATGCAAGGCTCCCTGTGGGAGACCCGCATATATAAGAGAATGCACTGGCACAGGGTCTTTAACGTTGCACTAGCAAAGGGTTAAAATAAGTGTCTCCTCCTCTGGGTTGAAACCACTGAAGGACTGCATTGAATAATTACATATGTTAACTTCGTTTAACCCTTCCATGACTGAAGGTTCCTGAAAGTTTGCGAAAACCCTGTGCCAATACTTTATCTCATAAATGCTAGTCTCCCACAGGGAGCCTCGCATACATTGGCCTAATAATATTTACCTTGACCGTGTAAGCAGTGCATTCTCTTATATATGTGAGGCTCCCATGAGAGACTCGCATATATAAGATAATGCACTGGCACATGATCTTTAATGCTGCAACAGTGCAGCTCCCGTTATGAAGGGTTAACATTGCAGTAACCCAATGCATGAAGTTGCCGCAATACATTGCTAACAATCTTCAAGAAGGTGAATATTCCTGTAACAATCGATAGCTTGGATATTTAACTTTATGTGACACCATTTGAATGCTTACTCAATGCTGATTCTTCAAGTTAATTTGACATTATCGCCACATTATTAACGTCTGAAGGAGGAATTTTTATTTCAAATATATGTATATCTCAACTTTTCAATTGAATACTCAAATTATCTCCTGATTAACAATTTGATTTTCATACGCGGTATATTTTGACATCACGAGTGAGATAATTTAAAAAGAGGAGATTTTTTACAGGTGTCTTTTTCATTATAATTATTATATGTCCATAAAATCAATTTCTGGAAATATAAATTGGACCTGATGCAACAACCAATTCAATTCAATATCTTGGTTTTTAATGTCCAAAGCAGGGCAGTGTTTAATAGTAATACAATCAGACTCTTATTGTCCCCCAAAATTGTTGTTCATATTGGAGATGTGCAACATGTATATAGTCTTATAGATGACGGAAAAATTATTTTATTACGGAGATATTAACCCTTTTCAACATTTTTTTAAATTTCTTTAACAAAGCGGCATCGACTTGCCACGTTTTCGGGGGACACTGTGGTCAGCTGACCTTTTATTACAAATTCCATATGGCTAATAACTGAGTGAAAAAAGCTTATTATAGCTATCTTTATACAAATATTTTTAAACAAGGTTCCAATTATGGAGTGACTTTCAGATGGTTTCAGATATTCTCTAAGAATCACTGCAACATGTACAATGAAACCCAAAATGTTGTGGTAAAGTTTTGACACACAAAAAAAAAACAAATTAATAATATATATCTATATAGTCAAGATATAGATCATCACAATGACCCTTTCATCATGCAATTGGTCGCAGAATATCAGACTTTCAAATTAGGCTCTTTAAATGTGAGTTTGCAAAACCTCACAATTTTAAAATTGCATTTTTGTTTTACATATATATCGATAAACATGCATTTGAGATATTCAGAATATACGTGAAACAGATCTAAGACTTAATTTGAGTATCGTATGTATAGAATACATGGAAGTGTGCAGGTTCATTCCTAATAAAGGTCTTTCTAGAAGGCATGTGATGCGCATATTTCACGATTTGTTCGACAATGGCGACTAAAGTCCCTTCAGCGAATTCTGCAACTGGAGCATCAGCTGCATATTCCTCCCAAGTTATGATGTGGTTTGCCAGTTTTATCTATTGTGTAAACCTGCAAGTTCTTGTATGTCTCAAGTACATCCTCATTAAAAATTCCTTTCAGGGCCATGTTTGTTAAACCTTCCATGACAGGAGCTTCCTGAAATGTTGCGAATACCCTGTGCCAATGCACTATCTTATACATGCAATTAAGTCTCTCATAGGGAGCCTCGCATATATAAGAGAATGCATTGGCCTAACAATAATTAACTTGACTTTGTAAGCCAGTGCATTCTCTTATATGGGAGACTCGCATATATAAAAGAATACATGGCACGACATCATCACTAATTTACAGCATCCATCTAATTTGGCACTGTTGTTTCGCACAGTTCATAATCACTCATTGCATCCTATGTTTTCTTATTTGGCGAATTTGAACGATTCATGAGGGGCATGCACCTCACATGCTGCGTGGAAGGGCTTTTACTGTTCATGTTAATCAATTCATCTTATTTATCAGATATTCATTCCATCCTTGTAATGTATATAGTATATTTCTGATGTTGATAGTTTTTGTTACTCTTTTCTTGTGTTTTATATTTTTACCTTATTTCCTTATTTACCTAAGTCAGCAATTTGTATTTGTTATTCAGTTATTGACATTTTCAGGTAACACGTATCTCATAAATAGCATCATTTCAGAAATAAAAAAAATTTATGACCAGGGGGCGATTCCATTCATTAGGCTCGGCTACAATGGGTAAATTACCCTGGGGAAAAATGAATGGAATGATTTTTGGTGACCGGAGTAATCTAAAAACAGCATACCGGTAGTTATAACTGCGAACAAAACATAATTTTTCACATTGGGCGCGTTGAACAGATGTAAACTTAAGTAAATGAGCAAAAATATCTGATATTCACAATGAAACCAACAATAATTTTGACTTTTATCGAACAAGCAAATATATCTAATTTTAGAACAACCTTGACAATAAGTATCTAAAACTTTGGATAATTAATTTTAACTGTCATTCAATTGAATTATATATTTCTGAATTATATATTAAATATTTTTGACAAATTATAAAAAATAAAATTCATTAATCCATTACATAAATATTTTCCGTGTGCTTTCTCAGTTGACAACCGATTTTTGCAGGGAAAGTGACGTCACATTACAATACACTCAAAATTACACTACCTATGCCGTATGTGTAGCCAGCCTAGCCCGGTGTATTTACGCCCGGTCATTCTATTCATTGCCCATTGTAATTTCATTACCCATTGTAGCCGAGCTTAATGAATGGAATCGCCCATGGGTGTTGGAGAAAGGCGGAAAAGGGGACAGCCACCATGGGAATGGAACATTAAGTGTTCTCCTATGCTGCATAGAATGACAAGATACCTTAAGTAATGGTTAGAGCACAAGAATTGTTCTTTACCAGAATCAATCGAGTCGGAGACGAGATTTATTCTGGTAAAGAACAATTCGCGTGCTCTGACCGACTTAGAGCACAATTGATCCCACATAATGCAATCAACGGGAAATGTGCCGTTGAGCGTGTTTTGACCACGTCACACAATCCGTGCGCTGGCCGCGATTGGACACATTGTTGGGGTTAGCCATGCGCAACAACGTACTTAACATGAACTGATTGCCGTTGAATGTAAATAGATATGTCCGAAACAACACAGACTGGTCCCTCTTTGAAGCGCCCGTGCGATTTGTCTGTTATGAGTTGCGTGTGGCGAACAATGGGATAATCACTGATCACTGAACCATTCCTTCGCCGGCCTTGAGAATTGATGTGCTTTACCAAAAATCAGGGAACGATTGAAACAAATATGGGATTGTGCTCTAAATATAAACAGATACAGAGTCCTAGGTCCTGATTGCAAACTTTATGCATTCTGTATACACAACATTCTGATAGCTAAATATGTGACTGTTTCTTGAAAGTATTTGAAAATTCTATTTCAGTGGCAGAGTTTTGTGTTTGCGACATTTATGCTATATCATATAATTGGAGCCCTTGGTTGGTTACTTTTTGTTGCCCTGGGTCATCTCCTCGTATTAGTATTAAAGTTGTTACAAAGTGTACAATCTCGCATCTCACTTGTGGTCTCCTTGAAATCAGTTCATAATGTGCTCACTTGAAAAAATATATATATAAGACATACTCATTATAAAAACTCATTACATACTCATTTCATAAATTGAACAGCACATTATGAGGAAAATAGCATGCTGTTTTGCTATTGATTCTAACACAGAATCAGCGAAATGTTGAATGAATGATTTATATTATTGTTGGATGGTATGTTTATAGCTGATAAAATATTATAAATTTCATTTTGATAGCTTACTAGTTTTAATTTACCTGCAACATTGGGAGTTTGATTCATCAAAACATAAATTTTAAAGATTTCTATCTTTCCTGATGCTTATGACTTATTTTTTTCTGACTTTTTTGTGTGGACAATACAATTAATTTACTCCGAGTTGCAGGTCTCACAGGTAGTTTGATGATATATTAAATATAAGTTTAGCAGAGATAAAATCAGTCTTGTGATAGAGATAAAAAGTGTTAGCCAAAATCAATTCCGATTGAGAGAGAAATTATGTTTAACAAATTCCTTGTCAAGAATGACTGTTAATCACGGAATTTGCTTTGTGCACATGCAGAAGACATATTAAACTGCATGAGAATACATAAATGTCACCAAATGCTCAATTTTCCCAATTTAATTCAGCCCTTTTGTGATGTATTGACTTAATTATTTACAAAATATCTACACTTTATAATTTATTTATTAGGTGATGCAGTTAACTTCTTGTGTATACTTGTTTATTGTCTTGACAATTCCTTTGTAAGATACCTACTCATTGTTTTTTTAAATTTATTGACTATTCCTTTGTATGATACCTACTCATTATGTTTTTTATTCCTTTGTAAGATACCAACTCATTATGTTTTTTTTATTTATTGACGATTCCTTTGTATGATACCTAGTTGTTGTGTTATCTTATTTATTGACGATTCCTGTTATTTTATTTTTGTTACCCCTCTATCCTCTTTCATTTTTTCACTGAGAATAAATCATTGTTTTCTAGATGTCCTCTTCCATTCTAGATGTCCTCTTCCATGCATCCAATTTGCCAACATTTATGGTAGAATAAAGCCTTTATTCTGGGTTGAGTTGAATTTAGTCAGTTAGCCTCCATATAGGCTACATACGTAGACTACCATACAGTTATCTGATCCTGAACTTCACATACAGAATATCAAAGATGAAAAAGCCTCATTTCACTCATCGCGGCTATCAGTCCACTTAAATTTGCGGCAAATTGCCACAAAATCGTCGACATCAGGATCGCGGAGATTTTGAGTGGAGAGAATTAATATTCAATATTTTTCGCTCAAAGAAAGGCCCACCATGATGAACGAAATGAGGTTGTTTCATTTTTGATGTATTGTATTTGATGGAGTGGCTGGCAAAATTACTGTAGGGCAAAGAGGGCACAAATGTCAAAAGAACAAATTTCCCCAAAATAAATTATGCATTTACACAACCATCAGCCACCCCTGCTAAACATAAATTATCAGGACATGAGGAAAATATATCTGGATTATGTGACATTGTTGATGCTGCAATGTGGCAACATGGGACTGTCAAGTGACTCAAGTCCCTGCTCAATAATTACTATACCTGCTGCACCTAAATTTAGGGGCTGTAGTACAGCTTATAGATGGAATAACATTTGTGTGTGGATGGGTTGATGTTATCGCAGAGATTTGTTATGATGTTATGGTATAACGAGAATGTAATGCAATAGCAACAACATGATCAATCAACTCTGTCGATTATGTTTAATACTCAACCCAACAACTGCAGTTTGAATAACACTGAATTGCACATTGATATCCACAGACCTGAAAATATGGTGCCAGACAACTGCAGAATAAGGTCCCCAGAGGGTGAATTTAGTGATGCTACCCCGCTGGCCTCATCTGCTATGGGAGACGTAGACACAAATTTAAGATGTGTTTATGCTTTGGACTAAACTAAAACAGAAAAAGAACCTTTCTAAAGAATCAAAAAAACCTACTAATTTGATAATAAAGATACTTTCCAGAGATCGAAGATTGAGGTCTAAGCAGGCAAATGTCTGGTGCCAAATTGTCAGGCCTGGTCAATGTTCATGCAGTTAATTAACTTTAATTATGGTACATTTGAGAAAAGTGAAATAAAGTTCTTACTTCTCTTAATGTCATTGATGGTTGTCAACATAATCAGTCTGTATTATGGCCAGGGAAGTGGCTAGAGGGTCCAGATTAAAATTTTCAACTGCAACAAAACCAGACCAAATTTTCAACTCCCCCAAAACCAGACCGAATTTCCAAGACCTGAAAATTCCATTTGCATCCCCGCCCCTTCAGTTGAAAACTTCCCAACTGGTACCTCAAGTTTCCAAATGTTAGAAATCAGGGGCGCCGGAAGAGGGGGGCAGAGGGGGCAGCTGACCCCCCTGCCCTTGACCAAGGGGGGCGAGCGGGGGCAGGACTTGCCCTTTTTCTGGAGACAGAAAATGCTTTTTGTGTGTTTAATCTCGTGTTTTTATAGCAAAATGTGACTTTTTTGGTCCAAATACCACCAATTTAACAAGGAGTATTAATTTTTTGTCAATTTTATCACAAAACGGCCATAAAAACTGACAAATATCATTAAAATAGGGATTTTTGCCACAATGAATTTATGGTTATTTTCCCGAGTTTGTGGAAAAGTGCCCTTTGTGTAGGCTCTGCCCCCCTGCCCTTGGATGCTTCCGGCGCCCCTGTTAGAAATGTCCGACCTAACACTCAAGCAATACAAGTATATTCAGAAATTTCATATTAAAATTGTCGGCATGCATTATATAAAGTATATTTTAGTGACTCTCGTCACCAAAATCATATCCATTGTCATATCAGTGATTAATTTTCCAAAAGGGCACAATAAATCGTGTTGAAGTCTTGAATGTAACATTCTTCAATCAGGTGAAAAAGATAAAAATAATTTTGAATAGTGAAATAAGATGTGTTTTAACTTTGAAGGTAATCATTCATTAGCTTGTGACTAAAATTTAATTTTCCCTCTCCCAGCAAATTGTGTTGTTTTGTTAGTGTGCAAGAAATATTTTCCAGGGAAGCTCCCCCATCAGACCCCCATAACAAGAGGGGCAAATCCATTATAATACCCATAATACCCCCCTCCCCCATCTCACTGGTTCAAAAATTATTATGATTGCTGCATATGTTCCCAAGATAGTAATACCATTTTTAAATTTTTAGATCGTCAACTGTTGGGTTGAGTTGTTGGGATGTAAGATCATCGATAGCAACTAAGTAAATTGACAGTTATGATTTTAACTGATGCTATGATTATGATGATGAACTGTGGTGACAGATATTATGACGATATAGCAATGATGATGATGGGTGATGATGACGAAGACAATCACGATGGTAGGGATAATTATTATTATGATGATGACAAGAGCAAAGATATAATGACGATGACAGTGGACAACAATGACACATGACGATGATGAATATGATGGTGATAATAGTGATTCTGATGACTATATAACGATGATGAGGATAATGATGATGATAATGGTGGTGGTAATGATGTGAATGATGCAAATTAGAGCCCGAAGCCGCCATCGTACGCTGCCGCCGCCAGCCATATTGGCCACAAGCCGCCGCCAGCCATATTATTTCTAACGCCAGCCACATTTAAAAATCTCCGCCGCCGGAATTGTAAAATGGCTGAGCCATGTGCATGGGCTTATATGTCAAGCACAACTGTACTGTGAATCGCAAAGAACTAAACCGCATTGCCTAATATTGGCATACTCGCATGGTTGTTATATTATCAGAACACCTGGCCCCTTAATGTGGAATAGACTATCCCAATGCATGCTTTCATATAACTGAATGGGCGCATCCATTCGGTATTGAAAGGGTTAAAATATAAATTGTTTATATCGACAACACCCAGTCTCAGACATCACTGGCATTTGTCAATATAAACACATAAGAATAGAAAATAGTTTGAAATAGTATATATCATTACTATCCGGTTCATCATTCAATGATGCATGCATATATCGCAAGATGGCAGTGATGATAGCAGTCTGAAGTCGACAGAAGTCCCAATGTAACTACCGATTAGATGGGAAACTACATAGTATATCCATGCCAGCCCTTCGTGAATTTCGCCGTAATGGAAAAGCCCAACATCAAAAGATTACGTGTGGTCTGGAATTCTACGGGTTCACCACAAACGCTAAAAAAACGGCATCTATAACCGATATCAGGGGATTAGGAACATTTCGGAAACGGAAATACGCTGAATGATAACATCTCAGCCGGCTGAGCCGCCATATTTCGTCAGCCACGAACGTCGTGACTGAGCCGGCTTAGCTAGCTAACCAGCCACGAAAATCGGTTGAGCCAGCCATGAAAACTATTTGTCGTGGCTTCGGGGTCTAATGCAAATGGCAATGATGATGAATGAGTGATGAAGATGAGTGATGGTGAAGAAGATGCCAACATTAATGATGATGAAGATGATGATGATAATAATAATGATGAGCACCTCTCTGCCCACAAGAAAATGGCAAGCCATAGAATAGTGGCCCCTTTTTCTAAATAAATGTATTTATGTTACTTATTGCTCTGTATTCACCATTTAATTGTGACATTGAGTTGAATAAACATTAATTTAAATTGCTGTCTACTATAATAGGTACAGTAATGCCCTAAGTAATCTACCTCTTAACCACAGCAGAATTATGGGTAACTTTTCAGGATTTAGTCGGAAATATGGCTTGTTGCCATTCATCGGAAAGCTCTCCCCGAGATTACTTAGGGCATTACTGTATGTTGTTAAATTACATACTACACAATGTGATGAGAGCCACCATAGGATAAATGCCTTTTGACAACAGTGTTTCCTGTTTTCGCCCTTCCATGACTGGAGCTGCCTGAATCCTGTGCCAATGCTTTCTCTTATATATGCGAGTCTCCCATAGGCACTCTCATAGGGAGCCTCGCATAAATAATTGAATACATTAGCCTAATAATATTTACCTTGACCATGTAAGCCAGTGTATTCTCTGATATGCAGCATGCACTGCCACATGATCTTCAACCCTTTGGAGAGTATCTATAACGTCATATACATGACGTCATGAGTAAATTTAACGTCAACGTCATACTCATAGCAAAATAATTATTAACAAGTTTGGGTCAAAAGTGTCCAATAATTCGTTTTAATTTATGTGCATTTTTTGTTAACATGTGTTATCATAATCATTTGCACTTATTATACATTCGGGACATTATATTAATCAAAATAAGTCCTACACAAATCATTTATAAATCATATGATTTATTGAAGTTATGTCTACATAAAATAACACTTCCTGAAACGACATATATGTCGTTCTACTCCTCATCCGATAGACGACATATACATCGTTCTACTCGCCAAAGGGTTAATGCTGCACCAGCGCAGCTCCCATCATGAAAGATTTAAGTAAGCAACTGTCACTTGGGCTGAATGGGTCACTTTCACTAAAGTAAGGTAGGAACAAAGGAGAACACAGGTTATTATAATGCCGTGAAGATTACCATTTGACATTATCTATTCTAATTATATTTACCTGGTTCCCCTGTATAATAATTGCAACAAGAGGGCGGCAGCTGTGGAAAGGACTATTACGCCAATTTACGGCTATTGCTCGTGACCTCAATATATTATTAATAAATATTAGTCTTTTAGAAATAGGCCTACATATCAATATAAACCACCATGACTAGCTATGGTAACTGGCTAGATAGGCTGACCGCACCAGTTGGCTATATAGACTACAGTGACCATAGCATGATTATGACCGGAGTGAGAATCCGACTTGTGTGCGCTGAATCCCCCCCCCCCCCCCCCCCCCCCTGATTTTATCGGGCCCGATTTATCCAGCATCCGGATTTAACCGGGCACAATCGGGATTGTGTGTGCCGACACTAATACCTTTTCCATCAATGCGAGTCCAAACTGATCCCACAGCTGTATTTGAGCAGTAGAATCCAAGCTTCTGTATCTTCATCACACAAGCCTGGAAATAGTGAGTCTGACATTTGCAGAATGAGGTCCACAGAGGGTTAATTTAGTGATGCTATCCTGCATGGCAGGCCAGCATCACCAAATTCACCATTTGGGAACCTCATTCTGCTTTATATTGGCCTCAGCTGATATCTATGGGAGACATAGGGTAAGATTGAAGTTCCCCAGTTGAAGTTGGTGAGTGATGTTCATCCATTAGTCACCTCGATTATGCATTTTATCTTCTGCAAATTAGGGGATATAGAAACTAAACAGAAGGGAAAAAGTAGCTAATGTAAAAACAATGCTAAATTGACACTATAGATACTTCCCAGAAGATGAGTCATAAGCAGAATGAGGCCCACAGAGGGTGAATTTGGTGATGCTAGCCCACTGTGCTAAACTAAACTAAAAAAGAAATAGAATCTATGCGAAGAAGTTTCTTTTGTAATCTGATAATAAAGAAACTTTCCAGAGAAGATGAGGTCTAAGCAGAATGAGGTCCCCAGATGGTGAATTTGGTGATGGTGTGATAGCGTCACTAGATTCACCCTCTGGGGACTTCATTCTGAAATGACAGGCACACTAAACTCAGGCTTGCCACCATAGGACAAATTAAATGCCTTTTGACAACAGTGATGACAACCATAGGCCTTTTCGCCTGTCTGGCGTTTAATTTTCTTGAACATCACTGAAAATGAATAATAGACCATTCCAATGTAACTTTTATAACTGGGTGGGAAGATCCGTTTAGTACTGACTTCATTCTACAATTGTCAGACACACTAAATTCAGGCTTGCCCGTAGTATGTTGAGGCAATGGAAGATTTAAATTCCTAGGTAATGTAGATAAATTGTATGTTCTTTCTTTCTTTGTTGATAATTTGTCATCTTGCAAATAAGTGTTTTATTCACAGCAATGCTCCCTTATAAACAGATGGTTGAATCTTATAATATGTGAATTAGTACAAATCTGCTGGTAAAAGTAATTCAGGAAAATACATCCTCTCAATCTTTTTCCAGAAACGGAAGATTTTGCGGCAGACAATGCAACGACAACGAGATGAGCAGTTGAGGCGGGCAGGTGGGGCTGGTGGAGGAGGTAATCTCAGCCCACAGAGCATGCAACCAAACTCCATGCATGTCACTGGTAACAGCACGTCACCAAATGTTTGTTTCGTAGGTCCCGCTGGTTCCCCTGATGATAAAATGACTGCGCCAAAGATGATGGGCTCACCGGCACGAATTCGACCAACCATGTCTTCCTCTGTCAGGTTCAGTGATTATCACCTCAGACAAGATCCCGAGAATATCATATGAATGAATTTACTATATAGGCCTGGGAGCTAGTCTACACCCATGCAACTACAATTTTGTTTGTTTACAAATATCCTATATAGGCCTGCATGGGAGCTACTCTACATCTGAGATGTGGTACAATTTCATTTCACTTAAGAATCTCAATTATTTAAAGATGGTCTATCTCTTCCCTGAAGATCAAGCCTTGAAATAGCGTGTCTGTCATTTGCAGAATGAGGTCCCCAGAGGGTGAATTTAGCGATGCTACCCCCGCACAGCGGGCTAGCATCCCTAAATTCACCCTCTGGGGACCTCATTCTGCTGAGGTGTAAGCAGAATGAGGTCCCCAGAGGGTGAATTTGGTGATGCTAGCCCGCTATGCGGGATAGCATAAAAAAATTCACCCTCTGGGGACCTCATTCTACAAATGACAGGCACACTATTTCAAGGCTTGCTGAAGATTTGATGTGAACAATTAATACACCTTATAACGGATTTATGTCCATGATAACTCCATTTATACATAGCATGCTTTAATTGCGTATTAAAAAAAACCAATTATGCAAATTAGCAAACACCACAGTTCGCGGTTGTTACGAAATGGAGGGGGTTATAAAAAGAGTGTTTTTGGAAATTATTAGAGAGCTGTGAGGGAATCTGCTCGTTAAGTTCTTTGTAGTTCTGTGTTTACTGGTAATCGCTGAGCGGTCAACAACTGTTGAAATGTTACCCTTGAGAGTAACAAGTGATTTGCGGCCTGCCATGTGACGAACCGTCAACCAATCAGAAGAGAGGAAAATGGGATGAAGGATAACAATAATAATTATGAGTCCAGGAAAAATCAGTCAGCTGGAGCTTCTGTCATTATAGGAAATTAATTTTTTTCTATGAATCGGGACAGTTTATGTGGCGTTTTTTAGAATATCACTACATTTTGATTGAATAAATATCTTTTAAAATACTTTTATGTGAAATATTTGTAACACCAGGTGTTTCTCCTGATTGTTTTGGGAACAGCAGTGATAAGGTGCCTTCAAAATGAGTTTCCTAGAAAGTTTGTTGTTGTTGTAGAAAGTGGTGCGAGGAAGAGGTAGAGTATCTTAAGAAACTATCAGTGGATTCAATGTTATCATGTGATTTTGACTGTAAAAAGTATAGCAAGCTGTGCACATGACCTTTCATTTGAAATGGTTTGCCAAATTTTATCACTGTCAAAAACCCCTGACAACAATGGATACACAATCTCATATTTGAACAGATTATGAATTGAGTTTGTTTATAATATTAATACCATCATTATTTATTTAACTTTGATGAAATCTGCAGGGTGCCTCATCTTCCAATTAAGCCATTTGCAACACAAATTACTGCAATGCCAGATTCCGGAATTTCAATAAATGCAAATTAATGTCTGTTTTTTTTACTGGTACCCAATTATCGTGTTTCAAAGTTGTATGTTTTATGGCTTCAGTGCATCTTTCTGGGACATATCAATTTAAAATGCTCAAGTTCAAGTATTTATTGACCTATTTCGATACTGGGAAAAAAATTAAAAGTGAATATTATTAGATGTAACTTGGAACCCAAACCACAACGATGCTTTAAATAAAATTGTCATTTTTTAATTCTGAAAAATAATAGATGTATCCTTGTATAGGATACCAGAAAAGTGCCAGAAATAGTTTGTAGGAGCATACATAGGGCCAAAACAAAATATTCCTGTGTTTCTCATGACATGCAAGAAAAAAATAGGGGTGGGCGGGGGCATTTTCATTTTATTTTTTTATTTTATTTTCAACTTTGCTCAAAATAAATAAGAATACCCCCCAGACTGCTTCTCCTTGTTTTTAATGTACTATAAAATAATAAAACTGAGTACATAATATTAGAATAATAGTGTAATTTATTGTTTTATTGAATATAACATGAAAAAATAAGTTTGTTTCGGTTGTAACCTAATTGAAGTGTGGTATAATTTCCAGTTTAACAGTACACACTATGTGTCCGTTTTACACGAAAATTAATCGGTTTACACGGAAAATAAAATTGAGTGCATACTAATTTTGCAAAATCAATAAAATGAAAACAGTTGGGGGAGCTGGAATACGGGCGGGCGGGTCACCAGAAACACAGGTCTTTTTTTATTTTGGCCTAGTCAGTGTCGGATACTGAGTCATTGCTCTAACAAGAGATTGGGTGCTGGTAGCCCAGAAATTTCATGTGTTGGATGCTGTTTAAATTCATGTACATAATTATATGTATTGTTTCTTGTTATTCTTCTTTAATATTATATTTTATAGGAGACCAAATTCACATTTAATGGTTAAACACTGTAACAAAGCCTCACTGTCGTACTAATATAATTTCATTTCATTGCAGTGTAATTCATTATCTCTGCTGTGAATAAATTTAAGTAATTCTATGTTGTCTATGTGGAATAATTTCACAATAGTGGAATCTTCTGCAGCACTGAGTACAATTTTACTGAGGCCACACAAAAATATAAAAGTTTAACTATCGTATCTCAGACCATCCCAAAGATATAAATTTCACTGCAGTGGAACTGACTAATAAATATGAATTTGGCCTGCCATGGGGTATTGAATGTTTTAAATTCTTTGTTCATCTGTTCATTCATTGTTTATCTCTCATAGTGCCAAAATGTCATTTTCATGGATACTTCCAATCATTAAACTTGTTAAGTTCACTAATTTTATTCAACATGCACAAGGGTGCCTGAAGTAACCAAGGCAGGGGTGGCACGTACAACTTCAAGAAAAGGGTAAGATTTTTAGTCAGAGGTAAAGCATTAATGCAGAAAAGTAAAATTTGTTTCATTCAATCACTTTTTGTTTTAAAGATTAACCTCATATCGGTTTTCTTGCCATTTTATGAAGCATAAATAAGTTGTGCCCCCTGAGCTCCATTGGTGGAGGGCAAGAGGTGCATATGGCCCACCTAACCTGCTTAGACACCTTTGAACATTAATTTGTCATTTACCCAAGAGATCAGAGAGAAAGTATAGAATCCTATTCATCCACATTATTGGAACACATAGATTTTCAAAAGAATGCAGGATTATAATTTCTGCTTCTTGAGACATGTTTAGATTCAATCCCATGTGTTTCTTGTTCTCCTTTTATCATTACATGAAATCTATAATCTAATGATATACAGTAATGCCCTAAATAATCGACTCCTTAACCACAGCAGAATTATGGGTAATTTTTCAGGATTTAGTCGGTAATATGGCTTGTTGCCATTCATCGGAAAGCTGAGAGCTTTCCGATGAATGGCAACAAGCCATATTTCCGACTAAATCCTGAAAAATTACCCATAATTCTGCTGCAGTTAAGGAGTAGATTATTTAGGGCACTACTCTAGGCCTATAAAGCTTTGACCAATTTAACCCATTGAAAATTGGATTGTCCCTTTAAGTTGGATACATTGTTTGACATTCAGATTGTGGATGAAACAGGAAATTCATGTAAATACTCATCCATTTAAGACAACATATTCATTTGATCTCTCTACATATATGTGAGTATGTATTGTCTAGTCATTTTTAATTATCAATTTGTAGTTTCTCGGTCTTAATTCACATCATGAAATTATTTGTAAATGCATGTTTGAATGCTTGGGGAAATTGGGAATTATTGCTAACAATCAAAATAAAAAGATCATGGTTTTTCAATAGTTCTCTTCTTATTATTACTCATATTGAGGACCATGCAATTTATATATATCAGATTTATCCCCCCCCCCCCCAAAAGTAAACTGTCTGATGTGCAAACTCTTGTTCTTTTGATTACTTATAATAAATCCTGTAGCTGCTGAAGAACCATAACAAAACACCACCTTTCAATTAGAACATGCTATGAATCTCTACTCTGGCTTCACCCATAGATATTACACTCCATTAGTTCAAAACCTGGGAATATTTTTTGTCGTAGCTGACATGGAACTTGATAGCATTGAAAAAATAATGCAGCTAGGTAATATCTTTCTTAGTTTATAGTTGCTCCTTAATAATGTATTTCACAGTATGTAAAGGTCACATTTAGAAATTGCATGATTTAGGTGACTTGTGAGCCAATTTCACTCTGCGCCGCTTACAATCATGAAATTTCTTCTGAGTAATAAATTCAATATCATGAGAGTTTTAGTGACTGCCAAATTATCATGAAAAGCCCGATAATTCTTTCCATAATGCATAGATTGTTTTTGTGCAAGAAGCCTTCAAATAAAACCAGCTTGTAATATCAGTTAGGAAATGCTGCGCCTGCAGCTCAGTAAGGCTAAATTGGTCATTGTTGCATGGTTTCATGCAAAAATACACCCAGGATCCCCTGAACATACAAAAAGACACCCATGATCTCCCAAATGTGCAAAAAGTTACCCAGTATCTCAAAGTCTCATAAAAATATATATGATTATTACAATGATTATTTGTTTGTGATTTCGAGTGAAATTTCAACCAAATTTGATGGGTATTCATCCCCGGATTGAGTTTGACTGTCGCAGACGAACAAAAATTTTGAGATGCTGGTGACTTATTGCACATTTTGGATATCCGTTGTGTCTTTTTGCACATTTGAGAGATCATGGGTGTCTTTTTGCTCAATACCATGCGATAATGACCAATTCAGCCCAAGTAAGCTCACATATATCACAAACAGTTTTATACCAAAGAAACAACTAAAGATTGTTGAAGTTTCAGCTTCCCTTTAAAACAGTGAGTGAACTAGCGTAGTAAGTTGGAAATATCCCAAACTTCTCAACATCCTGAATAGAATGTTTACCAGTCAAAACCAAAAGAGAATCTGCACCAATATTGTTAGCCATCCCGATATCTGCACGAAGATTGTCACCAATCACAAGCGTTCTGTCAACTTCTATATCAGGATGTCGAGAGCATATACATTTAAACATGTGGAGATGAGGTTTCCCAACAACGACTGGTTCCCTGCTGGCAGCCAAAGATACTGCTGATACCAGAACCCCAGTTGATGGCTGCTGACGATTGCTTGCAATGAGCTTCCCAATTTCAATGCTATTTGTTGCCACAAATGCACACTGGGGATTGGTTAAGTAACTTGCTGCTTTGAACAATTTGACATAGTTAAAATGTTCATCAAATCCTACTAAAACTGTGGTGATATCATCTCTGAAAGTTAACTTCAAGAGCTTTGCAGGATCATATGAAGGTGCTTCACTGTCAGGACCTATACCAAAGTGATTGATGCCCATTAGACTCAATTCATGAGCCATTCCTTCACTTCCAATAACGTATGTCGAGCCCGAGTTTTCACAGAAATCCTTCAGATAAACTGCAGATGAATAAGCTGTGTTAAACACATTCTCTATTGATGTCTCTATGCCATGATTGGCCAGTTTATCTACATAAACTTTACGCGATTCAATGCTGTTGTTTGTCACATATAATACCTTTATCCCTTGTCTGACTATGTGGTTGATTGCCCAGTCCGTGCCATTTATGGGCGTTACATGATCCATCTTCCAGATGACACCATCGCAATCCATTAGTATGGATTTATACTTGCTCAGTATATTCTTGGATGTATGTGCGGTAATTTCTATTGGTGCTGCTGGTTTGCTGGGTTTAGATGTCGAGAGTGGTCGTACTAAGTCCTTTCTGATCACAGAAAGCAATGCTTTGGAAGCAGAATTGACAATCTTCATCTTTGTGACCATGGCGACAATCTGAAGGTATATAATATGGTTGCAATGTTTACTATATGAAGTGGATCAAAGATGTATTCAGATAGAAAAAGAAGGCCATTGGTGGGAGCAAACACCGATGTTAAATTGTGTTTATTTATCAGGAGTGGAAATAACAGGGTTATCAGGGTAGGATCACCTGGGTGGGTTGTATACATGGGTTGGGGGTCTTACCATCTTATTCATATAACAGTGTTTAACTTTAACCGATGGTATATACCCCATTAAAATGTGTCTTGATGGCCCACAGATGTCTTGGTAAGTAGATAAGACACTCAGTTTGGTCCCATTTTACTTAGGTAGAACTTGTTTGAAACATATATTTTGTGTCTACCAATATATACAGTATTCACAATTGAATGATGATGTGGTGGTAATGAATGATAAGGAACCACTGGGGATTGGAGCACAAGGTATGCAACTTAGTTATAAAGCTCCTGATCTCCCCGCATTATATCGCATATACATATAAGTTTGAGTTTGTAGATAAGTTTGTAGATGTTGCCACGGTTAGTGATCCTTATAATTTCATGTGGGAGGGGTGGAGTAATTAATGTAACATGTGTGGTGGGAGTGTGTTGTGAAGGGTAAGATGTGGTGTTCGGTCGGGACACTGAGGATTTGTGTCAACTCAGGGTCTGATTGAACTATTTCGAAGAGTCTAGCATAACTAAGGTGGATTTACCCGGGTAGATGTTTATATGGATCAGACCTCCATTACAACAAGAACATAAAAATTAAATTTAACATCCAAATATATATACGACATATAAACCCTATAATTACCAATAAAGAATATCATTTTGTTGAAAATTAACAAAAAAAATTTTGGTGTCCTTCTAAAACTTTGAAAAGATATGAAATAATAGCAGTTCGTAATCGAAACTCGAAATTAGATGAACATTTAAGTAATTAAAAAGAGTCAGGCAGACTCGTTCTCACAATAACTGATGATGAAAAATATTTGGCCAATAAAAGAGGGTTTTTGACCAAATTCCAGGCTCCTGTGGTATATTGTAGAACACAGAATTTATTCAAAATTATCTCAATTCTTACATATGCACCGTGTACAGGTCAAGCCAATTCTCAGTCTACTTTTTACTTGTGCATATATATTTGACTAAGATAAAATGTAAACATTGATTTAGTAATTTTAGAATACTCACAATTCAAGAAAATATATAGCATAGGTGATGCATATATTAAGAATGATTGATTGATTGTTTGTTTTTATTCTGGCAAGCATAGTAGTTTGTTATATATTTCAAGATATTATAAGATATTTAAATGTGTTCTGTAAAGTGGTCTCTAGAAAATTGTATGTAAAATGTAGGCCGTATGTTGATTGAATTTTGATTTTGAAATAAACAGGGCCAAAAAATCTTAAAACTAAATAAAAGTTGGACACAAGAAAGCAAACATTTGACTAATTATTCAAATTTGTGGGCCCTGTGGAGATAGGTCAGGTGAGAGGAATGGTTGTGCATTTTCAATATATTGTGTGTTGTTGGTTGACAAATCTTTAAACTGGATTAATAAATTAAATAATGACTTTACAATACAATGATAACTTTAAAACAATGTTTATATGTACATATGGGTAATGTAAAAGAGTGCTAAATTAAGACAATGTGTCAAATCAGTTATTTATTCCTATATTTAAAGACAATCTGGGGAAAAGAGCCACATGTTGTCAAAAAAGAAATATCTGTGAAAACTGATTAAGCAAGTTATTACATTCTGAGTAGAATGAGTAGACTGAGGAATACTGATAGCTGCACTTGTACTAACTATAAATTGTCTTTTATATCAAATGAGTCATTACTATCTTTATGCCATTTAAATTTTAGATAATTGCTAGTTATATGTCTAAAAAAAATCATGTATTAACAGAAATTTTGTATGGAGTGAAATAAGCATGGAATCATATTTAATGTGAAAAATAGGGACATTTAAATTATAGGAAAAATTTAAAAGGTTTAGGGACATGCAGCTGAACTGTTGATTATTGATTCAAAGTAAATCTCAACATGGGGAAACTGTTTTAATGTAATTTACCCATTGGAAAGATTTGTAATTGTTCATGTAAACATGTAAGCAATTAAGTCAGAAGCTATCTGTTCTAACCATTAAATTAAGTTATACGATGGCTGAGACTAATAATACTAGCTAGGTTGCAGATCACCTCACTTATTTTATTTTGAAACTCACATTTTAATTTACAATGTATGGATCACATATGTAACAGAGACCGATTGATATAATAATTAAGTGTTGATCAGCATGCAGATATCTGTATCCAACTCTTATTTCAGCATAGTATATATGCACTTATTACTTCAGTATGTAGAGCCATGTCAATAATAATATACATATTACCAAGCAGTGCTCGCTTAATAACATTGCATGTGAGTACATGTGAATGCATCTGTATGACATGTGTAGGTCATGTGTCCGCACCGTACATGTATACATGCCAGATTGCTCTTTCTTAAGAGATATATCATAAGCCTACTCACAAATCTAAAGTGGCCTTACTATGAGCTCTCATCAGGCGATGTCACTTCGAACAGCTGTAGTGCTGGCCTTGAACTTTATTCCATATGATGCAGTATGATGCCCAGTTTTCTTCAAGATCAGCCCATAAATAGATTGTTGTCTACCAATATCATGAATATGCATGAAGGCATGTCCATTTTTCTTATCCATGTGAGCCTATATATCCGTCGCAATAACAATATTAATGTTTAAAGATACATATATTTACCAAACGACTCATCCAGTAATGATTAATACTTTAGCATCCCACGACCACTGGGGTCTCTTGTTTCAAGGTACGTCGCGTGTCAGGACTTTAGCCCAAAAAATCTCAAGACGTCACTTCCGGTTCATATCTCGAATTTCCTGATCGTCATTGAGCTCGAGGGCTAATTCAAGTCGATAAAACTGTGCTCCAAACACGATGTCAGACAGTCCAAACAAGAAAATGGCGAGATCAGTACTCGATCAACTCAAGGATGCAACTGTTGTTGTAGCTGACACAGGTGATTTCGAAGGTAAGCTTGAACCAAAACTTCCCGTGTGTCCGTGGCGTGGGATTGGGAAAATTCGGCCCAGAGGCCGACTTTTTTTTTATTTTGGTTCAGGTAACTAACATCTCTGAACATCCCAGAAAAAAAAATACGATCGGTCAATCGGCAAAAATATTTTTTTCTACATTATTTTTCCCCATTGCAAACCCCAAAACTTCCAAATGTAATACTCAAATATGTAGCCAGAGACAGAGTACTCTTGAGTCTTGGGCTCCAAATAAACATCATACATGCATGCACGTTTATTATTTTCTTGGGAAATTTCCCCCCTGCACAGTGCTTATTTGGGTCTGCACGTTTATTAATTTTAGGCTATGAAAATTTAAATCAGCACAAACTCAAGATTTCTATATGACTCTGATACCAAAATGATGAGTTTATATCTTTATGAATGTACATATTCAAATATATGACACACATGTGAACATTTAAATACTGAATAAAACACCACATGACACATACCGTACTATGTTGATTCCTATAGGCTATACTTGACCTACACGAACTGTAAAAATAATATGTTTAAAAGTTGATGACAGATGTTTTGCTCAGAGTTTCTCCTGCACTATTATTTGGGTCTGCACTTTTATTTGGAGCCCGAGAGTAGAGATACCACCGTGACTGTACAGATTGTAGGTAGAGAATTGTTGCGTTATTTGTAAGACATCAATGATCATGTACTTCCGATTCCACCAGGCAGAGATGCGTCACGTGATCCATGCCCCAGCTGATTGAAGAGATGAATTTATTCTGCATTCGGGATTGTTGGAACTAACATCAGGCCTTAATGTTCCCCACAACTCACAGCGTTTAACGTTGTCCCCAAATTATAGAAATGTCCCTAAATTAGAAGGCACAAATTGACAAAATGTCACCGTAAAATCACCCTTTTTATGACCTGTTTGTGTGTGTATATTGCTTCATTTGATCACAACAATTCAAGTTTCTAAAAATTTTCAGGTTCACATATATAGTTAGATTAAATTAAATTTTAATTGGAAATACCCATGATCAGTGTGTTGGTGGACTGCTTGGTTAACTTCAAGCACCATACATCTATAAAATGGCTTTGTTGATGTCAAATGATCCAATATTCCCAAATTGTCAATAAATGTCAGATTGTAACCTACAAAATTTGAAAATATAAGGGTAACATATAAACTTGCTGAATGCTGATATAAGCCCAAGATGCCAGGAAATGATGTGGAGCCATTGGTTCATTTCTTTCCCTTTTCATAAACCCTCATACCCCCAATAGTCACGAGGGGATACCCCCCTCCCCCGCCACAAACCCACCCCCCCTGTCCCCCAAAATGTCCCCAAATTAGCGTAATTTAAAGGCCTGCTAATATACAGTCATTCAGGCAGTAAAGGGTCAGTTGCTGTTTATCGTCGTGGCAAAAGCCACAGATGCACCTGATCTCCCAAAATCATGTTGATTTTTGAGAATGAATATGTGTTGGAGATCATGTCCAATTTGTGGCGAGTTCTGACGGTAATTTCCGATTTAATTCAATTTTTCTGACGGACAGTGGAAACGCATCGGAGGAAAGTAGGTCAACAAAATATGTCAAGTTGCAGATCGGCTGCTGCTAATACAAAACAGAATAAAATACACCCAAACTAAGCACTGTAAAATATTAACAAATTATTGATTTTTCAACCCCCAGACCCCCACAAAAGTTAAAATTTGTCTTATTGTGTAAACATTTAATTTGTTTCGACCTACTTCCATTGTCAATAGCGGGTCACATGCTTTTGTTGACAGTCGATTGCACGTGCATTCACGGACTGAATAAAAACATGTCAATTGAATTCTAATGATTAGCATACGTTGAAAATAATAAAACATAGTAAAATTGCATGCCTTCATTGGCAACTTGAGACATAATATAGGTTGAAATTGTTCTCATAGTTTAATTTTCCAACAGAATTGAATGAAGAGTGATTTTTTTTTTAGACCAACCGTCAAATATTTTCCAATGGTAGTTAAAATAATTAGATTGGAATGGCTATCAGTTGGAACATTTTCAACTATACAGGGTGCCAGTTTGAACAATTCTAGCAATTGGAATTCTTGAAGGACCTGTTTGGGGGAGGGATCCAAGCCAAAAATTATTAACCCACCCGCAAGGGAGGGACAGGGACGTGGTCAGAGGGTCTCCGTTGGCGACGTCCACCTTGGAATTTCAAATCACCCCCCCCCCCTCCCCCCCCCCCCCCCCCCCCCATTGAACCAGACAAATCTCCCAAAGCACCGCCCTTGGTTTGAAAATTTTCATCTGGTGTCTCAAACTTTCCAACTGTTGGAAATGTCGAACCCCACACCCCCTAAGGTTGGATAATTTCCCAAATAATGGTCATTTTCAGACCAAAATTTTGACACAAAAATCAAAAAATATGTTGATTTGCCGATCACAAACCCCGTGTACCCTTCAGCACATTTTCAAACCCTCTGTACCCTTCAGCACTTTTTAGCTCAACTTTACTTTGTAAAGTTTGAGCTATTGCCATGGCTTGGTATCCGTCATGCGTGTGTGCGTGATTCGTCAACAATTTCCTTTAGCATAGGCTACAGTTCGTACCTTTGGTCCGATTATTATGAAATTTGTAGATGGGAACGAGTCATTTTGGGGTCATTCGGGAAAAAAAACATGGCCGCCAGTGGCCATCTTGGATTTCAAAATTCAATCCATTAGCACGTAGTCCAGGAGATATTGGTCGACCTCTGCACCCCCCCCCCAGGACTCAACTTCACCCCACTAATTTTCTTTCTTTCTTAAGGTCTCCTATAAATTTTTTCACTTGTTAACAAGACAATAAAGTGGCCGCAGAGACTCCAGACAAGATGGCATCCATCATGGCGGCCATTTTTTTTAAATGCACCATGTCTCTTTGATCGCCGTTATAGTAAAGATGATATCACATGCGGTCTTGTTTTCCGCTCGATTCGTTATGCTAATATACAACCCTTATAAATTAGCCAAAAATCCGACACCAGAATTCAATATGGCGGCCAAGATGGCCGCCGAAATGTGAAAATATGCTATTTTTCTGACATGTTACCACCTTTTGTTTGTCTCTGGGAAAATGTTGGCATATTTGCGTCATGTTATACATTTATCATATAGAGGAGTCATTTTCGACCACAGGGGGACGATAATATACATATATTGCGGGATATTTTTGTCTGATATCACGTTTTCCCAAATGCCGTTATAATAGGTCAAAGCCGAATCTACGTTAATAACGCGATGTAATGTTTCGAATCAATGAATGTTATTGCTATTATAACAACACCCATGCATATATATGTGCAGGAGATAATACACGAGCTATGATTCTTCTTATATCTGAGTTGAGGAATATTTACCCAAATCCAAGATGGCGGCCAAAATGGCCACCAGAAATAAAAAATCGCCGATTTTAACATCAGTGAGCATTATTGTCATGAAAACTCCACACCTGCTTACTATTGTGAGTTGGGAACACTTAGGCGAAGAACTTTCCTTGTACCGTATCCAAACAAAAGTACCCCAAATCCAAAATGGCGGACAGATTTTGAAAAATTACCGAAATTCCCTCATATTCGCATCATTGGGCATTATTGTCGAGACAACTCCACCCATGCTTACAGTTGAGTTGGAAATACTGAGGTGAAGTAATTACCTTACATCTCATACAAGAAATTGTTTTCCAAATCGTTGATGACAGCCAAAATGGCGATCGAAATTTGAAAACAAGTCTACATTCCTTTACTTTCTTACGATGGGCGTTATTGTTTCGCGATTTCGATCCACCATTACATGTTGATATGGAATAGTGACATCAAGTATTCACTAGGGTTTGGAAATTGATACTCACAGCCAAGATCGCTGCTAAATTGGTGGCTAGAAATTGAAAAGAAATCGATATTTTCACATATTAATTTCAACATTTTGTCATAATATCGGTATGTATGGACGAAACTGTACATACACCATCTACTAGTTCAACTTGAAAGTATCAAAACGCATAACATAGCTCGTATCCTTCTGGAAAGATGAAAACCACAATTAATATTGCGATGTGGCATTTCGAAATCCATTCTCCACTTAGCGCCGATAATGGCCGTAAGCATATAGGTGCGCCAAATAGTTATATCAGAACAATTACCTGATAACAGATTCTGATTTGCAACGTCACGTCCATAATTATCTGGACCAGCTTCCATTTCTTTGTCTGATAAATCTAGGTAGCTCACACCGACAAAGTATTCACCACTTCCTGAGAGTAGGGTCCCTCTAATCATAACGTTTCAAACAATTCATTTTCCGGTGTCTAGCTTACGATTTTAAATATTTGCTAAATATGATATTTGTTCGTCATCCTGACCTATGAAGGCATATGACCGATGAGTATACAAGCTTACAGAAGGTCATCTTTATGTATGTGTCTCATACCCATGGGGATATAACTACATGCACACATGGCGAACCAGTTAGTTAGTCACTTCTCAATAGATGGATCGTCAACTCACAAACTCAGCGAACGTATTGGCATATGTGGACAACTTGGACAGTGTTTCGAAGGTTGCTAGCTGTCTCATTCCCTTGGACAGATGTCTATCTGCTAAGGAGAAGACCATAGTGTACAGACTACCCACACTTCTTGACCATGATCCGAAGCACACTGTGTGACGCCCCGCATTTGTCTCGTCGAATATCTCCCAGCAGAGAAGAACAATGCTCGCGGTGCTAGTTTATGGACATGCGCCATGATAGTGGGAATGAAATGGGCCACAGTATACACCACCCCTACACTTGGTGCATGTTTAAGATATAGACTGTCATGCGTGTCGGTTTTATTTGGTGTGGTAAGATTGTATTTCCACATCCGTTTCGAAGCCTTTCTGATTGAACTACGTACATTTTTGTCTGTATAATACTATGCTAGCCTCCCTCAAAACAGTCGGATGGACTGAAGGATAATGTCTTTATAGCATGAATGTATACGTTTTTTGTTATCCTCTCTCAGGGTTAGTGTCAGTAGTCAGTACGTTGGCGGTATTATTCAAGAAAATGTCAGGAACTGTGGTGCATTTATTTCACTATGTATTTAAAGAACAATTTACAGTCTCGATGGCAATGGCTGTGGACGTTATGGTCATATAGCTTTATATATATAACTTTAGAATATAGCAGTTAATGTCTCATGCAGGAAAATGATCGCAATGGTGATGTTACCAAGAAATCACTTGGTGTACCAACGTTTGTTGAACTGAATGCAAGAGCTCATCAACGTAACATTCCTCTGGATGTTCTTCGCGTTGAACATTTCACCATTTTGTTGATGGCATTTGTACTTTCTTGAACCATACCACCCAGCGTGAGTATGACATATCAACCAACTATCAAAGGTATCGCCTTTAAGACTACACTCCAGTCTTGGTGGGGCTTAAACAGCAGTAGCCAATGGCACACGCCTGGTCCAGCTGTTTAAGAACGGCTTCCAAACGGATGGGAACATACAATCTTAGCATATACAAGGAAAGCAAAGCCACACATGAGATCCTGTTTGAATCTAAAACATAACAAAATAAGGGGCGGTGCAGTCATGGTCCAATTTCATCTCCACTATCATGACACATACCCACAAACTAGCACTGTGTGTATTGTTATCATCTGCTTGGATATGTTCGATGAGACGATTGCTGGACGCCAACAAGCTTGTTCTTGTGATCATGTTCAATGAGTTTGGGTATATTATGCATTATGGTCTTCTACGCCTTAGCAGAAATGCATTCGTCAAATGTCGGGTTTTCAACATTCGAAGCCATATTCAGAAGTTGTCCGGGTACGTCAGTGCATTAGATGAGTATGCTAATTGATGAACCATATATTGGGAAGTGGCTGTTTGGGAAGATCACCAGGTGTACACATTGTTATCCCCATTGGGTCACCAAAGCTGACAATACGCAGATAGATAGGTCCTTCTGAAAGCTAGTATACGCATCGACCGAATACCTTTCTAGTGTATCGCACAAGATGACGCCTATACCCCATATGTAGCATCTGCATTATACCATAAGCTATACCACGAATGAAGCTCGCTAAGAATTCCAAGCTTTCGAAACAAACACGTGAGCTGGACACCGGCATATGTATTGTTTGAAACATTCCGATTAGTGGCACCCTTCTACAAAGAAGTGTAGTAAACTGTTGTTGTGAGTGAGATAGTGTTGAAACGATTAATCGACTAATCGAAATCGACGCGATTATTAAATTAGTCGATTCCGAAATCGGCTAGTCGACTAGTCGGAATACACCCACCACCATTATGCCATCGCGAAAGCAGTGCCGTTGCCGAATTACTGGACAATTTAAACAATCAGGCTATCGAAATACACAATCACAATTAGCTTGCTTTCAGTATTTGGTGGTCATGCACGAGCGCGAAACCCAATGACCTCAACTCAATGTATTTGTCGGCGCCGCGCCGGCTTATTCTTTGAAGTTGAGACGACCGGCTTTGATACGTGTTGATGGGTGGATATTGTTAATTTCTCTGTATTCTCTGTACATGTGTCTGTGCGTACGTGTTGATGGGTGGATATTGTTCATTTCTCTATATTCTCTATACATGTGTCTGTGCGTACGTGTTGATGGGTGGATATTGTTCATTTCTCTGTATTCTCTGTACATGTGTCTGTGCGTACGTGTTGATGGGTGGATATTGTTAATTTCTCTGTATTCTCTGTACATGTGTCTGTGCGTACGTGTTGATGGGTGGATATTGTTCATTTCTCTGTATTCTCTGTACATGTGTCTGTGCGTACGTGTTGATGGGTGGATATTGTTCATTTCTCTGTATTCTCTGTACACGTGTCTGTGCATACGTGTTGATGGGTGGATATTGTTCATTTCTCTGTATTCTCTGTACATGTGTCTGTGCGTACGTGTTGATGGGTGGATATTGTTCATTTCTCTGTATTCTCTGTACATGTGTCTGTGCGTACGTGTTGATGGGTGGATATTGTTCATTTCTCTGTATTCTCTGTACATGTGTCTGCGTACGTGTTGATGGGTGGATATTGTTCATTTCTCTGTATTCTCTGTACATGTGTCTATGCGTACGTGTTGATGGGTGGATATTGTTCATTTCTCTGTATTCTCTGTACATGTGTCTGTGTGTACGTGTTGATGGGTGGATATTGTTCATTTCTCTGTACATGTGTCTGTGCGTACGTGTTGATGGGTGGATATTGTTCATTTCTCTGTATTCTCTGTACATGTGTCTATGCGTACGTGTTGATGGGTGGATATTGTTCATTTCTCTGTATTCTCTGTACATGTGTCTGTGCGTACGTGTTGATGGGTGGATATTTGTTAATTTCTCTGTATTCTCTGTACATGTGTCTGTGCGTACGTGTTGATGGGTGGATATTGTTCATTTCTCTGTTTTCTCTGTACATGTGTCTGTGCGTACGTGTTGATGGGTGGATATTGTTCATTTCTCTGTATTCTCTGTACATGTGTCTGTGTGTACGTGTTGATGGGTGGATATTGTTCATTTCTCTGTACATGTGTCTGTGCGTACGTGTTGATGGGTGGATATTGTTCATTTCTCTGTATTCTCTGTACATGTGTCTATGCGTACGTGTTGATGGGTGGATATTGTTCATTTCTCTGTATTCTCTGTACATGTGTCTGTGTGTACGTGTTGATGGGTGGATATTGTTCATTTCTCTATATTCTCTATACATGTGTCTGTGCGTACGTGTTGATGGGTGGATATTGTTCATTTCTCTGTATTCTCTGTACATGTGTCTGTGCGTACGTGTTGATGGGTGGATATTGTTAATTTCTCTGTATTCTCTGTACATGTGTCTGTGCGTACGTGTTGATGGGTGGATATTGTTCATTTCTCTGTATTCTCTGTACATGTGTCTGTGCGTACGTGTTGATGGGTGGATATTGTTCATTTCTCTGTATTCTCTGTACACGTGTCTGTGCATACGTGTTGATGGGTGGATATTGTTCATTTCTCTGTATTCTCTGTACATGTGTCTATGCGTACGTGTTGATGGGTGGATATTGTTCATTTCTCTGTACATGTGTCTGTGCGTACGTGTTGATGGGTGGATATTGTTCATTTCTCTGTATTCTCTGTACATGTGTCTGTGCGTACGTGTTGATGGGTGGATATTGTTCATTTCTCTGTATTCTCTGTACATGTGTCTATGCGTACGTGTTGATGGGTGGATATTGTTCATTTCTCTGTATTCTCTGTACATGTGTCTGTGTGTACGTGTTGATGGGTGGATATTGTTCATTTCTCTGTACATGTGTCTGTGCGTACGCGTTGATGGGTGGATATTGTTCATTTCTCTGTATTCTCTGTACATGTGTCTATGCGTACGTGTTGATGGGTGGATATTGTTCATTTCTCTGTACATGTGTCTGTGCGTACGTGTTGATGGGTGGATATTGTTAATTTCTCTGTATTCTCTGTACATGTGTCTGTGCGTACGTGTTGATGGGTGGATATTGTTCATTTCTCTGTTTTCTCTGTACATGTGTCTCAGATGTTAAAGATGAGGCGGAATTTTATTGATGGTAGCCACTGTACAGGGTAGCATCACTAAATTCACCCTCTGGGCACCTCATTCTGCTAACGTCAGACACACTATATTCAGACTTCAAATCAATATAATTATTTATTATATGACAATTTCTTGAATCACATTGTTCCTGTCGTATTTTGATTCTGATTAAAAACAGTGTGGAATCAGACGATGCCGACGTCACACAACATACTGTATATGACGTTCGCCTCAACCATGAAAACGGAACTATATAATAAAAGCATAATCACACATGATGATTGCAATTTTTTTTTTCAATTTATGGATCAAGGATGGGGGGCCTATAATAAACACAGAACAACATGTAAGCAGCTGAGGGTTCAAATAAAATTGCCCATTTTTTATTCCATTTTTTTTTTATCTGGAACTGCATGGAATCTAAGTCTCGATATTTCATATTTTGTATTTATCTTTTGTATAATAGAATACATAGATCTATTATATTTAGAACCAATGTTTCATCTCTTAAACGAAGTTAAGCCATATTTTATTTTATTTGAGGACACCGGCATATGTATTGTTTGAAACATTCCGATTAGTGGCACCCTTCTACAAAGAAGTGTAGTAAACTGTTGTTGTGGGTGAGATAGTGTTGAAACGATTAATCGACTAATCGAAATCGACGCGATTATTAAATTAGTCGATTCCGAAATCGACTAGTCGACTAGTCGGAATACACCCACCACCATTATGCCATCGCGAAAGCAGTGCCGTTGCCGAATTACTGGACAATTTAAACAATCAGGCTATCGAAATACACAATCACAATTAGCTTGCTTTCAGTATTTGGTGGTCATGCACGAGCGCGAAACCCAATGACCTCAACTCAATGTATTTGTCGGCGCCGCGCCGGCTTATTCTTTGAAGTTGAGACGACCGGCTTTGATACGTGTTGATGGGTGGATATTGTTAATTTCTCTGTATTCTCTGTACATGTGTCTGTGCGTACGTGTTGATGGGTGGATATTGTTCATTTCTCTATATTCTCTATACATGTGTCTGTGCGTACGTGTTGATGGGTGGATATTGTTAATTTCTCTGTATTCTCTGTACATGTGTCTGTGCGTACGTGTTGATGGGTGGATATTGTTCATTTCTCTGTATTCTCTGTACATGTGTCTGTGCGTACGTGTTGATGGGTGGATATTGTTCATTTCTCTGTATTCTCTGTACACGTGTCTGTGCATACGTGTTGATGGGTGGATATTGTTCATTTCTCTGTATTCTCTGTACATGTGTCTGTGCGTACGTGTTGATGGGTGGATATTGTTCATTTCTCTGTATTCTCTGTACATGTGTCTGTGCGTACGTGTTGATGGGTGGATATTGTTCATTTCTCTGTATTCTCTGTACATGTGTCTGTGCGTACGTGTTGATGGGTGGATATTGTTCATTTCTCTGTATTCTCTGTACATGTGTCTATGCGTACGTGTTGATGGGTGGATATTGTTCATTTCTCTGTATTCTCTGTACATGTGTCTGTGTGTACGTGTTGATGGGTGGATATTGTTCATTTCTCTGTACATGTGTCTGCGTACGTGTTGATGGGTGGATATTGTTCATTTCTCTGTATTCTCTGTACATGTGTCTATGCGTACGTGTTGATGGGTGGATATTGTTCATTTCTCTGTATTCTCTGTACATGTGTCTGTGCGTACGTGTTGATGGGTGGATATTTGTTAATTTCTCTGTATTCTCTGTACATGTGTCTGTGCGTACGTGTTGATGGGTGGATATCGTTCATTTCTCTGTTTTCTCTGTACATGTGTCTGTGCGTACGTGTTGATGGGTGGATATTGTTCATTTCTCTGTATTCTCTGTACATGTGTCTGTGTGTACGTGTTGATGGGTGGATATTGTTCATTTCTCTGTACATGTGTCTGTGCGTACGTGTTGATGGGTGGATATTGTTCATTTCTCTGTATTCTCTGTACATGTGTCTATGCGTACGTGTTGATGGGTGGATATTGTTCATTTCTCTGTATTCTCTGTACATGTGTCTGTGTGTACGTGTTGATGGGTGGATATTGTTCATTTCTCTATATTCTCTATACATGTGTCTGTGCGTACGTGTTGATGGGTGGATATTGTTCATTTCTCTGTATTCTCTGTACATGTGTCTGTGCGTACGTGTTGATGGGTGGATATTGTTAATTTCTCTGTATTCTCTGTACATGTGTCTGTGCGTACGTGTTGATGGGTGGATATTGTTCATTTCTCTGTATTCTCTGTACATGTGTCTGTGCGTACGTGTTGATGGGTGGATATTGTTCATTTCTCTGTATTCTCTGTACACGTGTCTGTGCATACGTGTTGATGGGTGGATATTGTTCATTTCTCTGTATTCTCTGTACATGTGTCTATGCGTACGTGTTGATGGGTGGATATTGTTCATTTCTCTGTACATGTGTCTGTGCGTACGTGTTGATGGGTGGATATTGTTCATTTCTCTGTATTCTCTGTACATGTGTCTGTGCGTACGTGTTGATGGGTGGATATTGTTCATTTCTCTGTATTCTCTGTACATGTGTCTATGCGTACGTGTTGATGGGTGGATATTGTTCATTTCTCTGTATTCTCTGTACATGTGTCTGTGTGTATGTGTTGATGGGTGGATATTGTTCATTTCTCTGTACATGTGTCTGTGCGTACGTGTTGATGGGTGGATATTGTTCATTTCTCTGTATTCTCTGTACATGTGTCTATGCGTACGTGTTGATGGGTGGATATTGTTCATTTCTCTGTACATGTGTCTGTGCGTACGTGTTGATGGGTGGATATTGTTAATTTCTCTGTATTCTCTGTACATGTGTCTGTGCGTACGTGTTGATGGGTGGATATTGTTCATTTCTCTGTTTTCTCTGTACATGTGTCTCAGATGTTAAAGATGAGGCGGAATTTTATTGATGGTAGCCACTGTACAGGGTAGCATCACTAAATTCACCCTCTGGGCACCTCATTCTGCTAACGTCAGACACACTATATTCAGACTTCAAATCAATATAATTATTTATTATATGACAATTTCTTGAATCACATTGTTCCTGTCGTATTTTGATTCTGATTAAAAACAGTGTGGAATCAGACGATGCCGACGTCACACAACATACTGTATATGACGTTCGCCTCAACCATGAAAACGGAACTATATAATAAAAGCATAATCACACATGATGATTGCAATTTTTTTTTCAATTTATGGATCAAGGATGGGGGGCCTATAATAAACACAGAACAACATGTAAGCAGCTGAGGGTTCAAATAAAATTGCCCATTTTTTATTCCATTTTTCTCTAAAAAGGATTTTTTTTTTTTATCTGGAACTGCATGGAATCTAAGTCTCGATATTTCATATTTTGTATTTATCTTTTGTATAATAGAATACATAGATCTATTATATTTAGAACCAATGTTTCATCTCTTAAACGAAGTTAAGCCATATTTTATTTTATTTGAGGAACCCACCCTTCAAATTTCAGATACTACTGATACATGTATATTATATTTTGATTTTGAATCTAATTATTTTATCCACCTTGAATATTTGTCGGCCTAGCAAAAATTCTGCTGGAAATATATAAGGGCATGAGCAGTCACCATAACTTGAGTTTGGGAGGTCATACAAGATCACGGTTCATGGTGGCTTTTGCACATCGGAAATGATTTTCAGAATAAAATACGACAAACATTATTGCCAGCAACAAAATTTACAGTATCTTGTTATAGTTGGCAACTTGGCATGTGGATATATACTTATTCCCGATTCTGTAATCATGTGTTATTCATGAAAATAGACATGTTATAATATATCACGCAGGAAAGAAGATGTTTGTTCATATTTGTGATGACACATGCTTGGGAATTCCAATTCGAACAAGAAAATAAATAGATTTCAAAAATCAAAATAAAATAACTGCATTGAAAGTTAGCTTCCTTGACTCAATAGTTTTCACCCCAAAGCCGATGAATTAGTAATTTAGGGGGTGCTAAATCAGACAGGGCATCATGAACCACCAAAACTAAATATTTCCCACAGAATCATCAACATTTTAATGCTAGATAAACACACTCCGTATGCTATTAGGAATTATAATGATCAATTCAAGAAAATCTCAGGTAGGAACCTGTAAATAACTCAAACTGCCTGTGAACCAGGTTGTACAATATTCTAACATTGTACATTCTGTCAAATGTATAATAATAGCTAGACGGCTGGTTACAATTCAAGGTTCACAAACTTTTGATAAATGAAGGGTCCAACTCATAAAGGTTAATTTAGCAAGCAGCCATTAAACTTAAACTGGTTAGCCTTTTATGGGCTGATGAACATCTATAAAGCCAATATAAATAAATTACTAGATTCTCAATAAACTTTATTGGAAAATTTTATTCTTAACCCTTTCTATACTAAATACTGATTAACGAGTAATTCCCTTTGGAAATGTTCAGATAGTAAGTTCAACAAACGATGATGGGTCGTTTGTTGAACTTAATATCTGAACATTTCCCACCGATGTATACAAACCCTTCTTATCCTTTGGTCTATTTGTCGTCTGTTAATTTTCCATCAGCACCTCTCCAGATGGTTAATAGTTCCTTCCAATGTATATGTTTAAATGGTCTTGGTCAGTTCTATACAATACAGGGGGATTGCCCAATTTGATTGAAATAGACTGGTTAATGGGTCATTGCAATGTACTTTGAAGTTTAAGGGATGAGAAAAACAGTTTACCTCAAAATTATCCAACTAAATATAATTTGAGGAAGTCCAAAAATAATTGGGTGGGGATGAGAGGGGAGCCATTTGTTTTATATTGGCCTAATAACAGGTTCCTTTTGACTGCAAAATTTGCATGTACACAATACATCTATTATCCCTTTCTATACTAAAGCATCATTGATGAGTAGTTATCCCTTAGGAAATGTTCAGATAATAATTTCAACAAACGACCATAGGTCATTTGTTGAACTTATTTTTATCTGAATATTTCCCACCAATGAATAGGAATCCTTCAGCTCATATATTATCTTTTCGTCATACTGCCATCTGCTAATTTATCCTGTACACTCCTCCAAATGAATAATAAACCATTCCAATGTATATTTTTGTAACTGAACGGTAGAATCCAAATACTAGTAGTGTAGAAAGGTTTAAATAGGGTGACTGACTGCTAGTAATTTTATGATGTGACTTGAATTGTGCTATTTAAATTTTTTGTAATCGGCATATCGTGGGAATGCGGGGACGTCATACAACTATAATCAGGAGATCTCTTGGCCTTCTTCGGCATTTAATATAAGATAGACACCTACATATTCCAAGCACCAGCTTACAGCGACCAGCCCAGATAATTCAAATTGGGAGATGTCACTTCTCTCTATTTGATTATTAGGGAGAACTGGACTGTAATCAAGGAGAAATCATTAACCCTTTACCCAACAAACCGGCCAAAACCGGCCAAATAAAGCTTCAACAGTCTAAAATATCTTCGGTCTGTCTCAATAGAACCATACAAATATGGATATCATTGGAACCGGCTCCTTGACCACATTTTGATAGTTACAGTTATGCCCTGTGCCAATGCATTCTCTTATATATGCGAGTCGACCATAGGTCGCCTCGCATATATAAGAGAATGCATTGGCCTAAACAAAATCTTTTTTTCAACACTTTTTACCATTTTTTCTTATATTCTTTAACAATTTTATAATTTTTAATGTGTTAAGCCAATGCATTCTCTTATATATGCGAGGCGACCTATGGTCGACTCGCATATATAAGAGAATGCATTGGCACAGGGCCCTTCTGTTGGGTAAAGGGTTAAGGGTGCAGTTCAAGTTACTCTCTAACATCACCTTATTGTGATCCAATAAGTATTATTCTGTACAAGAGCTCTTTTATAATACCATTAGAAAGAGTAAGTATACCATTATATGCAGTAAATGCACTTCAAATATGCTATTTTGAAATATGCATACTGGTATATCAGAGAAGTCGTTTCTCCCTAGGACAAAATTAGGGAGAAGTGGCACATTTTAGGGAGAAGATATCTCCCAAGTAGACCTCAAGGTTGGTCACTCAAACATCCATTAAAACTGCCACAAAAAGAAAGAATATTAAAATATAGCCAGATTTTGTTCTCATACCAATCGTAAATATCGCATAAATAGTATGTTATTGTCAAGTTTGTAAGCTTTGTTATGTAAACAAAAGCCAAAAAGGTTACAAAACCTGGCTTTTGTTTACATAACACAGCCTTCGAACTTGACAATAGCATGCTATTTACACAAATTGTGACAATATTTATGATTGGTATAGGAACAAAATTGGTTTATATTTTAATATTCTTTCTGCTACGGCAGTTTTAACAGGTGTGACTATTTTAACAGCATACCCACCGTGAAGGTCATCCATGCCTTTAATGTACTCATTCATTTTTTTTTTCATTTCTTTACAAACATCTTTAGAAAGAATCTTTTTCTTTATTATTTTAGTTTCTGTATAGTACATGCACATGTACATGTATATCCCCAAATTGGCAGACAGTACAATGCTTAATCGAGGTGCCCAATGGGTGCACATCACCATCTTCACCATCTCTTTAGAAAATAATATAATAGCTATACACTACATGTACTTCAAACTCACACACAAAAAGTCACCATCGAAGACAACGAATATGATTAGATGCAGTGTTCATGTTTCATTTTTATAAATTTCGCGGGACTAAAGACTTAGCAGGATTATTGATTCATTATGCTCAAGTTGAAAGTATACAGTAATGCCCTAAATAATGGACCCCTTAACCACAGCAGAATTATGTGAAACTTATCAGGATTTAGTTGGAAATATGGCTTGTTGCCATTCATCGGAAGGCTCTCAATGAGAGCTTTCCGATGAATGGCAACAAGCCATATTTCCGACTAAACCTGAAAAGTTACCCATAATTCACTATGTTTTGTCGTGTTGGATGGTGACTGGTCAAAAAAGTATGTGGGGTCAGTATGTGTATTTATCAACTGATTTTGATAATGAATACAAACACCTTTACTGTGGTTTCATGATTTGTGATTTCTTGCAGCTATGAAGAAATATGAACCAACAGATGCCACAACAAATCCATCCTTGATTTTTGCTGCATCAGGAATGCCGGCATACCAACATCTCATTGACCAGGCAATAGATTATGGCAAAAGCAAAGGCGGGTCAGTATACCATTCAAATTAAGAGAACATTATATTCAAAATTTTATCAGGCAAATGTATATTGATTTGGATCAATCATCAAAACTATTTTTGTTTCAACTTAAATATGGTTATATACAGGTTGGGAATTTGTCTGGATGTGTTCAAGACGTTCATTTTCTAACAGAATATTTTAGTACAGATTTTGTGGGATATAATAATCAACTGTGTTACTTCTGCATTTCACATCTGTTAACCCTTTACCCAACAAACCGGCCAAAACCGGCCAAATAAAGCTTCAACAGCCTAAAATATCTTCGGTCTGTCTCAATAGAACCATACAAATATGGATATCATTGGAACCGGCTCCTTGATCACATTGTGATAGTTACAGTTAGCCCTGTGCCAATGCATTCTCTTATATATGCGAGGCGACCTATGGTCGACTCGCATATATAAGAGAATGCATTGGCACAGGGCCCTTCTGTTGGGTAAAGGGTTAACCCATTCATGGCGGGAGCTACGTTTGTGCAGCATTAACCCTTCCATGACTGGAGCTTCCTGAAATTTTGCCAACCATGTGCCCATGCATTCTCTTATATATGCGAGTCTCCCATAGGGAACCTTGCATGTTATTGGCCTAACAATATTTACCTTGACCTTGTAAGCCAGTGCATTCTCTTTAACCTCTTCGCTGCTAAATGACGTTGTGACGTCGTGTGCTGGGCTGTTGACGTTATTGCCATTTGCAGTGGGAAAATATAACGGGAATATCACAAGAACCATAAAACTGACTCAGTTGAAAGGTTATTATCATTCACAATCGTGGAACATCATACACTGTTTGAAACTGAGATACAGTTATTCCGATGCACCAATCTATGAGTTCCAGTCATGTATAGTGGCCTACTGCTAGTATGCTGATGTAGGTCCGTAGTACCTACGGACCATATAGCACACGGCGTGCACTTTTACGTCCGTAATAGTTACGGACGTCACAGCAGCGAAGAGGTTAATGTGAGGCTCCCTATGGGAGACTTGCATACATAAGATAATGCACTGGCACATGATCTTTAATGCTGCACCAGCACAGCTCCCATCATGAAAGGGTAATGATTATGTGCCAGTTCATTCTCTTTTAAGAGAATAGACTTGCTTAGAAGGTCAAGGTAAATATTGTTAGGCCAATGTTTTCTCTTATATATGCAAAGCGAAGAGAATGCATTGGTGCATGGTTTTCGCAAAATTTCAGGAAGCTCCACCCATTGAAGGGTTCAATAATTTTCAGAAGATTCCAAGCAATTGCAATATGGTAAATTTTGATAATATTTTTGTGTGCGGGAGTCTACTTGAGAACTTGAGAACAAATATGAGCTGATTTTGTTGATATTCGGTTTATGAGACTCGCTCAACAATGTCTTGATCAAGTTCGAACACCAGCTAGGTCCACCTACATTGGGCAGAGTTATAGCCCTTAATTAGTTGAGTCTCGTGAATTTTGATCGCAATAGCGAGATAACTTGAACAAAATTATCAGCTCGTTTGTTGATTTTCTGTATTATATGAGACTTGATCAACATTGTCTTGCCTATTGTTCGGAATTAGTCATTACATTAGTTCATTTTCATTAATATTGATCATGATAGTGCGATAACTTGATAAAATATCCACTGATTTTGTTGATATTCGTAATGTGAGGCTTGCTTAACAATGTCTTCATCGAGTACGAAAACCGGCCAGGTATGCATATTTTCGGCCCATAATTAGCTCATTTTTAGCTCAAGTTTGAGCGTTTTTCCATGGTTTGGCATCAGTCATCCGTCGGTCAATTATTTCTTTCAGTACATCCTACAGGTCACATCTCTCATCCGATTGCCACCAAACTTCATATGATTTTTCGGGCGATCTCTGGATGGAAGTCATAAATATTTTCAGAAATTAATTAAAAAACATTGCTGCCATCAGCTATCTTGGATTTTACTCTTTGCATGACTAAATCCTTCTGCACACACTCCAGGCTACATCCCTCATCTGATTGTCACAAAACTTTGTATGGAACTTCAGGGTGACATCTAGATGGGAGCCGTCATTTTTTCTGAAATAAAAAAAAAAAACATAGCCACCAACAGCCATCTTTGATTTCAAATTTTAACTCATTGACACACCTGCAGCCTGCATTTATCGGAGAAAGTTTGAAAATTTACAGCCATGTTTAGGATCATCTCTAGATGGGGGCTATCAAATTTGAAAGAATATGCTGGAAGCCATCTTTAATTTTACTCTTTGCATTACTAAATACCCTACAACCAACGTTTTTATCCAATTGATCCAAAATGGTTTTACATAAAAAATTCAACTTTCCGCATTCCTTATCGCTCCATTGACTGTAATATATGACGTTATCCCCACTTGACATTGAGCTACAGTGTCATTAACACATTCATTGTCCGATTAAGCTCCCCTCAATTGCTATATATGTGGTTTCGGGGGTAATAAATATCTGATTTGAGTCGAGGAACCCACCTATGAAAGCTCAGAGTTATTAGATATTGATTTTTGAAATCTATTATTTTTCATCAATGAGACTTATTAGTGGCCCAGTAAAAAGTCGATGAGCCGACGGTCTCGGACCAAATTGCGGATGAACTTGGATAACTCTAAAATCAAAAGGCTTTTTTTTAATAATAATGATAAATTTTGTCCAACAACATGTTGATAAATTAACATGTTTCGGGCAATTTTATACTAGCATTATTTTTGGGCAATTAATCAATTCTTATAACTGAATCGGCATTTCTAAAAATGTTGTTGTTGTTGGAATCGGATTATATGGGGAGCATCAAATCAGATTGAGTACCTTTAATGTATCTGTTTGATTTTACTCTTAACACTTTCTTTTGCAGACCAATGAAAAATCAAATCGATGCAGCAATGGACAAAGTCTGTGTTCTCTTCGGCTGCGAAATTCTTAAAATTATTCCTGGGAGAGTTTCAACCGAGGTAGATGCCAGGTATGGAGAACTAATATGTATATTGTGCCTTCACTGCAGTGTTTAAACAAATATTTGAAAACTAGTGCTCTGCGAATCTCGCATTTTCATTTCTAATCGATTCTAGAATTGAATCAGCCAAATGATTCTTTAATCACATCGAATCTCAAATCGAATCATTGCTTCATGCATATCAATAGTGAAGGTGATGATATCACTTGACTGAGTGGATGCACTGGTATCAATTTGCTCTCTTTATAACGACGATAAGTGATCTTCATTATACAATATAATTATTTTCTATAAATGGATCTAACCAATTAAGTGAACATTCTTTGCGGCCATCTGCTATACAATAATGCAACAGTATAAGAAGCAATAGCGAAGCCAGTAATCACTCGCATTCACTCAGCTGAAGTTCGACATATATATATTAGTGAATTCGCATGTTGGAAATAGTGTAACTACAAAAATACAAGGTTATTCATTGATGGGATTATATATTATTTTCTTAGAATTTTCTCATGGTAGAAAATTGTGAAATTTATTTAACCGCCTCCATAAGACAAACTACTTGAGTTGTTGAGTTCAAGTTTGGTACTAATATAATAGGTTCCCAGGATTATAGTTTTAAGCTCACCTGAGGTGAAGTCTCCAGTGGAGCCACCGGGTATAGTCATCACTCCTCGTCCATCGTCCGTCCGTCCGTCCGTCCATCTGTCCATCAACAATTCTTTAAGCATCTTCTCCAGACCCATAAGACCGAATGGGTTCATATTTGGTGTGGATGTTTCCTATGTGACTCATTATACCCCCTTTAAAAAAAAAAGGGGGGTATACTGTTTTTCACCTGTCCGTCCGTCCGTACGTCCGTCCGATGTCTGTTCATGTCATAACTTGAACAGTAGTGATCTCAATGAAATTTGTATGGCTGTTCATTACTATGAGGGCATTCAATAGAGGGTTACATCGTTTTGTTCGGATTTTCCATTCTAGAGTTATTCATCTTTGTTTATCTTGAAATGTTGGATTTTTGGTCTGTCTGGTGTCTGTTCATGTCATAACTTCAACAGTTGTGCTGGGATCTCAATGAAATTTGGTCTGGATGTTCACTACTATGAGGACATTAAAAAGAGGGTTCCATTGTTTTGTTCGGATTTTCCATTCTAGAGTTATACATCTTTGTTTATCTGGAAATGTTGGCTTTTGGTCCATCTGGTGTCTCTTCATGTCGTAACTTCAACAGTTATTCTGGGATCTCAATGAAATTTGGTATGGATGTTCACTACTATGAGGACATCCAAATAGAGGGTTTCATTGTTCTGTTCTGCTTTTCCATTCTAGAGTTATTCATCTTTGTTTATCTGGAAATGTTGGTTTGGTCCATCCAATGTCTGTTCAACAGTAATGCTCGGATCTCAATGAAATTTTTTATGGATGTTCACCACTATGAGGACATTTAATGGCACATTCAAATGTTTGTTTAGTTTTTACAGTTACTCATCTTTGTTTATATGAAAATGCTGGTGTTTGGGTCCATCTGTCTGAGTATAGCCCTCATAAGTTATAGATATGCCCACACGAGGTGGTATGCCACGAGGGGGTATGCACCGGACGACAGTCCATCTCTTGTATTCAGATTTGTTAAAATGAGGTCACCAAGTCAAATAGTTGTGAAGCCAGGGCCATAACTCTTTCCCTCCTTAGTAATTCTTCACAAGAACCATTGGGCCTATTTAGCTTATACTTGGTATGGAGGGTCCTTGGGTTACTGGGGTTCAGATTTGTTAAAATGGAGTCACTGGGGCAAACATGGGCAGAGCTAGGGTCAATATTTAAAAAAAAAAATTTAGATTAAATTTTTATACGCCCGTTTGAAAAAATGTCCGTCTGCCATCCGTCGTCCGTCCGTTCGCTTATGGTTTCCAGATGATAACTTTAGACTGAATTGAGTGAACTGAACCGAATTTGGTATGTTAGTTTACCACACCAAAATACAGATCAAGTTCAAATATGGATTTCGTCCACATGATTTTGACTGAGTTATGCCCCTTTTTCAACTTAGATTTTACCTGATATGCGGTTTCCGAATGATAACTTTAGATTGAATCAAGTGAACTGAACCAAATTTGGTATATTAGTTTACCACCCCAAAATACAGATCAGGTTCGAACATGGATTTCGTCCACTTGATTTTGACTGTGTTATGCCCCTTTTTCGACTTAGAATTTACCTGATATGCTGTTTCAATATGATAACTTTAGATTGAATAGAGTGAACTGAACCAAATTTGGTATACAGATCAAGTTCAAATATGGATTCTGTCTACATGCCCCACTCTACTCCAGAAACGGGCGTATTATGCCACGCCCCGACGGCGTGCTCTTGTTTAGATTTAACTCCATTTTTAAATGGAAATACAATTTAGATTTTACTTCTTGCTAAAAAAAAAAAAAAATTATGAAAATTAATTTTTTAATATTAAATTTAAATTAGTGTTAGTTTTTGTCATATTTTAACAGTATTGTGGTACCAAACCTTGACATTAGTGTTAGTTTTTTCATATTTTAGGTTATCATTTGATCGGGTTGCCATGGTAGCGAAAGCACGCGAGCTAATTGGTCTATATAAGGAAGCTGGTATTGATAAGAAAAGAATTCTCATAAAACTCTCATCAACATGGGAAGGGGTTCAGGCTGGCAAGTAAGTCAATAACTCTTTTTCTGTCAAAATATATTTGTAAATAGTATCTTTAGAAGGTTCGGACATGTGATTCTAGGGACTGAAAGTTACAATGTTAGGATGTTATTACACTCTCACCGCAGTTCATGACATCGTATGTTTGCTGTTTGGCAACTTCGAGGAAAATTGGCCAAAAAAAGTATTTTATTTTTGAAAAATTAAATCGTTTCCACGAGATAGCCTGATATTTCTATTTTAACATGACCCTTTTTATGAACTTTTAGGAGCTAGGTTGAAAATAAAATTGATATATGATCAAATAAGTTTTTCTGGACAGGTGCATGTCCTTGATTCATATTATTTTATACCCAAAAATCTCTATAAACTTTTTAAGCTTATGAAAGCATTCATGGTGGTACAGCTGAAAATTGTTATTACCGAAATGAACATGAAGAAATAGATGGAATTTGTTTTTATTTTCAATATCAATAACCCTTCAGAGACGAGATTCCACATGTTGAAATCATAGTTTTTAGACAACCAGGAAACAGATAATTGACTGTACCATTAAAAAGCTTCCTGAAGGTGGAGATATTAAGGCCAAGCAAAGTTTCTCAAGCCTCTGCGCATAGTCCAGAATCCCTGCATATTTGATCCAGAAGCATCCGTTTGTGCAACCTTTTTATTCGCGTTCAATCTGTTGGGGAAAGTTTTAATTGTTATGAAACAATTGCGGTATATTTTTAAACAAACACACGTAGATTTTTAGATAGAACAGATCCGTTTCCTAGTTCAGATTTCTGGAATCTATCAAATAGCTTTTTATGGACATCTGTTCGGGAAATAATGGCCATGGAAAACTGAAATTAGACCCAGAGCTAGTCGATGCGGAGGTGGAATGCTTCACTAACGTGTGCCCCAGAAATAAATAATAAAACCTAATTATGCGCACGTGCTTGATTTTAAAAACAAAATTGCCTGAGAAACTGGAAATTTACTTTGCCTGGCCTAACTGACCAATTTCTAACAAACAAACTGTGCATACCTTTTGTCACCTTAATATTGTTAAGCACTGTTAATATTTGTTCAATTATTCAGCTCTGTCCCTTTTCATCTTTTTTGGGATAGTACAATGACCTATACCATATATATAGAAAACACCTACTATTATCTGACCTTGTGTGCTACAATATACAATAGGTCATGTATGGTAGTACACGGATAATGGCTTATAGATCTTCATCATATAAAACTAAATATCCAGCCAGATTGGTTTGAGTAAATAGGGCTACTATATTAAATTATGTGGTCAATATTTGATAACTTGATTGAAGTGCATTGACAATGAAATATTTATTGATTAATGCTTTCTTTATAGGATACTGGAACAGGAGTATGGCATTCATTGCAACATGACATTGATCTTTAATTTCTATCAAGTGAGTTTACAATGCATAATGAGTTGATGGGCGACATATGTTCACTGTGAGCCTATGTGATTGTTTGGAATATCAAAGCACAGTACTCTCAAAGAGAATGAGAGGGGGGAAATAATTGATTAACCCTTTGATAACTGAATACTTGCTGATGAGTAGTTATTTCATTCCTATTGGTTCATTTCTAGGATATATCTACTAATAAGTTAATTTACCTGAATATTCCTAAAATGAATCCTTAGATTGTTTCTCTGCCTGTTGTCTGCTTATATTATATAACCTTTGCTACAAATTAAAAATGGGACATTTTAATGTCTATTTTTAGAACTGAATTGAGAAATACATTTTACAAATCTTGAGAGCTTGATTTTTTCCATCCATCATCAGATATCTGAGGTCCAGGTATCGCATCTCGTTGAAATTTGGTGTTGAGGTTTGCTGTCATCAGCATTTTTGAAGGAGGGTTAAATGGTATTTAATTATTCAAATCATTCTTAATTAAATCTGGAAGTATATTATTCCTTTTTAGCTCAACTTTACTTTGTAAAGTTTGAGCTATTGCCATGGCTTGGTATCCGTCATCCGTGCGTGCGTGTGTCTGTCAACAATTTCTTTTAGCACGGGCTACAGGTCGTACCTTTGATCGGATCATTATGAAATTTGTCATAGCTGTTGACATTGATATGTAGATGGGAACGAATCATTTTGGGGTCATTCGGCAAATAAACATGGGCGCCAGCGGCCATGTTAGATTTCAAAATTCAATCCATTAGCAATGGATACTGGGCGTATTGTTTGTCTGATCATTATGAAATTTGTCATGGTATGTTAATATTGACATGTAGATGGGAACGAGTCATTTCGGGGTCATTCAGCCAAAAAACATGGCGCCAGCCGCCATCTTGGATTTTACTCTTTGCTTGACTATATTCTTTGGCACGGGCTACAGGTCGTAACTTTGGTCGAATCATCATGAAATTTGTCATGGGTGTTGACATTGACATGTAGATGGGAACTAGTCATTTTGGGGTCATTCGGCAAAAAAACATGGCTGTCAGTGGCCATCTTGGATTTCAAAATTCAATCCAATAGCACGGCTACAGGCCGGAGTGTTTGTCTGATCATCATGAAATTTGTGATGGAAGTTAATTTTGACATGTAGATGTGATCGAGTCATTTTGGGGTCATTCGGCCAGAAAACATGGCCACTGGCAGCCATCTTGGATTTTACTCTTTTGACACAGGCTACAGGTCATACCTTTGGTCGGATCATCATGAAATTTAATTTAATTTAATGAAACGAGTCAATTTGGGGTCATTCGGCAATAAAACATGTCTGCTGGTAGCCATCTTGGATTTTACTCTTTGGCAGCCCACTTCCCTCATCCGATCATCACCAAACTTCATATTAATCTTGATATTGATCTACTAGATAGAAGCTATCAAATGTTTTTGAATTTCATTGGAAAACATAGTTGCCAGCAACCTTCTTGGATTTTACTTTATAGAAATCTCTTCATGTTGATAATCTAGTATTACTTAGACAATTCAACTTTCCGCGTTCCTAATCGCTTCATTGACTGTAACACATGAAATTATTCCTCTTCCAAGTTGAGCTACAGTATCATTGACAACTTTCATTTAATTTTGTTGGTTCCTCAGCATAAATGTTTCAAAGAGTACAATTTTTAGAGTTATGGTCTACATACTCAAGTTCAGTTGGAATAATTTGTTTTTGTCTTAACATTTTTCTCCAGAATTATGGTCCTTAGACTCAAATAATTTCAACTCAGAGAGGCCTTTTCAAATAATGCCATAAAGTATTGTGTTTGGTGTATATAAAGCTGAATTACAAATACTCAAGGATTATGGGAATTCATTCATTTCAGGCTGTTGCGTGTGCGCAGGCAGGCGTTACTCTTATATCACCATTTGTCGGGCGGATTTATGACTGGTTTGTGAAGAACACAGACCAGAAAAAATTTGAGCCGCTTGAAGATCCAGGTTTGTCTCATTTTGCAACATAAATATGTTTTCTCAAGAAATTAATACAAATAAAAACTAAATTTAAAGGTACTCAATCTGATTCGATGTTCAGTTACCAGAATCGATTAATTGCCCAAAAATAATGCCAGCCAGTCAACTATAGTATAAAATTGCACAAAACATGTTATTTATCAATTTAGCTAGATTGTCAAATAACTAACACCCAAAGCCACTTGCATAGAGTTATCCATCTTCATCCGCAATTTGGTCCGAGACTGTCGGCTTGACGAATATTTGCCAGGCCAGCAAAAATTACATATCTCGGGGAAATAACAAATTTCAAAAATCGATATCTGATCACTCTAAGCTTTGATGAGTGGGTTTTTTTGTTCCCCGAAGCCAAAGATATAGTAATTTGGGAGCACTTATTCGGATTATACATCTTTAATGATAGAAGCTACTGGGAAATGATGTTTTCAACTCAGAATTATTATTTTATACACGGGGGAAAAGAGGCCCACCCTCTTTAATAGGATTAAGTTATTTCAAGACTATAGGTGTTTTTTTTATTATTATTATTGCTCTTTGGTGTCAACCTTCAATAAATCTCTGTGGACCCATTTGTTTATTGAAATTGAAATAATTTTAATACTATGCACAATAAATAATGATTAAAATTGTAATTATATTTATCATTATAATTAATTTAAAATAACATGAATGCGAGTACCAGTATATCCCAATCTCGCCAATAAAAATTATTTAAATTTGAATTTTTTTATTTTAACGCCCACATAATTTGAAGGCCACAGTTTACTAAAGTGAATTAATTTTTAACTTACAGGTGTGAAGAATGTGACAAAAGCTTATAATTATTACAAGAAGTTTGGACACAAGACTGTGGTGATGGGAGCATCTTTCCGAAACACTGATCAAATCGAGGCTCTTAACGGCTGTGATTTACTAACAATATCGTAAGTAGCTATTGTCCCCTGAACAATTTTAGTTCAACTTGACAAATCAAGTTTGAACTATTGCCATGGGTTAGCGTTCATCAACAATTTCTTTTGGCATGCCGCACACCCTACAGGCCGCATTCCTCACCCAATCATTATGAGCAGCCATTTCAAATTTCACATTTGAGTCGGCAGACACGACACAAATTGGAATGATTTTCAATAAATAATATAGCCATCAGCAGCCATCTTGGATTTTTCTCTTATTCAACCCAATCACTCCATTGACTCTAATGGATGACATTATTATATATTATCCCCTCCCCAAGTTGAGCAACAGTGTCACTTTCATTTATTGATGTGAGTGGTGTCCGTCTGTCCATTCCACCAAAACATTTGGGCGTAAATAGATGTCAATTATTTTCAAGTCTGGGTGATCAGAATTCTTTCCGTCCCAATCATTTTTTATGGAGTTATAACACTTTTTTACTTAGAATTTGCTGAATATTTTGTGCTAACCTTGTATTAAACGGTGATTCTAGTTTTCTGATCACTCTCAATCAAATAAATACAGTTCAAGTTGGAATCAATATGTTTTTTTTGGGTCAAAATTTAATACGAATTGACCCTTTTAAAAAAAAGTCAATAACCAAAGTAATCCAACTTTTATATGTCAAAATTTCCTTTTGATACAGCTGGTTGATAATGCACTTTCCAGGTGATTTACAAATCACACTATATTGTATTTAATATACCAAGAGCTATTTTCCATCGCACTATGTTAGGACTAGCCACAATATTATGCTTTTGCATAGCTAGAATATTTCTACAATCTCTTTCTCACATTTTTCACCACTGGAGGAGATAAGTGTAATATACTGGCATGAAATCTTAAACACATTCTTCAAATATAGTACACTAGCCAATGAGCCCGACGTTGTCCGGGCTATTAAAAAACCAAATTTCAAGTCGATAGCTCCACCCGTTTCCGAGATCTCGTCTGCGCATGCGCGAAGCTGGCGTCGCACAGGCTCGGCGAACCCGATAAAATTCGTATCCGGAGCAAGATACATTCACATAGCAAATTTCAAGTCGATAGATCCACCCGTTTCCGAGATCTCGTCTGCGCATGCGCATGCGCTAAGCGGGCGCCGAACGGGCTCGCCAATACGACAACGTTGACCGCCTGGTCAAACTACACACACGTACCAAGTTTCGTCCCGATCGGTCGAGAATCGTAGTTTTGTATAAATGACAGACAAAAACATACATACAGACAAACAGAGGTCTTCAAAATATATATGAGATGTTCTATGTTTTTTTCAGTCCTGCCTTACTGGAGAAGCTGTCAGATTCCAAGCACACTCTCCCCATCCAGTTAGATGCGAAAGCAGGTAAATACAATAATCAAGCTTTAAAGCCACATGGCGATTTGCGATCCAAAATACACCTGTACGACTAAATCCTTCGGCACACCCTACAGACGACATCCCTCATCAGATCGTCACCAGACTCATATGGATCTTCAGAGTGACCACTAGATTGGAGCCATTAAATTTGTTTGAATATTGTTTAAAAATATGGCCACCAGCGACCATCATTTATTCCACTTTGTGTATACCTCTTCGTGTTGACATCTAGTGTTACTGATAAATTTCAACTTTCCACAATCGTAATTGCTCCTTTGACTGTAAGAAATTAAATTATCCCCTCTGCAAGTTGAGCTACGTTATCATTGACACTTTAATTTTCTGACTCATTGCCTGTGATAAGCATATAAATATATTTGTGCATCGCTTCACCATGCAGTCAATCATTTTAAACAAAAATATGTGAATTAAAAAAAAATGAACTTATGAGTAACCTCAGAAAATGCCGTCGGCACAGAAAATACAGTTGCCGTGCGTATCAAGCAGCAGGCCACATGTATCGCGCAATGCATGCAGCAACTGCCATGTGGAAGAGCCTTAATACCTTTACGTGTGGTAGGAAATTTATCCCACTTTAGTGATGCTGAGGCAACTATAAATAGCAACATATTAAAATAGAACGTTCAATATATATACCTTCAATGTTGGTTGGTGTCAAATATATTTCTTATATAATATACGTAAATGATTTTCCAGTCTATTTCACCCTCTCTCATTTTCAGCCAAAAAGCTTGATATTGAAGAAGTGAATGTAGATGAAAAGCTCTTCCGATGGGAAATGAATGAAGATGTTATGTCGACAGATAAGCTGTCGGAAGGCATCCGAAAATTTGCTCAGGATACTATCAAGTTAGAGAAAATCTTCCGCAACAAACTGAAGCAATAGGACTGTTCACATTAATCACAGCTTGTTAGCCTAGATTGTTCTATCTTATACAGTAATGCCATAAATAATCGACCCCTTAACCACAGCAGAATTTAGTCGGAAATATGGCTTGTTGCCATTCATCGGAAAGCTCTCACTGAGAGCTTTCCGATGAATGGCAACAAGCCATATTTCCGACTAAATCCTGAAACATTACCCATAATTCTGCTGTGGTTAAGGGGTCGATTATTTAGGGCATTACTGTACTCTGGTGGCGGTTGGCTAAGAATTATATGAGTGTTGTTCAGGGATCAGCCTAGAAGCTTCAAATTGGGATAAGTCACTTATCCATATTTGCTTATTAGGGAGAAGTGAGCTGTTATCAGGGAGAAGTTATAACGGCTGAAGTTCATTTTACACCCTACCATCACCTTTCTATGATCCAATCATTTTTATGCAATACAAAAGCCCATTTATAAAACCATTAAAATGAGTAATTACACAATTATAATCATGAATTACATTTTAAATATGATGTTTGGACATATGCATACTGGTATATGAGAGAGAAATCACTTCTCCCTGGGACAAAAATAGGGATGTGGCACATTTTAGGGAGTAGATGTCTCTCAAGTCGCCTCTAGGTTGGTCCCTGCTGTTGTTGCCAAAATTTGTAAATTTCGAACCAGAGTATAGATCTAACCCTTTCTTTACTCAATGGATTCTTCCATCAGTTATATAAGTACACATTGGAGTGGTATATTGTTCATTTGGAGGGATGTTAAAAAAAATAAGTAGCTAACAAACGAAAAGATAGTAAAAGTTTTGAAGGATTCCTATTGGTGGAAAAAGTTCAGATAATAAGTTCAGTAAATGGCATATTGTTGTTTGTTGAACTTATTATCTGAACATCTCCTAAGGGAACTACTCATCAATTCTGTATTTAGTAAAGAAAGGGTTAAAGGCCCATGGTGGTTTGTAGCCTCAAATTATACCAAGTTATTCTCACGTTTGTCACAGTTCTGCGATTTAGGCCAATAAATACGTGAAATACTTTTATGCTGACCGTATGTGCCTTGAATTTATTTGCCTCAGAAAGACTTATTGAGATCTGAAATTGTAAATTATAAGAAACTAAGCATATTTTAGCACTGTAATGATCAAGTCTGGATATAGTGTGTCTTGTCATTTGCTGAATGAGGTCCCCAGAGGGTGAATTTAGTGATGCTATCCCGCATGGCTGGCTGGCATCATCAAATATCACCCTCTGGAGATCTCATTCTGCTCAGGCCTCAGCTGCTATGTGAGACCTGGGATCAGATTGATGTTCCCCAATTGAAGTTGGTCATGTTCACCCATCAGTTACCTCGATTGTGCAATTTATCAGAAGGGGGAAAAGTAACTTAAAACAATGTTAATTTGAGACTAAATACTTCCCAGAAGATGAGGACTAAGCAGAAAGAGGTCCCCAGAGGGTGAATTTGATGATACTAGCCTGCTGTAAGGGATAGCATTGCCGAATTCACCCTCTGGGGGTACTTCATTCTGCAAATGTCAGGCACACTTGATCCAGGCTTGAACATGTTACTTGCAGGTATGTTTAAATCACTCCTCTCAAATTATGTTGATACATTTTGGAATTCCATAAGCGACATGTCTGTTAAGGCAAACAGAGTTCTGATAAGGCATGAAGCCATGTTACGTGCTGCACCATTCGAAACTCCCTGTTCATTACTGCTTCTCAATTTGATTGAATTCTTCTTGGAAAATATTTGGGGACGGGGGAAATTTGAAGTATCTTCCCTAGTCACGGTTTGATGGAAATCAATGGTAGGTATTCTTTTTAGTCATAATTTTGTTAAGTCATTTTTCACAACTTCATAAATAAGAAAAAAAAACATCTATGTCCTGTCTCATCAACAGCCAAGCTCATAATTTCATATCATTCATATTATAATTATAATATTACTTTCATATACTGTGTTGTATCAAATTGCAATAATAATTGCCATGTTTAACACTGCCTCATCTGGCCATGTTTAACGCTGCCTCATCTGGGCAATGATCCTGATTCCTAACGCATTTAAAGGCCCACTTAATTTTCGAACCCCAGATCACATTATATAAAATATATGCTATATTATGTACCGTTTGAAAGAGGAAGCTGCAAAACATTGTATTTTCAACTTATTCGATGTAATAAACTGTGAACATGTTGTTTTTGTTGAGATATCAACATCTGTTCTGTGCTCAAGTTTCTGCATAAATTGATTATTTTCAATGGAAGGGAAAAACTCAAAATATTTAGATATAGAGTTATTCCCCTTCCATTGAAAATAAACTGGAATTATGTTGCATTCTGGGAGCTGTAAGGGGAGAATCAGTTTATTATTTCAGCTATTTTCTATTACTCTATGGCCAGCTTTTGAGACGTTCCAAATGGTGAGGTATTGTGGTATTTTAATCATATTTTATGGCATAGATTGTTAATAAACTGTATATCAAGGAACTATAAAAAAAATAATCAGTAACTCAAAAATTAAGTGGGCCTTTAATACCACGGATGGCCGGATTATCCCATCAGTTATAAAAATATACATTGGAACGGTCTATTATTCATTTGGATGGGAGTTCAGGTAATAAAAGGAGACAACAGACAAAAAACAGATAATACAAGAGCAGAATTATTCATATTCACAGATGGGGAAATGCTCAGATAATAAGTTCAACAAACGACGTATGGTCCTTATTCTTACTGTTTTATTTCCGGCAGTAAAAGAGTTGTAATAATCCTATTTTATAGCATCTTGAATCTCGATGTTATTGTTATGAAAGTACACACTACTCAAAATTAAAGTACATGTATTCTATTCACGCTATTTTGTTAAGATATATTTTTTATATTAGTACCAGATATTTGCTTGCTTTTCACCAGAAATCCTATAAAATTATTTATATTTAATTTTAGTTTATTTCATGCAGAATTTTTCTTTATTTCTTGATCTGTTCATGAGTATCATTGCACACATATTTTCTGTTAACCCTCTGGTGACGGGAGCTGCACTGGTATAGCATTAAATATCCTGTGCCAGTGCATTCTCTTATATATTATTATTTGAGTCTCCCATAGGGACCATCCTATAGAGCCAAGCATATGTAAGAAAATGCACTGGCTTACAAGGTCAAGGTAAATATTGTTAGGCCAATGTATTCTCTTATATATGCGAGGCTCCCTATGGGAGACTCAAATAATTATATTGGAGAATGCATTGGCACAGGGTTTTTCGCAAAATTTCAGGAAGCTCCAGTCATGGAAGGGTCAAGATTCATTTGTTTTGTACCAGATCATGAGATCATGATTGTGTATGTTCATTTATAGAACTACCATAATTCATCAGTAAAGATAATCCTTCGCATTCAGCTTTATTCATTTATAGAACTACCATAATTCTCCCCCAATATAACGTCGGGAGGACTGTAGTAATGGCCCATGTACTTCCGTGTGTGCGTCCATCCAGAACTTTGTCTGAGCCTGTATTCTGTCATTTTTTGGTCATTTTATTTTTAAAACTTGGCACAGCTGTCAACCAGCATGGGAACCAACATCAGTCCATCCAGAACTTTTGTCTGAACCTGTATTCTGTCAGTTACTGGTCAATTTATTTTAAACTTGGAACAGATGTCAACCAGCATGGGAACCTGCGCACCAGCGAATTTGAGTTCAGTCAGTCATTTTGGCAGAGTTATTGCCATTTTTCGACATAGAATCATACATGTATATCCCCAAGTAAAGCTGAAATCATGTTACTTGTTCCATCAGCAAGGTCTCTATGCTCAAGAAGGTCAGTAACAGCTTTTAGGTGCTTATATCAGTGACAACTTGGTTAATCTAATAAGTTTAATCGTAATAAATAGATAATAAACATACAACTTTACAAAAACTGTTTTAAAGATTTAAATAAAATGTAACATTGAGTCGGGTTTCCTGTTTATGTTAGATATAAGATGATATTGGTTGTACCAATGGTAGTCAAGTGTACCCCCTGCCAACTTTGGTCAAAATTTTCAACAGTTGGAAATCTATGCCTGAATCAGACAGAAAGTAGGTTGAGATTGTTCCGATAATTTCAAATGAATATCAATACAAAGTTAAATTTATTGTCCTACTTTCAGTCTGATATTGTCATCAGTTGGAAATGTTTCAATAGTTGGGGATGGTTGTGAGGGTGGTGTTGGACCCCCCCTCCCACAACAGAGACCCAAGAGCCATGTCCCTGGAAAAAGGGTGACTGTAAAATAGGCTTCATTTGGGTGTTCCAGTGAGGTCATTGTATAGATGCCAATATGATACCTATAAGGCCTCAAATATATTAATGGTAATTTGCAGAATGAGGTCCCCAGAGGTTGAATTTAGATATCCCAGCACAGCGGGCTAGCATCCTGGGGAACTCTTTCTGCTCTGGCATCATCTTCTCTCTCAAATTAACAATTTTTTTAGTTTCTTTAGAAACTACTTTAGCAAGTTTCTTTTTCAGTTCAGTTTCTCTATATCCCCAAATTGGCAGATGACACAATTGAGGTGCGCAATAGGTGCACATCATCTTCACCATCTGGGAACTTAAATCTGTGCCTAGTTCTCCCATAGCAGATGAGGCCATGCAGAATGCGGCCCCCAGAGGATGAATTTAGTGATGATTGCCTGCGTGTGGGGTAGTGTGACTAAATTCACCCTCTGGGGACCTCATTCTGCAAATGACCATTTCCATATTTTGAGCCTCAATATGATGATAAAGTGAGAATGTCGTGAAGATATGGGAAGCATTGGCAGTGGGTATTGCTGTTAAAATAGTAGTCACATCCATTAAACCGCCAAAAACAGAAATTATAGTATATTAATATGTAAATATCCTGTAAATTGCATGTTATTATCCTGTTTGTTTAACATAAACAAATGTCACATTATGTAAAAAGCTACATAGAGGGTATGCGATAAGCAAAAATCTGAACACCGGGGAGACCCACTGAAGAAACTTTGGTTAGAAATGTCATCAAGTTTTTTTTAGAACATACTGGTATAGCGCTCACTTAAACCCCTGTCACACTCCGCTGTGATCAGGCCGGCGCTTGCATTGCTCTGAAAAATTATCAAAGCGCCAAGCTAAACGCATTAAGGTATCCAAGAACCGATTGGTGATGCAGCTGATACTGGCAAGGACGGGAGAGGGTCCCCGTGATCGCCCCTGAGTGCCAGAGCGCTGCGCAGAGGTTCGGCGTTCTGACCAGGGCGCAGTACTGTCGCTGTGTCAGCGACGTGAGCGTCACGTTGACGTAGAAAGGATTCATACAAGCTACTCGTGGTTGCAGTAAGAAACCAAACTTGTCCTCTGCGACTGCAGTAAGCTTAAAACCCCTGTCACACTCCGCTGCGATCAGGCCGGCACTTGCATTGCGCTGAAAAAGTACCAAAATATGAGTAACACGCAGGAGGAACGCGGAAAACTATGCCGCTTATCACGTTTTTATTGCGCTCTTATTACGACCCATTGCGTTTCTACTTTGTCAAGTCTCACGCGCTCTCACTGTGCTTCCTCTGAGCTATAAATGTCCTTAGCTCGTCCAAGTCGCTGTCATTGTGTTGCTAGTACGTTCTCAATAAGTTTGCAATACGCTCTCTGCATGGGCGGGAGAGTATAAATAGCACCTCCTGCGTGCTCCAGTCATAGTCAGTTTTTATGTGTACCCATACCATGTATGGTACACATAATGCTGACGTCCGGATCAACCATCCGTCGTTCGTCCGTCCGTCTGTCCGTCCGTCCGTCTGTCCGTAGACATTTGCTATCCGATTCGATTACTGGAGTATCTTTTATCGGATCATGTTCAAATTTTATGTGCATGTTTACAATGACACACCCCTCACCTGTATAGTTTTTGGTATCGATCGGTTGATCGGTTTAGAAATTATTAACACTTTGCATCCACACATGGGCATGTGCTATCCGATGCAATAACCCAAGTGTTTTTTGTCCGATTGTGTTCATATTTAAAATGTAGGTTTATGATGACACACCCCTCACCTGTATAGTTTTTGGTATCGATCAGTTGATCGATTTAGAAAATAATTAACCCCACTCACAAATTCTATCTGATGCATCTAAGTCAAACAATTTGCTTATGATCTGCCTCATATTTCTTACCTAGGTCTTTGTTAGCACGTTCTTTATCTGTATCGATTTTGGTATCGTTTTGTTAACCCTTTTCACTCTTATGTTTACTTAGTACTCATGCAAGCTGCTATGACTCAAAACATTTTTCATCTGATCTACACCAAAATTGGTACATGTGGTCCTCACCCCGAAATACAGATCAGGTTCGAATTTGAGTTTGATCCGGTATATTTTAACAGAGTTATGGCCCTTTATAATTCAAGTAATTTACTACCTATTGTATATGCCCTGTGAGAATTTAAGACAAACAACTTTACACAGTAATCTTCTGCATTATTGGAATCAGAAAATGACACTGGATACTCTTTGCCAAACCACTGCTGCTCCCAGAGGCTGACAGTGATTGATGATAATTTACTCCAGTTTGTGTGCAATAGTAATTTAACCCAACCTGTTGAAACATGTTCGTGGCATTAATACAAATAGTCCATTGTCCATCTGAAGGATGTTCTGGAGCATGGCTGTTTAGAGAATTGTTGTTTACAGAGACACTGTTGTCTTATCTTGAGAAAAAAAATAATCCACACATTAGTTCCATCATATGATGTCATTGGAAATGATTAACCCTCTCCACACATTATATGTTCATTCTCCTATTCTATGTCCAGGTTGATTGTGATCCACTTTTCACTTGCATGTATTTCATGATTAAAATTAACCTATTCCATAGACACATGATATCTGATAGGCAGATTTTAAATTATCTCTTTCGCCTTGGGCCAGGTTCACTAAGAATTTCTATAAGCCACCAATTGAATATTCATCATTTGAGGAAATATCTTGGTTTGAAATTCCCTCTATTGCATTTGGGCTGCAGGATAATAATAATGGTTCTGGTATTCTTGAATATTTCTGCTGTTATAGACATTGTATCTTTCCAATGATCAGCTTAGAATAAAATTAACCATAGGTACATGTATACTGTACGCAATCCAATGTTATGACTCTAATATTTTCAATTTGACCCTTCTCATATCTCTCCTTTAGTTATCTGATAATTCTGTGTTAAAATATTTTATATCCAACCATTATCAATCATATTTAATATCAAGGTCTATACCAGACCTGTTATGTTTTGAAAATGTCAATCCGTGAGATTTTTGCGGGAGGTATGCCCAAATATGTTCATGTTCCAAAAAAAAATTTATGATGAAGATTGCATAATTTTTATGAGTTTCTATTTTATAAATATATAGACCAATATAAAATGGCAATGAATGTCCTGTTGGTAATTGTAATAGAGCTGCTATGTTTCAACTTAGAATTTATGCATGCTGCCATAACTCAAAAAGAAATTATCTGACCATAACCAAATTTGGTATGTGAGTTGCTCAACTCAAAATACATATCGAGTTCGAATATGGGTTTGATTCGATATTTTTTAATGGAGTTATGGCCCTTTGACATAGAATTCATGAATGCTTCGATAATTCAACAAGTTTTCAACTGATAGGAACCAAATTTTGTATGTGAGTTTCTCAACTCAAAATACAGATCGAGTTCGAATATGGGTTTGATCCGGTACTATTTACTGGAGTTATGGCCCTTTGATTATTTTATTCATCGCTAAAATATATCAAAGATACACAGGTGGCACTGTCTAGATAATATCTAATAAATCAGTTTCACAATGCTATGGAGACAAGAGATACTATCCAGTTACAATGCCATGAAGTTCTCTCTCTCTTGTACTGGTATTGAGTTAATTAACTGCTAGGAGTTGTGTTGGCTATATCAGATATACTTTATACTCTATAAGTATCTCTGGCCATATCATAGGTGGAATGTTTATATTTTATATTCATGGTTATTTAAATTTCACCTTAAAGGCATAATCTGGTTTCATTGTTTAAAAGCATTACCATTGGAATTTTGTTGGTTGCATGGGAAGACAACTTTGGTTTTCAAACTTTAAAAAACGAGAGCTCTGTATCAGTCTATGGGAACAAAATAATTGTTCATAACACTCTTAGAACTGTAGGTCTAGTTTGTTTTATCTATATATTAATCAAAAGCTTTTTCGACATTGATTTCAATTGTTTACAAATGTGAATTGAAATATTAAAGGGGCACACCAGTTTGATGTATTTTTCCTGTACTCTGCATGAGATAAAACTGTTTATGTGTACCTATACCATAGTATGGTACACATAGTGTCAATGTCCAGATTGACCACTCGTCTGTCCGTCCGTCTCTATCTGTCTGTCTGTCAGTTCTTAGACACTTTAGGCATTATGTGATATCTCTAACATTTTCTATTTGATCGGAACCAAATTTTGTGTATAGGTTTCTCATCCCAAAATACAGTTCGAGTGAATATGAGTTCGATCCGATTTATCTTAAAGCAGTTATGACCCTTCTTTCTTTTTTTTAAATTTAAAATTTTGATTTTTCATATTTGTTTAGATTGAATTTCCTCGCTCGATTTAACATAAAAAATATTTAAAAACTTTTATAATAATAAAAAAAATTATTGAGTTAAAAAAAAAAAATAGTTGCATGTAATATAATGATATCAATAAATTGCCATGTGAACATCCAATATCCAGAGCACATGCGAATACCTTTAATAGATGTCATTCCAAGTGAAATCTGTTATTAATTGAGTGGTGACATATGTTACATAGCTCTAGGGGGTGGTTGTATGAAGGTAAAGATGAACCTGCTGGCTGGATAATTGTTTGTCCTATCTGTCAAATTGATTAATGGCTAAACAATTGGATCTCACAATGAGAGGTCATTGGTTGAATAGGGACAGAGTTATGAGATTTAAAACGACTCCTCCCCACCCCAATTACCTTAACCTCTTCTTAAGACAAATAATTTGAGCTTTTGATTTTAAGTTAGGTACTGATATGTGTATCACTGTGATCATATCTTTGACCAATTATCAGTTATAGCTAATCGGTATCGCCAAGGTATGGGTTAAACATCTGCCGATCGTGATCGGCCTCTCGTTAGGTTGTGGGAATATACCCAACAATCCACAATAGACTAGTTGTCCATGTTCCAATTATATATGTTCCGGATATATAGTCGTAATTTAAATTGAGCATATGTTTCGATTCACTTTTCCACAAAAGTATGATAGTGATAACAATGAATTTCGTCAGGGAACAGCGTGGCTAAATAGATCGGCATAATATATGCCCTTTTTTATTTTTGAAAGGCATGACCTATGGAGGCCGACGGCACCATTCCCATGGTTGTTTTATGCCTGTATATACAGAATACATTGGATTCCACTGTAAACCTGCTGCAAATGTTGAAAGAACGCCATTTGTCACGATTGGACGTATAACGAGAGCCATATTTGCAGTGGCAACATCGTGTGGATGTTCTATGATCGGGAACCAGTCCATAACACCACGTGGCAGGGCAATAAGAGCGCAATAAATGTCGGGAGAGAGACGAAAGAGATGATTTCTTGCTGCGACCACGAGTAGCTTGTATGCATCCTTGCTACATCAACGGGATGCTCACTTTTCGTTGCCATGGCGACAGTACTGCGCCCTGGTCAGAACGCCGAACCTCTGGCGAACCTCTGGCGCTCTGGCGTGATCATGGGGACCCTCTCCCGTCCTAGCCAGTGTCAACTGCGTCACCAATCGGTTCTTGGATACCTTAATGCGTTTAGCTTGGTGCTTTGATACCGTTTCAGCGCAATGCAAGCGCCGGCCTGATCGCAGCGGACTGTGACAGTGGTTTAATCGGACAACTAGTGGACAACTAGTCTATTGTGGATTGTTGGGTATATTCCCACAACCTAAAAACTGACTATGACTGGAGCCCGCATGAGGCACTATTTATACTCTCCGCACCCACGCGGAGAACGTTTTACAAACTTATTGAGAATGTACTAGCAAGACAGCGACTTGGACGCACTAAGGATGTTTATAGCATAGAGGAAGCACAGTGAGAGCGCGTGAGATTTGACAAAGTAGGAACGCAATGGGTCGTAATAAGAGCGCAATAAAAATGTGGTAAACGGAATAGGAGGGTACCTTGTTTTAAAATTTTGGAGAGTTTTCCCGCGCTCCTCCTGCGTGTTACTCATATTTTGGTACATTTTCAGCGCAATGCAAGCGCTGGCCTGATCGCAGCAGAGTGTGACAGGGGCTTTATCTTCGCCTCAAGATTTATGTGTTGAATTGGTCACAATGAATCACTCTCCTAAAAAATCTCCATGGAGTTCAGTATTTTGGTTATCATTCACTATTTACGTGCTGTATATAAACAAACGCTCGACTCACACAAAGTGTGTTTTGTGGATAATATCCCATCCATACTATACTATTAATAGTATATTTTTGGGGAATTTTTCAGAATCTGGTAACTGTTATTTCTAAATTATAACCTATAACGAAGGACGTCCATGTCTTTAATCAGTGGGTTGTGTTTCTCCTTCTCCCACTCATTATCTTCTATCAGTTACCTTTGCTGCCTTAAATTATCCTATTCTTCTTTTATAGTGACATAATTTGTGTTGGGAATTTGAAGCTATAGAATTAATTCTGTACTCCCTTGATTAGTTGAATAGTGGGCAAATACAACATCGTATTACTATGAGCAAAATATTTAGCAAATGGATGCAAAAAATGAAACTTGTTCAAATATGTTAATATCAATAAGAAAGTGATAGAGAAGACAGATGCTTACACAAGACAAAATATAGGTATGATATAAATATGTAAACCAAATCTTGAGAACATGAATAATAAATGCAAAACATTCATCTCTTTTATATCTGTCAACTGCGAGGTTTAGTTTGGAGAATGTCAATACATGTATCGCACTTCATGCATTGATAGAATATAACACTATACCTGAAGGTGTGAAATTATTATCCAATATTTTACCTCACCCATAGATAGTGCCTTCTGATTGGTTTGAAGAATTGAAAGATTAGCCACAGATTCCATTGGAGTTGAATAAATAGTGGGAATGATATAAAATAAATTCTAATTCATAATTTAAATAGATAAATATAAGTAATTAGTGGCATTTTCAATGTGGTCATGGGATATTGACCACGATAAAAATTCAGCAAACAGAGTTTCAAAACCCTGCACATTTATTTTGGTCTGCACTTTTATTTGGAGCCCAAGAGTATTCAATTTGGAAATTGCAAACAGCTGAAAAGCCTGGTTGCCGGTTGGAAAGTTTCAATCCAAAGCATGGGGAGGGGTGCAAATGGAAACTTGCGAAGCAAGGAGTTTGGTGTCTGGTTCAAGAGGATACAGTTGGGAAATTCAAGGTTGACACCCCCACAACAAAGACCCTGTAGCTACGTCACTGATTCAGAGACCATAAATAGTTACATGTACATATTTCAGAAACTAAAAACTTCACAGGGATGCTCGAAAGAGCAGATAGACCCTTTCCTTCTCCCCTCAATCTTTTCCCCCTCCGATTAAGTATGTACTGGTAATCATGCACGAATGGCCTAGTTTGCAAATACACAAAATATTGATACATTGGAGTCATGTGCTCTGGTAAATACTTTCCATGGCCATTTTCCAGCTGTTTTTAATTTTTCTCACAAAATTTTTCAGAAACAAACGCTCTTTATTTCTAACATATCAGGAATATAAAGCCAAACACGGAACGCTCCATGTAAATAGCTGCTTTTTGGTTGGAACCGGAACATCGTCTTCACTGTTTTATTTGTTATGACTTCAATGCATCTTTCTGTTACATGAATTTATCAACCTATTTCGATGCAGGAACAAATTCATAAGTGAATATTATTAGGTGTATTTTGGAGATCAAACCGCCAAGTGGATTTAAGGTACCGGTTGGATACCAAATTAAGGGGAGGTTGTTCAAATAAAGTTACTTAACATTTTGCAAGCTCCATGCAGAATTCATCCCCCTACGCAAGGCGTCAGACATAGTGTAGCGAAGGGACTGAACTCTGCAATCGCAGTACACCCATGAACGGTCAAAACCCATGAACACATTGATTCCACCACTTATTGCTTATATTTATCTACTTAAATTCATTATGTATTAGGATTTGTTTTATATCTTTCCCACTATTTATTCAACTTCAATGGAATCTGTGGCTAATCTTTCAATTCTTCCAAATGTAACACAAATTATTTTTTAATTTTCTAATGAATTATTCAGAACAAATATGGAATGCGGAAGCAATATTAAGTGTATGTAAATATAATCCATTGTTGCATGATATTAACCCTTTCTATACTAAATGGATTCTCCCAATCAGTTAACAAGACAGTCAATGACTGTGGGGTCGCTCACCAGACTGTAAAGATGGAGAAGACTGGGACTCTGAAGACTACAATAGTCAGTATGTTGTTATAACATAATTAATTTTTCAAAATTTTAATTTAAAATAAAAAAAAAAAAAAAAAAAAATGTAAATGTTTTTTTTTCTCATTTAAAAATGTGTTTTTTTGGTTAAATTGAGCAAGAATTTAAATCGAAAAAAAAATAATCTAAAATTTAGTTTTTTTTAAGATATTGACCCTGTTTGCCCCAGTGACCCCTTTTTATGTTTACCCATACCATAGTATGGTAAACATAGTGTCGTTGCCCGGATTGACCACTCGTCGTTCGTCCGTCTGTCTGTCTGTCTGTCCGTCTGTCTGTCTGTCTGTCTGTCCGTAGACACTTTACGAGTAATGCGATAACTCAAACATTTTCTATCCAATCGAAACCAAATTTTGTATATGGGTTTCTCAGCCCAAAATACAGATCGAGTTCGAATTTGGGTTTGATCCGAGATTTTGTTACAGAGTTATGGCCCTTTTTCAACTTAGAATTCACGCATTCTGCCATAACTCAAACATTTTTTATCTGATTGGAACCAAATTTGGTATGTGAGTTTCACAGCCAAAAATACAGATCGAGTTCGAATATGGGTTTGATCCGATTTATTTTAAAGGAGTTATGACCCTTTTTTCGAAAATTAAAAAAAATTAAAAAAAATCCGATGCTCTAACCGAAATATTTTTTTGTCTGATTGTGTTCATATTTGATATGTAGGTTTATGATGACACACCCCTCACCTGTATAGTTTTTGGTATTGATTGGTTGATCAGTTTAGAAAATAATTAACCCTTTACATACATGCTATCCAATGCAATAAGTTGAACATATTTCTTCTGATCTGCCTCATATTTCTTACCTAGGTTTTTCTTAGCACGTTCTTCATCTGTATGGTTTTTGGTATTGTTTAATTAACCCTTTTCACTCTTATGTTTACTTAGAATTCACCCAAGCTGCTATGACTCAAAACATTTTTCATCTGATCAACACAAAATTTGGTATATGAATTTATCACCCCTAAATACAGATCGAGTTCGAATATGGGTTTGATCCGATATATTTTAACAGAGTTATGACCCTTTATAATTCAAGTAATTACTGCTGGGAATTTGAAGAGAACATATATCCCACAGCAATGTGTGTTATTGAAATGAGTTAATTATCACTATGACATTAGATACTACATGCTATAAAGCATGATAGTGGTACCACTGGCTGGCTGGACTTGTTATCATAATTATGTCAAACTGTGATTGATTACTCACTCTCTGGTGGAGTTCTGCTTTCTGTGCAATATGAAGTTAACCCCTTTGTTGAAACAGGTTTATTACATTAGCTATATGCACACACTATATGACACCTATTCTAAAATAATAAATTGGAATAGTCCATTGTTACTTTGTAGTGTTGTTTTACAGACATTGTTCTTTACAAACACTGTTGTCTTATCTTAGACAAAAATTTATCCACACATTCCTTAGTTCCATAACATGATGTCATTGAAAATGATTAACCCTCTCCACACATCATATGGTTTTGATGCTTTTCATTTAATCATTCTCCTATGTTATGTCCAGGTTGATGGTGATCCACTTTTGATTTGCGATTAAAATTAAACCATTCCATAGACACATATTATGCGATAGACAGATATAATATTATCCCTTTCACTTTGAGCCAGGTTCAGTAAGGGTTTCAATACATCACCAATTGAATATTCATCATTAGAGGAAATGTCTTATTTTGAAATCCCCTCAATTGCATTTGGGCTCCAGGATAATATTAATGGTGCTGGTATTCTTGAGACTGACTTATTGTATGGGGTTCTAAATCCAATGACATGCTTTTCATAGACTATTTTGTGTTTATCAGTTCATTAGTTTGGGTAAGATTAACCCCATTCTATCTGATTTGATAACTCAAATATTTCCATTGATTATGTTTATAGTTCTTGGCATAGTTGACGATAACACACCCCTAACCTGCATAGTGAGGGTCATTTGGTTTATTTGCTTAAAAATATTAACATCCTCCACCAATCCTGTTGACACAATGTGATAACTAAATATTTTTCACACGATCACTATATAAAGTGTGAATTGTTGAAACTTTTGCACTCATGAAAAGGTTGGTGTAAGGATTTATAAAATTTATAAAAATAGCTAATCGCTATCGCCAAGGTATGGGTTAAACATCTGCCGATCGTGATCGGCCTCTCGTTAACAAATCTGAAACCCAGTAAACCAAGGACCCTCCATACCAAATATAAGCCTAATAGGCCCAATGGTTCTTAAGAAGTTGTTTTAAGAATTACTATGGAGGGAGGCCCTGGCTTCGCAACTATTTGACCCAGTGACCTCATTTAACAAATCTGAATATTAGTCACCTAGGGAACATCCACACCAAATATGAACCCATTCGGTCTTATGTGTCTGGAGAAGATGTTTAAACAATTTTTGATGGACGATGGAAGAGGAGTGATGACTATACCCGGTAGCTCCACCGGAGTCTTTGTCTCAGGTGAGCTTAAAACTATAATCAGTACCAAACTTGAACTCAACAACTCAAATAGTTTGTCTTGTGGAAGGGGTTAAAGTTTTTGGAGTTATTGGCTGATTCTTAAACTTATAAAGCTCTCTCTATTAGATAGAAACAGTCTCAATCAACAAAAGGTGGTCATACAAACTACAAAACCATTCATAGGGTAGAAATTAATTCACTGAAAGGAAGTGCTAAAACTGTATAAATGACAGACCCACCATTTGAACAAAGTAATAGTTTATATGAGTAGAGACTGAATGCTCCTGGGAATACATTTGACACTCAATTTCAAAATTAATTATGAAAAAAAAACATCTCTGGCTGGCTAGAGAGAGCTGTGTGCTTGTTGATACTGCACTGCCAGATTTGACATGTGGATAATTATCATCAACAGAGCATACTGGTATGCTGACCTGTATTAATTTCACTGTAAGAGATAGCATTCTAGCATATGCACAGGGTGTATTGTATTGTGACTGTGAAATAAATTTTAAACAAGTGTTTGATAACAGGGATGCTAGAAGCACCAATGGGCAAGGGTGAGGGGCTTCTTTAATATTTGTGTCCCTAATAATAAACTTTAAAAAAAACCAAATATTATTGAAATAAATTTAAAAAAAAATTATTTTAAATTTTGTTTCTTTTTTCAATTGTCAGAGCAAGAAGTTCAATCTCTGACTTCGGAACTAATTGACACAGTGACCTCAATTGAACAAATCTTAATACCAATCACCTAGGGAACATCCACACCAAATATGAACCCATTCGGTGTTATGGAACCAGAGAAGAAGATGTTTAAAGAATTGTTGACGGACGGACAGACGACGGATGAGGAGTGATGACTATAGCTCCACCGGAGACTTCGTCTCAGGTGAGCTAAAAAGTATACATCAGATTGGTCTATTATTGATTTGGAGAGATGTGATAAAAGCAGATGACAGATAGATAAAAGTGCAGAAGGAGTCCTATTTATTGAGGGAAATGTTTAGATAATAAGTTCAACTTATCATCTGAACATTTCCTATGAGATAACTACTCATTAATGATGCTTTGAAAGGGTTAAAGTTTATATGGTCGGTTGTTGAACTTATCATCTGAACATTTCCTATGGGATAACTAATCATCAATGAGAAATATTTAGAATAGAAGGGTTATCGTCAAATGAAAGCTCTGGCGTGTATATCATGTCAAGGGGTCCATCGTCGTGTTTGGAGCCCTGAATGCATCTTCATAAATAATTTTGCAAATATCTTCCATAATATAACGTATCAGATCTAGGCTATAATTTTCTGCTAAGCAAAATTCAACCACATTCATCGTACATACATGTAGATAGAAAGAAGCACAATAATGGCAAGGTCTAGATTGAAATACTTTTAACTTTGCATATAACAAATATCCACACTCTATGCCTGTGACATGAAAATATTATCCAGCATTATGTTCTATTTCCAAACGAAGTCAAAGCAAGACTCCATAGTGTATTGCTTTTTTCCTCAGTCCGTGACACATGTAATATACCATATTATAGTCAGTATTAACTATGGCCAATACTCTTACGTAACTATCATTCAATGTGATATCCTGCCACACCTTAATATAGAATGTATATTATTATCCCTTTCATGATGGGGAGCTGTGGTGGTGGTGCAGCATTAAAGATCCTCTTATGTATTCTCTTATATATGCAAGTCTCCCATAAGAGAATGCACTGGCTTAATACAAGGTCAAGGTAAATATTGTTAGGCCAATGTATTCTATTATATATGGGAGGCTCCCATATGGGAGACTCACATATATAAGAGAATGCATTGACACATGGTTTTTGCAAAATTTCAGGAAGCTCCAGTCATGGGAGTGTTAATAATGTCATAGTCTGTTGTTGCTTGACACCGAAGTAAGGCGAAGTTAGAAGTATTTCAATCTAAACCTCTTCAGTGACACCTTTAAAGTGATAAATACAGTAGTGCCCTAAGTAATCGACCCCTTAACCACATCAGAATTATGGGTAATTTTTCAAGATTTAGTCGGAAATATGGCTTGTTGCCATTCATGATTACTTAGGGCATTACTTTACTTGTCCTACTTAATTGTTGTCAGAAAAACAATAAAATCACAATAAAACAGAACCTCCGGCTGAATTCCAAAGTATACTGATCCTTCAGTCGTGAGTCACCTCCATCAAAGAAAATTGTTTTGAACACACCTTCCAGCTGCATGGTTGATGCTTAAGATACTTGCCACTGAAATGCAAACAAACAACAGTATTAATGTGACTTGGCACGTTCACGGTTATTATACCCCCAGTAACGAGCTATGGGGGTGTACATAGGAATCATCTTGTCCATCCATATGTCCATCCGTAGATGCTTTTATTCCTACATTTGTCAATTTGTTTTTTATTTTAAACTTGGCACAGATATTTAGTATCATAGGAACCTGTGAACCTGCAATTATGAAGTCTCTTAGACTTTTTTGTGGAGTTATTCCCCTTTTTTACTTAGAAAATTTTCTCAAGATGCATTATTTTGTACGAGTTTTTATTCCTACATTTTTTTGTCAATTACATTGAAACTTGGCACAGATATTTACTAAATTTTAGTACCATGGGAACCTATGCACCTGCGATTATGAGGTCCGACTATTTTGTGGAGTTATCTGCCTTTTTCACAACACTCAAATCAAGCTAAGCAACTTTTTATTTGTTTACTAACCTTCAGGCCTGCTTCTCCTGGAGGTTGAGTTTGTTGTTTCTTTTCAAGCTCCTCTTGTCTCTGTTGTTTGCGCTTAAGTGCCTCTGGGTCCTTGACCCCTCGACCTTCTAATTCTTGTTGCCTTTTGTCTGCTGCTTCTGCTTGCTGACGCCTCCTTGTTTCCTTATAAGAACAAAGTAATAAATTTAACTGGATACACTGTCATAAAGAGCATTATTCACAATTTCAGAACTCACATTTTTTCCAAATATGTTGGTTCATAAATCATGCCTGTCTGCTGCGCTAGTAGATCATGCCATGAAACTCTACTCAGACTAATGCCCATAGAGATCATATTCCACCATTTCAAAACCTTTGAACTTTTTGAAGTTGAAAAGATAATGCGGGTGATATATTTCTTAGTTATTATCTGTTCTGTAATAATGTACTTCACTTTAGGTAAAGGTCATAACTCGAAATTTCACAATTTAAGTGACTTTGTGAGCGATTTTGCTTTGCGTCGGTTACTTAATTCAATGTTTATTGCGATATCGGCTCAGAAAAGTCACATAAAAGCATGCAATTTGGAGTTGGGACCTTCACCTTCAGTGAAGTACATTATTAAGGAACAGATAATAACTAAGAAATTTATTCCCCGTGTTATTTTTTCGACTTAATAAGATTCCCTGTCAAAACTTCAAAAAGTTCCCAGGTTTTGTACTGGTGGAATATGATCTCTATGGGCATTAGCCATATAGTAGAGATTCATGGCATTATCTACTGTGCTAGTTAATTAAATTTAAAGCAGTTTCAAAATTGGATAAAATGACCTTTATGCATAAAGTGACAGATTGATAAATGTACATATCTGCATTTTTATGGGAGTCAATTGCACTGAAACATAATCATTTGCGCAAATAGTTTATTTTCAACTTATTTGCACTAAAGCACCTGAGGGTCATGAATACATTGAATAGGAAGCTGGATGCCATGGGATAGATAAATTGTTAAATTGAATGATATTGAAGATAGGATGAAACTGTACTCTGAGATTGGGAATCATCAGGGTTTCCACTCATTCAAAGCCAATCCCCGGGCAATTTAGGTTGTCTGACAGCCAGCACCCTTTACCAACATCATGGCATTGTCTGATTACATTTGTGTTGATTTGCTACCAGTTTGATAGTGATTTTCTAGCTGCATAAAGCCATAATTTGTTAAAGCCATAATTTGGAAGTACTGTTACAAATATTTTCATTTCCGGATGATAGCTTTAATGGATTACTCAAATGTAAATACAGATCAAGTTTGAACTTAGGTTAGGTTCTACCATTTTTACTGCAGTTATGGTAATTTGAGAATCTGGGGTCAGTTCGAATCTAGGCTACGTCCGATGAATTTTGTATCCGTCATTACGTGATTCGTAAATAGTTTTTCATTTCTAAAAAGCCACCAGTCAAATAAAGCCACCTTAATCAGGGGCCATGTCGTCTAGCAGCCTTTTATTTCCATGGGCTTCGTATCAGGCATTCTAGGAATATCTCTGCCGAAGCCTTCAAATTGGTGGATGCTTTGGCCTGCCTTAAACATAGAATTACATGAGCTACAATTACTTAAATCCAACACTGCCTTTTTCAATCACTAAATTCACCTCTAGGGACCTCATTCTGCAAATGTCAGGCTTGATTGTCAAGGCTGGATTGTGGGTAAATATGCATAGGTTATCTGTGAATAATTTGAATATATCTACGAAGATCGATACTAAAGCTGGGCTAATGCTGTCATTAAAAGAGCCGAAGTTACAAAATGTTCTGAGCCAGACTGTAATATAGAGTCCATGGGAAACTGATACCAAACACAACACTGGGAATTAGGAAAAAAAATTGGATAGGCAAAACCATTTCACCTAGGCTATTTTATTTTTTGCCTAGGAGAACATGCTCATTTCTCATTGACTTTTGATGATTAAGAGCTCACACGTGCGAGGGTAACACCTACATGTACTCTGTTAACTGTGCCAATGGCTCACAATCAAACTTATATTCAGGGGCGTAGCCCTGGGCAAGGCTGGACAGGTTTGGCCGTACCAATATTTTGGCAACACAGCTGAAAATGATAAACATCTAACATATAGGGGAAATGTCCCGATACACGTTACGATTTCCATTTACCAATTTTTGCATTTCCGATGAGTTCAGCTCATGAGCTCCAATTTTAACAATCATGGTAAGCCCAATTAAAGGTACTCAATCCGTAAAGAGGGTCCCCATCTCAACAGATTCCAACAACAACAATCCGATCAGAGGGTCCTATATTACTATTTCTTTGGCTTTGGGGGTAAAACATATTTGATTCGAGTCGAGGAACCCATCAAACAAAGCTCAGAGTTATTAGATATTGATTTTTGAAATTTGTTAATTTCTCGAGATGAGTACTAATAATTGCCGTCAATTTTGAAACCTGCTCGAGATGATTAGACCAAAACTCTATTCAAACAGACAAGGATGGATAACTCTAAAATCAAGTGGTAATAATCACGCAATTTTGACTACGTACTGGGCCAGAAAGAATTCCCGATAATGAAAAATAATAGATTTCTAAAATCGATATCTAACAAATCTGAGCTTTGATGGGTTACTTCCTCGACTCGAATCAAATATTTTTGACCCCCGAAGCCATTGAAATAGTAATTGAGATGAGTTTTATCGGATTGAGTACCTTTAAGATTATTAGAAGTACAAGTAAGACTCATTCCTAATATCTGATCAGTACAAGCAGTTACATCATATTCTATTCATGGATGATATAGATCTGGTGTTATTGACCAATGTCTCCTTCAGCCCTAACACAAAACCTCCCTTCCCATATATTTTGTTTCTCCTCCCTCCAAACTACACCCCAGATGCTGTCAGCTATCAATGGTAAGTTGGTGCATGTGCTAACCAGACGTTCTGGCATATTGATAAAGATGGACTATATACAGTAATGCTCTAATTAATTGACCTCATAACCACAGCAGAATTATTTCCGACTAAATCCTGAAAAGTTACCCATAATTCTGCTGTTGTTAAGAGGTCGATTAATTAGAGCATTACTGTATTTCTGGGGAAAAAAACCTGATTAGTACAGTTATTGTATGTAACTAAGAGTGATCATGACGTTTGAACTTTGAAGTTAAATGTTAGAGATCTAAACGTGTCTATTATCACAGTTTCACCACAGTATACAGAGTTGTTATAACAAGATGGCAAAGTTCAGTTGATAGACTGGTCCTTAAATAAATTGAGCTAGCAGTTAAGCTGTCCAATTTGCACTAATTTGCCCACATGATGGCCACATTATCAATGGCACTGGAACATTGATGTGTCATATAACTAATGCTGAATAGGTAATTGTCGCATGGTTTGGAGCAAAAAGTCACCCAGGATCTCTCAAACGGGCAAAAAGACACCCATGATGTCCCAAACAAGCAAAATGACACCCAGGATATCAAAGTCACCAAACAACGGGAATTTTGTTTAGTCCTCTGCTATTAATATTGGCCCAATTATCAAGGATACGGAACTGCGCTGCCAGTCAGACTCAAAGCCCATTTAAATTTCATTAATATTTCACTCCGATCACAAACAAATAATTATAATAGCAGACGACTAAACAAAATTCCCGTTGTTTGGTGAGACTTTGAGATCCTGGGTGTCATTTTGCTTGTTTGGGACATCCTGGGTATCTTTTTGCCAGTCTGAGAAATCCTGGGTGTCTTTTTGCTCGAAACCATGCGACAATGACCTATTCAGCATAACTAACATTTGGCTACCTATACAGGCATAACATCTCATAACACCCCTCACCAACTTCTGTGGTGACATACATATCTCAGCAAATTTAATTATCACTCGCTCATACATGCAAGCTACCAGTACATGAAATGAATACCCCTCTTGTATTCTTCCCAACTCACTGCTTCGCGGCTTGGATGATGATTTGCATCGTATAATAATGTTGCCCTCTGCCAAACACTTTCGGCTATTCAAATACTTTTATGCCTACTACGCCCCTGCTCATATTTTCAATAAGTTTGTTCATATATTTAGAAGCAGTCACTACACTACTCCCTCTTTCTTACAGGTGTGCCTCACCCAAGTCCTCCCTCAGAGTCAAATTGGCCATATATATACCCATATACCTCTGTCGCAACTTTTGAAAAATGGAACAAGCCACCTATGTAACAGAATGAGAGTGAAGAGCAGGAGCCGCACTTAAAGTTAGCAGTTTCGGAATTGCGAACCGGTCACCCACACAAGGACAACTGAGATCAACATAAATTAATAGTTGCTTAGCTTCGGTGATTGCAGAAAGCATCAAACGACCAAAGATCTAGACCTCTTGTGGAGAGAAGTCATCAGCCTTCTATATCAACACCGCAGCCAATACATGCGCAGTAAGGACCTAACTCATGGAAGATGTACATGGAATCAATATATCGAAGCTATCTTCGTTTGTCTATCGACTTTATTACAGTGATTATTCTTAATTTTTTAACTTAAATATAAATAAGTTGATGCCCATAAACTGTCAGATTTGGTAATACATTTACCAAATTTTATAATGGGGCAATCTAAATGACAATACATGGCTATAATTATGGAAGCAAGGAGCCACCACCTAAATAAAAAACATCGCCATAATTATGCCCTAGTATTACGCCAATGTAGAGCGTAATTACACAGGCATAGGGCATAGCATTACAATTGTGTCCATGTAGTTTGTAATTAAGGCCATGTAGCATGAAGATAGTGGCCAATGGTAAGCGTAATCAGATAATTACGCCGACCTGTGGCAATACACTGAATCATCAGGTCTGGCAAATGTGGGAATACAGCTACAATAGCTGTATTCAGTTAACCTAGATGAATTCAGCTATATAATCTACTCTCAAACAGGCTGTTTTTTTATAATAATCGAGAAGCGCTAATTTGCGCATCAAATTTAGGTCACACTATTGTCCGGTCACTTTCAACCAAATCAAAAACGTCACTTGTTTTGTGACAAAATGTTGCAATTTATTGACACAGTGTTTTCCATTTTATGTGAAAACTTACTACAATGGGAGGTGGACATAAATATCCTGGGGACTATTTGGTGTGATAGCTGAACTAAATCAGTTAACAACTTGTAAAACAAAGATATATACCCCATCAATGCCACTCCTGTATTTCTTTCCACTGCTAAACCGGAAAGGAGCATTAGAAAGGTGTACATAACCTCAAGCATTTGAACTCACCCACCACTAACTTGTTGTGAGCTATAATGATAACTATTCATAACGGTATTATACAGATAGTGTGCGGTATGCTAAAGTAGTGAGTTGTGCTCGGTCGGTTAATCTCGGGCTAGAGATCATGTCCCCCTTTCAGCTATAATAATTATAGAGCACCAATCAAATTGCGTTTGAGCAGCACCGGATTACTATTTCTGGAACTGACAAAGACATTGTATATTCAGGGTTGAATATTATATTAAATATAGTTTTCAAGGTATTCCGCAATGCATAAGAGAGTTATTAAACTGTTATGATCGACATCAATCGCCATAGTGAGTTTTCACACATAATTCACATTGCCTTGTCGACAAAATACAACACTTTGTCACAAAACGAGTGACTGTTTTGATTTGTTTGAAGGTGGTTGGAGAATGGCGTAAGCCGCATAACCTAGTTTAGATGTGCAAATTAGCATTTCTATTTAATTATCGAAAAACAGCCAGTTTGAGATTAGAATATATAGCTGAATTCAGCTAGGTTAGCTGTACATGTATACTACTAGTATGGGAGACCAAATTCACATTTAATAGCAATTTACGCTAAAGCCTAATACAGATTTCCATTACGCTAAAGCGTAATTTCCATTACGCACAAGCTTAATCGTATTGCTATCATGCTTAAGCATAATTCCATTAACCTTAATGGTTAATGAATTACGCTTAATGGCATTGCGCTTATAAGCATAATTCAAATTCCATATCTCAAAACTCCCCTGGAGCTGAAATGGATGCAGCCAATTACTGATGCTTTAACGTTTGACATATATTCGTTCACCTTAGATGATACCTATTAATTTTATACATATGGCTAAACCCCTGAAGCGCAATCCAGCTTGATTCATATCAATTGCGCTGAAGCGCATTTCAATTGCACTGAAGCGCAATTATTGATACAAGCTTACAGTAAGTTACACCCCTGAATAGAGAGGTTATTCCATTAATGAACTGGGGGGGGGTTCCCATATATGGGAAAATAATTGCGCTGAAGCGCAATTGAATTGCGCTGAAGCGCAATTAATTTTCTATTGGATTTATTCATTAATTAACTGGGGGGTTTAGCCATATATATAAAATTAATTGCACTGAAGCGCAATTCAATTGCACTGAAGCGCAATTCAATTGCGCTGAAGCGCAATTAATTTTCAATTGCACTGAAGCGCAATTGAATTGTGCTAAAGCGCAATTGAATTGCGCTGAATCGCAATTGATTGTGCTGAATCCAATAGAAAATTAATTGCGCTTCAGCGCAATTATTTTCCCATATATGGGAACCCCCAGTTAATTAATGGAATAACCTATCTATTCAGGGGTGTAAGCTTGTAACAATAATTGCGCTTCAGCGCAATTCAATTGTGCTTCAGCGTAATTAATATGAATCAAGCAATTTAATTGCGCTTCAACCCAATATGGATTGATTGCGCTTCAGCGCAATTGAATTGCGCTTCAGCTCAATTATTAATAAATGTGAATTTGGCCTCCCATAGACCTGATCATGTATTGGCTTTGGGTCGTTTGGGATACATGATGATGACATGTCATTTGTTTATTTCGTTTACCAGTTACAGTGGTTAACTTTAGTTTAGCTGGCGGTTCCACGCGTCCGTATATCGATTGAAAGGGACATAAAGGTATAAACCTCATCAGGTTGTTCATAGTCCTCAGCTTGTCCCTCTAAACATGGCAAACACATCCCCATGATTATTAAAAATATTAAAATATGTTGATTTTTCAAAAACTTTCTCTGGTAGTTATTTCATAGTTCATAAGCGACTCAAGCAAGTGCTCGGGAAATAAAAAAAATGGTGATCAGGGTGTGGATACGCGAATAAAATCATAGCTACATGTATTCAATCTAATCTGACCAAACATCGACTTTAAGAAAAATTATACGTAAAAAAAGGATAATTTAAACTACAATCAATGTTTTTACCGATGAATAAGTAATCAATATCAGCTAAGTTTACCATTGTTTGTCCGTTTCACCCATTTCGACATTTCGTGTGTTTTTAATTTTTCATCTTTTTCAAAGACTGCTTACGTCCTGTATAAATGTAAACATTCTCAGGTGCGAAAAAGACACTTTATTTGCATTTTTTTTTAGTAATATTACAACAGAACGAGAGAGAATATTCCGATGCATAAATAAGCTATGATTTTACACATTCCGATACTGGAAATCAGTGAAATTAAAGACAAAAACAATCAGGACATTCAGGTTTCAAATTCAATCGATTTTCTTAATAAATTCAAAACTGTGCTTTGCTCTTGTTGATACTATTTAGAAAATCGATTGAAAACTGAGTTTTTGTGATTTAAAGTCCAGTAATTGTGATCACAGGGGCATACTACAAAAACAGATTTCGTCCAGGAAACTGCATGGCCACCTCGTCCCAGGTCCAACTCGGTCCGCTCGACCTGGGCCAGCGCGTCCCGAGCCAGCTCGCCACAGGATATTGTCTTATTTGAGAGTGTGTGGCTGTTATACTGTCGAAAGTCATAGAAAAATTTCAACTGACATTCGCATGGAGTATGTATTTTCCGCAAAACATTTAGACTACTGGTACATGGTTTAAAGATGTGGGAAACAGGCCCACTCGCCCAGGGCCAGCTCGCCCCAGTCGACCTGGGCCAGCTCTTCCCGAGCCAGCTCGACCCGGGCCAGCTCGCCCCGGGCCAGCTCGCCCCAAGGGATAATGTCTTATTTAAGTTGTCATTTTGGGGTCGTTTTGCTTGCTTTCTCTGGCTTACAGTCAAGTGATACCCGAGTCAAGTGATACCATACAAAGTGATACCCAAATCGGTCAACTGATACCCAAGATGTGTATCATTGAATTTGGAATGTTGAATTAAATATACACACATTCAAGATCATTATTTGTCCGAACGTCATGTCGGAATATACTCCATTCCTCGATCAAAAATGTGCTTGAGTCGAGCCACTGCCGTTGTATATAGTCGCAGATACAACGGAACATATTTGTGGTTATGATGTCAGATAAATATTGCACTGCTTATATACGGTATGTGGTCGGCATATGAAAGTGATTATCTATCACACTGAAGCCATCTCATCCTCTGAAGTGTGAGGTGTGATTAGTCGATTGGTTACTGTGTAAACAACCTGCTTCTATTGTTTTGATAGGATATGAATGGGGATATAATAACGGCTTCTAAGGGTTTCCCAAACTCCAGAGATAGTGAGATGAACTCAGAGAATAAGAGAAACTTTAATATCCAGAATGTGAAAACAGTTCATTATTGTTATTTATGAATTCGCCGGTTCGTCGTTCAAACCAACTATTGTGATAAACTGCATGGCTATTATCTTTGCTAACAAACGTGCGTAAAGTAATCTAAATGTCAAAATTGATGGACATAACTCTGAAATATATCATAATCTGAAATTAATATATTAATATATATTAACTTATTTACAACTTTAATACAAATGTAATACCCGGGCCAGCTCGCCCCTGAAAGGTGGGCCAGCTCGCCCCAAAAATGGCCTGGGGCGAGCTGGCCCTGGGGCGAGTGGGCCCGGATCCAAAGATGTGTATATATATATAACGGATGCATGTAATCTATATAAATTGGGGCATTGGTAAATGTATATAAACAAAAGCGAGAGATAAATAAACACCTTAAATTAAAATAATGTGTTACAAAACTCCTCACCTTGATTATTCTAAAAATAGTAACAATCGTCACCATTGTTTGTCGTTAAACGCCGTTATGTTATGCAATTAAGAAATATTTACTGTATATTTGGGCAAGGGCACTGTTGGCTAAAAATACATGTAAGTTCCAATTTGAGGTGACAAAAAAAATATCTATGCACATATTAGCTTAACATTTTTGTCTTATCTCAATTCCAGTATGGAGCGCGATCCAGTCGAAACGTGGATAAATGAAATCCGATTTTCCACAGAAATGGAATGCATGAATGTTTTACAAGCTAAACATCTGGAAGCTGATCGGCAGGCGCATTATACAGTAACCAAGTTAATAAAAGGTGAGGGCACTGAGGGATATATTAGGCAAAAAATAAAATTGATGTGTATTTCTGATAACAGGTCCAAAGCAAATTGGGTGTCAGGTGGTCATTTTTAATTTTACTGTTTTTTTAAAATTTATTTTGTACTTTTCCTTACTAACCGGCCCCTATGAACTCAGAAATGATCTAAAATATACAAAATAGATTCAATTTAGAGGTTTTTTAGATAAGAAGAGAGTCAATGCCAATTGGGACCTATTATGACTGCATTTATACCCAGTCAAGACAAGAGTGATTAAAAAATGTTTAGTGGCGAAAAAGACCAAATAAAGAGAAATTGTTAGACACAGAAATTGAGTCTGTTGTGGAGGGGAACACATCTTCTATGCTAGTTTTCCTTAATTTTTCTGTATCATGAATTTCGTGATATTATTGAAGGTTGAATCTTTCATAGTAGTTTCTCTTTATTATAAATGCATTAATTGAGGGCTGAGTCTTTTGTATTTCCAGATGGAGTAGATGCCATTAGAAATGACTCTCATTCCATCAGTAAAGAGTTTTCAAAGCTATTCAGGTGAGTAGAATTCAACAGTACAGTCAAACTTCGTTGAGTCAAATCTTTTGGGACTGATGGATTATTTTGAGTTATCAAGTCCTTAACCATATTTCCCCTACCGACAGACTTATTTTTATCGTTAAAAGCACAGTGGTTGGTTAGGTTTTCGCATTGTTCAACCTTTTTAGTTCAACTTGACTTGTCAAGTTTGAGATATTGCCATGGGTTGGTTATATCAGTTGTCTTTGTGTGTTTGTGTGTGTCCATCAAGAATGGGCTACAAGTCATACCTTTGGTCAGATTATTATGAAATTGGCTGTTGACATTGACATTATTTTTTCAGGATTTCATTGAAAATCATCACCACCAGTGGCCATCTTGGATTTTACTCTCTGTATGACTAAATCCTTCGGCACCCCCTACAGGCCACCTACCTCCACTGATTATCACCAAACTTCATATGGATCTTTGGGGTGACCTCTAGATGGGAACCATCAATTTGTTCTGAAAATCGTTAAAAAACATGGCCAGCAGCAGCCACCTTGGATTTCAAATTTGAAACTGTGGACACACAGGTTATCCCTTCCAAAATGTTTAGATAATAAATTAACCCTTTACCCAACAAACCGGCCAAAACCGGCCAAATAAAGCTTCAACAGCCTAAAATATCTTTGGTCTGTCTCAATAGAACCATACAAATATGGATATCATTGGAACCGGCTCCTTGACCACATTGTGATAGTTACAGTTATGCCCTGTGCCAATGCATTCTCTTATATATGCGAGTCGACCATAGGTCGCCTCACATATATAAGAGAATGCATTGGCCTAAAAAATAAAAAAAATTAACACTTTTTTCTTACATTCTTTAACAATTTTATAATTTTTAATGTGTTAAGCCAATGCATTCTCTTATATATGTGAGGCGACCTATGGTCGACTCGCATATATAAGAGAATGCATTGGCACAGGACCGTTCTGTTGGGTAAAGGGTTAAACAAACTTTGTTATTACCTGCACATTTTCCTCCAATAAATAGGACTCTTTCTGCACTTTTAATATATGTCGTCTGATTAATTTCACTGGAAATAACTCCACTGCAACTGATGCTAAGGAACTGGCAAAATATCCCAGATGCATGAATTAACCCTTAGTTTAAAACACGGTTTCTGTCATCAGTTATATAAATATAAGCAGCAGACGACAGATGGACAAATGTTGGTAGGAAATGTTCAAATAATAAGTTCAACAAACAGCCTTGAACTTATTATCTAAACATTTCCAAAGGGAACTACTCGTCAATGAATATTTAGTAAAGAAAGGATTAAAAAGTTACTCTCTTTTCGCTTGGAAAATAAATTGGAGCTTATCAGGAATCACGCAATGTTCTCCATCGCTGAGTGGCTTAATATCCTATGCATTTTAAATTTGATTCATTTAATAGGGATCCACTTTGTCTTATCTGAAAGACTAACACAATGAGTAATTCATCAACATGTAAAAAGGATTTAAATTAATTTTGTTTCTTATAAAAATAACAATATTGTTTTTGTTTATGTTAATATGATGACACATGATTTCATTATTTGTTATTTCTGGGTCCTCTAATTTTCAGATGCCTGGATGGTGATATGTGGAAGAGTCTGAAGATCCATACATTCAATATAACGTATCACCTGCGTAAATTAATTCAGCAGTGTAACGAGTATATTCCAGATCCACCTGGACATATTATTGAGGTGGGTATTGATAATTTCTATATTAAATGGATTTTCCCTCTCAGTTATTCAAATTTTCCCGCGTTTCCTGACATTAGCGGGAAAATTATGTATTCACATTTCGGGCATATAGAGTTGTTTATTATAGGCGGAGCCTATTTAGAATTGTAGCCAATGAGAATGAGATTTGTGGTAATTGTTCAGATCGCTAGAGCGGAGAATTCGTCATTCTAGCCGTGTAACTTCACTGAGAGGGTCACATTAATTTTCAAAAACAAAATTTAAATTTTTTTTCAATCAAATGAAAGAAATTATCAATGCTGTGTCCAGCTATATAGCGTTCTTCATTCTGTAATATAACTCAGCTGAAAGATGACAAATTATTCACAATGTTCAGAATATTGATACATCTATAATTATGAGTAGATTTCAATAAGGGTGCGGTCCGAACACCCGAGCTGCACATACGAGTGGGCTTCGGATTTCAGGTTTCCAGTCCCTATAAAAGGGGTGCATGGTTTTTCCTGACCGGCTGTGCAGACTTTCTAAGATGTATTTACATTGTGTATGTAAACTATTATAGCATGTGCCCACATATAACCTGTAAAGCATGTTACGCAATAAACGGCGTCTGTGACCACAGCTAGCGTGGCTCTGTTGCAAATGAGTGTTTGTTTGAAATATGAGAGAATTGGGAATACTAAAAGTATATATTGGAATGGTCTATTATTCATGTGGAGGGGTTTTCAGGAAAAATAAGAAGATGGCAGATGATACAAGTGCAGAAAGAGTCCTATTTATTGGAGAGAAATGTTTAGATAATATGTTCAACAAGTGACCTATTGTCATTTGTTGAACTTATTTTCTGAACATTTCTGTAAGGATAACTACAGTAATGCTCTAAATAATCGACTCCTTAACCACAGCAGAATTATGGGTAACTTTTCAGGATTTAGTCGGAAATATGGCTTGTTGCCATTCATTGGAAAGCTCTCAGTGAGAGCTTTCTGATGAATGGCAACAAGCCATATTTTCGACTAAATCCTGAAAAGTTACCCATAATTCTGCTGTGGTTAAGGAGTCGATTATTTAGAGCATTACTGTACTCTTCAATGAGTAATTACTATAGATAGGGTTAAAGTCATCTTCATTAAATTGGCAACATTATAGCATCGGCTTTTGTATAATGTTTTATCAATTTTAGATTTAAAATAATGACAACATTTCAAATTATAGAAATTGGTACTAGTTTTGAATAGCAGAGCTTTATGTATTATAATCTGTTAGTATCTGAGAGGTGCAACATATTACACAGTCAAATCAGTTTAGATGTGAAGTGGACATGCAAGATATTCCCCTCCTGGAAAACTCCTGGCCCTGGAATTAATTCCACTCAGGGACCAGACTGGAGAATGACTTGGGGAATATCTTCTCCCTAAATTGTGAAATTCTCCCTATTTTTGTCCAAGGGAGAAGTGACTTCTCTCTCATTATGCATATGTACAAACAGCATATTTAAAGTGTATTTTCTTATTATAATGGTGTAAATATTCATTTAATTGTTTTATAAATGGGTTATTGTAATGCATAAAAATTGGGCCATAGATAGGTGGTGGGATGTAAACTGAATGTCAGCCATTATGACAGTCCACTTAGAAACTTATAGGCTGGTTCCTGAGTTTAATGTGCCTGTAATTTGTAGAATGAGGTCCCCAGAGGGTGAATTTAGTGACGCTATCCTGTAGCAGGCTAGCATCACTAAATTCACCCTTTTGGAACCTCATTCTGCATGGCCTCATCAGCTATGTGAGACATAGACTAAAATTTAAGTTCACAAATGGTGAATATTGTGATGTACACCCATTGGGCACCACGATTATGCAATGTGTCATCTGCCATTTTGGGGATATAGAGAAACTAAACTTAGAAAGAAATAGAATCTTATGTGAAGAAGTTTCTATAGAAATTTGGTAATAAAGAATTCAAGACAAGATGAGGACGAAGTAGAATGAGGTCTCCAGATGGTGAATTTAGTGATACTAGCCCAATATGCGGGATAGTATCACTAAATTCACCGTCTGTGGACCCCTTTCTCAAAATGACAGACACACTAAAGTCAGGCTTGATTCCATGATGGATTTGTTTCCTGAGAATACATGCACATCATTGGTTTTGTCTTGCTATGATCTCATGTTGCATCTTTTATTTTTTTCAGCAACAGGAAGTGATTATGGCTGAGTGTGCTAAGCTCGCTCAGCTGATAGACAGGTAAGCAAACATTATCACTGGGAGTTAAATAAACGTTATCACTGGGACTAATATAAACATTATCACTGGGAGTTAAATAAGCTTTATCACTGGGACTAATATAAACATTATCACTGGGAGTTAAATAAACGTTATCACTGGGACTAATATAAAGATTATCACTGTGACTAATATAAACATTATCACTGGGACTAAAATAAACGTTATCACTGGGACTTAAATAAACGTTATCACTGGGACTAAAATAAACAAAACTTGAAATTGTGTGTCTGACATTTGCAGAATGAGGACCCTAGATGGTGAATTTAGTGATGCTACCCCTCACAGTGTGCTAGCATCACCATATTCATCCTCTGGGGACCTCAGCTGCTTAGGACTCATCTTCTGGGAGTTTCTATAGTCTCAAATTAACATTGTTTTTAGTTACTTGTTCTCTTCTGTGAAGTTTCTATATCCCCTAATTTGCCGAAGATAAAATCCATAATCGAGGTGACTAATGGGTGAACATCACCATCTTCATCTGGGGAACTTCAATCGGATCCTAAGTCTCTAATAGCAGTTGAGGCCTAAGTGGAATGAGGTTCCCAGAGGATGAATTTAGTGACATTTTTAGGGGCTATTTTTAGAACAGAAATCTGCTCGAAAAGAGCTCTCTATCATGTTAGCACCCTCAATCAAGGTAAGTTCAGAGCACAAAGAAATTACCATGAATTATGATCAAAATATTCCACTTTTTATGCCTTTATAGGCAAATAATATACACAGTCTTCAGTTTTATCTGTAGTTTATTCACAAAATACTGTAGCTATTGTAGTCTTAAATCAGGATTTATATAAATTATGTTGTTGTTGTAATTGTGGCCAGGATGAGATCTTTAAGATTTCTTTTCTGGGACTGTTGGCACTTTGCAAAACAAATATGAATAGCTGTATGGCTCTTACAGATCATACAGTTCTGAGATCAAGATGACTAGTACCCTTTCTTTTGCAGCATATCAGAGACGACAGACCATGAGCTCTCGCAGAAGGTGCCTTTGGTAAACCGGTTCACCTACCTGGGACAATCATTCGGTCGTCTTGTTGACCTAATTCTTGGGCACATGATACAGGTACTATCTCTTTCTGTGTCTGGAAAAACACGCACACTCTCGCCGAGTGTATCTAGTACAAGCAATATAAACTTTATGCGTGTATTTTTTAGGAACACATTCATGGGATAGATACCCTTTTTGAGTCGAATAGTAATGAACAATATTGCATAGATCTATAACGATTATGTGTGTGCAGTTTAAATCTTTATAAACTAAACATGCACAAATTGTGTCACTGTTAAATAGTCTGTACGATTATTTAAATAACTGACAGTTTATAAAGAGTGTGCAAACAACTCCTACATGATAGGTTACCAGGGTTACTATCTATTAATATTGTTAAAACTTTATGACTTTTTATAGGAACCAACAGTTTTGCTTGAGGAATTACTGTATTTCTTTCTAGATCTTTACATTTTTTACTATTTATTTTGTTATATTCCATGATTCTATCTTATGTGTTATATGAGTAATGGACAATCACTTTATCCATTTTTTTAGAAAATTCAGGACATGTGCATTATACTGAAAACAGTCTAATAATCTCATGATTTCATTAATTATTCTGATTCAAATAGTCATAAAACGTTGAAAAATTTACTTTTCCTGACAATTATTTGTTTCAATCATCCCCATTGAACTAAAAAAAATTATGTAGTGCATATGACAAATCAAGACAAATAGTCCACTTCCGGAATTCTTTTTGTCGGTACTAACGATGTAAAGCAGCCCAGGCAATGCAAAGTCAGAGCACCAGCATATCCCATATCATGTGCATTATTACAGGGATAAGTTGGAAGTTTGATGCCACTATGTAATGAAAAGTACCACAATAAACTCCTTATTTTGGATGGGGGTGTTACCACTTATATGTATCTGCTACTTTGAAGTTATGGGTGATGACCAACCTGTAGACTTCATAGCGCAGGGGTTTTGGAATTTGTGCACAATAGATATGTTTATTTGCATAATAATCTATGAAACATTAATAAATACACTAAAAAAATCAAGTCTGAAAATAATGATGTCCCCAGAAGGTGAATTTATTGATGCTATCCTGTACGTCAAGCTAGCATCACCAAATACACCCTCTTGGACATCATTCTGCTTAGGCCTCATCTTGTATCTGTAGTCTCAAATTAACATTGTTTTTAGTTACTTTCCCCCTTCTGTTCAGTTTCTATATCCCCTAATTTGCAGAAGATCGAATACACAATCGAAGTGACTAATGGTTGAACATCACCAAATTCAACTGGGAAAGTTCAATTTGATCCTAGGTCTCCCATAGCAGTTGAGAACTAAGCAGAATGAGGTTCCCAGAGGGTGAATTTGGTGATGCTAACTCGCCATGTGAGATAGTGTCACTAAATACACCCTCATGGAACCTCATTCTGCAAATGTCAGACACACTATATCCAGTCTTACTCCTGGTGCGATGTGAAAATATGATGACGTATTTACAATTTTACACTATTTGATATTTGGTTGGCTGGTTGGTACTTAAATTTAAACATTCTAAATATATGACCATTTTAATCGAGACGTGAATTGCATTTTGAACGATGAGATCCTAAAAATCTAATAGGTGAAGCTTGGACAAGTTCGAAAGATTGTATCAAAGATAGTGGGGCATCTTCAACAGTCCTGTATATATAACATTCACAGTCAATGCCGTTTGTGACACAGGGCTGTATAGGATTGCGGAGTGTTCAGGGTGATAACTCGAATGTGATAGCGCATGTTAAAATCAAGTGTCTGAGTTTATGAAATTAGGAGTAAATGGGTTAATACATTCACTGCCGACGCCCATTCAATAACATGCAAAAAGTATGAGTTAATTCGTAGTAGGCAGTCAACGTGTTAACCCTTTCTTTAATAAATGGACTCACCCAACTGGTTATAAGAGTATACATTGGAATGGTCTATTATTCATTTGGAAATATAAGCAAATGACAGACAGATGAACAAATAATACAAATGCAGATGAACTCTTATTCATTCATGGAACATGTTCAGATAATGAGTTCAACAAACGGCCTATGGCTTTTAAAAATATTTATTATCTAAATATTTTCTAAGGGAGCTACCCATCAATGAGTATTTAGTAAAGAATGGATTGATGATATCTGTGTGCAGTCCTGAGAATAAGGTACCGGATATTTGCAGAATGAGGTCCCCAGCGGGCTAGAATCATTAAATTGCCTTCTGGGGACCTCATTCTGCTTAGGCCTCATCTTTTCTGGAAAGTATCTTTATTATCAAACTGTTTTGAGTTTCTTTAGAAACTTCTTCACAATGCTTCTTTTTTAGTTTAGTTTCTCTATATCCCCAAATTGGCAGACGACACATTGCATAATTGAGGTGAACAATGGGTGTACATCACAATATTCACCATCTGGGAACTTAGTTAGGTCTCCCATAGCAGATGAGCCCTAAGCAGAATGAGGTCCCTAGAGGGTGAATTTAGTGATACTAGCCTGCTGTGCAGGGTAGCGTTACTAAATTCACCCTATGGGGACCTCATTCTGCAAATTACAGGCACACTAAACTCAGGCTTGCCATCAATGAGTATTTAGTAAAAAGAAAGGATTGATATCTCTGTGCAGTCCTGAGAATAAGGTGCCAGACATTTGCATAATGAGTTCCCCAGAGGGTGAATTTAGTGATGCTATCCCGCACAGTGGGCTAGCATCACTAAATTTGCCTTCTGGGGACCTCATTCTGCTTAGGCCTCATTTTCTCTGGAAAGTATCTTTATTATCAATTTTTTTTGAATTTCTTTAGAAACTTCTTCACAAAGATTCTTTTTTAGTTTCTCTATATCCCCAAATTGGCAGACGACACATTGCATAATTGAGGTGAACAATGGGTGTACATCACAATATTCACCATCTGGGAACTTAAATCTGAGTTAGGTCTCCCAGAAGCAGATGAGCCCTAAGCAGAATGAGGTCCCAAGAGGGTGAAATTAGTGATGCTAGCCTGCTGTGCAGGGTAGCGTTACTAAATTCACCCTATGGGGATCTCATTCTGCAAATGACAGGCACACTAAACTCAGGCTTGCCATCATTGAGTATTTAGTAAAGAAAGGATTGATAAATATCTGTGTGCAGTCCTGAGAATAAGGTGCCAGACATTTGCATAATGAGTTCCCCAGAGGGTGAATTTAGTGATGCTATCCCGCACAGAGGGCTAGAATCACAAAATTTGCCTTCTGGTGACCTCATTCTGCTTAGGCCTCAACTTCTCTGGAAAGTATCTTTATTATCAAATTTTTTTGAATTTCTTTAGAAACTTCTTCACAAAGATTCTTTTTTAGTTTAGTTTCTCTATATCCCCAAATTGGCATACGACACATTACATAATTGAGGTGCCCAATGGTTGCACATCACAATATTCACCATCTGAGAACTTAAATCTGAATTATGTCTCCCATAGCAGATGAGCCCTAAGCAGAATGATGTCCCTAGAGGGTGAATTTAGTGATGCTAGCCTGCTGTGTGGAGTAGAATTATTCAATTCACCCTCTGGGGACCTCATTCTGCCAATATTCTCAGGTCTCTGTGATAATTTCAGAAATTGATCGACATGCTGGACAAGGCTGAGAACATCCTTGTTGTTAGGAGCGCTCTTAATACAATCATCGAACTTGGTCTTGAGGGAGAACATATGTGCTATATTGTTGCTAGGGTTAGTATATTTTGAATAATACAGTTTCCTCAGTGAATCTATATATAGAATGGTAGAAGTGATGGGCTTGAATGATAGAAATTTGTCATTATTACTATAATACAAGGTTAGCAGCTTATTGTAAATTGATCTCATTTATATGAAATTTCGTTTATGTTTATGTAAATTATCTGGGTCCGTCAATTATATGTTTATTTAATATACTGAAAACTATTTTGATTATAGTTTTATTTTATGTTTATGTAAATTATCTGGGTCAGTCACTTGTATTATATACATGGTCAGGTATAGTAAAATTTTGAATATTTGAGTCCATTTAAAAAAAAGTTATATTTAGTTATAATATTTAATAGATACATAATCAAAATTGATTATAATTTTTTTTGCAGGAAGGAGGATTAAGGTCAATGTTAGAGATGTGTCGGAACGATGCTGCACAATTTGCTCACATTCTCTGTCTCCGAGCTCTAGCGACCATTTGCTGTGTTGATGAATGTATCATGGAACTGGAAAGAGTAAGCAAAATGAAAAAAAAAAAATATAAAATATAAGCAATTCTTCAAGCAATTAAAAATGGCCGAGGCTCTTCTGCCGCTAGAGGCAAAATAAGGTCCGAATATTATTCTACCGCTGGCGGCAGAATAGCCTAATGGCACGATTTGGCCATCACGCTGCTAGCAGCACAATAAGATAATCCCCTTATTCTGCCACTAGTGGCAGAATAGCCTGTTTGACTAATCTGCCTCAAACAAAAATATGCGTAAAATGCCATGTATCTTGCAGTTGTATCTTTCTCGAACATGGATAGACAAACTATTGAATAGTTTTATTAAGTTTTGCCATTTTCTTTCGTTGAATGCATATGCTACAATGTAAAACATTAACCCTTCTTTCATTGGTTTAGAAACATGGCGCTTAACATTCTTGTTTGTTTTGCTGTTGCGTTTCTAATATTTGGTATGCGTTGCCAGTTCGTGTTTGGCGACGGCATCAAAACTACCAAAAGAGAGTCAAAAGAATCTCCTACGTATGGACAACACATCTTATGCAGACAACACCATGTTTACTGACGTTGTGTGCTATGGCGTACCGCTAATGGATTAAGTGCAATTTTGGTGACATAATTTTTGGGGCAGAATAGGCTATTCTGCCGCTAGCAGCATAATAATTTCTATTAAGCATAAATGTCCTTATTTCACTTTATTGGTTTGTTCATGCCCTTCTCCCAGATGTATTTTGACAATGATGATTTTCCCCACATCTGGTTGTAACAATCAATCTGTTTCATTGGCTGTAATGCCACGTTCAAATCACAATGTCTCCCATAACACTTGACAATGGGGTTGAAGAGAATGTGCGCTAATCATCGGGGGTATCAGGGCATGTAAAACATTGGGGGGTATATGAATGACATTTGAACTGGCAATTTCCACCAACCGTGTGGACGGATGAAAACTACGCTATTAAATCTCCATGTATCCTCAATGTTGCTGGAAATAACTTATAATCTCATATTCATTCAGCAGCTTGTGATGTTTGTTGTAATGCATGATTTTAATATGTTCCAGGAGGGAGGAATCGAACGCCTTGCTGAAATTCTGTGTGATTCTACTATAAGTGAAAATGTTCGAGGTGAGGCAGCAGGAGTGATTGCACAGATTACCTCCCCCAGCCTTGATCACTTTCAGCTGATTGGTGGATTTATGGAAAACATGGAGGATATTATCACCTCCCTGATTGGTTAGTTTATGTTTCCTTTTGTTGTAATGTTGAAATTATTTGAGGCAAAGTTTTCCTTATTGAGCCCATTTGAATATAAACTTCTTCCAAAATAACTCTTTGATTTTGGGATAATAAGACTTCAGATTTAGAGATTATCAGGGACGTGGATAAATGGTCTCCACCCCTCCCCACCCTTGAACCACACCAAGCTCACTAGTTTGCGTAATGCCATTTGAACCCCCCTCCCCCATTGGGCTTTGATTTTTCCCAACTGGTACTTAACGGGCCTGAATGTTAGGCTATTAGTAGTATTTGACTAACCAACCACCCAAAGGATAAACAACACCACTGCTTTGATCAACGATCAGCCCAGTGAGAAAATTTGGAGGTCTTAAAATTTCAAAAACCTAACTTCAAGAACAGGCAAATCCACACTCAGAATTTATTTTATTAAATTGAATATTCAATTTTGGATAGGTTTGTGTTGTATACTAAATATATACATATACAGCAATACAATAACGGTATATTGCAGAAACAAATGTTTTACTGTTTTGCCAGGTTTGTGTTTGGACACTAAAAGTCATGAGATCTTCCTGTTATCGTCTGCTGCCATCGCGAATATCACATTCATGGACAACATGGCGTGTGAATGTTTACTACAGACCAATGCATCGAGGACACTCATCAGGTCATGCTCGCTCAATAAAGCACAGTCACTCTTTGCCAAAGATCAGGTTAGTTTAGTGATCTATAAATCAACAATTTTGGGTGAGAGATTTCCGAGGAATGGAGCAAGCCATATTTCTGACTAAATCCTGAAAAAGTACCCATAATTCTGCTGTGGTTAAGGAGTCGATTATTTAAGGCATTACTGTACAGTATACACACTTGAAACATCCACAAACAAGCCTTGAAATAGTGTGTCTGTCATTTGCAGAATGAGGTCCCAGAGGGTGAATTTAGTGATGCTACCCCACACAGCGGGCTATTATCACCAAATTCAGTCTCTGGGCACCTTATTCTGCTTAGGCCTCATCTTCTGGGAAGTATCTATAGTCTCAAAATAACATTGTTCTTAGTTACTTCGTTGCTTTTTTTTCAGTTTCTAAATCCCCTAATTTGCAGAAGACAAAATGTATAATCGAGGCGACTAATGGGAGAACATCACCAACTTCAACCTGATCCTAGGTCTCCCATAGCAGTTGATGTCTAAGCAAAATGAGGTTCCCAGAGGGTGAATTTGGTGATGACCCTCTGGGAACCTCGTTCTGCAAATGGCAGGTACTCATATAGTATTCCATATAATATATTTCTATAAAGCCTCCGCTCCAAATGAATCCACCATGTCAGGGGAATCTGTGGCTGAGTGGCCTTTTATTTATATAACATCTTTGTTTTTATTGTAGAAATTTCATGATATTAAAGATGGATTATCTCTTTAAATAACAAATTTGAAATAGTTGCGTGGGTATAAATTAATAAATATAAACTGAAGACCCCTGTCCGGAAAGGCTTCTACCAATTAATATTGATTTTATATCGAATATTTTATTGGGACCGTTTATTTGTCTATTTTTAGAACAGACAATCAGATGATACCATTTTTAGCGATAGAGAGCATTAGGCTGTTCCTATGGCTACGTACAGAACATCAAATGTCCCAGATTGATTGGTTGTATTGTTTTATTACATAGTTATAAGCGACAATGAGTATAATTAATGTTTATTTGTGACAAAATTACACCATAAAATTTCTGGTCTGTTAACAGTAACCACTATTGTTCGTTAGCTAAACAACCACACCTTTTTAGACCAGAAAATATTCAAAATATAATGAATATTAATCGATAGAAGCATTTCCGGACAGGAGTCTTCGATTCAGATCTAATATTTTATACCCCGGTAACTATATACATGTTTACAAAGAGATAATCCACCTTTAAAATTAAATCATATTCATTGCAATGTCCCACTAATTCCAGATTTGACTAATTCTCTTTGTCATTAATCAGATTGTTACCTTCCTCACTATTACCAGGTAGCCACCATTCTTGCCAACCTGTCTGTTAATGATAACTGCAGACGTGACATAGTTGACCATGATGGAATTGAGGTGCTCATAAAATTCATGAATGAAAGACCAAATAATTACGAGAAAAAGACGGAGAAATCGGCCTGTGAGCGAGTTCAGCAGAAGGCGGCGATAGCTCTAACGAGGCTGTGTCGAGATGAGAGCAATGCACAAACAGTTATTGATTTACAAGGTAAGAGCTCAATATAATCGTCCCCCTAAAACAGGAAGCTTGATTATGTAACCACCTTACAATATACAAGAGCCCTAAATAATGACTATTGTTAAAAATAATTGTCTATTGAAAGGTGCATATTGGGAAAATAAATTATCCTATTCTATCTGCTATTTTATGATGTTCCTCAGAATGAGAATCTGTAAATTCTGTTCTCTAGTATTTTGACTAAGTCACTCTAATTACATCTACTTAAAGGCCCACTTAATTTTCGAACACCCAGATCACATTATATAAAATATATGCCATATTATATACCATTTGAAAGATGAAGCTCCGAAACATTGTATTTTCAACTTGTTCGATGTAATAAACTGTGAACTTGTTGTTTTTGTTGAGATATCGACATCTGTACTCTGCTAAAGTCGATTATTTTCAATGGAAGGGGAACAACTCTATATATTTAGATATAGAGTTATACCCCTTCCATCTGGGAGACATAACGGGGGAAATGATTTTATGATTTCAGCTATTTTCTATTACTCTATGGGTACCTTCTGAGACACACACGGTCCAAATGGTGATGGATTATAGTATTTTAATCATATTTTATGGCATAGATTGTTATTAAAACCGTATATCAAGGCACTATAAAAAATTATCGGTGACACGAAAATTAAGTGGGCCTTTAATTTTCTATAGATGTTTCCAAAAAGGTGATGTAATTATAAGGGATAATCTTCGTTTTCTGATGTGCTTACACAGTAAATTAACCCTTTCAGTGCCAAGTCCGATTTTTGTATCAACCCATTGATTATATTAATGTGATACATTGATGGAAAGAGCTCTAAGAGCTCTTTCCATAAATGTATCACATTATTATAATCAATAAATTTGAAAAATGATCAAGGAAATATGGGTTGATAAAAAAATCGGTCTTGGCACTGAAAGGGTTGTTAATACATTGGTGCCGATCTCAAACTAAAACATGTCTGATAATCGTTAATTGTATTACTAGGTGGTCAATGTAGGTTTCCTAGGTTTATTACTAGTTTCATGACGTAATTATGTATATTGCACATGTAAATAGGTATAATGTCAACCGACATAAATGACGTCATTGTGATCTGGAATGTTTTGTCGTCATAATTCATTACAATTGATACAAAATTTTAGAAACATGAATTGTATTTTTTTTTAAACACTTATAAATTATTAGAAGGGACATTTCAAACAAGTAGCAAAGAACTGAAGAACTATTTCTTTTTCTAAATGTTATATATTTACTTGACATTGCCTATCTTTATTATTGGTTGTTTATCCCTTTATATACTAAAGCATCATCTGCTTTTATCACCTTAACATACCTCCCAATGAATAATAGACCATTTCGATGTACACTTTTTAACTGACTGGTGAGAATCCATTTAGTATAGAAAGAGTTATTATTGGTTGGCTTGTTGCAGGAGTATCAAGGCTAACCAACCTCTGTAGAGATAGAAGCGAACGGAACAATAGTGATGCTGTACTCATAGCTTGTCTGGTAAGCCAACATTACTCATAATATAACAAATTACAGAACACAACACACATTTTATCGAGAATCTTTTATCGATTTATTTGTGAACTCCGCAAATGATATATTTCACGAAAAACAGAGTTTGATTAAAACGTGACTGTGTGTTGTCCGCAATGAGTTCAATAAAAGATTCTAGATTCTGATGCAAATTTTATTCTGTATTTATTCCACACCCTTGCATCAGATTAGTTTAATCCATGACTGTGACTACAGCTCCACTTTCGTGAAACATATTGTACCTTCCATAAATCATTCGATAAAAGATTCTTGACTATGATGCAAATCATGTTCTGTGTTTATTCCACACCATTGTGTTAGATAAGTTTAATCCATGACTGTGACACTATAACTACCTTTATTGTGATTTAAGTCTGATGAAAAACCGCAGTAATTATATGTGCATCACCGGAAGAGGATCATTGATGTTATGTATGGTTTTGGCAACATCATCAACACTAAGTAACTCCAGCTTGAATTCCACTTGTGGTATACAACAATAGGTATTCAACGACTGAGTGTTGAATACATGTTTCTCCGTCAATGGGTTTGGAATAATAATTACTCTGAGACCATCTATACATTGTTATTACCTCAGTAGTCATGCATTATGCCACAGAGATTGAGATGAATGGAAAAATAGTTCAAAATATCACATACACTGTGGGCTTTGATATAAAACAGTGTTATTTTGTAGCCAAGTTTCCTTCAATGTAAACCAGCTGTGAAATCGGTTGTGATAATGCTGTTTTACGTCAAAGCCCTGTGTTTATATCAGGGTTTAGCATTGTTGACCCGCTCACCTAAAATCTCAAAAACTGTAATAATATGTCACAATTGTAAATTGGTTTATTCCATAGATATTATATTTATTTTTAACGCCAAAAGAGTTGTAAACTGAAAGTTGTAATATAATGTGAACAAAATATTTTTATCACATTGTTTACATAAATACGAACTCATTTGACCTCGTGAAGTGATAGTGTGAATTAAATAAATGTAAACAAACAGAGGTTGCTCGTAATTCTGCAGCATATTCTATGCTTAATTTATCATAAAAGTTAGATTATGAATGATCATTATGACCATAAGATGTCACTCTTTCTGATGTATAGAGTATGATATATTGATTTGTAGGTTAAAATTGACAAAAAAATCACGCTATTGGATCTGGGTGTAACATATGTTATAGAAAGATATATGCATGGGGCTTTGACATAAAACAGCACAATCCCATCTGATTCCACCAGCTGGTTTACGTCGAAGGAATTTGGACTAGTAGTTTTGGTGTCACCAATCAGTTAACTTCTCCCACCAGATACATCTCTATAGCAACACAATAGTAGCTGTGATTACAAGTATCACATACATGTAACTGAACCACTCTAATTATCTTCTAACCATTTAATCCCCAATCGTTAATTTAAGAAATGATTTGAAAATCGATTGGGGTCATTGTATTTTGACCAGCAGAGGAATTAAACTATGTTGTTTAATTACTCTGCCGGTCAAAAGCAATGACCCCAATCGATTTTCAAGTCATTTCTTATAATCATATACCAGTACATTTGAATAGAACATTATTAACTTAAATAACAATTGTAAGTAACGCATTGTTCAAATTCCAACACAGTCTCCCAATAACAAGACACAGCGAGTGCATGCACATGATCAGCTTGAAGTGACATAGGTGGTTCATCGCTATTTATGAAGTGGAGACTGCAGTTATTGGTTGACGAACCTCGGAAACGTTCGTGTAAACCGTATGGCGATTTGTACTAATTGTGTGAATGTGGAAGGTGTGTGATTATATTTCTATAAATTGCAGGCTGCTTTGAGAAAGATCAGTTCCATTAGAGAATTAGACATGATGACGCAGGTTGACCAGAAACAATTATTACAGCCTCGTCTTATGGACTCATTCCTTATATGCACACACAGCGATGAGAACTTTGTGTGACATATATTAACTAGAGCTTATAGATGCTCTATCTCTTCCTGGCAACAACAACAACAACAAAATTTGTTGGAAACAGTTTTTGCAGCATGTTTCCATTATTGTTCCCAAAAACATAAGATAACAAATGTTAAATGGTGTTATACATATTTCACCTAAAAGTGTTTTAGAAGATAAGGTTGAAGTCAAGAATTTTTACTGATGACGTTGAATTCAAGGATTTTTACTGAATCCATTTGGTTTCTCTAAAAAAAATACCTTTGACTCCATAGATACATACTGTATATAGAAACTTTACTGGTATTAAGGTTGTCCAAAAATGAGGGTGATGGTGATGGACACAATGCAGTTGATCTTGAATGCCTGTCACGGGGTTAACAGAGGGGGGTGGGGGATGGGTGAATACTGAATACCAGTTAAGAAATTTTGTGATGAAGGAAATAGTTTTTACACTTGAATGCCATCTATTTTTCTCAATAGTAATCTGCCAAACTGTACCTCATGAAGAGAAAAAGTCCTGACAGCTACAGTATATTAGTCTGTTTTCCAGACCGGACACAATGTGGTTGATCTGTGAATGCCTGTCAAAGTCAATCAAACTAGTGCCTGATTAACAGAAAGAAACCTGAAAAATGATAAAAAGGCCCATTCTGGCCATCAAATACCACAATTTGTTGCAATCAATTTGTATCCCGAATACCATTTAATAGGTGTGAATCCTGAATACCAGCTAACAGTTGGGTACGAATCCCACGCACCACCTGAATCATGCATACAAAAAGGCGGGTGACACGGTACTGACACCCCCACAAATTTTGACTATATAATTTGAAATGAGATATCAAAACATATCAACATAGAATATTTCCAACATTACTCATCTGTATAATGCTTATAAACATGTTTTCTTTCTTGTAATTTACTGTGTGATTTTCATACAAAAACAATGGAAGGAAAGAAACAGCCCTTTTTTAACACTTCCATGACTAGAGCTTCTCGAAATTTTGCGAAAAACCCTGTGCCAATACTAGTGTTCAAACGATTAGTCGACAAATAATCGTCGACGCTGGTTTTTCGGGTAATCGACTCTAACTTCCACAGTCGACTAGTCGAAATACAGTATCTAATCTCATCAGCTGGCCTTGACAATGCATGGTTTCACTAAATGTGGGTCAGAAAAGCAGCAAAGATAGCTAGTCTATGTTCAAGAAGCTTTCCAAAGTCCAAACATATGTCCTAATGTCGAGCTTGACATAGAACTACGCCGAAATTCGCCAATGCGATAATTCAAGTTAACCATTATCATTACAAGAGCAGTAACTCTATATTTGACTTCTAAAAAGTATGTGGTCCATAAACAGTAAATATTACGTCGCGGCGTACTTGACCGACGTCTCACGCATGTTCCAGGTTAATGCCACGTGGTCTTTGCATTGCGTCATTTAGTTTCTACGCTCGCGCACATTTCATACTCCCTATACCGCGGACGCAAAAATTCGTAGTGCGCATTTCTAACCAACACAGGTAAAGAGGGAGGGGCTTCCACAAAAGTGTTCGTCGACACTAACTGAGTCTAACTCTCTGCTTGCTACGTACGCCTTACGGAAGTTATGGCAACTTACAAAGTAGGCCTATGTACACATCGTATATATAATCATTAATAATTATAATGTGTGTCACACAGTATGTGTGCCACACAGTGTGTGTGCACGTTTTCTTTTGTTTTGTTTTTTATTTTGAGCTGACTCTGAGACTGAGTATCGTTTATTTTCTATACACTGGCAGGGAAGTATTTATTTGATTTCATGATTAACAGAAAATCCCTCAATTATTTCCTCAATTATTTATTCTCATTATCATCGTAGATTCGTAGGGAACTTATTTGCGATCGGTGGGTTTCTAGAGCACCGGTTCATTTGCAACAAAACCACGTGACGTGTCACGTGATTCAATTCTCCGATCACAGTAGAGTGTAAATAGTGTGATGATGGCACGGAATTTGTAATTTTCTTTCACATGTGCTTCATTAGTATAAGGTTGGTGATGTATTTGGCCGACTAGTCGACGTCGACTCGACTTTTGGTGTTCGACTAGTCGACTCCAGAATCCCAGAGTCGTTTGAACACTAGCCAATACCTTGACCTTGTAAGCCAGTGCATCCTCTATATGTGAGGCTCCCTATGGGAGAATCCCATACTAGTATATAAGATAATGCACTGGCACAGGGTATTTAATGCTGCACCAGAGCAGCTCCTGTCACGAAAGAGTTAACTCTGAAGTAGTATCCATGATTTAAAGATGGTCCATCCCTTCCTAAATCTGTTTCTAAATACCTAAATTCCGGAGTATAAAATAATAGATATGACTCGAAGACACCTGTCTGGAACGCTCTATCAATTAATATTTATTTTATATCGATATTTTCTTATATAATGTGATAATCAAGTGGGACATTTTTTTGTTACTATTTTTATAATATCCTGCATGGTACGATCGGAACGAAAGCGAGCCATACAATGTCCCAAATTGATTGTATGCATATTATACCAGAAAATTCGACATGAAATAAATATTATTAAATTTATAGAGGCGTATCCAGACAGGGATATTTATTATTTTATACTCAGGAAACTATAAAATTTGCTATAGGAAGAGATACAGCATCTTTATAATCTTTCCGAGGCAAATAAGATAAATGTATGTCACGTATTTATGCACCTATTTTGAATGCCCTAAACCAGGAAGGAATGTGACAAAAGTGAGAATTACTTCGTATAAAGCGAGGCTCCAATCTGCCATGGACCTTTCAGTTCTCTGCTGGTGATGGCCTACTAGAATATTGATCAATCATAGCAACTTTTGGGCATTTCTGATACTGTCTCATATTATTTCAACGTTCTACACTTAGAAATTCTTCATACATTCCATTATTCCAATGATCTGTCTCATTTAGAGATGTGTCTCATCCATATAGTATTCAAACATTGTTGATATTACTATTGTTATTTTTGTTAAGAATTTTACATCCGATTTTGTCATCTTTATTATGCAGTGATATAAATAAATTTAGTATACTTTGTTGACAGATTTTCAATCATTGCCTTATTTCTAGTCATTTGAGCCACCAAATTATGTCTACCAGAAGGGGTAATATAGATAGATAAATTCACGAATCATTGGTACAAGCTATATCTGCTCTGAAAAACATTTACAAAAGCCATAGCAATTTTCCAGCTGTTTTAAATTTTCAAGAGTTCACAAAAATGCTCTTCATAGGTGACAGAAACACTCTTTAACCCATTCAGTGCCAAGACCGATTTTTTTATCAACCCATATTGCCTTGATCATTTTTCAAATTTATTGATTATAATAATGTGATACATTGATGGAAAGAGCTCTTGGAGCTCTTTCCATCAATGTATCACATTATTATAATCAATAAATTTGAAAAATGATCAAGGAAATATGGGTTGATACAAAAATCGGACTTGGCACTGAAAGGGTTAAATTTATCAAATCGGAAAGAGACGGGACCCAATTTTTCTTAATTTTGTGAATAAGTCTTTCTATAGCATATAAAGTTTGTATAAAATTATTTAGTGTAGTTATTATTATTGTTGATCCCTGGAACTGGACCGAAATCAATTCTAATTAAAATTAGACTCTCAAACAGCTCCGTGTTGCAGAGTCTAAAGGATTTCACTGCATGTCACATTACTGCCGCTAAATAACTGCATCCAATCCATCCAGTATGACATCACAGTGCACAAGTGTTTGTTATGATTGACAGATACAGTAATGCTCTAAATAATTGACTCCTTAATAACAGCAGAATTATAGGTAACTTTTCAGGATTTAGTCGGAAATATGGCTTGTTGCTTTCCGATGAATGGCAACAAGCCATATTTCCGACTAAATCCTGAAAAGTTACCCAGAATTCTGCTGTGGTTAAGGAGTCGATTATTTAGAGCATTACTGTATCTCCTTTCGGTTATTTTTTATCCCCTGCTTCCAGCTGGTGTTAACTATTGAAATTCTTGGAAATACATATTTCTATTTTCCTATTATTATTGGTCAATTCTGGACTCTTCATGGATGCTTTTAGTGTTTTATTTGTTGTCATTATCTCCACTTTTGTAAACACTGTGAAATTATCAATGTGACAGAAAATTGATTGCGCTATTTTTAGCTATGTGGCGATTGACTGGCTGACACTCATGTAATGCTTGTTGGTGGTAATGGACTCTTTAATTAGAACTGGACCAGGATGGAACAAGCTTTAAAATCCAGTCTGTTCTATCTTCCTTATATTTTCAAATGGGTAGTTGACATAACTCGACATTCGGAAATTAGAATGTACATGTCTCTGTAATGTTATTGACAATGATCCACAGAGTCCTCTGAGAGTAATGTAGTAAAGTAGTTCATAGTTTCATACTGTAACGTAACCATGTTGCATTGGATTACGTTACCAGCATGCCCCTCCTGCTTCAGGAAATCAAGATGGCTGCCTGAGTTAAAAAAATTATTTGTTTTTCATCACTTACAGGTGGATTTATCATCTGTATTGAAAAAATAACATGGCAATATTTCAGGTATTATCAGTAATGCAATTTCTTCGCGATCGGCCAACTGAAAATATTCAAATGTCATTCTTATCAATGTAAAATGAGCAGAAATATATCTGTTTTCATTGAGATCAGTGCAGATTTATCATTTAAAAGACTTCATTGCTTGTTCTTCTAAACTAACAAGTGACTCACAGATAATTTTGGTTTCTAACTGTTGTAATGATGTTGGCCAAGGTGTATACAAATATTCCCCCTATGAGCTCAAGATAATCAAAAAGTTGGGATACTTGCCTTATTTTGTGTCGAACTGGATGGAATTCATTCATCGGCAGCCATTTCATATACGGTGCGGAGAATGTTGAAGTTTGCCGAATGGAAGTGCATCGATGGTTGTATCCGACCTCAATTGCAGAGGTCTTTGTAGTCAGGATTCCAGACTACAAAAAAAGCTTATGTACCCTATATGATTTATTATATTGTCAGTGGAGGACATGCCATGGTCAGCATATTTTGGTGCCTCGACATTCTAGTTCCAAATATCCAGTCTGAGCCTGCATATAGTGTGTATGACATTTGCAGAATGAGGTCCCCAGAGGGTGAATTTAGTGATGCTGTACCGCAGTTGGGCTAGCATCACCAAATTCACCCTCTGTGGACCTCATTCTACTTAGGCCTCATCTTTTGGGAAGTATCTATAGTCTGAAATTAACATTGTTTTTAGTTACTTTTTCCCTTCTGTTCAGTTTCCATATCCCCTTATTTGTAGAAGATAAAATGCATAATCCAAGTGATTAATGAGTGAACATCACCATCTTCAACTGGGGAACTTCAATATGATCCTAGGTCTCCCATAGCAGTTGAGGCCTTAGCAGACTGAAGTCCCCAGAGGGTGAATTTGCTGATACTAGCCTGGGATAGCGTCACTAAATTCACCCTTTGGGGACCTCATTCGGACTATACCCAGACTTGGTCCAATCATTCGTCCATTAACCCTGACTCGAAGCCACAGTTTTCAAACCTTTATTCTTGCGTAAACCAAAGCTTCTGGGTTTTTTCTCAACAAGATAGCTAGCATGATATCTCAAAAATGAAGAGAATCGGTAAACTGGCACTGATGTGATCGCAACATGTTATCACATAATAATAAGAAGTGCCATTTATGCCACAAATAATCACGAACATTAACATGGGGAGTGTCAGTACATGTATGTCATGTGAATTCATTCTGTTGTATTTTCCAGATAAATAAACATGTTCATGCTAAATTGAATAGTATTTCATCTGTTAATTTTTGTTTTCTGCACTCTCATGTAAGAAAACAATTTCATCGTACTTATTTCCTCTTTCTCCGCCAATAATCACAGTTGATGTCCCTTTAATTGGCTCCACATTAGATGGGTCTCTGTCAGTAGAAGTTACACTCGTGCTTGTCCTTGAAGATGGGGCCAACACAATTTCCTCATACTTATTTCCTTTTTCTCCGCCAATAATCACAAGTGATCTCCCTTTACTTGGCTCTACATCAGACTGATCTCTGCCAGTAGAAGACAGACTGCCGCTTCTCCTTAAAGATTGGTCGACATTCTCGAGTTCAAAATATTTACATGAGTCTTGAGACATGCTTCCTAGTTCAGAAACAGATGTCTTCTCCAATTCAAAATACGGATTACTTTTCCGATCACCCTCATCTTGTGAAACACTGCCCTTTTCAGTAATTGTTTCTAGCACAAAATATGGATCATTTTCTTTGTCCGATTGAGAAACACCTCCTTCTTCTGGAACCTCTAGATCAAAGTATGGATTAGTATTTTGACTTTCCATAGAACTATTCCTTTTAATCGAAGTTTTCTCCAGAACGAAATAAGGATTGACATTGGTATCCATGACGATGGACGTTTCTATGGTAGATGCAGACACCGGTCCACTATGGCTAATCTCCATGTACACGTTACCCTCTTGTTGCATCTCTATAATATTTAGTTGTGAGTACGCCGTCTCCTCAGACGTGGCTTCACTTCCGCTGCTTTTGGTTTTGAGACACCTACAATTAAAGTTGTTTTGTTTACTAACCAGACCTTACTTTTTCTACACTAAATGGATTCTCCCATTCAGTAATAAATTTGTACATTTGTATGGTCTATTCTTCATCTGGAGGGGTGTTCAGGAAAATAAGCACACAACAGATAACAGAAAGTACAGGAGGTGTACTATTTATTGGAGGTTAATGTTCAGATAATAAGTTATTATCTGAAAATTTCCTATGGGATATCTGCTCATCAATGTTGCTTTAGTATAGAAGGGTTCAAATTATGACATTCCGTACCGAACTGGAATATGTTTGCTTAATGTTCAGTAAGTGTTCTGAGAACACCACTTGAGTACTCTTAATATCTGATAAAACATTAGTGCTGGTGTTCCTAGAGTAGCCTTACATTCAGTAAGTGTTCTCACAGCCCAAATTATGCAAATTAGCTTAGTGCTAGAACACTAGTATAGCTGTTCCTAGGAGTCTCCCATCACTTATATAGCTATTCTTACAACTGTTTTGATGGTCTCTGATCACTTATATAGGTGCCTACTAATGTCACAAATAGCAATTTTATTTAACTTTTTCCATTGGAAAATTGTATTTGGAAGGTTTACAAAAATGTGAGGTAAATATCATAAGACTAGTAAGTGTTCAGTAGTGTTCTGCAGAAATATTAGTGAAAATCTATTAATAAGCAGAGAATTGTCAATCTGCAGAGCATCCAAAGTTCATATTAGATTACTAAGAGCTTAGTGTTCTGAGGGAGGCATGTTCTATTGACAAAGTACCACGTTGATGTACTTAATGTTCAGATTTACAACAATTGGTGGACCGGAGAGTTGATAATAACTTTAACATAATATATATAATATTGTCTGGATAACTTCAATATATCTATATTTTGGAGTTTACTCTGTCAAATAGTACAATACAATACAATATGGTGCTTCAAAAATGATGCACATTGGACATCTTAGGCCACTTTTTTCATTTGTTGAATTATGGATAATTATTTTTAAACATATGGCAAGACGAGGAGAAAAAAATATATATATATATATCTGTTTGAATTTTTCTCTCTTCATTTTATGAAAAAATCAGGTAGGATGATAAAAAAAATCTTAAATTGCAATTTAATATAATACATATAAATTTTAGATGTTATTGTGACATGATCAAGTCTGTAATAGACATGAAAGAAAGCCTTCAGAAAAATATGATTTATAGTCAGAAATAGTTTTACATGATATTCTGGCATTGATGCTCATAATTAGTATTCTTTGTTTTTGTGTTTAAAGATACCTTACTGTGAGTATGGGTGTTAAAATAGTTACATCCACTAAAATCGCCATAAACAGGAAGAATATTTATATATAAGAGACAGATATTGTTCTTATACCAATCATAAATATTGTACATTGCATGTTATTGTCACGTTTGTACCCTTGGTTATGTAAACAAACATCAAAAACGTTAAGAAACCGATTGTTTATAGACTAACACTTAGAACTACAGTATCATCCAATGAAAATGTTCTGTTGCGCTGTGGAATGCGCAGATAAAATTATTGGCGCAATCAACAATCGCATTCAAAACACATAAAATATTACCCATTCTACCGGGGCCGCTGTCAGATCAGAACCAAGCTAATCCACGTTAATAATAATAACTTCATGATTGGGAAATGATCAGACAGAAAACGTGTACATAATATAATTGTTCTTGTAAAGAGATGAATATTTTTCAATCCAGTTAGTATTTTCTCCTAACCATCGTATTGTGAGTTGTATTTTGTAGGCGCACCAAATTAGGGGTTTTACAACCAACGTATAAAGTGCGTGAAAATCTAAACAAGGAAATGGCGCAATATCGTGACTGCGTATAAGCAATCCACTGCACTTTTTGTAAGAAACTAAACAACAGTCGACCTGCATTTTCTCGGACACAAAGCGTGTTCTGTGGATAACATCGCATACATATCATTATGCTAAACTTTTAGTATATTCTGGAGGATATAATCATAATTTGATAATGTTAATTCTAAATTATAACCTACAACGAAGGCTGACTGTCCCTTTAATAAAATAAGAGCTGATTGAAAATTTAAATTTGTTTCTACAGTAATGCCCTAAATACTCGACTCCTTAACCACAGCAGAATTATGGGTAACTTTTGAGGAAATATGGCATGTTGCCATTCATCGGAAAGCTCTCACTAGCTTTCCGATGAATGGCAACAAGCCATATTTCCGACTAAATCCTCAAAAGTTACCCATAATTCTGCTGTGGTTTTTAAGGAGTCAATTATTTAGGGTATTACTGTAGTCTGGTGTTATTTTGGACGATCCGTAAGTTAACCAACAAAATAAAAGAATGACCTCAGGGACACTGTAAAATTTTTACTCACCTTCTGCATACAACTATTGTAATAACCATGAGCATCAGTAAACCTCCCACAGCACCACCAGTTACGTCTGAAAGGAATCATTCACCAAATAATCAACAAGGAAGCCAAAACTCCAATAGAAACATAAAGTACTAAATGGAACCAAAAGCATGTTACCGGGATAATTGGATATTTCTCTCTATGTTATTTATACTTTTCATGTAGCCAAAGCAAAAAAGTTGTGCATTACAATGATTTTGTTTCGAAAAACTTATTGAGGTTTCTAAAAAGATTTCAGAGATGGGCTTGTCCCAGATGGGACTAAGTAATACCCCCCCCCCCCCCCCCCCCCCCGTATTCAAAATGTTATTTGAGTGAAGTAGCCATTACCATGTATTGGGCACTGAAATTATGTCAACAGGTATCCCTAACCCTAAACCCCCTAACCCTAACCCTTAACCCTAATCATAACTCCACAAAAAAAGTCAGACAGACATCATAATCGCAGGTGCACAGGTTCCCATGGTACTAAATATCAGTGCCAAGATTAGAAAACATTGACCTAAAAATGTAGAAATAAAAGGTCGGACAAAATTATGTTACATGTTGCAAAAAAAATTATAAGTCGAAAAAGGGAGATAACTCCACCAAAACATGTCGGACAGACGTCATAATCGCAGATGCACAGGTTCCCATGGTACTAAATATCTGTGCCAAGTTTTTAAAAAATTGACCTAAATATGTAGGAATAAAAGCTCGGACAATTATACAATTATATAATTATACATGTTGTGAAAATTTTCTAAGTCGAAAAAGGGGGGATAACTACTCCAAAAAAAGTCCGACAGATGTCAGGAGCGCAGGTTCCCAAGGTGGTTGATGTATGTGCCAAGTTTCATGGAAATTGATCAAAAAACAACTGAGAAAAACTCCGGACAAATTTGTGTCCACAGACGGATGGACAAGCTGATACCAGTATAACTGGCCCCCCCCCCCCCCCCCCCCCCCCCCCCCCGACAATTCGTTGCGGAGGAGTAAAAACAAATTGTGGTTCAAATATCCTCCCACATGGCCACCGGGCACACATAGGAATAAACTGTCCTTACACAAACTCATCTTCGCTCCTGACCCCAAATTAGTATCTGTTGCCGTAGTAACCCAAGAAGTGCTCTGTTCTGTATTAACCCAAAGAGCGCTCTGTGTTGTAGTTTTCGTGGGTCCTGAAACTGTAAGATTGAGAGTACGTTACATTAAAAGAGAAAAAGAGTACAAATGTATAAATAAATAAAAGTTGAGCTGAGTAACAAGGGTGGCATAATTCTATTATATATGCAGAGGAGATTTCACATCGAATTGAACCTCAACTCAAACCAAATAATAAAAAGTTCAATGTTTCACATCGAATTTTACCTCGAATCAAACCAAATAATCAAAAGTTCAGCGACATAAACAAATTGTTTTCATCGCCGGAATTATAGAAACGTACATGACGAGTAATTAATCAATTCATCATGGCCACACGCTGTCATATTTTGGCTGATTATACCTTATTATACTAGAAAATTCAATGGATAAATGAATTGAATTAGAGAATAGGGTATTAGACAGTTGCACGAGTCTCCTGATGTGGGGGGGGGGGGTCGAAAATTTATCAAATCTCTGCTATAATTCTGAATCGAATCAAACCTTTTGCATGCGTTGACATTGAATCTAATCTCGAATGTAGGCAAGAGCCTACACAATATGTCTTTAAATAGTGACCCCTTTTGTTTTCCTCAAACACTTATTAGACTGTGGGGCAAAACATGTTACTAAATTTAGAATAATACATGTTATCATCTTAGTTGTGACTCACTTGCTGTATGTGTTGCTGTAACTCCTGTTGTAACTCCTGTTACAGCAAGTGTTGTAGTACAGCCACGTCTCTGACCACGTCTGGCTGCAAAAAGTTAGAAGATGCATTTTGTATACAAAGATTAGACGATGAGGGAGAGGTGACTAAACATTAAGTCGAGAGGATCCAGCTTCAGGATAAAGTAATTAAGTTTCCCTATGTTTTGCGAGCATCAGTGCTTGTTTCATTATTTCGGGTGCCAAAATAGAGTATATATACCGATGATCTAGTCTATCTGGTTGAAATACTGTGATGAGTAATATGCTGGCAGATAACATGAGGGATGTGGTGACGGGGAGATATGTCTTACCCCACCTGCCCACTTTGGCCAAAATTTTCAACAGTGGAAATGTCAGGCCTGGAACAACATCAGTTGGAAATTTCAAACTAAAAATAGGTTGAAATTCATATATTTGATGTTCCAAATAATATATATGTAAAATTTATTGGCCTGAAGGCCATATATTTTCATACTTTTGGTCAAGTTTTTTGACTGAAATGGCCATCAGTTGGAAAATTTCCAATAATTGGAAAGCCTGAGGCACTGCAATTGCAAAATTCTAACACAAGGGGTTGTGTTTGTGTGCAAATAGAATTTCCTATAGAGTTTAGTCTGGTTCAGGGGGGGCATGCAGTTGAAAATTCTAAGTTATTGGTATCCCCCCACCCCAACTGAGATCGTCTAGCCACGTCCTTGGATAACATTTAGAGCTGAATCCCTTTGAGGCACATATGATTCTATGAAACCAGAATGTAAGTTAGTCCAAATTATATTGCCAGCTGTTAAAACTCTGTACAAACAGTATGTTCTGGTAAAGTATCTGCCTTAATTAGTGTGTTTGATGGGATCGCAGGACAATATATATATTTCAGGTTTCTCTTTTCATTCAATTAAAATGGCTCATTTGGGTGCAGTTGCCATCTGTACCTCCCTGCCAAGCCTAGTGTGTCTGTCATTTGCTGTTCGGGATAGCCCAGTAGCGTCACTAAATTCACCCTCTGGGGACCTTATTCTGCAAATGACAAACACTATTTCAAGGCTTATGGGTGACACCCTCTGGTCTATATTAACCCTTTCATGACAGGAGCTGTGCTGGTGCAGCATTAAATATCCTGCATATTCTCTTATATATGCGAGTCTCCCATAGGGAGCCTCACATTTAAAGAGAATGCACTGGCTTACAAGGTCAAATTGGATATTGTTAGGCCAATGTATTCTCTTATATGTGAGGCTCCCTATGGGAGACTTGCATATATAAAAGAATGCATTGGCACAGGGTTTTCATGTAAACATCATATTATCCCCATACTATTAAACTCTACATTTTAATATATTTTAGTTCTGTACAGGTGCCTTTTATTCCAAAGAGGGTAAATATTTTCATTTTGTCATAATTTTTTTCCATTGAGATAACTCTATTTTGATTCGCTGCTGTTCCAAAAAGGAAATTAATTTTTCAGGAAAATGATAGATATTTTCTCACCTCCAGAAGATTTGCATCCTTTTCTTTCTCTGTTCTCTCCATTATGTTTCCTGTGTTTCCTTTTCTCCTTCTTATTCTTTTTTGGTTTACCTCCCTTCTTATTATCCTTCCTAATATGTCTTCTCCCTTTTCTGTCTTCATCCGAATCAATGACTTCATCCGTGTCGATTTCTTCATCTTCACGCTTTATTCTCTTCACAAACTGAAGTACGTTATAAAAAACTCCATATATATTTATATTCTATATATAAAATAGAGTGATATATATTATATATATACATAAGTTTTCTCTTCCATATATATATATAAAAGTATTCTCTTCCAAGTTTACGTGGGAAATTAAATGCGAATCTCTTATGTCAAACGTCAACATACATATGTCTGGGCAACTGAACTCAATGTTTTGCTTATTGCATATACAGTGTTTCAATTGCAACTGGTTTTTTCACCAGATGAAGACTATATATTAGTCGAAAGCTTGTGAATTAAATATTTAATAGATCTCAAAGGCGTTGCTGCAATCACAACTATATACATGTATATATATTATATAAGAAACTGCATAGAATTATATTTTCTTTGTAAATTTAGCTTGGATCATCTGTATATATATAAAAGAGTAGGATCTGTCTGTCCATCTGTCTGTTCGCGATTTTTCTCCCAGACCTCTGGACCAATTTCAGCCAGATTTTGTGTGGGGCACCAAGGCAGATGTTGTAATGGTGTTAGTTTTTTTTTTAGTTTTTACCTTTTTTTTAAATTGAGCAAGGAGTTCAATCTATAAACAAATTAAAAAATTAGATTTTTGTTTAGTTATTTAATAATTTAAAAAAAAATAAAAATGTTTAACCCTTTACCCAACAAACCGGCCAAAAACGCCCAAATAAGGCTTCAACAGCCTAAAATATCTTCGGTCTGTCTCAATAGAACCATACAAATATGGATATCATTGGAACCGGCTCCTTGACCACATTGTGATAGTTACAGTTATGCCCTGTGCCAATGCATTCTCTTATATATGTGAGTCGACCATAGGTCGCCTCGCATATACATGTATAAGAGAATGCATTGGCCTAAAAAAAATCTTTTTTTAACACTTTTTACCATTTTTTCTTACATTCTTTAACAATTTTATAATTTTTAATGTGTTAAGCCAATGCATTCTCTTATATATGCGAGGCGACCTATGGTGAGTATGGTCGACTCGCATATATAAGAGAATGCATCGGCACAGGGCCGTTCTGTTGGGTAAAGGGTTAAAAGATCAAAAGAGGCACAAACAGCCTACGCAGTAGAATAAATGCTCTCAAAGGGAGTCTGTTTCATTTAGTTTATTTATACATGTTTTCATCAGACTATTATGAAAGGGACATAAGTCACTCATAAAAGTTTGTAAAAACCATCATCACTAAGAACATATATGATAAAATAGATAAACTTTGTTATTATGTTAATTCTATTATATCTTTAGTGACGAGACATTTGATTTCAAAACCTTTGTTATGTAACCATTACTGTTACAAGTCTACAGAAAGCCAGGCCAATGAAAAATATTCCATTATAAGCGAGATCACTGAGTAGCTACCATATTGGATCCATCAAGCCCCGTTCTGCGCATTCAGTGCTACAGGTCAAAGTTCGTTCTGGAGTAGCTTTCTATATATGGATTATGGAGCTTTTGAATATTCATGAATTCCATATATGAAATTCATGAATATTCAAAACTCCATATATGGTATACTACTCCAGAACTTTGACCTGTAACACTTAAACTGGGGAATGGGGGCTGGATGGATCCAATATGGTAGTGACTCTGTGATCGCGCTTATTGATAAAACACAGATTTTCAACCCAAACATTTCACTTGCAATTACAATAAGCGATGTTTATTGATAAAATAACTTCACTGTATTAAACAGTAATGTTTATATAACAGTGGTTTCAACATGCGAAATGTCATCACTGGAGAGTTATCAATAATACAAATGAGAACAAAGTTTATCTATTTTTCCAAGTTATTCTTTGTGATCGATGGTTTTGCAAACTTTTTTTTACTTTTCAATTGCAATTGTACCCACTACAGGTGCCTAATATATCGTCCCGTTCAATTTACTTCCAAATATATTATGATTGAACTCAAATATGCTAAGTTTACCTGTCTCATCCTTTCAAGAATAATTAAACAATGAAAATCTCAAATAATAATTCCTAAATGTTCTGTATATCAGTTGAAGAACTAAATTTCATCCTTAAATCATAATGAATCAATCCGAACTATATTCAGCAGATTACAAATGCTTCAAACTCTTCAAAATCTTCAACTTGATATGTCATGTGATATATGAAGGCGGAAATCCGACTTCCTTTTCTTAGGAAGACCTACATCATGTTCATGATGTTATTGTAATAAGGTATCATATGCCACCGATCATGACATCACATGTCACAGTTTATTACAACCCACCACCAAAGTAGGATAGTCAAATTACGACTAACATTAGGTGAGGCAGGCTTATAAAGGAAACGGCACTTAAACACAAGTGCATCAAGTTATGTCTCTCAGTGCTCTTCATACATATAGATGACTTAATGTTGCTGGATGAGCATTATCTTCATAATTAACCATCAAAAGTTGTGCAATTAATGTAACATATATCACCCACGCCTTAGAATATGGTGCTGGACATTTGCAGAATGAGGTCCCCAGAGGGTGAATTTAGTGATTTTACCCTGCACAGTGGGCTAGCATCACTAAATTCACTCAGGGGACTCAGACCAAGACTCAGATTTAAGTTCCCATATGGTGAATATTGTGATGTGTATCCACCCATTGGGCACCTTGATTATGCAATTTGTTGTCTGCCAATTTGGGGATATAGAGAAACTAAACTGAAAAAGAATATATTTTAATGTCATAATAAACTGTCTCTTCCAAAGAAGATGAGGCCTAAGCAGATGAGGTCCGCATAGGGTGAATTTAGTGATGCCAGCCCGCTGTACATATAGATGACTTAATGTTGCTGGACGAGCATCATCTTCATTATAATTAACCATCAAAAGTAATGTAACATATATCACCCACGCCTTAGAATATGGTGCCGGACATTTGCAGAATGAGGTCCCCAGAGGGTGAATTTAGTATCACTAAATTCACCCTCAGGGACCTCATTCTGCTTAGGCTGCATCTGCTTTTGGAGACCTAGACTCAGAATTAAGTTCCCAGATGGTGAATATTGTGATGCGTACCGCCACCCATCGGGCACCTTGATTATGTGTTATGTGTCCTCTGCCAATTTGGGGATATAAGAGAAACTAAACTAAAAAAGAACATCTTTTTAATTTCATAATAGATACTTTCCAGAGAAGATGAAGCCTAAGCAGAATGAGGTCCCCATAGGGTGGATTTAGTGATGCTAGCCCCCTGTGAGGGATAGCGTCACTAAATTCACCCTTTGGGGACCTCATTCTGCAAATATCTGGCACCTTAATTGTTCCCAGGTCTGATACCACCCTGGTTAGGTTGTCTTGCTTAATGTGTTATATAGTACTGTTAGGTAGGTTAGGCTTCTAAAAGAAATGGCACTTAAACACAAGTGCATTAAGTTATATGTCTCTTCTTACATATATAGGTCACTTACTGTTACTGGATGAGCACCAAGCCTTGAAATAGTACGTCTGTCATTTGCATAATGAGGTCCACATATGGTGAATTTAGTGATGCTATCCCACATGGCGGGATAGCATCACCAAATTCACCTTCTGGGATCCTCATTCTGCTGAGGCCTCAACTGATATGGGAGACCAAGAATCAAATTGTTCCAAATTTTAAGTTGGTGATGTTAATTCACCCATTAGTCACTTCAATAATTATGCATTTTATCTTCTGCAAATTAGGGGATATATAAGGAACTGAACAGAAGGGTAAAAGTAACTAAAAACAATGTTTATTTGAGATTACATGTATATATACTTCCTAGAAGATGAGGCCTAAGCAGAATAAGGTGCACAGAGGGTGAATCTAGTTATGCTAGCCCGCTGCAAGTGACAGACACACTATTTCAAGGCTTGATAATTAACCATCAAACATTGTGCAATGTAACATATACAGTAATGCCCTAATAATCGACTCCTTAACCACAACATAATTATGGGTAATTTTTCAGGATTTAGTCGGAAATATAGCTTGTTGCCATTCATCGGAAAGCTCTCAGTGAGAAAGCTCTCAGTGAGAGCTTTCGGATGAATGGCAACAAGCCATATTTCCGACTATATCCTGCAAAAATTACCCATAATTCTGCTGTGGTTAAGGAGTTGATTATTTAGGGCATTACTGTACCACCCCTGGTCAAGTGTATGGTCCTGCTAATTTATGTTATGATGTAGGAGTCATGCTGAATTGCTATGATGCTGGTAGGTCAAAGAGATGCTGTTAAGACAAAGTTTTGTTATTGTTTTAAAGTTGTCATTTCTGTGGTGTTTGGCTAATATGAACAAATTTGGGCAAAGGCCAGTGTCTGCATGTATGAAACATTCAAGAACACATATATTTTTTTATATTTTTATAATGGTGGCACTGGTATTAGCAAAATGACAGGGATAGCCCTCTCAATTATGGGCCATGGTTTTCAACAATCAACAGCCATTATTGTCCCCCGAAAAATTTATTTTGGGGGACTATTGTTATCAGCCGCGTCCGTCGAGCCATCTGTGCGTCCCAACCGGAGTTATAACTCCAGTAATGATCATCCGATTTGATTGAAACTTGGTATGTAGGTGTCTCACCCAAGAACACAGGTGTTCTGCAATTCTGGGTTTGATCCGGTGTTCTTTTATTGAGTTATTTCCCTTTTTTTTTACTTAGAAAATTTCTCACTTTTTCGGTTTCCGGATGATATCTCAAGTTTGGATCATTTAATTGCAAATATCGTTTTTATGTGGATCAGTCATATCAAGATACAGGTTGAATTCAAATTTGAGTTTGATCCGATGATTTTTCCTAGAGTTATGGCCTTTTTTCGACTTAGAAAATTCAATTTCAATTGTTTCTTTAGTTTCCGGATGATAACTCAAGTTTGGACTGTTCAATTGAAAATTCCGTTTTTTTTGTGAGTCAATGATATCAAAATACAGGTCAATTTCGAATTTGAGTTTGATCCGATTATTTTTATCAGAGGTATGGGCTTTTCGACTTAGAAAATTCAATTTTTCTTGTTTTTTCTTTGGTTTCCGGATGACAACTCAAGTTTGGATTGTTTAATTGGAAATTCTGTTTTTTTTGTGGGTCGTTCATATCAAATAACAGGTCAAGTTCGAATTCGAGCTTGATCCAATGATTTTTCCCAGAGATATGGGCCTTTCGACTTTGAAATTTATTTTTTATAATTTTCTGTATGAGGGTACCTTCATGGTGTAATCAACTCCTCCTACAGTTTTGATCGTAGATATTTGAAACTTCAGAGTATTGTTACCCACATATTGGAGATGTGCAACATGTATATAGATGACGGAAAAATTATTTCTTTACGGAATTATTAAACCTTTCGACTTAGAACATTTCAACATTTTTTTTAATTTCTTTAACAAAGCGGCGTCGACTTGCCACGTTTTCGGGGGACACTATGGTTGGCTGACCTTTTATTATATTTCATAATAAACATGTTTTTGAATGTTTTCTACACACAGAGCATGGCTTTTCCTTGAATTGTTGAGATCGGCCAAACACTGTTAAAATGACAACTTTGCCCTACCAGCATCATACATATTCAGCATGACCCACCAGCATCATAGCAAATTAGCAGGACAATTTAACCAGGGGTATATACATGCATGTATGTTTAAAGGCCCACTTAATATTTTAACCCCCAGATCACATATATAAAATATATGCCATATTATATACCATGAACCCCCAGATCACATATATAAAATATACGCCATATTATATACCATGAACCCCCAGATCACATATATAAAATATACGCCATATTATATATACCATTTGAAAGAGGAAGCATCAAAACATTGTATTATCAACTTGTCAGGTGTAATAAACTATGAGGTTATGCTAGCCAGTTGTGCGGTGTAGCATCACTAAATTCACCCTCTGGGGACCTCATTCTGCAATTGTCCAGAATCATGCATATTCTCATGCCTGCATTTAAGGTTCTCTTTAGACTCTGCTGTGTCCAACATATGGCTTGTTGCCATTCTCACTGAGAGCTTTCCAATGAATGGCAACAAGCCATATTTCCGTCTAAATCCTGAAAAATTACCCATAATTCTGTTGTGGTTAAGGAGTCGATTATTTAGGGCATTACTGTAAATGAAAGGATGGAAGCCATTAGTGTGTGTGTATGTTGATCACCAGTATATGTCAGAGAATTTTTCATTACCAAATATCACTTTTGAGAACATAGAATGATCATGTTGAGATGTGGGTTGAACTTCTATGGGAGGCTGTTTTCACATTTATTAATAATTGGACTTGAGCATAATACAATTGCACTTAAGCGCAATTGCTTACTCATCTACCCAATGGTGCATAAGCAAAATAGCCAATCCTGCAGGCTATTATATAAGAATTATATGGGTTTTGTTTATGGTGCTCAATAATTGTGTTTAAGCGCAATTCAATGGCGCTTAAGCACAACTGAAATTACAAAGTTTTTAATTGCGCTTAATTGAAATTTCTGCCCACATTATGTTAAATGAATTGAGCTTAATTGTAAATGAATTGCTCTTTAGCGCAATCTGATTACATTTACATAGAACTAATTGCAATGCACTTAAGTGTGATACAATTGCACTTAAGTGCAAAAAAATCATTTCACATTATTTGGGCAGCAATTGCACTTAAGCACATTTAAAAACTCTGTAATTTCAATTAAACTTAAGCACAATTTTTGAGCACCATAAACAACCCCCCCCCCACCTCCAGCCCCTTAATTCATATAGAATACTCTGCAGGTTGCTTAAGGGTAATTGGGTAGAGATGTAAGTAATTTGAGTTGCACTTAGTATTTGTATTACCCTTAATTGAGTCCTATTATTTAATACATGTGAAAACAGTCTCCCATAAACTTCAGCCTTTATGTACAACTCAACGAATGAATATATGATATATATAGGGAGATTTGACTTCTCTCAAATTGTCACTGGGCACCAATAGCAACATGGAACTTCAATTTCAGTTAAAATAATCTCAATCACAGAGAAGTTGGAAATTGCAAACATAAATCATATTTAAAGGTACTCAATCCGTAAAGAGGGTCCCCATCTCAACAGAATCCAACAACAACAATCCGATCAGAGGGTCCTATATTACTATTTCTTTGGCTTTGGGGGTAAAAAATATTTGATTCGAGTCGAGGAACCCATCAAACAAAGCTCAGAGTTATTAGATTTTGATTTTTGAAATTTGTTAATTTCTCGAGATGAGTACTAATAATTGCCGTCAATTTTGAAACCTGCTCGAGATGATTACACCAAAACTCTATTCAAACAGACAAGGATGGATAACTCTAAAATCAAGTGGTAATAATCACGCAATTTTGACTACGTACTGGGCCAGAAAGAATTCCCGATAATGAAAAATAATAGATTTCTAAAATCGATATCTAACAAATCTGAGCTTTGATGGGTGACTTCCTCGACTCGAATCAAATATTTTTGACCCCCCGAAGCCATTGAGATGAGTTTTATCGGATTGAGTACCTTTAACTTTTATTTGATTAGATAAATTATTGATTATCGGATTTACATGAAATATGTTTATTTTTAAGTTAGCTAGAATACTGTTCCGGGCTGCATTTTGTTTTTTAACAATGTCGTCAGAAGGCCAAATAATAATATGGTGTTGGAAATTTCTATTCACAGTTGAAAACATTCAAGTTAATGGATCCCTGGAAACTATATAAAACGTGTTTAGGAAGTGTCGATAGCTACATGTATAGAGCATCATACAAAATGTAAGTTTCAACAGCTAGCCTTAAAAAATTATTGTAAAACTCAAGCAGATGGGCATGGGAAAGGCATTAATTTAGCCTTTATTTTTGGCCTACCTCAATTTGTTCTTTTAAAATTCTCTTAATTTATTTTTTATTATTATTTATTTGTTCTGTTTTTCTTGGGTTTTGTTTTTGTTTGTTTGTTTGTTTTTTTTATTTTAATTAAAAATAAAAAATAATAATCAATAATACACAATTTGGGTGCGGTTGAAACCAAATGATTGACTCACACGGACGGGTCGTTGTCATGATTTTTTTCAAGTGCGCGCGAAAATCAACCAATGGACATGGGTGTCTTTAATGCTGTGACATTATCTCTGACGTCATGACGTCAAATAACCAATCGACACCAAGTTCTCCTAATAGACGTGAAGCGTTTCCGCGCCTTATCGAAGTGCGCAGAGAACAGCATGGGAATTTTATTTTTTAATTTTCATCATAACTTCCAGTTCCAAGTTTGCACATTTTTAATAAATCGGACGGAAGCCGCGAAAATTTTGAAATCGAAAAATGATTCCCGAAAACAATGCCGATTCGCAGAGCAATTACACAATCAACTGCCACGATATCGCTTATGTCGTTGAATTTTGTCCTTTTGATTTATCATCTCAACTCCTAGCAATAGGAACCAATACCAGAGTGTCGATTGTTTCTTGTCATTTTGAGGTAAAGTATTTAGGTTCCCAATTTTCGATGCAAATGTTATTAACTTAACTAGATAGATAGATAATTTTTTAATGGCTAAAAGATGCAAAATTTGCAGACATGAGCATAAGCTTATATACAAAAGTGTAAACACAGAGTGTGACATTCATATAGTATAAAAATTCAGTACTGGACACTTGATTGTGCAAATAAAGGCTCTATATAATAGACTATATCATCTGCAGGTTGATGATTTGCATTACATGTGTTTGAATTATAGAAAAATTCATTGAAAATATGGAAAATCCATCTTGAATAAATACTATCCACTTGGAATTTGGGGACATTTGGGTCTCTATAGTTTGGGCGCCCAAACCTGTAACAGGTATCAAAACATCCCTGGATCCTTCTCTGGTCTGATCGTCACATATGAGGATTATGTAAGACATTGTTAACCATGTGATTTATGATTTGTATGTACATACAACTGCAATTCTGTCGCAAGTGGAGGTAAGGAATGATATACCACGATTTCTCAGCCAAAATCAAACTGCTTGATATTCAATTTATACTCATGATCTTGTTGTGAGCATGCACAGTTCAACTACCTTTTACTTCTCAGGATTGAATCATGGTCGTCTGAACATTCACTAAGTCAGGCGATAACGAGATGTTGCTGCCCGATAATTAAACTGTCATGTAAGGGGTATATGGTTCTTTATTCCGAAAGTTTGTTATTCCAATTTTTTCTGTTCCGAAGGTTCTTTATTTCGAAACTATCAGGAAGGTTCTTTATTCCGAAAATGTTTTATTCTGAACCTTGATTCTTTAATTCCAAAAGACATAGAAATATATATATTGAACCCTCCCTTCAAAAAACAACAACAAATGGAGTGGAAAATACTATTACCTGTACAGAACATTAATACACCCCAAAGTGATACTTCATATTCTAATTTCCAAATTGTTCCAGATGTCAATTATATAATAACAGGAAGATATATTATTACCACTTTATAGGGCGTTCTCTAGGCCATTGATAATGTTTTTCGGGGCATTCCAAATCGCGTATTGTTACCAAAACAGCGGGCCGCGGGCCGATAATGAGAAGCCTAGTTCATTATCGGCCCGCCGCCCGGAAACTATAGATCTCGTTTATTATCGCGAGAGTTACGTCCCTTCAACTTCCGATCTGGCGTGTTTATTTCAAGAAAATAATGGGAAGATGTATCCGATTTTATCGACAGTATAGTGGTTTTTAGCTCACCTGAGATGAAGTCTCCGGTGTAGCTATAGTCATCACTCCTCGTCCGCCGTCCGTCCGTCAAGAATCATCTTCTTCTCCAGTACCCTAAGGCCAAATGGGTTCTTATTTGGTGTGGATGTTCCCTGGTTGACTCAGACTCAGATTTGTTAAGGCTAGGGCCTTAACTCTTTCCCACCATAGTAATTCTTAAAACAACTTCTTTTCAAGAACCATCAGGCCTATTTAGCTTATATTTGGTATGGAAGGTCCTTGGGTGACTGGGGGTCAGATTTGTTCAAATGGGGTCACTGGGTAAAATAGGGGCAGAATCAGGGACATAACTCTATTCTCCCTAGTAATTATTAGAACGACTTCTTCTCCAGAATCATTTGGCCGATTTAGCTAATATTTTGTATGGTGGGTCCTTGTGTGACTGGGGTTCAGATTTGTTCAAATGGGGTCAGTGTGTCAAATAGGGGCCGTGTCAGGAACATAACTTAAAAAATAAAAATAAAAAAAAATTAATATTTTTAAATTTAAATCCTTGCTCAATAAAAAAAAAAAAAAAATTCAAAATGAACAATACAAAAATATTTTTTTCATTTTAACACCCGATTTTTTTTTTTTTAGACACAAAACACCCCATTCCACCCCTTCCCCTCCTCACCCCTCCACACCCCTGTCCCCACTACCACCCCCCAATCTGCGCCGCCCCTGCACCCACTGCAGTCAAGACAAAATTAATTAGAAAAACTAATACCATTGTAACATCCATAGACTATGGTATTAGCCCCATACAGAAAGAGTTAATAACACAGTCATCAATTCAGATGTTATCTAGCTGGCTGACAGGTAGGTGTAAACATTCATGCCCTGTGTGCATCTAAACAAAATGCTGTATGTCTGACATTTGCAGAATGAGGTCCCCAGAGGGTGAATTTAGTGATGTTACTCTGCACAGAGGGCTAACATCACCAAATACACTCTCCATGGACCTCATTCTGCTTAGGCCTCATCTTCAGGGAAGTATACAGGGTCTTAAACTGACATTTCTACTTACTTTTTCCATTCTGTTCAGTTTCTATATCCCCTAATTTGCTGAAGATAAAATTGATAATTGAAGTGCCCAATGGGTGCACATCACCAATTAACTGGACAAATTCAATCTGTTCCTATGTCTCCCATAGCAGTTGAGGCCTAAGCATAATGAGGTCCCCAGATGGTGAATTTGGTGATGCTAGCCCACCTTGCAGGATTGCAGCACTAAATTCACCCTTTAGGGACCTCATTCTGCAAAAGTCAGACACTATATTCAGGCTTGGCTGTTCCACTATTATATTCTTAACCACCACCTATCCAGTTGTACTCATTATACCCTGATTTGCAAAGAAAACGGGGGGGGGGGGGGGTATATTGGATTGAATTTGTCTGTCAGTATGTCCTCCCATCCATCCCTCTGTTGGGATGTCTCCATCCGTCCATCAATTTTGTTCTTCTCCACATACATATTAAAGACCGAATGGGTTTATATATTTTGACTCACATTCAGATTTGTTCAAATGAGTTCATCAGGTCATATAGGTGAGAAGCGAGGGCCATAACTCTTTCCCTCCATAGTAATTCTTCAAAAACCATCAGGCCTATTTAGCTTTTGGTATGGAGGGTCCTTTGGTGAGTGGGGTTCAGATTTGTACACGTGAGGTAATTTTTAGGAAACTTTTGAGGAAAATCAGTTTTCTTCAACTCTTAAAATCTACCGTTTGAAATTTCTAGATGAATGGATCTCACAAAAAAGGAGCTACTGATGACCCGAACAATTATCGTGCTATAGCCATTAGCTCATCAGTGGGGGAAACTTTTCAATAAAATAATCAATGACCGAATAGCTAATCATCTGAATGCAAACAAAATTATTAGCGATAACCAGTTTGGTTTTTGTAAAGAAAAAGGCACAATTGACGGTATTTTTGTTCTACATTCGGCGATACAAAAATACAAATCACTAGGAAGACCTATATACGCCGCATTTGTCGACTTTAAAAAAGCGTTCGATACCATAAACAGACAAATGCTCTTCAATAAGATTAAATCTATTGGAATTTCAGGACAAATTTTACAAATAATTAAATCAATGTATTGCTCAAGTTATTACCTTACAAAAACCAATAAAGGAATTGGTCCCCCATGCCTTTCAACGGCGGGAGTAAGACAGGGATACGTATTGTCACCTACATTATTCAAAATATATATTGATAATATTAAAACAATTTTTGACACAAACTGCGATCCAATAAATCTAGGCGATAGTTCTATAAATCACATGTTATTCGCTGATGACCTAGTTTTAATGTCCGAGAGTCAATCAGGACTTTCAAAGATGCCTCGAACGGCTTGAAGACTTTACACGGGAAAATGAACTAACAATTAATGAAGATAAAACTAAATGCATGATTTTTCGATCTCGAGCTTCAAAACACTTAACATTTTCGATAGCAGAAAATAACCTCGAAACGGTTAAGCAATACACATACCTTGTAGTAAAGTTTACATATACTGGGAAATTTACAGACGCGATATCGGACCTAACTTCCAAAGGTCGCAAAGCTATGTATGCTCTCAGAAATGCATCCGACAGCACAGCACCCCTACCAGTGAGTACATCTATGAAATTATATGAGAAGTTAATCAAGCCAATTGTCTTATATGGAAGTGAAATATGGGGAGTGGAAGCAACGTCTAAGAACTACGATAGGTTAGAATGCGAAAAGTTACACATAAAATTCTGCAAAATAGTATTAGGAGTAGGCAAATATGCATCTAACACTGCAGTTAGGGCGGAATTGGGTAGCGATCCACTTTACATCGACGCTATTTGTAGAATGGCTGCATATGCTATTAAAATTTCTAATAATGTTGACAGTAACTTGATCAGAAATGCAGTGATTGAACAACGTTCACCCGGCGTTCAGAAATCAATATTCAAAACGACGGCAGCATTTGGGTTAAATATCACCGACGGCACACAAGTTGTCAAGAATCTTACTAACTTGAGACAGCAGTTACAATCCAACTATCATAACGACTTTATTTTTAATATGAGCGATGAAGCATCTAAAACAGGGAGTAACAAACTACGGACGTATCGCATTTTCAAAACTACTTTTCAAATGGAACCATACTTGCTCAATACCCAATACAATGAAGACAAAATAGCATTCACGAGATTGAGAATAAGTAATCACGCCCTAGCGATAGAGCGTGGTAGACATTACCAACCCTCGATACCCTTACCAGTATGTACCTTTTGTTTCAATACAAAAAAGCAAATAGAGGACGAAGTTCACTTCATTATGGATTGTCCTCTTTACGCGTCACTGAGATCGGAATTATTTTCCATAATGGGAAATAATTACATAAATTTCCAACTATTAGACCAAGAGTATCAATTCATAACTATTCTAGAAAACAGATGTCCTCGCAACATGGTTAAACAATTCTTCAAACTCCGAACAGAACAGTGTTAAATCATTTCAGATTAATGAGCATAATATGTCTGAGAAACAAACCTTATTGAGATATACATTGATTATGGAATTACATGTATTGTGAATATTATAGGACAGTATGCTTGTACCCACATTGATACACCATTATAGGTAGTACGTGGTAGTACCATATATATATTTTTTTTTTCTTATTATGATTGTATGTTTAAATGTTATAAGATAGCATGCTTAATTTCACATGTATTGTTATAATATTGTTATAACCAGTATAATGTATTACACTGTATAGGGCAACCTACCCATGTGGGTGTTATTGCTATTACACATTAAATTTAAATTAGATGGGGATTCACATTTGTTCAAATAAGGGCAGAGATAAGAGATTTAACTCTCAACCACCCACCCTACCTGTATGTATGCTGTTTGATACTGGTATAATAATATATAGATTCCTATTGATTTCTAAGCTGCCTGGGTGGGGGCAATGAGGCCGTAGATTTGATTTTTCAACCAGTAACAGTCCATATTTTTCCTACTTCGGGTTAAACTGTTTGACCGAAATAGCCACCAATTTTAACATGCTTCCACCACAAGGACCATCAGGTCTATTTTACTGATATTTAGTATGAAGGGTTCTTTGGTGTCTGGTATTCAAATTTATTCAGATGTGGTCACCAGGTTAAATAGGGTGGGACCAGGGACATAACTGTATGTCTCTATAGTCATTCTTAAATTGTCTTCTCAAGAGAGGTTGGACTATTTAGCTTACATATAGTATGGAGGATCCTTTAGTGACTGATATTCAGATTTATTAACATCAGGTCAACCTGTTAAGAAATGACGGGGCTATGGGGAGTTAACACTTTTGTGTATAAAAAATCATTGAAATACCTAATTCATTAAAACATCTACCTTGGAAGTACCTAACTGATTAATCTGACATACATGTATGGTGTTTTGGGTCCATGGATAAATGGGCTTCAAACATGTCTAAATGGTTTTATAAAAAGATGCTTGTGAGATTGGAAATTTCCAAAAATTGAGAAATTTTGAGATGTCGGTTGTGAAATTCCAACCCAAGACTTGGGAGTCTGGAGCCCGGTCGGGAGGTGACTTGTTGAGCTGGAGTAGGGGGGTGATCAGTAGTGTACAGTGGGTAATTTCAAGGTGGATATTCACCTTGAAATTACCCACTGTACACTACTGATGCCTCTCTAGCCACATATCGTGTTTAGATCTACTTCTTTTAAAGTGATTATGAAAAGTTCTGACTATTGTGGTCTCCAGAGTCCCAGTCTCATCAGTCTTTGCAGTCTGGTGAGCGACCCCACAGTCTTTGACTGTCTTGTATGATTGGAATTCACGCTATATGATTGAATTATTGTATCAAGCGTAAGTATGCATTGATAATTTTAGCTGTCAACCTCTCATTGGTTGTTACTCGTCTCCAATGCTGGTTTTTCCCCTGTCCTATTTTCGAGAATCCGTCAGTCCGTGTCAGCTGACAAGTCAAATGATATCAAATTTAAATGTTCTTGAAAATATTTCTCTCTTAATCTACTTCATTATTCCACTAAATCCTCAAATGGGTCAAATGTCCAAAACTGTGGTAATAATAGTAATAACATGATTTCATCGGGCATTATGGTTTATTAACGGCCCTCTGGAATGATTAACAGCCCTCGGGCCTATTAGCGTCCCTCGACTTCGTCTCGGGCCGCTAATAGGCCCTTGGGCTGTTAATCATTCCAGCCGGGCCGTTAATAAACCATAACGCCCTCAAAAATCATGTTATTGTTATATTATCCAGGGTTTCCGGTGGAGGTCCATAAAATGGACCTGATTTTGGTGGCAAAAAAAAATGAGAAGAGGGAACTCAACATAAATCAATATAAAAATAGTTGTTTTGTACAGGTACAGTTGTGTATTTTATTTCAAATCACAGGTCACCAATGCCCCAAACTGCAGCAGATCATAGGAAAGCAGACATCTGTTTTTTACCTTTGACTATTTAAATTTCATCCAAAACAAATTCAAAGAGTCATTCATTAAAATGAGGGAAATGATAAATGAAAAAATGTCAGGGTACAACGGCAAATACAAACTTAACTTTTCATATCAAACGTATGGTTTTGGCGAGAAAGACCATGTGGCCGACAGGTTGCAGGAAAACCCGTGGCATGTGTGCAGACAAGATTGAATATGAATTTGAGATATTTTTGGGTTTATATCGTCTGGTATGTACTGTACATGTACAATAAATCAATCATGCATCTGTTAATCCATCCATATATTTCTGTCAAATATTATGAATTAAAATTATGGGAATGCATAATTGTGTGCCATGAGTATTAACTTTGATAAAATAGCCCCGTTGACAATTTAATAAATAATAATTCCACACTCAGGATTAGATTTATCTGATATTACTATGACATATATATCGTGACCAGGTTGTCTTCTGTTCGTACTAGTAGATAATAAATTCTGTGAACTGTCTAATTATTATGGAAGTAGCATGTAACCAGATGTTACGTGATGTAATTTTCAAATTACGGCAATAATTTTATAGCCCAATGTACAATGAAATAGTGTGTTTTTTTTTTTGGACATGGAATTTCAAAATCTGCATGCGACAGGCCAACACCATGGTCCTATTCTAGGTTCTAAGGACCCTACATGTTAACCCTAGTGGAAACCCTGGTATTATCGTTTATTATATATTTCTGTATACACATACATACAACGTATACAACAAATCATTCAACAGATATTTTAAAATTGAGTTTGCAAATGGCGGTTAGCCAGGGTTTCCGCTATACCGGCAGGGGGTCCCCTTGACGGCCCCGTTCCCCTCGCCAAGTTTTCCCCTCCTGCCATACCCCAGGACATACTGCATGTCTATAAAGGTATAAAGATGTTTAAAACTTCTGAATTTTGTTGGAATAGTACTAAGGAATTTTAAAAGGTGAATTTATTTTATATCTTGTGAGTGTACACACTCTAAACGCATTGTTATACAGAAAATTGAAACAGGAAGTGATCGAAACTGACATCGCTAGAAGCTATGCCTTTGAGGCTGGTTAGTTACGTTGCGGTTAGTACCCGTTTATGTTATGCAAAAGAGCAGTATTTTAATCGTACCTGTCATGTTTTATACCGCAAAATATACTGTTCACTTTGTAATAGAGCGAGAGAGTAATGTGGGAGTAGCTGCACCGGGCATCAAGGCATCTTACCACTGCCCACAAAGAATACTCATCGGCCAGAAATGTAATCAGCCTTCTATATTTACACTGCAGCTGCTAAAATATATTCCGATTACATTATGCATCTGAAATATCTGCTGGGTCTTCCACAGTGAGTCTTTTAACATTAACGAGCACGTTTAACTCGGGATCCAAATTACTGGTGTTCGTACTTTGTAAATTAATTTATATCTAATAAATTTACTAGTTTTAAAGTTGCAGGTACATGTATAAGGTTTGATAGCTTGGCGCTTGGGCAGAAATGGAACAAAACAATCTGCCATTTCTACTCTCACACGATTCTATTGGCCGATATAATGAAAGTAGTTCAACCAGTGTGCTAAAACAGGCTACTTTTACCTGGATTTTTCCCCTTGACGGCTACCGGCCCCGTTCCCCTACCCCCTAGCAGAAACCCTGGGTTAGCCCACCCCATTTTTTAGCTCAACTTTACTTTGTAAAGTTTGAGCTATTGCCATGGCTTGGTATCCGTCGTGCGTGTGTGTGTATGTGTGTGTGTGCGTGATTCGTCAACAATTTCATTTAGCACAGGCTACAGTTCGTACCTTTGGTCCGATTATTATTAAATTTGTCATGGATGTTGACATTGACATGTAGATGGGAACGAGTCATTTTGGGGTCATTCGGAAGAAAAACATGGCCGCCAGCGGCCATCTTGGATTTCAAAATTCAATCCATTAGCACGGGCTACATGCCGTACTGTTCGTCTTATTGTCATGAAATTTGTCATGGATGTTAATATTGACATGTAGATGGGAACGAGTAATTTTGGGGTCATTCGGCCAAAAAACATGGCCGCCGGCAGCCATCTTAGATTTTACTCTTTGCATGACTAAATCCTTTAGCACGGGCTACAGGTCGTACCATTGGTCGGATCATCATAAAATTTGTCATGGATGTTAACAATGACATGTAGATGGGAACGAGTCATTTTTGGGTCATTCGGCCAAAAAACATGACCCCCAGCTGCCATCTTGGATTTTACTCTTTGTATGACTAAATCCTTTAGCACGGGCTACAGGTCGTACCTTTAGTCTGATCATCATGAAATTTCTCATGGCTGTTGAAATTGGAATGTAGATGGGAACGAGTCATTTTGGGGTCATTAGGACAAAAAACATGGCCGCCAGCGGCCATCTTTGATTTCAAAATTTAATCCATTAGCACGGGTCACAGGTAGTACTCTTTGCCTGATGATCATGAAATTTGTCATGGATGTTAATATTGACATGTAGATGGGACCGAGTAATTTTGGGGTCATTCGGCCAAATAACATGGCCGCTGGCAGCCATCTTGGATTTTACTCTTTGTATGACTAAATTCTTTAGCACGGGCTACAGGTCGTACCTTTAGTCTGATCATCATAAAATTTGTCATGGATGTTAACAATGACATGTAGATGGGAACGAGTCATTTTGGGGTCATTCGGCCTAAAAACATGGCCGCCAGCAGCCATCTTGGATTTTACTCTTTGTATGACAAAATCCTTTAGCACGGGCTACAGGTCGTACCTTTTGTCTGATCATCATAAAAATTTTCATGGCTTTTGAAATTGGAATGTAGATGGGAACGAGTCATTTTGGGGTCATTAGGACAAAAAACATGGCCGCCAGTGGCCATCTTTGTTTTCAAAATTCAATCCATTAGCACGGGCCACAGGTCGCATTGTTCGTCTGATCATCATGAAATTTGTCATGGATTTTAATATTGACATGTAGATGGGAACGAGTAATTTTGGGGTCATTCGGCCCAAAAACATGGCCGCCAGCAGCCATCTTGGATTTTACTCTTTGTATGACTAAATCCTTTAGCACGGGCTACAGGTCGTACCTTTAGTCTGATCATCATAAAATTTGTCATGGCTTTTGAAATTGGAATGTAGATGGGAACGAGTCATTTTGGGGTCATTCGGACAAAAAACATGGCTGCCAGTGGCCATCTTTGATTTCAAAATTCAATCCATTAGCACTGGCCACAGGTCGTACTGTTTATCTGATCATCATGAAATTTGTCATGGATGTTAATATTGACATGTAGATGGGAACGAGTCATTTTGGGGGTCATTCGGCCAAAAAACATGGCCGCTGGCAGCCATCTTGGATTTTACTCTTTGTATGACTAAATTCTTTAGCACGGGCTACAGGTCGTACCTTTAGTCTGATCATCATAAAATTTGTCATGGATGTTAACAATGACATGTAGATGGGAACGAGTCATTTTGGGGTCATTCGGCCAAAAAACATGGCCGCCAGCAGCCATCTTGGATCATCATGAAATTTGGCATGGATGTTAATATTGACATGTAGATGGGAACGATTAATTTTGGGGTCATTCAGCCAAAAAACATTGCCGCAGCTGCCATCTTGGATTTTACTCTTTGTATGACTAAATCCTTTAGCATGGGCTACAGGTCATACCTTTCATCATAAAATTTGTCATGGATGTTAACAATGACATGTAGATGGGAACGAGTCATTTTGGGGTCATTCGGCTGAAAAACATGGCCGCCAGCGACCATCTTTGATTTCAAAATTCAATTCATTAGCACGGGCTACATGTCGTACTGTTCGTCTGATCATCATGAAATTTGTCATGGATGTTAATACATGTATTGACATGTAGATGTGAACGATTAATTTTGGGGTCATTCGGCCAAAAAACATGGCCATTGGCGGCCATCTTAGATTTTACTCTTTGTATGACTAAATCCTTTAGCACGGGCTACAGGTCGTACCTTTAGTCTGATCATCATACAATTTGTCATGGCTGTTGAAATTGGAATGTAGATGGGAACGAGTCATCTTGGGGTCATTCGGAAAAAATCATGGCCGCCAGCGGCCATCTTGGATTTCAAATTTGAATCCATTAGCACGGGCTACAGGTCGTACTGTTCATTTGCATCATGACATTTGTCGTGGGTGTTAATATTGACTTGTAGATGGGAACGAGTAATTTTGAGGTCATTCGGCCATCTTAGATTTTACTCTTTGTATGACAGGCTACAGGTCGTATCTTTAGTCTGATCATCATAAAATTTGTCATGGCTGTTGAAATTGATATGTAGATGGGAACGAGTCATTTTGGGGTTATTCGGCATTAAAACATGGCTGCCAGTGGCCATTTTGGATTCTACTCTTTGCATGACTAAAGCTATCAAATGTTTTTGAATTGTTGGAACACATAGCCGCCAGCAACCATCTTAGATTTTACTTTTATATACATGTATATATATATCTTTTCATGTTGATAAACTAGTATTAGACATTTAACTTTCCACATTCCTAATCACTCCATCGACAGTAACACATTAAATTATTCCCTTTCCAAGTTGAGCTACAGTGTCATTGACACTTTCATTTTTAGAACTTAGAGGGCAGTATACATTGATAACAGGTTAACTTTGTATTAAGATAACAAAAATTCATCCACAAAAATATCATTACTCTCTGTTACTCCAGCAAATTTCCATTGCAAACTCATTAGCACTACCTGCCCCATTGTGTTCACAAAATACTCACTGTCCAAACTAAACAATTCTCAAAAGGAGCCTCAAAAATATAAGAGAATGCACTGGCTTACAAGGTCAAGGTAAATATTGTTAGGCCAATGTATTCTCGTATATATGCGAGATTTGCATATATAAGAGAATGCATTGGCACAGGGTTTTCACAAAATTTATAGCCGTCCATCTAGCCGACCGTCCATCCGCTCATATATCTCAACCATGGGTGATCGGATCTCAATGAAATTTGGTATGCAGGTTTGGCATCAGGAGGGCTTTCAAAAGAGGTTTCATTGATGTTGTTCACATTTTCTTGTTAAAGAGTTATCCCTCTTTGTTTATCTGAAAATGTTGGATTTCCGTCAGTCAGCTCTTATATCTCAACCATGGGTTATCGGATGTCAATGAAAATTTATATGCAGGTTTGGCATCATGAGAGCTTTCAAAAGAGGTTTCTTACCGTTGTTCACATTTTCCGTTCAAGAGTTATCCCTCTTTCTTTATCTGAAAATGTTGGATTTCCGTCCATCATTTGTTAGAATTGTCAAGTAATTTGTTCGTTCATCACACTTTTTTTCCCAATTTGGTTTCCGACCTGCCCATATTTCAGTTTTCACCAATGGGTTATCCCAGCACCCGTGGTGCAAACCTCTTGCTTTTTTTATCGCTAATTAATCAAAATGAAGAAGAAATATTTCAGGAGTTTTACCTCCTGAAGTGTTTACCAGGTGTGTATTTCCCGATATACTAATTTATAAGTGTGATAACATTGACAAGCATCATCCATATATATTTTGACAAATTTGAATTTTGACCATATTAAGAATACGCTTCATAAAATGATTAAATATTATTAGAGTTGACCTTAATTAAATTATGTTTTGTTGCTTTTACTAGCTTGCTGACGAAGATGTGGATGAGTTTGAAAGCAAGAGTATCTGTGATTTCCAGAATGGTTGCCGGGTTACCAGTCTAGCATGGAGTCCAGAAACAACTCTTTCTACAGTACCAAGATGCCTCAGGTATAATTCAATTGATTAATTAAGTATTCAAGCCTTGAAATAGTGTGTCTGTCATTTGCAGAATGAGGTCCCCAGAGGGTGAATTTAGTGATGCTACCCCGCATATCGTGCTAGCATCACCAAATTCACCCTGTGGGGACCTTATTCTGCTGAGGTGTTAGCAGAATGAGGTCCCCAGAGGGTGAATTTGGTGATGCTAGCCCGCTATGCGGGGTAGCATCACTAAATTCATCCTCTGGGGACCTCATTTTGCAAATGACAGACCCACTATTTCAAGGCTTGTAAGTATTGAATATTGTTGATTAACCCTTCCATGACTGGAGCTTTCTGAAATTTTGTGAAAACCCTGTGCCAATGCATTCTCCCATAGGGAGCCTCACATATATAAGAGAATACATTGGCCTAATAATAAATACCTTGACCTTGTAAGCCAGTGCATTCTCTTATATATGCGAGGCTCCCTATATATAGACTTGCATATATAAGAGAATGCACTGGCACATGATCTTCAATGCTGCACCAGCGCATCTCCTGGATGAAAGGTTAAGGTCATGTGGTGGTTTTTAACCACATTATTTATTATTTTCATTTTAAGGTTGTATGAATTATCTCCCTTTGAAATCCAACAGTATTGAGTCAAGATGTCCAGTTTACTAGACATGCTTATCAATCGACGTAAGCAGAACAAATTTGCAGCAGTGAGAAACAAATATTTCTGTGAGATTGAAATAATTGGTCACCTCAGTGCCATCTTAACTCTTTCTATGCTAAACACTCATTGACGAGTAGTTCCCTTAGGGATTGTTGAGATAATAAGTTCAACAAACATAGGTCATTTGTTGAACTTATTATATGAACATTTCCCTCCAATGAATATGAATTATTCTGCTCTTGTATTTATCTGTTTTTCAGTCTATTGTCTGCTTTTACTAGTATATCCTGAACACCCCTCCAAAAGAATAGTAGACCATTCCAATGCATACTTGTATAACTGAATGTGGGAATCCATATAGCATGAAAAAGGTTAATCTACATTGTACTAATGAGCTTGTAATGAAAACTGGAAGAAAAAATGAAAAAAATATTACTCATCTTCAGTTTAAATCAAATTGGAATGTTCCCAACAAACGATTTGCTTACCAGTATCTTGACCTGATTGTTAAATACAAATATATAAACTCTTTAACGCTTGATATCAGTGTTCCCGCTGGCCCAGAAATTCCTTTAGCCATTATTTTAGCCTAATGCCAATTTTTTTTAGCCACTTGTTTGGGAACATATTTTGAGATAAATCGCGGCCAGTTGGAAGATCGATTGGTTTTTGTAAAAAGTTGGAATTAATTAATACGCCTTTATACGGATCAAACTGCAAATGAAAGAAATTCATTTTGGAAATTTGACTCGCAATAAAAACCTCCGCCACTTGAGGTGATTAAGCACTTTTCCACTCAAAAGTTGCGTTTATTACAACACAAAGCGTCGGCCATTGACACTGTGTGAAATCAACACCAATGTACACCTATTACTAATTGCTCCAAGCACATCGGGTCGTGTAACATACATGGGGTGCGGACGCTTCTGTTGTTTTGGTGTCAGCTGCGCGTAATGCATTTAGACCGATGACTGCTTGTGTGTTTATAATCGCCACATTGTCCAGATGGACACATTTGGGAGGAAATTAGTTTAGCCATTTTTTTCGCCATTTTGTCATTTTTTTTCGCCATTTACAATTTATTTTCGCAAATGGCTAAAATGGCTACCGCCAGCGTGAACACTGCTTGATATCTAATGCCACCAAATACATTGTATCGGTTGCCTACATCCACATTTTGCACAATCAAACTTACTTGGGAGTAAGTTGTTTTGAAGTACATAGAGGGATAATCATAGCTCTGAATATGTGTGTCTTTGCTAATAATATACCTGGATTTTTCTGTATTTTGATACTGATCGTTAAATTGGCTATTTTGGTGATAATATACATGATATTGCTAAATTTTGATGCCTCATACATCACTTTGATGCCGTATCATATTTTAAGCCATATTTCTATAGTACTGAAATCAATTTATTTCTTGTTGAGACAGACGAACATTTCAGTCATATAAATTTTAAAAACTTTAATTAACTGGCTTTTTGACATTGTCCGTAGATGCTTGCTGGGGCAGCGTCACATGTATTCAACAGACCTGTCAAATTATGTCAGTAGGTGTCAAATAGTTTATGTAACATGCATTTAATTTTTTATCTCAGGTTTGTAGCTGCTGGTGCTGACAAGGTTCTGAGAATCTTCAACTCAGATATGAAAGGCAACGATAATGTTACAGTAAGAATCATTACCAGTTGTAATCTTAACCCTTTGATGGGTGAGTACGTCATATATGACTTCATTATCCATGGGTGGATATGTTATTGATTATATTGTAACAATCACCTATTGTAACAAATAAATCATACATTTGACTTGTTAAAAGCATGAATCAATGTAAATAATAAAATAATATATATCCATAAAAAGTTTCCTTTTAGGAAATGAATTTTCAAGGTTATGATACAGTAACATAATAGTTCCCTAAAACTATGTCGTTCCACCCACCAACCGTAAAACGACATAAATGTCACTCAACCCGCCTAAGGGTTAATATGAAAGGCAATGGTAATGTTGCAGTAAGATTCATAATCCAATATAATGCCCCTAAATTACTTTTTAGCTCAACTTTACTTTGTAAAGTTTGAGCTATTGCCATGGCTTTGTCGTCCGTCGTCCATGTGTGCGTGTGTACGTCAACAATACAGGCTACAGGTCGTACCTTTGGTCGGATCATTATGAAATTTGTCATAGCTGTTGACATCAACATTTAGACCGGAATGATTAATTTTGGGGTCATTCGGAAAAAAAACATGGCCGCCAGCGGCCATCTTGGATTTAAAAATTAGCACGGGCCACAGGTGGTACCTTTAGTCTGATCATCATGAAATTTGTCATGGATGTTAATATTGACATGTAGATGGGAACGACTCATTTTGGGGTCATTTGTCCGAAAAACATGGCCGCCAGCAGCCATCTTGGATTTTACTCTTTGTATGACTAAATCCTTTAGCACGGGCTACAGGTCGTACCTTTAGTCTGATCATCATAAAATTTGTCATGAATGTTAATAATGACATGTAGATGGGAACGAGTCATTTTGGGGTCATTCGGCCAAAAAACATAGCCGCCAGCAGCCATCTTGGATTTTACTCTTTGTATGACTAAATCCTTTAGCACGGGCTTCATGTCGTACCTTTAGACTGATCATCATAAAATTTGTCATGGCTGTTGAAATTGGAATGTAGATGGGAACGAGTCATTTTGGGGTTATTTGGCCAAAAAACATGGTTGCTGGCAGCCATCTTGCATTTTACTATTTGCATGACTAAAGCTATCAAATGCTTTTGAATTTTATTGGAAAACATAGCCGCCAGCGACCAACTTAGATTTTATATATATCTTCATGTCCATAAACTAGTATTAGACATTCAACTTTCCACATTCCTAATCGCTCCATTGACTGTAATACATTAAATTATTCCCTTTCCAAGTTGAGCTACAGTGTCATTGACACTTTCATTATTTTAAATCTGACATGGTGTGAAGGGTCCTTGGCTGGTAGGTATTCAGATTGCTAAAATGTGACTGATTTGTCAAAAAGAACCAGAGCTGGAATCACACTTTCCAAGTGACCCTCCCACCTTATATCCACCTCCCCCTCCTCCCGACCCTTCTCTCTCCTCCTACATCCCCAAAATTCTTGTCAAAGTTATACTGTATCTCTTTCTTGCTTTGAGTACAATAAGAACAGTTAATTACTTGACCACATTCTATTTCAAATTTGTTCTTATCCGACAAATTTGAATATGCAAATTCCTCAGAGCATAGATACTATTGTTTATGTCTACTGGTGTTTTGCTAACCACCGCTTAGCCATGTGAATTTAATTAAAGTGATGTGAAACACTCCGGTAGGGTGATCAGATATAAACGGAGATTAATCTTGTTCAAAGTAGTAATTTTTACAAATATTATATCCAAATTGACAACACACACCATCATTGTTATGCCCCCGATCTCCGATGGAGATTTGGGGGTATATAGTGGAGCCCTCCGTCCGTCCGTCCTTCCGTCCGTCCTTCCGTCCGTCCTTCCGTCCGTCCGTCCTTCCGTCCGTACGAACATTTCAACTCATAACTTTGGTTTCGCTAATTCAATTCAGTTGATCTTTGGTATGCCAATAGACCAGCCGGGGGGACAAGATGTCCCCATAACTGCGGTTTCGTCCGCCCATTTTTTCCAGAGTTACGCCCCTTTTTGGACTTAGAAAATTCAGGTTTTCTGCTACTTTTTTTGGTTTCCAGATGATAACTTGATTTTGGATTGTTTATTTGCAAAACCCGTTTTTTTGTGTATTACCAATATCGCAATACAGGTCAAGGTAAAATTTCGGTTCAATCGGATAATTTTTGTGAGAGTTATGACCCTTTTTCGACTTAAAAAATTCAGTTTTTTTTTAGAAAATTCAGTTTTCCTTCTATTTTTGTGGCACCAGACCAAATTTGAAGCTAATATAGAACAACATGTGGCATTTTTATAGCGCTTAACCAGAAAGTTTCTCTGATTGTACAGTCGGGGGCGTTACCTCCGCCTAGCGGTGCACTTGTTATATATTAGTTAAAGGCAGCGACTCTCGATGGCGAAATCGTTTTCGTTAGTTTATCGCTGATAGATGGATCCCGAATCGAGTAGTAAATATTTACAATTGAACATAGTTCAGACTATGTTTTCTATGGAGTGGTATGGTCAATTTGCTTCAGATTTTTGGCAATGTTAGTAGAATGCTACATTCCTCCAGTTGGCATAGCACCTGGATACTAACTGATCAGTTTCACGCACACGAAAAAGTACATAATATGTCTTTAACTAGAACAATGGAGCTCTACTGTAGATCCTTGGATTTATATTGTATCAAACAGGGCAGGTGATAGGAGATTTAACCCTTTATACCCAATCCATGTCTTTTAACATTTTCCATTATTAAATAACTATATTATTTTGATATCTCACATGTCACTTTGCAACAATATAAATAGAACTGCTTGACCCTTCTCTGTTGACCCATAAATTCCAATAATTTGTTTTATTATGTACATTTGTCTATGCTAATTTAGTACATAACAGTATACTCTATAATTCAACACATCAAAACTCTAGATTATGATTCCGAATATAGCAATTTACTATTGCCAAGAGATGGGTTAAACATCTGCCAATCGTTATCAGCCTCTCATTTTCTAATTTTGACATTTAGGTTTCTGTAAGGAACAAATTTCTCTGCTATTATTTGGATGCTTTAATCTCATATTTCGGGGCTGGTAACATTTCTTAATACCTATTTGGCTCAAATTGGGTAGTGTTATCTTAGGGGCTGTGATTTGGTTTATTCAAATAAAGCTGGCCAATGATAAAGGGTGCCCTTAGCATTGTTCCCTCAAAGTTACAGAAACAATTCAATACTGTTTGATAATAGTAATTATATGTTTTATATGACCGCAGTAACAAGATATCCAACTGGCTATATGTAGAGTGCATAACTATTCATTTTTACACATACTGCTTTTATCTGCTGATATCTCATTCAGGTTAACATCTCACCAGTCATTGATTCTTGATCACTCCAGGTTTGTGACGGACACAAGGACTTCATTAACTCTGTTGTATTTGAACCAAACCATGGAGAACAGGTAGCGAGTACAAGTGACGACCAGACGTGTCGTGTCTGGAATGGGGATGGTAACCTACAAATGACCTTACCACTGAACTCGGCTGGAATGTCCGTCTGCTGGCATCATGAAGAACAAATGAAGGTGAGGAATGTCTTAATAGATGCAGAAACTCACCCTTTGAGCTGCAAGTTATCACACGATAAAAAAAAATTTGTCAGAGATATTTCATTGAATTTGTTGTCAAGATAAGATGTTTTAATATCAAAAGGACACATCTGTTATTTTTCATTCATAGCTCCACAAAAAAGTAAAAGCAAAATATCTTATCCGAGATAAAAAACAAGGTTCTGGTTGAGATAGGGGTGCAGAGTTTTGACATAATCTGAAACAACAACTTACATTGTTTTGACAGTAAGGCTAAGATATGATTTGTAACACATATTTTACTTAAAATTGTTTTGAAAGATAGATTTCCAATCAAAACTGCAGTAATACTCTAAAAATAGCCACATGTAAGTCTCTCTGGTGTAAAATTAGTATTTTATACATGTACCCCAAAATCAATATAGAAATTTCAGGGAAGGGATAGCAGTGTTCGCGCTGTCGGTAGCCAAATTAGCCAATTTTTTTCGAATTTGGCTAATAAAAATTTCATTTGGCTAAACTTTTTTTCTACCCCAATTGGAAACAGAAAGCATGGATCTAGAAAGGCGCTGAATAGATCGACATTCAAGACGAAGTTAGGCGACAAAAGTATTTCGCACTTCGGAAATATCGCACCATAACTGTTCAATAAATATGCAGATTTTTTTTTTATACGCGGTCAATGACATCTACGATGTAAACATGTATGCTTTGAAGAGAGTTGCTATCAATGAGCACAATGAATAGGTGAATACCTAGTGATGACGCTGTTGTTTTATGGAGTATTTTTGTGATGTCCAATACATTGGCGGATCGGAATAATATCCATCATTCACATTCACTGCACATAATCAAACTTCACCGAGACAGCAACAGGTAAGCTCTAACATTTTAGTAGCCTAATCGTCAAAAGGCTTAATCTGTATACTGATTGTGTAATTTTTAGCTCAACTTTACTTTGTAAAGTTTGAGCTATTGCCATGGCTTGGTATCCGTCGTCCGTGTGTGTGTGTGCGTGATGCATCAACAATTTCCTTTAGCACGGGCTACAGTTTGTACCTTTGGTCCAATTATTATGAAATTTGTCATGGATGTTGACATTGACATGTAGATGGGAACGAGTCATTTTTGGGGTCATTCGGAAAAAAAACATGGCCGCCAGCGGCCATCTTGGATATCAAAATTCAATCCATTAGCACGGGCTACAGGCCGTACTGTTCATCTTATTATCATGAAATTTGTCATGGATGTTAATATTGACATGTAGATTGGAACGAGCAATTTTGGGGTTATTCGGCCAAAAAAGATGGCCGCTGGCAGCCATCATGGATTTTACTCTTTGTATGACTAAATTCTTTAGCACGGGCTACAGGTCGTACTTTTAGTCTGATCATCATAAAATTTGTCATGGATGTTAACAATGACATGTAGTTGGGAACGAGTCATTTTGGGGAAATTCGGCCGAAAAACATGGCCGCCAGCAGCCATCTTGGATTATACTTTTTGCATGACTAAATCCTTTGACACAGGCTACAGGTCGTACCTTTGGTCAGATCATCATAAAATGTGTCATGGATGTTAACAATGACATGTTGATGGGAACGAGTCATTTTTGGGTCATTCGGGCAAAAAACATGGCCGCCAGCAGCCATCTTGGATTTACTCTTTGTATGACTAAATCCTTTAGCACGGGCTACAGGTCGTACCTTTAGTCTGATCATCATGAAATTTGTCATGGCTTTTGAAATTGGAATGTAGATGGGAACGAGTCATTTTGGGGTCATTTGGACAAAAAACATGGCCGCCAGCTGCCATCTTTGATTTCAAAATTTAATCCATTAGCACGGGCCACAGGTCGTACTGTTCGTCTGATCATCATGAAATTTGTCATGGATGTTAATATTGACATGTAGATTGGAACGAGTAATTTTGGGGTCATTCGGCCAAAAAAATGGCCGCCAGCAGCCATCATTGATTTTACTCTTTGTATGACTAAATTCTTTAACACAGGCTACAGGTCGTACCTTTAGTCTGATCATCATAATATTTGTCATGGATGTTAACAATGACATGTAGATGGGAACGAGTCATTTTGGGGAAATCGGCCGAAAAACATGGCCGCCAGCAGCCATCTTGGATTTTACTCTTTGTATGACTAAATCCTTTAGCACGGGCTACAGGTCGTACCTTTAGTCTGAGCATCATAAAATTTGTCATGATGTTAATAATGACATGTAGATGGGAACGAGTCATTTTGGGGTCATTTGGCCAAAAAACATGGCCACCAGCAGCCATCTTGGATTTTACTCTTTGTATGACTAAATGCTTTAGCACGGACTACAGGTCGTACCTTGAGTCTGATCATCATGAAATTTTTCATGGCTGTTGAAATTGGAATGTAGATGGGAACGAGTCATTTTGGGGTCATTCGGGCGAAAAAACATGGCCCCCAGTGGCCATCTTTGAGTTCAAAATTCAATCCATTTGCACGGGCTACAGGTCTTACTGTTCATCTGATCATCATGAAATTTGTCATGGATGTTAATATTAACATGTAGATGGGAACGATTAATATTGGGGTCATTTGGCCAAAAAACATGGCCACAGCAGCCATCTTGGATTTTACTCTTTATATGACTAAATCCTTTAGCACGGGCTACAGGTCGTAACTTTAGTCTGATCATCATAAATTTTGTCATGGATGTTAACAATGATATGCAGATGGGAACAGGTCATTTTGGGGTCATTCGGCCGAAAAACATGGCAGCCAGCAGCCATCTTGGATTTTACTCTTTGTATGACTAAATCCTTTAGCACGGGCTACAGGTCGTACCTTTAGTGTGATCATCATAAAATTTGTCAGGGATGTTAATATTGGCATGGAGATGGGAACGAGTCATTTTTAGCTCAACTTACTTTTGTAAGTTTGAGCTATTGCCATGGTTTGGCGTCCGTCGTCCGTGTGTGTGTGTGTGCGTGTGTCCGTCAACAATTTCATTTGGCGCGGGCTACAGGTTGTACCTTTGGTTTGATCTTCATGAAATTTGTCATGAATGTTGACATTGACATGTAGATGTAGTCATTTTGGGGTCATTGGGCCAAAAAACATGGCCGCTGGCAGCCATCTTGGATTTCAAGATTCAATCCATTGGCACGGCCTACAGGTCGTACTGTTCATCTGATCATCATGAAATTTGTCATTGATGTTAATAATGACATGTAGATGGGAACGAGTGATTTTGGGGTCGTTCGGCCAAAAAACATGGCTGCCAGCAGCCATCTTGGATTTTACTCTTTGCATGACTAAATCCTTTGGCGCGGGCTACAGGTCGTTGTTTTGGTCGGAAGTTTATGAAATTCGGCCAAAAAACATGGCCGCCAGCAGCCATCTTGGATTTTACTCTTTGCATGACTAAATCCTTTGGCGCGGGCTACAGGTTGTACCTTTGGTCTAATCTTTATGAAATTTGTCATGAATGTTGACATTGACATGTAGATGGGAACGAATCATTGTGGGGTCATTCGGCCAAAAAACATGGCCGCCAGCAGCCATCTTGGATTTTACTCTTTGCATGACTAAATCCTTTGGCGCGGGCTACAGGTCGTTGTTTTGGTCGGAAGTTTATGAAATTCGGCCAAAAAACATGGCCACCAGCAGCCATCTTGGATTTTACTCTTTGCATGACTAAATCCTTTGGCGCGGGCTACAGGTCGTAGCTTCGATCGGAACATCATGAAATTTGTCATGGATGTTAAGAATGACATGTAGATGGGAACGAGTGATTTTGGGGTCGTTCGGCCGAAAAACATGGCCGCCAGCAGCCATCTTGGATTTACTCTTTGCATGACTAAATCCTTTGGCCCGGGCTACAGGTCGTACCTTTGGTCTGATCTTTAGTAAATTTGTCATGAATGTTGACATTGACATGTAGATGGGAACGAGTCATTTTGGGGTCATTCGGCCAAAAAACATGGCCGCTGGCAGCCATCTTGGATTTCAAGATTCAATCCATTGGCGTGGGCTACAGATCGTACTGTTCGCCTGATCATCATGAAATTTGTCATTGATGTTAATAATGACATGTAGATGGGAACGAGTGATTTTGGTGTCGTTCGGCCAAAAAACATGGCTGCCAGCAGCCATCTTGGATTTTACTCTTTGCATGACTAAATCCTTTGGCGCGGGCTACAGGTTGTACCTTTGGTCTAATCTTTATGAAAGTTGACATTGACATGTAGATGGGAACGAATCATTGTGGGGTCATTTTGCCAAAAAACATGGCTGCTGGTGGCCATCTTAAATTTCAAAATTCAATCCATTGGCGCGGGCTACAGGTCGTACTGTTCATCTGATCATCATGAAATTTGTCATGGATGTTAATATTGACATGTAGATGGGAACGAGTCATTTTGGGGTCGTTCGGCCAATAAACATGTCCGCCAGCAGCCATCTTGGATTTTACTCTTTGCATGACTAAATCCTTTGGTGCGGGCTACAGGTCGTAGCTTTGATCGGAACATCATGAAATTTGTCATGGATGTTAAGAATGACATGTAGATGGGAACGAGTGATTTTGGGGTCGTTCGGCCGAAAAACATGGCCGCCAGCAGCCATCTTGGATTTTACTATTTGCATGACTAAATCCTTTGGCGCGGGCTACAGGTCGTACCTTTGGTCTGATCATCATGAAATTAGTCATTGATGTTAATAATGACATGTAGATGGGAACGAGTGATTTTGGGGTCGTTCGGCCCAAAAAACATGGCTGCCAGCAGCCATCTTGGATTTCAAGATTCAATCCATTGGCGCGGGCTACAGGTCGTACTGTTCGTCTGATCATCATGAAATTTGTCATTGATGTTAATAATGACATGTAGATGGGAACGAGTGATTTTGGGGTCGTTCGGCCAAAAAACATGGCTGCCAGCAGCCATCTTGGATTTTACTCTTTGCATGACTAAATCCTTTGGCGCGGGCTACAGGTCATTGTGTTGGTCGGAAGTTTATGAAATTTGTCATGGATGTTAACACTGACATGTAGATGGGAACGAGTGATTTTGGAGTCGTTCGGCCAAAAAACATGGCCGCCAGCAGCCATCTTGGATTTTACTCTTTGCATGACTAAATCCTTTGGCACGGGCTACAGGTTGTACCTTTGGTCTAATCTTTATGAAATTTGTCATGAATGTTGACATTGACATGTAGATGGGAACGAATCATTGTGGGGTCATTCGGCCAAAAAACATGGCTGCCAGCGGCCATCTTGGATTTCAAAATTCAATCCATTGGCGCGGTCTACAGGTCGTACTGTTCGTCTGATCATCATGAAATTTGTAGGTCGTAGCTTTGGTCAGATCTTCATAAAATTTGTCATGGATGTTAACAATTATATGTAGATGGGAACGAGTTATTTTGGGGTCAATTGGCCAAAAAAAATGGCCACCAGCAGCCATCTTGTATTTTACACTTTGCATCACTGAATCCTTTGGCGCAGGTTAGACATTTCAATTAGCACCTTTCCTATTCCTCCATTTACTGTCAACCATTAAATTATTCCCCTACCTAAGTTGAGCTAGTGTCATTGACACTTTCATTGGGTCATTCGGCCATAAATCATGGCCACCAGCAGCCATCTTGGATTTCAACATTCAATCCATTAGCCTGGTCTACAGGTCGTACTGTTCGTCTGATCATCATGAAATTTGTCATGGATGTTAATATTGACATGTAGATGGGAACGATTTATTTTGGGGTCATTCGGCCAAAAAACATGGCCACCAGCAGCCATCTTGGATTTTACTCTTTGTATGACTAAATCATTTAGCACATCATGAAATTTTTCATGGCTTTTGAAATTGGAATGTAGATGGGAAAGAGTCATTTTGGGGTCATTCGGACAAAAAACATGGCCGTCAGCAGCCATCTTGGATTTTACTCTTTGTATGACTATATTTTTTAAGCTACAGTTCGTACCTTTAGTTTGATAATCATAAAATTTGTCATGGATGTTAATAATGACACGTAGTTGGGAACGAGTCATTCGGCCAAAAAACATGGCCGCCAGCTGTCATCTTGGATTTTACTCTGTGTACGACTAAATGCTTTACTGCTCATTTTTTACACTCCTTTTTAATCTCTCAATTCATTGCTCATCACAAAAAATTACCTTCTTTACAAAGTTGAGCTACAGTGTCATTGACACTTTCATTTGTTGATTAGGCAGTCTGTAAGATAAAAATACCTAAATGCATCGTTCCTTAATTGGATGACCAGGTGAGCAGTTCTTAACTCGATGGTTGCGTAATGTGTCATAAACTGCATCCCGTCTAATAACAACCTGGCTTCACATCATAAAGGGTTTGAATACAATATATATTCAACAGTTATCACCTTACTATAATAAGCAATAGTTAGCGACCGTCATGGCGTCAGCAACATAGAGTTATTACAATTGGTTTAGCAGATTTATGTGATTATAATTACATAGATTGTTATTAATGTTTGTGAATTTCGTTTCAGGTAACAACTTCCATAGTGCATCTGAACAAATGTTGAAGGAGAGTAAAAACATGAAGGAAATACAAGTAACAACCATAGCCAAAGCAGAACAGTCCATCGTCTCTGCGATGAAAAGTTTCTGACTTCGATTTTCACTGGGCTTTTTGCATATGGTTGGATGTGAAATCCCGCCGTATTTTGTATTAATGCTTTACATGAATTGATCTGTCTGTGCGATGTAACGCATACCTATGTTTGTATAATATTGTTTTTAAAGTTGTTTTTGTGTTGTTTTAGTTATGTTTTTATTCTGAGTAACAAATAAAGTTTAAAACAAATATTTTAGTCATTAATTGGGAAGCGCCGAGAAAATGAGGATTTAATTTGGCCAAAGTTTTTTTTAATTTGGCCAAAGTATTTTTCAATTGGTTAATATAATTTTCATTTGGCTAAACTTTTGGTCACAAAATGTTTCGGTCCAGCACGAACACTGAGGGATACACCGTCTTCAACTTTTCTTAAGATCTATTTTGCTCATATCAGGCCAAATAAATATAAATTGCGTGTTCTCAGGCACCTCCCTCATCACTGACATTTAACTTTAAAAGCCTCGTTTGAAATATTGGATTTGAACAGCAATTTGGTTTCTGGATTATCTTTTCCAGATTTTAAGGGATAAAAATAAATAGCCTCCCTCCCTCATCTCATAACTAAGATCTAATTGCCTGATCTGAATTGCACAGATATTTTATTTTAATGGCCTTTATAATACTTAAACTAATATTTTGACCTTTGGAACCAGACAGGAATGTGACAATGAGAATTATTATATATAATTTGATGCTCCAAACTGCCACTGACAGGCCTCAGAATATGGTAGAATGAGGTCCCCAGAGGATGAATTTGGTGATGTTAGCCCACTGTGTGGGGTAGCATCATTAAATTCACCCTCTGGGACCTCATTCTGCAAATGCCAAGCACCATATTTTTAGGCCTGTCCACTGGTCTTTAATTATACATGGAACTCAAATGTTTTTCCACTAACTAGGTGTGTTAATTATCTTCCAGTTAATGGTCGGCCAGAAGGATGGCGTGATTCTGATCTTCAGCCTGATGACACAGCAGCCACTAATGTCTCTTGATAGTGGGCGGATCCCCCTGATGTGTGCTGATTGGTCGCGTCATAACTGTATGACTATTGGGTGTGTGGCCCATTCTGATTGGATGCTGTTTAATACATCAACAACTAGGTATAGTTTATGTTTTCGCACCAAATTGATGAAATTTGTACCAAAATATTCAGAATGAGCTTGAAATTCCCAACTTTTCTCATTAATTTTGCATGATCTGTTTGATGTTCACATATTGGTCAAGTCATAACTGTACGACTATAGGCTGTGTGGCTCATACTGACTGGATGCTGCTTAATACGTCAACCTCATGGCCATTAAAAATAAATACCTGTGTTCTCAGACAATTACATATATGACAAATTGGATGTGGGAAGGACACTTTTGATTTTGTCCAAGAATTCTAGAAATTAATGGTTGTATAGGTAATTCTTTGGTAAAAAAAAAGTCCTACAATTTTCCATGCAATGTAGAAATTCTATCCTCCAATGCCTTTTAATCTTCGTGCCTACAACAAAATCCTATCTAAATTTATAATTGCGGATAAATTGGATAAAGAGTTTTTAAATATTTGAAAATTCTGGATGAAATTACAAATCAAATTTTCAGATGAGGAGCTCTTTTGGGTGATGAGGGAGGTGCCTGAGAGGCTGAGAACACTTATTCTAATTTATTTGGCCCTAGTTAACATCCTACACACATAGCTCACATGATCTGTTTGATGTGTCCTGATTGGTCTTTGCTAACCTTTTACTAAAGGCCTTGTTCATATATATGGGTACATATTGCTTGCTATATGGGCAAACATTTGCAATGTCTTTGAAAATATTTTGTTTTTTGTTTAAAAAAAAAACTTTTATCAAATTCATTCATGTGGACAATTCGGACATGTAGGCGGGGGTGGGTGGGTCATCATCAGCTTAAATTAAGCCTCCTAAGAACTTTTTATTTTCAAATTCACAAGAAAATGGGTGACAATTTAGTTTTTAGCTCACCTGAGACGAAGTCTCCGGTGGAGCTATAGTCATCACTCCTCGTCCGCCGTCCGTCCGTCAACAATCATCTTCTCGTCCCGAACCGTAAGACTTAACGTGTTCATATTTGGTGTGGATGTTCCCTAGGTTAATCACATTCAGATTTGTTCAAATGAGGTCACTGGGTGGAATAGTTGTGAAAGCAGGGCCATAACTCTATTCCTCCATAGTAATTCTTAGAACGACTTCTTTTACTGAACTATAAGGCCGTATGGATTCATATTTGGTGTGGATGTTCCCTAGTTGACTCACATTCAGATTTGTTAAAATGAGGTCACCAGGTTGATTAGTTGAGAAACCAGGGCCATAACTCTTCCTCCATAGTAATTCTTAGAATGACTTCTTCTTTTGAACCATTTGACCGATTTAGCTTACATTTGGTATGGAGAGTCCTTGTGTGGCTGGGGTTCAGATTTGTTCAAATGGGGTCACTGGGTCAAATAGGGGCAGAGCCAGGGCCCAGGGACATAACTCTTAAAAAAAAGTTAATTCAAATCCTTGTTTTAAACCCTTGCCCCCCCCCCCCCCCCCTTCCACCCCAACCATTGCATGTCCCTGCCACCCCACACCAGAGATCCCTGCAAGGTTCACCCCATTAAAAGCCTTACACTTTAGTTATATGACATGCTAGGAACTGACCAGCCTTAATTCTCACAGTGCTCACAGCTGTGTGTCCAGTCATTATAAAGTAATTAACTTTTATCTCAATATCCACATTTATCAGGCTGAGAGAGAAAGATGTGTGTGAATGAAATTTAATCCTATGTGTTTACAGCAATCTCAAATACAACTCTTAACTGTTTGACAGTGTACACATTTTATAATAGTATTAGTATTAACCATTTCATTACCAGAGCTATGCTGGTACAGCAATAAAGACCCTGCACCAGTGTATTCTCCTGTATATAAGAGAATACACTGGGGTTCAAGATCAAGGAAATATTGTTAGGCCAATATAGTCAGACATCCAAATAAATCACACATGTCCTATTCTCGCAGGGATGTCCCCACATGTTTGGGGAGGGGGCAAATTTCTCAGATTTGTTCATTGAGATGTAATTGTTTTTCCAAAACCAATTACATATACTAAAATAAAATGAATTTAAAATAATAGACCATTGATCAAGAGAAATGAGCTCCTAGTTTTAATATTTGTCCAATATTTATTATTTTATAACAAAGTACTAGTATCATGCCAGTGCATTGTCTTATATATGTGAGTGTCCCATAGGTAGCCTCACCTAAGAGAATGCACTGGCTTTCAAGGTTAAGGAAATATTGTTAGGCAAATGTAGACAAGCATCCAATAAATCACAGATGTCCTATTCTTGCAGGGATGTCCCCATGGGTTGAGGGGTGGAATTAGCAGATTTGTTCAATGAGATGTAATTTGTTTTCTCAAAATTAATTATATAGACTAAAATGAATAGTAAACTACTTAATTTTTTAACCCCCAGATTACATTATATAAAATATATGGCATATTATATACCATTTGAAAGAGCAAGCTCCAAAACATTGTATTATCAACTTATCCAGTATAATAAACTGTGGACATGTTGTTTTTATTGAGTTGCCAAAGAGTTTTGTCATCTAGATTGCAGTAAAAAGCTAAATTATTTTCAATGCAGGGGAATAACTCTATATATTAAAGATATATTAAAATTGCAAGTGAAGTCTGACATTTTTATAAACATTTCCTGGAGATCTGCTGGAGGTCATTAATTCCCAATTACAACATCAATCTATCATATGCATTGTTCAAATCTTTCAACAGGACATTTAACTCTCCCACACCCACCACTTCACCAGAACATATTTGGCAAACTTGAAAAGTGTTCTTTGAAAGAACCACCAGCTCTATTTAGTTCACATTTAATATTGAGGCTCCTTTGGTGATGTGTGATTCAGATTTGTTTAATCAGGGTCGCCAGGTCAAGTAGGTGCAAGGCCAGCTACATTACTCTTTCTCTCCATAGTAATTCATCATACGTCTTCTATGCAAGAATGAAATGGCCTATTTGCTTATATTTAGTAGGAAATTACCTTGGGTGACAGATTTGTGAAAATGGCATCACAAAGTCGAATAAGGGCATTGCCAGAGACATAACTATTTCACAAGATAGTAATTCTTAAAATATGTATGGCAGAGCCAAGAACTAGTTGGCTTATTTAGCATGGAATGTTCTTGTTTGACTGCGATACAGATATTTTTAATGGGGTAACCTGGAAAAATAGGACAGTTTCCTTCTTAATATGCTTCCTTCACAAGGACCATCAGGTCTATTTTATAAAAAGGCGCTTGTGAGATTGGAAATTTCCAACAATTGGGAAAGTTTGAGATATCAATTGTGTAATTCCAACCTAAGACTTGGGAGTCTGGAGCCCAGTCGGGAGGGGACTTGTTGGGGGGGGGGGGGGTGAGGTGATCAGTAGTGTACATTTGGTAATTTGGCCACATATCCTGTTTAGATCTACTTCTTTTAAAGTGATTATGAAAAGTTCTGACTGTTGTGGTCTCCAGAGTCCCAGTCTTATCAGTCTTTGCAGTCTGGTGAGCGACCCCACTGTCTTGTATGTTGAAGATTCAATTGCTGAACGGCACTAGAAGATAGATTCTATGGAGAACTTATACAAATGTCTATACAACCATGAATATCTAGAATTCTTGGAAAGAGTATAATGAAAAAATCACCCTCCCTCATCTATCTTTACATATATAATTGCCTGAGAACCTAGGTATTAATTTTAATGTCTCCTGAATCATATCTGTTTTGATTAGAGAACTAATTTGTGTATTCCAGTCGCCCCCTTGAATCACGATCTGCACACACAGAAGGAGCCAGGTTGTTCAAATGGTCAAGATCACATGAAAGTCTCTTAGCAACGATGGGAAAACCGGGCCGACAGATTAAGGTGTTCAATACCAAGCACAATCAGGTAGTTGCTTTACTTAAATAAAGGGAACTAGATGTGTGTGTTTGTTATGATTTCCGTTGTCTCCCAAAATACAAGTGTATTCAATGAGCATTATCAATTTTAAGAGCTTATTAGTTTTGAATTGAAAACGTTGCAGATACATGTATAATTGTTTAAACTGTTTTTCTGACCATGTAATTATTATGTTTAATTTTATTAAGTCTGTAATTATTATGTTAATTTGATTAGGTCTGACCATGTAATTATTATGTTAATTTGATTAGGTCTGACCGTGTAATTATATGTTAATTGTATTAGGTCTGACCATGTAATTATATGTTAATTTGATTAGGTCTGACCGTGTAATTATATGTTAATTTGATTAGGTCTGACCATATAATTATTATGTTAATTTGATTAGGTCTGACCGTGTAATTATATGTTAATTTGATTAGGTCTGACCATATAATTATTATGTTAATTTGATTAGGTCTGACCGTGTAATTATATGTTAATTTGATTCGGTCTGACCATGTAATTGTTATGTTAATTTTATAAGGTCTGACCATCTGACCATGTAGTTATTATTTTCAATTTGATTAGGTCTGGCCATGTAATTATTATGTTGCATTTATGTTTCAGGTTCACTTGAATACATCACTCCCAATAGCTTACAGTCTATCATGGCATTACAGACTACCCATCATCGCTGTCGGAGGAGATAAATGCGTTCATCTGTGGGTCATAGAATCAACATAATGCTGGCGTGGCTCAGTCGTGACATCTCTGGCTTCCAGTCACATTGCCCATTTGTGACTCACGATCTTAACGTGACTCCACTTAGTTCCATCGGCCCCTGACAAAATTTAGTCATAGTTTAAATAAAAGTATCTTAATATCAGGCAAGATTCTTTACTCCCGAAATGGACAATTTTCATATTTTTCAAAAAAAAAAAAAAAAAATCTGACCCACAAAATAGTATATCGATAGAACAGTCATATTTTTTTTAATCTTTTATCTCATGTGACTATCAAAGCCTATCATGCATGTTGTTGGTTGCTTGACATTCACTTTTTCCAATATTTCCATCACCAAGACAAAAGTCCTAATTTTAGCACACCCACTATCGCTGGGAAAATCCATAAATATATTTTTAGCATGCATGCTACTTGGGAGGTAATTTGAAAGTCATTTCCACCTTGCAGGAAAAGTCCAACATTTTTTTGTCCATATTGCCTTTGTAACTAGAGCAAAAATAATGATTGGAAGCAAATTATTTATATTATTTGTGATTGTTTACACATGTTTGATATGAGGATTTAATCTGTTCCTGTATTCACTGTCACACCATCGCTTTAATATTCCCTAAGTTCGCACAAAATTTTCGAAACAAATCTTAAGTTTATTTTCGGAGATAATGATTGTTTCCAGAATCAACTTTTCATTTCTAAAAAAGCCACCGGTCAAATAAAGCCACCCTATTCGAGGGATGTGCGGCCTAATGGCCGTTAATAAATTTCCATATTCATTTGTATACTGAAGATATTTCTGTCTGGGCATCCATCCGGATTATAACTTGAGCAATATTCAACAGAATTTCTTTATATTGTGTACATTGTACACATTTGAGAGACTCAGGACAAGTTCGAATTTGGTCATGGCCCAATGATTTTTGATGGAGTAATGCCCCTTTTTTATGTGTACCCATACCATAGTATGTCTCCCTATTTGACCCATAAGTTCAAATAATTTGTTTTATTATGTACATTTGTCTATTAGTACATAACAGTATACTCTATAATTAAACAACAAAACTCTAAATTATGATTAAAGCGATCATAGTAATTTACTATCGCCAAGGGATGGGTTAAACATCTTCCAATCGTGATCGGCCGCTCGTTGTCTTAGAAATCGCTGTTTTCGGGTTGATAACTTGAGCAATTTTCAACATAATTTATTTATATTTGGTTTGCATTTGAGAAGACTCCGACCAAGTTTGAATTTGGTCATGGTCCAATGATTGTTGATGGAGTTATGCCCCCTTTTCGACTTATAAATCGCTGTTTTTATGGTTGTCCGGCTTGAGCAATATTCAACAGAATCACTTGATTCTCATTTGAGAAGACACAGACCAAGTTAGAAATGATCATGATGATGGATTTATGCCCTCATAAATAATTTAATTTAAATATAAACAAAAAAAATTGGAAGCAAAGTTTGAATCAATGATTGTTCCCAGAATCAAATATTTCATTTCTAAAAAAGCCACCGGTCAAATAAAGACATCTTATATGGGCAATGTGCAAGCCTTGAAATAGGGTGTCTGTCATTTGCAGAATGAGGTCCCCAGAGGGTGAATTTAGTGATGCTACCCCGCATAGCGGGCTAGCATCACCAAATTCACCCTCTGGGAACCTCATTCTCATTCATTCATCCCTATTTCAAGGCTTGGCAATGTGTGATTAGCTGGGTGGAAGAATCCATTTATTAAAGAAAGGGTCAAGTTAAAAGGTAGACAAACAAACACATCTGAGAATAGGATTATCATAGTTTATAAAATGTACAATCAACATATAAATCAGTGCTATCTGAACCATGGTGCTATAGTCAGTTTATCTGAACCATGGTGCTATAGTCAGTTTATCATGATGTTTTATCTGAACCATGGTGCTATAGTCAGTTTATCATGATGTTTTATCTGAACCATGGTGCTATAGTCAGTTTATCATGATGTTTTTTCTCTATTGCTGCCTTTTCCTCCCCAAGTTTCGTGAATTCTTTTACCCTTATTTCGTTTGAAGTCTCTTTGTCCATGAATATATCAGGAAATTCAAATTCATGACCATCGGCCTGCGAAGAGAAAGAGATCTCTATATAGATCGATGGCTGCTGCAACATGAGGGAAAAATTATTATTGTCCTGCTGTTGTCTAATATTCTATGCATTATTGTATAACTCTTTCGCCACCAAATTTACAGAGGTCAAATTGTCCAGGACACCTGGTTTGCAGCAGTTTATATGGAAATTCAGTGTCTCACATGTGGGGCATTCATACTAGTATTTATAGATGAGGTACCTCATTCTGCTTCGGCCTCATCTTCTCTGGAAAGTATCTTTATTATCAAATTAACAAGTTTTTTTAGTTTCTTTAGAAACCTCTTCAAACAATTTTTTTTCTTCTTTTTTAGATTAGTTTTTATATATTCCCAAATTGGCAAACAGCACAATGCATAATCGAGGTGCTCAATGGGTCCACATCACCAACTTCATCATCTGGGAATTTTAATCTGAGTCAAGGTCTCCCATAGCAGAATGAGGTCCCCAGAGAATGAATTTTGTGATGCTAGCCCGATGTGCGGGGTAGCGTCACTAAATTCAACTTCTGGGGACCTCATTCTGCAAATGTCCAGCACCATATCTGCAGGACTGTATGTTATTTACTCTTATCTTACAAATAGCTCCTTTGTCCTCAAATACACACAGTAAACGCACATGAATTTTGTGGAAATTGCGTATCCTGGATTAAAAGCCATATCCTGGATGACAAGAAGCCATATCCTGGATGGCAGCAGTGAATGCACATGCATTGTGGAGAAACTCGCTTCGATTCTAAAGACTGATTTATACGGGAAAAATATTTCTATTCTCTATACAGCATTTGACATACCTGTACGTCATTTCTAATCAACTATTTCTGGTGGTAGTGGCGATAAACACTTTAACCCTTTCATGACGGGGGCTGCTCTAGTGCAGCATTGAAAATTCTGTGTCAGTGCATTCTCTTATATATGCGAGTCTCCCATAGGGAGCTTCTCATATATAAGAGATTGCACTGGCTTACAAGGTCAAGGTAAATATTAAGCCAATGCATTCTCATATATGCGAGGTGCTTTATGGGCAACTCACATATATAAGAGAATGCACTGGCACAGGGTTTTCGCAAACATTCAGGAAGCTCCAGTCATGAAAGGGTTAAAAATCAGTTACATTCTAACAAACAACAATATTTTTGATTCAATGCGTATGTCCAAACAGACATACTTTGGCACAGTGAAAATGGACACCCATGTAGTTGAATTTATTTGATATTCTGTTTAAGATAAATTGGTAATAATATAGGTTTCGGAAACCCACATGGTGCCTATAACAATATTTATTGTCAAATTATTGAAATAAACATTTAATAGAGTAATTATATATTTCAAAATGAAAAATGGGACCTCAAACTTCGTTGGTATGTAAGTGATGTGTATTTGTATTATAAACTAATTATGTAATAATACTGATTCATTGGAGAATGGAGATCCCAAACATGACATCAATTTTGTGTGTGTTTCAGTATCATTTTGATGTGAACTCCTTCAAAAGAAAGCAGTGTCCTGCGAATCGGGGATTTTTATTCGAAATGAATCTCGATATCAATCTCCTTCCTGATATCGAAATCGAACTGAATCTCGAATCGGGTGGTGATTGTTGACCGTCATTTATTTTGGTGAATAGAACTATTTTCTTGCCAGGAATAGCAACCCCCATTTTAAATATACTCACTGCACACATGCCAATATCCAGATATCATTCAATAAAATATCTTGTCAAAAATGCATTTCATAAACGTAATATTATAATAATACAAACATCCCCAACCATCAGTTCATGCAGCCAACAAGAAAATTGTTAACAAAAATTAAATTGTTTCCCCAAAATGGTTTGTGTAGTTCACACCATCATTATCGACATGTTTAGCATAAGTTGTTCATAGGGAGATAACTCTATCTTTTAATACTGCATGTATTTAAACAATGTGTCTTCTGGTGAAAATAGCATCATGTTCTAAAATTCCATCTTGCAAAAACATTGAGATAAGAACATTGACAGAATTGGGCACAATTTTGTTTATAAATAAGCTTGAAATCCCGGAGATCTATAACACCTTGAGTAATTCAGGCATGACTCGCAGGCTGTTGGCAAGAGTTGTTGTTAATCCAAAGGTTTCTATTGCACGTATTTGTTGCATGGATGATGCAATGGGTGTCATAGCGATGTGTTTCATTTATGCGGTTGCTTTATATTGTTGTTGAATCAGGTCAAATGCACACTTGAGCACAACATGAATTATATTGGTTAGTTTGTTTATTGAGCAGATAAATAAAATATTCACATTTAAAATAATTAGAACACCCAGCAGTGTATATTATTTATTTGATTCTTTGAATATGCGCATAAATACTCAATATGTTGACAAATGAGAATTGGATATCTAAACATAATTAATTGAGATCAGCATCTAGCGATCACACACCTTGTAGACAAACCATAAATTACCAATGTAAATTACAAATGTAATGCAGTTGGCTATCAATCACCATCATGGTTTTTGAAGCACAAAATTCCTATAATGCATCCAACACAATCAAAATACATCAAAATGTTATCTAGATGCAAAACAAGATGACACCAACATCATCCCAATTTGAAAATATCCAGGACTGAGTTTGTATGGATCTCGAATCTGGTGACCAATGTCAACATCTCATCTCATCTCATCTCAAATATCGCAGGTCCCTAGTAGAATGGTAAACAAATACAATGACTGATTTTACTGATGGCCTATACTATATTTATCTGATAAACCATGAGATCTGTGCATACCATTTCATTAACCCTTTAGAAAACCCTGTGCCAATGCATTCTCTTATATATGCAAGTATCCCAAAAAGGGAGCCTCGCATATATAAGAGAATACATTGGCCTAACAATATTTATCTTGAGCTTGTAAGCCAGTGCCCATCTTATATATGCGAGGCTCCCAATGGGAGACTAGCATTTATGAGAGAATGCACTGGCACATGATCTTTAATGCTGCACCAGCGCAACTCCCATCATGAAAGGGTTAAGATCGGGTAAACCATGGCCAAGATATTTTCTGATAATTAACTCTAGCATCCTAGCTTTTCTGAAAATGCTCCTGATGGTGAGCCTTCATACAATATTTCATTAAGAATCCATTGCACATGGCTAAGATACATGTAACTGCATGGATGGAGAAACAATTCACAACGTTGTCTCGTTATCTCGTACTTTTTGCATGTAATTTAATGGGAGTCGGCAGTCAACGTGTTAACAAGGATAACTTCAGAATGGAAATGTGAAAAATATATATGGACTCTCATTTCATTTGAAAGTGCTCCTAATGGTGAACCTACACTCCAAATACCGCCTCATAAATGGTCGCGCTCCAATTATTTTTACATGCAATTTGAAACAACCCATATGAATATAAACAGCATACAAGCCATGAAATAGGGTGTCTGTCATTTGCAGAATGAGGTCCCTAGAGGGTGAATTTAGTGATACTACCCCGCATAGCGGGCTAGCATCACCAAATTCACCATCTGGGGACCTCATTCTGCTTACACCTCAGCAGAATGAGGTTCCCAGAGGGTGAATTTGGTGATGCTGGCCTTCTATGCGGGGTAGCATCACTAAATTCACCCTCTGGGGACCTCATTCTGCAAATGACAGACACCCTATTTCAAGGCTTCACAGCATATCCGTGTTACTAACCAGTAACACTGTAGCAAACTTCTCATCATCTGCCCGACCAATGACTTTTCCTTTAAAAGGATGCTTGATATCAGGTCCTGAAATGGGAAGGTACAGTAATGCTCTAATTAATCGACTCCTTAACCACAGCAGAATTATGGGTAATTTTTCAGGATTCAGTCGGAAATATGGCTTGTTGCCATTCATCGGAAAGCTCTCGATGAATGGCAACTGGCCATATTTCCGACTAAATCCTGAAAAGTTACCCATAATTCTGCTGTGGTTAAGGAGTCGATTAATTAGAGTATTACTGTAAATGAAACATGAAGCAATTTTCAAGGGAACAGCCTCAAATTTTGGAACCAACTAATTATGCACATAACCTCTGTAGGATGTATAAAGTTCAGATTTCCGTCTGTATAAAGGTTTTGCATTATTATTGTATGCTCTGGTTGACGGCCCATTGGAATAGTGATAAACCACAATGGGGGGAGGGATGGATACACAATATATATTCTGTTGGTTTTGACACCAGGCCTCAAAATATGGCACTGGACATCAAATTCATCCTCTGGGGACCATGGCCTCATCTGCTATGTGAGACCTAGACTCAGATTGTGTTGGGCACCTTGATTATGCATTGTGTTGTTTGGGTATAAAGAGAAACTCAACTAAAAAAGAAAAAGAAACTTTCCTAAAGAAACTAAAAAAAACATGTTAATGTGATAAAGAAGATTTTCCAGAGATGATGAGGCCTATGCAGAATGAGGTCCCCAGAGGGTGAATTTAGTGATGCTAGCCTGCTTTGCGGGTAGTGTCACATAACCCTCTGGGGATCTTATTCTGCAAATGTTCAGCACCATATTTTGAGGTCAGTTTGACACCATTGTTCATTGTTGGTCTTGGAAACTTTCACTGTGAGAGTTTTGCTTAACAACTGAAGGATCACTTGTTAGATAATGATATATAGTGATAGACCTGTATGGGGAACAAATCTTGAAATAGTGTGTCTGTCATTTGCAGAATGAGGTCCCCAGGAGGTGAATTTAGTGACACTATCCCGCAAATTGGGCTACCATCACTAAATGCACCTCTGGGGACCTCATTCTGCTTAGGCGTTATCTTCTGGGAATTATCTATACCGGTAGTCTCAAATTAACACTATTTTTAGTTAGTTTTTCACTTCTATTCAGTTTCTATATCCCCTAATTTGCAGAAGATAAAATGCATAATCGAGGTGACTATTAAATGGATGAAAATCAGTGACATGAATGACATCACCAACTTCAATTGGGGAACTTCCATATGATCCTAGGTCTCTCATAGTAGTTGAGGCTTAAGCAGAATGAGGTCCCAAGAAGGTGAATTTGGTGATGCTAGACCACCACGCGGGATATTGTCACTAAATTCACGCTCTGGTGACCTCACTCTGCAAATGACAGACACATTATTTCAAGGCTTGATGAGGAAAGATTGCGATAAAAAATTCTCTGGTTTATTTGCCTATACCTAATAGTCATGGCCCTTGTTGCTCTTAAAACACTGCCCTATAAATGCTTTGCATTATGCAATAATTATGATACACTTTAATATGGTGACAGTCCAGCATCGGGACAAGATTTTCACAGGTTACACCGTGTCACTAACTCGCAGCCATATTGGATCTACCAGGCCCGGTTCTGTGGTTTTAGTCCTACAGGTCAAAGTTCTGGAGTAGCATTTTCATATATGGAAGTCATGAATAATAAAAAGCTCCATATATGGAAATGCTACTCCAGATCTTGACCTGTAGCACTAAAACCACGGAACCGGGACTGGATGAATCTCTGAAACCACGGAACTAAGCTGGATGAATCCAATACGGCCACGACTCAGTGATCTCGCTTTAATATATTGTCTACACATACTAACCATAGTTATGTCTCTTGCTGGGATAAAAAAAAAGAGTAAAGAAATTCTTTTACACTTACGAGTATAACATCCCTCTTAATTTCCTAGCATCGCTTGGCTTGGCATGTGTTAGTTTATTCAATAATCTTTAAACCTTTCTTTACTAAAGCATCATTGATGAGTAGTTATCCCATAGGAAATGTTCAGATATTTAGTTCAACAAATGACTGGTTGTTAAACTTATTATCTAAACAATTCCACAATAAATAGGGCTCCTTCTGCACTTTTTTTTATCTGTCTGCTTTTATCAGCTTAACATCCCTCCAAATCAATACTAGATTATTCCAATGTACACTTTTTAACCGACTGGGAGAATCCATTTAGTATAGACAGGGTTAAATAACTTACCTTGTCTGACTTCTGTGTGCACATATAATACAGGAACCTTGTAAATTTTCTCTAGATACTGCTTTATGTCATGCTTTGTCATCCTGTGATATCAAAACATAATTTACAAGAGGTTGCACCATGGGTGCTGGGATACCCCCATGATGAAAATTGAAATAAACCAAATTGTGAGAAAAAAATCTGATGAACGAACAGGTTACTTGACAATTCTAACGAACGATGGACGGAAATCCAACATTTTCAGATAAATAAAGCGGGATAACTCTTGAACGGAAATTGTGAACAATGTCAATAAACACTCTTTTGAAAGCCCTCCTGATGCCAAACTTGCGTAGCAAATTTCAATGAGATCCGATATCCCATAGTTGAGATATATGAGCGGACAGACAGAAATCCAACATTTTCAGATAAACAAAAATGTAAATGTAAATGTAATAATCACCCTGTAAGTTCTAAAAATGGGGGTGGGCTTATCTTTGAGGATCACCCCATGATATTTTTTTGAGCAAAAACAAAGACTACGCTTATCCTGAGGGATGGGCTTACTCCCGGGTGTATGCATGAATACATTGGTAACTTCAAATTACCAGAGGCAAGTTGATCCGACCACAGTGTCCCCCGACAACGTGGCAAGTCGATGGCCGCTTTGTTAAAGAAATTTTAAAAAATGTCGATGGCCGCTTTGTTAGAGAAATTAAAAAAAATGTTGAAAGGGTTAATAAAATTTCCGTAAAAAAATCATTTTCGCATCATCTATATACATGTTGCACATATGCAATATGTGGGTAACAATACTCTGAAGTTTCAAATATCTACGATCAAAACTGTAGGAGGAGTTGATTACACCATGAAGGTACCCTCATACAGAATATTATAAAATCAATATCAATGACTCACAAAAACGGGATTTTCAATTGAACAGTCCAAACTTGAGTTATCATCCGGAAACCAAAGTAAAAAGAAGAAAATTTAATTTTCTAAGTATAAAAAAGTCCATAACTCTAGGAAAAATCATCGGATCAAACTCAAATTCGAACTCAACCTGTATCTTGATATGACTGATCCACACAAAAACGGTATTTGCAATTAAACGATCCAAACTTGAGATATCATCCGGAAACCGAAAAAGTGAGAAATTTTCTAAGTAAAAAAAAAGTTTAAAAAAGGGAAATAACTCCATAAAAGAACATCGGATCAAACCCAGAATTGCAGAGCACCTGTGTGGTTGGTTGAGACACCTATATACCAAGTTTCAATCAAATCGGATTATCATTACTGGAGTTATAACTCCGGACGGACGACGGAGCTGATTACAATAGTCCCCCGAAAATAAATTTTACGGGGGACAATAATTAAAAGAAGGAAAATGCAAACATCACCAAGACTTCTTTGAAAACCCTTTGTGATGATGAACAGACATACTGAATTTCATTGAGATCCTATAAACCATGGCTTGGATAGCGGGTGGACAGACAAAAACAGGAGGTTTCACCATGGGTGCTGGGATACCCCCATGGTGAAATCCAACATTTTCAGATAAAGAAAGGGAGATAACTCTTGAACGGAAAATGTGAACAATGTAAATGAACCTTCTTTTGAAAACCCTCATGATGCCAAATCTGCATTTCAAATTTAATTGAGATCTGATAACCAATTGTTGAGATATAAGAGTGGACAGAAGAAAATCTAACATTTTCAGATAAAGAAAGAGGGATAACTCTTGAATGGAAAATGTGAATGTCAATGAACCCTCTTTTGAAAGCCCTCCTGATGCCAAACCTGCGTACCAAATTTCATCGAGATCCGATTACCCATGGTTGAGATATATGAGACGACGGACGGCCGCACGGACAGACAGACGGGTGCATGTAATCCAGTATACCACCCCATCTTTTGGGATGGGGGTATAAAAATATTATTTACAGATAAACAATGAAGCGACAATTTTAGAACCGAAAATCATTGGAACTCCTGCATGTGACTCAGAACCTCCACGGCAAATTTCATTTAGATCCAATAACTTATGACCCAGATCGATGGACAAAGTCAATAAAAATGTTTTTTACAGATAAATAATGAAGCGACAATTTTAGAACAGAAAATGCAAACAACATCATTGGAACTCCTGTGTGTGACTCCGAATTTCATATAGATCCAATAACATATGGTTGAGAAAAAACCCAGATGAATGGACAAAGTCAATCCAGTATACATGTACCTCACATCCGACTTCGAAAAGTGGAGGTTCAATTATTACGGCAATATGCCAATCCCCTACAGATATAGATTTGATAGTAAGGCCTGCTAGTAAGTTCATTATAAATTGTCTTGAGTTTACATTTACACTCACTGTAAGTGAACTTTGAACTGGACTCGATCCTTTGGACCATCATGCTCAGGTTTGATCATAGCCATCCAAAAATGTGGCATTGTTATTCGTAGCTGAGGATTCCCTGGCCAGTATACAGGATATCTGGGGACCTGTTTCTTCCATAATGGTCTGAAAATATAATGTACATGTTTATATTGAATTGTATTTGACCACATCTACATTTGTAAGCAATGGTGTCATATTATCAATATGTGCTTGTTTAGTCATACATTTGGTTACAGTCAGTCTTCTTATGAAGTCTTTCTATCAGGGTTGGTTACTTTTTTTATTTATTTTTTTTAATAAATAAAAATATTGATGTGAAACACGCATTTTTGCGAATTATCCATATGACGACAATTGCGCATGTTTGCAAAATTTGGGGAATGTCACGGGTCTAGGTTTTGTAACTGTGTATTTGGTACCTGGTTGTCTATCAATGGACTTGATTATTATGTGAAATTATTTGGTACAGTCTGTATATTTGAGTGGTGTTTACTTTAATAGAATAAAGGGATGACATCTAGATACGACTGGCAATGGTATACTTGGTTAAGTTGGTTATATAACAATCTGTAGCTAGGGGAGGTGGGAGGGTTTATGATTTAATACTCCAAATACTGGAAAAAAATATCTTGGTGGATAGTTTGAAGTTATATCATTTCGAACAAGCTTATTTCTATTCGTCTGTTTGTTTTCTAACAGAAGAAAATTGTCTTGGACAATTGTTTGGTGGACATATTGTGTGAATGTGTACACATACGGTCAGTGTTAAAATGTGGTCATATACGCGCCTGCTTATTAGTATTATACTAAGAACAAGGGAAACAATACAAATCCCCCGTTTTACCATCGCATAGAAATCAGACAAATTTAGCCCATTTATCCGAGAAATGGTAACAAAATCGCCCCAGGTATTTCGGCGAATGATTCCTCTTTCAATCAATATCAATATCACGACCCTTGTTTCCATTTCTGTCCATAGCATCTGATAATTTATTTACCACCGAATATCGTCTCCAGAGAGCGTATTGATTGATCAGGCTCATAAATGATGGGGATATTATTCTCCTAAATTCACCACCATACAGCGTATTATTATTAAAAATCAGTCGTTGTTGTTGTTTATTAGGGTTTATCGTCATTCTAGCCGCTATGCCACACACGACGTTGTCAATTTTACAGGTGGAGGAAAGACCACGCAGAGGCTTAATTTCACCGGGAAATTGTTCCACTGCGTGTAGAAACCACCGACCCCCGGAAAGCAACTGACAAACTTGCCCAGATACACGATTCCGGTCACCCTCCCTATGACGGGGTTCGAACCAGCTTCGTCAGCGCTGGACGGCCTGTGACGGCGAAATTCACCTGGCACTCTACCGACTGGACCACCGGGGGCCCCTAAAAATCAGTCAAATGATCAACTAAACATCTAGGGCTCATATCTATTATCTATAGGGGTAGTGCAAAAGGGGCAGGCAGTGAAGCGTGTTACAGGCACCTGTAGTGCACACATTGTTGCACAAGGGACAGCCATTTAGGGTTGGGTCCTGATCTGATGGTATGCCCAGCTTAATTTCATCCCTGGTCATGACATTACGAGAGGAGCGGAGGTACGAAATTGTTTCTGAGATTCTTTTGCTTCCGCTTCGCAGATGGCGACAAAGTCTGGCCGATACTATGTCTGATTCGAACCCTCGACCGAGTTGAAGGTGTAGCTCTGCTCAGAGGTCGGCCCACAAACCAACTGAGTTATCCACTCCGTTCTAGACATTTTCGTAGCTTGGTCGTTTCCCATAAAAACATTTTGTACCCTTTGGTTGTTTCGTACCACTGTTTTTGGTCGTTTCGTAACAATAAGTTAGAAAGAAATAAATAAAAGTCATATATATATATATGAATAACTAATATGAATAACTATAATATAGAATGGATGTTCACCAATCAATATGACAATACATCAGAGCAGACTCCTTTGAATCAATGAGTGATGTTTCACATTGGACGGCACACTACCAGGAGTGCATTAAAGGGAAGGGGCGGGAAGCAGAGCGTGTTACAGGCCCTTGTGGTCTGCACTTTAAAGATCCCTTCCGTGGCCAAGAAGTCATGGATTCGGCAAAAAAATCCTGGGCAAATTGGGTGGAGATCGACTCGATCCAAGCGTGTCTATTGCCAGTATTTGCCCCAGAACACTTAAAATAGAAGCCAATAAAATATAATCAGTAAATGAGTAATCTGATACGTCAAATGGTGGTAATCCGGACATGTATAGTTTTGTTTCCCTTATTCTAAGTATAGTACTAATAAGCAGATGGTACTTGGTCGTTTCGTACCATCTGGTCATTTCGTACCATATTGTTTGGTCGTTTCGTACCACATTCTTTGGTCGTTTCGTACCATGTAGAAAATCAATTGGTCGTTGCTGTCGAGTCGGCTGATTGTTAATATCAAATATCATGTCCCATATTGTTGTGTAAAATAATGTTGTTAATATTAATATGTTATTGTTATTTTAAAATATAAAACAATGCGGTATGAAATGACCAAAAAATATTGTACGAAACATCCAGGTACGAAACGACCATGGTACGAAACGTCTAGAACTTAGAAGCCCGTGGGTCAGCAATTAATGTCCGCGTCCGATCGGACAGCGTACTGCACCCACGACAACATACCTGGACAAGTCTTGTAATGTGGGGGGGGTTGGCATTTTGCATTCAGATCTTTATTCAGTGATCTCGAATGAGACTTTTCAGCCTGACAAAGTTGATGTCTGAACGAGTTCTGATTTTTTAATTTTACGTCGAATGGTGGTGATCCGGATATTATTTTTGAATTCAATGCCAGTATTCAAAGAAATTAATAGATTAAACTGACTCCAGTAGGGACATCCGGCTGAATGCCTTCTTTGTGGACATTATTGGTTCACAATTAATTATTAGGTGACAATAATTTCATGCTTTAAGTTTAATCGTCCAAAATGTGTCCTTGTGATACACCGTACACCGGAAGTAGTCTGTTCTGTCCGAATGAACGTCGGATTTTTAATCGAACGCACCTTTCTATCAGGAATTCGCTGAAATCAAGTTCACGGAAGTAATTATATTACACCTGTTTTCACGTAGGACCTACCTAAGTTCAAACCAGGATATGTGTCATACAGGTAACAAACAACATCACATTTAAAAGTAGAAATAACGTCACATCTGTCCATATAGTGCTCATTTTTGGGGTTTCTCCTGTTTATTTATAATATATTATTATGCTGTTTCTCCGTCGTTCAACTTCTTGTATTGACATAATGACAATTGTGTAATTTGTGATCAGGTTTTGACAGGTGGCAAAGTTGGTCTCGCTTTTATCAGGTGTTTGATTATGTCACCTCAATTTGTGTTCGTCACCTCAGTGTTTCCGAGAATTTCCAAAAACGTCAGCACTTGACTGTAATCTATTGTGCAATGGCTACATGTATTTTATTTTCATTTTATTTGGGAAAAACCTAGTAGAAAGCCTAAGGCTTATATAGAGAATATCTAATAATATATCATATTATAATTACTAAGCAGCAGAAATAACACTATATTGTCTATTATTAACACTATAATAATCAATTTTGAAGTCTATTTACTATAGTTTCGGAAATAGTTATTTAGTTCACTGTTACTGATCGGTAAGTAAATGGAAGTTTTCAGTCAAAATTCCAGAAGCTTAAGTTATTGTTGGATGATTAATTATAAATTAATTTGGATGATTGGGATCTTGGACATTTGGGAACTTGAATGATCGATCAATTGGGACCTTGGACATTTGGGACCTCTGGCAGATTGTGACCTCTGGTGGATTGAGACAATATAAAAGATGAAACTACATGCATGTACATGATGTAGATAGTACATTGAGCACTTTGTTGGCGAGCACTAGTCCCAGGGTCTCCACTAGGTTAAAATGTAGGGTCAGTAGAACCTGGAATAGGACCATGGTTTTGGTCCGTCATATGCAAATTTTTAAATTCCATATTGACAGTAAAAAAAACCCCTATTTCTTGCACCAGAGAATAGTGCTGGGCGGTTGTATTGGGCTATAAAATTAGAGCTTTAAAAATTGATAAACACATAATGTTACACCTGGTTACATGCCATTTCCATAAATATTAAGAAATTTCACTTATCATTTTATCTGAAGTTGAACAGAAGACCATCCTGGCCACCGATACATACATGTTATCGCTGCAGTGAATTGATCTGGGTGAAGTATCATGTTGAGTTGAAGCGGTCAGATCACTGGATCAAACGAGCTGCCGCAGGCGTCCAGTTTGGTCCAGCGATCTGACCTCTTCAACGACATGTGATGCGAAGCTCAGATCAATTCATTGCAGCGAAAACAGGTTTATTATATGACATGATTTTTATTTAAAAAGCACAATTAATTATGAAATGAAACCACATGTAGGCCAATAGTAACAAGGATAAAGAAGGAACCGGAACCATTTTTGTATAATAAATTGTCTGTTTTTTTTACGGACATGCACAGTATGCGAGCTCAGATCAAACTACAGTAGCAGATCAAACTACAGTAGCTGATCCGATGGTCAGGAAATGATCGCTATCCAATTTTATATTTATTTACATTCCCTTTATTTTTTGGGTACCAAAACCGGCTTTGTTAAAGGTACTCAATCCGATCAGAGGGTCCCCATCTCAACAGATTCCAACAACAACAATCCGATCAGAGGGTCCTATATTACTATTTCTTTGGCTTTGGGGGTAAAAAATATTTGATTCGAGTCGAGGAACCCATCAAACAAAGCTCAGAGTTATTAGATATTGATTTTTGAAATTTGTTATTTTCTCGAGATGAGTACTAATAATTGCTCTTAACTTCGTAATCTGCTCGAAATGTGTACACCAAAACACTATTCAAACAGACAAGGATGGATAACTCTAAAATCAAGTGGTAATAATAACGCAATTTTGACTGTGTTCTGGGACAGAAATAATAGAAATAACGAAAGTTCAAATATCGATATCTGATCACCCTGAGCGTTGACTGGTAGGTTCCTCGACTCGAATCAATTATTTTTTACCCCCAAAGCCAAAGAAATAGTAATATAGGACCCTCTGATCGGATTGAGTACCTTTAACCCCCCCATCCCCATTGTTTTTGGTACACAGGATTCAGGCCATCTTTTTGTCATACCCAATATGTTGACTGCTGGGTGAGAGTGAGGGGCTAACATATATTTTATACCCCCAGGGGGAAATAAACTGTTACAGGTACCGACATTTCGAATTAAAATTGCATCAGTAAACTGGAAAAGTAACTGCTTATTCTCTGTTGCAGCTGATCTACCAGTAACAGATAACATATACCAGGATATCAGGCACTAATTGATGAATCAGGAGTGTTAAGTCATACATAATTGGAACTAATGGCAACCAAAAATCACAATAATGTAAGTTTATCATCTACATGTACCGGTATATGTAATTTCTAGTTTATGTTTATACATTGTACTTTTTAGCTCACCTGAGACGAAGTCTCCGGTGGAGCTATAGTCATCACTCCTCGTCCATCCGTCTGTCCGTCAACAATTCTTTGAACATCTCCTCTGGAACCGTAAGACCCAATTGGTTCATATTTGGTGCGGATGTTCCCTAGTTGACTGGTATTCAGATTTGTTCAAATGAGGTCACCCGGTCAAATAGTTGCGAAGCTAGGACCATAACTCTTTTCCACCATAGTAATTCTTACAGCGACTTCTTCTCAAATTTCATTGGGCCGAATGAGTTCATATTTGGTACAAAGGGTCCTTGGGGGGACTGTGGTTCAGAATTGTTCAAAATGAGGTCACTGGGTCAAATGTGGGCAGAGCCAGTGACATAACTAAAAAAAACATTTTTTTGTTAAATTCAGATTTTTTGAATTTTCAGGGCGACCTTTCTCAATTTAACAAACAAAAAAATTATTCTTTAAACATGTTATAAAATTTGAAAATTTGAAAAAAAGTGACACCATTATAACATCTGCAGAGTTATGAAACTTTACTCTTTAATGAAATTATGGAAACATTCCACCCACCCCCACTCACCCCCTCCCACATGGCCCATACCCACCCCACCCTGCCATCAACCAACATCCCTTCCAAGCCATATCATCTCCCAATTTAATTAATACCTCTTCTCACCACAGAAGCGGATATATCTGCAAAGACACAGGTCATTAATTTAGATTAGAATAATAGATGTCATCTGGCTGGTTTATGTAAACATATCTGCTGGCAATTTAAAAACAAACTGGTGCTCCCAAGGTTAGGTGATGACTGATAGGAATTGGTTTCCCTGACATACAATGGTCCTGTGAATGGATTAGAATTCTTCAAGTCTGCAAATAGTGTGTCTGACATTTGCAGAATGAGGTCCCCAGAGGGTGAATTTAGTGTTGCTACCCCATACAGCAGGCTAACATCACCAAATACACCCTCCAGGGACCTAATTCTGCTTAGGCTTCATCTTCTGGGAAGTATCAAGTATCAAATTGAAAGTTTGTTTTTAAATAGTAACTTTTTTCCACCTGTTCAGTTTCAATGTCCCCATAATTTGCAGAAGATAAAATGCATAATTGAGGTGCTCAATGGTAGTGTATCACCAACTTCAACTGTAGGACTTCAATCTGTTCCAAGGTTTTTATTGGCCATTGAGGCCTAATCAGATTGAGGATGAATTTGGTGATGCTAGCCCGCATTACGGAATATTGTCATTAAATTCACCTTTTGGGGACCTAATTCTGCAAATGTCAGACATACTAAATTCAGGCTTGGCCATTTCATATTATTTTCTTAATCACCACTTATCCAGATGAAATCATACCCTTATTTTTCAAAGAAAAATTGGGGGGTATATATTGGATTGAATTTGTCTTCTACATGTATCTGTCAGGCTTCCATCCGTCTGCCTGTTGGGATGTCTATCCTTCCGTCTATCAACAATTGTTTTCTTCTCCATATTAAAGACAGAATGTGTTTATATATTTCAGTGTGCATGTTCCCTAGGTGTCTCACAATCAGATTTGTTCAATTAAGTTCATCAGATCAAATAGATGCGAAGTTAGGGCCATAACTCTTTCCCTCCATAGTAATTCTTAAAACAGTTTTTTTCTCAAGAATCATTGGGCCTATATAGCTTATATATGGTATGGAGGGGCCTTGGGTGACCGGGGTTCAGATTTGTTCAAATGGGGTCACTTTTAAGAAATGAGGTCCCCAGAGGGTGAATTCGGTGATGTTAGTCCACCTTGCGGAATACTGTTATTAAATTCACCTGCAAAGGTCAGACACACTAAATACAGACTCGGCTGATCCAATATTAGTTTCTTAACCACCACTTATCCAGGTGAATCATACCCTGATTTTTCAAAGAAAAATTGGGGGTATATTGATATTACTACATGTAGATGAATGGATCTCATAGATGGGGATTCACATTTGTTCTAATAGGGGCAGAGATAAGAGATTTAACTCTCCTCTATGCTGTTTGGTACTGGTATAATAATATTGATTTCTAGACAGCCTGGGTGGGGGAAATGGGGAGGGAGTGTAGAGGGGTGGAGATTTGAACCCCTACTTTGATCAAAAGTTAAACAGTTAACAATTTCATGTCTGATACTACATTAGTTGTAGATTAGATGTTCACACCAAAAATAAGTTAGAATTGTTCTCATAGTTTGGTTTGATTTTCCAACATGTATGTTTTTAAACCATAAGTCCATATTATGTTCCTACTTCAGGTTAAACTGTTGGACCGAATTGGCCACAAATTTTAACTTTATGGGTGGTGTCAGGTTGGTAATTTTCAAACGTTTGAGAGCTTGAAGTACTGGTACCAGTCGTAAAATTCAACCTAAGAGGGATGTACAAAAGGATTTTTGTGAACTTAGTACTGTGGTATGGTTGTCCTTAGGCTTGCTGCGATTTTGGGAATAATCGAACAATCGTCAGTTGAAAATCTACTTTTTTAGTTCAAATAACAATGCATATTATACAACAACACAAGAACGCTGGCATACAGCGTATTTGCAAAGAACTTATCTCAACTTAAGAGGCAATATTTTGCATCGTATTTACAGCACTAATCTAACCCAGAAACCCACCCACGCAAAAATTTGTGACAATGTAACTTTCAGTTGCGGCGTCTTTTGAGGTCGGGCCGACAGAGTAATCTAGTTCCGTCTTTTCACGTCACGGCGGTTTTTCATTTAATGTGCTGACGCATGTGTATACTCCGTGGACAAACTCGTATTCTTGAATAAGAATATTGACAATCGAATGAATTGAGAGATTCCCGACTTTGAATTAAGGCACGATCCCGAACTTCAAATTCAATTGATGCACGATCCCAAATTCACGAACAGTCTCACGAAGCACGTGGCCCGACGAGAGTTGGGAGTATTTTTCTGATTTTTTCATTCAATTTGTTTAATCAAAATGATTTCTGAATCTGATTAGTGCTTACATAAAGTTCATAAACTACGAGTAATTATTTTGTTTTTATTGTTTAATAGAGGCATTTGAATTTATATGGGAGCAATTTCTCAGAACTAACGCCCTTCATTTCCGATGTGCGGTGCCCGTAAAACTGGAGTTATACTTACCATCTTACACTTACCAGACGCACCTCTTGATAGTCTCTTTTTTGGCATCTATTTACTACAAATTAAATCTCTATTTGAGATTTAATTTCATGGGTAGAAAAATCAATTAATCGTCGATTATAGCCACTGATTAATCGATTTTGAAAATCCAAAATCGCGGCGAGCCTAGTTGTCCTCTTTAAAAGTAAGAGGTTGGAGATTTGTCAGTGGTGTGCAATTAGAAATTTCAAGGTGAAGAGGCCTGCTCATCTGAGAACTTCCAGCTATGTCCATGTTTAGAACTACTTGTCTTAAGTGATTTTGTCAAGTACTGACTCTTGTAGTCTTCAGAGTCCCTGTCTTCTCAGTCTTTACAGTCTGGTGAGCGACCCACAGTCATTGACTGTCTTGTTTTATATGGCACCTCATTAATCTTCAATAAATTATTCTCTTGTAACAAATCCATATGGTAGTATATGTACGGTATACAAGCAGACACAACACATGTATACATATATTTTTCCTTTACCTCTTTAGTATGCAATTCAAATTAATGAAATCATATATCCATGTACATATTTAATAAATTGAAAAATTGTTGAATTTTCTGGTCTTTAAATACTGTTAAGTAAATCACCATGCAATGACTGATTTATTAGGAGTGTACTGTTTTATTTTTATTGTTGTATCCTTTAAAAATTTATGTACAGTCAAACTTTGTAAGGTCAAATCACATAGGACCGACAGGTTATTTTGATTTATTCAGTCCTTCAACTCAACCATTTTGTCGTCCGGAAAGCATGGATTATGTGCATTTAAAGGAAGTAGACATATTAAAATGTCTTAACCCTTTACCCAACAGAACGGCCCTGTGCCAATGCATTGTCTTATATATGCGAGTCGACCATAGGTCGCCTCGCATATATAAGAGAATGCATTGGCTTAACACATATTAAAAATGTCAAAGAATGTAGAAAAATATTATAAAAATTGTTTAAAAAATGTAAGAAAAAATTATAAAATTGTTAAAGAAAATGTAAGAAAAAATGGCCAATGCATGCTCTTATATATGCGAGGCAACCTATGGTCGACTCGATATATAAGAGAATGCATTGGCACAGGGCATAACTGTAACCGTCACAATGTGGTCAATGAACCGGTTCCAATGATATCCATATTTGTATGGTGTTATTGAGACATACCAAAGATATTTTAGGCTGTTGAAGCTTTATTTGGGTGTTTTTGGCCGTTTTGTTGGGTAAAGGGTTAATTGAATGTGATATCCTTGTGCCAGTACTTCCTAGGACTAATATTGATGACTTTATACCTGCCTTTAGGCGGGATTGTGGGACCGACCCGTGATTTGACTTAAGCAGGGTTTTCGAGTTACTGATGTTAGGCTTAACAAAATTTGACTGTATATTGTTATAAGCCTTGTATATAGGAATACCATGGTATCTACATGGAGCCATATCATCAAAGTTCTTTGTACAAAGTGTTGGTGGAATGAGAACCAGAACATTATGTGATCAGTTGTGAGAATGTGGTAAAATAAGATAACATTTAGAAAATATTCAAGATGGTCTATCTCTTTCCAGAAAGTTTTATATAGTTTTTGAGGTATAAAGTAATAGATATGAATTGAAGATACCTGTCGGGGGGGAAACTCTTCTATCAATTAATTTTGATTTTTTTCTTCTGGTATAATACATACATGTACAACCATTTGGGACAGTTATACGGACTATTTTTAGAACAAAAATTTCAGGCAATTCCCAGAAACATCAGAGGGCAGCAACTTCTACAAGAGGGACAATTCTATCTTGTTAGCACTCTCCATCAAGACAAAATGCCGTTTTGTAGGAATAAACCATATAGGAATATAGACAAATAATATTCATAATCTTCAGTTTTGTCTTGCTTTATTCACAGAAAAAGTTATTTCTAATCTTGATATCGGGTTTTATAAAAATGATATTGTTGTAATTGTAGCCTGGAAGACATAGACCTGGCATTTTTAAGTTTGACTTTCAAGATAGTTCAACATTTCTGTTTATCTTTTTCAGAGATCTATGACCACAAATGTTCGACCAGGTCGTAGGAAAAAATCAGGAATACCTGTCGTCAGTAAAGAATTCGAGAAAATATTAGAGGAGTATTTGTCAAATAAAATAGTAAGTGAGTCTGAGCATGATCCGCAATCGAAGGCATGTCTATATGGACAGCAGCTGATTGAGGATGTTTCTGGGAGAGTTGCATACAATCGTACCGACAGTTATCGACAAGCTTCTCAGGAATCTGTTCTTGGTTCAATAGAAGAGGATCCCAATGATCGACTCAACCGACGATCAAAAACCTTACCATCATTCTATAAAGCCGATGACATTTCTGATAATATTCTTACAGTTAGGGCCAACCAGAAAGGTGGCGGGTATGGTAAAACACGACCAAATGGAAGTTCTCCTGACACTTTAGAATCTCTGGATAATAATTCCGTGCCACATTCACCTACCTTACAAACTTCGGATAAAGATTCATCATCTTCTGATCATGCAGGGTCAATTGTTTCTGCAGGACGGAAAAAGAAAAGTTTTATGAAACGGACTAAAGAAAGGTTGTCGATTCTTCTGAAAAAGGACAAGGATTATGGCGAAAAATTTAGCACTCGACAGGAAATTTTAAAACCTGAAAAACCAAGAAAGAAACCAAAAAAGAAGAAACCAGGGAAGGGAGAATCTCCTGAACTAATTGCTGATGTACATAGGTATGGTTACATAGAGGAGACAGGCGACAAAAAGCACACTGTGCGGACAGAAGAAAACTGGCAGGAGATTGATATAAATGATCACAATAAGAAGCGACATATCGAAGAGCATTTAAAGGTCAAGAAAAGTAATAAAAATGGTGAAGATAAGAACATATTTAGCAGTCTTAAGCGGCGAATGAGTAGAAAGAAATCCATCTCTGAAAAGAAAAGTCCAGGTAAGGCCATCCTTAAAATATTTTATGTTTCCCCTCTCCTGAGACCTGAGGAATATCTCTTGTGCATGGGTAAGGTACTAGTACATGGTAAATTAATGACTTCACTGTGTTATATATATACATTGGATATCATATTTGAAATGTTTATCCTCTTATTAATCAGACACAGATAGGAAGGACTTATGAGGGATATTTAGCTCAACTTGATGAAGACAAGTTTGAGAAACTTGAGCTATTGTCAGTGGTTTGTATCCGTTGTATGTGTGTCCATCAACAATTTCCATTAGCATGGGCTACAAGTCGGATCATTATGAAATTTGGCATGGCTGTTGTCAATGACATGTAGATGGGAATGAGTCATTTTGGGGTCATTCGGCTAAAAAAACATGACCACCAGTGGCCTTCTTGGATTTCACAATTCAATCCATTAGCACTGGCTACAGGCCGTACAGTTTTTACCATGTATGGTACATACAATGCCGATGTCCGGATCAACTATCCATCATTTTTCCAGCTGTTTAGCCGTTCGTCTGTCTGTAGACACTTGCTATCCGACACGATAACTCAAGTATATTTTTATCGGATCATGTTCAAATGTTATGTGCATGTTTATGACAACACACCCCTCACCTGTATAGTTTTTGGTATCTATTGGTTGACTGATTTAGAAAATATGAAAACTTTTCTTCATTCCATAGGCATGTATGCATTTATGAAAGTGATCAAAGGGGAGTAATTCTACATAATGTTTACTCTTATCCAGCCCTGTTAATTAGTGTCAGCTATGGGCTGAGCCGTGGCAATTGCCTATGCAATAAGAAATTTTGTGGGCTATTTTTTGGCCGAGGCATATTTCAGAACCTGCCAAGCTTTATGTATCACTTCATGTTGACATCTAGTATTACTTAGACATTTCAACTTTCCACATTCCTAATTAAACACATGAAATTACCCCCTTTCCAAGTTGAGCTACAGCGTCATTGACAATTTTATTCTACCCATTTTGCGCCATAATGGCTTCTTACAATGTATAATAAATAGAATATAGAAACAAGCATTCCTGTATTTCTTCTGAAGTTTGGGCATTGATTCGACAGTTAATTGTGACTGAGTTTGTCCATGGCATTTGCTTTTAATACGGTAATGCCAAATACAGTCCCTAGGAATCACTGTTATATAAAACTTATATTTTAATAAAAACTAGCTGCTGGTAATAAAAATATATTGAAAAATCAGATGAAAAAATAGCCTGTTTTATGATGGGAAGCGTACATCGAGTTTGCCTCTTCTAACTTTAATGTATAATTCCATTGTGACCATTTTGGCACCCATACCAATCTGAAAAGAGCAACAAATTGTCCTCCTAAACAAATTATTCGGCATGCAGAAGATTGCACTCTTGTAAAAAAAAGCCTATCCTGGCAAACCAATTTCTACGGGTCTGAAATGGTCAACCCTCTCATTAACACTTCCATGACTGGAGCTTTCTGAATGCACTTGAACAGGATCTTTAATGCTGCACCAGCACAGCTCCCGTCATGAAAGGGTTAACCCTTTACCCAACAAAACGGCCCTGTGCCAATGCATTCTCTTATATATGCGAGTCGACCATAGGTCGCCTCGCATATATAAGAGAATGCATTGGCTTAACACATATTAAAAATGATAAAATTGTCAAAGAATGTAGAAAAATTGTTTAAAAATGTAAGAAAAAATTATAAAATTGTTAAAGAATGTAAGAAAAAATGGTAAAAAGTGTTAAAAAATAATTTTTTTAGGCCAATGCATTCTCTTATATATGCGAGGCGACCTATGGTCGACTCGCATATATAAGAGAATGTATTGGCACAGGGTATAACTGTAACCATCACAATGTGGTCAATGAACCGGTTCCAATGATATCCATATTTGTATGGTGTTATTGAGACAGACCGAAGATATTTTAGGCTGTTGAAGCTTTATTTGGGCGTTTTTGGCCGTTTTGTTGGGTAAACGGTTAAACACCAAAAGATACACTAGTTAGCATGTGTGTTGAGAGACTGAGAATCTTCTAAGGATATAAAATGGAAATAACTGAACCAGGCCTCAAAATGTGGTGCTGGACATTTGCAGAATGAGGTCCCCAGAGGGTGAATTTAGTGACGCTACCCCACAAAGCAAGCTATCGCTTAATTCACCCTCTGGGTACCTCATTCTAATTAGGCCTCATCTTCTGGAAAGTATCTTTAATATAAAATAAACACGTTTTTACATTTCTTTTCCTTGTTTAGTTTAGTTTCTGTGTATCCCCAAATTTGTAGATCATTCAATGCATAATCGAGGTGCCCAATGGGTGCACATCACCATCTTAACCATCTGGGAAATTAAATCTGTCTGTAGGTCTCCCACAGCAGATGAGGCCATGCAGAATGAGGTCCCGAAATTATGAATTTGGTGAGATGCTAGCCTGCTGTGTGGGGTAGCATCACTAAATTCACATCCTGGGGACCTCATTCTGTAAATGACCAACATCATAATTTGAGGCCTGAGCTGAACTAATATTTTTCTTGTAATCACATCCAGATTCCTGTGAGAGTTCAGTACGTTCCGAACATGTATCTCACTATGACAAACTCACGGACACACAGACGGAATCTCACGCTTACCACTTTAAAGGACAAGGTTCTGGCTTTAGTTTTGCTGATGCTTCTGATGTGAGCCTTCAAACAAGCAAAAAGGACAAGGATTTCAAAGAAGATTCATATGAAATGTTTTTAGAATATGATATAATGGAAACGGAAGAAAAATGCGGAGATCGGCCTGATGCAGGTATGGTCCTATACATAACAAATTGTTATTATTTCAAAAAAAAAAGTGCTGATTTTGAAAAATTCTATGCATATTTTCTACCTACAATAGAATTTTTATGCCAAAGAAAACACCCTTACATTATTTCCGTTAAGGGTTATGGAAATGTGACCCCTATAGCCACCAGAGAGCGGAATCTCTGTCGATGCAACCAACTGCGAATGTATAGTATTAGTAAATCAGCCAATAATATAAGCCCAAATACTGAATCTCTAAGTAATATAGCACTTGTATATAAATTTGTGGAATCGTAATTATGTTTTTATTTTTAACAAACTGAAAGGTTAAGTAACAATGATATGCACTAATGCCCTAAATAATCGACTCCTTAACCACAGCAGAATTATGGGTAATTTTTCTTGATTTAGTCGGAAATATGGCTTGTTGCTATTTATCGGAAAGCTCTCACTGAGAGCTTTCCAATGAATGGCAACAATCCATATTTCCGACTAAATCCTGAATAATTACCCATAATTCTGCTGTGGTTAAGGAGTTGATTATTTAGGGCATTAATGTATATGGAAATTAAACAGTTAGGTGGACATCCGACATCTATCTTGATACATGTGGTTATCTAGTTTGTAATAGGTGTCCGATTATGAAAATTAAATATCTGTTGCACTTGAAAAACAACTGGAATATTGTATTTAATTTGCTTGCTGATACAACAACATTTTTACCAAAAATTCAAAATAAAAACAAAAACTATTTCGAAAATCTATAAATTTGTTATTTTGTTTTGCCCATGGTGTTCAGCTAATATATGACTTCTCACCAAACTGTTCTATCATTAAATATATATTAAAAATATCATGGGGAAAATGAGATTAATTGAGATATTTATGATTTGGTCTTATTTATTTTGATTTGCAATAAATGATTTCAAGTGTATATATGAGATTTGCATTCATCAATGATATTAATGTGGAATAATTGCCAAGAACTTTATGTTTTTAGTTGTTTTTGATTTTTCTCTTCCATCCAGCTTCATCTTGACATTTTTTTCTCTAATGTTGATAAACCAACTAATAAAATTTCTCTGGCCTAACATACATGTAACTTTTAATCTGCCTTTTTTGAATAGGGGATGATGAAGAACCAAAACCTGGACTCACAGCAGAAGAACGAGAGGCAATCTATTCCAAAATCGCATCAAAAATAGCGAACATCGGTGATACTCTGATAGAGAAGAAAATGGAAGTTGATTTACAGTCATCATTAAGTTCCTCTCTGGTGTCCCAATCACTCGGATCATCACTCAAAAATGAAGACCATGTTGGTTAGTACTCGTGTATACTACTATAAACTCACTTTAGTTTGTGGGGGTTTATTATTCGTTGATTTACAGTCATCATTAAGTTCCTCTCTGTTGTCCCAATCACTCGGATCATCACTCAAAAATGAAGACCATGTTGGTTTAGTACTCGTGTATACTACTATAAACTCACTTTAGTTTGTGGGGGTCTATTATTCGTTGATTTTGTGAAATGGCCAAACCACGAAATCAAGAACCAACAAAATATTTGACACTGCATTCGTGGACAAAATATCAGCATATGAGATAGGGACAAGTTCTTTACCCTGAGGTTCATGACGGGAGCTGCGCTTGTGCAGCATTAAAGATCCTGTGCCAGTGCATTTTCTAATATATGCGAGTCTCCCATATTGAGCCTCACATATATACAAGAATGCATTGGCTTACAAGGTCAAGGTAAATATTGTTAGGCCAATGCATTCTCTTATATATGTGAGACTCCCTATGGGAGATATAAGAGAATGCATTGGCACAGGGCTTTCGCAAAATTTCAGGAAGCTCCAGTGATGGAAGGGTTATGTCCACTTTCATAAAATGGATGTTATAAAACACTAATGGCGAGACAAAAGGTAAGGCCAAAAAAAAAAATGTTTTGATTCTCAGACATCGCCGAATCGAAAAAAATGGCCCGTGTTGGATGATTTTATTTCGATATTGGATTTCACTGTATGTTGTAAACCTGTAACACGAAAATAGGAAACTGTCACGGAAATTAGTTGTGTTATCAAATAGGAGCTAAATACAATGATGTATGTGTGGGTATTCAACAAAAGACCACAGGCAACAATAATTATCATGTATATTGTCACCACAGACAGCTGTCTTCAATTCATATTTAGTATTTTATGCCCTGGAATCTAAAAAAAAAAAAACTTGCTATATGTAGGATGATATACTAGTACAATATATTTATTGTTCATGATTGAGACATTTTACTCTACTATTTTGTGGCAGTAAAATACACATTAAAGCAAGTTTCTGATTGTTTGCAGTTGAAGAAAGGCTTAACTCATTGGAGCAAAAGTTAGTGAACCACCTGAGAGGGACGGGTGACCGGATAAATGAAACAGTAAGTCAGTTTACATTATACATGTACAGTAATGCCCTAAATAATCGACTCCTTAACCACAGCAGAATTATGGGTAACTTTTCAGGATTGAGTCGGAAATATGGCTTGTTTCCATTCATCGGAAAGCTCTCACTGAGAGTTTCCGATGAATGGCAACAAGCCATATTTCCGAATAATTCCTGAAAAGTTACCCATAATTCTGCTGTGGTTAAGGAGTCGATTATTTAGGACATTACTGTAGTTGGCGTTATCAAAGGAATGGGAAGATTTATTGACGTGTAGTTTCCCATGATAATGATAGGCCTCAATAAATGTGACTGATCTTTATTCAGTCCTCAAAATTGTAAACGCCATGTGGAATGTAACATTAAATTTGCCATGGGACATTTTTGCTAATGTTGAGGGGCTGTTTATTTACCGCTGTTGTTGAGAATTCACACCCATTAGGCCTTTTTTTTAATAAGTTGGTGTGCGGATCCACAAACCCGAAAATACTATTTTTTTTGAGAAAAATAATAAAAGTCTGTTTTTTTTTTACCACTGGTCTTTTTTCCAATCATTATTTTTGATGATATAAAAAAAAAATAGAAGTTTGGTCATAGACTCATTCTGTGATTATCTGACGTAGATATCGGTATATTTTTGCTTTAGCGGGATGCATAAAATGTGCTCAAAACCTCGACGTAGTCAAGAGAACAGTTTTCTGTTCCTATTCCAATTCCCAATTTTGTACTGCTCTTCCGGTAAAACAGTTCCCGCTTTTGATTTGTCGCGATGGCACCAAAGTTTATTTGCACGATACAGATATCACATCGAAAACAAAATAACTATAGTAAAATTTAGTTAGAAGAGTGATATTGCCATAGCCACAAATTGTAAGCTTATTTAGCTCACCTGGGATGAAGTCTCCTGTGGAGCTAAGGTAATCACTTCTCGTCCATCGTCTGTCTGTCCATCTGTCCGTCAGTCAAGAATCGTCTTCTTCTCCAGAACCATAAGACCGAAGGGGTTCATATTTGGTGTGGATATTCCCTGGGTGACTCAGTCAGATTTGTTAAAATGAGGTCACCAAGTCAAATAGTTGTGAAACCAGGGCCATAACTCTTTCCCTCCATAGTAATTTTTTAAACAACTTCTTGTCAAGAAGCTTCTATTTGGTATGGAGGGTCCTTAGGTGACTGGGGTTCTGGTTTGTTAAAAAGGGGTCACTGGGTCAAATAGGGGAGGAGCCAGGGTCAGGTACCCCCCCCCCCAAATAATCCCTACCAAATTCATCCACGTACACTTTTCAGATTAAAAAAATTCTTCTGATGTATGTTATTGTAATACAATTTTTTGTCTTCCAACACATGTACACATATGGTGCACATAATGTCAACATCTGAATATCGTACCAGTATCAGGTTTGCTCAAATGGGATTGGTTATTCAAGAAGGGGCAGACATTACAGATTTAATACTCTGCACTCAAATTAATTTTATTGAATGGGAGTGTCCAAATGTGAGTGCACGATTATTCAATGTATCTTTACTCTAATGTGTGTCTATCTGTCTTTTTTTCCTGTTATATATGTTTTCTCTATAAAAATATTTTTTTTAAATTAAAATCAATCCAAAAACTATACTATGCATATAATACGGGAAGAGAATTTACCATGTGTTTAGTTGTTTTAAAATGAATTAATTATTTTCAGCATGATTTTCCAAATGAAGCAGCAAAGAAAATAGTTCAAGATGCAACATATAGAAAATTTAAGAACACCGTGAAGGAGGCGGTGGGCGAGAGTGTCGGCCAAGATCAGTTAGCTATCTTCATGAAGGTCACAGGATCTGCGGTGAGCATTGCTGGAGCAGGTGGCACCCTCGCCTCACAAATCAAGGAATATACTCTCAGATATTTTGAGGACAAATTTGCATCTTGGATTGTCGACCAGGGAGGATGGGTGAGTACTAGTAAAAATATTTTTAACTCACCTGAGATGAAGTGTCCGGGGGATCAAAAGTTATCAGTCCTCATCTATCATCCGTTTGTCCATCAATAATTGTCTTCTTCTTCTTCACTGCAAGACCAAATTGGGTCATTTTCGGATTGGATAGTCCCTAGGTGACTGGGATTTCGATTTTTTCAAAATGGGGTCGCCAGGTCTAATATGGGTGGAGCCAAGGACATGACTCTTTTCAAAGTAATTCTTAAAACTCCTTTTTCTCAAGAACCATCTGTCCTATTCAGCTTATATTGGTATGGAGGGTCCTTATGTGACTGGGATTCAAATATCAAAAGTCCAAAACAAGGGTCGTGGAGCTGGGAGGCATGCAGGGGCTCCAAGCCCCTTGCTCTTGTTTGATTCCTGTGCAAATGCATAATTTTAAACATTTGGGATTGTGCCATTTTGAAGGTTGTTGCCACTCCCCCATATGAAGGTTTTGACCCCCCCCCCCCCCCAACCCCATTTCTCTTTACTGCATCCACCACCCCTGGCCTCAAAACAATATTTACTCAAATTCTAGACAAAGCTATTTCTTGTAGAGCCAGCATTATCGTTCTGCTTCCAAGTCTGGATATAGTGTGTCTGACATTTGCAGAATGAGGTCCCCAGAGGGTGAATTTAGTGATGCTACCATACACAGCAGGCTAGCATCACCAAATTCATCCTCTGGGGACCTCATTCTGCTTAGACCTCATCTTCTGGGATGTATCTATAGTTTCAAATTAGCATTGTCTTTAGTTACTTTTTCCCATCTGTTAAGTTTCTATGTCCTCTAATTTACAGAAGATAAAATGCATAATCAAGATTACTAATGGCCCGTAATGGGTGAACATCACCAACTTCAACTGGGGAACTTCAATCTGATCCTAGGTCTCCCTTACCAGTTGAGGCCTCAGCAGAATGAAGTTCCCAGAGGATGAACTTGGTGATGCTAGCCTGCCTTGGGGGATATCGTCACTAAATTCACCCTCAGGGGACCTCATTCTGTAAATGATAGACACACTATTTCAAAACTTGCATGAGATTGCATCTATATTTGATTTAATAATATATATTTATCTATTTTCAGGAATCAGTAGTTGATGCATCAGATTCAGAGCTCGATTGATGGAGGACATCTCTAGGATATAAAATGTACTGAAGCCCTTCCTGATTGCGCGTGTTGTATACAGCATGCATTGAAACATTCCAGATGGTGTGCATTGTGAGCATCTACTTCTAAATTCAAAGAAACGGAAAAGCATTAGTGCTTTAACATGGCTCATGAGTTTAGTGAGTTGTGTTTGTAGCATCTAACATGCACTTACCCCAGTGTTCTAATTCGGCATTGCATGTGATATGTTTTCTCAACTTAGCCCTTTCATGAATGGAGCTTCATGAAATTTTGTGAAAACCCTGTGTCAGTGCATTCTCTTATATATGCAAGTCGCCGATATGGAGGTTCGCATATATGAGCGATTGCATTGGCCTAACAATATTTACCTTGACCTTGTTACCCAGTGCAATCTCTTATATATGCGAGGCTCCCTATGGAAGACTCAAATATATAAGAGAATGCACTGGCACAGGATCATTAATGCTGCTCCGTCATGAAAGGGTTAAGGTCTTAAAGTCTATTGGATGTGGTGAAAAATAGGTGACAAGAAAAAAACAACAAGCTATGGTAAGAAAAAGATTTTTTGCCTCAATTTCACTTGTAAAATTGTTCTATAGTTCACAAAACCCCAGAAGGGACATGCAAATTAAATGGATAATTTCTATATTTTGAATATCTATCGTGACACTCTGGCAAAAAAATTGAGCACATGGTCTGCTTCGGAACAGGGAGTTGAGAAATATACTGACATTTTTTGTGTGCGATTCAATTTTTCATAAATTCTAAACACTACCCCATGTTTTAACTGAACTTCGCTGGAAAAATTCAGCTTTGACAATGTTTTCCACCTGTCACCTATTGTCAACACATCAAATATACATTAAGATTGACAGAAATAACTGACAAAAGTTATCAGAAATGAATCAATGCTGCATTTTGTGAACATTGTGACTGCTGGTGACACAATGTAGGCTACAGTGCCTGCATATGTTGTGCCACATTCAACATACACCATCTGTAAAGACCTTCACAAAAAACAATGTTCGTCATCTGGAACGACCTTCACAGAAAACAATGTACATCATCTGTAACGAACTTCATAGAAAAATGATCTCAGCCAAGCTCAACCTGTTAAGATTGTGATATTACCCATAATGCTACCAGTATGTGTTAAATGTTTCCGTTTCGCCTTTCATTGCAATGTAGAATCAAATTTCTTCATTGATCTCAATCGTGCTTTTGCAATGACTTCAGCAGATATCCCTTAGGGATGTAGCCCAGTCCAAACTGTTCTTCCATTTGCATGATCAGGAGGTGTTTTCTTCACATAGGCTTTTTCATGTCTGTTGCTGACAAAATGTTAGCAGGGAGCATCAATGTGATATTGAACATAGACCTCTCAATTTTAGTGGGGGACTGCCTGTAGACCAAGTAGCTTAAGTTAACAGACATGATCGATAGACAAGCCTGCAAATAGCATGTCTGTCATTTGCATAATGAGGTCCCCACAGGGTGAATTTAGTGATGCTATCCCGCATAGCGGGCTAGCATCACTAAATTCACCCTCTGGGGACCTCATTCTGCTTAGTCCTCATCTTCTGGGAAGTATCATAGGTATCAAATTGACATTGTTTTTAGTTACGTTTTCCCATCCGGGAAGTTTCTATATCCCCTAATTTGCAGAAGATAAAATCCATAATCGAGGCGCCCAATGGGTGAACATCACCAACTTCAACTGGGGAACTTCAATTTGATCCTAGGTCTGCCATAGCAGTTGAGGGCCTAAGCAGAATGAGGTCCCCAGAGGGTGAATTTAGTGATGCTAGCCCACTATGTGGGGTAGCGTCACTAAATTCACCCTCTGGGGACCTCATTCTGCAAATGAAAGACACGCTATTTGCAGGCTTGTCGATAGAACCTTGTTCTTCAATTGTCTTCATATCAGTTTCCGGGTAATAGTTAGATACAATGACTAACGGCCAGTAAATAGATTCTATAGATTGCAAGGAAAAATTGTAGGATTTTATGCCATAAAATTAACTATACATTAATGCCCTAACTAAACGACTCCTAAACCACAGCAGAATTATGGGTAACTTTTCAGGATTTAGTCAGAAATATGGCTTGTTGCCCAAGAGCTTTCCGATGAATGGCAACAAGCCATATTTCCGACTCAATCCTGAAAAGTTACCCATAATTCTGCTGTGGTTAAGGAGTCGATTATTTAGGGCATTACTGTACATTGAATAATTTCTAGAATTCTCATTCTACAATTGTTAGACACACTATATCTGCGCTTGTTTGTGACGGATCATTAGTCTAGTCTGCCACCATTTTCGAGCAATTTATGAAGTTGGTTCCCGGCCCTATAGAATGGTTCCCGGCCATATAGATATATGTTCTATTGGTGTCCGCAATCTAAGAACCTCAAGAAACACTATGTCCTATTTTTTTATTCTAATAAACCAGTTAAGGCCAGTATTTTGGAACAAAAAAATAATATGCATTTCAATAGTGATGCCTGTATGTCTCGATGTTTCTGTCTCAAAGGTCATAGGTTATTTCAAAGAATCAGCTCATCACTACCATACACACTGTGGAACTCATTAGTTATTCATATTACTCGAGACGGAGACAATCAAATTGTTTTTTGTATTATAATAGAAGTGACCTGTCTACCCATGGCACGATGTGTATTACATATGTCACTTTTACAAAACCATTCTACCAATCGTCAGAATGGTAGAATTTGTTTATGTGTTTACACAAGTTATGGTTTATCTTCAGTCGACATTAGTCACATATAATTGAAGCAACCTATATACCCCATGGCCCGATATGTTTATATCATATGTCACTATAATAAAACAATTCTACCAATCATCAGGATGGTAGAATTTCTATGCAGGTTGTAATTTTCGAGGCAGCCAACATTTATGACCTCATCTGATAAGCATCATTCCATACCATTACTGCTTTACTGTAATTGGCTGTGAGGTAAGGATGTCAGAATTTTTATCAATATTTTAATAATCTTACATTATAATTAGTTACAGAATTTAAAACTTATATAATAATCCAGCAATCTTTGAATAACTTGTAACTTCACTTAACCCTTTCATGACGGGAGCCATGCTGGTGCAGCATTAAAGATCCTGTGCCAGTGCATAAGTACTGGCTTAACAGGTTAAGGTAAATATTGTTAGGCCAATGTGTTTTCTTGCATATATAAGAGAATGCATTGGAACAGGATTTTCGCTAAATTTTACCTAACAGAGTTTGCAACAACCAAATAATTTGTAGATACAATGTACTGTAGATTTTTTTGTAGTTATATCAGACTAAAAAGTTAATTAACACATTGAATGACACCAACCAAGATTGTGGTCAAAATCCTGGCATCAAAACTTATCTCTGACATCATTCATATAAAACATTGAATACCATGTCATCATATTGTCTCAAATGCGGTACATAGAGGTCAAAGTGCATAAACCATGAATGAATTGTAACTGTAATTCATCCATTTTAAAGCAATGAAGCAGATTTAGTTAGTACTCGGGAGCTACGCCAACCTGGGGAATGTAGCATTCTACTAACATCACCGAAAATTTCAAAGAAATTGATCATACCTCTCCATAGAAAACATCGTCTGTACTACACTAAATTGTCAATATTCACATCTCTATTTGGGACACAACAATGGGCGATAAACTAACACAAACGATTTCGCCATCGAGAGTCACAGAATTTAATTAATATATAAGAATGGCGGTGTGTGTTGTCAATTTGAATTAATATTTGTAAAAATAACAACTTTGAGAAAGATAATTCTCCATTTCTATTTGATCACCCTACCAGTTTTTCACATCACACTAATAAGATAGTAAATTATTTTTTTGGGTATGCTTAAGCATGCTATAGCGAATTTAAAAATAAACTGGATAAAACCTTAGGGGCATGTTATAACTCAAAACTATCCCCAAGTATTCATAGTAATAATTTTGATGCCCATGGAAAAACGTAAGAATCCCTGGCACTAAACCTACAAAATAAGTTTGTTAAAGAATATAAGAAAAAATTATTAAAATTGTAAACAATTGTAAAAAATAATAACAAATGATGAAAAATTGTTAGGCCAATGCATTCTCTTATATATGCAAGGCGACCTATGGTCGACTCGCATATATAAGAGAATGCATTGGCACAGGGTATATGGGTTGATACAAAAATCGGACCTGGCACTGAAAGGGTTAATTGTCATACCAGATTCCCAGATGACGTAATAAAATGCGTAGTTCTTGAATTTGACTAGTGGGAGATCAAAATTTTATTCAATGATTGTTGAGAAATATGTTTTGCATCAAGCTGTGTGGAATAAAAACAATTGTGACATGCGTGTCTTGTGTGGAATAAAAACACTTGTGACATACGTGTCTTGCATCTGCTGAACTGATATACAATAATGCCCTAATTAATCAACTCCTTAACCCTTTACCCAACAGAACGGCCCTGTGCCAATGCATTCTCTTATATATGTGAGTCGACCATAGGTCGCCTCGCATATATAAGAGAATGCATTGGCTTAACACATATTAAAAATGTTAAAATTGTCAAAGAATGTAGAAAAATATTATAAAAATTGTTAAAAAATGTAAGAAAAAATTATAAAATTGTTAAAGAATGTAAGAAAAAATGGTAAAAAGTGTTAAAAAAAGATTTTTTTTAGGCCAATGCATTCTCTTATATATAAATATATGCGAGGCGACCTATGGTCGACTCGCATATATAAGAGAATGCATTGGCACAGGGCATAACTGTAACCATCACAATGTGGTCAATGAACCGGTTCCAATGATATCCATATTTGTATGGTGTTATTGAGACAGACCGAAGATATTTCAGGCTGTTGAAGCTTTATTTGGGCGTTTTTGGCCGGTTTGTTGGGTAAAGGGTTAACCACAGCAGAATTATGGGTAATTTTTCAGGATTTAGTCCGAAACATGGCAGAGCTTTCCGATGAATGGCAACAAGCCATATTTCTGTATCGGTGTTAACCAAACCCTACGAACTTATGGCAACAAGCCATATTTCCGACTAAATCCTGAAAAGTTAACCATAATTCTGCTGTGGTTAAGGAGTCGATTAATTAGGGCATTACTGTAGATGTATTTGTAAATTGGCAGCTGAGATTACATTAAAAAATGTGCAATTGTACATGTAAATATATAATAATGAATTGTGCATTATTTATTGAATTTGAATATAAAAGTGCAATTACTATATAAATGTTCGGGGAAATTTGCCCCTTCCCTTGGTTGCTTCTTACTCGTATTTAAATTTGCGCACTTGGCACATGAATCCAAAGCTGACAAAAATATTTCCAAGAAAGCCCAGTATCGGATGGCGATTTCTGATCTTAATCATTATTGATGGTAGTTATATTGACCATCACGATGTAAATGTACACCAAGCTAAAGGAAACTTAATTAGTCAGTTGTTATGATGGTTATTTATGCTAATCTTGGTCCAATAATGAATTTATAATTAAATAGCTACAGGAATCATTGAAAGAGGTCAATAGTTAGAACTGAATACAAGACCATGTAAATAGTTCTGTTTTCAGGAGTCCGAAAGTAGTTTACAGTTGAGTAATACATACAACTCATTACCCGTAAACTCTCTTATGTCCACGTGGTTCGCTATTTTAAAATTTTCTGGTCGTACTATTTTTCACTCAGTTTTGCACGAAAAATAATTTTGCGCAAATTTAAATATGCAGTTTTCTCTTCCAGTTGAAGCAATATGTTATTTTTTTTGGCCTTCATGCATCTTCCAGATAGAAATTCTTCCAGCGATGTTAACTATTCTGATTAAATATCGGTGCTTATTTGTAGTTAGCTGAGGATTTTGTAGTTACCAACTTAGGACTTGAGTCCCAGCTTGAATTATCAGTACACTGTAAACCTCTAACAATGCCTTGAGTTTGCCTTAATTTTGCACTTTGTGTTTTATTTTCGTATTCTTTGATGCTTCAATGTTAATCTGAGAAATCAAATTGACGGGGTTAATTTAATGCATTGTACAGACTGCTTGAGACCGGACACTTGTTTAGTGTTGGAGAGAATGGGTACTCAGATGAACATGTATATTTGTTAACCAAAGCCCACAAACTTGATTAATTCAATAAAATTTAGTGTTGTTTTAAAATATTGTTTTATCTTGATTTGCTATTGCTGTGATATACTCTTTAACATAAATATTCTTTATTCAATACATGTTGTCTATCAGAAATATCACTCATTATTATAAAGATGTATTCAGGTTTCCAGACCTCCAGTTACAACAGCATAAAATAGTCTGCGTTTTGTTGAGAAAAAAAATGTGAAAGCCAAAAATGACATTTAAGCAAAGACCTGTAAATATAAAAAAAATATCATTTTGTTATTGAAAAGAAACATAATAATTATTGGTGTCCCTCCATACATCGAAACGATATAAAAAAATATATTGAAAAATGCAATATTAAACAAAATATCATCTTTCGTTCAGCAAGCATGTTATTTAATATGCTAGAATGAAATAAAATTTAAAAAGGTTTGGTAAAATTTAGCCTGGAACCCTGAATACACCATTAATTTCTTATCAATGCATCCATTTATCTATATATAGAGGATCTACAACTTGTCCCCAATTTATAGAAAGGCTCGGTCCAGCCCTAATTTACTGCACTCATTTTGTGAATTTCACTATAAACTGGGGACGAGATGTAGATTATATTTTATAATACTTGATCCAAAACCTCCATTAAAACATTCCTAAATCAATAAATGGGACTTTAAAGTAACCGCGGCTTTTATAAGGCCTGTGATGACGTTTCACGTAACTATGTCTTGTTTGCCAGCGTACAGAAATAGTCCCAGATAAATAAGACTCTTTGACGGCGTAAATTTAATAAAACAACTTTTGAAACTATATCAATGTCGGTCACAGACACCGATTCTTCTTCATTCCTCATCTGTAGCATACGGAATGTAAACAGACGACAACCCAGAAGTCAAAGGTCATGTTTGCTCAACAATAATACATTTGGGTTCACCTGGCAGTATTTCCTGTGTTCAATGACTGTTGTATATCATTACTATAGAATGGGTTTAATGAATGGAATAAAGGTCGGATCATGTAATATATTGATTTTTTATTATTAGCTTGAGCTTAAATCTATTTGTTATCAAATAATTCAAGAATGAAAATCTGCTTCTGCATAAATGCATTTCATTCTCAGGATCTCTCTAAGTAAGATGCACCATCAAATTTGACACCATAACATTTGTATATTTTGTTTATTGATGTAACGAGAAAGAGAAGTGCGGGAGTAACATGTTGGAGGAATCGCCAACCGGTCCCCCATCCAAGGACTAACCGACCTTGACTTTGCCTAACTTCAGTGCCAAGTCTGGATTTAGTGTGTCTTATATTTGCAGAATGATGTCCACAGAGGGTGAATTTAGTGACGCTATCCCGCACAATGGGCTAGCATCACTAAATTCACACTCTGGGGACCTCATTCTGCTTAGGCCTAATATTCTGGGAAGTACCTATAGTCTCAAATTAACATTGTTTTTAGTTACTTTTTCCCTTCTGTTTGGTCGTAACATATATCAATATAACATAACATCATTTGGACCATATTCATTGGCAACCAAACTGGTTTCAAGCGACAAATCGCTAGAAAATTCGCAAGATTGTCAAGATGTAGCAAAATTCAAAGGGTTACGGGTGCGGGTGTACTCCGTTGATGCCCCGTTTGCGCGGAGTTAGAAAAGACGGGAAAAGTCGCGTGCGGCGATCTGAATAAACCGATTTTTTTCGTGGTACAATTGGAAAAAGTAGAATTGTACCACAAAACTGGAACGAGATAGCCATGGTAACTCGGGCCACTGGCCAATCAGGACATGGCTTTTAAGCATAGTTAGGCAGGGTCGTATTACAATTTTCAATATCCTCTAATTTTCAGAAGATTAAATGCATAATCGAGGTGACAAATGGGTACACCTCATCTTCAATTTTGGGGAACTTCAATCTGATTCTAGGTCTCCCATAGCAGTTGAGGCCTCAGTAGAGTGAGGTTCCCAGAGGGTGAATTTAGTGATGCTAGCCCACCTTGCATGATAGCATCACTAAATTCACCCTCTGAGGACCTCATTCTGCAAATGTCATACACACTAAATTCAGGCTTGTTCGGTGATCACCCTAAGCATGTAATGACGGTGACTAAGAGATCCAGACATCTCATACAGAGAAGAAATCGGCCGCCTTTAATTACACTGCAACTGCTGCACCGATTAGATACCATAAAACTATTATTTGTATATTTTCTCAACCAGAAAATAATCACATTGTACCTCTGAGCCCATTCATTGGAGTTCTGATGGTCATAATGAATAATGACATTCAAATGAGAGTTTTACCTGGTTTTGATTTTTGGTCGGGTACCCAAAAAATTATAACAAGCACAGGTAACCTCCTCTTGTGTGGATCACAAATTCACTGTTATTGGGAGTCCTACCAGTTTCACCATCGTTACACAGCTTATGGTGGCCTATTGAGCTATGTACCTTACCAACTGAACTAACATGGCCCCCTTGGAATGTTAATACAAATTCTTGGCTATTGCAAATTCTTTCTTGCCAGATAACCAGCTTTGCGAACGTCCCAAGTCATGCCAATTATCTTTGCCTAAAATCAATACATTAATTATCTGTAGATAATGTTAAATCTTCTCTGATCTGATGGTAATTACTTGTAGCGCTCCTCATTCAGTAAGGTATTTGACAAATGTTGGATACATGATTACAGTCTATGGGGACATATGTCTCATCCAAATTCTAACAAGAAATCAATCATCCATTGATCATCCAATTTTATCCCATTGAATTCCTTGAGGTGCAACCAAATAGCTGGTCAGGTATCCCAGTTGGTTCATATGTACCAGTAAGGCAACATACATTTTATACCATGGTTTATGAACCCACCATACAACTGTTTTTCCCATGATGTAAAAATAAAATTATTGATTCATGTTCATGTTAACCAAAATATAAAGCACGTTAATAGCAAAGACTCTTCTCTTTAGCTTTCTCCTTATTTTCCATTATTTGAAATGTTTTATGGGAATATATACCTCGGTTTTTTTTTTAAAACAGAACACTTATCGTTTTTAACATCTCCTGAAATTCAAACACTCAATTTCCAATGTTTGACTGTTATTGTGGAGGTGATAGATATTTTTAGTTCTCCATCCTGTATCCAATTTATTTTCACCGAAATGTTCGTAAACCATGTTATAATTTTGTTGTGGCCTAATGGAAAATATTCACCATCTAGCCTGTATACGGGGAATTTTTGCGATCTATAAGATCATGCATAACAAGACACTATCTTAGTAATGTAATTGGTCTGCATATTAACTCTTTCATGTCAGAGCAGTGCTGGTGCAGCATTAAATATTCTGTGCCAGTATATTCTCTTATTTATGCGAGTCTCCCATAGGGAGCCTTGCATATATAAGAGAATGCACTGGCTTACATGGTCAAGGTAAATGTTTTTAGGCCAATATATTCTCTTATATATGCGAGGCTCCCTATGGGAGTTGATCAGCTAGGACTATTACTAATAATAAAACTTCTGTTTATTCCTTTGATAGATCTGTTGTGATTATGTTAATGTATCCGGTTGTCATCTTATAAGTTATCATATTATGTGATAACATGATTTATACATATATACTTGTTATATACATTCCATGTTGATGTTATATTATTGTGTGTTGACACTAACAATAAAAGTTTTAATAAATTTTGCATTTATTTTCTGTGATATATCGCAAATTTTCAGTGATCACAACCCCACCCCAAGTTATTGATAAATCATCCTTTTTCCTTCAGATAATGCTGAATGTGTCACTATCTCACTATTTTTCACACACCAAATGTGTTATATATTACGAAAGGTTCGTTGGACTTAATAATAAATGCAGTCAATCTCAAAAACAGAATTCGTAATTATGTAAAATGATAAAACATAGTAACAATAGTGATATGGAAAGGCCATGATTAATTCAGGATTCTGAGAATTAAATGCGAAATGTAATCATAATATAACAAATGTTAGCAGCACTCTTGTTTACATTCGTACTGACAGGTTCTGTTTAAATTCAATTTGATATTATCATGGTCAAGCCTTGAAATAGGGTGTCTGTCAATGAGGTTCCCAGAGGGTGAATTTAGTGATGCTACGCCGTATAGCGGGCTAGCATCACCAAATTCACCCTCTGGGGACCTCATTCTGCTTACACCTCAGCAGAATGAGGTTCCCAGAGGGTGAATTTGGTGATGCTAGCCCACTATGCGGGGTACCATCACTAAATTCACCCTCCAGGGACCTTATTCTGCAAATGACAGACACCCTATTTCAAGGCTTGGGTGGGGAATCATGTGGTTTTGAGGTTGAGAGATGTGGTGTGTATGGTGTGCCAAAGGTTTAGTAATGCAAAGAGTAAAGCCGGCAGCCAGGTTTTTCATTGAAAATCATTCAAATTATGTTCCTCTCATGTTGATCGATTTAACTTTGAAATTCAAGATGGCTGCTGGTGGCCATGTTTTTATGTTTACTCATACCATAGTATGGTAAACATAGTGTCAAAGTCTGGATTGACCACTCATCGTCCATCCATCCGCCTGTCATACCGTCTCTGTCCGTAAACACTTTACGCATGGTGTGATAACTCAAAACATTTTCTATCTGATTGGAACCAAAGTTTGTATATGAATTTCTCAGTCCAAAAGACAGATTGAGTTCGAATATGGGTTTGATCTGACTATTTTCAACTAAGTTACGGCCCTTTTTAGCTCAACTTTACTTTGTAAAGTTTGAGCCATTGCCATGGCTTTGTCGTCTGTGTGCGCGTGTGTGCGTAAGGCGTCAACAATGCAGTCTACAGGTCGTACCTTTGATCGGATCATTATGAAATTTGTCATAGCTGTTGACATCAACATTTAGACTAGAATGATTCATTTTGGGGTCATTCGAAAAAAAAACATGGCCACCAGCGGCCATCTTTGATTTCAAAATTCAATGCATTAGCACGGGCTACAGGCCGTACTGTTCATCTTATTGTCATGAAATTTGTTATGGATGTTAATATTGACATGTAGATGGGAACGAGTAATTTTGGGGTCATTCGGCCAAAAAAAATGGGCGCCGGCAGCCATCTTAGATTTTACTCTTTGCATGACCAAATCCTTTGACATGGGCTACAGGTCGTACCTTTGGTCAGATCATCATAAAATGTGTCATGGATGTTAACAATGATATGTAGATGGGAACGAGTCATTTTTGGGTCATTCGGGCAAAAGACATGGCCGCCAGCAGCCATCTTGGATTTTACTCTTTGTATGACTAAATCCTTTAGCACGGGCTACAGGTCGTACCTTTAGTCTGATCATCATAAAATTTGTCATGAATGTTAATAATGACATGTGGATGGGAACAAGTCATTTTGGGGTCATTCGGCGGAAAAACATGGCAGCCAGCAGCCATCTTGGATTTTACTCTTTGTATGACTAAATCCTTTAGCACAGGCTACAGGTCGTACCTTTAGTGTGATCATCATAAAATTTGTCAGGGATGTTAACATTGGCATGTAGATGGGAACGAGTCATTTTGGGGTCATTCGGCCATAAAACATGGCCACCAGCAGCCATCTTTGATTTCAAAATTCAATCCTTTAGCACGGGCTACAGGTCGTAATTTTAGTCTGATCATCATATAATTTGTCATGGATGTTAACAATGACATGTAGATGGGAACGAGTAATTTTGGGGTCATTCGGCCAAAAAACATGGTCGCCAGCAGCCATCTTGGATTTTACTCTTTGTATGACTAAATCCTTTAGCACTGGCTACAGGTCGTAACGTTGAAATTGGAATGTAGATGGGAACGAGTCATTTTGGCGTCATTCGGACAAAAAACATGGCCGTCAGCGGCCATCTTGGATTTCAAAATTTAATCCATTAGCACGGGCCACAGGTCGTACTGTTCGTCTGATCATCATCAAATTTGTCATGGATGATAATATTGACATTCGGCCACAAAAACATGGTCGCCAGCAGCCATCTTGGATTTTACTCTTTGTATGACTAAATACTTTAGCACGGGCTACAGGTTGTAGCTTTAGTCTGGTCATCATAAAATTTGTCATGAATGTTAATAATGACATGTAGATGGGAACGAGTCATCTTGGGGGTCATTCGACCAAAAAACATGGCCGCCAGCAGCCATCTTTGATTTTACTCTTTGTATGACTAAATCCTTTAGCACGGGCTACAGGTCGTACCTTTAGTCTGATCATCATAAAATTTGTCATGGCTGTTGAAATTGGAATGTAGATGGGAACGAGTCATTTTGGAGTCATTCGAACAAAAAACATGGCCGTCAGTGGCCATCTTTGATTTCAAAATTTAATCCATTAGCACGGGCCACAGGTCGTACTGTTCGTCTGATCATCATGAAATTTGTCATGGATGATAATATTGACATGTAGATGGGAACGAGTAATTTTGGGGTCATTCGGCCAAAAAACATGGCCGCCAGCAGCTATCTTGGATTTTACTCTTTGTATGACTAAATCCTTTAGCACGGGCTACAGGTTGTACCTTTAGTCTGATCATCATAAAATTTGTAATGAATGTTAATAATGACATGTAGATGGGAACGAGTCATTTTGGGGTCATTTGGCCCAAAAACATGGCCGCCAGCAGCCATCTTGGATTTTACTCTTTGTATGACTAAATTCTTTAGCATGGGCTACAGGTCGTACCTTTGGTCTGAACGTCATAAAATTTGTCATGGTTGTTAACGATGACATGTAGAATTGTAGATGGGAACGACTCATTTTGGGGTCATTCGGCCGAAAACATGGCCGCCAGCAGCCATCTTGGATTTTACTTTTCTCTTAATGAATGTTAATAATGACATGTAGATGGGAACGAGTCATTTTGGGGTCATTTGGCCCAAAAACATGGCCGCCAGCAGCCATCTAGGATTTTACTCTTTGTATGACTAAATTCTTTAGCATGGGCTACAGGTCGTACCTTTAGTCTGATCGTCATAAAATTTGTCATGGATGTTAACGATGACATGTAGATGGGAACGACTCATTTTGGGGTCATTCGGCCGAAAACAAGGCCGCCAGCAGCCATCTTGGATTTTACTTTTCTCTTCATGTCTATAAACATGTATTAGACATTCAACTTTCCACATTCCTAATCGCTCCATTGACTGTAATACATTAAATTATTCCCTTTCCAAGTTGAGCTACAGTGTCATTGACACTTTCATTTGAAAAATATTAACGAAATATGGCTGTATTATCACTTGAGTATCATGAAATTTGGCTGTATTACCACTTTATTTTAGAGTTATCCATCTTCATCCGCAATTTTGTCCGAGACCGTCCATTTGAAGACGTTTTTCTGGGCCACAAATAATTGCACATCTCGAGAAATAACAAACTTCAAATATCAATATCCGATCACTCTGGGTTTTGATGGGTGGGTTCCTCGACTCGAATGAAATATTTTTTTACCCCCGATGCCAAAGAAATAGTAATTTTGGATAATGCATCTTTAATTTAGATTGAACTCCTTCCTCAATTTAATTTGTTTGGAGCGATATTAAACCCAATTCACCAATTCCATCCCATGCATTTGGACTACTTAGCTATTAGTATGGCTATATCATTTTCTGATGTCTCTTATGCCAATGTGCAGACAAAGAAAGCTATTGTATCTAACTTTAAACAAGGGGTACGCATCTAAGATGCTTTTGTCGAGTTTTTTGGCAGTCGAACCAAACTTCTGCCAATAAGGTGCACAACTCCAGGAAAAAAAGTCGGACGGTGGTATATTATTGCAATAGACCTATATAGAATCCGTTAATATTTCATTGAGTTATCGCACTAACGGTGATAAAATTGTTATTAAAATAGACAAACTAAGACCCATAACTCCCAAAGAGAATTCGGACAAACCAGGTTTTCGAACTCGTCCGAGATATTGTTGCAAGAGACTCATATACCAAATATTGTTTAAATCGGTTAATATTTCATTGAGTTATCGCGCTAACGGTGATAACATTGCTAATGAAAGTGTCAATGACACTGTAGCTCAACTTGGAAAGGGAATAATTTCATGTGTTAAAGTCAATGGAGTGATTAGGAATGTGGAAAGTTGAAAGGCCTAGTTATGCAAAGAGTAAAATCTAAGATGGCCACTGGCAGCCCTGTTTTTTTGCCAAATGACCCCAAAAAGACTCCGTCCCCATTTACATGTCATTATTAACATCCAGTACGAATTTCATGATGATCTGACAAATGATACGACCTGTAGCCTGTGTCAAAGGATTTAGTCATACAAAGAGTAAAATCCAAGATGGCTGCTGGCAGCCATGTTTTTTGGCCAAATGACTCCAAAATGAATAATTCCCATCTACATGTCATTGTTAACATCCGTAAAAAATTTCATGAAGATCTGACCAAAGCTACGACCTGTAGGCCGCATCAAAGGATTTAGTCATGCAAAGAGTTAAATCCAAGATGGCTTCTGGTGGCCATTCTTTTTGGCCGAATGACCCCAAAATGACTCGTTCCCATCTACATGTCAATATTAACATCCATGACAAATTTCATGATAATCAGACGAGCAGTATGACCTGTAGCCCGCGCCAATGGATTGAATTTTGAAATCCAAAATGGCGGCTGGTGGCCATGTTTTTTGCCGAATGACCCCAAAATAACTCGTTCCCATCTACATGACAATGTCAACATTCATGACAAATTTCATAAAGATCGGACCAAAGGTACGACCTGTAGCCCGTGCTAATGGATTGAATTTTGAAATCCAAGATGACCGCTGGTGGCCATGTTGTTTGTCCGAATGACCCCAAAATTACTTGTTCCCATCTACATTCCAATTTCAACAGCCTTGACAAATTTCATGATGATCAGACTAAAGGTACGACCTGTGGCCCGTGCTAAAGGATTTAGTCATACAAAGAGTAAAATCCAAAATGGCTGCTGGCGGCCATGTTTTTTTGCCGAATGACCCCAAAATGACTCGTTCCCATCTACATGTCATTGTTAACATCCATGAAAAATTTAAGATGATCCGACCAAAGGTACGACCTGTAGGCCGTGCCAAAGAATTTAGTCATGCAAAGAGTAAAATCTAAGATGGCTGCCGGTGGCCATGTTTTTTGGCCGAACAACCCCAAAATTTCATGATGATCAGACAAACAGTACGACCTGTAGCCCGTGCTAATGGATTGAATATTGAAATCCAAGATGGCCACTGGCGGCCATGTTTTTTCCCGAATGAACCCAAAATGACTCGTTCCCATCTACATTTCAATGTCAACAGCTATGACACATTTTATGATGATCCGACCAAGGGTACGACCTGTAGGCCGTACCAAAGAATTTAGTCATGCAAAGAGTAAATCTAAGATGGCTGCCGGCGGCCATGTTTTTGGGCCGAATGACCCCAAAATTAGTCGTTCCCATCTGCATGTCAATGTTAACATTCATGACAAATTTCATGATGATCAGACCAAAGGTACGACCTGTAGCCCGTGCTAATGGATTGAATTTTGAAATCCAAGATGGCCACTGGCGGCCATGTTGTTTGTCCGAATGACCAGAAAATGACTCATTCCAATCTACATTCAAATTTCAACAGCCATGACAATTTTCATGATGATCAGACTAAAGGTACGACCTGTAGCCCGTGCTAAAGGATTTGGTCATACAAAGAGTAAAATCCAAAATGGCTGCCGGCGGCCATGTTTTTGGACCGAATGACCCCAAAATTAGTCGTTCCTATCTACATGTCAATGTTAACATTCATGACAAATTTCATGATGATCAGACCAAAGGTACGACCTGTAGCCCGTGCTAATGGATTGAATTTTGAAATCCAAGATGGCCACTGGCGGCCATGTTGTTTGTCCGAATGACCTGAAAATGACTCGTTCCCATCTACATTCCAATTTCAACAGCCATGACAAATTTCATGATGATCAGGCTAAAGGTACGACCTGTAGCCCGTGCTAAAGGATTTAGTCATACAAAGAGTAAAATCCAAAATGGCTGCTGGTGGCCATGTTTTTTTGCCGAATGACCCCAAAATTACTCGTTCCCATCTACATGTTATTGTTAACATCCATGACACATTTTATGATGATCCGACCAAAGGTACGACCTGTAGGCCGTGCCAAAGAATTTAGTCATGTAAAGAGTAAATCTAAGATGGCTGCCGGTGGCCATGTTTTTGGGCCGACCAACCCCAAAATTACTCGTTCCCATCTACATGTCAATATTAATATCCATGACAAATTTCATGATGATCAGACAAACAGTACGACCTGTAGCCCGTGCTAATGGATTGAATATTGAAATCCAAGATGGCCACTGGCGGCCATGTTTTTTCCCGAATGAACCCAAAGTGACTCGTTCCCATCTACATTTCAATGTCAACAGCTATGACACATTTTATGATGATCCGACCAAGGGTACGACCTGTAAGCTGTACCAAAGAATTTAGTAATGCAAAGAGTAAATCAAAATGGCTGCCGGCGGCCATGTTTTTGGACCGAATGACCCCAAAATTAGTCGTTCCCATCTACATGTCAATGTTAACATTCATGACAAATTTCATGATGATCAGACCAAAGGTACGACCTGTAGCCCGTGCTAATGGATTGAATTTTGAAATCCAAGATGGCCACTGGCAGCCATGTTGTTTGTCCGAATGACCTGAAAATGACTCGTTCCCATCTACATTCCAATTTCAACAGCCATGACAAATTTCATGATGATCAGGCTAAAGGTACGACCTGTAGCCCGTGCTAAAGGATTTAGTCATACAAAGAGTAAAATCCAAAATGGCTGCTGGTGGCCATGTTTTTTTGCCGAATGACCCCAAAATTACTCGTTCCCATCTACATGTCATTGTTAACATCCATGACACATTTTATGATGATCCGACCAAAGGTACGACCTGTAGGCCGTGCCAAAGAATTTAGTCATGCAAAGAGTAAATCTAAGATGGCTGCCAGCGGCCATGTTTTTGGGCCGAATGACCCCAAAATTACTTGTTCCCATCTACATGTCAATGTTAACATTCATGACAAATTTCATGATGATCAGACCAAAGGTACGACCTGTAGCCCGTGCTAATGGATTGAATTTCGAAATCCAAGATGGCCGCTGGCGGCCATGTTGATTGTCCAAATGACCCCAAAACTCGTTCCCATCTACATTCCAATTTCAACAGCCGTGACAAATTTCATGATGATCAGACTAAACATACGACCTGTAGCCCGTGCTAAAGGATTTAGTCATACAAAGAGTAAAATCCAAAATGGCTGTTGGCGGCCATGTTTTTTTGCCGAATGACCCCAAAATGACTCGTTCCCTTCTACATGTCATTGTTAACATCCATGAAAAAATTTATGATGATCCGACCAAAGGTACAACCTGTAGCCCGCGCTAATGGCCGTGCCAAAGAATTTAGTCATGCAAAGAGTAAAATCTAAGATGGCTGCCGGTGGCCATGTTTTTTGGCCGACCAACCCCAAAATTACTCGTTCCCATCTACATGTCAATATTAACATCCATGACAAATTTCATGATGATCAGACGAACAGTACGACCTGTAGCCCGTGCTAATGGATTGAATATTGAAATCCAAGATGGCCACTGGCGGCCATGTTTTTTTCCCGAATGAACCCAAAATTACTCGTTCCCATCTACATGTCAATGTCAACAGCTATTTCATAATGATCCGACCAAAGGTACGACCTGTAGCCCGTGCTAAAGGAAATTGTTGACGCATCATGCACACACACACACACGCACACACACACACACGCACACACAGACGACAAAGCCATGGCAATAGCTCAAACTTTACAAAGTAAAGTTGAGCTAAAAATAGACAAACTAAGACCCATAACTCCGCGAAAAAAATTCGGACAAACCTGGTTTTCGAACTTGTCCGAGATATTGTTGCAGGAGACTCATATACCAAATATTGTTGAAATCGGTTAATATTTCATCGAGTTATCGCGCTAACGATGATCAAATTGCTAAAAATAGATAAACTAAGACCCATAACTACGGGAAACAAATTCGGACAAACCTGGTTTTCGAACTTGTCCGAGATATTGTTGCAAGAGACTCATATACCAAATATTGTTGAAGTCGGTTAATATTTCATCGAGTTATCGCGCTAACGGTGATAAAATTGCTAAAAATAGATAAACTAAGACCCATAACTACGGGAAACAAATTCGGACAAACCTGGTTTTCGAACTCGTCCGAGATATTGTTGCAAGAGTCTCATATACCAAATATTGTTGAAATTGGTTAATATTTGTGTGAGTTATCGCACTAACGGTGAAAAACTTGACTAAAAACCATCTAAGATGGATAACTCTTGTCAAAAAGTTTGGACGTGACCTATTTTCTACATGCAGTAAATAGTCATGGGGAGCAACTCACATACCAAAATTTGTTTGAATCCGTTCACAAATGTCAAAGTTATAAGGCATTCTTTAGGTCCGCCCGCCCACGTCAAACCATAAGTCGAGTTTTTCGTTTTTCGACTAAAAATGTTCCAACAATACACATGACATGCTATTGCTATTAAGTAGACTAGAAAATGTTTGCTGTATTGCACAGCTGAGTATATCACTGTACAGATGGTCTGAGGTCATTATAAATGTTATAAGTTTAGAAGAGATGCCAAGGTTCAGCATAATCAATGCCAGTGATTAGTAGAGAGCTCTACTATATAATTGATATTAATGGGTCAGCAGTGAGGTGGGCTTATCTTGATGACTGTGTTGTTGGTAGAATTTGATACATTATCATTGTAAACTTAAATTGGACTCTATTAACCCTTTACCCAACAAACCGGCCAAAACCGGCCAAAACAAGCTTCAACAGCCTAAATTATCTTGGGTCTGTCTCAATAAAACCATACAAATATGGATATCATTGGAACCGGCTCCTTGACCACATTGTGATAGTTACAGTTATGCCCTGTGCCAATGCATTCTCTTATATATGCGAGTCAACCATAGGTCGCCTCGCATATATAAGAGAATGCATTGGCCTAAAAAAAATCTTTTTTTAACACTTTTTACCATTTTTTCTTACATTCTTTAACAATTTTATAATTTTTAATGTTTTAAGCCAATGCATTCTCTTATATATGCGAGGCGACCTATGGTCGACTCGCATATATAAGAGAATGCATTGGCACAGGGCCGTTCTGTTGGGTAAAGGGTTAACCCAAGTATACCATGTACGGGTCACCTTTTCACATTTAATCCAAAGCTGCGCTCGTGCAGCATTACAGATCCTGTGCCAGTGCATTATCTTATATATATGGGAGTGACCCATAAATTGCAATAAGTTGTGTTATGTAAATGTGTCGATAATAGTACATAACAGTTTACTCTATAATTCAACATCCAAGCTCTAATTTATTATTCTGATCATAGTAAATAACTATTGCCAAGGGATGGGTTAAATATCAGCTGATCAAGATCGGCCTATCGTTAACTAATTTCGGTAGAAAATGATGGCTCCTATCTACAGGTAACCCCCAAGATCCATATGAAGTTTGGTGATGCTTAGATGAGAGATGTGACCTGCAGGATCACAGATTCATGGATGCACAGACAGACAAGATCCCATGGCAATAACTCACTACTTTACTTTGTCAAGTTGAGCTAAACATATCTCTCTTGACCCTTCCATGACTGGAGCTTCCTGAAATTTTGAGAAAAATCTGTGCCAATGCATTCTCTTACATAGTCTCCCATAGGGAACCTCACATATATAAGAGAATGCATTGACCTAACAATATATACCTTGATCTTGTACTTAAGCCAGTGAATTATCTTATATTTGCGAGGCTCCGTGGACTTGCATATATGTGACCCGCCATATCAAATCCAGTCGGAAGTCGGGATTTTTTTACCCTGTGCCAATGCATTCTCTTATATATGCGGGTCGCCTCGCATATATAAGAGAATGCATTGGCTTAACAATTTTTTATCATGTTTTTTAAATAAATGTTTCTTACAATTTTTAGGACATAAAATAAAAAAACATCCATTACCCTGCAGGGAGCCCAACACATATATAGAAGCACATGGAAGAGTGTCGTCTGCTCATGTTTGTCTGGGGCTCTGTATGGATGAAAATATTGTAAAAAATTGTTAGGCCAATGCATTCTCTTATATATGCGAGGCGACCTATGGTCGACTCGCATATATAAGAGAATGCATTGGCACAGGGTAAAAAAATCCCGACTTCCGACTGGATTTGATATGGCGGGTCACATATAAGACAATGCACTTTCAGAGGATCATAAATTTTGTACTAGCGCCGCTCGAGTCATGAAAGGGTAAAGGAATGTAAGATAAAAGGTCGCCAACCATGTGTCCCCCGAAAAGGTGGCTTTTTAGTAAGGATATCTTTTTTTTGAGAATTATTTTAATATTTTCTTTTAGAATGGGTAAACCATCATCAATGTGATCAGACTCTGGTTTACCCAGCAAAAGCACAAATTTTAGAACTAAAAGCTACACTTTATAGACTAGAATCCTCCATATGTAAATGGCCATTAACCAGGGAAGTGGGACAGAGAAGGGCAGCTGCCCTCCACCAAGGAGTACACATGGGGTACGGAGTACCATTCTAAGCTTTATAGAATAGCCAGAAAAACCTGATAAATTATCAGAATCAGGATGGTTATATGGCCCTGAGAGCAAATATATTAATTAATTAATAGCTTAATGTCTAAGGGAACTACTCGTCAATGAGTATTTAGTAAAACCGGTTAAAGCCCTATTCGCACATATTGCACACCATTTGCAAAGACACTGAAATGATTTTTTTGATAATCATCGAACATCATAAAACAAAATACTTTTTTAAGATTGCTTTTAATGAATCTTTAATAAAAGGAGATGTGATCATGGTTACATTGTATGCTAAAAACAAAATAGATGACTAAAGTCTTTAAATGGACCCAAGGCACTCGCAGTGGGTAATTGTGCAAAAAATATTAAAGGCCCACTTAATTTTTGAACCCACAAATTACATTATATAAAATATATGCCATATTATATAACAATTGAAAGAGGAAGCTCCAAAACATTGTATTATCAACTTATCTGGTGTAATAAACTGTGGAGATGTTGTTTTTGTTGAGTTGCCAACGCTTTCTGTCATCTGGATTGCAGTAAAAAGCAGCATTATTTTCAATGCAGGGGGAATAACACTAAATATTAAAGATAGAGTTCTTCCCCTTCCTTTGAAAAAGCTTGAATTATGTTGCATTCTGGGTGGCAAAGGGGGGGGGGAGTGATTCTATGATTTCAGCAGTTTTCTATTTCTCTGTGGGCATCTTCTAAGACACAGATGTTTCAAATAGTGATGAATAATAGTATTTTAATCATATTTTATGGCATAGATTGTTATTAAAACCGTATATCAAGTCACTATAAAAAAAAATAATCGGCGACTCGAAAATTAAGTGGGCCTTTAAAGTCTAAAACATCAGCACTAAGAAGAACATGAAGAAATAGATGAAATTTGTTCTTATTTTCATCATTATTAACTCTTTGTTAATGAAATTTCATGTTGAAACCATTGTTATGTAAACAAAACTGTTACAGTGATTTGTCAACAAACATTGCTAATCATGCAGTAAATTTCAGAATATTTTTTCAATGTTCATCATCAATTTGTATTAAACTGCAGTTATAATAATGACAAAATAATGCAGGTAACATATTTATTAGTTAATACCTGTTCCTTTATAAAGTACAGTAATTCCCTAAGTAATCGACTCCTTTACACAGCAGAATTATGGGTAACTTTTCAGGATTTAGTCGGAAATATGGCTTGTTGCCATTCATCGGAAAGCTCTCTGCTGTGTTTAAGGAGTCCATTACTTAGGGCATTACTGTATGTCACTGTGGGCAAAGGTCCCTACTCGAGATTGCATCATTTAGGTTACAAAAGTGAGCAGATTTTGCGATAAACAATGAATTAATTACCCATTGGAATTTCATAATTGTAAAGCTGAAGAGAAAAAATCGACTCACAAAAGTTGCCTAAATCGGGCAATCTCGAGCTGCGACCTTCAGATACTGTGAAATACATTTTAAGGAACAGGTATTACTAAGAGATATATTACCTTCATTGTTTTTTAAATGTTAGATAGTTCCCTGTCAGAACATCAAAACGTTCCGAGCTTTTGAACTGGTGAAATATTATCTCTACAGGCGTAGCCAGAGTAGGGATTGATGGCATGATCTTCTATTGTTCTATTTTTCTGTCAATTACAGTCATTAAGGCACACTTGTATCTAGATCATGCCATGAATCTCTACTCTGGCTAACATTGAATTAATAACACAGGAGAAATTCCATAATTGTAAGTGACGCAAAGCAAAATCTCTCACAAAGTCAGTTAAATTTAGAGTTGAGACCTTCGCCTAGAGTGAATTACATTATTAAGGAACACATAATAACTAAGAAATATATTCCTCACTTTATTTTTATGAATATAAGGTTCCCTGTCAAAACTTCAAAAAGTTCCCAGGTTTTGTACTAGCAGAATATGATCTCTATGGGCGTTAGCCATAGCAGAGATTCATGGCAAGATCTAACTTGGCTCATTTTATGCTTCATATTATACAATTAGACACAGAGAATACAGAAACATTCCAGCAGTGAATATTTGTCAACAATTAGCTGAGAATTTATTTGTGAACTATAATTTTCAGTACTTGTGAGATTGCGGAATATGAGGTATGTATGCTGCTCGTCTGGTCGAGTTGTGGTAGTATAAGGAAATGTGTTCTTGTGTAGAAGCCATAAACCAAATTTACTATAAGTTGGATAATCCGGCCTAAAACAAGTCTTCTCGGTTCACAACAGCTTGGGATATCAGTTGAGATGATGCTGTTTTGGACCGAGTTCGATCCCATTACTATTCTATAATGGACTTTACGCCCAGAATCGTGGACGGGAGTTATCTTGCTTGTATGTCTTTGGATTAGGTAAAATAGAAGCTTTGCATATATGAACATAGAGGTCAGACTTATGGGAGGCCAAATTCACATTTAATAACCAATTACGCTTAAGCTTAATTGTTTATTAAATGTGAATTTGGCCTCCCATACAGACTTTCCCAAGCATAATTATATGAAACATGTATATATCAGAGGTCCGTTAAATGTCAAAGAAACAAGATTCATAAGTAAACAAAGCCTTGTTTTCCATAGAATTTTGATTTGTCGCACTATCAGAAAATGATCGTATCATCATCTATACCTTTTTCTATCATGGTAAATGATATATCATTTTGAAGACATTTTATTCATAGACATGTCAGATGATTAATCTCATTTAGGGTTTACATGAATACCTGGGCACCACATGTACATGCTGTACATCTGTTGAATGAAAGTACGTTATAGAAGAGCAACGGGGCGGTATTCGATCCAAAACAGCATCAACCCAATCGATATTCCAAGTTGTTTTGAACTAAGAAGACTTGGTCTAAGCCCGGCCATGGAATTCATCAAAGATATTCGTGAGTAGAAGCCATAAAATAAATTTGAACAAACTTCAAATAACTTTGTTGGATTTATAGTACTCACCAGCACTATTTAGAATATATCGCAAATTAGTCACCCGAAAAACAAGTGGCATTCTGTTATAAAATGTGGTCAGAACTGCATTTGTTCTTTTTATATGTTCTATATTGGGATGAAATTATAAAAAACAAATATAAAAGAAAGTGTATAAAAATAAATTTATCGCATCCAACTTTACTCAGGTCTCATTCAAAGAATAATTTAATTAATGTTATAAGTTCTCAAATTGGAACCGATCTTCTATCTTCTTAGAATACCAGCATATGTGGAGAACCCTAAACAGAAAGATATTGGACCTGGAACACAACACAAAATCTTTACAAAAGTATGGTGAATTATATATAATTTCAGTAAAATATAAAAAAAACAATGGAAAATATTCACCATGTGGTATGTTGTGATGTTCACTCTGTACATGTAATTTAAAAACATCTCATCACAAAGCTCATTTAAGACCCTTCCACATGATGGTTGGCGCGTGTCCCATGCATACCGCATGGCAAAAGCGTCTTTGATGTTTTTTGCTACGACAGCATATATGGTGGCAACCTGTATATTTTCGTTGCGACTCCGGGGTATTTGTTATTCGCATATTTTTTTTTTAAATAACTGCATGGTGCAGCGATGCGCAATCACACAGTACAAAACTGACCTTGACAGAAAATTGTTGTGCTTCCAGTGTACCATCATTAAAAAAGTCGGAATCAGCTGAACAACAGCAGACGAATCGCGCAATTCCACACTGCCAGAATAGGACAGCAGAATTTCTGCAAATTTAGTTATTTGCCCGCGTTGTATGCAAGCACTCATTGCCTACTGCATGTTCTAATTAGACGATTCACAAGCAACGCGTGGCAAATGCCATGTGGAAGGACCTTTAAATGATTGCAGACCTTGCATTGAACTTCACAATGAAAGAAGGAACAAACTGTGCTGGGTAGCTCCCAGGTTAAAAGCTCAGAGATTCTTTCAATTACATTACTCAAAACGGGCACTTTTCTATCTGATAGCAATCACATATAAAACTTGTCAACCAGATTTACATTTAATTCCTTCTAATGACACTCCCCACACGGCACATTCGTTTTGACGATTCTGCGACCAATTTCACGATTCTGCGGTTTGACAACCACGGTGCTACGGCAGTTTAACGATTCTGCGACCATATTATACGTGATATTTTATTTACTTAGATACAGGAGCTTTTTACTGAATTGGGACGACAAAGTGGGCTTCTTCTCGTTTTCATTGTATAGAGTAGACTTTGCAGGTCAACCAGATTGACTCACGGAATACATACGGGGATGAGATCTATACATAAAATGAGTCACAATTGGCTCGGTCAAATCAGAACCATCAGATCAAACCACGAACCGATCGCTAAAAGTCATTTCTTGGGCTACAAGGGGACATTAGCAGTGCGAAAATTAACATCCAACATAAGCTTTGATAAGCATAAATGTAGGATTTGTCAAATTCGTACCTCAATTGACGCAATATTCGATTAAACTCGACACAGAAATGCAGTAACAATGTCAACTATTTGGCAACGCCCCGGGTTCAACCATGACAACGACGATTGTGCGACTTGTTGAACGGTAATTTTCATTTGTATACGACGTATATGACACTGATCGGGCAGCTTAGTTCTGCATTAAGCCCATGTATGCTGCATCAATGATGTTAGGCACCGTGCATTCGTTGTAATGAACATATCATGGATTCAATGCAGTACAGTGTATATATTGATCCCACATGTGATGCCATAGAGACCAAGTCACATAAGAGATGCCCACCTGTCATTAACCGAGCATTCTGACATTTGAACATGACCAAATGTTTTTTTCTGTATATTATCGATACTAGATCATTGTTATATTACCGGGAATTTGTTGAAAATAACGTACAGTACATCTTTAACGTAAGAATTTTAACAATTAAATATATAACTGGTATATATAGGGTCGATTTTCGACAGAAAAGGATATTCTATCAAAATTTATTTATTTGTGATTAAAATCTAGTTATCTAAAATATAATTCCTTCGCACAGTCAAGATTTGCCTCCAGATATGACATTTCTTATATTTATTTCCACTCAACTTCCCACAATGTAAATTTTAACGCATTTGGGGGGGGGGGGGGAGTTATACATCGAGATGCGTATAGGCTATATTTTTATTATTTTGGCCACTTTCGGGACCCACCAACGAAGTGTTCTACTATTTAATTTTTTTGTATACATTTTTACTGCATGTTTTCTGGTATCATCCCTTTTTTTTTTTCTTTTTTTTTAAATGTTGCTTATTATTTTCAGTTTCAGGTACCCACACCCGAAGAATTTTCGCTAATACTTTCCTACAAACACCTTTATAAACGTAAATCGACGGTCAATATCTTTATGTGTAGGGTCAACCTGCGAATCAGAATATGATTAAATAGCTTATAACTCATGTTATGGTGAGTGGTGACATTTTCGAATGAAAAATCAACTTTCAAAAATTACAAAATCACTGGGTTCACTAAGAGGGAAGATGTTCAGGTAAGTTGTGCATTTGGTCATGTTCAAATGTCAGAATGCTCGGTTAGTGACTGCAATGGTGGACATCTGTTATGTGACTTGGTCTCTATGGCATCACATGTGGTGATCAGTATATACACAGTACTGCATTGGATATCCATGATATGTTCATTACAACGAATGCATGGTGCCTAACATCACCGATGCAGCATACATGAGCTTACTTGCAGAACTAAGCTGCCCGATCAGTGTCAGCTACGTCGCATACAAATGAAAATAACCATTCAACGAGTCGAACAATCGTCGTTGTCATGGTCGAACCCGGGGCGTTGCCAAATAATTGACATTGTTACTGCATTTCTGTGTCGAGTTTAATCGAATATTGCGTAATTGAGGTACGAATTTGACAAATCCTACATTTATGCTTATCAAAGCTTATGTTGGATGTTAATTTTCGCACTGCTAATGTCCCCTTGTAGCCCTTGAAATGACTTTTAGCGTTCGGTTCGTGGTTTGATCTGATGGTCCCCCATTTGACCGAGCCGATTGTGACTCATTTTATGTATAGATGTCATCCCCATATGTATTCCATGAGTCAACCTGGTGGACCTGCAAAGTCTACTCTATACAATGAAAACAAGAAGAAGCCCACTTTTATTGTCCCAATTCAGTAACAAGACAGTCAATGACTGTGGGGTCGCTCACCAGACTGCAAAGACTGATAAGACTGGGACTCTGGAGACCACAACAGTCAGAACTTTTCATAATCACTTTAAAAGAAGTAGATCTAAACAGGATATGTGGCCAAATTACCAAATGTACACTACTAGTTCTTGGCTCTGCCATACATATTTTAAGAATTACTATGTTGTGAAATAGTTATGTCTCTGGCAATGCCCTTATTCGACTTTGTGATGCCATTTTCACAAATCTGTCACCCAAGGTAATTTCCTACTAAATATAAGCAAAATAGGCCATTTCATTCCTGCATAGAAGACGTATGATGAATTGCTATGGAGAGAAAGAGTAATGTAGCTGGCCTTGCACCTACTTGACCTGGTGACCCTGATTAAACAAATCTGAATCACACATCACCAAAGGAGCTTCAATATTAAATGTGAACTAAATAGAGCTGGTGGTTCTTTCAAAGAACACTTTTCAAGTTTGCCAAATATGTTCTGGTGAAGTGGTGGGTGTGGGAGAGTTAAATGTCCTGTTGAAAGATTTGAACAATACATATGATAGATTGATGTTGTAATTGGGAATTAATGACCTCTAGCAGATCTCCAGGAAATGTTTATAAAAATGTCAGACTTCACTTGCAATTTTTAATATTTTGTGGAGTTATGTCCCTGCCACATTTGACCCAGTGACCTCATTTGAACAAATCTGAATGTGAGTCACCTGGGCAATATCCACACCAACTATGAACCCATTCGGTCTTATGGTTCCAGAGGAGAAGTTTAAAGAATTGTTGACGGACGGACGAGGAGTGATGACTATAGCTCCACCAGAGACTTTGTCTCAGGTGAGCCAAAAACTATTGAAATTATAGAATGACTCCCCCCCCCCCCCCACTTTGGATCCCAAAATGCAACAGAATTCAAACTTTTTTAATGGAAGGGGAAGAACTCCATCTTTAATATATAGAGTTATTCCCCCTGCATTGAAAATAATGCTGCTTTTTACTGCAATCTAGATGACAAAACTCTTTGGCAACTCAATAAAAACAACATGTCCACAGTTTATTATACTGGATAAGTTGATAATACAATGTTTTGGAGCTTGCTCTTTCAAATGGTATATAATATGCCATATATTTTATATAATGTAATCTGGGGGTTAAAAAATTAAGTAGTTTACTATTTTATATTCATTTTAGTCTATATAATTAATTTTGAGAAAACAAATTACATCTCATTGAACAAATCTGCTAAATCCACCCCTCAACCCATGGGGACATCCCTGCAAGAATAGGACATCTGTGATTTATTGGATGCTTGTCTACATTTGCCTAACAATATTTCCTTAACCTTGAAAGCCAGTGCATTCTCTTAGGTGAGGCTACCTATGGGACACTCACATATATAAGACAATGCACTGGCATGATACTAGTACTTTGTTATAAAATAATAAATATTGGACAAATATTAAAACTAGGAGCTCATTTCTCTTGATCAATGGTCTATTATTTTATATTCATTTTATTTTAGTATATGTAATTGGTTTTGGAAAAACAATTACATCTCAATGAACAAATCTGAGAAATTTGCCCCCTCCCCAAACATATGTGGGGACATCCCTGCGAGAATACCGGTAGGACATGTGTGATTTATTTGGATGTCTGACCATATTGGCCTAACAATATTTCCTTGATCTTGAACCCCAGTGTATTCTCTTATATATAGGATAATACACTGGTGCAGGGTCTTTATTGCTGTACCAGCATAGCTCTGGTAATGAAATGGTTAATACTAATGCTATTATAAAATGTGTACACTGTCAAACAGTTAGAGTTGTATTTGAGATTGCTGTAAACACATAGGATTAAATTTCATTCACAGACATCTTTCTCTCTTACCCTGATAACTGTGGATATTGAGATAAAAGTTAATTACTTTATAATGACTGGACACACAGCTGTGATCACTGTGAGAATTAAGGCTGGTCAGTTCCTGGCATGTCATATAACTAAAGTGTAAGGCTTTTAATGGGGTGAACCTTGCAGGGATCTCTGGTGTGGGGTGGCATGGACATGCAGTGGTGGGGGAGGTGGGGTGGAGGGGGGGGGGGGGGGCAAGTGTTTAAAACAAGGATTTGAATTAACTTTTTTTTAAGAGTTATGTCCCTGGGCCCTGGCTCTGCCCCTATTTGACCCAGTGACCCCATTTGAACAAATCTGAACCCCAGTCACACAAGGACTCTCCATACCAAATGTAAGCTAAATCGGTCAAATGGTTCAAAAGAAGAAGTCATTCTAAGAATTACTATGGAGGAATAGAGTTATGGCCCTGGTTTCTCAACTAATCAACCTGGTGACCTCATTTTAACAAATCTGAATGTGAGTCAACTAGGGAACATCCACACCAAATATGAATCCATACGGCCTTATAGTTCAGTAAAAGAAGTCGTTCTAAGAATTACTATGGAGGAATAGAGTTATGGCCCTGCTTTCACAACTATTCCACCCAGTGACCTCATTTGAACAAATCTGAATGTGATTCACCTAGGGAACATCCACACCAAATATGAACACGTTAAGTCTTACGGTTCGGGACGAGAAGATGATTGTTGACGGACGGACGGACGGACGGACGGACGGACGGACGGACGGACGGACGGACGGACGGTCAGACGGACGGACGGTCAGACGGACGGACGGACGGACGACGGACGAGGAGTGATGACTATAGCTCCACCGGAGACTTCGTCTCAGGTGAGCTAAAAAGCTCCTGTATCTAAGTTTGTCATAAAATATCATGTATAATAAGGTCGCAGAATCGTTAAACTGCCATAGCACCGTGGTTGTCAAGCCGCAGAATCGTGAAATTGGTCGCAGAATCGTCAAAATGATTGTGTCGTGTGCTCCTGGAACACATTAACCAAGCAGGTCTTTCCAAATAATTTCTCTCAATACAAACATCATTTTTCTACCGTAGAATTTAAGTAGAAATAAACAGTAAATTATGTTGTTTTTGTAACTTTAGTCCCAGAAAATAAAGGCCATTTTTAGAAGAATTATGTGAATTTGTGTGTTAAATTACAATGAAAGAAGGAACAAACTTCTGGGTAGCTCCGGGGTTTAAATTCAGAGAGATTCTTTCAATTTCAATACCAGAAACTGACATTTTTCTATCAGCAATTTCATATAAATACGTTCAACAAGATTTATATTTTATTACAGGCTTGTTCCCAGAAGTAGTGTTATTGCTGTTCCATATTTACAAATACGTTCCATATGCATCTCGTTGACGTAAAATGACATACCTGACATTCGCCTTAACCATGAAACAGGAACTATAAAATAAAAGCATCATCACACATGACAAAACACGCCCTCTATGTGCCTAAATAAACCTTCTAAGCCTGCATTTTTAATGCATGGATTATAGGACGCGAAACACAGAATGACACGATGTGTAAATGGGTTTGTCGATACAGCACTTGTGCTGTTGCGGAAGGATAGAACTCGAGGCTCTTGCGCCTCTCGTTCTATCCTTCCGCGACAGCACTCGTGCCGTATCGACAAACCCATTTACACATCGTATCGTTCTGTGTATGTATTCCAGCTGATGGGTAACCAAGTAGACTTCCCTGAATAATTTCTTCCAACACAAACTTATGTTGATCAAGTAGAAAGCATAAAAATGTTTTTGTAACTTTAGCCCCAGAAAATAAATGTCATTTTAGAAGGAAATCTATGAATTTATAATAAAATAAAAGGTCAGCAGACCACAGTGTCCCCTGAAAACGTTGCAAGTCGATGCTGCTTTGTTAAAGAAATTAAAAAAAAAGTTGAAATTTTCTAAGTAGAAAAGGGTTAATAACTTCGTAAAAAAAAAATTCCGTCATCTATATACATGTTGCACATCTCTAATATATGGGTAACAATATTCTGAAGCTTGAAATATCTACGATCAAAACTGTAGGAGGAGTTGATTACACCATGAAGGTACCCTCATACAGAAAATTATAAAAAATGTTGAAATTTTTAAGTCGAAAAGGGTTAATAAACTCTGTCAAAAAATATTTTTTCCGTCATCTATATACATGTTTGCACATCTTCAATATATGGGCAACAATACTCTGAAGTTTCAAATCTCTAGGATGAAAACTGTAGGAGGAGTTGATTACACCATGAAGGTACCCTCATACTGAAAATTATAAAAAATGTTGAAATTTTTAAGTCGAAAAGGGTTAATAACTCCATCAAAAAATAATTGTTCCGTCATCTATATACATGTTGCACATCTTCAGTATATGGGCAACAATATTCTCAAGTTTAAAATCTCTGGGATGAAATCTGTAGCAGGAGATGATTACACCATGAAGGTACTGAAAAGTGTGACGGACGGACGGAATGACGAACGGACGGACGGACAGAGCCCGTTTCTAGTCCCCCGAAAATAAAAAATTTCGGAGGACAATAATAAAATATCATGAATCATACATAGGCAATATTTATAGTTGAATATGAAGATGTTAAAGGGAGACTGTACCTAAATACAGCCATTGTACAAGCCATCTCCGACTCTATTCAACAGAAAATATGCTAAAAATGAATGAATTTGAGTCAGGGGATGAGGGCAAAATAATATTATACTTTATCAACAATGTAAAACAACATGGTAATTATTATGAAAATGAGTAAATGTCTTAAGCCTTTTACTCATTTTCGTTATAATTATCAGGTTGTTGTACGTGGTTCTTTATGTATGTGAGTGTAATTAAATCTCATTTTTGACTCATATTAATTCTTTTATTGGGTATATTATGTTGAGGAAATGGCCCCATAAATGGCTGGATTTAGGCACAGTCTCCCTTTAAGTCACAATTCATATTGGAGGCCAAATTCACATTTCTTGGTTATAAATCCACAGTAGTAGAATCGATTTTCTCTGCACTCATTTTAACTAATAAATGTGAATCTGCATTCCATATATCTTAGCAACAGGAAATATTGTCTTGACAAGAATGAGGTCTCCAGAGGGTGAATTTAGTGACGCTATCCTGCATAGCGGGCTAGCATCACCAAATTCACCCTCTGGGGGACCTCACTCTGCATGGCCTCATCTGCTATGGGAGACATAAGACTCAGATTGAAGTTCCCAAATGGTGAATATTGTGATGTATATATGCCAATTTGGGGATATAGAGAAACTAAACTAAAAAAGAAATAGAATCAAAGTGAAGAAGTTTGAAATTTGATAGTATTATAAAAGAAACTTTCCAGAGATGAGGCCTAAGCAGAATGAGGTCCCCAGAGGGTGAATTTAGTGATGCTAGCCCACTAAGCGGGATATCATCACTGAATTCACCCTCTGGGGACCTCATTCTGCAAATGACAGGTACACTAAACTCAGGCTTGTTCATAAATACATGTACATGTATAATACAGAAACTCAACAATGACCATTTCTCATGGAATTCGAAGATCAAGTGGAGGCAGCGAGATATCTTTTCTCACATTCTATCACATTGTTAATGAAGTATTTCACTAAGGATTCATTGGCGTATGTGAGATATTTTTTGAATGAGTTGTTATTCAGTAAGACATTATTTTGGACAAACTCCAGCACCGATTTACCAGAAGCACACTCATCCAGTAAAGTGTCCAGATAATCCAATAGTTTTGTGTTTGGTCCTTTAAAATTTTGGAAGACAACGACCTGACTGAGACTGAGGGGATCTGGGTACACAGTCATGTGTATTTTCTGGAACATCAACGAGACAATGTATATCAATCCTATTGTAAAACGTGTAAGTGATGCATGGGTTATCAAAATAATCGTCCCATTGCTGTTCAGTCCTTTGAGAGCAGCAAGAACGCACTGTAGTAAGTTTTGACTGCTGCTCAGCTCCTCCATACCAGTTGCCGGGAGATCCAACGTCAAGTCCATTAAAACAACAGAAGCATCTGAAAAATTCTCAATATTGAGAACATCTTCTATTTTGAAACAGTGACAGCATTTCGCTAATTCAGTTATCAATGTTTTGTCGATTCTATAACACAACACACATTTAGAATCACTATCACTATCAAAGCATTCTGATGATAAGTTAAGAATTGAGACGAGCAAATGCAGACCGTTTAGTTTATTCCTCACAATTTGATCCGACTTCGCAATGAATTGGCTTTTAGTTGTCAGCTCATACAAATGACTCAAAAGTCTTTGGTTACAGAACTTTGAACTGTGAATAATTGTAATTGGAGACCCACATATGATATGCCATGGTAAGCTCACATGGTCCAATGAACACGCGTTTTCATCAACACATAAATATGCATGAGTGGTCACATCAGCGTCAAATTCATAATTGTATGTTGGCATTTCATTAACCTTTTCCGCCCACTCTTTCTTATCAAATCTCTTCTTGAATGAGCCACTATGAATGTTGTCGGCTCTTTCGAGCTGAATTTCTTTATGCCTTAATATACAATGTGTTTTCTTCATCCATCTGTGTTTGACAACTGTATCACATTTCCGTATTGGCACTAGAGCATATCTATCAAAGAACTGATAGGACGCCTGCTCCCTCTGTTTGTCTATCTCTGCTTTATCAGCATCACTCATTGTCATAAATCGCCTCAGATTTGACTTGATCGTCTCAGACTGTAGATTTTTGAAATACGAACAGCAAGCCATGTGTTCATCCAAGAAATCCGAAGGAATTTGATCTTTTGATAGTAAAGCCCTGCTACATTGTGAGGCGGTAAAGTACATATTCACCAATTCAGCTACTCGGTCCGTATATCCACGATACCCTTTACAAACAACATATACCTCAGAATTCCCAGGCTTACTACTTCCTGGTTTGAAAACAGTAACTTCATCAAAACAACAATTGAGAATCAACATCAGAATGATGGTTTCACACTCGTACATAGTAAACAACTTCAAAACAAATGAGCCTTGTTTTGATAGCAGCTGTAGCGTGAGCAGAGTTTCACAGTAATGTAGATGTGACACTATGCCTTCCTGTTCCGCGGGGTTGTCCTGACAATCTATACTGCCATCTGCTGTTATAAGCATGATCCCAGCATCCCGTTCAGGGCCCGTTGTTTTACTGTGTGTGACTGTCTTCATACCGAATTTTGACCGTACACATCTGATGACACCATTAACGTTTGCAGTGTTGAGCAAATTCCCGGTGTTATCCTCGCAAAAATACCAATTTTCTAACGTGTCCTTAATGAATCTGTCATCATTAACCATTTCCGTCAGATTATTGCCCTCGTAATACGGGTTTAATGTTACACCCATCCAGTCCCATGAACCACCATAATTATTGCTGACTAGGAAATGATTCAGACTCGTGACGAAGGCCCCAGGTGCCTCGCACAAATGCAGAGTGTTCAAGCTGCTCAGCGACAAATCAATGATTCCAAATGACGAAACAATTTCATAGAATTTACACCATGCACCAGTACACAGTTCTGGATGAATGAATTTCTTGACATCACCGACAACTTGTCCTGCAATGTTAGTGAATTGAGTATGCTCATGCCATTCTATGATTTCTTTGTCGTTCAACTCACTCTTTAACTTGTTCAGCTCCTCCTTGAATTTCATGGTAACATCTAACAACCATCCCCTCTGTGTTTTGGCCTTCACCAAAATCTCATCTGTATTCTGTAATGTGGTGTATGAGAATTTCTTCTCATATACGTTCCAGACTTCTACCTCTTCTCTTGTAAAGTCATGTTCAGAAACATTTCCAGAATCGACTCTCTTTCGTTTCTTCTCCATATCAATTAAACTAGCAGACATTGATCGTAAATTCTGTGGGAGAACGTAATTTCAGGCCAGGATCTGTAATGATCAAAGTAAATAACTGAAAATAAATAAATAATAATCATGCTTCTTCTATACTAATGTGCAAGCCTTTGAAATAGTGTGTCTGTCATTGGCAGAATGAGGTCCCCAGAGGGTGAATTTAATGATGCTACCCAGCATAGCGGGCTAGCATCACCAAATTCACCCTCTGGGAACCTCATTCTGCTGAGGTGTAAGCAGAATGAGGTCACCAGAGGGTGAATTTGGTGATGCTAGCCCACTATGCGGGGGTAACATCACTAAATTCACCCTCTGGGGACCTCATTCTGCAAATGACAGACACACTATTTCAAGGCTTGCTAAAGTGACAAGACATTGTCCATGAAGGGATGTGGTGTCAGGAGGGAGGGGGTCTGCGTTTATTCGAGATGTACACACAAGGTGTAACATATTGGTACAAGTCAAGCAGACTTGTTGTAAACAGTATTTATTTCATATAATTCAATGTTAACCCTTCCATGATATTTTGCACAAAACCTGTGCCAATCCATAGGGAGTCTCGCATATATAAGATAATACATTGGCCTAACAATATTTACATTGACCTTCACTACTACTAATATAGTGCATTCTCTTATATATGCGAGGCTCTGTATGGGAGACATGCATATATAGGAGAATGCACTGGCAGAGGATCTATATTGCTGCACAAGCACAACTCCTGTCATGAAATAATTAACATATAACAGAACAAGTACATGTATAAACAAGGATGTTACCAATGGGATTGATATTAAATACATTTTAAGCTTTTGAGAGTCGTTTCCTATTGACTTGTGACCAGGTCCACCACCTTTTAGAGTGCTTTCTGAGTAAATTATGACAAACTCTTTCGAATAACAAGTTTAAAGGTACTCAATCCGATTCGATGGTCCCCATATCATTAGATTCCAACAACAACAATTTTTTTTTGAAATGCCGCTTCTGTTATCAGAATCGATAAACAAAAATAATGTTAACCACAGTCAAATATAGTATAAAATTATGGAGGGTTATTAGGGTCACAATCCTAACTTCACATTTTAATTCTAACTTAACATTTTAATTCTTATATTTTAATTCTAACTTAACATTTTAATTCTAACTTAACATTTTAATTCTTATATTTTAATTCTAACTTAACGTTTTAACTCTAACTTAATGTTTTAATTCTTACTTAATATTTTAATTCTAACTTAACATTTTAATTCTAACTTGATATTTTAATTATAACTTCATATTTTAATTCTTACTTAATATTTTAATTCTTATATTTGAATTCTAACTCTAACTTTATATTACAATTCTTACTTAATAGTTTTATTTTAATATTTTAAATCTACTACAAAAAGCTCTAATGTTGGAATTAAAATATTATATTTAAAAAGTTGAAATTGAAATGAGCATAAAACGGATCTCAGAATTGAAAGGCAAAAATTAAAACAAACATAAAATGGATTGTAGAAGTTGTAATTGTGACCCTAATAACGCGCCTGCACTTCTGTAACAATTATAATGAAAGGCGTCGCTACGATCGAACGGCGGGACATGACAATCTGCGGGATGGGATGGAATATGGAATATAATGACAATCTGCCGAACAGAATTTCAAATTGCGTGGAACGGCCGATATCTCGAGGAATACAGCACATAGAGGGCTACTTTTGGTGTTTAACGAAAGGCCCACATTCGCACTATCCACACAAATTAACCCCGCCACTGACCGGACAGCAGAAGTTGCATTATTCGATCGACAACTGACCTAACATAAAATTGTCGAAATCAAGGCCGTAGAACAGCTGTAGAAATGTATTTTTACAGTGATAACGCTATGCCCACAAGCAGACTTGGTATTAAAATGAAGTTTATCATCTATTGCACAGCAAGAGACCGATTAATCCACCCATGCGAAGGTGCCATGAAGCACGAAAAACTGCGTTTGACGTCAATGTTTAGAATTTAGATTTCTCGATGAATACGCTAGCAAACAACAAGTGTTAGGTCTAAATGACACAGTGGAATACTGCGCATTCGTTTTTAGCTACAATATGGCTGTTTTAGTACGAATAATGTAATGGCGACTCACTAAAAATAGACTCGATGTTTACAATAACAGGATCGATTTCAGCTGATATATTCCATATAATGGGGCGTATAGTATATCAAAATGTAGGATTAGACACAGGGAATGTAATTTTGTCCAAATGGGTCCAACACGCAGTGAGAAATTGTTGCAGAAATTCGCTCCAAGAAAGAGCGCTACTTTTTCTCGTAAAAAATAGAATGGCCGACTGAAGCCGTTTTATCGTTCCAACTAAGCCTGTTCTTAGCAGCACTTCGTCAACAAAATACGAATATACACCATGTATCAGAAGACGTATCAAATGTTATTTTTTAAGGGTTTTGCGCTCTTCATTTGTTATAATTCGCACTTATTTTTTATTTCAGTTGTGACTAAAAGCCCAGATGCCGGAAGCCGGTGTCCGGCAATTACAAGCCAAGTTACAAAATAGATTAACTGGGTTGAACGCATGAATATATCAATGGTGAGACTGTTCGAAAGAATATTCAAATCAAATAGTGTTGAGTCTCTTATATATGGGAGCCTCGCATATATAAGAGAATGCACTGGCTTACATGGTCAAGGTAAATATTATTATGCCAATGTATTCATTTATATATGCGAGGCTACCCATGGGAGAGAATACATTGCCACAGGGTTTTCGCACAATTTCAGGAAGCTCCAGACATAGAAGGATTTAGTGCTGATAATCTGCTGTTGTGTAAAATTATACAATGTCACATCATGACATGATGAGGATGTGCAATTTCAGTGGGTGAGGTCATATAGGCTTGGCTAATCCTGGAAACTAGCTACGGTTGATTAACATGGATGGTTATTTCAACAATGCTTTTAACATTCCAGTTGAGGAATTGGATACAGTTATGAGGGTAAGAAACTCACAACCATTTGCTGCTATACTCAGGCCCGTTTTATACATCGCGCCAAACACGGGTCGTGCTATCTTCCCCTGGCTCGACATTGGCGCGTCTCTGGCTCGTGTTTCGTTTGTTTGATTTATACGTCGAGCCAGCTAGCATCGAGCCACAGACGGGTAGCATGTCGGGTCATGCCAGAGAAATTCTGACGAGCCAGTTGGTTTTATACGTCGTGCTCCAGTCGCGCTATCTTGGACTTTGACATTTTTACACTAATTAGGCTGGCTCGACCCGTGTCTGGCTCGACGTATAAAACGGGCATCATTCTATAGCCATGTAGAAACGAAATTCCATTATTTTGCCTATTCACCAAATAATTTGCATTTGAAGATGACCCATCTGATTTCATGCCATAAAGAATATATTTGTACATTTTCTTTAGCAGAAAATAATGAGATCGAACTGAGGGTGTCCCAAACCACACAAATGGGTGTCTCAAATCATCAAGTGTGTGTACCACAAACCATCCAATGGGTATCCCAAACCAACATATGAGTGTCCATAATCATCCAATGAGTGTCCCAAGCGACACAATGATTATCAAAACCATCAGGAGTGTCTAAAACGTCCAACTAGTGTCTCAAACTACCCACTGAATGTTCCAGTCATTTAATAGGTGTCCCAAAATAGTGTACAAAACATATATCAAACTAATAGTTTGAAACTATGTTTTGGTAAACTCCTTGGATGGTTAGACAACTCGCTTGATCGTGTGAAATACTCGATGGAGGGTTTTGTACACTATTGTAGATGTAATGATATGACAGTTGGTTGTTGGTTCGTAACACCAGTCCTGTCAAGTTGGATGGATAGGGAATTTGTTGGACGGTTTATGATGCTAGTTTTATGGTTTGGGTCACCCACTGGGTGATTTGTGACTTCAGTTGGATGCTTTTGGGACACCAATTGGGTGGAGTGTTCACATTGAGAGGTTTGGGACACTCATTATAGATTTTAGATACTGGTTATGTGCATTGGGACACTGCGTGGCCAATTGGGTCACTGGTTGGGCTTTTTGGGACACCACAGTTGAATGGATTGAGACGACAGTTGTAAGTTGTATGACATATGGCATGGGCTACATATTGGATGCCTGCCTCTCTTGTGGTTTCGAACACCCATTGGATGGTTTGGTAACCATGGTACACCCATTGTGTGGTTTGGGGCACTGATTGAGTGGTTTGACACACTCAATTGGTGCTCATTGTATGTTTTACCCATCTGATGGTTATGGACATTCATTGGATATTTCTGGAACCTACTGGATGTCTTGGGACACACCTATTATGTTGTTTCGAACATATGGAGCACTACTGGTGTGGTTTGGAACATTTGTTGAATGGATTGGGTCCTTAATCAGGTCGATTGAGACACTCATTTATTGGTTTGGGACACTCATTTTGGGTGAGTTGGAATACCAGATGCATGGTTTGGGGGACTATATGTGTGGGTAATGACACCAGTTGAGTATCGCTTGGGGAGCTACCTACCTCAGTCTACATCAGTCTGGGTGGTTGTGAAACTCGTTTGGTGGATTGGGACACCCCGTCGATGGTTTGGAACAATGTTTGGATTTGGGGCGCCCATCATATGGATTTGGATACTCACATGTTGGGTTTTTTTTGGACACCAGTTGGGTTTTGTAACTCTGTATATGGTTTGGAGGACTCGTTGTGTGGTTTGGGACACTCATTTGATGTATTATGAAACTATTGGTGGCTTTGGAAACTCGTATGGTGGCATATATGACTACATATTGGCTATACGTTTATTCAATATCATAAGATTTAGTGAAAAAAAATCCACAAAAAAAAAAACACTTCAATTGTTCACTTCCGACTGCCATTTTCGCTGTCATTTTTAAAACTGTTTAGACACCGAATTGTCAAATCCTCGGGATATGACTTACTATAACGGATTAGGATTTGCCATTTTATAGTTTTAGGGTCAAATTATGCACGAAATGACAGGCATAATTATGCTATGGCAACAGGAATAATGCGTTTTTTGTTGCAGGTTGCTGTCACATTAATACAATTAGAGGACACTGTAGTGAATGGTAGTACACTCCAGGAAATTGCCGACATATTGCCCCGTAACATTCACGGCCACATGTTAGCATCAAATTAGTTGGAGCAGACATCCTTACGAAAAAATGGATCAAGATTAATACTGGGGCCCCAGTCTGGAGAAACATTTTGGCCAACCTCGTTCCCAGACAAAAATCCCAATTTTCACCATTTTCTTACATATATTCTTCATTTTTATCCAATATTAACGACTTTCCCTTCATTAAACACATGGACATTTTGGATATGTTATTATATGGTCACATTTGGCAGTCAGAGCGTTTATGGTTGGCAGATTTGTTTATTAAAAAAATTCCAATTTTCACCATTTTGTTTTTACATATTCCAGTATTTTGACTCAAAAATTACGACTTTCCCATTCTGGTTCATGGGGATTTTGGATATGTTATTATATGAGTACAGTCACACTCAAAAAGACCAAAAGTCATTGCATAGCAAATTTTTTCATGGTTGGCGTTTCCTTCCACCCGTTTGACTGGACTAATAAGGAACTGCAAACTTGACACAATAAAGCCATAAATAGGATATGTAGAAAATTTCCCCAAAAGCGAATTTTGGATATATTGTTCCCCAGATTCTGCCCGACAAAATAACACTAACAGCTTGTTACCAATTTAATATAGGTTCACCTTAAAATCTGAGTCTCAACCAAAAAATTACAATTTTCACCATTTTTGTTTACATATTCCTGTCTTTTGACCCAAACATGATGATTTTCCCACCCTGGGATTCATGGGGATTTTGGTTATGTTATCATATGGATATAGTCACATTCAAACACACCAAAAGACATTGCATAGTAATTTGTTCACGGTTGGGTTTTTCTTTCCATCAGATTAACTAGATTAATAAGGAACAGTAAAATTTACACAAAAAGCCATAAATAGGACCCCATTTCAACGAGCTGTAGAAAATTTTCCCCAAAGCGGATTTTGGATATATCATTCCCCAGATTCTGCCCGACAAAATGACACCAAAAACAGCTTGTCACCAACTTGCGACCTAGAGTTCACCTCAAAATCGAATCTCAACAACCAGACAAACAGTTTGTACACAGTGGTGAAAACCAAAAGGAAGTTATTCTACTTATTCAGTTCCTTCTAACCTTGGTGTTCCACCATGGTTCAGGGAAGATTCAGTCTGGGGCAGATTCGGCAGGGAAGATTCGGCCCATGATTTGGACTGATTCTTCTCACCTAAAATTGTTTTTACCAATATGATATGGCTGTATATTTGGATGTTTTTATATATTTTTCAATGGTATGATATATGTTATTATTTATAATATACTAGCAGGGTTACACGGCGTTGCCCAGGTTAAAGTGATGTGTGGATATTTGGTGGGAATAGTGATTACTCAAGCTCAAAGTGTTACACGCATTCTCATAAATTGTATATTCAAATAGCATCACAAAACATGATTCTTACATATGGAATGTAAGTAGTGGTTCACCTTGTCAACTGTCATTTTGTTTATCGCGATTAATCGGTTCCACCAATAAAGAAGTATTTATTTATTTTCTGCGTATACGTCAGACGTTATGACATGACATATGACCATCATAAACACATTAGTTCGCAAAATCTAAAGATGACAATTGGGTTTACATATATAGAGAAGTATCAATCAATCTAGTTGGTAAGACTAAGATTTTGAGGACACCTGGCTATCATATCTCCATGAAGATACAGATGTTTTAAAGAAATGTCCAGGTGCTCCTCTGTTCATGGCGCTATCTATTGGCAAAATATTCGCAGTTTAAAAGAAATGTTGCTATGCATGTATATCAGCTACATGTGCCCAACACAGAGCGCGATTTTGAGTGGTGTATTGTATTGTTTTGTGTGGAAACTATATTGAATGTAACAGACTCAATTGTGTTATAATATATACATGATCCATTCTAAAATGCAATCCCCTGACGGTTCGAGGTCTCTCAGTTTGCAAGAATATGTGTATTTGTTTTAAAAAATGAGAAATCTACGTTTAATGCTTTCTTCTATGTATCTAGCTCATTATACATTTTTAACGTGCACGATTTGATTCCTTGTATCATTTGAGAAGAACTTGTATGAATTTGATGGTTATTGGCACTAAACATATTTTTTTTAACAGTTTTGGTGACCCTCCCGTCCCTACTTCAGACGGAGGCGGCGCCTCTTTTGTTATCATTAAACCACACGCTTTAGACTCATTATGGAAATATAATAAAAATATATATAACATTGGTGAAAATTGGTGAGTATACAAATCCGTATCAAATTTAGGGCCCCCATATCTCTCATACAAACGGCACCAATTTGGCGCATCTAAACCACACGATTAGATTTCTCGTATCACAGAGAAAAATATGTATCAATCTGGTGGAAATCAGCGTTAAACATATTGTTCATCTTTCTTTTGTGTTCCTCTCACACTCTCTGCATCCTGACTCGAATGGCCCCACTTGTGACAGCTTGTGACATCCTTAAACCACACAAATAGACTCCTGATATCATGGAGATGATTATTGATAAGTTTGGTACTAATCGGCGACTAAATCAATTTTGATCAAATTTAGCACCAACATGGCGTCTTTAAATCACACGATCAGACTCCTCATATTATGGATAAGAATGCGTATCACTTTGGTGGAAATTGGCGCTAAAATTATTGCGTATCAATTTTGGTGCCCCTCTGCCTTTCAGTTCACCCCTGACTCAAATGATGCCACTTTTGACAGATTTAAGCCACACCATTAGACTCCTCATAACATGGGGATGATATTGTATAAGTATGGTGGCAATCAGCGACTAAACCCATTCTTATCAAATTGAGTGCCCCTCCCACAATCTTTAATCCAAACGACAGCAATTTGGAGTCTTTAAATCGCACAATTAGAGTCCTTGTATCATGGAGAAGAATATTTCTATCAATTTGGTGGACATCGGCGCTAAAATTAGTTTTATCAATTTTGGTGCCCCTCTCCCCTTCCGTGCACCCCTGACGCGAATGGCGCGACTTTTGACATATTTAAAAAACACCATTAGATTGCTCATATCAATGGAATGATTATATATAAGTTTCATGGCAATTGGCGACAAACATTTTTCTGCCCCTCCCCCTGTTCTGCCCCTGACAACGGCGTCACTTTAGAAAATTCTAACCCGCACCATTATCTTTCTCGTAAAAAGTTACCCCATATAGACCTGTTTGGTGCCATCTAGATGGTCCCTCGGCGCTAAACTCAGTTTATCAATTTTGGTGCCCCTCTCCCCTTCCGTGCATCCCTGACTCGAACAGCACCACTTTTTGACATATTTAAACCACACCATTAGATTCCTTATATCATGGGGATGATTATATATTAGTTTCGTGGCAATCGGTGACAAAACAAATTCTGCCCCTCCCCCTTTCCTGCCCCTGCGTCACTTTAGAAAATCCTAACCCGCTACATTATCTTTCTCGTAAAAAGTTACCCCTAGTATACCCCTTTGGTGGCATCTAGATGGTCCCCTGTGAATTTCTATAGAACACAGAGACAGACAGTCGCAAATATAGATATAGATTAAAACACGAACTAAAGTGATTTAATTAAAGTGTATGTAATTAAAGGGTATATTTTATATAATTTTTTCACTCAGTGAGTGAGTTGTTCCTTGGTAAGTGAGGATTGTTCAGGCAATCACAAGAGCCCACGGCCCTATCACAACACAAGTTCATTCTATTTCATCGTATTACTTCTTCAATTAATTCAACTGTGAGTCCACACTACTTTCTTCGAGAACATAAGTTTCAACATCACACAGCGCGACTACTACTAATCGGCGACCAACATGGAACACACAACATTTCACTTGATGACGACAAACTGAAATCAAATGTTTACTAAATGACATGTATGCCTTATACATAAATCAATATGGATCACTATTTTGCAGAATTTTAAATGCACATACTCGATGTCTTTAATCAGTTAAAAAAAAACATATTTCAAATCCAAATAAAAGTAATCAGACAATTTGATGATCAAAAAGCTTTAAAGGCATGGATGGCATTGGTTATAGGTAGGGTTGCCACGATTAATCATATAATCAATGAACCGTTGATAAAGCTGATAATCGATTACCATTTCCATAGTCGATTAATCTGTGTTATTTATTTCGGACGTCGGAAAATGCCCGATATTATTAATGAATACCATTTTGTTTTACACATTTTAATCTACAACCGATGGGTTAACAACCTTTGATCGCATATCAAAGAGATTCGGACAACATGAGTACTACTAACTTATGTTTCAAACAGTCGGCAGTTCATTTGATGATGTGACATGGTTACTCTTCAGGTCGTTGTATATTCTACAAATTGGCGGTACTGCAGCTTTGAACTTATGGCGACATGGTTGTATATTTATACTTGAAAGGTGGCACTATGTCTTTGAAATATGCCGACTGCCACCCTGTTCAATGAACTGAATGTTCTCGCCCTTGAATCTGATTGGACCATTGGGGAGTTGACTGACATTCTCTGGAAACCAGGAAACCTACAGCATTTTAATCAGCGATATTATCTGCGATGTCAGCTGCGAGTATACTTTGTTTGCATAAGTATACTAAGATGTTACTAGTACAGGCTATTGCGTATCATGTAGTGAATGCAGAATGAAACTCGATATTATCAAATACTTAACTTGTTCTACATTGTTAAGTCGTGCAATTTGCAGGTGGGGCTCACCTTTGTAATTGTTATCCACTCTCTGGAAGTTTTATGAAACTTATAGTTTCCTTTTTATGAACTGCCAGCCATCCGTCGTGCATTCCTACTTTTATATTGTTTGTATGCTTGGCTATTCATAACACTGAAATTAATCGCTACGTTCGTTCTAATGAACTCACAAATATTATAACCATAACATCGCCAAGAACTGTGCTGGTATTCAATACATTGTGTTCATTGGTCATTAACAGTGGTTTATGGTGCACTTTATTAACGTAAAAATTACATCAGCCGATGCCTAAAACAACCAGCGACAGTGCAGTTAACGAGCACCCAGCCAATAGGCCATATTACTGAATACTTCAACTGATGTTATTAGGTACTATTAATCGATTATAGTCGATTATTGATGACCGATTATCGATTATCAAAATCAATAATCGTGGCACCTCTAGTTATAGGTTTCAATTTAGAAATAAAAATTACCAAATTATCTATTTCCTCAAGAATATACTAATACTAGTATAGTATAATGATAGCATGAATGCGATATTATCCACAAAACACACTTTGTATATAGCACGTAAAGAGTGTGTGATAAGCAAAACACTCATCACCATGGCAATTTTGTTTTTGGGAGAGTGATTCACGCTGGCCCATTCAACACCAAAATCTTGAGTGCGAGGATATATCGGTTGTAAACAATATGGTGGCAATTTTAACGAAAGTTCACCTTGTGGGGTCTCCCCGGTGTTGAGTGTTTTGTGTATCGCACACTCTTTATGTACTGTACTGTATCATAACTTGGCTTCTGTTTACTATCAATGTGTGTGCTGTGACGTCATACTGCAGAAGATATTTATAGCGGCGTAACATGAATGGTAGCGAAATCGTTCAAACTAGGAACACGTAGCTTGTTCAATGGTCTGCATTAGTCCAACAACTATAGTTAGGACCACTGCTATGAACAGAGTTTTAGCCCTGTGTTATGAAATATAATTGAGTTTTGGCAGTGTAACAGAATGAGAGAGAAGTGTGGGAGTCTAACGACTGTGACCAAGAGATCTAGACCTCTCGAGCAGAGAAGTCAACGGCCTTCTATATTTACAACGTGACTGCTACAATGGGAGATGTGAACCAGTGCATCGTTGTTTATGCATTTGTGCTTGGGGCCCCAAGTGGGATAACAAAACTAATATTGACCGTACTTTGACTCTATCTCCATATTGGGGGATATGTTTTGCACAGGATCTATGAGCATGAGTAATTTCATCACAGAAATCCTGTGCACAAAATATCCATACTCCGGCATTCTTTGATGTTATGGCAACATTCTCATATGTATATTATGCTATATACACAGGCCTGGAAATCTCAAGGTGGGCTGCCCGCCTACAGCCCGCCTAGAATTTTCCAAGGCGGGCTTTTTATAGACCGCCTCATCAACAATAGGAAATTTATTAAGTTATTTTATCGTGTTTTACTGCATCGAAATTGTAAAGATTTAAATTGTACAGTGTGCACATGCGTGATCTCTGCAACAGATGGTAATGTCAAATGGTGGAATCGTTAGTTTCCGGAACAAAATTATCCGTAAATCTGATCTTTTGATTGATTCTCACACATTTTAAGGACAAAATAAATTATTTCTCTTCATAAGATTGAGCTTACAATATATTTCACTGGATAAAAGCGGTGAATATTCTTGTTTACAATGTTATTCAATTATTAAAGTTGAGAAACTATTCTCTATGTCCCCAATTGCAAACACTCCGTAAATCTATACCGAACGACTTGACCGCTGGAAGCAGCAATCTGCGAAAGCGGTCTTGTCATCGGTGATGGAATATGGATTACTTTGACAAATAAAGCAGTCATTTGTAACTGTATTCAAGTGTACATATACTGGATTTGACATTCAGAACTCGGGACATTTTTTTTGTCTACATAACATAACTAATTTAGATGAAGTTAAACGTCAAAAATAGACAAACTAAGGGCAGTAGTAACTAAGGTATAAAAAATAATAACTGTAAAAGTTGAGGAGGGCTATAGCCCTCCTGGATTTTCTAGACCGCCAGCCCTGTATACAACATCACTATTTGACTGCACACCAAACATTGCGTTATAGTTTTGGCGCTTTTATTTCAAATGGTTACACTGTAGTTAATGGGGTCATTGTCGTAGTGTTTTCTACATAAATGCACACATGTTGATCATATTTGTAAGTTCGTGTTCTTCTGTTCATCGATCAAACAACCATGCAGTTCTTTTGGCCCCCTGTTTTATACTAACTTACTAAGATCAATATGTGACCAAAGATCAATTCTATCCTTGTGCTAAAAGAAATTTAAGCCTTTATCACAACTTCTGAAGAAAAATAGTTTCGAATTGAAGCACATAGCAATTATTTATGGCAACATTTCAATCTCGCGCCGACTGAAACTGGTGTGCGTTCATGTATAAAATATTACGACAAAGACCCCATCAGCTACACTGTACTGGTAACATAAACATACTGTTCTTAATTTTTCCATTGCAGTTGGATTTTGTTTATGATAGATGGCTATTGACTTTAGGTACATGTGTGACAGTGCTATTTTATATACAAAAGCAGTATATGCCTTTATTACATGCTACACATGTATACTAACTAAGTTATTAAACCTAACTCACTAATATACATTTTATAGCCGCATTGTAATCATTTCATTCCGCGTACTTGGTTCATTCCATTTCGCGCTATTCCGTTCTTTAATTTCCCGTTCTTAGTTTAGTTCCTGATCTCTATTTTGCTATTTCCTATTTCTATCTACGCCCAATCTCTTACCCGCTTAAGTCTTCCTCTGTCTAGTTCAGCGCCCAGTATTAGATCTAACTGTCGGACACTAAGGTGTTTTAGCCAATCACAGGTAAGCTTATTTACCGCGCTTTCTCATTCCGTATTTCGTCACCAAGGAGTAAACATCGCTATATCGTATAACACTCTCAGTGTTATCCTAATTTCTTCATGCTCGAAGAATGTAATAAGTTATGACATCTGACCTATGCTTTCCAAAGGATGGTATGTAATATTTGTTATATGTTTTTACCCGTTATTATATCTTGTATTTTAATACTATTGTCTTCGTTGTGGAAATTTAGAATTACGTCACATTTGCAATATATATTTGCCCCATAATGTAGGGATGTAGGAAATCGCACGCTGCGTTCATAATCTCCCTTTTATACCAGCAATATACGTTTTATTTCTAACTGTTCGTCACAGTTAGGATTGTGTCAAAATAGTTGTTTATATCGACAATAGGGAAGTTGGTTTTTGACACAATCACATTTCACATATTTATTCATATCCATTCTGGATATGTAACTAGGCAGCAACTACAATCTATGTATTTGTTCGCCAGGGTCCTGTAACTCCTGTTGGTTATTTCGTTGATCATCTGGATATCTGGATTGATGTCTGATGTGTGATGTTTGATGTTGTTGGAACTTGGAAGTCTAGCTGTCTGTACAGATGTGTGTGATGTCATCCAGACATCCATGTGTTGTGATGTTGGATTGTGTTTCCGTTGCATAAGTATCTGAATAAATGCATGATGAAGACTTTTAAAGGTAGGCTCAGTTTACTATAGACCCTGCCAGATGTTTAGACTCAGAGCCCTACAAATGTTTGTGATAGCGACATGGTTCTCTTAAGACCGACCCCATGCGCTCTACCACACATGTATGTCTCAAACAGATCACCAGCGAAGGGAATGAGGCTGAGATGTAGTAATGGACTGATGGAATTGAAACCCTGTTTGAGATGGACGATATCTCAACTCATTGAAAGTAGAGCAGAAGTTCAGAACGAAATATTCCACTTTCAACTCATTGAGATATTGTCCATATCAAAACACTCTATGCTATTATCTATTATATATTTTTGGAAGATCTGTTTGTGTGTGGGTGTGTGTGTAATAGGGGTGCCACGATTAATCGTATAATCGATGAACCGTTGATAAAGCCGATAATCGATTACCATTTCCGTCGTCGATTAATCTGCGTTATTTATTTCGGACGTTGGAAAATGCCGGTTATTGTTGAATACCCTGATAAGAGATTCCGACAACTTGAGTACTACTAGTATATGTTGCAAACAGCCGGCAGTTCATTTGATGACATGGTTACTCTTCGAGTCATTGTATATTCTTCAAATTGCATGGCGCCATGATGGCGGCACTGCAGCTTTGAACTTATGCCGACATCGTTGTATATTTCTACAAGAAAGGCGGCACTACGTCTTTGAAATGGACTGACTGTCAGTGAACTGAATGCCCTCGCCCTTGAATCTCATTGGACCAAAGGGGAGTTGATTGACATTCTCTCGATATCAGGGAACCTACGGCATTTTAATCAGCGATATTCTCGGCGGTGTCATTTGCAGCAATTAGTATACTTTGTTTGTATAAGTATACTTAGATGTTACTAGTACAGGCTATCGCTTATAGTGTGGTGACTGCTAAATGAAATTAACTATTACCAAATACTTATTTTTGTATGTGTCCTGAAATTTGCGGGCAGAGGCCCACCTTTGTAATTGTTATCCATGCTCTGGAAGTTCGCTGAAACGTATAGTTTCCGTAACATTAGATTCCTTTTTTTTAGGAACCACCGTCGGTCCGTCGTGCATTCCTACTTTTATATTGCTTGTATGTTTGGCTGTTAAATTAATCGCTACGTTCGTTCCAATGAACTCACAAATATTATAACCATGACATCGCCGAGAACTGTGCTTGTATTGAACACATTGTGCTCATTAGTCATTACCGGTGGTTTATGATGCACTTTATTAACACAAAAATTACATCAGCCGAAGCCTCAAACATGCAGCGAAAGCAGTTAACCAGCATCCAGCCAATATGGCAATAGGCCATATTACGGAATACTTCTAGTGATGTTATTATTATTATGTACGATTAATCGATTATAGTCGATTATTGACGACCGATTATCGATTATCAAAATAAATAATCGTGGCACCTCTAGTGTGTAATCGATGAACTCGAAAACGCCCGACCCGATTTCGATCAAACTTGGTATGTGGGGTATTTTCGGCCGGGGAGTGACATAGGCCTATTGATTTTCAGATCCAAGGTCAACTTTTCACGTGCCGAGGTCAAATCTGTTTTTACGCTGTGTTACAGGACTTTCATTTGAGTTCGGTGCTTACAAATCGATTCGAAACAGCGCGAATAATAAAATGCCAGTCATAATAATGACACTGTGAGAATCTTTCGTGTTTCCTCTTTCTAACGATATATTTATAATGCGTATGTATCCGTTTTAGTTATCTGCCTCAATTATCAAGAAGAAGTGGTATTATCTTCCATCAGGATAAAAACAATGCGTAACTTCTATGACGTCGTTAGAGGTCACAACGTTAGATCACGTTAACGCTTAACCGGTCGATGCAGTTGACTGTTTCAGACGTCTTGGCGATATCTCGGGCACCGATGGTAATTTATCTTTACGTTGAAACTTGATAATTAATGAGCGTGTGTATATGAGGCGCGTTTATATACTTGAGTGGAAATCAAATCGTGTTAAACTGGCAAATTTTTACGGACGAAATTTGATGCATAGGGTATCTCGGTATCCGCTGGGCCGATTTCCCGGTATCCGCTGGGCCGATTTCCACCATTTTTGGGGTGTTGGTGTTTGACCCCACCTGACCTTGACCTTCAAAATGGTCAATTCAAGGTCAAAGCCCGGACGAAGTCGGGTCACCTTCTAGTCATATATAAAATACGTCAAAATACGTCCAAAATACTGCAAATCGTCGCCTTATTTTCTTCAAATTCTTGTCACCTATTGTCACCACATCCAATAGACTATAATCCATACTATTGATCGCCCAAAATTCATAAGCGCAATATAAGACATGTATAAATCATTATTTGATTGTTTCCAATCAAAATTAAAAGAAAGTAACCGATAGTTCAAGTATATACAATACATTTTAGCAAAGAATTTGCCGGAATGGGTACCTCGAAACAGTGCGCGGAACTGCGCAGAAGTGCGCGGAACTGCGCGGTACAAACAAAACAGTTATTATGCACGGGGAGTTGATTTAAAACATGTATATTAATGAAATATAGTAGTAGAAGGTCTTCAGTTACGAATTTGCAAGATCATTTTAACGTTTTATTAGAGAGAGTGAGTGGTAGAATCTACCGCGCACTGTTTACTGCGCTATATCTTCCGCGCATTGTTTCGAGAAAAGCTTACTGCGCAGTTGTTACCAGAAAACTTAATGCGCGATGTCGGATTAATAGCCACAGTTACGTGATAAATTATATATTATAAAACAATTTTCTAAAACTCCTATCAGCTTTTATCCGGGCTTTGGACCGGCAGACTTAATTGTCAAAATGAATTTACCGGTGCCATGATATATGGCACCTCTGTGCATATACTAGTATGGCACCTCTTATTACGCCACCGTAGTGTGGTGTTTATTGCTTTTGGTTTTTTTGTATCGCATGGGCGATCGATAATTCACTGGGTGATTGTACATTCGGCAAACCTCGTTAGATTCCGTCACCGTTTCATCGTACCGATAATTACGAGAGTACAACTAAGATTGGCACATGTGTTTACGTCACCGGTGTAATTGTGGGGACATGCTTCTATTATGAAGGTTTGCTATCCCGAAGGTCCGCTATTCCGAAGGTTCTCTATTCCGAAGGTTTTTGTTATTTTTAGGTTAATTCTATATTTTAAAGTATTGAGACTAATTTGAGAGGGTTCATTTTCACAAAGATTCTTTATATGGAGTGTGCGCTCACATCCGAACTGATCATGCGCGCACACCGATACAGATACAGGAGGAAATAACTTAACTTAGAACATTAAATGTGATTTTGTTTTGTTTTCGCTGGTTTTCTTGAGATTTTATGTCATTACGTGGGCCCATACCTTTGAATTCTTGGCATATACTATGAATGTTGTGGTATATATGGACCCTCCCGCATTGGGACATGACATAGGTTCAGTTGACTTAAGTGGTGTTCTGTGTGTGCTCCAATTTGGAGTTCATTATTTTAAGGGCCAAGTTTAGAATTTTATGGGTCCATACCTTTGAACTCTGGGCATATAATATGAATATTGGGGGGCATGGCTCTATTCCGAAGGTTCACTATCCCGAAGGTCCACTATTCCGAAATTTCTCTGAATGTTCGCTATTCCGAAGGTTCACCAATCCGAAGGTTCGTTATTCCGAAGGTTCTGTGTTCCAAAGATTTTTTTTATTTTAAGGTTAATTCTATATTCTAAAGTAACGAGAGGGTTCATTATCACGAAGATTCTTTTTATGAAGGAAATAACGTAAAACATTAAATGTGATTTTGTTTTGTTTTCGAGGGTTTTCTTGAGTTTAATGTCATTACGTATGACCTTATTTCTCATTACATATTCACGCCAAGGAGCCCACACAATTGCTATGTTACGATGCGATTTAATGTGATTATGTGTGACCTAATATCTCAATAATCTGAGGCAAGAGTACGCCTGCTAAAGGCGAATTATAACAGTTGGGGGTATAACGCTCAATAAATACTGGAGGCTATAACAAACTGCGCAGTAGAATATCGCTGAATGGACGAGTATGAGATGAGCCTAAATGCAATTGTGACTTTGTTTAAAGGCCCACTTAATTTTCGAGTCATTAATTTTTTATAGTATATACGGTTTTAATAACAATTTATGCCATAAAATTTGAATAAACTACTATAATTCATCACCATTTGAAAGGCAGAATACTTCTATCTCCTAGTTTGAAACACCTTCAAAATACCGCGTCGTATATCTAGCAATTAGCAACCAACATGTCCTCCTCGGCTTTCCATAGATTTCAACGTAATTTGATACCTATGGGTATTTGTGTCCGGGAAGTGTTTTGAACGGGTCAAATCGTGACCCCGACCTGACCTTGACCTTTAAAACTGTCAATGCAAGGTCAATTTGGGTAAAACGGACAAATTTCGGCGAAATTTGATACTAGGGATACTTTGGTCAGAGGAGAGTTTTGAACGGGTCAAATCGTGACCTCGGCCTGACCTTGACCTTCAATATGGCCAATCAAAGGTCAACTCGGATAAAACGGATAGATTTCGACGAAATTTGATACCTATGGGTACTTTTGTCGGGGGGGGGTGTTTTGGACGGGTCAAATCATGACTCTGACCTTACCTTGACCTTCAAAATTGTTAATTAAAGGTCAAGTTGGGTAAAACGGACGGATTTCGACGAAATTTGATACCTATGGGTAGTTTTCTACGGGTGGGGGTGTTTTGGACTGGACAAATCATGACCCTGACCTGACCTTGACTTTCGAAATAGTCAATTGAAGGTCAAATCGCACCTTTCACCGGAAAGCAGATGTGAAACAGCCCGGGTGAAGTCGGGCCTATCAGCTTGTGTAATAAAGAAGACAGTTTGATGAAAGTAATGTATGCCACGAGAAACGGGAAAACTTGAAATATGGAAGTACGCAAATTTCCCGCATAAAATTTGAAAGCTAGTTTATAGAATAATTGTATTATTATTTATATTTATGGCTAATAATACGATCTTGGTGGCGTTACCATTTCTGACTATGGTTTTCTTGTCTCTCTCTGTTGATCAGTTATTATGTCAAGTAGTCTGTCCGTCAAACCTGCACAGTTATTATTAGTCAGTTTCGATGCATAACTTTTGTGCTTCATATGAAGAAATTGATATAGTTACAAATTGAATTATTAATCTTTCATTTTCTTTTGGTGAGGACGCAATTAGATAATATTATATAAAGCGTAATCCTATATGCTTTTTCTGGTGTCTAAAAGATCTATTTGGCCAATTACCCAAACCGATGCACATAGCCTCAAATCGATTAAAATTTAGAAAATTATTGAATATGTAGTTTCTTACCACCCAAGGACTCCTGAATCAACTGTACATTATCACCATATGCACTTAATTTTGTTTTTTGTTTTCTTTTGTTAATCACGTGAATATTTTTGTAAATTATATTTTGTTGAGTCGGACTTATATAGGTCTTCGGACCTGTTGTCTGGCTCTTTGCATATTTTATTTGCAATAAACCTATTTATACAAAAAAAGTTTCGATTTATTAAAAAATTCCTCATATGTCAGGGGGGGGGGGTGAAAAATTTTCTTCCGGCACGTATGCCGGGGTGGGTGGGTGGTCAAAGCCACCAACAAGCAACTTTTTCCGCAACTAAAAAAAAAATTCCTGCTTGTTTTTAGTGTTTTGGCAATGAGTTGGGCTTCAAAACCACTTTGAATCAGAGAAATAATGTAATTCTAACTGGTAAACTGACTGCAGGCAGTTATCGTGTTGTATTTTGTTGCAAATTTTGAAATCCAAGATGGCCGCTGGCAGCCATGTTTTTTTGGCCGAATGACCTCAAAATTACTCATTCCTATTTACATGCCCATGTTAACATCCATGATAAATAGTATGCACAGAAATTCATATACAGCTGTTTACAGTGAAATCCCCCCCCCCGCAAATCTCTGTTTTAGTGTTAAAACAACACATTTTGGGCAATTATATACGACATTTCACAGTCGTTAGCAATATTTTTGGATAATTAATCGATTCTAATAACTAAAGTGACCTTTGATAAAATTTTGTTGTTGTTGGAATCTGTTGAGATGGGGACACTCTGATCGGATTGAGTACCTTTAGTTGCGTTTTCAGTGGATTTAATTTGATTCTGCATTTGGAACACAATTTTTCTAGGCTATATATGAACACTTGATGTATAGGGTCATTTGGGTATGAAATTGTCAGAGTCGACTTCATACTAAGGCTATACCCTGCAGATTTAATCACTCAATAATCACTGCATGATGGTTGTGTTGTTTCAACATTTTAACTTCACACATTTTTTCTACAGTGACATGCAGTAAGCTGTCACCTCTAATCAGTCCACCGCTATACTAGGCCTATTACTAATTAAGACATGTAGGCTAAGTGTGGTCCCTAATCCGAAACCACGAGTATGCTTTTCGTGAAACAATGCGCGGAAGATATTGCGCAGTAAGCTTTTCTCGAAACAGTGCGCGGTAGATTCTACCACTCACTCTATCTCTCAAATACAAGTTAAAACGTTAAAATAACCTTACAAATTCGCAACTGAAGACTGTCTACTACTACAGTTCATGTATTAAATCACCCCCCACCTGCCTCTGTGCATAATAACTGTTTCATTTGTACCGCGCACTTCCGCGTAGTTCTGCGCAGTTCCGCGCACTGTTTCGAGGTGCCGGCCGGAATTCCTCAATTTGTTTTGGAAAAACCCAAACTGACTAAAAATTGCATCTTTGGATTGCGAGGTGGAAAATAAACCCATATTGATATTTATAGTTTCTTCCTCTTAGAATTATTTCACAAATATATCCACCTGAAAGTGGAAAGTGCCCCTCCCCATTTATCACGAAAGGTGACCCAAATTTTCAATAAGCGAATTTCTATTGTATAAATATTCACATCGAGCAATCATCCTGTGGTGTAGTTGGTCGAAGCGGCATTTTCTTCGTTTTCGGCGTTAATTATCGCAGTGCTACGTACAAAAGTGTTTGTAATTACAATTTTTGGTGAGAGAGGTCTAATTAATCGGCGAACGAGTTCTAAACACAAGATTTTCTGGCAGACAAACACGTAGCTAGGCCACATAAAAAGGTGATAATTATTAACTTGATTGATATATCTCAAAACTCACATGGAGCTGAAATTGAGCTAGTAACTTTTGGCATATATCTACCATTATATGTAAGATAGTAAGGCTATGAAAACCTATTATGCGTAAGAATAATGGCATTATGCTTAAGCATAATGGAGTTGTGAGAGAGCAATTACGCTTACGCACAACAGCATTACTCTTAAGCATAATGACATTACGCTGAAGTGTAATTAGCTATTTACTGTTAATTTTGCCTCCCATAATGCCTGTGCTATTTAATGGTACTCAATCCGATTTGATGGTCCTTATGACACATCCAAGCAAGATAAACCTGAACAACTTGGGAAATTGACTGAGCTCAAAAACATCGAATTAAAAAACCCCGACACCGATGAAACTGTCAAACTACGGTCTGAAATTCTGACCAAAGACCGGGAACTCAAGAAAAGAGATAAAGAAATATGTAAACTTTCTTCACAACTAGAGAAAGTCAACAGGGAATTAGTAACATCTAGAACCTACATCGTCACCTTAGAAAAAGATAAGCTAGAGCTACAACACTCCCTCATGCAAGATCAGGAGTTCAGAACCATCCATTGAAACTCATAAACCTTCAAAAAAATCTGATGCTCAACAGCCAACTGATGTACACTCCATGGAGAAGATATCGACAGACATGAAGCTATGGAGCTTAGAACACAGAATGAGGCAACTTGAACTTGAAATAATGAAACAATCAACATGTACCCACCGACATCCTCCACTGGAATCTCACTCTGAGAACACGGAGACGACGTACGAAAACCACGTAAATAACACCGCAGAGTTCAACTCCACGAACTTATTTACTAAACGCAAACATATTAGTAACCATCAGAATCACGAGATCGCTCGAAGTGATAAGATCACGCAGCCATCAACGCCTAGACCAAAATCCTCTGAAGACGGTAACCAACGAAACAATGATACCCTGGCAACATCCCCTCCAGATGAGAATACCCTGCGAGAACCACCAGGTAAACAGAAACCTAACAACACCGTACCCATCTCTAAGCAGTCTTTTTTAGGGGATCGCCAACATCATCGGCCACCTCGACTAAGAAGACGATACCAGCAAGCTCCAAAACACATGATGTGGAATCAACCACCACCTTGGACATATCCACCTCAACTAACAGCACCACTGCTTCCAACATTACCACCCCACCAGCACGGAAACTGGATCCATCATGCTCCTCCAGTTCAAATGAGAATACAGAGCTCACCCTTACCTCTTACAATGTTGAAGGTCTTACATCCAATGGCGAGTATCTACAACAACTTGCGACCAAGACAGATGTTATAATCGCACAAGAGCACTGGTTATATAACTACGAAACATGGAAAATTGAAGACCTACTTGAAAACTTTAATGCTGTCGTGAAATGTTCGGACGACAACGATATTGTTCTCCCAAATCATCGCTTCAGAGGGGAGGCTGGAATCGCGGTATGCTACCGGAAAAACATCGCCCAATACGTGGATGCTCTACCGGACGGGGGAAACCGAGTAGCTGTAATACGGATAAACGCAGAAAACCCAGTGGTCATCATCGGCGTTTACCTACCAAGCAGAAATAGTAACTATACCAGAAACGACTATAATGCTCTCCTTGACGAGCTCATGACTATCATCCGAAAATATAACTCATCGTCCCATATAATCTTGGCGGGAGACGTCAATGCATCACTACATAGGACATATGCCTGTACCCGGGATAACGACTTCAAGAAGTTCCTCGATGAGGCCAAACTGACTTTGCCCTCAACCTGCTCCAGTGAGCCAACCTACCACTCATATGACAATGTAACACACACACAAATAGACTACTTTTTCCAGTCACAAGATACCATTGGAAAGTACCAAACGCTCAAGAGAGAACTATCAACCTTTCAACTCATGATCCCATCACCGCAACTATAAATCTTCAACTTAAAACCATCCAAAACATAGTACACCCACAGGGACCCGGGAAAAGAAGAATCAACTGGCGTAAAATTGACACAGGTCTATACTGTACCCATGTCACTGAAGCCCTAGTCAACTCTGCGATAATGAATACCGATGATGCTACAACGGAGACGCTGGTTTCAAACTTTACATCGGTACTGAAGGAAGCCGCTCAGCAACAATGGAAGTCCAAACCCAGCAAACCATTTAAGCCAAACAGGATCTGGTCACCACTCATCACCACGGCTGTTAAAGATGCCAAACACACCTTCTGGCCATGGAAGCAAGCAGGACGGCCAGATGGAAACAACCCGCTGTACCTCAACGTCAAATCCAAAAAAAAGCAGCTACGAAGTCTAAAAAGAAGACAGCAAGCTACCATCCGAACCAACAAACTGTCCGAGATCATGGAACTGCGAGAAACCGACGTAAAGGCCTTTTACCGGCTCATCAAAACTCAGAGCGACCCGAGAGCAAGCGGTACTACTCTCCTAACAGTAAAAGAAGAAATCCTAAAGACAGATGAAGAAATCACTAACGGATGGGCCACCTACTTTGAGGACCTATCAACCCCGCTCGAATCCACTAACTTCAACGACCAATTCAAAATTCTCGTGGAAGAAGACATTGATGTTCTTACAAAGACACTAACCAAAAATCGAAGGCACATTCACCCAACAACTCCCGATGAAGTAGCTCTGTGTATCAAGTCCTTCAAATCTGGCAAGGCACCTGACGAAGATGGAATCACAATGGAACACCTAAAATATGGAGGAGAAATATTAAACTCACATTTATGCAATATTATCAATAAAATATTTCTGGAAGCCAAGATCCCAGACTGTATGAAAGGTGGAACAGTTTGCCCAATATACAAAAAAGGAGGGAAACCAAAAGACGATCCCAACTCATATAGGAAGATCACCATCACCAACACAATCGGAAAGACTATCGAAAAACTCCATCTGAAAAGAAACAATGAGGCAGTAAAATCCATACAGTCACCCCTTCAGAAGGGATTCACAGAGGGAGAATCCCCTACCACCGCAGCCCTTATAATAACCGAGTTAATATACGAAGCAAAAGAACTAAAGAAACCACTATACATGGTCTTTATGGATGCCAAAAAAGCATTCGATGTCGTCTGGCACCCCGGATTACTGAGAGAACTACATAAAGCTGGAATATCCGGTGATAACTGGCTCCTCTTCAAGGACTGGTACTCCAATCTGCACTCTACTGTCAACTGGAATGGTGCATCCTCGCGATCCTTTTTGGAGAAACAAGGTGTCCGTCAAGGGGGTGTCTGGTCACCTACAGCCTATAAGGTTTTTGTCAATGGATTACTGACCCAATACAGTGAACATAACATCGGCTCTCATATTGGCTCTATCTTCTGTGGATCGCCAACCGTTGCTGACGACGTCACGCTCGTTTCTGAAGACCCAAATGAACTACAAGTCATGCTGAATATCTTGACAGAGTACTCCAACAGACTGCGCTACCTCATCAGCGAACAAAAATCATGTATTTTACCATTTACCCATAAAGATCTGGGCCACACATGGACTCTGAATGACAATAATATCCAGACAACGGCCACCGCCACACATCTTGGCATTACTCGTGACAACACGTCCAAACACGGCACCAGCACGGTTGCACACGAACGTATCTCTTCTGCTAGAAGATCATCATATGCATTGTTAGGCGCAGGATTTCATGGTATGAACGGGCTAAATCCAAAAGTCTCGGCCCATCTACTGCGATGCTACATTCTTCCTCGCCTACTGTATGGTTTAGATGTCATAAACCTTAACAAGAAGGAGATGCATCAACTGGAAACTTTTTATGTACAGACAGCAAAGCGTCTACAACACCTACCTACAAGAACAGCCAACTGTGCAGCTCTACTCACATTGGGTCTTATTCCACTAGAGGCAGAAGTACACAAGAGAACCCTGAAAACCTATGGGAATGTAGTACGGAATCAAGGATCTATTGAATGTCAACTAGCCGCCAGACAACTTGCAGTAAAATCTGGAAAATCCAACAGCTGGTTCATTAAAGTCACCAATCTCACTGAAATGTATGACCTACCATCAACACACGACACAGTAGCACTACCTCCTCCAAAACGTTTATGGAAAATCATGGTGGATACTGCAGTAGATTCCCACTGGATGAAAATTTTGAAACAGGAAGCCATGGGAAAATCAACTCTATCACATCTCAACCTTCAAGACGCCACCCCTGGCTCCGTACATCAAATTTGGGATGCTTGCGGGTCTGAACCGTTCGCCACTACCAAGGCTACCTACAAAATGAAAATGGCTACAGGCACCTATATTCTCCAACGGCAGAAAGCCAAATTTTCCTCTACCAACACAGATATCTGTCAACTATGCGACAAAGAACCTGAAGACATGGTCCATTTTATAACAACATGCGACAGTCTCAATGAAGTCAGAAAACGTTTTATAAACGCTATTGAAGAAACCCTGAGCCAAGCTGGTCTGAACCCATCTCTACAAAATCAACAACTACTGAAATTAATACTCGACTGCTCAATATACAATATTCCACATGACTGCATGCAGAAGATAGAAGCTATATCACGAGGTCTGTGCTACCAACTTCACCAAGCTCGACTCCGTATCCTGACTGCAAAGAAACTTGGTCCCAAAGCTCCGCCTGTGGACCCCGGCAGTTAGTGACGGTCTCAACCCCAACTTGACACTTACCCAACCAATCCAATTATTTTACATGTATATATATCAGAAGTTACTGTGCTTAAGAAGAAGTGGTCACGTCCACCCTAAGGACGGTTCTCCTGACACAGGAGGAATTTACAGAGAAGGTAAAGGTAAAGGTAAAGGTCCCAATTTACTATCATATTCAGACTACAAAAACAACAACAGAATCGATTAATTGCCCAAAAATAATGCTTAACACAGTGAACTATAGTATAATATTGCCCAAAACGTGTTATTTTTCAACATTTTGTTCAACGAAGTCTGTAGGATTGTCAAATATCTAACACACAATGCCACTTGTAACAAATTTCAAAAATCTATATCTGATCACTCTTTAGCTTTGATGGGTGGGTTCCTCGACTCGAATCAAATATTTTACCCCCCCCCCCCCCGAAGCCAGAGAAATAGTAATTTGGGACAGTTAATTCGGATTATGCATCTTTAATTTAATTCCGCCGATCAAAAAATAAATATCAACACGTCTGACTGCCACTATATTAGGCCTCGTTAACGAATATTAATTAAAAACATAAAATGTGTGTCTCAAGGTGTCAAAATTTTACTCATTGAGGTATTTGTCAGAGCATATACTATTATGGAAAGTGTTACAAATTATGTTTTCTTTTGATTTAGTACCAAGAAAATAATGTATAGATTGACTTGCGTGCTGCCAAATGCTGCTGCTATATAATAAGTCAGTCTTATGATGAAATACGCGGCGTCCGTAACTAACCAACGTTGTCTGTATTTTAGAGTTATTGTTCGTTGCGGAAAAAATAAACATTGGCTGCTGTTACAGTTAATTGTTTACAAACACTTCAACACGAGGAATCTCGTCACTGGACCTATATAAGTATCTAATGTCTCTGCATCATTATTGACAATGGAAATAAGAACTTGTAAATTCGTTGTTATTTCAGCTGGTTACGTAGCGTTTTTCCGAAGACCCATAACTCCGAAGGTCCGATTCTCCGAAGGTCAGATTCTCCGACGCCCCGTTTCTCCGAAAGCCCATAACTCCGAAGTCCCGATTCTCCGAAATCCCATAACTCCGAAGACCCATAACTCCGAAAGCCCATAACTCCGAAGGCCTATAACTCCGAACGCCCATAACTCCAAAGGTCTAAAACTCCGAAGGGCCGATTCTCCGAAGGTCCGATTCTCCGAAGGTCCGATTCTCCGAAGATCATGTTTTATCGCTTATTAAATAGTGTACAGTCCAGTGGCGGGGTCAATGGGGCCCTAGGGAAGACCGCCCCCAAAAAACATGTCAAATGTCATGTAAACGTCAGGAAATCCCTCCTAGGCATTCAAATATTCACAGTGTTCCTACCCAGGGGAGCCCCCGGACCAACGATTGGGGGCGACCCCTCCCATGTATGCGCTCCCCAAATCAGGCCTTCGTGATATGCTTTCGGCATATCATATGCATGATATATCCCCCACATATGCTAATTAATGTGCACCCCTAAATGGGAACCCTGGCTCCGCCACTGGTGTGCACCGGGTATGTTATAACGAAACGCTGCAAGAATGTCAGAGTAGCCTAACATGCACAGGGGCGACAAGTTCTTCCCCGTTCACCCCTGCACATTTTACTCTGGCATCTCATGGGCCAACGTAACGTTATAGTATCTGGTGTATATATAGTCAGTGGCGGGCCAGGATTCCCATTTAGGTGGGGGGCAGTAGGAAAAGTTTGAATATTTTGATTCCCCATGAACGATTTCCGGGTGTTTACATGACATTGGACATGTTTTGGTAGGGGCCCATATTGTCTGAAATAGCAAGTAGAGGTTTAATGGGGGCAGTGGGAATTTTGGGACGCCTTGGCTTCGCCACTGGACTGTACACTATTTAGTAAACGATAATACCCCAATAAAACAAAATCTTCGGAGAATCGGACCTTCTGAGAATCGGACCTTCGGAGTTATGGGCCGTCGGAGAATCGGGCCTTCGGAGTTATAGGTCTTCGGGGGATCGGCCCTTCGGAGTTATAGGTCTTCGGAGTTATAGGTCTTCGGAGAATCGGCCCTTCGGAGTTATGGGCTTTCGGAGAATCGGATCTGACAAGAGCCGACGGATGTGTGATTTGAAATCAAAACACAAAATATGATACAAGTTTTTATTTCCAATCATCAACATATTTATTGAAGATTATAGTCAGGATCGACACAGGTGACTCGGGTTGGGGATATCTTACCCCTCTAACTTTTGTCAATAATTTCAATAGCTGGACATGTCATAACTAATTGGGAATGTGTTATTTTAGACCAATAGTCGTATAGTTTTCTACTTTTTGTCAAAATTATATAGGGACTGAATGGAATTTTCCAACTTTAGGGGGTGTCATCACAGGGGCCTGTATAACGCGCTCCGATGCCCGCCCCCTTTACACTACCGCTATGCGCCAAAACTATATACGCGCCGGCTTTACGTTAATGGTATCAAATATACGATGCCATTAACGTAAAGCATGCGCATATATATTTTTGGCGTATAAGGGTAGTGTAAAGGGGCGGGCAGCGAAGCGCGTTACAGGCCCCTGTGGTGTCATTCACTCCGGTTTGGGAATTCCCAACAGTTGCAAAGCTCGAGGTACCGGTGCCATGCAGTTGGAAAATGTCAACTCAAGGGAGAGGATGCAATTGGAATGCATGGTTCAATTAGTGGGAGGTGCCGTTTGGAAATTTCAAAGTGCATGGAAACCCCCGAATGAAGACTTTCTATTCATATGCCCGGCCTGTCAGGATACAGATTATGTTCTCCGTGAACATACCATGACCAAGAGGCCTTTCCAAATCAAACATCCCAATATTACGAATATCGATTAAAATTGAGACCAAATCCTTTCTCATAATTATATTCTGGAAAATTAATAAGGATACGAAGTGCATGAGACGCCAACAATATATCACTGCATTATATATAGTCTGTATATATAATTATGAAATCAATATAGAGTGCATCATTGATACGTGTGTATTGACTCAGCTATATAGGCATAAATATTAGTCAAAGAGAAACAACGTATATATAGAGTATTATAGACAAATCGAAAGTTTCCAGGAAATATAATACTTGTAAAATTAATTAATATTGAGAAAACACAATTATCCCGGGTGTGTGTTCACGTGTCTTTCGACGTTAATAATATATATGAAGGGTCGTGTGGGTGTATGGATCGCCATCGTGCTATTCAAACGGGCTACGATATATATGTATACTAAGTTGGTAACAAAATAGCATTATAACCCAATCTCAACGGGCTTTCACGGAAAGAGCCGAGCCATTGAGACTGGTTATAAACAGTGCACATCTTACTAAAGATGTTTTGTCACTTCTCGACAGTACTATATAGATCAACAACATCAAACTTTTCTTCAAACTTCCTTTCAATGCACGTTTCAATTAGTTTTACCAAAACCACAACAGAGAATTAACACCTGGTGTTGCACATATTTCACTTAAAACTTTTTTCAAAAGATACATTCCCAATAAAATAAAAATCGTAATATTCTACAAATAGCCACAGTTTCTGTCCAGGTTCACAAAAATAATTGAAGAAAAAATTATTTCTTATTTTCCTAGTGACAGAAGCATCTGAATGTTAGAGGAAGAGATCCACCATAATCCAGAAAATCAACTGTCAAATGCATGGTCAATGATATTAGTTGTGGCTAACATTATAGACTTATTTAAGCTTGGCCAACCACTTTAATACAGAGTTGATATGGGTATCGAACACGACGACATCAGACATCAGACTCGTCCAGCCAGGCGCCACACGACGGTATCAGACACCACACTCGTCCAGCCAGGCGCCACACGACGATATCAGACACCACACTCGTCCAGCCAGGCGCCACGCGACGATATCAGACATCACACTCGTCCAGCCATGCAGGCGCCACACGACGATATCAGACACCACCCTCATCCAGCCAGGCCACACGCCCCTACTTGACGTAGATGGAGAATCTTTCTGAGAATCCTGTACATTCGAGATTCACACCTGTGAATATGTAAACACATACATATTGTCAACTGCAAGCATGTCAAAATATAAGAGGGATATTTTCGGGAATATAGGCGGAGAATATTCCAACTTGTGCATCAGACTTGCATGCAGCCTGCGATACAGGGGCTGTCAGTTTTCCCAGTTGATGCATGGCATTTAAGAACAAACATTGACCGAAAGTAAGAATATATGTTACTTCTGCATGGTCTGAAACAATATTCAAGTCTAACATTTTTGTTTTGTCAGGTATGGAATTTCCAACTGTTGAAATGTTTTACCAAAGTTGGGGGGGGGGGGGACACAACAAACCAATTGCAAGCCCTCTCGACAGTCCCTAAATATAGAAATATAACATGTAACGTGACTATATATATACATGTAGGTCGATAGTTTACTGATTAGCTATATAAGGGTGATATAAACTATTGACTATAAACTTGTGAGTTGTTTTCTTTCCAGCTGTTTTGATTCTTTCGATTCCAAAAAGGAATATGCCTGATGTGCGCGGTGCGCCCATTGTCATCTGTTTTGGGGGCTGTTTTAAATTTCAGGCATGTTCTGTCTCATCTCTAAAGTATGACGGGAACCCGGGACCAGCGTGTATATAATTCAAACTACAGTTTTCTTCCTTCTGTCCGATCAAAAGTTCAGAAAACATAATATTGATTAAAACCTCCACTGAGCTTCAAGTTATATGTCGAACGCATGATGAATACACACCTGTCGCTGTCTCGAAGACGGAAGACGATGTCGCCCTTGAAAAAAGGAATTGTGGGCCGCGTGTGAATCGGCGATCGTAGTTGCAACCAGAGGTTCCCTGAGTCACTGTGATGTATACTTGGTCGCCTACACACTTGCCCTTTGCTGTATATATGTTGAAGAATCGGCTGTGATACGAGAAAGAAACAAGATTGTGTGTATATTGATTTCAGAAGCACACCCTGTGCGGTGTATATTAGTGATATAATCATAACATATCATCGAAAAGGGACACGACTATAAATAAGCCATGCTAATAAACTTAAACTCTAAAACGTCTGCTCAACGGTTTTCGTAACTTTATTTTCTATTGTACATGTGCATGCCACGCATGGAATGTTATATATGCTTGTTGGGCGCAGTTTAACCCTTTATTTATTAAATGGATTCACCTACTCAGTTATAGCACTATATATTGGAACGGTTTATTATTCATTTGGAGGGGTGTTCATGTAATAAAAACTGACGGCAGACATACGAAACGATAATACAAGTGCACAATGATTCATATTTATTGGTGGGAAATGTTCAGATAATAATTTAAACAAATGACCTATGGTCTGAATATTTCATAAGGAAACTACTCGTCAATGAGTATTTAGTATAGAAAGGGTAAACATTTTCAAATCTAACCCTTTAAACTTACTTCCAATTTGGCTTTGGCTTTTTAATCTGAAACACAGCATATAACCCTCCAGGGAGGTCCGACCAACTGCTGTCTATCAATCGATCTGGAGTGAACCAACCCAGATTCTCAGAACCCTCAACATTAAACGTCATTCTGGCGTCAATCGTCTGGTTCGTGGATAATTCAATACGTACCTGTGATAGACGAAATAATTTCCATCTATGTATATAGCTACATAATATGTGACCCGCCATATCAAATCCATTCGTAAGTCGGGATTTTTTTTACCCTGTGCCAATGCATTCTCTTGTCTATGCGAGTCGACCATAGGTCGCCTCGCATATATAAGAGAATGCATTGGCCTAACAATTTTTTACAATTTTAATAATTTTTTCTTGTATTCTTTAACAATTTTATAATTTCACCCATACATAGCCCCAGACAAACATGAGCAGACGACACTCTTCTATATGCTTCTATATATGTGTGTGGGGCTCCCTGCAGGGTAATGGATGTTTTTTATTTTATGTCCTAAAAATTGTAAGAAACATTTATTTAAAAAAAATGATAAAAAATTGTTAGGCCAATGCATTCTCTTATATATGCGAGGCGACCTATGGTCGACTCGCATATATAAGAGAATGCATTGGCACAGGGTAACAAAATCCCGACTTACGACTGGATTTGATATGGCGGGTCACATATGCAGTTCTGATTAAAATCATAGTACTCAGACGCTTCAGGTACTGAGTCCGACGAAATTTGGTAGGGCTCCCATGCATTATACTACCAGCAGGAATTGCGTAATTGCCAGCCAATCGCAATATCACCATTAAAGCGATGTTCGAGTGGACGATCGATAATCCACTGGGCGAATGTATTATGGTTAGGTATTTGTTCGTACTTGAATATAAACCGTACCGATAGAGTCACGATAGTCCGACAAAGATTAGCACATGTGTTTACGTCACCGGTGTAATTGTGGGGACATGTTTCTATTATGAAGGTTCGCTATCCCGAAGGTCCACTATTCCGAAGGTTCTCTATTCTGAATATTTGCTAATTCGAAGGTTCACTATTCCGAAGATTCGTTATTCCGAAGGTTCTCTATTCCGAAGGTTTTTGTTATTTTTAGGTTAATTCTATATTCTATATTCTAAAGTATTGAGAGGGTTCATTATCACGAAGATTCTTTTTATGGAGTGTGCGCTCACATCCGAACGATCCTGCGCGCATACCGATACAGATACAGGAGGAAATAACTTAGAACATTAAATGTGATTTTGTTTTGTTTTCGCGGGTTTTCTTGTGATTTAATGTCATTACCTTTGAATTCTTGGCATATAATATGAATGTTGTGGTATATATGGACCCTCCTACATTGGGACATGACACAGGTACAGTTGACTTAAGTACTGTTCTGTGCGGGCTCCAATTTGGGGTTCAATATTTTAAGGGCCAAATTTAGAATTTTATGGGCCCATACCTTTGAACTCTGGGCATATAATATGAATTTTGGGGGGCATGTCTCTATTCCGAATGTTCACTATCCCGAAGGTCCACTATTCCGAAATTTCTCTGAATGTTCGCTATTCCGAAGGTTCACCAATCCGAATGTTCGTTATTCCGAAGGTTCTCTATTCCGAAGGTTTTTGTTATTTTAAGGTTAATTCTATATTCTAAAGTATTGAGAGGGTTCATTATCACGAAGATTATTTTTATGAAGGAAATAACTTAAAACATTAAATGTGATTTTGTTTTGTTTTCGCGGGTTTTCTTGAGTTTAATGTCATTACGTATGACCTTATTTCTCATTACATATTCACGCCAAGCAGCCCACACAATTGCTATGTTTCCATGCGATTTAATGTCATTACGTGTGACCTAATATCTCAATAATCTGAGGCAAGAGTACGCCTGCTAAAGGCGAATTATAACAGTGGGGCTATAACGCTTAATGAATACTGGAGGCTATAACAAACTGCGCAGCAGAATATCGCTGAATAGACGAGTATGAGATGAGCCTAACTGCAATTGTGACTTTGTTTAAAGGCCCACTTAATTTTCGAGTCATTTATTTTTTGATAGTATATACGGTTTTAATAACAATTTATGCCATAAAATTTGAATAAAATACTATAATTCATCACCATTTGAAACGCAGAATACTTCTAACTCCCAGTTTGAAACACCTTTTAAAAAACCGCGACAAGTCGTGCGTCGTATATCTAGCAATTAGCAACTAACATGTCCTCTTCGGCTTTCCATAGATTTCAACGTAATTTGATACGTAGGGGTGTTTGTGTCCGGGAAGTGTTTTGGACGGGTCAAATCGTGACCCCGACCTGACCTTGACATTTAAAACTGTCAATGCAAGGTAAATTTGGGTAAAACGGACGAATTTCGGCGACATTTGATACCTAGGGATGCTTTTGTCCGGGGAGTGTTTTTGAACGGGTCAAATCGTGACCTCGGTGTGACCTTGACCTTCAATGTGGTCAATCAAAGGTCAAATTGGGTAAAACGGATGGATTTCGACGAAATTTGATACCTATGGGTACTTTTTCGGGGGAGTGTTTTGGACGGGTCAAATCATGACTCCGACCTTACCTTGACCTTCAAAATTGTTAATTAACGGTCAAGTGGGGTAAAACGGACGGATTTCGACGAAATTTGATACCTATGGGTACTTTTCTCCGGGTGGGGGTGTTTTGGACGGGTCAAATCCTGACCTGACCTTGACTTTCAAAATAGTCAATTCAAGGTCAAATCGTGCCTTTCGCCGGAAATCAGATGGGAAACAGCCCGGACGAAGTCGGGCCCATCAGCTTGTGTAATAAAGAAGACAGTTTGAAGAATGTAATGTATAACACGAGAAACGGGAAAACTTGAAATATGGAAGTATGCAAATTTGCCACATAAAATTTGAAAGCTAGATTATAGTATAATTATATTATAATTTTATATTTATGGCTAATAATATGATATTGGTGGCGTTACCAATTCTGACTATGGTTTTCTTGTTACATATCTATCAACGTAATTCGCATGATCGCACGAGTTTCCAGGCATGTGATTATTCTCAGAATCGCACTAGTGCAGTCTGTCGACGGAACTATTTCATTCAGTGTTGTTAGACTGGTTCTCGCCGTTACTATTTTTACTTTCTCAATCGCGACAATAAAGAAACAAAAAGCGATCAATCGATGAGATGATTCATTCAAGTAGTTTCATTTCAAGAATATGTTTGTCGAGGCACAGAATTTAATTTCAAACGCATCATTAAAGATGGGTCAAGGTCACTCGCGGATAGAAGGGGCTCCCTGCCTGATTGTTGCGTTAACCCTAAAATGCCGTTAAAATCAATTAAAACTCACATTTTCTGTACCGGAGATGTACGATTGTGAGTCAACTTATACTATGATACGGAGATATGTAATAAAAATAGAACCGCATGAGTGTCTGGATTTTGACGAATTATCGCACTCGATTTGTTGGCGGAACGCGATACCTCTCGTGCGGGACTGCGTCCCGTATCGCTCCGCCAACAAATCTCGTGCGATAATTCGTCAAAATCCAGACACTCATGCGGTTCTATCTATATATCAGATTAATTAATCTGAAATATCAGATAATTAATCTGATATATCGGATTAAGTGATATCAGAATAATAATCTGAGAATTTCCAACTGACGGCAATTTCAGTGTGTTAATGTTTTTTTTTTTTACAGAAAGTAAGACAATTTTCGACTTTTGGTATAAAACGTCAGATTTTACACGTGAACGAAACTATCAGAAAAATATCAACCTATTTTTGGCATTACATTATAACGAGGTTAAAGGGGTACTGTACGCCATTTTCATTAAAATTCCGGTGATAACAACGATCTAATATCGATAATATATAGTAACATAAATAATTTGAGTCGAAGATGTATTCTGTAAACGCTCAGGTTAATAGGCTATCTTAAAATTTTATAATTTAAAAGTTAATAATTTGATATAAATTGAATTTATGACTGGAGCCATAAAATGGCGTCAATTAAATTACGAATTCCCGTGTACATGACGTAATCAAATAAAGTAATTGAGGGATACTGGATTTGTAAACCGATCGCACACACGATCGTTTGAACATTATGATGATACGAGGAGAGAAAACTCAAGCCACTCACTGACTAGTGATGATACAATAACTTAAATGAGTATATGTGACTAGTATTCATATAATATAACTTTTATTTGATTCATTTGGTTGAAAACTGTACAAAAATTACTCGACAACGACAATTTGTATTTTTGCATTCCGGTAAATTTGCCATCCGTAACACTACTTCGTACTCAACAGACTTTCAAATAATGGAAAAATTGTGTTACCTTATTTACCTTATTCTCCGACTCGGAGACTATAGAAACCAACAACAACATGTTGGGTACAGTATCCCTTTAAGTAAAAAAAAAAAAAAAAAAAAAAATGTTAATTTGAGCAAATAGCTCAATAAAAAATTTATTATTATTTTTTTATTATTAAACGAACTGTTTAAACGATCAAAATTCTACCTTTATTCAGCGGAGGGGACTGTGGCCGCTTTGTGCGTTAGGGCAGCACACCCCCGCGCACACAGGTGCTGCCGGCTCCTAACGCACAAATTTAGGGGGCACAGTCCCCTCCTATGCGGAGTAAAGGCCTGTTTCACCTATAGTATACTTCGGTAATATATACAGACAGCTCAAGCAAAAGGTACATCGTCTTTAATACAAAATACATACGGTTTTGAAGTTGAATTGCTTCCACCCGTCCATCAACGGACTTCTATAGACATCCTGGCAGTTTGCAGTTTGGTTCGCCTCGTTCAAGCTGGTATCGAAGTCAGCATCTGTGCCGTTACGAGCACTAAACAGTAACTTCCACGAACCTAAATAATATTACACTATACAATATTCCTGAACTTTAATTGATACAACTCTACCATGTGTAATGTCAACGTTATGTTTTGTATGACCATATCTATAATTGTCACAATAAAAATATTAAACAAAAAACAAATTCCACGCACCTGTTAAAGGCCCACTTAATTTTCGTGTCACCGATTATTTTTTTATTGTTCCTTGATATACGGTTTTAATAACAATCTATACCATAAAATATGATTAAAATTCTATAATTCATCAATATTTGAAACATCTGTGTCTCAGAAGACGCCCACAGAGAAATAGAAAACTGTTGAAATCATAGAATGACTTGCCCCCTTTGCCACCCAGAATGCAACAGAATCCAAACGTTTTCAGTGGAAGGGGAAGAACTCTATCTTTAATATATAGAGTTATTCCCCCTGCATTGAAAATAATACTGATTTTTACTGCAATCCAGCATGTCGAACAGTTTATTACTCCGGATAAGTTGATAATACAATGTTTTGGAGCTTCCTCTTTCAAATGGTATATACTATGGCATATATTTTATATAATGTAATTTGGGCCTTTAAATTTGGATAATTGCAATTCCTAGCAGATATCTGCTTGGAATATGGTCCATTATGGAGATATCTCCTTGGATACAAGGAGATATCTGCTTGGATTATGGAGATATCTCCTTGGATCCTAGGAGATATCTCCTCGCAACTACGAGATATCTGCTTGAAATATTTCCAACGAGATATCTCATTGAAACCGAGGAGATATCTCCATAATCCAAGCAGACAACTGCTCGGATCCAAGGAGATATCTCCTTGGATCCAAGCAGATATCTGCTCGGATTATGGAGATATCTCCTTGAAATAGTTTTCAACGAGATATCTCCTTGGACCCAAGGAGATATCTCCATATTCCAAGCAGATATCTCCTTGAAAATATTCCAAGCAGATATCTGCTTGGATTATGGAGATATCTCCTTGGAAAACCGCGGCTATGAAATATTATTGATTTCTCCAAGGTACATATACGTTTTTTCCATTTTTTTTAAATACATCCAAGCAGATATCTGCTCGGAATATGGAGATATCTCCTTGAAATATTTTTCAAGCAGATATCTCCATAATCCGAGCATATATCTGCTTGGATCCAAGTAGATATCTCCTTGAACATATTTCAAGGAAATATCTCCATAATGCGAGCAGATATCTGATTGGATCCAAGGAGATATCTCCTTGGATCCAAGCAGATATCTGCTCGCATTATGGAGATATCTCCTCGGTTTCAAGGAGATATCTCCTTGAAAATATTTCCGAGGAGATATCTCCATATTCCAAGCAGATATCTCATTGAAACCGAGGAGATATCTCCATAATGCGAGCAGATATCTGCTTGGATCCAAGGAGATATTTCCGAAAACGAATATTTGCAGGGATGGCGCCCCATAGATTTCCATGTTATCCTCGCGGATACAAGAATTGTTTTACAAAACAAATATTATAACAGTGGTGCAAGTATCGGTGTACCATACGGTGTAGAAAATCCAATATGGCGAACAAGCAAGGTCACAGAATGTTGATTAGTTCTTTGTGTTAACCATCGTTTTCAGCACGAGCCCTGGGTTATACTAGAACAAATTATATCACAGAATATATTGGCACCTCGTTCGTTCAGATTATCTGTTGCATTATAGCGTGATCAAACTTAGCTGTTTTTTTTGTTTGTTTTTTTTTTGTTTTATTCGGCGAGGTAGCACATGCAGTGGCTATATATTCCACTCAATTTTCACAAAATAAGCTGATTAATCACACGGATTTCTTCGCATATCGAGGTCAATATGTCTCAGGAATAAATTACGCAAATGCGTGGACATCAAATGGGCTATTTTTCAATTTTTCGAGTAAATTTAGTTTTGTTTAAACACGCTATTATGACGGTGCATATAGTAATTATTTAGACAATAATAACGGTTTAGACAGGGGGGAGTAGTAAACAATTTGCAGGAAGGTATGCCGGGGTGGTGGGTGGCCCGAGGGGTGAAAAACACGTTTTTTACACCCTCATGCAAATTTGTTACTAAAGACCTTTTGTGCCCTTATATGACATTTGTCAGTTTAAAACATAGTATAAGAATTTATGACTGCAAAAACACCATATTTATGTTACTGGGACCTCATATGGGCCTTAATAGAGATGACATTGAGCTATATGGCATGTTGCATATGGGGCGGTGGGTTGACAAAAATTCCTTCCCGACACCCTTCGGAAAGTAGATTCGAGAAATGAAAACTGAAATAAATAAACTTGTCTTGATGTAACTAAAGCCAAGATCATTGTGTGCATGTAAAAAGAGCGAGCAACTGTCTCAAACATTAATGTGATTATCAATGGCTAGAATATAACTGTCATCACACTGTTCATCGGTGCATCAAGCCAATCAGTGAAATATTTACATGTCTATCAACTCATATGATCTGTTACTCTCACAACACCTAAAATATCCTAGTCTGGCATAGTGACTGTTTGTCATTTATTATAACAGAGGTTGCTCCAGTAGACTAACAAACGCGTTAAGGCATATAATGCTAGATAATGGGCTGGTTGACAGACTAATCGGGAAATGGTTAGAAATAATGGAATTGTGTGTATCCTGTACATTGACCTAAGTTTGCATATATAAGTAAACTTGTCCTGATGTAACTATTGCCTAGATCATTGTGTGCATGTAAAAAGAGCGAGCAAAACATTAATGTGACTATCAAAGTGTAGAAAATATCGGTCATCAGTTTTGCAAAAATTTTAATTAAAAATAAATAAAATAAAATTGGTTTTGTTAAATTGAGCAAGGAATTCAATCTTTAAAATAAAAATATTAAAACAATATACATATATATCAAATGTTTCAATGCTCCAAAGGGAGCCTGTTTCAGCTAGTTTAGTATAATAGAAGTAAGTTGCTCCAGTAGACTAATATAAGTGGTATGGAATATGTTAGATAATGGGCTGGTTGACAGACTAATCAGGAAATAGTTAGAAATTATGAAATTTTGTGTATTCTGCACAATGACCTAGGTTTACAGATGATCAGCAATTTATAAAACATTTTTTTTTCCAATTAAAACAGCTTCTGAAACAGGTTAAACTGTTATTTGAACTAGTTAAATGAGATCAATTCCAGTCACATGAGTGATATCAGTAGAGTTTTATGCGATTTTAAACCAATTTTAGTTAAATTTGGGGGGTGGGTGTCAAAAAATTTGGACTAAAAAAAAAAAAATTGTGCAGGTTTGGGGGTGGTGGGCCCCCGAAAATGTCAGATGCAAAAAAACGGCATACCTTCCTGCAAATCTTTTACTACTCCCCCTGGTTTAGATGTCTTTTTGTGATGGCGTAGACTAAATTCGTTGCACAAACGACTGCGTGGTCACAAGGGAATGACAAGTGTATGACATACTTGTCTTAATTTTAGAAATGGCAAGAAACAAATTTTCTTATATTTCAAAAAATTTGAGAATATTTTTCTCACGTTTGTCTATAAAGTAAGAAAGTGCCTTCTTAACGTATTAGAAATACATTCTAGCTTTAAGAAATATATTTTCTAGATATACGAACAAGAATATTTTCCCAAATGTTCTAGTCTAGAAAACCTTTTCTCGACTTTTGAGAAAATATTTTTTTACAATTTTCTAGATATTGATAAAAACACTTTCTAGGATTTAAGAAATGAATTCTTACTCTTAAGAAAATATGAGAACAATATTTAAATAATTATTCTCATTATTATAACTTATGCAGGGTGCCAGTTTCTCTTATGTTAAATCTTACTTCAATGGAGTGGACATAATTGCGGATGGCAGTTGACATAATTACGTTGTCCTTACTAGCTGAAACAGCTAGGTATCCGACTCTCTTCGGGAGCCTTTATTCAACGTCGGGGGGCCTCTCCCCCCCCCCCCATGCGCAGGCCCCGTAGTACGTTAAGGGCATGTGGCCCCCATATGCGCACATTTTGATCGTTTAAACAGTTTAATTTCCAAAAAATTATATAAAAATTGCTCAAATTAACCAACATTTTGTTTAAAATTAATTAAATTTTTAAATCAAGCCAAGTATTATCTATATAGTAGTATTTTGAGACTTCTGGATCGGTCCCAAGAAATGATGAACTTGCAATGCTTCAAAAATAAATTATGTATAGCTGCAACTAAGTTCAACAGAATTTGTCATTGGTCTAGAACAGCTTGATGCCATATAAGATGTGTGTGCATGCTAGCCTTTTTTTGTGATTTTACCGGTTATTATTGGTATTTATCTTGAATTTTATCTTGCACGATGTTCAAACATGTAGATGACAGGGGTGACACCGGTGGCATGCCACATGGTTAACCCCCTCGCCGTCGGGGAAATCTGTAATGATAAGCCTGATAGCTTCCGGGATCATATAGCCCCCGGCCCCGGCTGTCGGGGATCGTATAACCCCTGCGTCGGGGAAATCATGGCGCCATCCATGATGCATGGCCATAAAATGCAGATGCCTGTTTATAAGATCAACTCACTTGAATCGTAGAAGATATCGCAGTTGGAGTCTTCATCTGTGAAGGCGAGATCGGTAGTTTTCAGATCACAACTGTCGTCGGAATGACAGTGCGAAACGGCAACACACCCTTTCGTTGCCAGGCATAACTCTACACACCGTAACTGTCCATGTTTCCCTGGCAACGGCAATCTGGATGCCCATCTTGAATTTGATAACGCTGTGAATCTACTCTGCTGAAAATTCGAAGCCAAAACAAAATGGACGACAAGATATATGTGAAAATAAAACCACATCAGAGATTTAATCGTGCACATCATCATTCTCTGGATTGTCTTGTGGATCTGTGCTATGTGTTGACATGGTTGAATACTACAGAGACGTCAGTTCTGTATCTGTATGATATATAGGCGGGGGCTTCATGGATGTTCCACTCAGCTGCCTATATATTATAATGCCAGTAAACATCAGAGCAGCCCATTCAATCAACAAGTTTCGATCGTTAATTAACAATTATGTATAGAAACTACCAGATAACCAGTATAGAACAATCAGTTCCCTCGTTTGTAGAACTTTGTCCACGAGTGGTAGCAGTCTGGCCAATAGATGGGAAGATCAATTGTACTCTCAAGGAAATGAAAAATGGGAGAAATGTTAAACGCATTGTTACCTCCCCAGAAGATTCGTTCAAACTATATTGGGTGGTCAGAGGAAAGGGTTAGCAGCCTTGACATGTATTTGTCTCTTAGACAGATTCGACATCTACACTACTGACAACAAATATGTCCGTGTATGTCCTACTACCCTAGTGATTAATGCATCACAATCAGTTGATAATAGTACCGTTAATTCACTTAACTCTAGTTGGATAAATAATGATTAAAGGGATATTGTACCCAAATGTTGTTGTTGGTTTCTTTAGTCTTTGAGCTGTAGAATAAGGTAACCAGATTTCAATTATTTGAAAGTCTGTTGAGTACGAAGTAATGTTACGGATGGAAGATTAGCCGGAATGAGAGTAATGTTTGGACAGTTTTCAAAATAAATGTTATTTGATATGCATACTGGTCCCATATACTCATTTAAGTCATTGTATAGTCAATACATGGATAATTTTGGAGATCTGTTTCAAAAGGAAACTTACCCGGGAATGCCTGCTCTGTTGGTGGGGCAAACAGCGAAGAAGACATTTGCAAAATGTGGAGTGAACACTACCGAGATATATTTAGTAAAAGCAAAGAAGATATAACACAGATTAGTAATATTCACAAGACTGTTGAATGCTCAGATATACACATCTCCCAACAAGATGTTACAGATGCTTTCGGAAAATTAAAATCAGGAAAATCTGCAGGGTCAGACGATATCATGCACGGCATTTCATCTAAAACTGTGCGATGATTATATTAAAGGCTGCCTACAGTTGTTATTCAACGCGATGTTGAAACATGGTCACCTTCCACCAGATATGCTGAAAGTGACTCTGGTACCTGTACTGAAAAACAAAACAGGTAATATTTCCGACAAAGAAAACTTTCGCCCAATTGCATTGTCATCTACAATCTCAAAGGTGCTGGAAATGATTCTGCTCACCAAATGTTCTGATTGTTTATATACAACAGCCAATCAGTTTGGTTTTAAGAAAGGCCATTCAACAGATGGATGCGTGTTTGCATTAAAGGAGGTAATTCGACATTATATTTCCAAAGACACACCAGTTTTCGTGTGTTTTCTTGACGCTAGCAAGGCGTTTGATCGGGTAAACCACAAAACGTTGCTGGAAATCCTGGATCAGAGATCTGTACCACCTGAACTCACCAGAATTCTTAATGATTGGTTTCATAACCAAACATATAACGTGCGCTGGGGACAATGTTTCTCAACTGGCTTCAAACCTAATAGTGGCGTTAGACAAGGCAGTATTTTGAGTCCCGGCCTACTTATTCAATGTATATACAAACTCGATCAGCGAGAGACTGAATGCATGCAATGTCGGTTGTGTTGTTGGTGGGGAGACCATCAATCATTTATGTTATGCTGATGATATGTGCCTTATTGCCCCCTCGTTAGAGGGATTGAGACGTCTGTTGAGAATATGCGAAGAAGAAGCCTATAATATTGATTTGGCATACAATGCAAAGAAGACCCAGGGGATGGCCTTTATCCCAAAATCCCTACCCATTAGGACATTTCCGAAACTCTTTCTGGTAGGAAATGAAATTAAATTCGTTTCCACCTTCAAATATCTGGGACATATTCTCAACGGCGATCTTTCTGATGACAATGATATAATGCGCCAATACAGATCAATTTTTTCCCGGTCAAATATTCTGATCAGGAAATTCTACAAATGTTCTTCTCATGTTAAAATGTACTTATTTCACATGTTTGTATCTCCTCTATACTGTGCTCACCTTTGGGTGAATTACACCAAACGTTGTTTTAATAAGTTAACAGTATGTTTTAATAATGCATATATGAAGTTAATGGGATATGAAAGAGCGTGCAGTGCCAGTGGAATGTTTGTGAATGACAGAATGTGTTCGATTTCAGTGTTAGTGCGCAAGGGTGTGTATGGGTTCCGAGAGAGAACGTCTAATTCTACAAATAAGATACTATATGCCATTTATAATTCTGATTTGTTATTCAGCTCATACTTATTTCGTCATTGGAATAATCTACTTTATATGTAATCTTTAATATAATCTCTATTATAATGTTACATATGTATGCTAAATTGTGATATAATATATGGGCGCTTTATGCCTGATTCAAAATAAATAATAAAATAATAATAATAATAATCAGTGAGTGGCGTGAGTTTACGCCCCGTATCAACATAATTTTTTACACGATCATGTGTGCCACGCCTTGCTCAATCCAATATTCGTGAATTATTTTTGATTACGTCTTGTACACGGAAATTCGTAATTTAATTTAAGGCTCCAGCCATGAATTCAATTTATATAAAATTATTAACTTTGATTTTAAGATAAAATATTAACCTGAATGTTTACAGAATACATCTTTGACTGAAATTACTTAGTTTTCATTGTATTATCGATATTAGATCATTGTTATCACTGGGAATTTATTGAAAATGGCGTAGTGTACCCCTTTAAGAATCTGTTGATATTAAAGGGTTAGGTTCAATACAGTCATTCAGAGTGCCCGAACCAACTTGTTCTCTTTCAAACTTGTTATGAATATTAAAGAAATTAATCTGACCAATATTAATAACGTAAATAATATAAATACACTCTCAGAGCTCACAAATACACAATATTAATAACGTAAATAATATAAATACACTCTCAGAGCTCACAAATACACAATTCACTGATGATAACCATTGTTCGTCTTCAGATAAAAACTACACGGTTCACTCGATGAATCCGAATTTGTCAATCGGAGTTGATAGAAAAGAGTTAGAACCAGTACACATAGACTGATTAAAGGGCCGTTAGTCACCGATTATTTTTTTTTATAGTGCCTTGATATACGGTTTTAATAACAATATATGCATATGATTCAAATAATATAATTCATCACCATTTGGAACTTATGTGTCTCATATATAAGGTGCCCATAGAGTAATAGAAAATAGCTGAAATCATAAAATCATGTCCCCCCGTTATGGCTCCCATAATGCAACATAATTCAAACTATAGTTTATTTTCAATGGAAGGGGAATAACTCTATATCTAAACATATAGAGTTATACCCCTGCCATTGAAAATATATGACTCTGTGCATAAACTTGATCACAGACCAGACGCTAGTTTCTCAATAAAAACAACATGTTCACAGTTTATTACATCGAATAAGTTGAAAATATAATGTTTTGGAGCTTACTCTTTCAAATGGTATATATATACTATGTGATATATTTATATAATGTGATCTTGGGGTTTGAAAATTAAGTGGGCCTTTAAACAAACTTATTTTATTTCAAAAATCTTTCTGAAAACGAAGAAAACATTCAGAATACTGCGCTATCAGAGCTCCCAATAATACATTCCGAGGCTGCTACTTCTATTCCTAACCACTGTCTATCTATATGTGATGCACATGTACACAGCGACGTATCGTTTGAACAAGATTAATCATTATTAGTAACTGTAACAGAATCTCTGCTAAAATTCACATGTTTAAATATATACAAAGTATACAAAGCAAATTGAATCTTGTTATTCGTTAATCATAGTGTCAAAACTTTGATATGATTTGCCTCAGTGAGACTAAGACAGGTTCTATTGATCCTAATGATTTTACAGGGTTTAAACCTTTTACCATGACAAATAACATACACCCCAATTATCTTGCATGGTAGCACACACCTATATTTTGTAGTTTCCGTACATTCCGCATGAAGCATAAGTACACAATGATGGTGAAATCTTTGGCTATATTGCAGAGGATATCCTTACTTTAAAATCCACATTGGATTGTCCTGTCATTATGATGGGCAATTTCAACAGTCGTACAGGCAGATTGGATGATATTGAGATAAATAATGACACCTCTATTCACAAGTATCAGCGCTATTTCATCACATGATGAGTATATTGAGAATAATCTTATAGCCCATGGATTGTCTAGATTTCGATGTAACAGAGATACCGTTGTTAATAATAGTGATCGCAAATTGGTATGCCGAGCGCAAGAAATGTTGTTTCTTAAGTAATGGTTAGAGCACAAGAATTGTTCTTTACCAGAATCAATCGAGTCGGAGATATTGTTATATGCAGATGACTGACATTTTCGGCTTTGTGAAGGACTGCTCCCTTTATAATTATGCAGACGATAACACAATTTCCTTCTCTCACAAGGACCCTGATGTAGTTCGGAGCACTCTGGAATCTGATAGCCTTCATCTCATTGAGTGGTTCGCACTAAATGGCATGAAGGCAAATCCAGAGAAGTTCCAAGCAATATCATTGGGTCCCAAAAGTAAATCTATAACTGGCATAAATGCTTCACATCTTATCCCATGTATCGAGGAAGTGAAATTACTCCCTATAACTCTGGACAGTAAATTGACGTTTAACACTCACATTGATTCGCTATGTTCAAAGGCATCAAGGCAGCTAAATGTCTTAAAGAGACTTGGACATATGCTGACCCTCTCAGGCAAAAAATGTATCTTCAAATCTTTCATCCTCTCAAATTTTAATTACTGCCCTCTTACCTGGCATTTCTGCAGTGTGTCCTCTACGGACAGGCTGGAGAAAATTCAGGAGAGAGCCTTTCGTTTTATCTATAATGACTACACATCTGATTATGACTTTCTCCTAAAGATTGCAAACTGTGAGCATCTACATCTCCAAAGACTCAGACTTATGGCACTCACAGTTTTCAAAATACTAAAGAAGGACATTAGCACTCCTTCCTATTTGGACTGCCTGGTGAAACGTAAACAATAGTTCATACTCTTTTAGTAATTCTGAGACTCTGGAACTGCCATCACCTGATACTACTACTTTCGGTTTAAGCTCGTTTAGATTCATGGCACCTAAAGTGTGGAATTCTCTTCCAGAGTCATGCAGAACCGCAGAGACGATGAAAGACTTTGAATGTATGTTACAAACCTGGAATGGTTTTAAATGTAAATGCAGTGCCTGTAGGATATCCTAATTATATGCATATGTTTTGTATTTTAATCCGCACTCTCTGGTCAGGTATCTCTGAATGGAACAAAACGTGTTATCCAGGAATGAAATATGGACTCGTTGTGCACATTACTGTGCCGTATATGAATATACAAATTTGTGTCTTACGCTTTTGATCCAGTCAGGGCTACCTGTCCTCAGGGATTTTACTCGTCTTTTACAAAGTTTTAGCTAATATACATGTTATTTATTTTTCAGATAGGTTGTGTTTTATTCACGTTACTGTTTATGTACATATTCATTGTTTTACAAGTCAGTTAAGAGCTTAATGCTCATGTTTGTAATTTAAAATGCCTGACTTTATAAATAAAGCTTTTGAACTTTGAACTTTGAATGACACTGCAATCATGGCAGAGAGTAAACAGCACCTATTGCATGACTCTCCCGATAAAGTTACATATATATTTTAAGTTGATAATAAACGCTCTTTAATGCTAATTATTAGCTCCTCTTTAAGTCATTTGATATCAACAGCACCTATCCCGTGACATTCCCCGAGCAATTTTCCCACATAGCGTCTGTGCTAAAAATAAACGCTCTTTATTAGTCATATAATTTATTAGTTCCACTTTAAGCCACCTGAGGTCAAGGGCGCCTATCCCATGACAATTCCCTGGTCATGTGACCCATATGTACCAATTTCCCCACACATATTCTAATCTGATTAGACACGCTCTTTATTGCTCATACCCCATTTGAGAGTCGTCTGAGGTCAACAAAATCGATTACACTCTTCGTGTCAATTTATCCCCGTGTTTCTATTTTCGACGACCAGATTGCAACCATTTTGGGTATATAGTTAATTATTTAGTTTCACCAATTAGTAGTGCCCTTTTAAGACATCTGAATGGGGCCTATCCAATAACGTTCCCGGGTCAAATTACCCCTGTATGCAGCATTTCAGCTCATACGGTCCATCAGTTTTGTCGCCTATACGTCGCCTCGGTGCTAAAATGTTCTATATCCCTTTTGGCGGGAAAATGAGATAACTGTACCGTCGATTCGGCGTGGCATTTTCTGTCCGAAAAACACAAGATATTGAGTATAGCATATACCAGATATGAATGAGAGGCTATGCAAATATGTTCCATCTCCCGAATTAGTTTTTGTGTCAGTGCTGTAGTGTTCTATCTCCACTGTGGTCCAATGGAATGGTTTGTTTTGTACCACATGATTGCGTAAATTTTAGTGCTATAATGTTCTATCTACAACCGACAATGGTAAGCAATGGGAACTGGTGGCCGTCAATATGCCTGACTGGAAATGGTGCTTTCGTACTCCTATATATGAAAATCTTAATTCCAGCTAAATTCTTAGGTTAATATAGCACTGAAAATGACATATTATGCGAGTTTTGTACTTTGGAATGATTTAAAACCCTAAAAACCACTTTAGCACTCACGGAAAAAGCTAAATTGTTGAGCAAAGTGTTCTATCTCCAAACACATGTCAACGAATTACAAGAATAATACTGACATTTAAAGCAATAAAATTAAATTAGATTAGTTTTTCATTTCCTGTGATACAATGAAAAGAACATAAGGTGAAAATAAAGCAGACATATACGAATACCATAATAAGCGGACAAACAAACATACGAAAAACAAAACTGAGCTTGATTAGTATATATTTAAGCTTACTATAATGTAATTAATCAAAGGATACACAGTGTGACGACTCTATTGGTATCCCTAAAAGATCATGCGTTATTGGCTTACTCTAGTGTTTAGTATGAAATGTGCCTTCGCTCCATATGTTAAAGGGGCACAAGGCACTCGCAGTGGGTTTAATTGTGCAACAATATATAGAAGTCTGTAAAACCATCACCACAAAGAAGAACATATAGAAGGAGGTAAACTTTGTTCTTATAGTCATTAATGATAGTTCTCTAATAACGAAATTTCGCAAGTCGAAAAAATTCTTAACAAAACTGTTACAGAGATCACTTTGTCAACAAACAATGCTAATCGTGTAATTGGTAACTATTTTAGGCTGTATATGATTTCAGAATATTGCTTAATGATCTAACATTTTCTTATGTTTAAGGGTACTGTGCGTCATTTTCAATAAATTCCCGGTGAAAACAACGATCGAATATCGATAATATATAGAAAACTAAGTAATTTGAATCGAAGATGTATTCTGTAAACGTCCAGGTTAAAGGTACTCAACCCGTAAAGAGGGTCCCCATCTCAACAGATTCCAACAACAACAATCCGATCAGAGGGTCCTATATTACTATTTCTTTGGCTTTGGGGGTAAAAAATATTTGATTCGAGTCGAGGAACCCATCAAACAAAGCTCAGAGTCATTAGATATTGATTTTTGAAAATTCTTATGTTCTCGAGATGAGTACTTATAACTGCCGTCAATTTGGTAACATGCTCGAGATTTTACGCCAAAATTCTATTCAAACAGACAAGGATGGATAACTCATATTGATTCATGCGCGAAACATATACTGGGATTTCATAACGAACAGATTCGGAATTCCAATATACATGTTCATGGCTTCGCTTACCGTTGACGACTTGTGTGCCATGCTTTTAGGTTCAAGATGTAACATATTAAATATATCGGATTTTCCTCTGGATTTCATCGTCGACTCGACCGCAACATTCCTTCTGCATGCGAACAAGGCTGTCAACGTTCTACGATCTACACCCGATGGTCTCGGCTGATGGACAATTCGAAGCTATCTATAAATAATTAGTTTTTGCTATAATGATTCACACAAGAAACCTCTATATATACACACGTACATTGTGGTCGATAGTTCAAAGATAATTAATGCATGATCACCAGCAATCGGCAACACGCCTATTGTCACATCAAAACTGTTTTCATGCAGCTGGGCCATTTGCGTGTTACATAGTATCCATCATACACGCACATTCACATTATACCTGACATATGTCTTAAATAGGCCATTTTCATGCTACTTTCTGAATTCGATGTCTGAAATCTTTGTATAATTTCACTCGATACGGTGATATGACGAAACACATTCTCAATTTCTTATACTCAACTTTGATGTTGACTAAATATTTTATTTGGAAGTTTTATTTCGCTCGATCACACGCATGTGATTTTGCTAATTTATTTCCAGAAACGCTCATCAACTTTCACTCGACAAGTTAATATGACGACTCACATTCGAAAGTTCCAATACTCAACTTTGATCTGCAATAAATATTTTATTCGGAAATTTTATTTCGCTAAATCACACGCATGTAATATTGCTAATCAGGTTTGGTTTTGTTTTTTGTTTTTTTGTTTTTTGTTTTTGTTTGTTTTTGTTGTTGTTGTTGACAACTGGCATTTCTATATTAGATTATCACCGACCACCTTAACACATGGAATTTGAAAATATCAGACCTGGCCGCATGCGTGTGACATGGCATAAACACTGTTATATTAATATTGTGACTAGTATTACATTTGCATGCATATTTATGTAACTTGTATATAATTGTCATTTGTATATATGCTCTCCTAAATTGAGGAGGTTAACAATAAACTTATTCGATAGGTTTATCTTTAGCGGGCATATTATGACTACATTGTTTGCAAGTTCGTTCATCTACGGGGATTGGATTAGGTTTCACATGTCTGCCTATTTCTATTTCTAGCTTGTGCGAGCTTGTAACAAGTTTCGATATTGGACGTCTTTCATTTCGAGATAACGTTGTTAAATAAGAAGCCCTTGTTTCAAAATCTGTTTTGATTTTTCACATATTCTAATTTACTATTTTCTGCACATGCACCTTTTATATCAAGGTGCCTCCATGCTTGTCGGAAATGGTCTTTTAATCGGGATTGAAATTTCTCCCCAAAAGTATCTATGTTGACTGATTTTGGTGATTCCCACACGTACCCAAATCCATATTTATATAAGTTATTTTTAATACACTGTAACCACTCATTATCTGCATCACAAGAAATCAATTTTAAACATTTATACACCAATCGTTTATCACACAAAGTGTTAGCTCGAAGCCAATAGACTATCATGTTCCTTAAAGGTACTCAACCCGTAAAGAGGGTCCCCATCTCAACAGATTCCAACAACAACAATCCGATCAGAGGGTCCTATATTACTATTTCTTTGGCTTTGGGGGTAAAAAATATTTGATTCGAGTCGAGGAACCCATCAAACAAAGCTCAGAGTCATTAGATATTGATTTTTGAAAATTCTTATGTTCTCGAGATGAGTACTTATAACTGCCGTCAATTTGGTAACATGCTCGAGATTTTACGCCAAAATTCTATTCAAACAGACAAGGATGGATAACTCTATAATCAAGTGGGTAATAATAACGAATTTTTTACTATCTTCTGGGCCAGAAAGAATTCCCGATAATGAAAAATAATAGATTTCTAAAATCGATATCTAACAAATCTGAGCTTTGATGGGTGACTTCCTCGACTCGAATCAAATATTTTTGACTCCCGAAGCCATTGAAATAGTAATTGAGAGGAGTTTTATCGGGTTGAGTACCTTTAATAGGTTCTTAAAATATAAGTTAATAATTTGATATAAATTCATAAATTAAAGTCATAAATTAAATTACGAATTTCCGTGTACAAGACGTAATCAAAATAATTCACGGATAGTGGATTGGTCAAAGCGTGGCACACATGTTCGTGTAAAAAAATATGTTGATACGGGGCGTAAACTCAAGCCACTCACTGACTAGCGACTATACAATGACTTAATGAGTATATGGGACTACTATGTATATATAATACAACATATATTTGATTATTCGGGACATTTGCTTGAAAACTGTCCAAAAATTACTCACAACGACAATTGGTATTTTCGCATCCCGGCTAATCTACCATCCGTAACATTACTTCATACTCAACAGACTTTCAAATAATGAAAATCTGGTTACCTTATTCTACAACTCAGAGACTAAAGAACCCAACAACAACATTTGAGTACTGTATCCCTTCAATGTTAAGTTTTGATTAAACATTGGTATATCGGATTAAGCACCCCTAAATTACAATTTCTTTGGCTTCGGGTGTAAAAAGTATTTGATTCGAGTCGAGGAACCCACCCATCAAAGCTCAGAGTGATCGGATATCGATTTTTGAAATTTGTTAATGTTTGGAGATGTGGGACAGAACCTCGTGCTCAAACAGACAAATTGCGGGTGTAAGATGGATAACTCGAAAATCAAATGGTCATTATTGTTAATAGTAACCACTTGATTTTCGAGTTATCCATCTTACAGACAATTAAGCTAGGTATGTTCCCACATGCACACCTTGAATGCGGTGCATGGGTTCTTTGAAAAATCAAACTAAGGATTTGGTTGCAGCTGAGACGAACGCAATGCGAACCAAACTGTTTGGTTCTATATTGGTATTTGGTTCTCCGGTGAACCAAATTGGGAGCTGTTTTCTTGGAGTGTATGTAACACCAAACTGTCATATATTCACTAATGCTCTTCGGAAAGGGGGGCCAATAAAGTATCGCCACCGTCCTCGCCTGACCATAATCGCCATCATTCTTCTCCTCATCACCATCATCTAATTTTCACCACCATCGTCCTCGCTTGACCATCATCATAATCATCATCATCATCACCATCACCACCATCGTCATCGCCTGACCATCATCATAACCATCATCATCACCACCATCGTCATCGCCTGACCATCATCATAATCATCATCATCACCACCATCATCCTCGCCTGACCATAATCATAATCATCATCATCATCATCACCACCACCATCGTCATCGCCTGACCATCATCATAATCATAATCATCACCACCATCGTCATCGCCTGACCATCATCATAATCATAATCATCACCATCATCATCCTCGCCTGACCATCATCATAATCATCATCATCATAATCATCATCACCATCGTCCTCGCCTGACCATAATCGTCATCATCATCATAATCACCATCGTCCTCGCCCTCGCCTGACCATAATCGTCATCATCATAATCATCATCACCACCATCATCGTCCTCGACTGACCATAATCGTCATATCATAATCAGCATCACCACCATCGTCCCCGCCTGACCATAATAATCATCAGCATAATCATAATCACCACCATCGTCCTCGCCTGACCATAATCGGCATCGTCATCATAACCACCATCGTCCTCGCCTGACCATAATCGTCATCATCATAATCACCATCACCACCATCGTCCTCGCCTGACCATAATCGTCATCATCATAATCATCATCACCACCATCGTCCCCGCCTGACCATAATCATCATCATAATCATCATCACCACCATCGTCATCGCCTGACCATAATCGTCATAATAATCATCATCATCACCACCATCGTCCTCGCCTGACCATAATCGTCATCATCATAATCATCATCACCACCATAGTCCTCGCCTGACCATAATCGTCATAATAAATCATCATCATCACCTGACCATAATCGTCATAATCATAATCATCATCACCACCACCGTCGTCCTCGCCTGACCATAATCGTCATAATCATCATCATCATCATCACCACCATCTTCCCCGCCCCACCATAATCGTCATAATCATCATCACCACCACCACCGTCCTCGCTTGACCATAATCTTCATCACCATCATCATCGTCCTAGCCTGACCATAATCGTCATAATCATAATCATCATCACCACCATCGTCCCCGTCTGACCATAATCGTCATAATCATCATCATCATCATCATCACCACCGTCGTCCTCGCATGACCTTAACCGTCATAATCATAATCATCATCACCACCATCGTCCTCACCTGACCGTAATCGTCATCATAATCATCATCACCATCATCGTCCCCGTCTGACCATACTCGTCATAATCATCATCATCATCACCACCGTCGTCCTTGCCTGACCATAATCGTCACAATCATCATCATCATCACCACCGTCGTCTTCGGCTGACCATAATCGTCATAATCATCATCATTGTCATCACCATAGTCCTCGCCTGACCACAAGTGTCATCATCATAATCATCATCACCACCATCGTCCTCGCCTGCCCGAAAGTAAGTGAAAGATAATCACCACCATCGTCCTCGCCTGACCATAATCGGCATCGTCATCATAACCACCATCGTCCTCGCCTGACCATAATCGTCATCATCATAATCACCATCACCACCATCGTCCTCGCCTGACCATAATCGTCATCATCATAATCTTCATCACCACCATCGTCCCCGCCTGACCATAATCATCATCATAATCATCATCACCACCATCGTCCTCGCCTGACCATAATCGTCATCATCATAATCATCATCACCACCATAGTCCTCGCCTGACCATAATCGTCATAATAAATCATCATCATCACCTGACCATAATCGTCATAATCATAATCATCATCACCACCACCGTCGTCCTCGCCTGACCATAATCGTCATAATCATCATCACAATCATCATCATCATCATCACCACCATCTTCCCCGCCCCACCATAATCGTCATAATCATCATCACCACCACCACCGTCCTCGCTTGACCATAATCTTCATCACCATCATCATCGTCCTAGCCTGACCATAATCGTCATAATCATAATCATCATCACCACCATCGTCCCCGTCTGACCATAATCGTCATAATCATCATCATCATCATCATCACCACCGTCGTCCTCGCATGACCTTAACCGTCATAATCATAATCATCATCACCACCATCGTCCTCACCTGACCGTAATCGTCATCATAATCATCATCACCATCATCGTCCCCGTCTGACCATACTCGTCATAATCATCATCATCATCACCACCGTCGTCCTTGCCTGACCATAATCGTCACAATCATCATCATCATCACCACCGTCGTCTTCGGCTGACCATAATCGTCATAATCATCATCATTGTCATCACCATAGTCCTCGCCTGACCACAAGTGTCATCATCATAATCATCATCACCACCATCGTCCTCGCCTGCCCGAAAGTAAGTGAAAGATAAATTTAAAATCTATACAAAATTTAGAAGATATATAAAAAAATAAAAGCCAGGGTCCGTAACAGCCGGGGTCCGTATAAGCCAGGGTCCGTATGAGCCGGAGGTCCGTAAAAGCCAGGGTCCGTAAGAGCCAGGGTCCGTATCAGCCGCATACCATCATCACAAACAACAATCGTCGTCTTCAGCACCGTAACCACCACCATCTTCATCCTCGTCTCGTGATCATGATTTTCACCATCGTCATCATCGATCATAATCGTCATTTACCCATTTGTGTTCTGGGTGCCTGTAAATGTAAAGTTCATTATATTAGACCACGTGATAAGCCAACAAAATGACGCTCGTGTGTAAAGTATATTTCATTCTTCCTATTTTCGTCCAAATATCAATATAAAATCAAATCATAAACAGATCAACACCGCTACTGTCTTTAATTTAAAGTAACATAAAGTAATGTCTATAGTAAATATTAAAAAAAAATATAAAAAAAAAAAAATATCGATTCATTTGAATAATTTTTTATTAATAATCAATGATTTTAAACCGTCGATTTAAATCTGCCAACCCTGATTTTCAGGCACCGTCACCAAACGAGGTACATAATCCCCTTATACCGTACATTTGGCACCCAATGAGTGTATACCATTACATCAGTGAAACATCGCCAAAGGCGACGTTTCTAAATTAGAAACATTATATAAAATATAATTATCTTTGAATTAGCATGGCTGCTTGGTTAACATTATGTTTTTTTGCTGAATTCGCACTAATTATCCGTACAATCAAACCATGTTGTGCCTCTAACGACAAATGCGTTTACGAACTAAAAAGAGTCTAATATTAGTCAAAAGATGATCATATAAGTGTAGGATAGTCACTGTGGTTAATTATGACTGTCACACGAGGTGACTCGTTCGCGTACGTGCATGCTTGGGTTGAGGAAACTAAGTACATCATCGATATCAACCCTGAAAACTGCTAGCCAATTAATGGATGATTGTGCAGACTCATGTGAATGATGATTAATTTGGGGTTGGGAGTCAATATAAATTAAGAACACCCAGTTCGTCGCCCACTTTTCCAATCATAAGAGAGGAACCCGGGTTCGCGCGCGCCACACGAACAAGATGAACACGAGGATATCGTCTGCCGTTTTGTTATTGTGTGTGGTCGGTGCTGTGGCGGAGCTTGGCTCTGACATTGGCGGTCTATTGACCAAATTAATAGGAATTAATATGCTTGGTTCAGGAAATGGTGTCTCCTCCATTGTTGGCTTGTCTCTCATCGGCGATAACGACGATGGCCATTCCATCCTTGGCGACAACCCTCTGATGTTGCTGCTGTTGGCTGGAGGGATGGGTGGAGGGATGGGTGGAGGCGCAGCAAGGGCGCAACCTGTGATGATGGCAGCTGCGCCAACCTTGGTCCAGACACCCATTATGCCAGCTTTCGCGTCTGCAAAACCGATGAAAATGGGCTCAGCTGCCATGATGAAGCCAGGACTAATTGGCGGACCTGGAATGAAGGGCGGACCTGGAATGATGGGCGGACCCGCAATGATGGGGGGGCCTGGAATGATCGGCGGACCTAGAATGATCGGCGGTCCTAGAATGGTGGGCGGGCGTGGAATTATGCGCGGGCCTGGAATGATGGGCGGACTTGGAATGATGGGCGGGCCTGGAATGACGGGCGGACCTGGAATGACGGGCGGACATGGAATGATGGGCGGGCCTGGAGTGATCGGCGGGTCTGGAATGGTCGGCGGTCCTAGAATGGTGGGCGGGCGTGGAATTATGCGCGGGCCTGGAATGATGGGCGGACTTGGAATGATGGGCGGGCCTGGAATGACGGGCGGACCTGGAATGATCGGCGGGTCTGGAATGGATCCTTGGCTGGGCGGAACGTCGATGAACCCGTTTTTCATGGGATTTGACGGCATGCCAGATATGATGGGATTTGACGGCATGCCAGATTTCGGAGGCGATTTTTTTCCATCCGGAGCCATGCTGCCTCCAATGGGGGGTCCCATTATGGGAGGACCATCGATGGGAGGGCCACCAATGGGAGGTCCCATTATGGGAGGACCATCGATGGGAGGGCCACCAATGGGAGGTCCCATTATGGGAGGGCCATCGATTGGAGGACCCATCATGGGAGGGCCTCCGATGGGACGTCCGGCCATGATGAGAGGACCCACGAGACCGCTCCCTCCAGTTATGAGTCCAGGTATGACATCACGACGAGGTGGCATACCACCGATCGGAAGATCGGGCAGTCTGATGATTCCGAGGAACGACAATTTTGGAATGAATTTTGGAAGATCGGACATGTTTGTGGACGGTATGGGCGGGTTCACGGATAACTTGACACCAGACTTCGGGATGGACATGGGAATGCCGGACATGGGAATGCCGGATATGAGAATGCCGGATATGGGAATGCCGGATATGGGAATGCCGGATATGCCTGGAGGGATGTTTTAAGGCGACCTGGGGTGGTCTGGATAAGAACTCTGCCATTATATATATATATATATGAATACTATCGAAACAGGATACCGGGCTTGCAGTGGATGTTAAAAGGACCCCGTGATTATATGGCATTATGAATTCGTAACAGGAACAAGATGAATTTTAGCGGCTCACTTCAAAAATATACGGACACCGAACATGTGCATTGGGATGTTTCTGTTCTATAATGCATGGTGAGCATATATACATGTATACGCAAGAAAACACTCATTATATATGCGCAAGAAAACACTCCTTATTTACGCAAGACACACTCCTTATATATACGCAAGAAAGCACTCCTTCGTTAGACTATACATTGGAGAAGATACAAATTACATTCGTTCATACTTTCTATACCACTATGGCGAGTGGTTCTCCTCCGGAAACGATCAGATAATAAGTTCACGTTTGTTGAACTTATTATTTGAACAATGTCCCACAAAAGAATATGAACCATTCTGTACGTGCATCACCTTTTCGTCATAATGTCATCAGCTCAATTTGATTGAACATCTCTCCAAATAAATAATGGAATATATTCAGTAAATATTTTATAATTGAGACGGAGAATCCATTCAGCATAAAAAGGGTTAATGTAAAATTATCATCACGTGATCATGTTTCAAGGCTGTAAGCTGCAGTTTTAAGGTATTTGAAGATCTGACAATATATTTAAAGGGGTACTGTACGCCATTTTCAATAAATTCCCGGTGATAACAATGATATAATATCGGTAATATATAGAAAACTAAGCAATTTGAGTCGAATATGTATTCTGTAAACGTTCAGTTTAATATGTATATCTTAACTTCAAAGTTAATAATTTGATATAAATTTAATTTAATCTTGGAGTCATAAATTAAATTACGGATTTCCGTATACAAGACGTAATCAAAATAATTCACGGATAGTGGATTAGACAAAACGTCGCAAACATGATCGTGTAAAAAATTATGTTGATACTGGGCGTAGAGTCAAGCCACTCACTGACTGGGGACTATACAATGACTTAATGAGTATATGGGACTAGTATGCATATAATATAACATTTATTTGATACATTTGCTTGAAAACTGTCCAAAATTACTCGACAACGACAATTGGTATTTTCGCATTCCGGCTATTCTGCCATCCGTATAACATTACTTCGTACTCAACACTTTCCAATAATGGAAATCTGGTTACCTTATTCTACAACTCAGAGACTAAAGAAACCAACAACAACATTTGGGTACAGTATCGCGTTAAACCCAGTCAACGGAAAGTAATACAGGGGTCCACTGACCACCATATATCATATTATAATTTATAGTGTGTGCATAGCACCAATTATACTTCGCAGAGAAGTGTACATTCATGAAGTGGGTGGAACCACGTGTGTTACCATGGAGACAAGTGCAATCGACTTGCGATTTTATCGTTATAGTTTTATTTTTATTTAAGATGTGCATATCGTCGTGTTCACGTTGTTCTTATACCAAGAATAAATCATTGCGCAATGTTCAATGTTATGTTATGCGATACCCATGCAACTACCAAAACATTGCAGATTTGCCTCGTAACATGTTTGGCAATTCATCAAAGAGGGCTCTCTTGCACTTGTATGTGTGAAAAACTTTGGAAATGCATTATGGTTATGTTGATTATATAATGTGTGATGTAAAGCATAGAGAGCAGTAATTCAGTGGTTCCATCGTTGAATATTCCTAGATGTCAGATTGGTGATTACGTGATAAAATGAATATATGATATCACAAAATCGAATATATAATATTATAAAATTGTAAGTATTTAGTGATATCACATATTCGATTTTATAATATCATATATTCAATGTGTGATATGACTTATTCGAATTTTGATATCATATATTCATTCTGTGTTATCAATATTTTCGGATGATAAGATTATTATTGAATTTATTGACAACGAATTTAAGATATCACAACATCGAATTATTGATATCACTAAAGGCTTTATATTTTGTGATATCATATATTAGATCTTATGATATCTTAAATTCATTTTATGAGTTAGTGATATCATATATTCATTGTGTGATATCAATAAATGCTAGTTATTTTATTATATCACATATCATATTTAATGAAATCACTAATTCATGGATTCACCGGGCGCCGTTCTTCTATTTATTACCTATCTGGTGATATCAAATTCATTTTATGATATCACCAAATGAATATATGATATCACAAAATGAATAAATATCATTAGATATTTTATGATATCACAAAATGATGTTAAGATATCACTAATTTCAATTTGTGTTATCATTTTTTGTTATATCACAAAATCGAATTATTGATATCACAAAATTGTAAGCATTTGGTGAGATCAATAATTCGATTTTGTGATATGATTTAATGATACCACAAAATGTTGAAGGAATAGTAGTCCAGCTACGCCATTTTCTATTTATTGCTATCACAAATTCAATTTATAATATCTCAATATCGAATTATTGATGTCTAAGGAATGCCACAGCTGCATTATATGTGGTCCCGTCCTTATGTGCTTTCGTTATTATATGAAGTGGTTTCACCATTATATTAGGCAATACGCCATTATATTAGGTCGTGTCTTCATTATATTAGGTGGCTACGCCTTTATATACAAAGTGGTTTTTAGTAATTATATGGAGTTGATTTGTCATTATATGAGGTCGTGTCGCCAATATATGAGGTGGTTCCGCCTTTATGTGGAGTTTTATTGTGATTATATGGTGTGGTTTCGCAATTATACGAGGTGGATTAGTTATATTACACGAAACTATATTATATGGGGCGTGTCTCCATTGTAAGAAGTGGTTTCGCCATTATATGAGATCTTGTTGCTATGATATTATGTGTTTTTAGGAGGTTTCGCCTTTATATAAAGTGGTTTACTATTATATGCGGCCGTGTCGTCATTATGTTAGGTGGCTTCGTCGTTATATGGAGTTTATTTGTCGTTATATATTAGGTGGTTTCGCCTTTATATGAAGTGGTTTAATATTATATGCGGTCATATATTAGGTGGCTTCGTCGTTATATGGAGTGGTTTACTATTATATGCGGCCGTGTCGTCATTATATATATTAGGTGGTTTCGCCTTTATATAAAGTGGTTTACTATAATATGCGGTCGTGTCGTCATTATGTTAGGTGGCTTCGTCGTTATATGGAGTTTATTTGTCATTATATATTAGGTGGTTTCGCCTTTATATGAAGTGGTTTAATAGTATATGCGGTCATATATTAGGTGGCTTCGTCGGTATATGGAGTGGTTTTGTAATTATATAGAGTGGTTTCACCATTATATTAAGTGGTTTCCCCATTATATGAGGTCATCCCACCATTATATATGTTAGGTGGTTTTGTCGTTATATGCAGTGGTTTTGTAATTATATTAGATCGTTTCGCCTTTATATGAAGTGGTTTCCATATTATATGAGGTCGTGTCACCGTTATATGCGTTCGTGTCGCCATTATATTAGGTGGTTTTGTCGTTATATGGAGTGGTCTTGTAGTTATATGGAGTCGTGTCGCCATTATATGCGGTGGTTTCATCATTATATTTGGTCGTTTCGCAACTATACGGTACTATTTTTTAAAGATAATATATGTTGATTCAAACTATAGTAGAAGGAAAAATCTTGCTTAAACGGACCGCGTTACAATTAATTGCGATATTTTAGTTGTGAGGTTAGGAAATCATGGTGTTATCACAACTTACTGACAGTAGAAATATAATATTTTGTGTTTATGTTAGAAAATATATTGTTTTAAGACATTAATCCAATATATTATTAAAAAGTTTTCATTTTCGATAGCTAATTAGTCCGTTTCCAATTCCGAAACCGGTCCTCGCTCTGTTGTAAGTCGGATATTGAGATACACAACTCCATATAACGACAAATCCACCTAATAGAATGGCGACACGACCCGCATATATAACGGTGACACGACCTCATATAATAGGGAAACCACTTCATATAAAGGCGAAACCGGGGCCACCTAATATAATTACAAATAAACTCCATATAACTAACAGATCCGAAAGGCGAACCCACATAATATAATTACAAACACACTCCATATAACTAACAGATCCGAAAGGCGAACCCACATAATATAATTACAAACACACTCCATATCACTAACAGATCCGAAAGACGAACCCACATAATATAATTACAATCACACTCCATATCACTAACAGATCCGAAAGGCGAACCCACATAATATAATTACAAACACACTCCATATCACTAACAGATCCGAAAGGCGAACCCACATAATATAATTACAAACACACTCCATATCACTAACAGATCCGAAAGGCGAACCCACATAATATAATTACAAACACACTCCATATCACTAACAGATCCGAAAGGCGAACCCACATAATATAATTACAAACACACTCCATATCACTAACAGATCCGAAAGGCGAACCCACATAATATAATTACAAACACACTCCATATCACTAACAGATCCGAAAGGCGAACCCACATAATATAATTACAAACACACCCCATATCACTAACAGATCCGAAAGACGAACCCACATAATATAATTACAAACACACTCCATATCACTAACAGATCCGAAAGGCGAACCCACATAATATAATTACAAACACACTCCATATCACTAACAGATCCGAAAGGCGAACCCACATAATATAATTACAAACACACTCCATATGACTAACAGATCCGAAAGACGAACCCACATAATATAATTACAAACACACTCCATATCACTAACAGATCCGAAAGACGAACCCACATAATATAATTACAAACACACTCCATATAACTAACAGATCCGAAAGGCGAACCCACATAATATAATTACAAACACACTCCATATCACTAACAGATCCAAAAGGCGAACCCACATAATATAATTACAAACACACTCCATATCACTAACAGATCCGAAAGGCGAACCCACATAATATAATTACAAACACACTCCATATCACTAACAGATCCGAAAGGCGAACCCACATAATATAATTACAAACACACTCCATATCACTAACAGATCCGAAAGGCGAACCCACATAATATAATTACAAACACACTCCATATCACTAACAGATCCGAAAGGCGAACCCACATAATATAATTACAAACACACTCCATATCACTAACAGATCCGAAAGGCGAACCCACATAATATAATTACAAACACACTCCATATAACTAACAGATCCGAAAGGCGAACCCACATAATATAATTACAAACACACTCCATATCACTAACAGATCCGAAAGGTGAACACACATAATATAATTACAAACACACTCCATATCACTAACAGATCCGAAAGGCGAACCCACATAATATAATTACAAACACACTCCATATCACTAACAGATCCGAAAGGCGAACCCACATAATATAATTACAAACACACTCCATATAACTAACAGATCCGAAAGGCGAACCCACATAATATAATTACAAACACACTACATATCACTAACAGATCCGAAAGGCGAACCCACATAATATAATTACAAACACACTCCATATCACTAACAGATCCGAAAGACGAACCCACATAACATAATTACAAACACACTCCATATCACTAACAGATCCGAAAGGCGAACCCACATAATATAATTACAAACACACTCCATATCACTAACAGATCCGAAAGGCGAACCCACATAATATAATTACAAACACACTCCATATCACTAACAGATCCGAAAGGCGACCCCACATAATATAATTACAAACACACTCCATATCACTAACAGATCCGAAAGGCGAACCCACATAATATAATTACAAACACACTCCATATCACTAACAGATCCGAAAGGCGAACCCACATAATATAATTACAAACACACTCCATATAACTAACAGATCCGAAAGACGAACCCACATAATATAATTACAAACACACTCCATATCACTAACAGATCCGAAAGGCGAACCCACATAATATAATTACAAACACACTCCATATCACTAACAGATCCGAAAGGCGAACCCACATAATATAATTACAAACACACTCCATATCACTAACAGATCCGAAAGGCGAACCCACATAATATAATTACAAGCACACTCCATATAACTAACAGATCCGAAAGACGAACCCACATAATATAATTACAAACACACTCCGTATCACTAACAGATCCGAAAGGCGAACCCACATAATATAATTACAAACACACTCCATATCACTAACAGATCCGAAAGGCGAACCCACATAATATAATTACAAACACACTCCATATCACTAACAGACCCGAAAGGCGAACCCACATAATATAATTACAAACACACTCCATATCACTAACAGATCCGAAAGGCGAACCCACATAATATAATTACAAACACACTCCATATCACTAACAGATCCGAAAGGCGAACCCACATAATATAATTACAAACACACTCCATATCACTAACAGATCCGAAAGGCGAACCACATAATATAATTACAAACACACTCCATATCACTAACAGATCCGAAAGGCGAACCCACATAATATAATTACAAACACACTCCATATCACTAACAGATCCGAAAGACGAACCCACATAATATAATTACAAACACACTCCATATCACTAACAGATCCGAAAGGCGAACCCACATAATATAATTACAAACACACTCCATATCACTAACAGATCCGAAAGACGAACCCACATAATATAATTACAAACACACTCCATATCACTAACAGATCCGAAAGGCGAACCCACATAATATCATATTAACAAGACCTCATATAACAAGAAAACTAAGATGCATGCATCAGGTCAGCCATGAACTATTTAGCATAGAATAATTCAGTTCGGTTGCAGTTTCACAACGTTACAACTGACATACGATTACACAAGACGAACCTTGAATGTGGAACTATGTAAGAGTGAATATTAATGTTCTAAATCCCATGTTTCACCTTTAGTGGTAATGGGGTCGTACTTTATTAACACGCAAGTAGTGTAATTAAGTACGGGTAATTAGAAGTAACAAATCGTTTAGTTTCTATCGTATCGGCTAAAAGGGGTGAGCAGATTGATGATGATGAATGCTCTCGTTAGCTGCCAATATAATGTGCATATTTGCCCCGTTACGTTTATACACTGTAGCATTGGCGGTCCAGAGTGTGTTGACATGTTAAGTGTTTGGTTCATTAATAACAGATCAGCAGGGATTTGTCGTGATAACGTATGCGTGGAAATATGCTACCTAAACGGTTAAATTAACGGTTGATCTATTACACCACCGTGTATACTCGGTTTAAATAGGTATATTATATAGGGACGTGTGCTCAATTTTGGTGCGGACCGATGATCAAAAAAAAATCAGAGGTAAATGTCGGCGGGCGGGAGGGCCATTTTTTCAATAATTTTTAAAGAAATTGAACAGTTGCAGCAGCAGCAAAAAAAGGGTGTACAATTGGCAAATGATGAGGGGCGGCGTGACGTGTAACTAGGATTGAAATTAGATATGCAATTTGGAGATTATTGGATGAGGGATGTTATATTAATTATATTAAAGGGACGAGGGGGCTTAGTTGACGAAAATATTTATATTTGTTCCAAACACCGTAAACAGAAAAATATTAAAACGCATACATTTTGGTTCAAATATACGATCACTATCGCGTAAACATCATGCTCACATAAAGACCTACTAAATGTTACCTAAACAAGAGTCTGATTGTGTTATAGAAGGCAGCACAATGCTACTGGCTAATCACACACAAATGGTATAAACGCTCTTTATTATTTCCAAATAAGGAATTGAGCAACAAAGAACGCTCTTTATGTTTACCATCATAATATAAAGAAACACCAAGAAAGTAACTTTGTATGCTTTGTTTACATAACAATCGTCAAATTTACGACAATAACATACTGTTTATGAGATATTTCTCATTTGTATATTAACAAAGTATGTCTATATTTGAATATTATTTTTCGTTTGTAGCGGTTTTTGGCAGGTGGAAATATGTTCACAGGATACCCACCAAGGCCTTCCGTACCTTTAAGGTATACTGCAACTTTTTTTCTTGTCAATAGCAGAATACATAATGATATTAAGAAGTGACACAAAACACAGAACATTTTTTTTAATTATAAGTATTGAGCAGTGAGAAATATTTGAGTCGAGGAAACCAGTAACGAAAGGCGATATTAACATGATTTCTGTCAGCGAATAATTGTTTACGTTCCAATGAATATTAAAATGTACTGAAAACAAACTGCTAATGGGTGCCAGACTTTCATAAACACAAATTATGTATTAATGGTGTAACGACATATTTCGTTCTTAATTGTCTAAATAAAAAAAATAGGGGATGGGGATGTTTGGATCTCTAGTTTAACGACATTTTTCGGTCTTTGTAGTTTAACGACATTTTTCGGTCTTTAATAGTTTAATGACATTTTTCGGTCTTTATAATATCTCAAGATATAGGGGGTATTTGGATCTCTAGTTTAACGACATTTTTCGGTCTTTATAGTTTAACGACATTCTCGGTCTTTAATATTTCAAGATATAGGGGCCCTTAGTGGGTATTTGGATCTCTAGTTTAACGACATTTTTCGGTCTTTGATAGCAAAATGGAAGAAGTACATCTTTGGAAAGATGTGGCGGCCCTAAAAAGGAAAGTTGTTTGGTGATCTTGAAATGCAGTTTTTCTGAACAGTCTTCCTTGATTAAAGTGATGTGAAACACTCCGGCAGACAACGGGCAGAGTGATCAAATCGAAATTAAGAATAATCTTTCTCAAAGTAGTTATTTGTTACGAATATTAATCTAAATGGATGATACACAACGTCATTCTTATATATTAGTTAAATGCAATGACTCTCGATGGCGAAATCATTTTTGTTTAATTATAGCCGATAGTTGCGCCCCGAATCGAGATGTAAATATTTACAATATGGAGTAGTTCAGACGATGTTCTCCATGAAGTGGTGTGGTGGATTTTTTTGGAAATTTTCAGTGATGTTAGTAGAATGATAACATTCCCCAGGTTGGCAAAGTGCCTGAGCACTAACTTATCAATTTCTCGCACCCGAAAAAGTCCATAACAAGTCCATAATATGTCTTTAAGCATATATATAAATCTCCGAAAACCAAAATTCTAAAGCATTAAACGGTTTCTTGAAATGCAGTTTTTTCTGAACAGTCTTCCTTGATTAAAGTGATGTGAAACACTCCGGCAGACACCGGGCAGAGTGATCAAATAGAAATTAAGAATAATCTTTCTCAAAGTAGTTATTCGTTACGAATATTAATCCAAATGGATGATACACAACGTCATTCTTATATATTAGTTAAATGCAATGACTCTCGATGGCGAAATCATTTTTGTTTAATTATAGCCGATAGTTGCGCCCCGAATCGAGATGTAAATATTTACAATTTGGAGTAGTTCAGACGATGTTCTCTATGAAGTGGTGTGGTAGAGTTTTTTTGGAAATTTTCAGTGATGTTAGTAGAATGATAACATTCCCCAGGTTGGCAAAGTGCCTGAGCACTAACTTATCAATTTCTCGCACCCGAAAAAGTCCATAACAAGTCCATAATATGTCTTTAAGCATATATATAAATCTCCGAAAACAAAAATTCTAAAGCATTAAACGATTTGCTATATTTCCAGGGCATATATTTCATCTGATTTTGCGAGAATCTAGATTTGGATTCTCGCCGAAATATAAGCCCTGATTTCACTCTGAAGTGTGCCTAAATGGCATAAATTGTACCGTGGTTGCCATGTTCGCCAAAGTGGCATAAATTTATTTCAGGATAATACTAATTTTAGGCATTCATTTATATCACTGATATCAGGACAATAAATAGCCATTTCCATTGCATGGAACAAAGAGCGATATTGTTTATCGGTGTTGTTTTTGGAAGTGGTGGTAGTTAAATTTTATACATTTCGACCCCCAATAAGTATTTCCGAACAAATGAATTATTAACAAGCGTGACATGACATCATTGACGAAGATAATTAACACCGATCTACAAGCAATTAAAGTGTTAAAATGAGCTAAAATTTAACATTTTCTTAATTTTTTTTACATTTTTATCTCTCGCGACATAATTGTCACCAATAAAAACAAATTTGATTCATCGTGGAAGTTAGTCGGTGACTATAAATAATGTCACCATTCAACTGAATGTTGTTGAGCATATTTCAACCAATTTTGGAAGTTTAAATGAATATTTTCTTCACACGCAAAGTAAAATTGACAAATTTCAGGATTTTAGCCTGCTTCGTTGGGACCAAAATTTGTTGTGCACACTCAAGACACGTCTATCGACACTCGCTAGGCCAAATTATGCCATGACCATGCTATAAACTAGCTTGAAATTGGCAAAACAATGAATTTTTTTTGGTTGAAAAAATTTACATGGGAATCTCCAGTCCATAGGCATAGAGAACGATTATTTTTCGATAAAAACGAAAATAATGCGAAATGAAAGTCGGCACTCGTCAGAATGGTGCATAATAAGATACGAGTCTTGTTATATGCGAAAATTTGACCTCATTCGATAAATTAGTCTCGTAATTAAGGAATCAATGGCGCTCGGACATGTGGAATTCCGTCGCACTGTTAGTGTTACTGTACATGGCAGACGCAATTTTGAAATGTAAACACGCATCAAACACGCATCAAATTTACCTTTTGTGAGAATAACAAAAGCGCAACCTTGATCAAAGTAATACAATACACAACAACACATGGAATAAAACTGATATAAACACGGTATAAGTGAGAATAAGACGCGTATTCAGACGTGGAATTTGACAACATTTCTTCGCTTCGACGCTATAAATATATCTGATCCAGATAACCGAGATGCAGCTATCTGATTTGAAACAAATACCAAGCAATAATCTTAACGTTTCATAATCGAACTGCGGACCTGATAATTATCGAAATATGTAGGCGAAATATTTTTTAATTAGTTAATCACATGATAGAGACATCAACACACTCTTAAAGACGCAATACAGCGCCATTTAATGTCATTATTTAACTGGGTCGGTGTTTGTTGTTATCATTATTGCTTCGTTTTTAGTAAGACCATTGTATCTGTTTTGCGCACGTCACTTTCCATATTTGGAATTTCCATATATGGGATTTGTGTTAACCTCAATACCGATCAAGTTATCTTAGCATAAACATAAAATATATTGTAATTTATGCAACTACGACCCTGGTAACCCTGATAACTAATAACATATACCGGCCAATTCATTTTAAGATCGTTATTTCACTTTGCTTTAGGCATAAATACACTCTTAAACGCACATAAACGACCCATTGGCGTTAAATTAAATATACTCGGTATTTATTAATATTAGTTTTTTATTGCTCAGTATAGAGTTAGACCCTTGACACCTGTCAATATATTTGGGCTGAATTCATATGATGCGGTATTATTCCTCGAAATAAACAACAAACCCGTCGTTACTTCGAAATGTCGTTTGGGCTAACATTTACACAAATCCTCCGTGTGTTCTCCTCAATTGACACACAGGTTCTCAGTCGACACACAGGTTATCCCAGAAACAGGTGTGAAATAAACAGCCAAGGTTTGGGTGAAATGACGAAGCCACTTCGAATAATGGAGACACGACCCCATCTAATATATATTTTGGGACTTCTGTTTGTTTGTTTGTTAACTATGGCGGGAAAACTGCCGGACGGATTGAGCCCAAACGTCCTATCTAATAACATTCCAGATGGATTGTCATCGCACCGCTTCTGAGAACGTCAGAGCACTCATTCTCCAATCCCCCCGCCACCGCAATGGTAATTCATGGGTTAATCGCGTGATAGTTAAAGAGCGTTCGTACCCACAGTGTCGTTGATAAAGAGCGTGTATGTGTCCAGACATGAGCGTGTTGTGTCTGTGTACAGACATGAGCGTGTTGTCTGTGTTCGTACTTATGGGTTCCTGTGAATGGAGGAGATTTTTATCGGGTCAGTTTTTCCGCCCGAGGTGACCTTCACCTTGAAACGGGTACCCACAAATTATCTAATATATATTTTGGGACTTCTGTCTGTTTGTTTGTCTGTTAGCTATGGCCGGGAAAACTGCTGGACGGATTTCGACGAAATTTGATACCTACGGGTTATTTTGTCCGGGGAGTGTTTTGGACGGGTCAAATAGTGACTCCGACCTGACCTTGACCTTAAAAATTGTCAATTCAAGGTCAATGCCCGGACGAAGTCGGGTCACCTGCTAGTCTAATATATATTTCGGGACTTCTGTCTATCTGTTTGTTTGTTAGCAATGGTCGGGAAAAGAAAACCACACCATATGATCATAATACGACTCCATATAAAGGCGGAACCACATCATATATTGGCGTCATGACCTCGTATAATGACAAATCAACTCCATATAATTACAAAACCACTTTGTATAAAGGCCTAGCCACCTAGCATATTGAAGACACGACCTCATATAATGGCGTATCCACCTAATAGTGGTGAAATCACATCATGTAATAACGAAAGCACATAAGGATGGGACCACATAAGGCAGCTGTGGCGTTCCATATAGATATCACTAAATGCTTCCTATTTTGTGATATTTATAATTCGATTTTTGATATAAAAAAAAATCATTTTGTGATATCATAAATTATTTAATGATATCATATTTAAGATGGTGTGCTATCATATAATTATTCATTTTGTGATATTATAAAATGAATTATTGATACCACTAAATACATAATAAATAGAAGATCGGCGACCCATAAGTATATACAAAGAGATCTAACTCCTTACCTATAGTATATAATTATAGTCCATTGCATTTATGGTTTCACCTCAAACTTATTGCAACACAAAATTTCTCAGTGGGAATAAGTACACTATCCATCCATAATCAACATGCAAAAACTAAACAAGATCAAGAAATGCGAAATTAGTGAATTTTGTGAAATACATTTGTCAACAATTTGGTAAGATACTCAATTTATGGGGTTTTTTCCCCCAAGAATGTTTATGCATGTAACGAAACTCCATATCATAAGGTATTCCACTGTAGAGTACACAATCCTGATTACAGAACAGAAATTCTTTCTTAGATTTCCAGATACGTTGAGTATGTTTCGAGTTATGTGCCTCCAAAATTTGGAGTTTATCTAAGCTCAATTTCAAAGAATTAGCTAAAATCCATATGTTGCTGTTTTAGTAATTTCCTCTGTAGAGTATGTATAACAGATCATTACTTTCTGCATCCTTGATTGAGAAGATAAAAATATTCTCAAAGAAAATGTGTGTTCCGTTGTATGGACTTAGTCATATTTGCCTATGACCCAGAACAGACGTGATGAAATACCATATTTGAGATCATACAACTCATTAAATAGATATCCAAATTAGTCCAGGATATATTGGTCGACCTTTGCACTCCCATAACTCAACTTCACCCGCTCTAATTTGTTTCGATTGTGAACAAGAAAAATTCAAGTGTCAATGACACTGCTCAACTTGGAGAAGAGGGACGGCTAATTTCATGTGCTACAGTCAATGAAACGATTACTGAGGAATGCGGCACAGTTGAAATACCTAAGTAATACTAGATGTCAACATGAAGAGATATATATATATAAGGTAAAATCCAAGATGGCTGCTGGCATCCATGTTTTTCAATGAAATTCAAAAGCATTTGATAGCTCCAATCTAGTGATCACCTCGAAGATCAATATGAAGTTCGTTGATGATCGGATGAGGGAAATGGCCTGTAAGTGTGCCGATGGATATAGTCATACACAGAATAAATCCAAGATGGTCGCTGGCAGCCATGTTTTTCAACGAAATTCGGAAAATAAAATTATGGCTCCCATCTAGAGGTCACCCCGAAGATCCATATTACGTTGGTGATGATCGGATGAGGGATGTGGTCTGTAGGGTATGCCAAACGATTTAGTCATCTAAATAGGACAATCCAAGATGGCTGCCGATGGCCATGTTTTTCATCTATTTTTTTTAATTCGATGTCTCCCATCTAGAGGTGATTCTAAACATGTCAATAAATGTTCAAAATAATTCTCCAATAAATGCGGGGGTGTACCATGAAGATCCATATGAAGTCTGATCGTGATCGGATAAGGGAGGTGACCTGTAGGGTGTGCTAACGGAAACTGTTGACCGACGTATACGCACGGACGTCATGACGGACGCACACACGGGCGGATGGACGACGGACGCAACCATGACACTAGCTGAAATTTGACTTCGTCAAGTTGAGCTAAAAGGTGGCCACAGGGAAAGCAGACAAGATGGCGTCCATCGTGGCGGCCATTTTGATTTATATGCACTAGGTCTCTTTGGTTGCCAATATAGTAAATATAATATCGCATGCTGATATGCTAAGATAGATAGTTTAATTGTCAGAATGCAATTTAATAGAAAATAATAAAAGACATTAAAATATAAAAAATATGTCGGCATCCTACCGGGATTAGCATGGCTTTTATTTAAGGCCGTCTACTGAATAGTATGCATTTGTGTCTTGCTGCTAAGCATGTCGCTGGGGTTGTGCATGGATTAGTAGTTTATGCATGTATGATGGTCGGCGAGAACTGATTTATGTTGACGGTCGACTCCTGGTTATTTTCGTTTCTGTATAAACTCATCATGTTTTTTGGGACCGACAAGTATATATACATAAGATATCGAGAGATGCAGGCAACCCCTTAACCGTGTTATATTTTGTAAGAACAATGGTTGATATAGTTGGTATATATATGCTAATATAACACGCTTTCAAATTAGTCAAAAATCCGATTTTTGAACATTCGATTTAAATTTTCCAACCCTGATTGTCAGGCACCGCCGCTAACGATGTACATTTGGTCCCCCAATAAGTGTATACCATTACATCAGCAAAACCTCGCCAAAGGCGACGTTTCTAAATTAGAAAATTTAATTAACTTTGTTGAATTAGCATGACCGCTAGACTAACATTAATTTTTTGCTGAACATATAGCACTAATTACCCTTACAATCAAACCATGGCGTGCCTCTAACGACGAACTATATACAGTCCACATTAGTACAAAAAAAAATAAAGATGATCATATAAGTGTAGGATAGTCACTGTGGTTAATTATGACTGTCACACTATGTGTCTCGTTCGTATACGGGCATGCTTGGGTTGAGGGAACTAAGTACATCATCGATATCAACCCTGAAAACTGCTAGCCAATTAATGGATGATTGTGCAGACTCATGTGAATGATGATTAATGTGGGGTCAGGAGTCAATATAAAATAAGAACACCCAGTTCGTCGCCCACTTTGCCACTCTTAAGAGAGGAACCCGGGTTCTCGCGCGCCACACGAACAAGATGAACACGAGGATATCGTCTGCCGTTTTGTTACTGTGTGTGGTCGGGGCTATGGCGGGGCATGGCTCTGACATCGGCGACCTATTGCCAAAATTAATAGGACTTAATATGCTTGGTTCAGGAAATGGTGTCACCTCCATTGTTGGTTTATCTCTCATCAGCGATAACGGCCCTGGCAATTCCATACTTGGTGACAACCCTCTGGCGTTGTTGCTGTTGGCCGGAGGGCTGGGTGGAGGGATGGGTGGAGGCTTATCAAGGGCGCAACCTGTGATGATGGCAGCCGCCCCAGCCTTGGTCCAGACACCCATTATGCCAGCTTTCGCGTCTGCAAAACCGATGAAAATGGGCTCAGCTGCCATGATGGGAGGGCCTAGAATGATGGGCGGACCTGGAATGATGGGCGGACCCGGAATGATGAGCGGACCTGGAATGATGGGCGGACCTGGAATGATGGGCGGACCTGGAATGATGGGCGGACCTGGAATGATGGGCGGACCCGGAATGATGGGCGGACCCGGAATGATGGGCGGACCTGGAATGATGGGCGGACCTGGAATGATGGGCGGACCCGGAATGATGGGCGGATCCGGAATGATGGGCGGACCCGGAATGATGAGCGGACCCGGAATGATGGGCGGACCTGGAAGTATGGGCGGGCCTGGAATGGGCTGGCCTGGAATGACGGGCGGACCTGGAATGATAGGCGGACCTCCAATGATGGGCGGGTCTGGAATGAGCGGCGGGCCTGGAATGATGGGCGGACCTAGAATGGTGGGCGGACCGGGACCTGGAATAATGAGCGGACCTGGAATGACGGGCGGACCTGGAATGACGGGCGGGCCTGGAGTGATGGGCGGGCCTGGAGTTATGGGCGGGCCTGGAGTGATGGGCGGGCCTGGGATGGATCCTTGGCTGGGCGGAACGTCGATGAACCCGTTTTTCATGGGATTTGACGGCATGCCAGATATGATGGGATTTGACGGCATGCCGGATTTCGGAGGCGATTTTTTCCCACCCGGAGCCATGCTGCCTCCAATGGGGGGTCCTGGAATGATGGGCGGACCTGGAATGATGGGCGGACCTGGAATGATGGGCGGACCCGGAATGATGAGCGGACCCGGAATGATGGGCGGACCTGGAAGTATGGGCGGGCCTGGAAATATGGGCGGGCCTGGAATGGGCTGGCCTGGAATGACGGGCGGACCCGGAATGATAGGCGGACCTCCCATCATGGGAGGACCATCGATGGGAGGACCCATCATGGGACGGCCACCAATGGGAGGTCCCATTATGGGAGGGCCATCGATGGGAGGACCCATAATGGGAGGGCCATCGATGGGAGGTCCGGCCATGATGAGTCCACAACGACGAGGTGGCATACCACCGATCGGAAGATCAGGCAGTCTAATGATTCCGATGAACGACAATTTTGGAATGGATTTTGGAAGATCGGACATGTTTTTTGACGGTATGGGCGGGTTCATGGATAACTTGACACCAGACTTCGGGATGGACATGGGAATGCCGGACATGCCGGATATGCCTGGAGGGATGTTTTAAGGCGATCTGGAATGATCTGGATAAGAACTCTGCCATCATATATCTATATCTATATATATATATATATATATATATATATATATATATATATATATATATATGAATACCATCAAAACAGGATACCAGGCTTGCAGTGGATGTTAAAAGGACCCCGTGATTATATGGAATTGTGATTTCGTAAAAGGAACAATAATAGGCGGCTCAATTCAAAAATATACGGACAATAAACATGTGCATGGTGAGCATATATACATGTATAATACGCAAGAAAACACTCCTTATATACACGCAAGAAAACACTCATTATATATATGCAAGAAAACAATCCTAATATATATATACGCAAGAAAACACTCCTTCGTGAGACTATACATTGGAGAAGATACAAATTGCGTTCGTTCATACTTTCTATACTAAATACTCATTGGCGAGTGGTTCCCCTCTGGAACATGTCCCACAAAAGAATATGAATCCTTCTGCGCGAGAATTGTCTATTCGTCATAATGTCATCAGCTCAATTTGATTGATCCAAATAAATAATGGAATATATTCAATAAATATTTAATAACTGAGACGGAGAATCCTTTTAGCATAAAAAGGGTTAATGTAAAATTTTCTGACCATATATTTAAACCTAGTCAACAGAAAGTAGTACAGGGGTCTACTGACCACCACATATCATATTATAATTTATAGTGTGTTGTTACACCAATTATTTCGCAGAGAAGTGTACATTCATGAGGAGGGTGGAACCGCGTGTGTTACCATGGAGACCAGTGCAATCGACTTGCGATTTTATCGTTATAATTTTATTTTTATTTAAGATGTGCATATCGTCGTGTTCACGTTGTTCTTATACCAAGAATAAATCATTGCGCAATGTTTAATGTTATGTTATGTAACACCCAACAGTGCCAACTACCAAAACATTGCAGATATGCCTCGTAACATGTTTGGCAATTCATCGAAGACGGCTCTCTTGCACTTGTTTGTGTGATAAAATTTGGAAATGCATTATATATGATTATATAATGTGTGATTTAAGGCATATCATGCAGTAATTGGTTCCAACTTCCATCGTTGAATATTGCCAGAATTATGTCAGATTGTTGATTACGTACGCCGTTCTTCTATTTATTAGCTATTTTGTGACATCAATAATTATTTTTATGATATCAAAAAATAAATATGTGATATCTCAAAATCGAATGTATGATATCATAAAATTGTAAGCATTTAGTGATATCGCATATTCGATTTTATAATATCATATATTCAATGTGCATGTGGTATCACTTATTCGAATTTGTGATATCATTTATATATTCATTTTTGTGATAGCAATAATTCGGACGAAAAGATTATATATTGAATATATTGAAAATGAATTTATGATATCAGAACATCGAATTATTGTTATCACTAAATGCTTTATAGTTTGTGATATCATATAAGCAGCGTGAATTCAGTTACTTATTCCTTATTCTTTTTTCGAAACATTTGGGAAAATGTGGGAAATGACCATGACAAAGTCTTGGGTGAAAAAAAAATCCGGGTCAAAAGTTTAAAAATTACCGAAAGTTCGGGGCCATAAACGGCCATCCAAATAAGTGGGTCGAATTTCAGTTTTCGCTCTGCTCGGTCGGGAAAATTTTATAGAAAAATGTGACAAAGTGTCCCATATAAGCCCTGTTACTAACTCGCAGCCATATTATATATATACCTTTATTGTCCTCCAATTTATGAAGAGTGATACATATACAAATTAACGTGTATACAACATGTTACAAAAATATAGTCAACATGAACAAAGATAATTTGGGAGAAGAAAAAACATACACATATATGAACCACGTCCTAATATATATAAGCATACGTACACTCTAACAAAAACTGACATTCAAGACACGCGCGCACATGTAAAAACAAAATGCAGACAGGCACACACAGCACGCACAAGCTCGCGGACACTCACACACTTACCCCCCCCCCCCCCCACAAGCTGACGTTCAGTACGGATACAAACATGTTTATGTTACATGCAAGATAAACTATAAGCACATCTAATTTGAACCAGCATGCATGTGTTGCGCATATAGATTATCGCACTGCTGGCAAGGAAGATAATAAATCATCAAGTTGGGGATCCGAGGTCAGGAATACATATTTATCACAGTGTAATTAACATTAGTAAGGTTGTTTCAGCTACCCAATTTCAGTTTCTGAAGAGGGGCGATAACTCTACATGTTGTTGTACACATCACCCGGTCAACTCAGGTCATCCCCATTAATACCAGAAGTTAGACTCAAGTGCATTTGAGGGTACAGGCGCAGGGTACGCTACGATACCATATGCATGGTAGAACATTATGCACCAGGCGTGATCAAGTTCGATAACAACAGGTAGGTTTGCCACAATGTGTGCGTATGGCCAACAATGAACGAGTCAGAACGACACATAGTACATTGGATCTTCAATAAACGAGAATAGTTCAACAGGAAGATGTGTCAAATGTAAGAGAAGGAGTTCTCCGTCGTCGAGCTCATTTGCCCATAGATAAAACAAGATGCCAAAGTTGTCGATCAACTCGTACCACATATATTATTTCGATAACAGCAAAGAGCGGGATGGCTGCAGTGAATAATAGCATGTTTAATTTGATCGTCATAGTTAATGTTGCATATCACACAGACGTCTGCCTTTGGTATCGCTGTTGCAGCGATCAACTGAGCAACTGAATAAAATGCGATTTTGTTCTCTGAATACAAGCGATAGGAGCGCCAAAGATGAGACATTTGAAAATGTGTTTGAATTTGGCAAAATCTATCGAATCAGTTGTAACACTTTGTTCCCAGTTATGCGCGCGTCGGTTATTGATTTCTGTTTTGACTAGGCGATTCCATTCCAATTTTGCAGGGAACAAACCTTTCTCCGAAAAGCTTTCTATAAACGGCCATAAACGGCCATCCAAATAAGTGGGTCGAATTTCAGTTTTCGCTCTGCTCGGTCGGGAAAATTTTTATAGAAAAATGTGACAAAGTGTCCCATATAAGCCCTGTTACTAACTCGCAGCCATATTGGACCCAACATGTCCGGTTCCGGTTTTAGTGCTACATGTCAAAGTTTTGGAGTAGAATTCCATATATGGAAGTCATGAATAATTCTAAAGCTCCATATATGGAAATGCTACTCCAGAACTTTGACCAGTAGCACTAAAGCCACATAACCGGGGATGGAAGAATCTCTGCAACCACAGGAACGGAACAGGATGAATCCAATACGACCGCGACCCAGTGATCTCGCTTATTCATAAACGGTCACTTGGGCCGAACTTTTTTATCCGAAAATATTTTGAGTCGAGTCCGAAAAAGTGGATTTAAAAATTGAGAAAATGTGGCAAATGACCATGGCAACGTCTTTAGTAAGCTGAGACGAAATTTCCTGTTTAAAAACCGGGTCAAAAGTTCAAAAATTCCTCGAAAATAAACGGAAATTGTCCGAAACAAGTTCGGGGTCATAAACGGCCTGAGGCGTTATTTCGCTAAAATCCGATTCAGATTCTGGATTCAGATTACAGATTGGTCCCCGTACGACTTGGTTCGGCAAAAGAACAGACAAGAAATTGGCAGAATCAGTAAACGAACAGACCGTAATCTCAATTTCGTGGTAATCCGATTGGGATTCGGATTCCGATTACGGACTCAAATGTTCGTAATGTTAAAAACCGAGATTTCGCCACCTCGGAGTTTAAAAACACAATAAAACATAAGAATCCGTCTCTTGTGTACAATTTATTGCAGAATATAAACGATCTATATTAAAGAATTTTAAATGCGGAGACAAATTTGTTTTATTGAATGTAAACTGGGAGAATATTACTGAAATTAGCCAAATAATAACGCTATTGATAGTAACGCTGGGGGAGCACTTCGGTTGATGGCGAAGCAATTGCAAATCATTGTTGATTGTCACTTTCATATGTCCATTTCATAATTCCATCCTTAAAATACCGCCCGAACGCATGTCGATTTCGAATTCGGCGGATACGTCACCATTGACCGAATTCATATGAACCTGCATGGATATGTCTTCTGCTGTGTTCGTTATTATAATGTTTCTTCTTATTCAAGAAATAGTAGGATTTTATGGTATCGATGGATTATCAGATACACGTATGTACTATCATCTAGTCTTAAAGTTATAGCAATTTCATGTTTAACATGTTTTGTTTCGTTAAATGCAGTCGTTTTGCATAATAGTCTCTGTATAGACAACAGACACATGTTCTAGGGACGTGGCTAGAAGTTTCCTCAAATTTCCGGCCAACTGCACCCCCCCCCCATTGAACCAAACATCAATCTCACAGGTTCGCAGAATTCAATTTGCTCCCCTTGGAAATATCCAATCTGACAAACACTAAGATTGGAAAATTACCAACTTTTACTGGTTGAAAAAAATCAAACAATGAGAACAATGCCAACCTATATATGGTGTCAAATTAATGTCCAACTAATGTTGTGTCATGCATGAAATTTCCGACTGCTGGAATGTACCAAAGTTTAGTTTAGATATATTTATTTCAAATATATGTCAAATTTAGATAACACATGATATATAACACATACATTTGTTTATACATACAAAGGAATTGGGGGACAAGTACTGACTCACTTAAGGGTACCCCCTCTCCCATATGTTATTACACTGAAAAAATAAATAATTAGTAATGGCAAAGCAACATGACTACCAAAACAAGTTGAACATATATACAGATCACTGGACACCCCCTCTCCCGAGTTAGTCATAAGTTTGTATATGTATTTATTTAAAATCGGGTTTGTTTGTTGCGTTTGTTGGCTTGTACGTTTCATTATTTGAAACAGTTAGTCAAAATAATCCTGATTTTCCTCACGTATGAATGACTGCACAGCTTAGCAAATTGTACCAAAGTTCGGGGTGGGGGTCGAGACACACAATCAACCCCTGTCGTCACGTCCCTGTTCAACTGACAAGTTTCGTGTGTTCTTCACAACATCTTCGGAATTTGATTCAGGAGGCCTAGAGTTGTCACGTTTAGATATGCTTGCCATCATCAATAAACACACTTTAACTTTAAAAAAAAGATGCGATTAAGTCGGATTGGCGTGCCGTGTATATACACATAGAAGAAAAGCATGACTTTCACAACAAACATGAACTTATAAATATAAGATACAAATGATACTTGTGTCAAATACATGAGCCATGTTTGACGCTGGGAGAACATTAAACATAGTTTCGGAGACCACGTGGATTTCAAAATCTGACATAGAATCGGGAATTAGCTCCGCCCCCGTAATCGGCTTCGGATTCTCAATCCGGATTTTAGCGAAATTACGACTCAGCTGGGCCAAAAATATGGGCAGAAAACATTTCGGGTCGAGTCAAAAAAATGGGTCGAGTAAAAAAAAGTGGGTCGAATTTCAGTTTTCGCTCTGCTCGGTCGGGAAAATTTGGAAAATGTGCCAAAATGTCCCTTATTCATAAACGCCACCTGGGCCGAACTTTTTGAGCCGAAATGTTTTTGGTCCAGTCCGAAAAATAATATATATAATTATTAACGCCACCGGTGTATACTGTTCTACACATTTTAGAAATATGTGGTCCCATGGGGATTTTATAAATAGATAATTGGTTTTTCCGCTTATTTTGGGACGCGTTAAAGTTGTACTGCGACCCCGAGTCCGGTAAAAGCTGTAGTTGGAATGTCCAAGTTCGTGAAAGTTCTACTGACTATGCCGATGATTTTAGGATATTGTAGGAAGGCTAATCTGGCCGTGTCAAATTGAGCTATAGCGATGGGATATCTCGCAGGACAACACATTTCGTGTTTTCGTGGGGTGTGTATTCTCTGGATGTCTTATAGTTGCAGTGTGTAACTATTATGACCGCGTTAATTGCGTTCGATGTTTAGGTATGAACAATGGCTGGGCCATGCACACTTGAAGATTTTATGGCGGGAACACAATTTTTGATCCGTATTTAGAAGCTTTCTGGTTTGGTGAATGAAAAACCTGCAGTAATAAGCCGTAGTTTTTTGTAATACTTTGAAGGACTAGTTGTTTTAACGGAATTCGGAGGCGGTGCATTAATGTAGCCAATATATTTTATATTATAATTTATATTTATGGCTAATAATATGATCTTGGGGGCGTTACCATTTCTGAATATGGTTTTCTTGTGATACTATGTCGTTGAGAGTGTCTTTGAGGTGCGAACGTCTGTACACAAACAGTCAACGTTTGTATAAAAACAGAGTCTGTCCGAGCTGGAGCGGCCATTATGTCGAACGAGTAAAAAAATAACAGCCTTTCTGCATCAGACCTGCTCTCATAACCGGAGTTCTTCTGAAGCATGTTTAAACGGGATACATTATATTGAAGAGTAATAAAATATATCTTTCAACGTATATATGAGGCACTTATGTAGGCCTAAAAAATATTATGTTTGTGTATTTTGAACCAGTTCGTGGACTTTGAATAAATGATAAAATGATAGCCCCGAAGAAGATAGATACCTTTCTATAGGATTAGGTATTATTGGGGGTGGGGTATATGATTAAGTATGATTGGGGTGAGGTACCTTTCTATAAGATTAAGTATTATTGCGGGTCGGGTAAATTTTTGTTCTGTGGACCTGTGGGTATAATCCGATCAACGCTGGCTGAGACGTCTGATATGTAAACAATCAAAATGGGCACCTCTCCTAAAAGACAACCCCATTATCGATGACCCCATGTACCTAACATATGATGCTAAGTTCCTGTCAAAACAAACTTCAAAAATTTCTAACCCATTTTGGAGGGATGTTCTCAGCTCTTGGTGCAAATTCATAAGCATAGATTATAAAAATGCTAATATCATGTCAGCGACCATATATGGAATAATTCTAAAATTAGAATGGAAGGAAACCCAATTAACTTTAATTCGTGGAGAAATGCAGGCATATATTTTATAAACGATCTGTGCCAAGCCAATGGGGAATTTCACACCCCGACTCCCTTAAGGCTACATTCAATATTTCTACTAACTTCATTATTATAGCTAGCCTAAAACGCCAAATATATAAGCCTTTCAAACTCTCGAAATCAGCCCCTCCTATACGATTACTCTCTCCGTTCTTACCCAAGACTTTTTGAGCCCGTTATTAAGGGATCAGAAAGGCGGTCAACTCTTTCATCGAACACTGAATAGGGAATCGGATGCCAAACTCACGTAAACAAGTGGAATTCGGAAATAAAAGACGACTCCCAATCACGGGACAATATATTTCGCAATCCATTTACTACCACGCCGGACACGAATCTCCAATGGCTGCAATATAGAATTAATATATGCGAGAATCATATCGACGAACACATTTCTCAAGATAGCAGGCATACGAGCTGATGACCTGTGCAATCGATTCGAAAATACACAAGAAAACATTTCTCACATTTTCTGGGACTGCTCACACACACATCGGTTTATAACCGAACTTCAGTCTTGGTTGAAAATAAATGAAGTGTCTATACATATAACCAAACCAAGAATGCTTTTTGGCGCTAATCATTGTCAAGTGAATTCTATCATAAACTACTTTCTACTTGTGCTAAATCAATATATATATATATGACCCGATCCAACTTTCAATAAAGGCATTTCTCGCTGAATTCAAATATGAATGCGATAAGAACTCATCCAGATGCAAGATGCGATATCAAGAGGTTCAAAATCGATGGCTACCCTTATATATAAAATGTAATTAATGACAACACTGATTGACTTGCTGATATCCCCCAAACAAAACTAACTTTATACATGTATATACCCCGATTAACATAATTATATACATAGAGCCAGGAACCCGAGCTGTCACTCAAATTTACATTAATCATTTCTTAATTTAATCATCAAAAAGCCGGCACGAATTTATCTGCGCCTAAATTTAGTCTTTATATAACTGTATAAATGACACTCTTCATTAAATCCGCAAACGTTGTGTCGCCCAATGGCCAACGGAATAACAATCTATTTATCTCTTTACAAAAAATACACCACAACAACTATATGATTTTATTAAAGGTACTCAATCCGATCAGACGCTCCTAAATTACTATTTCTTTGGCTTCGGGGGTAAAAATAATATTTGATTCGATTCGAGAAACCCGCCCATCAAAGCTCAGGGTGATTAGATATCGAATTTTGAAGTTTGCTATTTCTATTGTTTGTGAACCAGAAGCACGTGGTCAACCGTACGAAGGTGCGGATGAAGGTGGATAACTCTAGAATCAAGTGGTAATAATGACGGATGGGTGGGTTCCTCGACTCGAATCAAATATTTTTTACCCCCGAAGCCAAAGAAATCGTAATTTAGGAGCATCTGATCGGATTGAGTACCTTTAATGTTGCCAGTGAGAGAGTAGCCCAAGTGAAATTCACTTGGGAGCGTGCAAAAGTGAGTGCAAGAATAAAATATTTATCACTGTATCGTTTCTATAATGCTTGTGTTATACGTATGTCTGTCCGTCTCATTTTGTGTTGTTATATGAACTTATATCTACTTCCTCAATAAAAAAAATAAAAATCCGATCAACGCCGAATCAACGCTAATAACGTAATGTTCATGGGGCGCCGTTCTATCTATTTAGTAATATCAATAATTCATTTTATGATATCACTAAATGAATATATGATATTACAAAATCGAATGTATGATATCACTAAATATTTTATGATATCACAAAATGATTTTAAGATATCACTAATTCCAATTTATGATATGATTATTCCAATTTATGATATCATAACTTCATTTTTTGATACCACAAAATTTAATTATGACATCACAAAATAGTAAGCATTTCGTGATATCAATAATTCGATTTTGTGATATCAATAAATAGAAAATGGCAAAGCTGGACTACTATTCCTTCAACAGTTTGTGATATCATAAATCAGTTTATGAAATCATAAAATCTAATCATTATCGTATTTGTGTATCACAAAATTCATTTTTTATATCACTAATTCCATTGTGTGATATCTTAAAATAATTTTGTGATATCACTAATTCCCCACAAATGTTATGATATCACAACATGTACACCTGATAGTCTACCCAGTCAGCTATAGCCACTTCTTAATACATGGTTAGTCAATTCACAAACTCGGCGAACGCATATTGCTGACCGTCACAACTTATGTAGGAGTTTGAATGGTGCTAGCTTTCTCGTTGACGCGAGCCTCTCTGCTATAAGGTCGTTTTTTGAAGACAATAATATTCCCTGTACACTTCCTGACCTTGTATCCTAAGGAACTATTTGTGACGCCCAACATTAAGCTGTAAAACACAGTTCAGTCCGCTCGTTACGCTATGTCTGACCCGCTGCCGACATGTGTATTTTCTTAATTAAAGGTACTCAATCCGATCCGACGCTCCTAAATGACTATTTCTTTGGCTTGGGGGTAAAAGATATTTGTTTCTAGTCGAGGAACTCACCCATCAAAGCTCAGAGTGGTCAGATATCGATTATTGAAGTTTATTATTTCTCGAGATGTGTAATAATATATGGCCCAGAAACACGTGGTCAAACGGAGGGTCTCGGACAAAATTGCCGATGAAGTTGGATAACTCTAAAATCAAGTGGTAATACGGTAAAATTTCGTGATTCTTTAGTGATAATACGGCCATATTTTGTTGAACAAAATGTTGATAAATAACAAGTTTTGGGAAATTTTATACCATAGTTGACAGTGGTTAGCATTGTTTTGTTGCAATAAATCGATTCTGATAACTAAAGCATATTTTGAAGAAATGTTGTTGTTGTATCTTGGTGGTATGGGGACCGTCTGATCGGAATGAGTACCTTTAAATCTAATATTTTTTATTGAAGTGTTTTGTCAGTTACAATTCATTCTGGCTTGATCTAGACAATTTTCAAATGAATATTGACAGTTCAGTTTCTCAGAATAATGCAGAATAAATTGTAGCCTGCAAAAGTCTTAAATAAATAAATGTGCGATTTCTTCACATTATGTGTATGTGCTGGCAGCGGTAACAGGGGACTGAACTCTGCATGAAGCTTGGTCCAGAAGTCTCGTCGACGAGCTCCGAGCGGATAAGAACAATACAAGCGGTGCTAGTTTGCGGGCCAGGGATGTTTGCTATGGAGTTCCAAATGGGGGGGGGGGGGGGGGGGGGTGAGACCATACACTTTCCAACTATATAGGATTTGATCTAATAAAATTTCCAACTATATAGGATTTGGTTTTGAGTAATGCAAAATTACAATATTGGCTTAATGGCTTAATAATTTGGGCTTCTATATGCTCCTTTCATGAGTATGGACTGTGTAAATAAAGACTTTAGTAACACGAGTGACATAGCATTGATCCATGTTTTATGTATTGAGTACACTGTGCATGCGGTACATTATACATAAGGATTAACTGTCATGTGGACTGTTTTTATGGAGATGTAACCGCGAGGTGAGTGGTCATAACTTGTGTAAAACCCGAAGACGAGGTGAGTGGTCATAACTTGTGTAAAACCCGAAGAGGGTTTTACATACAAGTTATGACCACTCACCTCGCGGTTACATCTCCATAAAACAGTCCACATGACAGTTAATCCTTATATTTATATACATTTAGCGAAAAAGCCACTTTTGTAAATGTATTTAAATCGAAAAGTGTATCGTGACAAAACCAGCCCAAAATATCCCATAGCACCCTTGGCAAAAGTTAACAGGAACAATTTCTCTTTATATTGAAACCCGATGATTTATTAAGTCAATCCTGCGCGAGTCAAAATGCGCCCAAAACATTACGCGTTCGTATTTCCCAAACCTATGACGCGTCGATGTAATTATGAGGCTGCAGTTATGAGCTGTTGCGCGTTCACCGAGAAATAATTGCAACTAGCCACGTGGGCGCCGACCAATCAGAATGCTGGATTTAGTGATAATCACACTTAGTATGTAAATATATGATATTAATCAGAATATAGTTGAGGAACGAATATTGTTACACGTATTCAAATTTCAAGGAGTCACAATGGTAACAAGCTAGTATGCATGCTGAATGATTGTTATATTGTTAAAGCTGTCCTCAGAAAGATATGGAGGTTTGAAATCACTAATAAACTAGTGTCCATATACGTGTTCAGGTATTGAGCATTACTGGAATTTATTTACTCAAATGAGTAAATTTACATCAACCATTTCTGCACAAACTACAATTACAACTGATAAAATACCATTATGCCAGTTTGTCACTGCCACACGGACATGAATCCCCGCGATAACACAGCACCGGTAGTAGTGACAGTAGTAAAGGGTTAAAATAGCACCACACGGACATGAATCCCCACGATAACACAGCACCGGTAGTAGTGACAGTAGTAAAGGGTTAAAATAGCACCAAAAAAAGTAGGAAAAAAACCGCTTTCTCTTTATTAATCATTATGTTCAAAAACATTAGCTCGTACATAGCACTCAATAACTCAGAATTGAAACAGTTCCTTTATTGAAATGCAGGAAATTTGGATTATTTGGTAAATTTGACATAGATTCGTACGAGTAAACGATCTCCCTGTTATTCGCGGTAGTACAACACACATTTCGCAATTTGATCAAACTTTTAATGTGATGTGAAACACTCAGGTAGGGTGATCAAATAGAAACGGAGAATAATCTTGTTCAAAGTTGTTATTTTTACAAATAGTATATCTAAATTGACAACACACACCGTCATTCTTATATATTAATTAATTGCAGTGAATGCCGATGGCGAAATCGTTTTCTTTAGTTTATCGCCGATAGAAGCGTCCCGATTGAGTAGTAAATATTTACAATTTAGTGTAGTTCAGATAATGTTTTCTATGGAGTGGTACGGTCGATTTGCTTGAGATTTTCGGTGATGTTAGTAGAATGCTACATTCCTCAAGTTGAATACTGAATACTGAATACTTTCTTATCAGTTTAACGCACCCGAACAAGTACATACTATGTCTTTAAAATTAAATATATTCCTCCAAACGATATAGTGGAGTAGATTAGTAAAAGAATTGTTCACTTCGTGACTAAAGCATGAAAATTTAAAGAGCGTTTCGTGATTATATAATTTATTAAATGTCACAAAGACACAAATAATATTACCATGGAATCTACGATTTAAAATTAGTCATATACAGTAAGTATGATTCTACGAGATATAACGGCACATTTTTAGGGCGAAATTTGAACTCCCCGTTCAAGATGACCGTCAAAATGGCAACCGTAAGTGGAAACTTTTACGTTTTTTCACTAATATCTTCTAGACCAGTTTCTTCTATATGGAACTGATTCGGAAATGTGAAATTTTTAATCTTTCATGTCAACTGATCACTGGAGCAATGAAACATGCCATTATTGGGATCCCAGCCCCTTCCGATCCCTCAATAATTCGATTTTACAGAACGCGGTATGAAATTTCACCAACAATCACCATTGGGATTCTAGTCATATTCCAACAAGAGAATATTTCACCTAAATGGAGGGACAAAGCGGGACAAACGTTACAGAAGTTTAGGGAATCATTTTTATTTCTCATCGTTATGTCTGGCTATAAATGGCTGTGAAATGGCGGCCAAAAAATGGTAAGTATTGTCCCAGTGTGCCATGCAATCGCTTAAAATTTGTGGATGAGGAATAAAATTGGCTGTTCTGTCATATATACATTGAATATAGCATTTATGATGCATCTTGGATACGTGTTGCTATTACATTACCAAATTTTCTCTCAAAATCGGCAAAAAATAACTTTTCATGTTTGCACCATTTTTTTCAAGTAAAATGGGACTATCATTGGTGTTTATTGTTTTAATCCGTCTTAAATGCATCACGCTGATGTGTTTTTAGAAAAAATATATACTCAAGCTGGCTTGCAAAATGTCCACAAAATTTTATAGAAAGGTTTATATTTTCAAATGTATCCCGGACATTATGCCCTGCTCTTCTGTAAAGGTAGCACATTGTGATTCACTTGTTTATTAAACATGTTACATAATCAACTGACAACTATATGTTCTATTCTAGTTGTCCCAGTTCCTTATACGACAATTTCATTTTAAATCATGCAGTATGTAATTTTGTCGAACACATCTTATGGGATTCTGGCCATCATGATTTTGAACGGAAATGAGCAGAACTCTGAAACTGAACCGATGCGCATAATTATGTGCCTACTCTGGCCCAATAACATGTGGAACCATTATAGTCATGAGTCACCATTCGGGTACACCAGGTATACTCATACAATTAACCCATGACCATATAGTCACTTCCTGTATACATAGTCACCACATTCGTGATCACAGTCACGTCTTGTAAACCTATTCACCACATCATTGGCCATACAATCCACTCAAGATATACATATACACTGCAACCATAACCATAGCCTAACTCCGGGTACTCTGAGATTATGGCCAAGATTTTGGACGGGAATGAGGCAGAACTCTGAAATTGAACTGAGAGGGGCATAATTATGTGCCTACTCTGGCCCAATAACATGTTGAACCATTATAGTCAAGACTCACCATTCGGGTACACCAGGTATACTCCTACAATTAACCCGTGACCATATAGTCACTTCCTGTATACATATTCACCACATTCGTGAAAATAGTCATTTATTGTATACATATTCACCTCACTAATGGCCATACAACCCTTTTATATATACCAATGCCCACACACATGGCCATTCACACACTCCAGACTTGAATGTACATGTACTCCTCACTCGAGACAAGTCAGCCACTCACTGTATACCCATATCACAACATTTGTGGTCAAACAGTCACTCCTTGTTTACCAATTCACCTCACCATTTGCCATAAGATCACTCCATGTATACATATTGGCCACGCCCATGACCATATAGCCAATACATATATACAATGTAATTACACACCCCACCAATGTCTATTATAGAATCACTCCAGGTATACACTGAACATCATATTTGACAATACAGACCTTCTAGTATAGCAATACAACGCGCAGCCCCTCACCATTGGCTATAAAGTCACTCCCTGTATACCTTTTCTTTACAGCCATGACCATATGCCCACTCAATATATTCATATACACCCCACACATGACCATAGAGTCAATTCACGTATACATATACACCTCACCAATGGATATACCAATACCCTGTACGACCATTCGTACGCTCCAGATTTGCATATACACCTCGCCCATGACAATTCAGCGACTCGATGTATACTCACACACCCCACCCATGATCATACAGCTACTCTCTGTATAGCTATACATCCACAAATGACAATACAGCCACCGCAGAGATGCATATACATCACATATACAACCATGACAACAAGGGCACTTCATATATACCAACACGCCGCCAATGACCATCCAGCTATACTCCAGGTATACATACACACTTCAACAATCGTGACCGTACAGACACTCCATGTACACCTATATACATTACACATAAGCATACAACCACTCCGTATTTATTTATTTATTTATTTATTCATACATACACATACAGTCCCGCACATGATCATACAGCCAACATATGTATGATTATACACCCCACCCATGGCAATAGTCATCCAAGGTACGCATGTATATCCCACACATGACCGTAAAGTCACTCAACATATACATAAACAATACGCAGATGAACATACAGCTTCTATCATTATACCCATATATCACTTCAATAACCATACAAACAATCCTTGTGTAGCTATTCACCTCACACATGACCATACAGTCACCCCTTGTATATCTTGTATAGCCAATCCCTCACACCATCCATGACCAGCCAATAACTCTATGTAGAACCATTCACCTCATATATGGCCACACATTCACTCCCTGACTGCCATTTTGATATACACCATATATTAAGTTGATTGTTATGCTAATGGTCGAGGGTAGCCACATCATATGGTGTTACTCGGTTCCGTTTAGACGTTCTGCCGATTTCCGTTCAAAAATATGGCCAGAGTCCCAAAAGACAATTTTGGCAAAAATTCCATACTACAGTACATAATTTAAAATAAATTAGTCATGCCTCAGAAGGTACAGGGACAAGGAGAATGATACATGTAGTAGCCAGTGGATTAAGTAACATGTTTATTAACCAAGTGAGTTACAATTTGCTAACCCTTGGGAACAGAATAATCATGTTCGGGATATATGTAAAAACAATCTACTTTTTTATACCAAATTTGGTTGCCATTTTGGAAGCCATCTTGAGTAATTTTGTCATAAGTCATGGTATGCCTCACGTAGTTTGCACAATTATGTCCATTTCTTGTTAAAATATGACTGGAATCCTAACAGTGATTTTTGGTGAAATTTCATACGAGTTTTGTAAAATAATATTTTTTGAGGAATTGGAAGGGGCTAGGACATCATGAATGGCATATTTCATTGCTCCAATGATCAGTTAATAGGAATAATAGACAAATAAAGTCATAATTCGGAACCAGTTCCGTACAGCAGAAACTGATCTAAGTGATATTAATGAAAAAAACGTTAAATTTTCAACTTACGGCTACCATTTTGACGGCCATCTTGGACGGGATTCCAATTTAACCATTAAAATGTGTCATTATATCTCGCAGAATCATATTTAATGTATATGCCAAATTTTAGATCACATATTTCATTGTAAGATTAAATGCGACAATTCATGACTTATATAATCACGAAACGCTCTTTAAATTTAGAAAACCCATTAAAAGAGGAGTTAAAGAGAAATTTCAGCGTGGCTCCATATATAGTATGAATTAGTATGTGAATATGTTCATATGTGCAAAGTTTCATACTTTAGTCACAAATTAAATAATTGCCTTCAAAATTGGACTTAATATGGCAAGTTGGCAACAGATTACTTACCTATCGATGATAATCAAGCATATAGCGTAATTTGACATATTTTGCATATAATATGTGGCTATTCTGGCTCATTCGGATAAAAATTGATCAACTTGATATAAGATGGAGATCAAGATGGCAGCCGGTGAGTTACTGCATGGTCATAGGTGGGGTCAATGGGTATACATGGAGTTATTTTCTGGTCATGAATGGTGTGAATAGATATACAAGGAATGAATATATGACCATGCATGGGGTGTCCATTGTGAGATGTATAGGTATACAAGTTTTGGCTGTATGGTCATGTGTGAGGTGAATATGTTTACAGGGAGTGACTGTGTGTATGGTTATGTATGGCTGTACGGGTATACACGATGTGGCTGTTTGGACAATGATGTGGTGTATGTAAATTAGGAGAGTGGCCAAATGGCCATATCTGTGTTGTTTATCTATATATGGGGTGAGTGTATGGTCATGGGTGGGATGTACAGGTGTACCTTGGGTGGCTGTATTGTCACAGATGCGTGTATATGTATACATGTGTTGTCTGTGTGATCATGGGTGGTGTATATGGATAAATAGTGAGTGGTTGAATGACTATGTATTGTGTATATGTGTACATGGAATGCTTGCCTGTGGTATAGCTGGGTGGTCGTTGGCGAGCGTGTGTGTATGTAGGGAGTGTCCTTGTGGTAATGATGGGATGTATATCTATATATGTCGTGGATGTATATTGTCATTGGTGGATGTATAGGTATACAGGGAGTGGCTGTATGATCACGGGCGGCGTGTATGAGTATACAGCGAGTGAATGAATTATCATGTGTGGGGTGTATTTACAAGTATGGAAGGTATGCTTGGCCGTGTGTGTGAAGTATTGGTACACCTGGAGTGAATATATGGTCATATGTGGGGTGTATATGTATATATCGAGTGGCTACATGGCCATGGGTATGGCGGATAGGTATACAGGGAGTGACATTATGGCCATTGGTGAGATGAATAGGTGTACACGGAGTTACTTGTGATCACGAATGTGGTGAATAGGTATACATGGAGTGACTATATGGTCATGGGTCAGGTGTAGGAGTATATCTTGTGTGCATATATGGTGACTCGTGAATGTATGGTCATGTGTTATGTGTACGGATATACACAAGTGTGGATGTATTGTCATGGGTGATGGGTATGTGTATAGCACGTGTGGTTATATAACCATTGGGGATGTGCTTATCTATACATGGAGTGACTCTATGGTCATGCGTGGGTTGTATGTTTATCTTGAGTGGCTATTTCGCAATGGGCGTGGCGAATAAATAAGCAGGGAGTGACCGTATGGCCAATAGTGAAGAGAATAGGTGTACCAGTATTGACTATATGATCATGAATGTGGTGAATATGTATATAGGGAGTGACTATATGGTCATCGGTCAGGTGTAGGAGTTTACCTGATGTACATGTGTTGACTCGTGGCTGTGTGGGTTGTATGGGTATACACACGTGTGGTTGTATGGTCATGGATTAGGGGTATGTGCATACAGTCAGTGGTTATATGACCATTGGCGAGGTGCATATGTATACCCGGAATGACTCTATCATGAGTAGCTATTTGGCCATGGGTGTGGAAAATAGGTACACATGGAGCGACTGTGTGGTCAATGGTGAGGTCAATATGTATACAATGATTGACTGTATGCTCATGAATGTGGTGAATATGTATACATATAGTGACGAAATGGTCATGGGTCAGGTGTAGGACGTATACCTGGTGTGCATTCATTGTAACTGATAGATGTACGGTCATGTGTGGTGTGCATGGGTATACACAAGTATGGTGGTTGTGTGGTGATGGGTGAGGTGTATGTGTATTATTCCAGCGATTATATTGTCATCTGTGTGGTGTTTATATGTATATGGAGTGACTGTATTGTCCTTGTGGGTTGTACATGTTACGGGTGGCTATCGCTTTCCACAATAACTCAATGATATGTTAATCGATAGAGGGTCACGTCCGAGAGTCCTCCTTCTTGGTGGCGTTTGTGCACAATCGAGGAGATACTAAACGATTTTCCTGACAATAGTTGATCAAATTTTATGCTAATGGGCTCGAGTGGCCACACATTATGGTGTGCCCAATTCTTTTCAAAATCATGGCCAGAATCCCAAAAGACGTTTTCGACACAATTTCACACTGCATACTTTAAAATGAAATGTCCACGCCTCATAACGTACTGTTACAACCAGAATATAATAATTAGTTGTCAGTCGATTAACTAACATGTTTATAACCAAGTGAGTCACGCTTTGCTACCTGTTCGGATCAGCAGAGAATTATGTTCCGGATATATGTGAAAATCAACTTTTTACCCAATTTAGTTGCCATTTTGGAAGCCATCTTGAGTAATTTGGTCATTAAACACCTTAGTTTGACACATTTGAGATAGATCAAAAAAATAAACAACTTTAATACCAAAGATAGTTTCATTTTACCTGATAACAAATGGTTCACAACTGAGAAGAGATTTTTGCCGATATTTATGTCAATATTTCTGGTAATGTCTTTGTTACAATATTAACAAATATTCAAAGTGTATCAGAAATGTTAGTATTCAATGTATAGAATTGAATTGTATTCATCAACCACAACTTTTAAGCGATTATATATATATACATGTGATGTGGAATAGCCATGGGTAATAGATAATAGTATGCCTCACTTACATTTCACAGTTCTGCTCATTCCTTGTTGAAATATGACTAAAAACCCAATTGTGATTTTTTGGTGAAATTTTATACCGCGTTCTGTAAAATCAAAATTTGGAAGGATCGAAAGGGGCTAGGACCCCAATAATTGCTTTTTTCATTACCCCAATGATCAGTTACTATAAAAAATAAGATTACAATCCTCAACCAGTTCCAAACAGCAGAAACTGATCGAGAAGATATTAGTGAAAAAGCGTCATATTTTCCAATTCCGGCGGCCATTTTTGGCAGCCATTTTGAATATATAAAATTTATTCGTACCTATAAATAAGGAGTACTCAATTATCAATAGACTGACATATCGCACGACTTAATAGCTCATAAACTCCCTGAGTGATTGCGAATTAAAATTTACCAGGTCAGGTATTTAATTTTGGCGGCCATCTTGGATTCAATGGCCTCGAAACATGTGAACATAATCATTGACTATCTATATACATCCATGTGCTCGTGGAGTGTTATAGAAAACTGCCCTGGCCTATGTGCTCGCGGAAAAATTATGGAAACATCGGTATTCTTCATAGTTTGATTACGTTATGCATGCGTAAGTTCACACACTGTACTTGTTCAGATATATCTTCAAAATGAATAAAAAATATGCTGTACCAAGCTATACCATAGGCATGCATACACATGACCTTACTGTCATTCCATGTACACATATACACATTACACATAGTCATTAAACCACTCCCTATTTATCCATATACCCCACCCATGATCACACAGACATCACATGTATACATGCACTCCCATATGTGACAATACAGCCACCCAAGGTACACCTGTACATCCTACCCATGACCGTAAAGTCACCCCATATATATATAAACAACACAGAGATGACCATGTACATACTCTCTTAATTTCCATACACCGTATACTTTTTCAGATATATCTTCAAAATGAATAAAAAATCATATCATCAGTATCGCTTCAAGAAAAATATCGAGTCAGGTGCCCATCATGTAACGCTATCGACGCTGACGCTTATTATATACAGTTCGAATGAAACTGAGTTTGAAAAGATATATATAGTTTTAGTATTCATTTTGAGAAAAATATTTCCCCTAAGTTCCTTAATAAGGATTTTATCACCAAAAAAATCACAGTTTGTTGAAAATCGCTATACAATGAAAAAGCCTCCACGCCCGAGTGGCAAACAAGCAGAAAATGTGTGAAATACATCCGTCTTTTTATCGGAAAAACATAGTGGGCAAAAATCCTCAGGGAGGGTGGCCATATGGTAGCTCGCGGTCTAGTGCAGTGGCCGTGCATTTCAACAAACCTGGACATTCGGCGTCGGATATTCGCTTTCATATTCTATAAGAGATGGTCTACCAAACATTACACGGCGACGGATTAGAGGAACAGCGTCTACAAGAAAACCATACTCAGAAATGGTAACGCGCTCAAGATCATATATTATATACCCATGATTGTAAATATAGAACATAACATATATTGGTTTCACGAATGACCAACTCAGAATTCCGTTAAAATAACAATAACAACCAGCACCTAATTAACGAACCGGTGGCCGACTCGGCCGTCTCCGACCACAACCCCCAGTGGGTTGCAGAACGAAAAATGTCTATAAAATTTGAAATATAAGACTTACAAATTATCTTTTTCATTTCTTTTATTTGTAATTTACATAGCTTGTCACAAACAAAAAACAACATTATTGACATAATAAGGTAAAGGACAGTAAACGAAATTGAAATTCCCAACAAACCTATTACCGGACTCGGCCTCCGGGTCGCAGTTCGACTTTTAAATCCGTCCCAAAAATTCCCATTTCTATAAATAAAACCCCCAGCGCCCAGACGAAACAAGAATCTCTACATTAGTATACACGCGGAGCGCGAAATTAACGGTGACAGAAGGTTCATGGCGCCATGGAGCGAAATCACGACGATTAATTAATTAATTCTCTAAATTTACATATCAACGTTTTCCCGCCATTTCTGGTGTGTGCGTCATTTCACAGACACTCGCGTCACTAATCGGACATTAACGGACTGTACTTATTGTAAACATTATTTGGTCATCCAGTTATTGAAGGCGAAAGCCGAAAGCTTGTGAAGATACAGAGGATCTCCAACTCGTTATGTTGGGAAATAATATTTTATGAAACGAGTTGATAAATTTGATTCACAACGAGTTGTAGACGAGTTGTGAATCAAATTTATCAAACGAGTTTCATAAAATCTTATATCCCAACATAACGAGTTGAAGATTTTGTATAAAAAACTGGAGCTTTATGCCCTTTTAACAAATCAAAATCCTCAACAGTAGCTTAAACAACATTTCCATTGTTGGCTGCATGAGACGCTTCACAACCGTATACGACAGGTTTGCACGCTCGAGCTGCCGACGGAAAATATAGTTCCCCAATGTGCCTCTTTGTTTTTGTGTCTATTTTGGTTAGTGCCATGAAGTTGGACAATAATTTAACTTTAACGAACAAAGCAATCATTTTGCATTGTCTGGTGTTGTTGCCACGTGCGGCTTTACGAAATAGTATTAATCCGCCTGATTCAATGTAAATTCATTTATTGGCGCGCTGCCAAGTTGGCGGAAAGCCCGCGCTTATTGATCACTAGTGAGAGATAAGAAAATATCTAATTGATTTTTCAAATTATTATAGGGGTTTCATGTGATATAAAGAGTTAATAGGTCACAAATGGTATTAATTAGTAAATCTAAATAAAAATTTCAAAAATTAAACTAAAAAAAATAAAAAATATTTGTTTAATTATATAATTTTTTTAAAGGCGCAGATCCGCGGATACCGAGATCACATTACATACAACATATTCCATATTATATACCATTTGAAGGAGGAAGGTCCAAACATTGTATTATCAACATAACTGGTCGAATAAACATGTTGTTTTTGCCAGGTAGCGACGTGTGTTATGTGCTTTAATTTCAATCTGGTCTGAACTGCCAGTCTATTATTCTCAATGGAAGGGGAATAACTCTATCTCTTAGTTGTGAATTATGATTCATTCTGGGCAAATAACAGAGAAAGTCTTGGTATGAATCTTAATGGCTATGTCAAAGATCTAAATTATATATTAACGCACTCGGTCAGTTCAACTTCATTCAGTTAAATTTCTAATAAAAGGCACTTGATACGGACAGAACGGCCATATAGTAGGGACACTAAATGCTATAGTTATATGTCACATCGTATATGAAGAAGAAATACACCAACCGGTGGTTCTCCTGCCATAGGAGCAACATACAGAATATGCAAAGGTAAATGCGCGCGAAGCGCATAAAGGGTCCACATAACGCACAAAGAGGTTTAAAGGGAAATTGTTGACAGACGACAATCCATATGGCAACAGCAGAACAACTCAACCTTTACTTCGTCAAGTTGAGCTAAAAAAATGGTGGACGGAACCTTAATCTTATTTATCGACATATTGTGCCAATACGGGTACATATAACTCTTAAGGCTATCAGAACGGTTTGATTATTTATATATAACAAAGTCAATAATGTTCAATCATCGGTATCTGGGTTTCTCTTCCTGTCGTCTGCTTGGGTTGGGATCTTCTTCCGTCTTCATAGGTTGTGTGTGTCTGCTTGTCTTCTACTCGGTTGAGTTCCGGTTGAGTTCGTCTTCCTGTCGTCTGCTCTTCTTCTTCCTCCGTCGGCGCATCAGTGGGGCGTTGTTAGAAATACAAGAGCATAATGTTTACCTTGTATTTCCGTCCATTGCTCCACTCTGCTCTTCTAAACGTCCGAGGGTTCGTGATGATCGCTTGTGTTGGTCAGATAGAAACTGGTTAGAACTGTCCTCTCATGTCGGCTTCTTCTTCCTAAAATACCCAGTGTCTGCTAATGACGGCCATGTGTATTTTCACGGCGCGTCGGTTCATCGTACTTAGGGTAATTGAGTTATCGTCATCTCCCCATGGGTCCTATTAACTCTCCTGGTTTCAGTAGCTTTCTAGGCGATACATCTGGTCTTGCTAATCCTCAAGACCGTGTTCTGTTTACTCCACAAATCATTTCCCTATGTTATTGCATGGACGCTCGCTAATTCGATTTGGTGCTCAGTACTTTTGTGATCTAGATGTGGTCAACAGCGACGCTGATATGTGTGGTAATCGAGCGCCCCTCTGACAGAGATTTCCTATCTTCTTCCCGGGTTGAAAGTTATGTCCCTGTGGTTGTCTTGGCACATTACTCCTTCACTTTTTCGATTTAAAGTTGATCTTGAAATCGCAAGTCCAATTCGTCGCTGCGCAGCAGGTCGATGATTCGTCGAAGTGTTTCGCAACAGCGGCATCGGCGATGGATAGCTGGTTCGATGTCGGTCGTCTCCGTGTAGATCGGGTCGTCTGGGCGTCTCTCAGACAACTCCGACCCACTGGCTGTGACTCTTTCGGTGTAAAACTATGATTGAAATTTCATGGCGTCGTCATTTTCGTCATCATCGGACGTCGAGGTATTTTCGTCCTCAATGTCCGAGTATGGGGTAGGTTCTGACAACTGGTCGACCCTTGTTCCACCGCCATGGTCAGCCTGTAATACTCAAACGGATATTTGTGTGAGGTTTGAGAACAAATGACACAGTCAGAATACACAATGGTTAATTTTCCAATTTATAGGTATCGCTTGAGGGTCGTCAGATCGGCCCAATACGAAAATGGAATTTACAACTAATTATATAGATGGATTTGTTGACGAACAGTTTAAACACCAGATAAGTCGGGGTGATTGATTTCAATTATCAAAACGTATGACTGAATGTCGGGATTTATAGTCCCTATTCAACGCTTGCTATAATCATTCTGATGATTATACAACTATAATACCCTGGACATCGTTATGCAACAATTAATATTTGAAATATATGAAATGCATAAATGTCTATATACATGCAAATGATTCTGATATCCGCGCAACAATAATTACGGAGGAAATTCGGAATACATTAATATACGATACATAATTAATACTAATCCAAATCCGCCACAGATGTGGTCAGCCTCTGACGGCTATAATTGGATATACATGTAGGCGTTCCTGAGTGTTGTCCCGGAATAGCGCAGACGGCTTTGGTGCATCCGTCTCCATTGCTTCGTCGATGGGTCCTTTGAACACGGCATTCGGGATATCCTCAGGTCGCTGGTCTAACTGCTTACTATACATAACGGCTAACCTTGGCAACTGATGTTTAACAAATTTCCACCAGAATCGGTGGGTCAAGATAATGAAAATTACTACTGTAACTACGTTACTAGGGCAAAATACCACCCTGGCCATCTCTACCATTCATTGGGGTAATACTTTTTCGTTCACTAAGTCAGTCGTGAGCATATTTTCGATCGTGTTTATTTGAGCGGGGTGCGCTCAAACGTAGTAACCCTAAGGGTGGCGGCGTGCACGTTATCTCTCGGTGCGCGATTGCAAAGTTCAAAGCTTTATTTATTAAATCGTCATGCGCACGTGCCGGGTTTCATGGGGCGCGCGACCTGTCATTGATCCGAACATGACTATTTATTCGCGATTCGGTCTGGGGCGTTGGGCTAACTATTTTCAACATTTACGAAGCCAGGTTAGGTTTGCCAATAAGCCAGTTAAGGGTAGGGTCGCATTCTTCTGTAATGGACCCCAGGTCACTGTTTCGAGCACTCTATTATTATTGCTGATAGCACGGCTTTAAACAACGGTTTATCTATTAAGTTGCTGCTCGCTCCATTCATGAGCTGCTTACACTTGCGAGGGGCCGGTACGGGCCTACATTCACGAGGGTTTTGTTCAATGGCGGCCACTTCCATTAACTCATCCTCTGAGCTGTCATCACTCGTAACCATCTTTGTTACTTTGCGCCCGTGTCGACGAGGCGCTGGAGCGCGTCGTGCCTTGGCACTCGGGTCTGGTCTCTCGTCCATGGACGAGTCAGGGTTTTGTAGCGGCTCTGAGCGCGCGAGTCGCGTTTTCCTACGCTGTAAGCGCATCTTAAGCTCGCTTAAAGGGACATCTTCGTCATCGGAGTCCGAACATTGTCTCCGATATCGAGCGATTACATCATCTGGTAATGGTTCCGTTTCATCGCCAGAAGACCCACCCACAGGGTTAGGGGCAGGAACGTCGCTATCTTCGTCTTCGGGGGGAACAACATACGTTTGAGCACGCTTGTTGTTGTCAGTTTTGGGGATTTCCCATTCCAGGTTGGCTTTGCGCATATGTTCAGCATGGGATTGTGTGACTTTCCCAGTTAATTGATTCCTTAACTCGAAAGTAACGGGCGTTATTTGCTTGGTTATGCGGAAGTAGGGTTTCCATTTGCTTTCAAGTTTGCTTTTTCGTAAATGATTCTTCACATAGACGGCCTCGCCAATCTCGAATTTGGTGTCTGTGGCCTTTTTGTTAAATTTCGCTGCTTGTTGGCGTTTCGCCTGTTTCACGTGTTTGTGTACCATCATAAAGGATTTGTGCTGTTGTTGCAGAGCTATCTGATGGTAATCTTCTCCCGCGTATTTACGCCTGGGTTTTAGGAGATTGTCTATTGGGAACACGACGTCTCGGTTGTATAACAAGAAAAAGGGGGAGAATTTAGAAGTTTCATTTTTGTTAAATCGAATCGCAGCTAGTGCTTGATTTAAATGGACGTCCCACGTGTTTATTTGGTCTGCCACTTTCTTTGAGACAATGTCTTTAAAAGTCCTGTGAAATCTCTCCACTCTACTGTTGCTCTGGGGGTGATAATAAGACGTAGTCACGTGGTGAATGTTCAAGGCCTTCAGAGTGTCCCTGACCTTGTAATTAATGTTCTCACTGCCGTTATCAGTTATTATTTCTAGAGGGCATCCATGTCGCGGGAATATCTCGTCGATCAAGAGATGAACAACGTTATCGGCCGACTTGTCCTTGACCGGAAACGCTTCTGCCCACCCGCTATATAAGTCTATGAAGCTGATAATGTAGCGGTTACCCGATAGCGACGTGGGGTAGGGCCCTGATAGGTCCAACCCAATTTTGGCAAAAGGGTAGGGGGGCGTGTCCGTTATTTGCATTTTAGGGGATTGTTTTTGCAGAGACCTGACTTGGCAGGTCACGCACTTTCCAACGTAACAGTTTAGTTCCTTGTACAGTCTGGGCCAAAAATATTTCGACCTAATCGCATCATGCGTTTTGTCTACTCCCACGTGGCCGTTATCATCGTGGTACTGTTGGATTATGTTGGTTTGAAGATGTGCGGGCACCCAAAGGCGTGGGGTCGGTTCTGCGTCAGCACTCGAGAGGTAATAGAGTACCCCGTCAATCATCAAGTGTTTGTCATTCCGGGTGTCCTCGCCTTTGTCGAGGGCCTCCAGAACTGACGCAATTTCCGGGTCTTTCTTTTGTTCCTCAAGCATGTTGAAGCCTGGCTTGTTGAACAGTAGATTAGTAGGTTGGTAAGCCTGACCAATTTGAGTTTTATTCGGCAGTTCCTTTGGGGTTACCTCGCAGCTTGCGAAGTCTTTGGGTTTAAATCGAGACGAATTCAAGGCGGCGATTTCCGCTTGGGTCTCGGCGACAGTAAGGTTATTGTCGTTGATATCTACCTCTACTTCTGCCTTCTCTTGTTCCGTATAAGCATTAGGTGGCGTTCGACTGAGCAGGTCTGCGCAGTGATTATCTGGGCCAGCTATGTACTCAATGTTACAGTTATATCCAGTTATGCCCAAAGCCCACTGTTGAATTTTCTTGTTCTGCATGGGGGATTCCAAGAGATACTTCAATGGTTTATGATCTGTTTTTATCGTGAAAGTGGCGTTATGAAGGTAATGGTCCAACCTTTGTAATGCGAAGTGAATTGCATATGCCTCTTTCTCCACAGTTGGCCATCGGGTTTGAGTATCACTAAGTTTGTGTGAGAGATAATAAATTGGTTCTTCAACGCCATCTGAGCCCAACTGGGTCAGACAGGCACCGATGCAAAGGTCGCTTGCATCAGTATACAATGTATAGGGCGTGGCCGTATTTGGGTAGGCCAGGAGAGGCACTGCCGTGAGATTTTCTTTTAGTTTGTCAAACGAAATTTGGCAAGCTTGGTCCCATTTGAATTTGGCATATTTTTTTGTAAGCTGTACCAAAGGTTCAGCGATTTGCGAAAATGAGGGGACAAATCTGCGGTAGTAGTTGCTCATGCCAATGAAGGAACGTACTTCTTTTACTGATGTTGGGGGCACAAGCGACCGGATGGCCTTGACCTTGTCGGGGTCAGGTCGGACGCCGTCGGTATCAATTATAAAACCCAAATACCGTGTTTCTTGCTTTAGGAATTGGCACTTTTTTAATTTTAATTTCAGTGTATGTTGGCGCAACTTGTCAAAGACTTTCTGGATATGTTCCAAGTGTAATTCTAGGGACTCGCTGTAGATGAGGACGTCGTCTAAGTAGGCAATGGCGTAATCACCCATCCCACATAACACCTGGGCCATCAGCTGGGAGAAAACCCCTCCAGCGTTCCGGAGCCCAAAAGGCATGGAGTTGAATTCAAAAAGACCTCGGTGGCAAGCGAATGCCGTCTTTTGCTTGTCCTCCTCTGCGACCTGGCACTGCCAATAACCGCTTTTGAGATCGATAGCGGTGAAGAATTTAGATTTTCCAAGAAGTGCCAAAATATCGTCGATAACCGGAAGTGGGTATGACATAGGTTTGGTTACGGCATTTAATTGCCTGAAGTCGACGCAAAATCGTTTGGTGCCATCGCGCTTATCAACCATAACAATCGGACTTGAGTAAGGACTCGAACTCGGCCTGATAATGTCTGCTTCTAGCATATCATTTATGGCAACGTCAACCAACGGTCGTTTATTCAAAGGGGTGCGATACGGGCGAAGTTTTATCGGAGGGTGGTTTCCCGTGTCGATATGCATTTTGACTGTGCTCGTCTGTGTCAGCTCGGTATCTTTGTCGGCAAAGATGTCCGAGTTGGACTTCAACAATTTTATCAGTGTTTCTCGGTATCGCTCTGGGCACGAAACTTCGGCCAAATTTAATCTTTTCTCGCCGGTAGCGCGCGCTGACCTAGAGTTGTCTCCCCTGTTATGGCCGGCGCGTCTAAGGGCGTAGCCATCGTCGCGGTAATTACGGGTCGTCGGGAACTGGGAGCTTTGTGACAAAGAGTTAATTTCGCGGCTGGTTCCAGGGTCACACACTACCGTCTTGCCGATTACACTGCCCCGTCGTAGGCGAAACGTTTTGTTGGTGTTATTGACGAGTAATACCGGGACCTTGTTCCTCTTGCCCACCCCAGAAATGGAGCTGCCGATTTCCAGACCGGGTTCTGACGCTAGGTAGCCTGTCTCGATTTGGGCCACCTCTACTAATGTCGACTTGCGAAGAGAAGCTAAGTTTTTTGATTTTCCCATACATAAAGTTGATGTTTGAGGCTTTAAGCTAACCTTGCTGGTCAATCTCAGCAGGGAAGCTATGTGCGCGTCCGATTCCAATGGGACGTACACGTCACTGACCTTGAGGCATCCCAGATCATAATATAGTCGGACCCCCCGAGAGGTCAACCAATCCCTCCCCAAGATCATATTCCGGGTCATATCATTCGCCACATAAAATTTATGGGTTAATTTTAGTTTCGCCATTCTGAAGGTCAGTTCCACGCTACCAAGTACGCCCAGTGACTTCCCATTCACGGAGCTAAGGTTGATGTGTTCCCTAGTTAGTTTCGGTCGGAACTGTAATGCGTCATAGACGCGTTTGTGAATCAATGATACTTCCGCTCCACTATCAACTAATGAGCGATATTTATTTTTACCTATTCTGACTAAACACGAGCTGGGGTTCCCCACAATGTTGATACTAAATTTCCTCTCACATGTGGCCTCAATGAGAGGATTCCTTAGTTTTTTGCGTATGTGGGCGGGGTCATTAGTCGCGGTGGTTCGTTTAATGTCGGATATCTCCGGCTGTGACGCGGTGTATCATGGGATAGGTCACGTGATCGGTTCGGCTGATCTCGGCGGATTCCCCTAGGTGGCGTTACTGGCGTGTTCCATTGCCTTTGCTTCAAATCTCCGGATTTAGAGGGGCAATTTCTAGCCAAGTGATTACCGTTGCAACCCCAGCAAGATACGTGCCTTCGGTTTTCGGTTTTAAAGGGGCAGTCGCGAGCGAAATGGTCACCTTGACACGTCCAACATTCGACTGTTCGTGGTTTAACCACCGCTTCGACATGCACCTGTCTCGGGCGTGATCGGTGTTCACGGGTCGTGTGGTTATGGCTTGCGCATATATCGCAGGTTGCCCTCGCGCGTTTGTTTCTGAAACTATCGATTTCCATTGCTTCCGGTTCGTTTTCGTTGTAATTTTCGCGGCCCGTTCGTAGGTTGAATACCCGTCGGATCCCCATTTCCCGCATGGCGATGTCGGCTGCCAATTTTAGTGTCTTCGGCGCATCCCTGATCAACTTCATTTTCAAACTGTCGCTTCTTAAAGCGTCAATATAAAACCCTACGAGTTGGCCTTCAACCGCGTTGATCCCGCCGGGCTGCTCTCGGTATGCCACAATCGCGATCTCCAAAATCCGTTCGGCAAGCACATGTAAATTTTCGTTTTGTTTTTGCTTGATTTTTCTTAGCATCGAAAAGGCGAATTGAATGTCATTTATCTCGGCAAATCGACTAGATAATTCAGTTTTTGTGTCTTGCCACGTGGCGTTAGGATTCGTGGCCAAATATCTTTGTAAAAAATCTGATACGGGGCCCGTCGCGCTCTGAAATGCCATATAGGGCTTCTTTGCTTCGTTAGCGCCGGTTAGGATCGCGCATTTTTCTATCGACTTGACCCACCCGTGGTATTTCGTGGGGTCCCCGTCAAATGACGTCACTACCTGTGTCACCGTAGTCATGGCCATTGCAGCAATTTGAGAATTGATAGATTCTGTTAATGGGGCGAGAACACCAGCTGATTGTTGTTGTTGGGTAGCCATTATGATAATAAACAATTAGACTCACGTTTTGCGAATTTTCCCACACTGTTTCTGTGCACACTGTTCCTCTTCTGGCTTCACGTTGTGTCTGTGATTAGCGTTCAGATCCTGGCTCGAAGGCACCAGTTAAGAGATATGTGCCAATACGGGTACATATAACTCTTAAGGCTATCAGAACGGTTTGATTATTTATATATAACAAAGTCAATAATGTTCAATCATCGGTATCTGGGTTTCTCTTCCTGTCGTCTGCTTGGGTTGAGATCTTCTTCCGTCTTCATAGGTTGTGTGTGTCTGCTTGTCTTCTACTCGGTTGAGTTCCGGTTGAGTTCGTCTTCCTGTCGTCTGCTCTTCTTCTTCCTCCGTCGGCGCATCAGTGGGGCGTTGTTAGAAATACAAGAGCATAATGTTTACCTTGTATTTCCGTCCATTGCTCCACTCTGCTCTTCTAAACGTCCGAGGGTTCGTGATGATCGCTTGTGTTGGTCAGATAGAAACTGGTTAGAACTGTCCTCTCATGTCGGCTTCTTCTTCCTAAAATACCCAGTGTCTGCTAATGACGGCCATGTGTATTTTCACGGCGCGTCGGTTCATCGTACTTAGGGTAATTGAGTTATCGTCATCTCCCCATGGGTCCTATTAACTCTCCTGGTTTCAGTAGCTTTCTAGGCGATACATCTGGTCTTGCTAATCCTCAAGACCGTGTTCTGTTTACTCCACAAATCATTTCCCTATGTTATTGCATGGACGCTCGCTAATTCGATTTGGTGCTCAGTACTTTTGTGATCTAGATGTGGTCAACAGCGACGCTGATATGTGTGGTAATCGAGCGCCCCTCTGACAGAGATTTCCTATCTTCTTCCCGGGTTGAAAGTTATGTCCCTGTGGTTGTCTTGGCACAATATACATGAAATGTAAGAAACAAAACACGTATTTTCAGCGCATTATCGCCGAATTTGTTCGGAAATCTTCCGCATAGGTATGTTCTGAGATCTATACTTCTTACCAAATTATATGTTCATAATTTTCGAGGTTCGTACGAGTTATCATCTGGAAACGACAATTGAGCCTATATTTCAACAATGTGTCATAATTCTGGTAATGGGAGTGTCATTGACACTGTAGCTCAATGTGAAGAGGTGCTATTCAAAGGATATCACATGTGTAGCTTTTGCTAATCCACTGAGCACGTTGCCGAAAAGTGTTTTTTGATAGGCCGCCCGTGACTAAAGTTATGCGGATTCGTGCGATTGGATATTCCAAAATAAAACACCCTCTTTCAAATTGAGATATGTATATTATACAGTTTTGTTTAATTTTGAGTGACTCGTCTGAAGGCTTCATGCGAGCATGATGTTCTCTTGCAAGTCTCTCTCTCTATATATATATATCCATGCATCGTCTGATTATATGCTTGTTTATGTCTGATTGCCTACTGGGTTGCCTGCCAATACCCCGGGTGCATGTGTTTATGTATGTATGTATGTATGTATGTATATACGTATGTATGTGTGTATGTACGTATGTATATATGAATGTATGTGTGTATGCATGAAAGTATGTATGTTGGTATGTGTGTGTTTATGCATATATGTATGTGTGTATGTATGTATGTCTGTATGCACGCACGGCCTGTTGTATGCATGACAAACAGTCTGCTTGCCGACCTCTATTGCTGTTTGAGCATGGCTGCCTCGTCCAGTGTGTGGCTGGCTTATCTGTCTACCACACACATTAATGTTTGTTTACTTACATATTCCTTCTTCTTTTTTTTTGTATTCGTTCATTTGTTCATTGCAATTGTGTAAACATTTAAAATATATTGTAACAGCTCTTCGTTAACGGAGGAAATAAAGGATATATATATAGATACGAAGTGTCAAGCTTGAAAGCTGTGGCAATTAGATTTCATTATATCTACTGATTGTTTATACAGAAATGGCTGGACCCTCGGATCTGAATAATATTTGTACATATGGGTAATTTGATCCGGGGAATCTTAATAGATATGTCCCGCGCGTTGACCCAACAACGTGCTCAGTGGATTAGCAGGCATCGAAAATGACTGAGAAAAGCCACACCGGTGATATAAAAAAAGATTTTATGCATTGCACTCAACGGCAAAACTAAGAATAAGTAAAGTTAAAGCGATACAATGAAGGGATTGAATTTGAATCGATGATGCGACTATACATACGTCGAGATCACCCCGAACATGCTACCACGCAATATCAAATATTCGTTTTCAACATCTTCTTGTTTGAAAATATTTTGCCAATACCAACATATGCATGTACTTGTACTAAATATCAGGTGATCAATGCTCAAAGCTATTATTTCTGCATTGGCCATCATCCAATGTTGTTATTTATGGTTTTGAATACAGCATGTATGTGTTACATTATATGGAGAAGGGGTAAACGTGGTTATACGGAATATAACCAAATATCATTTCAAGCTAAATAAACACATTCTCTGCCACAGAGCACGTAGGCAATTTTGGTCAAGTTTAGAATTTATTAAAGATAATATATGGTACTCATTTGTATTTTGATAAATTGCGTTCATAGTAAACCACCATGCATTCTGGTGATAGATCCCTGTCACAGAGAAGTACATAAAGTACTGATGCACCCGTTGTCTCTGTGCTCTATAAGTACACTGGCACTGGTTCACACACGCGAAGTACATAAAACACACCATTGACAAATTACCGAACAAGAATTCCTCTTAAGTGCTAAGTTAATGAAGAGGCAACCGATTGCTCTGTTCTAAATGTTAGTGGTATTCTGCCAACAACATGGCAGCAGTCAAACACCGTTTATACAACAAGAGACAAAGCATAATTTAGCGCAGCATACTTGCAATGGACTCCAGTGTTCGCTTGCAGTGAGTTGATAAAAGGGTTCCGCAGAATCATGTTGATGGACTACAGTATTGTTTTACATTATATTGCACTCATATTCGATCTAAATGTACATTAAACTCAACCCAACAAGAGTTAACCATTTATTTACTAAATATCATAGGCGAGTACAGTTCTCTTAGTGCAGCTAATAAGTTCAACAAACGGCCACATATAGGGTAGTACGGCACGCACCGTTGTCCATACATTCTCCTTATATACACTGTAATACACATATAGGATGCAATCCAAACTGCGATATATAATATGCGTATACACATCAGAATTATCATGTTTACAACACCCATAGACTCCACGCCGGGTACTCGATCCTTTAACGCATTGGTGGCGCATGAGTGGTAACCATTACCGAGGTTCAGTTTCCAAGGGAAACGCCACTATAGCTGCGCGAAATTCGAATAAACGCGAGGAACTGTCACACAATCATGTCACAAACATGTGTCGCGGTGAGAGGGTTACCCTGAATCAACCAGTAATCACCTATGATATGCCTCGGTCGGTTTGCGAGAAAGTGTGTCCAACAAACTTGTAGCCCGTGCCAAAGGATTTAGTCATGCAAAGAGTAAAATCCAAGATGGCTGCTGGCGACCATGTTTTTTTTTGACAAATGACCCCAAAATGACTCGTTTTCATCTACATGTCATTGTTAACATCCATGACAAATTTCATGATGATCCGACCAAACGTACGACCTGTAGCCTGTGTCAAATGATAGTCATGCAAAGAGTAAAATCCAAGATGCTGTTGGCGGCCATGTGTTTTGGCCGAATGACCCAAAATGTTATGTTCCCATCTACATATCAATGTCAACAGCCATAAAACAAATTCATAATGATCCGTCCAAAGGTACGACCTGTATAGCCCGGGCCAAAGGATTTAGTCATGCAAAGAGTAAAATCCAAGGTGGCTGCTGGCGGCCATGTTTTTTGCCGAATGACCCCAAAATGACTCGTTCCCATCTATATGTCAATATTAACATCCATGACAAATTTCGTGATGACCAAACAGACAATACGGCCTGTAGCCCCTGCTAATGGATTGAATTTTGAAATCCAAGATGGGCGCTGGCGGCCATGTTTTTTTGCCGAATTACCCCAAAATGACTCGTTCCCAGCTACATATCAATGTCAATAGTTATGACAAATTTCATAATGATCCAACTAAAGGTACGACATGTAGCCCGTGCTAACGGACATTGTTGATAGACACGCGCACACACGGACGACGGATACCAAGTCATGGCAATAGCTCAAACTTTACAAAGTAAAGTTGAGCTAATAATCACACACCTCTATACATTCACACAATTAGCGCCTGTAAGGATCGGTACAAATCGCCATACCGTTTACATGAGCGTTTCCGAAGTTCATCAACCAATAACTGCAGCCACCACTTCATAAAAAGAGACGAACCACCGATATTGACGACACGCCACTTCGCTGCATGCTGTTGTTATTCAATGGGCATATGTGTTATACGTACACATGTTTTGGTAGGTTTAATTGAACATGTTCTATTAAAATGTACTGGTATAATGATTATAAGGAATGACTTGAAGATCGATATGGGTCATTGGTTTTGTCCGCAGTAATTAAACAAAGTTCGCCTGCGGTCAAAATCCAATAACCCCAGTCGGTCTTCATTTCTTAAGTGAACAGCATGTCTCAGAGAACCAGATTTCAACGAGCTATGGAATGGATGGGGTCCATCATTTGTATATATATAGGATTATGGAATCCGAGGAATTACTACTATACATATAGCACAGGTCGTATATTCTATAACACGTAGAACAACGCATACATACATAGCATTTCATGAAGGGTATATATTTCCATGCGTATAGATGTTGGTATAAAAGAATCGTATCAGGTACAAACAATAATAACGGCCCCACGGAGCAAGGTATTTGACATAGAGATCTCTTTCCAGATGCAGCATTTTTTTCTAGATATCGGCGCGATTATCCGGCCCAGAGGAATATAGCATTGCACAGGTAGGGTATATCAACTGACAATTAGAACAAAAAACCTCATAAATCAATGTATAAAAAAACGAAATCACATCCTCAGAAGTGGTATCAGATACGGAAATTCACTCAAGTGGCACGCGCGTCAAAAACGAAATAATGAGATCCATCCTGAACGAGGTCTGCATATTGCATAATGTTATACAATAAAATATTCCTCCGCTGTGCAGATATGGTTTCCTACGGGTTCATTGTGCCCCACAGACACTTGTGTGTAATGAGAATGAAGTCGTAACTCCTTTGATGCCGAAAGCATTATGGGTGCAATTGAAATAGCTACTAATGACTTGGCATTTGGTCAGAGTTAGACTTTGAATTGATAACTTCCCTATCGCGGAGTTCGCATGTACGAAAACAGTTGCTATGCACGCGGCACACCCAATCAATTGCATCGACAAAAGTTTACGGTATCGGTTGCGGCTTGTTATGAGTTAATTAATATACAGTCCAAAAGGGAAAAGTCACTGAGATTGTGTAATCTCAAATAAGCAGGTTGTGGCTTCAGAAGAATAAGAGTGGCTTATGTCATGAGATGTGCGCGGGTAATATTCATTGAGAGTTCTCGTCTTAACGAGATGTGCGCGGGTAATATTCATTGAGAGTTCTCGTCTTAACGATGGCGGCTCACCTGCACACCACGTTATTAACCCTCTGCGTGCTGATGGTGAACGGGTCAGTGGGATTTATTTTGAAGAATGTTCCGATTGGCGACGAACTCGAAGGAGGTTACCAGCCTATGGATTTATATTTAGATGGAAATAGAGGAAATATAATCAAAAGTTTGGCCGGTGAACGTGATATTGTGCCCGTCGATGTGTTGCCAAGGGACCAAGTGATGGCGGAAGAACCGGATATAATACCCGTGGATGTTTTATCGAAAGATCAGTTGATCACCGAAGAAGTTATTCTACAAGATGGCGGGGGTCCGAGAATGACCGAGGATATTAGATTATTTGACGAAATTAATGATAAGAAACACGAAGACGGTGATATTGTAGAAGAATTTGAACCAATTCACGTTCCATCAGATTTCACGAGTTATGACGTGAAGCCCGAGGATGGATTTATTTCCTTGGATGAACTTATAGACGTGACGGGCGCCGAAGAAAACGCAAAAGACGCTTTCAGAGACGCTGATATAAATCGTACGTATGCGCATGCGTAGCCATCGTGAATAAAATATACATGTCAATATTATAGTGAGGTTCAAAACGTGCACGGGTATACTTTAGCATTGATAAATATTATCGAAATATAGAATTAAAGGCCCACTTAATTTTCGAACCCCCATATCATTGTATATAAAATATATGCATATTATATACCATCTGAAAGAGGAAATTTCCAAAACATTGTACTGTCAAATTATTCGGTGTAATAAACTGTGAACATGTTGTTTTTGTTGAGATATTGACGTATGGTCTGTGCTCAAGTTTCATTATTTTCATTGGAAGATAGAGTTATTCCCCATCCATTGAAAATAATTTTTAGTTTGAATTCTGTTGCATTTTGGGAGCCATAACGGGGGAAATGTTTCTATGATTTCAGCTGTTTTCTATTTCTATATGGACACCTTCTGAGACACAGACGTTCCAAATGGTGATGAATTATAGTAGTTTAATAATATTTTATGGCATAAATTGTTATTATAACCCTATATCAAGGCACTATAAAAAATAATATGTGACTCCAAAATTAAATAGGCCACTTAATCTTTGAGTCCCCGATTATTTCTATATACAGAGTCAGTGTTATTGACTGGTGTTGACATGAAATAAAACCAAATATATATACACATTTCACCAGGATACAAAACAGCTGTGGCCTATATAGGAGCGTCCACTAAGTGAGAGAGATTCTCAGATTCAGCACAAGACTCCCCTTTATTTACCCAGAATGCATTAAAATTCAAAAATAAGAGATAGAGTTATTCCTCTTCCATTGAGAACAATATACTGACAGTCCAGTCCAGATCAAAATTAAGCACATAACACATGTCGGTACCTCTACAAAAACAATATGTTCACAGTTTATTCGACCGGATAAGTTGTTAACACAATGTATGGAGCTACTTCTTTCAAATGGTATGTACTATAGAATATATTGTATATAATGTGATCTGAGGATCGAAAATTAAGTGGGCCTTAAATTTAAGCACATATGAAGCAATGAACACATTGCGTCCATAACTGGTATATGTAAGAAATGAACGGAGGATTCAATGTGGTCGTGGGATTTTGACCACGAGACGAATTCAGCAAACTGCATAAACTCCGAAGGGGTTCATGTGGATTTTGCTGATTTTTTATTGCGGTCAAACCATGACCACGTTGAATCCGCCGTTTATTGCTTATATTTATATACTTTAAGGCTCACTTAATTTTCAAACCCCCAATTCACATTATATAAAATATATGCCATACTAGCCGATGAGCCCGACGTTGTCCGGGCTATTCAAAAATCAAATTTCAAGTCGATATCTCCACCCGTTTCCGAGATCTGGTCTGCGCATGCGCGAAGCTGGCGTCGGACGGGCTCGGCGACCCGATAAAATTCGTATCCGGGGCAAGATACATTCACATACCAAATTTCAAGTCGATAGCTCCACACGTTTCCGAGATATATATATTGCCAACCTCGGCCGGTGATGAGTTAACGCGACATCGGCCGGTTAAGAGTTAAACGCGATCACGTCACGATCTCTCGACGGCGTAATATATTTACGGAATGTTTTTCGATCACTGAAGCATGGTCCTGCGTTCTTCCCGATAATTAAGGTAGAAACTTTAAACGTACACAGGCGTGTGATACATCGTTGGAAAGAGGAAGCGCCACAGATTCTAACCGTGCAAATTATATGACTCGCAATTTCGCGCTATATCGAATCGATTTGTGAGCACCGAACTGAAATATATTAGCGCAAAACGGCATAAAAACAGATTTGACCTCGGCACGTGAAAAGTTTATCTCGGATCTGAAATCTGATGAGCTTATATTGACCACCTGGTCAAACTACACACACGTACCAAGTTTCGTCCCGATCGGTCGAGAATCTTCCGAGATCTGGTCTGCGCATGCGCGAAGCTGGCGTCGCACAGGCTCGGCGACCCGATAAAATTCGTATCCGGTGCAAGATACATTCACATAGCAAATTTCAAGTCGATAGCTCCACCCGTTTCCGAGATCTCGTCTGCGCATGCGCGAAGATGGCGCCGCACGGGCTCGCCAATACGACAACGTCCACCGCCTGGTCAAACTACACACACGTACCAAGTTTCGTCCCGATCGGTCGAGAATCGTAGATTTGTATAAATGACAGACAGACAAACAGACAGACAAACAGACAGACAAACAGACAGAGGTCTTCAAAAATATATATGAGACTAGCCGATGAGCCCGACGTTGTCCGGGCTATTCAAAAACCAAATTTCAAGTCGATAGCTCCACCCGTTTCCGAGATCTGGTCTGCGCATGCGCGAAGCTGGCGTCGCACGGGCTCGGCGACCCGATAAAATTCATATCCGGGGCAAGATACATTCACATACCAAATTTCAAGTCGATAGCCCCACCCGTTTCCGATATCTCGTCTGCGCATGCGCGAAGCTGGCGTCGCACGGGCTCTGCGACCCGATAAAATTCGTATCCGGGGCAAGATACATTCACATACCAAATTTCAAGTCGATAGCTCCACCCGTTTCCGAGATCTCGTCTGCGCATGCGCTGCACGGGCGTCGCACGGGCTCGCCAATACGACAACGACCACCGCCTGGTCAAACTACACACACGTACCAAGTTTCGTCCCGATCGGTCGAGAATCGTAGATTTGTATAAAGGACAGACAGACAGACAGACAGATTGTTTCAAAATATATAAGAGACTAGCCGATGAGCCCGACGTTGTCCGGGCTATTCATCCGGGCTATTCAAAAACCAAATTTCGATCGCTCTACCCGTTTCCGAGATCTGGTCTGCGCATGCGCGAAGCTGGCGTCGCACGGGCTCGGCGACCCGATAAAATTCTTATCCGGGGCAAGATACATTCACATACCAAATTTCAAGTCGATAGCTCCACCCGTTTCCGAGATCTCGTCTGCGCATGCGCGAAGCTGACGTCGCACGGGCTCGGTGACCCGATAAAATTCGTATCCGGGGCAAGATACATTCACATACCAAATATCAAGTCGATAGCTCCACCCGTTTCCGAGATCTCGTCTGCGCATGCGCGAAGCGGGCGCCGCACGGGCTCGCCAATACGACAACGTTCACCGCCTGGTCAAACTACACTGACGTACCAAGTTTCGTCCCGATCGGTCGAGAATCGTAGATTTGTATTAATGACAGACAGACAGACAGACAGACAGACAGACAAACAAACAGAGGTCTTCAAAATATATATGAGACTAGCCGATGAGCCCGACGTTGTCCGGGCTATTAAAAAAAAATATTTCAAGTCGATAGCTCTACCCAGCCCGACGTTGTCCGGGCTATTCAAAAACAAAATTTCAAGTCGATAGCTCCACCCGTTTCCGAGATCTCGTCTGCGCATGCGCGAAGCTGGCGTCGCACGGGCTCGGCGACCCGATAAAATTCGTATCCGGGGCAAGATACATTCACATACCAAATTTCAAGTCGATAGCTCCACCCGTTTCCGAGATATCGTCTGCGCATGCGCGAAGTGGGTGCCGCGCGGGCTCGCCAATACGACAACGTCCACCGCCTGGTCAAACTACACACACGTACCAAGTTTCGTCCCGATCGGTCGAGAATCGTAGATTTGTATAAATGACAAACATACAGACAGACAGACAGACAAACATACAGACAGAGGTCTTCAAAATATATATGAGACTAGCCATTTGAAAGAGTAAGCTCCAAAACATTGTATTTTAAACTTATGTAATAAACAGTGAACATGTTGTTTTTATTGAGAAACTGGCGTCTGTTCTGTGTAATGTTTATGTACCAAGTCAATTATTTTCAATGGAGGGGAATAACTCTATATATTAAGATATACAGTTATTCCCCTTCTACTGAAAATACATCTTTAGTTTGAATTCTGTTGCATTCTGGGAGCCAAAAACGGGGAAATGATTTAATGATTTAAGCTATTTTCTATTACTCTATGGGCACCTTTTGAGATACAGATGTTCCAAATGGTGATGAATTATAGTATTTTAATCATATTTTATAGCATAGATTGTTATTAAAACCGTATACCAAGGCACTATAACAAAAATAATCGGTGACTCGAAAATTAAGTCGGCCTTTAAATTTATTATGAGCTAGGATTGTTTGTCTTTTCCACTATATTTATACAACTTCAATTGAACACATGGAGTTCAGTTCGGACAGTTCATTTTATGTTGGAGTCCTCGGTTTTTATAAAACCGAACATTCAAGTTTTTGGATCATAAACCCATTCACGGTGGGGACAGTTAATTTCCCTGGTCAAATGGTGCAAATCCGATGACGGAGAGCGAAGTTGAGCAATTTAGGTGTTGTTTTAAAAGGGTCCAATCACAGACCCCTGGGAAAATTTACTAAAATACCAATATAAACTATACCTGTACACTGGTATAGTCTATATTGGTATTTTAGAACCCCCCCCCCCCCCCCAAGGGCCTGTGCTTTGAAATTGCTTTATTCCGCTCTCCGTAAACGGATTCCCACAATTTGTCCAGCAAAATAACGGGAAGTGAACTTCCCCAACCATACAATGGTGTACCGATACAAAATTTTAATTTTTCGTTTTCTAAAAAGCGAGGATTCGAACTGTCCGAACTGAACCCCGTGCGTTCAATTGCAGTTGAATAAATAGTGGGAAGACAGACAATCCAAGTTCATAATTAATTTAAGTTTATAAATATAAATAACTAGCAGGTGACCCGACTTCGTCCGGACTTTGACCTTGAATTGACCATTTTGAAGGTGAAGGTCGGGTCGGAGTCACGATTTGACCCGTCCAAAACACTCCCCGGACAAAATACCTGTAGGTATAACATTTCGTCGAAATCCGTCCAGCAGTTTTCCCGGCCATAGCTAACAGACAAACAAACAGACAGACGTCCCAAAATATATATTAGATCATTTGTGGGTACCCGTTTCAATGTGAAGGTCACATCGGGCGGAAAAACTGACCCGATGAAAATCTCCCCCATTCCCAGGAACCCCTAAGTACTAACACAGAATCACGCAACACGCTCATGTCTGTACACACACACGCTCTTTATCAACGACACTGCGGATACGAACGCTCTTTAACTCTTTAACCCATGAACTACCCATTGCAGTGGCGGGGGATTGGAAAATGAGTGCTCTGACGTTCTCAGAAGCGGTGGGATGACATTCCATCTGGAATTTTACCATTAGATAGCAAGTTTGGGCTAAATCCGCCCGGCAGTTTTCCCGACCATAGCTAACAAACAAACAAACAAACAAACAGAAGTCCCAAAATATATATTAGACTATAGCAGGTGACCCGACTTCGTCCGGGCTTTGGCATTGAATTGACCATTTTGAAGGTCAAGGTCAGGTCGTTGTAACGATTTGAACCGTCTAAAACACTCCCCCGATAAAAGTATCCCTAGGTATCAAATTTCGTCGAAATCCGTTAATTTTTAATTTAATTTGAGTTAATTCTGCCTTTTTAATCAAGAGAAATGATGGTACCCGTCCCGTGATGGTACCCGTCCCTAAAACAGGTACGTTTGTGGGTACCCGTTTCAAGGTGAAGATCACCTCGGGCGGAAAAACTTACCCGATGAAAATCTCCCCCGTTCCTTGGAACCCCTGAGTACGAAGACAGACATAAGAATCACACAACACGCTCATGTCTGGATACAGACACACTCACGTTTGCCCCCAGACATAAGAATCACACTACACGCATATGCTCTTTATCAACGACACTGCGGATAGGAACGCTCTTTAACTATCAACGCGATTAACCACACATTGCCAAGGGCGGTCATTTTGGTGACTGGGCGTGGAGAAGGGGTGCTCGGAGCTTCTCCAAAACGGCGGTAAACACTGCCCGTGGATTTTTAACCTTAGATTGGAAGTTTGGGCTCAATAGGTCCAGTCCTTTGCCGGCCATAGCTAACACACAGACATACAGAAGTCCCAAAATATATATTAGATAAACGTCGGATTCAACGTGGTCATGGATTTTGACCGCGATAAAAATCCAGCAAACTCCGCTTAATTTTTCTCGCGGTCAAAATTCATTGACCACATTTAAACCGCCGTTCATTTCTGAGTAACTAATAAACATTAGTGGTGCTGTGTGCTTGATTCATCAATAACTATACTTTTGGCAAGATTATACTCTTAAACCTTAATCCCAGTCGACCCCCTCACCAATCGTGTTCCATGCACGTCACGTTAATTTAGAGACAAATAATTTGTACAGTTCCTGGTCCACTTAGAGGGTTAATGGATATTGGCGATGTATTGGATGAATACTGGCGATGTTTTGAATGAATATTGGGTGTTACATATCGCAGACAAATTGAATTATTATGCAGCTAGTTTCCTTGGAGAAATTTCTCTTCAAAATGTTGTTTTCGCAGCTGCGAACGTCGTCATTTTGATCTGCCCAAGTCAATAGATACTAATTCGTAACAAGGCGTGCCAAGATCAACGAAAACAACATATAGACCCATCAACTACTGCCTGGCCCAAATTCTTTCATTATTTGTTCTGGAACTGTCAGTATTGTGGCTGCAGAAAGATATAGGTCTTTGCATATGTATTTACGAGGATGACTTCAAACGAACTATTTTTTGTCATCTCATATAAACGTTCACAGCATATACTCATAGTACTATACGTATCAGGCTGTGCAATGTAGTGCTGGTAAAGACGGAGGCAGGGACAAGGCTCGATGGTTTCCGTTGAGGGGTGTACATCTTGAGATGTCCAAATGCACCCACCACACATTTGAACCAGACCACTTAATTTTGCACCCCTTGGGATGGAACTTTCCAACTGATTCCTCAATTTTTTCAACAGTTGGAAATTTCCAACATGATACCCCAACAAGGTTGGAATATTTACAACTGATGGTAATTTCAAACAATTTTTTTCACAAAATTAGAAAAATATGCAACAAATTCCCAATAATTAAGTGGGCCTTTAAAATGAATCTAATAAAACTCAAAATAAAAAAAATAAAAAAACGAAAAACGGCAAAAAATCCATTAAAAAATCGGATCAAACACATATTCGAACTCGATCTAACATATACAAAATTTGGTTCAGATCGGATAAAAAATATTTTAGTTATCGCACCATGCGTAAAGTGTATCTGGACAGACAGACGGACGAACAACGAGTAGAGTGGTCAATCCGGACATCGACACTATGTGTTCCATATGCTGTGGTATGGGTACACATAAAAATCAGGCAATGAGAACAATTTCAACTTATATGTGGTGTAAAATTTCCAACTGATGATGTTCCCGACATAACGTTCGTTCGGGTGGGGTGTGACTGAGTCACACGTGGGGTGTGTATATGCCGTGTAAATAATTCAGAAACACCCAATATAAATACGTGGATTTAGGTGAAGACTGGATATAGGCGACTCCCAGCTTTAATCCAACAAAATTGTATTTTGTGGACACACATACATGGTAATGTTATGGGTGCCAACACCAGCCCATGATAACAGCATATTGTGTCAAGATCAAGTTGAGCGGACGACTATTTAGATTTATTTTTATTTAGTAAATTGCGCACCTCTCTGCTTATGGACATGAAAGCTCTACAATTTTCAAGCTGTACCCAGTCACGTGGTGAGAGGTGTGGGAGTTAAAAATTCCATTACCGAGACAGCAGCAGTTAGAAATTTCATGTCTGAGACATCAGTTGGAAATTTTAAATTGGAAAAATGGACTCCAATTATTCTGATATTTCAATCTGGCAGCCAATACATTGTATGAATTATGTTATTTTTAGACCAAGAGTTGAATAAATTTCGGCTGTTGATTAAAACTACAACCCCACCGCCCTTCTTTGAAAGTGGGGGTATAATTACCCAATTATTTGGAACTCAGAATACAGCAAGACCATATCACACATGAAGTGTACATACAAATATTCAGCTTGAATAGTTCAAAGTAGCAAATACCAGAGAATACCATTGGAATACCACACGCCAACATGTCAGTTCCCCAGGTGTACTTTAATTTCAAAGGTACATGCAGGTATAGGGACATCTCTACATCTTGAATCTCAGACGTCACTAATGGTTAAAGCTTTGATAGACAAACTGCTAGACAGCATTTGCAACAAGACATTAATCTGATAAGTTTTGTACCTTTTGTGCACGCTCATGACTTGATGCATATTTACACAGCGTCATCTCAATAATAATGGGATTATAAATGGGACAGAAATTAATTCATGAAAATTTGCACAAGTAGAGAACCATTTGAATGACAGTCGTGCTAAATGAGGCATCACTTCATACCTGTATATTATGAAAAGGGACACAAAATTTGTCAAAAGCGTACTTAGTTATAAAGGTGTTAAATTGCAGGGGCGAAATTGATAATAAACGTCAAAATAAATTATATGGTCTGGCTACTGTTGGAAACTGTATTTCAGATCTATCATGCACAGCAGGATGTGTGTAAGAGATGTAAATGATTATGTAACCTTTGTATGATGTTGAAACATGGTTAAGGGTCTTGATTGGGGGGGGGGGGGGGGGGGGGGTCCAGCTTCAAATGCCCAAAAATAATGTTAAACACTAAAATTATTGGTGGTGAAAAGTAATAGATCTAAAAAATAAATATCTGATCATGCTGAACTTTGATGGGTTGGTTCCTCGACTCAAATCAGATATTTGTTTACACCCGAAGCCAAGGAAATAGTAATTGCGAGCGTTAATTCGGATTATGCATCTTTAAACTGTGGCTGAAATGAAGTAGGGTGATATATTCAAATATTGGTATAAAATAATAAATATGAGTCGAAGGCACGGAAATGCTTCTATAAATTAATATTGATTTTATATAAATATTTTCTTACATAATGCAATAATAAGGTGGGACATTTTTCGTTACTATTTTTAGAACTTTTCTAGATAGAATTATCCCGAACGCGGCCCATAAAATGTTGCAAATTGAATGTATGTATGACATGTATATTATACCAAAAAAATTGAAATAAAATCAATATTAATTGATAGAAGCATTTCTGGACAGGTGACGTTGATTCATATTTATTATTGTATACCCAGGCAACTATAAACGAAAGATTAGACACTGTAGCTCAACTTGGGACGGAGTTTATTTTTTGCTGAGCAACGAATATGATGAAGAAGAGGGAAAGCCACAATGTTACAGTAAAGGTCTTGTATTGTGTAGATGAAATTATTTTCATTTGAAACATTTCAACAACAAATGTGGACTGCAGGGTGTGCAGATGGATTACAATTTGAAATCCATGATGGGTGCTGGCAGCCATGTTTTAAAATGAGTTTCGAAAATAATCGATGGCTCCAATCTAGAGGCCACCCCAAAGATCCACATGAAGTTTGGTGACAATTGGATGAGGAATGGGGCCTGTAGGGTGTGCCGAAGGATTTAGTCATGCAAAGTGTAAAATCAAAAATGGCCGCTGGCAGCCATGTTATTTAACAAATTTCGGGAATAATCGATGGCTTCCATCTAGAGTTCATCCCGAAGATCCATATGAAGTTTGGTGACGATTAGTGTTGAAACGATTAATCGATTAGTCGAAATCGACGCGATTATTAAATTAGTCGATCCCGAAATATGCTAGTCGACTAGGCGAGAAAAAGCACTACCTAAGTGCTATCATGACAGCAGTGCCATTGCATGGCAATATTATCACGTAATCTGTAACTGTTAATACATATTAACTTCTTAGAGCTTATTGCATTGTTCCTTTAACCCAATATACGTACACATAACACTGTATCATTATACAAGCACAAGGGCCCTGCCCTTGCAAGTTAAACTTTTTGTGGGGTCCTGTTGATATATATATATATTATAATTATATTGAATACGAAATAAATCTTATTATTGAATCTTAACGATGCCACTGCCAGTCATGCACGAGCGGTGAACTCCATGACCTGAACTGAACCCAATGTATGCACATGTACCGGTATGCGCGGTTACTTTTATGTTGATCATCAAAGACACAAAGTGTCGCTGCCGACCGAACTTCTGAACACTGTCTAGTTCAATGGGAACAATTGACCACGGCGACGTACTTAGTGAAAAATAACAAAAATTTGGGTCGAAAAGTTCGAAATGCCTCGAAATTAGGCAATGTCTAAAAAATGAAGGGGAAATGTCCCCAATGGGTGTAAATTCTCAAGTGGCCAGCTGGGCGGAACATTTTGGGCCGAAAAGTTTTTGGGTCGAGTTCGTAAAAGTGGTCCGAAAAAGTGTCCGACCTGTGCTCGGTCCGATTTTTTTGGGAAAATGTGGCAAATGACGCAAAATTCTCAAGTGGCCAGCTGGGCGGAAAATTTTGGGTCGAAAATGTTTTGGGTCGAGTTGGTAAAAGTGGTCCGAAAAAGTGTTCGACCTGTGCTCGGTCCGATTTTTTGGGGAAAATGTGGCAAATGACCACGGCAACGTACTTAGTGAAAAATAACAAAAATTTGGGCCGAAAATTTCGAAATGCCTCGAAATTAGGCAAAGTCTAAAAAATGAAGGGGAAATGTCCCCAATGGGTGCAAATTCTCAAGTGGTCAGCTGGGCGGAACATTTTGGGCCGAAAAGTTTTTGGGTCGAGTTCGTAAAAGTGGTCCGAAAAAGTGTCCGACCTGTGCTCGGTCCGATTTTTGGGGGAAAATGTGGCAAATGACGCCAAATTCTCATGTGGCCAGCTGGGCGGAATATTTTGGGTCGAAAATGTTTTGGGTCGAATTGGTAAAAGTGGTCCGAAAAAGTGTCTGACCTGTGCTCGGTCCGATTTTTTGGGGAAAATGTGGCAAATGACCACGGCAACGTACTTGGTGAAAAATAACAAAAATTTGGGTCGAAATGCCTCGAAAGTAGGCAAAGTCTAAAAAATGAAGGGGAAATGTCCCCAATGGGTGCAAATTCTCAAGTGGTCAGCTGGGCGGAACATTTTGGGCCGAAAAGTTTTTGGGTCGAGTTCGTAAAAGTGGTCCGAAAAAGTGTCCGACCTGTGCTCGGTCCGATTTTTTGGGGAAAATGTGGCAAATGACGCCAAATTCTCAAGTGGCCAGCGGACCACTTTTACGAACTCGACCCATGTGTAATAATCATGTTTTATGATGCCATTTGGAATTTTGGATATACAATTTGTGAGAATACGTGTAACACTTTGAGAGCAAGAGTATTCTCTATTCCCACCAAATATCCACAGAGGGTTTCACATCACTTTAACCTGGGCAACCCTGCTAGTATATGTATAATCTTGAGTGTAACCAAACCGATGGATATTTCACTTTATGGGGGGGGGGGGGGGTCGTCTCGATATATATGGAAGAAATATAGCAATCAGCATGTCCGTCCGTGCGTACCGATAGATTTACAAAAGTGTAAACACTGGGTTCGGTATACAGAACGTGACTCTAACATATTTCCTTCTTATCTGCTCAAGTAGTAATGATGTATATCAGTGTCTGTCGGGCGTCAGATATGTATCGTGCAGTTGAATTATTCCAACCACAAATCACTCAACACCATATATAAACAACCGTCATCGTACAGTACCTGACAAACTTTATAAGACATTTATGTCCGTAAATCACAAATCGGCTCTTGTTTGGATTTGAATGGGCTATATTCGTATTTGTTGGGCGACAGATGTGACCCAGTTTGCCATAACATTAACAAGCTGAGCAACATGATGTCCATGCTGCGATGTAAGGAGTACATTTTCGACCCAAACTTTTCCGCCCAGCTGGCCACTTGAGAATTTGGCGTCATTTGCCACATTTTCCCCAAAAAATCGGACCGAGCACAGGTCGGACACTTTTTCGGACCACTTTTACCAACTCGACCCAAAAACTTTTCGGCCCAAAATGTTCCGCCCAGCTGGTCACTTGAGAATTTGCACCCATTGGGGACATTTCCCCTTCATTTTTTAGACTTTGCCTAATTTCGAGGCATTTCGAACTTTTCGACCCAAATTTTTTCGGCCCAAATTTTTGTTATTTTTCACTAAGTACGTTGCCGTGGTCATTTGCCACATTTTCCCAAAAAAATCGGACCGAGCACAGGTCGGAACTTTTTCGGGCCACTTTTACCAACTCGACCCAAAACATTTTCGACCCAAAATTTTCCGCCCAGCTGGCCACTTGAGAATTTGGCGTCATTTGCCACATTTTCCCCAAAAAATCGGATCGAGCACAGGTCGGACACTTTTTCGGACCACTTTTACGAACTCGACCCAAAAACTTTTCGGCCCAAAATGTTCCGCCCAGCTGGCCACTTGAGAATTTGCACCCATTGGGGACATTTCACCTTCATTTTTTAGACTTTGCCTAATTTCGAGGCATTTCGAACTTTTCGGCCCAAATTTTTGTTATTTTTCACTAAGTACGTTGCCGTGGTCATTTACCACATTTTCCCAAAAAAATCGGACCGAGCACAGGTCGGACACTTTTTCGGACCACTTTTACGAACTCGACCCAAAAAATATTCGTCCCAAAATGTTCCGCCCAGCTAGCCACTTGAGAATTTGCACCCATTGGGGACATTTCACCTTCATTTTTTAGACTTCATTTCGACCCAAATTTTTGTTATTTTTCACTATGTACGTTGCCGTGGTCATTTGCCACATTTTCCCAAAAAAATCGGACCGAGCACAGGTCGGACACTTTTTCGGACCACTTTTACCAACCCGACCCAAAACATTTTCGACCCAAAATTTTCCGCCCAGCTGGCCACTTGAGAATTTGCACCCATTGGGGACATTTCACCTTCATTTTTTAGACTTTGCCTAATTTCGAGGCATTTCGAACTTTTCGACCCAAATTTGTTCGGCCCAAATTTTTGTTATTTTTCACTAAGTACGTTGCCGTGGTCATTTGCCACATTTTCCCAAAAAAATCGGACCGAGCACAGGTCGGACACTTTTTCGAACCACTTTTACCAACTCGACCCAAAATTTTCCGCCCAGCTGGCCACTTGAGAATTTGCACCCATTGGGGACATTTCACCTTCATTTTTTAGACTTTGCCTAATTTCGAGGCATTTCGAACTTTTCGACCCAAATTTGTTCGGCCCAAATTTTTGTTATTTTTCACTAAGTACGTTGCCGTGGTCATTTGCCACATTTTCCCAAAAAAATCGGACCGAGCACAGGTCGGACACTTTTTCGGACCACTTTTACCAACTCGACCCAAAACATTTTCGACCCAAAATTTTCCGCCCAGCTGGCCACTTGAGAATTTGGCGTCATTTGCCACATTTTCCCCAAAAAATCGGACCGACCACAGGTCGGACACTTTTTCGGACCACTTTTACCAACTCGACCCAAAAACTTTTCGGCCCAAAATGTTCCGCCCAGCTGCCACTTACGAATTTGGGGACATTTGCCACACTTTCCGATATTTTGCGAATAAGGAATAAGGAATAAGTAACAAAATTCACGTTGCTCGAGACTTGCCTATTTATTTCCTGGTTACCGGCGACAATTTTTTTTATATAAAATGTTTTATTACCTGCATTCCCCAAACCATGAGGAGGTTGCAGGAGAGCCTGGTTTAAGACATCAAATTGGGAGACTTACGGGCAAAACGGGAGATTATATAGTTCACGTGCTTTCTGTTTTAACGTTCTGAAACGAAGAGTTGGATACTCAAAACTGCACATGGCCCTTTTTATACGTCATATGGGCATAGAAACGGGAACTCTTAGAAGGGGTCCGACTAGTCGACTAGTAGTCGATTACCTCTGGCGACTAGTCGATTCCATAAAAACGCTAATCGTTTCAACACTAGTGACGATCGTATGAGGAATGTGGCATGTAGGTTGTGCTGAAAGATATAGTCATGCAAAGAGCAAAATCCAAAATGGCTGCCGCCTTTCATTTTTTCTAAGAATTTTGAAGAAAAAAAATGATGGCTCCCATCTAGAAGTCACCATGAAGATCCATATAAAGTTTAGTGATGATCGGATGAGGGATGTGGTTTGTAGGGTGTGCCAAAGGATTTAGTCATGCTAAGAGTAAAATCCAAGATGGCTGCCGCCTTTCATTTTTTTTCTCGAAAAAATCAATGTCTCCCATCTAGAGGTCACCACAAAGACCCATACGAAGTTTGGTAATGATCGTATGAGGGATGTGGTCTGTAGAAATTGTTGACAGACGCACTGACGGACACCAACCCACGACAATAGCTCAAATTTTACAAAGTAAAGTTGAGCTAAAAACTTGTTATAGGAAGAGATAGAACATCTTTAACCTTGGCTCCAGAAATTTCAAACTGCTGTTTCAGGTATGAATTAAAAAGACAAAATGAAAGTGTCAATGACACTGTAGCTCAACTTGGGGAAGCATTAATAATGTTATGCTGAGCAGTCAATAGAATGATACAGGAGTCAATGAAAGTGTCAATGACACTGTAGCTCAACTTGGAATGGGAATAATTTCAGGTGTTACAGTCTATGGAGTGATTAGGAATGTGGAAAGTTGAAATGTCTAGTTATGCAAAGAGTAAAATCCAAGATGGCCACTGGCAGCCATGTTTTTTTGCCGAATGACCCCAAAATGACTCATTCCCATCTACATGTCCATAATTAACTTCCAAGACAAATTTCATGATGATCAGACGAACACTCCGGTCTGTAGCCCATGCTTATGGATTGAATTTTGAAATCCAAGATGGCCACTGGTGGCCATGTTTTTATGCTGAATGACCCCAAAATGACTTGTTCCCATCTACATGTCAATGTCAACAGCCATGACAAATTTCATAATGATCCGACCAAAGGTATGACCTGTAGCCTGTGTCAAAGGATTTAGTCATGCAAAGAGTAAAATCCAAGATGGCGGCTATGTTTTTTGACCGAATGACCCCAAAATGACTCGTTCCCATCTATATCTCATTGTCAACATCTGTGACAAATTTCATGATGATCCGACAAAAGGTATGACCTCTAGCCCATGCCAAAGGATTTAGTCATGCAAAGAGTAAAATCCAAGATGGCTGCTGGCGGCCATGTTTTTTGGCCGAACGACCCCAAAATTATTTGTTCCCATCTACATGTCAATATTAACATCGATGACAAATTTCATGATGATCAGACGAACAGTACAAACTGCAGCCCGTTCTAAAGGATTGAATTTTGAAATCCAAGATGGCCACCAGCGGCCATGTTTTTTTGACGAATGACCCCAAAATGACTCGTTCCCATCTACATCTCAACAGCTATGACAAATTTCATAATGATCAGACCAAAGGTAGACCTGTGGCCCGTGCTAAAGGAAATTGTTGACGAATCACACACGCACACACAGATGAAGGATACCAAGCCATGACAATAGGTCAAACTTTACAAATTAGTAGCTCAAACTTTACAAAGTAAAGTTGAGCTAAAAAGTTTCAGTAAATGAATTGTATTGTGTAATGAAATTAATTTAATTTAAAACAATTCTCCATTAAATGTTGGCTGCAGGGTGTGCCTATTGATTCAAATGTGAAATCCAAGATGGCTCCAGGCTCCAATATGTTTAAAAAAAAATTCGGAAAAATTGGACAGCTTGCATCTAGAGGTAACACCAAAGAACCATATGAAGTTTGGATGAGGGATGTGGCTAAAGGATTTAAAGAGTAAAATCAAAGATGGCCGCTGGCGACCACGTTTTGTAACAAAATTTGGAAAATATCGTTGGCTCCCATCTGGAGGTCACCCTTAAGATCCTTATGAAGTTTGGTGCGATTGGATGTGGCCTGTAGGTTGAGCCGAGGGATTTAGTCATGCAAAGAGTACAATCCAAGATGGCCACTGGCAGTCATGTTTTTTAACGAACTTCGGAACACATCGTCGGCTCCTATCTAGAGGAATGTGATCTGTAGGGTGTGCCAAAGGATTTAGTCATGTAAAGAGTAAAATTCAAGATGGTTGCCGGCAGCCATGTTTTTCTACGAAAATCGCTAAAATTTAATAGCTCCCATCTGGAGGTGATCCTAAACAAGCCTGTAAATTTTCAAAACATTTCTCCAATAAATTCGGGCTGCAGGGTGTGCCAATGGATTCAAAATTGAAATCCAAAATGGCTCCCATCATGGGGTCACCCCGAAGATCCATATGAAGTTTGGTGATGATCGGATGAGGGATGTGACCTGTAGGGCCAAAGTCAAGTTGAGCTAAAAAGGGGATAACAAAAAATCTGAACACGCTCATAACTGCAGGTGTACAGTTAGTACGGTTAGTATCCGTGCCAAATTTCTAAAATCAATTGATTGGAAAATGTAGGATTCCCTGCTCCACAACTTCACTGCAAGGGGTGGGGGTATAGTTATGATTAATGAAAGAACAATTTCTCCAACCTACCAGTATGCTGTCAACTGTATGGCGGGACACTAAATGCATGGCAGGACATAATACAAATGGATGTAATGAGATAGAGGGGATGTCTGTAAGGCATAAGTAAGAGTAAGGTAAATGTAGATCATGCCATGAATCTCTACTGTGGCTGATATGGGAGGCCAAATTCACATTTAATAATGAATTGCGCTTAAGCGCAAATAGGGCATTTACGCTTAAGCGTATTTAATTACGCTTAAGCGCAATCAATTGCGCTTAAGCGCAATCAATTGTGCTTAAGCATAATTGTGACTACTATCTAACCTACCCATAATCTATTAGCATGACCTGGTGTAACACCTAGCAACACAAGATGAGCATTGGGCTAATTTTTACCTGTACTCAACAGTCAACTGTGAGTATGTGTTCAACAAGGAGAATCCCTAATTACATATTATCAGCATCCCTCTATCCAAAGAATTGATGTCGCCTTCCTGGAATTCTTAGTAATTTTTTGTATGATGTTTTTAATGTATTTTTGCACAGATTTTAGCCTATACATTCATGCGGTGTCACTGCATGAGGGCTTTCTTACCTCATACAGTAATGCTCTAATTAATCGACTTCTTAACCACAGCAGAATTATGGGTAACGTTTCAGGATTTAGTCGAAAATATGGCTTGTTGCCATTCATCGAAAAGCTCTCGAGAGCTTTCCAATGGCAACAAGCCATATTTCCGTCTAAATCCTGAAAAGTTATCCATAATTCTGCTGTGGTTAAGGAGTCGCTTAATTAGAGCATTACTGTATGGTTTACTTATTGACTTAAATCAGGGGGAAAAAACTCTATTTTCATATTATCAGCATCCCTGTCCAAAAAATGGTGTGTAATCACTGGAGCTTTGGTGTCTCAGTCCTGGAGCTCTAGTTTTTCTTATTAAATCAGCATCTCTTGCACAAATCTATAGTATTTCCATGATCATATAGTGTGAATGTGGTGTCACCGAGGGCTTGCTTCCCTCATATGGTGTGCCTGTATACTCGAAAATTTAAGAAAATCAATGTCGCCCCGACTAATACAGAAAGTAATGCTATTGCAAGTAGCCCCAACTAATATATACCGAAGATAATATAATGCCATCACCAGTCGCTCCAAATAAAACAGAAGGTGATACTATTGCGAGTCAGCCATTTTGATAAAGAAGTTGGGCTAGCTCCCTACCCAATCAAACCAATGAAACCAAGAGGTGACATGTCAATAGGAGTTAATGCTAAGTTATGGAGAAACCTATTTATTCACCAGGGGTGTTTTGTTACATATAACCATGAATTGCGCTTAAGCACAATTGATTGCGCTTAAGCACAATTAATTATTAAATGTGAATTTGGCCTCCCATAGGCTGATGCCCTTATATACATATCATATTCCACCAGTACAAAACCTGGGAACTTTTTGAAGATTTAACAGGGAACCTTATAAAGTCGAAAACAGAACACAGGAAATATATTTCTTATATAGTTATTATCTGTTCCATAATCTTCACTGTACTGTACTTCACTGTAGGTGGTATCGCAATATACATTGAATTAATTCCCAGGAGAAATTCCATAATTGTAAGCGACGCAAAGAAAAATCGCCCACCAAAGTAACTTAAATCGTGAAATTTAGAATTGGGACCTTCACCTACAGTGAAATACATTATTAACAGGTCAGGCACATCCTGAATTCCACTATTATAGTGGTGGTATATGACTATAACATATTAATATTTCCTTTAATTGCATCGGGAATAGAAGACGGCGCATACCAGTGCACAGCCAAATGTCACTCTTAACAACATCGCAGCGAATGAACAGTCTTCTGACAAAATTTGTTGTGCAATCTTTTGCGCCAGCTTTGTTATTCAATAATATTATAATATTACTAATATATGTCTATCTAAATGACAATAACATGATGACTCAATCGCTCCTTCATAACAACATTTAAACTAATTGCATGCTAATTGAGTTGGTTCTCGTGTGCCATCATGATTAATCATTCTCCTGGACAAAATATATGGATACCGAATTAGTGCGACACTGATTTTGAATAATATTTGTGATGTATGATTTTGGATTATCCCTCTTTTATCAAATTAACAAAATGGTAATGGGCATATACCTCTATAATAGTGGAATTCAGTTTATCACATAATTTGGCCATAAAAGCAGTTTCATAATTATCGGTAATAGACACAAAAAAGAACAAACTGGAAAAAATGTGATTTAGTCCTCTACAGACAGCATATAGACAAAACCAATCACCTAACACAGACCACTATACACAATAATCTGGAAGAATCCATTGTGAAGTTTGGCCAAATGATAATAAGCGCAGCAGAGAAAGCCACACCTGCCAAAAGGCATAAAAAAAGCTCCAATGGTAAAAAGCAATGGAACCCCAGTATAGCCAGTGCGATACAAGAAAGTAAAAAGGCCCATTATCAATGGAAAACGGCAGGTAGGCCAGTTGACACAAATAATCCACTTAAAATGGCAAAAATGGCCACTAAAAAGAAATTAAGATGCACACAAAGGCAACAAATGGCTGCAGAGAGAACCCAACTATATGATGAAATCTCTCAAGCCAATGCATCTAATGATCAAGTACTATTCTATAAACTTATAAACAAACAAAGGCTCACCAAGAGTGTAGTCACTGAGTATATTGAAATAGATGGACACCGAACAGATGATGGATGGGTGGTTTAAACACTTCAAAAAACTGTCAGAACCAAAAACTGCCGATAGATTTGATGATACATTCCACAAACAAGTCTCGGCTGATATTGAAGCTATTGAACAAATATGTCGTGCTAATACACCATCTTTAGAACCAGTCACACTGCATGAAATTAAAACAATTGTCAATAAGCTCAAACTAAATAAAGCAGCTGACTATGCTGGAATTACGGCTGAACACCTCAAATATAGCATAGAAGAAACTGCCCCAATAATCATGAACATCATAAACACTATATATGAAAAACGAGAAGTGCCAAAAGATATAAAAATCGGCATATTAACACCTGTACCAAAAAAGGACAAAGACCCAACAAAACCAGGGAATTACAGGGGCATAACTATCAGCTCCATAATATGTAAAATCCTAGAAGCAACCCTGCAAGACAAACTAGATAACATACTATTACCATCACAAAATAAAATGCAACGTGGCTTCACTCAAGGCACATCACCCCTAGTTGCTGGGCTTATGATAACTGAAGCATACAATGAAAGCAAAGACTTAAATGAGACATTAATATTAGAAACCCTGGATGCTGAAAAAGCATTTGACGTTGTATGGCATAAAAGCCTACTGAGAAAACTTTTCATTGATGGGATCCACAGCGACCTATGGCTACTTGTAAATTCATTACATCATGAGGCGAATACAAAGGTAAAATGGGGTGGATCATACTCCTCAGATATACTACTTCACCAAGGAATAAGACAAGGGGCTAAATTATCAGCAATGCTCTATAAAAGATTTAACAACGACATGCTAAATCAGCTAAGTAATAATGCAGCTGGGTTTAAAATTGGCACAATTGATATAACAGCCCCCACCTGTGCAGATGATGTAGCCATCTTAGCAAAAACAACATCTGATTTACAAACTCTCACAAGTATTGTATACAACAACTCATGTAAAGATCGATTCGCAATGAACGCAACTAAATGCGAAATTGTCCAAATGAAAACATCTACACAAAAAATGAATGGTGAAATAAAAACTGTCCTAGGTGGAACTCCTGTTAATATCGTAGGCTCCACCAAACACCTAGGTGTAGAGCGTAATCCAACAAATACCCCAGATATCCCAAAACGAATAACAATGGGCAGACGAACCCTATACTCCTTGATGGGTACAGGGCTACATGGAACAAACGGTATATCACCAGTAATAGCATACCAAATGTGGAACACTTTTGTCATTCCTAGAATGCTGCATGGTATAGAAATCCTACATATGAAAAAAAAAGACACAGATGAACTCGAACGTTTCCAACGAAAAACCATGAGACAACTGCAGAGTTTATCAACACGCACAGCAAATGCTGCTACAAATGCACTTATTGGAGCTATTCCCATCCAAGGCACTATAGATCTCAAAATTACAACATTCTATATTAATATAGCCAAAACACACAACTCTGCAGAGCGAGATCTTGCAATAAGGCAACTTATCATGAAAAATGACAACAGCCATAGCTGGTTTATACATGTCAGAGACATACTTTCCAAATATACCCTTCCTGACCCACTGCATATCATAAACACCATCCACAGTAAGGAAGATGCCAACAAATGGAAAACAATATGTAAAAAAGCTATATACCAATATTGGCATGATATTAATGACAGAGAGTTCTCCAGTAAAACAACATTGGCAATGATCAAACTGCAAAAAAATTCCAGCAGCAAATGTCATCTTGTATGGGATTCATCAAAATACTCGCCCGCTGCCACAAAAAAGGCTATTATAAAAACATGGTTGATGACAGACACTTATTTACTACAAATAAATAGAAAAAGATTCAGACAAAACCTGACCTCTGCCATATGTCCACTATGCAAACTAGCTGATGAGGACAGAATACACTTCATTTCACAATGTACGAACACTAGTAACCAACGACATCGTTACATACAAAAACTCAAATTATGTCTCTCAAAAACTACCACTGACAAATACATTATTGATCAACCAGAACTCTTAACTCAATTAACCTTAGACTGCACAAAACTAGAAACCTGGAACCTCATCGATATAGAAAAAGAACAAATTGAAAAACTGGCAAGAAATTTCTTATACTCAATCCATGTGCATAGAGTAAACACTTTGAAAACAGAAGCAGACAAGCACATATAAAATGACAAACTAGCCGAGCTGTACAGGCAAAACAACTACTTGTAAATATTCTTGTCAACACGACAATTTTAACTATACCAATCTTAAAAACAAAACAAAAATATACATGTACATATGTACATATGAAAGCTCAACTTAAAAGTTTTTAAGTGCAACTTACGCACACACAAATCTTTTAACTCACTAGTACCACAATTTTACCAACTATTTTATCATTACTGTAGTTTTACCTGGTCTTATTTGACTTATTTTTACTTCCATTATTTTTATACCCATTATAATGGGGTGCTCCTCACTTAAAGGAGGGAAATCCACAACAAGCAAGCAATAGACACGTTTAATATCAGCGCGTGCGATGACGTCACGGCGTTCTTCAGATAACTTGCGATCGCTGTAGTTTATGATTGTTGTTTTCGATGAATATTTCGCATTGCTTCGGGTTTATTTGATCATGTGATAAAAGGTATCTCACACTCGTCCTATTTTATACGTAATTTATCAACCTCGTCCTCTAAATTCTATTTGAGCCTCGGTAAACCTCGGCTCAAATCGAATTTAGTGAACTCGGTTGATAAATTCCGTATAAAATAGGAACTCATGTGAGATCCTCTATATGTGCCTGACCTGATTAAGGAACAGGTATTAAGAAATATATTACATGCACTGCTTTATTGATGTTATAAATTTCCATGTCATAACATCAAAAAGTTGCCAGGTTTTGTACTGGTGGAATGATCTCTACGTGCGAAGCTAAGAGTATAGATTCATGGTATGATCTAAGGTTAATGCTGTCAAGTCTGTGCAATTTGTTTCCCGTTCACACTGGTTACCCATGTTAAGAATTTTATGGTAAAGAGCGCGACCCCGGAAAATTTACTATACATTTAGAAAATAAGCATCAGCTTTTTGTAATTTCAGAGGATGATCGGCTCTCTGAAGAAGAATTTCTCGAAGTACAATGGAACCTAGAACCCGACATGGAATGAGAGGCGTCGAGAATCAAGAGGTGACATGGAACCTCATCCCAGCACCGAGAATAAAGAGGTGACATGGAACCTCACCTCATACATCGAATGAGAGGTGCTAAAGAACTGATATCTCAACCAGGAGAGATGGAAAACAATCTGCATTTTCTTTTAGTCGTTAGAAACAATGACTCCAACAGATGAAACAAACTGTTGCCAGCCTAATTTGTTTTAAAAATTTGTAAACATTTAATATTAATGGCGGTATATTTATGAATAAATTATCTTGTAAAAAAATCTGCTGTTCAAACACAAATACAGTATTCATTATTAGTCGCTATGCATTACTACCCCATGTACACACGTCAACCCTATATGAGCAATAGAGAGTTTTCCTTATCAGCGTATATAGAGCATAGGGCAACTGGTACACAGGGGTAACCTGACCAAGGGAATATCATGGAATAGGCGCCTTTCACCTCGGGTGACTTAAAGGGTGTAACTTTATCAGGACATGTCATTTATGAGAATTTTGTCTTACACACGTGAAGTTGGAACGGATGAATTTTACACTCTAAAGACAATGCCAAATAAAATAAAAAGGTCACCGATGACATGTAGAAAAAAGATGGTTCCTTATTAGGTTGGCTTTTTCAGAACCCCAAAAAAATGCAAAAATCCTTCTGACAAAGATAAAAAAAAATATGCTTACTTATACCACGTAAAAGGTTGACTAACCACAATGTTCCCCGACACGGTGGCTAACTGAAGGATTGGCTATGTTCGGAATAAAAATCATCATCCGGAAACCTCAAATGTTGAAAATCAAGAAAAATCGGCAAACTAAGGGCCATAACTGTGGTGGGAAAAAAAATAATTTGTCAATATTTATTATTGCGCGATCGAGCTGAAAATCAAGAAAAATCGACAAAATGACAAGAACTCTGCCAATTGCAGATTCCAATGATGGTTAATATCAGTGTAAAGTTTTTTAAAAATTGACTGGAAAATGACAGAATACAGGTACGGACAAGATGCATCAAATTATGTACGATTTTATGTCGAAAAATGGTAATAACTCTGCCAAAATGACTCCGACTGAACTCAAAATCGCAGGTGTCCAGGTTCCCATGCTGGTTGACATCTGTGCCAAGTTTTAAAAAATTCAAGTTGACAGGAAAATGACGGAATACAGACTCGGACAAAAGATGCATTCCAGGGTGTACGATTCTATGTCGAATAATGCCAATAACTCCGCCAAAATGAGTCCGACCTAACTCAAGATCGCAGGTACGCAGGTTGCCATGCTGATGGATATATGTGCAAAGTTTAAAAAATTTTTTATCAGAAAATGACAGAATATACAGGCTCGGACAAAGTTCCAGACTGATGGATGGACTCAGATGAGTGCTATTACGACAATTAAATCAGAGATTCTGTGGTGGTCGAGTTATGGCTATGGTTGAGTAGGACCCAACAAACCAAACTCGGTTGAAATCGGATTACATTTATCATCAAGCTAAGTAGCAAAATAAGACACTCAGGAAACAATCTTCGAGGCAGAACTCCGGAAATAACAATTTGTGCAGGACAGATATTTGAAGAGAATCATGAGTAGGCGCCATTATCAATTTTTTTCTTCAAATCAATGAGGGAGGGAGGGTTTTATTTTTATTTTTTTCTGCGCATAGTAAGCATGGACAAAGATACCTTCCTCTGTCTAGTAATAACCAGAAAGGTAGAGGGAACTGTTATGCATATAAACTCATTTAGTCTTATATAAAAATGACATTGTACTACCAGTGTATGACTGGGATTACCCAGGGGGGGGGGGGTCTGCAAAAAAATTCCGTATATAGGGCCGGGGTGGGTGGGTGGTCCAGAGGCGGAAAAAATGGTGCTTGTAATTTTTTTCCAAAATGGTTTTTTTTCAAACAATTTACAAGTACTGACCATGTAATGTTGTTTGTAAGCATGTTAGTACCATGCTTGTTGGTATAGGGCTATATAGGCAGTTAAAGTGACTCTTTAGCCTCAGATTTAGCAACATTCTGGATTTCACAGTATCCCGGACCATGCACTTCACAGTGGACCACCGTATTAACGTTCAGGAAACTTATGATCAACGGAAGAAATATTTAGTAACAAAATTAACATATTACCCAGTTGTATTCTCTGAATAAAAGTAATAAAACAAAAAAACTCTTATCACAAATTGGATACTACATGGTGAATACTCAATGATGACTACTAGTAGATATCATTAACCTGATTGTTGCATAACATGAAATTGAAAAGGGTATCTCATAAGTTTCTAATGTCTGAAATACTGTCTTGTTCTGGCATGTAATCAAATTAATTTCTTCTGGTTATTTCTCATCTTGAATGATTGCTAGTATAATGTTAATTTGCAACAATTATCCAAATAAAACTGAATTGGTTATGATGAATGACATTACTGTTTACTGCTCAGACAATCCCAAATGAAGGTGACGCTATTCTCATTGAATTTCCGAAATTCATCTGGGAGCTTTACTACTCAACAAGACGAAAATACTAATTGTATACTGTTATCACTTACAAATAGATGAAACTGAAATAATGTGATGCATTCAGATGCATTGAGAAATGACATTCAATTCTTCATTCTGGTCTATCACCATACCAAACCACATCAAAATTTGACAACCGACACTTAACTTATATTGCTAAATCTTTGTATGGACTGAATTTCATAAAGTCGAACAGGGCCCATAACTCTGATAGGCATTGGTGATCACAACCCGCGATATTATGCATATTCGTCCCCCATTTCTGGTCCGTCACCATGCCATTGGGCATCAAAATATGACAACCGACTCTTGACTTAAAATTCAAAATGTTTGTACGGACAGACGGCTCGAGACGTCAACTATATACCCACCGACTAATATCGGGCAGTATAATAACCATATATCTATGTGTATACCTAACCAAAAAACAATTCCCCTCCCCACCCCATCCCGTTGGATAAGACTAAAGAGTTCTTTGATCATGCACATATAATTGTGGAACCCCTGACCTGTTTACCACTATTTACACTGGCCAGTGTTCTCTGTCAGACACAACACACTCGATATATTAAGGCTATAATGGGGTCTAGGGCAATTTGTGACATATAGTGTACCTATATACACAATGCTTAATTAATATTGTTGTTAGATACTGAAAACACCAGGAAACACATGGAAATACAGTATATTTTTCGTTTTTCTGATCTGTGTTTACCAATTAGTAAGGCAGTTAACACAGTTATTGAAGAACGGCTAAAAAAAACCTCTGAAATTTTGATAAAAACATGAGAAACAGGGGGTGGGTCCCCAAAATTTTGGAGGAAAAAAATATTTTTTTTGCAAAAATGGGGTGGTGGGTCCCTCGAGGTCGAAAAAAAACTTTTTGGGCCCTATATGTGCAATTTTTTTCCAGACCCCCCCCTGGGATTACCTAACAATATATAATGCCCCTGACATTAACTACTGTTATTGTTGTCTAAAAACTGATACCTCCCCATTCTAATATGTGATCCTGGATTTAGTCCTGTGACTTTCAATTGTATAAAGTTACAATTAGTGTGAGTTGTTCACAATGACTAATTGTAAGAAGAGCGTGAGGATCAGCTAATCATTTTCTTAATTGTAGTCATCTACTTCATGTTGTAAGCCTGCAAGTCACTTTTTAACACATTAGATGTTAGAGCTCAATGCACACTAACACATATCTGCTATGGACATGTTGATAAAATCCACAAAAAAAAAGAAGTTTTTTTTGTTGTTTTCAAATTAATTTTTTCGTAAGTTTTTTTTTCATAACATCAGGCATTGCAATAAAAAGGCCTAATGCGGCCCTTTTTATTCAATGCGGCGGGGCCTGAGAACCAAAACTTTTTTTTTTGGCCTAATAGGGTTGTTAAAGTTATTGCGCTTACATAATAACATGGACGGAGGAGGGACAGATGGATGCCCACTCACCATCATTCATCAAATTAATAGGTCTAGTTTGTTAACGAAATCTCAACATATTTCACTGGGCAATAACTAATGTACAAAAATCTATACATATTATTGAGACAATTTGTCTTACAGTAACACAGAACACACATGTAAAGTTGAAACGGATACATTTTGCATTCTAAAGGCCATAACATGCCAACAAGAGCATCGCTACGGAATGGAAAAATACGCCCATGGTAATTTCAACACAGGGCCATAACTATGGTGAAAATTAGCGGGCGGAACCCAAATTCGAACATGACCTGTTTTACCTGCTAATTAACTCACATAGCAAATTTTTTTCTGTTCAGTTCAGACTTACTAAAGTTATCATCTGGAAATGAAAATTAAGTGCAAATTCCAACAAAAGGGGCCGTAATTTCTCTGGTGAACATTAGCGGCGGGAACCCAAATTTGAACTTGACCTGTATTATGTGCTGGTTATCCAACATAATTTTTTTTATTCCATTCAGTTCAGACTTACTAAAGCTATCATCCGGAAATGAAAAAAACGAATGGACAGACAGATGGATGGCTGGATGGATGGACGGACGGACCAATAACATATTACGTCCCATTTTTTCAAAATGAGTGAATAGGTTGCCGACCACATGTCACCCGAAACAATACGGTTTCATAACCATTCCATGGCTGCGCTGGTGCAGCATTAAAGATCCTGTGCCAGTGCATTCTTTTATATATGCGAGTCTCCCATAGTCTCTCATATATAAGAGAATGCACTGGCTTACAAGGTCAAGGTAAATATTGTTAGGCTAAATTATTCTCTTATATATGCAAGGTCCCTATGGGAGACTCGCATATATAAGAGAATGTATTGGCACAGGGTTTTCACAAAATTTCAGGAAGCTCCAGTCATGGAAGGGTTAAGAGGTTGGCTTTTTCGGAACCAAATTTTTTTTACTTTGGTCAAAATCCTTCAAAGATTGAATTGAAAAAAGTTGATAAATTGTGAAAAATAAAAGATCGCTGACAAAAATGTCCCGACGAAGGTGGCAGGTTTGAAGGATTTATGGGTTTCAGATCCCTTGTGTTGTGTATAAAAACAAGACAGTCAATGACTGGAGACTCTCACCAGACCATAGGGAGCCTCACATATATAAGAGAATACAATGGCCTAACAATATTTACCTTGACCTTGCAAGCCAGTGCATTCTCTTCCTATGGGAGACTCGCATATATATGAGAATGCACTGGTACAGGATCTTTAATGCTGCACCAGCGCAGCTCCGTCATGAAAGGGTGAAAAGCTAGAGTGAACATATATAATGCCATGAATTTCTACTCTGCATGTAGAGATAAAATTCTAACAGTTCAAAACTTGGAAACATTAGAACATTGAAAAAATAATTGGGTAATAAATTTTAGTTAAAGACATATTATGGACTTGTTCGGGTGCATTAAACCATTAAGTTAGTATTCAGGCACTATGCCAACTGGAAGAATGTAGCATTCTACTACGTCGCATAAAATCCAACGCAATTTGACCATACCACTCCATAGAAAACATCATCTGAACTACGCCCAATTGTAAATATTTACTTCTCGATTCAGGACGCGATATTGGCGATATAGTAACGAAAAAAATTTCGCACCGAGAGTCACTGAATTTAATTAATATATAATAATGACGGCGTGTGTTGTCAGTTTGGATTTAATATTTGTAAAAATAACTAATTTGAGCAAGATTATCCTCCATTTCTATTTGATCACCCCTACCGGAGTGTTTCACATCACTTTGATACCTGTTCCTTAAGAACGTATTTCACAACATGTGAAGGTCCCAGCTCGAGATTACATGATTTAGGCAACTTTCGTTAGCCGATTTCGCAATAAACATTGAATTGATAAACTGATGAAAATTTCATAATTATAAGCAATGCGCAATCAGCTCACAAGTTTCCTAAATCATGCAATCTTGTGCTGGGGCCTTCACATACTGTGGAAATCATTAAGGAACAAGAATATTAAGAAATATATTACCTGCATTATTGTTTTAATGTTATATAAAGTTCCTCCCCAGAACACTGAAAATTTCACAGGGTTTGATCTGGCAGAATATAACTTCTACAGGCGAAGTGAGAGTTGAGATTCATGGCATGATCTAGAGTGCACGGGGCTGGAAATCTGGCGTGGGTGGTTACATCTCTCGTGTTCAGACTGTACAAGTTTTATGTAGCATATGTGTTTTTTCACCCAGAGGGTGAATTTAGTGATGCTACCCCGCAACAGCAGGCTAGCATAACTAAATTCACTATCTAGGGACCTCATTCTGCTTAGGCCTCATCTTCTGGGACATATCAATATCAAATTAACATTGTTTTAGTTGCTTGTTCCCTTCTGTTCAGTTTCTACATCCCCATGTTTGCAGAAGATAAAATGCATAAATGAGGTGACTAACTTCATCTGGGGAACTTCAATCTGATCCAAGGTCTCCCATAGCAGTTGAGGGGTCACTAAATTCACTTTCTGGGGGGACCTCATTCTGCAAATGATAGACAAGCTATTTCAAGACTTGTGCCAACGTAATTCTATTTTGAAATAGCCCTGTAGTGTTGTCAGTCAGAGATATCGCCCGCCATTCAATATTAATTTCCATGATTATATTCATGTTTTTATGTCTGATAAAGTTCGCAACTTCACTCTGAACAATATTCTTAATTGTCACACTCTGATGGAGATAAAACTGTTTTGATAATTGATCAGTGCGTCGATAACAATTAAGTTACTTGTGGTTAGAAGCCATAATAAATTGGTAAATTTTTCTAACATATGCTTAATGAACAATTCAGAATTTATCTTGGAACCAGTGCTGTATTTCAACATGCCCCTGGAAATTGAGGAAACCAGACCTAACAAAAATTGAAATAAAAGATATCTCAGTAATCAAAAGATAAATATCTTCATCTTTAAATGTTAAAGAAACATGGCTTTTAAGAAACGCCATAATTAACTTAACTTGCTAATATGTATCCAGTCCTTCGATTTTGAAAAATGCAGGCAGTTTATTGTGCACCCGATTTTGGATCCAGGTGCTCAATTTTGCTTTGGTGCACCTACCGGGAAATAACCATATGCATGTACATGTAAACAAGTATATAATACACTCATTGTAACTTTACTTTCTGCTATTTTAATAAAATAAAACTTCTAACAAAATAGAAGTGTTCATGGTTGGTTACTTCACCAAAATAGAAGTGTTCATGGTTGGTTACTTCACCAAAATAGAAGTGTTCATGGTTGGTTACTTCACCAAAATAGAAGTGTTCATGGTTGGTTACTTCACCAACATAGAAGTGTTCATGGTTGGTTACTTCACCAAAATAGAAGTGTTCATGGTTGGTTACTTCACCAAAATAGAAGTGTTCATGGTTGGTTACTTCACCAAAATAGAAGTGTTCATGGTTGGTTACTTCACCAAAATAGAAGTGTTCATGGTTGGTTACTTCACCAAAATAGAAGTGTTCATGGTTGGTTACTTCACCAAAATAGAAGTGTTCATGGTTGGTTACTTCACCAAAATAGAAGTGTTCATGGTTGGTTACTTCACCAAAATAGAAGTGTTCATGGTTGGTTACTTCACCAAAATAGAAGTGTTCATGGTTGGTTACTTCACCAAAATAGAAGTGTTCATGGTTGGTTACTTCACCAAAATAGAAGTGTTCATGGTTGGTTACTTCACCAAAAAGATCCTTCCTGGGATTTTTGTTCACGGCACTGAGTCGGATCAAATTTTTAATTTCAGTCATTATGGCATATCAGTAAACTGTACCATATCCTCATTCCCATTTCATACGTGCCAGTGTATGAATCTCTCACACTTGCATTAGCACCACATACAAAATCAATGATTGTTTTGACAGCGTCTCTTTCATTGCTTTGACTCTGCAAAACATGCATTTGAATAGTATACACTGACCGTGATGAACCGTCCAAACACACTTCGTTGTATAAGCTTTGAAGCTACGACTTCTCAGATGATCATTGTTAATCTAACCCTTGCTGAGCTGCATTTTATTAGTTAAAGATACATAATCCGATTAAGTGCCCCTTAATTACTATTTATTTGGATTCGGTCAGATTCGGGGGTAAAAAATATTTGATTCGAGTCGAGGATCCCACCTCAGAGTTATTAGATATCAATTTTTAAAATCTATTATTTTTCACCATCGAGAATTATTAGTGGCCCAGTAAACAGTTGACGAGCCGACAATCTCGGACCAAATTGCAGATAAAGATGGACAACTATAAAATAAAGTGACCTTCTGTTGATAATAAGGCCAAATTTTGTCGAACAACATGTTGATAAATAACACGTTTCGGGCAATTTTATACTATAGTTGACAGTGGTTAGCATTATTTTTGGGCAATTAATCAATTCCGATAACTGAAGCGGCATTTCTAAAAATATTGTTGTTGTTGGAATCTGACTATATGGGGACCATCAAATCAGATTGAGTAGCTTTAAGTATTGAGTCAACTCAGCCAAGATCATGAGGAGCACAACTTTTCAATTGCAGATGTGGCATCCACGCAAGCATAATTGTGCTCCTCAATGTCGAAAGACAAATTCATTGATAAAGCGCTGAAAATACGTGTTTTGTTTCTTATACTTTTCAATACATTTGAGATCGTTACATTTGGGCCGTTCAATTATTTTAATCAGCGGTCACGTAAAAATTGCACTTTTAGATCATGGGAAGAAACTCTAGAGCTGTCTTAGCTCTGAAACGTTTATGGTACTACATAATTTTGATGATTAAAACAAAAAGAAAGCAGTGTTTGAAGTTTTTAAATAATTCCATGTTAAGATAACACAATATAACTTTTCCGGATAGTTACAAGTTATTCCGTTTCCGATTCCAGAATTACAATGAATACAAATGGCGTAAATAGTGTTTGGGTCCCGGATATTGTGTTCAAAGCAGGGTCCGCGCTGGCCCGAAATTTGTTTTTGCCAAATGAAAATATATTTTGCCAAATGTTGTTAGAAGTTGCCAAATTCTATCAGTTCTACAACATTGTGTCTTTTATTTTGACTATTTGGACAATCGCTGCTTGAGCGTCCAATGATATCGATAGGAAAGCATTTAATTACTGATAATTCTCGCCTCTATACTTGGGTTTATCATAGAATAATAAACCAACAACATAACAATGGAATTGTGCAAGGGTTTCTTCATCAGAAAGGCACGTCGATACAAAGAGGATTAGCTATGTAAACATCACCACCAAATACTAATTATATCGGATTAATTGTATCTTGATAGAGGTGTTAACTTTTCATTAACATTATAAATCACCACTAATACCAGTGATGATAGATTTTCCTGAAATGAGTGCTATTAGTAGACAAATATTATTAAACTTTCTTTAGGAATCAAAAGTGACTTGCCAAATGTTTTGCCAAATGAAAATATTTTTTGCCAAATGTGAATTATTTTTGCCATTGGCAAATTTGGCAAGTGGCAGCGCGAACCCTGGTTCAAAGTGGTATATATTATGACCATGCATCTTTCTGGAACCCTGGTTCAAAGTGGTATATATTATGACCATGCATCTTTCTGGAACCCTGGTTCAAAGTGGTATATATTATGACCATGCATCTTTCTGGAACCCTGGTTCAAAGTGGTATATATTATGACCATGCATCTTTCTGGAACCCTGGTTCAAAGTGGTATATATTATGACCATGCATCTTTCTGGAACCCTGGTTCAAAGTGGTATATATTATGACCATGCATCTTTCTGGAACCCTGGTTCAAAGTGGTATATATTATGACCATGCATCTTTCTGGAACCCTGGTTCAAAGTGGTATATATTATGACCATGCATCTTTCTGGAACCCTGGTTCAAAGTGGTATATATTATGACCATGCATCTTTCTGGAACCCTGGTTCAAAGTGGTATATATTATGACCATGCATCTTTCTGGAACCCTGGTTCAAAGTGGTATATATTATGACCATGCATCTTTCTTGGACAGAAAGGTAGTTCAGCTATTTGTCAGCCTATTTCGAAACAGAGACAAATTTAAAAGCGAATATTACAAGGTGTAATTTGGAGCGCAAACCCACTATATGGCTTTAAACCCATGCAATTGTAAAACTAGATATATAAATAATTTATTCATATTAAGTTATCAATGATGTTCACAATCAAAATCCAATTATCATGAATCTGAATGGTGAAATATAAAGGACATTATTCAATCAGATATCAAAATCAATTGTTGGCGACATTCAACTTAATTGCCACCGATTAATAATGTTTTGAAAATATCAGCTGCAGAAAAAAAGCACATACAATATACAGGTCAGAGAAATAATATATCAGTCTGAATTAAATATTTCTCCTTAAGAAATAATGTCATTTACTTCAAAGGTGGGCAGCAAGGTGTGAGTATGGTAGCATTCTCGAGCGTCATACATCAGTCAGGAACTAGGTAGAAACATACAAATATAAGTACATGTATGACTGCTTGCATGCATGCATGCACTTCTGTAGAATTTATCAACCGATATGATCTTATGTAAATCTGTGCTATTAACCCATTCTTTACTAAATAATCATTGATGAGAAATTCCCTCAAGAAATGTTCAGATCATTAAAGTTCATCAAATGACCATAGATTGTTTGTTGAACTTATTATCTGATCATTTCCAACCAATAAATAGGAACCAAGTATGACTTTTATCTGGCATTTGCAGAATTAGGTCCCCAGAGGGTACATTTAGGCCACTGTTTTTTTATTAGTTGGTTTGCGGAATTTTTTCTGGAAAAGTTGGGTCGGTCGGTCGGAAAAAACAAGATGGAAAACACTCAAATTTTCAAATAAAAGGAAAATGGTCTGAAAATAACTTTGTATCATATCTATTATCTTAATCTATTATTGACATCTCAATATACAGCAAGATACTTGATCTGAGTAGAAATACAAGGTTGATATATGTTTGTAATCACTTTTAATACTCTTTAAACATAACATAGCGAAAACAAAAACACAAAACTAGATGTTGATTTTATTTGACATTATACAGTATATACATTTTACATCCTATATGAATTTAATATAATATAGTGCCATAGAGGTGTAATATATATGTGAATTTATATTACATCTATGTGGCACTATATTATATCAAATGTGTATTAATACAGGAGAAGTCATGTAAAATATACTTTGAATACAGGAGAATATACTTTGAATACAGGAGAAGTCATGTAAAATGTACTTGGCTATAAATGTCAAATAGGTGTAATATATATGTGAATTTATATTACATCTATGTGGCACTATATTATATCAAATGTGTATGAATACAGGAGAAGTCATGTAAAATATAAGTTTGAATACAGGAGATGTAAAATATACTTTGCTATAAATGTCAAATAGGTGTAATATACATGTGAATTTATATTACATCTATGGGGCACTATATTATATCAAATGTGTATAATATGTAAAATATACTTTGCTATAAATGTCAAATAAAATCGTCAACTCAACAATTGTATCACAGTCCCTAGGAATCACAATTAGTTAAATAAAATATTATTTAATAATATTAAATCAATATATTATATTATACTATATAAAGAAAATAAATATATAAAGTAGTTCTCTCTATATAGTAGAGGTAATATATTTATTTATTATATTTTAATCAAGTTGAATATTACATGGACAGTGATTCCTAGGACTGTGATTGTATCCAAATGAACTGAGGGCCGACACCGGAATGTCGGGCTCCTCGATTTCGGTGACCCCCTCGATAAATTGTTCGGTAAGACCACCAAAGTAGTCACGACGATTCAGTGCATTGTCCTCGACAAACAAGAACAGCTCTCCAACTGTTATTTCGGGATAAACACATTTCAGCTGTTTTCTTATGGTCTTGTTTTCCTTTGTTGTTGTTCTTCTGACTGCTTTGACTCTAAAGTCATTCCAGTAATGGTCTCGTTGTACTATCTTCGCCTGTGCTTTCTCGTTTGTTCTTAACTCTATGTGCTGTGATACAGTTGTCATTTTCCGAAATGACAACTGCTTTCCCCATTTCGAAAAAAAACGAAAGTAGCCTAGCGTTGTTACTAGATGGTTGGCAATTATCGCAAGACGATAGGGGAACACTTTTGACGTTCGTACTCATATTTCACCAATTTCTGTACCTGGCTTTCCTGTCCTAAGTTTCACGGGAAAATGGCTAATTTGATTCTATTTGTCGTTATATACATATTTATCACCCCATTTATTATTCATTTTCATAAAATTAAATAAAAGAACCCGAAGATGACATGTTTAAAATGTTTGAAGCATGAATTTGGCGATAAGTTGTTATCAGAGTACGTTATACTTGTGATAGTTACGTTACGCACACGGTGTTCCCCTATCGTCTTGCGATAATCGCCAACCAAACAATTACCTAGTAGCGGAAGTGATGCAGAAAACACGGATGCGAAATGTCGCCAAAATTAATCCGTTCCTACAAACGGTACACAATTTGTCACAAAGCGATCTTTTTTCATTTTTTTAATAAAATATAATTTTGAGTGCGGAAAAAACGGGTCGGCAGCAATAAAAAAAGTTCGGAACACAATTTTATTTTTTTCTAAAAACCGAAAAAAACGACTCGGCGGATCCGCGAACCAACTAATAAAAAAACAGTGGCCTTAGTGAAGCTATCCCGCACAGTGGGCTAGCATAACCAAATTTAACCTTTGGAGACCTCATTCTGTTTAGGCCTCATCTTCTGGGAAGTGTCTATAATCTCAAATTAATAAATTTTTGGTTACTTTTTCCCTTCTGTTAACTTCAGTTTCTATATCCCTAATTGTTAGTAAATTTTTTTTTTTTTAAATGTTTGGGTCACAATAAATATTTTCAATCAAAAACCTAATATCCCACTAAATGGAGATATCTGAGGATATATATGTTTTCAGGGGTGATGCACATACAATTGGAAGAAAAGAGATCAAGCGCTCTGCAATAAAACTTATTTGCGAATGAAAGGAGATTCCACTGTCAATGAAAGTTTTCATCATATCTGAGAGACGATTCTAGTTTCTAAGGGAGCATACATTCATCATAACACAGCATAAAGAGTCTGTGAATGTAAATCTAATGTGCTCTTCATGTCGTTCTCTTTCACAACATCTTTTTTGTCTTTTGATTTACAGAGTTTAACTTCTGATCCATTTTCACAGAAAATACCATTGACCTGTAAAAAAGTGAAAATTAATTTGTAATTCATATTGCAAACATCATATCATACACATGAATAATAATATGGAATAGTAATAAAATATAAATGGTCGAAATAACTCTTAAAATAATATTCCATACACCTTATTGTGAACCACATGCATTAAATTGATTCACCACCATTGAATACATATTACCCTCTGTCAAATGTTGAATACAAGTCAGAAATATTTCATTTTCGCCATGAAATAAATTATTGCGATATGAATTGTATCACAAATTTGTGAATCGCTACATGCCTAGAATTTATGAATCGCTACATGCTTAGAATTTATGAGATAAATGCATCGTTTTGGTCTTGGGAACCCTGAATGAATAATAAGAGTTATCTTATTCAATTTACCACATTAGCAACGCATATATTTTCCACGAATTAGAAAAGGAAATACTATTTTAAGAACATTTAAAATATTTTTGATTAAAAATCTATCTTTTAAAACAGTTTCAAGTGAAATATGTGTAAAACTAGATGTTTCTAGAATAATAATATAAATGTACACATATTATCCAAAAAAGTTTCATAAAAATCCAGTTGTTTTTCATAATGTAATGGTTTATTATTCAGTGTTTCTGGGATGAGACCGAGCATCTTTTACTCTTTCTACGCTAAATGTATTCTTCCATCAGTCATAAAAGTATACATTGAAATGGTCTATTATTCATATGGAGGGGTGTTAGGAAAAATGAGCAGACGACACACAAAAACGAGAGGCCGATCACGATCGGCAGATGTTAACCCATCCCTTGGCGATAAAAATTTAATATGATCGGATAAATGAGAGTTTTGGTGTTCAATTATAGAGTATACTGTTATGTACTATTATAGACAAATGTACATAACACAAATTATTGGAATTTATGGGTCACTGGCATTTATATAAGAGAATGCACTGGTACAGAATCTGTAATGCTAAACCGCCACAGCCAGCAAGCCCATGGGTTAAATGTGTAGGTGTGACCTGGACATGGAATACTTGGGTTAAGAGAGTCCAATTTAAGTTTACAATAATAATGTGTCCTAGTATACAGATAAGCAACCTCACCACTGACCCATTAATATCAATTATATAGCAGCACAGATGTCCATGTCTACTGTTAATAGCATGTGAAGTTTATTGTTGAATCTTTATTTTAAATTAGATGCCATAGCCTTATGTATCAGATTATTTACACATTGGCATAAGTCCAAAGGCAATTGGTGAATTGGATTTAATGTTGCTCCAAACAGATTTACCAGTACATAACACAAGATTTTGGACCGATTTAATCAAATTTGGTGTGGTGATTCGGGGTACCCTTGGCAGAGTTATAATGGTGTTAGTTTTTCAATTTTTTTTAACTTATTTAAAAAAATTAAAGGGACACATTGGAAATCTTTTTATCATAATCATCAATATCTAAATGAAAACAAATGACAATGTTAATGACATTTTTTTTATTATTATTATAAAAGTTAAAAATAAATTAAAAAAAAAATCGATTCAATTTTTCAATTTTTTTCTCGAAAAAGGGTCATAACTCCTTTAAAATTAATCGGATCAAACCCATATTCGAACTCAATCTGTATTTTGGGCTGTGAAACTCACATACCAAATTTGGTTCCAATGAGATAAAAAATGTTCGAGTTATGGCAGAATGCGTGAATTCTAAGTCAAAAAAGGGCCATAACTCTGTAACAAAATCTCGGATCAAACCCAAATTCGAACTCGATCCGTATTTTGGGCTGAGAAACCCATATACAAAATTTGGTTTCGATCGGATAGAAAATGTTTGAGTTATCGCATTACTCGTAAAGTGTCTACGGAGAGACAGACGGACAGACAGACAGACAGACAGACGGACGAACAACGAGTGGTCAATCCGGGCAACGACACTATGTTTACCATACTATGGTATGGGTAAACATAAAAAATGTTTGAGTTATGGCAGAATTAATTAATTCTAAGTCGAAAAAGGGCCATAACTCCGTAAAAAAAACTTGGATCAAACCCATATTCGAACTCGATCTGTATTTTGGGCCGAGAAACTCACATACCAAATTTGGTTCCGATCAGATAAAAAATGTTTGAGTTATGGCAGAATGCGTGAATTCTAAGTCGAAAAAGGGCCATAACTCTGTACAAAAAAGTTGGATCAAACCCATATTCGAACTCGATCTGTATTTTGGGCTGAAAACCCCATATACAAAATTTGGTTATGATCAGGTTAAAAATGTTTGAGTTATCGCATTACACGTAAAGTGTCTACGGACGGACAGACGGACGGACAGACGGACGGACGGACGGACGAACGACGAGTGGTCAATCCGGACAACGACACTATGTTTACCATACATGGTATGGGTAAACATAAAAAGCATAGAAGGATCCATATTTAAACTTATTATCTTATTATTATTAAGGGACAACTACTCATCAATGAGTATTTAGTATAGAAAGTGTTAAATGGTATCGGACTACTTACATTTGATAGCACATCTGAGTACGAGAAAGTATTTCCTCGTGGATTTTCCAAGAGAGCTGTCATCTTTGATGAACTACATTTCTTTGATTTCCCAATGAATTCGATATTCACAAAATGACAGATGGGAGATTTAACATCTGACCCTGATGTCGAATCTGGTTTAACACTCGGTGTGACATACAGAGTCTTATTTGCTAAGTTTTTCATACTGTCAGAAGAAAGTTCAGTCCTTAGCGAGACATCTGTGAACACTTGCACTTTGTTCCCTCGAACTCCGAACACTGACTGAATCTACAAGATAACACCAAGACATTGTAAGGCCACACAAATATTATAGTCCGAGCGGAGGGTTGGGGAGGGGAGGGGAAGGGGAGGGGGTAGATGTAGAAGGGAGAAAAATAATAATAACAAAATATTCATCATCACCATAACGGCATACAGTGGAACTTTATAATATTGAAGGTGAAGTCCTTATAAAATGAACATGGCAATGACTGAAGTGGCAGACAAGATTTACGAATTACACAAATTTGCTAAGGTTACATGATTATTTCTTTTTACAGAGGACCAGTATGTAAAGGTTGCAGGAGGTCTGAAAAATAGGAAGATAAGTATCTGGGGGATAAAACTGCCAGTGTTAAATGAGGCATTACTGGTTTGATGGTTTAATTATTTAACAAAGCCGTAATGCGTAACATGATTTCGTATTCAGTGCAGGCCTATTCAGTGTTTGGCTATTGGAAAATAGCCTGATTTCTCTCTCCTGAATGTTGTCATCTGCGCTTGCAAGACAAAATTTTTAAATTGCTACTTTTTTCTATTCAAAATATCTGTCAGTTCTATCATAGCTCTATTGGTAAGAGAATCTTATTTACAGAAATTCTCTCTGTCATGGTCTGCTTTTGGGCTGAATATGGCCATTTTTGGTAAAAACAAAATGGTTAAAATCAGGCGTTTTGTGTGTGCAAACGAAGGAGCATAACTCAGTGGTAAATGATATGAACAAACCAGTACAGACAGTTGTTTACGCCAGCCATTTCTGTCTAAGATAAACAAATGATTCAAGGGCCAGATTTTAAGTACAGTACCCCCAAAATTTCATAGAAATTGTGTGTTTCTACCTAATAATATAGAATTACCTGACTGACTAGTCTGTCATAGTCTAACACATGTTCTCCTTTAGGGTTCTCTAGAAGAACTGTTGCTTGGCAACCATTGACACCCTGCTGAGAACTCATATCACATAGCTGGACGTTAACAAATTGACAAAATGGTTCGACACCGTTTATGACTGGTGCCGGCTGTAAAACGACTGGTCCATGACCTCGAACGATAGTCAGAGACAGGTCATCATCTTTTATCTGAAATGAGCCGAAGTGAAGTACAATGAAATGGATACTGACTTTGCAAACAACCAGAATTATGCAAAGCATTTGTAAAAGTAGATATGGGAATGGTCTGTTATTCATTCGGAGAGGTGTTCATGAAATTATCATATGACAGACATACCAAAAGTAATACTAATGCAGAAGGATTAATTATCATTGGTGGGAAATGTTTAGATAATAAGTCCAACAAATGAGTATTTAATAAAGAAAGGATTAATAGTGCATTTTAGTATTTATTGTCCCCTGTCGGCCTCCATTTGATGGCCAATTTGATTCAAACTGAACCCTTGCCAAACAAGGAATATGTTCAATACAAATGAATGCATTCAGGCCGGTGGATTTGGAAGAGAAGTTGGTTACATACTTTAATCCCATTGTGTTGGCAGTTTTATTGTAAAGGCACCAGGGCTCATAAGAGCTCATATCTGTTAAATAAAATTGTGTTAGTTTTGGGTTAGTAATTATTGAATGAGAGTTGAAAAAACGGTAATAAATCTAGGATACATAAATTCTGAATTAAAACTCTGGCAGATATTCGGTCAAAATTTGATTTATGTCATGACACAAATGGACAGACATCATCCATCGAGCCATACAGTAATGCCCTAAATAATCGACTCCTTAGCCCTTTACCCAACAGAAGGGCCCTGTGCCAATGCATTCTCTTATTTATGCGAGTCGACCATAGGTCGCCTCGCATATATATGAGAATGCATTGGCTTAACACATTAAAAATTATAAAATTGTTAAAGAATGTAAGAAAAAATGGTAAAAAGTGTTAAAAAAAGATTTTTTTTAGGCCAATGCATTCTCTTATATATGCGAGGCGACCTATGGTCGACTCGCATATATAAGAGAATGCATTGGCACAGGGCATATCTAACTATCACAATGTGGTCAAGGAGCCGGTTCCAATGATATCCATATTTGTATGGTTCTATTGAGACAGACCGAAGATATTTTAGGCTGTTGGAAGCTTTATTTGGCCGTTTTGTTGGGTAAAGGGTTAACCACAGCAGAATTATGGGTAATTTTTCAGGATTTAGACGGAAATATGGCTTGTTGCCATTCATCGTAAAAGCTCTCACTGAGAGCTTTCTGATGAATGGCAACATGCCATATTTCCGTCTAAATCCTGAAAAATTACCCACAATTCTGCTGTGGTTAAGGAGTCGATTATTTAGGGCATTACTGTAGGTCGAGTTGGTTATACAAGTCTGGAGACCAACCTTCATAGATTCTTCAATCACACATCCTCTCTTCTGCCCTGTTTTCAGCACTAACGGCTGCTTGATGGTCGCCTTTATGAAGTCTGTATAGTTCTGGATGATTTTCTGCAGACTGGAGGATGCTGAGTAGTGTACGGTGATATCATCAGTGGGAACTAGATCAGCCTGGAAGGGAACACATCAATATTGAATATAGGAAAAGGTTCAGAACATGAACATTTAATTGGACAAATGAAGAAAACAACTATTTGGCCTGGGGCCAAAAATTGTCCCTCAATTTATAGTGCAGGTGAAAAGATTACCATGTGAACCAATCTGACAAGAGGTCTTCTTCTGTAGGTTTACACTTCAGCTAAATTTTGACCAGTGACTGCAGGGTTGACACTTAGTAGACTTAAAGATGTTCAATACCCCATGTGAAAATATAAAATTATGGCCCGATAGATCTGCCCTGGATTGTAGTTATCTTAAATTTCAATGCAGCTGCAGTTTTAAATCACAACCCATTATCATCAATTTGAAGTAATTAATAGAAGCTTGAATGAGAAATGGCCCCAGATGGGTATTGACTTTCAGACTTACTCCACATATTGACATTGGGTAGTCGGCACTTTAACATAAACTTCTATGATTTAGAGATATAAAAAGTGAATTTACCATTCAATAATATTAACTTATCCAAGTGAAGAAAAACACTGCTGAACCTTTCACAACGCTGTAAGAAATCATCAGACCAGACCCAAATTTGAATTTGACCAGAACTTTCTCCAAGGAAGATAAGTACCAAATTTCATAAAATCATTATCATACAGACAACGAAAGAGAGGCAGAGCAAGCCTGAGTTTATTGCACCTGTCATTTGCAGAATGAGGTCCCCAGAAGGTGAATTTAGTGACGCTATCACGCATAGCGGTCTAGAATCACCAAATTCACCCTCTGGGGGCCTCATTCTGCATGGCCTCATCAGCTATGGGAGACATAGACTCAGATTGAAGTTCCCATATTGGTGAATATTGTGATGTACACCCATTGGGAACCTTGATTATGCAATGTGTCGTCTGCCAATTTTGGGATACAGATAAACTAAACTAAAAAAAATAGAATCTATGTGAAGAAGATTCTATAGACATTTGATAATAAAGAAACTTTCGAGAGAAAATGAGGCCTAAGCAGATGAGGTCCCCAGAGGGTGAATTTAGTGATGCTAGCCCATTATGCGAGATAGCGTCACTACATTCACCCTATGGGGACCTCATTCAACTCCGGCTTGCTCCTACCTTTTTCCTGAGTTTCTGGATGCGGTTTATGACCTCCCTTGCTGTTCCTTCGTCCATCATGTCTTGGTCTGGTGATCTGTCCAATAAAACTAGCACCTACGGAGAGAGATTAAGTGCATTGATTAGCACATGGACACACATTTTATCACATAGAATGGAATACAGGTCCATAACCGTGTGCTATAAGCTGTCTATTTATGGAACGGGCACAATGGGTGACATGACAAGCCAGAGACAAGTGTTATCCCTCTGCCTTTGAAAATATTTTCAGTATCAATAGGTGTCTATAATGCTTGCACATACATATTTCACATATAGTACTGATGAATGTTTAAATTATCTCAATGCCACATTTAAGTGCCGAATACAGAGTAGTAAGTAGCATATACATTTATTTACAAAAAAGGGGTCACTGTTCTATGGCTTGCCATTTTCTTTTGCCAGAGGGGATGCACTGTTGTTCTATTAGTATCGTCATCATCGCCATCATCATCGTCAACTTTCTCATCATTATCACCACCACAATTTATTGACATTCTCAATATCATCCTCCTGATGAAACTGGCAAACAGATGCATTGAAGTGACAAGAAGCAAGAAACAACAATTTTAAGTTTAAGGTAAAAAAGATCCATAACTCTAGCAGAAAGAATCAAACCAAACGACAATTTGAACTTAGCCAATAATTTCGGCCATAAAAATATGAACACAAAATTTCATTTCATTTTGTTCATGTTATCATCCGGAAACAAAGTTGATGGATGGATGGATCATTTAGGTAATAATGACCGCAGGGTGTATATAGTCTATCTGATTCTGTGACATCACCAATTATATAGAAAATACCGGGATACTGTAATGTTTAATTCATCTTCCATTTCGACAAGAATTAGTAAGAAAAAAATAGGATTTCAGGTGCTGGATCGAACAAGGCAAGTTTGACTTCAAAGAACTAATAACGACAGCACCAACTTTTAAATGGATGGGAATACGTGAACTAAATTTTATAATAATTTCAAAACAAAAACTGATATCCTTCGTAGGGACCAATTATGTGGTCATTGATTACGTAGCGTATATGGTCATAGTATTATTAAAAGATTGATTATCTGTATTTTTCAACTGATTAATATTATAATAATTATGAACAATTGTTTCCTGAATTTGTTAATTACGTTTAGCATATGGTCATATTATGTTCTTATTAAATGGGCATATAAAAATTAAGATACTAAAAAGAATTACAAAGCAGAAGATACATTAATATCACTCACGTCACCCTCAGAATGAGCATCGTACGATTCTGAACTTTCACATTTATAAAACAGTCTGATATCCTCTGTGACCAATATGTGTCCGTTTAGAGTTATTTCCCCTGACTGTTGGAATTCCTGCAGCTGACCATTGGTGAGAGCCTTGATGGGGTCCGTTAAGGCTTTAGCTTCTTTCTTGAGCTTGAGACCGAGAATCTTATAATCCGGCTCGGCCCGTAGAGACACGCCATACTTCTCTTTGTCCATGGTCGCTACTAGCTTTCTGATGTTCAACTCCTAGAGAATAGAGAGTTTCAATGTAAAAATTAAAAAGAAAACCAAGCACCATAAGAGCTTAGTAAATTGGGGGAGGGGAGGCAGTTTTATAACATTGACATATTTATTTAACCATTTCAAGACCATAACAGATGTAGATAGCATGTCATTGCTCAACCAAAAAGGCTGCGGATAGCTGAAAATAAATGGATGTGCTATACGAGGAGTAGGCCAATGATGCTTAGAGGTGACATGGAGTAGAACATGTGCCGAGTCTGGCGATGAAAATCTTTTTGTAGATCACGATCTAGCTTGATACCATGACTTGTTCACATTAATGTAAGTATGCACTTTCTCCTAATAACTGTGGTTGGCATATAATAAGGCCTAAAAACAAATAGTGATGTTTCCAGTAACCCTCCCACTCCAACCGATTTTATAGACCAAGTAAAACAAGCAGTCGCAGACGACGGTATCCCCCGCCGATATGTGCAGTTGGAGAAGTGCATTCTCAATAATGTTTGCGTTCTCAGTATGTGCTAAACAAGAGGTGGGATTTTGTCAAAAAGCCTGGCTTGCGAACTCATTTTAGGTACTAGCCATCTGACGTCGTCCATTTGCACAAAAAATAATAAACAAAGTCCAATAACTCTGCTGAAAATATCCGGCCAGACCTGGTTTGCGAACTCGTTCAAGATACTGGTCATGTGAACTCATATACCAAAAATCTTTGAAATCCATTGACATTTGTGGAAATGAGCCCTGTTAAGTCGTCTATTTGCACACAAAAAAAGTAAAAAAAAGTCCAATAAGCCCTGATAAGTCCGCTTAAAATATCCGGCCGGACCTGGCTTGCGAACTCATCTAGGTAATGGTCAGGTGAACTCATATACCAAATATCTTTGAAATCCGTTGAGATTTGTGGAAATGAGCCCTGTGACGTCGTCTATTTGCTATTTGGTAAATTCGACAAAAATAATAAACAAAGTCCAATAACTTCGGTAAAAATATCTGGCCAGACCTGTCTTGCGAACTCATTCTAGGTAATGGTCAGGTGAACTCATATACCACAAATCTTTTTAATCCATTTACATTTGTTCCAGTTATGACTCTTACAAATTCGGGACGGACAGATGGAACCCATTACTATATCCCCCGCAAATTTTAAATTTGGCGGGGGGATAAAAAAATATTTGTGCAAAAACGGAAACCAAAAAAATTTTAGATGTAAGAAAAAATGAAAAAAAATTGTTAAAGAATGTAAGAAAAAATTATAAAAAATGATAAAAATTGTTAAAGAATGTGAGAAAAAAATGACGATAAAATTGCTAAAGAATGTAAGAAAAAATTATAAAAAAAGATAAAAATTGTTAAAGAATGTAAGATCAATTGATAAAAATTTAAGAAAAAATTGTTAGGCCAATGCATTCTCTTATATATGAGAGGTGACCTATGGTCGACTCGCATATATAAGAGAATGCATTGGCACAGGGTCTTTAATGTTGCACCAGCGCATCTCCCATCATGAAAGGGATAAACACCAATGGGACATTAGATATAAGTTGCTGGTTTTAGCATTGTGTCAGCTGCTTTATCAAGTGATGATGTTGTTAGTGTTATTTTGTGGTTGATAGCATGCCTAACCCACAATTAATTGATAATGCAATTAATCTGGGCAGCCTTTTAATGATCTGGTTTTCTAACTTCTTTCTGTAGATATATTTGCATTTTTATTGACATGGGAACTCCTTACCTAAAAAATGTACCTCTCCAATGATTTGACATCATTCAGTGACTGCTTACCTCTAAAATGTACCTCTCCAATGATTTGACATCATTGAGTGACTGCTTACCTCTAAAATGTACCTCTCCAATGATTTGACATCATTGAGTGACTGCTTACCTCTAAAATGTACCTCTCCAATGATTTGACATCATTGAGTGACTGCTTACCTCTAAAATGTACCTCTCCAATGATTTAACATCATTCAGTGACTGCTTACCTCTAAAATGTACCTCTCCAATGATTTGACATCATTGAGTGACTGCTTACCTCTAAAATGTACCTCTCCAATGATTTGACATCATTCAGTGACTGCTTACCTCTAAAATGTACCTCTCCAATGATTTGACATCATTCAGTGACTGCTTACCTCTAAAATGTACCTCTCCAATGATTTGACATCATTGAGTGACTGCTTACCTCTAAAATGTACCTCTCCAATGATTTGACATCATTCAGTGACTGCTCATCTTGTATCACCGCAACAACTTCCTTCAGGGGATACTGAAATAATACACCATGAAATAAAGAGATCACTTAATAGGAGTCAACAATATTATTGATAAAATAACAACACTCTTTTGTTGGTAATTTTCAGCCTCATGGCCTTCTTCAACCAGATGATAATATGAACAGGTTACATTACAATAGATTGAAGAGTTCACGTAAACCTGACATTTCATGTGTGAGGACTTATAAACTCTTCAGTCAATTGTAATGTACTCAGTGATCAGATATCGAATTTATAGTTATTGGTGGCCTGGTAAAAAGTCATCAAACTGACAGTCTCGGGCCAAATTGCAGATGAAGATGGATAACACTAAAATAGTGGCTTTGGCCTTATATATATTGACAATCCGGCCATATTTCGTTGAACAAAATGTTGAAAAATAACACGTTTTGGACAATTTTATACTATAGTTGACTGAGGTTAGCATTATTTTTGGGCAATTAATCAATTCTGATAACTGAAAGGGCATTTAAAAAAATGTGGTTGTTGTTGGAATCTGATGATATGGGGACCATCAAATTAGGGGTGATACAGTCACAACTGACTGTCTTCCTAGCACCACTGGTGACTACCCTTGGGTGATGAGGGAAGTGGGAAGTGCCTGCAAACAGTTAACCCTTTCTATACTAACTACTCATTGACGAGTAGTTTCCTTAGGAAATGTGCAGATAAAAAGCTTGTTTGCTGAACTTATTATCTGAACATTTCCCTCCAATAATTATGACTCCTTCTGCACTTTTAGTATTATTTTATTATCCATCCAACAAATAGGAATCCTTCTGTGCTATTATCTGACGTCTGCTTATTCTTCCTTAACACCCATAGAATAATAGAACATTCCAATGTATACTTTTATAACTGATTGGAGAATCTATTTAGTAAAGATAGGGTAAACTCAGTATTTTTATTTGGTTGACATGCCTGCAACAGAATAATAGACTGTTCCAATGGATAATTATAGAACTGAATGTAAAATCCATTTAGAAGTGAGTGGATTATCTAGAAACAACACTCACCTTGAGAGGGAGAACATTTCTGTCTCGGACAAGTCTTCCCATCACAATTACTGTCTGCATCTTTGACACAGCATTCTCTATCTTACAGTCAATAAGATCATCTCTACAATGGAGAACAAATCATGATAAACTGCATTCACAAGTCATAGATAATTCACTATCTTATAGTCAATAAAATCATTTCTACAACGGAGAACAAATTAAGATAAACCTGCATTCACAAGTCATAAAGAATTTTCTATCCCACAGTCGATGCATTCATCTCTACAATAGGGAAAATTAATGAAAAATCAAGACCTAATCTGGTTGGTGTGTTGACCCAGTGAATACGAGGTCGCAGCAATCATATAATATTATTTATTATCCATCCCTTAACTAACACTCTTTCTGATAGGGCAAAAGCCGTCATATGATAATCAGGGAAAAAGTAAATTAGGTCTGGACTCGTTTTGTAAATTCTGCTATAAACTGGGGACAAGTTGTAGATCATCTATTTAATTAACTCAACGTTACATGGATTTTGGCCGAAGGGCCTTCCTCAATGTTATAGATAAAAAAAATCATAAATCGCTTAAAATGGCTACATGTTTCCAGTATCAAATATCAACAACAAAAAGCTTTTTCTTATAAGCTCATTACTAATTTAACACTTTCTTTACTAAATACACATTTTGTGTAGTTCCCTTAGGAAATATGCCATTTGTTGAACTTATTAACTGAATATTTCTCATTAATGAATATTGTATTATCACTTATATTATCTATTCGTTAGCTCATATTTCCTGAACATCCCTCCAGATGAATAATAGACCATTCCAAAGTATACTTTTATAACTGAGTGGGAGAATCCATTTAGTAATGAAAGGGATAAATAAACCCACCTTGGCTCGGGAATCATAAGAAAGTGAACACTCCTTGTGTCCTGTTTCCCCATCGATGTCGGGTCGAGAAGTTTTCGTAGATTTTGGAACATGTATTCTGTCAGGAATGGCACAAAAGGAGACTGAAATAGACAAAAACAAAAGAGTGATTTCCGATGTAAGAAACAAGATCATGATATTTCAAACTTCTGGTCATAATTTTGTTGGTGTATGTACTAAAAAATTTATTCTATGCCTAATTCCCACATATCAAACATACGAATATCTAAATATAATGTCTACTAATTAAAAGTTTATTCCTATAATAGGAATCAGGTTAATTCAAGTATTATTTTCATGGCATCAAGACAGTACCCGATAAGGTCATTAAAATACAATTCATTCTCTGCCTATTATAAATTGAAGGAAAGAGGGACGCTTTTCTTTTTTGAATGAAATTCAAGAAATTAAGGGACATATATGCAATTTTATGGAATATAATCCTAAAAGTTGGCAATCAATAGATATAACCGATCATCTAGTGCCTTACAGAAATATAATCTTCTTGAAGACCAAAACATATCTTCAGGTCTTCTCACAAAGTTAGTTGTCATTAAGCTGGTACTTTGGAATATCACAAGCTATAACTCCTATGTTCTTACCATGAGTCTAACTATTGAAAGAAGGACACTGTACAAAGTTTCTACGGACTTCAGGCAGTCTTCTGTTCCGTTTTCACCCTGGAAAATATATGTTCAAATCATTGTAGCATTAAGCACAAAATCAAAATTATTGAAAAAAAACTTACTCCAACTGAGTCAGCAACATGAAAATCATGCAATAATTTAATACATAGATGTAAAAATAATCATGTTCTTAAAGCAAAATGTGCTTTCTTTCTAAGTTCATCAGGCAAATGCGGCTTGGGAAAAACACAAGGCCCGTATTGAAGTATTTCACAAATTTATAGACCTATTTTGAATCCTTGGACTGGATAGGAATGTGACAAAAGCAGGATAGGTATAATTTTAGGCTCCAGTTGGGCTTCAAACACAGGGTTTCCACTATAGGGGCAGTGCTTTTATGGTCCCTTTCCCCTTACCTAAATTTTCCTACCTGATCCACAGATTAGAGCCTACATCACTCATGTATCTCCCACTAAATAAAATAAACAGGGAGATATAATCAAGGATAATTTTCTTTGCTAGCTAATGTGGTCACCAGTGAACCATTTTGCAGGAAAAGAATGCTTTTCAGAGCTACAAATATCAACAATTATTGCCTTATTCTGAAAGATATCAAAGCAGAAAACGCTAAATGCTACATGGTTGATTCTGCACACATGTGACATGGCACTGGTTATGTTGCGATTATGTTCTCAAATAACACTGTTCTGACTGGTTCTGATTATGTAAACGAGGTCCAGATGTTAGCCACTGAAGAGTGATCAAGAATATTTTATAGTATAAAATGTTGTCATGAATGTTCTGAAGTCAGACATAGAAGTAAATTGTGAATATTAACAATTTACTCTACCGTTGTTGATGGCAGTAGGAAAAATTGTCAGTACAATTATTTTACCTGCAAATTTAACTTGAAGTTTTGTTCAAAAGTATTACGGTACCTATACAATATAAATATTTTTAAGAATATTTATATGCAGTGCCAAATGACAACACGGTTGCATTTCTTAACCCTTCAAATTGTTAAAAATAAAACACAAGTACGTTTCCTTGACTTAATCTACTTATATTACCGCAGACATTCAGAACTTGGCTTAAATTATTGACTGATTTACTAGATAGTATTAGATATTCAAGTTTATTGATAGACAGATTTCCCCCAGCAGCTACAGGGGTGCCATTCCCCCAACCCCTAGCGAAAACCTTGAAAAATAGACTTTCAAAAGTAAACCTATGTTTGGGGATACCCATGAACCAGGCACTGTAAATTTATTATTTTAGGACCGATATAATCGGACTTGACACTAAAAACTAAAAACTATGCTATTAAGGTATTTGGTTAATCTTTTTCAATACTTACTTTGATACGCTTTCTGTTCATTCTAACATACCAATTTGTTAGCTGGTCAACAAATTTAACAAGTCTTGGCATGACAGTATACAATCTGTAGGCTGAAAACATTCAATTATTTTTTTAATTGATCATAATTTATTAATAATAACCTCTTGGATCATATACGATAATATCTTTTCTTCTAAATTTTTAAACTGCTGGAGGGCCCTGCATCACACCCTTATACTTATATTATATTCAATATAGTGAATGTGATTTAACTAAAGGAACAAGGTCAAAATAGGTAGATACATGAAATTTTATCCAATTGATAACCAATGAAATAACATAATTTCACGGAAGTCCACAAAATTCCCCATTGCCATATGATATGTGTATATTGTACAGTTTCCGGAAAGACCATAAGATTAACAATTGTTACTTACCTGCCATTTCATTTTTGACGAACTTGATGAGAGATTGTGTGAATGAGATGATCCACCGGTCCATGTAGTTGTCGGATACCTTCCACGTGCTTTCATTGAATACAAACTGTATATCTTCTTCCTGTGGAATGCCAGGACATAATAAAATTAAAAATACTTCATTAAGAATTTGGAAATAGGCCAAGGTACAGCCATCTATAGGATAACTGAGAATGAAATTGAAATTTTCACAAACTTACAGAAAACACTAGAGAAAAGAAAAATATAATTCAAGATTTCAGTTATAAATCAAGTGAATTTTATCATAAATCACTGTGCAGATTTCATTTCATATTTAGGTTTTCTGAACTATGCCATATTTATATATCGAGTACACACCTTTTCTAGTCGATAGACATTCTGGAATAGGAATCGGTAGGCATTGTACCATGGCAGGAAGACATCCTTCAGTATATCTCGTACACCTTCCTCCTGGAATCTCAGGTTCTCTGCCCTCACAGCTGGAGAATTCGTCAAGTATAACCTAAAAGAGTTAACATTCAATTGTCAAGTACAACCTAAAATAGTTAACATTCAATTGTCAAGTACAACCTAAAATAGTAAACATTCAATTGTCAAGTGCAACCTAAACTAGTTACAGTTCTATTGTCAAGTTCAACCTAAAATAGTTAATGCTCAATTGTCAAGTACAACCTAAAATAGATAACGTTCAATTGTAAAGTACAACCGGGGGCATAACAAGCAATTGACTTATTGAACACTTGTTCTCGACTTTCCAAGCCACCTATGTAGCGATTGGCTGATTGCGATTAACTCAACCAATCACAATAAGTGATTACTTTGGCCAAATTGAAAAACCTTAAAACAAGGAACCTGATAGTCTCGCACAATTCATTCCCGAAATCTTTGCAGCATTTAAGGAATATATAATATATATTAATGGATCATTATTAGAATAACTGATATATAATATATATTAATGGATCTGTTATAAGAATACCTGATAGCATCAGCTCCATATTTCTCCACAATTTCCATTGGATCGGGATAATTTTTCTTCCTTTTACTCATTTTCTGACCATCTCTGGAAGACAGAAAAATTAACTAGAAATGACAGTTTGCTTAGGAAGCAGTATGAGAAGACTCACAAGATACTGATATGAATGAGGTCGGTAACTTAATCAGACCAGAGAATATGGTGCAGGAAATTGCAGAATGAGGTCCCCAGTGGGTGAATTTAGTGACATTACCCCGCACAGCGGGCTAGCATCCCTCTGGGGACCTCATTTTCTTTGGAAAGTATCTTTATTATCAAAATAACAAGTTTTTGTGGAAACTTCTTCACAAAGATTCATTTTCTTTTTTCGCTTAATTTCTGTATATCCCCAAATTGAAAGACGGCACATTTCATAATTGAGGTGCCCAATGGACGCACATCACAATATTCACCATCTGGGAACAAGCCTTGAAATAGGGTGTCTGTCATTTGCAGAATGAGGTCCCCAGAGGGTGAATTTAGTGATGCTACCCTGCATAGCGGGCTAGCATCACCAAATTCACCCTCTGGGAACCTCATTCTGCTGAGGTGTAAGCAGAATGAGGTCCCCAGAGGGTGAATTTGGTGATGCTAGCCCGCTATGCAGGGTAGCATCACTAAATTCACCCTCTGGGGACCTCATTCTGAAAATGACAGACACCCTATTTCAAGGCTTGCAGAGTGGTATGAGTTCGAATTTTAGAAATGAAAATTTTTATTCTGTGAACAGTAATTGAATCAAACTTTGCTTACAACTGTATAACCAGAATAATAAGTGGCAAATTTGAAATGTCGAAAAAGGGGCATTACTTTGTCAGAAATGAAAGGACCGAACCCTAATTCAAACTGAACCTGTATTTTCATGTGTTTAATCCACATACTAAATTTGAAAGCTATCGGATAATCATATAACTTGAGTTATCATCCTGACATCAGCAAATTCTAAGTCGAAAAGGGGCATAACTCCATCAGATATGGTCAGACTAGATCCAAATTCGAACTTGATCGGACTTTCTCATATGAAGGTCACATACTAAGTTTCATCAAATTCTGTCAAATGTTATTCAAGTGAACATGCTGACAACAAAAGTTTCAGATGGGCGGACACAAAGACAAATGGGCACCACTCATTTCTAGAGTCACCAGAAATTGTTTTTCAGGCGACAATTTGGATAGAATCAGATGTTGGTCTGGCATGTAATAAACACAGAACCGCATATGTTACTAGCCAACTATTTATGGTGCCATTGCACAAGGATATGTTCAAGGTCTTATGACATCGCATTTGTGCAATAAACTGACTGAATAACACAGGAGGGCAATTCCGTGTATGTAATGCTGCACCGTTTTACTGTTCATCATTATTATATGACCATGCCACTTACTTGGCTAATATTAGTCCATTAGCTATGAGATTCTTGAATGGTGGTTTACCAAACAACAGTGTAGAAACCACCAACAGAGTGTAGAACCTGAAAAAGTAATTTGTTCAGAACAAAGTTGTCTAGCGCATACTCAAACAGACAGATCCCTGCTGAGAATGTAATCAATCGCCCAATGAACTTAATGTAGTGGAGCACCAGTCAAATGTTCTGCACCAAAATAAAATTACCACCATCTACAGTAATGCCCGAAGTAATCGACCTCTTAACCAAAGCAGAATTATGGGTAACTTTTCAGGATTTAGTCGGCGAGAGCTTTCCGATGAATGGCAACAAGCCATATTTCCGACTAAATCCTGAAAAGTTATCCATAATTCTGCTTTGGTTAAGAGGTCGATTACTTAGGGCATTACTGTATATATGAACTCTTAGAATTTCTTTTTCGACAATTCTCTCATATAGTCATGAAAAATGTGTTCAAGTACTGATTTATATGCATATTTCTTCTACTGAAAAACTATTCTCCAAACAAGGATCAAGAAAAGCGTCCAAATATGCAGGCCCAAATCTTGATTGGTACAACTGAAATACCCTTAGAATTTTTTCGACATCCCTTTATAATACCAGTATATTGTTTCAGTTAGAAATGAAAAGAAAACTCAGATTAATTTAGCTGATGAGTGTTTGATACAAAGGCTTTCTTACCATCCTCTGGTCTGGTCAATCCCTTCAGCAATGAAGTCGGCTGGAAACACGTCCTCAAAATCTTTCTTGTGTTCAAATGGATAATGACTCTGAGCATAGGGCATGCTTCCACTCTCGAACCAGCAGTCAAACACTTCAGTCACTCGATGAAGGTCACCTTTACCCATTGTTGATGGAATGGTTATCTGATCAACACTGGAAAAGATTTATAAAATATATATAGGAGAGTAGTAGTTTCAGCTTGAAAAGATTTTCTAAACAATTTAACCCTTTACCCAACAGAAGGGCCCTGTGCCAATGCATTCTCTTACATATGCGAGTCGACCATAGGCCAATGCATTCTCTTATATATGCGAGGCGACCTATGGTCGACTCGCATATATAAGAGAATGCATTGGCACAGGGCATAACTGTAACTATCACAATGTGGTCAAGGAGCCGGTTCCAATGATATCCATATTTGTATGGTTCTATTGAGACAGACCGAAGATATTTTAGGCTGTTGAAGTTTATTTGGCTGGTTTTGGCCAGTTTGTTGGGTAAAGGGTTAATTGAAGCCATTCCATAATTTTTAATCCGTTCCCACACATGCGGGTGTGTGGGATGGAAACACACACAACTTAATCGACAGTAGACTCGACAACACGAACTTCACTGCAGAAAAATATCTTCAAACAAGATAATCTGAGTTTCAAGATCCATGTGTGCTTGAAGCATGATCCACATTATTCAGGTTTTATAGATGTTATAAATTCTACATGGCTTGTAATAGAATAAGAGCATAGAATGTTCATACAAGTAATGGATTACCATTTCTGTACAACAACTAGTTAAGTATAATAATTTATGATACTCAAAATATATAAATATCATGATAAGTTAATATGGTGAATCTAATCTTTAAAATAATGTATGCAATAAATCATACTGGGATTTGGCTTTGTGATGAATACGTACTGTTCTCTATGCAGGTCTGTTACTCTCACACCAGAGAGTTTCTCCAGTTCATCTATAGAACCAATGCACACAACCTGCCGGTAAACATGAGCAGTATACTAATCTGGTAGAAATCCATAAAGTTATGATGAAGGTGATGTACAGTCATGGTCACAATTAATCCCCCCCCCCCCTCAAGTTGCCCCCCACCCCCATGTGATAACAGCCTGTTGTAATAAGGATTATATTTGGCTTCAAATAAAATAAAAGGTCGGCCGACCACAGTGTCCCCCGACAACGTGGCAAGTCGATGGCCGCTTTGTTAAAGAAATTTTTTTAAATGTCGATGGCCGCTTTGTTAAAGAAATTAAAAAAAACTGTTGAAATGTTCTAAGTCGAAAGGGTTAATAATTCCGTAAAAAAAAAAATGTTTACGTCATCTATATACATGTTGCACATCTGCAATATGTGGGTAACAATACTCTGAAGTTTCAAATATCTACGATCAAAACTGTAGGAGGAGTTGATTACACCATGAAGGTACCCTCATACAGAAAATTATAAAAAGTTGAAAGGCCCATAACTCTGGGAAAAATCATTGGATCAAACTCAAATTCGAACTTGACCTGTATTTTGATATGAACAACCCACAAAAAAAACAGAATTTCCAATTAAACAATCCAAACTTCAGTTATCATCCGGAAACCAAAGAAAAAAGAAGAAATTGAATTTTCTAAGTCGAAAAAAGTCCATAACTCTCAGTAAACTCTAGGAAAAATCATCGGATCAAACTCAAATTCGAACTCAACCAGTATCTTGATATGACTGATCCACACAAAAACGGTATTTACAATTAAACGATCCAAACTTGAGATATCATCCGGAAACCGAGAAAGTGAGAAATTTTCAGAGAATTGCAGAGCACCTGTGTGCTTGGTTGGGACACCTACATACCAAGTTTCAATCAAATCGGATTATCATTACTGGAGTTATAACTCCGGACGGACGGAGCTGATTACAATAGTCCCCCGAAAAATAAATTTTACGGGGGACTATAAGTGGGAGCTTGAAAGTCTTCAATGGCCAGTATTAAGGTTCTCTTTAAATGAAATGTATAGCAACCTTACCAAGAGTTTCCAAGAAATGTGGAATTCACATTGTGGCATATTTTATCTGAAAATGTTCTCATTGTTGAGTGATAACATCATACATCATTTCATAGGCAAGGAATCGATACACAGCATGTCAGCAATCTTGAAGACCAAAAAACTGCCATTATTATAAATGAACATATGAGATGCATAAATGAACGGACAGTAAACTTATTTGTCTCTAGCGATTATCGGACATAATCCACAAGAACAAAATCATGAATAATATGATGGAGAAATACCGATTATTAGTACTAGATATACTACTTTTTATCTTCGCTTATCGAGATGGCTACAGGATTGCCCCAGTATATAGTTATAAAACATGTGATGTGTAAGAAGTAATGAATGTTAGACATACTTCCTCGCCATCTTCACTCATCCAGATAGGTATGGGAGTGCCCCAGTATCTGTTTCTAGATACGGCCCAGTCCCGTGCATCTCGCAGCCAGTTAGCGAATCTTTTCTCTTTCACAAACTCAGGAACCCTGCATGAAGAGAGAAAGATAACTTGTCGAGATATGAATATATATTTGTGCAAATGGTATATGTTCCATATTATTCAATTTTCATGATACATACTAGAATTACAAAACAAATAAAAAACATGATATGAAAGATATTCGACAACAAGCTTTAAAGCTTTTGGGAGACGTTTGTGTTTTGACTTGTGACCAGGCCCGTCTTGTGAGAGTGATCACAGACACTTTGTTATTTCATATATATGGGGAAAGGGTTTTATCTCATATATACCTGTGAGCCGGTTAGACAGGTGTCTCAAATTAAAGTAGTTTCATATGGAATAATTTGGGTTATGTGAGAGCAGTTTGGAGAAGTAAGGTGGTTGTCTGATGAAAATATGGAATGATTTTGATTATGTGAGAGGAGTTTGGAGAAGTAGGGTGGTTGTCCGATAAAAATATGGAATGATTTTGGTTATGTGAGAGGAGTTTGGAGAAGTAAGGTGGTTGTCCGATGAAAATATGGAATGATTTTGGTTATGTGAGAACAGTTTGGAGAAGTAAGGTGGTTGTCAGATGAAAATATGGAATGATTTATGTTAGGTGAAAGCAGTTTGGAGAAGTAAGGTGGTTGTCAGATGAAAATATGGAATGATTTATGTTATGTGAAAGCAGTTTGGAGAAGTAAGGTGGTTGTCAGATGAAAATATGGAATGATTTTTGTTATGTGAGAGCAGTTTGGAGAAGTAAGGTGGTTGTCAGATATGAAGAAAGGGACATAATGGTATAATTATTTTATTCAATTAAACTGACGTGACACAAATTGATAGAACATCAAAGGAATCAAAGCATGGCTGCCGATACCGTTATTGTTGATCAGCCATCGTGCAACGATGTTTATTTATTAGCAACAATGTCAATTTCATAACTGGTGTTTGTGTAAGTAATTCTACGAAATAGAGCGCTATTGTATTAACTTTTAACACTATATTGTACCATTGTTCCCTTATAACATAGTGCATGCTCAATTTAATGCAACTAATCGACTTGGGATTCTAGAGTCGACTTTTGGTGAACAGTTCATCGATGTCGACTAATCACTTCAACACTACTTACCAATATGCATACTAAACAGATATAAAGCCTTACAAATATGCATACCATACTGAACCGGGTTTAGGCCCAGGGGGCCTTTGTTTTATTTGAGCTCAAAAACCCAAGTGGGCTTAAACTCGGATATGGACCTTTGCAAACCAAAAATCCAACGAAATCGGGACAGTAAAACTGATGAAATATATGAAAGCCGATCTAACGCCGAGTATCGGGAAATATACCCGGCTTCCAGATTAAGCAAAGGTAAGTATAAGTTACTTTGAGAAAGTAATTTTTCAATTAAATGTGAATATTAAAACATTATAATAACACTTCCAGTCTTGTTCCCATAAATGACACTATTTGTATTAAAGCAGTGTGGGTTATCGGTAAATCCCGTATCTATAGTCTATACTATAGTTTATATCAATGTTCAGACTTAATCCGATTAGTATAATAATAAACCCGGCGCTTTACTCGTGACCCGTTGTCCACATAGAGGATGTTACAATAGCGACTATTTGCGTGTTTAACAAAAGCCAGTGAGTGTAATTAATTAACAGTAATGACAAAAGACATGACTATGTATTTCTGCTAAAACATATGAAAAAGCACGTGTTTGAATATTTAGAGTTATCGCTCCTAAACTGTTTATACTGTAAAATGTGAACAAAATGCAGTTTAAAAATGTTAATGTCGATAACCTTTATTTTAGTTTTGAGTGTATAACGTTGACGTAGTTTGGAAGACATGGTTTTTGAATGACAAGTTCCCCTTCTGCCCATTATTATACCCACTGTGTGTTTACATAACCAGGAAGCCAATTCTTTGTGTTTGGCCACCTGTAGGAACATACCGACGTTGTCACTGAACACGAAAAATATGTTTTTACAGTACCGTTGTTGACAGGTGCGCTGTGCACGTGCATGGCTATTTGAAGCGATTCATGTTTACAGCGTTCTCATCTATACGCCGTTAGCGATTGGGTTCTTTTGTATTTGATGTCTGTTAACGATTGGTTTCCCCGGGAAGTATAATTGAATAAACAAATGAGGTTTTAAGATTCACTTTATTTTATTTTATTTTATTGAATATTCTCACTTGCCTACGAAGTATAATTTTCCGTTTTTAATATAAATATTATATTTCTCGAGTTCGTCAATCTGTTTTGCTGTCTACAAGCTGATAGCAAATACTTACTTACCACCGCTGAAATTGAACAAAATTTGGGGTGGGCCTAAACTCGAATATACCCCTGTGCATGGAATTTGGCCAAAAGATATGGGAGGGCTTAAACACGGGCATGGGCCTTGAGCCGGGTCAGTACGGTACTAAATAGGTATAAAGCCTTACCAATATGTTGTTTTGTTGTTTTCCAGCAGTTTCTCAGTTGCCTGTTGAACTCTAATGAAGAAGCTCGGCACAGCTTTATAAATGAGTGGTGTCTCAGATCTGTAAAGGAAGAAACAGCGTTCTTTAGATTATTTACATAAACCTTGTTATAACACTTCCATTCGGTGGTGCTTATTATTAAAAAAGAGACTGTAATTTATTCAATTCCTTACACATATTTAATTTCGTGCAGTACTATTTTTCGTTCAGTTTTAAAATCGTATACTTTAATTTGAGCACTTTGCACAATTTCAAAATGACAAAATTATTTTCATTAAAGCTTTGTATCCGATGGCAGTATCCATCGTAACTGTTCCTGAAGGTAGCTGCATGTATAAAGACCATCTCAATGTACATGCTCACTGAGTAAATAATCACTTCCTTACATGGTTGTGATGATAGTCATTTATACTCTTCTTGGTCCAATGATAAATATAATAGCTAAGAGATCATTGACATGAAATATATTGGACGATAGTTAAAAGTGACCATGTTAAATAGCGTGCTAGGTAAGCTTGATTTCACAATTCACCACATATTTTATAGTCGAGTAACATATACAATATATGACCCATAAACTTTTCCCCGTATATTTGCTATTTTTGAACTTTTTGTGCCATACTATTTTTCACTCAGTTTTAAATTCGCACACATGTGAGTGTGTGAAAATACTACTGAGTGAATTTAAACACGAGTAAGGTACATTAAAATTTCAACCTATGTTATTAGATACCCAATGTTGCATTCTCAGTAAATACAATGGAAATTATCGAGTTTGCTCTAGGGTGATCCTAGGTTCTCTCTCAAGGGGGATGACAGCAGTGTTCATGCTGTCGGTGGCCAAATTGGCCAATAGCCAATCTTTATCGAATTTGGCTAATAAAAATTTCATTTGGCTAAACTTTTGGCCAAATTATTTTTACCCCAAATGGATATGGAAAGCTAATTAAAAATAAAAAGCGCTGAATAAACTTGTATGCTTTGCAGAAAGTTGTTATCAGTGAGCACAATGAATAGGTGAAAACCTAGTGATGACGCCAGTGATGAGGCTGTTGTTTTATGGAGTGTTTTTGTAATGTCCAATAAATTGGTGGATCGGAATAGTATCCATCATTCACCGCACATTATCAAACTGCACGAGACAGCAACAGGTAAGCTCTAACATTTAACCAGCCTAATCGTCAAAATGCTTAATCTGTACACTGGTTATGTAATGTTTTGTTGATTAGACAGTCTGTAAGATAAAAATACCTAAATGCATTGTTCCTTAATTGGATGACCAGGTGAGCAGTTCTTAACTCAATGGTTGCGTAATGTGTCATAAACTGCATCCCGTCTAATAACAACCTGGCTTCACATCATAAAAGGTTTGAATACAATATATATTCAACAGTTATCACCTTACTATAATAAGCAATAGTTAGCGACCGTCATGGCGTCAGCGACATAGAGTTGTTACAATTGGTTTAGCGGATTTATGTGATTATAATTATATAGAATGTTAGTTTCATGTTTGTGAATTTCGCTTCAGGTAACAACTCCCATAGTTCATCTGAACAAATATTAAAGGAGAGTAAAAACATGAAGGAAATACAAGTAACAACCATAGCCAAAGCAGAACAGTCCATCGTTTTTGCGATGAAAAATTTCTGACTTTGATTTTCACTGGGCTTTTTGCATATAGTATTTTTGCAATATTTTGTATTAATGCTTTACATGAATTGATCTGTCTGTGCAATATAAAAAATACCTATGTTCGTATAATATTCTCTTTAAAATTGATTTTGTGTTATTTTAGTTATGATTTTATGCTGAGTAACAAATAAAGTTTAAAACAAATATTTTAGCCATTAATTGTGAAGCGCCGAGAACATTTAATTTGGCCAAAGTTTTTTTTAATTTGGCCAAAGTTTTTTTCATTTGGCTAATAAAATTTTCATTTGGCTAAACTTTTGGCCACAAGATTTTTCGGTCCAGCGCGAACACTGGATGACAGAATTATATTGCTGAAGGCGTTGTAACAATAATTCATTCACATGGGTTATAACTTCCTATGTCAAAGAACTGGTACTATAATCCAGCCCAAATTGTTGTCAGTTAGCAAAAGAGTATGTTAAACTATCATGATCATTTCACAGTGGTGGTCCTTGGTTCAAATCCTGCTCAAGACATAGAGTAAACATTGGTGGCTTGAAAGCTTGGCATATTGACATAATATCTAGTAGTTGCTAACATGGGCACGATAATTGATCAGTTATCTATATAGAGTAATAAAGTTGCATACACACCTCCAGCAGAATGGATAACTATGCTTGGTTTCTCCCTGATGAACAAGACGTCCTTCCTGCTTAAGCCACTTCATTATACTCTTGTCAGCTTCCTAAAATGTTACCATTAAGAAGAGCGGTAAAATGTTACAGTACCAACTTATAGTCATATTTAAGATATAAGCTGAGCCACCAATACAGACACTACCCTAAGTATTCACTCTGTAAAAATGAAAAAGGAATATCTGCTAGGAATATATGATAAACCCATTAACACTCCATCTACAGTAATGCCCTAAATAATCGACTCCTTAACCACAGCAGAATTATGACTAATAGCTTTCCGATGAATGTCAACAAGCCATATTTCCGACTAAATCCTGAAAAATTACCCATAATTCTGCTGTGGTTAAGGAGTTGATTATTTAGGGCATTACTGTAACACTCTTAATGCATATATTGAATATTCAGGGATTATATGCTGCAGGAGGTGACTTGAAAGTTTGCCACTGAAATCAGAAATTTTGTTTTCAGTAATAGAATGAACTGCACGACATACCTTGACATAGATTCCCGAGAAATGTGTGACCTCTGAAGTGAACTTTCCACTGGGGTCGACTGGACAAATCATTGGCATATCCTTTGTTATGATTCCATTAGCTAAGCATACTCTGTAATCATCCTAAAATAATCAGCAAAAATAATAAAAAGCTAAATATTAACACCCAATCAGGATAATATAAAACATAAAATAATAGAAGCCTTCTTATTACCAATTAATAAGTGCTGTAAACAGCATCATTATTTTCCCTCAGCTCTTCAAAATTGTGCGAACGCTATTCTAATAAAACGATTTCTAAATGGTCAAATTAATTTGAGTTATCAAAATGTAACACAACCTTTTCAATAATTGAGATTTTCCTATATATTCAAATTATGTTACAATTTGTTGACGAGTCTTCTTAACACAACCAGTGCAAACATTTACACTTGCAATTTGAATGTTGAAATACACTGTTTTGGTCGGAAATCTTCTGCGTATATAGGTATTTTTTTAGATACCTCTTACCTAATAACGTATACATAGTTTTGGGGATCGCACGAACCATGTCCGTTTAAATTACTACAATTCCAAAAGTCAAATTTAATAATATAACAGGTTATCTATTTGTCCACTGTGATTGTATATAGACGGTCAGTGCAAGATATTTCACTAGTTTAGGATACAAGGAACATACCTCTCCAAAATAGGGTGCCTGGTGTACGACACCAGTACCACTCTCTGATGTGACGTATGAGTCTGTTAGAATTTTGAATGCTCCAGTCTTCTGTTTCATCTACAAGTGATAAATACTCGAGTTAGGTTTTCTGTGAATAGTTGATTGTTGACGAGCATTAATATGTCTATTGATTTGTAAATTGTTTTCTAGATGATCTCATGAATCTCTACATTGGCTTATGCCCGCAGAGATCATATCCCACCTGTTCAAAACAATGAGAACTTTTGTTTTGACCTGCTCTGACAGGGAACTTTCTAACAAAGAACAAACAATGCAGGGAATATATTTCTTTGTTAATACTTGCTCCGTAATAATCTATTTCACAGTAGGGGGTGGTCCCAGCTTGAGATTGCATGATTTTTGTGACTTTTTCAGCCGATATTGCAATAAATATTGAATTGATTACCCAAGATAAATTCCATGATGAATGTGACGCAAAACAAAATCGGCTCATCAAAATCATTTAATTCCAAGATAAAACCTTCATCTACTGTGCAATACATTGTTAACCCTTTACCCAACAAACCGGCCAAAAACGCCCAATTAAAGCTTCAACAGCCTAAAATATCTTCGGTCTGTCTCAATAACACCATATAAATATGGATATCATTGGAACCGGTTCATTGACCACATTGTGATGGTTACAGTTATGCCCTGTGCCAATCAGACCTTCGATTTTGAGGTGCGCAATTGCGCTTGCGCGCCTTGGCGCGCGCGGATTTAAAAACCAGCGAGTTATTAAATGCGCATGCCAAAAATTTCAAATGCGCGCCTCGGAATTTGCAACCAGTGAACGAGATTTTAACAAACAACACACCAATGGTTAAACGCCGACAAGACTATTCACCATGTATCTTTCTCAGCAGTGATGATGTTGATTACGAACCTGGTAACAAAGATCAAAGCGGCGTCTTTCGCACTCAATGATTGGTGTGACACCTCGTCACAACTGCTGCATGTGCGAGTTCCCGCAAAAAGCGTGTCAATTCTTTGGCGGCCTCGTTTGATGTTTCGGCATGCGGGATTCACCGATTCATTTGAATACTAGATTAGGGTTTAACTGTATCATCATTCATGTCGGATAGTGACTCATCAAGATCTCATGACGATACGCAGGGAAGTCGGAGGGTTTGTGTAATATTGCGAGCGAAAGGACATCCCTTTCGTACTAACCCCAGCTCCTGCCTTCGGCAATCGGCGATGACCGTATCGATATTAGGCCCATAAAAATAGCTATTCAATTCGGAATGGATGCTATTCAATTACAATAATTGACTAGCTATATACTAATCAAAATTTTGACAGTATAATTTGCTCCCTGGCAATCTGATTCCGGTGAATCTGATTGCGGTAACAAATCGGATTCCACTTCCGAGTTTGAAGCTTTAATCGAGTGTGATGAGCATGCGCTCTCAGACGCGGAAGTCGACTAATTACCATGATCAGATTCACCGCGATTGCCGGATTGTTGATGTTATTATCATGTGGACTATATATTGTACAATATAAACATATGTTTTTATTTCTGTTTCTGTTGCCACACTTGGAATTAAATGTGTGTATCATTATACTTGTGTTTGTCTTTATTCAGTAATCATTTCATCGATGTTAATTTGAATTGTGCTCCCTCAAAAAAGGCGCGCGCAAATCCCAAAAGCTCCGAGCGATATATCGCGCACCTACGTTTTCCAAATTCGAAGGACTGGCCAATGCATTATCTTATATATGTGAGTCGACCATAGGTCGCCTCACATATATAAGAGAATGCATTGGCCTAAAAAATATTTTTTTTTAACACTTTTTACCATTTTTTCTTACATTTTTTAACAATTTTTATAATATTTTCCTACATTCTTCTACACAATTTTATCATGTTTAATATGTGCTAAGCCAATGCATTCTCTTATATATGCGAGGCGACCTATGGTCAACTCGCATATATAAGAGAATGCATTGGCACAGGGCCGTTCTGTTGGGTAAAGGGTTAAGGAAAAATAAGTAATAGTAACTAAATAATATACTACCTGCATTATTTGTTCGATATTATAAACTTCCTAGTTAGAGTAAAATAAAGTTTAAACTGGTGGAGAATGAACTCTACGGGCATAGCATGACCTAATTGATTTCCTAATATTTTTGTTTCCCATCTGTGTCTTGGGGGCACAAATCTGCCAACATTCTGTTCTTTCTTTTTGTAAAAATCCAGGGGATAAAAATCCGGAAGTCCCTTCAGCTTTTGTAAGTCATTTCAAAGTATTATCAATGTTCCTTCATTGTTTAAAGGTACTCAATCCGATCAGATGCTCCTAAATTACTATTTTGTATCGATTTTTGAAGTTTGCTATTTGTATTGTTTGTGGACCAGAAGCACGTGGTCAAATGGACGAAGATGCGGATGAATGTGGATAACTCTAAAATCAAGTGGTAATAATAACCACTTGATTTTAGAGTTATCCATCTTCATCCGCATCTTCGTCCATTTGACCACATGCTTCTGGTCCACAAACAATAAAAATAGCAAACTTCAAAAATTTATATCTAATTACCCTGAGCTTTGATGGGTGGTGGGTTCCTCGACTCAAATCAAATATTTTTTACCACCCATGCCAAAGAAATAGTAATTTAGGAGTGTCTGATCGGATTGAGTACCTTTAAACTCTTGATGAAACTTGTAATTTCAAAATAAATGGCTGAAAACAGCTAAAAAATTTCCCAAAATAAAGCTAAAATTTATAGTGTGGAAACAGCCATCTCTGTACTCTGATTATAAAACTTTCACTGATATATCTTCATGACGTATTTATTAGAAGTAAACTTAAGTGTAACAGTATTATAATGTTCCAATCAAATTAAGAACAAAATTTTAACTCACATGCTGAAAGTATGGGAAGAGAGGTTTATAATGCTTTCCCTTCAACGTCTTTCCTTTAAATCTGTTAAAAAAGCAAACAAGAAATAAGGAGAGGGTCAGTCACATGTACTAAATGCAGTATTGAAATTTACTCAAGCCTTGAAATAGTGTGGCTGGCATTTGCAGAATGAGGTCCCCAGAGGGGGAATTTAGTGACGCTATCCCGCACAGTGGGCTATCATTACCAAATTAACCCTCTGGGGACCTCATTCTGCTTAGGCCTCAACTGCTATGGGAGACCTGGGATCAGATTGAAGTCTCCCAGTTGAAGAAGGTGAGTATTGCTCATTAGTCACCGATTATGCATTTAATCTTTCTTCTGCAAATTAGGGGATATAGAAACTGATCAGAAGGGAAAAAGTAACTAAAAACAATGTTAATTTGAGACTATAGATAATTTCCAGAAGATGAGGTGAGGGTGAATTAAGTGATGCTATCCTGCTATGCGGGGAAGCATCACTAAATTCACCTTCTGGGGACCTCATACTGCAAATGACAGGCACACTACATCAAGGCTTGAATGTACTTTTGCAAACATTAAGTGACTTTTGTATTCTTTGTTACAGTCCTCAAGGATCAATTTGAAAATATGTTAATATACCAATAACATGATTTTGGAGGGTGTTAAGGTTTATTAACGGCCCGACAGGAATGATTAACAGCCTGAGGGCTTATTAGTGGACCAAGACCCAAGTTGCAGCTAATAGGCCCGAGGGCTGTTAATCATTCCTGGAGGGCCATTAATAAACCATGACGTCTCACAAAAATCATGTTATTACTATTATTACCACTCCGTCCTCAAGTTATCGGTGACTTAACCGGAAGCGGACGTCAGTCGTTAACGAAAACAAAGATTCATTGATGCCTGCTTCCGGTCAACTTCGCCTCAAAATTATCGAATCTCACCATGTGGGTAAAATACAGTTAATCTACCAGAGAACGCTCTAGTGGCATTAATATTCTGTACGCATTTTATTGAAGAGAAAATGGTTTTCAGTATATCAATAGCTTAGAGCAAACAGTTTCATTCATCTGGAGTTCTGTCATACTTACTAGGATGGCTTATAACAGCCTAATGCGGTATATACCTCACTAAGTTACTGAACCACTGGGGCCTCTTCTATTGTACTTACAGAGTTATAATTAGTGATTAGCATAATGAAACCTACTTTTCTAGCACAGTGTATTCTTCGGGTGTTTTGAACAGTGCTTCCAGTCTGGCCTCCATCATGATATAAACCTTTGAGTGAGCATCGTCTAGAAAAGAACAAATACATAAAATAATTCACATGCATACTCCATACAAATAAACTTAGCAAATTCTGGAAATCATCCCGTCTAATCTGTTCCTAAGCAATCAACCAATCAGGGCCCATTAAATTTTATTTGAAAATTCACCCAGAATTTTCTCCCAAATTCAATTCCCTTTAATTTGTTCAGATACAAAAATCTAGATAGGTTTTCGTTGAAGATATAACAGCTAAAAGGCACTAAAAGTGACATTCTGTAGATTGCTTAACCCTTTAATGATGGTAGCATTAAAGATCCTGTGCCAGTGCAATCTCTTATAGATAGGAGTCTCCCATAGAGAGCCTCGCAAATATAAGATAATGTACTGGCTTACAAGGTCATGGTAAATATTGTTAGGCCTATGTATCCTTTTATATATGCGAGGCTCCATATGGGAGACTCGTATATATAAGAGAATGCATTGGCGCAAAATTTCAGGAAGCTCCTGCCATGAAAGGATTAATAGAAACTGTAGGAAATTATATATTTTAGCCGATTTCCAGAAACTAAAATAAAGATATCTTATAAAAATATCAATATTCAACTTGATCAAGTAGTGATAACATACCTCTGACTTTAACATAGTCCAATTCAGGATTGACACATAGCGATAGGTTGCTAGGCAGGGTCCATGGTGTTGTAGTCCAAGCTATCATTGACACGTCTGGTGATTCATCCAAAGGAAAACTCACAATAACTGAAATGAGAAAGTCATGTTATCTGGCGAATTCTTAACAGTGAAATCTATCTGATATTATGTATTTACTAACCATTCATTTGTTCTGGTATGTTAATTTTATTACGTCAATGTAACTTTATTAGTTTAGTAAAACTTGATTGATGTCATTATCTTTTAAGATTGTGTAAGTTACAAAGGGAAACATCATGCTGTGCTAAATGACTTGTTTGTTTAGTTTCGTTAAGGTTTAACCCTTTCCATGCTAAATACACCTTGACGAGTAGTTCCCTTAGGAAATGTTCAGATAAAAAGTTCAACAAATGACCATAGTTGAACTGATTATCGGAACATTTCCCACCAATTAATAGGAATCATTCTGCTTTTGTTTATCTTTTTTCTGTCTGTCATTATTTTTATTACCTGAACACCCCTCCAAATGAATAATCCACCATTTCATTGTATACGTTTATAAATCCATTCAGTATAGAATGGGTTTAAAGGTGTACTGTACACTATATCCGATCATTTACGGGATTATCTCCTTTTATTCTCAACAGAATATGCAACAAATGAATGAATTTGAGCCACGGATGAGTTAAAAATACACTTGTTCCCTGTGAAGATGCAAACAACATGGTAATTATAATGAAAATCAATTGATGACTCCAGCTATAAATGCATTTCCATTATAATTATCATGTTTTTTGTATCTTCATAGAGTACACAAGTGTATTTTGCACTAATACATAGCTCAAATTCATTCATTTGTTGCATATATTCTACTGAGTACAAAAGGAGATGGTCCTGTAAATGGTTGCATTTAGTATACAGTACACCTTTAACAACATTTTAGCCATTTGGCAATATAACGACATGAATGACATTGCATTTGGAATATAACCCTGATGCTCCGAGTAGGCAATACTGATAAATATTTTAGCTATTTTCAAAATCAGAGAAATAGATATATCCTTTCCCCCTAAACTGGGTTATCAACTCACCAAAGCACAAAATAAATCCAATGATGCATGCCCAAGTTACAAGCTGAAATTTTCATCTGGAAACAAAATTAAGAAATTCCCATGTCAAACAAGGGCTGTAACTCTGGTAGAAATGAATTGATGAAACCCGTAGTGTGTGAATATTACCGCATGCTGGGTTATCACCATGCCAAAGCACAACCAAATCTGATTATCCACACCCGAGTTACAAACTGAAATGTTCGAATGGACACCATGCAAAAGGACAACAAAATCTGATAAACGCCAGAGTTACAAAGTGATATTTTTGTACAGACAAAAATTCACAAATTTCCAATACAACCAAGGACCATACACTGGTAAAAATTTATTGACGAAACCAGTCGTATGTGGGTATCATCCCCCCCAACCTGTGCTAGCACCATGCCACAGGACAATGAAATCAGATCATTAACATCTGAGTTGCTAGTTGAAATGTTTGTACAGGCAGATGAACGGAGCATTGCGGGGGTCAGAGACATTAAGTATCAAAAAGTGACTTCTGTTTATATGTGTTGTTTCATAACTACCTGCTGGGTCGACCACTTCTTTATAGTTCTGTCCTGATTCAAAGTTTGATAGTGGTGTGCTGCAAGCAGTTGAGAATGGCATCACCTAAAAATAAGTGAAATTCGGAAAAAGTCGAAAGTGGTTCACAATTTGCAACACCAAGCATGCATATGACCCCGATGTTAGGATGATGTAATGTTCATTGGTGTAAATGAATATCTTTACTAATCATTATCAGAAAAAACAACTTTATATTTTTATAAGCATTGGCTTCTTTGAAATGGCACTGCGAATTGTTCACAATACATTCTGTGAATCACAACACTCTACAGCCAACAATTCTGTGCACTCATGGCAGTAATTGGAGTCTCAAATTATACAAATAATTCTCACGTCTGTCACATTCATGCCCAATTCTTGGGAATCAAATAGATGCATAAATGTGTGCAATACTTTTATATGCCTCCGAAAAATTTACTGAAGTTATAAAAATAACCAATTTTTTTTCATTTTTTCCTCTGGTCATTTTGCATGAAGATCATATGGCAAATTATAGGAAAAAAAGCATGTTTTTCAGGGCTATTGTGAAGAGTTCAGAATTATTCTGCTTATGTGTGTTTTGATACCTCTCCTCCCAAATTATAATAAGATAAAACTAGCCATGTCTGTTTGAATAAGGATTACTGTGAGTTACAACAAACCATCTAATACTGACCTTGAATCCCCTGTAGACGAGACCTTTATTGTATAGCTGCTTGAACACCCACCAGATGGTCTCCATAAACCATGGATACATAGTCTTATAGTCATTCTCAAAATCTATCCACCGCCCAAGTCTGCCGATGATTTGCTGAAAATATTATAGGGAAAAATAAGAATTACAAAAGCTTTATTTCTCAGGCTATTAATAGTATAGTTGATAATAAAATACCAGGGTTGGAAATTTCAGGCGAAAAATAAGCCAATTTTTTTTAGCATCATCTGTTGGCAAGAAATATGTCAATACCAGGTCTTAAAATCCGTTGAAAGTGAGGAGAATCATAATCGAATCAAATCTTTTGCTAGTTAACACTTTCATGACTGGAGCTTCATGAAATTTTGCGAAAACCCTGTGCCAATGCATTGTCTTATATATGCATCGCCCATAGGGCGCCTCACATATATAAGAATGCATTGGCCTAACAATTTTTACCTTGACCTTGTAAGCAAGTGCATTCTCTTATATATGCGAGGCTCCTTATGGGAGACTCACATATATAAGAGAATGCACTGGCATAGGGTCTGTAATGCTGCACCAGCGCAGCATGATGTGCCAAAGTCAGATTACCAGGGTCGTAGCCCTGAATAGGTGTGGGTATGGAAGGGGGTAACATGGATACACATACTACACTTCCGTTTCTGGAAACATTTTTTTCGCAATTAACAGGAGTTCCTTCAACTGACATCTATCATTGTTTCAACCGAATTACTGCTAATATTTTTCTCAAAAAAAAGAGTTTTCTAGTAAATTCCACACAAATCACATGTTGCCGATGATGCAAACCAATTCTGATTCTCCAGTGTTTTTCAAACGAATGTTTACGCAAGTCAATTCAGTGATTCACGTAGAAAATTAAGCCCTGCAATATCATTTCAAATGAAATATCAATTCTTTTTTTTAATCACAGAAACAATTTGCAATATGCAAATATATTACTGTAGATATTAGCATGAAACAAACACATTAAAAAAAAATATTACATTAGACATCAGTATGAAACAAAAGCGATCAAAGCTTCAATAACTTGCAAGTAGACAACTTCTAACCGGTAAACCCACCACGTCAGGTGAATTCATGAAACACCTACCTCCCATTCTGTGGAGTATCGAGTAACTATCTTCCGACATTCGGCATTATAAGCACCAATCCCCATCTTGGCAACATCGTCTGGTCCTTTTATTCCCAAAGTTTTATCAATTTCATACTCCTGTAAGCATGTGAATCACATTGTAGTTCATAAAATGAATCTTTGAAATGATTGGCAGCAAAATCATAGTAATTAATGGAATATAAAATATCGACATGAACAATATATTCTGTATTTCCAGATAGTGGTATATTTAAATTCTATAAGTTAATAACGAAGTTTATATGGTACATAACTATCAGGGAAGAAAGAATCTAATAGAGGAGCGGCCAAATCCAAAAAGGGCCTTAGTTTTCGAGATACCCCTACCCTCGGTAGAACAAGTTGAAACCAAGTTTTTTTGGAAGGTAAATATATCTCATTTATGAAAATGATTCTTGGCCTTACCGGAATGGGTGGCAGCTATGTATGGTAAGACTATTTGTGAAGGTACCCTACCGATAAATTAGCCTGTTTTCAGCGGTTGACCAGCTATACACAATTGGTTAAAAGTTAAGCACATCACCAAAAACAGAACGTTCTATTTGTTATTATGGGGTACATGGTGATACTAGATCGGAAAGTTCTTATTTTTTCTGGTTTGTTTGAGATTTCACGACGTCATGGTGGAGAATGTAACGTTCTGCGTCAAAACATCATGACGATTCAGAGTAACTGTCGCCCGTCAACTCTGTACAAAACTAGCACGCTGTATTGAGCTTATCTTGTCATATATGTTTGGAAAGACTGGAGTATTTTCTACCGGGAGGTGTTAACATTATTTTCCTGATCCTACAAATATTGCAATAATAGGCAAAAACTTAACCCTCCCCCAATGTCATAAAATGCTAAGTATAGCCATCGCCGAGGATTGGATCCCAGAATGATAGAATAGTGCGTAGTATTTCCTTTTATTTAGTGTAGAACACACATAACAAGTGTAAAATGCAAATTTCCAACCATATTCACTATTAGATGAGTATCAAACTCCAAGATGGCGTCCAATATGGCATTCAGTTGTTATTTTAGGACTCAGTGAAGCGACATACGAAAATTCCAGAAAAGGAAGGTCCCCAGTGGTAAAATGTATATTATTTTAATGACCATATATAATAGCATGTCATATGAAACATTAGTTTCACCAATAATACATCTTATCAATTGGTAAAATAATAGTCCAAAATTTATTCCGCCGTTCAATGTCATAAAATTCTAACTAAAGTTGTCGCATGGGATTGGAACACGAATGATCACATAATGCGCAGTATTTTGTTTTATTTAATGTAGAATACACATGCAAATTGGCCAGAGAAAATTGCCATCCAGATTTGTTATTTGAAGAGTATCATAATCCAAGATGGCGTTCAATATGGCGGCCAATTTAATTTCAAGACTTAATGAACGGGCATACGACAAATTCAGAAAAGGAACGTCCCCAGTGGAATATTATATATCATTGTACTGACTATATAGAATATTTCATATCAAACATTAGATTCAGCATTGATCCATATTATCAATTGATGAAATAATTAGACAAAAAACTTAACCCCCCTTCAGTCACAAACTTCCACACAAATGAGCCACTGGAGATTGTATTACAGGTCAAAAAGAAATGAGCATATATTTTGGATTTCATTTGTGCTGAATACGATCGAGAAACAAAAAGTTTGAAGTCACATCCACTATTGCGGCCAACGTGGCAGTTAAGTTTAATGTCAACACTTTGTGAACAACTAATACGATATGCGGACAAAGAACGTCTCATATGGTATTACTTATGCGATGTATTAGCTACAATGTGTGTTTCCATTATTAAATGGCAATTTATTGTTTGCGTGATGACGGAGACCAAAATATGGTGGTCAAGTATATAAACAAAAAATCAGGTGAGCTTTGTCATGTCTCGAATATATAACACTTCGTGAAAACATCTACGGAAAAACAGGACAAATGACGTCTCCAGTGGTATATATATTGTGGCGATTCATTACCTTCATTTCATTACATTAGTCATATGAAATAGTAGTTCTGTCAATAACATAATTATCTTTTAATTTGCGAAATAATAAACACAAAACTCAACATTCCTCATCTCTAAAGTTATAACATTGCGCACAAAGGTACCTCTGAGAATCGTAACCAAGAATAAAACAACAAATGCGCAGTTGTAGATGTCATTTTGTGCGGCATAATTATGTGAGAACCATGCACACGCGCTATCAGATGGATCTCAAAATACAAGATGGCATCCCATAATATGGATGTCACTTCAATTTGGAGAAGAGGTACAACAGCCAGAGAAGAGACGTCCTTTTGTAATGCTTTGCGTTGGATTTGTTGTTGAAGTGCCAGACGTTTTCAACAACTGTTCAAATGGTTTGTTTGTTCGCTCTAGTGCAGGTAGTCGATAAGTTAACTTTTCAATAATAATATTTTGGAATGGAATAACATTAACATATATGTTATCTTCATAAAGATGAGCGAGCAACATTTGCTTTTATCAATCATAAAAACTACATGGCTCTGGTAGCCAACCATTCAATTAACGTTCAGTGACTAAGGGGGTGTTTATACATTACCCGGCGAAGATCGCATTCGCTTTAGCCGGCAGCGATAACAATAGAGTGTTTATACTTCGCCGGATAAGAATTACGGCTATCCGGATACTCAGCTATACGGTTTTCAACTTTTGGATAAAATGATTTCGTACAAGCACCTGATTGTCGTATGGATTCTAATTCGCTCTGCGGTTAAGTTAGATGTTTATCTGGGGTCATGTCGTCATGGGTGATTTCCTTTCAACAATTAACTCGAACAATATTATTGTGCAATCGCTGATAGACCAGCCCGCTTTTCACCTGTGTATATATTGGTCAGTGTGCCAGTTTGATTGTCTCTAATCAGCTGTCCGTCGGTGGTCACGCACCTTGGTTATAAGCTATTATTATAAATACCAACTGATGATGGTACACGTACTCTGCATGTGCATGGTACATTTGTTGCGCATTCGAGGGAATTAATTCATGTACATGTATGTCCATATATATATGGAAGAAATGGGATGGCACGTTTCTATGGATTCAAACTCAATGGACAATTAGTTCAATAATTTAAATCTGAGTGCGCCGTGGACATATGTACACAGGGACGGGTCTAGAGGGCCTGATTTGGAGGTGTGGGACTGTTCATCTTTGGAATTTATCGACCGACCGTGGTTATGGCCAGGTGTGAGAATTGTTTTTAATCTGAACCCTGAAAATTGCAAAATCCTAGCATCCAGCCTGAAGATTTCCAATTGTTGGACATTTTCCAAACTTGACACACATCTAAGGTTGGATAATTTCCAACTGATGGCCATTTCAGCAAATGTTGCTTAAAGAAATCACCAATAACAAATTGTTGAAAATAAAACTACGAGAACAATTTCAACATATTGCTGATGTCAAATTTCCAACCATTGCCGTGTCAGGTATGAAATTTCCAGCTTTTGAATATATTGATTAAAGTTGGGATGAGACACCCCCATCGCCACGGCCCTACATACATGGACATGGTGAACGCCCGAGTAAAATGAAAAACATATTTTATTGTATAATGTGCAAACGGAAAATGTGTCACATTTGATTCGCGATGTTGAACCTTATATATATAATATAATATCCAATCCGAATGATTATAGACACCAATTTGTAGATGCATGCGACGAAAATATCTCAAAACAGACAATGACCATGCTTTTGGTGCGACACTCACTTCACAGGCTGTCTATGAACCCAAACAAACCATTAACAATTTTGTTTAAATATCTATAAAATTACCAATAGCAATACCTGAAAGTTTGAGTTTGATATTAATAATTTCGGCATTTCCTTTTCTAAAAAGTTTCATTTCACTATACTGCCCAACCATATATCTAACAGGAAGCGGCTAGATGTTTACATGCGTACAGCAATATCATATTGCAGTTCAGTGAGAACTAAAACGAAAACTATTATCAAGTAAAGGAGACACATGAATATATGCGTATCTTCGCCGGCGATGTGTAAACACTCTGCCCAACCTTCGCCGGCTAACGGGTTCGCCGGGTAACGGCTTCACCGGCTATGTGTAAACGTCACCTAAAGGTAAAACATGACTCCAGTGACGACATGTTTATAGAGACATAGAGACAGATGTGTGTGAAAATACATTTATAATTCCCACATTTTCATTGAATATGAGTCATACAATGTGAATCTATTCATTTATAGCAATGGGCACTTGAGCATGGCATGTCCAGGTTTTCTTGAGATACGCAAATGACTCTACCGGGTGAACAAGAACACAACACTATATGCCAGTGATATTTAGTTGATTACATCACTCTGACTTACACTCAGTTACTTGTACCCCCCTAAAATACTATAGATCAAAACTGATATGAGGTCCATGTTAAGTGAAAATAACTTTAGAGTATCTGTGCCAGTTTGGGGGTAGGCAGCTTATGTATGGACTGAATATATTGATTCCGCGGTAAGATCGGCGCTGTCTTTCCGCCACCCATAAGAATACAATGTATGTCGTAATATGGCCTAAATCGCCATAGACCAAACCATACACACAACCTGAATCTATATATCAAGACTAATGACTACTGTTTATTGTGAATTGCCTTATGCATGTTGCCATTTCAATTGTGTTTATATTTGCTACTAGCCGCCAGTTCTTCATTACTTACCATTTGATCCATTTCAAATGACACCAAACTCAAAAGAACCGTGGGTAACACAACTTTTTAGTGACATTCTGGTTTGCTAGTGAGTTGCGTAATTATGATTATAATCTAACGGCAATCATAAATGCAACACCAACGTGCATGTTCAGTGGAGATTATCGCACTATCACCTATGTATCAATAAAATGTATTAGCATTAGAGATATTACTATACATGTAGTCCGGACCCACGTTCATAAGAACTAATGCAGATATGATATCCGCCCGAGATATAGAAGATTCAATTTCAATTAGTCTAGCCCGGAAACTCAATATCTTCTGTTTGCAACATATATGAATCCGATTGACATTCCCAACAATTTAACTCACATTAGTCGAGACTAAAATATCAATGTACAGAAGAACATGCACATCAAGCAACATATGGCGAGAACAACTTATATGCATACGTATGCGGTGTTGTTCTCTTATTTGACTATGAGCCGAAACGCGGACTATTATACAAAGCAGTAACCTCTCGACACTATAATGCCTTTTTATAACCTATTTTTACGCTGATTGCATTATATGGACATTGTGGTCCCATGGTATGTCATTAAAGAGCATGTTCTGTGTGTGCGATGATGAATCTCGTGTTACGTTAATAGGCAATGACTATGATGTGTGAACTTTGATAGCTCGTGGACTCATATCCAACTTTGCCAAAACCAGAGATCGATTAGATATCTTATTTGCTGGATTTAAAAATGTATGCCATTTTTTTTTTTTTTTGCGTTACTGCATATAATATAACAGCAGATGGTGATTCTGTTATTTAATGTGTCATTTGGCCAAAAATGTTGGTGGACATTCAAAAGGACATGTTAAGGAGGGCTGCACATTCAAGAATGTCACAATATATTAATGATAGTCATATGTTAGCATTGACCATTACAACATCACTTCGTACCGCATCGAGTGCGTGATTATTTGTAACGGTTAATGACCATCCTCTATTATTACCAGTTGTCTACATATTGTTAATGCTTTACTTACATAAAATGTGTCAAACAATAGTAAAATTTGCATTGGAGATCGATACACGATACACGATCCGGCAAATTAAACTATTTAAGTCATTCTCGGAATTTCGCTAAGTGTTTTTTATTTTGGTTGGTTTGTCTTTCTCCAAATATTTGATATAAAGTTCCTGATAATCGCTAAACAAAACAACCTAAACATTCAACAAATGCAAATTTCCATCCAGTATTAATCCTGGCGTCACATCTGCGTCATAGCTAAGGGTGTGACATTTGGAACCTGATGTAGGATACTACCAACCCAATGGCAACATGAAAGACACAGCTTACCCGCCCGTACGGAGCTGATCGACAGTTTATGGAAGTTAATTTGAGACAGTCATGTCAAAGCTTTATCTGGAAAAAATGTTGTCTTACCAACATCACTCAAACACAACATATCGACGTCTAATACAAACACACAATCTAAACAATATATCGCTTCAAACTGCCGTATGATACATTTTGACCGGCTTTCGTATTCATTGTTCGCAGCGTGTTGACATTAGAATTAGCCATCATGGTGTGCGTCATCTTGGATTTTGGTTGTTTCCTAAAACCAGATGTGGATGCAAATTAAACATTTTATGTTTCTTCGTTGTATTCAACACCTTCAACACAAAGTAATTCCGAACGATTTGCTTAATTCTTTGCATTCTGGACTATAGTCACAAGTGACGCCATTATGTGGACGTTTGTGACTGGGTGGTGGTTAAGTTTTTGTTTACTAATTCTCCAACTGATAAGATGGACTAATGGTGAAACTACTGTACCATATGAACTATCGTCTATGTAGTCACTTCAATGATATACAATATGCCACAGGGGACGTCCCCTTTATAGTTCCTTCGTATGTCCGTTCGCTAAGTGGTACAATTAAAATTGGACGCCATATTGGATGCCATCTTGCTGTTTCATTCTCTTCTAATAGTGAATATGGATGGAAATTCATACCTGTCACTTCGTATGTATGTTGTACATTAAATAAAACAAAATGCTGCGCATAATGCTATCACTCGTGGTTCCAATCCCAGGCGATAACTTTATTTAGAATTTTATGACATTGGATGGAGGGATACATTTTTACCTATTAGTTTACCAATTGAAAAGATGTAATAATGGTCAAATTAATGTTTGATATGAAATGTTATTCTATGTAATCATTACAATAATATAGATTTTACCACTGGGGACCTTCCTTTTCGGGATTTTTCGTACGTCGCTTCACAAAGTCTAAAATAAAAACTGACCGCCATATTGGACGCCATCTTGGATTTGTATACTCTTCTAATAGTGAATATGGTTGGAAATTCACATTTTACACTTGTTATGTGTGTTCTACACTAAATAAAAGCAAATACTACGCATTATTCTATCATTCTGGGATCCAATCCCCGGCGATGGCTATAGTCAGCTTTTTATGACATTGGGGGAGGGTTAAGTTTTTGCCTATCATTACAATATTTGTAGGGTTAGGATAATAAAGTTAATACCCCCAGTAGCAAATACTTCATTCTTTCTAAACATATATGACATGTTAAGCTAGGTTGAGCGTGCTAGTTTTGTACAGAGTTGACGGGCGACAGTTTCTCTGAATCGTCATGATGTTTTGACGCATAACGTTACATTCTCTACCATGACGTCGTGAAATCTCAAACAAACCAGAAAAAATAAAAACGTTCCAATCTAGTATCACCATGTACCCCATAATAACAAATAGTACGTTCTGTTTTTGGTGATGTGCTTAACTTTTAACCAATTGTGTATAGCTGGTCAACCGCTGAACACAGGCTAATTTTTCGGTAGGGTACCTTCACAAATAGTCTTACCATACATAGCTGCCACCAATTCCGGCAAGGCCAAGAATCATTTTCATAAATGAGATAGATTTACCTTCCAAAAAAAGTTGGTTTCAACTTGTTCTACCGAGGGTAGGGGTATCCGACCACTTTTGGCATTTGGCCGCTCCTCTATAAGGTTGTTTTGATACCTCTCATAGTTATGTCCTCAAAATTCTGCAAACCCAATTGTCCCCAAATTCATGGTGATTCAACATAAATTCTTCACTGTTTTGTGGCAATTCTCAAATTCAACAATATGCGGTGTATATTATTAATCTGCTGTTGATATACAGCCTTTAGTTGCGCATTCAAGTGTCCAATCAGAAATGTATGTCAACTCCATTCATATGGAAATGTTTTCAATGGGAAAACTGGAGTCCCCCAAAAATCTCTGGATTAATTCCTGAGAAAAACAGTTAGTGAGAATGACTGAAGCATGTCAGTGGTAATTACAAGCCTTGAAATAGTGTGTCTGTCATTTGCAAAATGAGGTCCCCAGAGGGCGTAAGCATCACCAAATTCACCCTCTGGGGACCTCATTCTGCTTACACCTCAGCAGAATGAGGTTCCCAGAGGGTGAATTTGGTGATTCTAGCCCGCTATGTGGGGTAGCATCACTAAATTCACCCTCTGGGGACCTCATTCTGCAAATGACAGACACCCTATTTCAAGGCTTGATTAGAATATTAAACTCACAACAGGGAGTCCGTGAGTGTCCCAGCCGAAACGCCTTTCAACATGAAACCCACTTTGGTGTGCCCATCTTGTGACGATGTCTTTTATGGTACCAGCTAGAATATGACCATAATGTGGCAATCCTGTGGCAAATGGTGGTCCATCATAGAATGTGTACCTAAAATAAGTGTAACATAAAATGTCCAATATCAAGCTTTTTGAGTTGAAGCATGTGCACTTTAAGGCATGTTGTAGAAATCCTAGAGGATTATTTTACATATGCATCTCATATGTATAATGTACAAGCGCTTTGAGTCACACATCCCACAGTGGAGTTGGAAACTAAATAAGTGTCATCTAAAATACAAACTACTAGCCGATGAGCCCGACGTTGTCCGGTCTATTCAAAAACCAAATTTCAAGTCGATAGCTCCACCCGTTTCAAAAACCAAATTTCAAGTCGATAGCTCTACCCGTTTCCGATATCTGGTCTGCGCATGCGCGAATCAGGCGTCGCACGGGCTCGGCGACCCGATAAAATTCGTATCCGGGGCAAGATACATTCACATAGCAAATTTCAAGTCGATAGCTCCACCCGTTTCCGAGATCTCGTCTGCGCATGCGCGAAGCTGGTGTCGCACGGGCTCGGCGACCCGATAAAATTCGTATCCGGGGCAAGATACATTCACATAGCAAATTTCAAGTCGATAGCTCCACCCGTTTCCGAGATCTCGTCTGCGCATGCGCGAAGCGGGCGCCGCACGGGCTCGCCAATACGACAACGTTCACCGCCTGGTCAAACTACACACACGTACCAAGTTTCGTCCCGATCGGTCGAGAATCGTAGATTTGTATAAATGACAGACAGACAGACAGACAGACAGACAGACAAACAAACAAACATACAGACAGAGGTCTTCAAAATATATATGAGATTATGGCGTTAAATTAGCCAGAACTTGAACATTCACCTCAGGTTCATTCAATTATCAATTTTTTATCAACTTATCATTCGTGGGGTTAGAGCAACAAGGTACCACGTCGACTTTTTGGTGAAAATTAGTTTTCTTGTTAATTGGGATGCAAATTAATTATACTTTCATGTGTAAAAATACTGGAGATCAATTTTACTAATTAATTAATCTACTCATTAATTACCACAAGGTACTATCTTGGTTATTGCCAATACGTTTAGAGCAACAAGGTACCATGTGGGTATTGTTGCATGCAACAAGGTGCTATCTTTGATATGGCACCTTGCTGCTGATAAGAAGTAATTAAATTGGTATCAATTTCTACCACTTAAAACTTATAGCACCTTGTTGTTGGCTTGTTAACATATATCACAACATGTGTTTTTGTATAATGATAAGGAAGCCGGTACATATAAAATCTGAGTATTTGTTGGAATGTAACAGACATTGTTCACTTAACAAGGAGTTCACCAGGACCATTTTCGTAGAAATATATCCACGCCGGCTGAGTGGAAAAGGAACAAGCTGAAAAATCTTCGGAATATTGGCGGCGAATATGTATCTTCAAGGGGAAAACATATTCAAGCACGATCAACGGAGTACATTGATGGTGCAAAGTGTAGATTTAAATGTTCATTGAAGATATCTATGGAAGAAAGCCAATTAATATTCGAAATATATTGGAGACTTGGAAATTATGAAAGACAGCGAGCATTCATTTGTCAGCATGTTAATCAGCAGGATACTAAGAAGGCAAAGCTGAAGTTGACAGCCAATGCATATTATTTCACAGTAGGAAGCAACATGCGTCAGGTGTGCAAATCTTTCTTTCTAAAAACACTTTATGTTGGACGAAAAACTGTCGATTATGCTCTCAAGAAAAAATGTCATGGTCAATTCACTGGGAAGGATAGAAAAGGGTCAAGGTTTTCAGCCAACAAAACCCCTCATAATTTTCTGGAGTTAATTCATTCACATATCAAATCATTTCCTCCAACAATGGAGTCACACTACGCTCGCAAAGATTCAAGAAAGCTTTACTTGGGTCAGGAGCTTAATATAAAGATTATGTACAGACTTTTCAAGGATAGCTATTTCAGAAACACTAAATGTCCAGACTCTGAGTCATTATACAGGAGGACCTTTTGTGAAATTTATAATTTATCTGTTCACAAACCAAAAAAGGATCAATGTGTAGTCTGCTCGACATACGACCGAAAAAATTTAGGTGGATTGCTAGAAGAGGGAGACACTGAGAAATATAACAACCACAGAAAAATGAAGGACAGACAAGAGACAGAGAAGGACAAGGAAAATGACAAAAATGACAATCTCTCCATGTTGACATCCGATTTGGAATCAGTATTGACAACTCTATGTTCACAGGTGGGCTTGCTATATTACAAACGGAAGCTTTCGTGCTATAAACATGTCGTTCTTTTCTTTGGCTGAAAAAAAGGGTACGTGTTACCTATGGGATGAAGTACAAGGAGCTAGGGACTCAAACGGAATTGGTAGTTGCCTGATATATAACATAATTTCAGTAGCAGAACAAAACAAGACTGTTAAGGAAATAACATATTATTCAGACACTTGCGGAGGACAAAATCGCAACAAATATGTTGCAAGCGGTATGCTGTATGGCTTAAACATTCACAACCATATAACAAAAATCAACCATAAATTCTTTGTACCCGGACATTCTCACATGGAATCTGACTCGATCCACTCTGCAGTTGAGAGGGCGAAAAGGGTACAGAGGTGTATGTTCCGAGCCAATGGGGTACAATAATAGCAATGTCACGAAAATCGAATCCATACATTGTAATACCCATGAAATACAATGATTTTTCTGATATGAAAGCGCTTAAATCAGACAACATGAGGGGCATGAAGATCAACATCAAGGGGGAAAGAATAAATTGGCTGCATGTGCGATAGATCCAGGTGCGTAACGATTCAGCAGAAAGCATATTCATTAACCAAACTTTTGATGAAAACAATATCCAGGAACTAAAAGTTGTAAGACCTCGGTCAAACGTGGGAAAATATTCAATCAAACAGTGTTATGCAGCTAAACTCCCAATTTCCATTCCAAAGAAGAATGACTTGGAGTCATTCCTGAAGAATATCACCATACTACAGCAACTTACCCACCAGCAAATCAACCAGACAGATTGGCAAATCCTAACTTTTCGGAAAGTGAACCAGATGATTCTGATTAGTATCTGATCTTCTATCGTGTACATTATTTTATATATTCTTTCTGTATCATTGGATTTAGCTACTTTCACTGTTCAAGGGAAATAGTTTGTTTGTAATCTAGATTATTTTTATAGAGTGAAAAACTGTGTATTCTATATTTATCCATGCTGCTGATAAGTAAACGGGGACTAAAATCTGGTAAGAACACAATAATATAAATATTTTGCATGAAACTTGCATGGTTAACAAATAATTATGCTAATGAATACTAATTGCTCTAGTTATCTTTTTTGGCTTCAATTACGTTATGAGATTTTTGCAAATATATGAATGCAACAGGCATCATGTCATGAGATGGAACCTTGTTGCTTTCAGAATATTCCAAAACGAGCTATGCAACAAGGTACTATCTTATAAATGACCTTGAATTCACGTATTGCCCTTGACCGTTAGTTAACCTTAAAAATTTGGTGCAAACTAAAGTCCCTCAGGGTCAATAATATGGCAACAAAGACGCAATACGCAGACCAATGGTATTTGTTAATCGATAACTTTAAACTTTGTTTTGCGATTATCTCAGAACTTTAAAAAACCTACATGGTACCTTGTTGCTCTAACCCCACGCATTGTAGATATCTACTTACGCAGGTTTGCCTTTTGATTGTTTCAGTGATGTTTTGAATGCATCAATTTCTTTCCAGAATTGTAGCACTTTATCCTCTTCTGCAGAGAAGTTGATCTTTTCTGGAACATGCTCCGCCATGTCTACAAAGACACAATGAGAAATGTAGGTTACCAAGTAGGTTTCTGTGCGAAATAAAGTTAATTCTTCTCCAAGTCTATGTTTTCTATAATAATTGACCCCTTTATATATATAGCACAAACCACAGTGAATTTGTATCTATGAATTTCAGCAATGTTGATTAATACGATTAAATGGGAAATAATTAAGACACTTTTTCAAAAATGACTTGCGCTCATCTACGCACAACAGTCTTGATATATTTTAAGTGACATTTGCTTAAGGATTTACCCATATGTTTTCATAAAAATTGGGAAGAGAAAATAGTTTTTAGTTGACTTTTCATTTGGTAAATCTTGCAGTGTCAGCTTCTACACCAATTTTTTATCTTATCCCAAGATAAAATGAAACAAACATTTTGATTGGCTCCTCAAAACGGTCTCTTGCAATGTGTTTATAAGTAGGATTTCAATTGAATTTTACTGGTTGGAATGTACGGTAAGCGGAGTGCAATTAATGATGCGTTTTTGATAATCTTCGATCGCCGCCAATGACAATGCACCAATAACAAAGATCACTGATTGGCTATTTCTTCTGATTAGTTCACTAACCAATTTATTGCGCAAATTATGCAAGATCGAGGTGCAATCACATCACCAAATCGATGTTCACGCATGATTTCCTTGATCTTCAAAGTTATACTCGTGCTTCCGTATTTCTTCCTCTCCTAATGGGAGTCCAATCACTTTGGGTGTTCTGAACCGAAATACATATAATGTCCATGCATGAACATGGATGTGGTTGTACCATTTATTTCTCAAAAATGGATGCCAGCAGTTTATCCAATTGGACAAGACGTTGTAACCTTGTGTCATCAACCTTCAGATACACATTCAAGGTAAATTCATATGCAGAACAGAAAAGTGTTAATCAAATCGCCTTAGATCGCACCGTGGCTGTTTTAATTAGTTGTGGCGAAGGTGTTTCTGTTAAGCTTCACGTGCGGTCTAACTTATTAAATTCACATTGCGATATTTCGTGTTAGGTGTGAACTGAAGGAACCGACTGAAATCACACTAGCTTGATTTAGCTAAGTGAGCTCAAATGAGCTATTTAGCTCATTTGCCACCAGTGCCCAACCTGACAACCCCCTTATGATCAGACCATGGACATACTAATATGATCATACGCTAGCGTAATTAACGAACCAAAGCAAAACCACTCACACGAGGATAGCTGTGGCTTTTTTTTGTTTTTTGATCAAAATCAGTTTATAGATTCCCTGGTATTCCCTCCAAATAAGATTCACATAAGGCTATATTTCCTGGGTTCGTCGAATGAATGGACCCCAATCGTAATTTCGAGTATAAATTAGGCGGAACTTACTTCCGGGTACTCTTGATTGACAGCTTGACTATTCATGGTTATAAACTACTACATGTAGTACCAACATCAAAGTTAAAATAGTTATACCTTGTTGAGAGGGGAACGGGAACATCTTTAATGAATATAACCAATTTATTTCTTTTCTTGATGCTGGGTGAGCACTGCGGCGGAGATACTATACCGAGAATGTGTCCATTTCATAGCTGTTCATTTCATTCAAAGGTGTCACCGTGTCGATTTCAATGAAAATCGACGAACAAGGTCATCGTGTAACTTTCCCCATTGACCGAGTTCGCCTGTATCTTCTGCTTTGATCATAATTATGTGTTTCCTTTTGATTCCAGAAAATAGTACCGGTATATTTATGAATTATCACATGCATGTATGTACTATATACATGTAGTCTTATGATAACAATTAATTAAATATATGTTATTTCGTTTCACACAGTACTGCATCGTACCAAGTGCTGTACATTAAATGCCCAGTAGAACGGTAAATTCGTGATGACATTCTTATTATATTTCACATCAGGAATTTTGATAACTTTTCACTCGCCCCGTGTAGACTAGTTACAAGAGTGTCGTTATTTATTGTGTCTTATTTTCTCAATAAAAGGTAAACTAACGCATGAATGAACTTACATTGAAATTCAATATTCATAATTCTCATTTGCAATACCAGTAATCGCAAGACACAGTAACAAGATTTTGACATTAATGCTTTAAGCCCACTGATCTACTGTGCGACAAAAGCGCTCGCGAAATTCAAAACAGCTGCGTCGAATTAGATAATAATTGGTGATGTCACAAAATCAGATATAGTCTATATACGACCCAAAGCGTCCGGCTTTAGTTCGTTATTACTGTAATCAGAACAACTTTTTTATCTAATATTGGAAATGTTCTTTGGAATAAATTGGATAACTAGAAGTGATCCTGAACATGTCTGTAAATTTTCAAAACATTTCTCTAATAAATGTCGGCTGCAGGGTGTTCAGATAGATTGAAATGTGAAATCCAAGATGGCCACTAGCGGCCAAGTTTTTCAATGAAATTTGAAAAAAATTGATAGCTCCAATCTGGTGGTACCCAGAAGATCCAAATGAAGTTTTGTGATGTGGCTTGTAGGGTGTGCCGAAGGATTTTAGTCATAAAAAGAGTCAAATTCAAGATGGCCACTGGTGGCCATGTTTTTCAACAAAATTTGGAAATATTTGATGGCTTCATCCAGAGTTCAACCAAACGATCCGTATGAAGTTTAGTAACAATCAGATTAGGAATGTGGTCTGTAGGGTATGCGAAAGGATTTAGTTTTGCAAAGAGTAAAATCCAAGATGGCTGCTGGCGGCCATGTTTTTCATCGAAAATATTTGATACATGTAGCTCACATCTAGAGGTAATCCTAAACATGCCTGTAAATTTTCAAAACAATTCTCCAATAAATGTAGGCTGCAGGCAGTGTCAATGGATTCAAATTTAAAATCCAAGATGGCTACTGGCAGCATTGTTTTTAATGAATTTCAGTAAAAATTGATGGCTCCCATCTAGAGGTCACCCAGAAAATCCATACAAAGTTTTGTGATGAAGGGAGGTCGCCTGTTGTGTATGCCAAAGAATTTACTAGTAGTCATACAAGGAGTAAATTCCAAGATGACTACTGCTGGTCATGTTTTTCAATAAAATTTAATGTTTTTCAATGAAATTTGGAAACATTTACTGGCTCCCATACAGTGGATACAACATCAAAGGAACCACAGCGGTTGGCAAAAGACACATTGTCACTCTGTGTCAAATGTACTCTAGCAGTAAACCAGTGTGACGTCATGAGCAGAGCTCATGTCAAGTGCTATATGCACATTCTCAATTTCTGCATGTTTTCTTTGTATATTGTTCAAAGTACCACTGAATCAAAACAATTTGGTGTAAAATCAAAAGCCATTCCTCAGACAGAGATGACCTGATGCTGGATTCATCAGTAATGGATAATTTTTGTATTAATTGGATAGGGAAAAAATACACACATAATAACTATTAATATTTTAATTGTTTTATTTTTAATTAAACATTTTTTTGATACAGACCTTGTTTTGAGGTAAAATGTCTGCACTGTTCGACGCAGCGACTGCCAGACCTCGCCTATCTTCATGGTTGTTGCTCAGAATTCAACCCCCTAATGACTTATATACTGATGTATAATGCGCATTTTGAGGGGAAACAGTGGGTCAGAAAGTTGGGACTTATAGACAGAAATCTAGGGTAAATTAAAATAAGAGAGGCTGGTTACAACTTAACATTCGCTGACAAAGCGTTACGCCGAGGAGGGTGTAGACAACTGTGCATGTGGTCCGCACTACTGATCATGCCTTATTCATGCACCAAGAACAGGATCCCTTGCAATCTGTTATTCATCAGTGTTGGTGATCACTCGTCCTGTGTAAAAAGGGGGCTGAGCTAGATCTCAGGCTATTTTGTGGCCAATATTAAGTTAAGGTAGGGGAGGGGAATGAGGCTGCTCGACGGCCGGCTGCCGTAGTAGCGGAAACCCTGCATAGTTTTCATCGAAAAAATTCTATAGCTCCCATCCTGAGGTGATCCTAAACATGCCTGTAAATTTTCAAAACAATTCTCCAATAGATGCGGGCTGCAGGGTGTGCCGATGAATTCAAACTTGAAATCCAAGAATGCTGCTGGCGATCACAGACGTATGCACAGATGCCATTAGTAACTCGACTTCGTCAAGTAGAGCTAAAAAGAAAGAGTACCATCCTATGAAATCCTAACCTGCTAACATGTATGCTCCTGGTCTGCTGTCGGTTTTCAGATTGTCACACGCAGATCATGTGTAAATGGTATTCTACCAGTTGTGATGGTCTTCTGTCATCTGTGAAAACACAAGAATGCAGAATCGAACACACACCCTGAAGTCAGTGGAGATGTCATATAGTGGTCTAGTTTATGGTTCGTGAACACCTAGGAATAGTGCTGGGCGGTATTTAAGCATAAAAATACCGCGGTAATCCTAAAACCATACCGCGGTATACAGTATTACCGATTATTTCAATTAATCCATTAAAAACCCCATTAACTTGCATTAAGTAGTGATCGTTTGGTACACAAGTCAACTGTTTTTTGTAGGAAAATAAATAAGGAAACACACACACCAATGCTCCGTTTTATAAATTATGGATTAACAAACTGTGGCAATTTATCATTTGTTTGCATGCATCATGCATGAATTCACAAGGTATGCTGATCTCAAACACAGGTAATAATTGTGAGTTATGGAAGCATCATTCAGCGGATACATCCAAGAGCTTTGAGATAACCCCCACTGACTCGAACAGAGCACGTGCTGTTAAGTTGGATATTGGAGTGTTCCGCCGGGTGTGAATAAGTATAATGCTTTTATTAAATGCCGGGAAATAAGGTGTATTACTTTCAAAGTATTTAACTTATAGAACTATCATTCACTTCTCAGTTGAATTATTATAAATCATACATATAAATCCACGTTTATGAACGTGATTAATCATTCCCACTCAATAACACCCCGGGAAATAATGAGCTATCCCACACATTCAGTAGTTTAAAAATAGCACAGAATGATGCAATCATAACTTGCAATATAATAGTGGGCTGGATTTTGTCCAAGGTAGCAATGGAATGCATTTTTGGCAAATGTCATCGTGACAGAAGTGAAGATTGAACAGTTTCTTTCAACTAAAAGATAATTGTGGTGTAAAGAAACCAAGTAGTTCTTTGTATTCCAATAAAGGTAAACCACAATGTACCCGGTAACGGGCCGGTATGACCTGTAACCTGTAACCACGGTTTACCGATTATGGAAAAAAATGACGGTAACGGTATTGAAAATCTTACTGATTATAATCGGTATACAGAAATAACGCCCAGCACTACCTCGGAACGCAGATTCCAATACACTCATTGAGTTATTTAAATCCGAGTTTGTGACCCAGACATGATCCACATGTGACTATTGGAACACGTTCGTGGTTAGGATATTGGATATAAACCTGCCGCTTGCGCATATAGGTTCTACCGGCGATAATGCACCATAGGTGCTGGCATACCTCCACTGTGCTAATGCTAAATCAAAACATTGGGCAGAATACATTTTAAAGCAAATAAAAAAGGGAAAATGCGAACATAATCATTTAACAAGTCCTTCTAATGGTAAACATCCATACCCTCCTGTAAAACATTTCATTGAGATCTTACATCCAATGGCTGAGATACAGTATCTGAGTGTGCATGCACGAACAAACAGAAAATCATCATTTGTTAAATTTATATTAAAATATAACAAAGAAGGATAACTCCAGAATAGGATCGCAAACATCATCGTTAACTACTCTTTTGAATGGCTCCAGATGGCCAAACTCCGTCCCAAAACTCATTCAGATCTGTAGACCAATGGCGGAGATGTTTGCTCGGATGAATGCACAGACAAACACATGGATGGACGGACACACACATGGATGGCGGACGCACACATGGATGGACGGACATATGGATGTAATCCAGCTTACGGGCTATAAAATAACACCCAAATTATGTGAACGAAAGTGTGTCATTCCAACAGTAAGATATATGCAAGAATATGCACCTAAACTGAACTGATTCTAAAGTAAAGGTAAGAAGAACTTCAAGAAGACATTCAATTTCATTTTCAACCTGTCCACCGGTGGCCGTTTCGTTCGCCGGTCGGTGTTCAACTTGAAAAGAGAAGACATTTCTCACATACTTCATACTTACTACTAATTTGAACAGCAACTAACTTGTTATGATATTTATCTTATATTTGCTGATTAAATAGACCATATATTACACAGTTATTGCATATCAAAAGCTTGCATCATCCATGCGGCTGTTCCGAATTTTTACGCAGCTTTAGATCAGGGGACGTAAGTCACTTCCGGCCACGCGCACCCGTGTTTACATTTTCCAACTGGTGATTTCAATAAAGAAAAAGATGGTTAACGGTAACCAACATGGGTGATAATTGCAACCCAAACTGACAACACTTTTTGCTAGGGCAATATCATACGACTTCCCCGTCGAGAAAATTTGTCGCCCAATGTTTTGAGTTTTTCAAAGAAATGTAACTCTAAGACTAAGTCTAACCTTTAGGCTTTACTAAATAACGGGCATACCCAAACTTGGGCCAAAGAATCACACCACAGAGAGACACATTTCAAGAATACTATAGGAAATAAAATTGGTAGGGTGCTTGGGGGAGGCGGGCGGTACTGTCTAACAAACTTCAGCCCAAAATGTTCTCGACGGGGAACAGGGGAAGTCATATGAGATTGCCTTTGCTAGTTTGTTTATAATTTATATGCAAAAAAATTATAGGATGGTCCAAATGAACTCCCTGGTTGATATTTCACTAGCACCACTATGTCTGTGGTTAGTGCGGTGGGGAGTTGGGTTGGTACATATGACTCAGTGAAATCGGCACACCTCATCAAGATTCCATACCGTTTCAGACTCGGGGTTTAATACAAGTTTCAACGCCATGATTGGTTTCGAATTATCACATTATCAAAGACACGCGCATATTTTGAATTTAGTTCTATTACGTTGATTCGTGGGTACGAAAACATTTACGTTTCAGAGGGAAGTAAAGTGGTAAATAAACTTTTAGATGGAGAATTCAGTGTTAATTTTCTGGGAAAGTTTACATTATGCCAAAAAAATATATACCCGCCCGCCCCTATTTCGGAGCTCCCGACGGTTTTCATTTTATTCATTATGCAAAAAAAACAAATACTAGTACATGCTCTAAAATTGGATATATATCATATGTTATATCTATTTAACTCATTGAACGCCGGCGACGAGATATCTCGTCGCCCAACGTCATGACGTTGCACGCCGGCGACGAGATATCTCGTCGCCCAGATTTACGTCCCGTCCTTTTAATTTCCGAATGCTCTGTTTGCGTTCCCTGTACCCATAGGCTATATATCATCTGCTAATTGAAAACTATTATCCAACCATTCTTCGTGATATTATCTATTTCTTATATATTAACAATTCTGATAGTTTTATCACATAATTCACGGTTAGAGGCATGCTCAACGCGTGAAGTGAAAAGATGGCGCCGATTTACGGCTCATTATGAAATGTTTCATGGCTTCGTCAGGATTTGTCATGTGACGGAAATGAGATCGTAGAAATCGTTGGTTATATAATTTTATTGCTCCAAACCATGGTATGTGAATTTTAATCATTGCTATTAACGATTCAAATAACAACCTGCACATTGTAAATTATAAAATTAATAAATAATATTCAAATAATTCAAATTCAATTCCCATCTATATATATGGGCCTACGTGGTTTGATATCATAATCTCGGGATGTGAAATCACTGGCTAGTCAGCTGATCATCCATGTGCATCGCTTGTTTTGGATACTTGTTGTAGTGAAGATACTTGTTGTAGTGAAGACGGTCCAATTGTTTTATATATGCGCGCAGATAAGAAATTATCAAAGTTTGATGTGACGGGCGTCATGACGTCGCCCCAGGGAGGCTGGCCGCCGGGCGACGTAATCCACCAGGAGGCTGGAGTTCAATCAGTTAAAAGGGCAGGATTTATTAAAGTGATGAAATTTTTTCAGAAATGTAATAAAGCTTCAATTAAACTAGTACATGATGGAAATATATCCATTCTATTGTGAGATATATGTCCTGTTAGAAGCCAAGATACTGCATTTCACGGGTTTAGATTTATAATTTTTCATTTCATGGTGTCCGATGTCCCCAAATTAGACCAATATAAAGGCCTGCTCAAACAATTCTGTACTCTCTTTAAATTCACCGATGTTACTGAATATATTCGTCAAAACAATTATCCGTGAGCACCATTTTATAGTGTGCAAATATAGTTTTAATCGTTGTAGTGCCCTGTTAAAAAGTGATCCATTACAGGAAAATCGTAATTTTATTCCCAATGATTCAGAGATTTTAGAGACACTCGGTATCAATATGCTGTTAATTGTGGCAGATGCAAACCAAAATTTCCAACTGATGACAATATTTATCTAGTTCGGTACAAAACACATCGTTTAATAACATGTATGCTATAATAGCTATTAAATTAATCGTGAAATAGTGCAGGCATACATATATAGACTGTAATGATGCAAATGTTAGTTTTTGTGCTCTCTGTGTTTCTTTAATGTTAAATTCACTGTATTATTATTATTATTATTCAAATACCGCATAAAGTTATTCCATTCTATTGTGAGATATATGTCCTGTTAGAAGCCAAGATACTGCATTTCACGGGTTTAGATTTATAATTTTTCATTTCATGGTGTCCGATGTCCCCAAATTAGACCAATATAAAGGCCTGCTCAAACAATTCTGTACTCTCTTTAAATTCACCGATGTTACTGAATATATTCGTCAAAACAATTATCCGTGAGCACCATTTTATAGTGTGCAAATATAGTTTTAATCGTTGTAGTGCCCTGTTAAAAAGTGATCCATTACAGGAAAATCGTAATTTTATTCCCAATGATTCAGAGATTTTAGAGACACTCGGTATCAATATGCTGTTAATTGTGGCAGATGCAAACCAAAATTTCCAACTGATGACAATATTTATCTAGTTCGGTACAAAACACATCGTTTAATAACATGTATGCTATAATAGCTATTAAATTAATCGTGAAATAGTGCAGGCATACATATATAGACTGTAATGATGCAAATGTTAGTTTTTGTGCTCTCTGTGTTTCTTTAATGTTAAATTCACTGTATTATTATTATTATTCAAATACCGCATAAAGTTATTTTACTGTTTAAATAATGTTTCCTTGCTTTTACAATAAAACAATAAATTACACTATATATTCTAATAGAATCTACTTAGTTTTATTATTTTATAGTCAATTACAAACAAAGAGAAGTTGGCTGGGGGGGTCGCATGCAAATTTATTTCGAGAAAGTTGAAAATAAAATGAAGAAATAAAATAAAATGAAAAGCCATTTCAAACATTAATTGGCTAATTTAAATATTCCTAGTACGGTATATGATGACAGGTCATGGTCCATACAGACTCATCGCTAAACCTACTAGTAGCTTAGCTGAGAAATTGCATCCACTTACAAATTGATTATTGTTGTCCTTGTAAAATGTTTCTTTTCTTCTATTTCCAGCATATTCATTTGATGGCATGCTCCTCTTTGGACTTCTGTTAATCTGCACATGTGCTTATTTTCGGAGAATTCCCAGACTAAAGCAGTGGTTTTTATCAGAAAGAAAGGGTTTCTTAGGTATATTCTACAAAGGTAAGAGCAAATGGTTCTATGGAACTTGGCCAATTAACTGCCATGATTGTTGGAAAGAGGGCACGGTGCACACTAAAGCTGATGTTTTCATTGAAAGTATTCACTACACAAAACTATGCTTTAAATGTTATAATTTCATGGGTTTTATAGATTACTTTGATTATAATTGTATTTTAACTCTAACAATTTGCTAATGTGCTGGTAGGTTAAGGGGTTCCCAGGGCTATGTCAGGAGGTGGAAAGTTTAAATGGGCCTACACAGAAAACTACACCACATGAAGGAATATATGCTATATGTAGACCATATCAAACAAGTTATATAACAATAGAAATGTCAAAAAGAGTACTTTAATCATTGTTTTTGTTGGGAAATTTTTGGGAAAAGCATTCTCAGCAAGAATATAAATTGAGGGGAAATGAATAACTGCAATAAAAAGTACATGATCTGAACTAGTAAAAGGCTCAAATGGAACTTTAATTGTTTTCTTTTACAGCTTCTGTAATAGGAACTCGACTCCATATCCCTGTATCCGTGGCATGCATCATATCAGCTGTTTACGTTTTGTTCATCAGGTGATAATAAAATCTTAACTCACTGCTCATCAACTATTGAGATTCCACAAGACTGAGTATGTGACGAACCATGTCAATCAGAAACTTTGATTGATACCAAATCTGTGATATTGAAACTGACAAAATGTTCGTCTTCCACTGGATTTTTGACTTGTGATCTTGGGTACTGTGAATGGCGAAATCTCCCAAGCACAAGCTTCTCAACCAAAGATGGACAGAGAAAAGTTGGGAGTTAATTTTATTAATATTGAAAATACTGCTTTGAAATATTGCTGCATGTTTTTTCTGTTGTTCAGACCTATATACATGCATGTGTTATTACAGATAACCAATGCCATTGTATGTGTCTATTTAATAGTATTTATTATGCTTCAATCAATAAATCAATAATTGTTTGGTGGTCTCTCTTCCTTGCATTTTTCATATAAATTCCAGGCAACACAAGCTTCTGTCACTAGAGGACCCTTTTCGGTTCAATTTTTTTCTGTGGGAGAACAGATGTTGCTATTTTAGAGAACAGTGGTGTTTGTGCAGATACATGATGGAATAATGATTTTAATCACTTTCATTTTGAGTATGTTCCATACTATATTTTTCTTACATGATAATACTCTTTTGATAATACCCTTACAAACATATTATCAAACAAGTTTGATATAAAATTATCGGATTTGTTGTTGTAAAGAGAGACCATCTATGAGGATGTTAGAGGGCATTATATATTTAATTGAAAATAGTAATTGCATATAAATGTGAAACAGACTGTAGGCTCCATAGGTGGCTTATTTGTCAGGTAACCTTTATGTAGAAGATTGGATGATCGACCAAAGTAATCCATTCTGTTGCTGAATTTTGACCTGATACCAGTGATTCCCATAAATAGTAAACTGGACATTCATCAGATGAAATTTATGGTTTTTGAGCAGGAAAAAAAGACTAAGGAGGTAAAACGTATGTAATTGATTAATAAAAAAATCACCAAAAAATTGGTATCTACTTGTGTGATGTACTGTATACACCCGTCAGTAAGCCCAGTCCATAGGGAGCCTCGCATTTATAAGAAAACACATTGGCCTAACAATCTTGACCTTGTAAGCCAGTGCATTCTCTTATATATACGAGGCTCCCTATGGGTGACTCGCATATATAGGAGAATGCACTGGCACGGGATCTCTAATGCTGCACCAGCGCAGCTCTCATCATGAAAGGGTTAAAATGATTGGTATGTCTATCTTTAATATTGTTGAAATAAGTGATATTCACTCCCCCTTAACATTGTTGTTAAAAATACTGTATCATAAATATATTAATAATTTATATATTATAACTTCATATTCATATCGAATGTATGATCTCATTAACATCTTTGCATATCTCAAACTCATATCATTTTTGTTTGGCTGATTGTCATTGTTATTTTATTATGTACATGGAGAAAACTTGACTATGTATCAGAAGTAGAACTTGACTACCGGGTATGTATTAGAAGTAGACTCTACAATCATTCTTTGAACAATTAGTCCTTCAAATAAGTTCCTTATGTTTCTAGGCTTTCACACAATTTTAAGTGTTATATCTGACACAAGTTTAAAGGCCCAATCAATTTTTGAGTCACGGATTATTTTTTTTATAGTGCCTTCATATACGGTTTTAATAACAATCTATGCCATAATATATTATTAAAATACTATAGTTCATCACCATTTAGAATGTCGGTGTCTCAGAAGGTGCCTGTAGAGTAATAGAAAATAGCTGAAATAAGAAAATCATCTCCCCCGTTATTGCTCCCAGAATGCAACAGAATTCAAACTATAGATTATTATCAATGGAAGGGGAATAACTCTATATCTAAATATAGAGTTAATGAAAATAATTGACTTAAAGTGCATAAACTTGATCACAGAACAGACGCCAGTTTCTCAATAAAAATAACATGTTCACTGTTTATTACATCGAATAAGTTGAAAATACAATGTTTTGGAGCTTACTCTTCCAAATGGTATATAATATGGCATATATTTTATATAATGTGATCTGGGGGTTCATGGTATATAATATGGCATACATTTTATATAATGTGATCTGGGGGTTCATGGTATATAATATGGCATACATTTTATATAATGTGATCTGGGGGTTCATGGTATATAATATGGCATACATTTTATATAATGTGATCTGGGGGTTCATGGTATATAATATGGAATACATTTTATATAATGTGATCTGGGGGTTCATGGTATATAATATGGCATACATTTTATATAATGTGATCTGGGTGTTCATGGTATATAATATGGCATACATTTTATATAATGTGATCTGGGGGTTCATGGTATATAATATGGCATACATTTTATATAATGTGATCTGGGGGTTCATGGTATATAATATGGCATATATTTTATATAATGTGATCTGGGGGTTCATGGTATATAATATGGCATATATTTTATATAATGTGATCTGGGGGTTCATGGTATATAATATGGCATATATTTTATATAATGTGATCTGGGGGTTCATGGTATATAATATGGCATATAATTTATACAATGTGATCTGGGGGTTCATGGTATATAATATGGTATATATTTTATAGAATGTGATCTGGGGGTTCATGGTATATAATATGGCATACATTTTATATAATGTGATCTGGGGGTTCGAAAATTAAATGGGTCTTTAAACCACATTTTTTTCAATATAAATATACGAGGTTGTACTTGTAGCTTTAATAATATTATATATTAAAACTATTTTTTTTCCAATATGAATTCTCTTGAGTTTGTAGCTTTATTAATATTATTTAAGGCCCACATAATCTTCAAATCACCAAACTACAGTAATGCTCTAAATAATCGACTCCTTAACCACAGCAGAATTATGGGTAACTTTTCCGGATTTAGTCGGAAATATGGCTTGTTGCCATTCATCGGAAAGCTCTCACTGTGGTTAAGGAGTCGATTATTTAGGGCATTACTATATATACCATTGAAATAGGAAGCTCAATAACATCATTTCATCGTCAAAATATAAAGGTTCTTTCTGGTCGTTTTTTTTATATGCCCGTTATTTCAACGGAACGTATTATGTTATTGGTTCATCGATTCGTCGTTCTGTCCGTTTGTTTCCAGATGATGACTTTAGTAAGTTTGAACTGAATGGAATGAAATTTGGTATGTGGGTTTACTAGCACAAAATATAGATCAGGTTCAAATTCTGGTTATGCCCGCCAATGATGTTGAAGCTATATTTTATTAAAGGCATGGATGGCCTTCACTGTGGGTATGTTGTTACAATAGTCACACCCGTTATAACTGCCATATACAGAAAGAATATTAAAATATAGACATATTTTGTTCTTGTACCAATCAGAAATATCACGTAAATAGTATGTCATTGTCAAGTTCGTATGTTGTGTTATGTAAACAAAAGCCAGGTTCTGTAAGTGTAACATTTGTGGCTTTTGTTTACATAACAAAGCATACAAACTTGACAATAACATACTATTTAAGCGATATTTATGATTGGTATAAGAACACAATCTGTCTATATTTTAATATTCTTTCCGTTATGGTGGTTCTAATGGATGAGACTATTTTAACAGCAATATCCACCGCGAAGGCCATCTGCCACCTTTAAAAGTCTCCGATTGTTTGGATGTTGCCATTGAGTTTGCAAGCTGTACATTGTTCATGAGGATATATACATACATGTACATGTGCTATATATAGGGTAATAAACTATGCAAATGGTCTTTTAGTGTTCCTTCAATTTTAACCTTAGTTTAGTCGATCAGGGTGTCAAATTGCATATCCTAAATGAGTGTTACAGGGATAACATTCATCTCGTGATATGGTTCTTGATATTCTGAATTGTACCACAGAAGATGTGGTACATTAACAATCGGTACAATGCTGCCAACACCTCAAACTTTCAGAACATATCATGGCTACCTACTTATTCTGAATAATATTTAAAGGTACTCAGTCTGATTCGATGGTCCCCATATCATCAGATTCCAACAACAACATTTAACATGAAATGCTGCTTCAGTTATCAGAATCGATTAATTGCCCCAAAATAATGTTAACCACAGTCAACTATAGTATAAAATTGCCCAAATCATTTTAGTTATCGATATTTTGTTCAAAATTTGTCCAGATTGTCAATATCTAATACCTAAAGCCACTTGATTTCATGATTTCAGAGTTATCCATCTTCATCCAAAATTGGTCCGAGACCACCGGCTTGACAAATATTTGCCAGGCCACCAAAAATTACATATCTTGGGGAAATAACAAATTTCAAAAATTGATATCTGAGCTTGATGGGTTGTATTCCTCAACTTGTTTTTACCCTGAACTGGCCGAAGCCAAAGAAATAGTAATTTGGGAGCGTTAATTTGGATTATGCATCTTAATCCTTTGAACCCATAATGCAAACGAACCGTGACTATCCTGTAACACTGATATTTCGGTGCAGCGATGACATGAGGCAATAGCAAATTTGTATATATTATAGCCAGCGCCAGACCCACTGATTTATATGTGAATGGTTCAACATATGTCAGCGGTACCTGTGGTGTGTATGGAATGGTTGGCCACTAGTATCGGGTAGTAATATATGCAGCACAATGACAAATAAACAGTTTGTAGCATATTTATATGTGACATGCCCACTAATATATATATTTAAATGGTCCCACACATGTCAGTGGTGGCAAGGGTGTGTATATGCCATGGTTGTCCACCAGTATCGGGTTGGAATATATGCGCATTGCATGGGCTATGATTCACAAAAAACATGCGTTTTAAGCGAAATGTGGCACTATATACTGGGCATGTATAAGCTATAATTGCATTTTCCTGCCAATTCTGAGTAGTTGCCTAGTAACCATTGCTAAGGAGAGATTAGGTTCATCTAATACCTAAATCCCGATCTTATGACCAGTGGTCCCTGCATGCATAACATTCCTGCAGTTTCAGACACGTGCCCCCTTTGAACATAACCAATTAACACCATGCGACTTGACATTTAAATAAAGGCAAATATACCACTTAATGGTTAGTGCAATGGTGTCATTCGACCATTTGTGTTATTTGCTTAGCAACTGTTGCTACCCTAAAATAAAACATTTAGTTCACTCTTCTGGTTGGGAATATCTCAAATTTCACATTACTTAACATTTAAAACGTGATCACGGTCATTGAATTACGACACTAAAAGCTATATTTGCATTTTCCAGTCAATTCTGGGTAATTATGTAGCAACCGTTACCAAGAAGATGCTGTGGGACAAAGTCTCTCAATCTTGTCATGATCAGTGATCCATGGAGGACAAACATGTCAAGTTTCAGACCTGTGCCACAATTTACACATAACCAATATCATGCGAAAAGCAACTGTCTAATTTAAAGGAACGGGGAGCCCCGGGTCGGGGTTTCGATCGCTGTGGGGCGTCAGGTTCAAAGGGTTAAGATAAGTCTTATCTGCAAAATTTTACCAGAGAGGCAACGAAAAGGGGTCGCCGTTCAATAGTGACGTTACAGTTCAAAGAGAAGAAGTATATGGTGGAAAATCGTACCACTAGACTTTATTATATAGCAGGTCGCATGTCCGTCACTACAATTTCGACCAAAACATCCATCAAATTACAAAAGAAATACATACACTGCGCATCGGCGTGTATAGTCGAACATACTGATTGTAGGTCTCTGCTTCGAGACATCATACAATCAGTTTCTTTGTGTTCAAATTCTACTATACACGCCAATGCGCAGTGTATTTATTTCTTAAATAAACACATCCAGTCCGAATCACAAACAAATAAACCATGACGCAAACAGACTTGCACAAGTCTGTCATGAGCAGATGTAATCAGATCAGAAAATGGCGATTTTTATTACAGCCATACTTTTTGAAGAATGGGGGGAAAATGACATTGTTTGCATTTTCCATTCTAGAGTTATTCTTTGTTTATTTGGAAATCTTTTTATCCGTCCCTGCAGATATCTCAGCCCGCATAGGTTATTGGATCTGAATGAAAATTTTTGTATGGAGATTAGTCATCATGACTGGTTTCAAAAGAGTTCCCAATGATGTGGTTTGCATTTTCCATTTTAGAGTTATCCTGCTGATATGGTTCTGTCCTGCCCATATTTCAATTTACCATATGTCAATTTACAACCGGGGTATGCCCGCTCCCCCGAGGTGTAGCTTCTTGTTTCTTACAATTATGTCTCGGCAGAAAACATCCGTTTTAAAATGCATATAGAGTTGTGGATATTGTTGAATATTTGGAACTTTATTGACATTTGTTGCCAAATGTGATGAAGTCTGGATATAGTGTCTTACATTTGCAGAATGAGGCATGGCACAGTGAGCTAGCATCAGCAAATTCACCCTCTGGGGACCTCATTCTGCTTAGGCTTCATCTTCTGGGAAGTATCAAATTAACATTGATTTTAGTAACTTTTTTCCATTCTGGGAAGTTTCTATATCCCCTAATTTGCAGAAGATACATGCATAATCGAGGTGACTTAATGGGTGAACATCACCAACTTCAACTGGGGAACTTCAATCTGATCCTAGATCTCCCATAGCAGTTGAAGCCTAAGCAGAATGAGGTTCCCAGAGGGTGAATTTGGTTATGCTAGCCCGCATTGCAGGATAGCGTCACTAAATTCACCATCTGGGGACTTCATTCTGCAAATGGCAGACACACTATTTGCAGGCTTGCCACCCCCAGTGTTTTGACATACAGTAATGCTCTAATTAATCGACCTCTTAACCAAAGCAGAATTATGGGTAACTTTTCAGGATTTAGTCGGAAATATGGCTTGTTGCCATTCATCGGAAAGCTCTCGGCAACGAGCCATATTTCCGACTAAATCCTGAAAAGTTACCCATAATTCTGCTTTGGTTAAGAGGTCGATTAATTAGAGCATTACTGTACTTATTCAATTAATAACCACATGATTTATATACAATTTTTATTTATACAAAATAAAACAATTGCTATAGGTATTACATGATTCTGATATTAACCTCCTACGAATGACTGATAATGCTATACCATAATTCAAGATGATGACGGGGAATAAACCAGATGTTTGAAAATAACGTGAATAGGCAAAAAATGATACATTTTAAATGAAAGCCAGATTGAAATGTTAATAATTAATCAATTGGTGGGTGTTTGTTTTGATTTTTATGCAGACATAAGTATTAAACAATTCATATTTCGTTAAGATTTTTGATAGAAAGTCATTTAGATATATAATCAATATATCCGGGCCGATGTAGTACCGGTATGTAAAGTTTAAATGAACTTTGTTCACAAATTGATCTTAAAATTAAAATGCCGATAAAGTCATGGTTATTTTACCATTGAGTGGTGTGTATTTCTGTATCAAACATCAATCTCATGAGCAATATTTTCCCATCAGGCACCTGCTGCTGTCATTTTCATGCTTACTTAGAGTCAAATAGTAAAAAAATCCACAATATCTGAGCGACATGTTCCCGCTAACAATTATATCACACAGCCAAGCACCATGACAATCTCCATGACAGATGGTGCTCTTCTCTATGATCAGAAGCACATCATGAATGGTAATGGGAGATAATCCTTGTGTGGAGATTGATTTGATCGTACAGTACAGTATGCTAAAAGTTTGATCAGATGATGTCTTAATAACTTCATTATTATCTCACAATAAGAAATAAACTGTGAGGTACTTAGCTGAATTCAAAATAAACTAATGGTTAACCCTTCAATGAAGGAAGCTTCCTGAAATTTTGTGAAAACCCTGTGTCAATGTATTACACACCTATTGCTATCTTTCGGTTGATTGTGTTACTTCAATTGTAATTTCACACAAATGGACTAGCCCAATTCCGGTAGCTTGCATTATGTAAATGACATGCATGAAAACCCAACCGATACTATAGTGATAATTCAACTTTATTATTTATTGAGTAGATGACCAACTAGCTTGGAAACCAAACAGAAACAAATATTTTAAACTCAAGACTGCTAGTGTGTAATAAATACAGAACCACAAAGGAAGTGAACTTCATCGCACTTGTTTGTTATGTCACAAGTTACAACTCGAGCCAGGCGCTCGTAACATTTGAGCCACAACAAACTCGTGTGATAACATTCACCACATTCACACGCCTGTGTGGTTATCTTATTTAGTCATCAAAGTGCGCCACGTAAAACTTAGATAATCACCAGTTCCACCTCACTTACCTACCACTTAATAAAGCAACAAACTGAAGATCAGTCTGAGTTTCCTTGTGTATTCTCATATTTAGACCAGGAAGGGACCTACCAGAATATATAACGTAAATTTGTTATTGCGTTCTGGGGAGGGGGGGCCATCTGGCCATCTTCAAGTTTCTAAATTTGCATATTGTTTGAAGTAAGCCTTGAAATAGTGCATCATTTGCAGAATGAGGTCCCCAGAGTATGAATTTAGTGATGCTACTCTGCACAGCGGGCTATAATCACTAAATTCACCCTCTGGGGACCTCATTCTGCTTTGGCCTCATCTTCTGGGAAGTATCTATAGTCTCAAATTAATATAGGTTTTTAGTAACTTTTTCCCCTTCTGTTTCTATATCCCCTAATTTGCAGAGAATAAACTGCATAATTGACATGACTAATGGGTGAACATCACCAACTTCAACTGGGGAACTTCAATCTGATCGTAGGTCTCCAATAGCAGTTACGGCCTAAGCAGAATGAGGTCACCAGAGGGTGAATTTGGTGATGCTAGCCAGAGAGTACTGTTCAAACTATCTGCTTCCACAATTTCCACACAGAAGTTCATATTTGAAGAGTTTGCGTAGACTTTGTTATGGTGGATATTTTTTGGATACAGCATTTTTTATGCTGCACTCACCCGGGTCAATATGAAATGGGAAATCACAAGGAACTCAGATTTATATAAGGATATATAGATTATTCTTCCATGTATATATGACATGATGATAGACCGCTGTAAATCAGATTAAACTTCCATGTAAACATGACTGGGTTATTATTTAGCAGCAACTGTAATATTGAAACAAAGCAATCATTTTTTCACAGGTCATTTTTAATTATTGCAGCTTAGTAATTAGAGCCATGTGTTATAGTCATCCAATACTTCCTATGTTGTTCAAGACCTATCAAATATTTCCTTAAAAAATTTGTTTCAGTTGTTGAGGTAGATTTAAGTTTTTTTTCAGATGTGTAAATAACAATTTGAATGACTATTCATATATTCAATCCAAAGAAGATAAAAACAAACTGACGAAATTAGAATCACAGGTTTTGATTAATGTTTTCGTCTACATAACCATCTCCCAGTCATAAAATTATGGAAATTACCTTAAAGTTATTTATAAATAAACATTCAGAAGTGATTGCAATAGTAACTATCCAGAAACAGAATGGAAAACAACAAAACTAACAAACTTATATTAGATATAACTAGCTCAAAAACATGATCATTATTTACAAAAACTAACAAATATGCCATATTGTCAACACAAATAATAAGCCTTAGTTCTTACTAACATTCATCAATTAATCTGACCTGTTCACCCATCTTGGAGCAAGATATCACCGGAATCCTATGAACTTTCAAACATAATGCCATCCCATAGAGTGTAATCTAGAATCCTGACCAGGTTAGATTTTAGAAAATTACACAAACAATTTATTTTGGAATATTTTTTACGACTCAAAATCTATAGGTCAAAATTACAAGGATGGATCGCAGTTTAACGAACAGATCATCATAAAAGAACATGATTGTTATTACTTTCACCATATCAGTTCCAAGTTGTATACATATTACAGGGAATACAAGTCAGGGCATATGTTATAATCCAAGTGGAATGTAAGTAACTAAGGCTGCTAAACTAATTTTCAGTTGAAATAAAACAAAGAAACAAATTTAGAGTTGTTAGAACAATGGTATTTAATACACAGAACTGCACCAAGTGTTACTGCACCAAGTGTTACTGACCATCAATTTATGGCACAAGTGTGATGATATAAAGATAGCATGAGCAAGTCAAGATTTATCCTTCCCTGATCGCGAGTGTGCCATAAATTGTTGGTAAGTAACATATATGTGGTTCTGTATTTATTACATGCCTGACCAAAATCTCCTCTTTGATTATATCCCAAGGATTTTTCATTTTATAAGTTCTTATTTCAAAGCTCCAGTTGTCTTATCATGCCAAACATCAATTAGGTCCCGTATCTCAAATGCCTTTCCTTTTCAAATATATGTGAGGAACAGCTTAACCTTTCCATGACTGGAGCTTCCTGAATTTTTGCGAAAACCCTGTGCCAATGCATTCTCTCATATATGCGAGTCTCCCATAGGGAGCCTCGCATATATGAGAGTACATTGGCCTAACAATATTTACCTTGACATTGTAAGCCAGAGCATTCTCTTATATATGTGAGGCTCCCTATGTGAGACTCGCATATATAAGAGAATGCACTGGCACAGGATCATAAAAGGGTTAATATTATGAAACAGTTTGGGATACATGATTGGCATATTTACAGTAACAGGCATGTAATGAAGACCAATTTTCAGTTCTGTATTATTAATAATGATTCACCTGAGAATAACAATCACATGTACACAGAGCAGGTCTCACAAATGGTTCTGGACATTTGCAGAATGAGGTCCCCAGAGGGTGAATTTAGTGACACTAACCCACACAGCGGGCTAGTATAACCAAATTCATCCTCTGGGGACCTCATTCTGCAATGGGATACCTAGACACTGATTTAAGTTCCCAGATGGTGAGGATGGTCATGTGCACCCATTAGGCACCTCAATTATGCATTGTGTCGTCTGTCAATTTGGGGATATAGAGAAACTGAACTAAAACAAATAAAGAAACTTTCTAAAGAATCTAAACGACCTGTTTATTAGATAATAAAGAGGTTTTTTTCAGAAAATGAGGCCTAAGCAGAATTAGGTACCCAGAGGGTGAATTCGGTGAATCTATCCCGCTGCGCAGGGTAGCGTCACTAAATTACCCTCTGGGGACCTCATTCTGAAAATGTCGAGCACCATATTTTGAGGCCTGTCAGAGGATGTCAGCACACATACCAATCCCACAGAGGATGTCAGCACACATACCAATCCCACAGAGGATGTCAGCACACATACCAATCCCACAGAGGATGTCAGCACACATACCAATCCCACAGAGGATGTCAGCACACATACCAATCCCACAGAGGATGTCAGCACACATACCAATCCCACAGAGGATGTCAGCACACATACCAATCCCAGAGGATGTCAGCACACATACCAATCCCACAGAGGATGTCAGCACACATACCAATCCCACAGAGGATGTCAGCACACATACCAATCCCACAGAGGATGTCAGCACACATACCAATCCCACAGAGGATGTCAGCACACATACCAATCCCACAGAGGATGTCAGCACACATACCAATCCCACAGAGGATGTCAGCACACATACCAATCCCACAGAGGATGTCAGCACACATACCAATCCCACAGAGGATGTCAGCACACATACCAATCCCACTGAGGATGTCAGCACACATTCCAATCCCACAGAGGATGTCAGCACACATACCAATCCCACAGAGGATGTCAACTCACTGACATGAAGATGAAATAGAAACTAATACCCTCAAATGCTCTATACATATCTAATCTGTGTAGTAATTAATCGCAATGGTGTTATCTACAATTCCATTATTACACACCAACTGTCCTATTCTTAGTTCTAGCCTATGTGGTTTGCTCCATGGCGATGCTGAATTCTCCCTGGAAACGCACGACATAATTAAGCTACTAAATGCGACAATGAAAAACAATGACCGGATTTACCCATAATTCTGATGTGGTTAAGGAGTCGATTATTTAGGGCATTACTGTATATATATATGTACCTTATATGAATATGAATGGAAATAGTAAAATCATGTCCTCTGGCTTTAATAATGATTTATTAATAAATTGTTGGATGGAATGGTTGAACGCATGTGACTTAAGGCACTCAGATCATTGAGTATTCTTAGCACTCAATCAGTATTGATGAATCCATGACTCAAATCTAAATCGATTGAGTCTGGTGACACTTGTGTAACATCTTTGAAACAGGAGATAGATTACCCAATGAAAATTGCTCGCAGAGTGGTCACCAATCTCTCAACCAATCATTAACTTCCTGCAAACATCAATTAATATTCACACTTTTTTCAAATTTTCTCTCAAGCCCCACCTGTATTGTCTGAGGCTGATCGGAATCCCCTGAGGAATCCCCTTAATTCCAGAAATAGACTGGAATCCCATTGTCTCAAGATCGACAACTGATTTATTTTTGAGTCGTGAAATTATCCAGACTGACATTCAATACGTTGTGTCACATTAATTCATGAAATGTTATGAATGAAAGTAAAATGCAACTAATTAATTTTTACTTGAAAATAGACCTTGTTAAATGTACAGAACCACAAGTTTTTTCATCTGGAAATTTAATCTGTTGTCTTATCTTTGCTCTGATTAGACAATGCCACACCAATCACGCGAATCACACACCATGTGAAAACAATCACGCGAATCACACACCATTAACTTTACACCCTCAACATGATTTATATGATAATCTGCAGGCCTGAGAATAAGGTGTCCGTCATTTGCAGAATGAGGTCCCCGGAGGGTGAATTTGTGGCGCTATCCCACAGCGGTCTAGCATCACTAAATTCAACCTCTGGGGACCTCATTCTGCATGGCTTCATCTGCTATGGGAGACCTAGGATCAGATTGAGGCTCTCCAGTTGAAGTTGGTGATGTTCACCCATTAGTCACCTCGATTATGTATTTTATAATCTGCAAATTAGGAGATATAGAAACTTCCCAGGAGGGAAAAAGTAACTACAAAATTTTTTAATTTGAAATTATAGAAACTTCCCAGAAGATGAGACATAAGCAGAATGTGGTCCCCAGAGGGTGAATTTGGCAACGATAGCCCACTGTGCGGGATAGCGTCACTAAATTTACCCTCTGGGGACCTCATTCTGCAAATGTCAGACACACTAAATTCAGGCTTGATGATAATCTGAACAATTTCTGAAGCACAACATAATCTCGTTATCAGAATCACAGAGAGAACACAGAAAGCTGATATCATTCGTATCAGCACCATCCCTCGTTAATCCTTTCAGTGCCAAGTCCGATTTTTGTATCAACCCATATTTCCTTGATCATTTTTCAAATTTATTGATTATAATAATGTGATACATTGATGGAAAGAGCTCTTATCAATAAATAAATTTGAAAAATGGATCAAGGAAATATGGGTTGATACAAAAATCGGACTTGGCACTGAAAGGGTTAAGTGGTCCTTTTTTCATAATTTGCTATGATGCTGGTGGGTTCTGGCACTCCTGCTGAATTACTGTAATGATGGTATAAGAAGTAGCGTTTATCTATATTTGTTAATTTCAGTGTTTGGCTAATCTGAACAATCGAGGAAAAGCCATTTTGTGTATAAACATTAAAAAAAATATACATGTATCTTGTAAAATATTTTAATAATGGCCGTATTGCGCAGCAATTATCAAAATATTAAAAATATATAAATGTTCTTGTATGTTTCACAAAGACAGTGGCTTTTTCTCAATTGCTCCGATTATAAAAAACACTGCAAATAATGACAACTTTAGAAAAACTGAAGTACTTTTTTTAACAGCATCATTTTGTTCCATCAGCATTATAGAATTTCAGCAGGACCCACTATCATAACAAATTAGTGGGACCACTTAGCTAGGGTGAGCATATCAGTAAAGAAGTATTCAGATAGAATGCAGAAAGCCAATATCATTATTATCAGCAAGTCAGTCAAGAAGTATTCAGATAAAACACAGAAAGCCAATATCATTATTATCAGCAAGACAGTAAAGAGGTATTCAGATAAAACACAGAAAGCCAATATCATTATTACCAGCATGTCAGTAAAGAAGTATTCAGACACAGAAAGCCAATATCGTTTTTATCAGCATGTCACAGCTGCATGTCAGTAAAGAATTATGCAGGGCTCCAGATGATATCAATTTACAGTATTTAAAATAAATGGCCAAGTAACTATCATCAATAAATATTTATCTATATCATAAAAAAGACACGTGCTCGGAACAACCAAATCAAATTTGGCAGGTCATGCTATCAGTTTCAAGTTACTAAAATCATCTTATTCTTGAAATGTATATTATTACACGCTTGTTCCCAGAAGTAGTGTTATTGCTGTTCCATATTTACAAATACGTATGGAACATATAAAATAAAAGCATCATCACACATGACAAAACACGCCCTCTATGTGCCTAAATAAACCTTCTAAGCCTGTATTTTTAATGCACGGATTCTAGGACGTGAAGCGTGTAATAAACACAGAATGACACGATGTGTAAAGCACTCGTGCCATATCAACAAACCCATTTACACATCGTGTCGTTCTGTGTATATATATGAGAGTTTCATGCATCATATTATTCGAACTGAGCCATTTGTAGTGCTATATTGAGTTATAGTAAAATGTTGCAGTTGATATACACTGAAGGACATGAGTTTGTGAATGGGTTTCTCGATACGTCATGAGTGCCAGCATGGAGGGATAGAACGAGAGGCATAGCCTCGAGTTCTGTCCTTCCGAGATGGCACAAGTGCTGTACTGACAAAGCCATTCATACATGTCATTCTGTGTTTATTATATGCCACCCATCCTGGATCAGTAAATTGAAAAACATTAAAAAACCTACAAAGTTTATTCAGAAACAATTAGGGCTTGTCTTGTCATGTGTGATGATGCTTTTATTTTTCAGTTCCGGTTTCATGCTTGAGGTGACCTTCATTTATGTTGTGCAGCATCAGCATCGTCTGATTCCACACTGTGTGGAATCAGAATCAAAATACGACACAACATGAACAATGTGATTCAGGGAACAGTCGTGTAATTAAGAATTATATTGATTGGAACATAAGTCTGACATTTGCAGAATGAGGTCCCCAGAGGGTGAATTTAGTAACACTATCCCGCACAGTGGGCTAGCATTACCAAATTCACCCTCTGTGGACCTCATTCTGCTTAGGCCTCATCTTCTGGGAAGTATCTATACTCTCAAATTAAAATATTTTTAGTTAATTTTTCCCTTCTGTCAGTTTGTATATCCACTATTTTGCAGAAGATAAAAAGTATAATCGAGGTGACTAATGGGTGAACATCACCAATTTCAACTGGGGGGACTTCAATAGGTCTCACATAGCAGTTGAAGCATAAGCAGAATGAGCTCCCCAAAGTGTAAATTTGGTGACGCTAGCCCACTGAGCGGCATAGCGTCACTACATTCACCCTCTGGGGACCTCATTCTGCAAATGTGAGACACACTAAATCGAGGTTTTTTCATTTCCCAAACCCGGGATTCCTTGTAATTACCGCCAATCAAAACTTAGCTCCAAGAAATGTGTGCCCCAATAAAAAACTAGTAACATGTCACGTGCTTTCGGTGTGGAAATTCCGAAGGTGTGGCTAAATGTTGTTAAAATAGTATCCATGACGTCATGTTATACCAGAAGAGAAATTCACAAATCGACAAATAAAGTAGATTGTTGACGAGCGGTCGAAAGTTTAAAATCAAGAATCACCGGAATTTGGATTGCAGGCAACTGTAATTAGGGTACAACTGGCCAATCGTTGGAGCTAATAATACGGCTGTGTAAGGTCGGGAGGGTTTCGGTGGGGTTGGTGGTAGAATTGTGTTGCTCTTCGCTCGTTTTGGCTGCGGTGGTACTACTGCCGGTACTGGGGAACTGATAGATCAGTTTGTTATGTCATTTAACTTTTTTTTAGTTCTGGAGTTGTTTTAGCAAATAGTCCCGACATTCATGTATTTTTGAATCGTGGCCGTTGATTTGTGTTATTTTTTGACAACATGGTCGACAAATCGCCTGGCCAATCTAAAAAATAATTCGTTCTGAGTCCAAGAGATCCACATAAATTGACATTTTTTTATAATTTCAAGAAGATCTGTCTTAGTTATTGTACATATTATTTTGGATCCCGGAAGTTAGCTGTTTCCCTTTATTCTCAGTAAAACAACCGCCGAACGAAAAGTCACAAACCCTGCAACTATTAATTCCGATTCTTAGAATCGGCTTCACAGGGTTGAAGCGGCCATGACGGCACTGGCACGTGACCATGTTTACGCCTGTCAATCACAACTAATTTCAGATTTATATTTAGTGCCGTGTGACGTAATTTGGGGGAAGCCCACTACCGTTCAGAAATGAAAAGTTGATGGGAATGCAATAGACTCAGTATCAGTATGAATCTGAGTATGTTTACATAGACTGGTTGGAACCCTGAATACATCTTTAACATCTGAGACACATGTGCAGAGAAAACAGAGAAATGAACAGCCATCAACACGTACACACAGACACACAGATATAAAAGCCAACATCTCATTTGCACAGCAATTGGTTCTTTAAAAAATTATCAGTTCTTAATCTGTCTTTGACAATCAATGGAAAAATGTTGTGAAGTTGGTTGACAAGCCTGAGTTTAGTGTGCCTGTCATTTGTGGAATGAGGTCCCCAGAGGGTGAGTTTAGTGACTCTAACCCGCATGGTGGGCTCATCACCAAATTAACACTTTGGGGACCTCATTCTGCTTAGGCCTCAACTGCTATGTGAGACCTACGATCAGATTGAAGTCCCCCAGTTGAAGTTGGTGATGTTCACTCATTAGTCACCTCGATTATACTTTTTATCTTCTGCAAAATAGGACATATAGAAACTGACAGAAGGGAAAAAGCAACTAAAATAATTTTAATTTGAGAGTATAGATACTTCCAAGAAGATGAGCATAGCGGGCTAGCATCACTAAATTCACCCTCTGGTGACCTCACTCTGCAAGGCCTCATCTGCTATGGGAGACATAGGCTCAGATTGAAGTTCCCAAATGGTCAATATTGTGATGTACACCCATTGGGAACCTTGATTATGCAATGTGTCGTCTGCCAATTTGAGGATATAAACTAAACTATAAAAGAAATAGAATCTATGTGAAGAAGTTTCTATAGAAATTTGACAATAAAGAAACTTTCCAGAAAAAATGAGGCCTATGCAGGATAGCGTCACTAAATTCACCCTCCGCGGACCTCATTCTGCAAATGACAGGCACACTATATCCAGGCTTGTTGGATGAACAGTTCTAATAGAAAGAAATTTTTATAATATAACATAAATTTCTATTTATTTGTCAGGAATGGTGAATGGAATATTTAAATAATATATAGCCAGTGACATCCCTTAACCCTTTGAGTGCCAGGGGCCGATCTCATCGGCCCTAAACCTACAAAATAAGTCTGTTAAAGAATATAAGAATAAATTATTAAAATTGTAAAAAATTGTAAAAAAAAATAATTGTTAGGCCAATGCATTCTCTTATATATGCGAGGCGACCTATGGTCGACTCGCATATATAAGAGAATGCATTGGCGCAGGGTATATGGGTTGATACAAAAATCGACCTGGCACTCAAAGGGTTAAGCAACAGCATAAGCTACATATTTTATTTATCCATCGCACAAAACTTGTCCTTTGAGCAGAAAAAGTGTCATTTTCCAAAGGGATTCATTTGTTACTTCAATGACGAGAGCACATGTGTTTATGAGTCCAAGGAAGCTAATTAGTATTCACGATGTGGGCAAACCAGAGTGACAAAGAAAAAGAAATAGTTATTCTTTGATATTTGTTTGAAACTATGCTTGTTAAAATAGTTTATAGATGTTATAGAAGATAAAATAAGCAGACTAGCATCACCAAATTCACCCTCTGGGGACCTCATTCTGCAAATGACAGACACTATTTCAAGGTTTGGATCCAAATCACAATGACGTGATTTAGTAGACGTTCGTCTCTAGGAAATTTGCATTATTATTACATCATGAAAGTAGTACTAACCTAATAAAGCTATGTTGACCTAATAAACCAATGTTGTAGTAATAAAAGTACCAATTATAGAGCAGGCTCTATATAGGCTATAGAGTGAGCAGTGGATAAAGTCAAATAATCACCGATTGAGACTGAACTTATTTTGTCTGTGACAATGATAATTTCAGTTGACTCTCTGGTTTTCTGAAACAGAATTGGAGTATTAACCCTTTCAGTGCCAGGGGCCGAATGTTTTTTTTTTTGGGGTTGAATTTTTTTTGGGTATGCTTAAGCATACTATACCGAAAATTTAAAAACAAACTGGATAAAACCTTAGGGGCATGCTATAACTCAAAACTATCACCAAGTATTCATAGTAATAATTTTGATCCCCATAAAAAACGTAAGATTCCCTGGCACTAAACCTACAAAATAAGTCTGTTAAAGAATATAAGAAAAAATTATTAAAATTGTAAAAAATAATAACAAATGATGAAAAATTGTTAGGCCAATGCATTCTCTTATATATGCGAGGCGACCTATGGTCGGCTCGCATATATAAGAGAATGCATTGGCACAGGGTATATGGGTTGATACAAAAATCGGACCTGGCACTGAAAGGGTTAAGCAGGAATGAACAATGTTTTTTTCTTTTCATTTTTGAAATGATGTAGTAACAGGACAGGAATTAATTAATTTTCATTAGTTGGTGCAGAATGTTAAATTTTCCATTGATATTGCCAAGAAACATGATAACTGAAACCCTCTTGTATAATTCGTACTAAACTTATAAGAATTAACAACATTAACAATAAAATCTATAAAAAATCATACAGCCACTAATTAATGTCCATCTGTGCAGGCAAGGGATGTTCTCTCGTTCGTCGTTTCTTCATCATTGGGTTGATGATATCGTCTAGATGTTTGATATTTATAACATGATCGTAGTTGACACGCATGGTGGCAAGAGCGTTGGTCATTTCATCCTGTGAAGAAACAATAATTTTGATTATGCCTTTCTATACTAAATGAATTTTCCCACTCAGTTATAGTAGTATAGATTGGGAATGGTGTATTAGTCATATGTAGAGGTTTTCAGGAAATATGAGTAGATGACAGACAATATAAGTGCATAAGGATTTGGAAGGAGGTATAAGATAGGTTTACACAAAATATTGATAAACCAGCAACATATACTCTGAAAAATACCTCCCATGGTCACAATCACTTTCCAGATGGTTTGAATTTTTTGGACAGAAGTGAAAGAAACGCTCTTTATTTCTATCATAGGGACCCTATCATATATAAGAGAATACATTGGCCTAACAATATTTACCTTGACCTTGTAGGCCTGTGCATTCTCTTATATATGTGAGGCTCCCTATGGGATACTTGCATGTATAAGATAAGGCACTGGCACAGGATCTTTAATGCTGCACAAGCACAGCTTCTGCCATGAAAGGGTTAAAGCTCACAGCTATATCTACAGTGCCGAAAATTGGGCCACAGCCTTAAAGGGGTACTGTACACTAAATCCGGTAATTTATGGGACATGTTCTTTTATGCTCAACAGAATATATGCAGCAAATGAATGAATTATAATCATGGATTAGTGCAAAATACTCTTGAACGATGAAAACAACATGAAAATTAATTTATGACTGGAATCCATGAATCAAATTAATTAATTTGCTGCATATATTATGTTGAGTATGAAAGGAGATGGTCCGATAAATGGCTGGATTAATGTACAGTCCACCTTTAATTAATTTAATTACCTGAACTTCTTCCCATGTGTCTCCCTCCTCCTTCAGCACTCTTACTGACAGCAAAGGAGTCTGCGGCACTGAGGATTCATCCTGTAAGTAACAATATCAACATGTTAACCCTTTAAAGACATATTAGGGTAGTGATGTTCCGATAATGAAAAAGCCCATCAGACTTATTTCCGATAACTGGAAGCACAATCGGCCGATTTCCAATTCCGATGTTTATATATATTGTGCGTTTGTTCCCATAATGGACCTATATATATTCATTGCACTCCCTATCTCGGTATAGTTTCAAAGCCAAATACATCAAAGAAATATATACACACTGTCGCAAAGATGTTTCCACCGACATCAGTTGTGCGCTTCCTTTGATGTATACCGGTAGTTGTTTGACAAAGAGATCAAAGGTGCAGACTCAGAGTAACGTTATGACCGTGTGGGGGAGCACTTGAACGCGGTGTAAAAGTCTAGATTGAATACTTGTAAGTTGCGACAGTGTATGGAATGGCTATGATTATTAATTAAATTTAGATTGATGAATAATAATTGCTGTCATATTTGTCTGAGATTTCCCAAATTCCCATTGGTCACACCTTTTGTCTTTTAACAACAAGGAAGCTTTTATAGTTCCGCCTACTCAATTTCTGTTTCGCGAGACCGCCTCTAAGTTCAAAAGTGGAGCTAAGCATATTTCATTGCGTATGCCATAACTTGTAATGAGAGCATCACTATAACAATGGCAATTCGCGGAGCGGAAAAAACAAGTGCAATTTGGAACTATACTTCACCATATTTATCCGCTACAGATGAAAAGGCCAATTGGTCGTTATTGAAGACAGTTCTGATCGCGACTGTACTAATTCATTCAGTGTGTGCTTCAAATTATTGACATAGCATGTGACGTCACAGCATGGCACGTGCTCAGCAGGAAACTGTATTGTAATGAGGTCAGCTGTTTAAAGCTTTCTTAGAATCTATTTTGTGTCCACGCGATTGAACCAATAACTTCATATTACACAGGATATGTTGGGCAGGTGTATAGCCATGCTTATATATAATCATATCAGACTGTTTGGACGATGCCAATAGCTTCTTTTTAGGCAGTTTCAACTGCATTTTACATTCAATACTACGGTTGTATTGCGTACGTTTGTTAAAGCGTGCATATTGCACTTAGATACTAGAACATTTTTGTTTGTTTTGACAATTGGTAAAAGCCGATGTTCAACTGTGAGGTACAATTAATATCCGATGGGCTATATATCGGCCATCATTGGCCATCTCCGATTATCGGAACATCACTATATTAGGGATTTGTTTTGGACCAGTGCAAAGGTAGCTCTATAAGAACCTTGATTCGAGATACATAAATCACATCTAAATGCTACTTACCGCTATCCATTTGTTTTCGATAACTTGCTCAATTGTTAATCTCTCATCAGGGTCTGTTTTCAATAAACCTTTGATTAAATCTTTAGCTATAAAGAGAACAAAAGACAATTAAAAATTAAAGATATATTAAGCACTTATGACTTATTTCAGCAAAAATAAATAGAAATGAAAATTAAAGACATATTGTGCACTTATTTCAGTAAAATCAAACAGATATGGGAGGAGTGTTATTAAAATCAGACTATTGAACAAGATACGAGATCTATAGTCTGACACATTTGAACATCGTTCCTATTACCATTACTATAAATAGCTTCTTCAGGCAATCTCTGCAGTATGGCATCACCGCGTTTCCGCTAACAACAAATTCGGTACTAACTTTTGCAATTCTTCGAAATACTTAATTGTATTCCCTTTGATAGATATCATAAGCAACAAGAAATACAGTAAACTATAGAATGTAGCTCATTTTCGTCAAAAATACTGAAGGGTGTGAATCATTGAATGCAATGAGTGGTGGATGGGGATAACTCTTTATAATGTGTTTTCGAACTTTAATAGTTGGCAAAGTTTGTGCAGTGTACTGAAATATGGGATTTAAATTGTATCATTCTGAACTCCTTGACCTATGACAGTATGCAAAATAAAAATCGGTGAGGTTTTCGCTGAATGAGTTTGTATGCAAATTCCCTTATGACATACAATCCAGGAATAACGGAGTCCCGATTGGGTTATGTCATTCTTATCAGGATTGGGTGGTATATCTATAGACCATTCGTAGCAGTTTACCTGTATTTGTTAGTATCACAAAGTTTCTTTGCACAAGAGCAGTGTGGTATGTACTCTTGTCTATAGAAACAATGGGAATGTACCTGATAGAATATATTCGATAACATTTGAATCAGGGCTGCCGATTTGGAATCGAATCAGACGAAAGATTCCGAATTGCATCAAATCATATCGATTCACAGTGCCATAGTCGTACCGGTAATCTCTAAGTTTGAAAACACCGTGTGAAATTAGCAATGTGACAGCAAATTTATTGCAATGTGGCAAGGTTTTCTGGAATTGAGGAATCGCCTGGCTTATTCACTTTACCGCGGAATGTTTTTGATTGGTTTACACTGACGTAATGCTTCTTAAGAGTAATGGGATTCCCTGCTATTTCGTGCAGACTATAGATCGCGTAGCTTGTTCAATAGTCTGATTTTAATAAGACTGAAATGGGAGTACTTTGACTTCGCCCATGAAAAGAGTCTTGCATTCAACAAATAATAATGAAAATTCCAGCAATTGATTCTACCAATGGAAATCACTGCATCTAAAGCATATACAAATTGTTTTATCAAACTTGTTTTGATAATATGTTTGTAAGAGTATCATCAAAACACAAAAGAAAAATATAGCATGGAACATACTCAAAATCAAATGATTATGATAATTATTCCATCATGTATCTGCACATACAGCACTGCTCTCTAAAATAGTGAAAAAAAATTCTCCCACTGATAAAAATTGGAACTGAAAATTGTCTTCTAGTGACAGAAGCTATGTGATATAAATACCTGTTTTTGAAACATGCTGCCATTCAGGTTTAGGAAATTCATACATGCCATTTCTTATGCGTTTCTTCATCCCGGGTGATATTTGTGCTCCATGATTACTATAGAAAGGTGGATACCCACATAAACTGTAAACAGAGAAAGAAACATGGAATTAGAAAACCAAGAACAAATTTCAATTCCAGTCACGAGAAACCAAATCAATTTTTTAGCCAATTTTGTCTAGTGGTTCTGGAGAAAAAAAGAAGTTTCATGAACTGACAGACTGTTTGACAGACGGTAGCATAGGAGTGCTGCAACGATACACTTAGTCACGATACAATACATATCACGACACACTAAATTCGTGTTTCCAAATGAATACTGCCTGAACTATCAGAAATGATAAGTTTATAACTGGAGGTAGATAGAGTTCATTTTAAACTAAAATGGAGTTTAATTGTTGCAAGACGAGTCAAATAATAGTATACATGTAAACTTGAGAGATAATTGCAGGTTTTGCCCTGTAGCATGGGTTAGGATAATATTAAATTACAATCACGATACATTGAAGTCACGATGAATCGTTGCAGCCCTGTAGCATGGGTTAGGATAATATTAAATTACAATCAACACAAATAGAATAAAAGGTCGCAGACCACATGTCCCCCGACTCGAGTGGTAAACTTCATGATTGGATTTGTTTGTAGGATACTATTTGCAACAATGTTATACAGTATATAGATGTTGCAAACCACCGCAAAATTTCTTGGACAAAACAACCCGATGAACAAATGCATGCAAACACGAAAAAAATGATATTTTTGTATTAGCTATATAGATGTTGCAAATCACCAACATGTTAGGAACAATATCCCAGAGTTTCAAATCTCTACATTTAAAACTGTAGGAGGAGTTGATTACACCATGAAGGTACCCAATCTCATCCAAAAGGCAAAAATGTTCAAAATTTTCTAAGTCGAAAACCCCCCAAAAATATGGAAAAAATGATATTTTTGATTAGCTATATAGATGTTGCAAATCACCAACATGTTAGGAACAATATCCCAGAGTTTCAAATCTCTACATTTAAAACTGTAGGAGGAGTTGATTACACCATGAAGGTACCCAATCTCATCCAAAAGGCAAAAATGTTCCAAATTTTCTAAGTCGAAAACCCCCCCAAAAATATGGAAAAAATTATATTTTTGATTAGCTTTATAGATGTTGCAAATCACCAACATGTTAGGAACAATATCCCAGAGTTTCAAATCTCTACGTTTAAAACTGTAGGAGGAGTTGATTACACCATGAAGGTACCCAATCTCGGACGCACGGACACACGGACGCACGGACGCACGAGGGTCATTTCTATAGTCCTCCGACGGAAACGTCGGGGGACAACAATAGCAGTAATACATAACAATGGAACGGCTTTTAAATAGTGTGTCTGTCATTTGCAGAATGAGGTCACCAGAGGATGAATATAGTGATGCTATCCCGCACAGCGGGATAGCATCACTATATTCACCCTCTGGGGACTCATTCTGCTTAGGCATCATCTTCTGGGAAGTATCTATAGTCTCAAATTAACATTGTTTTTATTTACTTTTTCCCCTTCTGTTCAGTTTCTATATCCCCTAATTTGCAGAAGATAATATGCATAATCGAGGTGACTAATGGGTGAATATCACCACCTTCAACTGGGGAACTTCAATCTGATCCTAGGTCTCCCATTTCTAATATGTGTGACTGCTGAGTGTGAGCTAATCTCTTGCTGCTATTTTGAGTTTGATTTGATTTCATATTGGCTTATTATCTCAGACTCAAAATTATAGTTTAGCAAGGGAAGCCTAACTGTCTTAGTATAGCGTAATTCGATATGAATTCTCGTAAGTTGCTTGTTAAGTTTGATAACTTAGGGTAATTAGGTATGTGATATACGTATACTTATTGTAATATTAATAAGTGTGACTGATTTCGCTTGGGTAAAGCTCTTCAGGTGATTTTTCACGATAAGCGGTGTCTGTACCTTGTCATGGTTCCATCAGGAAAACTAAAACTAATTACTGTAAACACCCGTCAGTAAGACTAAGACCATGCCCAAAAAATCATGGGATGGTCCTCGAAGATAAGCCCACCCCCATTTTTAGAACATACACATTGTTGTCAGGTTTAATTAATGCACATATCAATTTACGCATCAAAGAAATATAGTGTTGCTTCAGCTGATTCCAATGCAAACACATTATTACAACCTGCCCCATTGTGTTTCACAAAAATCTGTATTACAATACATAGATGATCTTTGTGTCTTATTTTAAATATTTATCTGACATAATAAAACACAAAACAAATTATTTTCATTAACTAATTTAATATACATCATGATTCATATAAAACATGACATTAGATTAGCACTATGAATGCAAACTGAGATTTTGTTGTCAAAGGTAAGCACAGTCCCAAGTTTATGTGTCAAACAATTCACAGGCCCCCGGGCTTACTGACGGGTGTATACAGTATATAAATTGATAACAATACTTACATGATATACATAATAACGCCTAATGACCACATATCACATGATTTATCATACTTCTCTGGTCCTAATACTTCTGGTGCTGTACAACAGAATAGAACAACAACTAATTAATGTTAGATATAAAAGAGTCATGCATACCTGATACTGGATTCTCAATAGAAATATTTTATATTATTATCCATCCCTTAACTAAAACTACTTCTGATTGGGCAAAAGCCGTCACATGATAATCCGGGAAAAAGTCATATTGGACTCCCAAAAAGTCATATTGGACTCCTGAGTGTTCAATATGACTTTTTTATCGGGACTCCGTGATGTCACGAAGTTACTCTGCCAAATGAATCGGTGAAATTGTGATGCGAACGCAATACTGTGGTGGATTTAGCAGATGTTTCACTTCTGCATTGAGTTTTGTTTTCACTTCCGCGTATACTGTTCCAAATCCTGCTTTCTGATGATCAAATACAGGCTTTATAGAGTATCAAGTGCTGACAAATACCAAAAATAACCACAAAAGTTTTATTCCCAAAATTTGGATAAACCCACAGATGGATAATAAAAATGTTATGTACAGTATGTGTTTTCTTGTACTCGTCCAGGTTGTGGTGAAAAGTCATATTAGACTCGACACTGTGTGTCACGTCCAATATGACTTTTCACCACAACCTGGACTCGTACACGAAATACATATACTGTACACAACATTGTATAATAACTTTATATTATTATTACATTTATACATTTTATATACATATATAAATTGTAGAAATTAGAATTCTTTAAGTAGTCATATAGGTCTAGAGATTGTATAGATTGTGGTTTTTCTAGAATATAACACATTGATGTCAAATGACAAACAAGCCGTCATACCCACGGATGTCTTTTCTCGCTTGAGTGCCATGCTTCATAGTTTCCTTGGTGATGTCCAATAACATCTAACTGCAGAGATCGTTGATGTTCATTTGTTGTGAACCAGAGGAAGTCAATGTCAAAGGCCTTAAAGTGTTACACTGTACAAACCACCATCTATACATTTTTAATATATACTTTTATATAACAAAAAATTATTATTTATAAAAAATATCTAGCAAATTCCAATAAAAATTAATAGCGATACTGATGAGAAATTTTTAGAAAAATTGTCACGGCATCTAACATTCATATAACAATAAAGAATTATCCATTAAAGGGCTGGTTATTTCATACAAACAAGGTTCCCACATGCAATACTCATGAAAGTCAACGTCATTTCACAACAAATTTCAAAGTCTATTTTAAGACACCACATACTAAAATCCAGTTCTCCACAATTTTGTTAAAAGATCTTCAAATATACGTTGCATGTGGATATATCAGTAAAACAATGTTATTCAAAGGGCTCTTATGGTGATCTAACCCTTTCTATACTGAATGGATTCTCCCATTCAGTTATTCAAGTATGTGTTGGAATGGTTTATTACTCATTTAGAGGGGTGTTCAGGTAATAAAAGCAGTCAACAAACAAAAAAATAAATACAAGAGCAGAATGATACATATTCATTGGAGGGAAATGTTCAAATAATAGTTCAACAAACGACCTATGGTCATTTTATTGAACCTATTATCTGAACACTTCCTAAGGGAACAAGTACAGTAATGCCATAAATAATCGACTCCTTAACCATGGCAGAATTATGGGTAATTTGTCAGTGAGAGCTCTCCGATGAATGGCAACAAGCCATATTTCCGATTAAATCCTGAAAAATTACCCATAATTCTGCTGTGGTTAAGGAGTCGATTATTTAGGGCATTACTGTAGTTAATGAGTATTTAGTATAGAAAGGGTTAATCAATGAATGACAATTTGTGAGATTGAAGGCTTTACAGCCTTTAAATGCTGAGGAAACTGTAATAACCATGGACATTATCCCAATGATCTACATAACATACCAACATAGTAGGGTGTATAACACGGTGTCTCTAGTGTTTTAAATGAGACTTCTTTTGCGAAACCGAAATCTGTAAGTTTGAGGATACCATCTAGAGATTTTGTTGTGTAGAGTAGATTTTCTGGCTGAAAATATAATGGACATTATTTAGTTGATGTTTTACATGGCTCCGGTGTCAACTCTGAAAAATTTAATAAATATTTAGAAAGTTACTCACACTACTTAGTTAATAAATATAAAATATAGAATTAGGTGTGAATTAAGTGTGTATGGACAGCGATTTTCTATCCAATTTGGTAAAGGTTCCCGGGCCCTTTCTATTGGATAAATTTGCACTATAGAGGCTTATAATTTGGAATATGTAGAAAATATAGGAACAAGCATTTTCATTATGTGACTCAGTGTGATCAAACAATTTAATGTTTATCTTAGATTGTTGCTTTCTATGTTATGCAAATGGAGCAAGAGGACTTGAAAGTGGCACAAATTAAATGAATGGATAGTCCTATCTTTTATTTGGAAAACATGAGACTTCTGAGGCAGAGAAGAGCATAAAGAATTAAAATGGGAAGAAGTGACCTACTCCTTACCATCACATTTCTGAGATCCAATAAGTTAGATAATAATAATAATTATCGATTCAAATTTCGAACTGAATACAAATGTAGCTCTCAAAAATATAAAAAACGAATAAAATATTTCATAATCCTGCTCGCCGAAATGATAAAATAAAGATATGTTTCCCATTTTCATGTGTATGTCAGAATTATCTATTAAATAAAATATGTTTCATCTTTTTTTGTGAATGGTGGATCGACAATTAAAGACACCATTTTAAAAAAATATAACAAACGATTAGGGAAATACACTTTTCGAGTGCGGTAAATAAAAACTACAAATACAAGAGCCCATTTATAATACCATTATTATGAGTAAGTACATCATTATAATCAATAAATACACTTCAAATATGCATGTTTTGAAATATGCCAGTGTTTCCAACAGAGGGGCAGTGGGTCTCTTTTAGGGCCCCTTTCCCCAGCCCAAATTTCCCCTCCCACACACACTATACACGTCCCATTCCAATGGTTAATGCTTTTATATCTCTGTGTATCTCCTATTAAATAAAACCAACAGAGAATGATAAACAAATGCATTTTTATTTGCCAGCTAACACTAACCAATAGAGAACCATTTCATAGAAAAATAAGTCTCTTCAAGGAAATATTGACAATTATATTACATTGAGGATATACATACAGTAATGCTCTAAATAATCGGCTCGTTAACCACAGCAGAATTATGGGTAACTTTTCAGGATTTAGTCGGAAATATGGTTTGTTGCCATTCATCGGAAAGCTCTCAGTGAGAGCTTTCCAATGAATGGCAACAAGCCATATTTCCGACTAAATCCTAAAAAATTACCCATAATTCTGCTGTGGTTATGGAGTCGATTAATTAGGGCATTACTGTATACAAATTTATATACAGTATCAATGTTATGTATTGCCAATGAAACACCCTTGCATTACTTTATAATCTTTCAGTTTGTAATATATAAAACCACAATAGCAAACCTCGACTTTATATCCACTTACATGTATATTACAATCGACGCTCAGTATTTCGACTTATAAATAATATGGGTGGATTTATAAATACAATAACATGGGCTGATGTACTACATGTAATATAAACTAGATATTTGAAGTTGGTTGATAGATTGACATTTTCTTCCTGTGGCTATTGGGGTCCCATTCCCTCAACCCCTAGTGGAAACCCTCAATATCTACACTAGAATATGAGAGATGTCACTTCTAACTTGGGCAAAACTAGGAAGTGGCACATTTTAGGGAAAAGATGTCTCCCAAGTCGTCCTCTAGAATTGTGAATATTGGGGTCAGACAGAAATTTGGAATAACCTGACTATATCTCATCGGCAATGGGGCTATTTTTGGCCCGTCATTGGCTAAAAACATCCCAGAGAGTACCTAAAACATACTCACCTTTAGATCTCTGTGTGCGATGGACATGGAATGTAAATGCTGGAGAGCTAAGGCTATATCTCTTATGATGCAAGCTCCCTCTGAAAATATCAAATTACAATATTTTAGTTTAAAGCCAGAATATAATTTTTCAAACTGTTTCGGTCAAAATGACCCACACAATGAAAGTGTCAATGACAATGTAGCTCAACTTTGGGTAGGCATTAATTTATACTGAGCAAAGGATGATAAAGAAGATGCAAAATCAAAAAGTTTCAGTTAAGGGATTCTATTGTGTAGATGAAATTATTTTCATACCAAATATTTCTCCAATAAATGTGGGCTGCAGGGTGTGCCGATGGATTCAAATGTGAAATCCAAGATGGCTGCCAAATGAATTTCAGAAAATTTGTATGGCTCCTGTCCAGTGGTCACCCAGAAGATCCATATGAAGTTTGGTGAAGATCGGATGAAGGATGTGGTCTGTAAAGTGTGCCAAAGGATTTAGTCATGCAAAGAGTGAAATCTAAAATGACTGCCGGCGGCCAGGTTTTTCAACGAAATTTGGAAACATTTGGATAGCTCCCATCTAGAAGTGGTTCTAAATATTCCTGTAAATTTTCAAAACATTTCTCAAATAAATGCAGGCTGCAAGATGTGGCGATGGATTCAAATTTGAAAAAAAAGATGGCTGCTATCACAGTGCTATGTCTTTATAAAATTTCAGAAATAATTGATGGCTCCCATCTAGGTCACCCCGGAAGATCCTTATGAAGTTTGGTGATGATTGGATGAAAGATGTAGCCTGTAGTGTGTGCCAAAGGACGGACGACTTCACTTCGTCAAGTTGAGCTAATAATGGGAAAATCTCAGAAGCTTAAAGGTACTCAATCTGATCAGACGCTCCTATATTACTATTTCTTTGGCTTCGGAGGTAAAAAATATTTGATTCGAGTCGAGGAACCCACCCATCAAACCCAAGCAAGACAGTCCGTTTGACCCTCGTGCTTCAATCAGTCTGTGGGCCACAAACAATAGAAACCGCAAAGTTCAAACATCGATATCTAATCACTCTGAGCTTTGAGGGGTGGGTTCCTCGACTCGAATCAAATATTTTTTACCCCAGAAGCCAAAGAAATATTAATTTAGGAGCGTCTGATCAGATTGAGTACCTTTAAATTACCAAATAAACAATATTTTTAAGGATAGATAAATTAGTCATGTTATATATTTTTTGAGTGTATTTACTATGTATTTTGTTAAATGTGCACCTCTACGTTTTTTGGTCCGGAACTTTCTTTCTCAATGGCTGTTATTATAGTGGTTAAGACGTGTTATAACACTTATTCATATAATATTTTCAGGAGGTTGGTCTGGGAGATTCATTGTTTTTTTGGTCAAAAAGAATAAAACTTGATGTATAATATCCTGTTGAATTTGGTTAAAAGGAAAAATATAACTTTTCTTCGGTCATTTGACTAAATTTGGCCATTGACAGCGTGAACCATGGCTTTAACTCACCCCTCTCCGTGAATGCAGACTCAGCTCTGTCCTGTATTCTGTTAAACAGCTCACCTCCATCCATACTGAAAAATTCAACAAAATATGTATTGAATGCATCATATTAGTAGCAACAAAATTGCCACTGTTTAAGTCATGGGTTCAATGTCAGAAATATAATATTTTTTTACCCAAAATATTTATCTCCTATAATAAATATCTTGGACACTGAATGAACTAATGGTTATATATTTCTTGCTTGCAAGATCATAGTAGTCGTTTAAAAAATCGGTACACAGTACCTACGGTACGCGCACTTGTCAAACATTCCATTTATACCTCTGGACCAATCGTGTGAGTCCTTTCGCTATAGAAGCGATTGACAGGTAAGAATTCAATCTTTTTAATTTCTTCCTCCTGTGTGTTTGATGCGTTTGACCGAGTGCGCGGGGCGGGAATGTTGATCCCAACTGGGAGGGCCCTTAGTGTTCAGTGTCCAAGATATTTATTATAGGAGATAAATATTTTGGGTAAAAAAATATTATATCTCCGTCAAATATATCTTGGACACTGAATGAACTAATGGTTATAATTAGAATGCTTGAAGAGGAGGAGGCCACGAGGCAGATAATCCGACTATGTCCATGAAACCCACCTGCTGAAGCAGAAAAGACCTGCATCCTGTACCAAAAAGATTACTTGGTAGACATGTGCCAAAAAATAGATCATTGTGTCCCATATGCAGTAGCTCAGACAAACCCAAAACAACTGAGCCTCCTAAAACAACACGTACCTCATGTGCCCTAATGATCACAGGGTGAAGGTGCCCAGGACAAACATTGGTCATAGGCAAGGGAGATAACTCATTCGTTCATGTTCCTAATAGGATAAAGGAACCTAACCCCCCCCCCCCCCCCCCCCCCCCCCCTCACCGCCCCTTAGAGGATGAAGCAGCACTAGCACGACATCCAGAGGATGATGACCGGCCCACAAGACATGCAAAAGGGGCACCGAGGGGAAAACACGGTAATGACACCCCCCCCCAGAAACGCCGAATCAATGCTCATAATGGAACTCGCAAAATGAGTCAATGCTCAGTGCGGTATGACTAACTTGACAGTATTTTGAGCCCGACCGAGAGACCCAGGGGAGATATGAGAAACCGTTGGGCCCAGACCAATGGGGGGACCAGGGATACACCAGGAAAACATGACGGAGTTGAGCTGATTATGTCCAGAGCACTGGGAATAATGTCCATGGAAAGAAAAAGCATACACATAAGGGAGGGGACCAAGACTGAAAGAGTGCCTGCCTCCGATACACCAAGCCGAGTAACTGGAAATTGAAGTGTACGGTTAACCAAGGAGAGGAACTGATACCGCTAATGGAACACTGTCTGATCATACGGCCAATCTGTGATGCAATGCACAGGCCTGCATGGTTTCAAATTAAATGTGGAACTGAGTTATCGTTCGTCAGGTGGTTGTATAGGGAACCCATACCGTAGGTTAGCAGAAAAGTTACACAAACTGTGATAACACAACAACTGGTATTATCAAGCACCAATGGGCATGCGGCAATAATTGTGAAATGTCGCAAATAAGGTGAGAATCGGTGATCGGTAAATCGGATTAGAATTAGAATCACGCCTGTCAAGTGATGTGAAACACTCGGCCAGAGTGATAACATAGAATTGGAAAATATTCGTGGTCAAAGTCGGTACTGTGACAAATACTATAACAAAATGGACTACATACAGGACGCATAGACACCAACGAGCGTAGTGCAGACGATAGTGTCTATGGAGCGGAACGGTCGATATTCATGATATGTTCGGCTAAGTGAGTAGAACACTAAAGTCCCCTGTGAGATATAGCACCCGCATACTAACTTATCAGGTTCACACACACGATCAAGTCCATAATACGTTGAGGTTTGTCTCATAAAAGCCGCCTAATCGTTGAATAAAAATCGAACAGATTGGAAGGCCCGAAACTAGAAAGACTGGTCTCAACAACACCTGGAATACCCCGACGGGATAAGACGGGAGGTGAGACTAAACCTATTCAGGAGCAGTTCCAGATGGTGGCACATAGCCAGAGCAATGGGATATGGCAGCAAGCAGACTGACAGAGGAAACCTCAAAGTACAAAGAACGGAGGTAACATTGCACTAAACACTAAGTCGAATGATTGCAACTTGTCGGCGACAAGGAACAATGAGGTAGCCCAGGCAAGAAAGGGTTCGGAAAAACCGGTATGTGCCATGACAGCATGAACCTGGATGGACTGAGGCAGGACCAGCGGTAGCTGCTGCAGAACATCCATCGCTGCTCGTCGCTGCGAAGGTTGTGGAAGCCGCGACTACAAATAGAGGAGGCATGACCACCAACAGACTCCGAGCCTGCAGCGCAGGCTGTACCGAGTTGACCGAGGAAAATCCATTGTTGCCCGTCTATGTGAAGGTTGTGGAAGCCGCGACTACAAATAGAGGAGGCATGACAACCAACAGACTCCGAGCCTGCAGCGCAGGCTGTACCGAGTTGGCAGAGGAAAATCCCTTGTTTACCGTCTCTGCGAAGGTTGTGGAAGCCGCGACTACAAATAGAGGAGGCATGACCACTAACAGACTGAGCCTGCAGCGAATGCTGTATCGAGTTGGCAGAGGAAAATCGCCACACGTTGGTGTTTGTTCTTGATATGTGGGCCCCATCCAGTCCTTCGGTTGTGGAAAACAGGCGTACTTCTCTGCGGATGGCTCAGGAGGCAGCGACCAATAAGGAGGAGGCATGTCCAGCAACCGACTCCAGCGGAGGCTCCAAGTTAATGGAGGAAGCAAGAGAAGGGCCACGTTTTCTCTTCCTTGTTCTGTGCTCTTAGTATTGTGCAGGTAATGCATGCAAAAGTGTGCGTAATTGTTATCCTAAGACCGAAGGACTGACCCATCCGAAATAACCCTCATGGAAGGCACTCTCGGATGGGCCAAGTTAATGGAGGAAGCAAGAGAAGGTGCCACGTCAGTACAGGTGCCACAATCATTGATCTTGATAATCGATAGTCAATAAGAGATTAGAATCGATGAAGCGTATCTAATAGCAAGGACAGTGGAAGTAGTACATAATATTCGCATGTGCATAATTTCTATCAGAAACAACCGAGACAGTCCTTCCCATGACAAAAATACAGTTTTGTAGACGGGTGTAATTGCACCGGTAATATAATTGTAAGTTGGGGTTATCCCAAATCAAAGGTCATTGTGTGACATACCCCAGTCCATCCGAAATAAAGAACTCAAGAGTAATCGCAGCCGAAAATGGTAATCGAATATCGGCTGTATCAACGTTTCATCGATTATACGATTAATCGTGGCACCCCTGCCTGTCGGAGGGAAAAACCATTAAGAAGTTTTCATCGTAAAAGCATTGAGCCTTATGTTCAATGTAGAGAGAAGAGGCAAGCCACACTGTGGCTATTTTATCTAGCATCCGTGAGGAAAATTATTTGTTGTTGTTGGAAAATTATTGTAAAATATTGTAATGTAAAATATTGGAAATTATTAATTCCAATACAGTTTGGATAGGATTTTGTCAGGGACCAAACTCCAAACTGGAGCTTAGTGTAGACGCCAACACAATATTGCATCCGGTGCAGTGTTTAAAAAAACACGACGAGAACCCGAATGACTCAAAAGAGGCGTTAGTTGAATATTGTTTTATGCAAAAAACGATATTTGTTTGAAGTGATTCTCGTAAACAAAACAAAATTGAAATATTTGTTAATGAAATTATCCACCCACGGACCACTGTCATTAATAAGACAGTATTGTAGAATAAAAGATTGTTGAACAATAGTAAAACCGAATTCCGAAAATTGGAAAACACGTGCGTAGTGCATGAAAATTAGGAAACTGCGTGGTTTTCGTTCGCAATATCGTAAAGAGAACGTTCATTAAAAATGAACAGATGAAAGATGCGACTTATCTTGCGACGTAGAAGAAATAAAAAGATTGAATTCTTACCTGTCAATCGCTTCTATAGCGAAAGGACTCACACGATTGGTCCAGAGGTATAAATGGAATGTTTGACAAGTGCGCGTACCGTAGGTACTGTGTACCGATTTTTAAAACGACTTCTATGATCTTGCAAGCAAGAAATATATAACCATTAGTTCATTCAGTGTCCAAGATATATTTGACGGAGATACCAGTATACAGAAAATACATGATCCCTTTAATTTGTGAAATAGTCCAATGCATTTATGAGAAAAAAGTGCCAAATCTCAGATTAATTGACACTGTACATGTAGTTCAACTTGGAGAGGGGATAATTTCAAATATTACAGTCAATGGAGCGATACGGAATGAGGAAACTTTAAATGACTATATAATACCAGAGGTCAGCCCTATGAGCCAAAAGAAATTTGGGATAAATTGGATAAAGAATGTTAGCAAAATATTTTTGATGCAAAGAGTAATATCAATTGATGGCTGCTGTCAGCCATGTTTTTGATAAAAAAATAGTTCAAATTCGACAGCTCCCATCTAGAAGTGATCCTGAACATGCCTGCAAGTTTTCAAAACATTTCTCCAAATGTGCCGATGGATTAAAATTTGAAATCTAAGATGGCTGCGATGATTTGTAACGCAATTTGGAAAATATTTATGTTTCTCATCTGCTGGTGTGATAAACAAAGATAATTTTATTTGCAAGCCTTGAAATAGTGTGTGTGTCATTTGCAGAATGAGGTCCCCAGAGGGTGAATTTAGTGATGCTACCCCGCATATCAGACTAGCATCACCAAATTCACCCTCTGGGAACCTCATTCTGCTGAGGTGTAAGCAGAATGAGATCCCCAGAGGGTGAATTTGGTGAGGCTAGCCCACTATGTGGGGTAGCATCACTAAATTCACCCTCTGGGGACCTCATTCTGCAAATGACAGACACCCTATTTCAAGGCTTGTTTATTTGCCCACTAATATTGATCACTAGTGAACCATTTTGTTGGATAAGAATGCCTTTCGGTTCTACATACATGTACATCAACAATTATTGCCTTATTCTGAATGATATTGAAGAGGACATCTCTAAATGCCATGTGGTTGATGCTGCCTGGTTACGTCGGAGTTACGTTCTCAAATAACACACAGTTCTGACTGGTTCTGATTTATGATTATGCAGACGAGGTCCATATATATAGCCACTGAAGGAAGATCAGCAATAATTCATGGAATTAGCAATGGTAGAACATGTTGTCATGAATATAGTGAAGTCGGACATAGAAATACATTGCAAAATTTAACAATTTACTAGTCTCTACAATTGTTGGTGGCGGCAGGAAAAATTGTCAGTACATTTATTTGACCCGCAAATTTAACTTAACGCAAAGTTTACAGTACCTATACAATATCAATGTTTATATGCAGTGCCAAATGGCAATACCCTTACATTTCTTAACCCATCAAATTGTTAAAATATTATACGTTTCCTTGACTTTTCTACGTATATTTCCATAGACGTTCACAAATTTTCTAGAATGCATTTGAGTGTGGCAGTCTGTTAGACAATCCATTTGACTAATATACAATAGGGATGCACGTGTATCGCGACATATTTTAACAGATGAAATGCTAGATGTCTAGATCATTTCCATCCATCTCTTCACCACTCTCATGTGTATTGTTAAACCATGACATGACCCTTCTAAAATTCCAAATTGAGGTTGTAGGGAAGGGGGACACCCAGAAATTAAAATTAATTCAATGTAAAAAAAAGAAATTCACCATAATTGTGTGCGTTTAAAGTGGTTCATAATACTCATATCGTATTGTAAGCAAAAACGCAATACAAATCGTATCATAACTGGGTGTGTATACAAACCATTCCATGACGATTAACAGACACCTCTGTCCGCCCCACATGTTCTCGTAAACTGCGGCTATCCCTACGATGTGTCGACATCCCTGACATGATCTGTAATGAAGATCCACCTCCCGTCTGGCTTTTGGCACATCACGTAACACCTAAAATGGAAAAGCTCTTTCTGATTATGATAAATAATAGCTTTTGACACATCACGTACAACCTAAAATGGAAAATGTCTTTCCATTTAGAATAGATAATACTAGTAATGGTTTCTGGCAGGCACGTTGGTGACATTAGGCCGAAACGGTGGGGGGGGGGGGGGGGGGGGGGTGGCTTTTCATTTTATTTTATTTTGTCATTTTATTTTCAACTTTGCTCAAAATAAATATGAATACCACCCCCCCCCCCCCCCCCCCCAGGTTGCTTCTCATAGTTTTATTATCTAAGAACATAATATTGGAATATAGTGTAATTTATTGTTTTATTGAAGTGTGGTATAAATTCCAGTTTAATAGTACACGTGATGTGTACGTTTTAGTATTTTACATGGAAATGAATCGGTTTACACAGAAAATAAAATGGGATGAGTACTACTTTTGCAAAATCAATAAAATGAAAACAGTCGGGGAAGCCGGAATTGGGGCATGTGGGTCACCAGAAACACAGGTCTTTTTTATTTTAGCCTTACATACTACATGTAGTAATACCTATTAACCCTTTCATGACGGGAGCTGCACTGGTGCAGCATTAAATACCCTGTACCAGACTTTCGAAATAAACACCAACGAATACAAAACTTATAACAAAAAGCATAGTTGCCTTACCATACACTCCTTGACAGGTTTTTCCTGAATATAATTAAAAACACGACAAAAATGGGATGACGCAACGGCATTAGCATGAAGATGTGTGATCGAGGACACTTTTGGGTTGCGATTATCACAATGTGATAAGGGAACACTCCAATGTTCATATAAGGATTAACTGTCATGTGGACTGTTTTTATGGAGATGTAACCGCGAGGTGAGTGGTCATAACTTGTGTAAAACCCGAAGGGTTTGACATACAAGTTATGACCACTCACCTCGCGGTTACATCTCCATAAAAACAGTCCACATAACAGTTAATCCTTATATTTATATAATGTACATTTAGCGGAAAGCCACTTTTGTAAATGTATTTAAATCAAAGTGTATCGTGACAAAACCAGCCCAAAATATCCCATAGCACCCTTGGCAAAAGTTAACAGGAACAATTTCTCTTTATATTGAAACCCGATGATTTATAAAGTCAATCCTGCGCGAGTCCAAATGCGCCCAAAACATTACGCGTTCGTCTTTCCCAAACCTATGACACGTCGATGTAATTATGAGGCTGCAGTTATGAGCTCTTGCGCGTTCACTGAGAAATAATTGCAACTAGCCATGTGGGCGCCGACCAATCAGAATGCTGGATTTAGTGATAATCACACTTAGTATGTAAATATATGATATCATAAATTTTTGTACATCACTTGCCTGGCCCAAGTTTTACAGGAAAATGGCTAATTTGAAAATATTTGTAGTTCAATATATAATTATCACCCTATTTATTATTGCAGTTCATGAAAATATAATGAAATGTTCAAGTGGAATAGGATAAGTTTAAAATTTCTTATGCATGAAATTGGGATATTATAAGGATAATACTTAATTATTTCCCGCACAGCGACTGCCCTGCCTTCCGGATTCCGGCATTGAATTGATTCGGAAATTACTACCATATCTCATAACGAGAGGCCAATCACGATCGGCAGATGTTTAACCCATACCTTGACGACAGCGATGAGCTATTTTCATATATCCTTACCCCATCCTTTTCATGAGTGCAAAACTTTAAACAATTCACACCTTACTATTAATTCACAAGTGAAATCACACTTATTGGGGACCTTGCTCACATTAACACAATGTTAACACAGACGTGGCTTTGATTTCAACCTATTAGTGACTCCAACACAGATACATGTATGTCTTATAGAGTTATAAGGCTAATTAAGCTCAATCCATAGTTGGAGAGAAGCACCATAGCTGTTAAATATCAAATAGTTAAGAAATTAGGTAGATTCTACCTACTAGATAAACATCATAGCAACTCAATTTATCTATTTATTACATTGGAACATGAGACATTACATATTGTGTGTTTTTTTTTTATTATCATTGCTATTTTTTTGTTTATTATATTTTGTGTCAGCTGCATATTAAAAATTCATAGCAACCTATTAATATTTCACCACTAAAAAACAATCAATACCTGATCAACTATAGAAGTGAGGGATGTATAGACCTGGATATAAAATATGATTGCTAATGATTGGATATAAATGTTAATTTTCTTGTAAGTTGATCATTAGAAAGATATCTTTGTGAACAGTTTAAATATAATTAAAGTTAAGGTTAATATTATCACAACCATTCGATCGATACCAAAATCTATACAGGTGAAGAATGTGTCATGATTATCACAGATGTGATTATTTATAGAGTAATCATGCAAAAAATATTTAGCTATCACATTGTGTCAACAGGATTGGAGAAGGATGTTAATATATTTAAGCAAATAAACCAAATGACCCTCACTATGCAGGTTAGAGGTGTGTTATCATAAACTGTGCCAGAACTATAAACATAATCAATGGAAATATTTGAGTTATCAAATTGGATAGTAAGGGGTTAATCTTACCCAAACTAATGAACTGATAAACACAGAGTAGTCAACAAAAAGCATGTCATTGGATTTAGAAACCAATGCAATAAGTCAGTCTCAAGAATCCCAGCACTGTTAATATTATCCTGTAGCCCAAATGCAATTGAGGGAATTTCATAATAAGACATATCATCTAATGATGAATTTCAATTGGTCATTTCTTGAAACACTGACTGAACCTGGCTCAAAGTTAAAGTGATAATTTAATATATGTCAGACATATGATATGAGTCAATCGAATGGGTTAATTTTAATCCCAAATCCATGCAAATTAAAAGTGGATCACCATCAACATGTACATAGAATAGGAGAATGATCAAATAAAAAACATCAAAAGACCATATGATGTGTGCAGAGGGTTAATCATTTTCAATGACATCATATGATGGAACTAAGGAATGCTGTATTAATTATTTTCTAAGTTATAACAACAGTGTCTCTGTAAACAATAATGCCATGAACTGCATGGTTTCAACAGAGAACAGAACTGGAATAAAGAGTCTAACATCAATCACAGTTTGACAGATGTTTATAAGTCTGCAGCCACCAGTGGAACTATCAGGTCACTGTGACCAAAGCAATAAATTATCTCCTTCCAATAACACAGGTATGTGTTGTGTCTTGTTCTATTCAAATTTAATACAATGTAGTGCATGGAAAAAAGGTATGAATTATAAAGGGCCATAACTCTGTTAATATATACCGGATCAAACCCATATTCACACTTGATCTGTATTTAGGGGTCAGAAATTCATATACCAAAATTTGTGTCGATCAGATGAAAAATGTTTGAGTCATCCTGGCTTGGATGAATTCTATTTAAAAACAAGAGTGGAAAGGGTTAACTAAACAATACCAAAATCCATACAGATGAAGAACGTGCTAAGAAAGACCTAGATAAGAAATATGAGGCAGATCAGAAGAAAATTGTTTGACTTCGATACATCGGATAGCATTTGTGAGCATGGTTAATTATCTTCTAAACCGATCGACCAATCGATACCAAAAACTATACAGGCGAGCCATGCATATAAAATATGAACACAATGGGTAAAAAAATACATGAGTTATGGCATCAGATAGAATATGACCAGGTATGGATGGAAAGTGTTAATCATTTCTAAACCGATCAACCGATCGATACCAAAAACTATATGTGTCATCATAAACATGCACATAAAATTTGAACATGATCCGATAAAAACTACTCAAGTAATCGAATCGGATAGCAAGTGTCTACGGACAGACGTACGGACGGACAGACGGATGTCGGCATTATATGTGTACCATACATGGTATGGGTACACATAAAAAGGAACAGCCTTCACATTCACGCCATATGAAAATCATTTTGATAGTTGGACGTTTGATTCTATTTTACCCACCCTCGCTTTTGGATTTATATATCACTTTGTATTTCCCTCTTTGTGGCGGCATACTTCAATACTCAGGAAACTTACTCATTTATTGACTTATATATTTAAGATATGTAAAGTTTGAGCTTATACTCGTAAGGGAAGTTGACAATATAAAGTGATACCAGTGAATATGAATTCAATTGATCTGTATTACATAACGTTCATAGCTAATTGTATTGTGCGAGAGACACTTATTTGTTGGTGTCTGTAATCTTTATGAAAGAAAAATGTTTGATGTTCTGAAAGTGAGCGAATGATGTGAGTTGAATGATGTTTGTTGATGGAGCTGAATGTAATGTAATTACATTGTATATGTATACTGCGTAACACACAATGAGCTTGTCTCATTCCTGCCATAATAATTGTGTACTCAACATTGAGCCTTATTGTCTCTCCTCAACATAGAATTACATGTACCGGTATACCGGTATACCATAGCATTATCTCAGGAGTGTCCCTAAATTCTGAATTAGTCTCATTTTATCTTAGGGAGCAAGTGGAGTAATTGGCAATAAACTGTTATACGTCATAATTTATATCTTAATATGGGCTTTTTTATTATCGTATTGCAATAATGGGCAACTGAAACTGAGTGAAAGGGTCATCGATCAAATGCTAATGCCGTTGTGTCCTCCAATTTTTTTCGTGTTTTTTATTATATTCAGCTGTAGTGATGAGCCGATTGTCAAATAGAACATTGCGCTGATTGCCGATTATTTGAGATCACAATCGACCGATTCAGGTGCCGATTCCGATTATTGCAATAATTATACCAAAATATGTTATATGTGTTTAGAGTTTAATTCGGGACCGGGAATTCCCGGTTCCCGATTTCCAATTGACAAGTCCCGAAATCCGGATTTTCAAAACCGGGAACCGGGAAATGTAAAACATCCATTGTGATGCGATTTGAGTCGGAACATAGTGTATTTAATAGTGTGTATATGTACGTTTTAGCACAATCATGTATATGACAGTATATCGTTTGATCGTTAGATTCGTTACCGTCATATCTAGTGTTAACTGCACTTATTTATAACGTTTTTGGGGCACCCTGGAATGGCCGGCATTGATAGCGTTACTAATATAAACAGACACAGTGAAATTGACAACATTGTCTCACTCGCCGTTTGAGGTCAAACACATCAATGCGATTCTGCGACATGATGGAATTACTGACGCGGCTTTTCCGTTTGTCGGGGACTTCTTTGATCTAGAGTCTAGACAGTGTTGTATATTTCAAATGACCTTGCACGGTTGCACCGAAGTTCTGCACGATAACGAAGCATTTAGTAGGGCTGTCACTGTAGCGTCACCTGCTCTTGCTGTGGTTGATAGTTCATTCTTCGAACTATCAACCAAAGCAGCACGGGTGAAATTAGCTAAAACGGAACTGATGCGTCTGCGTACCCTGGACACCTTATCTGATGAAAACACGCAGGATCTCGAAACGAGTACCGATGTACCCACTCCAGTAACGGTCCCCACACTGGAAGCGGAGCTGCAAGGTTTCATTGACGTTCAACATCGCACAAATCTCGCACAGGTGGAAACGTGCAGCGAACCACACCCAACATCGCTGCAGAGTTTAAATTGAACGAAGCGAACGTGCGGACGGAAAACTTAAATTTCCTATAAGAAGCCCTGAAAACAGGCAAACCGACATCTGTGGAGTCCGAGCGTAGCTTCTCGAGTGCTGGCACATTTTCAACGAAGATTCGGTCACGATTAAGGGACAGTTCTTTAAGCAACCTTCTGTTTTTAGTTTTTATGGAAGTTCTATCACAAAACTTCTACGTAAAACAGACGGTTGCTTAACGAACTTTCACTTAAAGGTGATCGAGTCTTCGTTGATGCTGCTAAATTGATGACATTAACGGTACGGTACGCTAAACTACAGTACGATTTGACTATGAACTGTGAAAATCAATCATGTGTTTATTTTTGTTTAAATGGCGCAAGAATGCGGCAAGATTCGCGTGTTACTTTGTTGTTCAACTCAAAGGTTTAAAAGTAATTAAAGAGATGTTGCATTAAAACCATGTTGTGTATATATTTTGACATTCGGCAGTAAGTTATTATCATAATATGATATCAACAAATAAACCGGGAATTTTCCCGGTTCCCGGATGCAGGGATGAAAAATAAACCGGGAAATAAACCGGGAAATATTAAACTCTATATGTGTTATATACTACTTGGATTTGGAAGCAAAAACATCAGTAATATACCAGTATACATAAGTATACGTTTGGGTAAGTATAAAGGTAGGTATGGGTGGACAATGTGAAAAATTTCTGCGTCCTGACAACAAATACACATGTTATATTAATATTATGCTCAATTTACCGTATATTTCTGTCTATAAGTCGCTACTTGTTGACCCAGTATTTTCCCTCAAAATGTGCATGCGCCATATACAACTGTAAGTCAATAGGGGGTCTGAATTCTGGCTACAATTAAGTACAATTACAGACACAGGTGAGTTTTGGCATTCGCCGCGATGACAACTCAGAAGCCTCGGAGTGCATGACCGTTCATATCAAAACAAGAACAAAATTTTTAATTACAAATAAAAACAATACAATTATTAATAATTGTTACCAGTGTATTTATCACTATCCAATTAATAAAATACAAGAATTCTACATGAGACCTCCGTCTGAAGAAGGGTTTTGATCTTATACCATATTATGCTGAACTCAACTGTAGAGAAAATACCAAGGAAACAGGGCATGACGCAACAATTGTTTACTGTCTACAGATTTTTATGTCGGCTTATAGATAAGAGGTCATTGAGGTCACTGGCTGACCTGATTATCAATTTGAATCAGTTTGAATACTGGTGATTAGCGGTCACTACATTGAATAGTAGTTGTTAATTGGTGAACAATGGAGATGTTGTAAACACACTACACTATATAATGGGTCTCGTCGGGCTATTTTACATAATTATTTCAATTCATCTATCTCATATATATTTTGAAGACCTCTGTCTGTATGTTTGCCTGTATGTTTGTCATTTATACAAATCTACGATTCTCGACCGATCGGGACGAAACTTGGTACGTGTGTGTAGTTTGACCAGGCGGTGGACGTTGTCGTATTGGCGAGCCCATGCGGCGCCCGCTTCGCGCATGCGCAGACGAGATCTCGGAAACGGGTGGAGCTATCGACTTGAAATTTGGTATGTGAATGTATCTTGCCCCGGATACGAATTTTATCGGGTCGCCGAACCCTGCGACGCCAGCTTCGCGCATGCGCAGACGAGATCTCGGAAAATGGGTGGAGCTATCGACTTGAAATTTGGTATGTGAATGTATCTTGCCCCGGATACGAATTTTATCGGGTCGCCGGGCCCGTGCGACGCCAGATTCGCAGACGAGATCTCGGAAACGGGTGGAGCTATCGACTTGAAATTTGGTATGTGAATGTATCTTGCCCCGAATACGAATTTTATCGGGTCGCCGAGCCCGTACGACGCCAGCTTCGCGCATGCGCAGACCAGATCTCGGAAACGTGTGGAGCTATCGATTTGACATTTGGTTTTTGAATAGCCCGGACAACGTCGGGCTCATCGGCTAGTATATATATATATATATATATATATATAAATATATCTCTCATATATATTTTGAAGACCTCTGTCTGTTTGTTTGTCATTTATACAAATCTACGATTCTCGACCGATCGGGACGAAACTTGGCACGTGTGTGTAGTTTGACCAGGCGGTGGACGTTGTCGTATTGGCGAGCCTGTGCGGCGCCCGATTCGCGCCCGCTTCGCGCATGCGCAGACGAGATCTCGGAAACGGGTGGAGCTATCGACTTGAAATTTGGTATGTGAATGTATCTTGCCCCGAATACGAATTTTATCGGGTCGCCGAGCCCGTGCGGCGCCCGCTTCGCGCATGCGCAGACGTGATCTCGGAAACGGGTGGAGCTATCGACTCGAAATTTGGTATGTGAATGTATCTTGCCCCGGATACGATTTTATCGGGTCGCCGAGCCCGTGCGACGCCAGCTTCGCGCATGCGCAGACCACATCTCGGAAACGGGTGGAGCTATCGACTTGAAATTTGGTTTTTGAATAGCCTGGACAACGTCGGGCTCATCGGCTAGTCTATTATATATTTTGGAAGATCTGTCTGTGTGTCTGTCTGTGTGTTCGCGATGGACTCGAAAACGGCCGAACCGATTTCGATAAAACTTGGTATGTGGGGGTATTTTCGGCCGAGAACTGGCATAGGCCTATTAATTTGTCCGTGCGACGTGACCTTGACATCGGGTAATTTCAATGTCAAACGCCCGAATATCATGGGATTTCGATGAAACTTGGTATGTGGGGGTACTTTCTTATGGCGAGTCTCTTAAGCATATTCATTTGCCCGTGCGACGTGACATTGACCTTGAAATCCGGTAACTTCAAGGTCAAATCGCCAATTTTAATGGGATTTCGACGAAATTTGATACGTGGGGTTACTTTTGTCCACTGATTGTTTTGGACGGGTACAATCGTGACCCCGACCAGACCTTGACCTTCAAAATGATCAATTCAAGGTCAAATCGGGTAAAACCGGATGGATTTCGACGCCATCGACGGGCACGTTTGTCGGGTACTTTTGTCCGGGCAGTGTTTTTGGACTGGTCAAATTGTGACCCCAATTGACCTTGACCTTCAAAATGGCCAATTCAAGGTCAAAGCCCGGACGAAGTCGGGTCACCTTCTAGTCTATTATATATTTTGGAAGATCTGTCTGTGTGTGTGTCTGTCTGTGTGTTCGCGATGGACTCGAAAACGGCCGAGCCGATTTCGATGAAACTTGGTATGTGGGGGTATTTTCGGCATAGGCCTATTAATTTTCCCGTGCGACGTGACCTTGAATTTGGGTAATTTCAAGGTCAAACGCTCGAATATCAAGGGATTTCGATAAAACATGGTATGGGGTGGCACTTTCGGCCGGGGAGTGGTATAGACCTATTAATTTGCCCGTGCGACGTGACCTTGACATCGGGTCATTTCAAGATCAAACGTCCGAATATCACGGGATTTCGATGAAACTTGGTATGTGGGGGTACTTTCCTATGGGGAGTCTCATAAGCATATTCATTTGCCCATGTGACATGACCTTGACATCGGGTCAATTCAAGGTCAAATCGCCAATTTTGATGAGATTTCGACGAAATTTTATACTTAGGGTTACTTTTGTCCACTGAGTGTTTTGGATGGGTCAAATCGTGACCCGACCTGACCTTGAGCTTCAAAATGATCAATTCAATGTCAAATCGGGTAAAACCGGATGGATTTCGACGGGCATGTTTGTCGGGTACTTTTGTCCGGGCAGTGTTTTGGACTGGTCAAATCGTGACCCCACTTGACCTTCAAAATGGACAATTCAAGGTCAAAGCCCGGACGAAGTCGGGTCACCTTCTAGTACTATATATTTTGAGTTTTCCGTATATATATATATATGTACTTTATAGAATCGAAAATGGCTGGCTCGATTGAGTTCAAACTTCCCATCTAAGGGTAAAAACCCACGAACACCGTAGTTGTCGCGTTTTGGAGAAGCTCTGAGCACCCTTTATCCACTCCCAAATCACTGCAAAGGCACGGCGTGGGTTAATCAAGTGATTATTTAATGAGCGTTTGTTTTTGACGCATCGCTATAAAGAACGTCTGTTTACCATTCAACGTTATTAGCATCTGCAGAGAGATATACGGGAACATTGAGTGGTTTCCTATGCGGGGAGATTTATTGGATGCCATAATACTCTTACAACATCATTGTTATAGTATGTATGACACTTAGGTCAGGGCTTAGGGGGGGTAGTTATAGGCATAATGCTTCTCAGAAATCCCGGTTACAAACCAACACTCACAATTTCGTATTTACGCAAACGTATACGGGAACAAGTGCTTTCCTATTTTTAGAACGCAACACATGATACCAAACAAAATTACGTCGCGTTGGTGATGGCGTTCACGACGGGATTAATTGACTGTCCGCTCTTTGCGAGGATGGGGTTCACGACGGGATTAACTTTGCGGGGACTATTGACCATCTCGTGGACAACCTCTGTCAGGGGCTGCTCAATGGCCACGGGCAGGTTAAAAAAAATCATACCTCTTCTGGGTCTGGGCGTGTATAGACATGAGCGTGTTGTGTTCCTAAGAACGCGGAGCTCAAACTTCGTATATAAGTGTAAAAACACACGGGGATCGTCGACGTCGCATTGTGTGAAACATTCTAGAGCTGGGACGGTTATGGGTTTTTCGTGACCGGTTATGAACGGCAAAAAAACGTGATTAACCGGTTAACCACATATTATAGGTACTATTATGGGTGGGTAAGCCCAGTATGCAGAACGGCGATGATTGTGATGCTCACTGACATGGTAAGTTTGAGAACGGCTCCTGCCCATTATACAAAGAAGTTGTCACCCATGACACACATAATCACATATCTAATTAAGTACACATCTTCAATTTATTACTGAATAAAATAAATATACAATTTCATTCCCCTGTGAGGCTGTGTTGTGTTCATTTATTGTCCTTGTAAAATTACTCCATCGCCATCGGGATATGTGATCGGGCGGGAAGCTGAACACACCGACACGGAAGTGACGACTAGAAAGGTTTAATATACATTCCGGAATATTTTATTGATTATTCCGCAATTTCCGGTAGCTGGGTGGGCGAACAATTATTATTTATTCTTAATGAAATACTTACATATACGTTGGTATGTGATGTTGTCCGGGGGGGGAATGGATTAAAGGGCCGGGAGTCTCAAGAAATAACTAGTCGTTGATAACAAAAACAACTAGAATGCACTCAGAGAGATGCCAACGTGCGCAAAAATGTAATAAACAATAATTAAAAAAATAGTTTCACTGTATTTTACTTAATTTATTTAATTTAATTTAATGTTAGCAAAAAAAAGACAATTACCATTTCTCATTTCATCACAGATAAAAGGCAATTTACTATATTAATCATTTAAGTAATTAAAACCAATTCCATGTTGCCGAAAGGATGAGACTTTAATATCGATTACATTTTTTTCAGCGGCATATTTTGATTTTCATTTTCCGATAGTCAAAGTTGACCAAAGGAGCAATTATCAGGGGGGGGTCGTATGGCATTTTTTCCCTTTCGATCATTTTTTGTACCCACCCACCCCCAAATTTTTTTCCGTTTTCGGCAGTTTTTTCAGACCATTTTTTGACACCCACCCCCCCTTTTAACACTAAAACAGAGATTTGCGGGGAAAAATTCACTGTAAACAGCTGTATATGAACTTCTGTGCATACTATTTATCATGGATGTTAACATGGACATGTAAATAGGAATGAGTCATTTTGAAGTCATTCGGCCAAAAAAACATGGCCGCCAGCGGCCATCTTGGATTTCAAAATTTGCAACAAAATACAACACGATAACTGCCTTCAGTTTACCAGTTAGAATTACATTATTTCTCTCATTCAAAGTGGTTTTGAAGCCCAACTCATTGCCAAAACACTAAAAAACAAGCAGGATTTTTTTTTTTTAGTTCCGGAAAAAATTGCTTGTTGGTGGCTTTGACCACCCACCCACCCCGGCATACGTGCCGGAATTTTTTGTTCACCCCCCCCCCCCCTGCAATTATAAGAAATAATTAGTACTATTTTTGTAAATATTGATAGCAGCCAATATGCAACAATAAATATCAATAATTAATCAATAATTAATCAATAACGATCATTTTATGTAATAATAAACTCTTCAAACGGTGTTTGTGTTAACAAATGCGTTTTGTTTTGTGTTACGTCATTCGTCGTATTTGACCCGGAACTCTGCTGAAGGTTAGGCTATTCAGCCTATTGCGTCGAATTACGAAATCGCGTTTTGAATGTCTCTCTTTTCTCGCACGATAAAAAGAGGTCTTCGCACGAACCAAAAATGATAAAACTTCCCAATTATAAGTGAAAATACCCAAATGAAGGAGTCTATGTAGGTCCCGAAGGAGTCTATAGACTCTTTGATGTAGATCGATGGAGAAAATGTAGGTCGATCTATTTTTGTCATAACTCTGACGAATTTTGACCTGGGAGAAAAAATCGAAATCGAGGCCAACTACGAGCATGCCAGTTTTAAATATAGAAACAGGGAATCCTGACAAATGGCGATATCGGCGACAAACAAATAATCGAAAACAACACATAAAATAAACATAGCAAAAACGCGGCACAGTAAAAATGTCAGAACGCCACGAGGTTTTACGTCGTTTTTGGTGACGTCATGGAGTGTGACACCAAGCTACGAATCTGTCTGATCGCCATACTGTTGCGCGAGCGCACGTAATTATCTTCCTGATAATAATACTGAATACGAGTCATGCGATGTGACAATGTTGTAAGATCACACGTGTGCTGACCCTTTGATGTTTCGTTTTGACGTCGGCAGGCTGTTAAATGTAGCCTTCAAAGAGCCGACACACCGCGTTTGATGTTGTTCCGTCAATCTCGGATTCATTTTAATTGACGGAGACAGATTAACCCTCTTATAGCCAGTTATAGCTGACCATCACAGTGATCATACACTATAATAGTGATGTTACGGTTAACCGACCACGGCAAATCTGTGACCGGTCACGGCCATAGTTGGTGGTTAACCGCCCCAGCTCTAAAACATTCTTATGTCTGTCGTTCCTAGGAACGGGGGAATTTTTCATCGGGTCAGTCTTAACCTTCAAACGGGTACCCACAAATTATATATTGTGACCCCGACATGACCTTGAAAATGATCAATTCAAGGTCAAATCGGGTAAAATATTGAAAAACCCAATATTAACTCATTGAAAAACACAAACAAAACATAAAACATTGTCATGTTTCTGACCAAGCACGCCAGTGGCGGGCTAACCTGCTAGTCTACTATATAATTCCGTATATATATATATTTGTCCTCTATAGACTCTAAAACGGCTGCACCGATTGGGCTCAAACTTCCCATCTAAGGGTAAAAATCCACGGGAATGGTCGTCGAAGCGTTTTGGAGAAGCTCAGAGCACACGTTCTCCACTCTCAGTCACAAAAAACGGCATTTCGGGGTTAATAGCGTTGATAGTTAAAGAGCGTTACTATCCGCAGTGTCATTGATAAAGAGCGTATGTGTGTAATGTGATTCTTACGTCTGGGTCTGTGCGTGTAAGACTGTATCCAGACATGAGCGTGTTGTGTGACGACATTCCCAACACCTAGCAGTGACAAATATCTATTAGCCAGTTGCTGCCAGCATCAAGGCGACTCTTGTGACGTATTAATTCAAATGCTTTCGATCAAACAATATTCTCTGTCGCACTCATCTCTACGATTCCACTGCAATCGACCTATTTTTTAGAACGCAACACATGGTACCAAAATTATGTCGCGTTGGTGATGGGGGTGCACGGCGGGATTAATTTAAATATGTCACGTTGGTAACAATATCTAGCCGAGAATTCCTCAGACCTACAGACGAATGCGACCAGCAAATTTCAAAATTGGTCACTTGACCTCCCCATGAATATCTTATGGGAAATTCCAGGGAATGCGTGCCCATTATCGGGCCATTGTGTGTGTCGCGGTCGAGGGATAATTTTGAGATGGTTCTTCTGTCCTCAAGGGGTTTCAGTTCTAATTCTGTCCTAATTTTTGACAAACTTGAGAATCTTGAATAGTCATTAAAAATCCAACTGATGGCCGATTTTGTACTCGTTCAATTTTAGTTATGTTTTCTGAGGTATGAGGGAACCAAATTGCAGCGGCATATTCTTAACTTTTGTCTAACCATGGCCCGATAAGCTGCTTTCTTGAGTGCTTTATTTTGTGTTTCGACATTCCTTTTTAAGAATCCCAGGGACTGATTTGCACTTAGAGTTGTTCGTTGTATGTGGGCATTGAATGAGAGATTGCTTGTGAGGTCCATTCCCAAATATCGCGCATTATTGACATGATCAAGTACTTGAGAGTGTAGGATGTAGTCACAAATTATGGGATTTGCTTTGCGGCTGACTGAGGACTTGACATTTTGAGGGGTTAAAGGCCATATCCCAATTTTGCTCCCATTGCTGTGTCGAATATTGAAGCCTACTGATCAATTCAAGGTCAAATCGGGTAAAACTGGCGGATTTCGACGAAATTTTACACCTAGGTGCAGCATACGTGTCTCGGAAGCTGTTGCAATTGCTTTTTCGAACAAAGCCATGAGAAGAACCACGCCAGTGGCGGGCTAACCTGCTACTAGTAGTTCTATATATAATAACTGAAGCGTGGTGAATGCAGTCAACTGCGTAATTATGTGTCAGGTGACATGTACTTTCGGTTGGGGGTTATATACATGTGTTAGTCAGGACCTGGCTGTACATCATAAAATTTGTGTTTGGTTACACTTCCCCCATGTTTACTGGTCATTTATTTAACAAAACATTGTTATATTTAACACAGTTTATTGAAGAAAAACAAGCACCTGATTTTTTAGACAATCGGAAATGCCGATGGTGAAACCCGAGTACCGATTGTCATCCGATGGGCCACAATCGGCCAATTCCGATTGTCGTTTCCGATCATCGGCTCATCACTATTCAGCTGATAAAGTCGTTATTCAGGAAAAACCTGTCAGGGAGACTGGAGTGTATGGTAAGTATGCTTATTGATATTATTAAATAGTTTTGTATAGGTGTTTATGTCAAAAGCAGATTTGTTTTGATGAGATTTCAAGTGTAACTGTAAACAGGGAGGTGGGAGGGTACCTCCAACATTTTGTTTCCAAACTTTTTCTACTAGTATATATTCTAGAGCTAACATTTATTTATATTTATGGTCAACAACTGAACTCGGATGATATAAGTATTCATACCTTCAGTGCGAATTTTTTTTGACTCGCCCGTGACCAACATTCAACCACCTTGCCATTTATTCCCAGACCCAAAACATTGCCAGTTATCCGGTAATCATCTGTGATCGGGTTCTTCTTCGTCACTAAATCACGTGATTGTTGATCACCCATCATGTTTTACGTATTTTGGTGATTACTGATTTTACATATAATTGCTTAAAATGAGCCAACTTAGCTGGCAAAATTATCAAAATTTCTTCCTCCTTCTCGCAATGGATTCCGATTGGGAAGTGACGACACGGTAAAACAAAATTCTATTTTTAGAAATGAGATCATTAGCTTTCATACGCGGAATAACGGACACCTGTTCAGGGGCGTATAGACCATATATCATTGGGGTGGGTTAAGAACATTACATTTCATTGTAAATTGTAGTTATATCTGGATTTTTAAGAAACACCAATTTATAAACTTGCTCAATTCCATAATTTTGTGTCATAGAAAATCCTTATCATTTCACTGCATTCAGGTACTGTGAACTCATATTTAAATTTGTTTGATTTGATTTGATATTTGATTGGCAATGAAAAACAAAAATATATATATTTAACAAATTTTATTACATTTTAATCACAAATATTGTATATTGGATGGATATATTGTTACATGATGAATAGTTGCCATGTGATGTTTTAAAGTACACAAAAGGTTGATATAGATGATGATAAATCAATGTTAAATTTATATATATATTAAATATTTTCTGTTCTGTGAATTTTCATTTTATTCATTGCCTAGGATCACATCAGAAAGAAAGTTCCATTATAGGTCCTATTTGATAACTAAAATTTACAGATGAGACCATATTGGAAGAAAAAAAGATGAATTACTAATCAATTACTACAATGTAATAAATCTTAGTGGGAGAATCCATTCACTAAATAAAAGGGTTAATAGTCAATTCCTCTCAGTGGTAATTAATTTACTTGTAAGTTGTAACAAAATGAATTCTCTGAAAAATAATTAAGGCCATCAAATTTATGTTGAGAAAATTTGAATTCTTCTTAATTTTGAATTTTTTATTATAAAATATCAATTCCTTTTAGCAAAAATTCAATTTATCTTAAACAAGAATTAGTTTGGAAAAATTGATTACTTTTTGTTCAAAAAATTATTTCCTGTTAAGAGAAAAGAAAAATTAATTAACTTAATTATAAATAAATTAAAAGAGGAATTGATTTTCTCTTAATAACACGAATTGCATTTCTCTTAACAAAAGTTGATTCCCTCTTAACAAATAGTTTTCACTTAACCAAATTATCAATTCAATTCAACATTTTCAGTGAAATATTGTGTCCAAGTGCTTCGAAGTTTGATGAACATGTTTTGTGGCAAAATAAAAAAATTCAGTAAGAAATATTCTGTGTCGCTTTGTTTTGATATTACTCCTGCCACATACATATACATAATTTGGAAGTTCAAATGAGCCATGTCCTTAACCCTTTACCCAAAAAACCGGCCAAATAAAGCTTCAACAGCCTAAAATATCTTCGGTCTGTCTCAATAGAACCATACAAATATGGATATCATTGGAACCGGCTCCTTGACCACATTGTGATAGTTACAGTTATGCCCTGTGCCAATGCATTCTCTTATATATGCGAGTCGACCATAGGTCGCCTCGCATATATAAGAGAATGCATTGGCCTAAAAAAAATCTTTTTTTAACACTTTTTACCATTTTTTCTTACATTCTTTAGCAATTTTATAATTTTTAATGTGTTAAGCCAATGCATTCTCTTATATATGCCAGGCGACCTATGGTCGACTCGCATATATAAGAGAATGCATTGGCACAGGGCCGTTCTGTTGGGTAAAGGGTTAAAGGGTGTTTCATATGATCATGCCTAAATTCAAGTGCAAAAAAAAATAAAAAAATTTAACCCCACCCCAAATGTCTCTTGCCTGAATTAGTATGAAAGATGAATCTGGGTCCTGGTTATAATTAATTACTTTACTATGATCATGGACCTGTATCCATAGATCGATGCTATGAAATATGGGCACAACATGAGATTTAAAACATACTTATTCTGAGATAGCAGCCAACACCAGTTACATACAGTAATGCCCTAAATAATCGACTCCTTAACCACAGCAGAATTATGGGTAATATTTCAGGATTTAGTCGGAAATATGGCTTGTTGCCATTCATCAGAAAGCTCTCACTGAGAGCGTTTTGATGAATGGCAACATGCCATATTTCCGACTAAATCAGACTAAATCCTGAAAAATTCCCATGAGAGCTTTCCGATGAATGGCAACAAGCCATATTTCCGACTAAATCCTGAAAAATTACCCATAATTCTGTTGTGGTTAAGGAGTCGATTATTTGGGGCATTACTGTAGGATAACACAGACACCTCTCCAGTAGTTCTGTTGTCTAATGTTCCCAGTGTATATTTATTGATGAAATCTACATCAGACATCAATAATGATATAATAATGCCAACGGTAATGAGGAGATCAATGCTTATTATAGTGCTCTCGGCTGAAGTGATCATGATTATATTGATTATACATTATCTGCTTCCAGTAGAAGCTTGTAGCTAATTATCAGTTATATACCAGACTAATCATGTCACACCTGGATATATAATTGTGTCAGATAAGCTTTTATGGCACGGATGGCCTTCGCGATGGGTATTACTGTTAAAATAGATTAAATAGTCACATCCTATAAAACAGCCATTCAAATTCAAATTGCAGCAATTTTACAAAATGTTCAATAGATCATCTCCTCAGTATCTATATAACATGGTGAACCATGCAGAGAACCCCAGTGCAGAAAGATATCCCTTGAGGAAAACCACACTAAGGCCCCCTCGTTCCGATCACTCTTCATACATGGATTCTTTTCTGCCATCTGCAACCAAATTATGGAATTATTTACACCCTGATTCCTGAACAGCCCTGAATTGAAAAAAGGTTAAATCCTTAGAATTATTTAAATCACTACTAGATGCAGGAAAGCGCCTCAATGCAAGAAGAAGTTTTCATATAAAATTTTGCTCAAATTGTTAACCCTTTACCCAACAAACCGGCCAAATAAAGCTTCAACAGCCTAAAATATCTTCGGTCTGTCTCAATAGAACCATACAAATATGGATATCATTGGAACCGGCTCCTTGACCACATTGTGATAGTTACAGTTATGCCCTGTGCCAATGCATTCTCTTATATATGCGAGTCGACCATAGGTCGCCTCGCATATATAAGAGAATGCATTGGCCTAAAAAAAATCTTTTTTTACCATTTTTTCTTACATTCTTTAACAATTTTATAATTTTTAATGTGTTAAGCCAATGCATTCTCTTATATATGCGAGGCGACCTATGGTCGACTCGCATATATAAGAGAATGCATTGGCACAGGGCCCTTCTGTTGGGTAAAGGGTTAAGCCCAAATATCCATACACAATTCCAACTCAAATGCAGCAGTCTTAATAAAGACCTCCATGAAAATCACTTAAGAGAAAGCAGCAATTATACATGTCACTTTCTGTTAGTCTGCCCAAGATACAATCAAATCAGAAATGAATGCTTCATGTCAATAGAAAAGAAATTCATGTCCAGTTACATACTCCTGATTGGGTCAAAATCTATTAATAATACGAACTACAACATTTTTAAAGCAACACAAACTTTTTTAACCAGGAGTGATAGGTTTTTAGTTGTTAGTTGTTGATTATATATGAAATCTTATATTAATTCGAAATTGTATCCACAAATGATTACCTTGTTAACCATCTAGCATAGTTGTTTGAATTCAGTGAATTTCCAACAGTCGTCAGTAGTCCTAATAATTTAAAAATGAAAAGAACATTAAATTTAACAGTGAAAATGATGTTTTAAATATTCATGAACACACAGCAGTTGTAGCACACACACACGCTCTCTCTCTCTCTCCCTCTGTATCTCGCTCTCTCTCTCTGTCCCTCTCTGACCTCGATTCATCAATTTTCTCCGTTTATTAAATTCATCACTATCATGTTATTCATATCCTGTCCTCTTCAACTTGGTCTCTTGTCCTCCGCTCTTCCATTTTCTTTTCTGATGAGATAACTCAACATAAGCGATGACTCTCTTGTTGTTTGATCCTCGTCAGTCTTCATCCTGATCTATTCTAAATCATGTCATAAAAAATTTAAAAAAATATTATATATGTTCTTTGAGAGTAGAAATAAATATTGTTTAATCCAAAACTGCCATAAACAGAAAGAATATTAAATAGACTGATATTATTCTTATAACAATTATAAACATCGCAAAAATAGCATGTTATTGTCAAGATCCTTTGCCGTGTTAGTAATCAAAAGCCATATTATGTTACAGTACAGTACACAAAAAGTGTGTGATAAGCAAAACACTCAACCCCAGGGAGAACCCATTAAGAGAACTTTGTTTAAAACTGTCACCATGTTACAACATACTGGTATAGCGCTCGCTAATCCTCACCACTCAAGATTTCAGTGTTGAATGGGTCACCGTGAATCACTCTATCAAAAAAATTGCCATGGTGATGAGTGTTTTGGTTATCGCACACTCTTTATTTGCTGTATATGAACAAATGCTCGGCTCACAACAAGTGTGTTCTGTAGATAATATAGCACTCATACTATCATTATACTATACTATTAACCCTTTGAGTGCCAGGTCGATTTTTGTATTTTTGTATCAACCCATATACCCTGTGCCAATGCATTCTCTTATATATGCGAGACGACCATAGGTCGCCTCGCATATATAAGAGAATGCATTGGCCTAACAATTGTTTTTGTTTTGTTTTTTTACTTATTTACTTCTTTTTTTTTTAGACTTATTTTGTAGGTTTAGGGCCGATGAGATCGGCCCCTGGCACTCAAAGGGTTAATATATTCTTAATGAAATTTTCATAATTTGGTAACTTTTAATTCTAAATTATAACCTACAACCAAGACATTTATGTTTATATTTAAAGATGTATTAGGGGTTCAAGACCAATTTATACAGAACCTGTTTAGCTTTTTATTTAGATTCTATACTATAAAATAACATGTTTTGACCAAGAAGTGCCACCTGAAAGACAGAAGTATTTTTTTTTATCATGTGAAGGACCAAAACAACATAAAACAACAAAATATTATTCAACCACGTTTTCAATAATCTGGCAGACAGAAACACTCAATATTACTGAGTCATCTTTCCAGACATTATGTAGTTTTATGGCAATTTTTCCTAAAAAAAAAGTTCAGCAAATGGCTGCCGAAACCCCGAAATATGCAATAAAAAATGTTTGATTTATTTTCACGCCGACAGCCATGATTTCAGATGGTAGACTGAGCACATACCCTAGTTGGGTTCATGGTAAAGATAGTTCAGTGTGGATTTTGCAAATATTTTCTGGCAAAGTCTCTATCGATCTACCTATAAACAAAATCTGGGGTTTTTGTTAAAACCACTTTTTTACATAGCTGGAAAATCTCTCTCATATTGTGATGGTAAAGAGTTGTTGTCATAGTACTACTATAGCATCATTGGTTATAAGGGATAATTATATTTTCCTTCAAATTGATAGGTTGAATTGAGATTTTTTGAAACTTCTTAATGTTATTTCTGGAATATAATTAATTTTATGTGATGCGCTAGCCTGGATTAAATATTTTCAGGACCGTCTGACATGTCAGGTATGTGACGAAAAATACAGTACAAGAAATTATACATTTTTGTGGTATAATTTCTCTAGATCAGCATTTTTATATGTTCACTTTCAGGCCCACTTAATTTTCGAATGCACAGATAACATTATTACATATTACATGTATATACCATTTGGAAGAGGAACCAACAAAATATATATTCCACCAGAATATGAAGCAGCTGTGGCCTAGGACTGTCCACCAAGTGAAAGAGATTCATTCCAAGACTCCCCCCCCCCTTGTCAACCCATAATGCAACAAAATTCAAACTAAGAGATAGAGTTATTCCCCTTCCATTGAGTTTTATAGACTTTATAGTACAGTCCGGATCAAAATCAAATGCAGGACACACCTTGGTACCTCGACAAAAACAACATATACCCAGTTTATTCGACCGAATCAGTTAATAATACAATGTTTTGGAGCTTCCTCTTTCAAATGGTATATAACATGGAATCAGTTGTATATAATTTGATCTGGTGATTTGAAAATTAAGTAGGCCTTTAATGTTTCCTCTACAATTCCAGCAATTGTACCGAATCATGAGAAAATCCAACTATATTAACACATCCTGTATCTTGTTTGTGACAAATAGTTCGTTTGTTTTTGTGACTTTGATTATATATTGTTTAGGGAAATTTTGGGAAGATCATTCTCAGCAAGCATACAAATTGGTTGGAAACGAGTAGCTGACATAAAATGTACATGAAGGACCATCCCAATGAATACAAGTGTTGGTATGCAGGCATGTCCACTCAGACATGGAGCGATCAACTAGAAATAGGCCACATTAGTATTTATAACTGGTCAGCAAGGATATTGCTATGAACATATGATCTAAAACTCATCTTGGCCCATAGGTTTATACCAGTTCTTACACACAACTAACATTCTCTTAACATTCTTGAAGCAGTGTTGTCCTCAATTAAATAGTTATTTGCACATTTCACTTGTTCAGATCATGTACGTTTTATGTCAGTTATTTCCAATAAATTTGTATACTTGTTGAGGATGCGCTCTTCCCAAAATCTGGAGACCGGCTATGCATGGAAACCCCTTAATAATTGTCAATTCAAACTATATCACATAGCGACATTATGCTACCAACCCATAACCCTGTATATACAGTAATGCCCTAAATAATCGACTCCTTAACCACAGCAGAATTATGGGTAACTTTTCAGGATTTAGTCGGAAATATGACTTGTTGCGCTCTCAATGAGAGCTTTCCGATGATTGGCAACAATTAAGCTATATTTCCGACTAAATCCTGAAAAATTACCCATAATTCTGCTGTGGTTAAGGAGTCGATTATTTAGGGCATTACTGTATATACAGGGTTATTACTTGGGGCATTACTGTAGGGGTCCCCGGTGCATGGCTCAGCCAGTATAAGGATAACGCTGCAACAAACTACCATATAAAGCTGTCCGCAAGTATTTCCAAGTAAAGAGAGGGTATAATTAGTGAGTCGGACCATGTTTTTGAGTAGTTTACCAGGATGCCGATGATTCTATGTCAAGTGGTATTATTAGCTATTCTAATAACCCTTTGAAATTTTGCATGATCTGTCATCCACCAAAATAACCTACTGTTGTTATATGAAGACTTATCAGCTCAATCAACACATTAACATTAATCATCCAACCGGAGTAAACGGATTAATGGATCTTGAAGATAACTATCACAAATACTTGTGCATTACTGCATCTTTAGACTTAGACAGACCCACATGTATCAATAACTCTTCTATTTTCTGTCATATATTGGCCTAGATTTAAAATATGAATATGTAAAAACCTATAAAATGTAAATATCAAACATTTAAAGGCCCACTTAATTTATGAACCCCCAGATTACATTATATAAAATATATGCCATATATTATACCATTTGAAAGAGGAAGCTCCAAAACATTTTATTATCAACTTATCCGGTGTAATAAACTGTGGACATGTTGTTTTTGTTGAGTTGCCAACGCGTTTTGTCATCAAGATTGAAGTAAAAATCAGTATTATTTTCAATGCAGGGGGGAATAACTCTATATATTAAAGATAGAGTTCTTCCCCTTCCATTGAACAAGTTTGACATAAATTTTGTCCAAACTTTTGTGGCTTTTATAATGTTGTGTTAGAATGATTTATAGACACCAAACGATAGTTAATTGGCAAAAACAAAAAGGTGTAAGGGCACTTAAACCCCAAAAGCCCCTAAACCAAATTTAAACTAAAGTCCTTTCATTAGTGTGGATGGATGAATGAAGAGTGGTCAATCCGGACGTCGACACTATGGGTACACATAAAAACAATCAACTAAAAGTCAATTAATTAATTAACTCTGTCTGTTTCAAGAGGGGAGGGGAGTAGTAGGACACCCATCAACACAGACCCTCTAGCCACATCCCTGATAAAGATGCACCCAAGCTATAAGGATACTTGATAAAGCTGTAAATACTCTTACCAGTAAGTGTGTGCCAGGCCTGGATACTTATAATAATTATAGTGTCTGACATTTGCAGAAGAGGTCCCCAAAGGGTGAATTTATTGATGCTGTCCCGCACGGTGGGCTTGCATCACCAAATTCACCCTCTGGGAACCTCATTCTGCTTGGGCCTCAACTGCTATGGGAGATCTAGCATCAGATTGAAGATCCCCAGTTGAAGTTGATGATTGTCCAGTCCCATTAGTCAAATTGATTAGTCAATTATACAATTTATCTACTGCAAATTAGGGGATATAGAAACTGAACAGAGGGGAAAAGTAACTGAAACAAAGTTAATTTGAGAATATAAATACATCCCAGAAGATGAGGCCTAAGCAGAATGAGGTTCCCAGAGTTGAATTTGGTGATGCTAGCCCAATGTGCGGTATAGAACTAAATTCACCCTTTGGGAACCTCATTCTGCAAATGACAGACACACTAAATTCATGCTTGGTGTATGATACAGGATGTTTTTATTTCTTCCTGGTAAGATGAGGGTTTCTCGACAGGGAAGTGACTTTATTGTTATAGGAACATTTACTATTTATTTAGGATTGTTGCTATGGTACAGAAATAAAATAATTAGGGCCAAGGTTATAAATAGCATAATATTCATGGGGATTGGGGAATATCCTGTTTATTTTATTTTTCAACTGATCGGGTAGATATGAGTACCTGCATGATACAAACAATAGCTGGGCTGTCGCCCGGTACATATGTAGCATGCCACCTAGGGTTGGTATACACTTAAGTATGGATTCTCTATATTTTTTGTAAAGCTTTTCTTGCAATGAATATCTCCACCCAATGCCACTGAGATATGATGACCCATGGTTTAGACATTCATACAGACAGACAAAATATCAACATTTCTATAGAATATATAATTCTGCTGTGGTTAAGGGGTTAATTATTTAGAGCATTACTGTAGTATTATAGAGCAGCCTTATTAGTCTTTTCCTGTTACTTGCAGCAAAACAGATGATAGAGTTTACGTTCACATACCTGCATGGTTCTGTATTTATTACACACCAACATTCAATATTCTTAATATTTAATAACTGCTTAGATTGGTTCGCAGGCAAGTTAGTCATATAATGAACATAAGGAACGGAGCCTGGATGGCTCCCAAAGTGTAGACTGTATATTCTATTAACCCTCCAAAGCCTTGAAATTGTGTATCTGACATTTTCAAAATGAGGTCCCCAGAGGGTGAATATTAATGCTACCCTGCAAAGCCATCTAGCATCACCAAATTCACACTCTGGGGACCTCGTTCTGCTTATTACCCATAATTCTGCTGTGGTTAAGGAGTCGATTATTTAGGGCATTACTGTATTTGAATAGATGGACAAAAAAATCAACACTTCCAAATAAATGAAGGAGCAGAAGATCTATGCGGGATAGAGTAACTAAATTCACCCTCTGGAGACCTCATTCTGCAAATGACAGACACGCTATTTGCAGGCTTGCCTGTACCCATGGCTGAGATACTCAGGCAGGTGGACGGGCCAAAGAAATCAACATTTTGAGATAAACCAAATTGAATAACTCTAGAACGGAAAACCTGAACAAATCAATTGAACACTCATCTGAATGTCCTCATAATAGTGAACACACATGGCCCCATACCAAATTTCATTGAGAAATGTGGTTAAGATATCTGGTCGGAAGCACAAAAATAAAAATTCCAGATAAACAAAGATGAATAACTCTAGAACGGAAAACCCGAACAAAATGATTGAACACTCCTCTGAATGTCCTCATGGTAGTGAACATGATACAAACATCCATACCATATTTCATTGAAACCCATTAACCTGTGGTTGAGATATTTGTTTGGATGGAGAAAAAATTCAATGGCCATATTAATGGCACGACAGACACTTATGGACTGACAGACGACTAAAAAGTTGGTTGTGAGGAAAATAATAACAAGTTGAGCTACATGTAAAAAATACAGAGTTGGAAAATATTTTAAAGGTACATAATCCAATTTGATGGTCCCCATATCATCAGATTCCAACAACAACATTTCTTCAAAAGACTCTTCAGTTATCAGAATCGATTAATTAGAAAAAAATAATGCCAACCACAGTCAACTGTAGCATAATATTTCCAAAAACATGTTATATATCAACATTTTGTTAAATGCAATTTGGTATGCCGATTTGCTAGGCCGCCAAATATTCCAGGTGGTGAAAAATAATAGATTTTAAAAATCGATGTCTAATAACTCTGATCAGCTTTGATGGGTGGGTTCCTCGACTCGAATAAAAAAAACTTTACCCCCAAAGCCAAAGGAATTGTAATTTATGGGCGTTAATTTGGATTATGTATATTTAAACTCTTTGCATTCTTTAGGTCCCAAAAAACATCAAGAATGAGTCAACAAAAGTTTGCACCATGTGTGTAACTTATAAGCATATCCTCACCATGGCAAATTGAAAAATAGGCAAGACGGATCACAAAGTTAAAATAAACAAAGGAGAATAACTCTACAATGGAAACAGAATATCATGAACACTTGTGATAGCGAACATCCATGCCAAATTTCATTGAGCCCCTCTATAACCAATAGCTGAGATACTCATATCAGGTGAATAGACAAAAACTATTATTCCAGATAAACAAAGAAGGATAACTCTAGAAAGAAAACGCAAACAATGTCATTGGCCTCTCATCTGGATTACTCCTGATGACCAGGCCTGAGTTTAGTGTGCCTGAATGAGGTCCCCAGAGGGTGAATAGCAAGCTAGAATCACCAAATTCACACTCTGGGGACCTCATTCTGCTTAGGCCTCATCTTCTCTCGAAAGTTTCTTTAATATCAAATTTCTCTAGAAATTTCTTCAAACAGATCATTCTATTTTTTGTTTAGTTTCTCCATATTGGCAGATGACACATTGCATAATCGAGGTTCCCAATGGGTGTATAATATATCAATATTCACCATTGGGTAATTTCAATCTCCCACAGCAGATGAGGACTAAGCAGAATGAGGTCCCCAGAGGGTGAATTTGTGGGATAGCGGATCTAGAGCACACAGGACTGGAAATCTGGTGTGGGTGGTTACATCTCTCGTGATTGGCCTATACCAAGTTTTATCTAGCATATGATATTTTCAGCCTTGAAATTGTGTGTCTGTCATTTGTAGAATGAGGTCCCCAGAGGGTGAATTTATTGATGCTACTAATCTATAGTTTTTCTATATCCCCTAATTTGCATACAATAAAATGCATAATCGATGTGACTATAATGGGTGAACTTCTATCTGATCACAGCTCTCCTCAGCAGAATGAGGTTCTCAGAGGGTGAGTTTAATGATGCTAGCCTGTGGTGTGGGATAGAATCATTAAATTCACCCTGTATGGACCTCATTCTGCAAATGACAAAACAGTATTTCAAGGCTTGGTTATTTTATTTCAAAATGCACACTGCCCAGTGAATCATATAATAACACATTCACGACCAACTTGAGGATCTATGCTATGCACAAGTGGCTAGCCAATTCAATTTGAGATTTAATTCTATGTTGACATCGGTTTCTCAATCAGATATCAGATTTTAAATATGTGGAGAAGTTCTGATTTGCAGGCCTCTAATACTTGTATCAAAATACAAACAAGTTATCTTGCCAATTGAGTGACAAATGAAATCCTAGGCCTACCCTATATATGCATGCAGTTTTCCATGGCCTGGAGCAAGCCTTGAGATAGTGTGTCTGTCATTTGCAGAATGAGGTCCCCATAGGGTGAATTTAGTGATTCTACCCCGCATAGTGGGCTAGCATCACCAAATTCACCCTCTGGGGGACCTCATTCTGCAAATGACAGGCAGACTATTTCAAGGCTTGGCCTGGAGCGATTATGTTGGTAAAGACGAAGGTCACATGAAAAGATAAGTTGATGTTACATTATTTGATTAATATTTTTTATTCATTCTATAGTTGTATTGAAACATGAATTGGAAGTTTATCGCAGTCTCTTGTTGTTAGAGGGAAAGCAAAGGATGCAAATTAGATTTCAAACATGTAATAACTCAACTTAAAGGTACTCAATCCGATCAGACGGTCCAAATATCATTCAGTTACAGCAACAACATTTCTTCAAATTACACTTTAGTTATCAGAATAAAAAATAATGTAACAAAATAATGCTAACCACTGTCTACTATGGTATAAAAATTCCCAAAATGTGTTATTTATCAACATGTTGTTCAATGAAATATGGCCGTATTTATTATCACTTGATTAGGCCAAAAAAAAAACTTGTCTGTTTCCGATTCCTTGAGCAAAAAAAAATTCCACGTAGGTAGGTAGGAATTTTTGTTTTCCTTCAAAATACATCTATAATGCACCATATTCTAAAAAGAAGATAACAGTTGGTATTCTCAATACCTTTGTATACAGTTGCTGAAGTTTCTGACAGAAAACTAGTTTTATATCTGACAATATACCCAGAATATGTGCCAGAAAGTTTGGAGCAATCTGAGTTCCATGAAGGGACATGAAAATGCTATCTTCCGTGGCTCATGGCACCGTGACACAATGTTGCGAAATACTGTACATGACAACATTGATACTATCGGCATTGCTAGCAAAAGTCTAGACAACTTCTGTGCCATCATGTTGACATCGCATTTTCACCTGGCCGTGCGACTCTCAGAACATAACAGATTTATTCCTGAAATTGGGATTTCATCTGCAACCACAAATACATGTACATATGTATTTTAATAGAAGTAAATTGTTTTTGAAAATTCCATCTAATATTGTTGCTGCTTAATTTAAACATAGTGTAAACATAGTATATAGTATATATATATATATGTTCTTGCTTTATTATGCCCCCGACTTGAAGTCGGCGGGTATATAGTCAAAGTCTCCGTCCGTCCGTATGTCCGTCCGTACAAACATTTTGCATTATTGTTCAGCAACCGCTGGGCAGATTTAGCTGATATTTGGTATGGTGATAGAGCAGCATGGGGGAACAACTACATGCATAGCGCAGGTTTCGTCCACCCATTTTCACCAGAGTTATGGCCCTTTTTTGACTTAGAAAATTCAATTTTGTCCGTCTGTACAAACATTTTCCATTATTGTTCAGCAACCGCTGGGCAGATTTAGCTGATATTTTGTATGGTGATAGAGCAGCATGGGGGAACAGCTACATGCATAGCGCGGGTTTCGTCCACCCATTTTCACCAGAGATATGGCCCTTTTTTTACTTAGAAAATTCAATTTTTCTTTTGTTTTTGGGGTTTCCAGATGATAGCGTGAGCTTTGGTGGTACGATTGCAAATCCCGTATTTTTGTGGATCAGTTATATGAAAATACATATCAAGTGCGAATTTGGGTATGATCTGATGATTTTTGCCAGATTTATGGCCCTTTTTTCAACTTAGAAATCCATCCATACGTCCGTCCGTACAAACATTTTGCATTATTGTTCAGCAACCGCTTGGCAGATTTAGCTGTTATTTGGTATGGTTATAGAGCAGCATGGGGGAACAGCTACATGCATAGCGCAGGTTTCGTCCACCCATTTTCACCAGAGTTATGGTCCTTTTTTTACTTAGAAAATTCAATTTTGTCCGTCCGTACAAACATTTTGCATTATTGTTCAGCAACCGCTGGGCAGATTTAGCTGATATTTGGTATGGTGATAGAGCAGCATGGGGGAACAGCTACATGCATAGCGCAGGTTTCGTCCACCCATTTTCACCAGAGTTATGGCCCTTTTTTTACTTAGAAAATTCAATTTTGTCCGTCCGTACAAACATTTTGCATTATTGTTCAGCAACCGCTGGGCAGATTTAGCTAGATAGATAAAAGGTGATATAGATGTGTTTTACATGTCAATGAAAATTTTGGAAAACAAATCCAGGTCGGCCCAATTTCGGCAGGTAGGTCGGGAAACCGGAAACAGTTATGTTTTTTTTTGCCTTATCCTAAAATTTGGCCGTAATACCACTTGATTTTAGAGCTATCCATCTTCATCCACAATTTTGTCCGAGACCACTTGATGACTTTTTTCCAGGCCACAAATAAGTACATATCTCGAGATATAAAAAATTTCAAAAATGTATATCTGATCACTCTGAGATTTGATGGGTGGGTTCCTCGACTCGAATCAAATATATTTTACCCCCAAAGCAAAAGAAATAGTAATTTGGGAGCATTAACTCGGATTATGCATCTTTAATTGACTGAAAATAAAATGTATAAATTTGTATTCTGTTATAAAGAAAATGGAAACAATTGATGCTGCTTAATCTGTTAAATTTGGTTAAAATGTTATTGTTTAACCCTTTCTATACTAAATACTCATTGATGAGTAGTTACCTTATTAACCCTTTCTATACTAAATACTGATTGATGAGTAGTTACCTTATTAACCCTTTACATACTAAATACTGATTGATGAGTAGTTACCTTATTAACCCTTTACATACTAAATACTGATTGATGGGTAGTTACCTTATTAACCCTTTACATACTAAATACTCATGAGTAGTTACCTTATTAACCCTTTACATACTAAATACTCATTGATGAGTAGTTACCTTATTAACCCTTTCTATACTAAATACTCATTGATGAGTAGTTACCTTATTAACCCTTTACATACTAAATACTCATTGATGAGTAGTTACCTTATTAACCATTTCTATACTAAATACTCATTGATGAGTAGTTACCTTATTAACCCTTTACATACTAAATACTCATTGATGTGTAGTTACCTTATTAACCCTTTCTATACTAATATTCAGTGATGAGTAGTTACCTTATTAACCCTTTACATACTAAATACTCATTGATGAGTAGTTACCTTATTAACCCTTTATGTGTAGTTCCCTTAGGAAATGTTTGGATAATAAGGTCAACAAACGACCATACCGGTAGGTCATTTGTTGAACTTATTATCTAAACAGTTCCCTCCAATGATTATGAATTCTTCTGCACTTTTAAAATCTATATATATTCTCTGTATGTTGACTGCTTTTGTATCCTGAACACCCCTCCAAATTAATAAAAAAACAATTCACATATTTCCTTTTATAACTGGTTGGGAGAATCCATTTAGTGTAGAAAGGGTTAAAAGAAAGGGAGTCTCTCCAGGGCACACACGCAAACACTGTTTTCCATACACGATATGGATTCGGAAACAGCCCATTCCTTTCTCTGTGTGTTTGGGGAAATAGAAGCAGATTTTAAGATAAAACGAGCGTCGCACAGCGACCGCATTTATCCCGACGGGTCGCTAAAACATGACAGCTAGCGAGACACGTTTGCAGTTGTTTACCAAAACTAAGAATAGAACCAAAACAAGATCACGTGCCCGATTGGGTCAGTTGCTAAATAAAGATTTGATGGATCATGCGGATCGATACACAAATTCCATTGGTGGGATTAACATGCAGTACTATAGGATCATTAATAAGATTTAATAAGTAAACGTCTGCCTGGTAATTTATTCGCAATGTTACCAAAAACTCTCAGCAGCATCAGGGTAATATATAACCAGGGCGCTGATCGTTCTCAGTAAATCGGGAGAGCGGAACTATATCGCCGGAGGCACGTGATCAAGTCGTGAGAGGGCCAAGGTCTTTTCGCAAGATTCGAAAATTGGGGAAAGTATGTTTTTGTTTGAAATTAACCCCCCCACCCTCCCCTTTTTTTTGTTTGTTTGTTTTGTGAACCTGCAGCATTCGCTTGGCACTGACCAGCAGACATCACTAACCAGGGGGTCTAGTATTGTGGGCCAAAAAAGGAAGACGCGAAGCAAGAAATGGATAAATGGACAGTGAACATCCTACCAATAATTTCACGAGTACCTTTTTGATTAATAATTCATTAAATAAAGGTAGTCAATCAGGCAGACCTGTCTTTGTTGTGTTACGACCCTGCGGAATAAAGGAAGATTATTTATATAGCACCATTCATAACTGGCTTAGGCACTCTGGCTCTTCATCAGAGCTCAAATGTTCTTAATATATTCAACCTGTCACCTAAGGATATCGACTGTGCATACCATTATATGTGGGATGAAATGTATCTGAGGAGTGGACATATCAGATTATTTTAGTCTATATCAATAACTTTATAATTTTAGTATTCAGTATTACGGTATTGTGAATTTTGAAATACCAGTATAAAATTATCAATTTATCGACCAAAACATGGAATGCCACATATATTAGTTCACAGCAAATTGATCTGGAAATATCAAGCTCAGACTTAGAGATGTCTCAAACTGACATTAAGTAGATATATTTCTACACTCTAAATCTATTCTTCAGACCAAGCCTGAGTTTATTGCGTCTGTCATTTGCAGAATGAGGTCCCCAGAGGGTGAATTTAGTGATGCTCTCCTGCATAGCAGGCTAGCATCACCATATTCACCCTCTGGGGACCTCATTCTGCTTAGGTCTCATTTGTTATGGGAGACATAGACTCAGATTGAAGTTTCCAAATGGTAAATATTGTGATGTACACCCATTGGGAACCTCGATTATGCAATGTATCATTCTGCTAATTGGGGATAAAGAGAAACTATAAACTAAAAAAGAAATAGAAACTATGTGAAGATGTTTCTATAGAAATTTTATAATAAAGAAACTTTCCAGAGAAGATGAGGCCTAAGCAGAATGAGGTCCACAGAGGGTTAGTTTGGTGATGCTAGCCCGCTATGTGGGATAGCGTCACTAAATTCACCCTCTGGGGGACCTCATTCTGCAAATGACAGGGACACTAAACTTAGGCTTGCTTCAGACTAGGCTCACATGTGACAGGTAGCACAATAATCTGCTTGTGCTGAACTTATTATCTGAACATTTCCCACCAATGAAAATTAATCCTTCTGCTTTCACATCTATTATCTTTTCGCCTGTGTGTCATCTGCTTTTATACTGAGTTACATGCAGTAATGCCCTAAATAATCGACTCCTTAACCACAGCAGAATTATGGGTAACTTTTCAGGATTTAGTCGGAAATATGGCTCGTTGCCATTCATCAGAAAGCAAACCTATTGCCTTAAGGGGTTTCCGCGCCATAGCTATGTCATATTTCCAACAAAATCCTGAAAAGTTACCCATAATTCTGCTGTGGTTAAGGAGTCGATTATTTAGGGCATTACTGTACTGCCTCCACTCAAACTGAATATATATCTCAATATCCTTTTCTGAAGTCAATGTTGGCGTCCAGATCCTCTCCTTTAGTGAAGTGTTGGTAATTACGAAGGAACGATTGAGCCACCTGTAATGAAATTTAAAGTGATGTGAAACACTCCGGTTGTGTGATCAAATGGAAATGGAGAATAATCTTGCTCAAAGTAGTTATTTTTATGAATATCAATCCAAATTTACAGCACAGACCGTCGTTCTTATATATTAATTAAATGCAGTGACTCTAGATGGCGAAATCATTTGCGTTAGTTTATCGCCGATTGTTGCATCCCGAATGGAGATGTAAATATTTACTAATAAGCGTAGTTCAGACGATTATTTCTATGGAGTGGTACGGTTGATTTCTTTGAGATTTTCGGCGATGTTAGTAAAATTCTACATTCCCACAGTTAGCATGGGGCCTGCGTACTAACTTATCAAACTTATTAAATTATTGCAAATATGTCATAAATGTATATCTGCATGTAAACATGTATACAAATTATGTACATTCATGACGCTCCCTCGAGGAGGCAAAAAACATATCTCTCTCTCTCTCGCTGGTAATATAACACTGACATCATAGATATGTGCTATATAATGTCGCCATTAATATGCATTTTATGTGTCTATAATCCAAACGGATAACTGTCAAAACAAGTTAATAATTACCTTTTGTGGTATCTACAGTGAGATCATATTACAAAGTACTTACAACAGCCTGAATGAAAAATTTACAGAACATCACTTTTTAACGACTCAACATTTTAACCACGGTCGATTAGCTGTTTGATGAAAGTTTGATTATGTCAGAAAGATGGGATTACCATTTTGTGAAAACTAAAGATTACATATAACTGTTGACATACATGTAAATTGATAGATTTCTTGCTTTGGTTTCCCATTGTATTGTCTGTCATTCGGCACACATAACGAATAACCCATGTGTTCTATGATGGTTTATGACTAGATAGTTAACATCCCATAATTAAAAACTCACTTGCCAAAATTTTTGCCAAATGACAATATTTTTTGGCAAGCGGCAACGCGAACACTGGCCACCTATAATGGAATTTAAAGATTTGAATACTTAGGATGAACCCTTTCTGTAGTAAATAGATTCTCCCACTCAGTTATATAAGTACTAGCTGAAACAGCCTTTATTCAGTGTCGGAGGGGCCTGCATCCTGCATCCTTTATTCAGTGTCGGAGGGGCCTGCATCCTGCATCCTTTATTCAGTGTCGGAGGGGCCTGCATCCTGCATCCTTTATTCAGTGTCGGAGGGGCCTGCATCCTGCATCCTTTATTCAGTGTCGGAGGGGCCTGCATGCTGTATCCTTTATTCAGCGTCGGAGGGGCCTGCATCCTGCATCCTGATCTTAGAAAAACTGAAAAAGCCTTTATTCAGTGGTGGCCCCTTTGTGTGCTTCATGCACATTTTGATGTTGAAACATTTTGATACTCAAAACAAGAGCATCGTTAGGGCGTGGCAAAATACATCAATGGTAATTCCAACAAAGGGCCATAAATTTGATATTTACCTGTATGTTGGGCTAGTAAACTCACACACCTAATTTCATTCCATTCAGTACTAAAGTTATCATCTGGAAACGAAAATTGAGTAAAATTCCAACAAAATGGGCCATAACTCGGGTGAAAATTGGCGGGCTGAACCCAGTTAATATCTAGAAATGAAACATCGAACGGATGGATGGACAGAGAGACAGTTCTACCAACAAATAGCATTTGTGAGCTAAATATTTTATGAGTTAAATATGTGTCCAAATTAAAAAAATTCTAATCACCGCCGACAGATAAAAAATACAATACAAAAAATCATAGTACATGGACACTTTGCCTCACTAACTTTGGACAGTATAGTAACTCTTAAATTCATGGGAACTTTTCCTCAATATCTTTGGACAAAAAGAGTCCAAATTTTAGGAGCTAATTTACATATTGTTTTTCCGAGAGAAAACCTCATAAATATTCTTTTTGTGAGTTTTTCTCTCCATGTTAGGAGCTTAGCTCTATTTCTTTTTCAGTTTAGTTTCTCTATATCCCCAAATTGGCAGATGACACATTGCATAATCGAGGTTCCCAATGGGTGTACATCACAATATTCACCATTGGGGAACTTTGATCTGAGTCTATGTCTCCCATAGCAGATGAGGCCATGAGAATGAGGTCCCCAGAGGGAGAATTTGGTGATGCTAGCAGCACCACTAAATTCACCCTCTGGGGACCTCATTCTGCAAATGACAGGCACACTAAACTCAGGCTTGTTTTCATTCATTGAACATTTCCTAAGGAAACTACTCGTCAAGTATTTAGTAAAGAAAGGGTTAAAAATGCCTTGTCTGATTTAACCCTTTACCCAACAAAACGGCCAAAACCGGCCAAATAAAGCTTCAACAGCCTAAAATGTCTTTGGTCTGTCTCAATAACACCATACAAATATGGATATCATTGGAACCGGCTCATTGACCACATTGTGATGGTTACAGTTATGCCCTGTGCCAATGCATTCTCTTATATATGCGAGTCGACCATAGGTCGCCTCGCATATATAAGAGGATGCATTGGCCTAAAAAAAATCTTTTTTTTAACACTTTTTACCATTTTTTCTTACATTCTTTAACAATTTTATAATTTTTTCTTACATTTTTTAACAATTTTTATAATATTTTTCTACATTCTTTGACAATTTTATCATTTTTAATATGTGTTAAGCCAATGCATTCTCTTATATATGCGAGGCGACCTATGGTCGACTCGCATATATAAGAGAATGCATTGGCACAGGGCCGTTCTGTTGGGTAAAGGGTTAACAAATTATTATTTTCTTTGGCTTTGGGGGCGAAAAATATTAGAATAGGTCCCCAGAGGGTGGATTTAGTGATGCTAGCCTGCTGTGTGGGGTAGCATTGCTAATTCACTCTCTGGATCGAGACCTCATTCTGCAACTGACAGACACACCATTTCAAGGCTTGGAGCTTACCGTGTTAGGTCTCGATAGAGCAGCAACATGAGGAGTTATGTGACAGTTAGGTATCGTCCACAGCGGACTGCTGGCAGGAAGCGGTTCCTCTGTGAATACGTCCAGGACAGCCCCAGATATCCACTCGTTACTGTGTAAGTACAATACAAAGGAGTCAGTGTGGGATAATTTAAAGTTGCAAGGCACTTTACTAAACTTTATGTTTATTTCAGTTATTTCACTGGATCTTGATATTATTAAGTGAACAGGTCTGCTGGGCATCCTAAATTAAACTATTAAAACTACCATTTTCCTGTTTTATATGGAAATTATGCAATTGTGAATTCCACTGCACATTCACATTAGGCTATGGTTCATGCTGTCGGTGGTCGAATTGGATAATGACCAATTCTTTTGGAAATTGGCCAAAGAAAATTTTATTTGGCCAAACAATTTTAAGATTTTAGCCAGCACTACCACCTCAAATTGTCATCAGATCTCCATGAAACCCTTAATTCTCTAACAAGTAATTAACAGTTTTCGGCATGTGTATGAATAACAATTTATCAAAATCACACATGCCGCTAGAACAGTGTCTATAAATAATAACAATACTTTACTACTTGGTGGTTTCAAACTAAAACAATGTTTCGCGGTTCCCATCTGTGCACATTTACATTATCACTTTTGCCCAACTCAAAATTTATCAGTTATTTTTAGCGTGTTTCATCATGTTTTTGTTTTAGTTTAGGTTTTCTCGTTGATCTCATTTTTGGTTTTTCAATTTGGCAAAAGTTTCAGAAAAATGGCCAAAACAATTGAGAAATGGCTAAAAAATTGTTAGCGTGAACCTTACATTGAACTGTAGTGTAGCACATGAAAAGCTATAGATATTAGAGAACATTTGCTTTGCAACATTTTGTGCAAGATTATTTTTGTTCCAAAATGACATGAATATGCCTTTCTGAATGACAGTAACAGGGAAGCACAATACTACAATAGCTCGATCAATACAACTTTTGGGTCATTTGAACATTCATAGAATCATCTACACACCATCATGAAATATTTGCATGGCAACATTCACTTTCATCCTATCTTGTTTCAAAAAGAATGTGCACAGATTTTGGTGCAACATCATTTTTGAACTATTTAATATTGGATAATAACTCTTTTATGATCTTTTATTGAATCTATAGCCGGCTGCCATCACTAAATTCACCCCCTGGGGACCTCATTCTGCTTAGGCCTCATCTTCTGTAGATAGTTTCTATCAAATTTCTATAAAAACTTCTTCACATAGATTCTATTTCCTTTTCACTCTAGTTTCTCTATATCCCCAATTGGCAGATGACATATTGCATAATCGAGGTTACCAATGGCTGTACATCACAATATTCACCATTTGGGAACTTCAATCTGAGTCTATTGTCTCCCATAGCAGATGAGGCCATGCAGAATGAGGTTCCCAGAGGGTGAATTTGGTGATGCTAGCCTGCAGTGCGGGATAGTGTCACTAAATTCACCCTCTGTGGACCTCATTCTGCAAATGACAGGCAAACGAAACTCAGGATTCGGTGCAGGTCAATCAGCAGGCCGTAGGTAGCTGCTACTTGAACCAGCCAAGCAATGGATTCTAACACAATTTAGCTTGTGAATTTTTTGTTCAAAAGTCTCAAATTTCAATGAGTGTCAGCTTTCCCCAACAGTTATATTTCTTGCTTCTCGTAATTAGTTTTAAAGATGGTCTATCTCTTCCTAAACATGTTTTATACAGTTTCCTGGGTGTAAAATAATATATATATGAATCGAACATCCCTGTCCAAAAATGCTAATTCTATCAATATTGATTTTATTTCGATAATTTGGGTATAATACCTACACCAATTTTGGGACAGTATTATGGGCTATTTTTAGAACAAATCGGCCATGAAATTTCAGGCGATCTCAGATAGATATTCTAAGCACTGAATGTTTCCGCGAGTAATCGGGAGAACTCTATCTTGTTAGCACTCTCCAGAAACCAGGCAAGATGGAGACTCCATAACTTTGTCCAAGGGAGAAGTGACTTCTCTCTCGTATACCAGTATGCATACATATGTATGTCCCTGCAGAATATTTAAACTGTATTTATAATGGTGTATTTACTCATTATAACGGTTTAACAATGGGCTCTTGTTTAGAATGATACTTATTAGATAATAGCATGGTGATGTCGGGGGGTGCAAATTGAACTTCAGACATTATGACTTCTCCTTGATAACAGTCCAAATCAAAAAGGGAGAAGTGACTTCTCTCTATTTGAAATCACTAGGCTAGTCTCTGCTTCCATCAAGGCAAAATGACAGATATTTTGCTCAACACCACTTTATTAAGCCTTTATAGACAAATAAGTTTTTTATTCACAGAAAAAGTTATTTGTATAAAATTGGTTTTTATAAAATTTAGGTTGTTGTTGTAATTGTGATACGGAAACAAGCTAGGGGTTTAGTGTGGCTGTCATTTTCAGAATGAGGTTCCCAGAGCGTGAATTTTAGTGATGATAACCCGCATAACGGGCCTAGAATCACTAAATTCAAGCTCTGGAGCATTCTGCTTTGGCCTTATATTTTCTGGAAAGTTTCTTTTTATCAAAATTCTATTGAAACTTCTTCACATAGATTCTATTTCTTTTTTAGTTTACTTTCTCTATATCCCAAAATTGGCATATGACACATTGCATAAGCGAGGTTCTCAATGGGTGTACATCACAATATTGACCATTTGGGAACTTAAATCTGAGTCTAGGTATCCCATAGCAGATGAGGTCCCCAGAGGGTGAAGTTGGTAATGCTAGCCCGCTATGTGGGATAGCGTCACTAAATTCACCCTCTGGGGACCTCATTCTGCAAATGAAAGGCACACTAAACTCTTGTATGGAAGAGATAGGCCATTGTAAAATGTAGAAATATGAAATATTTTGACAATAATGTGAACTGACCTGAATGCTTTTATAATACTTTCTTCATCTGTTACGTCCCCTCGACCTACATTAATGAAGACAGGCTTCTGCAATCAGAAAATGTATAGCATCTTTAACCCTTTACCCAACAAAACCGGCCAAATAAAGCTTCAACAGCCTAAAATATCTTCGGTCTGTCTCAATAAAACCATACACATATGGATATCATTGGAAACGGCTCCTTGACCACATTGTGATAGTTACAGTTAGCCCTGTGCCAATGCATTCTCTTATATATGCGAGTCGACCATAGGTCGCCTCGCATATATAAGAGAATGCATTGGCCTAAAAAAAAATCTTTTTTAACACTTTTTACCATTTTTTCTTACATTCTTTAACAATTTTATAATTTTTAATGTGTTAAGCCAATGCATTCTCTTATATATGCGAGGCGACCTATGGTCGACTCGCATATATAAGAGAATGCATTGGCACAGGGCCCTTCTGTTGGGTAAAGGGTTAACACCTTTATGGCCGAAATCTCCATTCTGTATGCCAACATGGGATTGCATATTTTTGCAATAGTAGTTGATATTTTACTTATGTAGGAGTGATGGTTCGACCAATCTCGGGTTATATGATGCTGAGAAATGTCATACGGCTACTACGAGATAACTCATAGTGTGCAACTGGGATGGCATTTACCAGTGTACCATTGCTGGTGCCAACTACGAGTTATATCAAAGGTAAATAAATAATACTCTTTGGACGGCTTAGATGATGTAGAGTGCTATACAGGTGCAAGCATATCGTGCATAAGACACGTTAAATTCATTTATATATAAACACTGGTACCCTCATCTAAGATGTCGCAACCTGTAGCTGGCACCATCGTTGAACACTGGTAAATTCAGTCTCATGTGCCGATTACGAGTTATCTCGTAGCAGCTTTATAACACATTTCAGCATTGTCAGGGCTTATTCAGGGTTTATTTTGTGACACCCCAGGGTTTGGGTAGTGGGTACCATTTCGGACTAAGCAGGACAAGCCATAGATATATCAGGGGATATGCCAGAACTTTCATGCATGGCTAATCAAGCGACATGTATTTGCTTGCACATACACTTGATGTAGTGCTAGCTCGAGTTTCCAACAGAGCCTCTGGCACTTTATCCGAATTCTTCCAATGTCAGAATATAACCTGAAATAAAGCCAGTGAAATAAGTACGAGATGTGTAATATACATAGAACCACAGCTGATAATCAGATTAGTTAGAAACAAGTGCACTGCCCAGAGTATCTCCCGACAAGGTGGCTTTCTGCTGAGATTTATTCATTTTCTGATGTGGCTTAATTTCGAAAGCTGTCTTAGTCTGGCCTGTGATGACATGCATGAATTTAAAAAAATCATTGAATCGGTTCATCTCTGTTTGAGTTATCAAGCCAGAAAAACTAAAATCATGAAAAAATTGACAAATTAAGGTTGAAAACTCAGACAAAATGAAAATGCAAACAATGTCATTGTGGCAGTGTTTTGAAAGCAAACGTGATGGCAAACCTCCATACCAAATTTCATTCAGATCCGATAACCCACGGCTGAGATATCTGCATGATCATACAAAAAGAAATAATTTCCAGTTAAACAAAGAAGGATAACTCTAAAATGGAAAATGTGAACAATGTCAATTGCCACTCTTTTGAATGCAGTTATGATGGTGAACCTCCATACAAAATTTCATTTAGATCATATAACCATTGTTTGAGATATATGCATGGAAAAGAGTTGACAGCTCCCATCTGGAGGCTACCTCAAAGATCCATATGAAGTTTGGTGACAATCGGATGATGGATGTCGCCTGTACGGTGTGCGGAAGGATTTAGTCATGTAAAGAGTAAAATCCATTTTCACAATAAGTCCCATTACTTGATAAGGTCTGTAACTCCAGAAAAAATCAATGGACGAAACCCACTCTTTGTTAATACCCTTTCCCCCATGTTGGTTCATCAGCATACCGAAAATCATTAAAACCTAACTGATGATGACCAAAATATAGAGCTTCAAAGTTGTTATGGATGGACGGACAGCTAGACTTACGGACGGACGGAGCCCATTCCTATATCCCCCGCCAAACATCATTACGGTGGATAATTAGTACACTCGAGAAGAGTGCTGATTTCTAACTAATCTCAACATAAATGCAGTTCTATTATATATTGCTTAGCCAAACTTAGATATCTGGCGGACCTTGCAGTGGATAAACCCATCTGTCAAACAATGGGGTGCATTAGCAGTATACATCTATAGCTTCTAATGAGACTGGAAAAATCTAAAGCTAACTGATTACTGATTTATTGAATGAAAACCATCTATTTTCTGGGAATGGTCTATTTGCACATGTCTACCATGGGTCAGGGATGTACAAATGAGGTCCTGGTGAATTGAAGTGTCCTAACAAAATTTCAAATTGCTCCCTCACTCAATGATGGGAATTCGGGCAGTGTAGTAAGTGAAGCCATTCTAATTATACATATACAATCGATCAATTGAATAATCGGTATATATTGGCGCGAAAACCTGTTGCTTGTGGTTTCTGTTGTTATTTACATGTATGTGGTATGGACACCAGTATGAGATAACTCTTTATTTCATCGATTTCACACAAAGATGAATTTTAGGCACATGCAGGTTAACTGAGACTGATATCAGTTCTAAACACCATTTTGACATAAATACAGGTAAATGTTTATATTATATGCATTTAACGACCATTTTCTATTGAGAGCAAGTGTAAACATAGCAGATCTTGCATAATAGCTAGGTTATTAGTCTGCACCGAGTTACACAGGTCACCTGGGTGATAAGATTGAGTGCCTTTTATGCCATCTCAAAACTTACAAATACTGCATAGTTGCCCAGGGTTACCACTAGATAATAGTACACAAACCTTTGGTTTACAGTGTGAGAGTACATCTCCAGATAACAGTCCTCTTGTTTCTTTGGTACTAGGCAGGACATTGCAGATATAGTCGCAGTTAGACAGCATTTCTATCAAAGAGTCACTATTCTGTACTCTGTCAAATGAAAAACAAGAGCATCACTACTAAGGGTATGGCAAAATATGCAAGTGGTAATTCCAACAAAGTCCCATAACTCTGGTGAAATTTGGCGGGTAGAACCCAAATTCGAACCTGACCTGTATTTTTGGCTAGTAAACTCACATACCATATTTAATTCCATTCAGTTTAGACTTATTAAAGTTATCATCTGGAAACCCAAAATTTAGTACAAATTTCAACAAAAGGGCCATAACTCTGGTGCAAATTGGCAGCCAGAACCCAAAATTGAGCTTGACCTGTATTTTGTGCTAGTAAACCCAGATACCAAAGTTCATTCCATTCAGTGGAGACTATTTAAAGTCATCATCTGGAAACAAAAAGCGAAGGGACGGACTGAGAGAGGGATATACAGGCAGCTGGACAGGCGTAAAGAAATTTCCAACATTTAGAAGTTATTCAAACTGAGATATTTAAAACATGACATGGCTCACAATTGTGCCCGTGTAATGGTAATTGAATATTGTAGCAATTCGTGTAATGTTGAAATCCAGGACACATGGATCTACTCAACATAGAGTAAAAACCGGTATTGTCTGTCTTAATTTTCCTGTTAGTCAAGGCATGAGAGCACCATATCGGATTGTTAATGGGACATTAAACACTCGTGTATCACAATCGCCCTAAAGAGCTGCAAATTCTGCACATTTTATTTTTATTTTGGATGACCCTGAAATGACGAGAAACAAATAAAGTATAAAATCTAGGGACTCAACTCCACTTTTCGAAATGAATTAAAACTCGTGAAAAACAGCAACAGATATCAGACAGGATTTGTTCATTTCGGCATCCATGAAAGATTTAGTTTGAATGTCACTGTTGTATTCATAAACATGTATATACCTGTACACATATCTCTCCTTCAAGGAGGCAATAAAACATCTCTCTCTCTCACTTGTCTCGCCTGTTGAAATTGTCCGATCGCGCGCAGGCGACTAATGCTATCAATGATTGGTGTGACCATGTCAAATACATGGATTTTACATACAGAAATTACATGCATGTGTGTATCCACCCTAATGACAGCTACTAATGAGTACAAGGAATAAATCGTATCTAAGTTTTGTATTCCCCAAATGTATTACAAAAATCATAGCTAGCGGCTTCAACTTTACAAATACGGTGCATGTGTGATGTGAGATCAAAGTCGGCAATAATAATGTCAATTAATATCAAATTATATTTTATGCCCGTAAGCATTATATTGGGCAGTATGCGAATAATATGTCGGAGTCATCATGCATAAAACTGTAATGCGGGATGTATATAAAAGACCATAATTTTGGCGTTATAATTTTTTAATATTCGGTACAAAAAAACAATATTAAATTCGTTACAAAAAAATGTGACATCTGTTTTTCATGTCATTTGCTATTCAAAACTCAGCTAACTTATCAATCCGCAGAATGGGATCTGTTGCCGGGCGGCAAAAGTAGCCTTTTATCGCACAGGCTATTTTCTGATTAGTTGACGATGTCAGATGGCCTGCTTTCATTTTTCTAATTGGTCAAGCAAAATTTGACATAAAAGGACTCAGGCATTATTTCATGTCGTGCATTTAATTTAATTGTTATATATATATATCACAATTAAATTAAATGCACGGCATGAAATAATGCCTGAGTACAAACTGCACACTTTGTGGCAGATCTGACCCTTGATGGGACAACCATCTTGCCTCCCTTTGAGGTTTCTATTACTCTTCCTCTATTAGGGGCAGAATTGGAGGCAACTGAACTAAAACTATAACTGTTGCTATAACAATTATTGAAAGTTCTCCAACAAAAAAATGCCGCACAATGAAATTATTGTTATGTAAACAGAACTGTTACAGTGATTTGTCAACAACTTAGTAGTGAAATAAGTTCGATTACTTTAGTCGAAAATATTATTAGAATATTTCTCAATGCTTTGAGCTTTTCCAATGCCATTTGTTTGGTATCTTATTGGATTAATTTAATTTACTCAGTAATGCCATTCTGACTGTACCAGTAATGTTCACATAACAATGGTTTTGTGAAGTTAAATCTCGTCATTGGTAGTGCTGGGGCGGTTGTCCAGATAACCGGTTACGGTTCGGTTATGCGTGTCAACCGGTTGGAGGAGGCCACAGCCGGATAACCGTAATATTGATAACGATCGTACTATCAACGTAGTAGCCGCTTATAGAAGCGATTTGGACAGTTGATTGTGTATTCATATACCCCACAACACATGCCTGTTTGATCACCGGTGGCTTTTCTAGACGTGAAACCAACAACAACACTCTTATCTGTGTCAGTCTGTGAATCACTTGCTACACATTCAATGCCAATTTCCTTTGGCGGCATTACATGACGTTCCGGCTGCACGCGCACCGCGGCATACATCAAAGCAATCAAGTCTAGACTTTTACTACGTCATCAATATTATGTCTGTTTTCTTGAAACTGCCCCCCCCTTGTCATTACCATTAGTTTGTCTCAAAGCGATGACAGAAGACCTACACAAACGGAAATCAAACGTTTGGGGACATTTAGTCATATAATTCAAGATGACGAAAAAAAAAGGAAGAAGAAATGGGCGGTATGCCAGGCCTGCCGAAGGCGATTCGTTTATTCTGGATCAACATCCAATATGAAGTCGCACATCCAGAAAAAACACAGGCCTAATGGGAGTGGGAAATAAGAGGATATCTAGTGATAACGTTAATTCCTAAACACTGGCTGGGGCTTGAGTAATGAATCACGACGATTTAATTTTGTTTGAATTTATTTATTAAATAATTGAAGTAACATCGTGTAGCCACTGTGATTAATACATACCTGCCTATAGGCTATACCCAAACACTTAACATTACTAAACAACAGTATGCCTATCTTCAGTACATTGTTTGGGCTAATCGTGCCCGGGGGCCCCGGGATACACACAGGGGGGGGGGGACTATATTTCGTCGTTGAATGTTTTGCAAGCAAGCGTTATGCATTGCGAAACTCCCGTAAACATCGATTTACAACTATTTGATCGCCGTAACGGGAACGCATTGTATGTCCAAGACATCGTTTGTGATCGCATGTATATCAACGTTTCCGGGACGCGTAATAAACATTTGTTTTGCCGATATAGTATGTAGTATATAGTATGTATTCAATCTCGTACTGAGGGTAATACTGGTCACGGTTAACCGGTTATGGTTAGGTTAATGCCCGTGGTTAACCGGTTAGGAAAAAAAAACAACCGTCCCAGCGCTAGTCATTGAACAGTTGTTCAAGTTAATAATGACAATTAGAACATTGCAGAAAGTGAACACCATCCATACTTTTTATATCTAAATCCTAAGTTGTGAGATATAACCAATCTCATAAGTTTATGCTGACATCCATCTCAGCCTGGTGGCCAGTTTTACCAGAAATTAATTGGTGTTATGCGCCAGAATACGCACAACGTGAAACCTTAAAGAGCGTTTCAAAAGTTTTAACCGTAAATTATTAACGAAAATACGCCCCCACTGAACTCTATATTAACTGATGATTATATCATTATAATAAATATATATTGTTCTCACTTCCCACAAACTGGGATAGAAATTTTACAAATACAAATTACAAATTTAAATTAAATCCTGCTGAAATTGAATACTTAATAAAGTCTCATAGAATTTTAAAAGGTCGGCTAGCTAAAGCTAAAAAATGTGTACGGTTAACCTTAAGTGTGTATAATTCGGGCAGAAATGTGAAAAAATACTGTAATATACATTAATTTGCACCTGAAATACCATTCAATTTGCCTGAATATTGAGCTTTCAAAACGTTGGGAGGGGCTGCAACCCTCCAAGCCCCACTCCCGGCCCATGCGGCTATGATGCAATGCAGTTCACTTGTTCTGTCTTGCTTAACATTTTTCGACCGGCAGATCGATACTAGTATACGAATATATAATATTATTATAATTTGAGTGTTTACAGTCCGATTTTTGTAACTGAAGAGTCAAACTATACAGAAATTGTTGTATATTTAACAATGCATAGTTGATTTTGAAGTTTGAGCGCACACTGAAAAGATAACATTTTAACTAGGAATCTCCTGAGTCTCGTGTCATGTTACGCAATGTTTATTCAAACAACGGCTGGTACCCTCGAGGCCGCGACAGCAGGCTACTCAAGGGGAATAACTCTATCTGCTTATATGATACTATATCCTATCGCGGTAGCCTTACCAGGGGACAGTTGTGTAATGAGGTGGGTCTGTGGGACTAAGGATACCCCCACAGTGCAAATGGGCAATATTACTCTACTGTTCCATATAAGTATGCATGTACGTTTATTATTTCTTCGGAAATGTCCACCCTGCACTTTGATTATTTGGGATTGCATGTTTATTTTATTTGCTCCCTGCATCAGAAACTTCAATATACTGTATGTTTAAAACCATAAATCAAAGGTTTTTTTTTTCTCTGTTGGTGCCAGCTGTGGAATTTAATTATTAGAATACTCTCAATGTATCCATCAAATGCAACTAATCATACATGCACTAGTATCTACACATATTCACTCAGTCCTGCCATATATTTCCTGTGAAAAGAAGTCTCTGGGATTTTGAATTGCACCTCCATGCATGTTATTTGGGACTGCATGTTTATTAAATTGTATTAAAATGCCCACTCTGCCTGCACCCTGCACATTTATTTGGGTCTGCACGTTTATTAAATTGTATTAAAATGCCCACTCTGCCTGCACCCTGCACATTTATTTGGGTCTGCACGTTTATTAAATTGTATTAAAATGCCCACTCTGCCCGCACCCTGCACATTTATTAGGGACTGCATGTTTATTAAATTGTATTAAAATGCCCACTCTGCCCGCACCCTGCACTTATTTGGGACTGCACGTTTATTTGGACAAGAGTAAGGGTAGCAGTATCATCATATTTGTATTCAAGAAAATATTGGTGATGAAGTTAATTTTTTAATTATTTGCAATGAACTGACACAAATCTGCCAGAGGTACATCCCCAAATATTACTGGGAACATCTCACCAGGGAAAAGTTTCATGGTCTGCTAACTCTTCGAAACATTGAGCAATCTAAAAAATGTCTGTATATTCATCAAAATAGCATTAAAAAAATTCCAAAATAGTTGTAAAGTTGTAAAATGGTGCTTCTTTATTCACTTTTTATGAATATAATGTTTATATACTGTATATGAATCTGTATTACACCTACATATACACACAAGCTTGTGTGTACATGTACTATTGAATGTGTACATAGTGTATAAATATGTTTGTGCTTGTTTCACTATATTTAGTGACTTTGCAATAAACTTTCATTCATTCATTCATTCATTCATAAAAAAGCAACAAGCTCACTTCAAATGATTGCTACTAACCTCATAATTACACCAAACCTGAGTTTAGTGTGCCCGTAATTTGCAGAACGAGGTCCCCAGAGGGTGAATTTAGTGACGCTATCCCGCGTAGCTAAATTCACCCTCTGGGGACCTCATTCTGCTTAGGCCTTATCTTTTCTGGAAAGTTTCCTTATTATCAAATTTCTATGGAAACTTCTTCACATTGATTCTATTTCTTTTTAGTTTAGTTTCTCCATATCCCCAAATTGGCAGATGACACATAATTGCAGGTTCCCATGATGGTTAATATTTGTGTAAAGTATTAATCAGAAATAAAGGAATACAAAAAATTGGTGATCAAGCCTTGAAATAATTGCAAAATGAGTTCCCCAGAGGGTGAATTTAGTGATGCTATCCCACATAGCTGCCTAGCATCACCAAATTCACCCTCTGGGAACCTCATTCTGCTTAGGCCTCATCTTGTGGGAAGTTTCTATAGTCTCAATTTAACATTGTTTTAGTTCTTTTTCCCTTCTGTTCAGTTTCTATATCCCCTAATTTGAAGAAAATAAAACGCATAATCGAGATGACTAATGGATTAACATTACAAACTTCAATTGGGTCTACCATAGCAGTTGAGGCCTAAGTAGAATGAGATTCACAGAGGGTGAATTTGGTGATGCAAGCCCACCGTGCGGGATAGCGTCACTAAATTCACCCTCTGGGGACCTCATTCTGCAAATGTCAGACACACTATAATTATAAGTATCCAGGCCTGACACACACTGAGACAACTACTTACTGATAACTGGTAAGAGTATTTACAGCTTTATCAAGTATCATTGTAGCCTGGGTGCATCTTTAACTTTAAGCTTTATCAAGTATCCCTGTAGCCTGGGTGCATCAGGGATGTGGATAGAGGGTCTGTTTTGAGGGGTGTCCTACTGACCCCCTCCCCCTCTTGAAACAGACAAGTTAATTAATTAATTGACTTTTAGTTGATTGTTTTTATGTGTACCCATGCCATCATAGTATGGTACACATAGTGTTGATGTCTGAATTGACCACTCTTCATTCATCCGTCCACACCAACGAAAGGGGTTTATGGGGTTTGGACTTTGGTCTAAGACAAAAAGGGGATAACTTTACTAAACCAATTAAGTCAGCCTGATCTCTTAATCGCAGGTTGCCATGGTGGTAGATATCTGTGTCAACTTTCAAAGCAATAAGGAGGGGGGTATTATAAGGAGAATACATCAGAGATGCAAGATTTTCTTCCAGTTTTGGCACTGAATAAGATTAAATTAAAGACGACTAATATGACATAGTTAAGGGGCATAACTCTTCAAAAAAGTTGGATCAAAATGGTTTTTGAAATTAATCAAAGCATTATTGAGCAGTTGTATTTGTATTTACCTGTAATGATCAATGTTTGGATCATTTTGTCTCTCGTTAGAAGGTGTTCTTCCCATACCCCACACCTCCATACCAAAACTTTTACACAGACGAGCAACTGGAGAGAAAAACAATTCTGTTTGAGGCTATTTCCTTGATATTCTTAATGGGGAGGTTTACATTAGAGAACTTCAACATCAGACTTCAAGCATTGGCAGACTACGTGATGAGGAAAATGGTAGCTGAGCTATAAACAGTCTCTGAAAAGCCGACAAAAATCCTATATCGGATGTAAAATAATGCCCTAAATAATTGACTCCTTAACCATAGCAGAATTATGGGTAACTTTTCAGGATTTAGTCGGAAATATGGCTTGTTGCCATTCATCGGAAAGCTCTCAGTGAGAGCTTTCCGATGAATGGAAACAAGCCATATTTCCGACTAAATCCTGAAAAGTTACCCATAATTCTGCTGTGGTTAAGGAGTCCATTATTTAGGGCATTACTCTACGTTTCTAGAACTCTCTATTAAAATTAGGTTCTGTATTAAAGGGATTCCCTACATTTCATTGGAGAGTGGCATAGCAGATCACATCAGAGATCAGAGGTCAATGACGTGTTGACAATTTTCCCATGCATTGTCAAACTCAACTATTGTTGGAAAACTGAATACAGGTAATATATCTATAATTAATTTTACTCAACACAATATAGGAGACATCATCTTCGAGTTTTTTATCTGTCAATGATATTCATGACTGATTATTCTTTCGCATCTAGTTGTATTTATAACTATTTCTAAATACTACGATTCTCACAAACATTTACTATGCCAGGAATGCACTCCATATTTGGAAATGGTTTATTACGTCATGTTGGGAATGCCACGTCATCATACAAATGAAATATTATGGACACTTCTAGAGACGTACATCCGATATAGGATATTCGTCTGCTTTTCAATGAGAGCTTTCCGATTAATGGCAACAAGCCATATTTTCCGACTAAATCCTGAAAAGTTACCCATAATTCTGCTGTGGTTAAGGAGTCAATTATTTAGGGCGTTACTGTATAATCTGTCACTAAGCTCATCAAAAGCTCATCCATTTTCTTCAAAGTTTGCAAACAGGCCTGACAATATGGAGCCGGACATTTGCAGAATGTGGTTCTCAGAGGATGAATTTAACCCTTTACCCAACAGAACGGCCCTGTGCCAATGCATTCTCTAATTTCTCTTATATATGCGAGTCGACCATAGGTCGCCTCGCATATATAAGAGAATGCATTGGCTTAACACATTAAAAATTATAAAATTGTTAAAGAATGTAAGAAACAAGACAGTCAATGACTGTGGGGTCGCTCACCAGACTGCAAAGACTGATAAGACTGGGACTCTGCACTTTTTATAATCACTTTAAAAGAAGTAGATTTAAACAGGATATGTGGCTAGAGAGACTGTAAGTATGTAGATTGGTGAAAATCAACCTTGAAATTGCCAACTGTACACTACTGATCAACCTCAACCCCCCCCCCCCCCCCCCCCCCCCCCCCCCCCCCCCCCCCAGCTCAACAAGTCCCCTCCTGACCGGGCACCAGATTCCCAAGTCTTAGGTTGAAATTTCACAACCGACACCTCAAACTTTCTCAATTTGGAAATTTCCAATCTCACAAGCGCCTTTTTCTAAAACCATTTAGACATGTTTAAAGCCCAATTATCCATGGACCCAAAACACAATACATGTATGTCAGACCAATCAGTCAGGTGGTTCCAAGGTAGATGTTTTATAAATTTGGTATTTCAATGATTTTATTAGACACAAAAGTGTTAACTCCCCATAGCCTGCCATTTCTTGACAGGTTGACCTCATTGTAACAAATCTGAATCTCAGTCACTAAAGGATCCTCCTGATTCCTCCATACTATATGTAAACTAATTAGTCCAAACTCTCTTGAGAAGACATTTTAAGAATTACTATAGAGACATATAGTTATGTCCCTGGTCCCACCATATTTAACCTGGTGACCCCATCTGAATAAATTAGAATCCCAGACACCAAAGAACCCTTCATACATATCATAAATATCAGTAAAATAGACCTGATAGTCCTTGTGAAGGAAGCATATTAAGAGGGAAACTGTCCTACGCTTGGTCCCTATTTGATCAGGTGACCCCATTTAAAAAAATCTGAATTGCAGTCAAGGAAGAACATTCCATTCTATATAAGCCAAATAGGTCTTGCAAACATATTTTAAGAATTACTCTGCCCTTATTTGACTTTGTGATCCCATTTTCACAAATCTGATAAGGATAAGATTTAAGTTCCCCAGTTGAAGTTGGTGATATTCACCCATTGGGCACCTCATTTATGAATTTTATCTTCTGCAAATTAGGGGATATAGAAACTTCCTAGAAGGGAAATTTAACTAACAACAATGTAAATTTGATACTATAGATACTTCCCGGAAGACGAGGCCTAAGCAGAATGAGGTCTCCAGAGGGTGAATTTGGTGATGCTAGCCCAATGTGCGGGATAGCATCACAAAAACAGTGTCTGTTTCCTACATTGTGCATGCCTGGCCTCAAGCAACACAATGTATTATACAATCAAGCCTTGAAATAGTGTGAAAGTGTGTCTGTCATTTGCAGACTGAGGTCCCCAGAGGGTGAATTTAGTGATGCTATCCTGCACAGCGGGCTAGCATCACCAAATTCACCATCTGGGGACCTCATTCTGCTAGGGCCCCCCAACTGCTATGGCAGCCCTAGGATAAGATTGAAGTTCCCCAGTTGAAGTTGGTGATGTTCACCCATTGGGCACCTGAATTATGAATTTATCTTCTGCAAATTAGGGCATATAGAAACTTCCTAGAAGGGAAATGTAACTAACAACAATGTTAATTTGATACTATAGATACTTCCCAGAAGATGAGGCCTAAGCAGAATGAGGTCTCCAGAGGGTGAATTTGGTGATGCTAGGCCGCTGTGTGGGATACCATCACTAAATTCACCCTCTGGGGACCTCATTCTGCAAATGACATTAGTCCTGATATGAACAATACATGAGAGATAGGGAATTAATATTCTTCTAGCAGATCTGCAGGAATGTTTATAAACATATCAAGATTGACATGATTGTGTCGGCATATGTAAACAACAAGGGTGCTTCATTGATAACACCATTAATCTCATTTAATTTATGAATGACATGAATACACTCCCTGGGGACTCTGCCTATAGCTACAGAAGAGTTGCCTTGTAATGGGAATGCACAGATACTAGTATTAAAAGAAATTTACTGAACATTTCTGTACATCTGTCTGTTCATCTTTTCTCCCAAACCCCTGATTTCAGAGGTACCTACTCTACACCCCCCCCCCCCCCCCCCCCCCCCGAAGATGTAATGTCACAAGTTCTTCAAAATTTTAATTAAATGTTTTTTAATTTATTTAAATAAAAAATACTTTATTTACCTGTGAGTTAGGAGATGAGATAGGGTGGAATGCTGTTGGTTGGGGCAGGGTGGGGTTCTGGGTCATGTGGAGGGGGGTGATAATTTTGTTTGTATGTTATATTGATCAAGGAGTTTCTGAATTTTTTATTATTTTTTGGGGAATTATGGCACTAGCTCCACCCCTATTTGACCCAGTGACCCCATTTGAACAAATCTGAACCCCAGTCATTCAATGACCCCACATACCAAATATAAACTAAATCGGCATAATGGTTCTTGACAAGAATTTGTTATAAGAATTACCAACGAGGAATATAGTTATGGCCCTGGTTTCGCAACTGTTTGACACAGTGACCTCATTTGAACAAATATTAATGACAGTCACCTAGGGAACATCCACCCCAAATATGATCAAAATGCAAAAATGTAATTTTTTGGTTTTTAGAGTTATGTCCCTGGCTCTGCCCCTAATTGACCCAGTGACCCAATTTGAACAAATCTGATTCCCAGTCACCCAAGGTCCCTCAGTACCAAATATAAGCTAAATCGGCACAATATTTTTGTAGAAGAATTCATTGTAAGAATTACTATGAGTTATGGCCCTGGTTTCTCAACTAATTGACCGGGTGACCTCATTTGAACAAATCTGAACACCAGTCACCCAAGGACCCTCCATACCAAATATTAGCTAAATCGGCACAATGGTTATGGACAAGAAGTTGTTGTAAGAATTACTGTGGAGGAATAGAGTTATGGCCCTGGTTTCACAACTATTTGACCCAGTGACCTCATTTGAACAAATCTGAATGAGAGTCACCTAGGGAACATCCACACCAAATATGAACCAATTTGGTATGATGGTTTCAGAGGAGAAGATGTTTTTTAAAAAGTTGACGGATGGACAGACGGACAGACGGACGGACGGACGACGGACGAGGAGTGATGACTATAGCTCCACCGGAGACTTCGTCTCAGGTGAGCTAAAAATGGTAAAAAGTGTTAAAAAAAGATTTTTTTTAGGCCAATGCATTCTCTTATATATGCGAGGCGACCTATGGTCGACTCGCATATATATGAGAATGCATTGGCACAGGGCATAACTGTAACTATCACAATGTGGTCAAGGAGCCGGTTCCAATGATATCCATATTTGTATGGTTCTTTTGAGACAGACCGAAGATATTTTAGGCTGTTGAAGCTTTATTTGGCCGGTTTTGGCTGTTTTGTTGGGTAAAGGGTTAATGGCGCTATTCCGCACAACGGGCTAGAATCACCAAATTCATCCTCTGGGAACCTCATTCTGTATGGTCTCATCTGCTATTAGCAGCTGTTACAGTTCAGTGGATCTCATATCACACAAAGCATATCATTGTGAGAGAGCATACACAGAATCCCCAATGGTCGCCCATCGAATCTTCAACATGTATTACCATTTAGACGATCAAGAAAGAAATACTACATAAAGTTATCAAATAAAAAAATTGACGTATTCTAAGGTCAACAAGAGATTTAACTCAGGCAAAATTTGTTGGACTGACCCCATATTTGAACTTAGCCGGTGTTATCTTGTGATTAAACCACATACATGTATCATTACCAACCAAAGTTATCATCTGGAAACCAAACATGTGGAAAGACGGACAGATGGATGAATGGACAGATGTATGCACCAACGCGCATGTGTGTGGTGCGTTCTATTGTTTCAGACTTAAAGGTGACCAGTGAGGTGTACCCCACAAATCGTGTCTGGAAAAGCGTTTTTAAAGAATCCTACCTTCTTTTCCACAACTTCCGAGGCCAAGAATACCGATTGAAGATGTATTCATGGATTTGAGATTTTCAAGATGTGGTTTCCTGAAATAGCAGAAAGAATTATAAACTTGGTACTATCATTAATTATCATGATGCAGTAAAATGCACCAATAGATGGCGTCGAAAATGGCTTATTCGGTGCGATTTATGTGTTGCTAAGGATTAAGTTTGTTGTTACAGATTGTGTTTATACTCCAGATGTTCTATATTGTTTATACATTAATCAAGCCTGGATATAGTTTGTCTGGCATTTGCAGAATGAAGTTTCCAGAAGGTGAATTTAGTGACGCTGTCCCACACGGTGGGCTAGCATCACCATATTCAACCTCTGGGGACATTATTCTGCTTAGGCCTCAACTGCTATATGAGACCTATGTCAGTTGAAGTTGATGATGTTCACCCATTAGTCACCTTGATTATGCAATTTATCTTCTGCATATTAGGGGACATAGAAACTGAAAAGGTAAAAAGTAACTAAAAACAATGTTGATTTGCGACTATAGATACAAGGTCCCTAAAGAGGGTGAATTTGGTGATGCTAACCAGCATCACTAAATTCATCCTCTGGGAACCTCATTCTGCAAATGTCAGACACACAATATCAGGCGTGCTGCTAATCAATTGTGTGATCCAGTAGGGCAATGCTGAGTCTTTTCAGTCAGAAGTGAATGTGAAGAGAACACCATCTCTACTCAACTATCCATGACAATAGCTGTATACATAACAAACAGCCATATCCATAACAAATAGCCATATCCATGACAAATAACAGTATCCATAACAAATAGCCATATCCATAACAAATAGCCATATCCATAACAAATAGCAGTATCCATAACAAAAAGCCATATCCATACCATATCCATAACAAATAGCCATATCCTTGACAAATAGCTGTATTCATGACAAATAAACGTATCCATGACAAATAGCCATATCCATGACAAATAGCTGCTGGTATATCCATGACAAATAGCGTATCCATGACAAATAACTATATCCATGACAAATAGCTGCTGGTATATCCAAGACAAATAGCTGCTGGTATATCCAATGCAAATAGGCATATCCATGACAAATAGTTGTATCCATGACAAATACCATTATCTATGACAAATAGCCGTATCCATGACAAATAGTTGTATCCATGACAAATAACTATATCCATGACAAATAGCTACTGGTATATCCATGACAAATAGCTGCTGATATATCCATGACAAATAGTGTATCCATGACAAATAACTATATCCATGACAAATAGCTGCTGGTATATCCATGACATATAGGCATATCCATGACAAATAGTTGTATCTATGACAAATAGCATTATCTATGACAAATAGCCGTATCCATGACAAATAGTTGTATCCATGACCTTAGTCAGTCTTACAGATGGTGTTGCTACTGTAACCATGAATTCTTCTTCAATCGTATAATGAAAGTTTGAAGGCAGCGCCAAGTGAAAGTTACATTTATTATTATCTAAAGCAACCACAATTTGTTTTTATTCAGCTTCACACACAGAAATCGCAAAATGAGCTGCAGTAATGCCCTAAATAATTGACTCCTTAACCACAGCAGCATTATGGGTAATTTGTCAGGATTTAGTCGGAAATATGGCTTGTTGCCATTCATCGGAAAGCTCTCACAGAGAGATTTCCAATGAATGGCAAGAAGCCATATTTCCGACTAAATCCTGAAAAATTACCAATAATTCTGCTGTGGTTAACCCTTTACCCAACAGAAGGGCCCTGTGCCAATGCATTCTCTTATATATGCGAGTCGACCATAGGTCGCCTCGCATATATAAGAGAATGCATTGGCTTAACACATTAAAAATTATAAAATTGTTAAAGAATGTAAGAAAAAATGGTAAAAAGTGTTAAAAAAAGATTTTTTTTAGGCCAATGCATTCTCTTATATATGCGAGGCGACCTATGGTCGACTCGCATATATAAGAGAATGCATTGGCACAGGGCATAACTGTAACCATCACAATGTGGTCAATGAGCCGGTTCCAATGATATCCATATTTGTATGGTTTTATTGAGACAGACCCAAGATATTTTAGGCTGTTGAAGCTTTATTTGGCCGGTTTGTTGGGTAAAGGGTTAAGGAGTCGATTATTTAGGGCATTACTGTACCCGCAATGCTGTCTGTAAGGGCTTGTAAATAGACAAGCTTGGATAAAGTGTGTCGGCCATTTGAAGAATAAGGTCCCCATAGGGTAAATTTAGTGACGCTACCCTGCAAATTTGCAGCACTCACCTTTCCCATTCACTCTTCTGTTGGTGTTGTTTGGAGAGAAACAGACTCCGTATATCAGCCAGTATATATGCGATAACATACTCAGCAATCTGAGGTCCAAACGTATTTGTTTTCGTCACTGGAATATCAGTCTTGATCTGAAATTGAGAGGGAAAAATGGAAACTTACTTATCTTTGAATAGAAGGGTAAAAGACATGTATTCTAACAAGAGCTAGGCTGTTATCTCCAAATGTATACCACATTGTGTTGGTATTCCCAGATAAATAAATTACAATCAGGAGGGGGAATTGTTTTTCCAGGCACGTATGCCGGGGTGGGTGGGTGTTCGATGAGACCAACAAAATATTTTTCTGCAACTCAAAATGTTTTTTCCTGCAAGTCTTTTTGACTGTTTTTGCAATGAGTTTAGCTTAAAACACCTTCGAATGTCAATACTAACATAAATGAAAATTTCATGATCATCAGACAAACAGTATAGCCTGTAGCCCATGCTAATGGATTGAATTTTGAAATCCAAGATGGCCACTGGCAGCCATGTTTTTTTTTGGCCGAATGACATCAAAATGACTCGTTCCTATTTACATGTCAATGTTAACATCCATCGACGCCCATATGTATAAAGAACAAATAATTGCGATGGAACCCAAAATACGATTGCCTGGTCGTGGCCACCGTATTATAAAAACATGTTTCTGATCTAGATATTCAATCATCATGCGAAGGATACCGACCTGTTATAGTATGTTGTTCGCCAAAAAAGGGACCCTTTTGATGTCTCATTGATTGGAACAATCATTGTTCAGCTTAGTCGGAACAGCAGATTTACTGTACACATTCCCATATTCAAAATGCGTCACCTTTGATCTATGATATTCTACATCCGACATTGCAATAGATATGTTGTTTTAACGACGTGGTGACTGATACAAGATCAAACCTATTCCGACATGACCATGTGTTCACTTCACTCCTGACTGGGCGCTGGTATAATTATGTATATATTGTGCTGGATTATGCCAATATATGAGTCAGATTTCTAATCAAGTCATTGACTCATTGTCATACAACCACACACCCCTAAAGTAGACCAATGGACGGTTATATGGTACAGTGGAATAGCACGCTAAATATTGCTTAAAATGTTATAGTTGTGATATTATCGGTTGAAAAATAGATTGCGCATGCGCCGGAAGTTAGGAAGCTTGTCGCATCCAGCTGTTTCAAATTCTCTCTATAGTATTTTATGACAGTCACTTTGTCGCGATCGCCCACGAACATAACTTCAACGCTGAAGTTTACCCCCAATATTATATGATTTGAGTGATGTTCATGATATTTACCTGTCACAGGCTGTCAACAGTGATAAATATAATGATAAATATGTATACGTTTTAATAAATTTATGATGACATACAGCAGTGAAATGGGCAGATCATCGATGTCTAAGAAAATCCCATGTGGGTTTTTGATCGTTCTATATTTATAGCCAGTCGAATATGAAATTCCCTAGTCATTTCAACACTACAAAGATATACACTACGAGTTATCCATTTCCTGAATTGCTTCATTCACTTTAAATAGGAGACCTCTTATACTCACTTTTATGTCTACTCCGTCCAACTTTTTCATCATATAATCGCTACCTACAAATGAAAATAGTTACTTCATGTGCTTGCAAGCCTGCAAATAGCGTGTCTGTCATTTGCAGAATGAGGTCCCCAGAGGGTGAATTTAGTGACGCTACACCGCATAGCAGGCTAGCATTACTAAATTCACCATCTGGGGACCTCATTCTGCTTAGGCCCTCAACTGCTATGGCAGACCTAGGATCAAATTGAAGTTCCCCAGTTGAAGTTGGTGATGTTCACCCATTGGGCGCCTCGATTATGGATTTTATCTTCTGCAAATTAGGGGATATAGAAACTTCCCAGATGGGAAAACGTAACTAAAAACAATGTTAATTTGATACTATAGATACTTCCCAGAAGATGAGGCATAAGTAGAATGAGGTCCCCAGAGGGTGAATTTAGTAGCGGGATAGCGTCACTAATTCACCCTCTGGGGACCTCATTCTGCAAATGACAGACACGCTATTGGCCCGTGAAGGTGAAGTTTAATTGTGATTCTATGAAGTATAGAATCACTGGAGGGATCAATTGCAGGCTTGTGTGCTTAAAACTATATTATGGAGCATATTGTAAAATTAATTTATTAATATCATCAATACTAAATACTCATTGATGAGCAGTTCCCTTAGATAATAAGTTCAACAAATTGCTGAACTTATTATCTGAACATTTCACTCCAATAAATCGCACTCCTTCTGTACTTGTATTATCTTCTGTCTGCTTATTTTTCCTGAAATCACCCTCCAAATGAATAATAGACCATTCCAATGTATAATTGTATAACTGAATGGGATATTCTATTTAGTATAGTAAGGGTTAACTTCCATAGTCCACATATATCATAATTCATGAGTTTATTACATCAATGTACATTCCTTAAGTGGGTAAGTACTGTTCCTGTAACCAAGTTATCTGCAAAATTACAAGGGTGACTGGGAAAGGTGGGATGCCAGTCATGTTGAAACTAGACCAAGATTTGTTTACAATCAACACTTGTTGATTGAAATGAAATCTTGGTTAGTTTCAAAGCTTAATGACAACACCCCAATGCAGAACATACATATTTTAGAATCATTTTGCAATCCATGCATACAAAAATAAATAACCTTTTATCTCCAAGCCTCTCTAGACCATCAAAATAAAGAGGATTCGATGTGATATAATTAATTTCTTGTAGGTATTTATAACAAGACAGTCAATGACTGTGGGGTCGCTCACCAGACTGCAAAGACTGATAAGACTGGGACTCTGGAGACCAAAACAGTGAGCACTTTTCATAATCACTTTAAAAGAAGTAGATTTAAACAGGATATGTGGCTAGAGAGACTTCAAGTATGTAGCTTGGTAAAAAACCACCTTGAAATTGCCAACTGTACACTACTGATCACCCCCCCTCCTCCAGCTCAACAAGTCCCCTCCCGACCGGGATCCAGACTCCCAAGTCTTAGGTTGGAATTTCACAACCGACACCTCAAACTTTCTCAATTGTTGGAAATTTCCAATCTCACAAGCGCCTTTTTCTAAAACCATTTAAACATGTTTGAAGCCCAATTATCCATGGACCCAAAACACAATACATGTATGTCAGACCAATCAGTCAGGTGGTTCCAAGGTAGATGTTTTAATGAATTTGGTATTTCTATGATTTTATTGGACACAAAAGTGTTAACTCCCCATAGACTGCCATTTCTTGACAGGTTGACCTCATTTTAACAAATCTGTATCTCAGTCACTAAAGGATCTTCCTGATTCCTCCATACTATATGTAAGCTAAATAGTCCAAAATCCCTTGAGAAGACATTTTAAGAATTACTATAGAGACATATAGTTATGTCCCTGGTCCCACCCTTTTAACCTGGTGACCCCATCTGAATAAATTTGAATCCCAGACACCAAAGAACCCTTCATACATATCATAAATATCAGTCAAATAGACCTGATGGTCCTTGTGAAGGAAGCATATTAAGAGGGAAACTGTCCTTCGCTTGGCCCCTATATGACCAGGTGACCCCATTAAAAAAATCTGAATTGCAGTCAAGGAAGAACATTCCATTCTATATAAGCCAACTAGTTCTTGCAAACATATTTTAAGAATTACTATGTAGTGAAATAGTTAAGTCTCTTGCTCTGCCCTTATTTGACTTTGTGATCCCATTTTCACAAATCTGAGGATAAAAATTAAGTTCCCCAGTTGAAGTTGGTGATATTCACCCATTGGGCACCTCATTTATGAATTTTATCTTCTGCAAATTAGGGGATATAGAAACTTCCTAGAAGGGAAATTTAACTAACAACAATGTAAATTTGATATAAAGATACTTCCCAGAAGATGAGGCCTAAGCAGAATGAGGTCGTCAGAGGGTGAATTTGGTGATGCTAGCCTGCTGTGCCGGATAGCATCACAAAAAGCGTGTCTGTTCCTACATTGTGTATGCCTGGCCTCAAGCAACACAAAGTATTATACAACAAGCCTTGAAATAGTGTGATAGTGTGTCTGTCATTTGCAGAGTGAGGTCCCCAGAGGGTGAATTTAGCGACGCAAAATTCACCCTCTGGGGACCTCATTCTGATAAAGTCCTCAACTGCTATGGAAGACCTAGAATAAAATTGAATTTCCCCAGTTGAAGTTGGTGATGTTCACCCATTGGGCCCCTCAATTATGAATTTTATCTTCTGCAAATTAGGGGATATAGAAACTTCCTAGAAGGGAAATTTAACTAACAACAATGTAAATTTGATACTATAGATACTTCCCAGAAGATGAGGCCTAAGCAGAATGAGGTCCCCAAATGGTGAATTTGGTGATGCTAGCCTTGAATCAAGCTTTGAAATAGTCTGTCTGTTATTTGCAGAATGAGGTACCCAGAGGGTGAATTTAGTGAGGCTATCCTGCACAGCGGGCTAGTATCACTAAATTCACCCTCTGGGGACCTCATTCTGATAAGGCCCTCAACTGCTATGGAAGACCTAGAATAAGATTGAAGTTCCCCAGTTGAAATTGGTGATGTTCACCCAATGGGCACCTCAATCATGAATTTTATCTTCTGCAAATTAAGGGATACAGAAACTTCCTAGAAGGGAAATTTAACTAACAACAATGTAAATTTGATACTATAGATACTTCCCAGAAGATGAGGCCTAAGCGGAATAAGGTTCTCAGATGGTGTATTTGGTTATGCTAGCCTGCTGTGTAGGATAGCGTCACTAAATTCACCCTCTGGGAACCTCATTCTACAAATGCCAGGCACTCTTTGAGAAAATGAAATTAATCTGATTTTAATGACCACTGAGTGATAATATAAACAACAAGGGTGCTTCATTGATAACACCATTAATCTCATTTAAATTATGGATGACATGAATACACTCCCTGGGGACTCTGTCTAAGGCTGCAGAAGCTCTCTTTATCTCTCTATCTGCCTTGCCATGTGTCATGTCTATCAGTTCATAGGAGAGTTGCCTTGTAATGGGAATTTAAATAAATATACTTTATTTACCTGTGAGTTAGGATATGAGATAGGGTGGAATGCTGTTGGTTGGGGTGGGGGTTCTGGGTCATGTGGGGGGGGGGGGGGTGATATTTTTTGTTTGTATGTTAAATTGATCAAGGAGTTCCTGAATTTTTAATTATTTTTTGGGGAATTATGGCCCTGGCTCCACCACTATTTGACCCAGTGACCCCATTTGAACAAATCTGAACCCCAGTCATTCAATGACCCCACATACCAAATATAAACTAAATCGGCTTAATGGTTATTGACAAGAAGTCGTTATAAGAATTACCAAGGAGGAATATAGTTATGGCCCTGGTTTCGCAACTGTTTGACACAGTGACCTCATTTGAACAAATATTAATGACAGTCACCTAGGGAACATCCACCCCAAATATGATCAAAATGCAAAAATGTAATTTTTTGGTTTTTAGAGTTATGTCCCTGGCTCTGCCCCTAATTGACCCAGTGACCCAATTTGAACAAATCTGATTCCCAGTCACCCAAGGTCCCTCAGTACCAAATATAAGCTAATTCGGCCTAATATTTTTGTAGAAGAAGTCATTGTAAGAATTACTATGAGTTATGGCCCTGGTTTCTCAACTAATTGACCGGGTGACCTCATTTGAACAAATCTGAACACCAGTCACCCAAGGACCCTCCATACCAAATATTAGCTAAATCGGCACAATGGTTATGGACAAGAAGTTGTTGTAAGAATTACTGTGGAGGAATAGAATTATGGCCCTGGTTTCGCAACTATTTGACCCAGTGACCTCATTTGAACAAATCTGAATGAGAGTCACCTAGGGAACATCCACACCAAATATGAACCAATTTGGTATGATGGTTTCAGAGGAGAAGATGTTTTAAAAAAAAGTTGACGGACAGACAGACGGACGTACGGACGGACGACGGACAAGGAGTGATGACTATAGCTCCACCGGAGACTTCGTCTCAGGTGAGCTAAAAACTACTTAACCTGTCAGAGCTATCTGAGAAAAAAAAATGGCAATATAAATGCAAGTTGGTCTGACGTTTTGTGTGGGACGTGAAAGCGTTTCACACATAAAAATGTCAGACCAACTTCCATCCATACTCCATGGAACGCAACAAAATTATTATAACATCCATTTCTATATACAATCAACTTAAAGAGCATTTAGCACCTGTTTTGAATGATGTTCTGGTATGACCTTGCAAGTTGCGTCCATAAAATATGAAAACAAGTTGGGACCTGCGAGCGACGTCACATGATGTGATTTCAACCAACCAACGACCTCCATTCTGGTTCCACAGCACGAGTGCATGTAGGACTGTAAATATATGATTGTGTGCCTCAAAAGGATTAACAACTAAATGGTTATAATAATAATAATGTATATCATTTATTTAGCACTTAATCCCTGGTGTAGCTCTAAGCGCTTACATTATTACGTACCCCAGCTGTTTTTTATGAGTAATGCCTGCTGCTATTTTACAGGTGCTTCACTAGAGCGGCTTACGATTACCCAACAATTAGGTACCTATTTCTAGTCTAGGTACGATGAAGCGAGCACAGTACAAGTGACCTTGCCCAAGGGTCACAACCTGGCACGTGAGAGCTTTCCGATGAATGGCAACAAGCCATATTTCCGACTAAATCCTGAAAAGTTACCCATAATTCTGCTGTGGTTAAGGAGTCAATTATTTAGGGCATTACAGTACTCACCAGTATGACAAGCTGACTGGTACTCGTTTAACGCATGAGTGGTGCGATACCGACACAGTACGAGTGTCGTTGCATAAGGGTCACAATTAGGCATGATATTTGAACAGGGTATAACTCTACAGTCTCTCGAAACCTAGCCACTGTTAAACTTTCCATGACTGGAGCTTCCTGAAATTTTGCGAAAACCCTGTGCCAATGTATTCTCTGTGAGTCTCCCATAGGGGGCCTTGGTTATATAAGAGAATACATTGGCCTAACAATATTTACCTTGACCTTGTAAGCCAGTGCATTCTCTCTTATATGCGAGGCTCCCTATGGGAGGATCTTGAATGCTGCACCAGCATTGCTCCTTGTCATTAAAGGGTTAAGAAGCTGAGCAATCTGTCGGCGAGGCTCGAATTCATGTCTCTGACAACACAGTGACTGAGCTCTATGGAAAAGTTTTCAAGTGAATGCGTGATAAGTGATGTACCTGCCCATGTTGAATGAATCCATCGGAGCTTCGATGGCCTTTGAATGACCTGGTATATCACAGGTAAATCTGCCAGCAGGATTTCTCCGTCACTGCAAACTCGTGAGATGGCATCTTCAGTAATGAAACCTGTTAAAAATATACAAATAACTTTATAATTTAGTCTTCAGTTCTATATTTAAATAATATATAAAGAAAGCACATTTATTAATATTCTTAGGTGGCTTATTATGGCGAATAGTGGAGTCTTATGACATTGAACTATCTATGAAGACTACACCAATCGCTCTATTAGACTGCAGACATTATCTGTGTCTGTAGAGTTTTCAGTGCAGGGGCCAAAGCTGGTCATAGGCGCACTGGGATCGCGTAGATCCACCACTCAATTTGTCCAGGATTTTTTGGCCGAATCCGTAACCTCTTCACCACAGTAGGGATCTTTAATGTGCACATGGGACAGCCATTTAGCATTGGCTCCTGATCCGACGGTGTGCCCAACATATTGTCATCACTGTTCATGACATTACGAGAGGAGCAGAGGTACGAAATTCGCCCAATACATGTTTTCAAATGTTTGTCTAAGATTCTTTTTGCTTTTGAAATCGTTCTCAGAGCAATGATTGTGGCATCAATGGTTGATTTGTGATGCCCATGCAGGCTTATAATTCGTACGTTAATCAGAATTGATTCTTGCAAATGATTCTCATAAAGTGAAACATGAGAATCAACTGTGATTCTCGCATACATATCTTTGCTTTGTTATAGAAAGATAGTCAATATCATAGGTACCACAGGGTGTTTCTTTAATTTGGCTGACAGAAAATCTTTCAATATTGAAAGCTGTGCATTCACAATACTTGCTCTGATTGCATTGAATTTTCAAAAATTTCCAGGGGATACCCTTCAAATCATTTCTAATATGACACAAAGGTCGATGGATACTTTGTCGGATTTGAACCCTCGACCGTGTCGAAGCTGTACACTGTAGCTCAGAGGTCGGCCCACAAACCAACTGAGCTATCTACTCCTCAATTAGAATTCCAAGTAACATCAGTTGAGTGAAATCGATCAACATATACAATAATGTCCTAAATAATCAACTCCTTAACAACAGCAGAATTATGGGTAACTTTTCAGGATTTAGTCGGAATTATGGCTTGTTGCCATTCATCGGAAAGCTCTCAATGAGAGCTTTTGATGGATGACAACAAGCCATATTTCCGACAAAATCCTGAAAAGTTACCCATAATTCTGCTGTGGTTAAGGAGTCGATTATTTAGGACATTACTGTACATACCCCTCAAATTTCTAAAACAGCATTTTCACATGAAATTATGGAAGTATACAGACTGATGACTAATTTACTCAGGCCTGGCCTCTAACTGGAAGCCCATACCATTATACCAAACCTGAATGTTGTATCAGGCATGAAATTTTCAACTTTTGAAAATCTGATCAAAACTCCACACCCTCTACACTCCCTCCCCATTGCCCCCCCCATACAGGTAGGGTGGGTGGGGGAGAGTGAAATCTATCGCTGCCCTTATTTAAACAAATGTCAATCCCCATCTGTGAGATCCATTCATCCAGTAATTTCAAAGGGTTGATTTAAGAGTTGAAGTGAATTGATTTCCCTCAAAAGTTCCAAAAAAAATACCCCATTTGAACGAATCTGAACCCTGGTAACTCCATACCAAATATAAGCTAAATAAGCCCAATGGTTCTTGAGAAGAAATTGCAATAAGAATTACTATGGAGGGAAAGAGTTATAGCCCTGGCTTCGCACCTATTTGATGAACTTATTTGAACAAATCTGATTGTGAGTCACCTAGGGAACATCCACACCAAAATATATAAACCCATTTGGTCTTTAATATGGATCTGGAGAATATAACAATTGTTGATGGATAGACATCCCAACAGACAGACAGATGGAATGACAGCCCGACAGACAGACAGACAAATTCAATCCAATATAACCCCCAATTTTTCTTCGAAAAATCAAGGTATGATTTCACTTGGATAAGTGGTGGTTAAGAAAATAATATGGGAACAGCCAAGCCTGAATTTAGTGTGTCTGACATTTGCAGAATAAGGTCCCCAAATGATGAATTTAATGACGCTATTCCGCAAGGCGGGCTAGCATCACCGAATTCATCCTCTGGAGACCTCATTCTAATTAGACCTCAACTGCCATGGGAAACCTAGGGACAGATTGAAGTTGTCCAGTTGAAGCTGGTATGTACACCCATTGGGCACTTCAATTATGCATTGTATCTTCTGCAAAATAGGGGATATAGAAACTGAAAAGCCCGGGAAAAAGTAACTAAAAACTGTCAATTTGATACTCTAAATACTTCCCAGAAGATGAGGCCTAAACATAATTAGGTCCCCGGAGGGTGTATTTGGTGACGTTAGCCTGCTGTATTTGGATAGCATCACTAAATTCTCCCTCTGGGGACCTCATTCTACAAATGTCAGAAACACTAAATTCAGGCATGGGAACAGGCAGTTTGTTTTAATTTGATAATGAAAACAAACACCAGAGTAATAGTTGTTTACACCAACCTGTCAGATGACATCTATTATTATAATCTCAATTAATGACCTGTGTGTCTCTGCAGAGATACCGGTATAATATCTGTTTCTGGTGAGAGAGGTAAGTTGGAAGTTGAGAGATGATATGGGGTGGAAGGGCTGTTGATTGGGGGAAGGGTGGGGGTCTGGGTCATGTGGTAAAGATTAAAGTATCATAACTCTGCGGATGTAAAATGGTGTTACTTTTTTCAAATTTTATAACATGTTTAAAAAAAAAAAATGTTTTGTTTAATTGAGCACGGGTTCAATCTGAATTTTTTTGAGTGATGTCACTGGCTCTGCCAACAATCAACCCAGTGACCTCATTTGAACAAATTTTAACAACGGTCACCCAAGGACCCTTTATACCAAATATGAACCCAATCGGCCCAATGGACCTTGAAAAGAAGTCGTTTGAAGAATTACTATGGTGGGAAAAATTTATGGTCCTAGCTTCGCAACTATTTGACCTGGTGACCTCATTTGAACAAGTCTGAATGTGAGTCACCTAGGGAACACCCACACCAAATATGAACCCATTCAGTCTTATGGTTCTAGAGAAGAAGATGATTCTTGATGGACAGATAGATGGATGGACGAGGAGTGATGACTATAGCTCCACCGGAGACTTCGTTTCAGGTGAGCTACATGTAACTACATGTAAGCTAGTCTTACCATTGTTATCAACCTCAAGGTTTTCTGGATTAAGATGTCCATTCTTCTTCCTGAGTAAGTCACAAAGTCCTTTGGACTCACTTGCAACAAATAATCTGCTCATGCTTGTAGCTATTGATAAACGTTGTTTGGAAATAACAGTGAACAGTGATAGCATTCCTAGAATAGTGGTGAAGTAAGTGTAATTTTATTTGCAATGAATTGAAGTTCACAATTTTTGGTCAGCCTGCAACTGCTCTAACTTCATAGCAAGCTTTCTGTTAAATGCCTCTCTGTATCCAGTACTAATTGAGTCCATCAAAGAGTAAATGGTCTCATAGGTAGGATTATTCAGATCCTTATCAACCGTGTCAAATTTTTTACCAACAACCTGCAATAAATCAGAAATGCAGTATTTATAAATGATTCACAAACCTGCTGGATATCAGAGCAAAACTCAGAGACTTATTAGTATTAAATAGTTGCTTCCAAACTGAGACATACCCGGTAGATCTTTGTTGAAGTAAGCGCACACAAGGTTGATTATCTGTTTCTCTGACACTTTCTTTTAAATGGGCAGGCAGGTTTTTATATTTAGTTTATAACCACAAGATTAGCTAGCAGACAGGTTTTATTCCCACTTTTATGATGTTTCCAGCAGGCAAGTTATTTTATGCTTAACTCTGAAATGTTTTATTAAAAAAATTATTGGTGTGAAAAAAGACTTTTCATGATTGAGTGTTATTATTAAAATGCAAATTTAATGTAACAGTCTGTTGTACGTACATGTGTACAGTTTAAAAATACAAAGAGAAATCTTTAATAATAAAAATAACTCATACAGGGAAATTTCAAATAGAAGTTGAAGGTGCCTGGTTAAATATACGGTCAGAAGTTGACATCGCATTTTGAAGTCAAGTGGCAGGATGACTAATACAGCTGGACCGAAAAATCTTTTGGCCAAATGAAAATTTTATTGGCCAATTTACCCACTTCCATTGCTTAGGCACCACCTCTTTATTTATTTGACTAGGGATATTTTAGAAATGAAAATTTTTATGCTGAGAACAGCCATTAAATCAAACTTTGCTTCCAACTGTCTATGTCGTTAACACACAAGTTTTATTTTATTAGACACCAGAATAATAAGTAAATTCTACATGTTTTGTCCGGACAACAAAATAATCTATAAATTCTAAGTCAACAATGGCCATAACTCAGGTAAAAAGTAGTTGACCAAACCCAAATTCAATTTTGATCTGTATATTCATATAGGAAATCAATACACAAAATTTGAAAACAATATCAGATAACTAAAACTAAAGTTATTACCTGAAAACCATAATAATCAGCAAATTCTCTTGTCGACAAGGGTCATAACTCATTATTGCAGTTAAATTGAGTGGACCAAATAAAAATTTGAACTTGATCTGTATTTTCAAGTGTCAAATAACCGATAAATTACTAAATTTGAAAATAATCACAAACTAAATCTAAAGTAATGACACTGAAACCAAAAAATCAGCAATTTCTAAGTCGACAAGGACCAGAAAACAATCGGATATCTAAAACTAAAGATACAAGAAAACCATAATCAGAAATGGTAATGCCCTCAATATCATATTATTAGGCATAAATTATAAATTATATAAAAAAAATATAAAATATATTGGTTACATGAATGCACCGCACCCACCGGCTTCAGAATTCCGTTAAAACAACTAATCCTTCAAATTATTACAAAAACTACGGCTTATTACTGCAGGTTTCTCATTCTCCACACCAGAAAGCCTCTAAATGTGAATAAAAATTCGGAGGCATTGTGTTCCCGCCATAAAATCTTCAAGAGTGGCCCAGCCATTGTTCATATCTAAACATCGAAAGCAATTAACGCAGTTATAATAGTTACATACTGCAACTCTCAATCCAGCGAATACGCACCACGCGATCACCCGAAATGTGTTGTCCTGTGAGATATCCCATCGCTATAGCTCAATTTGACACGACCAGATTAGCCTTTCTACAATATCCTAAAACAATAAAGCTTCTCAAATCATCGGCATAGTCAATAGGACTTTCACGAACTTGGACATCAACACTTTCCGATTGCTCTACATATTAAGCATGGTCAGACCTATCATCAAACACTGTAACTCTGCATGGAGCCGACATCACAAATGTCAAAGCATTGTGTCAGAGAAAATACAAAGAAAAGCAACGAAACTAGTTCGTCAAATCAAAACTCTATGCTACCGAGACCGAATGATAAGACTCGACAATCTGATGTCTTTAAAATAGCGAAGATTTAGAGGAGATCTAATCGAGGTAGACAAACTGTTGAATGGTCATTACAATATCAATGCCTGTGACATATTAGAAAGAAATTCATCAGGAAGAACAAGCGACCATAATAAAAAGCTACAGATGCACACTGTTAACAATGACATAGGGAAAATATTTCTTCATGCAGAGGGTGGTAAATAGCTGGAGCTCTTTGCCAGACTTCGCTGTTGAGGCTCCAACACTCGATCAATTCAAAATATACATAGACTCATTCTTCTATTATATAAAATACGAGTTCGACGACAAGTAATATGTTCAAGTGACTCACAAGAAAATATCGTATGACGATACAATAAAAAATATAAACAAACATTGCAAATAATGTTATTGGGACGAAAAGTCGCAAGGCTTGTTCCGTATTATGATGATGATGATGATATATAATTGATAGAACAAACCACTATTATGACGATTGTGTCGTTATTTGTATAAAATACGTATCAATTGACATATACGCACCCGTTCACTCATTAAAATAAACCTATTTCGACAATTTTATAGGGGACCTCCGTGAATTCAGGGACCTCCGCAAATGGAACTCCGCAAATAGAGACCTACTGCAAATTGTCACACTGATCAGCACCTAATTAACGAACCGGTGGCTGACGCTGTATCCGACTAACCTCTTTAAAAATATACGTATCAATTGATATATACGCATATATATATTCCCACATTAAAATCAACATATTTCGACCATTTTAAGGGACCACCGCGAATTCAAGATTTCAGCAAATTGACATCCACAAATAGGGGACCTACTGCAATTTGTCGACCTCGGCGTCGCTCTACAACGTTTAGTGTGTACCAAAAATTCCCAGTTCTATAAATAAAACAGCCAGCGCTAACTATTACGGCGCCCATGCGATACAATAATTTCTACGTTAGTATACACCCGGGGGCGTAATCATCCAGAAAAACCATCTGGGATTGACAGACGGATGGACGGACGACAGCTGTGATTTCTCTAGCCCCCCCCAATTTATTTTCATGGACAATTATACATGAAAGAGTTCACATACATGTAGTTAGTATCCCATTTGGGTGACAATGTTGCTGACAATTCATCAATTTCAATTGACAATAGAAATAGTCATGAGCTGGTCATTATTGCCAGCATTTTCTGAACACAGCTGTACAGTAAACAAGTTTCCACCTACACGATATCCTTTCTTGGAAATTTCAATAAAATATGTACGTCCTTCTTTAGTTGCTATGTTCAGATAGACGCAATCAACTGTTAACATTATTGTCGATATGTCAACATAGTCTACGGCGAATCTTATTTCTGTCAAAACATTTTTAGCTTCATCAATCAACGTTTCAATTTCGACACCGTTCATTTCCTGGAGCAGACTCGATTTCAGATCTTCGCACCAGAGTAATGCCTAATGGAATCAGGGAGCTAAATGTGTTCTAGAGTCGGGGAGCGAGTACACCGTGGAACAAAGGTGAAGGTAACTGAAGAATGACCTTCACCTGATACATGCGACACGTTGTTAAAGGATGACATCGCGTTTATTTGATTTGTACATAATATCTAAATAATTTAAACTGGTGAATGAATGGGGGAATGGATTTTTGTGAGCGGGAAATTTACCCGCCCCCGAGACAACCCGCCCCCTTTCACTCTGAGACAACCCGCCCCCGGACAACCCGCCCCCAAAAATCCCGCCCCCAAAAATCAATTAGCGGTAATCAGTGGCTAATTAGGAGGTGTGAGGGGATTATGAGATGTTTGTTTAAAGGTACTCAACCCGATAAAACTCCTCTCAATTACTATTTCAATGGCTTCGGGGGTCAAAAATATTTGATTCGAGTCGAGGAAGTCACCCATCAAAGCTCAGATTTGTTAGATATCGATTTTAGAAATCTATTATTTTTCATTATCGGGAATACTATCTGGCCCAGAACTCAGTCAAAATTGCGTTAAAATTACCACTTGATTTTAGAGTTATTCATCCTTGTCTGTTTGAATAGATTTGGAGTACACATCCAGAGCAGATTACGGCAGTTATTGGTACTCATCTCGAGAACATAACAAATTTGAAAAATCAATATCTAATAACTCTGAGCTTTGTTTGATGGGTTCCTCGACTCGAATCAAATATTTTTTACCCCCAAAGCCAAAGAAATATTAATATAGGACCCTCTGATCGGATTGTTGTTGTTGGAATCTGTTGAGATGGGGACCCTCTTTACGGGTTGAGTACCTTTAACGAAACTGGGTTGTTTTTTATAGATTTTTATTTGATTTAACAACATGGACAACAATAAATACACATGTAATATAATATAACTTATGAACACAAAAATGCATCATTGATAATATGTTTATTTATTACGAAGTTTAATGTACGAAATTCCGTGTCGAGATCTAGCATGAAGTGAGTCACTTCAGGCATGTCGAGTTTGGACTTCACTGCGTTCAGCGCGGCAACGTAGGGGAGACCCGGGCAAAGCGGATCGCCCGGGCAAAGCCGATCACCTTTATTATTTCAATACTAGCAAATTATTCCGATTCTATCCGTATTTTAGAATAAGATAGTTTTATGTTTGGTTAGTTTTTATACATTTCCACAGAGAACTAGGTATACTAAAATTTTGTAGCCCATTGGAACATTTTCGTCGACATTTTACGATTTTACCATATTTGTAATTATTGTGCGTTTGCGCATATCTATTGCGCAGTTCGGTGGTCACGTGGGCCTACCCATCTACCCGAATAAATGTTGTAGATGTCTTAGGCAATATATATGTGGAATAAGACAATATGTCAATTTGCTATATTTGATAGGACACGCGCGTAATACTCCGGACTGTAAAAAGATGTGATCTGGGCAAAGCGGATCGGGCAAAGCGGATCATTCATAACATGACTAACTTCCGGTACACATGCGTAGATTAAGTGAATTTGGACAATTTTAGTCCGATGTATCGACAAAACTCGTGCCTTGTCGGGGCATGACCATAATTGGAAAACTTGAGCGTTTGAAAACACGCGGTATTAATTATTTGGGATAAATATGTATTATTGTAATAAATAAAACTGAAAAGCATATGAATAGTTAATAGATGTATCTTAATGCATCATCCGTCAAATGTTATGCCATCATGATTAGAAACTGACAGTGCTAATAATTCTGATTGCCGGTTGCATTTTGTACAAGAAACCCTTACGTGGTCCGCTTTGCCCGGGTCTCCCCTAATCCTGTTTCGTCCGACGAGACATCAATGCGAAGACTAGAGGGAACTGCTTCCTTTTGCCGTCTTTAATAAATCTTTAATAATATATCATCAAAGAACATAAAAGAACATAATCACTATAAACAAATTCGGGACAACCCGCCCTCATTTATCGGGACAACCCGCCCCCAAAATAGCATAGGGGCGGGTTGTCTCGGGGGCGGGTAGTCCCGTTCCCGTGCTGGGCTGTCACCAAAAATAGGACGTTGTGCATGATACCAAAAGATTTCGTCATTCTCCATTAGATTTGGTCAGATTTAATCAATATGTTAATCATATTTTGTGGATGGTTTGTGGATGTATGACCTTCTAATATTCGTAAACAGTTGGAAAGTTATTCTTGAGTGTGACAATTCTGGAGTACACTTTAAGGCTTATCTCTGATCAATATCGAACTAGACATACAACTTTTAGTGGGTCCCTATTTGAGGTGCAGATCAGCAGCTGAATCAGCGCGTTCCCATAGTGACACATAAACATCCTCATTTTCTCCGAGAATAAGCAAGTAATATCGGCTTAATTGTGCCACGGAATAGAAATACAAACGTTTCAAATGAGTAGTTAGGTAAATTAAATTGCACTTGTGAATTAATTGGCAATCTCACACGACTTCCCCGTCGAGAAAACTTTGGGGCCGGGATTTGGTCTGAAGTTTGTTAGAAATGAATGTACCGCCAGGCGCCAACATCCCCCATCGCCACGGGCCCAAGCCCACCCACCCTCACCCTGCCGCTAATGGGGTCGTTATCGTAATGTTTTATACATAGATGCACACTGTGTGCATTTCTGTATACATAAATGCACACCAGTCTCGCGTAGTGTCGTGTGACAAGGTCATTGCAATTTGCATGCATTGTCAATGTCATAGTCATAAGTCATAGTGTTTTCTACATAATAAATGCACACGTGGGTTCTTTCACGTTAAAGGTTGACAAAATGAATTTTTCGGATAGGACGGAAAATTATGCATTTGTCATTGTGTTAGGAGTGTCTTAATAATATTTCTATAGTACTGACGCACAGCCCAACCTGCAGACAAAATTTCACTACTACATTGGAAAAAATAACAAAATTATAGTGCGATGGGTACCAATTTTGGCATATTTTGAGTGGCCAATCATTGCTGTGATGATTTTGTTTTCCTTATATTTATTTTAATTTATGGGCTTGCCAAAAATGTCCTCATTTAACCTTTAGCTTATGTCTGGTTGATATTGTGGTGAAAATTGCGAGTGATTTCGTGCATTCAGTTTGATTATATTTGAATTTGAAGATTATTGAGATATTCCGTTAAATGATTTATAGCATGTGCATCTAAAATAAACCTTTTCATAAACACAATTTACAATAACCATGGATCAGGAATATAGTTCAGTTGAACATTTCATGGTATAGAAGATTAATGGTAAAATTTGTTTTCTGTGTATTAGTCTATTTAAATTATATTCAATTCTCCAAAATATATGCACAGAAATTCCGTTAAAATATGTCCTCTCCGAGAATCTTTGTCAACTGCAAATATTAATGAAATGAGAAAATCATTTTGTATTGTGGGTAAACTGTCATTGGTATTGATGGTGTATAAACTTTAATTGGTGGGCTGAACCATCCCGATTTGGTACAGCAGCTCATTAAATGTTTAAAAAAATGTCCTCTCCGAGAATTCAAGCATAGAACTCAGAGATTTTCTGGAAGACATTGGTTTATATTAAACTATAACCATTCTGTTAATGAGAACGGGGTGTAGTAATAATATACTGTATTAAAATACAGTTTATGCAACATGCTGTGTCCAATTTGAGCTACTAAAGTGTTATTTCATTTATTTCCATTGAGGCAATTCATGTCTGCTCAACTGAAATTGTTTGAGTAAATTGTCAATCTGAAGAATTTCTTGATTATTGATAATCATGTCAGTGATTACAAGTGGTTTGATGGAAGTGTTGTTCGTAAATATGTGTTTCTCAATAGTTAAATATAATTGTCTTGAATTATCGGAGAGGACACATTTTTTAACAGATTGCAGAGTAGCTGCACTTACTTGCAATATTAAAGGAATACTCCATGTGTGTGTGCATATAATAACATTGGAATACCATAGGACCCGTAACCTGAGATAAATGAACACAGTTCCTACCCTGGTGGTCTGTATAGATCTCAATAAAATAGTTTAGACCATACAAAAGTATTATCCATATATTTGTACAGTCATAACATGATGAGGATTCTGCCCCTATGACCCTCGATACACTCAATACAGATTACCACAGTTCATATAAAAACAGTTAATAACCCCCAATAGAATGATTTCACACATTGCAATGTTTTACAAGTAGCTTGGATGCTAAAATCAATAATAATCCATGTTAATCTTCTAAGCGCTACATGGCCCCTAAATTTCAATCAACCATGACAGGAATCAGGATGAACAAATAGGAAATTATGGTTCATCGCAATAATCCACACCAAGTATTAACCATGTTTATCTGCCTTCTTTGACTGGAGAACATTTTTTTTTAAGTTCTTATTTTATTTAGTGTTATCTGAACCTTTTAATGCCTCCTGACTAGGAGCGATGAAGCCCCTGACACGATAAACTGAAGATAGCTCCTTTTCCAAATGCTCTATAGCACTCAATAAATTTGTTTCATACATAGAAAAGCATTAATTTCTGTTCTCAAAATGAAATCAATAACAACTCCATAGCTCTCAATATTAATCTTCTCACCCATCATTGTCCCCTAAAATCCACTCAACCATGGCCCTATGAACAAATTATAAACTATGTCTCCATACCAAGTATTATGGAAATCGGCCCAGTGAGACTGCAAATAATTTTGAATTTTAAATAGTGCACTATAAATGTGGGTTCGCACTGTCTGCTCATATTCTGAAAACATCCATACAGGTAGATAATGGACTATTCCAATTTCTACTTTTAGAATGAAATGGGAGAGTCCATTCATTTGTGAATGCCAATGAGTTACAGATTATAATAGGGCTAACATATGACAGCTAAAAATAACTCTATTAAAAAAATTGCCATTTCTGCAGGTGTCTCTTGTCTCTTATACAGTAAAGCTTGTATTAATCAGTAAACCTTACATCTGAATAAGTGTAAGTCCAAAAAGGACCATAACTCCTGTCAACAAATTGGATCAAACCCATATTTGAACTTGCAATGATCTGTATTTTGGGCTGTGAAATCACAAACCAAAATACCAGATTTGGTTCTAATCAGATAAAAACATGTTTGTGTCATCGCAGCATGCGCGAATTCTAAGTCGAAAAAGGCCCATACCTCTATTTAACAATCGGATCAAACCCATTTTCAAACTCATCCTGCATTTTGGGATGAGAAACTCGTACAAAATTTGGATCCGATTGGTTAGAAAATGTTTGAGTTATCGCACCATGCATAAAATGTCTACCTACAGATAGAGACGGATGGACGATGAGTGGTCAATCTGAACATCAACATTACGTATACCATGTACAGATAAAAACAGTTATGGGACAACAGATTTTGCCCCAACTTATCATTTGTCGAGTCATGTTTCCAAGAGTCTTAATATGTTTATCTTCTCATTTCTCAGTTTGACAGGTCTATTCAAGTTCCCTAAAATATATAACAAGACAACGAAAATCGGCAATCTTTCTATTATTGAGTTACAAGACTCTGATGTCTACAGTGAACAAATGTTAAAAAAGTGTGTCCTCTCCGAGAATAAGTCAGTGGAAATTGGCAATTTTTAAATATGCTCTTATTGAGTCAATTTTTGTCCGATTTTGAAAATGCTTTCAATATTACAATCATTGAAGCATGCACTTCAACTTGAGATGTAAAATCTTTACACTACTGAAGCATCTTTCTATTATCAGAGAATAACAATTAGGGAATATGAATATTAAGAGTTCATAATTTACATATAAATTAAAAAAATATGGAAATTCTAAGAATTTCCCAGTAATTTTGACATATATGTTCTCTGATTGTTCAATGCTCAATATCATGTGACACAGTTCAGGAACAGATGCATAATAACTAAAATTCAGACATTAGAAATTAGTTGTTCAGTATTTTCAATTTTGAGGGAATCCTGCATAGACCAAGCCTGAAAAATCAAAATACACTTGCTCCTGCTCTGAAACTTTAGTTCCTGATCCAGTATGATGTTCCTAACATGAATTAATGAATAAAAAGTAATTTGAAAAACACTTTTTGTTCACCCTACTTGGCCACTTTTGGTCAACCTTTAACGTGAAAGAGCCCACGTGTTGATACTTTTTGTTTGTAAATTCATTTTCTTCCTTTCATTGATCAAACAACCATGCAGTTCTTTCGGTCCCTGTTTAATACCTGTACTATGATCAATATGTGGCCGATGATCAATTTGCCATCGGATCGCAGTTTCGCCATTGTGATAAAACGGTATCCAGCTAACTGGGACCTTGGCTAACTGGGACCTTGGCTAACTGGGACCTCAAGTCAGGCTAACTGGGACCTTGGCTAACTGGGACCTTCTGGCTAACTGGGACCTTGGCTAACTGGGACCTTGGCTAACTGGGACCTTCAGATATATTATTAATCATTTCATTAAAATCATGAGAAAGTCATGAGAAAGTTAAAAACAAATGAAATGTTAACATTTTAGATAAATAACATTAAACAAAACAGTAAAAACACAATAAAAACAATATACAAGTCTGCTGGTTTTGCAGTTCTGTGTAGCACGATGGAGGCTGTAGCACTGTATCTGCATGTATATATACCCATACAGTACTGGTATGCTGTATTTACTCTCTGTCACGCATGTCACGTTCTTCAACTGGTGAGAATACCTGAGTTCATTCTCTGTAAATTGGCCTCTATATAGCTGTCCATATGTTGTCTTTACTGTTAAATACACTCACTGCTGATGACTGGTCAGTTGTTACAAGTGAACACAAGTAAGCTGACAATGATTAGATCACAAGATCAAATGGACCAACTGATTAAAACAACAATCGCTTTCAAAACAAACTCACACCTTCACTGTTAATGCCATGAGTACAATCACTTTATTGCATCTTAACTGTGAATGCCCATAATAACCATCAATTTATTTACTTTATTAACAATAAATATTCATAGAAATATATAAGATACAAATAAGATACAAATAAGAAATTAAAATAGTGACCTTCAGTTTTATAGATTGACAATATATATTTTTTTTATTTTTTTTTTATTAAGTCAGGTTGAAACAAATCTAAAACATTTTTGAAGCAATAACATAAATAAAACAAACAATATTCTATTATCAATGTTCTATTCTACTAATATATGTAATAAATATAACCAAGGTCCCAGTTAGCCAAAGGTCCCAGTTAGCCAAGGTCCCAGTTGGCCATGGTCCCAGTTAGCCAAGGTCCCAGTTAGCCCAAGGTCTCAGTTAGCCAAGGTCCCAGTTAGCTGACATCGTTACGACAACGACCCCATTAGCCTTAGGCTTAGCGACCCTGCCAGGTTTATTTCTTATAGTATTCTTTCTGTGGTGTGATTCTTTTGGTGTGCCCGTTAATTTAGTAAAGGTGATTTTTTTTTTACAAAATAACGGGTATATTAGAGACTTAGAGTTATATCTCTTTGAAAAACTCAAACTATTGGGCTATTTTGGCAATCAAAATATGAAATTACTAGGCCCGAAACAATAATTGGATATGCCCCTGTATTCTATATACCTTAATTATATGATCTTTGACACTAGTACCCAAGATTCATGAATATTTCCCACAATACCTTGATCCATATAAACGCGTTTCGCGCCCAAATCTAATTCATATCGACTCGACACTTTGAATTGTCTGCAACATTGGCAAAAAAAATTCCTACCCTCCCAGCCATATATATATTAATCTGCGGGAGGCATTATTATTCCTTATGGTAATAAGTTTACATATAAGATATATATGTTGAGATCATTTCTCTTGTAAAAAGCCTTAGGCTTACATGTAAAAGTCTAAAGTGGGTCTGAATGAAACGTAATGAAATTTAATATATGGCTATTAATTGAATAATTTATTTCATAATTTATTATTGTATAGTTAGATAGCTATCTGTGATAGTGAATAACTTGATGTTTTGTAGCGGATAGAAATTACAATCATAATTCATGGGTATATGGATGAGTGTATGTGCAATAGTGAGAGAGTAAGGAGAGTGGCAGCCAGATTTAACCGGGCACAATCGGGATCGTATATGCCGACACTAAGTTCTAACTCAAAATAAAGAAATTCGAAAATCATATTGATATTAGAGCTGTGAGGGTAGGATTGAGGTTATTGGTAAAAGTCGATATCTGATATTTTTCTCCCATATATCGGCTGATGCCGATCCAATACCGATATACCCATGCAGTTCTAGTCCAGTATACAGAATACAAACAAAACTTGATGCTTCATAACATATATAATTGATTCAAAACAACCAGAATTATTTTCATGAACATAAACAGGCTGTTCCTGCATGAGTACAAATGTCACATACTCCTGCTTGAAGCTTCATAGAGTGTTGAATCAAATAGGATGGTCAGTAAGTCGATTAAGCCGACATGGATTCATGTCTCAATAATCCAATTAATCTTAAATCTGTACTTGAATCATGCAAATGTCAATCCGAAGAGTGACAATCACTAATCTACAGACATACATCTCTACACCATTGTCGGTGTCTTTGAAGTCGCCAATGCCCACATGCTACACGGACTGCCACAGCCTGAGTTTTACGTCACAATGTAGCAATATCTTACACTGTTTATCTAATTAACACCTGCATTGCTAGCTGGCCAATAACTAGGTCAGCCATTTGTGAGTGTTTATTATGACATGCTCAAGGCCTGTCAAACTGATAACTGGTCTATGGGAGGACAAATTCACATTTAATAGCCAATTACTCTTAACCATAACGCATTACACTTAAAAGCGTAATGCAATTATGCTTTAGCGTAATGCCATTATACTTAAGTGTAATGCCATTACGCTTAGGCGTAATTCAGATTTCCATTACGCTTAAGCGTAATGCCATTATGCTTAAACGTAATGCTATTATGCTTAAGCATAATGCTATTACACTCAAATGTAATTGAATTACTCTTGAGCATACCAGTAATTCCATTACGCTCAAGCATAATGGCATTATGCTTAAGCGTAATGGCTTATTCTTAAGCGTAATGGAAATTCCATATCTCAAAACTCCCCTGGAGCTGAAATGGATGCAGCCAATTACTGATGCTAGCAACTTTTGACATATATTATCTTAGATGATACCATTATATGTAAGGTAGTAAGTCTATGAAAACCTATTATGCTTGAGCGTAATGGCATTACGCTTAAGCGTAATGGCATTATGCTTAAGCGTAATGGCATTACGCTTAACTCTTAAGGGTAATGGCATTACCATTAATCGTAATAGAATTATGCTTAAGCATAATGGCATTGCCCTTAAGGTTAATGACATTACGCTCAAGCGTTATAGCATTATGCTTAAGCTTAATAGAATTATGCTTAAGTGTAATGTATTAACTATTAAATGTGAATTTGGCCTCCCATTATGGTCAGCTGAGTTCTTATTAAGTGGATGCGATGTGATCATGTGATATGCGTTTATCAGTCGGGTTCTTTGTGATGGTCTGATGGCTAATATTATGCATAATGATGAGATTAATCTTCATTGAAGTAGGCTCAAATAGCCACATTTAAGTTCATATATTTTGATAATTATGACACACACAATATTGTTATTTAATCTAACAAAGAGTGCTTATATTTGGTGGTCGGTAGACTTGTAAAGTTACGTTTTATGCAACTTTGGTTGCATAAGGTACCTACAAATTCTACATATATATCGGATCGGCAAAACAGCTCAATGACTCACCATGGCTTTTATATCTTGAGCGATTCAAAATTAATCTGTTTTGGATAATTTACCATTATATGTGGTAAGTGTTATATGAAAGAATCATAAAAATTGGTTTAATGATAATTATGTTCTTCATGAAATTTTAATGCATAATGCACATGTTGGAATATATGGGAACACACATCAACAACCATGATATAAAACACTTGTACATGTAAGTGTTTCTACAAGGTGCTTGAATACCAGTCTTGAAACCTGAATTTGCTGTTTATTATTACATTCAAGTCATCAACCTATCAGCAGCGATAAAGTCGGGCATAGATTAATGTTAATCCCATCCATATCACATGCAATGCACATTTGTGACCCGCCATATCAAATCCAGTCGGAAGTCGGGATTTTTTTACCCTGTGCCAATGCATTCTCTTATATATGCGAGTCGACCATAGGTCGCCTCGCATATATAAGAGAATGCATTGGCCTAACAATTTTTTACAATTTTAATAATTTGTTCTTGTATTCTTTAACAATTTTATAATTTCAACCATACAGAGCCCCCAGACAAACATGAGCAGACGACACTCTTCTATGTGCTTCTATATATGTGTGGGGCTCCCTGCAGGGTAATGGATGTTTTTTTATTTTATGTCCTAAAAATTGTAAGAAACATTTATTTAAAAAATTGTTAAGCCAATGCATTCTCTTATATATGCGAGGCGACCTATGGTCGACTCGTATATATAAGAGAATGCATTGGCACAGAGGAAAAAAAATCCCGACTTCCGACTGGATTTGATATGGCGGGTCACATTTCCCTAGATTTTGAGTTTGTGACCATTTGTGCTTCCTTGCATTGTCTTCTCCGAATAGCGTTCGCATTTTACATTCCACAAACAGTCGTCTCCGAATGAAGCTGCATGTTCATTTTATCCAATCAGGTGAGCCACATAAATTAAACGTTCTTGATCTTAATTAAAACATCGTTAATTGCGCTTAAGCCGTGGTGAGTTATTGTGTTTATTGTTTCTCTGTAGATATGATAGGGGTACACAACTAATAAAAGTCAATTCGATTTGCTCCTTTTTGGTGGTATATATGTATGCCCAAAATCGATCGAGACATGTAATTAATCACATTCAAAATATAGCTGAATCGGGCTATGATACACATAGAAACGTTAAATGAATTTATACACACACACACCTGTACACTCATTGCCAGGGAACTGAATTCGCATGCTGTATAAACAAGCCACATGTATTCTCTTGTGCATGCATACACATGATGTAGCTAGCAAGCTCGAGTTATTCCACTCTCAGAAATTAACCAGTTATAAAGCCCGTTAAGTGGGAGATGTATAATAAACATAGAACCGCAGCTGGTAATCAGATTTGCTAGAAATTAGCATGCACACTCAAGTAGTGTGTTGATTTCTAAACTAATCTCATCATAAATTTTGTTTTATTATATATATTACAACTAGCTGAAACAGGCTACCTTTTGGGAGCATTTATTCAGCGTTGGAGGCAGGCCTCTTTGTGCGTTAGGGGCCTAGCACACATTTTGATCTTAGACAGAGCCTTTATACAGTGTTGGCCCAGGCCGGACCCTTTATGTGCTTTACGCACATTTTGATCGTTTACATATTTGGATTAAAAAAAAAAACTTTGATTAAAAAAATTGCTCCTTGCTCAATTTAAATTTTTTCTTCTTTCTTTTAATAATTATTTTATTAATTTTTTTTAAATCACAATTATGATTGAAGTGTTGAACACATGCAAGGTAATGGAACATTCAGTACTGTAATGATGCACAGGGTATGTTCACCACATTCAGATCACAGTTCATGTTATTAATGGCATAATGAATCCCTACTCTGGCTATCCTTCATATTCTATCAGTTCAAAATACAGTAATGCCCTAAATAATCGACTCTTTAACCCTTTCAGTGCCAAGTCCAATTTTTGTATCAACCCATATTTCCTTGATCATTTTTCAAATTTATTGATTTTAATAATGTGATACATACACATTATCGGTACAGTAAAGTGATATGGGCTGCAATATCACGCCGCTTTGACGATGTCAGATCGCCGTATCAAACGAGCTGCCACAGGCAGCGAGTTTGATGCGGCAATCTGACATCGTCAACGAGACGTGATACTGCAGTACATATATCACTTCACTGTACCGATAAAGCGTTTATTATATGACACATTTTTGGTTCATCCCATGTCACAAAGGGCAAAACTACTTTGTTACACCATCCCATGTCATCACCCGGGCAAAAGTACTCCATTGAACATTCCCAGTCATCACCCAAAACTCCCAATTCCCAACTTCCGGTGACCTAATTTTACGGGATACTGATACGGAATTCAAAGGATACTGATACGGAATTCATAGAATACCGATACGGCTCACGACCAGACAAGCGTTTTCCGACTGCTCGGAATTTATCGCCAAACAATAGTGGTATTTGTAAGGGATTAGTGGTAGTCATATAATAAATTGATGGAAAGAGCTCTTGGAGCTCTTTCCATCAATGTATCACATTATTATAATCAATAAATTTGAAAAAATCGGACTTGGCATTGAAAGGGTTAACCACAGCAGAATTATGGGTAACTTTTCAGGATTTAGTCGGAAATATGACTTGTTGACATTCATCACAAAGCTCTCACTGAGAGCTCTCCGATGAATGGCAACACGCCATATTTCTGATTAAAATATCCTGAACAGTTACCCATAATTCTGCTGCGGTTAAGGATTTGATTATTTAGGGCTGCCATTACTGTATGTGATCTATTACTGTTCTGCTTGAATATCAAAAAGACAATGTGGGTGAGATAGCATTAGCTAATACCTGTACCTTAATAATGAACTTCACATTAAGTGACAGTCCTAACTCAAGGTTACATGATTTAAATACATGTAGGCGAGGTTTGTCGGCCAATTTCATTATGGTGTGATTACGATTGTGAAGTTTTCTCCTGGCTAGTCAAATCATGTTTATTGAGAAATCGGCAAAATTCACTGGTCTAAAGGCTAAATTATGTAATCTCGGAACTAGAACCTCCATCTATTGTCATATACATTATTAATGAACAGGCATCAATTAAGCATTATATTATCTACATTACTTTGTTATTGTTACCTGTACTGGTATATAGTTCCCTGTCAGAACATCAAAACGTTCCAAGCAGGGGCGCTGGAAGAGGGGGGGCAGAGGGGGCAGCTGACCCCCCTGCCCTTGACCAAGGGGGGCGAGCGGGGGCAGGACTTGCCCTTTTTCTGGAGATAGAAAATGCTTTTTGTGTGTTTAATCTCGTGTTTTTATAGCAAAATGTGACTTTTTTGGTCCAAATACAACCAATTTCACAAGGAATATTAATTTTTTGTCAATTTTATCACAAAACGGCCATAAAAACCGACAAATACCATTAAAATAGGGATTTTTGCCACAATGAATTTATGGTTATTTTCCTGAGTTTGCGCAGAAAATGCCCTTTTTTGCGGAAAAGTGCCCTTTTTGTAGGCTCTGCCCCCCTGCCCTTGGGTGCTTCTGGCGCCCCTGGTTCCAAGGCTTTGAACTGGTGGAATATGATCTCTATGGGCATAGATAGAGTAGAGATTTTTGGCATGATACATGTATTATCATTAAATGTTTAATCCAATTTTTTACTTCAGGTGGAGCTGTGATACCAGAGATTAAGTTGATTTTATAAGCTTCCTCAATGGCTTCAGTATCACCATATCCCGTCGACATGTCTTCAACAGATTCAACAGATTCCAATTTTGGGTCTAAGACATTTCGGCCATTTACTCCTGATTCTGACTTAGTCACACAATTTTCTTTTTCACTAAAGCCTGTTGTTAAGGATGAGAGTGAGTTTGTTCCAACAGCGAAATTTGATCTACCGGTACTTGAAAAGAAGACGGAATCTGACATTACAGATGTGGCTAACCTTACACTACATCAGGTAAGGATGTTTGCTTCACTAAATTCACCCTCTGAGGACCTCATTCTGCTTAGGCTTCATCTTCTTTGGAAAGTTTCTTTTATTATCAGATTTCCATAGAAACTTTTTCACATATAGATTCTATATCTTTTTTTGGATACTTTCTCTATATCCCCAAATTGGCAGATGGCACATTGCATAGTAGAGGTTCCCAATTGGTTTACATCACAATATTCACTATCTGGGAACTTCAATCTGAGCCTATGTCTCCCACAGCAGATGAGGCCATGCAGAATGAAGTCCCCAGAGGGGATAGCATCACTAAATTCATCCTCTGGGGACTTCATTCTGCTAACCTTACACTCCATCAGGTAAGATGATTGCTTTTAACCATTTCTATACAGAATGGATTCTCCCATTCAGTTATAAAAATATACATTTGAACGGTCTATTATTCATCTGAAGTGGTTTTCAGATAATAAAAGCAGGTGACAGACAGAAAAAACAGATAATACAAGAGCAGAAGGATTCATATTCATTGGTGGGAAATGGTTGTTTGTTGAACTTATTAACTGAACATTTCCTGAGGGAACTACTCATCAATGAGTAAATAGTATAGAAAGGGATATGGCTCATTCAAACCCCCAAATTATTTGGATAGAGGTATCTCAAAACATACCTGGGTGGAAGATTTCCAAACAAATTCATTAACCCTTTACCCAACAGAAGGGCCCTGTGCCAATGCATTCTCTTATATATGCGAGTCGACCATAGGTCGCCTCGCATATATAAGAGAATGCATTGGCTTAACACATTAAAAATTATAAAATTGTTAAATAATGTAAGAAAAAATGGTAAAAAGTGTTAAAAAAAGATTTTTTTTAGGCCAATGCATTCTCTTATATATGCGAGGCGACCTATGGTCGACTCGCATATATAAGAGAATGCATTGGCACAGGGTATAACTGTAATTATCACAATGTTGTCAAGGAGCCGGTTCCAATGATATCCATATGTGTATGGTTCTATTGAGACAGACCGAAGATATTTTAGGCTGTTGAAGCTTTATTTGGCCGGTTTTGGCCGGTTTGTTGGGTAAAGGGTTAACCCTTTACCCAACAGAATATAGTGCTGAAAATACATTGTTTGTTTCTCTTTTTTTGGGGGTAAATTTGAAATTGTTTCATTTGTGCCGGTTCAATATTTTTAGTCGTGGTCGCGTAAAAATTACAATTTGTATTTAAACGCTCTGAAATGTTTTTTAGTATACTACATAATTTTTATGATTAATACAAATGGCACCATTTTTTTTTTTTTTTGGGGCCGCCCATACAACGTGTTCGAAGTTATATTGTTTATGACTTCAATGTGTCATTCTGGGACAAAATGCTCAGAGAAATTAAGGTAGACCAGGTATTTATCAACCTATTTTGATACTGGGAAAAAATCAAAAGCTAATAATATATAAATAAGGATATGATGCAATATTGTGACTGCTTATAAACAATTCACTGCACTTTTTGCGAGAAACTGCAACACTCGACCTGCATTTTCTCTGACACAAAGCATGTTTTGTGAATAATATTACATTCATATCATCATTATGCTATACTATTAGTATAATGCATTTAAATTTTTTTTTTTTGGGGCCGCCCATACAACGTGTTCGAAGTTATATTGTTTATGACTTCAATGTGTCATTCTGGGACAAAATGCTCAGAGAAATTAAGGTAGACCAGGTATTTATCAACCTATTTTGATACTGGGAAAAAATCAAAAGCTAATAATATATAAATAAGGATATGATGCAATATTGTGACTGCTTATAAACAATTCACTGCACTTTTTGCGAGAAACTGCAACACTCGACCTGCATTTTCTCTGACACAAAGCATGTTTTGTGAATAATATTACATTCATATCATCATTATGCTATACTATTAGTATATTCTTGAGGAAATTATCATAATTTGATAAATGTTATTTCTAAATTATAACCTACAACGAAGGCCGCCCATCCCTTTAACAAATGTCGCCCAAAATTATAGACACTGTCATAGACATGGATATTAAGTTCACAAATCGCAAGTTCAGAATGATTTGATGACAAAAACATTGTTTGAAAACAGCCAATTTAACACAGAATGTTTGCAGTGGTATCCAAATTAGTGTGACAAAGATTTGGCATCAGCAAACCTTGAAATAGTGTGTTTGACATTTGTAGAATGAGGTACTCACAGGGTGAACTTAGTGATTCTACCCCTGCACAGATGGCTAGCATCACTAAACTCACCCTCTGGGGACCTCATTCTGTTACTGAATTTAAAGGGGTACTGTACACTAAATCCGACCATTTATGGGACATCACCTTTGATACTCAACAGAATATATGCAACAAATGAATGAATTTGAGCCATGGATTAATGCAAAATACACTCACATGCTCTATGAACGATGCAAACAACATGATAATGAAAATGAATTTATGACTCTATTCATAAATTCGTTTTCATTATAATTACCATGTTGTTTGTATTTGTATTTGTTGCATATATTCTGTTGAGTATAAAAGGAGATGGTCCCATAAATGACCTGTCACCAATTTTAGTGTACAGTATCCCTTTAATGTGAAAAATATATATTATCACAATGTTTACTTAATTTCAAAAGAATGAATATGAACTCATTTGACCTCATGAACTTCGTAATAGTTGGGTATTCTCTATATGTAAACAAACACAGATCAAATGTGATTTACTCCTAATTACACGGCATATTCTGTGCATAATTTAACATATTATTAAGATTATAATATGAATGTAAGATATCACTCTTACCAATAAATATTGCATTTTGTATTGATGTGTGTGATAAAGTCGATTAAAATTTACGAAAAATCACTTTATCTGGGCGTTTAGTTCACTGAAAAAAGTAAAGCAATCGTATTTCAACGTAAACCAGTATTATACCTACCGATTTCACAAGTTTGGACCATCGAGAGTATAGTGGTAATATTCTCATCTTCTCCCTTCCAATGAGCATTTTGTATTGATTTGTTTGATAAAGTTGATTAAAATTGATAATCCAGCCACTTGATCTGGGCATTAAGTCAGCTGAAAAAAGTTAAGCAACCATATTTCAGCGTAAACAAGTATTATCCCTACTGATTTCACAAGCTGGTTTATATCAAAGGAAACTTGGGACCATCAAGAAAATAGTGGTAATATTCTTATCTTCTCCCTCCAGTGTGCAAGAGCAGGCGATGCTAGTCGTCTTCAGGATCTTTTGGATTATTTGAAGAAGAAGAAACCAAACTCAGTGAAGAAAAAAATCAACAAGCCTGACGACGATGGCTTGTCTCCCCTTCACTATGCTGCTCGACGCGATAACCTTGAAATTGTTAAGATACTTTTAGATAACGAAGCAGGTACGCTATGATATTAATTGATTTAGTTAAAAGTAATAGAAGATCATTCCTGGAGCAAGCCTGCAAATAGCGTGTCTGTCATTTGCAGAATGAGGTCCCCAGAGGGTGAATTTAGTGACGCTATCCCGCATAGCAGGCTAGCAGCACTAAATTCACCCTCTGGGGACCTCATTCTGCTTAGGCCCTCAACTGCTATGATAGATCTAGGATCAGATTGAAGTTCTCCAGTTGAAGTGGGTGATGGTCTCCCATTGGGCGCCTCTATTATGGATTTTACCTTCTGCAAATTAGGGGATATAGAAACTTTCCAGATGGGAAAATGTAACTAAAACAATGTTAATTTGATACTATAGATACTTCCCAGAAGATGAGGCCTAAGCAGAATGAGGTCTCCAGAGGGTGAATTTGGTGATGCTAGCCCGCTGTGCGGGATAGCATCACTAAATTCACCCTCGGGGGACCTCATTCTGCAAATGACAGACACGCTATTTGCAGGCTTGTCCTGGAGGTGTTTTAACCCTTTCTATACTAAATAGATTCTCCCACTCAGTTATAAAAATATACATTGTAATTGTCCATATTATTCATCTGAAGGGGTTTTCAGGAAAAATTAGCAGAAGGCAGATAATACAAGAACAGAAGGAGTCCTCTATTTATTGGAGGAGAATGTTCAGAAAATAAGTTCAACAAACAACCTATTATCTGACCATTTCCTAAGTGAGCTACAATGTACAGTAATTCTGCTGTGGTTAAAGAGTCGATTACTTAGGGCATTACTGTACTTGTTAATGAGTGTTTAGTATAGAAAGGGTTAATGATGTATTGGCGGCCAAGCCACATCCATATCAATACTCATTACACAGTCTACATGGATGTCACTTTGGACAGCATACTGCCCATCCAAAGAAGTGCAGTTTTCTGCAAGTGGGTAACAGGTAGTGAAGTACAATAATGCCCTAAATAATCGACTCCTTAACCACAGCAGAGTTATGGGTAACTTTTCAGGATTTAGTTGGAAATATGGCTTGTTGCCATTCATCGGAAAGCTCTCAGTGAGAACTTTCCGATGAATGGTAACAAGCAATATTTCCGACTAAATCCTGAAAAATTACCCATAATTCTGCTTGGTTAAGGAGTCGATTATTTAGGGCATTACTGTAGGAAGTAGAGCTAGATATTTGCCAGTGCTTTTGCTCGATGCCCCAGTTGTACTGATCACTATAGGTATATGATGTTGTCAGTATTACTCTTCCGTCACTAAATATTTATAACAGTGGTGTAGCAGCTTTCAGAAGTCTATGGGTAGCTTTCGATCAGCTGAATTTCTTGTTGTATATATATATTTCTATTTCATATTAATAGATGTTGATGCCAAAGGAAAAGATGGTGAAACCCCTTTACATTTTGCTGCTAGATTCAAACGTGAGCAATCGAAGCAAAAGACAGACGAACAGGTAAAATCAGTATATAGTTAGGTTTGGTACATTCAGGTTTTGTGTTAGTCTGAAAATTACATTGGGGGGGGGGGGGGGATTTTTGGCCCATTTCCAAATTGTTCATTTTTCACAAAATTTGGCCAAAATTAAAAATCCAAAATTATTGGATCATTGAAAAAACTGAAACTAAAAACAATAGAATAAATAATGAGTACAAAAAAATAAACAAAATCAAAGCAAGATAATAAAAAGCACGCCATTATTAACAAAAAGAAGATAAAAATGGCAGCTGCAGTAATGCCCAAAGTATATGACCCTTTAACCACAGCAGAATTATCGGAAATTTTTCAGGATTTAGTCGCAAATATGGCATGTTGCCATTCATCGGAAAGCTATCACAGAGAGCTTTCCGATGAATGACAACAAGCCATAAATCCTGAAAAATTTCTCCTATAATTCTGCTGTGGTTTAGGGGTCGATTATTTAGGACATTACTGTAATTAAGCCAGGATGTCGTAATAGTACCTAATCATCATTGTTTTGATAAGTAAGCATGGGCTACTTCTGATAAATTGTTATTATAACATAATCAGACGAGCTACTCGGTAAACATTAACCAGTGTAAGGGTTTTAATGAGATTTTGTTATTTTCTGAGAGGAACTTTCGAAAAAAACTTTCGAAAAAAATCTGGCCATTGGCCAGTTTGGACTCAGGCCTGAGTTTAGTGTGCCTATCATTTGCAGAATGAGGTCCCCAGAGGGTGAATTTACTGACGCTATCTCGCAGAGTGGGCTAGCATCACCAAATTCACCCTCTGGGGACCTCATTCTGCATGGTCTCATCTGCTGTGGGAGACATAGACTCAGATTGAAGTTCCCAAATGGTGAATATTGTGATATACACCCATTGGGACTTATCCCACTGATGTTATAAAATCATCAGACCACTTTTGCTTGTACCTCCCAGGGACAGGTAAGTACTGCGAATCTACTAAAGTGTCAAAAAAAGATTTGATTCGAGATTCGTATCGAGATTTGATTCAATGTTGAAATTGCCGATTCATCTGGCCCAAGCCTGAGTTTAGTGTGCCTGTTATTTGCAGAATGAGGTCCCCAGAGGGTGAGTTTAGTGACGCTATCCCACATATCGGGCTAGCATCACTAAATTCACCCTCTGGGGACCTCATTCAGCTTTGGTCACATCCTCTCAGGAAAGTTTCTTTATTATAAAATTTCTATAGAAACTTCTTCACATAGATTCTATTCCATTTTTAGTTTAGTTTCTTTATATCCCCACATTGGCAGATGACACATTGCATAATCAAGGTTCCAAATGGGTGTATATCACAATATTCACTATTTGGGAACTTCCATCTGAGTCTATGTCTCCCATATCAGATGAGACCATGCAGAATGAGTTCCCAAGAGGGTGAATTTTGTGATCAGATTCAAGGGCGAGTGCATTCAGTTCATTGAACATGGTGACAGTCGGCACATTTCAAAGACATAGTGCCGCCTTTCAAGTATAAATATGACATCGCCATAAGTTCAAAGCTACAGTGCTGCCAATTTGTAGAATATACAATGACCAGAAGAGTAACCATGTCGCATCATCAAATGAACTGCTGACTCTTTGCAACATAAGTTAGTAGTACTCATGTTGTCGGAATCTCATTGATACGTGAACAAAGGTTGTTAACCCTTCGGTTGTAGATTAAACTGTGTAAAACAAACTCGGTATTCAATAATACCCAGCATTTTCCAACGTCCGAAATAAATAACGCAGATTAATCGATGATGGAAATGGTAATCAATTATTGGCTTTATCAATGGTTCATCGATTATACGATTAATCGTGGCACCCCTATTAGTAATGATGGCAATACATTCTGATCGTAGTACGACTTTCTATAAACCGAACACATCTCTACACTGAACAGAAGGGTCGGTCCTAAGGGTGTTCAGTTTGTAGAGGTTTTACTGAACTATAAAGAAATTACTGACAACTATTATAGTATAACTAGCAAGTACAGTAATGCCCTAAATAATCGACTGCTTAACCACAGCAGAATTATGGGTAACTTTTCAGGATTTAGTCGGAAATATGGCTTGTTGCCATTCATCGGAAAGCTCTTAGTGAGAGCTTTCCGATGAATGGCAACAAGCCATATTTCAGACTAAATCCTGAAAAATTACCCATAATTCTGCTGTGGTTAAGCAGTCGATTATTTAGGGCATTACAAGTATATATACATTTCACTGATTCACTGGGGTATCGTAATTAGATAAAATTTCTGTTGAAAAAAAAGTCAAGGAGAAAAATAAAACATATAAACTGTCCAAATTGAAACATCAAGTAGGGATTGGGCAAATACAGATTTCACTAATACTGGCCATAGTATCTGGGCATATAAAATTATAGGATAGGAGTTAGTTATCTAACATTTATATCGAACATCCACATTCTAACATATTAAGCTTCCTCACATGCTGCATGTAACAGGAAACTCCGATTGAAGAGAAGGTATGATAATTATAAGGAAGAGTGCACTTTAGCTCATACTTTGTGCCATGCAACTTGCATTGAATACAGTAGTGCCTTAAATAATTGACTCCTTACCCACAGCAGAATTATGGGTAACTTTTCAGGATTTAGTCGGAAATATGGCTTGCTGCCATTCATCGGAAAGCTCTCAGGGCCATATTTCCGACTAAATCCTGAAAAGTTACCCATAATTCTGCTGTGGTTAAGGAGTCGATTATTTAGGGCATTACTGTAGTTTGAAGATGAAATAAAGGTTCTGTCCTACTCAGATATAAAAACAAATATTTTTATGAAGCCTACTTTCACTCTGTGATAACTTAAACAGGTTAATGTTAACCAATTTGACAGTTGGATCTTTCACAACCGATTTGACATATAGATCTTTCACAACCAATTTGACATATTGATCTTTCACAGAAATATCTTGATCGAGTTTGAAAACAATGTTTGTCCATTTTTTTCACCTGACTTATGGCCCTTAGTTATTTTATCAATTTTAAGCATGATAACTTGAACAAATGTCATTCGATTCCATTCAACCGAAACCAGGGTTGTCCAATATTTTTACTTGTAAGATCTTTCAAATGATGACTTGAACCAATGCTGGCCAATTTGAATTATTTTCTGACAATTTTAGGCAAAAAACCTTGACCAGGCCATCTTCAATGCACAACCCTTGTGTATTGAGTAGATGTGTTGTTGTTGTAACTGGGAGGATGGGACTCTTATCACATCTTTAGCATCTTCTATGTTATAAGTTATTAGAACATTTTTGACCTCAATATTGTTAGATAAACTCCTTGAACAACATTATTTATTTATTTATTAATTAACCCTTCCATGACTGGAGCTTCCTGAAAATTTGTGAAAACTCTGTGCCAATGCATCCTCTTATATATATGCGAGAGACTAGGGAGACTCGCATATATATTTACCTTGACATTGTAAGCCAGTGCATTCTCTTATATATATGCAAGGGTCTCTATGGGAGACTCGCATATATAAGATGATGCATGCATGGCATATTATTTTTAATGCTGCGCTAGCTCAGGTCCCGTCATGAAAGGGTTAATGAAGATTTGTTAAAATCATATTCTGCTTGATTTACTGTAAGAAGTCAGCTCAGTTTTAGACAATAGATAGATATATATGTTTAATATATATTTAAGGGTTAACTGTCATGTGGACTGTTTTATGGAGATGTAACCGTGAGGTAAGTGGTCATAACTTGTGTAAAACCCGAAGGGTTTTACATACAAGTTATGACCACTTACCTCATGGTTACATCTCCATAAAAACAGTCCACATGACAGTTAATCCTTATATTTATATACATTTAGCGAAAAAGCCACTTTTGTAAATGTATTTAAATCGAAAAGAGTATCGTGACAAAACCAGCCCAAAATATCCCATAGCACCCGATCAGAAACCAGCTGAGAAGTTATTTTTGTACCATTTGTCACCTGACTGGTCGGAATTTCCCATTTGTCACGTGACGTGTTTTTGAAAGCCGGTCAAATTCTCTCACCGGCAGACAACACTTTCATCAAAATTCATTTTATTTTCTGTTTTGGCAACAATGTTCGAACAATAACAGTAAACAATGAGATGTGCTACATTATTCTGGAACATAAAAGCAGATACATTTCACGCCGATTTACTGTTCAATTTTATTGGATTCGGAAACAAAAATAATTTCAGTGTTCACTGTTGCATAAGCTGGATATCCCGGTGAGTATTATCTTCCGTCTGAATATTTGTTGCACGATCTGTATTCAAATTGCCGCTGTTTGTTAAATTTTCCAAGGAATCACTAATATTCTGTTTTTGGCGAGACGTGAACTGTTGGTTATAACTTCTAATGCTTTGTTTTAGAAATTAATACTACGTGTTTTTAATCAATTTTATATTGGCAAAAGAACAATTTCAAAACGAGGCTCTTTATATTGAAACCTGATGATTTATTAAGTCAATCCTGCACGAGTGCAAATGCGCCCAAAACATTACGCATTCTTCTTCTCCAAAATCATTGACGCGTCGATGTAATTATGGTTGTCATTATGACCCTCTTGCAGGTTTATCGAGAAATAATTGCAACTAGTCACGTGGTCGCCGACCAATCGGAATGCTGGATTTTGTGATAATCACACTCAGTATGTAAATATTCTGATATAATATGTATATTATGATATTTATGTACGTTATAGATAGACACCGAGTTGGTATTGGATATGCGGGAGAAACAACACCGTTGAGGGCCGTAGGCCCGAAACGGGGTTGTTTCTCCCGCATATCCAATACCACCAAGGTGTCTATCTTAATTAGAACATTTCTGACCGTATGGTGGTTCAAGATGTCAGAAACCAGATAACAGAAAGAAGCAAATCATGTTAATTGAATGTGTAATATGGACACTTTGAAAAATTAAATTTATATATGCTATTACCCCTGCTATTACCCCCTTCGCGAGCCCCAATCATGATATTGTCTTTGTTGCCGATTAGCTTACCCCACGCTTTATAATCTAATTGATTAACACATTGTCGTCGGGCGCATTTGCCCATTGATTGTCTCCAATCAGCTTCTCATTTCCATATCAGCACGGGTGAGAAGAGTGAATTTTGCCAGTATCATAGCCTGAGTATAACTCAGTTACAGTAAGCACCCGTCACAAAATACTACCCAGCGTACGTTGCACTTGTTTGCTAATTTTTCTCCAAAACTTTCAGAATGAGGACCGAAAACACATGAACGAACGTGAACATGAACATGACATTGGTTGAAAACGTGACGCGACCAAACTCCGCATTCGAAAGGGGGACTTAAAGTTTGACTTAGCATTCTAGCTAAGTAATGTTTGACTTATTGTCAAAACTGATTTCTGCATGTGTACTTGTATGCTATTTTCGTCTGGCGAAGACGAATGAAGTAATTTTCTAAACTTTCTGTGTCGACGTTATCTAAATGGATATTACATAGTTATATGTTATCAGCATGGCGTCCGTTTTATAAGCGAAATAAACATCACAAGCGCCCGGAGGTACATGACGATCCGGCCGATGATCCAACTGATGTTTTCCTTTAATATTGGAATAAAAAATATTAGAAATTCTTTCGAGGAGCCGTTTTCGTATTATACTGCTTATCGGATTTATTTATTCCATGAATTCGAAGTTGGATTTACAAGCAGTTCTTGACCAACGTAAGTTATCGAATGTGGTTTATTTACTGTAAATATATAGTAGTCGTTGTCGGTGTAAAACGATCTTCAATTTCCGCATTTTGACTTGCAAATTCTTAAATTTTTTATGAAATTCCATGTAATCAACGTAACTATTCCTGTAACAGAACGATGTGCGCCCCTGCCTGATCACGCCCCTGTAAACTATTGCATCAGTTCCAACTATTACGATGCATGAATAACAGGCATGGGATTGTTAGTCGGACAGTCGTACTTAGCATGATGACGAGATCACGCGATGCTGATTCTAGCTAGTATTCAGAAAGTTCCCAGTCGAACCAGTGCAGAGGTCTAAAAGTTATTTAAGTTGTTTTGGTACACTGCACTGGTCATGATATACGAAAGCTATACAAAAGCTAACTTTAGTGACGAGCCGTTGACAACTAGTTGTCAAGCCTGGCCAGTAACATCGTCACATGATTTTGAAAAGTAGGTTACCACTTTTACATATAAGCACTGAGGTTTTACCCATCAGTGTTCAGTTGACTGAGTCCTCCTATGAGTACCGCCCTGGGAATGACTTACTGATCCAGAAGAGCCTGAGAATGCTAGCATCAGCTGACCTATCTTGAGAAGCGAAGTTATGCTCTAGAAATAAACAGATATCTACGGTTCCATGAGTTGTCGTCACCCCAAAAAAATACACAACGTGAAGTCCGGTCGGAACGTCGTATCTCCAACGTACGGGGTTCTGCCACATTCCACTTAAGTTCTAGTGTCGCGTACTCGACATTACAAACTGATTTGGATTATCAACATTTAAATATTTGGCATGGTGTGTCGCCTCCCCGTATTTTATGTCGATACGTCCCTGCATTTGCTTGTTGTAAGTTGTAAAGATCTTTGCAGTAAATAACGGTCCATCACCGGACCTCAATGGATAACTTACATTGGCGTTATAATTTATTTTCTAAATTGATACTGCTGTGTGTTTGTGTGTATGACCCCCCTCCCACCTCAGCCCCACCATATTGGTCGCGACGACTTGAATCGAACGAAGTGTCTGACTTTTTATTGTCTCAACAATTGGATATTTGTAATATCCAACAGTTAGATATCCGTAATATCCAATGGTCACACCCAGATATCCAACGCTTGTGTCAATTACACATCAATACAACAAGCCCATTGTGTCTATTCGTCGGGATAGACACCTGCTACAAACAATGGATGACGTCACGGAAATGTTCTAAAAACAGATATATCCCAGTGCAATAAGTGTCCAAGTAGATAAATAAAGAGATATGTGTTTTTGAGTAGATAGCAAAAATTATCTCATGAGTGACAGAGGTAAGTTTTTCTTTGGTGAGCGTATAATATACAAACTTATCTTCTATTAGGTTCAAGTTACATATATGTTCAAAAGGCTCGGTCCAGACCTAATTTACTGGACTCATTTTGTAAATTCTGCTATAAACTGGGGAATCATTGTAGATCCTCTATTTATTAAGTCTGATTTAGCAACATCTATGTTTTCTTGAACTTTAAATAAATTAAAATAGAGATTTCTAACCATAACAATCTTTATGTCATTAAAGTGATGGCCTGCAATTCACTTGTTTTAGTCATATGGAATTCATTTCATATAAGTTGTATAATATTATAAAGTTATTATACAATGTTGTGTACAGTATGTGTTTTTCTTGTACGAGTCCAGGTTGTAGTGAAATGTCATATTGGACGAGACACGCAGTGTCGAGTCCAATATGACTTTAAAAAAAAACCTGAATATGCTTTAACCCTTCCATGACTGGAGCTTCCTTAAATTTTGCAAAAGCCCTTTGCCAATTATGGATTCTCTTGTACATGTGAGTCTCCCACAGGGAGCCTACATATATATGAGAATGCATTGGCTTAACAATATTTACCTTGACCTTGTAAGCCAGTTCATTCTCTTATATATGTGAGGCTCCCTATGGGAGCTTAAAGATGCATTATCCGAATTAACACTCCTAAATTACTATTTCGTGGCTTCGGGGGGTAAAAATTATTTGATTCGAGTCATGAACCCACCCATCAAAGATATTTGATTTTTGAAGTTTGTTATTTCTCGAGATGTTCAATTATTTGTGGCCCAGAAACACGCCGTCAAACAGAAGGTCTCGGTCAAAATTGCAGATGACGATAGATAACTCTAAAAACAAGTGGTAATACTGCCAAATTTCGTAAATACTCAAGTGATAATATGGCCATGTTTCGTTGAACAAAATGTTGATAAATAACATGTTTTGGGAAATTTGATACAATAGTTGACAGTGGTTAGCATTATTTTGTTGCAATTAATTGATTATGATAACTAAAGCGTATTTTGAAGAAATGTTGTAGTTGTTGTATCTTGATGATATGGGGACCCTCTGATCGGATTGAGTACCTTTAATGTATGTCTTACTGTTTGGCATTGATAAAGGATTATGCAGAACTACATGTTTCCAGCCTATTCTTAAGTATATTTGTTAACCAATAGAAACATCAATATGGTTACTTTCTAACCCGGGAAACAATGGACCACCCTGCTAATGTTTTTCTATATTTTCAGCAAACAGATGTATTTGATACTGTGGTAGGCTACCTGATTGGAAACAAAGCAGATATCATTGGTAGAGACAAGTATGGGCAGACTGCGCTGCATTTTGCTGCAATGCGTGGTAATGAAGACGCTGCTTCGGTTTTGCTCTCAATCATCCGACAAAGACGTTCTGAAAAAAAAAATGATGAAAATGATGTGGAGGTTAGTGTCATTTGCAGAATGAGGTCCCGATACATAGAGGGTGAATGTAGTGACACTATCCCGCATAGCAGGCTAGCATCACCAAATTCACCCTCTGAGGACCTCATTATGCATGGCCTCATCTGCTATGGGAGACATAGGCTGAGATTGAAGTTCCAAATGGTGAATATTGTGATGTATACACCCATTGGGAACCTCAATTATGCAATGTATCGTCTGCCACTTTGGGGATATATATAGGAACTAAACTAAAAAAGAAATAGAATCTATGTGAAGAAGTTTCTATAAAAAATAATAAAGAAACTTCCCAGAGAAGATGAGGCCTAAGCAGAATGAGGTCCCCAGAGAGTGAATTTAGTGATGCTAGCCTGCTATGTGGGATAGTCACTAAATTCACCCTCTGGGGACCTCATTCTGCTAATGACAGGCACACTAAACTCAAGCTTGATAGTATATGTCTCAAAACAGAATACAAAGTTTCTCCAAGCCTTGAAATAGTGTGTTTGACATTTACAGAATGAGGTGCCCAGAGGGTGAATTTAGTAACACTATCCTGCACAGCGGGCTAGCCTCACTAGATTCACTGTATGGGGACTTAGGCCTCATCTTCTGGGAGTATATATTGTCTCAAATTAACTTTGTTTTGAGTTATTTTCCCTTGTGTTTAGTTTCCATATCCCCTAATTTGCAGAAGATAAAATGCATAATCGAGGTGACTAATGGGTGAACATGGGTGAACTCTAATCTGATCCTAGGTCTCCCATAGAAGTTGAGACCTCAGCAGAATGAGGTACCCAGAGGGTGAATTATACAGGATTCATTCTACGGTATCTCATTCAGTTTCTAACCAAATATCGAAATGAATTCAAATTAATATTGCGATTCGATTCGAAGATAATCAGAGATCGGACAAGGCAAACATCTCCAACTGACAGGGGGGGTTCAACCATTTTTTGCTGGGTATATATGAGGGATGAGGGGGTGTGTGGATAGTCAAGAGGAACCAAAATCACATTTTTGGAGGTAAAAAAAAATAATTGTTTTGTCCTTAAAGGGGGGGGGGGGGAAATTGCAGGAAGGTATGCCAAGGTGGGTGGGTGGTCCGAACATACTTGGTCCACTATTTGTTTCCAGAATCTCAAAAAAAATAAAATATAACCATCCCCCAAAATTCTGAATATTGCCATATAGTAATATTATTAGTCATTTCGCTATTAGGCTCTTTATGGAATATGAGGCCAGTTTCTGTTTGATAGTGTTTCAGGAGTTCAATTTTATGAGGATTTCATTGGCTGTTTTTATAAATTGTCTTATTTTGGGTGCTAAAATCCAATTTTGGGGTTCAGCCCTATTTTCTGACATTTTGGCCCCTAATTGAAACTTACTTTGATATATCTACATGGTAACCACATACTTATACTATTTATTATAGCATTGTATGATAGGAGTGCCCATCATAGAGCAACTTGTCACCACAAATAAAAGCAACTATAAAATTGCCAAAAATTTACCAAACTTAGTTAAAGGCCTACTTAATTTTCGAATCACCGGAGCACATTATATACAACATATTCCCTGTTATATACCATTTGAAATAGGAAGCTCCAAAACATTGTATTATTAACTGATCCGGTCGAATAAACTGGGAACATGTTGTTTTTGTTGAGGTACAAAGGTGTGTCCTGTATTTAGTTTTGATCCGGACTGTACTATAAAGTCTATTATACTCAATGGAAGGGGAATAACTCTATCTCTTAGTTTGAATTCTGATGCATTCTGGGTTGACAAGGGGGAAGTCTTGAAATGAATCTCTATCACTTGGTGGACAGTCCTTGGCCACAGCTGCTTCGTATTCTGGTGGAATATATATTTTTTTGGTTCTCTTCCAAACGGTATATAATATGGAATAATATTATCTGGGCATTCGAAAATTAAGTGGGCCTTTAAGACAGTTAGTTTAACCCTTTACCCAACAAAACGGCCAAAACCGGCCAAATAAAGCTTCAACAGCCTAAAATATCTTCGGTCTGTCTCAATAGAACCATACAAATATGGATATCATTGGAACCGGCTCCTTGACCACATTGTGATGGTTACAGTTATGCCCTGTGCCAATGCATTCTCTTATATATGCGAGTCGACCATAGGTCGCCTCGCATATATAAGAGAATGCATTGGCCTAAAAAAAATCTTTTTTTAACACTTTTTACCATTTTTTCTTACATTCTTTAACAATTTTATAATTTTTAATGTGTTAAGCCAATGCATTCTCTTATATATGCGAGGCGACCTATGGTCGACTCGCATATATAAGAGAATGCATTGGCACAGGGCCCTTCTGTTGGGTAAAGGGTTAACCTCTTTATGATAAACAAAATGAATTCCATTGACAGAGAATTTGCTGTTCGACTATTGAAGAGTTGTTTTCTTATGACGACACTGCAGGTGTGCTGTGTTAATTTCCATCATTGGAGTATGAAGCCAAAGATACAATTTTGACGTCATATTTGTCTGCACTGAAAATGACAACTAACTGGTTGTAACTTGAATGGGCCAATTGGGGAACACATAGCTAAAATCGACAAGACTGTGATTGTACATGACCTGATCAATCCATTGGTCACAAGCTATTCACTATTTTTATTTTGTGTTCCACTTTCAGAAACTTGTTGGTACATTTTACTGGTGATATTTATAGGCACAACTCCACACAGAAACATCCAACCGTTCGTGAGTGACTGAAAATGTCACACAATATAGTAGATCATGCCATGAATCTCTACTATGGCTACCGCACGTAGAGATCATATTCCACCAGTACAAAACCTGGGAACATTTTGAAGTTTTGACAGGGAACCTTATATAATCGAAAAAATAACAAAGGGAATATATTTCTTTGCTATTATCTCTTTCTTAATAATGTACTTCACTGTAGGTGAAGGTCCCAACTCGAAATTTCACGATTTAAGTGACTTTGTGAGCGATTTTGCTTTACGTTTCTAACAATTATGGAACTTTTCCTGGGTAATTAATTCAATGTTTATTGCGATATCGGCTCCCAAAAGTCACAGAAAAACATGTAATTTCGAGTTGGGACCTTCACATATAGTGAAGTACACTATTAAGGAACAGATAATCACTAAGAAATATATTCCCCGTGTTATTTTTTGTCCCCCGTAAAATTTTCGGGGGACTATTGTAATCAGCTCCATCCGTCCGTCCGTCCCGTGCGTCATGTGCGTCCGTGCGTCCAGAGTTATAACTCCAGTAATGACAATCCGATTTGATTGAAACTTGGTATGTAGGTGTCTCAACCAAGCACACAGGTGCTCTGCAATTCTGGGTTTGATCCGATGTTCTTTTATGGAGTTATTTCCCTTTTTTCAATTTTTATTTACTTAGAAAATTTCTCACTTTTTCGGTTTCCGGATGATATCTCAAGTTTGGATTATTTACTTGCAAATACCGTTTTTGTGTGGATCAGTCATATCAAGATACAGGTTGAGTTCGAATTTAAGTTTGTTCCGATGACTTTTCCTAGAGTTATGGACTTTTTTCGACTTAGAAAATTCAATTTACTTCTTTTTTTCTTTGGTTTCCGGATGATAACTCAAGTTTGGACTGTTCAATTGAAAATCCCGTTTATTTGTGAGTCATTGATATCAAAATACAGGTCCAGTTCAAATTTGAGTTTGATGCGATGATTTTTCTCAGAGTTATGGGCTTTTCGACTTAGATAATTCAATTTTTTCTTGTTTTTTCTTTGGTTCCGGATGATAACTCAAGTTTGGATTGTTTAATTGGAAATTCTGTTTTTTTGTGGGTCGTTCATATCAAAATACAGGTCAAGTTCGAATTTGAGTTTGATCCAATGATTTTTCCCAGAGTTATGGACCTTTCGACTTTGAAATTTTTTGTTTATAATATTCTGTATGAGGGTATATATACCTTCATGGTGTAATCAACTCCTTTTACAGTTTTGATTGTAGATATTTGAAACTTCAGAGTATTGTTACCCACATATTGGAGATGTGCAACATGTATATAGATGACGGAAAAATTATTTTTTAACGGAATTATTAACCCTTTCGAATTTTTTTTAAATTTCTTTAACAAAGCGGCCATCGACATTTAAACAAATTTCTTTAACAAATCAGCCATCGACTTGCCACGTTGTCGGGGGACACTATGGTCGGCTGACCTTTTATTTGACTTTATAAGATTCCCTGTCAAAACTTCAAAAAGTTCCCAGGTTTTGTACTGGTGGAATATGATCTCTATGGACGTTAGCCATATTAGAGATTCATGGCATGATCTTACAATATAGTAGATGTGTTATACAGGTTCATCACTTTATTATTTATAATAGTATCCTATATGTTATATTTTAGTCACTAGACTTGTCAGTGTTTAGTCACTAGACATGTCAGTTCTGCCATTCACATGATAATTTGATAGACACTTTAAACCACATTAGCTCCTGAGAACTACTGATAGTGGTGAATAACACAAAATATTGTTGTGAATTTTATCCAACCACACAAACACAGAAGATGCAGTTGGTATGACTTTGATGTTAAGTGTAAGGTCTTCTGATATAGAAAGTCAGGTCAATACAGGCAGATACTTAATTAAAGTGATGTGGAACACCTCACTCACTTCAGCAGACATCTGCTTTTTGGAATAACTGGACTTTAAAGTTGCACAATCACTCACTCAGAATAACAAGTTGATGGTTGTCTTTCCTGCTATTTTTCACAGCCAAGAGCTTTCCGATGAATGGCAGCAAGCCATATTTCCGACTAAATCCTGAAAAATTTCCCATAATTCTGCTGTGATTTAGGGGTCGAATATTTAGGACATTACTGTAGAAATTGCCCGATCGTTCCTATACATAAAACAGGTACCTGACTGATGCATGCTCATAATTTTGTGTGTTATCTCTTGCAACTCTAGTGAAGCAACTGTCAATTCAATTTAGATTCGGCATTGCTCAACAACAAAATTTAAAGAGCCTCTGGATATAATGGCCATATTAAACCATCATCAGAATACATGCAGTTATGTACACTACTCGTTATTTGCTAATTCAACAATTTTAATGTCAGACTGGTAAGACCATGAACAATGTTGAAAAGATGTTTGACAAATCTTACAATTTAGTCAGTTAGGGTCGAATAATATATTTTCAATCAGTGATAGGTTGTTAGAGTTCAAAATGTTTTTGCAACATCTTGAATGCCTGATATACCCATACACAATAATAAAGACCAAATGGACAAAATTTCTTTAAAAAATTATTTTTTTATTTACATTTTGGGATTTTTTTACAATTTCGACTCTTTTCGGGAGAGATTTCACATAATTCTGTTCCTGTTTGTCCATAAACTAATTATAGGCTATCATAATCAATTATAGATCAAATATAGTTGACCATGATAAACAGTGACCATGTTAAAACTCTCCAACAAATAATATTTATTTCACTGAAATATGCAATCTCGGGCAAATTGCTATAGCATAATATGCTCACCTCGGGTTCTTGGGGACTTAGTCTATTGTTTTAAACATATTTGCCTGCACATTCTGAAAAAATCTCTTGAGGGGGGGGGGGGGGGGGGGGGGGGGTTGGGGCGGGGGGGTAGTAAAAAAAATTTGCATCTGGCATTTTCGGGTACCCATCACTCCAAAACCTGCACAAAAAAAAAATGTTTTACTCCAATTTTTTTTACACCCACCCCCCCAAATATCACTCATATGACTGGGAAATTATCTCCTGTTGTTCAAGTGACAGTTTAACCTGTTTCAGAGGCTGTTTTAATTGAAAAAAAAAATGGTTAATACAGGTAAATATGAAGATTTCTTTTTAAAATGCTGGCTGATAGGCATTTGTCTACCGCATACATGTACATGCAATGGAGCTTCCAGGTCAGTGTGTGATGAGAGTATGCTATAGGTCTTCCTGGGTGGTCAAATTCCATACTGCTAATTGGAAATTTTATAATGCATCGATATAGTGGACAAATACAGTAACTATCGGAAGCTGATGAAGGTTCACATAAAACACTATTATAAGGCTTATGCATCCAAGTTTACAAAAAAAATGATATATATATATCCCAGCATATCGCCTGCATATCCAGTGAGATATCATTTCCCCCCTGCAAGCTATTACATGAACCGAACATGTTTTTGGCTATTTGGCTCATAACATCTCAGGACAGTGAATTCAATCTTGACTTTTGAGTAACTGTTGACATTATGTAGACAAATCCATGACATATTAGTTGTTAAGCTTCAATTCAACTAGAGTTGACATATTTTGAAAATAAATACATATCTAGAGAGGATATTTGCCAGGCTGCAATTGGAAATATTATTTTATATTATATCTCACTTGACTTTCTCGCATTCTGATTGGCTGCACACTGCTATATTATTTTACGATAGTACCCCAGTAGGATCCCTACATGCCTGCTATCCTTTTTCTATTTATAGAAACAAACTCATTTCACGAAATATGGTTGCCACCTGAAGATACGGTCAATCTTAAACTATACCTTGTACCTTTGTACGATACTTGTTGCAATATCGATGTATCATTCGATCTATTGGTGAGTTGCAATGATCTTACAAATGTCCGATCATATCTAGCCAATGTATTTAATAATTTGTCCGTTTAGTTGGCAAGCAGCCAGTCCTAATTTTGTAATGCCAGTGGACGTCATTTATAATTTCCTTTTCCGTTTTAATCAAAGTTAAGCAAGTTAACTTCTAAAATTTCGTCAAAATGTATTTGCTAATGACGTATTTATAGAAATAAATGCATGAATCATAAAGAGATGCTGTTAGATGTAACTAATAACATAGTTATGCTCCCCTGCCATCATCAAAAGATTGCAGTAAATTGTAAAATCTGAGACCGATTTCCAAAATTCACGGTAAATAAAAATGTGACAAAGTCAGACACAGAAATTGTGTGAGAATTGGCACCAATGTTCGATATAATATAATATAATAAATAATGAATGTCTTGTCGCTGACTATGCCAAAATAGTGGTCCTCGAGGAGGAATAGTCCACTCGCCTGCGGCTCGTCGACTATTCCTCCTCTCGGACCACTATTTTGGCTTAGTCAGCGACAAGACATTCATTATCTATATAATATTTAATAAGTTGCTGATATCTGCAAACCTAGGTCATTGTGCAGGATACACACTATTCCATCATTTCTATCTATTTCCTGATTATACTGTCAAATAGATAGCCCGTTATCTAGCATTATTTGATACAATTTGTGTTAGTCTACTGGAGCATCTTCTTTTATACTAAATGACAAGCAGTAACTTATGCCAGACTTGGATACTATTGGTGTTGTGAGATCAACAGATCATCTGAGTTGATAGACATTCATGCAAATAATTCATTGATTAGCTTGATTCACTGATGAACATTATATTCTAGCCATTGATAGTCAGATTGATGTTTGAGACAGCTGCTCGCTCTTTTTCCATGCACACAATGATCTGGGCTTAAAGGTCTTAGTTACATGAGGACAAGTGTATTTAATTCAGTTTTACATTTCTCGAAGCTTCCTTCGAAGGGTGTCGGAAAGGAAGTTTTTTTATCTCACCATCCCATATGCAACATGTCAGATTAATATCACCTCCACTAAGGCCCATATAAGGTCCCAGTAACATACCTATGGTGTTTTTGAGTTATAATGTTTTAAACTGTTACAAATGTCAAATATGGGCACAAAAGGTCTTTAGTAAAATATTTGCATGAGGTTGTCAAAAATGTGGTTTTTGCCTCTTGGACCACCCACCCACCCCGGCATACCTTCCTGCAAATTTTGTATTACCCCCCCCCCCTGTCAGTGGTATTTTTATCCTTCGTTTACCCTAATGTTTCTGGACGGTAAATGACAGCATTGTCTAGGGTTAATTATACCCCCCGCAACGAAGTTAGGGGAGTATACTGGAATCAGTCCGTCCGTTCGTCGAGCCGTCGTACCGTGGACACAAATTTGTCCGGAGTTTTTCTGATTCGTTTTTTATCAATTTCCGTGAAACCTGGCACAGACATCAACCACCATGGGAACCAGTGCACCTGCGATTATGACGTCTGTTCGACATTTTTTGGTGGAGTTATCCCCCTTTTTCGACTTAGAAATTATTTTGCAACATGCATAATTTTGTCCGAGGTTTTATTCCTACATTTTTAGGTCAATGTTTTTGAATCTTGGCACTGATATTTAGTACCATGGGACCCTGTGCACCTGCGATTATGATGTCTGTCCGACTTTTTTTGTGGAGTTATTCCCCTTTTTCGACTTAGAACATTTTCGCAACATGCATAATTTTGTCCGAGCTTTTATTCCTACATTTTTCGGTCAATAGGTTTAAGATTAGGGTTAGGGTTGTGCACCTACAATGGGAACTGTTATTTTATTATTTTAACTAAATGTTTACTGACATGTGAACATCATAGTATTTTAAAAACGGGGGGTATCCTTAGTCCCATTGGGACAGTCACACCTCTAGTTTCCTTCGTTTACCCTAATGTTTCTGGACGGTAAACGACAGCATTGTCTAGGGTTAATATTTAATTAATATCAGGCACATGCTTCTCTGCATCATAGGCGCCTGACGAGCAAGATTTGACACCACTACATGTCGCCTGCATCCACAACCATCGAGAAGTTGCCAGGATGCTGCTTGATAAAGGTGCAAACTTGACAAAAATAGCTGAAAAGTCAGCTGATTCGACACCACTCCACCTTGCCTGTGCCGAGGGACACACAGATATCGTCCAGTTGCTGTTCGACTTCGGAGAAAAAAAAATGGGTTTGGTTAATGAAGTGAGTACTTTTAGAGGCATGTCATTTACTGTAGAGTAGAGTAGTGTCAGTCCCACTAAACGATGTAATTAACTCGGTGCTGTTATGTGTAGGGGCGGCAGGTAGACAATCAGCCGTGGTCACGCCGCTCTTGTACAATACATTTCATTTACTGTAGAATAGTGTCAGTCCCACTAAGGCCAAAAAAATATATACCTGTGTTTCTGGTGAAATGCAAGAAAAAAATAGGGATGGGGGGGTGGCTTTTCATTTTATTTTATTTTTCATTTTTTTTCAACTTTGCACAAAATAAAAATAAATATCACCCCACTGGCCCAGACTGCTTCTCTTTGTATGTAATGGACTATAAAATAACAAAAAACTATTAAAGTAGATATATTAGAATATAGTGTAACTAGCAGGTTAGCCCGCCACTGGCGTGGTTCGTCTGAAACATGCGTTTTTATATTTAATTAAATTTTGTTTTTAATTGAATTTTTGTTTTATTTTAAAAATTTTTAAATATTATTATTTTTTTGTTTTTCAATGAGTTAATTCTGCCTTTTTAATGAAGAGAAATGATGGTACCCGTCCCTAAAAGAGGTATGATTTACGGTACATCGGGCGGAAAAACTGACCCGATGAAAATCTCCCCCGTTCCTAGGAACGACAGACATAAGAATCACACAACACGCATTTTTAGTTTTTCAAATAGTTAATTCTGCCTATTTAATCAAGAGAAATGGTGGTACCCGTCCCTAAAAGAGGTTTTGCGTCCGTAATTTCGTACGTAGGTGATCGTTTAGCAACGTCCAATTTATACCAACCAACCATTTTGACTTAATAAACTTGGGGTTTGGAGGTACCCGTCCCTAAAAGAGGTATGATTTACGCGGGCAGAAAAACTGACCGATGAAAAAAATCCCCAGTTCCTAGGAAGCTCTAAGTACGAAGGCAGACATAAGAATCACACAACACGTTCATGTCTGGATTCAGGAGCTTACGCGTTTGTGCAGACATAAGAATCACACTACGCGCATACGCTCTTTATCAACGACACTGCTGATATGAACGCTCGTTAACTATCAACGCTATTAACCCCGTCGTGCCGAGGACGGTGATTTTGGTGATTGGGAGTGGAGAATGAGTGTTCAGAGCTTCTCCAAAACGCCGCGACGACCATTCCCGTGGGTTTTTACCCTTAGATGGGAAGTTTGAGCCCAATAGGTGCAGCCGATTCGGAGTCTATAAAGGACAAACACATATATTTACGGAAGTCTCAAATTATATAGTAGACTAGCCGATGAGCCCGACGTTGTCCGGGCTATTCAGAAAACCAAATTTCCAAGTCGATAGCTCCACCCGTTTCCGATATCTGGTCTGCGCATGCGCGAAGCTGGCGTCGCACGGGCTCGGCGACCAGATAAAATTCGTATCCGGGGCAAGATACATTCACATAGCAAATTTCAAGTCGATAGCTCCACCCGTTTCCGAGATCTCGTCTGTGCATGCGCGAAACTGGCGTCGCACGGGCTCGGCGACCCGATAAAATTCGTACTCGGGGCAAGATACATTCACATAGCAAATTTCAAGTCGATAGCTCAACCCGTTTCCGAGATCTCGTCTGCGCATGCGCTGCACGGGCGTCGCACGGGCTCGCCAATACGACAACGACCACCGCCTGGTCAAACTACACACACGTACCAAGTTTCGTCCCGATCGGTCGAGAATCGTAGATTTGTATTAAGGACAGACAGACAGACAAACAGACAGAGGTCTTCAAAATATATATGAGATTATTTTATTTTGTATGGCCTGAGGCTGAGTCGATTGATGAGACCACTTTCTAGTAATTTTCATATTTGTCTATTTTCCGTCAACTGGTCAATTTTCTGAAATATTTTGGCGACTCAATTTTCCGCTAAAGTGAGCCTTTCATACTGAACTATATGGATTATATCTCCAGCTTTGTAACAACAGTAGGAAAGGGTTAACTTTTTGCTCGCCGACAATCTACCTGCACGGATTAGTCACACATGAACGCTCCCAATATAACCGGCTGAACTCAATTGGATTCCTCAGTTTCTTATTTCCTCCTGACGTCGCAGGATCAAGGCTCAATATAAGTGGCCGGTCACGGTCATTGTCTGACGAAAAATAGCTTATGTCCAGTGCCCTTCTGTATCTGTCGGACATTTTGTCCAATGCAAATTTTTAAACAATCTATATCTGTTTGGGTACATCCAAGGAGCCGTTACTGGCCAAATTGGACATTGAAAGTAAAAAATAGTTCTTTTTTAATTTCAGATTAATTCAGAGTGAATATAATTATCTCATTTGTGAATTGCATGTGTATTTATTAATCAACATAAAGTTTTTGAACTTTTGAAAACAAAAATAACATGGGGTTTTCCTGGGTGGCGATTGGATGCTCACTAAAATGAGCGCATCATTGACAAATAATAAGTTGATTGGAAATTTAAGTACTGTCTCATACAGTACATCTGAAAATTTGACAGGCACCATTTTGAAATGACCAACACCATCCATTTGGTGTCTGTCATTTTGACAGTCAGTAAATTTTTAGCCTTGCGCAGGATGGTCTGTTCTCTCTGAAGACCAAAGGGAGTATCTTTCTGAATTTTGCATTTAACAACTCAAAATTCATTTGCCGATACCAATTTAGCTTTTTCTGCATGCCATGCAACCACATACCAGTTTTGGTTGATGAAAAAAATTTACTATTCTGTCTTATATAGATTGGATACTAACATTTCTGTCATGCACCAAACAAGTTGATTTTTTACATATATCCCACAACATTATTCTCTGCTGTTCTGAAAAGGTAGCAAATTGTGACCTACTTGGTTATTAAACATGTTACTTAATCAAGTGAAAACTATAGGTTCTATTCTGGTTGTCCAGTACCTTATGAGGCATGACAAATTCATTTTAAAGAATGCAGTATGGAATTTTGCCAAAAAACTTCTTTTGAGATTCTGGCCATGTTTCTGAATGGAAATGGGCATGCAGAACTTGGAAACTGAGCTGAGCGGGACCAATTTATGTGGCTACTCTCACAAATCAGCGTTAAAATTGATCAACATTGATCAACTTAATACATGATGTTTGTAAAAATGGTAGTCAGGGAGTGACTTTGTACTGTGTGATATAGGTGTTGGTTTTAGGTTTGGATGTCAGTTAGTGCAGGGCGGTTTCCCGATTAATTGACAATACCCGGTTAAAATTTCAATATCGTCAGTAATATCGTCTAAACTAAAATAATCGTAATATCGTCGGCAATCAGTGGGTGCCAGCCAATCACAAGCGTGTACAAACAAATAATTTAACTCAAGCCTAAATCGAGTTAAAATCCCAGCGTAACATCCAGCGTGCAATCAAAACACACAGAATAGAAAACAGGGTCAGATCGGAAGGGAGGCTCCGGGAGCATTGGGCTTGGATCAAGTAAGTATGGTCCACATTTTGTGTGTTGATTGAGAATTGGAGAACACAGTTTATTCAGTACAGCGTGGTACTATGATTACGCAACCCTGAGAAATGAATGTCAGTTATGCCACGCCTCTTCCTTCAGCACAAAGATGCACATGTATGCACCATCAATCAAAATAATCAATGGGCGAAGATACCGCCCTCTTCTCGTCTAGAAGAAACAACTCACTGCGATTGGTTAAAACCAATTGTATAGAATTAGAGCTTCAAACCCGCCCAAAAATACATGGTGTTCTCCTTGCTTGGCCGAATTCCAAAGATTATGTACTACGTGTGTTTGGACTTCGCTAAAATACTGAACCTCATTGTCAAATTTGTCTTGCCGGTAAACCACATTTCCATTTGTCAAGCGACTCAAGTATCACCGAGAATAACATATATATATTTACTCAACTTAGTTGAACATACCGAGATAGAAAAGGATACTATAGTATAGAACACTTTTAGTTTTGGCATAGACGACATAATACTTTTACTAATTACCATTATAAACCAGAATTTGTCAAGTCACCAGAACGAAATTGTCCGAATAGCGGAATTTAACCTGTGAATTTAATTTTTCATTCTGAAGTTGTGACTGGTTGAGTGGTTGTGTATGTTATTCCTGACCTCAACTTGTCAAAATTAATGCCAATGATGTGATTCTATCTAACATTGAGAAATGGTTTTCAGTCTCTAGTATCTGTTTAAAAATAACTGCGATTATATCGTTAACCGCGGTTTTAATTTTAAAACATCGCGGTTTTTATTTTTGTTAATATCGTCCAGCCCTAATGTCAGTTTTCCACGTGTTGCTAGGGTTTCTAGTTCTGCCCCAGCTTCTATTTTTGCTGTCTAGTATATGTATGTGAATTGATCAATTTATGAGCATTTATATCCAATCTGATGGGTATTAGGTCTAATAAATTAAAATACTGTGTTCTCAGACACCTCCCTTATTATCCAAAGAGTCTCATAAAAAAAATTATTTATAAATTTATCCAAAATTTTCAAAAAGTTCAAAACTCAAGCAGCAATTTATCCATAATTAGACATTTAGATGTGTTTCTGTTGGTGATGTAATGGCTGAAATGCATTGGACCCCTCATAGATAACTTGGAAACAGTAGGAATTTATTCCTTATAAAAATGATACATACATGTATATGCATTATTTTCCCGAATTATTGGGAAACAAATTTAAATAAAAAGCCTCCCTCCACATCTAATTTCCCATATGTAATTGACAGAGAACACCGGTACATGTATTTATTATTGGGTATACTGTTTTGCATCTGTCAAGGCATGCATGCGTCCATTAGTCCATGGGTGGGGGCATCTGTATGTCTGTCTGTCCGATGTCTGTTGAGGTGAACAGTAGTGCTTGGATCTCAATGAAATTTTGTGTGGATGTTCACTACTGTGAGGACATTCAATTGAGTGTTCAAATGTTTTGTTTGGGTTTTCTGTTCTAGAGTTATTCATCTTTGTTTATCTGCAAATGTTGGCTTTTTGTCTGTCCAAGCAGATATCTCCACCACCGTTTGTCGGATCTCAATGAAATTTGGTATGGATATATATTCACTACATTCAATGAAGTGTTTAATTGTTTTTCCATTCTAGAGTTTTTCATCTTTGTTTATCTGTACATTTTGGGGAATTTTTTTCCTTCCGAGCAGATATCTCAATAATAGGAAGGTCGGATCTTCATGAAATTTGTTATGGATGTTCACCACTATGAGGACATTCAATGCAGTGTTCATTGTCTTGTTCCGTTTTTTCGTTCTAGAATTGTTCATCTTTATCTGAAAATGCTGATATTTGGGTCCGTTTTTAGTGGCCTTATCATTCAGTTATTTTCCTGGTGAACATTTATCTTGTTTATTTTTAGATGATTGAAGCTAAAGATTCATATGGTTACACTTGTCTTCACCATGCTGCAGATAACGGCCATGAAGAAATTGCAAGGATGTGTGTTAGCAGGAGTGAGTCATCTTTATTGACCTGAGTCACATGAATTGATTTACTTCTGTTTTATTTATATTTGTGCAATATGCTATATTTATTGTTCTGGACATGGTTGATTGACAGTTTCAGGACATATGCGAACCTTTTAATAGCTATGTCAAGTTGGAATCACATAAGAATTTTGAGTATTTGATCTAAATCTTAATTGTAGAGAATTTTAGAACTCCAGTGGAACATTAGTGACTATGATGGAGTTGTTGTTTAACTAGCTCTCACCAAAATAAGGGCTGGGTTAGAGATAGATCATTCTATAAAATATTAATGTACTTCAAAATCTTTCCAAAGAGGCTGTCGTGAACACACCATGCAGTAACAAACAGTATCCGCTGCACTTGGCTGCCGCTGCGGGAGATGATAAGATAGTAAAGCTGTTGATAGGTCATGGTTCTAGAATAGATGCTCTCAATGCTGAACAGGCTACTCCTCTCCACAAGGCGTCCACCTTCAACCATGTTAATGTTGTAAAACGTCTACTAAATAGGTATCTAAATCTATATTCATTTAACCCATCGTCTGTCTGTCTGTAAATCTGTCATGATTTTCATGCTTTTATAACATTTCACCCACAAATTCGATTTAGTTCCTACATACGGTGTGTCTTGGAATCACCAAATTTCCTGCCGATTGGTTGAAGAAAACCCAAGAGTGAACATCTTCCCAAAATGCTTTATTTACAGTCATTCACAGAATGTTGGTTGGTCGAAATGATGTCACGTGACGTCAAACACAGACCCACTTGCTTATGATATTCCGAATTATTTGGTGTCAAATTGGACTGTGGATCTTTAATTATATTTATCAGATTGTGGATCTTTAATCATATTCATCAGATTGTGGATCTTTAATCATAATTATTATACTGTGGATCTGCAATCATAATCATCGGACTGTTGATCTTTAATTTTTGTAATCATTTGTAATCATAATCATTGGACTGTGGATCTGTAATCATAATCATCGGACTGTGGATCTGTAATCATAATCATCGGACTGTGGATCTGTAATCATAATCATCGGACTGTGGATCTGTAATCATAATCATTGGACTGTGGATCTGTAATCATAATCATCGGACTGTGGATCTGTAATCATAATCATTGGACTGTGGAACTTTAATCATAATTTTTGGACTCTGGATCTGAAATTATAATCATCGGACTGTGGATCTGTAATCATAATCATCGGACAGTGGATCTGTAATCATAATCATCGGACTGTGGATCTGTAATCATAATCATCGGACTGTTGATCTGTAATCATAATCATCAGACTGTGGATCTTTAATCATAATCATCGGACTGTGGATCTGTAATCATAATAATTGGACTGGATCTGTAATTATAATCATCGGACTGTGGATCTGTACTCATAATCATCGGTCTGTGGATCTGTAATCATAATCATCGGACTGTGGATATGTAATCATAATCATCGGACTGTGGAGCTGTAATCATAATCATCGGACTGTGGATCTGTAATCATAATCATTGGACTGTGGATCTGTAATCATAATCATCGGTCTGTGGATCTGTAATCATAATCATCGGTCTGTGGATCTGTAATCATAATCATTGGACTGTGGATCTGTAATCATAATCATTGGACTGTGGATCGGTAATCATAATCATTGGACTGTGGATCTGTAATTGTAATCATTGGACTGTGGATCTGTAATCATAATCATTGGACTGTGGATCTGTAATTGTAATCATTGGACTGTGGATCTTTGATCATAATTATTGGACTGTTGATCTTTAATTTTTGTAATCATTTGTAATCATAATCATCGGTCTGTGGATCTGTAATCATAATCATCGGACTGTGGATCTTTAATCATAATTATTGGACTGTTGATTTTAATTTTTGTAATCATTTGTAATCATAATCATCGGACTGTGGATCTTTAATCATAATCATCGGACTGTGGATCTTTAATCATAATTATTGGACTGTGGATCTTTATCATAATTATTGGACTGTGGATATTTAATCATAATTATTGGACTGTGGATCTTTAATCATAATCATCGGACTGTGGATCTTTAATCATAATCATTGGAATACATCATCTTTAAATAAATTGAGATAACAGGTAACATATCCATTGCATGCCTTGAAAAAGTGTGTCTGACATTAGCAGAAGAGGTCCCCAGAGGGTGAATTTAGTGATGCTACCAGCACAGCGGCTACAACTGGTATCATTAACTACTAACGGGTAACTCATTGAACTAATAATTTCGAACCTGTCTCATTTTGGGCCGTGGTTGAGCAATAATTAAGGTGAGAATCAGTGATCGGGGCCTACAGAATACTTTGGCACGATCTGTTTTTCGTTTGCAGAATTTTTTTTTCGGTAATCTCCAGGCAAACTGAACAATAATTCGTAAAATCTGTGTGCGCACACGGTAAGATTTTAGTCGTGCAACTTCTGTTTTTATCACTTACGGTAGACCACCGCACACGATGCGATCGGTTCATACGATCTGGTTGTTTACTTTCTTGTGAATGCAATGGTTTACCGTATTATTAACGTGGTATATAGGCTATAGGTATAGGTCTATATTTGTATTTATCGCAGATATTAAATACGAATTTCCAATAAATATTAATATTACAAGTGTTTGTAGTTTTATAGACTAGTAGGCCCTATACCTGATTTAATTCCCCACACAAATTCACAATCAGATATTATTTTGACACCAATTTGCTGATGTCCAGCCACCTGTTTCAATTGTAGTTGTATTGTAGAGGCATGAATGTATTCCGCCGTCCAAAATATCCTGCTACTCTGACTTCGAAGGACACTGCATGGATGCCATGTTGTTGTGAAATAAAACATGTGATCGCAATAGTTGAATCTGATACTTCGAATAATACAACTCGATACAACTCGATTGTAGAAAATCAAAATTATTTGATTCCTTGCGGGGCCGATCGTGCGACAAAATGTCCTGCGATTTTCCACCGCACACGCTACAATTTGACCCGTAACCCGTGCCTGATATTTATTGTATGATATATACCGCATCGTGTGCGGCGCGCTTAATACATACTACAATTAAAAACTTGTATTAACCTCCACATTATTGTATTTGCACTGATCGACCATTACACAGGGACCAGCCTAGAGGGTGACTTGGGAGATATCTTCTTCCTAAATTGTCTCACTTCTCCCTAATATTTTAGTAGGGAGAAGTGACCTCTCTTATATACTGGTGTCCATATGTCCCTATGTTTAACTATATTTAAACTATATTATAATGCCCGAATCATTTGTAATGCTCTATTTTTATCAAGCTTTCGGCCCTATCTGGACCTTCCTCAGGACAATATCAAATGTTAAAACACAATCACATGTTGTACGTTTGGCATACTTTCACAAAATGAGTCAGTGGATCAACCAACTTCCGTTAAACCACGCCGTGACGTTGTGGGTCCATGGTAACGTTGTCGCGTAGCATCTGGAAATTATAATTCAGAACTCAGAATATCGGTGTTGAATTACTTGTTTTTGTGTTGAACCCATTACCATTGCCTTCCCGCGTTCCCAACTTCAGTATCCACATATCTTCCCTAACTAGTCTCTCTCGTTTCCCGCCGTTCCGATTGACGAACTCAACCACAGAAACCTTCAAGTCCCTCACACCTCTGTGTCCATGAGCTCGAAAGTGGTGGTATATTGGCATGTTCGAGTGTAATCTAATATCTCTCAAATGTTCTGCGACGCGTTCACTCAGAGATCGTCCAGTTCACCGACATATACGGCCGTATCACACGCTTCACATATCCATGCATATATCAAGTTCCTACTCTGGCAATTGACATGAATTCCGTTTTACACTGAATTCCTTAGATCCCGATGTACTTTTAATGTTGTCGAGTGTTGTGATATCACACGATTCACATTCTTCAGTGCACAACACAGTCGGAGAATTCACGACTCTCGCGGTTTTCCTGTGGACAAGCATGTCACCTAGATTACTATCTCACCTGTGAGAAACCAGTGGTGAATCCACAAATACCGACTTCATCTTCTCTGAGTCATGTAGGACATTCATGTATTTCCTTGTGATCCCTCCTATATCAGGCAGCAACGCAGAATATGTGGTGACAATCGGAACTCTGTCACTCCTCGCAACTCTGCCAACCCTCTTCTGCTTCAGAAGATCATCTCGCTCCATTCTCTCCACCTTCACTAACTGCTTCTCTATAAACTTTCCACTATATCCTCTTTTCCTAAACTGTATCTTCAACATTCTCCTGTTCCTTCTGTAATCATCATCCTTTTCACATATACGCCTGATCCTGATTCCCATTCCATATACAACTGAACGTTTCACATGCACCGGGTGATCCGATTTACTATTTAGGTAAAGCATTTTGTCTGTCGGTTTCACATATAAGTCTGTGTACAAATCACCATTGTCACCGACTTTAACATACGTATCTAGGAACTCGAGACATTCCGAGCTCAATCTCAAATCGACCTGGATATTAGGGTGTATCGAATTAGCATGGTTTGCGAACTCCTGTAAACTCTCAACGCCATGAGTCCAAACACCAAATCCATCATCAATGAAACGTTTATAGAACAATGGTTTCTTATCACTTCTCATCAATTCCTCGTCCCATTTCCGCATATAACAGCATGCAAAATTCCGCCCTAATCGCGAACCGATGGCCACACCGTTCTTCTGGATAAAGTGTTTATCACCAAAGCTGAAGTTGTTATTGTCCAAAACTGTTTCTATCATTATTATCGCATGCTCCGTTGGAATCAGTTCATCAGTTCTCGCCCCCAAAGCTTCTCTGCACGCCTCGATTCCTTCCTCTCGCGGTATTGATGGGTACAGTTTCCGTACGTCGAAGCAGAAGACTAGCGCTCCAGGAGGTATATTCCCTTTCATATCATTGAGTTTGTTAATAAAGTCAGTAGTGTCGCGTATATAACTCGGAGTGCTACGAACAAACTGCTCCAACTCATATTCAGCTACCTCTGCGATCTTTTCAGTTGGGGTATTCATTCCACTGACAATAGCTCGACAAGGAGCACCCTTCTTGTGGAGTTTCGGATTCCCCTTTAACTTACCAGACGTGGGGTACCTCGGCATCATATATTTCTTCATGTCACCAGAAATAGCTCCGGTTCTGCCCTAGGGCCCTGCGAATCGGGGATTTCATTTCGAATCGAATCTCGAATCGAATCACGAGAATGATTCGCGAATCGAATCTCGAATCGAATCTAAACCTTTCGCGGACATCGAAATTTAGCATGATTGTACCCGAGAAAAGTTGAACGAACACCATTAGATTCGTGTAAATCATAAACAACTCGACATGTGTATTATTTTCATTTCTTCTGCGTAAGAAATTAAGAATATAATGTGCTATTTAGTCATTTACATGGTACGGGTTCAAACATCGGCGTTAACCATCGCGCAAAATAGTCATACTTTTCTATAAAAAAATCAACAATGTTACGATATGTCGCGAGCTATCGATTGTACCCCAGTGTTGATTAATGAGGACCAACCCATCCAGGAAATTCCCAGCTGACGTGCTGTGCATTGCATCAGATTCGTTGTGTCTGTGGTGGCGAACATGACCCTACTTAAATCCAACCCATATTTAACACACTGAGCTCTGATCAGTTTCTCTGTAGCATTTGCCGTGTGATTGGCTTCAGTGTCCTCTAAATTGATCACGGACAAACATCTTGTGACAAACTTCCATTCGACGCTTACATAATGGGTGGTCAGCACAAGATAATTACTGTTGTTGTCGGACTTCCATTGATCGAAAGTGACTGAAACTTTGGATTTTCCCCGATATCAGTTTTCAAATAGGCCTTCAAACTACCCTCCATTGACTCTCTCAGGTCATTTACTTTTCTTGATTGCGTTGTGGGGTGGGTGGGTCATAACTTTCTCCAGTGAGCACATCACACATTTTTTGAACCCCTCGCCAGCCACAGACTCAAAAGGTCTCCATCAATGACAACACATGCTAGAAGGGCTGCATCAAACTTTTTTTGTGTCTGGCATAATTATGTGTTTGGGGACGAAATGTTGGCCCATCGTGGACTGTTTCTTGGGTGCAGAATCATGATCACCTACTTGCGAATTTTCTGGAAGTTCAACTTTCGTTTTTTTGTTGAATTTTCCGTCTGTATCGTTCTCTCGAACAGAGCGGGGTGCTTCCGCTGGATATGCAGCCTAAGTTGTGTTGTTGTACCCGTGTGTTGAACAGACAAAAGCGTGGTACAGTGCTTAAACGCATATTTGTTCTCGCCTTTTAATAAATTGAACAGGCAACGAAACTCATTCATTTTGGTTTTGTATTATTTTGTAAACACGCGCCTCAGGAATTCCCAATTACGTCACTTCAATATTCATTACAACATTACCTACATTGGTCCTATTTATAGATTATCTGTTTGATCACCGGGTTATGACAGTTGATAATTGATTGCCTATATATGATGTCTGATCATGAATGATTCGAAAATACTCGAATCGGATAGTCGAATCGAATCGTATCGAATCAGGACGAAGCTTCGAATCTCGAAGCTTCGCAGGGGCCTATTCTGCCCATACGATTTATAAGTTTTTTCACACGTTTAGTGGACCTGATGGTTAGATCTTCCTCCACTGTAGAATAAGATGAACTCTGCTCGATCTCATCTCACAGTTTAGTCTTATACTGTTCCTTGTCATGTACCACAATTCCAGAACCCTTATCAGCTGGTCGAATAATAAGATTATCATTCCTCATTAGCTCCCCAAGTGCACTTCTCTCATCCGACGTAATGTTCGACTCTGCCCTTGTTTTAATGCTAGACATGACATCATTCTTCACCAGAGTAATATAATTATCCAGTGCTACATCACGTCCTGGTTTCAGTGTCCAAACGCTCTCCTTCTTCAACTTAAATCTCTCCCTTGGGTCGAGCTTGTCCGGTTCATCGCGGTCCGGTCTATCATAAAAAAACTCACGCAGCCGCATACGCCGTTCCCACTCACTCAGATCAGAGATGAGCTTGCCTCGATCAACCTCCCGTCTTGTCGGAATGAACTTGAAACCTTTTTCCAATAGAGACGTTTGAGCATCAGATAACTGATGAGAAGAAATGTTAGTTACCACACAGTCGGTTTTATGAGTCCTTTAGATTAATAGATTAAATTAAAAATTGTTTTAATATTATCAATATATAATGGTTTTATACATGTGCTATTTTATTGTTCAATACTTACCCTTCCATGACTGAAGCTTCCTGAAATTTTGCAAAAACTCTGTGCCAATTCATTCTCTTATATATGCAAGTCTCCCTTTGGCAGCCTCGCATATACAATATTGGTCTAACAATATTTACCTTGATCTTGTAAGCCAGTGCATTCTTCTTATATAATAATAATAATAATAATAATAATAATGTGTGTAATAGCAATAACACCCACATGGGTAGGTTGCCCTATACAGTGTAATACATTATACTGGTTATAACAATACATGTGAAATTAAGCATGCTATCTTATAACATTTAAACATACAATCATAATAAGAAAAAAAAAATAGATACAGTACTACCACGTACTACCTAGCTATAATGGTGTATCAATGTGAGTACCGGTACAAGCATACTGTCCTATAATATTCACAATACATGTAATTCCATAATCAATGTATATCTCAATAAGGTTTGTTTCTCAGATCTATTATGCTCATTAATCTGAAATGATTTAACACTGTTCTGTTCGGAGTTTGAAGAACTGTTTAACCATGTTGCAGATTTTCGCACATATACGAGGACATCTGTTTTCTAGAATAGTTATGAATTGATACTCTTGGTCTAATAGTTGGAAATTTATGTAATTATTTTCCATTATGGAAAATAATTCCGATCTCAGTGACGCGTAAAGAGGACAATCCATAATGAAGTGAACTTCGTCCTCTATTTGCTTTTTTGTATTGAAACAAAAGGTACATATTCTCTATCTGGTAAGGGTATCGGGGGTTGGTAATGTCTACCACGCTCTATCGCTAGGGCGTGATTACTTATTCTTAATCTCGTGAATGCTATTTTGTCTTCATTGTATTGGGTATTGAGCAAGTATGGTTCCATTTGAAAAGTAGTTTTGAAAATGCGATACATCCATAATTTGTTACTCCCTGTTTTAGATGCTTCATCTCTCATATTAAAAATAGAGTCGTTATGATAGTTGGATTGTAGCTGCTGTGTCAAGTTAGTAAGATTCTTGACAACTTGTGTGCCGTCGGTGATATTTAACCCAAATGCTGCCGTCGTTTTGAATATTGATTTCTGAACGCCGGGTGAACGTTGTTCAATCACGGCATTTCTGATCAAGTTACTGTCAACATTATTAGAAATTTTAATAGCATATGCGGCCATTCTACAAATAGCGTCAATGTAAAGTGGATAGCTACCCAATTCCGCCCTAACTGCAGTGTTAGATGCATATTTGCCTACTCCTAATACTATTTTGCAGAATTTTATGTGTAACTTTTCGCATTCTAGCCTATCGTAGTTCTTAGACGTTGCTTCCACTCCCCATATTTCACTTCCGTATAAGACAATTGGCTTGATTAACTTCTCATATAATTTCATAGATGTACTCACTGGTAGGGGTGCTGTGCTGTCGGATGCATTTCTGAGAGCATACATAGCTTTGCGACCTTTGGAAGTTAGGTCCGATATCGCGTCTGTAAATTTCCCAGTATATGTACACTTTACTCCAAGGTATGTGTATTGCTTAACCGTTTCGAGGTTATTTTCTGCTATCGAAAATGTTGTTAAGTGTTTTGAAGCTCGAGATCGAAAAATCATGCATTTAGTTTTATCTTCATTAATTGTTAGTTAATTTTCCCGTGTAAAATCTTCAAGCCGTTCGAGGCATCTTTGAAGTCCTGATTGACTCTCGGACATTAAAACTAGGTCATCAGCGAATAAGATGTGATTTATAGAACTATCGCCTAGTTTTATTGGATCGCAGTTTGTGTCAAAAATTGTTTTAATATTATCAATATATATTTTGAATAATGTAGGTGACAATACGCATCCCTGTCTTACTCCCGCCGTTGAAAGGCATGGGGGACCAATTCCTTTATTGGTTTTTGTAAGGTAATAACTTGAGCAATACATTGATTTAATTATTTGTAAAATTTGTCCTGAAATTCCAATAGATTTAATCTTATTGAAGAGCATTTGTCTGTTTATGGTATCGAACGCTTTCTTAAAGTCGACAAATGCGGCGTATATAGGTCTTCCTAGTGATTTGTATTTTTGTATGGCCGAATGTAGAACAAAAATACCGTCAATCGTGCCTTTTCCGTTACAAAAACCGAACTGGTTATCGCTAATAATTTTGTTTGCATTCAGATGATTAGCTATTCGGTCATTGATTATTTTATTGAAAAGTTTCCCCACTGATGAGCTAATGGCTATAGCACGATAATTGTTCGGGTCATCAGTAGATCCTTTTTTGTGTATCAAACTAAGTATTGACTTTGACCAGTCGGGCGGATAAAGTCCCGACATGAAAATAACATTAAACAATTTCCCAAATTCGTCGATCAGTATGGGGACAGTTTGATTTAGTAAGTCATTTGAGATTTGGTCAGGTCCAACAGCTTTACCCCGTTTTAGCTGTCTAACTACTTTAAGTATCTCATCTGCCGTAATAGCTTTGTCTTTATAGGAATCATTGTGTCATTAATTTCAATATCTATTTCTGGCAGAGTGCGTAGTGGAATTTTTGGACAGTACAGTTTCTTAAAGAAGTCAACCGCGTCGTCCGCGTTCGGTCCCTCAGAATGTCGCTCTTTCTGTTGTAACTGGGCTACTATCTTCCAATAATCTCGGGGATTTTCCGTTTCCAGTTTATCAAGAGAGTTATAACGCCAAGAATGCTTTGTGTTTGCGTTTTAATTCCTGTTTATACTGTTTTTTAGCATTATGGTATCTGCTTCTTAATCTGTCATCATTTGGATGTTTCCGCATATTTTTAATTGCATAATCAAGATATCGTTTTAGCTCTTTGCACCTATTATCAAACCATTTCTTTCTGCGCGGTGTGTATCCATGCTTAATCCTTTTAACTGAACATACATTTACCTGCGAGATTATATTCAATAAGTCACTGGCGACTGCAATGGCGCCTTGTTTGTCACATGTGTAGTTGCTAATTCTAAAGCTATTTATCTGTTCTTTTATGTTTACGCATGTAATTGATTCTTGTACTTTATATGGACTATCCGATGTCCACTTAAGTTGCGTTATTTTGGTGTATTTATATTTGGGTGTCTTGCTAACTTTACCCCTATATTGGTAGTTTAGATGGAGTGTTAATTGACAGTGGTCTGAGAATTCCATTGGCAGCTTGACACAAAAGTAATCTATATCTGAAAGAGATCTATCCGAGATGATAATATAATCTACAACACTTGTACCCTGGTATTGAAAACTAGTGAAGTGGCCAAGGCGGTCGCCAGGGGCTCTGCCATTTGCTATTCTCAAACTAGCACTCTGACATAAATGTAATAACTGTCTACCAAATGTGTTTACACGGGTATCCATACTTGTCCTAGTGGTATCTGAATCTGCAATATAATTGGTTGGTAGTGATAAGTGCTTATCATTGTCGGCTGTAACATTGTCCAGCAATTCAGCACATCTAGCGTTTAGATCTCCGCCCAAAATAACTAATTCATTCGCTTCATACTGAGTCAGCACATTTTCGATCGACGTGAATGCATCTACATCTTTGTGACGTGATTTCCAAAAACTGGAATTAATTGGAGGTATATATACCGATACAAAAATGATATTGGCTGATTGGTTCATCAGCGCACCATTAAATTCAACACATATACCAAAATCACTTACTGTGAAATGTCTCTTTACATATTTTTTGAATTTTGACTGAAAGTAAAATGAAATTCCACCCTTTTTCTTTTCGGCATTTTTTCTGTGTAAATGTATACATTCATAGCCTGAAATTTCGATGTCAGAGTTTTCGCTATGCCAGGTCTCTACCAATGTAATGAATTCATAGTTCATTATCTGCATACGAAAGAATGGATCTTGCAGCTTTCTGCATAACCCTTGTACATTCCAAGATATGTATCTTATTTTATCAAAGGTAGCTGATTCTGATAGTTTTGACATTTCGTGAAAGTTTGCAAGTGCAAGTGGTACTGGAGCTAGCCATATATAACAGTAGTTGGATTGTAACTACTCACGTTACTAAAATGTCGCTAAAATGAATTATGTACGTCTACAAGTCTCAAAATTAAATCGGGTCAAATCATATTATTGGTTAATTTATCCTATGATCATTCTAATTTAAGCTATGTTAATATATGATTGAATAATGTTTAGTTCAGTCCAAAGTGAAGGAGACATATCCTCTTTAATCTACCATAAATCGCTTCGCAATTTATTCGATCAAAGGCTGTCAATCTCCCCCACTTCGGAATAAAACAAACTGTATTCAATGCGTTATTAATAACAAGTTCCTTACTTCCCCCAGGTAATTGTGTTAATAGCCTTTCTGAGAGCTAAGAGTTCACGTTCAATGTCACGCATATAGTCCGTCTTATTGGGAGCTTGTCTTGTTACGTCATCACCCTGCTGTGAGAACCTCGTTTGTCTTTTTTGCTGATGATAATTATCCTTGCCAGCGGCCACTGGCCTGAACACTTGTGGCTGTCCTTTGAACTGTCCGGGGTGCGAAGACTGCGGCTGACTTGGAACTCCAAGTGCAACACTGTGACAAATGTTTGCCCCTAGGCGTTCGACGCCGTCATGGTTTGGGTGCCAGTTATCATGGTATAATGCTTCATTCACTTTCGAACTGCCGCGAAGAACAAAGTTGTTTGAATTATCAATAAACAAGCATCCGTTTCTCCCACATATGTTCCGATAGCTTACGTTAGTTTCAAGAATTTTCCGATTTGTTCCATCACCACATGGGGTAGGCAGAACAGATGAAAACCATATTGGATAGGTCGTCCGAATAGTTTCTATCACCTTTGTCACCGTTCTAGAATCCGTCGAGTAACCATTTTTACAAGAGTTTATACCCACATGCACGGTCACTTTGTAAACATATCCCTGGACGATATTACTTTCTTCTGTTAGCCATCTTAACACACCGTTTATGTTTAAACCACCTATTGAAATTTTCTTCACATATTCATCCTTCAAGGATAGTCGTCCAGAGTCCCCTATTACCAAATGAATCCTGTTCGCATCTGCTGTTACCGTTTTACGCTCTTTGTTCCACTTTTGTTTCCAAGAATCTTCATTTTGTTGATTTATTGAATTGTCTGCGTACTTCTTATCTTCGTTAGACTCGTCATACGTTGGTGTGACACGTAGTGCTTCATATTTATTTGAGACTGTAACATTTGGCACTGACTCTTCATCTTGATATTTTGTGTCAGTTTTTTTGGAAATAACTACGTGTTCAGCTATCATTTTGTCCGTCTGGGGGGTGGCTTTAGTTTGTGTCTCCTTTGATGTCTTTTGTTCGTCATGTACGTTAGTCGAAACTTTCTTTCTGAGTTTAGTGTTCTCCTCCTTCAATGATTTTATTTCAGCTTCCATTTTTTCAAAATCTTTTATCCACCTCTATTTCCCTGCTTTTTTGCTTGCTCTTTATTGATTCAATGATATCTTGTAGTTCTGAGATAGTCATTTTCATATTGAAATTCGAATGTTTGTCGTTAAACCGCTCGGAACCAGTGGAAACTTGTCGTTTCATGATTGTTGTTCGAAACGATACAAGATGTTTTGGAGTTTTCTTTATTTGTGTAACTGGCGAAAATAGCTGTGTTGGATTTTTCTGTATTTGGTTGACGGTGGGAACTGGGGTCAACGTTAGTTGACTGCCACTGTTGTGTGTCGCGTTCAAGCTTACCTGGGTGTCGAAATTTTTCTCAAGTTCCTCATTAAATCCAAAGTTTCGAATAACTGGAAGTTCTTTGTCCAGCCACCATTTAACGTTTCTTTTCGATCCTTGGATCATGATTTTGTCTCTGGTACGATACACATGGATGGTAACTTTTCCGGTTTTTCACGATTGGTTAGGGTTAACCTCGACCTTATCGTCTACTACATATGAATTCTGGTCTCGTCCAATTATCCATCTCGCATTGTTCATTTCTGTTTTTGAGTCCGCATCCCAAATATCTCTTACAAAAACCGTCATTGTAGAACACAAATTTAGTGTGGTCCAATTTCATAGTAATGCATTTTCCATCATCCTTGACCTCTGTCTCACACACCTCTTCCTCTAGTTCTCTAGTCCTCTGTCTCCTTTGAATTAAATTTTCTTGATTTAGTATGTAATTCTTCTTGTTGACTCGTGTTGGGGCAGTTTTGTCATTTGAAGAAGACACTGTGTCCTCGGGAGTTTCAAGAATTTCCTCAAACTGATTCATAGTCTGTAATGTCAGTATCAATATCCTTATCCATAATGAAATATTTAAATTATATCCATCAATATTCGAAGATAATCCGAGTTAATAAAACAAAATCCACATTTAAAAATGCTAGCTCCAGGCACCACTACTATATAGCCTATTAGTTACGCATGAATAACATCTGGAGAGAATCAGAGCACGTCTGCTCGCTTAACCACTGACCACTTATATATGTGAGGCTCCCTATGGAAGACTCACATATATAAGAGAATGCACTGGCACAGTATCTTTAATGCTGCACCAGCACAGCTCCCCTCATGAAAGGGTGAAGATTGTCAATAATATAGCAGCCCTGGTCACTGAGGTCAAAGCGATTAGTTGAAGCTATGTATGTTTGAACAAAATTGAATAACATTTTATCTAAATCATCATTTAACAAGATGTCACCAATTAGTAGCTTTTCGACACTGATATTTGACATACTTAAACCTGTTAAATGATTTGCTAGAATAATTATCTGAAATGTGAATAGTATGCAGGTAATAATGACTTGCATCTTCAACTGGATGACCACATCAACAACAAGGATTATCACTCATAAAGTTGCAAAATTTATCAGCGTTTAATTCTTTATATTCAGCAATACCAATGAAATTTATTACAAAAACAAAACAAAAAGAACAATTGTTACATGTATATGTATGTTTTTTTGAAGAAAAAAAAGAAAGAAAAAAGTGTTTTTCCTTGAATTGATGGTATTGAGGAGTAGGTTATCTCGTTCCATGCATGCTTTTATGAATTCACTTACCAACTTCGTATCTTTTGCATTATTAGGGTTTAAAATTCTTTTAATTGTTCGACCTGCATCTGTTGATCCTGCAGAAAAATCAAATCTGGTTAATCTCAGCTTATTCAAAAGGGGTGCTCAATGTTCAGTGTGTTTCTGACAAAATAATAAGAGTAGACCATAGGACATTTGTTGAACTCATTATCTGAACATTTCCCACCAATGAATATGAATCTTTATGCACTTGCATTATATTTTGTATGTCTGTTGTCTGCTTTTATTACCGGAACACCCCTCCAAATAAATAATATACTGTTCCAATGTAAACTTTTATAACTGGGTGGGAGAATCCATTCAGTATTGAAAGGGTTAATTCGCTACATAAATTATGGAGCTTACCCTGTGCCAATGCATTCTCTTATATATGCGAGTCGACCATAGGTCGCCTCGCATATATAAGAGAATGCATTGGCCTAACAATTTTTTACAATTTTAATAATTTTTTCTTGTATTCTTTAACAATTTTATAATTTCACCCATACAGAGTCCCAGACAAACATGAGCAGACAACACTCTTCTAATGCTTCTATATATGTGTGGGGCTCCCTGCAGGGTAATGGATGTTTTTTATTTTATGTCCTAAAATTTTTTAGAAACATTTATTTAAAAAAAATGATAAAAAATAGTTAGGCCAATGCATTCTCTTATATATGCGAGGCGACCTATGGTCGACTCGCATATATAAGAGAATGCATTGGCACAGGGTCCAGTCCAGTCGGAAGTCGGGATTTGAACAGTTTAGCAACCATCCATATCACTTGTTCATCTATCTATTTCAGTGGAGCAAAGCTTGAAAGTCGAGATATGGATGATTGCACCCCTTTACTGCTTGCTGCTCTCTATGGTCATGCAGAGACTATTAAGTGTCTGATCAAGTTGGGTGCTGATCTCACAGTGAGAGATAAGAAGGATAAAACCTGTATTTACCTGGCAACAGAGGAAAACAATTATGAAGCTCTGCAGGTAATTCATTCATTACGATACCCTGTCTCATTTTACTCTTTATGTTCTAACTCGCTTGCAGCTCGAACAAACATAAATTATTTATGGAATAACTACAACAAATGCATGATGTTAAATGTAAACTTTAATGGACAAATGTGAAGTGTAGCGATAGATATCGTTCGCAGACGATCAGTCATAAAACAAATAAGACATGAAATGACGAATATTATAGTGTTATAAGCATCTCCCAATCATGGGGTGGGTGGGGGGGATACAACACGGAACTTCAAGAGTAGAGTGAGGCTTGAACGCCGTGTCAAGCGAGTTATACCAATGCAAAATCAGTCATGTGAATAAGCTCACACAAGCTTATCATTACGATTGCCTTGAACATCGATCAGATGGTGCAGTATTGACCCAGTTTGAATGACCAAAACAAACTGGACAACTTCGTTAACTCGTTACCGGCCGTGCACACGTTGGCGAACATCAATAAATATATTTCTATACTAAATGGATTCTCCGATTCAGTTATAACTGTATACATTGGAATGGTCTATTATTCTTTTGGAGGCATGTTCAGATAATAAAAGCAGATTACTGAGAGATAAACAGATAATACAAGAGCAGAATGAGCACAAGATATTGTCAGTTTTGTTTCTGGCAATAATTTCCATCGTCTTTTATTCCGAGAATCATTTCCAATTATCACCAGGCCACCCTAAACTCAATCTTGCATACCCCCCCCCCCCCCCACAAACTCTTGTTAAGGCATCCACGTCTGTCTATACATTTCCGTTGGAGTTTTAGCTAGCTGACAACAATTCAATGTGTAGAAAATAAATAGATTTCAAAAATCGACATCTAATAGCTCTGAGCTATGAAGGGTGTGTGGCTTGACTCAAATCAAATGTTTTTCATCCCTGAAGCCAAAGAAATAGTAATTTAGAGATGTAGAATTTGACGGGGTATCTTTAAAGATGGTTTATCTCATCCCATCTAGTTTTATAAAGATTCCAGGGTATAAAATAATAGATATGAATTGCGGAAACCTGTCAGGAAAAGTTTCTATCAATTAATATAAAGTTTATTTCGAATTTCTTATGACATTTATTGGACATTTTAACCCTTTACCCAACAAACCGGCCAAAACCGGCCAAATAAAGCTTCAACAGCCTAAAATATCTTCGGTCTGTCTCAATAGAACCATACACATATGGATATCATTGGAATCGGCTCCTTGATCACATTGTGATAGTTACAGTTACGCCCTGTGCCAATGCATTCTCTTATATATGCGAGTCGACCATAGGTCGCCTCGCATATATAAGAGAATGCATTGGCCTAAAAAAAAAATCTTTTTTTAACACTTTTTACCATTTTTTCTTACATTCTTTAACAATTTTATAATTTTTAATGTGTTAAGGCAATGCATTCTCTTATATATGCGAGGCGACCTATGGTCGACTCGCATATATAAGAGAATGCATTGGCACAGGGCCCTTCTATTGGGTAAAGGGTTAAGGGCTATTTTTAAAACAGATATGCCCACTAAAAAGTTTGGAGCGTATCACTTTATTATGCCTTTATAGACACATAATATGCCCCGTCTTCAAAATAGCTATTTGTCATCTTGAAATCAAGATTTATAAAAATTATTTTGTAGTTTTAATTGTGGTGCAGAAAAGATAGACTACTTTATATATAACAAACCTCAAGATAGAACATATTACATAATCTTTTAAATGGGCTTTTTACCTCTTAGCTGCTATACGTTCATACTGGGTGTGAACCTACTTCAGCACACCAGCAGTTGGCCATTATTCATAACTGCAACTCCGAATTAGTTCATCGGATTTATTGTATCTGGAGGTCAAATGCATGTGTTCTGTTGCCAGTCTGGAGTAAACTACAGTAATGCCCTAAATAATTGACTCCTTAACCACAACAGAATTATGGGTAACTTTTCAGGATTTAGTCGGAAATATGGCTTGATGCCATTCATCAGAAATCTCTCATTGAGCTCTCCATGTCAGTATAGTACCAATCATAATTAACTCACTTTTAGTAGCACCAAAATAAAGGCGTCCAATCCAAGTGATTAATGTAGCACCATGTGACATAATTCGGAGGAATACCGCAAGCCTTCAGAGAAATGAAAAGTTGGCGGGAATACGATAGACTCAGTTTCCATGTGAAGCTGAGTGTATGTTTACAAAGACTGTTCTGTTACTCGGACTCAAAATCCTATTTGGTGTTCGGAATGCAGAGGTTTCAGATTACAGAGGTAATTTTTCAGTTTATAGAGGATCTGGATTTGAGAGGTTTTACTTTATTAACCTCTAATTATTTGTTACCATTTAATAGCATGATATTTCTTTTAACTGCAGATGTTGTTATCCAACGATACAGTTAAGAAACTTGTCAATGTTAGCGATCAAGAAGACAAGGAACCATTGCATGTTGCTGCTGAAGAAGGAAACTTGGAAATTTTTAAGGTAAATTATTAATTACTCACACTATGGGAGCATAATTACAAAATTATCTTCCTGGTAATAAATTCCCCAATCAGAGCTGGAGTACAATGTTTAGTAATTTTAAATTGCTTCATTTTCCCCCAGCCACCTAAGACTAGACGCAGTAGAAGCTTCAATAAGCTACAGTGGCTGTGGCGTCTGTAGTCTGGGATGCTCAAATACGGCCATAATTTCTGTAACGATCAGCCTACAACATCAACTGAGAAATGTTTTCGGTATTAATTTGTTAATATTACCACTCCGAGGATTAAACAAGTTATGAGAAACTGTTCTTATTAGTAGATCTTTCAGTTGAATTTTGCACTGTAAGAAATCATTTAAAGGATTTAATCAGTCTAGAAACCACCAACCGCAATCGGAAAGCCCTCCTGATTGTGATTAAAATGATCCAAGTCCCATTCCGATCGCATAATAAATAAGTTGAAAAGCTAATAAATAATGCCACCACCGGTTTTCGGAGCTCTCCATGACTAGACTAATATGACGTCAAAATAGTCAAGCCAATTAAAAACACAGACTCGGAGCCAGAGTTTATTGTGCAGACTACGATTACATAATCGTAGTCAGCAGATATTAAGTTGCGGAATTGGTTTTTGCTTACGCAGTGTATAGATACGATCGTTCTGCGATATGTTATGTAATTAATGAAGATAGTGGTTATGTATTCGGTCATTCTCTTATAGCAGACTATATTTTTATGAATAAAGTAATTAGTAGCGCCTGGGATTGTTGTTTTTGCAGCCAATAATAACATGCATCGCCTGCGTGTTTGGTGTGTTGAATGGATGTTACTAATGCTTTGATGGTCTCTTTGTGAATTGTCCTCACTCAGTGACTATTCATCAGTGTCAATGGGCAAATTTTTTTTCTCACTATAAAATGGTACCCAAAGTTAGTGGAAGAGCGATCGCATCAGCTTTGTCATAAGAAGTGCCCAAATGTTATGAAACACTGGGCGGATTAATATATAGAGAGTAATCAATTGGTTCCGAGAATTACGTTAAATAATTCATGAAAGGCGAGAGACGTCAGTAAGAAACGAGTGCGCGTTAGCGCACAAGTTTCTTACCCAAACGTCTCTCGCCTCGAGTGAATTATTTAATGTAATTCTCGGAACTAATTGATTACTCTATTTATTACACTTTTGCATCAATTTGGTTCACCAAATATGATTAAAACACACAGAATTAATTCATGAAAGTCCCGATGTGGAGAAAGATCAACCATCGAAATTTCAGTCTAGATCAGTAAGCGACATAACTTCAATGACGTCATGGGAATGACATAATTCACTAGTGACATTACCAGTTTTAATTAACAGCGTTTTCAATGGAAATCGCGCATAGGAGTGTAATAAAATTAGTTGTTTCATTCGTTGTTTTTGTGCAAGTTTTTCCAAATGCTCAATCATTCGTATACTCAAATGCCACCATGCCACATACACATCACCCATTATGTAATACCTCGAAAAAGACAACAAAGTTAATAATTGACAAAGCTATTTATTGTCTTCTGATTTTGGTCGACAGAAGATTGGACGCTCTTTATATTCAAATTTCACAATACCGCATACAAAATTACCCATGATACATTGAAACTGATCACAACGTTCATAATTGAGAAAGCTCTTTATTGTCTACCGCGTTTGGGCAACGGAAGCATGTACGCTCTTTATAAGAGGTGATCATTGGATTTGTTTCTAAACTGACAACAATTAAAAACTTCCTCTCTTGAAAGTCGATATCTGCATCAAAATGTAAACACGTAAAGCAAAAAGGGGAAAAAGACAAAAACAAACAAACAAAAAATTTATAAAATGCACGTCCAAGTATAGCTGGTCTACAATTTAGAAAAAAAATACCATTATGCCTAATAATTATAGTAGATTCAACAGTCTATTGTGTATTAGAGTGATTTCTTTTGTTTACGCGATATCTTTACTGGAGACCCGCATAGAGAAATCATAAACTTTTCAAGTGAACTTAAGTGTATTAATTCCTTCTAAATCGTTAAAATAATATATCGTAGGTCTATGTACAGTAATGCCCTAATTAATCGACTCCATAACCACAGCAGAATTATGGTTATAAAATGGAGTTGATTAATTAGGACATTACTGTATCTGCAGCTGTTAATTGTTATGTGTCTTGGTATTGTCACTATTGTGATTTTAGTAATGTTTAATTTACTGGCAGTCATGCTATTCTCCACACAAAAGGTCACATGGTAGGAAACAGAAGAGGAAGAATATGACGAATATAAGCCATCTTAATGTTTAACCAACAGTTTTTGAATCACACACCATTGGTTTTTAATTGCACTCCTCTAGCGCACGATATGACAATATGTCACATAAATTAGCTTCCGAAATTTTTACCATAAAACCAGGGTTCGCACTGCCGATCGCCAATTTAGCAAATTGCTATAAAAAAAATTAAATGGCTCCAAAAAAATCCTGATTGGCTACAAAAATTGGCACCTAGCTTTTTGGCAATTGATACCTTTCAGGCATATAATAAAGCTTGCAGTCAATCAGTCGGAAACAAAACACACATTGATATCCGGTTGTGACATAGATAATTGGGTCCTAATTGAAAGCGTACATGTATAATAGATTCGCAGATTATGTAAGATCGACTTATTATATCGCTGGGGTGAATGGGTTTCGAATTTCTACTCGATTATAACACTGACTACTGACTCCAATTTGACAAACATTAGCCAAACAAAGGGCTTCCTCAAGTCTACATCGTTAGGAAACTATTGATAGTAGGTGTTAGATAAACTATCATAAATATTTAAATATGTCCTTCGTAACTCAGCTTTCACAAACTGTGACAAACAGCAAATATGAATCGTAAGCGCAAGTTAGATTTCGGCAACAATGCATCAGACATGCAACATCCTTCTAAAATTAAGAAAGATACTGATGTCTTCGGACATTCAGACATTACCGATAGTCCAAATAAGGTGGCTGATTTAACATCGGCGTGTGCTACTCTACAACTGTTATGATTACTTTGTATTTCTTGTTAATTGTTGCACATCATTGATAAAATAAATATATACATATAATAAGTAATTTGCTTGTTTGTTTGTTTGTTTTTTTTTTGGAAAACCAAAATGGCAACAAAAAATATTGGTCGGAAAAGTGGCAACAGAAAGTATAAAGTGGCTCTAAAAATAATGCAATTGGCAACAGTGTTGGCACCTGGAAATTTTGGGCCAGCGCTAACACTGCATAAAACTAAGAAGAAGAAGCTAGAATACCCAATTTTTATTTCCTACACAAACAGCTCAATTTCGTTTCACACTATATTTCCGCCAAAGGAAGCCCTCACACTGAACTATATGGATAGATGTCCTGCGTTTGTAAACCATAGCAGAAAGTGTTAACTTTTTGGTCGCCTACGGTAACTAATGGTCAGTGGCTTGCCTCGGTATCAGTCACGCATGCGCAGTCCCAATATAATTCACTGTACAGATTGAATTAGCCAGTTTATTTTTCTGCTACAACCGAACGGATCATAAGGGAGTATTTTTCCGAATTTGTCGTTTAACAATAGCGACAAATTCAATTTATCGATACAATAATTACTGGTCGCCTACGCGTTCGTTTTTATAATTATCGTTTCGAATTCACGGACCGTTTCGTTTCAAACATATAATTGTTCGTGTTTTTCGAATAGGCGGCTGACTTCAAAATTTTTGAATATGAAAATCGACATTTCGCCATAATCAGCCGCCATTTCAAGGCCTTACGAGGCGCATAGACTACTGTGAACAATTCATCTATGTAATTATTATAGAACCTATAAGGTATGATATAATTTGTCAGATATAAAAAATGCCACGTGATTCGCTAACGGACGTCTCCTAATTTCGCGGGAATTTATTTACGCGTGGACATTTATTTAGCAATAATTACCATCGCTACTGACGCTATCTATCATAATGTTATGAACAACATTCTTTCTCATAATACTTTGTTGTTTTATGGTTCTATACCACTGATCCAGATGTGTTGGTCACATTCGAACTTAAAGTTGATAACATTAACATCTTGGTTTATCAATGTCAAAACCAGATACCATTTCAAGGCCTTACGAGGCGCACAGATTATTGTGAGAAATACATCTATGGAATTATTATAGCACCTATAAGGTATGATTGAATTTGTCAGATATAAAAAATGCCACGTGATTCTCCGCCGGAAATATCATAATTTCGTGGGAATTATTTTGACATTTTAATGCGTGGAAATTTATTTAACAATAATTCCATCGCTACTGACGCTATCTCTCGTCATGTTATGAACAACGTGCTTTCACATAATACTATGTTTCAATACAAATGATCCAGATGTGTTAATCACGTTTGACCTTGAAGTTGATTACAATCTACCCAAGAATACTGACAGTTGATTAGATCTTGGTTTATCAATGTCACATGCATAACAATAACTTCATATGACAGTAGTACCGTAGTGCTACGAATAAATCTCAGCCATGTCATAGAGGTATGTCGATTAATAGCTACCTTGTATATACCGCTATTCTCAAAGTGATTGACCAGAGAAACGGGGTGATACCCCAGTCATGACCGCGGTGATACCGGTAATAAACGGTAGCGGTATCGAGACGGTCATGGCGTGAAGTTACGGTATTGGGTGATGATACAGTGGTCTTTTAGCGGGCACCGCATTAATTTTGTGGAATACCGCGGTGATTTTCATGGAACTCTTTTAGGGGAGGTATTTACTCGCGCATGCTTGTTCGCGTTAACAAGCGGTATCGGTGCCGCGGTGTTGGAGGATACCGCGGTATAGTACCGCCATATTAACTGGGTGACACCACGTTATTGGTGGTTAATTACTTTAAGTATGGCGGTAGGTCTAATGAACAATAGCTGCGATTATACACCAGCCGGTTCAGCAAGCCGGTCTGAACCGGTGGGCTTGTAAATTTCTGAGAAGGATCCAGGGATGTTTTTCTACCTGCTACAGGTTTGGGCGCTCAAACTCTGGAGACCCTGGGGATAGTAATTATTAAAGTGGTTCTCCATTATTTCAACAAATTTTTCTAAGAGAAGAATAATTCAACAACTAAACATGAAAATCGGATGAGATAGTCTACTAGTATGATATAGAGCCTTTATTTGCACCATCTCTGGATCCTTCCCAGGTAGTATTTCTCGGTCGGATCTCTTCTCGGGCAGGAACAGTTCACGCTCCCCCGATTATGCCGCGGCATTAAATCAATTAGTGGGGAAGCGACCGGTGGCGATGCAGGGGTACTTGGGACCCCCAGGACATTTGGTCCCACACCGGCGCAAGCGGTTCTGTGTGCTGAAGTTGCCAAAATCGCGTGCGAACGTAACGACACCGGCTGGGCGGCCTACGGCGACTTCGGCATAGGGCAGTGGCCCTATCCATGAGGTAGCAAGCCCGGTCCCCTTGGTCACGATCTATATAAAGACACGGCCTTGCCTGCCTCTCAGCCGTCTTGGGGTTTCTGCTGCAATGGCCTCTACCCATCGTTCTGCTTGGACAGGACATTCAGCTTGGTCGGGACCACCTGCATTTGGGGGGGGGGGCTCACCCCGGTCCGATGGCTCCACCTCCTTCCGGTTATCAGAAGAAACCAGTTTTGGCTAATGGCTATGGGATTCTTCATTTCGACACTGGACTCCAAAATTGGAACTCAGTTTATCAGCCTTAAAATTCCATGGGAGGTATTTACTCCTCGATTGAGCCATCGCCGGAATGGGCCTCCCTCTAGTGTTTTGTCGTCCATTATTGCAGGTCGTTCCGACGCTAGGGCAGAGAGCGACATGCTATCCTTACACCCCAAGGCGTCTGAGGCTTTCGATGACGACCCGTCTGCGCACAATACGTCAGACTGTGGGTCTTTTCGGTCGTCACAGTCTGGCATCGGTAAGGCAGAAGCTGCGGATCGTGATTTCCTATCCACGGATTATCTCATCTATATGCTTCTTCCTACTGAACTATGTACTCTCAAGCTCGCCTGGCTCGCCCTGCGCACTCGTACCACCGTCTTCAAAATGCATCGAGAACACGATCTATCTTACCTGTGATATACATTTCATAGGTAAGTGACACGACCCGCGACTGACACACTGGTCAATAGACTTCACACATGAATGAAGCACATTTACATGGAAAGCATTTCTCTTGTCACGTGCCACAACGACCCTGCCAATGGCCTGGCCAACAGAGTACATCTCATGGCTCTTCATACTACTATTACCAATATCAATTTGATTATCTGGCACATGGTAATAAAATTAACAGGGCACTGCACGCCTATAGACAATAGACAATAACGCGGGCAAAGACGTTTGCACTGTCCATCTCAGCTTTCTAGGAAGCTCATTGACTAGCGTTATAGACCTTTCTTTGCAGGCAGGGGACCACCCAGTCCGAGTGGATCCCAACCCCATGGCACCCGATCATTCGGGCCTGAAACCATGCTGCCAACTCTGCGCGCTTCGGTATATGCCGGAATTGTCCTATCAACATTCGACAATAAAAACAGGCAAAGACGTTTGCGCTGTCCAGCTCAGCTTTCGAGGAAGCTCTTTGACTAGCCATCAAACCTTTCCTTGCAGGCAGGGACCAACCCATATGAGGGGATCCCAACCACATGGCACCAGCCGCCCAATCATAAGGGCCTGAGATCATGCTGACAACTCTGCTCGCTTCGGTCTATGCTGGATTTGTCCTATTTTCCTTAAACATGCCTTCAACAGGACCACTTAGGTCGGGGGAGCTCCTCTCCATCATGGCTCTTAAAATTCAATAAGTAACAACATTATAAAGGGATGTGTGTCCTTTACTAGGAGGATAAAATTTTTCATTTGTTTCCTTAATCAGCGAGCCTTTTTGGAGGGGGTCTTCCCCTAGTTTGCTGCATGCCTCACACTAACATATCACACACCTAGGTCGTTCTGCTGCATGTTTGGGGGGGAAAGTGACATGATGTTCTGGGCAGAGGCTCCGAACTGAATATTCCGCATGGTGACAATTTACCCGTGGTTATCATCTGATTACATTGTACATCATTTGAACTGATTTCAGTTGTCAAAGAGCCAAAGGGCCTTCTGCAATGATCTCATTGTGACTTATAGATCACCTTGATATATAATTTTTATATCATTTTTATATATTTATATCAGTCCTTCCCAGGAGACGGGAGTGATTGCTCTCGAACCCGTATGCACTCGTAATTTTCAATTCACGTGTGCTAAAATTCGCACCCGTCCTTCTTCACAAAATACTAATGGAGACTGTAATTGTTGGTTCAATATTGAACTATTTTAAGGTTTATTTATATGCTTTACCATCTCAGTGCAACTATGGCATATTAAAGTGTAACTAGACATAGGTCTATTCCACAATGACTTTTGGTTTGAGCAAAAACCAAACTTACATGTACAATTATGGTATCGTATGGGTGCCATATTACACCCGTCTTCTGCATTACGGGAGCAAATAAATGCTCTCGGTGTGTTTTCCTCATGGGAAGGACTGTTTATATACTCGTAAGATTTGTATCACAGGATTTCTGTCGGATATCCTGTGATGCATAGGTACCTCAGAGAGGGCTCCCTCTGTTCAGATGGCTTGACTCCATTATCGTTGTACAACCTGTTTGGCCTAATGGGTTCTCAACTCAATCCCTGTGCCACAAATTTGGCATCAGGTTCTCTGGCTTTTTCTTTGGCGAATAGCAGTTAGTTAACTTAGGTTGTCTCGCCATCGATGGAGTGGGCCTCCGTCTGCAGGTCGTTCTGTCGCTAAGGCGGAGAGTGAGTTAGTCTCCTTCCTTCATGATCCTGCATCATGGGACCTTGACGGGTGGGACCTTAGAACAGACAGCTGAAGAAGACGACACAGAGAGGAACGAAGAGTTTCTTCTAACGTTATACTTGCTCGGTTCGCTCGCAACTATGCATTGGATGGCACCTCATGGGATGTTTGTTTCAAAACAAGGGGGGCGGTACACATTTGAGCAATATAGCACTCTAACTATACGAGTTATTTCACGTAAATAATCCTAACAGATTCATTAAAGTGTTCATATATGGTACAATCTGTTTTAGAAGAGTACCTTTACTCAAAATTTGGCTATTAACTTTATTGCTCGTGCCTCCTCCTGGGCTTGCATTCTAATCCATATAGTTCAGTGTGAGGGCTTCCTTTGGCGGAAATATGATATTTTTAAAAATATAATATATATTTCCTTAAAGAAAGCCTGAACACTGAACTATCATAGGGCCCTCCCATGGCGGTGCCATTCCCAACCCCGCGACTCGCCAATCTTCTGATTGAGTTGAAAATAAACTGGCTAATTCAATCTGTACAGTGAATTATATTGGGACTGCGCATGCGTGACTGATACCGAGGCAAGCCACTGACCATTAGTTACCGTAGGCGACCAAAAAGTTAACCCTTTTCTGCTATGGTTTACAAACGCAGGACATCTATCCATATAGTTCAGTGTTCAGGCTTTCTTTAAGGAAATATATATTATATTTTTAAAAATATCATATTCCGCTCATTGCATTTTTGCATAAATTATCTCATTTCACTCCACTTTTATCATTTCAAATCACACAGTTGTCATCATTATTCATTATATAATCTAATGTTCTAGCAAATCCATCATAATCAGCATATTCAAACAGTTTTTATTTAATGATCACCATTTATTTATCGTATAAATTAAGGCATTTAATCAGCAATATAGCGATATTTCATATGTAATTAGCAACTTGTTGCGCGATTGGCCGAATTATTTTAAGCTCTGCCTATGGCTGTCACTGTTTAGCAAAACAGGTGATACTCGGCAGAAAATACAGTCATGTGACTGTGACGATCAGCTGATCGGTCATGTGACTTACCTCAGTAAAATCTTCGGAAACTTCCTCGATTTTTTTTTTATATCAAAATAATAAAAATATTGTCTGAATTTTCTTATCGAAATGGGTCTTTCAGACATATATAATTAGTATTATAAAGAAGAAAAAAAAATTTGGACAAAATTTCCTGAAGTTATTTGTCAATAATGTGATTGTTCAGGTTTGTTTGGAAAATCCCTGGTAAATTGGTGAACTTCGAGATCGTCATGGATACTTGAGTATTTTCAACACAGCACATGAAAAGTTAGCAATTTGGGACAATTGTGAATATAGTCATTAGGGGCATTATATTAATTCCTATGTCATATACAGTAATGCCCTAAGTAATCGACTCCTTAAACACAGCAGAATTATGGGTAACTTTTCAGGATTTAGTCGGAAATATGGCTTGTTGCCATTCAATCGGAAAGCTCTCAGGGAGAGCTTTCCGATGAATGGCAACAAGCCATATTTCCGACTAAATCCTGAAAAGTTACCCATAATTCTGCTGTGTTTAAGGAGTCGATTACTTAGGGCATTACTGTACCAGTAGCATATACTAGTAGTAACTTATATCAGTTTAAATGAGTGTATATCTGCATAACATTTTCTGACTATTACTAGACAAGGGAAGCTATCATAATCTATGCTTATGATCAAACCTGAGTTTAGTATGCCTGTCATTTACAGAATGAGGTCCCCAGAGGGTGAATTTAGTGATGCCATCCAACATAGCAGGTTAGTATCACCAAATTCACCCTCTGGGGACCTGCATAGCCTCATCTGCTATGGGAGACATAGACTCAGATTGAAGTTCCCAATTAGTGAATATTGTGATGTACACCCATTGGGAACCTTGATTATGCAATGTGTCATCTGCCAATTTGGGGATATAGAAAAACTAAAAAAGAAATAGAATCTATGTGAAGAAGTTTCTCTAGAAATTTGATAATAAAGAAACTTTCAAGAGAAGATGAGGCCTAAGTAGAAATTTAGTGATGCTAGCCCACTATGCGGGATAGCGTTACTAAATTCACCCACTGGGGACCTCACTCTGCAAATGACAGGCACACTAAACTCAGGCTTGTTTATGTCTAAATAGTATGTACAGTAATGCTCTAAGTAATCGACTTCTTACCCCGAGAGCTTTCCAATGAATGGCAATAAGCCATATTTCCGACTAAATCCTGAACAGTTACCCATAATTCTGCTGTGGTTAAGAAGTCGATTACTTAGAGCATTACTGTATTATTGTTGTACACCAGTATTATTAACCCTTTACCCAACAAACCGGCCAAAACCGGCCAAGTAAAGCTTCAACAGCCTAAAATATCTTCGGTCTGTCTCAATAGAACCATACAAATATGGGTATCATTGGAACCGGCTCATTGACCACATTGTGATGGTTACAGTTATGCCCTGTGCCAATGCATTCTCTTATATATGCGAGTCGACCATAGGTCGCCTCGCATATATAAGAGAATGCATTGGCCTAAAAAAAATCTTTTTTTAACACTTTTTACCATTTTTTCTTACATTCTTTAACAATTTTATAATTTTGAATGTGTTAAGCCAATGCATTCTCTTATATATGCGAGGCGACCTATGGTCGACTCGCATATATAAGAGAATGCATTGGCACAGGGCCCTTCTGTTGGGCAAAGGGTTAAATCATAAGCTGTATAATGCCAAATTATTTTTCACATAGCATTTTGCCAATAAATGATCTATCATTCTATCTATCATCTGTCTGAATTCTGCAGCTATTGTTTGATGAAAAAGCGGACATTGACTGTAAAGATGAAGATGAAAATACACCACTTCACTTGGCAGCTAAATTTGGACGATTAAAGTATGTATTTCTCTGCTAAAGTGGGCTGCACATGATGCAATATTTGTCGTACGATCCTTGTTGTAGACCCTTTTGTTGTAGACCCTTTTGTTGTAGAACCTTGCGGTGTGGCGCACATAGTCTGATTTTAGTCATGCGACTTCTGTCTCCGTCGATTGCAATAGAGTGATTTCTACCACCAAACACGATACTATGAATATGAGATGTGTGGGTGCGACTTCATTCTCTGCTGATGAAATATTATGCTGACAGTCAAATTCTCTTTCGAAGCCAAGCATGCTATTCTCAATATTTATGCTTCTTTTGTGCGTAAAACGAAATTTTATTTAAAGTGATGTGAAACACTACGGTAGGGTGATAAAATATAAATGGAGAATAATCTTGTTCAAAGTAGTAATGTTTACAATTATTATATCGAAATTGACAACACACACCATCATTCTTATACATTAATTCAATGCAGTGACTCTCGACGGTGAAATCATTTTTGTTAATTTATCGCCGATAGATGCGTCCTGAATCGAGTAGTAAATATTACAATTGAGCGCAGTTCAAACGATGTTTTCTTTGGAGTGCTACGGTCGATTTGCTTCATTTTTCCGGCGATGTTAGTAGAATGCTACATTCATCCAGTTGACATGGCGCCTGGATACTAACCGATCATTTTCACGCACCCGAACAAGTACATAATATGTCTTTAAATAGACTTTTGAAATGGTTTGTGATTTTTTGATTAATTTTATCATTTAGAGATGAGTATTAAACATACCACAGCATATGCATATGAGAATAAAGGCGCTATGACGCCACGTGGTTGGTGGCAAAGTCCAAAATTCCGCCTTTCTCCAGAGAGTCTGGCCCAGGCTAGCTGTTTATGCCCTGCAAACGTTGTTTGGCAGAGGATATAGAAATGGGTTCCATCTATCAAGCCGGCTAGGCCATCCGTCTGTCTGTCCGTGCATACGTACAAACTTTGGAGCTCTATATCTCAGTTGTCGGTGGTCATAATTGAATGATCACTGGTATGCTCATGAACCACCATGGGGCATACAACGGGTTTCGTCCATTCAGTTTTTGTTGAGATATATGAAAATGGATTTTATCTTTGCATGACTAAATCCTTTAGCACACTTGAGCTCTACAAGCCACATCCCTCATTCGACCATCATCAAACTTCATAGGGATATTAGAGGTGGCCTCTAGAAGGGAGCCATTTTGTTTTCAAAAATTTCGTCGCATCAGAACTATAAGGTCGTAACTGACATTTTCAACTTTCCGAGAAAATGAAGGTTGAAGTTTTCAGACAACATTTCTCATAATGTTGACAAAGCATGACGTATTGTTGTATTTATCCCAATGAAAACTTGCATTAGCTGTCCATTGAACCACATATTTTTTCTGTTTACTCCCTCGTTTTCTTTTAAAAAGCAATATCTTGTTTGAAGATACAACCTTTTGCGTATGCCAACGACGATTGGTTTCCATGCTATAAGGAAGTTGTGCTAATAAATACAGATTAAGCTAAATATGGTGGCAATCGCATGTGTCTATGAACTAAAAAGTGCGTATTATACACTATGAATATTCACTCATGTGCATCATCATACAGAAATTTGTGGAACAATCACAAAATTTAAATCACCAAATGATCACATGACTAACATGGAGATATGACCATATAGCATGCATTTGAGAATTTACAAACAGTACAAAACAGAAGTCACGTGGACAACCTGAAGCATCCGATTGGCTGCTGTTGGACATACGACCTTATAGCACGAATAATTGTGAAGATCGCTGGAGATACGACATTTGTGTCACTGGTTTGTGAGAATATTTGCCATCCAATGCAAAAACAGTTTGGCCCATCGGATTGGATTTTTTCTCACGATTCGATTGATATCAAATACTCATTTCCCGCCAAAATGGAGTTGCGACCTTATAGTTCTGATGCTACAATTTGTTAAAAAATTTAATTTGGATTTTACATTTAAATCCATAGGCACTTTCTGCAGTCCACATGTGTTGAAGGAATGTATTGAAAATTTAGAGCCATGTTTTGGACCACTTCTCGATGAATAACATGGCTGCAGCCAGCCATCTTGGTTTTACTCTTTGCTTGATTTAATCCTTCGGCACAACCTACTGGCCACATCCCTCATCATAGACTATTCCAATGGGGTTAAAATATTGTAATTTTTACAGCATATTATAAGGTTCATTCTTCATCATGAGCTGTGAATGTTTAAAATATCGTAATTTTTACAGCATTGTGAAGTTCATTCTTGAAAAAGACAATCGAGCTGTGAATGATGAAGAAATGAACTCCGACACACCACTCCATATTGCTGCCTTATTTGGAAATTACAAAATAGCTAATGTTCTCATTGAATGTGGTGCCGATGTTACTGCAAGGTAAGTGTTCTCATCGAATATGGTGCCAATGTCACTGCATGGTGAGTGTTCTCATCGAATATGGTGCTGATATCACCGCGATGTGAGTGTTCTCATCAAATACGATGCCGATATCACTGCGAGGTGAGTGTTTTCATCAAATATGGTGCCAATGTCACTGCGAGGTGAGTGTTCTCATTGAATATGGTGCCAATGTGTCTGTGAGGAGGTGTTTTTATCAAATACTATGCCGATGTCTCTACAAGGTGTGTGTTCTTATCGAATAAGGTGCCAATGTCACTGCGTGGTGAGTGTTCTCATAGAATAAGGTGCCGATGTGACTTCGAGGTGGGTGTTCTCATGGAATATGGTGCCGATTAAAAAAAAACACTTTGATTTACACGAACAATTGGCATAAATTAATTGTTATTCTCATCAAAGACACATTATGCACTGAACTACATGGTATATCCTTTTCTTTTCTACAAAAGGGTAGATTGAGACACTAATTTTATTATTAGTTGTTGGTTTCTGTTATGGTGTCCAACTTACAAGTTTCCAAAAAATTTGAAAATCACATGTATAACTGCTTAGTACTTCAACATTGCCAACTGTTGGAAATTATTTAATCTGATTGACACCCCTATGGTTAGAAATATTTCGAAGTGTCTTCAGCTTCCTGAAATTTTATGAAAATCATGTGACAATGTTTTCTCTTATATATTCGAGTATCCCATAGGGAGCCTCACATATATAAGAGAACACTAGCAATATTTACTTTGTAAGCCAGTGTATACTCTTACATAAAAATTTCAACCTGATTTTGGGAAATATTCGACAAATTAAAAAAAAAAAAATTTCACACTGAATAGGGTCTACTGGTTTAAAAATCAAACTGTTAGATCAATTTTTATGTATTCTGGTTGAACATTTCCAACGGGTGCTGTGTAGTTACAAGATCATCTCATCAATTCCCCGTAGTGTGTAAATCAGTAAAACAGCAGTGTGTAAATTGGTTAAACAGCAGTGTGTATATCAGTAAAACAGCAGTGTGTATATCAGTAAAACAGCAGTGTGTAAATCAGTAAAACAACAGTGTGTAAATCAGTAAAACAACAGTGTGTAAATCAGTAAAACAACAGTGTGTAAATCAGTAAAACAACAGTGTGTAAATCAGTAAAACAACAGTGTGTAAATCAGTAAAACAGCAGTGTGTACATCAGTAAAACAGCAGTGTGTAAATCAGTAAAACAACAGTGTGTAAATTGGTTAAACAGCAGTGTGTATATCAGTAAAACAGCAGTGTGTATATCAGTAAAACAGCAGTGTGTAAATCAGTAAAACAGCAGTGTGTAAATCAGTAAAACAGCAGTGTGTAAATTGGTTAAACAGCAGTGTGTATATCAGTAAAACAGCAGTGTGTATATCAGTAAAACAGCAGTGTGTAAATCAGTAAAACAACAGTGTGTAAATCAGTAAAACAACAGTGTGTAAATCAGTAAAACAACAGTGTGTAAATCAGTAAAACAACAGTGTGTAAATCAGTAAAACAGCAGTGTGTAAATCAGAAAAGCAACAGTGTGTAAATCAGTAAAACAACAGTGTGTAAATCAGTAAAACAGCAGTGTATAAATCAGTAAAACAGCAGTGTGTAAATCAGTAAAACAGCAGTGTGTAAATCAGTAAAACAACAGTGTGTAAATCAGTAAAACAGCAGTGTGTAAATCAGTAAAACAGCAGTGTGTAAATCAGTAAAACAGCAGTGTGTAAATCAGTAAAACAACAGTGTGTATATCAGTAAAACAACAGTGTGTAAATCAGTAAAACAACAGTGTGTAAATCAGTAAAACAGCAGTGTGTAAATCAGTAAAACAACAGTGTGTATATCAGTACAACAGCAGTGTGTTAATCAGTAAAACAACAGTGTGTATATCAGTAAAACAACAGTGTGTAAATCAGTAAAACAACAGTGAGTAAATCAGTAAAACAACAGTGTGTAAATCAGTAAAACAACAGTGTGTAAATCAGTAAAACAGCAGTGTGTAAATCAGTAAAACAACAGTGTGAAAATCAGTAAAACAGCAGTGTGTAAATCAGTAAAACAGAAGTGTGTAAAGTAATGGTTATACCCATAACTGTTTCCTTTCATTTGTTTTGTATAGCTATTTTAGATTTTTAATTACTTGTCTTAGACTACAACTTTGAAGTCAAATATTGCTTTATGTTTATATATAAATGTAAAGTGTTTTAGAACATTTTATACAATGGATTTTACGCTTTATAAAATAAATTATTATTCTTCAATGTGTTAACATTGAAGTATATTGTAATTCTTATTTTTTTCCTTTTTATTATTATTATAAAACACCTTATATCTCAGAAACCGCCAGGTCGATTGATTTGATATTTCCTACTCATATACATCCACGAAAAGTTAGTTTTATGCACTTACCGATATTTTTGTCCGACCTTGACATTGACCTTGACCGTCGCCAGTAATTTTGTTGCAAAAAATAGTTTGTCCTAATTTGACCAAACTCACAGAGTGGTATCGCATGGCAAAGACGATTAAGATGCAATATAAACTAGGTCAATCGGTCAAAAAATGGCGGAGTAATGGCGGTTTGATTATAGCCACATTTAAACTAGATTGAACTTTTATTGAGCTTGGATCTCTTATGGGTCAAAAATTGATTGACCGATTAGAATGATTTTTGGTATATATATAGCGTTCGTCCTGAGCTATAAATCCGACTGGGTGTGAATTTCGTACGACCTTGACCTTTGCACTAAACGCTCTTCATGTGCATTACTGTTGTCCACGTATCTCCTCCGGAACGGCTTGAGATATCGAGTTCGGACTTGCATTATTAGTTTCCTTCCATCATGTGCTACAAACACGCGAAAAATGGTATGGATAGCACTTCCGGTTCGAAAGTTCGGTATTGGTCGAAGAATCGGTGAAAAACTTTTTTCTTCTGAATTTGACCAAATTCATAGGGCGGCATCGCTAGTCCGAACTGAAGACAACGCCGTACAAATTAGCGCAATCGACCAAAAACTGACGTCACAGCACCCGATTCAAATGTTGACTTTTAGGTATCCTGCAAGGTGTGAGCCTTGTCCTGATTTCTTTGAAAAAGGCGAATAGATCCAAAACGACTCTACCGATTGCCTTGATTTTTTGTACGTACATAGCTCCCATCCTTGGCTATTGACTGGACCGGTGCGGAGTTTGTCCGACCTTGACCTTGACACAAAACGCTCTTCATGTTGATTACTGTTGTGTACGTATCTCCTTCGGAACGGATAGAGATAGAAAGACGGGACAACTTCGAGTATGTAGGTTAACTAATGCTTTCGAAGTGGGCGCATTTTGGTATAGCTCCGATGTGCCAAAAAAAAAGCTCGGTAGGTGTCGAAAATTTGATGTCGTTATTTTAAGAAATTTTTGCATTTTCCTAGGAATTTGTTCTAACTTTATATCTATGGTCTATTGGATACGCTGATCACGAATAACGAAGTATGTTTTGGCTCCGATCAAAAATGGCGGAGTTACGCCATCTTGAATATTGGACAATCCCAGTTTTTACCGGTTTTTGTGCTATATCTCAGGAACGGCTCATCGGATATCAATCGGACAAAAACTAGAAGGTGTGTGATTGTTGCCACACATTATGACGTTTGCCCAGTCCACGCATACAAAAAATGGTTGCGATAGCTCTTCCCCTTGGTAAACATTGAAGTATCGAAATTGCAGTGCAATTTCAATTTCATTCTAGTTATTATTATTATTATTAGTTATAAAATTTCTCTTACAGAAATTTAAATTTATGGACACCACTTGACTCTGCTGCATCAGAAGGTTGGACAAAAACTGCCAAATTGTTAATAGAAGAGGGTGCTCATCTTGAGGCTACGGACAAAGCAAATGTAAGTCGACCAGTGATAAATAGATTGGCTTAATTGCCTTTACTTTGAATGCAAGTCGACCAGTGATGAATAGACTGGCTTGCCAGAGATGCCACATGTCCCTGACAAAATTAGTAATAACACTAAAAGTACCTATATAAAAAGAATATATAAGACAAATTTCTTATTTTTAACACTTCAAATTTAAATTTTCCACGACCCCAAAAACATTGCCAGAAATGCAATAATAGATAGTGGTAGAACATTCGTCTTTCCTATATTTTGATAATACATAGAGAATTTGATATCAAACAAAATAGGATCGTACAGTTATACCCTAAATAATCAACTCCTTAACCACAGCAAAATTATGGGTAATTTTTCAGGATTTAGATGGAAATATGGCTTGTTGCCATTCTTCGGAAAGCTCTCAGTGAGAGCTTTCCGATGAATGGCAACAAGCCATATTTCTGACTAAATCATGAAAAATTACCCATAATTCTGCTGTGGTTAAGGAGTCGATTATTTAGGGCATTACTGTATGTGCAGCAGTTCTCGTTCCAAACATGTTATGTTACTAGAATCTATACAAAAAGTGAAATAGTTTTCGAAAAAATTAGCCTGGAACCCTGATGACATCTTTAACCCTTTCTATACTAGTACTTAATGGATTGTTCCATTCAGTTATATAAGTATCATTGGAGAAGAACATGTATAAATTTGGTTGAAATTAGTGCTTAACATATTTGTATCAGCTTTGGTGCCTCTCCCCTCCCCATTCCTGACTTAAACGGTGCCACCTTTGACATATTTAAACCATGTACATCAGACTCCTGATATCATGGAGATGATCATGTATAAGTTTGGTACTTGGCAACTAAACAATTTCTTATCAAATTTAGTGCCCCGCATCTCTCACTCAAATTTAAATCACACGATAAGATTCCTCGTATCATGGAGAAGAATATATATCATTTTGGTGAAAATCGTTGTTAAAAATAGTTTTTGTTTATCAATGTTTGGTGCTCCTCTCCCCATCTGTACACCCTTGACTTGAATATCGCCATATCATTATGTATAACGTACTATAAGTATGGTGGAAGTCGGCAAATGACAGACACACTATTTCAAGGCTTGGTGTTTATGATGTTCAGAATTTGATCCCAATAAAAAATCTTTAAAACAATGGTCAATTCCAATGACGTTGTCTGTACAATTTAAAAATTTATAATGTCTGATGTACGCGCAGTTGTAAATAAATAAATAGTTCTTTATTGGTGGGACAAATTAATTGCGATAAACAAAATAAACAAGGTGAGCCACTCCTTATAATTCATGTATAAGAATGACGTTTTGTGGTGCATTCTCTATTCCCACCAATTGCCCACAGCAGAGGGTTTCACATCCATTTAATCTGGGCATCACAGGGTAACACTGCTAGAAGATAATAAAAGCAGACGACAGACAGATAAACAGATAACACAAGAGCAGAAGGATTAATATTTGTTGGTGGGAAATGTTCAGATAATAATTTCGTTTGTTGACTTATTATCTGAACATTTCCTAAGGGATAACTACTCATCATTGAGTATTTAGTTCACATCACTTTAACCCTGGCAACGCAAGGTAACCCTGATAACAGATAATAAAAGCAGACAGCAGACAGATAATACAAGAGCACTACAATGTAACATGGGCAACTCCAAGTAACCCTGATAACAGATAATAAAAGCAGACGGCAGACAGATAAACATATAATAAAAGCAGACAGCAGACAGATAATACAAGAGCACTACAATGTAACATGGGCAACTCCAAGTAACCCTGATAACAGATAATAAAAGCAGACGGCAGACAGATAAACAGATAATAAAAGAGCACTACAATGTAACATGGGCAACTCCAAGTAACCCTGATAACAGATAATAAAAGCAGACGGCAGGCAGATAAACAGATAATACAAGAGCACTACAATGTAACATGGGCAACTCCAAGTAACCCTGATAACAGATAATAAAAGCAGACGGCAGACAGATAAACAGATAATACAAGAGCACTACAATGTAACATGGGCAACTCCAAGTAACCCTGATAACAGATAATAAAAGCAGACGGCAGGCAGATAAACAGATAATACAAGAGCACTACAATGTAACATGGGCAACTCCAAGTAACCCTGATAACAGATAATAAAAGCAGACGGCAGGCAGATAAACAGATAATACAAGAGCACTACAATGTAACATGGGCAACTCCAAGTAACCCTGATAACAGATAATAAAAGCAGACGGCAGGCAGATAAACAGATAATACAAGAGCACTACAATGTAACATGGGCAACTCCAAGTAACCCTGATAACAGATAATAAAAGCAGACGGCAGGCAGATAAACAGATAATAAAACAGCACTACAATGTAACATGGGCAACTCCAAGTAACCCTGATAACAGATAATAAAAGCAGACGGCAGGCAGATAAACAGATAATACAAGAGCACTACAATGTAACATGGGCAACTCCAAGTAACCCTGATAACAGATAATAAAAGCAGTCGACAGACAGATAATACAAGAGCACTACAATGTAACATGGGCAACTCCAAGTAACCCTGATAACAGATAATAAAAGCAGACGGCAGACAGATAAACAGATAATAAAAGAGCACTACAATGTAACATGGGCAACTCCAAGTAACCCTGATAACAGATAATAAAAGCAGACGGCAGACAGATAAACAGATAATACAAGAGCACTACAATGTAACATGGGCAACTCCAAGTAACCCTGATAACAGATAATAAAAGCAGACGGCAGGCAGATAAACAGATAATACAAGAGCACTACAATGTAACATGGGCAACTCCAAGTAACCCTGATAACAGATAATAAAAGCAGTCGGCAGACAGATAAACAGATAATACAAGAGCACTACAATGTAACATGGGCAACTCCAAGTAACCCTGATAACAGATAATAAAAGCAGACGGCAGACAGATAAACAGATCATACAAGAGCATTACAATGTAACATGGGCAACTCCAAGTAACCCTGATAACAGATAATAAAAGCAGACGGCAGGCAGATAAACAGATAATACAAGAGCACTACAATGTAACATGGGCAACTCCAAGTAACTATGATAACAGATAATAAAAGCAGACAGCAGACAGATAAACAGATAATACAAGAGCATTACAATGTAACATGGGCAACTCCAAGTAACCCTGATAACAGATAATAAAAGCAGACGGCAGACAGATAAACAGATAATACAAGAGCATTACAATGTAACATGGGCAACTCCAAGTAACCCTGATAACAGATAATAAAAGCAGACGGCAGACAGATAAACAGATAATACAAGAGCATTACAATGTAACATGGGCAACTCCAAGTAACCCTGATAACAGATAATAAAAGCAGACGGCAGACAGATAATACAAGAGCACTACAATGTAACATGGGCAACTCCAAGTAACCCTGATAACAGATAATAAAAGCAGACGGCAGACAGATAAACAGATCATACAAGAGCACTACAATGTAACATGGGCAACTCCAAGTAACCCTGATAACAGATAATAAAAGCAGACGGCAGGCAGATAAACAGATCATACAAGGCACTACAATGTAACATGGGCAACTCCAAGTAACCCTGATAACAGATAATAAAAGCAGACGGCAGGCAGATAAACAGATCATACAAGGCACTACAATGTAACATGGGCAACTCCAAGTAACCCTGATAACAGATAATAAAAGCAGACGGCAGGCAGATAAACAGATAATACAAGAGCACTACAATGTAACATGGGCAACTCCAAGTAACCCTGATAACAGATAATAAAAGCAGACGGCAGACAGATAAACATATAATACAAGAGCATTACAATGTAACATGGGCAACTCCAAGTAACCCTGATAACAGATAATAAAAGCAGACAGCAGACAGATAATAAAAGAGCACTACAATGTAACATGGGCAACTCCAAGTAACCCTGATAACAGATAATAAAAGCAGACGGCAGACAGATAAACAGATAATACAAGAGCACTACAATGTAACATGGGCAACTCCAAGTAACCCTGATAACAGATAATAAAAGCAGACGGCAGGCAGATAAACAGATAATACAAGAGCACTACAATGTAACATGGGCAACTCCAAGTAACCCTGATAACAGATAATAAAAGCAGACGGCAGGCAGATAAACAGATAATACAAGAGCACTACAATGTAACATGGGCAACTCCAAGTAACCCTGATAACAGATAATAAAAGCAGACGGCAGGCAGATAAACAGATAATACAAGAGCACTACAATGTAACATGGGCAACTCCAAGTAACCCTGATAACAGATAATAAAAGCAGACGGCAGGCAGATAAACAGATAATAAAAGAGCACTACAATGTAACATGGGCAACTCCAAGTAACCCTGATAACAGATAATAAAAGCAGACGGCAGACAGATAATACAAGAGCATTACAATGTAACATGGGCAACTCCAAGTAACCCTGATAACAGATAATAAAAGCAGACGGCAGGCAGATAAACAGATAATAAAAGAGCACTACAATGTAACATGGGCAACTCCAAGTAACCCTGATAACAGATAATAAAAGCAGACGGCAGACAGATAATACAAGAGCACTACAATGTAACATGGGCAACTCCAAGTAACCCTGATAACAGATAATAAAAGCAGACGGCAGACAGATAAACAGATAATAAAAGAGCACTACAATGTAACATGGGCAACTCCAAGTAACCCTGATAACAGATAATAAAAGCAGACGGCAGACAGATAAACAGATAATAAAAGAGCATTACAATGTAACATGGGCAACTCCAAGTAACCCTGATAACAGATAATAAAAGCAGACAACAGACAGATAAACAGATAATAAAAGAGCACTACAATGTAACATGGGCAACTCCAAGTAACCCTGATAACAGATAATAAAAGCAGACGGCAGACTGATAAACAGATAATAAAAGAGCACTACAATGTAACATGGGCAACTCCAAGTAACCCTGATAACAGATAATAAAAGCAGACGGCAGACAGATAAACAGATAATAAAAGAGCACTACAATGTAACATGGGCAACTCCAAGTAACCCTGATAACAGATAATAAAAGCAGACGGCAGGCAGATAAACAGATAATAAAAGAGCACTACAATGTAACATGGGCAACTCCAAGTAACCCTGATAACAGATAATAAAAGCAGACGGCAGACAGATAAACAGATAATAAAAGAGCATTACAATGTAACATGGGCAACTCCAAGTAACCCTGATAACAGATAATAAAAGCAGACAACAGACAGATAAACAGATAATAAAAGAGCACTACAATGTAACATGGGCAACTCCAAGTAACCCTGATAACAGATAATAAAAGCAGACGGCAGGCAGATAAACAGATAATAAAAGAGCACTACAATGTAACATGGGCAACTCCAAGTAACCCTGATAACAGATAATAAAAGCAGACGGCAGGCAGATAAACAGATAATACAAGAGCACTACAATGTAACATGGGCAACTCCAAGTAACCCTGATAACAGATAATAAAAGCAGACGGCAGACAGATAAACAGATAATAAAAGAGCATTACAATGTAACATGGGCAACTCCAAGTAACCCTGATAACAGATAATAAAAGCAGACGGCAGACAGATAAACAGATAATACAAGAACACTACAATGTAACATGGGCAACTCCAAGTAACCCTGATAACAGATAATAAAAGCAGACGGCAGGCAGATAAACAGATCATACAAGAGCATTACAATGTAACATGGGCAACTCCAAGTAACCCTGATAACAGATAATAAAAGCAGACGGCAGGCAGATAAACAGATAATACAAGAACACTACAATGTAACATGGGCAACTCCAAGTAACTCTGATAACAGATAATAAAAGCAGACAGCAGACAGATAAACAGATAATAAAAGAGCACTACAATGTAACATGGGCAACTCCAAGTAACCCTGATAACAGATAATAAAAGCAGACGGCAGGCAGATAAACAGATAATACAAGAGCATTACAATGTAACATGGGCAACTCCAAGTAACCCTGATAACAGATAATAAAAGCAGTCGGCAGACAGATAAACAGATAATAAAAGAGCACTACAATGTAACATGGGCAACTCCAAGTAACCCTGATAACAGATAATAAAAGCAGACGGCAGGCAGATAAACAGATAATAAAAGAGCACTACAATGTAACATGGGCAACTCCAAGTAACCCTGATAACAGATAATAAAAGCAGACGGCAGACAGATAAACAGATAATACAAGAGCACTACAATGTAACATGGGCAACTCCAAGTAACCCTGATAACAGATAATAAAAGCAGACAGCAGACAGATAATACAAGAGCATTACAATGTAACATGGGCAACTCCAAGTAACCCTGATAACAGATAATAAAAGCAGTCGGCAGACAGATAAACAGATAATAAAAGAGCACTACAATGTAACATGGGCAACTCCAAGTAACCCTGATAACAGATAATAAAAGCAGACGGCAGGCAGATAAACAGATAATACAAGAGCACTACAATGTAACATGGGCAACTCCAAGTAACCCTGATAACAGATAATAAAAGCAGTCGGCAGACAGATAAACAGATAATAAAAGAGCACTACAATGTAACATGGGCAACTCCAAGTAACCCTGATAACAGATAATAAAAGCAGACGGCAGGCAGATAAACAGATAATACAAGAGCACTACAATGTAACATGGGCAACTCCAAGTAACCCTGATAACAGATAATAAAAGCAGTCGGCAGACAGATAAACAGATAATAAAAGAGCACTACAATGTAACATGGGCAACTCCAAGTAACCCTGATAACAGATAATAAAAGCAGACAACAGACAGATAAACAGATAATAAAAGAGCACTACAATGTAACATGGGCAACTCCAAGTAACCCTGATAACAGATAATAAAAGCAGACGGCAGGCAGATAAACAGATAATACAAGAGCACTACAATGTAACATGGGCAACTCCAAGTAACCCTGATAACAGATAATAAAAGCAGTCGGCAGACAGATAAACAGATAATAAAAGAGCACTACAATGTAACATGGGCAACTCCAAGTAACTCTGATAACAGATAATAAAAGCAGACAACAGACAGATAAACAGATAATAAAAGAGCACTACAATGTAACATGGGCAACTCCAAGTAACCCTGATAACAGATAATAAAAGCAGACGGCAGGCAGATAAACAGATAATACAAGAGCACTACAATGTAACATGGGCAACTCCAAGTAACCCTGATAACAGATAATAAAAGCAGTCGGCAGACAGATAAACAGATAATAAAAGAGCACTACAATGTAACATGGGCAACTCCAAGTAACCCTGATAACAGATAATAAAAGCAGTCGGCAGACTGATAAACAGATAATAAAAGAGCACTACAATGTAACATGGGCAACTCCAAGTAACCCTGATAACAGATAATAAAAGCAGACGGCAGGCAGATAAACAGATAATACAAGAGCACTACAATGTAACATGGGCAACTCCAAGTAACTCTGATAACAGATAATAAAAGCAGACAACAGACAGATAAACAGATAATAAAAGAGCACTACAATGTAACATGGGCAACTCCAAGTAACCCTGATAACAGATAATAAAAGCAGACGGCAGGCAGATAAACAGATAATACAAGAGCACTACAATGTAACATGGGCAACTCCAAGTAACCCTGATAACAGATAATAAAAGCAGTCGGCAGACAGATAAACAGATAATAAAAGAGCACTACAATGTAACATGGGCAACTCCAAGTAACCCTGATAACAGATAATAAAAGCAGACGGCAGGCAGATAAACAGATAATACAAGAGCACTACAATGTAACATGGGCAACTCCAAGTAACCCTGATAACAGATAATAAAAGCAGTCGGCAGACAGATAATACAAGAGCATTACAATGTAACATGGGCAACTCCAAGTAACCCTGATAACAGATAATAAAAGCAGTCGGCAGACAGATAATACAAGAGCATTACAATGTAACATGGGCAACTCCAAGTAACCCTGATAACAGATAATAAAAGCAGTCGGCAGACAGATAAACAGATAATAAAAGAGCACTACAATGTAACATGGGCAACTCCAAGTAACCCTGATAACAGATAATAAAAGCAGACGGCAGGCAGATAAACAGATAATACAAGAGCACTACAATGTAACATGGGCAACTCCAAGTAACCCTGATAACAGATAATAAAAGCAGTCGGCAGACAGATAAACAGATAATAAAAGAGCACTACAATGTAACATGGGCAACTCCAAGTAACCCTGATAACAGATAATAAAAGCAGACGGCAGGCAGATAAACAGATAATACAAGAGCACTACAATGTAACATGGGCAACTCCAAGTAACCCTGATAACAGATAATAAAAGCAGTCGGCAGACAGATAAACAGATAATAAAAGAGCACTACAATGTAACATGGGCAACTCCAAGTAACCCTGATAACAGATAATAAAAGCAGTCGGCAGACAGATAATACAAGAGCATTACAATGTAACATGGGCAACTCCAAGTAACCCTGATAACAGATAATAAAAGCAGTCGGCAGACAGATAATACAAGAGCATTACAATGTAACATGGGCAACTCCAAGTAACCCTGATAACAGATAATAAAAGCAGTCGGCAGACAGATAAACAGATAATAAAAGAGCACTACAATGTAACATGGGCAACTCCAAGTAACCCTGATAACAGATAATAAAAGCAGACGGCAGGCAGATAAACAGATAATACAAGAGCACTACAATGTAACATGGGCAACTCCAAGTAACCCTGATAACAGATAATAAAAGCAGTCGGCAGACAGATAAACAGATAATAAAAGAGCACTACAATGTAACATGGGCAACTCCAAGTAACCCTGATAACAGATAATAAAAGCAGACGGCAGGCAGATAAACAGATAATACAAGAGCACTACAATGTAACATGGGCAACTCCAAGTAACCCTGATAACAGATAATAAAAGCAGTCGGCAGACAGATAAACAGATAATAAAAGAGCACTACAATGTAACATGGGCAACTCCAAGTAACCCTGATAACAGATAATAAAAGCAGACAGCAGACAGATAAACAGATAATAAAAGAGCACTACAATGTAACATGGGCAACTCCAAGTAACCCTGATAACAGATAATAAAAGCAGACAGCAGACAGATAAACAGATAATAAAAGAGCACTACAATGTAACATGGGCAACTCCAAGTAACCCTGATAACAGATAATAAAAGCAGACAACAGACAGATAATACAAGAGCACTACAATGTAACATGGGCAACTCCAAGTAACCCTGATAACAGATAATAAAAGCAGACAACAGACAGATAATACAAGAGCACTACAATGTAACATGGGCAACTCCAAGTAACCCTGATAACAGATAATAAAAGCAGACAGCAGACAGATAAACAGATAATACAAGAGCACTACAATGTAACATGGGCAACTCCAAGTAACCCTGATAACAGATAATAAAAGCAGTCGGCAGACAGATAAACAGATAATAAAAGAGCACTACAATGTAACATGGGCAACTCCAAGTAACCCTGATAACAGATAATAAAAGCAGTCGACAGACAGATAAACAGATAATACAAGAGCACTACAATGTAACATGGGCAACTCCAAGTAACCCTGATAACAGATAATAAAAGCAGACAGCAGACAGATAAACAGATAATAAAAGAGCACTACAATGTAACATGGGCAACTCCAAGTAACCCTGATAACAGATAATAAAAGCAGACAGCAGACAGATAAACAGATAATAAAAGAGCACTACAATGTAACATGGGCAACTCCAAGTAACCCTGATAACAGATAATAAAAGCAGACAACAGACAGATAATACAAGAGCACTACAATGTAACATGGGCAACTCCAAGTAACCCTGATAACAGATAATAAAAGCAGACAACAGACAGATAATACAAGAGCACTACAATGTAACATGGGCAACTCCAAGTAACCCTGATAACAGATAATAAAAGCAGACAGCAGACAGATAAACAGATAATAAAAGAGCACTACAATGTAACATGGGCAACTCCAAGTAACCCTGATAACAGATAATAAAAGCAGACAACAGACAGATAATACAAGAGCACTACAATGTAACATGGGCAACTCCAAGTAACCCTGATAACAGATAATAAAAGCAGACAACAGACAGATAATACAAGAGCACTACAATGTAACATGGGCAACTCCAAGTAACCCTGATAACAGATAATAAAAGCAGACAGCAGACAGATAAACAGATAATACAAGAGCACTACAATGTAACATGGGCAACTCCAAGTAACCCTGATAACAGATAATAAAAGCAGTCGGCAGACAGATAAACAGATAATAAAAGAGCACTACAATGTAACATGGGCAACTCCAAGTAACCCTGATAACAGATAATAAAAGCAGACAGCAGACAGATAAACAGATAATAAAAGAGCACTACAATGTAACATGGGCAACTCCAAGTAACCCTGATAACAGATAATAAAAGCAGACAGCAGACAGATAAACAGATAATAAAAGAGCACTACAATGTAACATGGGCAACTCCAAGTAACCCTGATAACAGATAATAAAAGCAGACAACAGACAGATAATACAAGAGCACTACAATGTAACATGGGCAACTCCAAGTAACCCTGATAACAGATAATAAAAGCAGACAACAGACAGATAATACAAGAGCACTACAATGTAACATGGGCAACTCCAAGTAACCCTGATAACAGATAATAAAAGCAGACAGCAGACAGATAAACAGATAATAAAAGAGCACTACAATGTAACATGGGCAACTCCAAGTAACCCTGATAACAGATAATAAAAGCAGACAGCAGACAGATAAACAGATAATAAAAGAGCACTACAATGTAACATGGGCAACTCCAAGTAACCCTGATAACAGATAATAAAAGCAGACAACAGACAGATAATACAAGAGCACTACAATGTAACATGGGCAACTCCAAGTAACCCTGATAACAGATAATAAAAGCAGACGGCAGGCAGATAAACAGATAATAAAAGAGCACTACAATGTAACATGGGCAACTCCAAGTAACCCTGATAACAGATAATAAAAGCAGACGGCAGGCAGATAAACAGATAATACAAGAGCACTACAATGTAACATGGGCAACTCCAAGTAACCCTGATAACAGATAATAAAAGCAGTCGACAGACAGATAAACAGATAATAAAAGAGCACTACAATGTAACATGGGCAACTCCAAGTAACCCTGATAACAGATAATAAAAGCAGACGGCAGGCAGATAAACAGATAATACAAGAGCACTACAATGTAACATGGGCAACTCCAAGTAACCCTGATAACAGATAATAAAAGCAGACGGCAGACAGATAAACAGATAATAAAAGAGCACTACAATGTAACATGGGCAACTCCAAGTAACCCTGATAACAGATAATAAAAGCAGACGGCAGACAGATAATACAAGAGCATTACAATGTAACATGGGCAACTCCAAGTAACTCTGATAACAGATAATAAAAGCAGTTGACAGACAGATAAACAGATAATAAAAGCAGACGGCAGACAGATAAACAGATAATAAAAGCAGACGGCAGACAGATAAACAGATAATAAAAGAGCACTACAATGTAACATGGGCAACTCCAAGTAACCCTGATAACAGATAATAAAAGCAGACGGCAGACAGATAATACAAGAGCATTACAATGTAACATGGGCAACTCCAAGTAACCCTGATAACAGATAATAAAAGCAGACGGCAGGCAGATAAACAGATAATAAAAGAGCACTACAATGTAACATGGGCAACTCCAAGTAACCCTGATAACAGATAATAAAAGCAGTTGACAGACAGATAAACAGATAATAAAAGCAGACGGCAGACAGATAAACAGATAATAAAAGAGCACTACAATGTAACATGGGCAACTCCAAGTAACCCTGATAACAGATAATAAAAGCAGTCGACAGACAGATAAACAGATAATAAAAGAGCACTACAATGTAACATGGGCAACTCCAAGTAACCCTGATAACAGATAATAAAAGCAGACGGCAGACTGATAAACAGATAATAAAAGAGCACTACAATGTAACATGGGCAACTCCAAGTAACCCTGATAACAGATAATAAAAGCAGACGGCAGGCAGATAAACAGATAATAAAAGAGCACTACAATGTAACATGGGCAACTCCAAGTAACCCTGATAACAGATAATAAAAGCAGACGGCAGGCAGATAAACAGATAATAAAAGAGCACTACAATGTAACATGGGCAACTCCAAGTAACCCTGATAACAGATAATAAAAGCAGACGGCAGACAGATAAACAGATAATAAAAGAGCACTACAATGTAACATGGGCAACTCCAAGTAACCCTGATAACAGATAATAAAAGCAGACGGCAGGCAGATAAACAGATAATAAAAGAGCACTACAATGTAACATGGGCAACTCCAAGTAACCCTGATAACAGATAATAAAAGCAGTTGACAGACAGATAAACAGATAATAAAAGCAGACGGCAGACAGATAAACAGATAATAAAAGAGCACTACAATGTAACATGGGCAACTCCAAGTAACCCTGATAACAGATAATAAAAGCAGACGGCAGACAGATAAACAGATAATAAAAGAGCACTACAATGTAACATGGGCAACTCCAAGTAACCCTGATAACAGATAATAAAAGCAGACGGCAGACAGATAAACAGATAATAAAAGAGCACTACAATGTAACATGGGCAACTCCAAGTAACCCTGATAACAGATAATAAAAGCAGACGGCAGACAGATAAACAGATAATAAAAGAGCACTACAATGTAACATGGGCAACTCCAAGTAACCCTGATAACAGATAATAAAAGCAGACGGCAGGCAGATAAACAGATAATAAAAGAGCACTACAATGTAACATGGGCAACTCCAAGTAACCCTGATAACAGATAATAAAAGCAGACGGCAGACAGATAAACAGATAATACAAGAGCACTACAATGTAACATGGGCAACTCCAAGTAACCCTGATAACAGATAATAAAAGCAGACGGCAGACAGATAAACAGATAATACAAGAGCACTACAATGTAACATGGGCAACTCCAAGTAACCCTGATAACAGATAATAAAAGCAGTTGACAGACAGATAAACAGATAATAAAAGCAGACGGCAGACAGATAAACAGATAATAAAAGAGCACTACAATGTAACATGGGCAACTCCAAGTAACCCTGATAACAGATAATAAAAGCAGACGGCAGACAGATAAACATATAATACAAGAGCACTACAATGTAACATGGGCAACTCCAAGTAACCCTGATAACAGATAATAAAAGCAGACGGCAGACAGATAATACAAGAGCATTACAATGTAACATGGGCAACTCCAAGTAACCCTGATAACAGATAATAAAAGCAGACGGCAGGCAGATAAACAGATAATAAAAGAGCACTACAATGTAACATGGGCAACTCCAAGTAACCCTGATAACAGATAATAAAAGCAGACGGCAGACAGATAATACAAGAGCATTACAATGTAACATGGGCAACTCCAAGTAACCCTGATAACAGATAATAAAAGCAGACGGCAGACAGATAAACAGATAATACAAGAGCACTACAATGTAACATGGGCAACTCCAAGTAACCCTGATAACAGATAATAAAAGCAGACGGCAGGCAGATAAACAGATATTACAAGAGCACAAGGATTCATATTTGTTGGTGGCAAAATAATAATTTTGTTTGTTGACTTATTATCTGAACATTTCCTAAGGGATAACTACTCATCATTGAGTAACAATTACTCATCATTGAGTACATTAATGCCCTAAGTAATCGACCCCTTAACCACAGCAGAATTATGGGCAACTTTTCAGGATTTAGTTGGAAATATGGCTTGTTGCCATTCATCGGAAAGCTCTCCCCGAGAGCTTTCCGATGAATGGCAACAAGCAATATTTTTGACCAAATCCTGAAAAGTTACCCATAATTCTGCTGTGGTTAAGGGGTCGATTACTTAGGGCATTACTGTAGTTAGTTGGTTAAGAAGTGTTCAGATGAGTTTGTTACGTGCGTTACGTTGAAATTGGATTGCAGACAATATCACTAAGGCATTCAGACATCTGTGAAGCATCTGTTAAGTTGTATCTGTTAAAGAACACAACGGAGAGCTTCTATATGTGATAAAAAAAAAATAGCACTGGACAAAAAACAAAAAAAAACCCACAGTTTATACATCCTGGTGTATGGTGTTTGCCTATCAATGCCCGATAACTCGGCAGGGAAAACACGGACACAAGTTCTAATGCCCGTGGCCAGTAGGGCATATTGAGGTGTGCATGTGGTCCAAATTTGGATGCCCTGCTCCTTTCAATTTCCGAGATAGTAAAATGACATTTTTGTAGATAAAGGGAGATAACTCCGCAGGAAAAATGCAGATAATACTAGTTATGGGTTCAAGTCATACAACTCATTGGCCCCAACATACGTACCAAATTTTAGTTCGCTGCTCCTTATACTTTCAGAGATTAAGGCATTGAAAAATGGTTAAGTATAATAATAATAGTAAGAAAAATAATTGTTTTTTTAATTTCACTCTGAAATGTTGAGCCGAAATCGCGATAACTTTATTTTGAGTATCCCTTAGATGCCTACATTCGCTAGAGATTTCGCGGTCCTCCTATTAGTTTCTGAGTATTCCCAAATAAACTGAAAACGGCCCCAATAGAAAAACAATATACATGTACTTCCCTGGTTACACCATGGAAGTATAATAAAGGATGCAACCGATTCATATGAATGCTACTTAAAACACACTCTTTTTGCAGACGACGCCACTTCATTTAGCAAGTATGAATGGACATGATGACATGGTTAAGTTACTGATTGAGAAGGGTGCTGAAGTTGGCAAGCGTAACTCAGACGGTCTCAACTGCTTGGATCTTGCCATAGAACACCACAATGAGTAAGGTTCAAGCCTGCAAATAGTGCATTTGTCAAGCAATGTTAATTTGAGACAATAGATACTTCCCAGAAGATGAGGCCTAAGCAGAATGAGGTCCCTAGAGGGTGATTTTGGTGATGCTAACCTGCTGTGCTGTACGGGATAGCATCACTAAATTCACCCAGTGGGGACCTTGTTCTGCAAATGACCATCACCCTATTTGTAAGACTGGTAAGGTTTCAATATATTATCAGAAGCTGGATCACAGTAATGCCCTAAATAATCGATTCCTAAACCACAGCAGAATTATGGGCAATTTTTCAGGATTTAGTCGGAAATATGGCTTGTTGCCATTCATCGGAAAGCTCTCACTGAGAGCTTTCTGATGAATGGCAACAAGCCATATTTCCGACTAAATCCTAAAAATTACCCGTAATTCTGCTGTGGTTAAGTAGTCAATTATTTAGGGCATTACTGTACTTGAGAAGTGAGTGGCAGCCCTGGGAATTGAGGAAAAGATAGCCAGGTAATATTTGGATGAAATCGTCATTGGCAAAAATTGATTTTTCGTAGGCAATTTTGCAACAATTTTGTCATTTCAAATCAATAATAACCTCACAACCCGGGTCTGCTATAACTGTAATGCCCTAACTAATTGACTCCTTAACCACATCAGAATTATGGGTAATTTTTCAGGATTTAATCGGAAATATGGCTTGTACTGATGATGGTATTATGGTGTACAGATCGTGGTATTATGGTGTACATGTTGTGGTATTATGGTGGTATTATGGGGTATTATGGTGGTCTAGATTGTGGTTTTATGGTAGTAATATGGTGGCATGATGGTATTATGGTGGTGTTATGGTGTACATATGGTTGTATTATGGTGTATAATGGGCAGAATATCTTTAAATAATATGGTCTTGCTTTCAATTTGTAAACTGAAAACAAGTTGTTTTCCTCTGAACAGGAGCACAGCATTAACAATCATAAATTCTGACCACTGGGGTGATGCCTTGAGAAACGAGAAACGAGAAACTATTGATCAGACAACAGATAAAGAGACTACAGATAAAGAACCAAAGGTCATTTCAAGACAGACACCAATGCGAAAGCTTATCAGGAAAATGCCAAGTTAGTTGCTGCTTAACTCTTTTTATATTAAATGGATTCTCCCACTCAGTTATAAAAGTATATATTGGAATAGTCTATTATTTATCTGGAGGGGATTTCATAAAAAATAAGCAACTGATTGATAAATATGTGTTTGTATCGATTCACATATCGCGACGAGGCTAGTTTTCATGGCCAGAAACGACGAGGCGATTGGTCAGCAAGTCGCTATATGGCCACGAAAACTAGCCGAGTCGCGATACATGAATCGTTACAAACACATTGTGTATATAACACATTTATCTACCATTGGTGTGACAGAATCCATCCATCCAAATTACATTTTAGGAGTTCCTTAAATGCCAAAATTGTTGGATTAGTGTCCGACGATTAGCTTTCTTGAGTAAATTCTCCCAACCTGCAAAGGTATCTGTGTCACATGATTAGCTCGCTTTGCTAAATTCTCCCAACCTGCAAGTTCACGCGAATACGCCTAACGGAAATTGAATTAAATCGACAACATCTCTTGCACCTTCATGTTTTATATAATTTATAATAAAAAAATTAACTAGGGAAAAGGTGGAAGAAATTAGTTACCTGGCATCGAGTTTTGGTCATTTGGAGATCACGTGGTCAGAGATTACAGGAGGTCATGAACCATGATAAAATGTACCATAGAATTTTGGGTATCGTTTTCAACTCAGGGGTTTGTTAACCCTTCCTAGTTAAATTGGGAATATTCCATATAGTTCAGTGGGCATTAAGTTACTTCTAGGAGATATATATTTTACTTATTTGGAAAAATATTTTATTTAGAGCATTCAAGTAGGTCACTATTTTCCAACGTTCTTCTTGCAATTGGTGAGGATGGATTTACTGACTTTTATGATTTCACAAATCTATGAATGAATGCTGAATGCTTTAATTGTTAACGCTGCAAATTAATGCAGAACATGGATATATACATATATACAATGGGTCACTTACATCATCATCATCACCATCATCCTCATCATCATCATCGTCGTCGTTGACATCATCATCATCATCATCATCATCATCATCTCATCTTCATGTTCGTCATCTGTATCACCCAGCGTCAACATTTTTGTTGCCGTCTTTATACATCTTCTTCATCATCCATCGCCATCATCAGCTTCTTCGATGTTCTTATCGTCGTCGTCAATTGTCAACATTGTCGTCGCTGTCATCTTTATCCTCATCCACTTAGAAGTCCCTTTGAACGAAACTCTATTTTGAATTCATTTTTGCCAGGGGTTGCTGAGAAAGTTTTCAACAAATGCATGACAAAGGAAGAATATAAAGATAAAGGGAAAAATACAGGAAGCAAGGATAACCAGGTTATACATGTATATAAATTCATGTATGAGTTCCTGGATGACGCTTACTGTGATTGGAGGGAAGACGATGCAGGTTTGTTCCATTATAATCTCTACTGAGGTCAAATAAATAAACATCTTTTATTCCCAGCATTACCAGGGTTCGCGCTGCCATTTGCCAAATTTGCCAATGGCAAAAATAATTCACATTTGGCAAAAACTATTTTCACTTGGCAAAAGTTTTGGCAAGTCGCTCTTTAATTCATTAATAAAGTTGAAAAATATCGCTCAATCAGTACCATTCATTTTAGGAAACTATTTATAGAAAAATAGAATTATATTAGAGGTGTTTTATATGGTTTCAGAAAACTTACAATTCCATTAACCCTTTACCCAACAAACCGGCCAAATAAAGATTCAACAGCCTAAAATATCTTCGGTCTGTCTCAATAGAACCATACACATATGGATATCATTGGAACCGGCTCCTTGACCACATTGTGATAGTTACAGTTATGCCCTGTGCCAATGCATTCTCTTATATATGCGAGTCGACCATAGGTCGCCTCGCATATATAAGAGAATGCATTGGCCTAAAAAAAATCTTTTTTTAACACTTTTTAACATTTTTTCTTACATTCTTTAACAATTTTATAATTTTTAATGTGTTAAGCCAATGCATTCTCTTATATATGCGAGGCGACCTATGGTCGACTCGCATATATAAGAGAATGCATTGGCACAGGGCCCTTCTATTGGGTAAAGGGTTAAGATGAAGTTAATCTAGTAACATTATTATCGACGGGTTGAGGGATTACCAACAATTAGTGTGGTGTTGTTTACATAGCTAATCCTCTTGTGATGTTCCCTTCTGATGAAGCAACTCCTCTACAGTGTATTGTTTGGTGATTGGTTTATTGTTATACGCTAAACCACAATAGATATGCCAGTATAATTATTTACTTTCCTGTCGATATCAATCGTCGTTCAAACCGCGAGTGTCGAAACATAAAACTGAATTAAGGTTGCAGAAAATGATACTAAAATAATCAAGGATAATATTTGGCAAAAAATATTTTCATTTGGCAAATTATTTGGCAAAAGTAAATTGCGGTCCAGCGCGGACCCTGCTCATTACCTATGCTTAAGAAATAAATACACTGCGCATCGGTGTGTATAGTAGATTCTGTGGTCAAATTCTACTATACATGCCGATGCGCAGTGTATTTATTTCTTTTGTAGTGACATACTTTCAACATGCTATACAATAGCCCAGTTTCTAGCTCTGTGTGGTATGATTTTCCACCAAAAAGTTCTTCTCTCAGAATTGTAGCGTCAAACATGACGTCACTATTGAACGGCGACCAGTTTTCATTGCCTTTTTGGCAACAAAATTTAAGTTTAAACTTTGTTTTTGTTCTGTCTTAAATAAAATTCAGTACAGTACAGTAGGTAGTCTTTTTATGTCTCCTTTTTCAGCCTATAGTATGACATTAACAATGCCCATATGGTTTGACGTCTAAACGTTTGAGGCATTGGCATCATGTCACTGATTGTACCACATTTTTTTGTGGTACAATTCAGATTATCTAGAATTGTACCACAAAACGACGGTCGTGTCTCCAAGGGAATACATGATACTGACCAATCAGGACGAGCCTTGTATGTAGGTTTAGGTAAGGTCGTATTACAAATCATTTTATTAGCACCACAGGGCTCCGTCCGAGTGCTATAGTATTGACCCTCATCATTTTGTGCATCTGTCCGTCCATCCAGAACTTTATCTGAGCCTGTATTCTGAAATTTTCTGGTCAATTAAAAAAACAAAACAATTTGGCACATATATCAACCAGCATGGGAATCTGTGATTTTGAAAAACTCATTTTGGCCGAGTAATTGCCATTTTTTACATAGAATCGTACACCCCGGGACACATTCATTGTCCGAGTCTGTATTCCGTCATTTTCCAGTAATTTTTTAAAAACTAGGAACAGATGTCAACCAGCATCGGAACCTGCGCACCTGCGATTTTGAGTGAAGTCAGAGTCATTTTGGCGGAGTTATTGCCATTTTTCGACATAGAGTCATACATCCTGGAATGCATCTTTGTGCGAACATGTATTCTAAGAATTTTGTTGATTTTGTGCCAATTTTGGTTATATTTCGACTTTTAAGAGTTTTTTCAGATTTGGTTATTTTTTGTATGCAGCTCAGTTAAAGACAAAGCATAAGTATATATTCCATATAATATATTTCTATAAAGCCTACACTCCATAATTCACAAAAGTGAGCCAAATGGTTTTCATTTTACCATCAAGAAAGAAGATAGTAGTGAACGCTTTTTGAATCCACATGTTTCAGCTACATAATTGAAGGGAAGTCATTTGTTGGAGTATATATTTTATGAATGCGAGCAGAGTGCAAGTTCCTGGCTTAAATATACAGCTGTTGCTTTTATATGGGGTGCGGAGTATATTTAAAACAAGAGTCACTTTATTTTATGATATTTATGTTTCTTTCTAAGATTACAATCAATATGTCTTTCCAAAGGCATCGTTTGTACATTGGAAGTGTGCAGGCAGATTTTGCAAATTGTATCTTTATCGACATAGAACTATATTTATCCCACATGGTTGTTATTAATAACAAGACAGGTTTGCCTTAATGACTACCATTTATTAATCACTAAAGCAACAGGTAGTCGGAAACGTGTTTATGGACCTCCAGCTTTCTTGTCATTGGTGAAGGCCCTTTTTTGGTACCACCCAAGCGCCAACCACAGAGTCCTGGCAACGATCACCTATCTAGTCCTGAAAGACACTAAGCATAGCTGTTAGCATCAGGTATGCCTCCCCCAAAACGGAAGGAGGAAAACTGGGCGGGAGGGTGGGACGCTAAATAATTGTCGACCGATCCGGGTGAATGTTCTAACAAAAAGGCTGTATGATGTCCGTGTGATTACCCATGTGACCTGACGCCAGACGAAATAGTTCCTCCCTCAATCTCGATGGGCTTTGTTCCAATGCTTTAGCATATACTCGTCCCTTCAGGACAAACAAAGGCATTATCTCAGTTGACAATTAGTGAAGTGAGGAATAGAAGCTAGCAAATTGATTGTCTGATTTCCATATCGCTCCGCATGTACTGCAGTACGTGATTGAATATATGCAGTACTGTCATCAGGGTTCGCATATGTGCTTAAAGTCATTAAAAGTGCTTGAATTTGATTTTCTATTTTCAAGGCCCTTAAAACTGCTTAAATTCTCACCCTAATACCACTCAGGTCATTAAAAGTGCTTAAATTCTGGTATAAGACCGGGCCTGGGGAATAAACAACAATGCATGGGCGGTCTTATACCTAGAAAACTGTTAACATCGCCGATATGATCGTAAAAATCGAACGGAACATTGCGGCGGAAGTGAGGGAGACATCGCGTAATCGCTAAAAATAGCATCGATTCCGATACGTACGATTTTTCAATAGTACGAAACTGTGTGCTCTCCGCAAAGCATATGTAAGCTTCGCTCTGATTGGAGGGAAAATTTACACCAGCCAATCATGTAAGTTAATAGAAAGATGTTTCCCGACTCCAACATAGCAAAATCGTTTTCATGTGGCGATCGCAAAACGGCATATCTCACCAAATATGGTTTGGCGCCATATTTCAGACAGCAAATGACTTCACGTCTGAAGGACGCCGATACATACGTCCTCCTGTTTGACCTCCAGCTTTCTTGTCATTGGTGAAGGCCCTTTTTTGGTACCACCCAAGCGCCAAAGACGATAATGAATGTGGTGACCGCATTCGTTTTGGCCCCGCCAAAAAAGGGGGAGATGGGGGCCGGCAGAGTAGAAATGGACTGGAGAGATGCATGCGAAACGATTATGCGCTATCCCAAGGTCACCAGACAATATATGGTCTTGGCACGCACTACAGGGTGGTCCCCATCAACCCAGAGGAGGTGCCGACGCAACATAAGGTTGTGAAATGTTTGCTTCCCTCGCTCAAGCGAAGAGTACAACAGAAGCCGTCGGTGCAAGGCATGAGGATAAGTGCCAACACACCCACTCAAGCAACGTGTGGTGACTAGTCCAACCCCAACGAAGCCTATGAAAATGGAATGAACGTCAGTGGGGCGTGAGCGACCCCGGCAAACCCCTGCGGACTCCCACGACTGGGCAATATAAGTAGTCTATCCAGTTTTATGATAGGATACATGTATGTATATTGTGTAGGGCATATAGGAATTAACTATTATTCATATTGGTCCGGACCACTGGACCGGGCGAGATGTTAGAGGATGGTTGTACTAGGAAGGAGCGGCAAAAACAGGCATTTCATGACGGCAAGAAATATCCCTGACAGGTCCACCTAAAGTGTAGAACATCCCGCTCATGCGCAGATGTTCTTAAGTCAGCAAGACAGATTGTTAAAGATGCGACGGCCTGCGTGGTGGGTAAAGGTGGTAAAATTGTCACATCCACGAAAACCGACCTAAACAGAAGAGCACGTTTGAATAAGGGATGGACCAACTATAGTAGGTCAATACAAACCCAATGAGGAATGTACAGGGAATGTATTGTGATTGGCAAGTTGTAGACACTTCAAATGAGGGATGTTCAACCAATGGAGAATGCACCCAATCGAACTAAGGAAATAACTCAATATCGTCACTGCTGGTAAGCAATTAGATGCGCTTTTCGTAATCATTGTATATGGGAGTGTCACGATTGTTAGGTACAAGAAAACAACGGGAAGTAAAGCCATGGAGAACCGGAATATCATACCCTCCCCTTTGGGACCCAGAACTGCCAAAATAATGTCACGCCACCCACGCCCATTATCCGATAGCCTATAATTGTCATGGCGCCATAAGAGGTGTGAATTGTTGCACCAAGTTGACCTGTAATGCCGATGCTATAAGATGACAGCCCACATCCGGATATCATAAGGAAGATTAATGCGGACCGAAAAAACCCACCAAAAGAAAACCAAAGTTAAAACGCTGTATAGTAACTGATGTGATAAAATACCCTGTGGCGATGGGTCTTGTGTGGAAGGCACAAAAATTCGCGGGAACCAAAATGCAACGAGAAGGTCCTGACCGGTTTGGAGAATATCCATAAATTTGTTGAAAAGACCGAAGATAGTTGGGCAAAACGGTCACCAGCCCCCCGGAGCGAGAAATATATCGCTATCCTATCCCAGCAATGTGCCTAAAGGGGGTGATGGGAGCCGGAGCTATTGTGAGCCTGGAGAAACCTGGAGTGTACCCAATGAGACATGCTGCTAACAGGAGCAGAATGGGGGTGGTATATGTATGTGGAACATTAAGAGCGACCTGCGCCAAGACCAAGGTGGCAAAATACAACCCGCTTATGTGAAAAATTTGTGGGATGTGACGATGGGAACTGGGATGCATGACGCCTGTTCTCGCTCAAGCACAGAAACAGGTGACCCGCATGGAGATGGACATGTGAAATGTTAATGATACCTTTGTCGCACAAGTGCCAGGCGGCGAAACACAACCGGATTCTGTGAAAACTTCAGGAGGGTAGGACGAGGCGAACTGGGTTACAGGGGCTGCATTGCGCTTGCATCTCGCTCAAGCGCAGAAACAGGTGAACGCCCTGGCGGGGGTGGATCATTGTGATAAAAGACTTAGCCAAGCATCGGGGAGAAAAATAAAAATAAATTGAGACGTGGCCTAAGGTTAAGCATACCTAGTAGACGGATCGAGAATGAGTATATTATATGGGTGGCGCCAAGACTGGCCAGACGAGGCAGAAACCAGGCCAGAAGGACATATCAGACTTAGTATGTGGCTAATTAACGGTTATTGTTGGTGACAAAAAGACTTGTCCTAGGCGTAGGAGAAACAAGTCAGACTTGGCCTAAGCGTAGGTAACAAGCCATATATAGTTATTGGATAAAACCTGCGGCGAGAGGAAAATTAATTATAGGCGACAAAAGGCGTGGCCTATGCGTAGGAACCAGGCCAGACTCAGCCTAAGCGTAGGAACCAAGCCATAGATAGTTATCGTACCAGGTTTCGGCGGGTAAAATTATAGGTGGGACAAAGACCTGCCCTAAGCATAGGAAAACAAGTCAGACGTGGCCTATCGTAGGAAACACTCCATGAATATTTAATGGACCAAACATGCGGAAAAATTGAAATTGATTGGGTGACAAAATGCGTGGCCTAACCGTAGAACCCAGGCCAATCCCTGTATTTATCGGACCAAGTAGATGCCGGAGAAAAATTAGTAGGGGGACGGAAACACTGGCCCTAAGCGTAGGAAACCCAGACAAGCTTGGCCTAAATGGAGGAAACCAGCCATGTACAGCGGGCCAAGTCAGCGGCTAAATCAACTGACATATAGGAGATGATAGACTTGCCTAAGCGTAGGAAAACAAGTCAGACTCGGCCTACGCAGAGGAAACGAGCCAGATAAAATAGACGCACGTATATCTGACCAAGAATGCTGTGAAAAGAAACATGATGTGGTGGCAAAAAGACTCACCTAAAGTGTATAAAAATAAATCGGCCCGGCCTAAGCATAGGAACCGGGCAATATAAACTTTTCGCTCTGAGCACGGTGGTGTGGCGAAAGAAATCAAATTAACCCGCCCTAAACTGACGAAAACAAGATGCGTGGCCTAAGCGTAGGAACCAAGCGATACTAGAAATAGTCACCGAGCATGCCGCAAAATAAACATTGATGTATAACAAGTGGGCAATGCCCTAAAGTAGGTATTTTCTATGTAAGTTGTTATTATAAAACACGTAAAAAAGTATAGGAAACATATCTGGCCTAAGCGTAGGAACCAGGCAATATAAAATTTTCGCTCTGGGACCCAGGGATGGGGTAATTGTAATTTGTAATTGTAATTGACTGTAATTAATTACATATTTTCAAGTAATTGCATGTAATTGGTAATTGAGTTTATTCTCAATTACATGTAATTGCAGTTGTAATTGGTTAGGATGTAATTGTAATTGTAATTTGGGTCTAATTTCAATTACTTCAAAATCACAGGTTCTTATTTCTTCTCAAAGTTCTCTTTCATGATTCATCCAATGGTTTCTATAATGTTTTTTTTCTCCAAATTTCAAAGTGTAAGACTGACGACTGGCTATCACTATGCTGTCACAACACTGAGTTGTCATCCACTGTGTCTCAATTGTTAATTCTGTTGACACCTCTTTGTTTGCTTAAGCATTGGTTAACCTTTGAGGTCGAAGGTTTGTTTTGATAAATACGATGAGAAACCAACTTTAAATGATTGACAATAGATCACTATAATAGATCACTCTTATGATCATGTTTCATTATCTCCACCTGATATGGTATATATGCTATGGTAGAAATTCATACCAACCATTGCTAAAAATTCTATCAACATGTCTACAAAAACAATCTGGCAGCATTTGGTTTGCAGAAAGACAGGTCGTGTACTATGAAAGCGAAGTGCAAACTTTTCCCAACTACAATCTCCGGTTCCAAAAAAGTTACCTCCAATTTTGTGACACATTTGAAGGTAAGTTTCCATTTCTATGTATTAGTATTGTTTAATTCCATTGACATATAACTCCAGTCATATGGTGGTATTGGTATATGCATTGTGTCTTGTCCCTTCTAATTTGCAACATAATGACAATGTGGGGACAAATAGCTGCCTCACTAATCCCCCAATTAGCAGTGTCTATTGGATGCATTGTGTCACCAGTAAGCTGGTGGCCACAAAGGCTAATTATGTTTATGACTCTAATTAAGAATTAGAGTGTTGATTATCTCATTGTCCTTTACAATGGCCTGGCTTTGTGTCTGACTTACTGGGATGGTCTTATTCCCTTAATAATTAAATGATGGATACATGTATATGTTACTAAAATACTCTTATTATTTTCATTTTATATCGAAAGCATCAATATGTCTATGAATCCAAAGTCACAAGCACCATCAGCAAGTTACCAACAGCCTAGAAAAATTAGTTAGCAAAGTTCACAAATATCATCCCAATTTCTAGAAGATCAACCCAGGCTACAAGTTGCCAATGCAACACGCTGGAATTACCAGCTATAAATCATGATTCGCTCAGTTCTACGAACACCTATCATGGACCAAATACATTGGCTGTTCTGTACCAAGTGTGCTTCATTATTGTGCTTCTTCGTGTATTTTATCTTGCTTGTATTAAATTTATGTTTTGTTATCAAATAAAGTTCATATAAATAAAAAGTGTTCCTACTTCAATTCTGTACTGAAATGTAATTGTAATTGTAATTGAATTACATTTCAAAGTAATTGTAATTGTAATTAATTACATTGTGAATTAGATGTAATGGGAATTGTAATTGTAATTGAAAAATATTGAAGTAATTGTAATTGTAATTAATTACATTCACAAGTAATTGCCCCAAGCCCCATGGCGGTGTAGCGAAAGAAATAAAATTAACTCGCCCTAAACCATCGAAAACAAGACCGTCGAAAACAAGAGACGTGGCCTAAGCGTAGGAACCAAGCCATACTAGAAATAGTCCCCAAGCATGCCGCTAAATAACATTGATGTAAAACAAGTGGACAATGCCCTAAGGTAGGTATGTGACATGTATGTGGTTATTATAAAACACGTAAAAAAGTATAGGAAACAAGCCATATCTGGCCCAAGCGTAGGAACCAGGCAATATAAACTTTTCGCTCTGGGTACGGTGGTGTAGCGAAAGAAATAATATTAACCGCCCTAAACCGTCAAAAACAAGACCGTCGAAAACAAGAGGTATGGCCTAAGCGTAGGAACCAAGCCATACTAGAAATAGTCACCGAGCATGCCACTAAATAACATTGATGTAAACCAAGTGGACAATGCCCGAAGTTAGGTATTTGACATGTATGTGGTTATTATAAAACACGAAAAAAAGTATAGGAAACGAGCCAGATCGATTGGCCGGTCCAAAAACATCACATCGGCTAAGCAAAACAAATTCACTGGCCCAAAGTAGAGGAAAACAAGTGAGCTGCACTGCAGACCATATATACATCGGTATCGGACCAAGTATGCTGCTAAATATAACTGCGATGTAAAAGCAAAAACAAGCCATAAATCAGAACGGCTAAAGTGAATAAAGTGTGGCACGGTCTGCAGTGAAATAAGCGAAGCCAGCTGACATTCAAATCATGATACGGTCCAATGAAGCCAAGATAAATTAGGCCGGTGCCGAGCGTGGGCCAATGCTGTATAGAGATATAGCGTAACATGTCCAGTGGGCTATTTGCAATATGTGTATTCCTACTCATGTCACATTTTAAAGTGATGTGAAACCCGCCTGGAGGGTGTCAAATCGAAATGGAGAATAATCTTGCTGAAAGTAGGTGTGGTAATAATATTAATCCAACTTGACAACACACCCCAATATGGTAAATTAAAAGCAGGGACTCAGAATAGCGTAATCATGTGTGTTCGTATAGCGCCGACAGTGGCGGTCCGAATCGAGAGGTAAATAGTAATGATTGCGGTCGGACGCCAGGGTGTGTTGAAATAAAACAAATTCACCTGCCCAAAACGGAGCAAAATTAGTTGATTTGATTCATGTAGCGATCCAGTTGACAAAATTCACCACCATGAAACCCGAAGGTTGATACAAAGTGGAACTTTTACCACATTCCCAGATGGTGTGGCGAACACTGATGTCATGAACAGCCGCACGATGCGGTAAGAACATATCCCACGCACTTTCCTGTCAATAACTATCGCACCATAAGTTGGAACAAAATTATACATGCATGAATGCCGGTCAATGCACCTGCCCGGTGCTATGGAAGAGGGCTGTGACGATTAATTGTGATTTCGATGAATCACGATTTCCGATTTGATTCACGATCCATTTCCTTGCTAAGTTGATGCTGTATTGAGAAATTACCACAGCTGATATTGATGTCTCAAAAAAAGAGTTGACAACAATCGTGGAATATGTGTCATATCGAATGCAGATGTGAAATAAATATCCCGAACTATGTTTTATCGGTGACGCAAGTATTCGAAATTGAACAGTTGAAATAAATATCATGATAAGATACAGGGTAATATGCTGTTTGAAACACTGCGGTGACTGACCCACTGTCAGTCCGCATGACTAAAAGAAAACTTGGAAGCTGCCAATGTCAAACTCCACAGTAGCTGCATCGCGATGTGATGTGAATTGTTTGTCAGGCAGAAATCGTGACTCGAATCGAACCGTGAAGTTGGGAATCGGTACGACCCTACTATTTAAGTATTGAATAATATGATAATATGCAAGGCATATAGAACGACCCCGTCATAATAGTAAGATTTATATTTTTATCGAATACAGGTGCTTTACATAATCGCTATGATATAGATAAAATGTTTGTAAATGAACACCATTGATATGAAGAGGGAAGTAGTAAACATAAACATCATATTGGCTGCTGATGTCAGAAAAAAAATCAACACTACGCTGCATTTACATGTAAAAATTGATGTGATATTATAAATAACTCAGATTACCTGTGTATGAGCATGGATTAAATGCTCAATCAATACATCAAACAATATATGGTTCGTCTATAGTGAGGTGAAATCAGTTGTCCGCGAAGACGACATGACAAGTTCAGTCATGTCTGGATTCTGGCCCACAGAGACAAATGACGCTTTGACGTCATTACGCCGTAACTGCCTTTATTTTGTTAACAAATGAAACTGATCTAATATAATATGAACATATTCATAACAACGTACTGTTTATAACTAAATAAATACATCAGTTGTCCATTGCCACATATCAGAAGTTGTGAAGTAGAAAATTTGTTTCATATCTGATTCCGCGATATTGTGAAACCACTGCCGGAAGTCACGTGATTTTCTCACGAAAATGTTGTGTGAATAAAACTTTCACCTTCACAGTATACTGTAATTTATGTGTGACGTCACAAGTACGCACGCCCGCCTGTTACCTATACACGACCCGAGCTCGGGCATGCAAGCGGGGTCGTTATGAAGTAGCCAATTTCTGCAATGTGACGGATATGTAATACTTCATCGGGCCATAAGGGATTGAAGCCATATACGGTACATAATTATAAGACATAACTGGAGTATAGGCGACGAATACTTAACCTGGCTAACTTCTCATAAAACTTCCCACTTATCAATATCCATCATGCACAATCACCGCAAGCCTGGATATGTGTCTTATGTATTTCAAACGCCCCAGAAAAGTGAGTGTATATGATCCAAAAGACTAAAGTCTAAATGGTCATCGGATCAACGTTATGGTGAATAAAATAAAAAAATTGATTAGGCATTTTGCCATGAGAATGGTTATAACTTATACCATTGGAAACGTTAGCATTACATTCTGAAAGCAAAGAGCAAACCTCAAGCGATAAAAAATTTGGACCATGTAAAAAAAAACAAAAAACAAGAATTGAAAACTTGAGAAAACCAAGATTCACGGCAATAAACATGAAATTGAACGTAAATGATGTTATTTGTCATAATGCATGGTCTAGTATGATTAACACAAAGTGAGATAAGAACAAAAACATTAATACCCACTAAAGTCTAAATACCAGGACAAAAGCAGAAACTCAGTCCTAACTCCTAAGCTAAATTGGTTGCTAAATGTTTTTGTTGTAACCGGAGGGTTGGAAGCCGAATAAACATGTATAAAAACTTATCAGATTGATACCAAGTATCTTTGAAATTGAATAACGGAAGCACCACTGATATTCCGAGGTGGTGACAAAGTTATGAATGCAACAGCTTTCCATCCTTGACCCTATCGAAAATGGGACGCATACTTCCTTTTGACTGGCAAGTACCACGCACGATTTCAGCGGTTGTTTGGGGAGCTAACCCACATTTTCTTGATAATGTCTTCACCTATATGCCGAGAACGAATGTCAAGTTACATGAAAACGAGTTAAACCAGAACATTGCAATTGATTTGTAGTTTAACAGGTAAGTTATCGGAAACTGGACGGCTCGTCAGAAAGGTAAATAAAAGCGTGACCCTGTTAAAAAAAACGTGGAAATACTCTCGCGGAATGCCGCCAAAAATTTATACATAGGCACAAATGACCACGGATGCACTATCGACAAATGGCATGAAGAATTGATGGCAAATATCGGCCGCGAGAGTCCATAATACTAATAGTAAAAGACGCTAAATAATTGTCGACCGATCCGGGCGAATGTTCTAACAAAAAGCTGTATGATGTCCGTGTGATTACCCATGTGACCTGACGCCAGACGAAATAATTCCTTCCTCAATCTCGATGGGCTTTGTTCCAATGCTTTAGCATATACTCGTCCCTTCAGGACAAACAAAGGCATTATCTCAGTTGACAATTAGTGAAGTGAGGAATAGAAGCTCGCAAATTGATTGTCTGATTTCCATATCGCTCCGCATGTACTGCAGTACGTGATTGAATATATGCAGTACTGTCATATCTATTTATAGCCATCGTGGGTTTTCCCTTCCAATATATACATGTAGCAACCCGTGGGATAAATGATCTGCTGCTAGCTTATGCTCTGGCATCTCTGTTATTCCCCATAAAAAGTAATAGAAATAGCAAATATAGCAAAATTTCCTGGTATTCAAAATGTATTTTCTCAAAATCCGTAAGGAATATCTTTGTGAAATTTGGTACAAGCAATTAATGTGACACAATATTTAAGTACCATTGATCAATTGGAAATTATAACCTCATTTACTTCACTTTTATGGTATGAAAAATATTTTAAATTTCACTGTTTTCCAGTATTAAGAACTTTTAGTCTGGTCACCAAACCACGATTTTTGGCTAATACTTGTTTTTTTCTCTGCGGATTCTGGTGGTCTAGGGTCCCTTTATGAAGAATCTATCGGCTGACACCGTGTCAGACTTGGGGATTATGCAAAACATGGTGGTCAAAATGGCTGAATTTGTCAAAACAAAATGACTTTTACCCACATGGAGTTGAGTAAAAATATAGAAACAACAATTTGTCACAATTGTTATTTTTTCTTGATTGACCAATTTTAGCTCAACAATTGATGAAATGATGGACACCAAGATGGCGGCTTAAAATACAATTTTTTTTAGTTTTGATCAAATTCCCATAAATGATCGATGAACCTCAGTATATGAAATATGACGTTGCCTTTGATTTATTAACATATTTATTAAACTAATTGTTTATCCAAAAGTAAATGGAGCCATTCTGACCAGTGGGAGAAAATTTATGAGACCACAGAAAGATGATGCAATAGAACCAAATACGTTTATAAATAGTACGTCTGAGTCTGAGGTATCAACAGTTTCATTGCAATGAAAAGCTGAGGTATCACTGTGAGCCGATTCTTTCTTGTTTTATAAATTCGAGTATCCAACAATGTCGTCTATGTTCATAAATAAAATAGTGTTATTTAAACGAAAAAGAGCATTGTTGGATCCAATGAAAACACCATGACATGTCCCATAGTAAAGCATGTAATTCAGTGACATGTATTTAATTACTTACAATGCGAGCACTGTGTGGGCTTTATCAGTGACACTATGTATACATGTATAGCGGTCATAAAAAATATGAATAAAAATTTATGTAAGCTGTTTCTGCTATTCAAATATACGTATAGATGTCTATTAAGTTTTACGACTCTATAAGTTGGGTAAGGACACTATTTGGGTGTACAATAATGCCCTAAATAATCGACTCCTTAACCACAGAAGAATTATGGGTAAATTTTCAAGATTTAGTCGGAAATATGGAGAGCTTTCCGATGAATGGCAATAAGCCATATTTCCAACTAAATCCTGAAAAATTACCCATAATTCCTCTGTAGTTAAGGAGTCGATTATTTAGAGCATTACTGTAGATGGCATGCACATGCGGCTGACTTTTGTTGGTTCTGTCGGTACAGTGGTGGCCGATACTTCGATCGTTCTAAGTAATAGGCCTATGCTATTAAAGACCTCAGTTATGGCTATAGCATTGTGAGCATGGCAATCCGGTGCCTTACGCATACCACTGAAACCATAAACTTTGGGCACTGATAATGATATCTGGTCTGGACCGAGCCTTTGGCGAGGTCCAGACCTAATTTACTGGACGAGTTTTGTAATTTTCGCTATAAACTGGGGACGAGTTGAAGATCTATTACATGATCCAAAACATCAACAAAACATACTTAAATCAACAAATGTGAAGCGAAACTAACATTGGCTTCTATAAGGCATGCGATGACGTTTCACGTAACTATTTGTTGTTTGCCAGCGATAAGAAATAGTCCCAGATAAATAGTCCCAGATTAATGGCATATATTTAATGATATAACTTTTCGAACTTTGTTATAAAAATATTTGTTTGTTAGTCGGAAATATGGCCGTTTGTTGTAAAAATATTGGAAGCCATTTTATTTTGAGACGTAGCGTATGGAGTGTTAACAGACGACAAACCGGAAGTCAAAGGTCACCTGGTACTATTTCCTGTTATTAAACAAACGTTTAATATCACAATTTATAGAATGGGTTTATTGAATGGAATAAGGGTTGGATCATGTAATAAATAGGTAAATGTGTTAGTAAATTAAATATACTCCAATACGAGTGTTCAACTTAGCACAGGAATGCTTTTTCAGTGGCAATGAATGCATGATGAATGAAGATCAACGAATCCATCGTCGCGTATGGGGAACAGCACATATTTTCCAGACAAACAAATCCTGTATCCAAAAGAAGACACACTCCCCAAATGTCACAAACACAGTCATAAATGGCCATAAGGAGTCAGCGATGGAATCTTTAGTTACTGGTATGCATACAGCTGATGTACGCTACCATTCTGATTGCCAATAACCCTCCCTGGAAGGAGACGCAATACATGCTGCAGCGTTCACTTCTGATCAATGCTCATCACTAACATCAAATAAATCCTTCCCATGCAGTTGTGGATTTCACCAAACTCTCTTCAGTTGAAGCTCTGTTGATAGTTACAAGTAGTATATCGAGCAAGATGGGACACTTTTATCATAAGACTGATTGTCTCTAAACTGTCAAATGTTTGAAAATGAATTCAATTCAAAGTTTTCCATCTACCATCTTACCATGTTACCAAACTCATTCCAAAATTAGGGGTGATCGCGTTTTCTTTCAGCCCGTTAGCGGATTTATTTAGGTTCACATTCGTCTAGATAAGAAGACACCGATCAACGTGCCGATTTGATGGTCATATTTATGCTTGAGTGATTAATTATTATGACAATACATGTATACACATTTCTGGCCAATAGGAATCTGCGTACTGGAAATAAGATTTTTCTTTTTTTGTAATTAAGTAAATAACAATTTTAAGCTGCCATCTTGCATGGTCACCGTCTTTAATATGGTTATCACAAACTCATCTGAAATAACACAAAGAGATCATATAAACATAATCAATGTGTTATTGGATTTCATTTCTGATTCTTTTGCAGTAAAACCTAGTATCTTCTTTTGGCAAGAACAGCCATTTTGACCACCATCTTTGTTTTACCCGAATTTCTCAAATTCCTCAAGACTGCCAGCTAAGAGCTAGTTAGCCAGTGGATTTTTCAGCATGGTGCCGGAATTCACTGAGAATGAAACTTTATATGCTAAAACACGCGTTTGTGTCTTGGCCTGACTTATTATAAGTAGCTATATCAAACTATCTTCTAAGCAAAGGAGTCTGACACATGCGTTCTTCTTGAAGTAATTCAGCAAAGCGATATTATACCAATAATTGCAATTATTTTATTGCTTTATTTGTTAATATTAAAGGCCCACTTAATTTTCGAACCCCCAGATAATCTCATATATATTTTGAAGACCTCTGTTTGTATGTCTGTATGTTTGTCTGTCATTGATACAAATCTACGATTCTCGACCGATCGGGACGAAACTTGGTACGTGTGTGTAGTTTGACCAGGCGGTGGACGTTGTCGTATTGGCGAGTCCGTGCGGCGCCCGCTTCGCGCATGCGCAGACGAGATCTCGGAAACGGGTGGAGCTATCGACTTGAAATTTGTTATGTGAATGTATCTTCCCCCGGATGCGAATTTTATCGGGTCGCCGAGCCCGTGCGACGCCAGCTTCGCGCATGCGCAGACGAGATCTCGGAAACGGGTGGAGCTATCGACTTGAAATTTGGTATGTGAATGTATCTTGCCCCGGATACGAATTTTATCGGGTCGCCGAGCCCGTGCGACGCCAGCTTCGCGCATGCGCAGACCAGATCTAGGAAACGGGTAGAGCTATCGACTTGAAATTTGGTATGTGAATGTATCTTGCCCCGGATACAAATTTTATCGGGTCGCCGAGCCCGTGCGACGCCAGCTTCGCGCATGCACAGACCAGACCTCGGAAACGGGTGGAGCTTCGCGCATGCGCAGACCAGATCTCGGAAACGGGTGGAGCTATCGACTTGAAATTTGGTTTTTGAATAGACCGGACAACGTCGGGCTCATCGGCTAGTCTCATATATATTTTGAAGACCTCTGTCTGTCTGTCTGTTTGTTTGTCTGTCATTAATACAAATCTACGATTCTCGACCGATCGGGGCGAAACTTGGTACGTGTGTGTAGTTTGACCAGGCGGTCGTCGTTGTCGTATTGGCGAGCCCGTGCGACGCCCGTGCAGCGCATGCGCAGACGAGATCTCGGACACGGGTGGAGCTATCGACTTGAAATTTGCTATGTGAATGTATCTTGCCCCGGATACGAATTTTATCGGGTCGCCGAGCCCGTGCGACGCCAGCTTCGCGCATGCGCAGACGAGATCTCGGAAACGGGTGGAGCTATCGACTTGAAATTTGCTATATGAATGTATCTTGCCCCGGATACGAATGTTATCGGGTCGCCGAGCCCGTGCGACGCCAGCTTCGCGCATGCGCAGACGAGATCTCGGAAACGGGTGGAGCTATCGACTTGAAATTTGCTATGTGAATGTATCTTGCCCCGGATACAAATTTTATCGGGTCGCCGAGCCCGTGCGACGCCAGCTTCGCGCATGCGCAGACCAGATCTCGGAAACGGGTGGAGCTATCGACTTGAAATTTGGTTTTTGAATAGCCCGGACAACGTCGGGCTCATCGGCTAGTCTACTATATATTTTGGGACTTCTATCTGTCTGTTTATTGTTTGTCTGTTAGCTATGGCTGGTAAAACGGCTGGACCGATTGAGCTCAAACTTCCAATCTAAGGTTAAAAAATCACGGGCAGTGTTTACCGCCGTTTTGGAGAAGCTCAGAGCACCCATTCTCCACTCCCAGTCACAAAAATTACCGCCATTGGCACGGTGGGGTTAATTGCGTTGATAGTTAAAGAGCGTTCGTATCCGCAGTGTAATGTGATTCTTACGTCTGGGTCCACACGTGAGCGTAACTGTATCCAGACATGAGCGTGTTGTGTGATTCTTACGTACTTAGGGCTTCCTAGGAACGGGGGACATTTTCATCGGGTCAGATTTTCCGCCCGAGGTGATCTTCACATTGAAACGGGTACCCACAAATGATATATATGTGTGTGTCCTTTATAGACTCGAACCGATTGAGCTCAAACTTGCTACCCACGGGAAGTGTCATGGACGGGTTAAATTGTGACCCCGACCTGACGGGTAAAACTGGCGGATTTTGACGAAATTTTACACCTAGGTGCAGCATACGTGTCTCGGGATACTTCTTTGTCGGGGGAGTGTTTTGGACGGGTCAAATCGTTACCCCGACCTGACCTTGACCTTCAAAATGGTCAATTCAAGGTCAAAGCCCGGACGAAGTCGGGTCACCTGCTAGTTTTATATATGATAAATGCCATATTATATAACATTTGCATAATATACATGTGTAGCATCATACCTCTACATATTATAATGAAGAATAAAGCAGTCACAAATGTTCCAGCCTAATGAAAATTAACAAATGTTGATATGCATTGTGGTCCACTCAAGCAGGGATCAACCATGCAACTGGAATTAGGCCACATTGTTAAGACTGAAGATATGTGGTGGTCAGTTTTAACTTGGTTATGAACACATTAGATTGACCGAGAGAAAATACCGGGCATCGACGATAACTCTGCAAATCATAAATTGTCCATTAGTTTTCAGTTAATTTTTTGCACATGTGCAACTACCGGTAAACTAAATGCATGCTTATAATTTTTCTCCTTTTTACAATTTTCCCACATTTCATCTGGAATTTGGCAACACAGTGAACTATTAAATGTTATTTTTTCAGTTTCATGTTATGAAGAAAATAGTCAATTGAAAGCATCAGCCACTGCATACTCTACTGATGGTGTAATGCTGAAGAATAATCATCCACTCCACATAATGGTAAGTCATATGTCTAACTACAGTAATGCCCTAAATAATCGACTGCTTAACCACAGCAGAATTATGGGTAACTTTTCAGGATTTAGTCGGAAATATGGCTTGTTGCCATTCATCGGAAAGCTCTCACCATATTTCCGACTAAATTCTGAAAAGTCACCCATAATTCTGCTGTGGTTAATGAGTCTATTATTTAGGGCATTACTGTAGGACATGAATTAATGGAAAGATTTTGATGCTCATGTTATCAAGCTGGATTTAGTGTACCTATCATTTGCAGAATGAGGTCCCCAGAGGGTGAATTTAGTGATGCTATATCCCACATGTGACCATTAGCAGTTGAGAAGACCTATTAGCCCACCCAGGCCTCAGCCTAGGGGTCCAGAACAGGGAGACTTGAAGTCTCCCTCCAGGAAATTTAGGGAGACTTCAGGTAATTTAGGGAGACTTCAGGGTGGGGAGACTACCAAAAATTGACAATTTTCAAATATCGCTTTATTTTATAACATCTGACAATAAAAAATTTAAAAAGATAAAATAACAAATAAAACTAAAAAAATTTGACTTTATCTGAAATTAGCTTAATTAATTGTTATTATACATTTAAAATTTTTGGAAATGTTTTGTGTAGCTATCATTTAAGCAAGACAATTATCAAGTTACAGTAATAGTTACTTTTTTAACTAAATGAAAGTAGTATTAATATTTCCTAGACTGCAGCTTGGAAGATATGTTTGTACAGTCTGAATCATGATGCATGTAACTTTTTAAGTTTAATTTGGTCACGGCTGTAATGTGGGTGTCCGCTAAAATAAACAATAAGGACTAACTAACAAAGGAGTTGCAAAAGCTTTTATTAATTAATGGCCTCCCTTAATTAATGCCAACATCACTGGTATAATCCGATTAAAGCAATAAACTTGACATTATTTTATTTACGGAAGTCGGTCTCTTCAAAAAGTCCGACGCGGTCTCTTCAAAAAGTCCGACGCGTTACCGAAACGAACTTCCGAAGCGCCTGGTACATACTCTGATAATGTCGTAATTGTTTTATATCTGAAAAGCGGGACGGCGGTCTTTTAAGTTAATTAAAACATTTATTTGTGACACTCATGATGGTCAGTAACAACACAGATGCGAACATCTCATCGTGTTTTCAGCGTGTCAAAACATTCGTGATTAACATTCATTACCGCAAAGGGAACAAAGGCGACGGAATTAATAACAACACAAAACAATAGGTCATATTTTATTTTTTTATTTTAAACACTTGGGTCTTTGGCTCTGCATCGTCTGTTTCTTTTTGGGATGGCCGCCACAATTCATCTATATACGGACATGTCCAGACATGTCCGGAAAAAAAACTAGAAAAAAAATTAAGAAAAAAAAGAAAAAAAATTCCCCCTAAAATTGAAGGCGACTTCGATTTCGCCTTAGAGCGACGATAGGGCGAAGTCAGCGACAGTAAGGCGACAATCTCGCCCGAGTCGCCTTGTGAGCTGAGGCCTGAGCCCACCCCTGGTTGTCTCCCACTAGTTTTGAGTATTACTGTATTTTTACATGTGACCAGCAGTCGAGAAGAACTGTTAGCCCACCTCTGGTCTCCTCACCACTATAGTTTTGAGTATTACTGTATTTTTACAGGTGTCCAGCAGCGGAGTGGACCTGTTAGCCCACTCCCTCATCTCCTCGCCACTAGTTTTGAGTATTACTGTATTTTTACAGGTGACCAGCAGCCGAGTGGACCTGTTAGCCCACCCCCTGGTCTCATCACCACTAGTTTTGAGTATTACTGTATTTTTACAGGTGTTCAGCAGCAGAGAGGACCTGTTAGCCAAACCACCTAGTCTCCTCACCACTAGTTTTGAGTATTACTGTATTTTTATACCCCCACTTTCGAAGAAGATGGGGGGTATACTGGATTGACTGCATCTGTCCATCCGTCCGTCCGTCACGCTTTCTCCGTCCGTGGCCCCGTCCATCCGTCCGTCTGTCATAACTCGAACAACTATGAACCGATTCCAATAATTTTTTGTATGCAATCTCCTTGGGACTGCCTCTCCGCATGATGCTAATTGCGGTTTGGTCCGACTTTTTTTTAAAAGTTACGCCTCATTTTCGACTTATTTTGACTTAGAAAATTCTGTCCGACTTAATAACTTTCACAAATATGAACCAATTTCGAAATTTTTTGGTATACATTCTTCTCACAATACCCTCTCTACATGATGCGGCTAGGGATTGGCTCAGACTGTTTTTCGTAATATTACACTTCATCTTTGACTTATTTTGACTTAGAAAATTCTGTCCGACTTAATAACTTTAACAAATATGAACCAATTTAAATAATTTTTTCTGTACAAGCTTCTTGTGACACCATATCGATATTATTAGTCCGAATTTTTCTTTAAAGTTAAAAATCTTTTTTGTTGGGTTTACGGATAATGCGGGTTGAATTTGCCACGGTGTATGCTAGCACTCGAGTGCACACCTCTTGTTACAGGTGGCCAGCAGCCGAGTGGACCTGTTAGCACAACCCCTCATCTCCTCACCACTAGTTTTGAGTATTACTGTATTTTTACAGGTGGCCAGCAGCCGAGTGGACCTGTTAGCCCACCCCTTGGTCTCCTCACTCCTGCAGTACAAGTGGAATACGTTGGGTTTCTTCTTCTACTATTTACATCTTCTTATGTACGCCATCTTCCTGACTTTCCTAACTGGATTCATGCTCAGCACAGATCCTCCTTACAACAAGTAAGTTTCAATCTAATATTAGTTTGTTCATGGTCTACATACAGCATCTACAGTAATGCCCTAAGTAATCGACCCCTTAACCACAGCAGAATTATGGGTAACTTTTCAGAATTTAGTCGGAAATATGGCTTGTTGCTATTCATTGGAAAGCTCTCGGGGAGAACTAATCTAAGCACAGATCCTCCTTACAACACGTAAGTTTCAATCTAATATTAGTTTGTGCATGGTCTACATACAGCATCCACAGTAATGCCCTAAATAATCGACTCCTTAACCACAGAAGAATTATGGGTAACTTTTAAGGATTTAGTCAAAAATATGGATAACTTTCCGATGAATGGCAACAAGCCATATTTCCAACTATATCCTGAAAAGTTACCCATAATTCTGCTGTGGTTAAGGAGTCGATTAATTAGGGCATTACTGTATCAAGTCTCATTGAAGAGGTTGGATTGCTTGATCAAACTCGCTGCCTGCGGCGGGTCATTTAACCATTTCACGATGGAAGCTTCCGGAAATTTTGCAAAAATGCTGTGCCAATTAATGCATTCTCTTATATACAATGTAGTCACAGCCTCTTTATCAGTAGATGTCTTGATAAAATCAGCACCTGTTATAATCATGGGTAAGATGTGATAATTAATTTATGAAATTTTCTTCCAGTTTATTCAACAGGGTATCCGCGGCTCCTTGAATTCCTTGAAACTCCTTGATTTGGAAAATCAATTTTCCAGGGCCCTTGAAACCCTTGAATTGAATGCCCACTCCTTGAAAACCCTGGAATTCTATGTAGCCCTTAAACCCAGGTATATCGATTCATCGGGAGTCAATAAATATAGATAGTTTAGTTCCGAACGCGTTGTTGGTATATGGGAAGTAACCCCATTTTGAATTTCCGCTGGCGGCGGCAATTATCTCGAGTCAATTGTAATTGTGTGACCCCCCCAATGAAGCATGGGATGTAACTCCATTTCCCGCAAAACACCAATACTCGCGAGTCTATTTCAATTATGTGACCCCCCTATGAAGTATCATAAAATTGAACACGATAAAAAATAGTTCCGAGCTTTTCAAACCCAGGTAGCGTAATTAGTGTATTTTTATTGTATCGGATTGAGGTAATTTGTATATTATATAGACATTCGACATTAGAAACCCGTGTTTTACATAAAAACGTACAAATTAACAAAAACGAAACCGAAACAAAAAAATCACATCCGCTTCCGATGACCTTCATTTCCTGTTTACGAGTATTTTAAATAACATGCCCGGTGGTAAATGCAAATACCAGACGCAATGGGGCGCCAAATTCAAATGGGTGGAGGCGGTTGAGAACAACACATATAACGCTAGATGTCAGTTATGCAAGAAAATATTTGACGTCGCAAACATGGGCGAAAGTGCCCTGGGCTGGTGTCACATGCAAAAAGTTTGAAGCACCAGAAAAATGACATTGAAATCCAGGGGACTGTACCCATTGCCAGTCTTATGCAGCCAGCACCACAAGCAGCCCAAACTGTCAGTGTCACAGCTGTTAGATCACTAGTACAACCGTATAGAGGCTACTGCCCACATAAATAAGAAGGAGTCTAATGAGATCCCACCCACCCCCCCCCCCCCCATCCCGCCACCCATAGTATCTTATGCGCCACAGGCGCCCGTATAGAGCTAGGCTACTGCCCACATAAATAAGAAGGAGTCTACTGAGATAAAGGCCTAAAAAGCTAAAAATGCTAAAATTATGGTGGAAAACGTGGTATCACATGTATTAAATGTTCAACAGTTGGTTCCTGGAAACTCCTTGAAAATTGTCGGGGCAGTCCTTGAAAATCCTTGAATTGACTACTGGAACCTCCTTGAAACTCCTTGAATTCATTCACCAGAAATGGGCAGATACCCTGTTCAAGTTAACTGTTCCATGACTGGAGCTTCCTGAAATTTTGCGAAAACTCTGTGACAATGGCCATAGGGAGCCTCACATATATAAGAGAATACAATGTCCCAACAATAATTACCTTGACCTTGTGAGCTTGTGTATTCTCTTATATATGCAAGGCTCCCTATGGAAGACTCACATTTAAAAGAGAATGCACTGGCACAGGATATTTAATGCTACACCAGTGCAGCTCCCGTCATGAATAAGTTAATCCTGCGATCTGACCTCTTCAACTTGACATGATACTACAAACAGATCAATTCAATATATTGATGATACATATAATTATGTTGTCTAGTGGTGGTCGATATGTGTTAGTACAAATAAAAACATCTGTGTTTCCGGTGTCCCGACCAACCTGCCGAAATTGGGCTGACCTGGATATGTTTTCCAAAATTAAAAAAATTAAATTTATTCATGTAATTGACATGTAAAACACATCTATATCGCTAAATATATACTTTATACTATGTTTATTTTAAGCAGCAATAATTTTAGATGGAATTTTAAAAAACAATTTACTTCTATTAAAATACATGTCTATATATATTTGTGGTTGCAGATGAATCCCAATCTCAGAAATAAATCTGTTCTGTTCTGAGAGTCGCACGGCCAGGTGAAAATGCGATGTCAACGTGATGGCACGGCAGTTGTCTAGACTTTTGCTAACAACGCCAATAGTACATCAATGTTGTCATGTACGGTATTGTGCAACATTGTGTCACGGTGCAATGAGCCATGGGAGATAGCACTCTCATGTCCCTTCTTGGAACTCAGATTGCTCTGAACTTTCTGGTGCATATTCTGGGTATATCGTCAGATATAAAACTAGTTTTCTGTCAGAAACTTATGCAACTGGATACAAAGGTATTGAGAATACCAACTTTTATCTTGGTTTTAGAATATGGTGCTTTATAAGATGGATGTGGAAAAAAAAAAATTGCCAAAAAAAGAAAATTTCCAACCTGCCTACCTGGATTTTTTTGCTCATGAAATCGGAAACAGACACGTTTTTTTGGGCCTTAATTAGTGGAGTAGATTAGTAATAAAATTGTTCACTTTGTGACTAAAGCATGAAATTTTACACGTATGTACATATTCACATACTTAATGATATTAGATGTGGAGCCGCGCTGAAATTTCACTTTAACCCCTCTTTTTTTTAATTTAAAGAGTGTTTAGTGATTAGATAACTTATTAAATGTCGCAATTAATCTTACCATGGAATATGCAATTTAAAATCAGGTATATACAGTAATTATTTTTATGGTGAAATTGGAACTCGCCATTCATAATGGCCATCAAAATGGCACCGCATGTGGAAAATTTGACATGTTTTAATAATATCTTCTAGATCAGTTTCTGCTGTATGGAACCAATTCGGAAATGTGACTTTGTTGTGTGATGTTCAAGTTAACTGATCACTTGAGCAATGAAATATGCCATTCGTGGGATGCCAGCCCCTTCCGATCCCTCAATAATTTCAATTTTACAGAACTTGGTATGAAATTTTACCAAATATCACCATTGGAATTCTAGTCATATTTCAACAAGAAATTAGCAGAACTGTTCAAAGTAAGTGAGGCATACCATTACTCATGAATATTTCAACTAAATGGAACCAAAATTGGCCACTTTTATTGTTTCGATCCACCTTAAATGCATCACAATGAGGTGTTTTTAGAAAAAAAATACTCAGGACCGCTTTCAGAATGTCCCCAAAAGTTGATATTTTCAAATAAATCCCGAACATTATTCTCTGCTTATTCTCTGTTCTTCTGCTGTCAACTGACAACTAAATGTTCTATTCTGGTTGTCCTAGTACCTTATGCAGCACAACAATTTCATTTTAAATCATGCAGTATGTAATTTTGCCTGAAAACGTCTTATGGGATTCTGGCCCTGTTTTTGAATGGAAATGAGCAGAACTCTGAAACTGAATTGAGTGGGGTATAACTATGTGCCTAATTTGGCCCAATAACATGTGTAACCATTATAGATAAGCGGGTGTCAGTCCAGGTAACACTTATATCGTGATAGGCATCCCCACACCTAGCACACTAGAATCAGGGAGAAAAACATTAAATCAACACAGAGATGGGATGTTTATTAGCGGCATCAGACTTCGGTGCAAGGGGAGTAATCCAATGTGTTCCACGTGACGCTCTGGTGCAAATATATATGGCAGTAATTGTCACAATTTATTCAATTAGAATAATCACTGTAATTATGACTATAGTGCCAGTGACATTTAAATGTGTCATTTGCATTTTTAAGTTTCGGGATATTTAATGAAGAAATTATTATGAACTGAAACCAATAATTCTATTGAAAAAGTCACAAAATAACAACTTGCCATAAAGTACTGTTTTGCGCCGAAGGAAAACAATCGGTTAGTGACACAACTGTGGGAAATATAAATCTGCTCAATGCACAAGAGGCCCTTGCCTGGATGTCCAGAATGATGTTACATATGCAGTTATCACCCTTATGTTTAATGCGATACAATCGATGTTAAATTTAGGACAGTTATGTTTATAATTAATTAGAGAAAGTCTCAGTGCAGGTCAATGGCATTTGTTGAACTTATTGTCTGAACATTTCTTAAGGGAACTACTCGTCAATGAGTATTTATAGTAAAGAAAGGGCTAACTTAAGCAAGGAGAGCCGCAACATGTTGGGTTGAGAAAAAAAAATTAAACTTGACTTAGTAGAACAAAATGTTATATTTAAAAGCCTAAGAGATAATATGATTAAGAGTGTTTGTGTGTATATGATAAAACATAGAGGTTTATGAGATGAGCTTAACCCTTTACCCAACAAACCGGCCAAAACCGGCCAAAACCGGCCAAATAAAGCTTCAACAGCCTAAAATATCTTCGGTCTGTCTCAATAGAACCATACAAATATGGATATCATTGGAACCGGCTCCTTGATCACATTGTGATAGTTACAGTTATGCCCTGTGCCAATGCATTCTCTTATATATGCGAGTCGACCATAGGTCGCCTCGCATATATAAGAGAATGCATTGGCCTAAAACAAATCTTTTTTTAACACTTTTTAACATTTTTTCTTACATTCTTTAACAATTTTATAATTTTTAATGTGTTAAGCCAATGCATTCTCTTATATATGCGAGGCGACCTATGGTCGACTCGCATATATAAGAGAATGCATTGGCACAGGGCCGCTCTGTTTGGTAAAGGGTTAATATACTGTTATGCATCAAAAACACTTGTCCATCCGTGTACTGAATTTTGTCCAAGCTTGTATTCATACATTTTTCAGTCAATTTTTTAAAAACTTGGCACTTATTTAGTACCATGGAAACCTGTTCACCTGCAATTATGAGGTCCGTTCACCTTTTTTTTAATTGAGTTTTCCCAGGTTTTTTACTTAGAATTTTTTTTGCAACATTCTTAATTATGTCCAATCTTGTATTCTATGGGAAGCCAAATTGACATTTAATAGATAATTGCGCTTAAGCGCAATAAGGAATCTCTAATTGCACTTAATCGCAATTAGAGATACCTTATTGTGCTTATAAGTGCAATAAGATATTCCTTATTGTGCTTAAGTGCAATAAGATATACCTTATAAGTGCAATAAGGAATATTCTTACATCCTGATTGCTCTTAAGCGCAATTAATATCTCCCTCATGAGATCACCCCTCTGCAAATAGTAGAATTATCCTATATTTGCTCCACCCATTGTACCATGGACTACACCATTTGAATTATAGGGAGTTTATGTAATGTGGCTAATGCGCAATAAGGAATATTCCCTTATTGCGCTTAAGCTCAATTATATACTAAATGTCAATTTGGCTTCCCATAATATTCCTACATTTTCCAGTCAATTTAAAAAAAAAACTTGGCACAGCTATTTAGTGCCATGGAAACCTGTCCACCTGTGATTATGATATCCGTCTGACTTTTTTGGTGGAGTGAATTTATTGATAAATTATTTCGTCTTAGAAATTTTTCGCAACATACATAATTATGTCCGAGCTTGTACTCCTTGTGTTTTTTTTTTCAAAAAAGAAACATATTAAATATGGGTACACTTAATGTAGCCCAGTTGCACTGCAGGGGTATCCTTTGTCCCATTGGGACAGTCCTAGCTCTAATTTTACCTGCAGATTTTTAACTTGTTGTTTTCGTGGCTAACTTTCTACATTCAATATTAATTTATGCAATATCAATGAAAACACCTTATATTACTTAAAGGTACTCAATCTGATCAGACGCTCCTAAATTAATATTTCTTTGGCTTCGGGGATAAATAATATTTGATTCGAGTCAATGAACCCACCCATCAAAGCTCAGAGTGATCAGATATAGATTTTTGAAGTATGTTAAAATCAAATATTTTTTACCCCGAAGCCAAAGAAATAGTAATTTAGGAGCATCTGATCGGATTGAGTACTTTTAACCTTCCAGTTTGTTAAAAACACAAATGCAATAATGTATCAATTGAATTAATTTACTTATTTTATCATTGTCAGTTATATAAATTTGGGCTTTAATTATCGGCTGATTTACCTATACTAGATAATTGCAGTTGGTTGCATGGACCATTTCCCCCAGCCACTAGCAGAAAGCCTGCTTAATACTTTAATTGTTTGCATGTTTTTCATAATAAGCTATTCGAGTTTGAAATATAAGAAAGGTACTAAAACTGACCATAAGGCAAAACAAAATTAATTATCTGTTTCTCAGATATGTGCCTCCTCATAAAAATATGACCCGCAGCAGATGCCTTTTAGGGCAGACCGAAAAATAAATTACAAATCATTCTGCCGCGCGGCTTCACAACTCATTGTAAACAATCTCTAATACTACTCGCCATCTTTCTTATCTGTGATAAAAATAAAGTTCTCTTTTTGATTTGTATAAACTACGTCAACTTGGGATGTACAACAGACTGTTACATTGAAATTGTCTTCACACTTAATCATGAAAAGTAATTTTTCTCACCCAACAATGTTTTTTGATCATTCGTGAGTATACACATAAAAACTCCCTGCTCAGAAATTTTTTTTGTAAAAACCTGACTGATGGGTAACTTTGTACAGTGATTCCCTAAATAATCAACTCCTTAACTACAGCAGGATTTAGTTGGAAATATGGCTTGTTGCCATTCATCAGAAAGCTCTCAGTGAGAGCTTTCCAATGAATGGCAAGCCATATTTCCGACTAAATCCTGAAAAGTTACCCATAATTCTGCTGTGGTTAAGGAGTCGATTATTTAGGGCATTACTGTAGGTACTAATAAATATAAAAACCTTTTTGCCTGCCCATTTTGAGAAAAAAAAAGTGTCCTAGAAACAGAAAATATATTTTGTGTGGTCTAAACAAAGTTTTTTCTCAAAATAAGTGATCTGCATAGAGTTTATCACTGCGACTAGGACTTCATGATATGACAAAACAAATTATTGATATCCACATTATTATTGGTATATATCAATAATTTTAATTTAACAGCATTTGTAAATGTTGGCATTTACGAAAAGCTGCATATGATAATGAATAGTTTTCATATTTTCGTTGCACACATACAGTAATGCCCTAAGTAATCGACTCCATAAACACAGCAGAATTATGGGTAACTTTTCAGGATTTTGTCGGAAATATGGCTTGTTGCATTCATTGGAAAGCTCTCGGGGAGAGCTTTCCAATGAATGGCAACAAGCCATATTTTCGACTAAATCCTGAAAAGTTACCCATAATTCTGCTGTGTTTAAGGAGTCGATTACTTATGGCATTACTGTAACATTTCCATGTCACTCTGTGAAAACACTGCTTATACAACCACAATGGTGTTCAATTAACACCCATTCAATTATAGAATGAGTAGCCTTCCTGTCACACTAATTACTTTAAATGCCTTTAGTTGTTCTACAGACTCTTTGTCTCACCACCGATGCAGATGACAGTCATGGCTGTTTGCGTATTACGACATGGTCGGTTAGAATACTCCTACACGTTATATCAGTTGAATGGCCATTTTGACTAAACCTTCGTGAACATATCAAAATAAATCATCGACCACAATAATTTTGTTTCTGCTCGATACGATACGATAATTAAAAAATATATCGATATGATATCGATATACCGTGAAGCCCTAACTGCGACGTAAAATGCAATCAAATAAGGATTAACTGTCATGTGGACTGTTTTTATGGAGATGTAACCGTGAGGTAAGTGGTCATAACTTGTGTAAAACCAGAAGGGTTTTACATACAAGTTATGACCACTTACCTCATGGTTACATCTCCATAAAAAACAGTCCACATGACAGTTAATCCTTATATTTATATACATTTAGCGAAAAAGCCACTTTTGTAAATGTATTTAAATCGAAAAGTGTATCGTGACAAAACCAGCCCAAAATAACCCATAGCACCCTTGGCAAAAGTTCACAGGAACAATTGAAACCCGATGATTTATTAAGTCAATCCTGCGCGAATCCAAATGCGCCCAAAACATTACGCGTTCGTCTTTCCAAACCCAAAATGACGTATCGATGTTGTTATGAGCTTGTTGTTATTAGCTGGTGCGCATTCACCAAGAAATAACTGCAACTAGCCACGTGGGCGCCGACCAATCAGAATGCTGGATTTAGTGATGACAACACTTAGTATGTAAATATTATTAATTCAAGAATTTATTGACAAAAACCCTGTTGGTTGGGCCTAAACAAAGTTTCCAAAAAAAATATAAATAAAAAAAATATGCCTGCATGTCCCTGTACTACTTTTCCCCTGTATTACGGCAACATCACTATTTTGTATGCCTTGGCTAGTGGATGAACATAAACATCACTATTTTGTATGCCTTGGCTAGTGGGTGAACATAAACATCACTATTTTGTATGCCTTGGCTAGTGGATGAACATAAACATCACTATTTTGTATGCCTTGGCTAGTGGGTGAACATAAACATCACTATTTTGTATGCCTTGGCTAGTGGATGAACATAAACATCACTATTTTGTATGCCTTGGCTAGTGGGTGAACATAAACATCACTATTTTGTATGCCTTGGCTAGTGGATGAACATAAACATCACTATTTTGTATGCCTTGGCTAGTGGGTGAACATAAACATCACTATTTTGTATGCCTTGGCTAGTGGGTGAACATAAACATCACTATTTTGTATGCCTTGGCTAGTGGGTGAACATAAACATCACTATTTTGTATGCCTTGGCTAGTGGGTTTTATGCCTTGGCTAGTGGGTGGTATGCCTTGGCTAGTGGGTGGTATGCATTGGCTAGTGGGTGGTATGCCTTGGCTAGTGGGTGGTATGCCTTGGCTAGTGGGTGGTATGCCTTGGCTAGTGGGTGGTATGCCTTGGCTAGTGTGTGGTATGCCTTGGCTAGTGGGTGGTATGCATTGGCTAGTGGATGGTATGCATTGGCTAGTGGATGGTATGCCTTGGCTAGTGGATGGTATGCCTTGGCTAGTGGATGGTATGCCTTGGCTAGTATGTGGTATGCCTTGGCTAGTGGGTGGTATGCCTTGGCTAGTGGGTGGTATGCCTTGGCTAGTGGGTGGTATGCCTTGGCTAGTGGGTGGTATGCCTGGGCTAGTGGGTGGTATGCCTTGGCTAGTGGGTGGTATGCCTTGGCTAGTGGGTGATATGCCTTGGCTAGTGTGTGGTATGCCTTGGCTAGTGGATGAACATAATTAGTATATCTGTGGCTTGTAACATCACTATTGTGTATGCCTTGGCTAGTGGGTCAACATAAATAGTATATCTGTGGCTTGTATCACTATTTTGTATGCCTTGGCTAGTGGGTCAACATAAATAGTATATCTGTGGCTTGTATCACTATTTTGTATGCCTTGGCTAGTGGGTCAACATAAATAGTATATCTGTAGCTTGTATCACTATGTTGTATGCCTTGGCTAGTGGGTCAACATAAATAGTATATCTGTGGCTTGTATCACTAATTTGTATGCCTTGGCTAGTGGGTCAACATAAATAGTATATCTGTGGCTTGTATCACTATTTTGTATGCCTTGGCTAGTGGGTGGTATGCCTTGGCTAGTGGGTGGTATGCCTTGGCTAGTGGGTGGTATGCATTGGCTAGTAGGTGGTATGCCTTGGCTAGTGGGTGGTATGCCTTGGCTAGTGGGTCAACATAAATAGTATATCTGTGGCTTGTATCACTATTTTGTATGCCTTGGCTAGTGGGTGGTATGCCTTGGCTAGTGGGTGGTATGCCTTGGCTAGTGTGTGAACATAAATAGTATATCTTGGCTAGTGGGTGAACATAAATAGTATATCTTGGCTAGTGGGTGAACATAAATAGTATATCTGTGGCTTGTATCTCTATTTTGTATGCCTTGGCTAGTGGGTGAACATAAATAGTATATCTGTGGCTTGTATTTTATTTGATTGAGTATATTTTCCAGCGTTTGTGCAACACTCCAAACAGATGGCGTAACACAGTCGATTTTTGCAAAAGTTGGCAAATATGTCATTATTTTGCTGAATGTAGTGAATGTTCTGCGAGAGGTATATCTTTCATTACTATAACTAGACCTCAAAATATGGTGCTGGAAATTTTCAGAGTGAGGTCCCAGAGTGTGAATTTAGTGATGCTACCCCACACATTTGGCTAGCATCACTAAATTCACCCTCTGGGGACCTCATTCTGCTTAGGCTCCATCTTCACTGTAATCACTGAAAGTATCTTTATTATCAAATTAACAAGTTTTTTTTTAGATTCTTCAGAAACTTCTTTAGAAAGTTTCTTTTTCTTTTTTAATTCAGTTTCTCTATAGCCCTAAATTGGCAGGGGACACAATTAATAATCTAGGTGCCCAATCACAATCTTCACCATCTGGGAACTTAAATCTAAGTCTACATAGATCTCCAATAGCAGATGAGGCCATATGCAGAATGAGCTCCCCAGAGGATGAATTTGGTGATGGTAGCCTGCTGAGCGGGTTAGGTTAGCTTTACTAAATTCACCCTCTGGGAGAACTCATTCTGCAAATGTCTGGCACCATATTTTGAGCCCTATTTATATCTTTTGACTTCTAAAACATTGTGAGGCAGACCTTGCTCATGTGTATATGCTGATTGTTTTAAACTTCAGTTTCAGATTTTGGTCATACAGGTGGATGGCATTTATTTGTTGTACCATTTTCCTTGTGCAGGAAATAACATCATTGTTTGTATTTTTTATTACACATCGGCTTCAGTTTATTGGCGGAAATATAGAATTCTAAGGCCAAAGGTCAGAAAATGTCATCAACAATGTGAACCTTGGGGGAAGAGGGGTACAGTGAACATGAACTTGCAAAGTTTAGGGCAGATTAAGACCAGTAAATAATCAGCATGTTCCTGAACAAGGCCTTAAAGAGGGTCTATCTCTTGCTAAACATGTTTTCTATAGTTTTCGGGGTATAAAATAATAGATATGAGTTGAAGAAGTCTGTCCAGAAACACTTCTATCAAATTAATATTGATTTTATATCGATATTTTCTTATACAATTTGATTATCAACTGGGACATTGTTTCGTTACTATTTAAAGAATTTTTAGATAGAGTTATCCTTCATGCCACGCTCCAAAAGAACGCGAGCCATAAAATGTCCCAAATTGATTGTATGTATATCTTACCAGAAAATTCAAAATAAAATTAATATTAATTGATAGAAGCATTTCCAGACAGGGTATTTTGATTCATATTTATTATTTTATACCCCAGTAACTATATACAGTAATGCCCTAAATAATCGACTCCTTAACCACAGCAGAATTATGGGTAATTTTTCAGGATTTAGTCCGAAATATGGCTTGTTGCCATTCATCGGAAAGCTCTCACTGAGTGCTTTCCGATGTATGGCAACAAGCCATATTTCCGACTAAATCCTCAGTGAGGGCTTTCCGATGAATGGCAACAAGCCATATTTTCAACTAAATCATGAAAAATTACTTAGGGCATTACTGTACAACAGTTTATAAGAAAACATAGACCATCTTTAATAGTTGTGCAATGCCTTTGTTGTATTCTGTAGATTTGTAGCTACCTAATCCTCTGTAGCCTAGCTTGCTGATGCACTTTATTAATTGAAGTCACTCTTATGTGATTTGATATACCAGCAGGGCCCAGCCTAGAGGGCTGCTTTGGGGACATACATCAAAGCAGTATATTTAATGCATATTTTCTTACTCACTTAATGGTTTATAAATGGGGTCTTGTGTTGCATAATACTTATTGAATCATAGAAGGGTGATGTTGGGGTGAAAATTTAACTTCAGCCATTATTACTTCTCCCTCATAACAGTCCACTTCTCCCTGATAACAAAACAGGGAGACTTCTCCAAATAGAAAACTCTAGGCTGGTTGCTGTTTACACTTATGTTTAAAATTTAACATTTATATTATTTTCATCTAGGTCGAAAGACTGTATATAATTCATGTACACTTGCACAATTATACAATTTTCGTCATTTCATCCACTCTGGTGTGTGTTGTCAATGCTTGTGTAGCTACCTTGTGATTCAGCCACGGCCAAATTAAAACCCAATGTATAAAATAAACCCAGTTGGTGAATATGAGCCCTAATGTGTTTGTGAATAAAATCTGCACAATCTGCTTCATGTTTCATGATGGTGCGATTTTCTATAAACTGAACACCTCTCTAAACTGAATGAAAAGGTGAATGGCTTGGAGAGGTTTTATACTTTACTTAATATTTTAGGGAATTTAGGGAGATGAGATATGTGAATTACCGTATATCATCACTCTGTTTTTGTCCTAAAATTGGACTGGGCATTTTAATTTGAATAACAGAGGGTGAATTTAGTGATGCTAGCCTATCTTGTGAGATAGCGTCACTAAATTCACCCTCTGGGAACCTCATTCTGCGAATGTCAGACACACTATTTCCAGACTTGAACAATAAACTATCTCCTACCTTATTAAGAGTCTCGCAGTTGTCTAGACTACAGCAATTCCCTAAATAATCGACTCCTTAATGCAGAATTATGGGTAACATTTCAGGATTTAGTCGGAAATATGGCTTGTTGCCATTCATCGGAAAGCTCTCAGTGTCAGAGCTCTCCGATGAATGGCAACAAGCCATATTTCCAACTAAATCCTGAAAAGTTACCCATAATTCTGCTGTGGTTAAGCAGTCAATTATTTGGGGCATTACTGTATGTCATGAATACTCACAACTTAATCACATTCAATATGGCCACGAGCATCTCTCTCTCTCACCAGTGTCACACCCGTTGACATCAACTTCCCCACGCACACCCAACGTGTTCCTCACAATAGTATTCCATGATGACAACTCGCAAAGGGAAACAAAACACACATGCACAAATCTGGAACAATAAACCTCAGCACAGCACCTCAGCATGCATACAAAGAGAGAGATAGCGTGGATCTTAACTCTCCGTGCACCCTACCACTAGTAGGCACTTACAAGAAGGACTTTAATTAGTCACCTCCCAAATAATATATTTCTTAGTTAGTGATGGGCGGTTAACCGAGAAAACAACTCGGTTTCGGTTTTTAACAATAAACCGAAAACCGACCGACGCGATTCTGCTCAAACCGACATTACGGTTTTGTTTTATATGTTTATTTTTCACTTAAATCGACTTATAATACCTCCCCAGGTACTTATTAGTTGATATTGTTATCAAATTATCGGCCTCTCTGATCAATATTATATCGGAATGTGTCCATTTCGTCTCAGATATGTGTTGTTATAATATCGTAGGTGACTGTTTTTGTTCTTTTTCAAAACATGGCCGAACAAAATAATGAACAGGGTTCAACAAAAAGCCCTGTTTGGAGTTATTTTAGGCGTCTAACTGGAGACGACTCCAACACATGTCGCTGCTTAATATCATAATATGTCATAAAAACGTCGCTTAAGCCAGAGTCCGGCTAACTATATGAATGCCGAACATAAGTCCAAATAAGGCGATAATCGCCAACAAAAAAAATTGAAGCGTCTGCTAACTCGAAAACTAAACCAAGTAAATGGTATGAACACTTTGATCGTCTGGACATTCCGATGTGACGTAATCTGGTAGACGTTTGCAGCCATGTGCAGCTTGTAAACTATGTCGCAACATCACAGACATCAAAGCGATCACACCGCAGTCATTGAATGTGGGTCAATCATGCACGTGTCAAGAATTGTTACACATTCAGGTCAAGGACGCCCACTGTTTGTGAATTTGCTGCTGTTTGCGGTTGAATTCTCAGATACTAATGCATATAATATGATAAATATGTTTTAAACATGTCAGAAAGGGATAAACAGTGAAGATGGGGGGGTTTATTTTTTTAAATACCGAATTGTATCATCTTATCGCGTTGGATTCAGTTTGCGTCGGCATTTTGTCCCGTTGTTTACCTGTGATCGCATTTCCTTCCTGAAATATTCAACGTTATTGGGACAATATTGACTCTAATTACGGTTACTTTGAAAGTATATACTCAAATTGTATGTATTTCAGTATAATTTCACTATCTAGTAAAAAAAACCGAAAACCGAACCGAAACCGAGGTTTTTTCTCCCAGAAAAACCGAAACCGAACGTAAAAAATAAAAACCGCCCATCTCTATTCTTAGTTAATACCTATTCCTTTAGAATGTATATCATGTTCAATAGATGGTTCCAGCTCGACTTTTTTGATCAAAATCATATATCTATTGAAATCGTTTATCTATTGAAATCGTATATCTATTGAAATCGTATATCCAGGGTTCGAGATGCAGCCGATGCTGCTTGCCAAATTGGGTTTTTAATTGTGGGATGTGAACTATCTAGTCATAACACATCATCGAATGTGAATTATTCGTCACGTGCGCAGACTTACGGACAACACAAAAAGAAACCCGATCAACAAATCTATCAACCTAGCATGGTCAGCACAGATATTATGTAATCTTCTTTAGTTTCCACAAAATGGTACAGTAATGCCCTAAATAATCGACTCCTTAACCACAGCAGAATTATGGGTAACTTTTCAGGATTTAATCGGAAATATGGCTTGTTGCCATTCATAGGAAAGCTCTCATTTCCATCTTTCTGTCATAATCAATCTTTCATATAAACATGAAACAGGTTAAAATAATTACGACTATCAGAAAAAAGCAATGTTATGCAAAGTTTTCATTGAGGCTGGTATAAGTTATTTGTCACAGGCTCATTAATGTAGATACAGTCACTTTGCATGAAACAGCAAAGGTAATTATAAAATTGTTTTTACAGTTACTCACCCTTTGTGTGTTTGATTTTCCTTCAATTTCCCCAATTATTCCGTCAATTTAAAATTTGACAAATCATATTGAAATTTGGCAAACAACTATTTTGTTTGCCAAAAATTTTGGCAAGAGAACATTTTGGTCCAGCCGTCCCTGTATATATCTATTGAAATTGTGTATCTATTGAAATAATTTATCTATTGAAATTGATTACCTATTGAAATCGTATATCTATTGAAATTGTATATCTTTTAGAGAAAACAGAATGCACTAGCTGGAGAAGTTAAATACTTACCACAAAAAATATTGTATGTTTCACACTAAATCGGCTGTTTGTCTATTGGTCAATTGCTAAATAGGTCATCCATTTTATAACCCAATAAACCTCACTTTAAAATGAGCCGACATCATATGTTGTTGACTTACAAATGAGGTAGAATAATTGGGCTTGCTCTCATCTGTGAAGTCATTGGCAAATCGATAATTCACAGCAGAATATTGGGCTAATTTGCATTGCATTGCAGGAAAGCTCCATACTGGACTAAACATTTAAATTATACAAATAAGAATATCTTAAGCTGATTGTATGGAAATAAATAAGCAAAGAGCTATATAGATATATAAAATGGATGCAATTTGGGTGTAGTTGATTGAGGGATAATGTGACATTGTAGCACATTTAAAGTGTGAACCGCTTTGCCGCTAACACAATGTGCCTAACGAGTAATGAGCACATCACCATATATATCCCTGAATAAAACACCCAGACTATATACATGTATATATACTGTATACTCAATTAGCAAAGATTATGAAATACTGCACCATTTGCACCAATATATTCTTCATCATAATACATGTACCCTATCACATTTCCTATATATACTGCACATAGCAATATAGCCAATAATTGAGCTTAAAGGGGTACTGTACACTAAATCAGGCCATTTATGGACCCATCTCCTTTTATACTCGACAGAATATATGCAACAAATGAATGAATTTGAGCCATAGATTAGTGCAAAATACACTCATGTGCTCTATGAATGATGCAAACAACATGGTAATTATAATGAAAATGAATTTATGGCTGGAGTCATAAATTCACTTTTGTTATAATTACCTTGTTGTTTGTATCGTTTATACGGTAAATGAGTGTATTTTGCACTCATCCATGGCTCAAATTCATTCATTTGTTGCATATATTCTGTTGAGTATAAAAAGAGATGGTCCCAAAAATGGCCAGATTTAGTGTACAGTACCCCTTTAAACAATTACATTTATACTAGCTGAAACAGGCTACCTTCGGGAGCCTTTATTCAGCGTTGGAGGGGCCATTGGCCCCTGTGTGCACTTCGCGTGCATGTCAGACAATTCCTACTCTTGTGTATATATATTTATTACATGATTCTACCTTTATTCCCATTCTATAAATTGTTATATTAAAATTTTAATGTCCGTTTAATAACAGGAAATCGTGCCAGGTGACCTTTGACTTCCGGTTTGTCATCTGTCAAAATACTATGGCTTCCAAAAATTTTCCAACAAACTATAATTGAATGAAGAATTTTAAATGTGATGTCATTAAATATACGCCAGGGAGTCTTTATTTATCTGGTACTATTTCTTTACGTGGGCAAACTACGCATAGAACATGAAACTTCATCACATGCCTTATAGAAGCTGATGTTTGTTTCGCATCCAATTTGTTGATTTTTTAAGTGTGTTTGTCGAGGTTTTGGATCATGTAATAAATAGAATCTACAACTCTTCCTCAGTTTATAGCGGAATTTACAAAACTCGTCCAGTAAATTAGTTCTGGACCTCGCCAAAGGCTCAGTCCAGACCTAATTCGTTTTGTAAAATCCGCTATAAACTGGGGACTTGTTGTAGATCCTCTATATACATACTATTTATTATGCTACGTTAAGTACTTCAATATATGCTCATGCAAATAGGTTCATATTGGACATAATCATTGACATTGGTTCATATTGGACTTATTTAATTCCGGAATGAGCCCATAGTGGACTTAAACCCGTTATTCTGTTGGATGGCGCGGGTCACAGTGAAAGCACATAATATAAAGAGCGTACATCTGGTCTGCAAATAGGTTGATATTGAACCTAAATAATCACATTTATTTGATTCTGAAATAGGCCCATGAGATTGCGTTATTAACTAATACATGGTGTACATTGATTGGAAGCAGTATAAAATGCTTTTAAAATGATTTTAATTGGTTTTGCTTAATTTTAATCCTTTCTATACTAAATGTTTTCTCTAACTCATTAAAGTATACATTAGACTAGTCTATTATTCATTTGGAGGGATGTTCAGGAAAATGAGCAGATGGCAGACATATGAAAAGATAATACAAGTGCTGAATGATTCATATTCATTGGTGGAAATGTTTAGATAATAAGCTAAAGCCTATGCAAGCCTGGATATAGTGTGCCTGACATTTGCAGAATGAGGCCCCAGAGGGTGAATTTAATGACGCTGTCCTGCATAGTGGGCTGTAGTGGCACCAAATTCACTCTCTGGCAACCTCATTCTGCTGAGGCCTCAACTGCTATGGGAGACTTAGGATCAGGATTGAAGTTTCCCTGTTGAAGTTGCTGATGTTCACCCATTAGTCACCTCGATTATGCATTTTACTTCCTGAAAATTAGGGGATGTAGAAACTGAACAAAAGGGTAAAAAGTAACTAAAAACAATGTTAATTTTAGACCATAGATATTTCCCAGAAGATGATGCCTTTAGAAGCAGAGGTTCCCAGAGGGTGAATTGTGATGTTACTAGCCTGCTGTGTGGGGTAGTATCACTAAATTCACCCTCTGGGGAACTAATTCTGAAAATGAGTCACACTATTTCAAGGCTTGAACCTATGGTCATTTGTTGAAATTGTTTTCTGAACATTCCTAAGTGAACGTTCAGACGACCACGATTCAATCGTAAGTGGAGGAATCGGGCCCGACAAAATCGTGGACAGTTTGTTCACATGATTGCGATGTCGTCATAAATGATGATATTGTAGGTTGTTCGTAAGCATGTGATTGACTACCCAGCTGCGATCTTTCCAGCCATGATTTTTACGTACACGACTGCGATTATGTCGCAAGTGGAGGTATCCAAGGATACACACGATTTTGAATCTAAAATCAAACAGTGCTTGATATTATTTTTTTACTGGCGATATTAATGTGAGCATGTGCAGTCTAACTACCAGTTACATCCTATGATGGAAATCCTTCCACTTACGATTGAATTGGGGTCGTCTGAATGTTCACTAAGGGAACTACTTTGTCCATGAGTATTTATTGCAGAAACGCTTAATATCCAGAATCCTTTATGAAAGAACAGTTACAGTGATTATATTTGTTTAAATCTTCGAGAAGTGAGGGTTAATTTCTATGGCCATGTCTTCCGACTGTATTGGAGGAATAATTGATCAGACAAGTGCACTAAACTGTACATACAATAATGCCCTAATTAATCGACTCCTTAACCCTTTCAGTGCCAAGTCCGATTTTTGTATCAACCCATATTTCCTTGATCATTTTTCAAATTTATTGATTATAATAATGTGATACATTGATGGAAAGAGCTCTTATCAATAAATAAATTTGAAAAATGGATCAAGGAAATATGGGTTGATACAAAAATCGGACTTGGCACTGAAAGGGTTAACCACAGCAGAATTAGCAGAAAGCTCTCACTTAGAGTTTTCCGATGAATGGCAACAGACCATATTTCCGACTAAATCCTGAGAAGTTACCCATAATTCTGATGTGGTTAAGGAGTCGATTAATTAGGGCATTAATTACTGTAATCTCCTCTTTTCAATGATACCAAACATTTAAAAAAAAATGTTTACCTGTCTAATTTTTTTCAGCCTGATTTGTTTTGACTCTGACTTATATTTCTTCTGGTTTTTCAGCTGGTTCAATTCTATCAGGCTAAGCTGGGATACTTCAACTATGAGAACATGATAGAATGGGTCGTATATATTACGTCAGTTCTTGTCGTCCTAGATTTCTCTGAATGTCAGCGGGAAACTGGATACAGAGAGGTAAGATAGTGATAATGCAAACATGAGACTTACTCAAGTCTGAGTTTAGTGTGCCTGTGATTTGCAGAATGAGGTCCTCAGAGGGTGAATTTAGTGACGCAGAGGGCACATTGCATATTCGAGATTCCCAATATACATCACAATATTCACCATTTGTGAACTTCAATCTGAGTTTAAGTCTCCCATAGCAGATGAGACCATGCAGAATGAGGTCCTCAGAGGGTGAGTTTAGTGATGCTAGCCTGCTATGCGATGTACACCCACTTGGAACCTTGATTATGCACTTTGGGGAGAAAGAGCGACTAAACTAAAAAAAAAAGAATCTATGTGAAGAAGTTTCTATAGAAATTTGATAATAAAGAAACTTTCCAGAGAAGATGAGGCCTGAGCATAATGAGGTCCCCAGAGGGTGAATTTAGTGATGCCAGCCCGCTATGCAGGATAGCATAACTAGATCACCTTCTGCATGGGGACCTCATTCTGCAAATGACAGGTACACTAGTAGTAAATTCAGTCTTGAGTGGATTGCTATTTGCAGGTTTAGTTGATACATGTATGTCACGTTTTGGTATTGAACGCCTCCCAGTGGAGTGCATGGATTGCCGTTTGCAAGACTAGTTGATATGTCACATATTGGTATTGAACATTTCCTGGTGGAATTGGACCATATGTTGTGGTCATCAGTAGATGTCATGAAGCCAAAACGCATCTTTTAATAAACTAATCTACTAATTCCATAGATCATATGCTATACATTTACACGGAGTGCACATATCACATTCTCAGATTGGATGTTACCTAATGTTTTCAGAAATGACCAACATAAGCACAATGCTTGAAGTCAAATCCGTTCCATGACAACATAATTATTGTTTTCAAGCCTGAAAATAATGTCTGTCATTTGCACAATTAGGTCCCTCAGAGGGTGAATTTAGTTATGCTATCCCGCACAACGGGTTAGCATCACCAAATTACCACTATTTGCAGGCTTGTGGAAAACCTGGTATTTTGTTACCCAGGTTCGATGAAACTAGTATTTTGTTACTGTTGTATCAGACTGTAGGCCTGGATTCTGAGTACTTCCTTAAATACATTGCTACATACTTTAGAGCATGTCAGTTGATTTACGCTATTTAAAATATAGAGGATTTCATATGAGTTTCTATTTTATACTGAATTATCAATCGAGTTCACTAAATTCAATTTGAGCCAAGGTTTACCGAGGCTCAAATAGAATTTATTGGACGAGGTTGATAAATTACGTATAAAATAAAACGAGTTTGAGATACCTTTTATCACATGATCAAATAAACGCGAAGCATTCATTGAAAACAACAATCATAAAGTTCAGCAATCGCAAGTTATATAAATAATGCCGTGATGTCATCGCACGCACTAATATTACACGTGTGTCTTACCAATAATTATGAAGCTGGTTTTTGGGTTAATTATGTGATAAAAATTATTCTTATTATGTACAGTAAAGGCCTAAATAATCTACTCCTTATTCACAGCAAAATTATGGGTAATTTTTCAGGATTTAGTCGGAAATATGGTTTGTGGCCATTCATTGGAAAGCTCTCACTGAGAGCATTCCAATGAATGGCCACAAACCATATTTCCGACTAAATCCTGAAAAATTACCGATAATTCTGCTGTGGTTAAGGAGTCGATTATTTAGGGCATTACTGTACCTTTCGTAGGATCCAGGGATAGGCCTGAGAATATGCCGCCAGACATTTGCACAATAAAGTCCCCTGAGGGAGAATTTAGTGACGCTATGCCCCATCACTAAATTCACCTTTTGTGGACCTCTCATTCTGCTTTATAGGTCTCATCTTCTCTGGAAACTATCTTTATTATCAAATTAACATGTTTTTTAGTTTCTTCACTAAGATTCTTTTTCTTTTTTAGTTTAGTTTCTCTATATCCCCAAATTGGCAGATGACACATTGCATAACCAAGGTGCCAAATGGGTGCACATCACTGCATTCACCATCTGGGAACTTAAATCTGAGACTAGTTCTTCCATAGTAGATGAGGCCTTGCAGAATGAGGTACACAGAGGATGAGTTTGGTGATGCTAGTCCACTGTATAGGTAGCATCACTAATGTCACCCTCTGTGGACCTCATTCTGGCAATGTCCTGTGCCATATTCTTGTGTGTTGAATATCATGTAGACATGAGACTGCAGAATGAGGTCCCCAGAGGGTGAATTTAGTGATGCTACCCCGCATAGCAGGCTAGCATCACCAAATTCACCCTCTGGGGACCTCATTCTGCTTACACCTCAGCAGAATGAGGTTTCCAGAGGGTGAATTTGGTGATGCTAGCCCGCTATGCGGGATAGCATCACTAAATTCACCCTCTGGGGACCTCATTCTGCAAATGACAGACCCTATTTCAAGGCTTGATTGTGAGACTGCCCCAGGCTCTCCAATGATGAATATTATTATTATTATTTTACAGTCGTGGCAATGGCAATTGGGTGCAGTTGCCATATTTCTAGCATGGATTAACCTTCTGCTGTTCATCCGGCAGTTACCGAAGCTTGGTATTTACGTGGTGATGTTTACAAGCATTCTCGCCACCTTCCTTCAATTCTCCGTTGTATTCATCTTGTTCATAATTGCCTTCAGTCTTGGATACCACGTTCTGCTCAGTAATCAGGTAAGTAAACAACTTAAAATAAGTAAGTTCACCCCTGACACACAATTAAGCCTCCAAATAGCTTGTATATCATTTGCAGAATGAGGTCCCTAGAGGGTCAATTTAGTGATGGCTGCCAAAATGGCCACCGGTATTGGAAAAATTTAATATTTCCACCAATTTATTCTTTATCAGTTCTTCCTGTTTAGAACTGGAGAAAAATTGATTTACTTTTTCCTGTTTCAAGTTAACTGACTATTCTAGCAATGAAATGTGTCATCAATTAGGTCTCAGTTCACTCCAGTCCCTCAATGTTTTTTAAAAGAATATGGTATGAATTTCACCAAAACTTGACTTTTGAGGTTCTATTCATATTTGATAGGGAATGAACAGACCTTGGTGAGATAAGTGAATATGAATATGAATCTGGGGTGGCCTCTGGGAGCAATCAAGTGTTTCTGAATTTTGCTGTCAGCCATTTTGGATTTTAATTTTTGCATTACTAAATCATTTGTCATACATTATTTATCGGATTGATCCCAAACTTCATATGGTTCTCCAGATTGACATCTAGTGTTACTTAACCCTTTCATGACTGGAGCTTCATGAAATTTTGCAAAAACCCTGTGCCAATGCATTCTTTTATATATACGAATCAACCATAGGGTACCAGCATATATAAGAGAATGCATTGGCCTAACAATACTTACATTGACCTTGTAAGCAAGTGCATTCTCTTATACAGTAAAACCTCTCTAAACCGAACACCCTTCGGATCGGCCCTTCTGTTCGGTGTTGAGAGATGTTCGGTTTACAGAAAATCGGAATATATTGCCGCTGTCGGTAAGAGTTATCGAGACCCGAACACCTCTGTGCTGATTAATTAAACTTTATTCAATAAAATACAACAACAAATAAATTGCAATAGATAAACATGTTATAATAAGACATAAATATATGTACAGATAAACATGGAAACACGGAAACAATACATTTACAATGATTTGCGGTTTTTAAAAATGTTTTTGACAGTAGATTTCAACTCTGAGCTGTCGTTTTCCCCGACGGCTCATTAATTGTGATAAGTTGATTAAAACTGTGATGGTGACAATAAACCACCATCGTGTAATTTTAGCTAATTAGTGTTTAGTTTGGACAAGTGTTGTACAAACAAAGAGTCCCTTCCAGCGCAATAACTGATGTAAAAACAACGTGTCGCTGCTCTAATTATCTGTGAAGTCACCATTGTTCAATCAATTTGTGAAATAAGCAAACATGTATCTATGTGTATCTGAAGGTGGTGCAGTGCAGTAACAAATTCTGGTTTAGGTGTATCCAATTAGACACCTGTTGTTTTAATCCGTTTCAACTAATTTGCGTTAGCTCATCGCTGATTATTGTGTCCCGAATCGAGTTGTAAATATATTTACAATTAAACGTAGTTCAGACGAATGATTTCTTTGGAGTGGTATGGTTAGTTTCTTTGAGATTTTCGGCGATGTTTAGTAGATTGTTACATTCCCACAGTTGACATGGCGCCTGAGTACTAACTTATCAGTTTCATGCACCCAAATAAGTCCATAATATGTCTTTAACATTATAAAAAAAAACAATACAATTAACTGTTCTTCCAGCCATACTTGATCAAATTAAGTATCTTCAAAGCCTATGGGAGGCCGTTTTCACATTTATTACATAATTGAACATCATTCAATTGCACTTAAGCACAATTCAATTGCACTTAAGCGTAATTGATTACATCTTTACCCAATTGCGCTTAGGCACAATAGTCATAACAAGTTTTCACCCCACAAAGATTAAATGAGGGTCATAGTCAGGTTTGGCTGGGTAATCATCCTGCAGACTATCCTATAAGAACTATGGGGGTTTTGTCTATGATGATCAATAATTGCGCTTTTTTAATAGCACTTAAAGGTGGATTATCTCTTTGTAAACATGTAATATATAGTTACCGGGGTATAAAATATTAGATTTGAATCCAAGACTCCTGTCCGGAAATGCTTCTATCGATTAATATTAATTTTATTTCGAATATTTTCTGGTCTAAAAAAGGTGTGTTTGTTCAGCTAACGAACAATAGTGGTTACTGTTAACAGAGACCAGAAATTTTATTGTACAATTTTGTCACAAATAAACGTTAATTATAGGCATTATCGCTTATATCAGTGGATCAAAACAATACAAACAATCAATCTGGGACATTTGACTTTCGGTGCGTAGCCATAGGAACAGCCCAGTGCTTTATATCGCAATATGGTATCATCCGAATGGTCTGTTCTAAAAATAGACATATAAACGGTCCCGATTTAATATTCGAAATAAAATCAATATCAATTGATAGAAGCTTTTCCGGACAGGGGTCTTCAGTTCATATCTATTATTTTATACCCACGCAACTATTTCAAATTTGTTATTTAAAGAGATAATCCATCTATAAGCGCATTTCTGCCCACATAATGTTAAATGAATTGCGCTTATTTATGTTCAACTAATTGCACTTATTATAAAGTGCAATTAATTGTAATTAATTGTACTTAAGCTCAATTAATTGCACTTAAACACAATTCAATTGTGCTTAAGTCCAGTTATTATTTATTAAATGTGAAAACGGCCTCCCATAAAAGCGTTTGGTACAATATATATATATATGCCATTTGAAAGAGGAAGCTCCAAAACATTGTATTATCAACTTGTATTATCAACTTATCCGGTGTAATAAACTGTGAACATGTTGTTTTTGTTGAGTTACTGACGTGTTTTTGTGCTTAAGTTCAGCTAGATTGTAGTAAAAAGTGTATTATTTTCAATGGAGGGGGAATAACACTATATATTAAAGATAGAGTTATTCTCCTTCCATTGAAAATACATCTTTAGTTTGAATTATGTTGCATTCTGGGAGCCATAACAGGGGGAATCTTTCTATGTTTTCTATTTCTGTATGGGCATCTTCTGAGAAACAGATGTTTCAAATGGCGATGAATTATAGTATTTTAATCATATTTTAGGGCATAGATTGTTATTAAAAATGTATATCAAGTCATTATAAAAAAAATAATCGGCGACTTGAAAATTGAGTGGGCCTTTAAATCAGCTTGCTTAAAACCATCCAGAAAATTAGGAGATGACACAATGCATAATTGAGGTGTCCAATGGTGTACATCACCATTATCACCATCTGGGAACTTACATCTGTGTCTAGGTCTCCTATAGCAGATGATGCCATGCAGAATGAGGTCCCCAGAGGATGAATTTGGTGTTGCTAGCCTGCTGTTCAGAGTAGCATCACTAAATTCACCCTCTGAGAACCTCATTCTGAATATGTCTGGTACCATATTTTGAGGCCTGAAATTACTGTAATATTAGGTTGATTTTTTGTTTCCCAACCTACTAACCATGAGTTGATAACCTTAAAATACACTTCACCAAACTCTCAGTCAATGATGAGACAACACAAAACTTACCAGAGTTAACTCTTAAGTGACGGGAGCTTCCTGAATTTTTTGGAAAACCCTGTGCCAATGCATTCTCTTATATATGCGAGTCTCACATACATGTAGTCAATATACAATGGGGATATAGGAACAAGCTTTCTCTTGGTGACTATATGTGTAATCAAACAATTTAAAGGGATTCATTGTAGGTTATAATTTAGAAATAACATTGATCAAATTAAGACAATTGCCTCAAGAATATACTAATAGTATGTCATAATGATTATATGTATGCAGTATTAATCAGAAAACATCAGAGAAAATGCAGGTTGAGTGTTGTTCAGTTTCTCGCAAAAAGCGCAGTGAATTGTTGATAAGCAGAGTTTGACGATCAACTCAATATTGCATCATTTCCTTACTTAGATTCGCACGTAATACGTCCGTTGTAAAACCCCTAATTTGGTGCGTCTACAACTTACGATACTATCATAGTAATATAACTCTCTTATTTGGTATGTATTACCATATATAGGTTAGGAGAATACTAACTGGATTGAAATATATTCATCTCTTTGTAAGAACAATACTATTATGTATATGTTTTCCGTCTGATCATTTCCCAATCATGAAGTAACGTTAATTAGCTGGATTTTGAACTGACAGCGGGTAGAATGGGTCGATTAAAATAAAATATGGTGTGATTTGAATGCGATTGTTGATGGCGCCAGTAAATTTATCATGGCCTTCCACAGCACAACGGAACATTTTGATTGGACGATCGTGTAGTTCTGAGTGTTTGTCTATAAAAAAATGGTTTTGTGACATTTTTGATGTTTGTTTACATAACAAAGCGTACAAACGACAATAACATGCAATGTATGCGATATTTGTGATTGATATAAGAACAACATCTGTCTATTATATAATATTTTTTCTGTTTATGGTGGTTTCAATGGATGTGTCTATTTTAACAGCTATACCCACCGGGAAGGCCGTCCGTATCTTTAATGCATTTCTTAGATTATTCCTATTTGATGTGGATATTCATACAATGAAGAGGAAATCCTATATTTTGTTGCATTTGGCAATCTAGAGTCCGATTTTGGGAAAACCTAGCAGTTTTCTCATGGAATGGGCCCAATTTTTAACCCCTGTCCTTTCCCAAATACAGTAATGCCCTAAATAATCTCACTGAGAGCTTTTCGATGAATGGCAACAAGCAATATTTCCAACTAAATCCTGAAAAGTTACCCATAATTCTGCTGTGGTTAAGGAGTCGATTATTTAGGGAATTACTGTAGCATCACCAATATCACCCTCTGGGAAACTCGTTCTGCTCAGGAATCAATTATGCTATGGGAGATCTAGGATCAGAGTGAACTTCCAAGTTGACGTTAGTCACCTCGATGCATTTTATCTTCTGCAGATTAGTGGATATAGAACAGAAGGGAAAAATTAACTAAAAACAATGTTAACTTGAGACTATAGTTAGTTCCCAGAAGATGAGGCCTGAGCAGATTGAGGTCCCCAGAGAGTGAATTGTGCAGGGTATCAGCATTACCAAATTCACTATCTGGCGACTCATTCTGCAAATGTCAGACATACTATATCCAGGCTTGGTCAGTAATGTAAGACATCCATCTCAAACCTCACTAATAATGTTTAATGTTTAACCCACAGGGAGCCTCACACAGATGGAAGCTTGCACTACAGAGTGTCTTCTGCTGCAGTTTATATGGGGCTCTCTCAGGGTTACACACTATATCCAGGCTTTTTTGCCAGTGCATTGTTCTATCTGTTCCTTCTCAGTGCTCGCATCATGAATGGCTTTGGGCTGTGAGTGATTCCAACAGACCCCTCCACTGGTGGGGGATCTGTTCCGTCAGCAGGCAGTATGTCAAAGTTCTGTAGTAAAGCCGATAAGAACAGGTAGAACTCCATTTTAGCAAGAGGCTCTCCTGGACACTGGCGTCGTCCTGCAATGGATTGTTAGGAAGAGTTAGTCACGGTTCATTTAATCCTTTAATTAGCTCAACTTGACGAAGTCAAGTTATCGACGTCAAGTTTGAACTATTGCCATGGGTTGGCATCGGTCGTGCATCAGCAATTTCCTTTAGCACACCCTACAGGTCACATCTCTCATCCGATAATCACCAAACTGCATATGGATCTTCTGGGTGACCTCTAGATGGGATCCATAATTTGTTTTTGAAATTCGTTGAAAATCATGGCCACCAGCTGCCATCTTGAATTTCACATTTGAAACCATCGGCACACCCTGCAGCCCTCCTTTATTTGACAAGTCAAGTTTGTGCTATTCCCATGGGTCTGTTTGTGTCCTCAGTCTGTCAACAATTTCCTTTAGTACACCCTACAGGTCACATCTCTCATCTGATTGTACTACACTTCATATGGATCTTCGGGGTGTCCACTCGGTGGGAGCCATCAATTTTTTTTCTGAAAACGTTTTACAAAATATTGTCGTCAGCAGCCATCTTGGGATTTCAAATTTGAATCCATCAGCACACCCTGCAGCCTGCATTTATTGGAGAATTGTTTTAAAATTTACAGGCATGATTTGGATCACCTCTAGATGAGGGCTATCGAATTTGAAATTTCTTTTATGAAAACAATGGCCACTGGCAGCCATCTTGGATTTTACTCTTTGTATGACTAAATCCTTTGGCACAACCTACAGACCACATCCCTCATCAAATCGTCACAAAACTTTACATGAATCTTTTTGGTGACCGCAAGATGGGAGCCATTGATTTTTTTGAAGTTCGTTGAATAATATGGCTGCCAATCCTCCATAAATTACTGAACCTGTGTCTCTATAGATGCAATCCTTGAAATAGTGTGTCTGTTATTTGCCTGCTGTGTGGGGTAGCCTCACTAAATTCACCCTTTGGGGACCTCATTCTGCTTAGGCCTCATCTTCTGGGAAGTATCTATAGTCAATTAACATTGTTTTTATTACTTTTTCCCTTCTGGGAAGTTTCTATATCCCCCAATTTTCAGAAGATAAAATGCATAATTGAGGTGACTAATGGGTGAACATTAGCAACTTCAACTGGGGGAATTCAATCTAACCCTTATAATGTCTCCCATAGCAGTTGAGGTCTAAGCAGTATGAGGTTCCCAGAGGGTGAATTTGGTGATGCTAGCCCACCTTGTGGGATAGTGTCACTAAAAATTCACCCTCTGGGGGACCTCATTTTGCACATGACAGACACACTATTTGCAGGCTTGCATAGATTGGATACATACCTATAGAGAATGCAATTAATTCCTCTGGGATGATATTGTTCCCCTTCTCATCAGTGAATCTGGATGGCAAAAACTTTGTGGGCTCAGGAAAATGAGTTTCGTCAAACAGTACTGAATGTATATTGTGTAGAAGAAGAGCATCTTGTGGTATGGTATAGCCATGGAATTGGATTTCTTTAGAGACGCAATGTGGAAAACCAATTGGTACAATACCAGAAATCCGTAATGTTTCCAAAATAGTTGCATTCATGAGGGGTAAGGCAGATCGATCAGCCATTGATGGTTTGCGGTCAGTTTGGATGGCTGAATCAAGTTCGTCATGAAGTTGTCGTTGAAGAGCGGGTTCTTGTAGAATGTACAAGATGCAGAAACTCAAAGCTGAGGCTGTTGTGTCAGTTCCTGCCTGGAACAGTTCTCGTAGAAACATCACAAGTTCTTCCTCTGAAAATGTATGAATTTTGTAATAAAGAAGAAATTCTGAGGAGAAGTGAAAAAAAAGAATGTACATGTATGGTGCTGAACTTTAGCAGATTGAGGTCCCCAGAGGGAGAATTTAGTGACGCTAACCCGCTCAGCGGGATAGCGTCACTATATTCACCCAATTTGGACTTCATTCTGCATGACCTCATCTGCTATGAGAGACCTACATGCAGGCATGGATTTAAGTTCCCAGATGGTGATGATGGTGATGTGGACCCATTGGGCACCTCGATTGTCATCTGCCAATTTGGGGATATTGAGAAACTAAACTAAAAAAGAAAAAGAAACATTCTAAAGAAACTAAAAAACTTTTTAATTTGATAATAAATATACTTTCAAGAGAAGATGAGGCCTAATCAGAATGAGGTCCCCAGAGGGTGAATTTAGTTTTATGTGGGGTAGCGTCACTAAATTCACCCTCTGGGGACCTCATCCTGCACCATATTTTGAGGTCTGAGCAGTGTCAACCATGGAAATTAGGTTGGCCTGGAAAACAAACTATTTCTGAAAAGCATATTTTCTCGTCATTTATATATCTTTGAAAAAAGACCCATTTTGGTCACAACATTGATCTAGACGTGTGTTGGTACTATATATATTATGTTATATGACATAGGGGTAAATCATGGATTTCTTTCAATCAAAATAACTTACTAGTAATTTTTTCCAACCTGTTCTCAAAACGATCGTCTGGTCTTGTTTCCATATGTATTATTATGGCAGGTATGTAAATTTGTCATGTACAAAATATTCATGGTATAAAATATATATTATATAGAAATTGATTTCTCAAATGATAGGTTTACAAAGAACGTTTATAACTCAGAGGCTTTTGATATAAAAATGAGAAATTGGTTTACGAAGAACATGGATATAAAATATTATTATATCACATGAAACCCCTAATATATCATTAAAAAACCATTACATATTTCCTTATATCACATAGTGTATATGTTACTAGTGAGGAATAAGTGCGTGCTTCGTGGGAAACTTGGCATCATGCAAAAAAATTACTGCGCAGATTATTACTATTTTGAAAAGTTGCGCATGAGACCAATACCAGGCATTGCAATATGATTGCTTTGTTCATTAAAGTTAAATTCTTGTCCAACTTCGCTGTGCTAATGAAAATAGGCACAATAACAAAGAGGCAAATTGGGGGACTATATTTCTCATTGCCAGTCATAGTGGGCAATACTGTCGTATACAGTTGTGAAGCGTCTCAACCAACGCCGTGCATGTATGCATTTTGCATGCATTTTTCAGTTTCTTTTAAAGATTTTGATTTGTTAAAAAGGCATAAAGATCTAGTTTTTTTCATGTGATATAAAAGATCTTCAACTCGTTATGTTGGGCTCATTTCATAAATTTGATTGACAACTCGTCAAATTTATCAAACTCGTTTCATAAAATCTTATATCCCGACATAACTCGTTTGAGATTCTCTATATATTCCTAATGGTAATAACAATGAGTGTTCTGAATTAAATTTACCACTGGGTGCATATCACTTGACTTCTGAATTAAATTTACCACTGGAATGCATATCACTTGACTTCTGAATTAAATTTACCACTGGGGTGCATATCACTTGACTTTTCCCAGGTGTTGTTATCCTTCCTCCATTTTTCTATGTATGCATCAATGAAGTCATTGACTACACCTGGTTGATGTTCTTGTAAATGTCTTTTCACTTCACTGGTGACAAATGCTGTCTCCATGTCCACATTTTGCTGGATCTTCTTGATATTGAAGACATCTCCGGGTAGGAATCTCATAATCGGATGGAGGAAGAGAATTAGTTCCGACCCCGATAGAATCTCGACCATTCTCGTTAGATATTCTTGGAATGCTTTGTCATCATATTCATATCGTCTGCCAAAAGCAATTGAGCAAATGACATTACTGATAGCATTCCTTATCAGGGTCGTGATATTGAATGGTCTCCCCTCATATCGATCCACTTCCATGAGAAAGCTTTCTATTTCTGTATGTATCTTGGTTTGCAGAATATTTTTTCCCATTCCAAAATCTCGCATAGTGCGGAGAAAGAATCTCCTGTTATCTTTCCACACTTCCCCATTTGCCAGGGTCACTGCTGAAACATATAGGATGTGACATCATTATTGCTCTCACCGGGCGATAACTTTAGTTCTGCTTGAATGAAATATAGGTCAATTAAGATATATTTTTGGATCTGGCCACCAATTTTTACCACAGTTATTGCCCTTTGTTGAAATCTTTGCTCAATTTTCTTTTCCGGATGATAACAGTAGTTAAAGGTACTCAATCCGATCAGAGGGTCCCCATCTCAACAGATTCCAACAACAACAATCCGATCAGAGGGTCCTATATTACTATTTCTTTGGCTTTTAGGGTAAAAAATATTTGATTCGAGTCGAGGAACCCACTCAGAGTTATTAGATATTGATTTTTGAAATTTGTTATTTTCTCGAGATGAGTACTAATAATTGCCTTCAACTTCGTAATATGCTCGAGATGTGTACACCAAAACACTATTCAAACAGACAAGGATGGATAACTCTAAAATCAAGTGGTAATAATAACGCAATTTTGACTGTGTTCTGGGACAGAAAGTATTCCCAATAATGAAAAATAATAGATTTCTAAAATCAATATCTAAAAAATCTGAGCTTTGATGGGTGGCTTCCTCGACTCGAATCAAATATTTTTGGCCATTGAAATAGTAATTGAGAGGAGTTTTATCGGATTGAGTACCTTTAATGTTAACTGAATGGACTTGAAATTTTGTATGCTGGTTTGCAACCACAAAACACAGGTGAAGTTCAATTGTGGGTTCTGTCCGGCCATTTTGACTGGAGTAAAAGACCTTTTTTTACTTTGAAATTCAGTTTGTTTTGGTTTCTGGAAAATTTTTGTCTAAACCATGAAATACAGGTCAAGTTCAAATTTTGGTTCCATCCGCTCATTTTACTACGGTACAGTTACTGACCTATTTCTAGATTGAAATTTGGGTTTTCTTGGTTTCCTGTAGTTAGGCTTGGTTAATCACCACCAAACTACACTAATGCCCTAAATAATTGACTCCTTAACCACAGCAGAATTATGGGTAGTTTTTCAGGATTTAGTCGGAAATATGGCTATGGAAATATGGCAACAAGCCATATTTCCGACTAAATCCTGAAAAATTACCCATCATTCTGCTGTGGTTAAGGAGTCGATTATTTAGGGCTTTGCTGTATATATGTGGATGAATTGGCTCAAAATACAAGCTGCACTTGAATTAAATCAAGTCTTCTCGGTCCACAACAGCTTGGGATATTGGTTGGGTTGATGCTGTAATGGACTGAGTCCCACCCCATTGCTCTTCTATAACGGACTTTCATTCACAAGATGTACTACATGTACACGTGGAGCCCTGGCATTCTCGTAACTCCCTGAATGTGATTAATTATCTGAAATGTTCGCGATTCATCTGACTTCAAAATTATATATCATTTACCATGAGAGAATAAAGTATAGTGATGATAGGATCATTTAATTTATTACATGATCCTGCTCTTATTCCATTCAATAAACCCATCTGATATAAAACGTTCGTTTAATAACAGGAAATAGTGCCAGGTAACCAAGCTTTGACATCCGGTTTGTCATCTGTTTACATTCCGTACGCTACTTCTCAAAATAGTATGGCTTCCAATATTTTTCCAACAAGCTATAATTAATGAAGAGTTTGAAAAGTTATGTCATTAAATATATGCCTTTAAATACGCCAAAGAGGCTTTATTTATCTGGGACTATTTCTTTAATCGGACAAACAACGCATAGTTACGTGAAACGTCATCGCATATGCCTTATAGAAGCCGATGTTAGTTTCTCGTCCCTGTTGATTTATGGAAGTTTTGTCGAGGTTTTGGATCATGTAATAAATAGAATCTACAACTCGTCTCCAGTTTATAGCGGAATTTACATAACTCGTCCAGTAAATTAGGTCTGGAACTCGCCAAAGACTCGTTCCAGACCTAATTTACTGGACTCGTTTTGTAAATTTCGCTATAAACTGGGGACTCGTTGTAGATCCTCTATGTATTGTTTACATGCATTTTCTGGTAGCGTGAGATCAAAATTCTCTGGAAAACAATTAAGGCTTTGTTTACTTATAAATCTCATTGCTGAGGACCTCTGATATATTCATGTTTGATATCATCATGCTTGGGAAAGGCTTCCTCTATGTTCATATACGCAAAGTTTCTTTTTGACCTAATCCGAAGACATACAAGCAAGATAACTCGCATCTACGATTCTGGGCGTAAAGTCCTTTTTCGGCTGATAAATCCAAATTTTATGGTTTATTTCTGAAATGCAATTTGAAACAAGTGAACAGGCATATTGATGATGCTACCTCCCTTCATTCTGCAGTTTGTTATCTACAGAATTTCAGGTGCAGGTATTTCAGAGTATTTTTGTTTAAAAATTTAGTTTTATGTATATGAACATCTCTATATTTTACCCTTGCTCAGCCCTTAAAATTGGCTACCGCAGAAGGCAATATGCCCTAGAAAGAGCCCTAGAGGCCAATATAGATTGCCATGCATTTCTAAAGCAATGCCGAATAAGAGAAATAGCAAATTCAAGGATTGCTTGCTTTGTTTGTTTGTTTTTTTAATTGAATTTTTTTAAATCAATCAAAATTTTGAAAAACTAACCCCGTTATAACATCCGCCAGGGTACCCCGAGTAACCACACCAAATTTGGGTGAAATTGGTCTGGGGGGAAAAATCCGAACAGACAGATCCTACTCTTTTATATACAGTAATGCCCTAATTAATCGACTTCATAACGACAGCAGAATTATGGGTAATTTTTCAGGATTTAGTCGGAAATATGGCTTGTTGCCATTCATCGGAAAGATCTCCCCGAGAGCTTTCCGATGAATGGCAATAAGCCATATTTCCGACTAAATCCTGAAAAGTTACCCATAATTCTGCTGTGGTTATGGAGTCGATTAATTAGAGCATTACTGTATATGCATGTATAGATTATTATTAAACCTGTGACTGAACGATTGAAGTAATCAAGCATTGAATTTTGATGGCGATTAGCAACCAGGTCACCATTTTCCACAAACATCTCCTTCAATGTTTTGTATCCATTGAAAACAATAAATGTCTTTCCAAAGAGTTTCACTGTGAAAACATCACCGTAATCCTTTTGGAATTCCTGGAAAACAACTCGCATGTCACGTCCCATAATCTGAAATATATTTCCAAGCCAAGGCAGACTCCGAGGGCCAGGTGGTAAATTCGAACATCTCTTCTTGTTGAAGTACCAGTAGCCAAACAATGCCAGAATGAAGAATATCACAAATGTCTGAATATCTTTTCCACGTATGTAGTCCATGATGTAATCACTCTTGTTCAAGAGTAGATTGCATGTGCATAAGCCCAGTAAGTCTGCACAAAGTCAATAAGTTTATCTATCTGTATATTTGTATTACATGTATCTCATTGGTTGATTTTGAGCACAAGCCTTGAAATAGTTTGTCTGTCATTTGCAGAATGAGGTCCCCAGAGGGTGAATTTAGTGATGCTACCCCGCACAGCAGGCTAGCTTTCTGCTTTGGCCTCATCTTCTGGGAAGTATCTATAGTCTCAAATTAACATTGTTTTTAGTTACTTTTTCCCTTTTGTTCAATTTCTATATCCGCTAATTTGCAGAAGATAAAATGCATAATCGAGGTGACAATAATGGGTGAACATCACTTCAATTTCAACTGGAAAATTCAATCTGATTCTTGGTCTCCCATACCAGTTGAGGCCTTAATTAGAAGAATGAGGTCCCCAGAGGGTGAATTTGGTGACACTATCCCGCACAGCAGGCTAGCATCACTAAATTTACCTTCTGGGATCCTCATTCTGTAAATGACAGACACACTATTTCAAGGCTTGTTTGAGCAGCAAACAAATCTAGTCCTAGTAAATACAGGTCATGGTCACAGAGCAGTTGGTGTTGGCTGGGGTGTCATGTATATGATATGGTCTCCATCTATAGGCTTTATAATTATACCAGCACTAAGTGATTTGTGCATCTGGTCCTCTATATGTCTGTCTGTCCTATATTTCAACCCTGAGCTGTTAGGTCTCAATGAAATTTGGTATGAATGTTCACCGCCATAAGGAATGTTCAATGGTTTTGTTTGACTATGCATGTATATGTAGGATGAAATTTGATCTTCATCGTGTAATATTTTTGTCCCCCTGCATGTATATGTAGGATGAAATTTGATCTTCATCGTGTATTATTTTTGTCCCCCTGCATGTATATGTAGGATGAAATTTGATCTTCATCGTGTAATATTTTTGTCCCCCTGCATGTATATGTAGGATGAAATTTGATCTTCATCGTGTAATATTTTTGTCCCCCTGCATGTATATGTAGGATGAAATTTGATCTTCATCGTGTAATATTTTTGTCCCCCTGCATGTATATGTAGGATGAAATTTGATCTTCATCGTGTAATATTTTTGTCCCCCTGCATGTATATGTAGGATGAAATTTGATCTTCATCGTGTAATATTTTTGTCCCCCTGCATGTATATGTAGGATGAAATTTGATCTTCATCGTGTAATATTTTTGTCCCCCTGCATGTATATGTAGGATGAAATTTGATCTTCATCGTGTAATATTTTTGTCCCCCTGCATGTATATGTAGGATGAAATTTGATCTTCATCGTGTAATATTTTTGTCCCCCTGCATGTATATGTAGGATGAAATTTGATCTTCATCGTGTAATATTTTTGTCCCCCTGCATGTATATGTAGGATGAAATTTGATCTTCATCGTGTAATATTTTTGTCCCCCTGCATGTATATGTAGGATGAAATTTGATCTTCATCGTGTAATATTTTTGTCCCCCTGCATGTATATGTAGGATGAAATTTGATCTTCATCGTGTAATATTTTTGTCCCCCTGCATGTATATGTAGGATGAAATTTGATCTTCATCGTGTAATATTTTTGTCCCCCTGCATGTATATGTAGGATGAAATTTGATCTTCATCGTGTAATATTTTTGTCCCCCTGCATGTATATGTAGGATGAAATTTGATCTTCATCGTGTAATATTTTTGTCCCCCTGCATGTATATGTAGGATGAAATTTGATCTTCATCGTGTAATATTTTTGTCCCCCGAAAAATTAAATTTCGGGGACTTCAGAAATGACCTCTGACCGTCCATCCGTCACTCATGTATCCATCACACATTATGGGTACAGTAATGCTCTAATTAATCGACTCCTTAACCACAGCAGAATTATGGGTAATTTTTCAGGATTTAGTCAGAAATATGGCTTTTTGCCATTCATCGGAAAGCTCTCAGTGAGAGCTTTCAGATGAATGGCAACAAGCCATATTTCCATCCGTCGTACCGTCCATCCGTCACACTTTTGAGTACCTTCATGATGTAATCATCTCCTCCTACAGATTTCATCCCAGAGATTTGAAACTTCAGAATATTGTTGCCCATATATTGAAGATGTGCAATATGTATATAGATGACGGAAAAATTATTTTTTGACAGAGTTATTAACCGACTTTTTTAATAATTATTTTTAAAGACCCTTGTCAGAAATGCTTCTATCGATTAATATTGATTATATTTGGAATATTTTCTGGTCTAAAAACATGTGGTTGTTTAGCTAATGAACAATAGTAGTTACTGTTAACAGGGACCCAAAATTTTACTGTGTAATTTTGTCACAAAAAAATGATAATTAGACACATTATCGCTTATAACTATGTAATAAAACAATACAAACAATTAATCTGGGACATTTGACGTTCGGAGCATAGCTATGGGTACACCCTTCTGATCTCTATCACTAATGGTATCGCCTGAATGGTCTGTTCTAAACATAGAACAATAAAGTGTCCCACTTAATCATCTCATTTTATAATAAAATATTCAAAATAAAATCAATATTAATTGTTAGAATCTTTTCTGGACATAGGTCTTCAATTCATATTTATTATTTTATACCGACGAAACTATTTCAAAACTCCCGACTGAGTACTCCTTTAATGCATGAGTGGTTCTAGGCAGTCAAAGTACGAGCGATATTACTTATAGGTCACAACGAAACTCTTTTCAAGGTGACTATAAATGTCGCTAAATATAAGTCCATTTGTTTGTTGGATTTGTTTGTAATGCAATGAAAATTGTCATGATGATTCTGAAACAGCATGTTTAGCTCAAATTGACAAGTTTGAGCAATTGCCATGGGTTGGCGTTCGTCCATCAGTCTATCGGGGCGTATGTGCGTGCATGAACAATTTCCTTTAGCACTCCCTACATCTCTCATCTGATCATCACCAAACTTCATATGGATCTTTGGGGTGACCTATAGATGGGAGCCATCAATTTTTTCCCAATATTTTTTAATAAACATGGCTGCCAGCAGCCATCTGGGAATTTACTCTTTGTATACATTGGCACACTCTACAGGCCACATACCTCATCTGATCATCACTAAATTCCATACAGATCTTCAGGGATACCTCCAGATACCTTAAAATCGGCACACACTGCAACCCCCATGGGCATGTTTAGGATTACATCAAGATGGGAGGTACTGGATTTGAATGATTTTCAATGAAAAATATGGCTGTCAGCAGCCATCTTGAATTTTGCTCTTTGCATGACTATATCCTTTGGCACACCCTAAGACCACATCCCTCTTATAATCATCATCAAACTTAATATGGATCTTCTGGGTGATCCCTAGATGGGAGCCATCAAATTTGTTCAAATTTAGTTGAAAAACATACCGCCAGTGGCCATCTTGGATTTTACTCTTGGATGACTATGAATTCTTTGCCATACCATACAGGCCACATCCCTCATCCGATAGTGGCCATTTTGGATTTCATGTTTGAATCCATTGGCACACCCTGCAGCCAACATTTATTGGAGAACTGTTTTAAAAATTTACAGGCATTTTCAGGATCACCTCTAGATGGGAGCTATCAAATTTGAACAATATTCAATCAAAAACATGCCTGGCGGCAGCCATTTTGATTTTACTCTTTGCATCACTAAATACTTTGAACATTTACACTTTCTGCATTCCTTATCACTCCAATGACTGGGACTGTAATGTATGATATTATCCCCTCTCCAAATTGAGCTACAGTGTCATTAACACTTTCATTAGCATTTTTTTGTTTTTCAGGGACCAATGAGCACTGTACCGTATGCATTAGTAAAAACTACTGTGATGATGATTGGCGAGTTCGATTTTACAGACATATTCCATGGCGACGATAAAGCGCATTACGAAGTTCTGACTTACATACTCTTTGTTATATTCATGGTGATCATGTCAATCTTGACTATGAACTTGCTGGTAAGTTAAGATGGTACTGAGTTACATATAAATTTATCACATCATTTCTTGTATAATTTATTTGCTCAACTGAATTATTATCTAAGATGTCTGTTACCACTGTGCATTTAAAAACAAGATTCTCAGGCCAAAACAAGTCTGAGTTTAGTGTGCCTGTCAGTTGCAGAATGAGGTCCCCAGAGGGTGAATTTAGTGATGCTATCACACATAGCGGGCTAGCATCCCTAAATTCACCCTCCGGAGACCTCATTCTGCTTAGGCCTCATCTTCTCTCGAAAGTTTCTTTATTATCAAATTTCTATAGAAACTTCTTCACATACATGTAGATTCTATTTCTTTTTTAGTTTAGTTTTTCTATATCCCCAAATTGGCAGATGACACATTTCAAAATCGAGGTTCCCAATGGGTGTACATCACAATATTCTCCATTTGGAAACTTCAATCTGAGTCTATGTCTCCCATAGCAGATGATGCCTAAGCAGAATGAGGTCCCTAGAGGGTGAATTTGGTGATGCTAGCACCCTATGCAGGATAGCTTCACTGAACTCACCCTCTGGGGACCTCATTCTGCAAATGACAGGCATATACTAAACTCAGGCTTGGGCCCAAACATTTTGAAAATCATGCAAGTGCAGTTTTTAATTTCATTTTTTATTTCTGGGGCACACACCAACAAATTGTTCCACCTCTGCATCGGCTCTGGGTTTATTATCAGTTACCTGTGACCATTATTACCCAAACACAGTCCTTCCCACCTGTACACATTCGTAATTTTCAATTCACAGATGCTAAAATGTGCACTCGTCCGTGTTGTCAAAATGATTATGATGACTGTAATCGTTGATTCAATATTGAACTATTTGAAGGTTTATTTTGATCCTTTTCTGTTTCAATTCAATTATGGGCATGTGAAAGTGTAACTACATGTAGACAGACATGTTGGTGTATGTCCCATTATGACATTTTGTTTGAGAAACACCCAACTTGTGATTATATTACAGGGTGCAATTACACCCGTCTTATGAATTGCGGGAGCAAATAAGTGCTCTTGTTGTGTTTTCCTCCTGGGAAGGACTGCAAACAAATGTCCATAAAAGTTAGTTGATCGACTCCATATGGTTTATTTCACTCACTAAAGTATCATTGACACATTATTATTAGTTTGCAGATGCAATTCATCATGGCGGTTTAGTTTGAATCAGAAATTTGAATTTGGAAATGGGTACAGTAATGCCCTAAGTAATCGACACCTTAACCACAGCAGAATTATGGGTAACTTTTCAGGATTTAGTCGGAAATATGGCTTATTGCCATTCATCGGAAAGCTCTCACTGAGAGACTGAGAGCTTTCCGATGAATGGCAACAAGTCATATTTCCGACTAAATCTTGAAAAGTTACCCATAATTCAGCTCTCAACGAGAGCTTTCCGATGAATGGCAACAAGCCATATTTCCGACTAAATCCTGAAAAGTTACCCATAATTCAGCTGTCGTTAAGGGGTCGATTATTTAGGGCATTACTGTAGAATACTCTGATTTATACAAGAGACTTGTATGCAAGTCTGAGTTTAGTGTGCCTGTCATTTGCAGAATGGGGTCCTCAGGGGGTGAATTTAGTGACGCTATTTCACACAGCGGGCTAGTGTAACCAAATTCACCTTCTGGGGACCTCATTCTGCATGGCCTCATCTGCTATGGGAGACACAGACTCAAATTGAAGTTCCCAAATGGTGAATATTGTGATGAACACCCATTGGGAATCTTGATTATGCAATGTGTCGTCTGCCAATTTGGGGATAAAGTGAAACTAAACTAAAAAAGAAATAGAATCTTTGAGAAGAAGTTTCTATAGAAATTTGATTATAAAGAAACTTTCCGGAGAAGATGAGGCCTAAGCAGAATGAGATCTCCAGAGGGTGAATTTAGTGATGCTAGCCCATTATAGCATCACTAAATTCACCCTCAGGGGACCTCGTTCTGCAAATGACAGGCACACTAATCTCAGGCTTGCTCATATGGCATAATATCTGCAATATATTATTAAATGTTCTGTAGGTCGGTTTGGCTGTGGATGACATCAAAGCTGTACAAGAGCAAGCAGAACTGAAAAGAATGGCTATGCAGGTAAGTGCTTAACCCTTTCAGTGCTAAGTCCGATTTTTGTATCAACCCATATTTCCTTGATCATTTTTCAAATTTATTGATTATAATAATGTGATAGATTGATGGTAAGAGCTCTAAGAGCTCTTTCCATGAATGTATCACATTATTATAATCAATAAATTTGAAAAATGATCAAGGAAATATGGGTTGATACAAAAATCGGACTTGGCTCTAAAAGGTTTAAAAAACAAGCTAGAATATATATAGGGCACTGTGAAGCATCGACTGTTCATTTTAAAGGCCCACTTAATTTTCGAGTCACCGATTATTTTGTTTATTTTGCCTTGATATACGGTTTTAATAACAATCTATGCCATAAAATATGATTAAAATACTATAATTCATCACTATTTGAAACATCTGTGTCTCAGAAGATGCCCACAGAGAAATAGAAAACTGCTGAAATCATAGAATGACTTCCCCCTCTGCCACCCAGAATGCAACAGAATTCAAACTTTTTCAATGGAAGGGGAAGATCATTATCTTTAATATATAGAGTTATTCCCCCTGCATTGAAAATAATACTGCTTTTAACTCCAATCCAGATGACTGAATGCATTGGCAACTCAACAAAAAACATGTCCACAGTTCATTACACCGGATAAGTTGATAATACAATGTTTTGGAGCTTCCTCTTTCAAACGGTATATAATATGGCATATATGTTATATAATGTTATCTGGGGGTTTGAAAATTAAGTGGGCCTTTAATTCAAATAGGTCACAAAAGATTCGATTCAACATTGCAATGATTCAAAAATTTCAAATCAGACTTGGCGATGCCTCCATTCTCTGTTTACTATTCTCGTCCTCCTAAAATGTCATTCAGCCTGTGTTCTCAGTCATAATGGGGGGAATACAGTAATGCTCTAAATAATCGACAGTCGACTCCTTAACCACAGCGGAATTATGGGTAATTTTTCAGGATTTTGTTGGAAAAATGGCTTGTTGCCATTCATCGGAAAGCTCTCAGTGAGAGCTTTCTGATGAATGGCAACAAGCCATATTTCCGACTAAATCCTGAAAAGTTACAAATAATTCTGCTGTGATTAAGGAGTCAATTATTTAGGGCATTACAGTATTTCACGATGAGCTGGATATCCTATTTGGTCTCATGGATAATTTACCCATAATTCTGCTGTGGTTAAGGAGTTGATTAATTAGGGTATTACTGTAGGTTAACTTGTTAATGAAGTTCATGATGGGAGCTGCACTGGTGCAGCATTAAAGATCCTGTGTCATAGGGAGCCTTGTATATATAAGAGAATGCACTGAATTACAAAGTCAAGGTAAAAGTTGTTAGGCCAATGTATTCTCTTATATATGCTAGGCTCCCTATGGTATTATATAAGAGAATATGGCTTACAAGGTAAATATTGTCAGGCCAATACATTCTTTTATATATGCGAGGCTCCTAATGGGGAAACTCGCATATATAAGAGAATTCATTGGCACAGGGTTTTTCGGAAGCTTTCAGGAAGCTCCAGACAAGGAACGTTTAATATAGCGGGAGAATCTAATTTTAGAACAACATTCTTAGTTCAGTGGTTAAATTATGAAAAACAAATGCTATTTGAAGGCATAAGTAGGATGTACAGTAATGCCTTAAATAATCGACTCCTTAACCACAGCAGAATTATGGGTAATTTTGCAGGATTTAGTCGGAAATATGGCTTGTTGCCATTCATCGGAAAGCTCTCAGCACACCTATTGCCTTAAGGGGTTTCCGTGCATAGCTATGTCAGGAGTTTGGATGGACCAACACAGAAAACTACTTAATTAACTACTTTATCTATGATATCTGAAGACCACATCAAGCATATTATATAACAACAAAAATGTCAAAAAGATTATTTTAATCAGTTTTAGAAGGAAAATTTTGGGAACAGCATTCTCAGCAAATATATAAATTAAGTGGAAAAGAATAACTGCAATAAAAACTACATGATCTGAACTAGTGAAAAGGTGAAATGGAAATTTAATTGAGTTCAATACTGCTTCAAGAATCTCAACATTATGTTAGGTGTGTACTGAATAATGGTGAACATCCATTTTGCAAGAATTTATTTAAACTTTTGGGCTGAGATGTGTTTTAGACTCACATTTAGGTCATATGTCCGCAGCCAATTTCACAGATTATCAGCTATCTCTAACACTGTACCTATTGTTGATTAATCCCTAATTGAGTACAGGACTGACCTTCATACCAATTTTCTTACATATACATTACCCTCTGGGGACCTCATTCTGCAAATGACAGGCACACTAAACTCAGACTTGAATGCTCTATATTTTGGTGATAACTTAATTATACCCCCCCCCCCCCCCCCCCCCCCCCCCCCCCCCCCCCCCCCCGCAACGAAGTTAGGTGGGGGGTATACTGGAATCAGCTCGTCCGTCCGTCCGTGGACACAAATTTTTTCCGGAGTTTTTCTCTGTCGTTTTTTATCAATTTCCTTGAAACTTTGCGCAGACATCAACCACCATGGGAACTTGTGCACCTGCGATTATTACATCTGTCGGACTTTTTTTGGTGGAGTTATTCCCCCTTTTTCGACTTAGAATTTTTTTTGCAACAAGCATAATTTTGTTCGAGCTTTTATTCCTACCTTTTTAGGTCAATGTTTTTTAATCTTGGCAACGATATTTAGTACCATGGGAACCTGTGCACCTGCGATTATGATGTCTGTCCGACTTTTTTTTGTGGAGATGTTCCCCTTTTTCGCAACATGCATAATTTTGTCCGAGCTTTTATTCCTACATTTTTCGGTCAATTGGTTTAAGATTAGGGTTAGGGTTGTGCACCTGCAATGGGAACTGTTATTTTATTATTTTAACTAAATGTTTCCTGATGACATGTGAAACATCTTAGTATTTTAAAAGCACGGCGGGGGGGGGGGGTATCCTTAGTCCCATTGGGACAGTCACACCTCTAGTTTATATCTGGTTTGTTGCAGGTTGACATGGCATTGGATCTAGTTTATTTCTGGTTTGTTGCAGGTTGACATGGCATTGGATCAAGTTTATTTCTGGTTTGTTGGAGGTTGACATGGCATTGGATATTGAGTTTATTTCTGGTTTGTTGCAGGTTGACATGGCATTGGATATTGAGAGACTGGTTCCTGACTTTATTAAGAGAAAATGGTTTATCAAAAAGAGGGAAGATAAGCCCAATCAGTCATTCAACATTATTAGTAAGCTGCTGTCTGTGGGCAGAGACACAGTGTCAGCCCAATCCATAGAGAAAGCTCTCGATCCAGAAATGGTTTGTATATTATTAACCTTTGATCACTAAATGGCCTCTCCTGATAAGTTATAAAAGTTAAGATTATATGATTATACATTGGAATAGGCTATGTTAACCCTTTACCCAACAGAACAGCCCTGTGCCAATGCATTCTCTTATATATGCGAGTCGACCATAGGTCGCCTCGCATATATAAGAGAATGCATTGGCTTAACACATATTAAAAATGATAAAATTGTCAAAGAATGTAGAAAATAATTATAAAAATTGTTAAAAAATGTAAGAAAAAATTATAAAATTGTTAAAGAATGTAAGAAAAAATGGTAAAAAGTGTTAAAAAAAGAATTTTTTCAGGCCAATGCATTCTCTTATATATGCGAGGCGACCTATGGTCGACTCGCATATATAAGAGAATGCATTGGCACAGGGCATAACTGTAACCATCACAATGTGGTCAATGAACCGGTTCCAATGATATCCATATTTGTATGGTTTTATTGAGACAGACCGAAGATATTTTAGGCTGTTGAAGCTTTATTTGGCCGTTTTTGGCCGTTTTGTTGGGTAAAGCAGGGACCTGCCTAGACCATATTTTCAGGGCGAAATGACTTCGCCCTACTATAAAAATAAGGCGAAGTGGCCGTTCTATAGGGCGAAGTGAGTCTACAAAACTTAAATTGAACAGTAGCCTACTATGACAGGAGTCGCTATAGAACGAAAATAGGAGAGATGTAATATGTCAATTATACTTATGAAACAATGGTTGAAATATGGAGTCTTTATGTTCACTTCATGACCCTAATAACATTAATAATACCCAAACATAATTGTGAGAGGATAGCAGCATTTTATATCGTAATTGTGGGAGAATGACAATATTTTATTTCATATTTTTCGGGTTTTTAAAAATGCCAACAATATTTATCAAACCGAAACGAAACGAAATCATAAACACTTTCACTGCGCTCTATTAGTAATCCCGTTTGAAAATTTAATATGCTTCACAAATGAATTTGTTTTAAAATTTCTTTAACCAAACTCCATAGAGGGGGTGATGAACTGACACATTGTGAGAGCTGTGAGTTGTAATCTTCATTGTAAGGTGTGGTAATCACGGTAATCTAAAAATCACAACAACCAGATTAACACTTGAGGCCCGACGATGTTTTCACAGCTGCCAGTAATCAGACTCCGTTGTCAACATGCTTTCATATTGGAGCAATACAGGTGTTAATTGTTTTACAACACCCTGATAGTGATCACTGTTGACAGTTGTAAATTATCATAAATTATTTGGGGAATTTTGCCGATTTTCGTCAGTCAACTTTGGAATTTTCAGGCGACTTGAACTTCGCCCGGACTGCAAAAATAGGCGAAGCGGACGGCGCTAGGGCGAAGAAGTCGCCCACGTCGCCCTCTCGGCTGGTCCCTGGGGTAAAAGGGTTAATAGATGAGAAATTAATGTAATTTGGGCAAATATAAACATATTCCTAGATTTACATCCCCCTGATCATATTTTTAGTCCCCTCCTCATTTTTTATCTATTTGGATAATATTGATGTGAACTTAATGTTTTGTGATGCCTTAAAGTGATTGAAACGCTCCGGTTGGGTGTTATATAGAAATGGAGAATAATCTTGCTCAAAGTAGTTATTATTACGAATACTAATCCAAATTTACAGTAGACACACTGTCATTCTTATATATGAATTAAATGCAATGACTCTCGATGACGAAATCATTTGCGTTAGTTTATCACTGCTTGTTGCGTCCCGAATCGAGATGTAAATATTTACAATTATGCGTAGTTCAAACGATGATATCTATGGAGTGGTTTGGTCGATTTCTTTGAGATTTTCTCGATGTTGGTCGATTGCTAAATTCCCACAGTTGGTATAGCACCTTGACGTACAAACTTATCAGTTTCACACACCCGAACAAGTCCGTAATATGTCTTTAACCATCAAATAACATTTTGATGAAACATTAAACGGACATGGTTCATTTGAACCCTAAAATTTATGTATACGTAATTCGAGAAGAGGGGTCTCAAAACATACATATGCAAACTATTCCCGAGCTAATTTGTCGATATAGCGCTAAAAACCGCGTTTTATTAGTTACCTGTTTGCGTAAATTTGATATCGTTTCTCTGTTCCGTTTAAATTTCTAATCACCCGATCTTCCGAGTGATGCCGGCAGCGCTCGTGTGTTTTCGGAAATAATGCATTCGCGATACCACCATGTTTGTGACGTATTTTATTTTCCAAGGTTCCCCATATCGGTACGCGATAACCTGTTTCCATTGGATCTTATTTGTCCATGCGAGAATAATAGCCTCTGTTGACAAGGATGTAATAATAGAACGGTTTTCCAGTTTGTTACACAATGTCAACTAGTCCAAGTCTTCTCGTACTAAAACCGGCTAAGATATTGGGATGGAGGTGCCGGTCTTTAGTCCGAGTTCCAGGCCCATGCATTCTTATGACACGACTTAAGCGTTTGTGACCCGCTCAAATAAAACCACAATTATATGAAATAAAATATCACAATTGCGACAATAAACGGATATTTTCCGCAGAAGACATGCTATTTTATCTGAAACCCACATCAGTTGTGAATTTAAAACGGTTAATTTAATGCGAAAAGAGACATTTACCTCAATGTTTGCAATTTTTTAAAAGTATGCGAACTCGGTTGACCTCGCGAACTGTGTTCGGCATTTTCCGTTGAAAATATTCCGTAGATTTTGGACAACAACGCAAATTACGATGAATTCTCCATTGTAATCGTAATTATGTGTGTCAATAAATAAAATAATAAATAGATTAATTAAACATTGGAGATATAAATGTAATACACTAAATAAATGAACCTTAAGTTTGAAAAGTCCCACTAAAACGGAAGAACTATATTTCGAAACTGTGTGATTCGGTTCTCCGATTATTTTATCAACACAGATGTCAAAATGCACATCACACGCATGGCAACTTGGCAAGTCAGACACAAGAGTTCTAATTTGCTCCAATTTTGACAAGTTGCTTGCGAAAATTGTCAACAAAACTACCGTTCTGATCCTCCATTATGTCATTAAGTTTTTAGTGCGGGAATTGTTCTGAAAGCACATAGAAAACTGGACTTTCGGGCGATCGGTTTTCGCCATTTTTGTTCGGAAAACCCGCGCTATATATAGAAACGGAAAGTAGAATTCCCAGAACAAACAGCGGATTATGCCGAACTTATTCGGACCACTTCGGCTTTCGGTTAAAACGTAAACAAACAGATAAACAAATCGATGTTTGTGTCAATCAACCGGAATATTCTATGTGTAATTTAACATTAAAGTTAGATTATTATACACCATTATGACCATAAGATGTAAGCCTTTCCGATGTATATAGCATCATGTATTGATTTGCTAGGTAAATCGAGTAAAATACACCACAAATTCCCGCCACAGATCGTGGGCGTAAGTCGTGTCATAGGATTGGTATACAAGAGGTCTTGGACTAAAGACCGGCACCTCCATCCCAATATCTTAGCCGGTTTTAGTACGAGAAGACTTGGACTAAATGTCAACATGAATTTTAGTCATTTACATTGATCCTTGGAACACATTCATTTTTCTCAAATATACTCTAATCGCAATTTTGTATAGTCAATAATTTTCAGTTGAGAGTGGCACTATATATACATTTGGTCGATGAACTGCAGTTAGTTCAATTCCGTAGTTCTTTTTAAAGGTACTCAATCCGATCAGACGGTACCCATACCATTAAGATACAACAACAACATTTCTTCAAAATACGCTTTAGTTATCAGAATCGATTTATTACAACAAAATAATGCTAATCACTGTCAACTATGGTATCAAATTTCCCAAAACTTGTTATTTATCAACATTTTGTTCTACAAAATATGGCCGTATTATCACTGAAGTATCACTTGATTTTAGAGTCATCCATCTTCATCCGCAAATTTTTCCGAGACCCCCCAACCCCGTTTGACCACATAGTATTACACATCTCGAGAAATAACAAACTTCAAAAATCGATCACTCTGAGCTTTGATGGGTGGGTTCCTCAACTCGAATCAAATATTTTTTACTCCCGAAACCAAAGAAATAGTAATTTAGGAGCGTCTGATCGGATTGAGTACCTACCCAGGTGGTGAAAAATAAAAGATTTTAAAAATCGGTATCTAATAACTCTGAGCTTTGATGGGCGGGGTCCTCGACTCAAATCAAATATTGTGTTAACCCCCCGAAGCCAGAGAAACACTAATTCAGGACCGAAATGAAAAATTGGAAAATATGTTTCTACCTCTTATAAAGAGGAACGATATTGAAAACTGTCACTTCCCTGGCGACATAGGCCTACTGGCGTCTATGTGGAGTTTATAGTCTATATACATAGGCACAACCAGTACATATAAGTTGCTTGGAGTACTCAAAATTCGTTTATTTTATTTCACCATCAGTTTAATTAAAACCACCTGCCTCTGAGTTACAAGACAAAATGTGGGAAAAGGGCAAAATGGTAAGACCTCCAGGTCAGGGGTAAATGTTGAAAAGACAAAATAGTCTTGTCGATAAAAGTTTTGACCTAGAAAATACTTGGACTAAGTTGGGTTTTATTCTATTTTGAAGAGGAATAATAATCATATCCTCTATAACATTTCCAAAATCCGATAAATCCGCTTAGAGCAAAATGTTTCTATTCAAAATGGCATCCATGATGACAATTGGTATTGAAAAATGCTGACTTTCTGTGGTAGGTGGCATTATGTGCACCAACTATCGCCAAGTTAGTAATAAAATGAAATATACACAAACAATGCTTAGTCGTAAACCATATAATTATGTAGAATGTCTGTCCCAAAATGGCCATATCACACCTGTTACCCCTTGTGATATTGGAATAGTTAGAAAATAGACATGACAAATAACACCCAAAACAGCGTCTTCACCATCGGTTTCAGTAGTAGAATAGGATTAAATTTGTTTTAAAATAGTTTCCTCAAAATGTGTTTACATTGTTTACACGCCGTTCCCATGACACAACTTTCAAATTATACAGTAGTGCGAAACATAAAGCTCACATCTTCTACTTTCATATGATATCTAATTTTTCCGTGTGTTAAAAAAAAGATATAGTCAAAACCGTTCATCCAAGCAGATAATTAACACCGTTCCAATGTCGGTACACACTCTCCCCGCCTGGCTATCTTGTTTCCAGTTGATTTCAACATATACACATGCAATGGACGGATCTACGTTAATTGTGAAAAAAAAACTATATGGATATATACTTAGCTAGATCATATCATGATCTCTACCCTGACTATATACGCCCGTAGAGATAATTCTACACAGTTAAAATAATGTGAAATTTTTCATGTTCAGATAGGGAAGTTTATAAACAATTAAAAAAAAAACAGTGCAGCTAATATATTCTCAGTTAATGTCGTTCCTCGGTAAATACTGTATTCCACAGTGTATGTAGGTCACGAAGATCCCAGCTCGATGTTCCATGAAATATGTCACTTTGTTGAGTCGAGTTTGATTGGCATCCTTTACAATTATGCTGTGTTGTTTTTTCAATGCTATAAAGTTCTCCGTCAGAATATTAAAAAGTTCTCATATTTTTAACGGGTTAAATATTATCTCTACGGTAGCCAGAGTATAAATTCATGACATGATCTAATATTTGGCGACCCATTCCAATATTCTATAAGAAAGAAATATGTTCAGCATATACTACAAATCATGGAATTTACTACGATAATGATGTTGGGTTGAAATTTAAATACAAATGCATCTCAACATATTAATTACTTATTATCTAAGTAATATTATGTTCCTTTCTGACCCCCTCCCCCAAATCGCAGCATTGCCACGTCTCGGATAAATGCAGAATGACCGCCCTATCATTAAATTCTTGTCAACTGAGACCATTGTTCTCGCAGGGTCACTTACGATCAAATTGAAACCCCTTTATCGTGTACCGAAAACTATAGAGACACCGGGGAAGCTTATTTACGAATACACCCGGAAATCCTCGGCTGTTGTCGGTGGTTGCATCATCCAAAATGGCTGGTTGTTTGTTTCAAATGTTCGGGTCCCGAACATTGCGTTTTTGTTGTAATTTTCATGACTTGAATGCATCTTTTTGGGACATATATTGTTCGTAGACAGGTAGTTTGGGCATTTTGATACCTATTTTGATACCGGGAAAATTTCAAAAGCGAATATTATTTTGTGTATTTTGGAGCACAAACCGCTATGTGGCTTTAATCAGTTTATTTTTATCAAATTGGACCATCTAAATCACCTTGTATTAAATAAGATAGAATACTGTATTATCAATATCTAGACTGTAATGCCCTAAATAATCGACTCCTTAACCGCAGCAGAATTATGGGTAACTTTTTAGGATTTAAACGGAAATATGGCTTGTTGCCATTCATCGGAAAGCTCTCACTGAGAGCTTTCCGATGAATGGCAACAAGCCATATTTCCGACTAAATCCTGAAAAGTTACCAATAATTCTGCTGTGGTTGAGGAGTCGATTATTTAGGGCATTACAGTATTTCACAATGAGCTGGATATCCTATTTGGTCTCATGGATAATTTTATAGAGAGAAGTCAATTCTCCCTACGATACATATAGGGGGAAGTGGCACATTTTAGTGAGACAATATCTCCCAAGTAACCCTCTAGTCTGGTCCCTGACTCGCAAGACTGCAAATAGTATGTCTGTCATTTGCAGAATGATGTTCCCAGAGGGTGAATTTAGTTATGCTATCCAGAGGGCTAGCATCACCAATTCACCCTCTGGGAACCTCATTCTACTTAGGCCTCAATTGCTATGGGAGACCTAGGATCAGATTGAAGTATCCCAGTTGAAGTTGACGATGTTCACCCATTAGTCACCTCGATTATGCAATTTATCTTCTGAAATTAGGTGATATAGAAACTCCAGAAGGGAAAAAGTAACTAAAAACAATGTTAATTTGAAACTATAGAAACTACCAAAAAGATGAGGCCTATGCAGAATGAGGTTCCCAGAGGGTGAATTTTGTGATGATAGCCCGCTGAGTGTAGGGACATCATTCTCTGAATGACAGACACACTATTTGCAGGCTTGCTGACTCGACCTATGTAAATATTTCAGGACGAGATGGAGAGAATTGAGGAGGGACTGGATAAAACGCAGACACAAGTGAAGAAGTTAAAACATTTAGTGAAAAATTTACAAGCTCAAAATAGCAAGATGGAAAGTATGCTTGCTGCTATTATCAAGAATCAGAAGATAGAATGGAAGGAGGACTACCATTAATGAAGAGGGCGAAAAGAATGATTAATAATTAATTCATTTATATAGCATACTCCATAAATTTTGCTAATTATACATAATTACATTTTTCCAATTCATAATTAACTTGACTACCTCTGGCTTATACATATTTATGGTTGACATGGGACAACCTCCCACTGAGAGCTTTCCGATGAATGGCAACAAGCCATATTTCCGCTAAAGGAAGCCTTCACACTGAACTATATGGATATATGTCCTGCTTTGCAAGCCCACAGTAGAAAAGGGTTAACTTTTTGGTCGCCTCCCGACGTCGGTTGACTTGCCAAGATTAGTCACGCTTGAACGCTCCCCATATAACTGGCTCTGCTCGATCGGATTGTCTTAGTTTTATTTCTGCTGTCGAGCCAACAAGATAAGTATAAGGGTGTATTTGAATTTGGAGTTTCATCTACAACTCAATAAATTCAATTTATCTATACAATAATTCTTTCTGGTTGCCTCCGCGTTCATTTTTATCATTTTCGGTTTCGAATTCATGGGCCGTTTCGCTTCAAACAAAACAATAGTTCCGTGTTTTCGACAAAATGCCGTCTGAATTCCAATTCGCCATAGCGCGACCATCGTTTCAACGATACGACGCACATCAATTGTTTTGAACAATACATATATGGAATTCTTATAGACCCTATAAGGTATGATAGCCTTGGTCAGATTGTTAATGCCACGTGGTTCGTTTTAATAATCGAAGTCTCCTAATTTCGTGTTATTTTACTCGTGGTATTTTCAACTTGCGGAATTTTCTTTCAATCATTCCCGCTTTGCTGACAATGATATCTATCATAAGGTTACGTTTATTGTGCGAAATACATATATGGCCTTATTCTAGAACCTCTAAGGTAGGTTAGAATTGGTCTGACCCAAACTGCCACGTGATTCGCTATCCGAAGTCGCCTAATTTCGTGCGAATGTTATTATACTATGGCGTTTCAATTTGGGGAATTTTCTTTCAATAATTCCCTCGATAATCATCAGAACAACGTGCTTTCACATAATACTTTGTGGTTTATGTTTCACTACTGTCACACATGTCTCCTATGATCCAGATGTGTTTGTCGACGCTTGAAGTTGACTACAGTTTATCAATATCAGAATGGTACTGTTTCATGTTTAATAATCATTGTTATTTGGTTACATAATGACTGTCGTGGTACTAAGATTCATTAGTATCATTATTAATTTCAGACAGGGATTGATATCTGACAAGGGTCAGAATTCTGTTGGGAACATGATTCGATTCTCGTACAGCGCTTCAACTTCACTGTCGAATTTAGAACTGATAGCATTTAATGATTGCAAGCATGACACTAAAATTAATCGTGATGACAGTTTCACTATTGTCTCAATTCCAGATTTTAGTTATTATTCTGAATTGTATCCAAAATTAACCCATCCTTTCAAAATTGCTGGGTTGTTTCTCGACTAAATGGTGTCTCCTTCCGGAATACAAACATAATTGCTACCCTTCCTGTTCAGGTTTACCGAAAAGAAGCGGTGGGGGTTGGGTTACTATGATTCGGGATATGGCTCTAATTGGGACACAACATTACAAATCATGGGTGCTCCGGTTTGCATTCTCTAGAGTAAGGGAAGAAGCTTATCGTCACTCTGACGGTGTTTAATCATGGTTTCACTATCTACAAATATATTTGAAGATACTTTGGATTAAAAAACTTTCCCCTTCTTGATTCAATTATGAGAATGATTCCAGCCTGACAGGTATTTAGAATCGTGGTGACCTGACCCCTCCAGTTAACTGGCCCACTGTCAATAACTGGCGACCGTGGCCTGGATCACATTCCCCAATGAATAACAATATAATAGCAGTGGTATTCCAAGACGAGGAAGGTGGGGGGAGACATTATTTATGGCAAGTAACCATATCAAATGTGAGCTTGGTACAAGAACAGGCTGTACATCCAATACAGCATGGATTGTTCATAAAGGGCATGGTAGGTGTTTTGAAGGTATTCATGGACTAGCTGGAGTCTCAATGAATTTTCAAATATATACGTGTCCCGACCTTTCATACAGTTGATATGGCGAATAGACTTCACACACGAATGAAGCATATTTACATGGAAAGCATTTATATTGTCACGTGTCCCACGACCACTGCCAATAGCCTTTCCGACAAGAGTCCATCAGCATGGCTCTTCATACTTCTATTGCCCATATCAATTTGATTATCTGGCACATAGACAATAAAACAAGCAAAGACGTTTGCGCTGTCCAGCTAAGCTTTCGAGGAAGCTCATTGACCAGCATTACCGACCTTTCCTAATACGCAGGCAGGGGACCACCCCGTACGAGTGGATCCCATCCCCATGGCACCAGATGCCCGATCGTAAGGGCCTGAAACCATGCTGCCAACTCTGCGCATTTCGGTCTATGCTGGATTTGTCCTCTCTTCCTTAAACATGCCTTAAGCAGGACCACTTAGGTAGGGGGAAGTTCCTCTCTATCTTGGCTCTTCAAATTAAAATAAAACAACATTATAAAAGGGATGTGTATCCTTTACTAGGAGGATGATAATTTCATTCGTTTCCTTCCTAGGGGAGCCATTTTTAGAGCGGGTCTTCCCCTAGTTTGCTGCATGCTTCACACTAACAGATATCACACACCTAGGTCGTTCTGCTGCATGTTTGGGGGGGGGGCAGAGGCTCAGACCTGAATATTCCGTATGGTGACCGTGAAAATTTACCTGTGTTTATCATCTGACTACATTGTACATCATTTGAACTGATTTCGGTTGTAGAGGCGCACCTTCATTTCTTAGAATCGGATCGCGGTGGGTATTCCGCTGGGAACTGGGACTGCTCTCAGGTGCCTAGTGGTCGTGATGGCCTAATAATAGTAATGTGTGTGGATTTAGGCTGAACATAATACTTGTGATTGTACATTTTGCTGTCTATCTCCATTCCAAAGGATGGTGATCGTTGGGAAATTTCTCCAAAATTAATAATCGTACCGACATTATTGTTTGGCATCTCAGAGTAGCGGTTTGCTTTCTCAGTGGCTGCTCTGGTCACCTGCGGTGTTCGGCCATGAGCTCCCGGTGCTTATGGCTGTTAGTCATGTTCTCTGAGGGGCTATATAGATATATTTAGTGATACATTGGATCATGCCAGGGATCTGTGCTCTGGCTCCGCCCATTGGATTGATGGGCGCAGCTTTGGTGGGGCCTTCTGTCATGATTTCATGCTGACTTATATATCACTCTGATATATCTATTATTTCACTTTATATATTTATATACGCGAAAGATTTGTATCACAGGGTTTCTACAATGATATCTTGTGATACATATATAGGTACCTCAGAGACATGTGATCAGAAGAAGAAAGAAGAGGAAGCTGTTCTAAGAAGGAAGACAGGACCAGTTCACGCTCCTCCGATTACCCAACGGCGGTTCTATCAACTAGTGGGGATGCTACCGGTGGAGCTGACGGGGTACTTGGGACCTCCAGGACGTTTTGTCCCCCACCGGTTGCCAGCGGTTCTGGGCGCAAAAGCTGCGAACTCGCGTTCGCACGAAACGACATGGCCGACGGGCCTTTGGCAGCTTAAGCGCAGGGCAGGGCCCTATCTATACGGTAGCAAGCGAGACCCCCTGGCCACGCTCTTAATTCAGACAAGGCCTTGCCTGTCACTCAACCGTCTTGGGGCTCGGAGAACAATGACCTGTCCCCACCCTCCAGCTTGGCCAGGATATTAGCTTGGGCATGACCACCTTGCAGCATGCGATGGTGGGGGCTCCCTCTGATCCGATGGCTTGACTCCATTATCATTGTACAACCCGTTTGGCCTAATGGGTTCTCAATTTGATCCCTGTGCCACAAATTGGGCATCAGGTTATCTGCCTTTTGCTTTGGCAAACAGCTGTTATCTAGTTCACTATTAATGTTGGTTGTCTCGCCATCTTCAGAGTAGGCCTCCTCCTGTGCTGGTCGTTTTGTCGCTAAGGCGGAGAGTGAGTTCGTCTCCTTGCATCCCATGGCGGGTGGGACCTTAGAACCGACAGATGAAGAACCAAGAAGACGACAAAGAAAGAGAAGAACAAAGAGTATCTTCTTCAGTTATACTTGCTCGGTTCGCTCGCAACTATGAATCGGATGGCACCTCCTGGGATGTTTCTTCCAAAACAAGGGGGGAGGTACACATTTGAGCAATATAGCACTCTAAATATGAGTTATTTCACATAACTAATCATAACAGATTCATTAAGAGTTCATATTTAGGTACAATCTGTTTTAGAAGAGTATATTACCTCTAAATTTGGCTATTAACTTTATTGTTCATGCCTCCTCCTGGGCTTGCATTCTAATCCATATAGTTCAGTGTGAAGGCTTCCTTTAGCGGAAATATTATATTTTTAAAAAGTATAATATATATTTCCTTAAAGAAAGCCTGAACACTGAACTATCATAGGGCCCTCCCATGGCGGTGCCATTCCCAACCCCGCAACTCGCCAATCTCCTGATTGAGTCCGAAATAAAACTAAGACAATTCGATCGAGCAGAGCCAGTTATATGGGGAGCGTTCAAGCGTGACTAATCTTGGCAAGTCAACCGACGTCGGGAGGCGACCAAAAAGTTAACCCTTTTCTACTGTGGGCTTGAAAAGCAGGACATATATCCATATAGTTCAGTGTTCAGGCTTTCTTTAAGGAAATATATATTATACTTTTTAAAAATATAATATTTCCGACTGAAAAATTACCCATAATTCTCCTGTGGTTAAGGAGTCGATTATTTAGGGCATTACTGTATGTTAAAGTTTTTATTGGGAACAGAGGTGTTTTTCAAACTTTATGTCAGTGAGTTTTACACGATTTTTTAAATGCACCCTATCACTCTGAGTGGCTGTAAACTCTAGCGGATTGTTTACTGATCATGTTGTGGTCTACAGTAATGCCCTAAGTGATCGACTCTTTAACTACAGCAGAATTATGGGTAACTTTTCAGGATATAGTCGGAAATATGGCTTGTTGCCATTGATCGGAAAGCTCTCAGGGAGAGCTTTCCGATGAATGGCAACAAGCCATATTTCCGACTAAATCCTGAAAAGTTACCCATAATTCTGCTGTAGTTAAAAGAGTCGATTACTTAGGGCATTACTGTAATTCCATGAGAATGCTGTTCAGAACTCTGGAATAACTATATACCAAGATTCAAGCTGGCAGAACCTTATATTTGTATTGGTGTAAACATTATTTAATCCGTCCAAAATGTTACATGAATTTATGATGTGAAGTATATGTGATAGAAGATGATATGATATATATGGAAAATGATATGATATATATGTGATAGGTGATGTGATAAATGATGTGAAATATATCAGGGTTTCCGCTACAGGGGCAGCAGGTCCCTTTTAGGGTCCTTTTCTCATCACCCAAAGTTGCCCTCCGACGTATTCTGATTATTCTCCTAACTGATCCTCAGATGTTCTATAAAAATGTGCCACGAAATAAAACAAATAGGAAGAAATAAATGATGGTTTTATTTGCCTGTTAATGCAGGGGGTCGGAATTTTTTTTCAGGCACATATGCTAATTTGTTTCTTTCGACCTTGTTGGGACCCACCCAACCCCGCGTCCAATTTTTTTTACGTTTTTAACTGTTTTTTCCCGACCAATTTTGGACACACATCCCCCCTTTTAACACTAAAACAGAGATTTGTGTGGGGATCGACATTCACTGTAAACAGCTGTAGCCTGTATATGAATTTCTGTGCATACTATTTGTCATGGATGTTAACATTGACATGTAAATAGGAATGAGTCATTTTGGGGTCATTCGGCCAAAAAAACATGGCTGCCAGTGGCCATCTTGGATTTCAAAATTCAATCCATTAGCATGGGCTACAAGCTATACTGTTTGTCTGATCATCATGAAATTTTTCATGTATGTTAATATTGACATTCTAAGGTGTTTTAAGCCAAACTCATTGCAAATACAGTCAAAAATACTTGCAGGAAAAAACAGTTTGAGTTGCGGGAAAAAAAATTGTTGGTCCCATCGACCACCCACCCACCCCGGCATACGTGCCCAGAAAAAATTTGTTTTGCCCACCCCCCTGGCTAATGCTGATCACTAGTGAACCATTTGGCAGGAAAAGAATACTTTTCGCGGCTACACACATTGACAATTATTTTTGCATTATTCTGAAAGATATCCAGGGGGACATCGCTAAAAGCCATGTTGTTGATTCTGCCTGGTTACATTGCAATTACGTTTTCATCTAACACACTGTTCTGTCTGGTTCTCATTAATAATTAAATATATTTAGATGAGGTCCAGATGTTAGCCACTGAAGAATGATCATGAAGATTCCATGAATGTAGTGAAGTTGGACATCAAAATAAATTGCGAAATTTAACAATTTCCTCTAGCCTTGATGGTGGCAATACGAAATATTGTCAGTATACTTATTTTACACCTGTATTTAACTTGACATTTGTCACACAGTTTATGGCACCTATCAATGTTTATATGCAGTGCCAAATTACAACATCCTTACATTAACCCTTCAAAAATAAAACAAAATAATATGATTTCTTGACTTTATCTACATGTACTTATATTACCGTTGATATTTAGAACTTTGCTTAAATTATCGACTGACTTGCTAAATATTATTACATGTACAGTAATGCTCTAAATAATTGACTGCTTAACCACAGCAGAATTATGGGTAACTTTTCAGGATTTAGTCGGAACTATGGCTTGTTGCCATTCATCGGAAAGCTCTCTTTCTGATGAATGGCAACAAGCCATATTTCCGACTAAATCCTGAAAAGTTACCCATAATTCTGCTGTGGTTATGGAGTCGATTACTTAGGGCATTACTGTAGATATTCGCAATTTGGTGATGGACTGAGATTTCCCCCAGCGGCCACAGGGGTACCATTCCCCCCAACCCCAAGCGGAAACCCTGAATATATGTAATATAATTATGAGAGTATGAGAAGAAAAAAGATTTGTTTTACTCATGTGTTTTCATGAAATCAATCATCAGGGTTCATAAATTACCATTGGTACCAGGAAAAGTGGTATCGGTTCCGTACCGAGACCAGTACCGGAGCATTGGTACCAGGAAAAGCGGTATCGGTTCCGTACCGAGACCAGTACCGGAGCATTGGTACCAGGAAAAGTGGTATCGGTTCCGTACCGAGACCAGTACCGGAGCATTGGTACCAGGAAAAGTGGTATCGGTTCCGTACCGAGACCAGTACCGGAGCATTGGTACCAGGAAAAGTGGTATCGGTTCCGTACCGAGACCAGTACCGGAGCATTGGTACCAGGAAAAGTGGTATCGGTTCCGTACCGAGACCAGTACCGGAGCATTGGTACCAGGAAAAGTGGTATCGGTTCCGTACCGAGACCAGTACCGGAGCATTGGTACCAGGAAAAGTTGTATCGATTCCGTACCGAGATCAGTACCGGAGCATTGGTACCAGGAAAAGCGGTATCGGTTCCGTACCGAGACCAGTACCGGAGCATTGGTACCAGGAAAAGCGGTAACGGTTCCGTACCCAGACCAGTACCGGAGCATTGGTACCAGGAAAAGTGGTATCGGTTCTGTACCGAGACCAGTACCGGAGCATTGGTACCAGAAAAAGCAGTATCGGTTCCGTACTGAGACTAGAATCAGAGCCGCGGAACCAGGAAATGTGGTATTGTTTCCTTACTGAGACCAGTACTGGCACCATGGTTCTGGGAAAGGTGGTATTGGTTCCGTTCCAAGACTAGTACCAGAGCCACGGTACCAGCCATCTATTACAGATTGTGAGCTGGGAGGCACATCGGACATAATTTTATGTTTTTTTGTTCTTTCTGAAAATGCTTCTTTATACCACTCGTACTGCCTCGAGAACTGGTTATGGGCGCACTGCATTATTTCTCACTATCATTGCACAAACTGTACCTACCCTAAATGCTGTTGTTCAATACCAATTACTGGCAGATGTTCTGATAAATGAGAACTGGTAACAAATTTATGCCACATTTACCGCGATTCCGGTGCTGGTACCGATTACGAACTCTAATCATGATGTTATCAATAAGCAGCTAATATTGTTGAGTGCTCAGGAAACCAAGGTTCGAATTCACTAACTAGGGTTTATTTTATAAACCGGGTAGTTTATTCCGTGGCGACTGAATGACCACAGATAGCTTCGCGTCGAGACTCGCCCAGAATAAACCAACTGGACTAAATATAAACCCGAACCAGTTGGTGAATATGAGCCCAATAGTCCAGTGCATTATGGTTTTACTTGGAATCAGTAATGTCTTAAATAATCGACCCCTAAACCAGAGCAGAATTATGGAAATTTCAGGATTTAGTCGGAAAAATGGCTTGTTGCCATTCATCCTCTCAACGAGAGCTTTCCTATGAATGGCAACAAGCCATATTTCCGACTAAATCCTGAAAAATTTCCCATAATTCGGCTTTGGTTAAAGGTCATATACTTTGGGCATTACTGTAATTACAACAGAATTTTTCTTTGCAGGAATAAGTAAATAAACCAATTATAAACAACATACCGTTACTAAAAATCATTGACTATCAAGACAACAGAAATTTGTGAGTTTTTAAAAATATATTTGGTATTATCAATCAATTTATGTATTTTCAGGGATGTATTTCAAAATTTCAAATACACAAGTCCTTCCAATTCCAATGCCCAAAGTCACATTTTGAAGAAAAAAAAAAGTATGAAGACAAAGGTTTCATAGTGCCATACAGTAATGCTCTAATTAATCAACTTCTTAACTACAGAAGAATTATTGGTAACTTTTCAGGATTTAGTCGGAAATATGGCTTGTTGCTATTCATCGGAAAGCTCTCGACAACAAGCCATATTTCCAACTAAATCCTGAAAAGTTACCTGAGAGCTTTAGAAATTACTTCAAAATTTGTTTAATCTAGTATACTTAAAAGGTTATAAGAAAAGCAGGTCATATGGATATAAATTTATGGCATTTCATAACGCGAGTTTTGTGTCACAGGCGTTATGGCTAATTACATGCAATGGAACAAACATTTTATTTAAGATTTTTTTTGTCTTATTAATCATAGATGCATAAAAAAAAATCTTTTGTTTGCACAATCTAGTAAGGAAATTACAGTGAAAAAACACTTCATTATTCTCTATTTTTTTAAATACTTGAACAGAAAATATGGCATTTGGCTCATTCTAAGAAATTGAGGCTCCAAAATCAGATATACTGTACTCCCGATTATGAAGGCACATAACTCAAAATATACCTAACACATCTGGAAAAGGTTTTTTTGTTCTGTAATCATGAAACTATGATCTACAAAATGGACATGAAATTGGAAGGCCTTATTTAAAATAAAAAAATTTGATATACATTCCAGAATTACCAATTTTATCCAAATTTATTTCACAATATTCACCAATTTCCTTTTTCTTGATTCTTGTCTAATTTTAGTATGCTCAGTATTTTAGTTTATCATTGGTAATTATTTCTGCAAAGAAAAATTGTTGCAATTAGTTCCGGGTTTAGCATTTTTTCTCATAAATGCACTCGACTACAATGTTATTACTCATTTTTAGAAATATATGTTTGAATCTATTAAATCTATTTTATATTATAGAAGAGTCTCCTATTTTTTCACCAGTGTGTTCACCTCCATTATAAAGCTGAGTTGGGAATGTCTCGTTTGTCGCTAATATTAAAGGGACCCAAGGCATTGGCGGTGGGTAAATGTGGAGAATATATAAAAGTCTGTAAAAATAGCACCACTAAGATGAACATTGAGAACTAGATTAACTTTGTTCTTATATTCATTATTAATGGTTTTCCAATAATGAAATTTTGCATGTTGAGACCATTGTTATGTAAACAAAAACGGTTACAGTGATTTGTCAACAAACATCGCTTATAAATCATGCAGTACTAGTAAGTTCAAATATTTTAGTCAGTGCACATGATTTTCATAAAAAATTTCTATACTTTGATCTTACCACTGTTACAGTAATGTTTACATAACAATGGTTTTGACTTCAGAAAACATAACTAAAATTGATCGAGTACAAATTTGGGCCATCCGTTGGATTTTTAACGACTTTTCAAGATTCTCAAGTCTGTCATAAATGAGGGAAGAATTAAAATTGAAACCCCTTGAGGACAGAAGAACCATCTCAAAATTATCTCTCTTCATTAAAATAGTCTATAACCATGTAGATATCACTATTCAAGATTACCTTCAGAAACCATTCAGATATAGCAGACACTGGGCCAAATTACTATAGATACTCATTCTTCCCAAGCACAGCTATACTCTGTAATCAACTCCCAAGGAACATTTCACCTTTGTCACCCGGGTGTGGATCATCAGATTTGGTTATGCTTTGGTTTGGTGATAGCCCAGTTTGCAGGTAAGTATGTCTACTCACTATGGGGTTCGTCCATTTATTTTAACAGACATAGGGCACTAGTCAAACTTCAAAACTGCCACTCACCTCCAATGTCACCCACCTTACTCGTATTTAAATTCGTGCAGTACAATTTGTCTCTCAGTTTTAAATTCGTGCACCGTGCTGCACGGATTCAAACCTGACAAACAATCTTTGTAAAAGTCTCATATCTGGTGGGAGTTTCAATTCTTATAGTCGTTCGTTATATAATTTCATTATATAAATGCCAAATTTTGCGAAACTATACATTGAGTAGAACAAAACTGGATCATCATTTTGTTTTGAAGATGTGTGTTTATGTATGGTTCAAATAATCATTCTGGTATTTAAACAGTTAAATGGACATGATTGAAATTAATTCGAATGAATTAACACCACAATCGCATAGGCGGCTCAGTTGAGAAAATGAACACTTGTATGCGTGTATTAAATAGTTGGGTTCAAATAATTAACTCAGACTGCATGACCATGGTTTCACTCCAGGTCTGTGTATATGGATACATTTCTGTGCACCTTACGCCCAGAATTAGTGGAATATGCGTATATGTCTTACCAATACTTCAATACAACGTTTCACAATGTACATGTAACTCATTATGTAACATATCCATCCTATTTTCCTTATGGTTCGTTGTAAACTTAGGAGTCATACTATTTTTTGCTCAGTTTTAAATTCGCACACCGATGGGTGCACTAAAAATAGTACTGCACGAATTTAAATATTAGTAAGGTATGACATTTTGCATTGTAAGTTCAGTATTAATGATCATAATTGCATGGTAGTAGGATTAGTAATAGACCTGCATCAATGGATGGACACAAACATTCAGTGGCCAGTTCTTCTAATTATATTTGTCAGCTTTATTGGGCCTGGAAGGAGAAGCTATTTTTCACACAGTTTGAATGTAATATATTTTGGTATAGTACATAGAACAATATGAGTGAAAGGAGACACTCATACAATGGGTTTAATTGATTTCACCTGAGTTTTCCATTATCAAATAACTATTATTTTGATATATCACATGGCAATTTGCAACAATATCAATAGAACTGCTTACACAATGATAGCGGTGACAGGCTCTGTAGTTTAGATGTTACAGAAATGCCATAAGTAATCGACTCCTTAACCACAGCAGAATTATGGGTAACTTTTCAGGATTTAGTCGGAAATATGGCTTGTTGCCATTCATCGGAAAGCTCTCACTGAGAGTTACTGAGAGCTTTCCGATGAATGGCAACAAGTCATATTTCCGACTAAATACTGAAAAGTTACCCATAATTCTGCTGTGGTTAAGAAGTCGAATAATTAGGGCATTACTGTATATTAATCCTTCTCTGTTGACCCATAGCAATTTACTATCAGCAAGTTACTATCAGCAAGGGATGGGTTAAACATCTGCCGATCATGATCGGCCTCTCATTTTTGGCCGAAATTGCCATCAGGTTGCCGGGAAATTTCTAACAGTCAGAATGCCTGAGTTACCAGTTGCAAAATTCAAGCCCAAGTGGTGGTGGGGATGTAACTGGCTCTTGAGTGTTGGTCAAAGGGTTGTGTTGCAGTTGGACATTCTAAGGGGAATACTCCAGACCATAAACCCTTTACCCAACAGAACGGCCCTGTGCCAATGCATTCTCTTATATATGCGATTCGACCATAGGTCGCCTCGCATATATAAGAGAATGCATTGGCTTAACACATTAAAAATTATAACTGTAACCATCACAATGTGGTCAAGGAGCCGGTTCCAATGATATCCATATTTGTATGGTTCTATTGAGACAGACCGAAGATATTTTAGGCTGTTGAAGCTTTATTTGGCCGGTTTTGGCCGGTTTGTTGGGTAAAGGGTTAATATAAAAAAGTGTTTCTATTGTTGAGTTATCAAACGGCGAGATGTACAAAGCTTGTGATTGATTGTTTATTTAACTCAATGCCACAATTAAGTGGCGAATACAGAGTACTAATTAACATATATAGCTATATTTACAAAAGGGGGGCACTGTCGTCTGGCTTGCCATTCTCATATGGCAGAAGTGTATAGTTGTACTATCATCATCATCATCGTCGTCGTCGTCGTCATCATCGCCACAACCACCGCCACCACTATCATCATCATCATCTTCATCGTCATTATATCATCGTTAGCATCATCATCAAAATCATCATTATCATCGTCGCCATCATCATCATCATCGTCGCCATTGTCGTCGTCATCTTTATCATCATGGTCATCTTTATCATCATGGCCATCATGAATATCATAATCATAATCGTCACCATCTTCGTGATCATCGCCATCAGAGTATATCAGACATCATCGCCATACTAATCATCTTCGCCATCACATTCATTTTCGTCATCAGTATCAACATCATCATCATCATCGGCATCGTTAACATCATCTTCAGCAGCATCATCATCATCATCGCCATCACCATTCGAAACATTACCACCAGTCCACCACCATAGTTATCGTCATACTCCATATATATATCGCATCATCGCTATATCTGTCGTAATATATGTCATCATCGTAATCGTCGTAAGCAGATATAGTTATAAATTGCCGCTGTCAATTAGTTAGTTCCTATCAATAATCTTACAACAGAACTTCACAAAGATTGGAAACTGCTTTAGAACATTTGAGTAAGCTCAATATTTAGTTTCAGTGTATTGTACACATGTATATCCATGGGACACACGCTCAAAACTCGTTGTGTTCTTTTGTATCGACAAGACATTGTTGTTGCACCCTCATGTTTTTTGGCGATCCGTCGTATGTATCGGTTGATAACACAATCATCATCTTATATAGGCCTGCTCGTCCTGACCATGTGATTTTAGAATGCATGGTCGTTTCTATTGACTGTACATAAAGTATATATGTAACTATAAAAAGCGAAAAACGATATTATTATTATTATTATATCTTTATTTTCCTCCATTTACTGAAGAGTCATAAATAATGATACAAACAATAGTACATGTAATATGAACATACAATGATCCAAGGTAAACTAGAAAATAATATAGTAAACAGAATTATACAATACGTGAGTATGATGTAGACGAGTGCAGCACTCGAATGATTATATACATATGACATTGTAGTGAGATTATGATAATAGTGATGATTAGTGATAATGCTAGTGGCAATGTTGGTGGTGATAATGGTAAGGAAGATGACTATGGCGTTTAACAATGGTGATGATTATGATGCCGACGACGACGACGATGATGATCATGCTGATGGTGATGGTGGTCGTGATGATGATCACATCGAAGACGATGATGATGGATGACGATGACAATGGTTATGATGACGACGACGGCGACAATGATTAGGATGATGATACAGATGGTGATGATGATAACATCGAAGACGATGACGAGGATAATGATGATGATGACGACGGCGATGATGATGAAGATGGTAATGCTGTTGGATGTGATGATAATGATGACAATGGGGATGAAGACTTACGGTTAAGTATAGTATAGCTGTCGATGCTAGCTTCAGCCCACTTCATATACTATAGTCAAGATGTATATAATTGTATACCGACACACCGTGTTACCACATAGTTAATCATAGTAATGTCTGACTGATTTGGATTGTTCAAGTGACTAGGGTGTATTTCTCTGCAGGAATGCGCTGTACCACAGCCATAATTTTGCAGTAATTGTTACCATAAAGTTGAGAAAGGCGTCAATATCATCAAGTGTTGTATATATATCGCTAGTACCATGAGCCAAATGAAGCAAGATCATTTCGTCCATTGAAAGACCGTCAATAATAACATAGCAGTCTACGCCATAACGATCAATGATATCAAAACACATATTATTTCGTATTGTTGTCAGGGAACACATAATTATGGTTAGCAAATGATGAACCAATAAAATAATCATGCCATGGTGTAGCAGACAATGGCCAGCCATTGCCACATACACAAATGGCACAATACACAAACAATACTTAGAGTGTGCATTGCTTGAGTGAATACACGCGTGAGTAGAATACACAAGCTTCGTACATCTCGCTGAATATAGGTTTGTATTGAGTGGAGTTCTGTTTGCTGTATATTCATTGACTCAATCTTTTTTTGGAGGGGGGTTCTATAACTCTGTTGACTAATCATTGTGCTCTTTTTGCACGATGCTTTATATTAGAATGAATGGAAACTTTCTGACTGCATGGAGTGAAAAATTTTCAGTCACTTATTAAAGGTACTCAGTCCGATCAGACCCTCATAAATTACTATTTCTTTGGCGTCGGGGGTAAAACATATTTGATTCGAGTCGAGGAACCTATACCCATCAATGCTCATATATATATCAGATATCAATTTTTGAAGTTTTGTTATTTCTATTGTTTGTTGCCCAGAATCACGCCGTCAAAAGGGTGGTCTCGGTCAAAATTGAGTTATTATTACCACTTGATTTTAGAGTTATCCACATTCGTCCGTTTGAATACGTGTTTCTGGGCAATTATTAGTACACATCTCGAGAAATAACAAACTTCAAAAATCAATATCTGATCACTCTGATCTTTGATGGGTGGGTTCCTCGACTCGATCAAATATTTTTTACCCCTGAAGCCAAAGAAATAGTAATTTAGGGGTGCTAATTAATCGGATTGAGTACCTGTAATGAACACTTCTGCTCTTCTGACCGTCCGTAATTATATTGGTGGAACACTATATTTATTTCCACCTATTTTATTAACCATTTCTTTACTAAATACTCATTGAAGAGTATTTCCCATGTAGGACATGTTCATGTAACAAGTTCACCAAACGACCACATTATCTGAACATTTCCCACCAAAGAATATGAATCCTTCTGCACTTGTATTATCTTTCTGTCTTTTTGTCGTCTGCTCATTTTCCCTGAACGCCCCTTCAAATAATAGACCATTCCAATATACACTTTTATAACTAGATGGGAATCCATTTATTATAGAAAGGGTTAAAGGTACTCAACCCGATAAAACTCCTCTCAATTACTATTTCAATGGCTTCGGGGGTCAAAAATATTTGATTCGAGTCGAGGAAGTCACCCATCAAAGCTCAGATTTGTTAGATATCGATTTTAGAAATCTATTATTTTTCATTATCGGGAATACTATCTGGCCCAGAACTCAGTAAAAATTGCGTTAAAATTACCACTTGATTTTAGAGTTATTCATCCTTGTCTGTTTGAATAGATTTGGAGTACACATCCAGAGCAGATTACGGCAGTTATTAGTACTAATCTCGAGAACATAACAAATTTGAAAAATCAATATCTAATAACTCTGAGCTTTGTTTGATGGGTTCCTCGACTCAAATCAAATATTTTTCACCCCCAAAGCCAAAGAAATAGTAATATAGGACCCTCTGATCGGATTGTTGTTGTTGGAATCTGTTGAGATGGGGACCCTCTTTACGGGTTGAGTACCTTTAAAATGGAGACTTTTTCTAAGTGGAGTGAACAATTGGTGTACACTTCTAGCCACACCGTTGTTTTTCCGTCCATGACACTTCCCGTAGGTAGCAAGTTTGAGCTCAATCGGTTCGAGTCTATAAAGGACACACACATATATATCATGTGGAATATATATATATATTTTTTTACGCAAACTTTTTGAAGAAAAATGGAGGTATACTGAATTGACTTTGTCCGTCCATCTGTCTGTACATTCGTCTGTCCATCCTGATATATATCTCAGACACGGGTTATTGGGTCTGGATGAAATTTTACATGGAGGTCCGCCACCATGACTGCTAGCGTAATCCTTCATTTGAAATGTGGTATCGTTCCATCTTGCCCATTTTTTCTATTCAGCACCATGCATGGTTGTACATCAGCACCCGAAATGAAACTTCTTGTTCCACCTATTTTAGGACATGTATCATATAAAAAAAATGTACGTTAAAGCCACACATCGGTTTCCCAAATTATACCTACTACTGCTCGCTTCTATCACATTCCGGCCTTGTTTCATGGATAAAAATAGGTAAAACACAAATATGTGAAATATCTGTGTACAGGCTTTATATTCCGCAGAAACATAGAATTTAGAAAGTATGGCTTCTCTAACATGACTTATAAAGAACGTTAATGTGCCACATATTGTATGAAGAGCGTTAATTGTTAGTATGTTCCTTATATGGTATGAAGAGCGTTCATTGTTAGTTCATTATGTGTTTTGAAGAGCGTTAATTGTTAGTCCGTTCCTGATATGGTATGAAGAATGTTCTTTAATAGTATAGGTTCCTGATATGGTACGAGTATGCATGGTATGAATATCGTTCATTGTCAGTCTGTTCCTGATATGTTTCACGTTGTTCGAAACTGAAAACGGGTTACTGATATGGTATGAAAAGTGTCCATTAATATTCGGTTCCTGATAACTTATGCATATGATATAATGAGTGTTCATTGTTAGTCTGTTCCTGATATGGCACGAAGAGTGTCCATTAATATTTGGTTCCTGATTTGGTATGAAAAGTGTCCATTTAAAGGTACTCAACCCGTAAAGAGGGTCCCCATCTCAACAGATTCCAACAACAACAATCCGATCAGAGGGTCCTATATTACTATTTCTTTGGCTTTGGGGGTAACAAATATTTGATTCGAGTCGAGGAACCCATCAAACAAAGCTCAGAGTTATTAGATATTGATTTTTCAAATTTGTTATGTTCTCGAGATTAGTACTAATAACTGCCGTAATCTGCTCTGGATGTGTACTCCAAATCTATTCAAACAGACAAGGATGAATAACTCTAAAACAAGTGGTAATTTTAACGCAATTTTTACTGAGTTCTGGGCCAGATAGTATTCCCGATAATGAAAAATAATAGATTTCTAAAATCGATATCTAACAAATCTGAGCTTTGATGGGTGACTTCCTCGACTCGAATCAAATATTTTTGACCCCCGAAGCCATTGAAATAGTAATTGAGAGGAGTTTTATCGGGTTGAGTACCTTTAATATTCGGTTCCTGATATGGTATGAGTGTGGTATAAAGAGTAGTCATTGTTAGTGCGTTTGTTTCAATGATGTGCGAAAAGATGAAAACCGATTACTGAGAAATGTGGAGGCCAATTGAATGTGTTTTGAGACTTTTGTAGTTTGAGACTGAGTGTGAACAGACAAAAATTCTAAACCAAAATGGCCGCGTAGGTATATAATTGTAATTTACGAGAGTTGAAAAATATGTCTGCGCCAAGGGTCCATCTCTACCACAGTAATTTAACTGTAGTCTATCTTACCGATATTCACGTGAATATTGGTAAGCTATACAACTATAATAGAGGTTGGTCAGGGGGTGGAGCTGGGGATCCCCTGGATGAAAATCCCGTAACCATATCCTTGTTCATAGATATAAGATTGGAATAATATTCAATTCAACTATTTTTTTTATTTGTCTTCATCAATAATATGAAGAAAATACAATACATATACATTTAAAGGTACTCAATCCGAACAGAGGGTCCCCATCTCAACAGATTCCAACAACAACAATCCGATCAGAGGGTCCTATATTACTATTTCTTTGGCTTTGGGGGTAAAAAATATTTGATTCGAGTCGAGGAACCCATCAAACAAAGCTCAGAGTTATTAGATATTGATTTTTGAAATTTGTTATTTACTCGAGATTAGAACTAATACTTGCCTTCAACTTCCGTAATCTGCTCTGGATGTGTACACCAAAATCTATTCAAACAGACAAGGATGGATAACTCTAAAATCAAGTGGTAATAATAACGCAATTTTGACTGAGTTCTGGGCCAGATAGTATTCCCGATAATGAAAAATAATAGATTTCTAAAATCGATATCTAACAAATCTGAGCTTTGATGGGTGACTTCCTCGACTCGAATCAAATATTTTTGACCCCCGAAGCCATTGAAATAGTAATTGAGAGGAGTTTTATCGGATTGAGTACCTTTAATAATCAATAGTGTTGTGTACAAATGAAGCAATATCAGGCAGTCGATCCGACCCTCAGTATACAATCATTTTATAAAAATATAACTATGTATTAAAATTAAATATATTAAAATCATATTCTATATGTTCAAATACTTCTATACAATAAGAACGGTTCGAACAAGTACTGCGGTTAGCTTTAACTTAGATGGGATTGTAATTGGATTATCATAATCCCATTAACTAACACAATACGCCGCCAGACGTCAGTACTTTGATGTTGCCCGGCGTTATACCCTTCATTATTAGATGCTAGACAGAAAAATCGTTAACGTCTGCAAAAATATTAACATGGATTATCTCATTCCACTGTTCAACAGGCGGCATACTCGTCTTTGATTATGATTTGTTTTGCAATAGCACTCCTTAAATGGAGATGTTCTCACCTATCCGGCAGGTATTATATCGGAGTTAGGCGTGATAATCCCCGACATGAAAGAGTTGCCGCTTATAGTCTGTATCTGCAGTTACTTATAGGTTTTTAACACGTTTTACAGTTTTTTCATTTAAGCAACATTTGGGATGATTTACTGGTATTTCATTTGAACAACAGTTGCACTTAACGATTTATTATAATATAACAGAATATACATTTATACGACAAATACAATAACATAATAATAATTACATCATCACATACAAGGTCTTCAATAGCCAGATAAATATCCGACCGAATCTAAAGATGCTAGCATTCCCAACTGCCCTTCTCTATACACCCTCTGGTAGTGACGAAGACTGTTGTTGACGCTCCTGAATTTTCTCTGCTCTGGTCTGACCCGACCACCGCTGCTTACTTGCAGTATCGTTGATTCATGATACGCCTGTTTTTTTATTTTTTTTTATGAAATTGTTTGTCAGTGAATAGATTAGGTTTGCTTCCCGGCAAATAATTTTGGAGCTTCTTGTGCCAGCCTTCGACATGGTTCGTTGTTCTAGAGCCGTCATTGTCGAAGTGGTTTCACGTCTGCTTGCCATGGTCGCCTTCCACCCAGTACGTTGTGACTTAGTCGGTGAATTGTTCAATGTCGCTACATGCTGTTGCCTCTTCGAATACTTGGAGCCAGGCGTCGCTTATGTCACCTACTGGCAGGAATGGTAACGCAGTTATTTATCAACATTTTGTTCAACGAAATATGGCCGTATTATCACCAAAGTATCATTCGTAACCAATGTGTACACACAGTGAGGAAAGCAAAGAGTGATTACGACAAGAAAATCGACAACACTTTAAATGACATACATACCGACCCCTCGACCTGGTGGAAGAATCTACACCCCCCCAAATAGTAAAAAATCCATACCCCCACTCTCATGTGATTGTGACAACTGTTATTGTTATTGATTGTAAACCCCCCCCCCCCCCCTACGATAAAGCTAATGCACTGAACGATTATTTTTGCGAAATATCACAAATTGATGACAATTCGCATAACATTGACATAACACCTATTCCTAGAAACTCCGATACTGACCCCAAATTAAATGACTTGCACATTACATCGGTAGATGTTTTAAACGTCCTAAAGCCCTAAAAGTATCTAAATCATGTGGACCCGACACGATTAGTCCCCGTATACTGAAAAACAACTCTGCTTCATCTCTTAGTTAAACCCTTGCGCACGTATTTAACATATTCACCCAAAAAAGTTATTACCCATGCGAATGGGTATATCCTCGGCCCGCTATTATTTCTTATCTATATAAATGACATAACCGACACAATAGTGTGTAACATCCGTCTCTTTGCAGATGTCACATCGATATATTTATGAAAATCCAACTCTCGCTGCTGAAATAATCAACTAAAGATATTAGTACTATTTTTGAATGTTCACAAAGGTGGCTAGTAAAGTTTAACCCCCTAAAGACCGAATCTATAGCAGTATCCAGGAAAACAACAAACATAGACCATGAATGGATCTGAAATACCATAAGTAAATAGTCACAGACATCTTGGAGTCACATTCGATAGTTCTGGTTCATGGGAAAGTCACGTCTGTAGTATAATTGATAAGGCATGGAAGAGAGTAAACCTTGTAAAAAAAAAACAAACATAAATTTAGATTAAGCAGAATGTCTCTTGAAACAATATATTTTTCATTTATTCGCCCTATCCTAGAGTATGCATCACCTGTTTGGGATAATATCCCCAAGTGTACGAGTGATATAATTGAAGATATCCAGTATGAAATAGCAAGAGTAGTCACTGGGGCAACCAGGTAAGCAGAAAATAATTCAGTTTTACAATATGACAAAACACAGAGCTCCATCCTACTTATCTAATATGATTCCACCTGATTCTTCCTCAACTGGCAAAATGTTTAGACATCCCAGCATCCACCCTCCTGATAGTAATAATAATTACTATATGTATACATTCCTACCATCTGCCACTCGTGCTTGGAACATCTTATATGACTCAGTAAGGTCTTCAGAAACGCTAGCAGCATTTAAACGAAACATTAATACTGGTCGTTCAAAGATTGCAATTTTTTTATTACCATATAGTTATTCTCGTAAAGCTCAAGTCTATCATACTAGGATTAGATTGGGATGCAGTAACCCGAATAAAGACCTTGTCACAAATCACCTTAAAGAGTCCTCGATGTGTCCTTGTGGTGGCTTTGAAATTGAATCTGCATATCATTTTATCTTGAAATGTCCATTATATACTCAAGCAAGAACTGAAATGTTAGTTGATCTGCCATCAATTAGAATATCACCCGATGTCCTACTGTATGGGTCGCCCGAACTCGCTGATGATTTGAACATCAAAATGTTCGATGTGGTACAGAAGTTCGTTATCTGTACTGGGCGCTTCTAACTAACGGGTAAGGTGGTTTGATCTGAAACACGCGTATTAGTAATAAACTATATGTAAATGTCTTAAATCATAGTTACTGAACGTGTTTTTAGCCCTACCACCTCGCCCGCTACAATTGAATAATTAGTTATGGTACATACAATCTTCGTCACTTATTAAATACTTATTAAATACATTAATTAAACAGCTCATTAATGGAATGTAAATAATCCTGATAACCCGCCATTTTTAAATTCCCTCCAATTGGATCGTAGTGTGATCAAATTTGTTTTGAATTTAGATTCTTCTTTGGCTTGTGACAATAAATGGTGATCAATTTAACATGATACAATCCTCTCTTATTTCTCCGTGACATATCTTATCATGCTGTTAATGGTAAGCTCACTCACCCCTATTCAACCACTGCATGCCTGCACTCCCTTTCCCTTCATCTAAACTTTATTATTCGGACCACACAGAACTATACCCGTCTGCTATACCCCAATGGTATCTATTCCAAGATACCTGGGGTAACATTTATTTTCCGAGGATAGGACTTAACAAAAGCCCCTTAGCTTGTTGCCCAATCCTCTTTTGAACATTTTATAATTATATGTAATGTATTTATTGTTTGTAATTTGGTTCTGTTTAGTTAAAATAAAACATTGTTTAAACTAAGTATCACAAAATTTGACCGTATTACCGTCATGATTTTAGTGTTATTCATCTTCATCCGCAATTTTTTTCCAAGACCCTCCGTTTGACCACGTGTTTCTGGGCCACATATTATTACACATCTCGAGAAATAACAAACTTCAAAAATCGATATCTGATAAATCTGATCTTTGATGGGTGGGTTCCTCGACTCGAATCAAATATTTTCACCCCCCCCCCCCCACCGAAGCCAAGGAAATAGTAAATAAAGGAACGCCTGATCGGATTGAGTACCTTTAATCGAGTGAGTGAAGGTCGAAGAAAACGAATGACTTGTTTGATTTGCACGCTGCAGGACCGAGAATACACGCCATACATGTACTTTGCTCCTCGAAAATGGCGGCAAGATATTATCCCTGTTACTTTCAACATTCGTGTCTTCTACATATATTTTCCAAAGATATCAGAAAGCTAGCCAGCTATTAAATAGATTACTACACACCTTTCTCACAACGAACGCCGACAGATCATTAATACGAATAGCTATATTTGACGTCGTCATTTTATTCGGACGCTCCAAATACATGTTCACAGAAATGGCGACTTTGAGACAATCGTGGGACTTGATATACGGTTTTAATAACAATCTATGCCATAAAATATGATTAAAATACTATAATTCATCATTATTTGAAACATCTGTGTCTCAGAAGATGCCAACAGAGAAATAGAATGACCTCCCCGTTTGTCTCCCAGAATGCAACATAATTCAAACTTGTTCAATGGAAGGGGAAGAACACTATCTTTAATATATAGAGTTATTCCTCTGCATTGAAAATAATACTGCTTTTTACTGCAATCTAGATGACAAAACACGTTGGCAACTCAACAACATGTCCACAGTTTATTACACCGGATTAGTTGATAATACAATGTTTTGGAGCTTTCTCTTTCAAATGGTATATAATATTTTATATAAAGTGATCTGAGGGTTCGAAAATTAAGAGGGCCTTTAATTATTGATAACTCTCCAATAACGATATTTCGCGTGTTAAAACCATACGCACTGTCACTGAGTCGCGGCCATATTGGATCCATCCAGCCCCGTTCCGTATTTTTAGTGCTGTGTACATGTCAAAGTTCTGGTGTAGCAATCCATATATGGAATTCATGAATGTTCAAAAGCTCCATATTTTGAATGCTACTCCAGAACTGTGACCTGTACGTAGCACTACAACCGGAACGGGGCTGGGTGGATCCAATATGGCCCGCGACTTAGTTACAAGGCGTATTGTTATATAATCATTCATATTACAGGATGAGTCATTTATCAACAGATATAGCCAGTGGCAATTTCAGTTCAAATGTATTTGTTAAAAATCTGTTTTCCGGAATATTTTAAATGCTCCGGCTTTTTCTAATGGAAACCCTTCCAGATTTTGATCGAATATATATATCAACTGTTAGTGGATAAAATGACTTGCGTGTAACAGTAATGTTTACATTACAATTATTTTACCACATGAAATCTCATTATCCAAGAAATATTGATAATTAACATTAAAACAGAGTCAATGTGATTTTCAATGTTTTTTTGTTGTTGTGATGATGGATTTACAGACTTGTATACCCACCGCGAAGACATTATGTGCCCTTAGCCCTTTCACGACGAGAGCTGCGCTGGTGCAGCGTTAACTATCATGTGCCAGTGCATTCTCTTATATATGCGAGTCTTCCATATATAGGGGGCCTCGCATATATAAGAGAATACACTGGGTTACAAGGTCAAAGTAAATATTGCTTGGTCAATGTATTCTCTTAAAGGGGTGCTGTACACAGAGATAGACAATTTTTTTGATTTACTCCCATTGACATAACTTTTAAGTTAGATTGTGTTCGTGTTATATGAGTTTCGTATAAACCTAATTTAGCGACGAAAATATTGATCTTTGAAATAAAAATATTACGATTTCAAACTACGCGTCATGTTTTTGACCTTCACCGGAGAAGACGCAGGTTGCAGGATGAACCGGAAGTTCAATTGATGCCTGCAATCTCTTCCATCGAACAATCTCACCCCCTATAAAAATACTTGACGCTTTATGAATCTTGTTTCTTCTCTTTTTCCCCAAATTGGTTATAGCGGGACTTCCTTTTGCATGTAACATGTTTTGTTCGCAACTCAATAATGTTCGTCGTAAACGGCCGTCGATAAAAGACACCCAACATGTGAGATTTCAAGAACGGTAACTCGTAATGGCATAATTCGCCATTTTATGACTCCAGCCATAAATTCATTTATATTAAATAATTCAATTTGACTATTATGATAGCCTGTTAACCGGAATGTTTTCAGTAGACATTGTCGACTCAAATACGTTATTTTAAAATATAATATTGATATTAGATCGCAATTGTTACCGGGAATTTATTGAAATTGGCGTACAGTACCCCTTTAAATAATTATGTGAGGCTCCTTATATATATGCATTGGCACAGGGTTTTCGCAAAATTTCAGGAAGCTCCAGTCGTGCACAGAATGGTTTTAGGCATTTGACGGTTTGATGTCTCAATTGTAATACCCGGCTATATACGGTACCGTGCGGTTTCCGGTTTTATGTAGGCTTTATATGCCGTTAACATGGAGACTTATTCAATTGATCTATATAGAGCATCTACAAAAATTTACCCCGCTTTCAGTAAATCAATATAAAGCATTTCTGTAAAAATGCATTGTTCTTTCCTGATATGGTAAAAATAAAGAGCGCTTGTGTCGTATCACGTTTTGGACAGAAAATTTAAAACAACTGATCAGCTAACAAATTTGACAAGTCTATTAAAAATATCGACACGATAGAGTGCATAGTATAGTATATTAATTTTGGTGTATGTATCAACATATAAGTTGTTTTGCTATATGATGCTGGTCCATGAGTCCTACTGAATTCCAATGACGCTGGTAGGCCAACGTGATGCTGTTAAGAACATGTATATATACCGTTATGTTTTCTAAAGTTTTCATTTTCGAAATGTTAATCCGCAGACCACATGTAGTGTTAAACAAGAGCGTTATTTGTTACTGTTTTCCTTATATGGAAATAATATAGAGCGTTTATATCATTTTTGTGTGATTAACCAATAGAATTGCGCTGTGTTATGTAAACAGATGCACAACTACGAGCAGGCTCTTGTTTGCGTACACCATCGTACGTCTTGACGACAATATATACTATTTACACGCTGATTATGTTTGGCATATGAACAAAACTATTTATATTTTAATATTCCTTCTGTTGATGGCGATTTCAACAAATGTGAATATTTCTGCAACGAACGCCGCCCGTGCCTTTAATGTCTGATCCGAGTATTCAGTAAACGCCATGTCAGTGTCGGTATGAAACGTTCGTGAACATAATTAGGGAACATGTCTCTATTCCGAAGGTTCGCTATTCCGAAGGTTCACTATTCCGAAGGTTCGCTATTCCGAAGGTTCACTATTCCGAAGGTTCGCTATTCCGAAGATTTTGTTATTTAAAGCCCCGGTTCCATATCCACGATTTTCCACCCCGAATGTTCCCGAATGACTCCCGAATCATAATTTTGCAAAAAATCGTGGAGTAAGTTCGGGACGAGTCGGTACAGTGAATTTTTACCCCCGAACATGATCGGGGATATCGGTGCTATCGGGGTCGATTCGGGACGATTCTGGGCCCGCTCCCGACAGTTTTGAAATGTTCAAAACTATCGGGAACCAAGCCGAATCGCTCCCGATTTGTCAATCATCGGGAGAAATTCGGGAGCAATTCGGCACCTAATCGGGAGTAGTCGGCAGTATTCGGCAGTATTCGGGTGGATATTCTGGAGTAGTCGGCAGTATTCGGTAGCTTATTCCCGAATTCGCCATGTGTGGCTGCTTTTATACTGAGATCCGGTGTATCTGCAAATTTCGGCATCGATTCGGGACGTTCGGCAGCAATTGAATACCAATTCGGTATTTATTCGGCATCAATTCGGTACCAGTTCGGCATTGATTCGGGGTATTCGGCAACAAGTCGGTAGTAATCTGGGTAATTCGGCAGCTACTCGCACGAAATTTCGGTATCAGTTCGGGATAATTCTTTATCATTCGGGAAGAAATTCGGAAGCATTCTGGAATACTCGGCAATGTTCGGGACGATTAAATTTTGTCATCAGTTCGGCGGCTTTTGGAATAAAACTCGTCCAGAATTCTCTCGAATGCTGCCGATTTGGTCTGGTCCCAAATTGGTGCCGAATATACTAATTCGGGACAGAAAATCGGGAATATGGAACCGGGGCATTAAAGGTTAATTCTATATTCTAAAGTATTGAGAGGGTTCTTTATCACGAAGACTCTTTTTCTGAAGGAAATAACTTAAAACATTCAAACAATAAATGTGACCGACTTTTTTCTTCGCAGGTTTCCTTGAGATTAAATGTTAATACGTATGACGTTATTTACCAAAACATATTCACGTCAGGCAGCCCACACAATTGCTATGTTTCCATACGATTTAATGTCATCACGTATGACGTTATATCTCAATTATCTTAGAGGCAAGAATACGCCAGCTAAAGGCTAATTTTCGAGTCACCGACTATTTGTTTTATAGTTCCTTGATATCAGGTTTTAATAACAATATGTGCCATAAAATATGATTAAAACACTATAGTTCATCACCATTTGAAACGTCTGTATCAGAAGATGTCCATAGAGAAATAGAAAACAGCTTAAATCATAAAAAGATACCCCCCCCCCCCGTTATGCCATGGCTCCTAGAATGCAACATAATCCAACCTAATGTATTTTCAATTGAAGGGGAATAACACTATCTTTATAATATAGAGTTATTCCCCTCCATTGAAAATAATACACTTTGGGCAACAAAACCAGATGAACCTTAAGCACAAAAACACGTCGTTAACTCAACAAAAACAACATGTTCACAGTTTATTACACCGGATAAGCTGATAATACAATGTTAGAGAGCTTCCTATTTCCAATCTCATATATATTTTGAAGACCTCTGTTTGTTTGTCTGTCTGTCTGTCTGTCTGTCTGTCTGTCTGTCATTAATACAAATCTACGATTCACGACCGATCGGGACGAAACTTGGTACGTGAGTGTAGTTTGACCAGGCGGTCGTCGTTGTCGTATTGGCGAGCCCGTGCGGCGCCCGCTTCGCGCATGCGCAGACGAGATCTCGGAAACGGATGGAGCTATCGACTTGAAATTTGCTATGTGAATGTATCTTGCCCCGGATGCGAATTTTATCGGGTCGCCGAGCCCGTGCGGCGCCCGCTTCGCGCATGCGCAGACGAGATCTCGGAAACGGGTGGATCTATCGACTTGAAATTTGCTATGTGAATGTATCTTGCCCCGGATACGAATTTTATCGGGTCGGCGAGCCCGTGCGACGCCAGCTTCGCGCATGCGCAGACCAGATCTCGGAAACGGGTGTAGCTATCGACTTGAAATTTGGTATGCGAATGTATCTTGCCCCGGATACGAATTTTATCGGGTAGCCGAGCCCGTGCGACGCCAGCTTCGCGCATGCGCAGATCAGATCTCGGAAACGGGTAGAGCTATCGACTTGAAATTTGGTTTTTGAATAGCCCGGATGAATAGCCCGGACAACGTCGGGCTCATCGGCTAGTCTCATATATATTTTGAAGACCTCTGTTTGTTTGTCTGTCTGTCTGTATGTCTGTCATTAATACAAATCTACGATTCACGACCGATCGGGACGAAACTTGGTACGTGAGTGTAGTTTGACCAGGCGGTCGTCGTATTGGCGAGCCCGTGCGGCGCCCGCTTCGCGCATGCGCAGACGAGATCTCGGAAACGGATGGAGCTATCGACTTGAAATTTGCTATGTGAATGTATCTTGACCCGGATGCGAATTTTATGGGTCGCCGAGCCCGTGCGGCGCCCGCTTCGCGCATGCGCAGACGAGATCTCGGAAACGGGTGGATCTATCGACTTGAAATTTGCTATGTGAATGTATCTTGCCCCGGATACGAATTTTATCGGGTCGGCGAGCCCGTGCGACGCCAGCTTCGCGCATGCGCAGACCAGATCTCGGAAACGGGTGTAGCTATCGACTTGAAATTTGGTATGCGAATGTATCTTGCCCCGGATACGAATTTTATCGGGTAGCCGAGCCCGTGCGACGCCAGCTTCGCGCATGCGCAGATCAGATCTCGGAAACGGGTAGAGCTATCGACTTGAAATTTGGTTTTTGAATAGCCCGGATGAATAGCCCGGACAACGTCGGGCTCATCGGCTAGTGGTATATATACTGGCATATATGTTATATATGTGATCTGTGTGTTCGAAAATTAAGTGGGCCTTTAATGTTGATGTTTCTTTCAAATACAGATAGCCAGTTCGGAAAAAACTATATCTCTTACATGTAGTTTATTTCAGTCATCGTGTTTTCAACTTTCCATTATAAACGATAAACTGATACTGTCTTCTTGCTATTAATAACGGACATCTGGAACAATTTGGGAATTAGAAGTGGGTGTATATATGTACTATATGTGAATACTAGCGTATTAGTATTTTTCATTACTCGTGTGTTTTTTTGTGGTGGGGTGCAAATTTTCATTAATTTCTGGTTAAATACGCCCAGAATAGAAAACCTTCGGAATAGCGAACCTTCGGAATAATGAACCTTCGGAATAATGAACCTTCGGAATAGCGAACCTTCGGAATAATGAACCTTCGGAATAGAGAACCCTACCCCATAATTATTATGTTTTTTCTGATGTGTATCCAAACTGCCAGGAATAGCCATTTTCAATACTATGGCTTTGTCGCCATTCGTTGAAATTATAAAATATAAACCCAAAGGTAGCACAAATCAAATTTAGAGAAAATAACGTCACATTTTCTCAGTTTGCCCAACCAGCATGCATCAAAGCAATTCAGCAGGACCCACCAGCATAATATATAGCAAATTAGCAGGACCACTTGACCAGGGGTGATAACCTTTTTCAGGATCACTTGACATGGATGTTTTGATAACCGGAAAGTGATGACGGTTTAATTAAATGAATGATGAAGATTGTGACTCGCTTTAATGTGTTAACCGTTACCCCTCCCCAATCCCTAGTGGCGCAGTTGGTATTGTGCATATCGCATTAGGGCATCATTAGCCGGCCATCGATTGATTATTTGTTATCTATATATAGGCAGAGTGACAATTTGTGCATGTATATCTGGGCAGGTTTGTCAGTTGATTGCTGTGTTTTAGGACAAATTGGAGTGATTTCCATGCGAAACTAACCCTGGCTATGTGCGGTCTTTCCTCCTCCCATAGAACCGACAGCGTCGTGATATGGCGTAATAATTAAACTAAATATAGCGACCGAAACGACGATAGACCACAATATATCTAGATCATGCCATGAATCTCTACTCAGTCAAACGCCCGCACAGATCATATTCCACCAGCACAACACCTGGGAACTTCTTGAAGGTTTGACAGGGAACCGCATAAAGTCGAAAAAATAACACGGGGAATGTAATCTTTGTTATTATCTGTTCCTTAATAATGAACTTCACTGCAGGTGAAGGTCCCAACTCGAAATTGCATGATTTTCTGTGACTTTTGTGAGCCGATATCGCAATAAACATTGATTTTAACTACCCAGGAGAAATTCCATAATTGTAAGAGACGCAAAGCAACATCGCCCACAAGGTCACTTAAATCGTGAAATGTCGAGTTGGGACCTTCACCTATACAGTGAAGTACATTACTAAAGACATATTATGTACTTGTTCGGGTGCATGAAACTGATAAGTTAGTATTCAGGTGCTATGCCAACTGGAGGAATGTAACATTCTACTAACACCACCGAATGTATCAAGCAAATCGACCGTATACCACTCCATAAAAAAACATTGTCTGAACTACGCTAAATTGTAAATATTTACTACTCGAATCGGGACCCTTCTATCGAAAACGATATTGGACAATAAGGCCCCTCCCTACATAACGAAACTTTTGCCTCTTACCGTTGGGGAATCATGTAGATACCCAATTAGAAATCCGTTACGATACGTCAACTATTCCACGAACACAACTCACTTTAAATCAAGTTTCCTCCCAACTATGATTGCTGAATGGAATGTATCGTGCAAAATAATAACTGATGCAAAAAAACTCACAGACCCCACATCAGAACCAACTAAGGACGAAATACTTGCTAATATGTATAATAATTTACGCATAGAAGAGACATCAATAAGACCCCCTTCTTACTACAATGTCGGGAGGAGAACATCAAATATTTTGCAATGTAGGCTCCGAAACAACTGCAGTGATCTCAACTTCGATAAATTTAAAAATTACATATCCTCAAGCCCGTGTTGCTCCTGCGGTAACCAATGTGAAGACGCAAGCCATTTTTTCTTCGAATGTCCTTTCTACACAGAAGCAAGGAACCGTATGTGGACACGACTAGATGAGCATAAAGTGGTCATCACCAGTATTAAAGATATTCTCTTTGGCATACCCGAAATTAGTGACACCTTGAACAGGCGATTATTCGAGACAGTACATCATTCATCATTTCCACAGACCGATTTCAGTAATCATTATTCCATTGACTCCGCCCACTGCCACAGCCACAACTACAACCTACATGTGTTTGATTGGGAGCCGGTTCCCCTATGTATACATAGCCGATCACATGGGACACCGTCTCTCACACAAATAACAACAAAACTTTCATTCCTGCAAAACCATCGACTTGAATTCATCAGCAGCTGAACGCCAGGGGAGAGGAGCTTCACTAAGTTTCGTAACTTGTGCTCCGATCCCCTGTGCACCCACAACATCATCCATATATTCTGTTTGTAAATTATTCCATGTATTTGTGGGTCACAATAAATATGTTCAAACAAACAGAAAACGATTTCGCCATCGGCAGTCACTGCATGTTATTAATATATAAGAATGACGATGTGTGTTGTCAATTTAGATAGAATATTTGCAAAAATAAATACCTTGAACAGGATTATTCTCCATTTCTATTTGATCACCCTACCGGAGTGTTTCACATCACTCTATAAGGAACATTTTCTGACTGAGAAATTTGTACCCCTCGTTATTTTTTCGACTTATTTAGTTTCCCTGTCAAAACTTAGCCCAAGTAGTGATTCATGGCATGATATACAATATATGAAACTAATAGCATATATGTTAACGAAATTCTAGTTTATAATGCATACAGAGGCATAGAATAATATTTTTAATCTCTAGTGATATATGATGGCAGGTCAATGGAAATAACGTATTATTGTAATACAAAAATAAAATATTACTCAACTAGCTTTAGCGACACCATGCTCTTCTCTTCGATTTTGCGGTAATACTCCGGGTCGGATCTTTCACCTAATCCTTTGATAGGGTTCTTAAGCATGTCGCGGGCCAGATTAACCACGACGCGTGGCGGTGTTTATTAAAAGGTTTAGAGGGACATTAGCGCGCTAATGGTTTTGTAAGACATAGGAGATTTCTCAGGAAAATACAATATTTAAACCTCAGGAAATCTATCGAGTGGTAATTGGTGGTCATTGATTGGTGTAATATGATTATCCGTTGCATTCAGATATAAATTTGCGGAGGTTACTTTTCTACTGAACAAATATGAAGATTTTACGTGCACCTTATGTCTGGTAATTTCTGGAGAATAAAAGAACATTGCTCAAAAAGGTCGTTCCATATTAGGTTGTCTAATATTCTCACGAGATAACTGCTTTCCAGCGATTTGTGAGAGAAGCTACAACGATTTGAAAGATGGATAAATCAGAAACTCAAAGGTATGTGTTTTAATTATCTGTGAAACATTTCCGAAAACAAACTTGAAACCAATGAGAAAACGTTCTTTTACTTTCTCCGTAAGTTTCACGTATAGACCATGCCATGAATCTCTATAATCTGGTGATAACGCCAGTAGAGATAATGTTCCACCAGTAAAACACTGGGAACATTTTGAAGTTTTGACAGGGAACCTTATAAAGTCGAAAAAATAACACGGGAAATATATTTCTAAGTTATTATCTGTTCCCTATAAATGTACGTCACTGTATGTGATGGTTCCGACTCGAAATTTCACGATTTAAGTGACTTCGAGAACGATTTCGTTTTGCGTCGCTTACAATTATGGAATTTCTCCTGGGCAATTAATTATTAATGTTTATGCGATATCGGCTCACAAACGTCACAGAAAATCATGCAATTTCGAGTCCACAGTGAAGTACATTAGTAAGGAACAGATACTAACTAAAAATATATTCCCCGTGTCATTTTATAATTATATATATTATCATTATAATGTTCCCTGTCAAACTTTCAAAAGTTCCCAGGTGCATGGTGGAATATGATCTCGGGCGTTAGCCAGAGTAGATATTCATGGCATGATCTAACTTTCGCGGTAATTATTTAGGGAAACAACTAACAACTATCGCTTGTCATTAATTGTATACAGTTTAAAAATTTAAATATTTCTGAGGTGATAATTATTATCATATATACGAATTATATATAGTCTGTCTATATGGCTGCAGACACATGCACCACAGTTGCGATGGTATATATAGTAGTACAATTTATTATGGTGGAGTTTGGTGGCAATTGTTCGTCATAATTCTGTGCCATGTTGCCTGATGAGTTTCCGCACAATGAGTCGACTGGACCAATTAACCAATAGCGTATCACCAAGGTTGATCTCTACTCATTACGTTTTGCTACATTGTATATATATATTAATATATCATGCACGTAGTACGTTTTATTTATATGATATCAATGCATATTTATCTACTTATATTAATTTCATGCGTATTAAATAAGTTCTCCAATTGCGTTTTGTTATTTTGCGACGTTTAGTTCTACGTTTAAGTCCGTTTACATTATCATTTGGGCCGATGAATCTGTGTCGGAACGGTTGGGGGAAATGCAGCTGAGAGAAAGTATCTGGAATAAACAAAGCGAACTTATACAAGGACCAAAATAAGAAAAGGGCTGATTATAACAAACTTTCGGAAAAATTATTGTGCGAACATGCAGCGGGCGACATGGCCAGCTATGGCATATTAATTATGTCACCATACTCCACCATTATAAATTGTCACACCTACTATGCCATCGCTACTGCATGCGGTACGTGGGTCTGCAGCCTATATCATACAGGAAAACCATAGTCAGAAATGGTAACGCGCTCAAGATAATATATTATATACCCATGATTGTAATTATAGAATATAAAATATATTGGTTTCACGAATGACCAATTCATAGAATTAATCGCCTTGCACTTCTTGGCATCCGAATAACAATTGAAATTGAAATTCCCAAGTACACCTTTTACCGGACTCGGCATCCGGGTCGCAGTTCCACTTTTAATCCGTCCAAAAATTCCCATTCTATAATTAAAACGCCCATGCGCCCACCGTATACCAAGAAACAGCGAAACATTATACACGCGGAGCGTGGAATGACGTGTTTTGATCACCGGGACATGACAAAATATTAAGCAAGCAATTGCACATGTGTGTCTATTTGGTTCAATTTGAGGTTCGAAGATTACATGTTGCTCAGTGCTTCTGTCACATTTCGGGTGACAAATGTACATGTAATAGTATACTTACCTTCAAATAAACTTTTGGTAAAATTAGCGCATGCATGTATCAGAGAGAAAAAGGTGTAACGATAAAAAACGTTCAATAAATTCGCGTTCCTGGTTTCAGTTGCATGCCAGTGGTGCATTCCTTATTTAAAGGTACGGGTGGCGTTCGTTGCAGAAATATTCATATTTGTTCAAATCGCAATCAACAGAGGGAATGTTAAAATATATATAGTTTTGTTCATATAATTATGCCAAACATAATCAGCGCGTAAATAGTATATTGTCGTCAAGACGCACGATGGTGTACGTAAACACGAGCCTGCTCGTGTTACAGAAGTTTTGCTTCTGTTTACATAACACAGCGCAATTATATTGGTTAATCACCCACAAATGATATAAACGCTCTTAATTATTTCCATATCAGGAAAATAGTAACAAATAATGCTCCTTATGTTTACCATATCCGGATCTAAACAAAAGCCAGGTTCTGTAACGTTTTTGCTTTTGTTTACATAACAAAGGAAAACATTTGACAATAACATACTGTTTATGCCATATTTCTGATTGGTATAAGAACAATGTATGACTATATTTTACTATTATTTCTGTTTATGGCGGTTTTTGACGGAGGTGAATATTTTAACAGCATACGCCGCCCGTATCTTTAATATCTGTATACCACGCAAAATTATTTTTAAGTTTGCATGATTGAGCTTCGCGTTCAGTTGATAAAATTTAACTTATATATTTGAACTTTTAACTTGGCAACGGTACGTGCTATAATATCTCACAATGCAGAGCACAGTCTCTCGTTCTTGATAATAAATAATAACGAAATTGGTGACCATTTAGATTTAACATCAACGTGATAAAATTTCCTAAACAAATTTCCGCTTACCCCGGGGGGGGGGGGGGGGGGGGGGGGGGGGTGAAAACAATTTTTCCGGCACGTATGCCGGGGTGGGTGGGTGTTCAAAGCCACTAACAAGCAATTTTTTCCGCAACTAAAAAATAAATTTCCTGCTTGTTTTTTTAGTGTTTTGGCAATGAGTTGGGCTTCAAAACCACTTTGAATGAGAGAAATAATGTAATTCTAACTGGTAAACTGACTGCAGGCAGTTATCGTGTTGTATTTAGTTGAAATCCAAGATGGCCGCTGGCAGCCATGTTTTTTTGGCCGAATGACCTCAAAATGACTCATTCCTATTTACATGTCCATGTTAACATCCATGATAAATAGTATGCACAGAAATTCATATACAGCTGTTTACAGTGAATTTCCCCCCGCAAATCTCTGTTTTAGTATTAAAGGGGGGGGGGGGGTGGGTGTCGAAAAATGGTCGGAAAAAACTGCCGAAAACGAAAAAAAAAATCCGACCCCCTGCTTACCCGGTGAATGATGCTGGTCCATGAGTCCTACTGAATTCCAATGACGCTGGTAGGCCAACGTGATGCTGTTAAGAACATGTATATATACCGTTATGTTTTCTAAAGTTTTCATTTTCGAAATGTTAATCCGCAGACCACATGTAGTGTTAAACAAGAGCGTTATTTGTTACTGTTTTCCTTATATGGAAATAATATAGAGCGTTTATATCATTTTTGTGTGATTAACCAATAGAATTGCGCTGTGTTATGTAAACAGATGCACAACTACGAGCAGGCTCTTGTTTGCGTACACCATCGTACGTCTTGACGACAATATATACTATTTACACGCTGATTATGTTTGGCATATGAACAAAACTATTTATATTTTAATATTCCTTCTGTTGATGGCGATTTCAACAAATGTGAATATTTCTGCAACGAACGCCGCCCGTGCCTTTAATGTCTGATCCGAGTATTCAGTAAACGCCATGTCAGTGTCGGTATGAAACGTTCGTGAACATAATTAGGGAACATGTCTCTATTCCGAAGGTTCGCTATTCCGAAGGTTCACTATTCCGAAGGTTCGCTATTCCGAAGGTTCACTATTCCGAAGGTTCGCTATTCCGAAGATTTTGTTATTTAAAGCCCCGGTTCCATATCCACGATTTTCCACCCCGAATGTTCCCGAATGACTCCCGAATCATAATTTTGCAAAAAATCGTGGAGTAAGTTCGGGACGAGTCGGTACAGTGAATTTTTACCCCCGAACATGATCGGGGATATCGGTGCTATCGGGGTCGATTCGGGACGATTCTGGGCCCGCTCCCGACAGTTTTGAAATGTTCAAAACTATCGGGAACCAAGCCGAATCGCTCCCGATTTGTCAATCATCGGGAGAAATTCGGGAGCAATTCGGCACCTAATCGGGAGTAGTCGGCAGTATTCGGCAGTATTCGGGTGGATATTCTGGAGTAGTCGGCAGTATTCGGTAGCTTATTCCCGAATTCGCCATGTGTGGCTGCTTTTATACTGAGATCCGGTGTATCTGCAAATTTCGGCATCGATTCGGGACGTTCGGCAGCAATTGAATACCAATTCGGTATTTATTCGGCATCAATTCGGTACCAGTTCGGCATTGATTCGGGGTATTCGGCAACAAGTCGGTAGTAATCTGGGTAATTCGGCAGCTACTCGCACGAAATTTCGGTATCAGTTCGGGATAATTCTTTATCATTCGGGAAGAAATTCGGAAGCATTCTGGAATACTCGGCAATGTTCGGGACGATTAAATTTTGTCATCAGTTCGGCGGCTTTTGGAATAAAACTCGTCCAGAATTCTCTCGAATGCTGCCGATTTGGTCTGGTCCCGAATTGGTGCCGAATATACTAATTCGGGACAGAAAATCGGGAATATGGAACCGGGGCATTAAAGGTTAATTCTATATTCTAAAGTATTGAGAGGGTTCTTTATCACGAAGACTCTTTTTCTGAAGGAAATAACTTAAAACATTCAAACAATAAATGTGACCGACTTTTTTCTTCGCAGGTTTCCTTGAGATTAAATGTTAATACGTATGACGTTATTTACCAAAACATATTCACGTCAGGCAGCCCACACAATTGCTATGTTTCCATACGATTTAATGTCATCACGTATGACGTTATATCTCAATTATCTTAGAGGCAAGAATACGCCAGCTAAAGGCTAATTTTCGAGTCACCGACTATTTGTTTTATAGTTCCTTGATATCAGGTTTTAATAACAATATGTGCCATAAAATATGATTAAAACACTATAGTTCATCACCATTTGAAACGTCTGTATCAGAAGATGTCCATAGAGAAATAGAAAACAGCTTAAATCATAAAAAGATACCCCCCCCCCCGTTATGCCATGGCTCCTAGAATGCAACATAATCCAACCTAATGTATTTTCAATTGAAGGGGAATAACACTATCTTTATAATATAGAGTTATTCCCCTCCATTGAAAATAATACACTTTGGGCAACAAAACCAGATGAACCTTAAGCACAAAAACACGTCGTTAACTCAACAAAAACAACATGTTCACAGTTTATTACACCGGATAAGCTGATAATACAATGTTAGAGAGCTTCCTATTTCCAATCTCATATATATTTTGAAGACCTCTGTTTGTTTGTCTGTCTGTCTGTCTGTCTGTCTGTATGTCTGTCATTAATACAAATCTACGATTCACGACCGATCGGGACGAAACTTGGTACGTGAGTGTAGTTTGACCAGGCGGTCGTCGTTGTCGTATTGGCGAGCCCGTGCGGCGCCCGCTTCGCGCATGCGCAGACGAGATCTCGGAAACGGATGGAGCTATCGACTTGAAATTTGCTATGTGAATGTATCTTGCCCCGGATGCGAATTTTATCGGGTCGCCGAGCCCGTGCGGCGCCCGCTTCGCGCATGCGCAGACGAGATCTCGGAAACGGGTGGATCTATCGACTTGAAATTTGCTATGTGAATGTATCTTGCCCCGGATACGAATTTTATCGGGTCGGCGAGCCCGTGCGACGCCAGCTTCGCGCATGCGCAGACCAGATCTCGGAAACGGGTGTAGCTATCGACTTGAAATTTGGTATGCGAATGTATCTTGCCCCGGATACGAATTTTATCGGGTAGCCGAGCCCGTGCGACGCCAGCTTCGCGCATGCGCAGATCAGATCTCGGAAACGGGTAGAGCTATCGACTTGAAATTTGGTTTTTGAATAGCCCGGATGAATAGCCCGGACAACGTCGGGCTCATCGGCTAGTCTCATATATATTTTGAAGACCTCTGTTTGTTTGTCTGTCTGTCTGTATGTCTGTCATTAATACAAATCTACGATTCACGACCGATCGGGACGAAACTTGGTACGTGAGTGTAGTTTGACCAGGCGGTCGTCGTATTGGCGAGCCCGTGCGGCGCCCGCTTCGCGCATGCGCAGACGAGATCTCGGAAACGGATGGAGCTATCGACTTGAAATTTGCTATGTGAATGTATCTTGACCCGGATGCGAATTTTATGGGTCGCCGAGCCCGTGCGGCGCCCGCTTCGCGCATGCGCAGACGAGATCTCGGAAACGGGTGGATCTATCGACTTGAAATTTGCTATGTGAATGTATCTTGCCCCGGATACGAATTTTATCGGGTCGGCGAGCCCGTGCGACGCCAGCTTCGCGCATGCGCAGACCAGATCTCGGAAACGGGTGTAGCTATCGACTTGAAATTTGGTATGCGAATGTATCTTGCCCCGGATACGAATTTTATCGGGTAGCCGAGCCCGTGCGACGCCAGCTTCGCGCATGCGCAGATCAGATCTCGGAAACGGGTAGAGCTATCGACTTGAAATTTGGTTTTTGAATAGCCCGGATGAATAGCCCGGACAACGTCGGGCTCATCGGCTAGTGGTATATATACTGGCATATATGTTATATATGTGATCTGTGTGTTCGAAAATTAAGTGGGCCTTTAATGTTGATGTTTCTTTCAAATACAGATAGCCAGTTCGGAAAAACTATATCTCTTACATGTAGTTTATTTCAGTCATCGTGTTTTCAACTTTCCATTATAAACGATAAACTGATACTGTCTTCTTGCTATTAATAACGGACATCTGGAACAATTTGGGAATTAGAAGTGGGTGTATATATGTACTATATGTGAATACTTTTTTTTTTTTTTTAAATATTTTTATTGCGACAAAATATATAGTCTTACAAAACATAACGTTGACATTACACATGGTAGATTTGTATCAATAGAAATTCAGGAATATTGTATTGTGTAATATAATTTAACTTGTCATTTTCCCCCCATAATTTTGGACCCGGGTGGGGAAGGGGGGGGGGGGGCAAAAGAAAAAACGACCAATGTTTTATTCACTATTCTATATATAACGATGTATACTATAAGTTATTGTTCAAGTTTGTATTGTATATTGCTGTTATTTGGAATCAGAAAATTGGATCTCTAATATTAATTATGTTACGCCAGCAGCATATATATTTGATTGCCGAAAACCAATGTCAGGGTGTGTTGGTGCGTTACGCAGGTTTTAGGGTTGGCATGTGCAGTCACACATTAAATTAAAATAGTTCTTCTAGATAAGACCATCTTTGTTTAAATTTAGTGTATTGACCTTTATTATAATAAAAAACACGCTCAGAATGGAAATATAAACTAAGTTCTTTTTTAAGTCCGGTGAGGTTTGGCATAGAGTTATTCATCTTTGATCTATAAATGTGATATCTAACAAAGATAAGAAGGAATATTATCCAAGGACTGGTATATTTTCCAGGGCGGCTGCTAAATATTGCAGTTTCACGTGTGAGTTGTAATCTAGTACTCGTATTATGAAATACCCAATTTTCGACCGTATTCCAAAAATATTGTATGTTTGGACATTCCCAGAAAATGTGAATGATCGATTCAGTATTAGATTTACAGAAGGTACATGAGTCGTCGTCAGATATTTTCATTTTTTTCAAAAGTTGTTTTGTACCGATGATATGTGTATTTATTCGGTATTGGAACCACTTAAGTTTGGTATCGGTGACGTAAATAAATGGGCATCTATATACTTCAGTCCAGAACTCGACATTATATGTTCGGTTCAACTTTCGTTCCCATTTACTTATTTGTTTATGGGGTGATTCAATTGGTAACATTGTTTTATACGTGGATTTAGCACTGTTCGGAGCAAGTAAATTTATTAATTGAAATGGTATATGAGGGCGCAAAACCCTGTCGCTTTTACTTAAAAATTTATCTCTTTTCTTGATTGATTTTACAATTCCGTTAAAAGTTAGAAAGTCGATGTTTGTTTTGTGTAGAGCGTTAAATTCTTCCTGTGACAGGTACTTTCCTAAATTGTCTTGAAAATCGAATATGTATATAAGCTTATCAGTCATGAACAGTTTCAATCGTGGCTTCACCAGTTTTACCGTATCCTCGAATCCTACTAAAGGTGTAGTGAGGAGATCACATTGACTCACCGGTGCTAGTTTGTCACAGTACAGAATCCAGGCATTTACTACATCTTTCCAGAAATTGTTATCAAGTGTTTTAGATTGGTTTTTTAAAATTGTAGATGACATTAGATACCAACTATTACAAAATATACTACAAGAGTGTTCGAAAACTGTAACCCAGGAAGCCCGTTGTGTGATAGCTCGCTTAACCCATGATATCTTCATAGAATTTATGAAAGTCTTAATATCAATCATTTTACACCCACCAGAAGCATAGTTCTGAGTGAGCAGTTTTCTACTTATTCTATCTGGACCTTGGTTCCAAATGAAACCAAAGAGCAGTTTATTTAAATTTTTTATATATTCATCTGTGGGGTTCGGTAGTGCAAGGAACAGGTGTACTAATTTTGAAATAGCTAGCGATTTGACAACAGTTATTTTACCGAGAACAGTTAGGTTACGTTTACTCCACATTGCCAGTATGTTCTTTAATTGCATAAGCCCGTTTGTAAAATTTATGTCAATCATACGTTTAGTGTCATGATGAAATTCTATACCAAGTATTTTAAAGGTTTCTGGATTCCAGTTTAATTTCCATCGGTCACATATCTGTTCCGTGCTGTCTGCCTTTGTACCAATCCACACTGCGTGTGTTTTGTCATAGTTAATTTTTAGACACGATACATATTTATAGTTATCAAGTACTTTCATAGCTGCTTCTAGAGACTCTGGTGACCCATCGAGGAAAAGAGATGTATCATCGGCATATTGCGACATTCTTATATTCTTATTACCAACATTGATACCATTTATGTTTTTTGAGAATCGTACCATAATACCAAGAATTTCTGCACATAATAAAAAAATATATGGGGATATTGGATCGCCTTGTCTACATCCTCTCTCTAAGTTGAAAAAGTCTGATATTTGCCCATTTAAATTTATACATGATGAAGTATCACAATATAAAGTCTTTATATAATCGATAAATGGTTGACTAAAATTAAAGTATTTTAGTACACTGTATATAAATTTCCAGGATATCGAATCAAATGCTTTTTCAAAATCTATCAATAGCAAGAGTCCCGGTATTTTATTTTGCTTTGTATGTAGCATCATGTCCATCACTAGTCGAATATTCTCCCCAATATACCGTCCAGATATAAATCCGGTTTGATCTGAATGTATTAGAAATGGTAGAACTTGTTTTAATCTTTCAGATAGGACTCCTGTAAGAATTTTATATGTCACATTTAATAAGGATATTGGTCTCCAGTTTTTAAGAAATTGTCGTGGTTTGTTGTCTTTGGGGAGGAGTGTTACTATTCCCTGCCTCTGTGTAACAGATAGTTTTCCAACTTTCATGCCGTAGTTAAGTGATCTGACCAGGTAGGTTCCAACATCTCGCCAGAAGAATTTAAAAAACTCTACAGAATATCCATCGTTTCCAGGGCATTTATTATTTTTCATTTTTTTCAAGTAATTTAGCGCTTCGCTGTAACTAATTTCTCCTTCCAAACATCGACCAGTCTCTAGCGTTAATTTATTTATTTCAACTTTGTCATTTATATCACACACGTTAGTTATTAAGTTATCAATGTTTAAGGAATGTGTTTCTGCATCTTGGTTTTTATAAAGACGTTTATAGAAATGGTTTGTCTCTTGAAGGATTTCATGTTGTTCATATATCATGTCTCCGTTATCTGCCTGTAATTTTTGGATGGTTTTAGACGTAAAATTTCGTTTTTCTAAATTTAAGAAATATTTACTTGGCTTCTCCCCGTCACCAATCCATCTAGCACGTGATCTAACAAATATTCCATTTAGTTTTTCTTCTCGTAATGCTTCTAATTCACGTTTAAGCTTCTCCATTTCTAAACTTTCTTTTTCCGTTGTAATTTTCTCTAGATTTGTTATTTGTTCAATTAATTTAGTCTCTTTACATTTTCTTAGTTTAGATAAATGAGAGCAAAAAGGTATGGAAGCGCCCCTTATTTCCATCAAGAGAGTTTCGAAAAATAATTGGTCATCAATGTTAAATTCAGCATTATTCATATTTAAATTACCATTACCCGTCCATCCACTTTTCAAGTATTGTTTAACAACTCTATTTATGGTATCCTTTACTAGTTCTATATAATCTTTGTTTTTTAGTAATGAGTTATTAAATTTCCAGAAGCCCCTACCCCTTTCAAAATTATTAAATGTCAATTGTAACGATATCGCAGAGTGATCTGTTTTATATCCAGGGTGTGTATCGCAGTTTTCTACTGTTGGTATCAGGTCTCGAGAGATTAGGAAAAAGTCCAAACGTGCGTGTTTGGATGGGTTGGTCCGACGCCATGTGTATCTGCGTTCCTTTGGGTTATTGTATCTCCAAATATCGACTAAATCTAGCTTCTGTATCATGTGAAGTACTTCATCACGTGCATTAGGATTATTTATAGCTTTATAATTTAAAAGGTCGAGGTCTGGGTCCAGGACTAAATTGAAATCCCCACATATGACTATGGTGCCATCTGTTATTTGCTCAAGACTTTCTCTAATTGATTTATAAAAGGAGGGATCATCAGTATTTGGACCATAAATATTAACTAGCGTCATTAATTGGTTTTCAACTTCTGCACGAATTATAAGGAGGTTACCTTCCTGGTCAGTTTTCGTATCTAACAGTTTGAAACTAAAGTTATTGTTTATTAGAATTGTAACTCCTCTCGACGAGCCTGTATGTGAACTAAAAGCGACCTCATATCCCCATTCTGTCCTAATTCTTTGCTCATTTGCTGTTGTAAAATGGACATCCTGTAAACAATATATCCCATATTTTTTCTCTCTTATGTAGTTAAAAACATCTCTGCGTTTCTTTGGGTCACCGAGGCCTCTACAGTTCATCGACATAATACTAACCATATGCGAATATTAATGAATATACTAATATGAATCCGAATATACAGCATATACATATACAACGATCAGTAATTTCCATCAATTTAAATAAAAAATCAGTCGTGCATTGAAGGGGGAGGGTTGGGGAGTGGACATTAAATATAATTGACCTTCCAATCATAATCATGATGGGCATGGTAAATGCAGTTTTCAACCATCGCCCAAAAAAGGTATTATCAACTTGAAAATAAAAATCCATAATTTATGCAAATTAAAATACTTCACATGTACACAAGACTTTGTGTGGGTCCATGCAGGCTGTCCCATCCCACAATTATATATTGAGATGTTAGCAAAGAGTTATCCCGCATGGAACACGATCAGGCGTGTTTGTCTCGCAGTAGTCACATGCTTTGAAATGTTACAATCATTGTAGAGTTATACCGCTTGGATTATGATCAGAGCTGTATTTATCCGAACAAAATTTGTTGCAGTCAACATTGCGGGCACACTCGTGATACCATAGTCCCGACCCACTTAGTCATGTGTACATGTGATTGTATCCAAACCTTACCTAGGTACATTTCTTTAAAAGCATATAATGGAAATATAACGTCAGGTAGTCTGAATATGTTGAAGAAACTCAGAAGCGGACTTAAAGCAACATAATCAATTTGTGGATTTAAAAAATGAGGTTTGATTGAGATTTATCTTTTGTATATTTTATCATGTAATTTTTTAAAGAACAAGTAACTAAAAACAAATGTATAATGTATATTGCGTTACATAACACATTTACCTGAGTAATTTTAGTAAAAATACATTTAAAGCCAGCAACTACAGTGGACTAATGAATTAAATATTATGTATATATTTATACCATGTTCTAAGTGCTGGATAATAAACCTATTGGGTTAACCTGGTGTTCGTTGTTTAGCATATACTAATATATTCATTTTGGTATAAGGAACACATAATAGACTATGTTGCTTCAGGTGTACTTTATACATCATCAAAAATATAAAGGAAAAATACATTTCTTTTTGAAATCTCACTATTTGTATGAACCTAAGTTAATTTCTCACCATATATATTTATAATAAATCAATGTTTGGATGTTTTCACGTTTAGAAAAGTCATTTCTTGACGAAGTATTTTCTGATAGTGGTGTCTATGCTCTCTGTGATGTCAAACTTGACACGTTCACCAGTCTTCAGTTTCCCCCAAATGAATCCATTCCTGTGGTATGCAAGCTGTATTTTCTCATGATTAAAAAGCCTGTTCATAAGTTGGATGTTATCTTTAGTAACATCGTCTCTGACCTTCAATGGTTTCTTTGAGTTGTCTTGTGCCAAGTATGATGAGTTCTTTCTCTGCTCAAATACCATGTTCCTTGTGTCGGGTCTAGCGAACTTTACGATACATGGTTTTGGTGAACCCCTGGCAGGTAGCCTGTGAGCAGCAAGAATATCTAATTCAGAAATACGGACATTGGATTGACTACCATTTACTGAATCACATATCTTTTTTTTCAAGTTTTCGTTATCAGTCTCCTCTAAATCCAAAATACGTATGTTGGTCTTTCTGGAGTACTGCTCGCCTCTGTTTACTTTCGAAATCAATACTTGTATCTCATCCTTCATGACCATGTTCTCACTGCGGTAGTGTTCAACCTCTTCATTCAGTAAGCTGTTTTCATGCTCCCACTTTTCAAACTTGCTGTCCATGCTTGCTGTATGAAATTCCAGCGTCTCGTTTACATCTTTCATAATCTCTTTTTTGAAAATTTCCATGTGGGCCTTTATATCTTTCTCGACTAGGGATTTCATATCTTCTTTGGTTGGCATTTCCGACAGACGCTTCATTATCTCGGTCAGTACCGATTCGGATGGCTCCGCTGTATCGGATCCTGGCCGTTCTCTCTTTGCATCTGGTTTCTTCGATTCTGATTTCTTTTCTCCCTTCTTGTCCGACTTTTTAGGAAGCGCCCCTGCTGTATTCGGGTCAGCCATTGTTTATGTATTGTATGTGTCACCACGAGTCCGACGGGATTAGCAATGATTGGCGAAGTCGACGGTCAGAATATACCGTTATAAATTGTTATCGAACCAGCCGGGTGTGCTATTCGCTTGATTGCCTCTTGTGCGCACGGGTAAACAGTATTCACAATAGGTATCGAAAACAGGGAACGTACCGTATATCCTTTGCAAAATCCATTAACACTGTCCTTTTCATTTACACATTTGGCAACAACACATCACGGAAACACTTTTACACTCTGTGAACTACTCCTAAACGAATTCCATTGGAAATTATCAGCTTTCTGGGCGATAGATGATGGGTGAGAGTTTATTTACATCCTACCTCATTCACGATACAACCGGAAGTCCTATATGTGAATACTAGCGTATTAGTATTTTTCATTACTCGTGTGTTTTTTTGTGGTGGGGTGCAAATTTTCATTAATTTCTGGTTAAATACGCCCAGAATAGAAAACCTTCGGAATAGCGAACCTTCGGAATAATGAACCTTCGGAATAATGAACCTTCGGAATAGCGAACCTTCGGAATAATGAACCTTCGGAATAGAGAACCCTACCCCATAATTATTATGTTTTTTCTGATGTGTATCCAAACTGCCAGGAATAGCCATTTTCAATACTATGGCTTTGTCGCCATTCGTTGAAATTATAAAATATAAACCCAAAGGTAGCACAAATCAAATTTAGAGAAAATAACGTCACATTTTCTCAGTTTGCCCAACCAGCATGCATCAAAGCAATTCAGCAGGACCCACCAGCATAATATATAGCAAATTAGCAGGACCACTTGACCAGGGGTGATAACCTTTTTCAGGATCACTTGACATGGATGTTTTGATAACCGGAAAGTGATGACGGTTTAATTAAATGAATGATGAAGATTGTGACTCGCTTTAATGTGTTAACCGTTACCCCTCCCCAATCCCTAGTGGCGCAGTTGGTATTGTGCATATCGCATTAGGGCATCATTAGCCGGCCATCGATTGATTATTTGTTATCTATATATAGGCAGAGTGACAATTTGTGCATGTATATCTGGGCAGGTTTGTCAGTTGATTGCTGTGTTTTAGGACAAATTGGAGTGATTTCCATGCGAAACTAACCCTGGCTATGTGCGGTCTTTCCTCCTCCCATAGAACCGACAGCGTCGTGATATGGCGTAATAATTAAACTAAATATAGCGACCGAAACGACGATAGACCACAATATATCTAGATCATGCCATGAATCTCTACTCAGTCAAACGCCCGCACAGATCATATTCCACCAGCACAACACCTGGGAACTTCTTGAAGGTTTGACAGGGAACCGCATAAAGTCGAAAAAATAACACGGGGAATGTAATCTTTGTTATTATCTGTTCCTTAATAATGAACTTCACTGCAGGTGAAGGTCCCAACTCGAAATTGCATGATTTTCTGTGACTTTTGTGAGCCGATATCGCAATAAACATTGATTTTAACTACCCAGGAGAAATTCCATAATTGTAAGAGACGCAAAGCAACATCGCCCACAAGGTCACTTAAATCGTGAAATGTCGAGTTGGGACCTTCACCTATACAGTGAAGTACATTACTAAAGACATATTATGTACTTGTTCGGGTGCATGAAACTGATAAGTTAGTATTCAGGTGCTATGCCAACTGGAGGAATGTAACATTCTACTAACACCACCGAATGTATCAAGCAAATCGACCGTATACCACTCCATAAAAAAACATTGTCTGAACTACGCTAAATTGTAAATATTTACTACTCGAATCGGGACCCTTCTATCGAAAACGATATTGGACAATAAGGCCCCTCCCTACATAACGAAACTTTTGCCTCTTACCGTTGGGGAATCATGTAGATACCCAATTAGAAATCCGTTACGATACGTCAACTATTCCACGAACACAACTCACTTTAAATCAAGTTTCCTCCCAACTATGATTGCTGAATGGAATGTATCGTGCAAAATAACAACTGATGCAAAAAAACTCACAGACCCCACATCAGAACCAACTAAGGACGAAATACTTGCTAATATGTATAATAATTTACGCATAGAAGAGACATCAATAAGACCCCCTTCTTACTACAATGTCGGGAGGAGACATCAAATATTTTGCAATGTAGGCTCCGAAACAACTGCAGTGATCTCAACTTCGATAAATTTAAAAATTACATATCCTCAAGCCCGTGTTGCTCCTGCGGTAACCAATGTGAAGACGCAAGCCATTTTTTCTTCGAATGTCCTTTCTACACAGAAGCAAGGAACCGTATGTGGACACGACTAGATGAGCATAAAGTGGTCATCACCAGTATTAAAGATATTCTCTTTGGCATACCCGAAATTAGTGACACCTTGAACAGGCGATTATTCGAGACAGTACATCATTCATCATTTCCACAGACCGATTTCAGTAATCATTATTCCATTGACTCCGCCCACTGCCACAGCCACAACTACAACCTACATGTGTTTGATTGGGAGCCGGTTCCCCTATGTATACATAGCCGATCACATGGGACACCGTCTCTCACACAAATAACAACAAAACTTTCATTCCTGCAAAACCATCGACTTGAATTCATCAGCAGCTGAACGCCAGGGGAGAGGAGCTTCACTAAGTTTCGTAACTTGTGCTCCGATCCCCTGTGCACCCACAACATCATCCATATATTCTGTTTGTAAATTATTCCATGTATTTGTGGGTCACAATAAATATGTTCAAACAAACAGAAAACGATTTCGCCATCGGCAGTCACTGCATGTTATTAATATATAAGAATGACGATGTGTGTTGTCAATTTAGATAGAATATTTGCAAAAATAAATACCTTGAACAGGATTATTCTCCATTTCTATTTGATCACCCTACCGGAGTGTTTCACATCACTCTATAAGGAACATTTCTGACTGAGAAATTTGTACCCCTCGTTATTTTTTCGACTTATTTAGTTTCCCTGTCAAAACTTAGCCCAAGTAGTGATTCATGGCATGATATACAATATATGAAACTAATAGCATATATGTTAACGAAATTCTAGTTTATAATGCATACAGAGGCATAGAATAATATTTTTAATCTCTAGTGATATATGATGGCAGGTCAATGGAAATAACGTATTATTGTAATACAAAAATAAAATATTACTCAACTAGCTTTAGCGACACCATGCTCTTCTCTTCGATTTTGCGGTAATACTCCGGGTCGGATCTTTCACCTAATCCTTTGATAGGGTTCTTAAGCATGTCGCGGGCCAGATTAACCACGACGCGTGGCGGTGTTTATTAAAAGGTTTAGAGGGACATTAGCGCGCTAATGGTTTTGTAAGACATAGGAGATTTCTCAGGAAAATACAATATTTAAACCTCAGGAAATCTATCGAGTGGTAATTGGTGGTCATTGATTGGTGTAATATGATTATCCGTTGCATTCAGATATAAATTTGCGGAGGTTACTTTTCTACTGAACAAATATGAAGATTTTACGTGCACCTTATGTCTGGTAATTTCTGGAGAATAAAAGAACATTGCTCAAAAAGGTCGTTCCATATTAGGTTGTCTAATATTCTCACGAGATAACTGCTTTCCAGCGATTTGTGAGAGAAGCTACAACGATTTGAAAGATGGATAAATCAGAAACTCAAAGGTGTATGTGTTTTAATTATCTGTGAAACATTTCCGAAAACAAACTTGAAACCAATGAGAAAACGTTCTTTTACTTTCTCCGTAAGTTTCACGTATAGACCATGCCATGAATCTCTATAATCTGGTGATAACGCCAGTAGAGATAATGTTCCACCAGTAAAACACTGGGAACATTTTGAAGTTTTGACAGGGAACCTTATAAAGTCGAAAAAATAACACGGGAAATATATTTCTAAGTTATTATCTGTTCCCTATAAATGTACGTCACTGTATGTGATGGTTCCGACTCGAAATTTCACGATTTAAGTGACTTCGAGAACGATTTCGTTTTGCGTCGCTTACAATATGGAATTTCTCCTGGGCAATTAATTATTAATGTTTATGCGATATCGGCTCACAAACGTCACAGAAAATCATGCAATTTCGAGTCCACAGTGAAGTACATTAGTAAGGAACAGATACTAACTAAAAATATATTCCCCGTGTCATTTTATAATTATATATATTATCATTATAATGTTCCCTGTCAAACTTTCAAAAGTTCCCAGGTGCATGGTGGAATATGATCTCGGGCGTTAGCCAGAGTAGATATTCATGGCATGATCTAACTTTCGCGGTAATTATTAGGGAAACAACTAACAACTATCGCTTGTCATTAATTGTATACAGTTTAAAAATTTAAATATTTCTGAGGTGATAATTATTATCATATATACGAATTATATATAGTCTGTCTATATGGCTGCAGACACATGCACCACAGTTGCGATGGTATATATAGTAGTACAATTTATTATGGTGGAGTTTGGTGGCAATTGTTCGTCATAATTCTGTGCCATGTTGCCTGATGAGTTTCCGCACAATGAGTCGACTGGACCAATTAACCAATAGCGTATCACCAAGGTTGATCTCTACTCATTACGTTTTGCTACATTGTATATATATATTAATATATCATGCACGTA